>JARWLC010000002.1:180590014-183134180 GCA_033318265.1 Phyllotis vaccarum
TAATAAAGAATTTCTTTCTTTCTTTCTTTCTTTCTTTCTTTCTTTCTTTCTTTCTTTCTTTCTTTCTTTCTTTCTTTCTTTCTTTCTTTCTTTCTTTCTTTCTTTCTTTCTTTCTTTCTTTCTTTCTTTCTTTCTTTCTTTCTTTCTTTCTTTCTTTCTTTTTTTTTTTCTTTTGCTCTTCCCAAGGTTCAGCTAGAAAAGTGGGCATGTCCTGGAAATTCTCAACTGAGGCCTTCCTGGCCCCTTGTTGAAAGGTAAACAGGTGAGGACCTAGTGGTGTGAGTGTGTGTGTGTGCGTGCGTGCATGTGTGTGTGTGTGTGTGTGTGTGTGTGTGTGTGTGTGTGTGTGTGTGTGTGTGTATGTTTGTGCCCACAGAAGAGCTGAGATGTGTGCAGTGGTGGAGAGAGCCCTTGCAGATGGTTTGTTCCTGACTGAGGTGTGTTAGTTCAGTCACCCTGATTTCCACATGCAGGAGATCAGCAAGAGAAGCAGATATCCAGAACCATCTCTGAGAAATGAGAACACTTGGGGCAAGGGAGCTCAGAGTCTGAGACAGTGCACATGTGTTATGTGGAGGAGGGCTCTGATTTCATCTGTTCACCACTCAACAGAGATTTGGGTTCTTGTGCTCCTGAGGCCCACACCACTTGAAGAGTGCCACTGGCCTATGGTAAAAGGTGAGGATACCACATAAAGGCATGCTTGTGATAGAATTTCTGGTATTTCCAGAAACCATATGGTGGGATCTAGTGCCCTCTTCTGATGAAAAGACGCAAGTGCAGGTAGAGCAGTAGTATGCCTAAATGAAATACATAATAAACCTGTCTTTTGTTTTTGATTTTTTTGCTGTTGCTTGTTTTTTGGGTTTTTTGTTTGTTTGTTTGTTTGTTTGTTTGTTTGTTTTTTTGAGACAGGATTTCTCTGTAGATTTGGAGCCTGTCCTGTAACTCACTTTGTAGTCCAGCCTGGGTGGCCTTGAACCCACAGAAACCCATGTGCCTCTTCCTCTTCCCCCTGAATTCTGGGATTAAAGGCATGCACCACTACCACCACTACCACAAGATGACCATAGATATTTTAGAAAAATTAAAGAATTAAAAAATCATCAATCAATGAGTGGCCTGTTCTTTCCACATAAAGTTGAGCATTTTCTGCAATTATAAATGAGTTTGGTGATTATGAAAATCAGCAGAGGCCCCGGAGGGCTTCTTATCTAAAGAGCAGAGTCAATTTCAACCACAATTTGTCAGAGTATGGTGCTAAAAAATTCATGATTATTGAAGGTTGAATTGAATCAGTCATTTCTGAAAGAGGAACGGTTACTCTTTTCTGACTGTCTGTCTGTTGGTCAGTCAGTCTGTCTGTCTCTGTCTCTGTCTATCTGCTTCTCTCTCTTTCTGTGTGTGTGTGTGTGTGTGTGTACTTGTCTGTCTTGATAACTAAGTTGACACCCGTACTCATGTGAGTGAAGCCATGCACATACATATATTATTCAAAATGATAAAAATTAACATGATCAGTTAACATGACATTTAAAATATAAATTAAAGCAAAGGAAAACAGGGCTGGGATGTTATGAGGTTTCCACAGGTGCTGGGTCATGAGTTGGTCCAGGATGTCCCCAGTAGTGGCTTCCATACTCAGCAATGCCTAACTTGTGGTATCACCACAGCATGCAGACAAAACCACGTCAAGGCTCTCCTCCTCTTCCTCCTCCTTCCTGTTTCTAGTTTTTAAAGACAGGTTTTCTGTGTGTAGCCCTTCCTGTCCTGACACTAAATCTGTTGAGCAGGCTGGCTATCAACTCAGTGATCCTGTTGCCTCTAGAGTGCTGAGATTAAAGACGAAAGGCGTGTGGTAAAACAGACCAGCCAGACTGTGTTTGTAAATCTCTAGACCAGGTATCCTTTCTGTGGCATCTTCTCCCTCTCTCTCCCCCCCTCTTCCTTAAAACTTGGTTAACTCAGTGTTTTAATGTGATTTCTTGTCTGGATGAGACAAGTTTTCTCTATTTAGTACTGAAGCCCTGGCTGTCTTTTATATCAAATAATTGCAGCAGTGCAATTTTTTTGGCCTTAAACAAATAACAAACAAATAAAGAGGTAAACAGATAAATTAAAAATAAAAAAGAACTAGAGAAGCCACTAAAAGAGGAAATACTGTCCTGCTGTAAGTGCCTTATCTCAAACAAAAAATCAAGTTAACCAAGTTTTAAAAAGAAGTTTGATTTTTTTATGTCATATGTTTATTTGTCTATTTATTTATTTACTAAGTCTATGTTTATTTATTTACTAGGAATTGGCTCTCTCTTCATAGCTCTGCAATTCAGAAACACAAAATTTTAATTCATAAATTTATCCTTTTCTTCTTTTCCTTCATGTACTCCCCAACCATCACGTGTGTGTGTGTGTGTGTGTGTGTGTGTGTGTGTGTGTGTGTGTGTGTGTCCATGGCCCAGTTTTGGTGTTAAACACTCCTGGAGATATAAAAGAGACAAAATCTATCTATTTATATCTATTGATCTATCTATCTATCTATCTATCTATCTGTCTGTCTGTCTGTCTGTCTATTATCCATCTATCATCTATCTATCTATCTATCTATCGAATCTGTCTGTCTGTCTGTGTCTGTCTGCCTGCCTGCCTGTCTGTCTGTCTGTGTCATTATGGTTGTCCTGGGAGTAGTTCTGTATAACAGACTGGCTTCCAACTCCGTGATCAGACTGCTTCTTTCTCCCAAGTGCTGGAATTAAAATCATATACAATTATTTATGGCTGGGTACAGGTGTCTAGATTTCTAAGTTGAGGTTAGTGGTCATGAAAGACAGAAGCAGTACACACTAAGTGCATATCGAAGAATGGCAAGAACCATCCATTAGTAAGCATGCTGCTGGGAAAAATATAAATAATTTCAAATGACAGGAGTGGGAGTGGGGCCGATTAAACTCTTTCTAGCTACAGGGTTCTGGGATTACAGGAATGAGCAGCACACCCAGTTTATGTAGTACTGAGAAGATGGAACCCAGGGTTTTTCTCTCCCCTCATAAATTTATGTTTAATCATGTAAGGGGTATAGAAAGTGTATTATTTTCCTTATATTAATTGTAATTGTTTGCTTGAAATAGAATGGAGACACATTGCAATTTTAATTTTGCTTGAAATATTCTGCTGGGAGCTCAGCCTGGTTCTTAGCCTTGGATTCCTGCTTCTGCCTCTATTTATTGTTGGATGTAGGCTCTACAAAGACACTTCAGGTGGTCATTCATCTGATTATAGAGGAAGTTCTGCCTAGGTACTCCTCCACTATTGGTTGGAGTCCCAGCAAGATGTCCATATGAGTTCTTAGAGTTTTCTCTAGCACCTAGCCTCTTTCCAACCCCACATTGGCTTCCTCTCTCGAGATGTCCATCTCTTCCTTTTCTCTCTTTGTTGCTCCTCTCACTCAACCATCTTCCTCTCTCATGATTTGTCATCACCCATATGATCCCAATTTGCTAAGGAGATCTTCCCTAATTTCTCTTCCCAGGAGGATTCCCAGATGTCTCTCTTAAGCTCTTTCTGATCCCAAGGTGTTCAGTGGTTGTGGTTTGCAGCTTGGGCATTCTTTGGTTTTTGTCTAAAGTCCACTTATGAGTGAGCATATCCCATGCCTATCTTTCTAGGCCTGTGATAACTCGCTGCCAGCCCAGCTAAAGAGAGAGGGAGAGAGAGAGAAAGAGGGAGAGAGAGAGAGAGAGAGAGAGAGAGAGAGAGAGAGAGAGAGAGAGAGAGAGAGAGGAGGTAGAGAAGAGAGAGATAGAAGAGAGAGAAGAGAGAGAAGAGGGAGAGAGAGAGAGGAGAGTCTTTATGAGCAAAGGGATAGTGATTATGGAGAGGAGTCCCACAGAGATGGCTAGCTGGAGCTCTACGGAGATCATTGAATCAAAAACAGTCACTGGAGAACCATCAGGTAAGGGAACTAGGCCCTTCAAAGGTAGATGACTGTCGATTGACATGGGCAGTATGTGGAGCCTTGTGGAGTAGGATCAGACTATGTTCCTGTGCATGAACTCACACCTTGGAGCCCATTCCCTATGGGAGAACACCTAACCTAATCCTAATATTGGGATGAGGGAATCAGACCTGCCTCAAATGGATAGGCCAGTGGTCCAGCTTGGGATTCCTTGCTCTGCTTGGGGAGGGGATGGGGGAAGGGGTAGGGGGAAGCTGAGGAAGGACTTGGACGGATTGGGAGAGGGGGAAGGGAGGGCAAGCAGGGGCATACATAGAAAAAAAGCGTTTTTTAAAAAAGTCAGAAAAAAGTAAATATTCTACTGGGATATATAGTTTGTAAGAAAAAAAAATAAAGGGAAATGGAAAACCACCAGGAAAGATGTAAAGGAAAAGAATCAGAAGACATCAAGTAGGAGAGAATGGACATAGGTTAAGAAAAGAAATAAAGAACAGAAAGGGTTAATAATGCAGAGATCCTAAAGGTGTGTGTGTATTTCCTATTTCGCTCGACTAAAAGAGTTATGTTTATCCACCTTTGCCAGCCCCTCAGAATTAAGTTTTGCTTCCTCAGATAGAAAAGCCAAGTGAGTGAGAATTTTCCAACTCCATGGATCTCTCTCACACTCAAGTTCTAAACCCTGATTCTCATGGCAGCGATAGTATAGCAGTGTATGCATGCCCGTGTACAACTCTCCTCTCAGAATATCTATTGAACAGGAGCAGGAAAGACTGGAGGAAAAATGCTCAGGACCTGCTGAAGCACGGGGAAGCGGTCACTCAGAAAAAGGACATGGCAGAAAGGCTTCAGCGTTCCTCTGTGCTCTCCCAGATGAGATAGGAACACTGGCTAGGAGTTGGAGGTAAAGCCAAATGGGTCTTCTGCACATGAAATCTATTATGGGATTCTGCTCTTCGGCCAGGCTTCCCAGCCACAAGCAGGGAAAGAGCACCTCAGTACTGTGCTAGTTCTGTCAACGAGAACTTCCCTGCAGGAACAACATGCTGATGTTGGGTGTAGAACTGTGTGTCTCCTACTCCCTTCTGAGTTCTCTGATACATTCTGAGCAGGCTTTGCTTGAGCTCATACATCTCTGCCTGCTTCTGCCTTCTAAGAGATGGAATTTAAAGGTGTGCACCCCACACACCTACCAGAAATTACATTTTTATTCAGGAACATCACCTGTAGAGATGCGATTCCCACCCTTCACACTATTTGATGTAACATTGGCTTCTTCATTGTTTGATCATTTCCTCTGCAAAGTGTTCTCACAATAAAATAGCTTTAGTCATTGCCAGGATGCGCCTAGGCAAATGTCTCTGCTGCCGAACTGTTCAGAAACATCACAGAGTGTTGCTTAACAGCCTCTTCTAGAGAACAAGGATATAGATTTCCAGCTGTAGTCCTAAGGAAAATATATTGTTTTTGTTTATTGCCAAACACCATGAAGATCCAGGATTCTCCAGCATATGATTTAGGAAGTTCTTATCTAATATAACAGGCTACATTTTGCATATTTTCTAGGTACAAAGTACCTCCTGTACAGGAAAACTGATCTGGCCAATGACCTTGTTTAAGTGCTTGGGTTGCAAGACTATCATGTCTATGTATAGATAAGGTTGTATATCAGTAATTTATCAAAAAAAATGTGTGTGTCTCTCTTATGCTCTTGACTGTGACCTTAATATGCCATTACTTTTTATAAAATAATGTCCCTGGCTGGGCAGTCATGGTATATGCCTTTACTTCCAGCACTAGGGAGTCAGATGCAGGTGGATCCCTATGAGTTTGAGGCTAGCCTGGTCCACAGAGTGAGTTCCTGGCCAGGGTCCAAAGCAACACTGAGAAACCCTGTCTTCAACAAACGATAAAAAATGTTTCTGAACCATAGGAGAAAGTTCTGTTCTTCCTAATAGATCAGAGAACATGCAGAAGTATGATCAAGTTACGACACTGGTTAAAGGTTAAATAATTCTAGTCCCAGCCACTCTGACCCTTATTCTTTGGGGCCACATTGACTTTTGTCAAAAGATCCATGTTGATTGTAAGTCACAAATGCAGTTTGGACTTAGAATATTGATGGCTGATATGGCAGGTCCCCACCAAGCCTCTTTCCCAAATGCCTTTCTCTCCTAAAAATAAAATCTTCATCACATCCTGGAACAGGCCACAGCCAGGAATGCAGACAGAACTGTTGCAGCAGGAGCACTATGTATCATAGGCAAGTGAGTCACCATTGCATCCCATTTCCAGAAAGCATAGTATTTATGGGATAGATTTTCTTCCTTGACTCTTCTTTCCTTTGTGTGAACAGGTTATGATTTTGTGTAGTCAATGACTCAGTGAGTCTGCTTCTGGGTATAATTGCCTTTCCTTCTCTGAAATTACCTCTTCAGAGAACTTAAAAAGTTGAAATCACAGACTACCTGTATGCAACATCCTCTACTCTAGAACTTAGGCTTTGTCGAAAAAAGATATTTCTTATAGATGTAAACTCACCAGTGAGACAAATACCAACCCTCATCCAGGTGTTGCACCCCTAATTAGATCCATATGTCTGTTAGATAGCTACTGAAGAAAACATGAAAAATAAGCTTGTGAACCAGAAAACCAAATACAAGAATTACTCAAAGACCTGACATTCACCAGCATGTGGCCCCAGTGATGGGGACAGCAAGATGGAGGGAGAAGATGTTGGTGAGCAAGAGCTATTCTGTCACTTTTCTGTCCAGTATTTTGGCAAGCTGATTGAGTCCTCAGCCATCCATATGTGGTGAGAAATCTGTCATGGAAGTCTTTGTTGATGTCACACTATTATCCAGATAGACCATACCCAAAGGCTTAGGATTCTCTCTCCAGTCCAATGTTTAAGCTATTTCATGTCATGCTGCAGTTAATGTTCAATAGAGATGACAACAGTCCCTCATGTCTCCTGCTAGTCATTTGTTCTTCTTTAAGAAAATTACTGGGGACTTACTAGTTTCAAAGCCTGGATTGAAGGGAAGGGCCACAAAAAGGATTTGTCGAGAATGTCAGAGCGGTCTTGATGTCTTTGGATAGCTGGAGGTTCCCCATGGATTTGTTGGGACTCAAATAAGCACACAGATTTATATTGGTTGAAAGAATCATACAATGGCCAATATATTACAGATTCAGCCTGATTTAAACTTATTTTATCTCACATATCAGATGTGCATATTATGAGTAGCAAGCAATAGTGCATCAAATGCATCCCTTTGCACCATGAAGAGTGCTCCACCCATGCTAAAAGTCATTTGGCCAGACCCATTCAGAACCTTTACTGTGTGTTGCTGGATCACATGAATATTATATTATGTATAGAAAATAATAACCCAAAATTATCTAGAGGCAACATGCCTGGCTTTTATTTTATGATAAGATCCATATTAGTATAAATAAAGATGTGTCCATTGTGTGATGGTTTAACTAAACAATAACAGCAAACATTACCTTCAGGAAACATTGCCCAAGCTTACTATCAATTTTATGATGTTGTATCTGTAGCTGATGAGGTTTATATATGACCTTTAATCAAATTATCAGGGTCAAAGGTAAATTCCAGATTTTCTATTCATCAGTACTTGCTGAGTTTAGTGGGGGGGGGGGGCAATCTATGAACTCCACAAATCATTTACCATGCAATCCTGATACCCAGTGGAGATTGTCATATTGGATATTATACAGTTAATCTGATCCCCAAACATTTCTGTAACTGGTGCAATTTGGGGCTGGTGAAGCATGCTAAAAACCCATGAAAAATAGAGGAAGCCATATTATCTTTGAAAGTACATGTTCCTAAAACATGAGCATAGGTTATGGTAAATGCACCTTGTTGAACAAACATCAAATAAATCATGACTTTCTCTCTTTGAAGTGGGCATTGCAAGGTTATGGAATATATCTTCCACGATTAAGTTAAACCCCATGTCACAGAGAATCAGGAATTTTACTTCTCTTTTGATAGAACCTTTAGCAAATGATGGCTGATGACATTTTAGGATCTTATAGGAATGAGCTTAAAATAGTAGCATTGAATCCCCCCGCAAAAGTCATTTCAGAGGCTTCTATTGACTCAACATGGGTCTCAAGTTGTATGTTTGGATCAAGAGCTTTTTGGACATAACTGTGTAGGGGCAATAAGAGACTGTATGATTCAATTCTTCAAACCAAAAGCCCAAAACTTAAAGTGTAAAGCACAAACTAGAGAATTGAATGGGCTAATTAACTGCATAATGCTCATCAGCCAGTTCAGAGCTGAAGAAGTAACCCTATACCCAGATCAGCAAAACTATGTGCAGTACACATTTTAAAAAATGGGGGGAAAGCCATGGAGTTAAAAGACAAAGCATGCATTACAGTGACACTGCTAGAAATTTTACACAGAAAATGAACTTTCAAACATTTATTTCCTTTAGAGTGGGATGGTTTGAGTAGAGGAAATGCTATGACCTAGGGAAACATGGGAAGTACATTTCCTCACAGAAATAGAGATTTCACTTCTACTGAAGTTGCCCCAGAGAGAGAGCTTCAGTGAGGTGCTGAAGCACATCTAGAGTAGCTGAGCATCCAGGAGGAGTCTGAGAGTTTAAATTAATGCTTACCCAAATGGATAATAAAGGATACTTAGGTAGAAATGAGTCGGTGAGTTTACAAACCATTGAGCCAATGCTTATAGCATTTAATCCTCGGTCTTGGAAGGGCTTGGCCTACAATGCCCTAAAGAGACATGGCTATACTTCTTTGCAAAATTTATTAAAATCTGTGACATGTGACAAACTTTCTGTGTGTCCCAGGGATGCCACAGGCTATGGGTTAGTGGCACCATATCTGAAGCAAGAGAGAACTGTTTAGTAGATTTTTTGTTGTTATTGTGGGTGTTTTGTTTGTTTGGGCTCTGTTCTCTTGCATCTTTTGGCCTTCTTTATTTGATGTCTTGTTATTTTATTCTTATTGTTTTAATATTTTTGCTAAGGCTCTACACTATATAAACAAACATTTTAAATCCTACTGAGTAAAGTGATGGTATTTTTCTGAATATAAATAAAATTTAAACCTTCACTCTTAAGATCATCATTTTAATCACATATGCCATACCTCTGTAACCACAGAATTCATTCATATGTAGAGATGGATCTCTATATGTTCCAGGGGTCTTGGGTTACATAGGGAGTTCTTAGCCAGGCAGAGATACATAAGGCAATAGTGTATTGGGTGTTTTGGGTGTTGTCTACTTTGTGGGTACCCACTTAATGACAGAATCAGTAGACATTTGACATTATTTCCTCTGATGTCATATATGTAGTTACCCATTAAACACTGTACACAATATGGACATATATATGGCATTATCATCAGACTAATTTATTGATAAAACAGCCATACTTCCTAGCACATTTCAGGAAATAAGAATTTTTGTTACAAGAGTATAAGTAAAACAAAAATCAGAGCTATCAGACTTTGTTTTCCTTGAAAGATAGCACCAGTGATAGCCACACTACAGAGATAATGAGATAATGACCTTCTGATGTTGGAACATTTTTAAAGGGGTCTTGAGTATAAATTTGGCACTTCTCTTTTTAAAATTAATTCCTTTATATTTATCATATTAGTATTTTTGCCTGCTATATGTTTGAGAACTGTATAAATACAGTTCCAACAGAGACCAGAAGAGGGCAATAAATTTCATCTGGAACTGAAGTTACACAGAATCTTTTTTCTTGTCCTGTGGGTTCACATGAATGGCAGCAAATGCTCTTAATTGATCAGCAGCAGCCACAGACTTATCTCTATGAATTCTGAGACTGAATAGGGCAGCCTAGATCCTCTCATCATGCATCTTATACTCCTGTATCTACCTCCTTAGTGCTGGGATTAAAGATGTGTGTCACTGCCACCTGGCTATGTTTCTCTTTTAGACTGGCTCAGTCTTGTGTATTCCAAAGTGGCCTTAAATATTGATACTCCCGTTTCCTCCTCCAAAATGCTGGGAGATTTGTGCCACCACTGCCTTGCCTCTAGGATTAACTAGTGGTTAGCTTGCCCTTTGGTATCCAGGCAAGCTGTATTTGTCAGAACACAAAAACAAAATATACATTTTTCTCTTTTCATCTAAATTAAATGTGAAGTTTTACCTAACAGAGGAAAACTATATACAGTAAGTACAGGAACTATATACAAATACATATGGCAATAATGTCTAGTCCATTGGCATTTGACAAATTCAGAGGAAAAACTTCATTATCTATTCTATATTGGTGAGTCCAACATATTGTATCTAATTCACCCTCTTTCCTAACTTGCATTACCAACCCAAAATTATCTTTTGATGTCTCTCAGCCTTATACATTTACATCTCTATTGTGAGTGTCTCTTCTAAATTTAGCAACAAAGAAAACTATAACTATCTGGTGTTCAGTTTCATCGGAGACCTGAGAAGGAGATAATATTGCCTGAATAAACAGGAAGTATAGAGCAAACAAATTTAAAAAATAAGAAATGATAGAAGCAGCTGATTTCCTGGACAGTTACCCAAGATTCTTCTGCAAAATTGCAGCATCCATCTTCAGTCTATAGGCAAAGCATATCTGACAAACTTATCTGTAAAGCACGATTTTAATGGACTGTCCTAATGTGAAAGAATCATGAGTAACTGAGAGAATTATTTATTAAAAGGGCTTTATTAGAGAACAACTTATTTAATATGGATTAAGACAAAACTCAATTGCAGAATAGCTGGAAGGGTATAGACTAATCAGCACTACTCATGACACCTGAACCTGTCCTTATGCCCACCCAAGAGTGAGAGAGAAAAGGAGCTTGCATACATGTGCCCCATGGCTCTCTGGGCATCCCTCAAACATTGGTGCCCAGAGGCCATAGCTATTCAAAGTGCCTGCCCTAAGAAGGAATAATACCCTCTCTATACTACACTGTTCCACCTTATTTATTTTCTTTTCTGTCCTGCAGTCCAATTTAGACAGCACACCATCAGTGGGGGTAAGGACAGTTTCTTTCCCTGTGGTTAACTTTTGCCACATAAAAAGTAAAGTCCATATGGAGTTCCTTTAATGCCCACCATCTTCTCTGAAGTATATTGGTGCTGCCAGGGGTAGGGGCATTTTCAAATATAATAAAAAACAGTCAGAGATATCAGAGGGATCTACCCACAGTCAGTCTAGGAGGATCAGACAGTGGTAACTCACACCTTTAATCCCAGCACAGGGAATATCCCAGGAATGGTGACCTTCACCTTCAATCCAATCTGAGTTTGAGATCATTTTAGTTTACAGAAGGAGTTCCAGGCTCCCAAGCAGGCAGCGGTTGCACATGCCATTAGTCCCAGCACTTGAGAGGCAGAGGCAGTAGGATCTCTGTGAGTTCGAGGCCAGCCTGGTCTTCAAAGCAAGTTCCAGAAGAGCCAGGACTGTTACACAGAGAACCCTGTCTGGAAAAAACAAAACAAAACAAAGACTGGAGAAGGTGGATCTGTTCTCTGATATCTACGACTGTTTTTATTATATTTGAAAATATCCCCACATACATGTATCTCTTTGCTTGTTCAAGGTATTATAATTATTCAGTTCATCTAACAATGTAATTCCAATTGCTAGTCCATGAAAGTTTTTATTACCAACTCATTAGGATATAAAGTAATACAAGTTAGTAGTTAGAAATTACATTCAAACACACTCATATTAGATAGATCAAACAGAAATATTTTAGATAAACAGATCTTCTTCAAACACTTCAGAGATCCACAGAGTATGTCATTAAATAACATAGGTTTTATTATTTTTATAACAATGGAACAACTGCTCCTGGGAGCACCGATCTACTACAGAGATTATGCACATCAGAGAAATTTCACACACAATTGACCTTCTTTGTAATGAAAGTTAACCACTGGGCAAGAAAATACTCTTGCCTTGACTTCTGTCAGTATGATGTTCAAAATGGACAAGCAGGAGACACACCCACAAGAGGATTGCTGATCCTTGCCAAGACAAGGTCTTTGAGAATATCCTACTTTACAGAGAAGTGTGTCAGACATGTTATGCCTGTATGCCAAAGATGGATGCTTCAATGATATAGAAGAACCTTGGGTGACTGTCCAGGAAGACAGCTGTTTCATTTTTTGGAAGTTGCTTGCTTGCTCATGCTATTTCGTTAGTTAATGTTACTTTTTCTTGGGTCTCTGAGGTAGTTGAAGATGAAATAGTTTTAGTTATAGTTTTCTAGTGACATTTTAGAAACCTCAAAGTTAAAGTGTATAAGTTCAAGAGATACAAAAATAATAGTTTTTAATTAGTAATACAAGTTAGAAAGCGAATTAGGTATAACCCTTTAGACTAACCAAAATAGGATAATTAATGGAATATTTTCTTTGATTTGTCAATTGTTAATGGACTGGACATTACTCATTTATTGTTTGTGTATATTGTATATAATTTTTGTACCTATTGTATATGGTTTTTATGTTAGCTATAACCTTTTAAAATTTTGACACAAAAAGGGATATATTAGGATATGTTTTATATTTAGTAAAAACTAGTCTGAAATATCAGAGGGATCTACACACAGTCATTCCAGGATATTCAGAGAGTGGTGATTTACACCTTTAATCCCAGCACAAGAAATATCCAGGAGTGGTGACCTATGCCTGACTGGTAGTGGTGACCTATGCCCTTAATCCCAGCAGATCTGCGTTTAAGGCCATCTTGGTTTACAGAGGGAGTTCCAATATACCAGGCAGGCAGTGGTGGTGCCATGCCTTTAATCTTAACCTGGAAAGATGGTATTTAAGACAGGCATAGAAAGACAAAGCAGGCAGTAGAAGCCATGAGGAGCACAGAGCGAGGCTGAGGAAGCTGGAAGACAGCTGGGTGAGATTTGACTGTAGTGTTCTCTCTGTTTGATATTTCTGCCTTTCCCTGATTATCTGGCTCCGAGTTTCCTTTATTCATGCAACAACCTAGTTTCTTGTCCTTCGTTCTTAAGCGCTCGTTACTGATCACTGGTCTATAATCACTGGTCCAATTCCTTGTTGCCTATTGCATCCATGGTAGTGATCTGTATTTAATCACTGGTTTGTGGTCCTTATCTGGGCCCTGATTACCTATTCCTGGGACACCTTCCTTAGTCTCTGCTCCCTGAACCCTAATTCATAGTTTGGTTTCTGGTCCTTGTCTGTACCCTTGTCTTAGCTGGCTGCTACCTGGTCTCTGGTCAAAGTACCTTATGCCTGGTGGTTTGTTCTTGGATTTGGTGTCTGATCCGTCTTCAACATCTGGTCCCTGTTCTATGTCTAGTTCCTCATATCTGTTCCTGATTCTCTGTTTCCGGACTTTTTTTTCTTTATTCATCGGTCCCTTGTCCTAGTCTGTTTCTTGTTTTGTCTCTGTTCACCTGTATGGTTTTCTGTTTATGTCTTGTTTGTTCCATGTCTTATCTCTGGTCTCTGGTCCTTGGTCCTTTATCTTGTATTCTTTGTTTCTGGTCCCTGGTCCATTTCTTGTCCCATGTACCCTTTTCCTGGTCTTTGTACCCATGTTTCTGGTCCCTTGTTACTTGTTTCTTCTTATTGGTCCTTGGTCACTTGTCCTTGGGCTCTGGTTACTCGTCTCTTATGCCTGGTCCAAGGTCCTTGTTATATGTCATGTCCCTGGTTTGTAGTCTATGTCAATTTGTTGATTTGTGGTCCTTGTCTAGCCCCTGGTCCCTCCCTGGTCCTAGATGTCTAGTCCCTGATGTCTGGTACATGTGTCCATGTCCACGTCTGGTCCCTGTCTTTACTGACTTGTCCCCGGTCTAGTGTCTGGTCCCCTCTTTCATGTCTAGTACCAAGTCTACATCTGACCCCTGTTCCCTATTTTCTGATACCATGTCCCTGGTCCTGATATGTTACTCACCTGGTCATTTGTCTGTGTCTGGCTTCTGGTCAGTGTCTTATATTTGGTTCCTCATCCTTGGTTTTTTGACTCTGGTCTGTGGTCTTTGGTTAGGGACCCTGCTTCCTGCTCTCTGCTCATTATTCCCTAGTCCCTGGTCCTTGGTCCCCAGGGCTTGGTCCCTGGGTCTTAGTCCCTGCTCTTTGGTCCCTGGTTTCTGGTCCCTGGTCCTTGTCTGGTCCTTGGTTTATATGTAATTCCTGGTTTGTGGTCCTGATCTGATACCTAGTTTCTGGACCCTGGTACCTGTTGCCTGATCCTGATTTCTGCTTTATGTTACTGGACCCTGGTTCCTGGTCTCTGGTCCCTGGACCCTGGCCCTTGGTTTCTGGACCCTAGTCACCGGACCCTGATCTCTGGTCCAAGGTCCCTGATGCATGTTGGGTTCTGGGTATGTGGATTTGTGTTACTGGGCCTTGTCTGAGTCCTGATTACTAGTCCCTGGTATATGTTCCCTAGACCTTGAATTACGATTCCTGATTCCTGGTCTCTGGTTTTTATTTTGTGTCTGGTCTCTGGCCACGGTACCTGATCCCCGGTTTTGGTGTCTTGTCCATCATCCACCTCTGGTCACTGGTCTACGTCTGGATTCAGGCATCTGCTCTCTGTTCCATGTTCCCTGTTTTTTGTTCATTAATACCTTGTCATAGCCCCTGATCCTGGTCTTGTCTCTGTTACTTCTTGTCTATTTTTTTTGTCTGTGTCTTGATTGATCCGTGTCGTATCCCTGGTCTTTTGTCTCTTTTCCTTTCCTTAGTCTGTTATCCTTTGTTTCAGGTCGCAGGTCCCTACCCCGTCCCTCTTCTGTGCCTGGTCTCTGTTCTATATCCTACCCCATATTTCTTGTTTCTGGTCCCTGTACCAGTATACCTTGTCCCTGGTCCCTGGTCCTTGGTCCTTCATTCCCACTGCCTGGGCTCCAGTCATTGGTCCCTTATGGCTGGTACAATGTTCCCGTTACATGTCAGGTCCCTGGTCAGTTGTCTGTGTTTACTCACTGGTCTGTAGTCTTTGTCTGACCCCTGGACTCTGGTCCCTAATTTGGTCCCCATTCTCTGGTTCCTGTTCCCTGATTCACGGTCATTGGTTTGATCTGTGTCTGGTCCTTGGCCATTGCTGCCTGTTCCCTCATCTCAGTTCATGGTCCCTGGTATTTGTTGCCTGGTATCTGGCCCCTTTTCATATCTGGTCCCATGTCTACTTCTGGTCACTGGTATCTGTTCCCTGTTTCCTGTTTCCTATTTTCTGTTCCCCGATATCTTGTCCCTTCTGGTCTTATATATATTACTCATCTGGTCCTGTTTCTGTGTCTGGTTTCTCATCCATATCTTATACTTGGTCCTTGGTCTCTGGTCCCTATACCTGGAACCTTGGTGTCTGATTGTGGTTTGTGGTTCCTGGTGTCTGCTCCCTCGTCTTTGGTGTTTGCTTCATGGTTCCTAATTCTTGTCCCCTGTTGTCTGTTCCATTTTCTGTTCCAGGTCTCTGGTAAAGAGTCCATGGTCTTTGATCTCTCTAGGCTCATCCCTGCTTTTTGTCTGGTTCCTATTTTAAGCCAGGTTGCTGGTGTCTGGTGTCTGGTCTCTGGTCCCAGTTTTCTGGGACTGGTTTCTTGTTCCTTAACCCTAGTAACTGGTTCTGGTTCATTCTCCCTTGTTCTTAGTTGCTATTTTCTGGTTCTTGGTCCCTCTTTGCTGGTCCCTGGTGCCTGGACTCTGGTCCCTGCTCTCTAGTCCCTGGTTCATTTTGGGACTCTTGTCTGTGTATGGTCATTGGTCTGTGTTTTTGTGAGGTCCTTGGTCTTTCTCTTGGTCCCTTTTAACTTGACCTTGTTCCCTGGTTCCTGTTTTCTGTTTTTTTGGACCAAGTTCCCTTATCAGTTCTTCCTGGTCCCTGATCTTTGATCCCTGGTTGCTGGTTCCTAATCCCTGGTTCCTGGTGTCTGGTCCTTGGTTCCTGATCCCTGATCCCTGGTTCATGGTTCATGGTACTTGACCCTGACTCATGGTCCCTGGTTCCTGGTGCATACCTGATTTCTGGTTTGTTTCCGGTTTCTATTATGTTGTCCCTGACTAGTTTCTGTTCCCTTCTCCCTGGCCCTGGTCTTTATCCATAGCCACTGCTCTCTGGCGTCTTTTCTGTGGTTCTTGGTGTGTAGTATGGTTTCTGGTTCCTTGTGAGTGGGTTCTGATATTTGTTCTCTGGTCTCTTGTACCTGGTCACTGGTCCCTATTTCATGGTCCTAAGTCTCTTGACCCTGTTCATTTATCCCTGGGCCCTGGTTCATTTCAGGTGCCTCGTCAGTGTCTAATCCCTGGTACTTTGTTTTTTTCTGGTCTATGGGTCTGGTTTCCTGGTCCGTAATCTGTGGACTCTGGTACCTGGTGCCTGGCTTCTGGGATCTAGTCTCTGTTTCATCCTCCCATAGACCCTGAAACCTGACCCCTGTATTCTGGTTCCTAGGACTGTTCATTGCTTTATGGTTCCTCGTCTTTGGTTTCTCATTACTGGTCCCAGGTCCCTGTTCCCTTGTCGTGTCTTATCCCTAGTATATGTCTTGTCCTTGGTCCCTTGTTCCTGGTACGTGTACCAGGTTCATGGTTTTTTTGTCCCTGGACTCTGGTCCATGGGCCCTGGCCATTGGTTCTAAAACCCTGGTCCATGATCTCTCTTATGTCTGGTCCTTGATCTGTGATTTGTATCTATTCACTGGTTCATGGTTTTTGTCTGGCCCCTGGTCTTTGGTATTCGGGACTTGGTCCCTAACTCTTGGTCCCTGGACTCTAATTCCTGTACTGGGTTCCTGTTCCTTTTCTAGTCCCTGGCTTTTGCTGCCTGGACCCTGGTGTCTTATTATGATCAGTGGTTCCTGGTGTCTTGTCCCTGGATTTTGTTGGCTGGTATCTGGTCCATTTCCCATATCTGGTCCCTGGTCTATATCTGATCCCTGGAATCTGGCCCCTGTTCCATGGTCTCTGATTTCTCTTCTTGGGTATCCATTAATTGGTCCCTGTTTATGGCCTTGTCCTTGTCTGGTCATTTGTCGCTGTCTGTGATCTCTGGTTCCTAATCCATTGTCATGGTACCCGATGCATGGTCACTAGTCCTTTATCTTCTTCTAATCGTTAGTAATTTCTTCATTAAAGGTACAACAATTTCTGCTGAGTCTATTCCTGTCAATTGACAAAGTCTTAATTTTCCTTTAAAAATCAGTTCAGAAATCTTTTCCGCATATGTCTTTAATTTCTTACTAGGTTTATGTAGTAGAAATAGTCATTCCAATATAACATTTTCCCTTTGCATAAACATTCCTGAAGGAGAATGCTTAGAGGGCAAGATAACTAGAATGCAATTAAGGTCTGGATCCACATGATACACATTGCATCCTGTAATTTCTCTTCCACAAATGCCAATTCTTTCTCAGTTTCAGATGACAATTCTCTCAGACTATTTAAGTCCTTGTCACTATTTAATGTTTTGAACAAATTATCAAGTTCATCATTTTTTATTCCATCAGTGTGTCATAAATTGGCAATGTCTCCTAGTAATATTTGAAAATAGTTAATTGTCTTCAATCTATCTCTCCTGATTTGTACCTTTTGTGGTCTAAATTTTGTTGGCCTATTTTGTAACCTAAATAATTAATGGAATCCTCTCTTTGTATTTTTTTTTTTCTGGAGCAATTTGCAATCCCCAAGCAGGCAAAATTTTTTCACTTCTCTGAACATTTTTTTCTAAGTTATCGATACTTGAATCAGCCAAGATGTCATCCATGTAATGATAAACTATAGATTGTGAGAATTTGTTACATATTTGTTCTACTGACTTTTGTCCAAAAAACTGGCACAGAGTGGGGCTATTCAGCATTCCTTGAAGGAGTACCCTCCACTGATATCTCTTTACAGGCTGAGAATTATTAGAAGTGGGCACTATAAAGGCAAACTTTTCTTTGTCTTGTTCTTATAAAGGTATTGTAAAGAAATAGTCTTTTAAATCAATAACTATAATGGCCATTCTTTATGTAATAGAGAAGGCAAAGGAATCCCAGATTGTAGAGAGCCCATTGGCTGGATTACCTTTTTATCACCCTTAGGTCTGTTAGCATTCTCCACTTTCCAGATTTTTTTAAATAACAAATTACAAAAGGTGAATTCTAATGGCTGGTTGATTCTTCTATATGCTGAGTATTTAACTGCTTCTGTGTCAGCTGCTCTAAGGCCTGCAGTTTCTCTTTTCTTCAAGGCCATTGATGACCTCATATAGGCTTCTCTGTTATTCATTTTAGAGGTAATGCTGTGGGTGTATTTGAAAAAGCAACAACTATTGTGTCTTGTTTCTGTATAATCTGAATGGTCTGTGACTGTTTCATATAATACCTTCTAATTTTTTTCTGGAAACATGTGCTGGTTTATGGTTTATTTCCATGTTTGAAGAAATGTTAATCTGTGTGTTCCATTGTTGTAGTAATCTCATTTCCATAAAGGTATAGCAATGTTAGAAACATATGGCTTTAATATTCCCTTCTGTCCTTCTGGTCCTATACACTCAAGCCATCTTGCACTCTGTTTTACCTGGGATATTGACCCAATTCCCCAAAACTGAACATTTACTACCTGAAGGCGCCACCTTGAATGCCATGACTCTTGTAAAATTTTTGATACATTTACCCCTCTGTCCAATAAACCTTCCATAATAACATCATTTATTTCTACTTTTAATTTTGGCCATTGTTCATTGATAGAAGCTTGCCAAAATGTATTTTTTCCTGAGTTTTTCTCTTTGTCTATAGATTTTCTATCATTCAGTACAGTAAGTCTTTTTAAAATAGGTTTTGAATTCTTTATTTGTTCTGGGAAGGTGTTTCCTCCACAATGGCAGGGTAAGATTGCACTGGATTTTTATGGGGGCTTTTGGAAGCCCCCTTCTGTCATTTCCTAAAGGCAGAAAGTTGTCTTGTCTGCTGCTTGCTGACCTGCACTTATTCATCCTATGCCTCCATTTCTCATACCTCCTTCATACTCCAGAAGGAAAGAATAATTCCTAACAAAAGCACTGTTTCTGGGAATGCTTGTTTACAATCTCTTCTTATGTAACCTTGCCTTCCACAATTATAACATTCAACATTTTGACTTTTTTATACCTCTAGAAATAAGTTCTCCTACCCTTTTACTATGACCATCATAAGACTTCGGATTAGTTACCTCATGAGTCCTGTCCTCCAAGGGTGCTGACCTTACTTTTAATGGTCTAAGTATTTTTTCTACCTTGTTTATTAGCATTCTCAAAAGTCAGGGATTCAATTATTATTAGCCTGGCTTCTGAGTTTGGAACCATTATGTTTACCGTTGCAGTTAATCTGTGCCAAAGTATCTGAAAATTTCTTTTGGGCTTTGAATTACTTTTGTGAATGATTCATTTCTCTTTCCTATTTCTTCAATCTGATCCCAGGCACTTAAAGCTGCCATGTGGCATAAAGCCAGAATTTGTTCATTGTATAAAGATTGCCTTTCAATATCAGCATAATTCCCTTTCCCAAGAAGTTGGTTTTGAGGGACTTCTATGCCTCTGGATCTGCTTCTTCTTTTTTTTTTTTCTATTGTTTCAGCCTCCTCCTTCTACCATGTTTTCTACTGTAAAAGTGGTTCAGTCTCTAAAACAGCAGTAAGTTTATCTAATAGCTGGGTGACCAGCTATTTAGCATTTGTTTTACAGATTGTGAGTGCATCCCATATGTCACAGCTGCCTCTTTTACTCTCCTTAATTCTCGCATTTGTACTGAAGCCCTGCTATTTTCTCTATCATCTTTATCATTGTTCAATTTTTAAAGGTTACTGGATATATTAATGTTGGTTGTTTTGTGTAATTTTAGATGACCTTTCTGAAATTGGTTCTTTATATTCCTCTGTTTGAGCTGAACATTGTTGTCTTCTCTCTTAATAGAATTTACTAATACTTTTTTGGCATTTACATTAATTGACTTTTTAAATGATAAAACAGAAAGAGTTAAACAAACAATATAATAAATAGTATAATAAACATTATGAGAGTCCCATCTACTTTATTTAACTTTTCCTTCACTGCTTCAAATATCAAAACATCTAGAAAAAGATTACAGAAAGATCAAATACCCTCCATTGCCTTTAACAAATTCTTTTTTTTTAAAAAAAATATATTTATTCACCAATCTAGTTGTTAGTGATGGTTCCAATGACTGTGACTGGGACAGCTACCTAGTGTGATAGCAGCCCAAGGAGGGGTCCAAAAGGTAAAATAATAATAATAATAATAATAATAATAATAATAATAATAATAGTAATAATAATAATAATAATCCACAGTCCACCAGGAGAAAGAGGCCACTGTCTGAAAAATTTAGCCAGATAAAATTGAAGCAGAAACATGTGTGGCCAGTCTGCCTAAGATGGAGGTTAACTCAGAACATAAAATCTATCCAGCCAGTAATTACTCCTCTGGTCAAGCGTTTCTCTGACTGGTAAGTGCCTTTTTTGGGGAGGGAGGAATTCATGCCCCAAATTTCGATGCCAAACATTGCACAAATAATAGAAACTCAGAGCCAGATAACTAGGGAAAGGCTGAAATATCAAAGAGAGGAAACACCACTGTCAAGTCTCACCCAGCTGTCTTCCAGCTTCCTCAGCCTCACTCTTCTTCGCTTCTACTGCCTGCTCTGTCTTTCTATGCCTGCCTTAAATACCCTCTTCATCCAGTTGTTTCACATCCAGGTTAAGATTAAAGATGTGGAAACACCACTGTCTGCCTGGGGACCTGGAACTCCCTCTGTAAACTAAGCTGGCCTCGAACTTAGATCTGCTGGGATTAATGGCATAGGTCACCACTCCTGGATATTCCCTGTGTCCCTGTGCTGGAATTAAAAGTGTAAATCACTACTCTCTGGTCTTCCTGGTTTGACTGTGGGTATATCCCTCTGATATTTCATACTAATTTTCATTAAATATGAAACATATTCCTACATTCTAGGGTCCTTATTTTGTTGCTGGTCCTGTTTTTTGTTCCTGGTCCCTGGACCTTGACCCCTGGTTTCTTGTATTTCTCTGTTCCCTGTGTAATTTTTCATTCCTGGTCTGTAATATGTGTGTGATATATCATGACTTCCAGTTGTTTTTAAATGAAAACCCAAAGCCAGATATTGGGTAAAGGTTTGGAATATCAGAGAGAGGAAATAAATCACAGTTCACTTTCACCCAGCTTGTAGCTTCTACAAAATAATTTTCTGTCTTTCTACACCTGCCTTAAATACTTCATCACCCAGTTGTTTCATTTTCTGGTTCAACTCTGCATCATATTCTAGAGTTACGATTAAAGGTGTAAGCTATTACTATTTGGTAGTTTTGCCTTGAACTCACAGAAACACAGAAAGATCTCTGCCTCTGGGGCTATGGGATTAAAGATGTAGGTCACCACTCCTGGTCTTCACATGCTGGGATTAAAGGCATGATATACCACCCTCTGATCCTCCTGGCTTGACTCTGGCTGATATTTCACACTGGTTTTATTAAATATATAATATATCAGCACAGTCTGGTTTATGGTTACTGTTGTGGTACCTAGTCTTTGGACTCTGCACTGTGGTTCCTGATTTCTGGTCTCTGGTACCTGATTTTTAATCCTTGGTACTTTGAACCTGGTTTCTGGTCCTGTGTTTTTATCTGGCCTTTTGTCTATTTTTGGTCTCTGGTCAATGTCTGAGACCTGTGCCCTTCTTCTTGGTTATGTGTCTAGTTCCTGGTCCATGTTTTATGTATGTTTTCTGGTCCATAGTCCATGTCTGGTTCCTGGATCCTTTTTTTCTGGTCACTTACCCTTGGCCCCTGGACCATGTCTATTCTATGGTCATTGCCTGGTCTTGATATTGTCTCTAGTCCTTGTATGGTGCCTTGTCTGCTTCTGATTTGTGGTCCATGTCTAATTCCGGTTCCTGCTTCTTTTTTCTTTGTTTCAAGACCCTGGTCTCTGCTCCCTGGTCCCTGATTTTTTGTCCATGATCCATTGCTGCTAGTTTTTTGTTTTGGATCCCTGGTGTATGTTTCCTCATCTCTGGTCTTTGTCTGTTCCCTAGGCCGTGTCTGGTCCCTAGTCTATGTCTTCTCCCTTATGTATTTGTTATTCTACCTGGGCCTCTGGGCTCTTGGACCTAGCCCCTTGTAACTGGTTCCTGGTACATATCCTGTCCTCGGATCCTGTTAGGTTTCTGGTCCCTGGTATGTGATCACAGTCTGGTCCCTAGACTCTGGTCCATGTCTAGTCCCTGGTCCCTGATCTTTGGCTTGTTGTTTCTTGTCTCTGGATATATATGGATATATATAGGTTATGGTTGGTGTCTCTTGTCTGGTGCATATTTGTTTTCTGGACCATGCCTTGTTATTGTTTTATGTCTGGTCCTTGGTGTCAGGACCCTAATTCCCTTTCTCTGATCCCTGGTCCTTTATCCATGGTATAAGATCCCCAGTCCCTGGACCGTGGATTCTGTCTCATTCCCCACTCTGTGTCTAGTGCTTGGTCTGTGTCTGGTCATTGGTATATAGTTACTGATCTCTAGTTTTTTGTCCCTGATTCCTAGTTGTTGGTTGCTGGTACAAATTCTATGTCTGGACCCTGCTCTCTGGTCCCTGTTTTTTATTCCTAAATACTTGGTATCTGCTCCTTTTTTCATGGTCCATGTTTGCTCACTTTTGTTCATCCTTTTGTTTCTGACCCCTGGTCCCCGGCCTCACTGGTCTCTCATCTCTGGACCATGGTCCCTGTTTTCTGGTTCCTGCTTCTTGTCTTATACTTGGTCTGTGTCTTGTAATTGGTATGTGGGTATTTGGGGGGGAGGGGGCTTCTTTCTTTGTACCCATTTTCTTATACATGGTCCCTGATCTTTTGTCTCTGTTTTCTAGTATGTGTCTGGTTTTTCATCCATGTTTCTTTCCTGGAATATGGTCTTTGTCTGATACCTAGCCCCTACTGCCTCTTTTGTGGTCCCTTGTCTTCAGTACTTGTTCCCTGGTTCCTGGTCTCTGTCTAGACCATGGTCAGTGTCTGGTGCTTAGGCTGAGTCTTCTCACTGGTCCATGGTTGTTCCCTGTTCCCTGCTGTAGTGATATGTCATATATTTAATAAAGCCAGTCTGGAATATCAGAGAAAAGATCTACCCACAGTCAATCCATGAGGGTAATTCATGCCTCTAATCCCAACATGGGAAAAGTCCTGAAGTGGTGACCTATGCTTTTAATCCCATAACTCCAGAGACAGAGATCTTTCTGTGTTTCTGTGAGTTCAAGGCCTAACTACCAAATAGTAGCTCACACCTTTAGTCTTAATCTGGATATGAAATAACTGGGTGAAGAAGGTATTTAAAGTTGGCATAGGAAGACAGTTATTCTACAGAAGGGCCAAGGAGTGAGGCTGAGGAAGCTAGAAGATAGCCTTTACCTTGAGAAGTTGGCTGGGGGAGATTTGACTAGGATCTGTTTTCCTATGTTATTCCAGCTTTTCCCTGATATCTGGCTCTGAGTTTCATTTAACAACAAGAATTCATGCTACACACTGGTCTTTTGATTTTGGTCTCTGATCCTTTGTGCCTGGTCCTTGGCCCCCTTTTTATTCTCTGTCCCCTTATACCCGTTCCCTTGCTCCTGGTCACTGATCTTTGCCTGGTCTATGTTCCCTTGTCCATGTCTGATCCCTGGTCCTTTGTGATTCCCTAACACGTTTGATCATTGTCTGTGTCTGTTTCCTGGTGTCTGGTCTCTGCTTTCTGATTTTTGGTCTATTGTCCCTGGCTCCTTGTTTCTGGTTTTTAGTTCTTGTCTATCTGGTATCTGGTGCCTGTTTACTGGTCTCTGGTCCCTGGTGTATGATCCCTAATCAATATCTGGGTGATTTTCTATGTTTCTATGGTTTCTATGTAGCTTGGTCTATTTTTTCCTGTTTTCTTTTCTTACTGCCTGGTTCCTGGTCCTTCTCACTTGTCTTTTGTGTTTGTCTGGTTTCTAATTTGTGTCTGGCCCCTAACTCATGTTTGGAACCTGGTCCCTGTTACCTGGTCCCATGTCCCTGTTTCCTGATCCCTGACCCTCACCACTCATACCTCATCCCTGCTTCAAGGTCCCTATTATGTGTCTTGTCATTGGCACATGGTCTGTGTCTAATCACTGTCAGTGTTTCTTGTCTGATTCCTGTTATCTAGTCTCTAGTACTTGGTCCTTAGTCCCTTGTCTCTGCTTTTTGATTTTTGATCCCTGGTACCCGGTCTCTGGTGCCTGGCACCTGGTCCATGGTTTCTAGCCCCTGATTCTTGGTTCTTGGTACCTGGCAGGGGTCTAGTTTATGGTTTCTGCTGCCATGTCAATGGTGTCTAGTCCCTGGTCTTTGGAATTTTGTATCTGGTCCCTCCTTCATGTATTATATCTCCAGAGAATTAACATCAGTGTTCAAACTATGCCAATGTTTCTTTCATGATATCTGGTCCCTTTTCCATGTTCCCTGGTTTCTATTCTCTGGTGCCTCTTCCCTGGTTTCTGTACATGACCCTGTGTAGGGAGATTAGGTTGTTCCATTGTAAATAATTGTCCCCACCTATGAGTTTAATAAAAAGCGCTGATTGGCCAAAGGCAGACAGGAAGTGTGGGTGGGACTACCAGACTAAGAAGACTCTAGGAACAGGCAGAACACAGCTGAATGCCTGAGAGAAGCCAGAGAAAGCAGAGGACAAATATGCTGCTCTAAGAAAAGGTACCGAGCCACATGGCTGAACAGGATAAGAGTCATGGGTTAGATAAAGGGTAAAGAGTTAGCAAGTTATATGCCTGGACCTTAGGCCTATCAGCATAAAACAATTGTAAACATCTGTGTGTCTCTGTGGGTCTGTGGGTATGCGGGCCTAAACCTTGAGGCTAGGCCGGAAAATCCAGGCCAGAAACCTCCTACTACAACCCTGGTCCCTTGTTCCTTGTCCCTGGTCTCTTGCTGCTGAGCCCTAGCCCCTGGTTCCTGGTCTCTCACCCCTACTCCCTTATCTCTTGTATTTGGACTCTTGTACCTGAATATGTCTCTGGTCCCTGGTCCCTGTTTCATGTCTGGTCCCTGGTGTCTGGTTTTGGTCTGTGGTCCCAGTTCCTTGTTTTTTCTTTTTTTTTTCATGACCCTGGTTCATGTCCTTTCTGAGGTTGCTTGTCTCTACTCCATGGTGTGTGGTCCCAGAGTCTGTACTCTGGTCATTGGTCCCTGGTTCCTGCTTGCTAGTTCCTAGTCTCTGGACTCCTGTTCCTGAACTTGGTCCTGATACCTGGCCGCTGTCCCCTTATCAATGTCTGACCCATAGTCCATGTCTGGTTGCCGGTATTTATGTAATTTCTGGTCTATGTATGGACCCTCATTTGTGTCTTTTCCCTTGTCTGTTTTTTTCCCTGATGGATGTTTAGTTCTTGGTCCCCTGGTTTCTTATTTGTGGTCTTAGTCCCTGATATTTGGACACTTGTCGTTCGTCTCTACTCCCTGGTCATCAGTCTTTGTATTTTTTAAATCTGTGGTCCCTGGTTCATGGTCCATGTCAGATCTCTGGTCCGTGTCTATTCCCTGGTAAAATCTGATAGCTGGACATTTCCTGTTCCAGTTTTGACTTTATTTCTGGTCCCTGGTATCTGGTCTTTGGTCCTCAATCTGTGGTTCCAGTTCCCTGGTCTTTGGCTTAGATTGCTAGTCACTTGTTTCTGCTCCTCATCTAATCTTGATTGTCTGATGTCTGGTCCCTGGCTTCTGGCCCTTGGAACTGGTTGGTCCCTAATCAATGTTTATTCACTGACCCTTGTCTTTTGTCCTTGAACCTAGTTACCTGGACCCTGGTGCCCAATCCTTGGTCCCTGGTCTCTGTTTCCTGTCTCTGAATCCTGGTCCCTGGTTTCAGGACCATGTCTTTTTCCTGGTCCCTTCTGTCTGGTCTGTGGTCTCTGGCTGTGGTCCGTGACCTCTGGTGTCTGGACCCTTTTTTTTTTTTTTTTTTTTTTTTTTTGGTATATGATATTTGGTTTCTAGTCCCTGTTCCCTGTTCCCTTGTACTTTTTCCTGGTGTATGGTCCATAATTACTGGTTCCTTGTCCTTGGTCCCTGATCCCTGATTTCTGTTTGCTTTTTAGTTTTTAGTCTGGCCCCTGATTTCTGTATTATTGTATCAGGTCCATTGTACTTGGTCCTTAGTCCTTGTCCCTGGTCCCTGAAACCTGCTCACTTGTCTCTGATCATGGGCTCTTGTCTGGTCCCTCTACTGTGTCTAATCTCTGGTCTGTTGTTTTTGTCTGTTTCCTTGTCCATGTGTGGTCACTGGTCCCTGGTATTTCATCTCTGGCCTCATAGTTCTAATTTCTGGCATCTGATCTGTGGTCTCTGTTACTATTCTGATCCGTGGCCCATGGTTCTTATCTGGTTTTGATCTGTAGTCCATCTCAGATTCTAGACCTCTGGTTCTTATCTCATGGTTCCTTGTCCCGGGTTTTATGGATCATGCCTGGTGCTAGGTTGGTGTCTGTTGCCTGATCTTTGGTTCATGTTTGGTCTCTGGTGTCAAGTCCCTAGTATGTGGTCCATAGACCCTTGTCCCTTGTCTCTGGTCCCTGTCCCTGTTTTTCGGTTTCAGGTTCATGGTCTCTGAATCCTTGCTCCCTGTCTGGTCCCTAATTTGTATTTGTTTTGAGGATGAAGATCTCTGGTCTCTTGTTCCTGGCTCTTGATCCCTGGTCCCCAGCCCTAGTCCCTCTTCTCTGGTCCCTTGATTCTGACACCTGGTCTCTGGTCACTTTTTTCCCTAGTAATTGGTCTGTGTTTAATCTTTCGTTTGCATTCTTTGTTTGGTCACTGGTTCATGTCTGGTCCCTGTTCCCTGATGCCCTTGTCTCTGTATCTGAGATCCCGTTTTCTTTTCCCTGGTCTCTGCTCCATGATCCCTGGTTCCTGTGACATTTCTAGTCCTTGGTCCATAATCTGTTTTTCCCTAGGTTTATAGCTCATGTCAGATCTCAGATCCCTGGCTCTTTTTCTCTGGTCCTTTGTCCCTGGTTTCTGGACCATACCTGCTCTATAGTTGGTGTTCTTTGCATGGTTCTGGTATTGTTTTTTTCTGGTCTTTTGTCTAGGTTTTTTCTTTCCAGATTTTGTCCCTGGTTCCTCATTTCTGATACCTGGTTCCAGGTTGTTGTTCCCTGGTCCCTACTCCCTTGCTCCTGGTTCCTCATTTCTGGTCCTTGAATCCTGGTATTTGGTTTCTGGTCCCTGGTCTTTGTCTAGTTCCTGGGCTGTGTTCTATTCCTGTTTCAAGGTCTTTGTCAGATCCCTGGTCCCTTGGCCCTGGTCTCTCATCCATGAACCCTTGTCTCTGGTCCTTGTTACCTTGTTTCTATTCCCTGATCCCTGTCCCATGATCACCTGTTCCTGGTCCCTGTATTCTGGTCCCTGGTACCTGGTCTTAGGTACATCTTCCCTGGTCCCTGACCCATCTTGTCTCCGTCTTTTCCCTGGTCAGTGTCTGTTTTGGGTTCTTGGGCTTTTATCCTTTGTCTCTTCTTTGGTATCTGTTTTCTGGTTTCAGGTTCTTGGTCTCTCTCTCTTTTATCAGTTTACGGGCCCTAATTTCTGGTCCCTACTTCATGTTATGTGGCAGGTCCCTTGTCCATGGTTTCTTTTTTTCTAGACACCTGTCATTAGTCCCTAGACTATATCTGTCTCATGGTCAGTGTCTCTTGCTTAGTCCTGATATTTTCTGTTTCTTTCTGGTCCTTTGTCTGTATGTGCTCACTGTTCCATGTCTGGTCCCTTGTCTCAGGTCCATGATCTTTATATAGGGGACCCTGGTTCTCTTTCTCTGGCCCATGTTCTCTGGTCCCAGGTCTATGATGTCTGGTTCCTGATTCCTGGTTTCTGATACCTCATTTGTTTCTGCTCTTGGGTCCCTGCTGTCTGGTCATGTTACATGGTCTCTGGTGTATTAACATTGTACTAGGTTGTCTGGTTCTGGTTCTGATTCCTAGTCTCTGGTACCTGGTCACTGGTCTTTGTTAGGTATCTGGTATGTGTCTAATTTCTGGTCCATTTTTCCTTTTCTTGTCTCTGTTCCGTGTCTGGTCCCTGTTTTCTGGTCCCTACCCCAGAAACCCTGGTTACTGATCCTGAGCCACGGTTCTTGGTCCCTAGTCCTTGTTGCCTAGTCCCTGATTCCTGGTCCCTGGCTTCTGTTCCATTATCTCAGGTGACTAGTCCCTGATCCCTGATACATGTCTGGTCTTTGATCTGTGGTCCATGTATAATCCCTGTTTTGTAGTCCTTATCAGTACACTGGTCCCTGGTCCTTTTTCCTTTGGCACTTGCCCTGGTCCCTGCACCAATTTTGTTCCATGGTCAGTGCGTTTTGCCTGGTTCATGTACATTTCCTTGTCCAAGTCTGGTCTTTTGTTTATGTTGGGTTTCTTATCTCTAGTTTATGATCCCTTGTCATTGGCCCCTGATTTCATGGTCTTAACTCTCTGCTCCCTGATCTATGTCTAGTTCTTGGTCTATACTTGGGGGGGCGGGGGATCTAAGTATTTGTGCAGTACTGTGCAGCTCAGATGGAAAGAGATTCTGGCGATCAGGAGCCCAGGCATACTGAGCACTACAGATTGAATGGAAAAGTATTCAGGCACCAATGAACACCATAAGCCACAGTAAGCCTAGGAAGCAGTTTACAGCCCTGCTTCAGGGAAAAGCTTCCCCAGTGTTAACATCTCTGCTCTGGCAAGAGGGGACCTCCCCAGCAAAGTTGCTACAAGTAGCTGGCAAAAGACTTTGCTTCTCTGCCATTCATTGCTATCTACTTAAAGAATGTAACAATTTGGCCCAGCCAGGAAAGGTCCCCTGGGCAGCCAGAGTGTTACAACTTTGCTCTCTCAGCTGACTTCTAGGAAGACTTCCAGGATGGGGATAGATCAGATCTTTGTCCCCTTTCATTTTACCCTGATTTGGGTTTAGTTTCAGGGCCAAAGTGTATATTTTTCACTGGCTCTTTGAGGTTTTTGGACTTTAATTTCCTGGCTCTGATTCTAGGGCCAAAGTGTTTTATTATTATTATTATTATTATTATTATTATTATTATTATTATTATTTAGTGCTAGGTTCAGAGTCAGGGCACATTTTCTTTTGGATTTAGGTTCAGGGGTAAATGTACTTCACTGTCTCAGTTCTTAGATCCAGGGTGTGTTTCTTTCACTAGCTCTGGTTTCAGGGATAGGGTGGCTTTCTTTCACTGGTTCTTGTCCAT
Source organism: Phyllotis vaccarum (assembly GCA_033318265.1). Taxonomy (NCBI): domain Eukaryota; kingdom Metazoa; phylum Chordata; class Mammalia; order Rodentia; family Cricetidae; genus Phyllotis; species Phyllotis vaccarum. Next base: position 180,619,281 of record JARWLC010000002.1, read on the forward strand.
AGTCAGGGTAGTTTTCTCTGTCTGTCCACTTTCCCTATGTTCCCCCATTCCTTGCTTATAAGTAAAATACCCAGGGGCTGGAAAGAAGATGATGTTATCATAAGACTACTTCCTGCTGACCTGGTGAATTGTAATTTTTGAAGGCTGAATCAGGGTGTTGAGGTTCTTAGAGCAAATGTTCATCTTCATTGTTAGGATATGGTGGGGTACTGCAGGCTTCTGGCTCCATAACTGGGGCTGGTAATTCTGTAATAGTAACTGGTTAAAGTCTGGTTATAAATACTTTGAATATGTTGTTGGAGGAATCTAGACAAGAAATGTATAATGCAGGACACAGCTAGTAGGACTATAAAAAGAAGGAAGAGAGGTGTTAATAAAGGCAGTATCCAGTTCCATATCAAACTATCAATGATCCATTGGCCAGAGTCGTTAAACTGTCCATGGTGCTCGTAAGGTGTGTTCTTGAGGCATTAAATGTGTGGAGCTAAAGAGAGATGTGGGAGAAAATAAGGGGTGGTAATGATACTTGACTCAGGGCAATTTACCGGAGGCAAGATGTGAAAGTCTAATAAGACAATGGGTGAGATCACAAATGGTGGTTGTGAGTTTGATTCAGAGGGACACACAACCAACGTTCTTCAAATCTGTCAGGCAAGTCATTATTTGATATCTGATATACAGAGCCTAAGGTCTGAAACAAGAGATGGTATTACAGGAAGGTGGGATTAGCATTATAGTAAAATTTACCAGTCACTCCTGTTTCCCATCTACCTTCACATCTCCAGAAAACACTCTTTTAGACCCTCAGAACTTAAGTTATCCTCAGTGGTTATTTAAGCTTTCCCATTCATGGACCTTTACGACACTTGTACGTTCCTATATGGGTACAGCTCAGCAACCTGAGTCATTTTGTAGTGTTTAGACTAGGATTCCATGGGGCCAGGGGAAACAACTGCTGAGCTGATAAGTCAGAGATCCTAAACCAGGTTCCACTGCTTTTTAATAACTGTGAGTATGGGGCATTAAAAGGAGATGTGGGAAGCAGAAGATTCTCAGGTCAGAGATGAAAGGCCTTAATTCTCCGAGGCTTTGGAGAAAGTGGAGATTAAACCTGAGTTATATATTTGGTGAGGTTTGTAATTGAATAATAAGGTGAGCAATGTTCAGCTATAAGGTGGTCTTGGATGTCCTATACCTAGGGATCTACCTAAGATGGTAGTAGAGAAAAGGTATGTCAGATTGTGTGGTTTGGAGGACAATGGCTGGTGAGCTTGTGGTCAAGTGAATGGGTAAACAAAAGAAATAGAGGCTCCTACTCTGGCTAGGAGGTCCTTTCACAACAAGGGGATGAGTCAGGTTGTTGGTTGGTATCACTAAGAAGGAATGTATCTTTAGGAGTATCCCTAAAGATACAGTTAAGTGCTGGGATTTGATAAGTCTGATAAGGCTGTTCCCTTACTCCAACAATAGAATAATGAGAAGAAGAGACTTATGGTTCCCCAGAACTCCATTAGGACTGAAAAAGTGGCTACAGTGTCCAGAAGGAAGGGGATAAATTGTCCTGATATTGGGATGAGTATCTGAGGTTCCCTGTTGGCGATGGAAGTAGTCAGGCCAAGGGAGCCCATGGGCAGACCAAGGTAAATTGAAGGGTGATCTGTGAGTTATATCCTTCTGCCATCAGGGACATTGGAACAGTCAACACTCTATTGGCCTTCTTGATGGACCTTGGACCTAGTCTGGGTGGTTTGCAAGGGTTTGGACAAGCATGGGCCCAGTGACCCTCCTGATCACATTTGAAGAAAGGATGTAGAAGCTCTTAGCCTATGGGAGGCCAGGGAGCCTGTCCTTTGGCTCTGGCTGGCTGAAAGGCCATAGCTATAGTGAGGTATTTTTGAGGCTTTTTATCTCTCCCATGGTATCCCTTGAAGGTCACAGTTAAGACTTCTACCTATGGAGTCAGGGGTCCTCTCTCTAGATGCTTAAGACAGAGAAATTCTGGGAGAAGTACATCATAAGGTCATAAGGAGTTATTTCTCCAGTGGGGACTCAGGATCTAGACTGGTATATTGCTTAGATGACTTTTTAGTTATTTTTTTTCTGCCTTAAGGGCAGCCTTGTGAAGACCAGCGAGGAGATAAATTATAAATTTCTAGGTAGGATGCTCCTTGGATGTTGGATATGCAGTTGGTTCTCATAGACCAAGACCTTATATGTGATAGTGGAGTACACTGTTTTAATGCTACACTCGGTCCTGACTGGGTGGGAAGCCTGTTGCTTAGGAGGGAGGAGAAAGGAGCATGATAATGGTAAGGTTTACTAGTGTGATAGATAATAGTGGAGGAATTGTCTGGCTTGGGCTTCATAGCTAGGAGTAGCTTACTTTTTGGTTTATCCCAAAGTGGCATCACACTACAGATTTCTTTAATACTGCATCAGTATATATTTCTAGCTATTAACCCCAGTGGTTGAGGTTTCTCAGACCTGTAACTTCACCCAATATGTTCATAGATCTTTGAGGCAAAAAATTAAGAGAGAACAGATGGAAAGCCTATGGGAAGAGTAGCCATACTCCCCGCTGGGAATAGTCTGTCCCTTTATTTTGTTTTTCTCTCCTTTCCTTCACACAGCAGGTGATTCTACAGATGTGGGACAGAGATCTGGAGGAAAACTTTTTAAACAAGCCTGCTTGGGTCTAGAAGAAGAGAAGCCATATCCTAGCTCCAGATCCAGCTTTTAATTGAAATGAGGCAGCATAAAATAATGGTCCAATGCCACTCATGCTTGAATCTCAGTAACACTGAATCAAAGGTTTACGATAGGGATTTTTGAACCCTAGCCAGAGAGAAGGAGCAGTGCACGAAGGAAGGGACATGATGTGCCAGGTGTGTGCATGCTGCAGTTGACTAGAGAGAAAGAGCACTGCACGAAGGAATGAATGGACGTGGTGTGCCAGGTGTGTGCATGGCACAGTTGACTTACTCTTTTGCTTTCTCTCCTACTGGGTCCAGTTTCAGCTCCAACTTTGAGACAAACTCACAGACAGGGCATTTACACAGTATGTGTGGAGGAGGAAGCCAGACGATAAACAAACAGGGCTTGGAGTAGAGAAAAGAGAGTTTGAATGTAAGGAAAGGAGAATCTCTTTCTATTTCCCTGATTGCTCATAGTAGTTGGAAACGTTCTGTAAAATATTGAGATCTAAGGTGCCATTAGATGGCCATTTGTATTGGTTATCAAGGGGTATTGAGGCCAAATTTTGTTTCAAAAACAAATAAATTCAGTGACCTTTAATTCAGGTACCAATTGTAGAGATGGGAGGTTTTCTAAGAGGAATCCTAAAGGGGGGTGAGAGGGTATGGAAGACATGATTCCCATGGTTGAGACGGGGAGAGGAAGTCACTGCTGCCTGTAGCCATGGGTGTCCCCAGGAATAAGGGAGTGACTGACAGTGACCAAGCCATTCAAGAGGGTCATTATTCTACTTGAAGGAGGGGGGGGGGTCAAGCTTAGCTTGGCTAAGCCAGAGCTTGGTTACCTGGTACCAGGGTTTTTGAGAAGTCCAGAAGGCAAAAAACCAAAAGAGCCCGGAGAGGAATCTTTCCAATAGGAAAGGGTCAGGATGGGACCAAAACCCCACAAAGGCCTGGAGGAGCTGTGGTATAGGCAGCTCCAGGAGTTAGGAAAAAGGGGTCAGGAAGGGGCACAATGACACAGTTGCTCTGATGAAACTGCAGATTTGCAGCTTCAAGGGAAGAGAGATGAAGGGTCAGGTTAAACGGGACAGCTGTAGCCTGAGGGCTGTGGTTAGGGGTTACATTCACTGAAAAGGGGGTCAGGAAGGGGAAACTTACCCAATTGATGATGGATGCGGTGCTGAGCCATCAGTGAGCAGGAAGGTGAATCAGCTGCAGATGGACCGGAGATGAAGGATAGGGTCCCAGCATGGCTCAGATCACTATGGGGAGCACAAGCTCCAGGAAGGCCTATCTGAGTCATGGTACCAAATATGTAGGTATTTGTGCAGCCCAGTGAATTTCAGATGGAAAGGATCAGGTAGTCAGGAGCCAATGAATCCTGAGTGTTATAGTTCTAATACCACAGGCCACAGTAAGCTTAGGCAGCAGCTTACAGCCCTGGTTCAGGAAAAGGCTTCCCCATTGTTAACAGCTCTGCTCTGGCAAGTGAGGATCTCCCTAGAAAAGTTGCTACAGTTGCTGGCAGAAGGCTTCACCTCCCTGCAGCTCACTGCTCTCTGCTCACGGAATGTAACAACTTAGCCCAGCCAGGGAAGGTCCAATGGGCTGTGAGAATGTTACATCTTCTCTCCCTGAGCTGATTCTAGGGAGACTTCCAGGTGGGAATTGGTCAGATCTTTTCTCTTCCTTTTGACCCTGATTCGGTTTTTAGCTTCAGGGCCAAAGTATGTTTCTTTCATTGCCTCTTTTGGGCTTTGGGCTCTAATTTCAGGGCCAGGGCATATTTCTTTCACTGGCTCTGATTCTAGGGTCACAGTGTGTTTCTTCGGTGCTTGTTTCAGAGTCGGCACATTTCCATTTGGTTCTGGATTCAGGGATGAATGTATTTCACTAGATCAGATCTTAGATCAAGGGTGAGTTTCTTTCACTGGCTCTGGGTCCAGAGCTAGGGTGGGTTTCTTTGACTGGCCACTTTTCCCTACAGGGGATCCTGGTTTCCAGTCTCTGGTCACTTCCTTCTTGTTCCTTGTCCCTGGTCACTGTCTTTTCTCTCTGGATTCTGGCCCCTGATCTTCAATTCCTTTTCCCTGGATCCTCATTTATAGTTGATCCGTGAAACCTGCAACATAGTCTCTGGTCTCTGGTCATTGTTTGTGTTCCCTGGTGTCTTGTCCTTGGTCACTGGTATCTGGTGTTTTGTTCCTAGTGTTTCCTCACTGGTCCCTGGTGTCTGTTCTTTGGTTTGTGGTCTCTAATCCCTTACTTATTGTCCCTGGTTTTTGGTTCTTTTTAGACCCTGGTTTCTCCTGGATGGTTTATGGTTTCTGACTGATTGTGGTTAGTGGTCCCTGGCATTTGATCTTTGGTCTAAGGTATCTTGTACCTGTTCCCTAGTGTCTTCTCACTGGTCTCTGGTGCCAGTTCCCTGTTTCCTAGTCCAAGGTCCCTAGTTCCCGGTCTCTGATCCCTGATCATTGTTCTCTGTTCCATGGTCCCTCATCCCTGTTGTCTGATTTTGGGTTTTTGCTCCTGGTCCTTGGTCATTGGTCCATCTCTGTTCCCTTGTCTTTATCTGGCTTCTGGTCAATGTCTGGTTTCTAGTTCTTGGTCTCTTGTCTTTGGTCTCTTTTCTTTGGTCTCTAGTTTCTGGTTCCAGGTTGCTGGTCCCTGTTCCCTATTTTCTGGTCCCTGACTCCTGGTTCCTACTACATATCTGGTCCATGGGTCATTTTTGGTCCCTTGTCCTTGGTCTATGTCTTGTATTTGGTCTATATCTAGTCTCTGGTGTTTGGTCCATTTTCCCTGGTAGCTGGTCTCTGGTCTGTGTTGGTTCCTGAACCCTGTCTTGTGCCTGGTCATTGTTTGATTTCTTTTTCTTGGTCTCATGTTCTTGGTCTCTGGTAACAGATTCCTTTTCCGTGGCCCTGTTTCCTGGTATTTTGGGTCCCTAATTGGTCCCTGGTCCCTGTTACATGTCTGGTCTTTTGTCCCTGATTCCTAGACCCCATTCCCTGGACCAGTCTGGTCCATGGTTGGTGTCTCCTGCCTGGTCATATTAGTATTTATGGTCCTTTTTCTGGCCCTTTATTTGTGTCTAGATTCTTGTTCATGTCTGGTCCCTGGTCTCTGGTTCCTAGTCCTTGAACACTGTACCCTGTTACAGGGTCCCTGATCACTGGTGCCTGGTCTTGTTTTTTTAAAATCTGGTCCATGGTCATTGGTGCCTGGTCATTTGTCCTTGATCTTTTGTCTTTGGTTCCTATCTGGTCTCTTTTTCATGTCTGGTCCCTAATCCCTGGTTCCTGTACCTCGTGCCCTGGATTTTTGTCCCTAATCTTTGTCTCCTGGTCTATGGTCATTAATCCCTAGTACCTTATCTGTAGTCTCTGCTGTATTTCTATTCACTGGTCCTTGGTCCCGGGCTCCTGGTCTCTGGTGCCCGTTTTGTGGTCCCTGGCCACTTTAGCTGGACCTTGGTCCCTGGTGCCTGGTACTTGTCTGGTTGCTGGTCTGTCTAATCCCTGGCAGGTGGTACTTTTCTGAGTCTTGGTCTCCCATCCCTGGTCCATTATTTGGACCTTGGGATCTCTTGCCTGGTTTTGGTTCCTGAATTCAGCTTTCAAGTCAATGGTCTCTGGTCCCTGGTTTCGTGTTTTTGGTTTATAGATTCTGGTTACTGGTTCATTTCTGGTCCCCTGCTCCATGCTTCCTGGTTTCTACCTCCTTGTCACTTCACCCTGGTTCTTGGTCACTAGTCCCTGGTTCCTGGTTGATGAAACATGTTCCCTGGTCCCTGGTGTCTGTTTTTCCCCTATCCATGTGTGGTTCCTGGTTTGTGTCTGGTCCCTAATCCATGTCCAATTCCTAATATTTTTGTACCCATTCCCCCTTTCTCTTTCCTTTTTTCTTGGTTTCTTGTTATTGGTCCCTGGTCCATGTCTGGTTGCTTTTCATGTCTGTTGCCTTCTACTGGTCTGATTCCTGGTCATTGTCTGGTCCTTGGTATCTAGTCCAGATTCCTATCCCTTGATTTTTGTTCCATGGTTGCTTGTTGCTTATCCCTGTTCCCAGGTCCATGTTGGTCCCTGGGCTGTTTATCCTGGTCAGGGACTTGTCCCAGTCCTTATCTGGGCCTTTGTGCCTAACTTCTGTTCCATGTCTTGTATCTAGTCTCGTGTCCCTGGTCCCTCGTCCATGGTCAGTAGTTCCTGGTCCAGGGTACTTTGTCTTTGTTTTCTGGAACCTGGTCCCTGGATTCTCTTTTTATATTTCTTGGTTCCTGTAACCTTGTCTTTGTTTTCCCATCTCCAGTTGTTGTCTGGTCCCTGAATTGTGTCCTATCCCTATTCCTTGGTACTTGTCAAAATCCTGGGTCCTTGTCTCTGGACCCTTGTACCTGGTGTCTGGTATTGGTTTCTGGATTCTTTTTTCAGGTCTCTTGTCTTTAGTCTCTGTCTCTGGCCACTGATCTCTTGTCCTTGACCCTGAGCCCCTGGTCCATGGTCCCCGTTACATTTTAGTCATTGGTTTGTGGTTTATGTCTTGTCCCTGGTCTATGGCCCTTGTCTGTTACCTGGTCCCTGGTGCCTAGTACATACCTGGTACCCTTGGTATGTCTGGTCCCTAGTCTATGTCTGATGCCTGGTATCTGGTTTCTGGCATTTAGTTTGTGGTCCCTGGTTCCCAGTTCCTGTTCCCTGGTTTATTGCCCCTGTTCCTTGACCCCTTGTCTCTGAATTTTTGTTCATGTTTTGTTCCTCATACCTGCAGCCTAGTTCTTGGTCTCTGGTCCTGGTTCATGGTCTCTGGTCCTTGGTGTCTAGTGTCTGGTCCCTGTTCTGTAGTGCTGGGTCCCTGGTTTCTGATCTCTACTCCCTAGCACCTAATTCCTGATTCATTGTTCCTGTTTTCTTGTTTGTGGTAGTCCTTTATTCTCCTGCCTGGTTTGTGGTCTTTGGTCATGGTTAGTGGGTCCTGGTTTTGGTCTTTCCTCTAAGGTGTCTGGTGTCTGCTCACTGGTGTCTAGTCACTGGTCAACGGTGCCATGTTCTTGATACCTGATTCTTGGTTCCTGGTCCCTTGTCCCTGAAAACTGTACCCGGTTATGTAGTCTAGTTTTTGTTTTTTTGACCTTGTTTGTTGACCCTGAATGTTAGTACCTGGTGCCTAATCTTAATTTTAAATTCTGACTCCTGGTCCCTGGTTCCAGTCTGGTCATTTTCCTGTGTCTGGTCCCTTGACCCTGGTCTCTTATCCCTGTACCCCAAAGCCAGATTTATTGTCTTTGGTTCCTGGTTTCTGGTACCTGGCCCATGTTTGTTGCTTTCTCATCCATAGACTCTGATGTCTGCTCCCTGTTCCTTAGTCCCTTGTCCATTTTCCCTGGTCCTTGGTCTCTTTACCCTGTTCCCTGGTCTCCTTTCCATGGTCTTTATCTCGTCATTGGTCTGTATGTATTTGCTGATCCATAATCCTTGACTATCCACTGGTCCCTTGTTTCTGGTCCATTCTCCCTGGATTCTGGTACCTAATTCCTGGTCTTGGTTTCTGGATTCTATTCCTAGATCAATGATTGCTGGTCTCTGGTATCTGGTTTCTGGTCTAGGGCTTTTGGTCCCTGATTTATGGTCTCTAGCCCCTGGTCTTTGATATCTGTTTCCTGTTTCATCCTTTGTAATTGTTTGTCCCCTGGTTCATGTCTTTTCTTTGGCTCCTGGTGTCTGATCCCTGGATCCTTTACCTGAGACCCTGGTTTCTTGTCTCTAGTCTCTGGTCCCTGATACCTGATCTTTGTTCTATAATTTTGGTTTCTGATCCCTGGTTCCTAGTCGCTGATCCCTGATCTTTGGTCTTTTGTCCCTGATCATTGGTCCATCTTTGGTTGCATGCATTTGTTTGCTTTCTGGTCAATTGTGGGAGATTGTGTTGTTTCATTAAATAATTATCCAACCCACTGGTTTAATAAAAAGTGCTGATTGGCCAAAGGCAGGCAGGAAGTGTGGGCGGGGCTACCAATCTAAGAAAAACTCTGAGAACAGGAAGCACAGAGCAGAACACCAGAGAGAAGCCAGAAGAAGCAGAGGACAACCATGCTGCTCTAAGAAAAGGTACTGAGCCACATGGCTGAACAGGACAGAAGTCATGGGTTAGATGAAGGGTACAGAGTTAGCAAGTTACATTCCTGGGCCTTAGGTAATTGTAAACATCTGTGTGTGTCTCTGTGGGTCTGTGGGCCTAAATCTTGAGGCTAGGCCCACAAGTCAAGTCCAGAAACTTCATACTACAGTCAATGGTTGGTTTCTCATTCTTGGTCTTTTGTCTATGGCCTCTTGTCTTCAGTGTCTGGTTTCTGGTTCCAGGTCACTGGTCTCTGTTTACTGATCCTTGGTTCCAGGTCACTGGTCTCTGTTTACTGATCCCTAGTTTCTGGTCCCTAGTTCTTGGTTGCTGATCCCTGTTACATGTCTGGTTCCTGGTCCATGGTCTCTTTCCATTTGTTTCTTGTTCCTGGTTCCTAGACCATTTCTGTTCCATGGTCTGCGTCTCTTTCCTAGTCCTTGTCTGTGTCTGGTTTATGGTCCATATCTGGTCCCTGGGTCCTTATCTATTTTCTTTTGTCCCTGGTTCATGGTTTTTGGTATTTGTCCCTGATCCTTAATCCACAGTCTCTGATCCTTGGATTCTGGATTCCGATTCCTAGTTCCTGATTCTTGTTTCCTGGTGCCTGATCCTGGTGTTGTCCCTTTACTCTAATCAGAAATTTGTCTGTCCTGAAAAGCCAGTCCCACAGCCATTTTGTTCCAAATAATCAAACAAAGGCTTATATTAATTGCCAGCTGATTGGTTTGTTGATCAGGCTTATTACTTGATAATATATTTTCTCAGTGCAGCATTCCCATCCTGCTTCTCATGTCTTACTGTTCTCTTTTTCTCTCTCTTCCAGTTTCTAGAATTCTCCCAGTCTGGTTGCCTTGCTTCTACTTCCTGTTCAGCTACTTGACCAATCAGTCTTTTATTAAGTCAACACAAAAAACAAGTCTCTACAGTGTACAAGAGAAATATCCCACAGCACTTCGTTATGTCTGGTCCCTAAGTGTATGTCTGAACCTTGGTGTCTGGTATGTTCCCTTGTAACATGTTCCCTGATAACAGAACCCTAGATTCTGGTTTCTGGTCCATGGTCCCTAGTTTGTATGTGGTCTCTGGTCTGTGTATAATCCCTGGTTCATTTCTGGTTCCTGGTATTTGGTATTTGTTCCCTATTCCCTAATTTTGTTCTCTGGTACCTTGTCCCTAGTCACTGTTTCCTGGTCACTGTATGGTCCCTGTACTACATTTGGTCCCCAGTCCTGGGCTAGTCCTTGGTCCTTGTCTGGTTCTTAGTCTATTTCTAATTTCTGGTCCACATCTTTTACCTGGTCCCTGGTCTCTTGCCCTTTGTCTTTGTTTCTGGTGCCTGCTCCATGGCTGCTGGTCTTTAGCTCATGTTACCTGGTCCCTGGTCTTTGGTTTCTGGTCCATAGTCCCTCATCCATATCTGTACCTGGGAACTTGGTTTTCTGTCCCTGTCTTTGGTCCCTGGTTTTAGGTCCCTTGTCCTTATTTCTTGTCCTTGTCTATAGTCTCTGGTCTTTGTTCTCTTGTCCTTTGTCTGTTTGCCCTTTGTCTGTGGTCCCTGATTCCTGGTCTCTGGTTTCTTGTTCATGTCTGGTCTTTGTTCCCTGCTGTCTGGTGACTAATGTCTGGTTGTGGTATGTGGTCCCTGGTCACTGGTCTTTGTCAGGTCCATGGAGATTAAGTCCCTGTCTAATTTCTGCTCCATTTCCTTGTCTTGTCCCTGTTCTATGTCTGGTTCCTGGTACCTGGTCTCTGGTTCCTGCACTGGAGTCCATGCTCTCTTGTCCATGATCTCTGGTTCCTGGTCTCTGGTCACTGGTGTCTATGTATGATCCCTGGTTTCTGGTTTATGAATCTTGGTCACTGGTTCCTGGTCTCTATTACCTGTCTGGCTCTGTCCATGTATGGTCCCTGATCTATAGTACTTGTCTGTTTTGTAATTCTTGGTCCATCTTTTCTGGCTACTTGTCCATTGTCACTGAATAATGTTCCATGGTTGGTGTTTTTGTCTTGTCAATGTATGTTCCCTTGTCCATGTACAGTCTTTAGTATATATCAGGTCTATGGTCTCTAGATTATGTTCCCTTGTCCCTGGTCCCCAATTTGTGTTCCCAGGTCCATAGTCTCTGCTTTCTTCTCTCTGCTCCATGTCTAGTAAATCGTGCATTCTTTTAGCAAATTCTGATCTGCTGTCTCTGGTCCCTGGTCCCTTGTCCCAGTCCATGTCTGGTCTATAGTCTGTGACTGGTCCCTAATTTATGTCTGATTCCTGATGTCTTGTTTCTGCTCCCTCTTTTCTGTTTCCTTTTTTGGTCTCTTATTATTGGTTTTTGTTCCCTGGCCCATGTCTGTTCCCTCATCTCTGTTTGGCTCCTTATTCCCTTCTAATCCCTGATCAAAGTCTGGTTCTTGGTATTTGGTCTAGATTTTCTGTCCCTTTTTTGGTCAGATGGGCCATGTCTGTACCCTGGTCAGGCTCTTGTCCCTGGCCCTTGTTTAGTGATTTGTCTGTGTCTGGTGTCTGGTCCATGCCGTGTTCTTAGTTCTTTGTCCCTGGTGTTTAGTCATTTGTGCCTAGTCCCCAGTCCCTGGTTTGTAGACCTTGGTTCCAAGTACTTGTCTCTGGTTTCTGAAACCTTGGTTCATGGTCCTGGGTCTTTGGTCCTTGGCTTCTTGTCTTTGGTTACTGTTCCCTGGTCCTTGTCTGGTTTTTAAATTGTGTCTTATCTCTGACCTTGGTTCTTATTTGATCCCTGGTCTTCGGTTCCTTCCTAGCCCCTGGTTACTGTTCCCTGGTCCTTAGAAATTTGTCTTCAGTCCTTGGACCCTGGTCCTTGTCTGATTTTTGAATTGTATCCTTTTCCTATTTCTTGGTTCTTATCTGACACCTTGTCCCTTATCCTTGGACCCTGGTATCTGGTGCCTTGTCTTGGTTTCTGGATTCTGGTCCCTAGTCACTGGTCACTGTCACTGGTCCTTGGTTCCTGATTTCTGGTCTCTTGTCCCTGGTTCCAGGTCTTGGGTCCTTGATCTCTGTTGTGTGTCTAGTCACTGGCCTGTGTGTCTTGTCTCTAGTCTGTAGTCCTTGTCTGTAGACCTGGTCCCTAATTTCTGGTCCTTGATGCCTGGTACATATCTGGTCTCTGCCCTATCTGGTCCCTAGTTCATGTCTCATACTTGGTATCTCGCCTCTGGTCCCTGGTTTGTGGTCCTTGATGCCTAGTTTCTGGTCTCTGGTTCGAGGTCCCCGGTCTTTGATCCTTCGTTACTGGCCCTGATCTCTGATTCCTTGTTTATAAATTCTGGTCTGGGTTTGGTCACTGGTACCTTGCTCCCTGGTCCCTGGTACCTGCTCTTTGTTTATAGATTCTGGTCTGGTTTTGGTCCCTGGTACCTCCAGCCTGGTTTCTGCTCCTTTCTCTACAGGTCCCTGGTTTCTGATCACTCCTTTCTGGTTCCTATTCTCTAGTCCTTTTACCCTGGTGCTTGGACCCTTGTCCATGGTCATTATCTGGTTGCAGTTCTGTGCCTCGTTCCTGACCCAGCATTCTTGCTGGCACCTGTCTCTTGTCTATTGTCCCCGGGCCTTGGTATTGAATACCTGGTCTTGGTTTCTGGATACTGTTCCCAGGTCAACGATCTCTGGTCCCTTCTCTCAGTCTACATTCTTGTGAATGTCTGGCTTCTCATTCTTGGTCTCTTGTCCTTTGTCTCTTTGCTCTGGTCTCTGGCTCCTGGTTCCAGATCACTGGTCCCTGTTCCCTGTTCCTCAGTTTCTCATTTCTAATCCTTGATCCTTGTTGTGTGTCTGGTCTCTGGTCTCTTCTCATTGGTTTCTTGTCCCGTGTCCATAAACCATTTCTGGTCTGCAGCCAGTGTCTACTGCCTTTTCCTGATATTGTCTCTATTTTTCTTCTGGTCCCTTGTCTATGTCTGGTTCATGGTCCATGTCTGCTCTTTGAATTCCGGTCTATGTTCCCATGTCTCTAGTCCATAGTCCCTGTTCTTTGTCCTGTCATCTAGTCCGTGTTTCCTGCTCCCTGGTCCCTAGTTCCTGACCTCTGATCCCCAATTCCTGGTCTCTATCTGTTTGCTTTACATGTCTGGTCCCTAGTCTGTCTGATCCGTGGCACATGACTTGTCTCTGATATTTGGTACTTGTATTCTGTACTTTGTTTTTTCTTTCCTGGGACTTTGTCCCTGGTCTTCAGTTTGGGTTCATTTATGGTCCCTCAGCATGTCTTGTCCCTGGTCCTTTTCTGCTCCCTGCTGTCTGGTCCCTAGTCTCTGGTGCTGGTCCATGTTACCTGGTTCCTGTACTCTGGTGTGTGTGCTCCCTTGTCAGTGTCTGGTCCCTAATCGATATCTGGGTTCTGGTCTCTAGTCCCTGCTAATTGATCCCAGGTTCATGATAACACATTCCCGGTCTCTGGTCTCTGAAAATTGGCATCTGGTCCCCGATTCTGAGTTCCTGGTTACTGGCCTGTGACAAGTCTCTGGTGCCTGCTGCCTGGTTCCTGGTCTCTGCTCATGCTTGTGGTCCCTGGTGTCTGGTCCCTTCTCTTTAATGACTCATGCTTATTCTCTGGTCCCTGGTTCCTGGTCCTTGTCATTGGTCCCTAGTTTCTGGTCCCTGGTCTCTGATCTTGTTTCTTTTTCCTTTGTTCCTGGCCCCTGGTCCTGGGCGTCTTGTGGGGGGGACGGGTTTTTTTTTTTTTTTCCCCCAGGCTGTTTCTGGTCCCTGGTTTGTGTTTGGTTCCTGGGCCATATCTGGTCCTTACTTCTTGTTCAGTTTTTTTTTTTTTTTTTTTTGTCCACTGTTTTCGGTCCCTGGTCCTGGTCTATGTCTGGACCCATCCCTCGTGTTTGGTTCTTTGTCCTCATCTGATCCCTAGTCAAAATATGGTCCCTTGTTTGTGTTGAGTCCCAAGTCCCTGTCTTGTCCCTGGTCCTTGGTTTTTAGTCCCTGGTTCCTGTTCACTGGACCTTTTCAGGTCATAGGTTTGTGTATAATTTCTGGTCCATGGTCCTTGACTAATTTTTGGGTCCTGGTCCCTTGATCTTGATAGCTTGCACCTAGCCTTGGTTTCTGAGTTCTGTTCTCTGGTCCCTTGTCCCTGTTTTCTGGTCCCTGGAACCTGGTCTTTGGACCTTGTCGCCTGTTCCCTGGACCCTTGTCCCTGTTCTCTGAGCATGGGTCCCTGGTCCCAGGTTCCTGGTTCCTGGTTCCTGGTCCCATGTCTCTGGTCCTGGACCCAGGTGCTTGTTTTTCTGATCCTTGATAATTGGTCCCTAGTCAATATTACATAGTCTCTAGCTTATGGTCCTTGTCTTGTCTAATGTCTATAGTCCTTTTCTGGTCCCTATCCTGTTTCTTTGCCTCTGATCTATTGCCCATGGTTGCTGGTTACTATTTCTTTCCTGTTCCATATCTGTTTACCAGTCCATGCCTGTCTTTAAGTTCATGTCTGGTACCTGGTGGAAGGTCCTTGATTTGTTGTTCTTGGTCCCATATTCCTGGTTTTTGGTCCTTGATATCTGATCCCTGGTCTCTTGTCACTGGTGTTTGTGAACCCTTGCCTGAGCCTGGTCCTTACTCAATATCTTATCTGATCACTAGTCCATGGTTTTTGATCTCAGGTCCCTGAACATTGATCACTGGTCTTTTTTCCCTTGGCCCACAGTTACTGATTCACATCTGGTCTCTGGTCTCTGATTCCTCATTGCTAGTATCTGGTCATGTCCCCTGGTCCCTGGTATAGTACTTTTTTCTGGCCCCTGGCCCCTGGTTCTTGGTCTCTTATCCCTGGTCCCTGGTTCTTTTTCCTGGTCTATTGACCCTAGTCACTGGTTTCAGGTCCCTTCTCCCTGAACATGGACCATGTTTCCTAGACCTTGATCCCTTGTTTCTGTTCCTTGGTCCCTGGTTGCAAGTTCCTGGTCTTTGTCTGAATGATGGTCTGTTTCTAATCCCTCGTCTGATTGCTTTTCTGGTCACTGCTCTCTAGTCCCTGGTCCTTAACTGGACATTGGTGTGTTTCTAATTTTTGTTTAATGTCCTTGTCTGGCCTCTGGTCTCTGGTTCTTGGTCCCTGGTCTCTGGTGTTTGTGGTCAGTTGTTGGTGTCTGGTCTCTAATAAATGTCTGGTTTCTGTTACCTGTTCCCAGCTCCTTGGTCCTAGGTCCAGGGTCTCAGGTCTCTGGTTCTTGGTATTTAATCATTGGCATCTGGTCCCTAATTCCTGGTCCCTGGTTACTGGTTCATGTCTGGTCCTTGGTTACTGGTTCATGTCTGGTCCTTGGTTACTGGTTCATGTCTGGTCCTTGGTTACTGGTTCATGTCTGGTCCTTGGTTACTGGTTCATGTCTGGTCCCTGGTTACTGGTTCATGTCTAGTCCCTGGTTACTGGTTCATGTCTGGTCCTTGGTTACTGGTTCATGTCTGGTCTTTGGTTTTGGTCCCTTGTCTATGATCTCTTTTTCCCAGGTTGTTTCTAGTCTGTGGTCTGTGCAAACCTGGCCCATATTAGTCTGGCCCCTCGTATCTGTTCTTCCTTCCCTGTTTACTAATATTTTTTTTTTTTTGGTCCAATGACCTTGGTCCCTGGTAGCTGATCCATCCATGTCTGGCCCCTTTTCTGTATTTAGTGCCTTGTTCTGATCTGATTCCTTGTCCAAGTCTGGTCCCTTGCTTGTGACTGCTCCCTGGTTTATGTATTTTCTATGCTCCATGGTCCCAGGTTTTTGGACTGTGATCTCTGGTTACTGGTACTTTGGCTTTGGTCCCTAGTACGTGGTCCCTGTTCCCTTGTCCTGGATCTCTGGCCATTGGACCTTGGTTTCTGGTCCCTGTCTGGTCTACTGTTTGTATTTCATCTATGAGTCTAGTTTGTGTTCCCAGTTTTCTGGTCCTTAAACTCAGATCCCAGATATTTGGCCCCTGGTCTTGTATCTCTGGACCCTGTTTCCTGACCCCTGTTTCCTGGTCCCTGGTCTTTGTTCTCTGGTTCCTGTTATATGTCTGTTCCCTGGTTTGTGATCCTCTCTTATCTTTGGTCAGTAGTTTGTTTCTGGTCCCTGGTCCCTGCCCCTGGTTCCTGATCCATTGCCTCTGGTCACTTGAACATGTCAGGTCCATTGTCATTGTTTTTCGTAAGTTCCAGGTTTGTTTCCCAGTCTGTGTTTGGTTTTTGGTTCATGTCTGGTCCCTTGCTCTGTGGTCCCTGGTCTTTTATCAATAATTTCTGGTCCCATGCAATAGTCCCAGGTTTCTGGTTTGTGTCTGGTCCTTGGTTTGCATCTATTTCAGGGTTACTGATCCTTGGTAGCCAGTCTATGGTCCAATCTCATCTCTTGTCCATCTGGTCTCAGGTCCAATATTGATCTCTGGTTCTTCTCTAGACTTTTTTCACAGTCTGGTTTGTGATGTCTGGTCCCTGGTACTTGGTTTCAAGTTCCTAATCAATTTCTAGTCTTAGTCCCTTATCTTTGGTTTCTGGTTTTTTGGTACCTTGTCCCTGGTTTCTTATCCCTAGACCCTGATCCTTAGTACCTGGTCCCCAATCCCAGGTCCCTGGTATATGGTTTGTTTATGATCCCTTGTTTGTGTCTGGTTCTTAATCAATGTCTAGTCGCTGGTCCCTTGTCCATGGTCCAGGTCCTTGATCCTAAGTCCATGGTTTCAAGTCCCAGAACACCGGTCACTGGTTATTTCCTCTAGTCCCAGTTCCATAATTTTTCATCCCTGGTTGCTGGCCTGTTTCTGGTCCCTCTTCCCTGTTGCCTGGTTCCTGGTCTTTGGTCATTTATGGTGTCAGGTCTTTGGTTAATGATGATGTGTTCCTGGTTTCTGATCCCTTGTCTTTGGTCCCTGGTGCCTATCCCTGGTCCCTGTTTCATTGTCCTTGGTCACTGGATCATGTCTGGTGCATGGTTGTTGTTTCATGCCTGTTCTGTGTTAGTTTCCTTGTCTATATCTCACCTTCGGCTCATGTTTGATCTCTGGTGTCAGGTCCCTGCTGTGTGGTTCCTTGTCCCTTGATTATAACTTCTGGTCCCTGAAACCACATCCCTGTGCCCTATTCTCTGGTCTGTGTCTGGTCTTTGGCCTGTATCTATTTTGGAGTTGCTGGTCCTGGTCCTGTTCATGACCCATGTCTCATCCCTTTTCCATGTATGGTCTCTGGTCCAGTACACATTCCTGGTCCTTCTCTGGTCTTTCTGGAAAACTTGGTGTACATTTTGATCAGAGAACACTGTCCTCCTGACTTGGTATTTCCTGGGCAATGGACAATACATATTGTCATTTACTCTCCCCAGGGCAGTGGACATTTTCCAACCACCCTTGATGTCCTTTGGGCACTAAACAGCATTGACCCACACTTGGTATTCTCCTGGGCATTGGAACTGTCACTCTCACTTGGTGTTCCCCGGGCAGTGAACACTGTCTATCCACACTTGGTAGTCATCCAGTCTGTGGACTCTGTTCACCCACATGTTTTACTCTCCAGGCATTGGACATTGTCTTACTGCATGTTTTCTTCTGGGTAGTGGACACTGTTCTCACTTACCTGTGTGCAATAAATACTGACCACCTACACTTACAGGCTGTGTACAGTATCCACATGCACATTTTTTTCCAGGGCAGTGTACATGCTCCACGTGAGTTTGGTATTCATTGGGCAGACAATACTATCCAGTTCCACTTGATGTTCCCCAGAAAGAGGACATTATCTACATCTACTTGGTGCCTCCCAAGTCTGACCACTGGCACACTGTGTCCTTGGGCAGTGGACACTGTCTACAATTGGTGTCTTCCAGACAGTGCACACTGTCTACCTGCACTTGGTGTCCTCCCAGCTGTGGACATTCCACCATGCAGTGAATATTGTCTACTCGTACTTAGCATTTACCATGCAATAAACACTGTCTGCCCACAATTTGTGTCCGCAGTTCAGTGGACAATTGTGGGAGGTTGTGTTGTTTCATTTTAAATAATTGTCCCACCCACTGGTCTAATAAAAAGAGCTGATTGGCCAAAGGCAGGCAGGAAGTGTAGGTGGGGCTACCAGACTAAAAACTCTGAGAACAGACCACCAGACAGAATTCCAGAGAGAAGCAGGAAGAAGCAGAGGACAACTATGCTGCCCTAAGAAAAGGTACCGAACCACATGGCTGAACAGAACAAGAGACATGGGTTAGGTGAAGGGTACAGAGCTAGCAAGTGATATGCCTGGGCCTGAGGCTGATCAGCCAAAAACTAATGAAAGCGTCTGTGTGTCTCTGTAGGACTGTGGGACTGCGGGTCAGCGGGTCTGTGGGTCTAGACCTTGAGGTTAGGCCAGAAAGTCCGGGCCAGAAACCTCGTACTACAGACAATGTCCAGCAACACTTGGTGTCCCCTGGAAAGTAGACACTTAGACACTAACCACATGTACCTTGTCACACTACCCCCCCCCCCAGAAAGCTTGTACTGTTCACCTGCACATGATATCCTCTGGGCAGTAGAACTGTACATCTGATGTGGGAATATCTTTCTGTATGCTGTGAATATCAATCTTTAAATAAGGGAGCTGTTTTGACCCTGGCAAATACCATATCTAGAGACAGGAGCATAGGTAGGAGAAGGAGGTTGGAGTCAGAGACAGATCGAGCCAGATGCCCAAAGAAGCAACATGTAAGGAACACAGGCCACGTGGCAGGACAGATTAAGAAAAACAGGTTGAGTTAAGATGACAGAGCTAGCTAGCAATATGCCTAAGCCATAGGCCAAACAACATAAAGTTAATGTAAATGTCTATGTGTTTCTCTGGGACTTTGGGATTGGTGGTCCATATAAGTGGTGGCGGGTCCAAACTGTGGGACTAGGCAGGTCAGAAACCTCTTGTTACATACACCAGCACATGGTATCCCCTAGGAAGCTGACAGTAACCACAAACTTTTGGTGTCTTTTCTTGGTGGACACTGTTCATTTATGTTTGGTGTCCCCCTGGCAGTGGAAACTGTCCAACAGCACCTGTGTCTCCTAGACAACAAATATTGTCTGCTCACATTTCGTGGCCCTCTGACAATGAACCATATCCGCCTGCATATGCTGTCCAAAACATGTGGACACTGTCTAAATACATTTTATGTCCCTGGGGAGTAGATACTGGCAGTGGAACGTGTTCAACACACTTATGTCCGTGTGCCCAAACACTTCATGTCCTCTGGGGAGTGGACACTGTCCACTATAAGATTGGCCCTCCCTGGATGATAAATACTGTCCACCTTCCCTTTGTATCCCCAGAGCAATGAATACTGTCCAACAACACATGAAGTTCCTCAGACACTGAACACTGTCAACCCGCACTTGTTGTTCCTCAGGCTAATAATGCTGTCAATCCACATTTGGTGTCCTCTGGGCAGTGGAAACTATTTACACACATTTGATGTCCCCCAGACAGTGGACCTTGTCCATGGGCACTTGAAGTTTCCCAGGCAGTAAACAATGTCCACCCAGTGTTGCTCCACCCTGAGAAGTGAACACTGTCCAACATCATGTTATTCCCCCAGGCAGTGAACACTGTCCACACAGATGTCCCACCCCAAGCAGTTAAGACTGACCATTCACACATTGTCTGCTGTGGACAGTGTACACTATCCACCAGCACTTGATTCTTTTGTGCAGTGGTTACCATCCACCTGTACTTAGTGCCTCCCAGGCAGTGGACACTGTCCAGCAGCACTTGTCCCCCAGACAGTAGACACTGTTTATCTATACTTGGTGTCCTCTGGGCAGTGGGCAATGCCCAACCATACACTGTTCCCCTGGGAAGTGGAAACTTGGCTCTTTTGTGCAGTGGACAATGTCCACCTTCACTTAGTCTCCTGGTTAGTGGACACTGTCCACCCACACTTGGTGTTCCCTGCAGTTAGAATGTCAGCTCACATGTTTTATCTCACAGGCAGTAGATATACTCCTCAGAAAAGTTGTTCCCCTGTACTTTGGATGCAGTCAATAAGTACTTGGTGTTCCTTGATCAATGGACACTGACCACCAGCACTTTGTTTCTCCCAGGCTGTAGACATTGTCTACCCACACATGGTGTCCTCTGAACAGTAGACACTGTCTACTCACACTTGATGTCCCCAGGGCAGATGATACTCCCCACTTGCGCTTGGTGTCTCCTTGTAAGTGGCTTCTGTCCACTGGCACTTTGTTTTCCCCAGACAGTGAACACTGTCTGCTCTTACGTGGTGTCCCCTCAGCATTGAACACTGTCAACCTGTACCTGGTCTCATGCATTGGGCACTGTCCATTTTCACTTGGTGTCCCCAGGACAATGGACTCTGTCCACCCACACTTGGTGACCCACAGGCTATGGACACTATCTACCTATATGTTGTCTACCTTAGGGAGTGGACATTGTCAGACCCCACCTGGTATTCTCTGGGCAGTGGACATTGTATACCACCAATTGATGTTCTCTGGGAAATAAACAAGGACCACACAAACTTGGTGTCCCAAGTCTGTAGACACTGTCCACTCACCCTTGGTATCCCCCAGGCATTGGAAACTGTTCAACTGCACTTGATGCCAAGTCCATCATTACTTGGTATCCCTTAGGCAATGGACACTGTCTACCAGCACATTGTTGGCCATGCAGTAGCCACTATCCACTTTTATGATGTCCCTTGTTGGTAGTGTAAAATGTCCATTGGCACTTGGTGTCCTTATTGCAGTAGACATTGTCTACATGCACTTGGTGTCACTGGAGCAGTAGTTACTGTCCACCCTTATTTGGTGTTTTCTCCTAGTTGTGGACATTGTTTGCATACACTTGGTGTTTCCTGGACAGTTGACACCATCTGCCCACACTTTATATCCCCAGGGCAATGGACACTGTCCAACTTCACATAGAGTTCCTTGGTCACTAAACACTGTTGACCCATATTTGGTGTTCCCAGACAGTGGACAAGTACCACACACACTGTGTACCCAGGGAAATGGACACTGTAAATTTGTATTTGGTGTTCCCCAGGCAGTGGATACTGTCCACCCATACTTGGTGTCCTTGGGAAGAGGACACTGTCCACCTTCAGTGTCCCCAAGGCAGTCCACCAGTACTTCATGTCACCCAGAAGTTGGCACTGTTCACCACTCTCAGTGTCCCATGAAGAATATACACAGTCCTTCCACACTTGGTATTTTCCAGGCTCTAGACACTGCCCATCAGAACATTGTCACTACCAAGCAGTGGACACTGTCTGTCTGCACTTGTGTCCTCTAAGTAGGGGCCACTATCCACTGCACCCTAGACACTGTTCACCCATATATTATATCCCCTAGCTAGTATACACTATCTTCCCACATGTTTTTGCCCAGGCAGTGGACACTGTTCACTCACTTTGTGTCCACCATGCAGTGCATATTGTCTACTTGTGGGGATTCAATAAAAGCTTAAGAAGTTTTGGAGATATCAGAGGGAATCTACCCACAGCCTATGTGGGAGGTTAATAAAATCTCCAGAAGTTCCAGAAATCTAACCACAGTCAGTCTAGGAGAATCAGAGAGTGGTGATTCAAACCTTTAATCCCAGCACAGGGAGAATCCTGGGAGTGGTGACCTACGCCCTTAATCCCAACTGAGTCAAGGTCACCTTAGATTATAGAAGAAATTCCAGGCTCCCAAGCAGGCAGTGGTTGGGCCATGCCTTAATTTACTAAGAGAGTATTTAAGCTGAAGGCAGGCATAGAGTTGAGGAAGCCAAGCCAAGGGAAGCGAGGCTGAGGAAGCTGGAAGACAGCTGGGTAAGATCTGATTGTGGTGTTTATTCTCTCTAATATCTCTAACTTCTTCAGAGTTCTATCCCTGAGTCTCATTTATTCATGCAACAATTGGCGATCAATGTGGGGCAGGAATTCCTCCCCCTCCCTACTCAAAAAAACCACACTTGTTGGCCAGAACAACACATGGCCAGATAAGTAATTACTAGCTGCTAGGCTTTCTGTTCCAGGTTAGCCTCCAGTCTTAGGCAGATCTGCCACATGTGTTTCTGTTTCACTCTCATCTGGGTAAGTCTTTCAGACAGTGACCTCTTTCTCCTGGTGGGTTGTTTCTTTTTCCTTTTTGGGCCCTTCCTTGGGTTGCTATCACACTAGGTAGCTGCCCCAATTCACAATCCATCGAATCATCAACAGATAACAATCAGTAAGTAAATCAATTTTTTTAAAAAGAGGGAATTTGTTTAAAGCAATGGAGGGTGATTGGTCATACTGTAACCTCTCGTTAGATGATTAGATATTAAAACCAGTGAAGGAAAACATAGATAAGGTAGATGGAAATAACATAATGTTTATCATACTATTTACTATGAATATTTATTGTTTGACATCACAGAAAAAGTTGACTAATATAAATCCAAAGAAAAAGGTCTTTAAAAAGCCTGTTGAGAGAGAACACAGAGATGATGAAATTCAAACAGAGGAATACGAAGAACCAATTTCAGCAAGGTCATATAAAATTAGACAAAAACAGGCAACATTAATATACCCCAGTAACCTTCCAAAAAAAAATGAAGGATGATAGAAGCTAGCTGGGCTCCAGTACAAATGTTAGAATTACGGAGAGTAAAGGAAGCAATTGTATCATATGGGATGCATTCACCATTTGTTAAACAAATGCTGAACTCCTGGTCATGCTGTAATCGGGTCACCCCTAAAGATTGGTTAGATATGGTTACAGTTGTGCTACAGGAAGGGATGCTTATACAATGGAAATCATGGTGGAGGGAGGAGGCTAAAACATTAGAACAAAGAAGCAGGGCCAGAGGCATAGAAGTCTCCCAAGATCAACTTCTTGGGTAGGGAGATGATGCTGACATTGACAGGCAGTCTTTATACAGTGACCATCTTCTGGATTTATGTCGCATGACAGCTTTAAATGCCTGGGACCAGATTGAACAAATAGGGGGAAAAAGTGAAACATTTACAAAAGTAATTCAAAGTCCCAAAGAAACTTCTACAGACTTTTTGCATAGATTAACTGCAGCAGTAAACAGAATGGTACTGGACTCAGAGGCCAGACAAATAATCATTGAATCACTGGCTTTTAAAAATGCCAATGCACAATGTAGAAAAATAATTAGACCTTTAAAAGCAAAGTCAGCACATTTGGAGGATTGGAATCGTGAGACAATTAATATGGAGTCTTATGAGAGTGATGATAACTGGGTAGGAAAGCTTATTTCAAGAGGTATAAGAAAAAATCAAAATGTCAAATGTTATAATTGTGGAAGGGAAGGTCACATAAAAAGAGATTGTAAACAAGGCATTCCCAGAAACAATGCTTTGGTAGGAATAATCCCAAGAGAACACCCCTCCCTTCTGGAATATGCAGAAGGTGTGTAAAAGGAAGTGCAGATCAACAAGGGACAGACAAGGGAACTTTCTGCCCATGGGAAATGCCCCAAGGGGGCTTTCAAAAGCTCCCATATCAAGTCCAATCCAGTCTTACCCTGCCATTGTGGAGGAAACACCTTCCCAGAACAATTAAAAAGGTTAAAACCTATTTTAAAAAGACATACTACATGGAATTATAGAAAATTTACAGAAGACAAATTCAGGAAAAATTATAAAGCAAATGTTTTGGCAAACTTCTATCAATGAACAAAGGCCAAAATTAAATGTACAAATAAATTATGTTATTATTGAAGGCTTATTGGACACAGGTGTGGAAGTATCTATAATTTCACCAGAGTCATGGCATCCAAATTGGCCCCTTCAGGAGGTAAATGTTAAGTTTTTGGGTATTGGGTCGATATCCCAGGTAAAACAGAGTGCAAGATGACTTGAGTGTATAGGACCAGAAGGACAGAGAGGATTATTAAAGCCATATGTGGCTGATATTGCTATAAATTTATGGGGATGAGATTTGCTGCAACAGTAGAACACACAGATTAATATTCCTCCAAATACAGAAATAAGCCATAAACTAGCACATGGTTCCAGAAGAAATATCAGAAGGTATTATGAGAAACAGTCAAAGACCTTTCAGGCTGTAGAGAAACAAGGCAAAACAGCTGCTGATCTTTTAAAAACACCCACCGCACTACCTCTAAAATGGCTAACAGAGAAGCCTATATGGGTTCATCAATGGCCTCTAACAAAAGAGAAATTGCAGGCCTTAGAGCAGCTTGTACAGGAGCAGTTAAATCCTCAGCATAGAGAAGAATCAACCAGCCCTTGGAATTCTCCTGTATTTGTTATTAAAAAGAAATCTGGAAAGTGGAGAATGGTAACAGACCTAAGGGCAATACACAAGGTGATCCAGCCAATGGGCTCTCTACAATCTGGTATTTCTTTGCCTTCTCTGTTACATAAAGAATGGCATATTATAGTTATTGATTTAAAAGACTATTTTTTTTTTTACAATACCTTTACAAGAACAAGACACAGAAAAATTCACCTTTACAGTGCCCACTTATAATGATTCTCAGCCTGTAAAGAGATTCCAGTGGAGGGTACTCCTTCAAGTAATGCTGAATAGTCCTACTCTGTGCCAGTATTTTGTACAAAAGACAATAGAAGAAATATGCAAGAAATTCCCATAATCTATAATTTATCATTACATGGACGACATCTTGTTGGCTGATTCCAATACTGATACATTAGAAAAAAAATTTTGAGGAAGTGAAAAGAATTTTTCCTGCTTGGGGATTATAGATTGCCCCAGAAAAAAAAAATACAAAGAGGGGATTCCATTAATTATTTAGGATATAAAATAAGCCAACAAAAAATTAGACCCTAAAAGGTACAGATCAGGAGAGACAGATTAAAGACACTTAATGATTTTCAAAGACTACTAGGAGACATTGCCAACTTACGACCGACTATTGGAATTAAAAATGATGAACTAGATAATCTGTTTAAAACCTTAAATGGTGACAAGGACTTAAATAGTCTGAAGAATTATCACCTGAAGCTGAGAAAGAACTGGCTTTGGTGGAAAAGAAATTTCAAGAGGCGCATTTGGATCGTGTGGATCCAGACCTTAATTGCATTCTAGTTATCTTGCCCTCTAAGCATTCTCCTACAGGAATTTTAATGCACAGGGAAAATGTTATATTGGAATGGATATTTCTTCCACATAAACCGAGTAAAAGACATATGTGGGAAAGATTTCTGAACTTATTTTTAAAGGAAAATTAAGACTTTGTCAATTGACAGGAATGGACCCAGCAGAAATTGTTGTACCTTTAACTAATGAAGAAATTGACCAATTATGGGTAGAAAGTGAACCTTTGCAAAGAGCCTGCAGTAGTTTCTTGGGAGATATTAACAACGAATATCCTCAAAGGAAAAGAATTGAATTTCTAAAGAAAACTAATTGGATTCTCCCTTGTATTGTATGAGATAAACCAATTTCTGAAGCCCCTACATTTTATACTGATGCAAACAAATCAGGAAAGGCTGGTTACAAATTATAACATATAAGGAATGTGGCTCAAAGCCCTTATAATTCTGTTCAAAAGTCAGAATTATATGTTATCGTGATGGTATTAATGGACTTTACAGAACCACTTAACATAGTCACTGACTCTCAGTATGCAGAAAGAGTTGTTCTACACATTGAAACAGCTGATTTTATTAATGATGAATCAGAATGAACTTCATTATTTATTCAGTTAAAAGGAATAATCAGGACTAGAAATCATCCCTTCTATATAATACACATTTGATCCCATACGGGTCTGCCAGGTCCTTTAGCACAAGGTAATGATGAAATTGATAAATTATTAATAGGGAATGTACTAGAGGCCTCAGAATTTCATAAAAAGCATCATGTCAATAGCAAGGGATTTAAAAAAAAAAAGATTTCTCTATCACTTGGCAACAAGCCAAAGAAATTGTAAAACGGTGTCCCACTGGTTCTTTCTATAACCAAACTCCATTGCCAGCAGGAAGTAATTCTAAAGGCATACATAGAAATGAAATCTGGCAGATGGATGTATTTCATTTTACAGAATTTGGGAAATTAAGATATGTCCATCATACAATACGTTTTCAGGATTTCAATAGGCAACTGCTTTGAGTTCAGAAAAGGCTGATTCTAAAATCACATATTTTCTAGAAGTTATGGGCATCATGGGAATACCTATACAAATAAAGACTGACAATGAAATGAAACATTTTTTTGCTTATTATAATATAAAGCATATTACAGGAATACCACACAATCCTACAGGGCAAGCAGTCATAGAGAGATCAAATTGAACTCTAATGGATATGTTAAATAAACGGAAGGAAATAACTATGACTCCCAGAGATAGACTAGATAATGCTTTGTTAACTTTGAATTTTCTCAATGCTAATGAGAAAGGAGCAACAGCTGCTGAAAGGCATTGGACTATAGAAAAAACAGCTGAACTAAATCTGCCTCTGTACTTCAAAGATGTACTAACCTCTGAATGGAAACCAGGGTATGTGCTACGTTGGGAAAGGGGTTTTGTAATTATTTCCACAAGTGAAGAAAAGTTATGGATACCATCAAAATTAATAAAGACTTGAACCAAACTAGAGAAACTTCATGAAACTAAGAATTGATAGCTCATTCACCCATATTACAATTCTTTCAGTTGTAAGAAAAAACAAAGGGTTGGGGCAGGTTTCTGTTTTTGTCTTTATAGGAAACTGGAAATACCCATCTTCAAGAAGTTAAAAGACCTTGGACATCTAGACATCTAAAGCAAAAGGGAGGCTATCCAAAAAAAATTTACAAACAAAAGAATATGGTAACTATTGGTACAAATATACTTCATAGGGTAAAATCTCATTGCTTAACCTTTACAATTTTTTTTTGTTAGTTGAAGTCCTAGTTTAATTAAAATTTAAAGCTGGTTTTAGAGTTGGATTGTGGCTCTCTCCTCTAAACTCAAGCATACTTATTAAAGGACAATACAAGATCTCTGTATTATATCAGAAAAGCCACCTGATATTTGACAGAAGAATAACAAAAAATAAGGGACTATTCTATTTTTACTAATCCTATGCTCAATAAATTGTTATATGTTTAGTTTCCTATACATTGTGTTGGTTTTTAGTCTCTTATCAGTTTTCTGCAGTGATCCAGGACAAGGCCTAATTGAGAACTTGAAACATCCAAAAGGAAGATGGGGCCCCACAATGATGGTTTCACATGAACTCTGACAAAGCCACTAGGCTAACAAACACCAATCAAAGATCAGATTTGGACTACAAACTGCTCAGAACAATTTTGTGGAAGCTTGCTGAGATGAACCAGCTTCACAGACTATTAAAGCCAAGACTTGAGACAAGCTGTTCACTTTCCTGTTATGCAGAGACTGGGCAACAAATAACACAGCTACTTATTTCAGGACTTGACATTTAACAAAACTTTTCTTTTCAGGATCCCCAAAAGATGTCATCACCCTCAGTCAGTAGGAAATAAATTTAAGAACATGGCACCCACATTCCCAAGTGGTAGGGTGGGTTGGTTTTGGTTCCCAAGTGATGGGGTGGTTTGGTTTTGGTTGTTCAATGGGTTATGGATGATTGTCATTGTTTAGGTTAATTGGTTGAAAATTGTTAATAGTTATGGTTAGAAAAAAGTTAAACAAGAATGATTAGATTCATGATTTGTGTTTAAAGAAATAGAAAGAAAAAGGTGATACAGATATATAGGATATAAGGATAGATTATTGAATCTTCTTTTAATAGGATTTACTAGCTTTAAATATTTTACATTGCATTGGTTTTCTGTATGTTGTATACAAATTGTGCATCTAGAGATTAATTGTGTCATTGTACAAATATTTCTATGCTTGTTCAAGGTCATATACTTAATCAGTTTATCTAACCTTGTAATCCAAGTTGCTAGTCCATGAAAGTTATTTCCAATTAATTAGAATATAAAGCAATGCAAGTTAGTAGTTAGACATTACATTCAGACATAGTCATGTTAGATATGCTTTCAAGACCAAACAAATATACTTTAGGTCTTCTTCAAACACTTCAGAGATCCATAGAATATGGCATTCAAAATATTTTTAGAACTTAAAGACTTTTCTGGACAGTGAGTCAGGTCTGCTCCTAACAGCCCCAATGTACTTCAAGAGAAAAAAGGGCACTGAAGAAACTCCATATGGAGTCTATTTTCTTTGTGGCAACGGTTAGTCATTGGACAAGAACCTGCCCCTGTATTGACTGCTTGACAGTATGCTGTTTGAACTGGACATGCAGGTTCCCTCAGAAGGTGACCTTTGAACTTTGACAGAACAAGCTGAGATGGTCCTTCAGGTTCCTGCCTTTCAGAGAAAACTGTCAGAGATGCCCCGTGGACAATGTGAGGCCAGTAGCGGCCCCTGGCATGCTGGGCCTGGATCTTCCCGGAGTTGGGTTGCTTTGGAATGCAGCCCAAAGTGGTGGTAAACTCCATCTAAGGCTAAATACTGGCATGAGACTGATAACCAACAAGTACCGCAAGGGAAAGTTAAAAAGAACTTTGAAGAGAGACTTCAATCTTCAGGACAACAAGGAGAAATGACTGAACTACACCAAAATGGGCAGACCAGATTTCCTACTTCACTGAAAAGAAAAGAGACTCTTGGCCTGTAGGATGAAAATGGATGCCCCAACTTTATAAAGGAACTTTGGGTGACTGTTCAGGCAGATAGGTGTCATCTCTGTCATTTCTAGATTTTGGAAGTTGCTTGAACTTCCTGGTTATTTGGGTAAATATTATATCCTTCTTGGGTCTCTGAGGTAGTTGAAGATGAGGTAGTTATAGTTACAGTTTTCTAATGACAGTTTTAGAAAAGAAACTTTGAAGTTAAAGTTTATAAGTTTAAGAGACATCAAAATAATAGCTTTTAGTTAGAAAGGAAATGAATTAGGTATAATCCTTTGGACTTATCAAAATAGGATAATTAATGAAATATTTTCTTTGAATTGTCAATTGTTAATGGACTGGACATTACTCATTTATTGTTTGTATATATTGTATATAATTATTGTACCTATTGTATATTGTTTTTCTTATGTTAGCTATCATCTTCTTTTTTTAAAATTTGACACAAGAAGGGATATGTGGGGATTCAATAAAAGCTTCAGAAGTTTTGGAGATATCAGAGGGAATCTACCCACAGCCTATGTGGGGAGTTAATAAAATCTCCAGAAGTTCCAGAGCTCTAACCATAGTCAGTCTAGGAGAATCAGAGAGTGGTGATTCAAACCTTTAATCCCAGCACAGGGAGTATCCTGGGAGTGGTGACCTATGCCCTTAATCCCAACCGAGTCGAGGTCACCTTAGATTATAGAAGAAATTCCAGGCTCCCAAGCAGGCAGTGGTTGGGCCATGCCTTAATTTACTAAGAGAGTATTTAAGCTGAAGGCAGGCATAGAGTTGAGGAAGCCAAGCCAAGGGAAGCGAGGCTGAGGAAGCTGGAAGACAGCTGGGTAAGATCTGACTGTGGTGTTTATTCTCTCTAATATCTCCAACTTCTTCAGAGATCTATCCATGAATCTTATTTATTCGTGTAACATCTACCTACACTTGTTATTTCTTCAGCAGTAGATACTGTCCTCCTGCACTTGGGTCTACCAAGCAGTCAACATTGTCCACCATATTTGTAGTCTTTGGGGCCATGGACACTGTTTACCCATGTGTTTTCCCCATGTTCAGTGGACATAGTCCATCTGCACATAGTGTTCCCAGGCAGCAGGTAACATCTGCCCACAGGTTGATGCCCTTGGTCAGTGGACACTCTCCAACCATACATTGTCCATCTTGGCAGAAGACACTGTCCAGCTGTATTTGTTGTTCACAAGTGAATGGACATTGTCCACCCACAATTTGTGTCCACTGGGCAGTGAACACTGTCTACCTGTACTTGGTATCACTTAGGATGTGGACAATTTCTACCTCTATGCTATAGTCTCCCCTGGGCAGTGAACACTGTCCACACACACTTAGTGTTCAAAAAGTAGTGGACACTGTCCATATACATGCTGGTTTTTTTTTTTTTTTTGATCCATGGACACTGTTCACCTACAGTTGGTGTCCCTTGAGTATTTGACTCTGTCCTCTCACACTTGGTGCCCCCCCCCACTCCGGGCACTACACACTGTCCACCAGTACTTTGTGTCTCCTGGGCACACTAACCACCTGAACACTAACCACCTGCACTAGATATTCTCTGAGCATACTTGGTATCCTGCAGGTAGTAGACACTGTACACTTTCACATTGTCCCTTTTTCAGTCCAGACTATGGACAGACACTTTGTCCCCCTGTAGTTGACACTCTCCACCTGCTCTTTTTTCCACACTATCCACTCTCACTTTCTACTCCAAGTAGTCGACACTGTTTACCTCCACTTTGTCCCCTGTAGTTGACACTGTCCATCTACACTTTTTCCTCTGGCATTTGACACTGTCCACCTGCATTTTGCCCTCCTCCCAGGCAGCTGACACTGTCAAGCTCCACTTTCCCCCTTTCGCGGTTGACATTATCCACTGGTATGTTGTGATCCTGGCAGCCAACACTGTCTATCTGCACTTATTCCTCCAGAAGTCAAAGCTGTCTATCCACACGTTCTCCTCCCAGAGCAGTCGACGCTCTCTACTTGTACTTTTTCCTCCTGGAAGTCAACACTGTCCACCCACACATTGCCCCCTCCAGAAGTTGACATGGTTTACCCACAGTTTCTCCCCCAGTAGTCGACGTTGTCCAGTGTAGTCAACACTGTCCATCCACATTGTCCCTTTCACAGTAAACACCATCCATCCACAAGAACTTTGTTCCTCTGGCAGTCAACACTATGATCCTGCACTTTTCCCCCCAGGCAGTAGACACTCTCCACCTGCTCTTTTTCCACCTGGCAGTCCACACTGTTTACTGACAGTTTGTACACCTAGTAGTGGACACTGTCCACCTGCTGTCTGTCCCCGCAGCAGTCTATATTTTCTACATGCACTTTTTCCTGACAGTCAGTACTGTCTACCAGCACTTTTCCTTTTGGCCATCAACCTGTATTTTGCTCCCTGGAAGCACTTGTCTATCTGCACTTTGCCCCAACCCTGGCAAAGTGTACCTGTACTGGTGGACAGTAGGCACTGTCCACCCAAACTTTGCCCCCCTCAGTTGATACTGTCCAGTGACTCTTTGTATACCCCCCCCCGGCAGTTGATTCTGTCCACCCATTTTATATCCCCTGTTGTTCATCACTGTCCACCTGTGCTTTGTTTCTTTTGCAGTCAACATTCTCTACAGGTTCTTTGTCCCCTGGAACTTGAAACTATCTACTTTCACTTTTTTCTCCTGGCAGTAGACACTCTTTACCTGAACTTTGACGCCCCCCCCAAGCATGCCACTCTCCACCTACACTTTATCCCCTTTTCAGTAGGCACTGCCAACCTGCATTTTGTCCATTTGACACTCAACAATGTCCACTACGACTTTATGAACCCAACAGTAGACACTGTCTACCAGCACTTTTCCTTTGGCAGTTGACACAGTCAACCTGCATTTTGTCCCATTGTCCACCCACATTTTGCCCCCCAAGGCAGTTGACAATGTTCACCTGCACTTTGTTACTCCCCCCCACCCCCCCGCCTAGTAGTCCACACTTTCCACCTGTATTTTTTCTTCCTGGCAATCAACATTGTCTAACTGAACTTTGTCCTCCCCACCCCTGCCATTGACACTGTTCACCGACATTTTACCTCCCCTGAAGTCGACAGTGTGCACCAGCACTTTGCCTCCAATCTCCCCCACCCCAGCAAGTGAAGGTAGACAGTGTTGACTCATGGTAGAGGAAGTGTGGGTGGACAGTGTCAACTGCTGGGGAAGAAAGTGCCAGTGGACACTGTCAACTTCAAAAGAGACAAAGTAAATAACAGCTGAAAGATACAAGTGCTGTGAAATGAAGTCCTCTAGAGATATATTGCTATTGCATACATAAACTCACAGCAGCTGTGGTTACCTGCACGAATCCTCCACAAAATCAAGTCAGTTAAACCTTTAGCATGGGAGAGAGTTATTGACAGCTAATAGTTCCTAGAGGTAGAGAAGTCATTTTTCTTGGGGCATGTGGCCAGATGGCTGCCTATTTCTCTGTGGATGCCCAAATGGGTCCAAGTACTTGAACTCTGTGGATTATCCAAAAAAAAAAAAAAAAAAAAAAAAAAAAAGGAAATGAAGTTGAGGAGATATGGTGTTGTTGAAGTGGAGGGAGAAAATGGGAGATGGATGTGATGAAGATATATTATATAAAAATTTCAAGGAATGAATTTTTGAAATACCCCTTATTTAATACCAGTGTAATTTAATGAAAGCAATTTGTGACTTCATTTCTTTTTCTAAAGACAATGATAATACTCTCTGGGATTAGCAATTTGAGCAATTTGAGGGAAAATCCCTAAAATAATGCATGTAAATTGTTTGGTATCATGGCTAGCTCACATTATCCATCTAGGGTCACAGAGAAGTGCTAACAGCACTTATTATTCTTACAGAAGAACTGAGTACAGCTCACAGTGCCCATTTTGGATGACTAACAACCCTCTATGTCTCTAGCTCCAGGGGACTTAGCACCCTCTTTTGCCCTCCACAGGTACCAGATACCTGCACTCATGAGCACATACTTCCATACAGATACAAATATAGTAAAAGTATGTCTCCCCAGAGAGAGAGAGAGAGAGAGAGAGAGAGAGAGAGAGAGAGAGAGAGAGAGAGAGAGAGAGAGAGAGGCTGGTCTATCTCTGACCACATGGACCCATAGTTGTTCAACTCCCATTACAAGACAGTGCAACAGAGCCCAGCTGTAAAAGGCACAGGGGATGAAAGAAACTCTAGCTCCATTATATGATTTCTTCTTAGATTCCAATATGAGTGCCTGACTTGAAATCTTTTATAGGTCTTTATGAGAATCTAGCAGCTAGGTCATATGAGCTGTTTAACAGGCTATTTTTGTTTCCTATTTTTCATAGCCACGTGTGGTGGTTGCATGGCTTTAATCCGAAAACTGGGGAGGCAGAGGCAGGCAGAATTTTACACTTTAGGTCTCAACTCAGCCAGGAGTATATAGTGAAACTCTGGCTCAAGAACAAAATTATTTCTTGTGTTTGATGATGCTAAAATTAGGTTCATTTATAAAGAAACAGTAACTTGGAGTATAATGTTATATGATGCATTTTAAAAATGGGAGTACTCTAATAAATTTAAACAAGTAATGTTTACTTGAAATTGTAGTGATTAAAAAACAAAATTCAGATACGTGAAGTACAGTCTAGTTTCCAGTAGGTGGCAGACATTGTCAAGAAGTTATAGAAGGAAAAGAAGTTCTATGATTTCCAAAGCTAACCAATAGGTGTCTCTTTACAACCATGTATAAAATTTAGGCAGGATTAACACTTTCCAGCCAGCCTTTCTCGTTTATCTGATAGCATCAACACTACCCTGTAATAAGTGCGTACCAAGCAGTGAGGACATGAGCATTAGGTGAAACACTACACACATCCTCTCTGCCCAGTAGGAAAGGAAATGATCAGACTCTAAAGAGGAAAAAGACATTGAATGTAGTCGAGTAGAAGACAACAGTCTATTAAATTGTTCTTCTCGAGTGAAAGAAGACTCCCCATTTAAAGGATCTTGAACAGCACTGACCAAACACTGCAGGTGTTTATTCAACGAATAGGATTCCTGCTCACTCCAGAGACACGTACAGTTAGTAGCTATGGGTCTGAGTGAATGGTTCCTTGTAAATACACAGGAAATGATGGAAATTCCTAACCAAGGAGGACATCCTGACATCATTTAAATTGGTACTGTTTCACATCCCAATTTTAACACTCACACACTGTCTAGTTTTACTGGCATCGTTAACATGATCTCTCTCTCTCTCTCTGTGTGGTGTGTGTGTGTATGAATTTCCTCCAGATCCCAAAGATAGTATTCAGTATAGCGTTCAAAATATTCAAAGCAGAAACCTGTGAATCTTGCGTGGGTACAGGATTCTGATAAATTTGTCTTTTATGCTAAAGAATATTTATCTCCAGTTGATTCTAAAGTTAAGTGGACATGTGTAATAAATATCATTTCACATAGAGTAGTTCAGATATTAGAAAGAAATGTCATTTCTGAAGATAGTTTATTTGATTAAAGACTGAGTTAAATAATAGATCAGGAATAAAAATATGTGTCCAAATTCATACAGAGATATAAACATACACCACTCCACAAGGACATCACACCATTGCCAATAAAAATTTGCTTCTATCTAGTGGATTTTAAAATTCATAGTATTTTGTGAAAATTTCCAGATACTAGATAGTAAAGGCAAATCAAATGACTTCTCATCACTTCATACTGTTCACAAGTATTAATGGTCCAGCCACATGCTGTAGTTCCAAAGAAATATGGTTCATTTTAGGGATGGACACAGCACGGTAGAAGATGCTCCATTTCTTTAAGACCTGGAATGATTGCCTGGTAACTTAATAGATTTACTTCATTTCCTTATACAGCTGGCAGCTTTCATTCTGCTTTCTCTGTGTGTGAAGACCTCAGTGTGCACAATGCAAGTAGCAGCTAGTCCAAACAAAGCATTTTGTTGCTGGGAGAATAGGACTGTGTCTTTCCTGGGAAAAAAAAAGAAAGAGAGAGAGAGAGAGAGAGAGAGAGAGAGAGAGAGAGAGAGAGAGAGAGAGAGAGAGAGAGAGAAAGGAAGGAAGGAAGGAAGGAAGGAAGGAAGGAAGAAAGAAAGAAAGAAAGAAAGAAAGAAAGAAAGAAAGAAAGAAAGAAAGAAAGAAAGAAAGAAAGAAAGAAAGAAAAAAATACAGCCAGGAAAAAGAAAGATCCCAGAAATCTAGGAAGCCTCATGGGAAAAATTCAAGTCATTCTAGTTAGCTTGTCCAGAAAGTAGAAGAAATTTGAGAATGAGAAAAATGAGATGTCATGCACTATCTAGAGTCCCATTGGATCCAGGCAGGAATCAGTTCCATGGAAAGCAGCTCAGGAATAACTTCCAGGAAGTGGGCTTAAGCCTGCAGAGTTCTGAGGTCTACTAACTACAAAAGGTCATGGGAATTTTTGACTCTCCTTCATTAAAATACATTTTACGTTCTAGGGTTGAGCCTTCTTTAGTTTAACTTACTTAGTATTTCTAGCTTTACTTGGCTGATATCGTCTTCCACATGAAGTATCTCCCTCATAAGTTGCTTCTCTAAGCTGTCTAATTAAGTAAAGCAGTTTCTCTCCTGTCTGGGACTAATTCCCCTTGCATTAGCAGAGGCTGCTTACCACTAACTATTCGTACCTCTCTCTACCTCTCTCTGTCTTTATCTCTCTCACTCACTTTCTCTCTCTCTTTGTCTCTCTCTCTCCTTTTACTTGAATTGAGAATAAAACTTTTAAAGTATGGTGATGTTATCTAAACAAAACAAAATACTCCAATCAGTGACCAAAGCCAGCACCCTCACAGGAGTCCAGTGCCGACAGGGAGAAAACCTGTCCTAGGATAGCAGAGTTCCCAAGGCTGGCTTTGGGTGTGCTGGACTGCCATTCTTGCATTTTTTACCACAGAAGGTAAGCAACAATTTTCCTCTTCTGTATACAGAAGCACCTGTTTAGTGTGATCAGCTTGTGGACTCTCCCCTGCTAACAGTGAAAGAGACCTCCTACATTCAGTTCAAACCTGGCTCTGTGTAGTGGTTAGCCTTAAGTACAGTCTGGAATGCACAGGCTTCTTGGAGAAGTGGGGAAATAAACCTTTGCTGTAATCTGTAACTCAGTTCACACGACATTGGGCACAACACTTGGCTGGTCTATTCATCTGTGGTTCAAATTCAAGAGGTTTTATTCCCTCCCCCTTTTTTCAACCACAATGAATTACTACTAAAATTGTAAATAGATAGCAAGAACTCACTTTAGCATGTTATTTTGTGTGTTATAATGGTTACTAAATACTTAAACATCCTTTGACATTCCCAGTTGTCCTGTAGTTTTGCACTCTGTCAACCATATTAGATCTCTAACAAACCGTGTGCTTTGCCAGAAATTAGGTGACAAGGGGAAGGAAAATTCAAGCTCTATAAATCAGGTTCCTGAATATGAGCTCAAACTCCAGCTCTGATCGAATTTACAGTAACCTGGAGAGAAATCTAATAACACTCTTTGTGTTCTGTCTCCTGAAGATTCAGTTCCTTTAATATAAGGATCCATATAAACTCCTTTTTTTGTGTGTTTGACATTTAAAATCAGTGGCTGTTGGAAAGAGAAAGAGGAATCATTGAAATTGACCCAGGAAGTCTGTGGGTTTCGCCTTCCCCCGCCCACACACTCCTGTTTTCTCATCCCCAGATTAAGAAGTTATGCGCCTGACAATGCACTTTTCTCTTACAAGTCTCGACACTGTCGGTGGTATTCTCTTTCCGCTGTTTTCTTCCAGCATCTGTTAGGAAAAAAAAAAAAAGTCAGCGGTCTTCAGGGGGATTTGTTTATCTGGTTTTGTTGGGAAGAGGCAGGGTAACATGAAAATAAACAAAGTGGTGTACTTTGTATGATGAAAACTGCAGTCTTAAAATGAGTCGCTTCGGAGTATTTTTAGATCTATTCCTATATGTAAATGCAAAGGCTGGCTACCGGGCTGCCAAACCGTCAGTCAAGTAGGTTGCAAAGCAACATTTTCTTATCTTTTAACTCAAACCAGGAAAGTGGCAGGGAGAGGGAGTGGGGCGAGGGGTTGAAGACCCTTACCAAAGAAAGCACTACTAAATAAAAGCACATACTATTTAAGAATTAATTGCTCGTAAGAAATTCACAAATGCCCTTTTCTTTCACTAGAGCAATGTGTGCTATGAAGGGAGGAAGTCACGTTCACATATCTCTACGAAAACTTTACACTCTTCTTTCAGAGTTTGCCTGTTGTCCGAGTCTGCCTGCGAAGCTTTCCCTTTTATCTTCCAGTTCCTGGAAGAGGTTGCAAGGCATTCCTTTCAAGCGGCTAACTCAGCGACCAGCAAGTTAACTTCCTGGCTTACGGTCCTGGATAAGGCTAGACCTGCCTCGACAGATGCGGGGCGCCTTCACCTTCCTTTTCCGGAGCCATCATTGGCCCGTGTGCAAATAAACCCCTTCCAAGTGCTACTTCCAAATATAGGCTCTGCGCACACCAGAGGCTGCGCGGTCCTGAGGGCAGCCCTTTATTCCCGCCCACGCCGCGCAGGGCAAGGCCCACATCTGGAAGCCAAGTTGTCCTCGGTCAGCTCGCGAGAACGCCTTCCCGCAATGCTTACGAACTGAAGTTTCCCCTCTTGAAAAGATTTAATGTATTCGGGGGGCTCACTGAAATGCCTTGAACAGCCCATTTTGAACTAGAATTATTTAGGCTGACAACAGATTCTTCCTCTCTTCACAGCTGTCCCAGAAGGAGGAGCTGAAATTTGAACCTCTCTGCAGTGATTGGATGCTTCTAGTAAAAGCCAGGGAGAAAATCCCTCCTAGCCCAGAAGAGCTCAGTCGGGCAGGGAGCCGGGTGACTTCAGAGGCGCCCGTTTGTCCCCCGCCGCACCTGAGCCGCTGCGATGCTGTAGGACCGCCGCCTGGACCGTTATCTGCCCGCCGCCACCATGCCCCGTTCCTTCCTCGTCAAGAAACATTTCAACGCCTCCAAGAAGCCCAACTACAGCGAGCTGGACACACACACAGGTAAGAATGCGTTCTGCAAATCTGAACCTCCGTTCCATTGCTTTGCTCTGCACACACTGGACTGTGTTTCTTTCAATGCTGTCCTAAAACAGTCCTTACAGTCTCTGGATTACCTAGAGTAAATTTTAATTCAATTTTTTTGAGCTCTTTGCTTCAAGGAAAGCTTCTTTCCGCCCCTGAAGTGTGGTTCTCGGAGGCAGTGTACATGCATAATGAGTGCAAGCGCACCCTTTCCTGAGGCTGAGGCGTTGTTAACCTTGGGGAGCCAGGAACTTGGGAAAGCATCTGGATTCCTGCATGCCATTGCCCCCACAGTCATAGCACATGTAGAATAGCCCATACATAAAATGGAAAACAGCTCTACAGAAAGTTTTAAAATAGTGTCTGGTTCTTTCTAAAAGAGGACAGTAGGGCTCGTCCTGTTAGGAAGAGCCAGGGCAACTGTCAGCTTGTACGGTTGATCAGGATGTTTCATATTATGTGTGTCCCTGTGAACGAGTCTGTCTTCACAATGGAGTCTTGTATGTGTTGTTATGTGCTGTTTGAGAGTCTCTCTCTCTCTCTCTCTCTCTCTCTCTCTCTCTCTCTCTCTCTCTCTCTCTCTCTCTCTGTGTGTGTGTGTGTGTGTGTTTTAAATATCTTGCTTAATTTTTTTTTCCCTTTTCTTTCTCCTAGTGATCATTTCCCCGTATCTCTATGAGAACTACCCCATGCCTGTCATACCAAAACCAGAAATCCTCAGCTCAGGAGCATACAGCCCTATTACTGTCTGGACATCTGCAGCTCCATTGCACTCCCCTTTGCCTGGGGGCCTTTCTCCTCTTGCTGGATACTCCTCACCCTTGGGGCGAGTAAGCCCCCCTCCTCCATCTGACACTTCATCCAAGGACCACAGCGGTTCAGAAAGTCCAATTAGTGATGAAGAGGAAAGACTGCAGTCCAAGCTTTCAGATCCCCATGCAGTAGAAGCTGAGAAGTTTCAGTGCAATTTATGCAATAAGACCTATTCTACTTTCTCTGGGCTGGCCAAACATAAGCAGCTGCATTGTGATGCCCAGTCTAGAAAATCGTTCAGCTGCAAATACTGTGACAAGGAGTATGTGAGCCTGGGTGCCCTTAAGATGCACATTCGGACCCACACATTGCCTTGCGTCTGCAAGATCTGTGGCAAGGCTTTCTCCAGACCCTGGCTGCTTCAAGGACACATTAGAACTCACACAGGTAAGAGAAATGTTGAAAATAATGACTCTTAGTTTTAACAATTGTGAGTTGGGGCTGTTTGAGGGGTGCCTTGAGGTAGTGACAGGGGTTGCTGTTGCTGCTTCTTGGCTGCTTAAAAGCTTGCTAGAGCAGCAAGTGCTTCATTTCTTCCTAACAGCTTCTTCTCCAGAGACTGTAAACAGCATTTAGACTTTGGAAAGTACATGCAGGAGGTTTGGTTTCAAAGATCAGTTAGAAATCAGAGGCTAAGTACTTGATGTGTGTCCTGTGGAACTGCCTCTGGTAGTCAGCAAATAAAGGTGCCTGGATCCTAGTGTTGATTTGCTAAACACACAGGGATTTATTTCCCAGAGTTTTTGGCTACATCTTTGCTGTGAAATCTGTCAGCTCTTGACTAGTTAAGTAGGTGAAACTAAATTGGGTCTATTTTATTTTTGTTTGCGCGTTTTCCTCTATTTTCATGTCGGTGTTTCATTCTCTTGCTGCTGAAATTTTCCTAAATTCAGAGCACAAAAGCATGTGCAGGGAGTCACGGCATTTATCCAGCCTTAGTCATCACACACAAGGAGAAGAAGCATTTCGGGAGCTTCTCATACCTGCACTTGTTGAAGCAGAAACTCTTGTCAGGAGAAAGCCTTTTAAGTCTGAATTACTTCTGCATGTCGGGCAGAATTGAAGCTATTTGGCTGCTATTTTGAAGGAAATTTTGTTTTAAAAGGCCTAGTAGGAATAAAGCTGCCTAACGTTGAGGTTATAATCAGGCAAGGCCAATTCTCATTCTTTTAAGAAACTACTGTTGATGTTCATTAATGTTATTTGACATTGTGTCCTGTAAAAACACTGACTGTCTTTTTTTTTTTTTTTTCTTACCCTTCCCCCACAAACCAGGGGAAAAGCCTTTCTCTTGCCCTCATTGCAACAGAGCTTTTGCAGACAGGTCAAACCTGAGGGCACATCTGCAGACCCACTCTGATGTAAAGAAATACCAGTGCAAAAACTGCTCCAAAACCTTCTCCAGAATGTCTCTTCTGCACAAGCATGAGGAGTCTGGCTGCTGTGTGGCACATTGAATGGCTCAACCAGTGTTTACTCGGACAGAATGCATTTCTTCACTCCATTGCTAAATGACAAACGAAAATCTAGAAAATCCAAAGCCATTTTCTCTTATCCTTTTCTACCAAATGATATGTATACATACACAACACAACATACACACACACACACTACACACACACAAACTAGAACTTATATGCTTAAAGTTAATCCTTTCTATGTGAAGTTTAAAATTTTATTTACTGACAGCTAGATTGAAAGGCTAAAAGACAAGAACTTTTTTTTAAAGATGAAGTGAAAAGCACATTGCATCTTTTCTTAATCAGAAAGAATGCAGATTTACATTGCTGCCAAACCATTTCAACTAAAAGGGACAGTATTGCTATATAATAGAGTTGTAATAGGGTTTCCAAGAGGAAGAGAATCTGCCAGATGCTATCTCAGGTGCCTTATAAAGTACTCCAAGTTTACTTCCTTCCGTGTCAGATGTCTGGATGTCATTGGTGAATGAAAGCCTTTTATGGATTACCTGCAATGCTTTAAACTGTATTGTTAAGAGAAAAAAAAATGAGAAGAAGAACAAAACACTAGAGAATGTATTACAATATTCTTGTTTTGTTTAATTTTTGCCATGTGTGCCTTGGAAGAGGAGGGAAGGACAAGTTTCATAAACTTCCGGTGCTTGTGCCATGTCTTATTATTTTTTTAAAAAATATCTTAGCGATTTATAAGACAATGTTATAAGACAATGCAAGAGAGCATCTTAGACATTCAATAATATAGTTAGACTTTTGAAAATGCTTATGATGGATGCAATAATACAGAGCCCCTCCAAGTGCCTTTTTTTTTTAATGAATTGTGTAATTGTGTAATTGATGTAAATTTGTGTTTATTTTTATATGACTGAATGAACTCTGTATGAAAGTGAGGTGTGACCTATTACTGTGCCTATATACAACCTGAATACTTGTGAAACCAAAGTTCCTTTTTAAAAAATTAACTTTCAAGTCTGTTTTTTATAATAAACATTTTAGGTTTAAAATTTATTGCTCCTATAGTATTTTCACAAACTTCATTTATTTTAATATGAAATATTATAATAAAATTTATGTTTTGTGTTAAGAAAAAACATAAATAGTATTTTTATACATATAAGTATCAATTAATACTAGATTATAGTAAACTGTTTGTAACTTTTAGAAACATTCAGAAAAGATAATAACATGTGGTAGCCTGTCAGCAAGTTTCTAGGGCAACAAATGGTCATCTTAATAGTCAAGAGCATGTTTCAAAATACTTTAATGTTAATTTTACTGACTTTTAGTAAAACTCTAGTCATTTATGTCTTTTCATATGCCACTGAGATGGTTTAAGATTTTTAAAGGAAATACTATTTAATGAGATAGAAGAGGGCAAGATTAAAAAAAAGTCTACATGAAAGAAACAGGATTATCATAAGTAATCCACATTGGAATAATTAAACTGTGTAAACAAAAACCCATTGGTAGTGATGAAGTGAATATGTATGGTGGCCTTTTATAGTATGGTTAATTTGAACAAGCTTCCACCCAAGCCCAGGATGTATTTCATAAAATATTATCCAATCACATGTTCTATATTCAGATTCATGTTGTCTAAATGAAAATGTGAGTTTCCTAACCATGATGAAGCTTCACCATGTACCAGAGCATATATGAACCTAAACTTGAAGGCTCTTGGACAGTAGTTCCTTGC
Organism: Phyllotis vaccarum; assembly: GCA_033318265.1. Lineage (NCBI taxonomy): Eukaryota > Metazoa > Chordata > Mammalia > Rodentia > Cricetidae > Phyllotis > Phyllotis vaccarum. The sequence goes on from JARWLC010000002.1 coordinate 180,660,812, forward strand.
TATTAATTGACCATTTCTCTCTAGTATGATAAGAACTTGTAAAATCATCTTTTTCTTTTGATGTTTTTATAATACAAGCAAAATCTGGACTTAGTATTTCAAAAGATATTAGTGATAGACTATTAGTATGTAGGCTGGTGCTTTCCATACTGAGTATTTTACGTTTACACCTTAGGCCATGTATATATCAATTTTGTATTTGATAAAAAAGTTCTGGCTGAACACTGTACTTTTTAATTGTTTGGATATCTCAGGCTATAGTTCTCAGAGGCAAAATTATCTGGCACAGCAGATAATTTTGGTGTGAAAGCGATGACCTCTCATTTTTCTGGAGCATTATAAAGTTATTTTTAACAGTCACCTGAATTATGTATACCTGAGGCAGAAATATTGCAGGTAATCTGAGAGTCTCCAAGACAGCTAACATAAGGACTGTCTTGTAAAGAAAAGGCTGAGTCAAGTCTTTGTAAAAAGCTCTGGTGGATGCCACAGTTACCCCCATTTCCCTCTTCTACTGGTTAGAGCCATAGACAAAGTTTCTTGATGTCGAAATTTAAACAGCTACCTGTCCAAGTGGAAAATTCTGTTCATTAATTTCTCAGTGAAAGAATAGAATAATAGATTTTTGCAATATATTCTCACCATTCTAATGTCTTTCTTAATTTAAATATTACAGTTTTAGAAAAATATAATGGGTCAAAAGGTAGAGTAAGTATTAGGATAATCCTTAAATATGCCTGGATTTGTACCTATGACTTTAATTCTCACATCAGCCTTTTTGCAGTCCACAAAGCTTTGTAAGTGGTGTTCAATTGATGCTATGACACTTGCTGAGCCACAAGCTTTGGTGAATATCTTCTCTTATCACTATATGGCCCATTCTAAGTGTGAAAGCCTTGTCAGTGCTCAGCATAGCACTAGCACAGAATTCTAATAAGTATTAAATGAATTGATTGAAAACACAACAAAATTGGTAGAAAAGCTTACAGAGTCAAAAAAAAAAAAACAACAAAAAAAAACCAGTAACTTTCTTATTACTGCAGTTATTCAAATTTTCAGTAAAATCCTTGCCCCCACTTATTTTATTTCCTTACACGGGTTTTGGATCACCCTGTTCTTTGGTTTCCTAAAGCACAAAGTAGGAACAGAGTTTCAGTACTAGAGATAAAAAAACAAAAAAACAAAAAAAAAACCAAACAAACAACAAAAAAAAAAACTGAAGAGCTTTGCACCAATCTCTCTAAAAGATCCCCACTGTTGTTATTTAATGGTTACTATATGCATATTACTATGTGTATAGTAAATACTGATGCTGTGTAAAACATACACTTGTGCATATGATTTGTGATGACAATAACACAGGACATTGCTATTTCACCAATTTAGGCACAAAAGTCAGGTTGAAAATGGGCCCAAAATAGCAAAGGGGACAGGTTGCAGAACAGAAAACCATACCTAAACTTTTGTCTCCAAGATTTTATGCTTTTCAAAGCATAAAATTCTGGAAACTTGTTCACCTACTCTTAGCAAAATGAATTTCCACACATGATCAGTCTTCCTTTGATGCTTGATAAGGAAAACAATGGTAACATTCTGAAATGAAATGTGTTAATGCTACACTTAAGAGATATCACAATTCAGGGATTACACTTTGAATATCAGCACTCTTTAGAAGTCTCCCCTATGTTGTAGACATCCTGCTGGTTCCTCCTGATCCAGCCTGGGCTCTCCTTGCTATCCATATATATGCTAAAGCTGACATCTCACATGGGAGCCCATTTCCTCTGGCCTCTTCTCTGTAGAGATAAAAAGCATCTGCTCTTCATTCTCTGTACATTAACACTTCATCCTCTGAAGGCCATTGCTGCTCCCTCCCACACCCACACTTCTCATGCGCTTTCATCTTTTCAGACTGAAAAGTCTTCCAAGCTAAACAGCCATTTCTTCCCTCACTAAAATGCAGATAATTTGGTGTAACAAGACAATCAAAATTTTGAAAAAATATCACCCTTTTCTGGATAACAGCCACATCTTGGAATTTGTCCCTATTTAAGTATTCAAAATATTTTAACAAAGTTAATTTGAGATTCAGTATTCTGACATCTAGGGAAGAATCAGTTTTCAAATAGGATGGTTTTCTGTCATAGAGGACGGTGGACCTGTAATATCTCCTTTACCTAAGACAGCTGCATGGGGATACTCTGAAATCCTATTCTTAGCAGTAAATTTGCAAGATCTAGCAGTACATGAGGGAATGACCAGTGAGTCATGGGCCCAGGTTCTTAACCCTCCAGGAAGCAATCATTCCTATGAGGAAAGCACATGTGCAGATCAGCAAGCATGGCAGCTTTTCCTCTGTGGCACCAGGCCAGACTCCTGAACAATGAGAGATTAGCAGAGGAAATGGCAGCATATCCATGTCCTCTGACTCCAAAAGGAACAAGGTAGGTATTTATAGCAGGAGTAGGAGAACCGCTCTGAGGGAAAACAAGAATATTTGAACATTTAGTACCAATTCATTTCATTAACTTTTGTTGGTTCTAACAGTTGAATCCATGCTTACAGAAACATGGAAATAGTTTAGAGGTCTTTAATCATCCCAAGTAGTTTTCCTTGACAGTAACCAAAGATAAAGGCCTGGTGCTTGTCTGCTTCAGTAGCTGGGATGGTGGAGAAAATGTGATTCAGTCTTATGATTTATTCTGGGGCTTGAGTCAAGTGCCTTCCAGGTATGGAGCAGAAGACTTACTTAAACACTCAGTTGATGGTAACAAACCAGAAGGGGAGTTCCAGATGAATAATACATTTGTGACTACTCTTGCCAAAGACAATTCATGCAACTGTATTTCTCTCAACCTCCACTATATAGACAAGCAGATATAAAGAGGTATAGGACATTTTTGTATTATGTTAAAATATTTCCCCAGAGAATTAGCACAAAGGCCACTACAATAGGTTCTTGCTTCTTTTCATACCTGACTTGCTGTGGTCCTGTCCACTCCATATGTTGCTAATCTCCTGCTAGCTGGCTCTGAGGGGGCTTGAGGAGTCTGTATTTCTACCCAAAATGACTTCCTCTGAAAAGATCAAGTCTTACCTGCACCCAGGAAATAACCGACCTTCAAGCCTAGGTCCAGGTCCTGGTTTCTTTGGCAACTATATGCAGCCAAAGTGTCCACTGGGAAGAAGGGTGGGACAGAAGTGGAGTCTAGAAAGTGCCTTTACTCTGTGTGTGCCTAAATCGGAGGTGGGAGGTGAAAACACAGAGATTACCACCAATGCCAACTTACTTCTTTTCCTGTTGTCTTTATTTTCCCAATAACCAGAAACACCATAATTCCTGATGTACCATCAGAACTCTGTTGACAAGTCTATAGATTCAACCATATCAAAAATTGTTTTGTAAAAAAACTGCCTCAATATTGAATATATAGAAATATTTTAATAATTGTTTTCTACATTTTTACATACAGTTGTATTAGACACTGTAAATGATTGAGAAATAATTTATACTACACCCAAGAGTTAGTGTCCTATGTGCAAACACTGTTATTTTTGAAGGCCTTTGAACATCTCTGATTTAGCACTATAGGGTTCTAGAAGTAGGATCCTGTGGATTCCAAGAGATTCTGCAGCAGGTTGACAAGACTGCACTGCCCTTTGGGTCTCTTTAATTTCTTGTGTACCAGAGTCTTGCCAAGCCTTAGATGATTTAACTGGGATGAGGGGTGGGGGGGGTGCTATAACAGCTCCTACTGTTCACTAACAACCAGGATGCTGGTTGGCTTAGTACTCAGCATGAGGTCTCTAAGTGGAATCTTTCACCAAAGTTTAGGAACCACATGTAACAGTCACAGACCATGAGCAGAGAGGCTTTAGTCCACCTGTCAGTTAGGCTACCGCACATACACCATCTTCTACTGCTGGTCTCAGACAAATGTCTGCACCATAACTTGGGATAATGGTACCTCACATACCATTTGGAGATTTCCACTTATGGTCTCAAAAAAGTATCAACTTGACAGCTCAGGGCTTCTGGGAAAGTCTGTGAACATCTCTCCTGAGGAAGGCTCATGGTTCTCCTAACTGGCCACTATTAATTTTTAATGTTTGTCATTTTGCCAAGTGGAAGGGATGTGGTATATTTTTCTCCATATCTTGGGATACTAGTATTTATTTAATCTTATTTTATTTATTTATCAGTACATAAAATTGCAAATTGTTATTAACTAATTAAAATTATGAGTTTATAACAAGCATCACTCTCAGTCTCAGCCATGGTTTCTATTTCTGTAGAAAAGAAACTTCAAGAGGAAAGGGCTTATTTTATCTTACTATTCCAGGTAGTAATCTCAGCAAATCCTGGGGACCACATATAACTGAAACATGAAGAACAGAAAGGATCCTGAAAACCTCTGACAATGAACACTGGTCAGGCTACCTCATGCTTTCCATCTCAAGACTTCTGTAGCAGCTAACGTCCATTACTGAGGCATAAACTCAAGCAAGGCAGGAGGCTGGACGTAGGAGCTGATGCAGAGGCCATAAAGGAGCACTGCTTACTGGCTGGCCAGTATTCTTTCCTATACATCCCAGGACCACCTCTCCAGGGTTGTCCTGGGCACTATCTACCATGGGCTAAGCCCTCCCACATCAATCACTAATTATGAAAATGTCCTACAGATGTTCCTACAGGCAATCTCAATTAATTGAGATTAATTAATCTTTTCTAATGATTCTGGCCTGTGTCAAGTTGACATTAACTAGCATAGTCTTAGTAGTGTGTGTGTGTGTGTGTGTGTGTGTGTGTGTGTGTGTGTGTGTGTGTGTGTGTGTGTGTGTGTGATGGTTTAATGCTGTCCCACACAAGATCAGGTGTTTAAACCACTTTGAGAAGTGAGGCCTGGTTAGTAGATTCAGGTCACTAGAAGAGGTTCTTTGAAGGTTATTCATGCCTCCAGTTCCAAATGGCACTCTCTTTTTTGGCCAGCAGCCATAATGTGCCCAACCTGACTGCTCATGCTCTTACTGGCACACACTGGGCTGCTACCACAGTCATTCCTTCCTCTACCCCCACTGAAATTTCCTGAAACTTTGAGGCAAAAATAAATCCTTATTCATTTTGTTTCTATCAGATACATGTGTGTGTGTGTGTGTCTGTGTGTCTGTGTGACTATGTATGAAGGAGTTACCTGTTACTTATACTATAGTAAGATTTAGTGTTGAGAAAATTTTTATTATTACCAGTGTAATTATTGCAATTGTGTTCTCAAATTTTGAACACAGTGTTCTGATTTTGAAACCATGCTTTGCAAACAAAATAAAAACGTCACACCCTAAGGCTAAAAAACCTAAATGAAGGTTTGATCTCAATGACTAAAACTGATCAGAAAGGAGCTTAAGAAACAGCCTGCCTTCTTAGGAATCAGTACCACACAGAACAGCAGCAGTTATTCCCTAGCATGCAATAATCATCTGGTGTCAGCTTCTTTTTATGGCAAATATCTATCCAGTTAAGTCCCCAAGCCTCACTTGTCAGCAGTGAATACCATCCTATATATGTGTTAAAATGTCATCACAGAAGGTCAATAGCTTTCTTTAGGGTAGTGGATATTGAGATGTCTAGGGCTTGCTTGCTTTCCCACCAAACTGAGCCCTCCTGCTGCTGTATTTAGTCGTAAATAGAATTTATACATATTAGTGGGACTTAAGACATTCTTCTCAATCTCATTATGTGCTTTAATGGCACATGGACTTTGTTAAGCATCCAAATCTACCAGTTTGGTGAGGAGTCTCTGCTATTTCTCCCACAGACTGTCTGATGAGAGGGCTCATAGAAAGCTGTTCCAAACTTCTCCTAGGTGATTCTGACATAGTGGGTATGGGAACTATACTCTGAGAATGATGAACTCACATCAAGAGGAGGTGACATCTGTGATGGCTAACTGTACACTGTGGATTGGATATTTAGAGTTAGAAGAATTTATCGACTGTTCATTACCTACTGACTCCTTACCAGTCTGTGTCTGCATCAGCTTTGCAGTGAAGGAATTATTAATCAAGACTCTTAAATGAACAAAAATAGAGCCTCCCACACAGATATGAGATTCCCCATTATTTATCAAGTCTTTTCAAAAACAGTTATAGCTGAAAATATGTGTGGAAGGCACATCATTTGTCAACTTCTCTCTCTAAGAGTAAAAGTTTGCATAATGAAAGAGTATACCCAAACCCCTAGAAGTTTGATGTATTTTTTGCAATATCGAGCAATCTTGGCTTCTTTTTGCCTGTTAGGAAAGTAAAGCCAGTTTCTTTCCTGTTTTTGTTGCTGTTGCTTGGGGTTTTTTGTTTTGTTTTGTTGGGGGTTTTTTGTTTTGTTTGTTGGGTTTTTTTTGTTTTGTTTTTTGTAATTTTTGTTGTTTCTGACAGGGCCTTGCTTTGTTTCCCTCCACTGGCTTGAACTTATTATGTTTAACTAGGCTAGCTTCAACTCAGAAAGATCTGTCTGCCTTTGCTCTCAATGAAGGGAACAAAGGCGTGAACCACCACACCAAGGTATGACCTCATTTTCTTAAATTATTTTTTTAAAAAAACAATGTACATTTGCCATAATGGAGCATTTTACAGACAGAATGAGCCCTGATCAGCTACAGATTTTTCTTTATTAACATAGATAGACAACTCCATCTTGTATTTGTTTCTCAAAAAAGGATATAAAAGGTTTTTTTTTTTTTTTTGTTGTGTTGTTATTACTTCCCTATGGCAAATCAAGGCAATAAAGAAAATTAAAAGAAAAAATATTCTAAAATGCATTTCTTGGATTTTTATAATTTAGGAAAATCTCTACGGTTTCACATCAGTCCATTGCTGGACCAAGGTGAACTGTGTTCCAGTGAGGGTTCTAGCTCCCTTAGCTGCTTATACCCATGGCAGATGAAACAGCTAAGGTAATTTTCTAAATATAGGAAGTCATTTAGTACAAGCATCTTACTACATGACATCAAGGAAACCATCTTATGTGTTTCAATATTACTCAACTCCATAAATGTGTGTGATTTTCTCAGTAAATAAAAATCTTGTAGTATTTATATACTAGAATATTATTGAACCCTAAAAAATGAAATTCTGACATTTGAAGATAAATGGACCCAACTTAAGGGCATGATGCCAGACACAGAATGACATACTACATGTTGTCTTGCATATATAGAAATTTAAAAAATAAAATCCTAATGTTAATAAGAAATATTAGAAGTTAGCAAAACAGTATAAGGTAGTTAATTGGAGGCTGAGTTTGGTCATTGTGCATTATGAAATATCACAATGAATCTCACTAATATCAATGCTGAAAAATGCTAAATGTGATTTATGAAAATGAAATTTTGTAAGTGGTTATTCATAAATTTCTGGTGCCACAGTCAATAACCTACCCTGTGGTAACACTCTTCTGAAAGCCTCATATTATGGTCCCAGCTTCTCTCCCCTCACTTTGGAAAAGTTAAATCACAGAGAGTTGTACCTGAGCCATGTGCCAGCTGTGGGAGCTTTGTTTCTCACCATCTCTGTGTTTTCAGGGGTGTAGTGCTCTCCTGATGTCTGTTCTGGGCTGATGTTCTGCTTGACTGTGGTCTTGGAAATCAGCTGTGGGAATGGTTCACCCACTCCTCCATTCTCTGAGTTAAATAGTGTCTCTCATACTGTTACCGAGTCTATAAACAAGGCGATTTCCTGGCATCTATATCTAACCAGTCACCACTTTCTCTCCAAAAAGGAAGTTTCACTTCAGATCTTCCTTTTGTATTCATATTATATTAAAGCTATATCACTGGTGTGTGTGTGTGTGTGTGTGTGTGTGTGTGTGTGTGTGTGTGTGTGTGTGTGTAACATGAAAGCATCATCATTAAGCATAGCCCTTTAGACCAGTAGCCTTGCTCAAGGCTGTGCCTTTGGAACTTTAGAAATATCTGGAGAATTCATGTTTTTATATAGAAATAAAGACAGGTTGTCATTTCTGCTACTCACTTTGAATTTATTCCACAGCCCGATAAAAAGAAATTTTTCCCAGAGCAAGTTAGAGAGAGCACATGGTAAGAAGAAGAAAAAAAAGAAGAAGAAGAAAAAGCAGAGGATTAAAGCCTGGCTTTGCAGAATTCTCCCAGGAGATTTTTAATTTCCCCTCCAGACTCACTGGAGTCATCTCAAGGAGCTGGATTTCTGGAGGACAAGAGTAGTAAATATTAAGGCCACCATCCTTCAAGAAATATACATTGACATGGTAGGAAAATCAAAAGATTTTTCTTCTACTAAATTTAAATAGTAATTTATATTTATGCCCAATAAAGGAAGTATTTTTCTTGGAATTTTAGTGGAAGACAGTTGAAAGAAAAGTTGTAGCTGATTCTCTAGTCACTTGTTTCCAATTTCTTTCTTTATTGATTTATTATTCTTAAATAAGTGGGTTTTTTTTCCATGTATATCCCTGCTTGCCCTTCCATTCTTTCCCCCAGTCCCTCCCAGTTTTCCCTCATCTTACCTTGGCTTCATCCCCCCATCCATTCCCCAAGGAGCTCAAGGGGTCCCAAGGTAGCTCAATTCAGTTTGGCATATCCAATTGCAGTAGATCTGAGTCTCTCATCCCAATAATAGGACTCTGGGCTCCAACAACCCAGATCATGCACAGGAACATAGTCTGATCCTACTCCAAGGGGTTCCACATACTGCCACGCCAATAGACAGTCATCTACTGTTAGCAGGTTTAGTTCCTTTTCCTGATGGTTCCCCAGTGGCTGTTTTTGATTCAGTGAGCACCCCAGAGCTCCAGCCAGCTGTCTCTGTGAGACTCCTCCTCATAATCCTAATCCCTTTACTTATATATGGTCTCCTCTCTCTCTCTTTAGCAGGAACAGGAGCTTGACCTGGTGCTTAGCTATGGAACTCTGCTTCTGCCTCTATTCATTGCTGGATGAAGGTTCTATAATGACACTTAGAGTGGTCATCCACCTGATTATAAGGGAAGTCCTATTTAGGCACCCCCTCCACTATTGGTTGGAGTCCTCACTAGGGACATCCTGTGTGTTCCAGGAGGTCTCCCTAGCACCCGGTATCTTTCCAACCCCACACTGGCTTCCTCTATCAAGATATCCATCTCTTTCTATCTCCCTCTTTGTTGCTCCTCTGACTCAACCATTTCCTTCTCTCGTGATTAGTTCTCATGTCTCCTTGGTCACTACCAGTTACGATCCCACTTTGCTAAGGAGATCTCTATTTTCTCCAATCCTTGGATGACTCTCTTAAGTTCCTTTTGATCCCAAGCTGTTCCGGTTGTGGTTTGCAGCTCGTATATTCTTAGTTTTATTTATCTTTTATTACTAAAATCCACTTATGAGTGAGTACATCCCATGCCTGTCTTTCTGGACCTGTGTTTACCTCACTCAGTCGGATACTCTCTAAATTCCTCCATTTGCCTGCAAATTTTAGAATGTCATCTTTTTTTTCTGCTAAGTAGTACTCCATTGTGCAGATGGACCACAATTTGTTAATCCATTCTTAAACTGAGGGGGCATCTAGGCTGTTTCCAGGTTCTTGCTATTATGAGTAATACTGCTATAAACATAGTTAAGCCTTTGAGGTAAGAATGTGCATCTTTTGGGTATATGCCCAATAGTAGTATTGCTGAATCCTTAGGCAGATTGATTCCCAGTTTTCTGAGAAACCACCATACTGCTTTCCAAAGTGGCTGTACAAGTTTACACTTCCACCAACAATGGAGGAGTGTTTCCTTGCTCCGTATCCTCTCCAGCATAGGCTGTCATCTCTGTTTTTGATCCTAGCCATTCTGACAGGTGTAAGATAGATCTCTAAAATATATAGAGAACTCAAGAAACTAGAGCCCCCAAACTCAAATAATCCAATTAAAAAATGGGATCTAGAGTTAAAAAGGGAATTCTCAACAAAAGATTTACAAATGGCTGAAAGGCACATAAAGAATTGCTCAACATCCTTAACCATAAAAGAAATGTAAATCAAAATAATTTGTTTTTACTTTCAACCTTGATTGCTTATGTTTTAAGAACCCAGTTTTTAAATATGTTCTTCTTATCAGAAGATTGAGGTGTACTCTTCTCTGTCTTAAAACAGGCTCCTGAAAGGCAGCTCAGCAGGCCACTGAGTTTGGAACAATAACTAATAATATTTAAAGGCGTGGCCAGTGCCCCAAATAGTCCAACATTAGCTCTGAAAGGTGCCCAGCTCGAAATACAGCTCATTCCGTCCATCCTGCATTATCCCCGTGTTCATCTAGATAGAGCTGACCCATCATGGATCTAAGACCCAGGGAATAGCTGACATTAAAAGTTAGTCTTAAGGATCCGTATTTCTAGAATTCCTTTTTGAGATGGGAAGGGCAGAGAGATGGTTAAGAAGAGTTTCTTCAGGGGAATCTTAAGTGGTACAAGAGCCACATAGGTAAAGGCAGAGAAAAAGGACTCCTCTAACCCTAAGTCTCATCTCTTTCTAAGTAGAGCCAGAGCCAGACAAGGCCGTGTGCAGGCGAGTCTTCTTCCCTAACCAGAGATATAGGCCTCTGCACCAGTGCTCCCTCCTAGGAAAGAACTATCATCTCATGCAGTTTTTTAAAATAATACTTTTCATTATTTCTTTAAGAATGTCATTCAATAGAGTTTGCTACATTCACCTCAAACTCTTCTCATATTTATCTGTACATCTCCACTCATCCAACTTATTTCCCTCTTCCTTTCAACTGACCATGTCCAGTTTTGGCTGGCCAACACTTTGTGGGGCCTGCCCTGAATTATAGTTGCTATATCATAGATCCCACCATTAAAGAAAACTGAGTCTGTCTTTCCAAGCAGCTTTCAAATGACAATATCTCCATAACTAAAGGTGGGATTATGTGCATAGCCATAATTCTTGGATTTTGCTTGGCTTGGTCTTGTGCAAGTATTTTGAAAGTTGTCACAAAAGACGTTAGTTTACATGTGTGTCTTCCCTGTTGTGTCCAGAAAATACTGCTTTGTTGAAGTTATCAGCCATTATTGACTTTTATAATCTTTCTTTCTCACTCAGTTTCTGAGCATGAGTGTAGACATCCCATTTAAGATTGAGGATTCGAACGTCTCTTATTCTCAGCGTGTTACCATTCGTGTGTCTCTTTGTTTATTGACGTATACTTCAATTAAGCAGAAACGTTGAGAGTTGAGAGATTTACTGATATGTGGGCATAGCAATATGTTATTAGTAGTCATTTTCATGCTATGGCTATTTAGCAGAACAATGTTATTGTGTTCTTCCTTTGGGTCTATGACCTATATGTCCAAAGGTTCTTGGCCCCATTGGAAATGTATGGGCTCTAGATCATGCAGGTGACCATATATCCACTCAGAAAGTGGTTGGTTACTCCTGTAACATTTGTACCCATGGACGTATTCTACTAATTATGTCATTGTACTTCACAGGGCTCATGGTTGTGTAAGACTGATAATTACTTTTTCCCTCCAATATTATGCCTGATACCTTTTAGGAATCTGAATGATAGACAGTAAAGATAAATTATCCACTTTATTTCTCAATGAATATGTGGTATCTCCAGATATAGAATATTACCTTTAAGTTTTATAAGATAACAAAGAGCAGTAGCAACACCCGGTAGGGGTATTGTGTTGTTTCATGGTAAATAATTGCCCCACCCACTGGTTTAATAAAAAGAGCTGATTGGCCAAAGGCAGGCAGGAAGTGTGGGTGGGGCTGCCAGACTAAGAAAATCTCTGAGAACAGACTGCCAGGCAGAGCACCAGGGAGAAGCCAGAGAGAAGCCACAGGAAGCAGAGGACAACCATGCTGCTCTAAAGAAAGGTACCGAGCCACATGGCTGAACAAGATGAGAGGCATGGGTTAGATGAAGGGTAGAGAGCTAGCAAGTGATGTGCCTGAGCCTAGGTCAATCGGCCTCAAATTAATGAAAGCATCTGTGTGTCTCTGTGGGACTGCAGGTCTGCAGGTCTGCAGGTCTGCAGGTCTGCAGGTCTGCGGGTCTGCGGGTCTGTGGGCCTAGACCTTGAGGTTAGGCCTGAAAGTCCGGGCCAGAAACCTACACCCTATATTTTACGGGGGTCTATGGGACCCAACTAGTCAACAACTCATAAAAATGTAAATTATTCCTAGCAATGGGGCTTTTAATTGATGGCATATAGTATCTAGTTGGTGTGTTACCGCATCATTATAGAGAAACTCCATTTAAATGCTTTTTATGTATTTAGATTAGGAATTTTCTATTGTAGTAGTGTTAGACTTCCCTCCTCATATTTCTACTCCTAATTCTCTCTAATTTCTTATTCCAATTTTCCTCTTCCCCTTTATAACACTACATTCTATCTCACACTACTTAAAAGTTACTCTACTCCCCTGTGGTCCCTTTTTAATTTTGTAACCTCTATGAGTATACCAGATGAAACACACACATCTAAAGATTACAAGCTAACATCTAAATATGAGAAAAAACATGTCTGGATTACCTCACTCAAGATTATTTATTTTCTAGCTCAATTTATTTACTTGAAATTTTAATAATTACTTCTTTTTAACGACTGAATAATATTCCATTTCATAAATTCAACACATTTTCATTGTCTGTTCTTCAGTTGATGGATATCTAACTTGCTTCTATTTTTTCTATTGTGACTATAGGAGTAATGAACATGGATGAGCAGCTGTCTCTATAGTAAGACATAGAGTCCTTTGATTAAATGCCCAAGAATGATATAGATGGTTCTTGGGGTAGGCATATTTCCAGTTTTTTTTTTTTAAAGAACCTCTGCACTACTTTCCATAATAGTTTCCCCAGCTGGCACTTTCACTAGCAGTGAATAAGTATACCTGTTTTCCTGCATTCTTACCAGCATGAGCTATCATTTGTTTATCTTGGAAATTATGAATGATATAGAATGAAATCTCAGGATAATTTTATTTGCATTTTTTTATTTCTAAGAATGTTGAACATATTAAAAGTGTTTTTCAGACATTTATTTTTTTATCTTTTGAGAAATTTCTATTTAATTCCATGCTACATGTATTGGGTTATTTGTTTGCTTAAGATTTAATTTTTTGAGTTCTTTGTTTATTGTAGATGCTAACCCTCTCTCACACATATACTTATTTGACAAAGTCTTTGTTCCCATTTTCCAGGCTTTCTCTTCACCAGAATTATGGTGTGATTTGCTATAAGGAAGTTTTTCACTCTCATCTGTCAATTGCTTGTCTTAAAGCCTGTGCCATCACAGTTCTGCTCAAAAAGTAATTTTCAGTGATGATAAGTTAAAATGTATTATTTACATAATGATACATTTATTATTATGTAAATAATAATAATTTATTTTATATAATTTATAAATTATTATATAAATACAATAATTCCACTTCTATTATATTTAGAGTTGAGGTCCTCGAATCATTTGGAGATGAGGGATTTTTTTTCCAGTTTTTTTTTGTTTGTTTGTATAAAATGAGAGATAAGAAGTCAATGAAAGTCCAAAGTTATGAGCAGAAGCAGAACAAGAAACTCATGTAAAAGGTACAAGAATATTTTCAACAAAATTATAGAAGAAAATTATCAGCATCCAGGGAACTAGATACCAATCAAGAGCCACACAAAACACCAAAGATATAGGATAATTAAAAAAAAAAACTCTCTGACATATAAACAAAAACATTAAATGTACAGAAAGGGAAAGGATACCAAAAGATGCAAGACAGAAGGACCATATCACATTTAAAGACAGGCCATGAGGATAACATCTGCTTATCATAGAAGACTGAAAACCACAAGGACCTGGACTGGTTAGAACATAACTAAAAGTGTCCCGCGCCCACTTCTCGCCAGCAAGAAAAGACGCGGCACACACGTAGGATCCTTCTGCAGTACAGCTTTAATGGGTCTTGAGGGAGAGCATTCAGCTTACGGAAAATGGAGGGGAGGGCAGAGAGAGGAGAGAGAGAGAGAGAGAGAGAGAGAGAGAGAGAGAGAGACAGAGAGAGAGAGACAGAGAGGCCGGCAGAGAGACGGCAGAGAGGAGCGGAGGGGTGGGGGCCACGGCGCAGGAACCCGCGGCGACAGGCCCCGGCGGGGAAAAGGAAAGCGAGAGAGAGAGCACGAGGTAGGAAGCGCCCGATTTTATACAGACCAAAGGCCCCTGCTTTAGACGTATCATCTTCCTATAGGTTGCAGTCCAGTATCCCACATGACGCCACGGAAGAGGCTGAGAAACCAGTCTCGCGAGAGCACGCATGCGTTCTCTACTGACTCAGGCGGGTTGGCCAGCACCAGATAATGGCGCCACCTTGAGGAGTTGGAGCCAGCGGCCCTCAACATAAAAGACTATAGATGTCTCTCAGGTACCATACCCAGAAAAACTACAGGGGCAGTTGAGTGAGACAAAAAAATGTGTCATACTGAAACAGATTTAAGGTATTTATTTCCACCTAGCCAGATTTATAGAAGATTTTACAGGCAACACTTCAGTCTGAAGAGAAAATTCAACATGCATTATAGGTCATAAGAAATAAATAATCACAAAATAGTTAACCAAAAAAAAATTAAGAAAAAAATGCCGAAACAATAAATTAACAGGAACTAATAAGAACTCTCAGTATTTATACTCAAAATCCCCTAGATAAATGATACAGACTAACAGCTTGCATTAGGAAACAGAATCTATTATTTTGCTGCCTCTAAGAAACACACCTCACCATCAATGACAAATATCTCCGTGGCATAAATGAATGAAATAATAACAATATTTGAAACTTACAGAACTAAGATGTAAGCAGTCATAATATTCTAATATTCAACAAAATTTAAACTACTCAGAAGAGATAAAGAATGATATTTCATACTAATTAATGGAGAATTCATAAAGAAGTTAATACAGTTTTAAACATTTACACATAGGGCACTGAAGTTTACAAAAGAAGCACTATTTGGTCTAAAACTCATAGATCTAAAACTTGCAATCTTGAAGCTCACTTAAACAAACATAAAGATTCCCAGGTAGCCTTTCAAGGATGTGCTCAGTGGAGCAAGCTTCCCTCTTTCTTTGTCTCCTTACACAGGCTTAGAATAGAAAGGGCATTCATGTCCCCAAAATACTGAAATCCCCAGTCTAACTACCCAAATTCTGTCTCCTTTATATGACAATAAAAACTCTCAAATAAACCCAGAATTTGCCTGTTTTTAGTTCTACTGTGGCTTCTGAATATATGTTTAAAAATTATCAGTATAAATTATGATGTATTATCTATATATGTATATATATATACATATATATATAAGAATCTTGGATGTTTTGCCTGTCAATACAAATCAGCAGCTTTGTTTTTCTTTTTCTCATTTTCTCCATTTAAATAAAGAATAAACAAACCTGAAAATCCCTCTGAGTCTTGACCTCAGGCATCAGCTGTCCACTGTCCACATCTTTAACCCCCTAAAACTTTCCATTCTACATGGATGATAGACTTCTCATTTCCTGTGCTTCTGTGGACTATGGTATTCATAAAACCACAGTAAATGGAAAGGTTTTAGCATGAATGTGATATATGTGTATGGTTTGGATGTGGATACATATATGTGGTATACAATACATATGCATGTGTGCATACATATGTGTGTGTGCGTATGTGTGACACAAGTATGATGTATCTTTATATATGGTCCATATGTGGTACATAGAACTATGTGTGTCCATTATGTATAGAGAGGCATTATTCACACATGATGTATTGTGTGTGTATAAACAATATATATTTTTGTTATATCTCTATGTGTGATGCATGTGAAAACCATATGTGGTATGTATGTGGGGTTTATGGTGTTTTTATGATACATGGATGTGATGTGTGTAAATTTGGCGCATGTGTTTTACATAGGGCATGTGTGCAGTGTATGCATAACATATAAATATACAAGCTACATGTGTATTGTCTGTATGTGATTTGTATTGGTAGCATGTACCATAAGCAAAAATGTTGCATTGACACAATTTTCTTCCATTACAATTCTCAATTTTTATCTATACAGTAAATAATTCAGTTATCAAATTGTGCACTGGATGTATATATCCCAATGAAGAATAAACTTACTGATTTCCAGACAGTGCTCAAGGCTAATAGAAAAAAGTAACTAGTTTGATCTTCAAGCAAACCCTGTAGGATGGAGCGGTTACTGTTTCCATTACACAGAGCTACTAAGCATGAACTATCCCTAGAGACAAGAAGCATCATGAGAAGAAGATGCTGAGCAAGGTCTATCCAGCATACACCCTCTGCCCATCTGTGTAGACCCACACCTGATACTTGCATGCCTTTTTGACACCTGCGCTTACTTTGACCTCTACTAGTCTAGATCATAAGCTCCAGTGTTCCTGTCCAAAACAGCCCTATTCTGCTTTTGACTTTTAATTAGACAAATACATTAAATACCATTGCTCTCTAGGTTGCAACAATACTCTATATTTATTACACTACCAAAAGGAAAGATCTTAACTGTCCGTGACAAGAAAACTTCAGCAAGGTTTAAGAAAGCTGTGGTTGTGATTGAAGTTGTGGGTCTCACTAAATGGGAATATGTAGTTAAAGAATTGAAACACACTGCTCTATCTTAAGGAGGAGTATCAGCAAACCATGGGATAAACAGTAGGAACATACAAATGTGCCCTGATGTCCCTTCATCCCCACAGAGAATACTTGGCCCAACTAGTCTAACACTTGTTTGACAAAATAAGAAAGTTGCTAAGGATCAATTGAGGTGAATAACAGAGTCAGTGGCTTTTAAAGGACACCTTTAACTGTTGAAAATTTGAGTAACACTTAAGCAGAAGGTAATGTTGACTTTAAACAAGCCCCTAAAGTCTTTTTCATGCTTGTAACTATTTCTCAAGTGCAAAGAGAGAGATCTAGAATACTTGACCTTACATTTGGCTTGCACACTCAGCCTTTCTGTGATCTGAGACTGATTGATTCCTCTGTGGCTTTGCTCACAGGTGATGATCTCTGGATTTTTCTTTTCCCTAATCATTGAGCTTTAGTTTTTCTCTATAGCATGCTAGGCCATCACCATTTGAAGGAGATTTAATTTGTCCTTTACCAGGATGAGAACTTACAACATAAGACCTTACAGGGTTTTTTCAACCTTGTAGATTCCATAGTCATATGATTTCACACTTTTTTCACAACCCAGCCCACCCTGGCAGATTCTCCCAGGCTCTCTCTACACTTTAGGGCACACATTCAGCAAAAACACAGATGTTAGGTAAAAACATATCTTTAAAAAATGTTTGCAAGACAAATTTCCAATATTATTCTTATAAGTAGTAACTAAATTGAGGACATTTTTGTTCTTATAAAAATAGTCTGTAAGAACATTTCACCCAAACTTAAAAGAATATAACTTCTTCTCTACACCTTATGAAACTGTCTCCTAAGTTAAACTCAAGGGAAGTTCTTAAGAGATACAAGAAAATTGAAACAAGTCCTTGCATCTTATCAGATCACTACAGATTAAAACTAAATATAAAAATGACAGAAGGCTTACAAATGAATGGTAAGTAACCAAGTCTACTGAATGGAAAAAATAGTTCAAGACAGAAAGAAAAAAAAGTGAAATACTTTCTAATGTCATTAAAAATGAATACATAGAATACTTAAACTTATGAAACACAATAATAGTGGTTCTAAGACATGTTCATAGCACTAACATATACATGAAAAACTAATTCAAGGATAACTAGAGATCTCAAAGTACCAACTTAATAGCACGATTAAAGCTGTAGAACAAAAAGAAGTAATCATCCCCCAAGAGTACTTGATGGCAAGTAATCAAATAATCTTAGAGCTTAAAACAATAGAATAAAAACCAAAAGAACAGTATGAAATCAATGAGACTGCTTTTGTCTTTAAAAAAAAAAAAATAGAATCAAAAATCCTAATCTAAAACTAAAAGGTAGAGAGAGAGTATCAAAATTAAAAAGATAAGCATGAAAAGGGGCATAACAAACAATCAATGAGGGAATCCAGAGAAGCATAAGAACATACTTTAGAAAGCTGAACTCACCAAATACTGCTTACCAAAGCTATATCAACATCAGATAAGCCGTTAAAATGTATTGGTGGTTACACCAGTAAAATAGAAGCAGTCATCAAAAGTCTCCCAATCAAAACAAAATTAGGGCCAGATTGTTTTAGCACAAGATTCTACCATATTACCTAAGTCAAGTTAATGCACAAATTCTCAAATTATTTCACAAAATAGAAACAAAATATTTTCCCAATTAATTTTAGGATCATTAATATCCTGAAATTCAAATAACGTATAGACCTAACAAAAGAAGAGAATTACAGACCAATTTTCCTTATGAAAATAGTTCAATAAAATGCCTGCAAAACAAATTTAAAAACACATCAAAAAGATTATTCACCAAGATCAAGTAGGTTTCATTCCAGAGATTCAGGAATGTCTTAATATATGAAAATCAATAAATATAATCTGCCATATAAGCTGAAATAACAATTCACATGATTATATCTTTAGATATATAAAGGACCATTGACAAAGTCCAACACTCCTTTATGAAAAAACTCCTGGAGAAATTGGGGATAGAAGAGGAATACCTAAACATAGTAAAGGAAGTTTAAAGCAAGCCTATAGCCAACATTAATTTAAATGGAGGGAAACTCCAATGAGGGACAAGAGGTTGTCCACTGTCTCCATACTGATTCAGCATACTACTTGAAGTCTTAGCTAGGGCAGTAAGATAACTGAAGGAGATCAAAAGGTTACAAGTTGGAAAGGAAATCAAAGTGCCTTTATTTGCAAATGACATGGTGGCATACATAAGTGAACCTAAAAATTCTAAAGGGGAACTCCAATAGCTGATAAAAACTTTTTGTCAAAGTAGCTGGATACAAAGTTAACTCACAAAAAATAAATAAATAAATCAGGAGCCCTCTTATATATAAATGACAAACAAACTCAGAAAGAAATTAAGAAAACAACATCTTTCACAATAGCCACAAATAATAAAAAATATTTTGGGAGTAACTCTAATAAAGCAAGTGAATTATTCATATGATAAAAACATCTGACTCTGAAGAAAGAATTTAAAGAAGATACCAGAAGATGGAAAGATCTCTGATGCTCGTGGACCCATAGGGTTTACACAGTGAAAATGGCTATCCCAGAAAAGCAGTCTACAAATTCAATGCAATCTCCTTCAAAATTCCAAGACTCTTTGCAGACCTTGAAAGAAAAATTCTCAGTTTTATATGGAAAACAAACAAAAAACCTTCCAGAATAGCTCAAGACATTTGGAATAATAGAACTGATGGAGGTCTCAACAATTTTAAATTTCAAGCTGTAATAATATAAACATGAAATATGAGCTATAATAATAAAAACAGCAGAATATTGGTACAAAAACAAACACAATCATCAATGTATCAATTTGAAGACGGAAACATGAATCCACTTACACCTAATTTTTGATAAATAAGCCAGAAATACATATTGGAAAAAGGTAGCACCTTCAACAATTGTTCATACAATTTTTTTCCTGTTCATACAGCTACATGTAGAAGAATTCAAATAGATCCATATCTATTACTATTTCACAAAACTCAACTCCAAATAAATCAAAGACCTCAACATGAAACCAGATATCTGAACCTAATAGAAGCAAAGGGGAAGAATAGCCTTGAACTCATTGGTACAGAAGAAGATTTACTGAACAGAACACTCATTATACAGGCACTAAGATTAACAATTAGTAAATGGGACTTTATGAAACTAAAAAGTTTTTATAATGATAAGATATGGTCATTCAGACCAAGTGGCAGCCTACAGAGTGAAAAAAGAATTTTATCACTTCCACATCTGACAGAGAACTAATATTTAACTTATATAAAGAACTCAAGAAACTAGATACAACCCCTCCCAAATAATTTTTTTTTAAAATGACGTATATATCTAAACAAAAATTCTCAATCGAGAAAACTCAAATAACTGAAAAACACTTAAAGCAGTGGGTTTTTTTTCAACTGTGGGTTGCAACTCCTTTGAGGGTCACATATCCAGCATATCAGATATTTATACTACTATTAATACAGTAGCAAAATTACAGTTATGAAGTAGAAACGAAATCATTTTGTGGTTGGGGGTCATCACAACATAAAGAAATGTGTTAAAACTGCAGCATTAAAAAAAAAATTGAGAACCATTGACTTAAAAGACATGGTAAACATCCTTCCTTAGCCATCAGAGAAATACAAATCAAAATTATTTTGAGATTCTTTCTTCTACCTGTTAGAAAGGCTGAAATCAATTACACAAGTGACAGCTCATGCTGACGATGATGATGGGAAATAATGGGAAAACTTATCCATTGTTTGTGAGAATGCGAACTTGTAAAGATACTATGGAAATCAATATGGTGATTCCTCAGAAAGTTGGAAATCAAGCAACCTTAATATCCAGCTATTCCACTCTTGGGCACATACTCAAATGGCACTTTATCCTATCACAAAGACACTTGCTGAACTCTGTTAATTGTTGCTCTATTAATAATATCCAGAAACTAGAAAAAAAAAAAAAACCTTGATGTCACTCAGCTAAAGAATGGATAAAGAAACTGTGGTATATTTACATAATGGAATATTATAGCTGTTTTTAAAAAAATGACTTTATAAATTTTGCAGGCAAACTGATGAAAGTAGAAAGGAATCACCCTAAGTGAGATAACCCAGACACATAAAGATAAATATTGTATATATTCATCTCTATCTATGGGTTAAGTAATTGATAACCAGCCTACACTCTGTAGACCCAGAGAGGTTAGGTATAGATGCAGGGGCCTGCGGTCTACATGGATCTCCCTCCTGTAAAGAGAAAATGAATAGATTGTACAGGTGGACTGGGGCAAATGGGACAGGAATGGGGGTACAGGTTAGGAGAGAAAAAGGAGATGCAGTTGGGGTTAGAAATGCAGGGAGAGAAGTCAAGAAGTAAGAAATATTTGAAGCATGATTTGAAAACCTAGAAAAGTGGAAACTTTCTAAAATATATGAAGTCAATCCTATTGAGGTCTCCTAATAATTGGGGATGTGAAGTCCAAAGTGGCTAGTTTCTATCAACAAATGAGACTTTCAATAGTGGGACTGAGATTCATTCAACTGGATTGTTGGCCAATGGGGTCTCATGAAAATTTCTAAAGAACTCAGGTGGTTGCAAGGCAATGGGCTGTTCTCTGAAATACAGTGGGGCCCCTGTATTATGCAGTGTCTGGCTGGGCCTTCCGGTCTAGCCCCAAGGTTTAGACCCACTCACAGCCCCTTAGCTCTCTCCCCCAAAATATAATTTGATACTTATCAACCTATGTCTCTCTCATCCTTATCCATTTCCATTAATCTGTTTAGCCATGTGGCTCAGTAACTTTTCTCAGAGGAGCATTTCAATTTCTTTCCTCTGTGTCTGCTGGTAAATTTCTTGACTGGTGCCTCTCTTGGCATCTCTGTCTGACTCTTCCCCTTCCCAGAATTTTCTTAGTCTGGTAACCCTGCCCACACTTCCTATCTGCCTTCTGGCGAATCAGCTTTTTATTAAGCCAGTAGGAGGGACAAATAATTATAATGTACCAAACATAGTCTCACAGCAGGCCCCAATACTGAAGACAACACATACAACTCATTGAATATAGAGAGATCAAGCTGGTGCTTATTTGAAATTTTCACCTGTACATTCTAGTGTCTTGATGTGAGAAAATACTCTGAAGGCTACCAAAAGTACAAAAACATAAAAACCAACTAAGTCACAAAATTTTTGACCTGTAATCTATCCTTCCTGCAATACATGCTAAAGCAGTGGTGGAACAGAACTTTGTGGGATTAGCCAATCCATGCCTTGTTTGATTTAAGGCCCATTATTTGAGATAGAATCAATACCAGCACTGCTTGGATTACCAAGAACCAGAGACTAGACTGCCCAGAGACCTAGGATAACACCAAACACTACTGGTCTAAAAATTGGAGAGTCTCAATGAAATGACTCCTAGTAATATTCTGCTATACTCAGAAATCAGTGCCTTATTTAGTCATCATTAGAAAAGCTTCTTCTGAAGAAGATAAGAACAGATACATAGACCTACAGCAGGATATTCCTGGTAAGAGAGTCCTTGAAACACATAGCTCTGAATGTGATGTCTTCATTAAATCACTTTCTTTAGAGATCAGGGAACCCTGTGGAAGCAGAGGTAGAAACAGTATAAGAACCAGAGGGAGTGGAGGACACCAGGAGAACAAGGCTTTCTAAGTCAACTGAGCAAAGCCCAATGAACTCACAAAGTCTAAAGCAGAAAAAACAGAACAGGTCATCACAGGTCTTCTACACCACGTCCTCTGCGCCAGGTCCTATAGCTTTAAGCTTAATATTTCTATTGAACTCTGGAGTATGTGGGTTGCTGATTCTTAATCCTGCCTTGGGGGCTCTTTTCCTTCTGTTTGGTTTCCTTGCTAGCCTAAATGCCATGCTTTTTGCTTTATTTTATATTTTTTCTTTTGTTAGACTTGTTGTTAATCTCTTAGAAGACTGGTTTTTTTTTTTCTCTCTCTCTCTAATAAGAGACAAAAGGATATTAAACTGGAAGGGAGGGAAGGTGGAGAAACCCGAAGAAGGGAAGGAAATCTATAATTAGGATATATTGCATGAGAAAATACTCTATCTTTAACAAAAGGAAAAAAATTAAAATGGAATCTGTACGTGCTTGTTTTATACCAAACTGTGCAATAATCTCTAATTTCTTTTCAGAACATCCTCAGATTGTTAGATACTGCCAGGATTTTATTTGCAGGCTTCAAATGACTCTTTGGTCAATTATGCAAATTGTAAAATATACAGTGTTATGATTTCAGTATCTAATGGAACAGTAAGAACTAATTTCACAGCATTTAATCAATAGGCATAGTGAGAAATCCAAATTTACAAAACCATCTGGCCACTCACTCATATTACAATTTCAAAGAGTATGGGGTGCTACTCATAATCTCATTGATAACAGCTTCTATAATTACATCAATTGACTTATAGTGGACACCAATCATAATGATGACCTTTAATCCTTTTTTTTTTTTATATGGCATTAATGTAACTATGGTTTTTACAGTAAAATTATATGATAATGCAAGTCCTAACTATCTGGTGCTCATATATAATTTTTGCCAAAAAATCATGCAAAAACAGCTTGATATAATTATAGCATAACTTCAAAAAACAAATTACATTTAAAACCTCAACTATAAAATAGAAAAGGCAGTATAGATGGGATGTTTCCTTCACCATTGCTGAATGTGTACTGAAAGCAGCCCAACTGGATTTTAAGTTCTGTGGCAGGGCCTTTTCACACATCATGGTGATGAATTGCTAGACTATTCTATGTCTCACAAAAGGAAGAAAGACAAAAGGCCAAAGTTCAGCTCAGAAGCTAGAGTTTAGCTTCCAACTCCTGACCAGGAACTTAGTTAGCAATTTTATAATTACATATCCCATAGTAAAGTGCCAGTTATTATTTGGAACCAATTAGGTTCCAAACTTGAAGCAATACAAATCTGAATCTCCCATAAGCTTTGTAATCCTCCTATTTCTTTGCTCCTCACACCTTTCCTTTCCTCTTCCTGTCAGTAAAGCAATTCTCTTATAGAATTTCAATATGATTGATGTTTAAAATGTTATCACTAAACACTTCCTGTCTTAGTATTACAGTTTCTCTTGCTGTAAAGAGACACCATGACCACACCGCAACTCTTATAAAGAAAATATTTAATTGGAGCAGCTTGTTTACATTTCAGAGGTTCAGTCCATTATCAACATGGTGGAAGACTGTGGCATGCAAGTAGACGTGGTAGCTGAGAGTCCTCTATCATCAGGCAAAAGGAAGTAGTTTGAACCACTGGATAACTTGATCATAGATGAGTCTTTAAAGCCAACCTTTAAGGTCTCACTGACACACTTCCTCCAATAAGACAGCTCTTAATCATGTCACTTGCTCTAAAGGCCATTTCCCTTTAAGGTACATACACACTGCTGCAAACTTACACGATATTAAATATTGCTAATAACATTATATACTGCTTAAATATATAAATACAACTTTCTCAGTCCAGGTAATGTTGTGTATATGTGTAAAATTTCAGAGTTAACCATTTGATATTTTATAACCAATTGGTGTGCTCTTCCCTAAGGAAGAGAGTTTTTCGCTCCCCTCGTTCCTTAGTTGCCTATAGTGCTTAGTCTACGGTTGAAGTCTCGTGTTACCATGGCTTGTTGTCACCCTTGTTTAGGTCATATTTAGGCAGCTGTGTTGATAGGGCTTCATGGGTATAGCTTCGGATATTCGAAGGAGACACAATCTCACAGAAAACTCCATGTTCCTTTGGTTCTTACAATTTTTCCTCCCCTCTCTTTTGTAATGTTTTGTTGATCTATCTGTCAGTTGGTACTGGGCTCCAGAAGTCTTCATGTTGATTGGTTGTGTTTTTCTGTAATGATCTGTATTTGCTGAAAGGGAAATTTCCTTGATAAAGGATAAGGACTAAACTTGTCTGTGGATATAAATGCCAATGTATGCTGTGTAGTTAGGGATTTTGCTGGATTAGGAAAGTGGCAGTTGTAGGTTCTCTACTAATATCAGTTACTTTACTGACCCTGAGAAGTTGGCAAGATTTTCAATATGAAACAGGATTTCCTTGTAGAGTAGGTCTTAAGAATAATTAGGGAGCTGTCGGTTATGATTACCAAGCTGTGTATACCACTACTACACTTAGGATTATGGTGCTATGTTAGTTTTTTGTGTGATTCATAGGCATTATACCTAGACAGAACTGTTGGTCCTTCCCTCCTTTGCAAATAACATGGTGCAATTTATAACCAAAAGAATTATTTCTCACAGAGGAGATTTTCAAGTTAGAGTGAGCTCTGGTATCTAAAGTACATGGTGTCATCAGACTTCTTTGTTTTTGTGCTCTTTTTCTGATTAGGGAATTGAGAACATACAAAATAGAGGTTTGATTATTGAAAAATAAATGTATTTTTTTCTTTGGAAATGATGTAAAAATGTATTTACTGAAAAAAATTTGTCATGGAAAATTTTTAACAATATTTCACAATAAAAATTAGATCTTAAAGAGTTTATTATCAAATTCATGCTTCAGGCTACTGGTCTCTGAATATCTATAAGTTTTAGTTACTCAATATTTTACCCTGAAAGTAAAAAACATGGACAATATCTAAGCTTTGAAAAATATGTGATGATAAGTCTGAGATTAGCTGTATTAAATACCTTCATTAAAAAAAAAAATATGCAACAACCCTGGATATTTTCAAGGAATGCATAGATTCGTTTCAGTCTGTATCCTTTTATTCTGTGAATTATTTATTTGTATATTGAAAAAAACTTAAAAAGTTATTGATTCAAGAACATTATTATTAATGATGCTTGATTTAGCAATCATTAGTTACAAAGGAAAAAAAATCTATAAATATTTCCACTAATTTGAGTGTTTGGAAAATAACTATTTTAAAAGCATCCTCTAGAGTTTTTATTTATAATTTGTGCATAGTTGTAGATATTTAACATTTAAAAAACAAGATTTTTGGAAAGTATTTAGATTCTGTTAAACTTGCAATGAAATAATATCCTTATAGTCTAATCAGAAATTAAAATGTCATGAATCAAAGATGTCTTAAACTGGACACTGTGCCATGTATCTGTGATTCTAGCACTCAGGAGACTGAAGCTGATAAATCTCACTAGTGACACTGTTTCTCAAATGGCAATGCATTAGTTTGCCTAGCTAACCTACAAGAAGTTTAGAGACACAGCACACTGTGATGTGTCAATCATCCTCTATGCTCATAACAATAACTGGGCTGCATTTTTCTGTCACTGCCTAGAATCCTAACTCATAAGAGAAGGTCATACCATAATTGCTAGTGTGAAAAATGAGCAAAACTCTAAATTTCAATTCCATTGCTTTCTGAATGAGTTGAATAAGGCTCTAAGAATTGAAAAATCAAATATTCTGTAGTTAGTTTACTTTAAATGTAACAGGTTGCTTTTTATGAGCCTAAGAAATAGCATATATATGTGGTAATATGTGGTATATTTAATAAAATCAGCCTGGAATATCAGAGACTGGAATCACCCAAAGTCAAGTCATGAAAGTCAGAGAGTGGTGACCCACACACCTTTAATCCTATCACTCAAATTGATCAAGTGGTGACTCACACCTATAATCCCATCACTCAGTAAACAGATCTTTCTGGATTTCTGTGAGTTCACAGCCTAACAGCAAGCAGTAGTAGCTCAGATCTTTAATCCTAACTCTAAGATTTTAATACAGATTTGAACCAGGAAGTAAAACAGCTGAGCAGTGAAGATATTTAAAGCAGAGAAGACAGTGTTACACTGAGAATTCTGGCCCATCCAGCTCCACGGTTTGGGTCTGCCTACATCGGTTTATCTGGACCAATAATCCCAAAGTCCCAATGAATCACACAGATGCATATATTAACATCATGCTGTTTGGCCTATGGCTTAGGCACATTGCTAGCTATCTAGTTCATCTTAACTAAACCCATTCTCATTAATCTACTTGCCACATGGTCCATGGCTTGCCTGTGTTCCTTACATGTTGCTTTGGGTGTCTGGTTTGAACTGTCTGACTCCACCCTCTTTCTTGTACCTATGCTCCAATTCCTCCACCTACCTCTACAATACCTACCATGGACCAAATTGTCCTTTATTCACAACATACAGAAAGACATTCCCACATCACATCCATGTTTCTGTCTAATAAAAAAGGAAGGCTTCAATTTAAACATAGAAAAATTACATATAACACAATAGCTATCAAGTAAGAATTACAGTTACAATATCTAGTCTATTTGTATTTAACGAAGTTAAAGAAAATTCTCTATTACCTACCTTATCCTTGTGAATCTAAAGTTTCATATCCAATATACCTTTTAAAATAACTTAAAAACTATAGTTATAAGTATCTAATCTTCAACTATATCAAGGACCACAGGGATATAATATTACCTGAATAAGCAGTAAGTGCAAGTATTTTTCAAAATCTAGAAATGACAGAGATGACACCTATCTGCCTGGACAGTCATGCAAAGTTCCTTTATAAAGTTGGGGCATCCATCTTCAACCTACAGGCCCAGAGTCTCTTTTCATTTCAGTGAAGTAGGAAATCTGAAGGACTGCACTGCCCATTCAGTATTAGTTTTCCTTGTGTCCTGAAGAATGTCTGACAGTTTTCTCTGCAAAACATGAACCTGAAGGACCAACTCAGTTTGTTCTGTCAAAGTTCAGAGGTCACTTTCTGAAGGAACCTGCATGTCCAGTTTAAACAGCATACTGTCAAGCAGTCAATACAAGGACAGGTTCTTGTCCAGTGGCTAACCAATGCCACAAGGAAAGTAGACTCTATATGGAGTTTCTTCGATGCCAATTTTCCTCCTGAAGTAGGTTGGTGCTGGCAGGAGCAGATGTGTCTTACCATCTATAAAAGTCTAAGTTCTTAAAATATTTTAAATGCCATATTCTGTAAGTCTTAGAATTATTTGAAGATTACTTATTTAATAGATTGATATATCTTTGTATGCCTACAAAAATTTAACTAACATGTCTATTGGCTATCGTAAATGATTATTAATCTGCATTTCTTAATTATACATTACAATTTTAAATGAGTTACATAAAAATCATAACTTAAACAAGAGTAAAAAATATATAAAGCATAACAAAATTGACCTTAAATTTGTGCTGATAAACCCAAATCCAAACCAATTATAAAATATTTTGAGATTAACAGATGTTTTTTTGGATTAAAGTAAATTCAATAATCTAATTTTTTAAAAATCACTCATATACCATATCCCCTTTTTCTTCTTAGAAAGAGATTAACTATGACCATCAACCATTTATAATGAAAACAAACATTTATAAACAATATTTTGGAAATTTGAGTACAGTTTTCTGTTACTACCTCCTGCTGATTAAGGCTCGCTTGCTGGCAATCTTACAGATTCTTAAGACTTGATCATCTTAGTCTGCAGCCCTGAAGCTGATGTGACCATCTCTTTCCATCAGAGAATTTTCAGGTGGTCTTGGTTTATGAAACCATAAGAGCCTGGAAGCAGGTTCTCATCTTCTGTGGAAACAAAAGCAGAACTCTTCCAAAGCAATATATCCTTAGACACAAATTTCAAAGTCAAGATACCTTTAAAATATTTATTCTTATTTAACTTAGCAGCCTTTGCAATCCATTATTTTTCTGCGGTTAGCTCATTAACAGTTAAAAAATTAAAAGAAAACACAATAACCATAATCCAGACTCTTTGTCTATTTTCCATCTTTACATAGCTTATTTTATTTTTATTAAGACTTTCTCTACTTTCTTTTCTCTCTGAAGCCTATGTACATTTTACACATTGTAACACATTTACAGGGTTTTTTTTTCCCATCTGAATCTGCTTTATTGTTAATCCTCAATCATTTTCCAGCCAGAAGAGCTTTTAAAATACTCACACTCTCTTATTAAAGAGTCACACAGTTACTGCAGAAAAAGCTGAGTCAGGAAGTTCTCTTAAAGGGGCTGTGTCTCTGTTTGCCACCAGCAAACAGTAGATCTAGCAAAATGCTGCTACTAAGAAGCCATCTTTGACTCTGCTTCCTTTTTGTTCAATATAAACAGAAATCACAGGCTACCTAGTCTTCTGTGAGACATTGGAACTGCCCTGGTTGCAGCTTACACACTGTGCCGTCAGTCCGTTGCTGCTATTTTGGCCTGGATGCCACAAGATCTCTGTACAATAACCGGCTTCCAAGACACAATTTGGAAGCTGCTTTTGGCTGTTTCTGTTCTCTAGAACCCTTTTTAATCTTTCTCAGGCTTTATGTGGGTGTGTGGCCCACATTAGGATGCCATCGGTTACAAAGAGTTTTCTGGCCCAGGTCTGGCCAGAGGTTCAGGCCCACAGATCTGCTGTCTCAGACTACTTAGCTCCCCATCGCTGTTACTTAGGTACCCCCCAAAATGACTCAGACGATTATATTAACTCTATTCTGTTTGGACTATGACATAGGCACATTGATAGCTAGCTATTTCATATTAATTCAACCCATTCTCAGTAAGCTGTCTGCCATGTTCCTTACATGTTGCTCCTTTGGGTGTCATTCTCGAGCTGTCTTCGATTCCACCCTCTTTCTTGTACCTTTGCTCTGATTCCTCTGCCTATGGCTATGATACCTGCCATGGCCAAAACAGTCCTTTATTCACAACATATAGAAAGATATTCCCACATCAAGACAGATTCATGCATTCTGTGGAAGTGAACAGTAAAGCTGAGGAGCCTTGAAGATAGCATTTACACTGTTCAACCTGAAAAGTTGGCCATATGACAATTGACTGTGGTCTGTTTTCTCTTTCTGATATTCCAGCTTCTCCTCTGGGTTTTCATTATATGCTAACTAGAGTTTGTGCAATATATATAGAAGTCAGATACAATTTTGCTGTAGTGTTGAAGTCCAGGTGTAATTACAGTTTATTATGATTATGACAATCTCACAACTAAGCATACCAAGTCCTCTCTAATGGTCAAATAACCCTTTGTTTCAACAAGTTCATTAATTCTATTTATCTAAATTCATTTCAGCTATTAAAAAATCCATTCCAATTATCTACATTTAAACTTTTATCTAGAGATTTTATTTTCACAATTGTGAGTGTATGTGTGTGTGTATGTGCACACATGTGCATGTACATGTACACGTGCATATGCATGACTATAGAAATAGTCTCGTTTTTCATTAAAAAGTCTTTTTCATAAAATATATTTTTATCTTGTTCTCAAATTCCCCAATTTCTTTAAGATACTTTCCAACTTTCTACCTACCCAAATTTCTCTCTCTCTTTAAAACAAAGAAAAAAGTACCAGTAACAATAAATAAGAAACACACAAAATAAACAAAAGACTAGTAAGAAAAAGTGTTCAAACAAAGCAAATTCAGGTTTATTTTTAAAGTCTACAAAAATATGATTATGCTTATATTGTGCTAGCCAATGACTTCTGGTCATAAAGTCTACCCTAAGGCATGGTTAACATATACTATGAAACTCTACTGAAGGAAACATTTTTTTCCTTTGCCAGTGGGTATAAATTGAATATAGATTCACAATTAGGGGTGTAATCTGTGTGCACATCCCCTTCACTGTGCTGGGATCTCATCAAGCTCAAATTTATGCAAGCCTATTTCATGCTACCAGACTGTGAGTTCATGTATTTTTCAGTACTGTCATGTTGGAGAGAAACTATTTCCTTGTTATCATTCATTACCTTTGGTTGCAACAATCTTTTGGTCTATTCCACAGATCACTATGCCTTGAGTAGGGGGCATTGAAAAGGACAGTCCATTTATAACTGGTGGTTCAAAGCCTCTCATTTTTTACAAATCATCCATTTGTATGTCTCTGTGTTAGTTCCCAAATACTACAATAAGAAACTTTTAAATGAAGGCTGTGGAAGAAACTGATCTATGTATCAATTTGTCACTAAAAATATTTTATTGCTCTTTCTTTAGCAAAATATTATTATTAGGATTTTCCATAGTCTATGACATACCTAGTCCTAGGTTTTTGATCAGTTTATCAGTGATATAGATTTTTATCCCATGGCATGAGTCTTAAATCCTATCTGAAAGTAGTTAATTATTCCTATAACATTTGTGTCACTGTTCCACCAGTATATCCTATATTCAGGCCACTATTGTAGCTTGATTTACAGATGAGGGATATAAATGATTAACTTTCTTGAAGTGTAGCTGGAAGGTACATTACAACATTATATTGCTATTCAGCAGGTGTAAAGCTCCGAGTTAGCCACCAGCTTGATGTCTATGTGTTCAGAATTATATGTAAGTGTTGTCTTCAGCAGCAAGGCTCTATCTACATTGTATAGAGTAACTAATAACCTTGCAAGTAGACAATGTTATCTGACAGTTTCTACAAATTTGCTATGGCTATTGACTCAACCTATTCCTGGCAGTGAAGGTTTTAGTCGGCGGCAGAAAATGTCTAGTTGGTATATCTCTCCTGTTATTTGGACTCCATTTAGATTTCTTTTATATACAGACACACACACGCATATACTATACATATATACATATATTAGAAAGATTATATACTAGTAGGTCTCCGTGTTGTTTTTAACATGGCGTTTAGCGATAGTTGTCCCTCCTTTACCCCTCTTTAATTTAATCCTATTTATGTTTTCTCAATTTCTTTCATAACAGTTTTTCTATTTTCCCCTGCTTGGATGATCCTCTCCCACTTAGTCCCTTATGAGGTACCTATATTATAGCACATATGTTGAAGCTTAGAAGCTAACATCTACATTTAAGAGAAAGCATAGAATACATGTTATTTTGAGTCTGAGTTACCTTGATCAGAGGGTTTTTTTTTTTAAGATCCACCCATTTACCTGAAAGTTTTATAATTTAATTTTTCTTAGAAATTTAATAATATTACATTATGTAAATGTATTACATTTTGCTTATTAACTAAATAGTTGATAGACATCTAGGCTGTTTTCAATTTCTGGTAAATAGAAATATTGCAGCAATAAATGAATGAGCAAGTGTCTCTGCTGCAGGAGTTGGAGTCCTTTAGATATATTATCAATATTGATATAGCTGGATCACAACGTAGATTAATCCCAGTTTCCTGAAGAATTACCAACTGATTTCCGTATATGCTGTAATACTCTGTACTTCCACCAGTAGATGTGTCCTTTTTCTCATATCCTCACTAGTGTATTCTGTCATTTATATTACTGATCTTGGTTTTTCTAACTAGGGAAAGATGAAATGACAAAGTAGTGTTAATTTGCATTTCCCTGATAACTAAATATATTGAAATATTTTAAGTATCCTAATTTATCTTTCATCTTTTGGAAGCTCTCTGTTTACTTCTGTCTATTTTTAATTAGGTTGTTTTTTTAATTTTTACTAAAATTTTTTATATATTATAGGTTCTAACTCTCTCTTAAGTTTACAATTGTTGAAGATATTTTACCATTTTGTAGGGTGCCACTTTGCCTGGTTGATAGTGTCCATTGCTATATAGAAGCCTCTCAGTTTCATGAGGTACCATTTATTAATTGTTGTGTATTTTCCTGTGCAAATGAGTTCAAGATAATTTCCCACTTTCTCTTTATTAGATTCAGGGTATATGGTCCTATTTTAGATGTCCTTAAACAAGTTGGGGTTGAGTTTTGTACAAGATGATAGATACATATCAATCTATTTGCATTCTTACATGAAGCCATTCAGTTTAACCAGCACTGATGGTGGAAGCTTTTGTCCTTTCTCTGGTGTGCATTTTTGGATTCTTTGTCAAAATCAGGTATCTCTGCCTATGAACTTATATCAGGGTATGCAATTCAATTGCATTGATCACTGATTATGTTTTTATGCCAATAACATGCTGTTTCTATGTTGCAATGGCTTTGTAGTACAGCTTGAAATCTGGGTTGGTGATACCCCCAGCATTTCTTTTATTTTTGAGGATGATTTTAGTGATCCTGGATATTTTGTAATCCTATATGCAGTCAATATCTTATTTTTTTATCGCTGTGAAAAAATACAATGACCACAGCAAATTTTAAAAAGAAAACATTTATTTGGAGTTGGTTTTTAGGTTCAGAAGTTTCATCTATTATTGTCATGGTATGACGCATATTGGTATGCAGGCGGACATGGTGCTGGAGGAGCTGAGAGTTCTACATCTGGATCTTCAGATAGCATCCAAAGAACTGGTTTGAGATTCTATAACCTCAAAGCCAGCCACCTAGTGACTCAAAGCCAACCACATCACATATACTCCAACAAGGCTATACTTTCTAATAGTGCCATTCTCTATGGACCAAGTATTCAAATACATGAATCTATGAGGTGTTGTATAAGTTTCTGGTCTGGCCTAGTCCCATGATCTGGACCTACCCGTTGCTGCTTAGCTCCCCAAAAGGGCTCAGCTATTTCTATTAATTATATGCTGCTTGATCTATGGCTCAGACACATTGCAAGCTATTTCTTGCATCTTAACTCAACCCATTTATATTATTCTGTCTTGCCATGTGGCCCATGGGTTACCTGAATTTCTTTACATACTGCTCCTTTGGCTGGATCACATGTCTCCTAACTTTGTCCTCCTTCTCCTGTATCTATGCTTAGATTTCCTGCCTGCTTCTAAGAGTCCCTGCCATAGGACAAAACAGTCCCTTTATTAACCAATGATATTCACAGCATACATAAGAATATACCACATCAGTGGGGGCCATTCCTGTTCGAACCAACACAGTTGAAAAAAATGTTTTTTTTTTTTTAATTTCTATGAGGAAATGAGTTGGAATTTTGAAAGAAACTTCACTGAATCTGTAGGTTACAATTTCATACTATCTTACTAATTCTTGAGCACAAGATATCTTTCCATCTTCTGATCCCTTCTTCAATTTCTTTCTTCAATGTCTTAATGTTTTTATTATACAAAATCTTAACTTGCTTTGTTAGAGTCATTCTTATAAATTTTTGAGCCTGTTGTGAAAGAGGTTGTTCTCCTAATTTCTTTCTTAGTTTATTTATTATTTATTTACAGGAGGGCCATTGGGTTTTGTGTGTTAATTTTGTACTCTAAGAAGTGTTTATCAGCTGAAGAAATTTCCCGGTAGATTATTTAGACTTTAATGTATAAAATGATATAATCTGCTAATGAAACACTTTGATTTCCTCTTTTCTTATTTGCATTCCCTTGATCTCTTTCAGTTGTCCTATTGCTTTCATTAAGACTTCAAGGCTATATCAAGTCAGTATGGAAAGTCAGAACATCCTTGTTACTAATTTTAGCAAAAATATTTTGAGTTTTCTCTCTGTTTAAAGTTGACTACATGATTGCTGTAAATTGCTTCAATTATGTTGGAGCATGTCCCTTATATCATTTGTCTTTCCAGGACGTCTAGTGAAGAGGTACTGGATTTTGTCAAAGGCCTTTTCTGCATCTAATGAGATGATCATACAGGGATTTTGTTGCTGTTCTTCTTCCATTTTTTTCTTATGTGATAAACTGTTTATAAATTTACATATATTTCACCATCCACAAATCTCTGTGATAACCGAGATAGCTTGATCATAGTAGATATTCTCTTTTATGTGTTCTTGACTTTGGTTTGAAAGTATTTTTAAGAATTTTGCATTTTTGTTAATAATGGGTATTGGTTAATAATTTACTTTTGTGTATGTGCTTTTTTTGATATTGGTAATAAAAGACTTCTAAGAAGAATCAGAAAATGGTCCCTCAGTTTCTATTTTGCATAATAATGTAACAGTATTGGTGGTGGGTGTTACTAGACAGGGTGGTAGAATTCAACACTGAATACTTGTTATCCTGGCTGTTTTGTTGTTTTTCAGAGATATTTTTAACTACTTCTGTTTTACTTATAGTTGTTTATCTGTTTAAATTGTTTTTTTAACCTGAATGACTAATAGGTCATGTAAATAATAAAATTTATCTATTTTATTCAGGTTTTGCAGTTTTATGTAGTACATATTTTTAACTATGTTCTAGTAATTATTTAAATTTCCTCAGAGTTTATAGTAATATTCCCATTTTGTAACAATGAGATTTCTGGCCCAGACTAGGCCCACAGTTCAGACCCATGCGTTATCACTTATCTGAATCAGCACTCCTAAAGTTTCAAATAAGCACACAGACACCTGTTAACTTCATGCTGTTTGGCCTATGGCTTAGGCACATTGCTAGCTAGCTCTTTCATCTTAACCCATTTTCACTAATATGTCCTGCCATGTGGCCTGTGACTCACTTGTGTTTCTTACATGTTACTTCTTTGGGCATCTGGCTTGATCTGTCTCTGACTCCACCCTCCTCCTATATGGCTATGGTGTTCGCCAAGGGTTAAAACAACTTCTTTATTTAAAGACATATTCACAGCATACAGAAAGACATTCCCACATCACCTTTTTATCTCTAATTTTATCTTCTCTCTCAGTGTATTAGTTAATTTGATTAAGGGAGTGTCAATCATCTTGATTTTTTTAAAACAAGAAACTTTTTGTTTCATTGGCTCTTTGCATCATTTTTTCTGCTGTTTCTGTTTCTCTTTTATTAATTTTATCCCAGATTTTATCCCAGATTTATATTATTTCTTACTGTCTACTTTATATGAGTGCTATTTTTCCTTCTTGTTCTAGAGTTTCTAGGTATGTGAGATGTGGGGGAATTCAGGTGTCAGCTGATAAGGTCAGAAGACACTTAACCAGGGTCCTGACTCCTGAATGGGGGTGTTTCCAGCCCCGTTAAAGAGGGGCTTCTGGGATCTTGAGCACCCCATTTTCTTCCTGCCTTCATGAGAGATTAGATCAACATCCATCGCTTAGACCATTCAATCGCTCAAGTATCTTCCTAAAGTGTAACCTGTTTTCATGAGTGTCAAATTACTTTTTAATAAATATTAATCCTATATTTAGTGTATCACAAGTGAGATTTATTGCAGCATCTGGTGCCCAACGTGGGGCCAGGCATCTAGTCTGCCACTGGCATATTAGGCTAGGGAGCCTTAAACATTGCAAGAAAGCAGAAGACAAACAGAGTGTTCAGTCTTGGGAGCCTACACTTGTATACCCTTCTATAAGTGGGCTATATTATTCTGCCTACATATAAACAATTATTAGTCAAATATATAAAATAAGCCAAAGACAACTTGCACTGACATAAATATTTATATATTGATACAAATGTAAAATCATTTTATATGTTTGATTGAGATAATTTACATATTGATACAAATTTAAATCTAAAATTATTTTATATGTCCAAAGCAACTTATACATCAATATAAAATTAAATCTATAACTGTTATATAAAATTAAATCTATGAGTGTTTTATTTTACATATGCTTCTACCTCTGTTTAAAATATTTGCACATTATTGTCATGTCAACAATACAATTGCTATCTCTATTTAACTATACCAGACATAATATATGATTTCACTAGTTATAATATATGCACAAGATGTTTTATATGCCTTTGTTTAGATGATATATATGTATATACATGTCTAAAATACTGTTACCATTTTACACAGTATATATACCTCTGGCTAATGTTTGATAGTCATACTAAAAGTCATTGTTCAAAGATTATACACGCCTTTAGTAGTAACTTAATTTTACAATATAGGCTTCAATCCTTAATATGATAAAAACTACAGTCAACAATACTTAAGTTGCCATGTCACAGTCATCCCAGATACAAGTTAAAATACCATAAATAGACAAAAGTCTTCAACTATTTCATAGACCCAAAGGCATTTAACATTTTGTTATTCAAAATTCAGCTGTGAGAGATGTGATGACTCTTAATGTCACTGTTCCTTTCCAAAGATAGTATTAAGCATCAAAGACACTCCTTTAGAGTTTGTCCTTTTGGCAAAAATGGCCAGTTGGGTCAAGAACTGCCATTACCCCGATTGCTGACAGTACACACATGATGTCCAAGCTACATAAACAAGATGACAGATAAAGACTGACAAAACCTGCCTAGACAAGATAAGACAGTTCCTCCAAAAATGTCCTACTTCTAAAAGGATCTGTCAGATACCATAGGCCTATAGCTAAAATGATAGATATGCCAATGTTTCAAAAAATCATAGGTGATTGTCCAAGTAACTATGCTGCTGTACTCTCCCAAATTTTAAAAGCTATACTCTCATGTGCTTCTGACTTTCAGATAATATATTTTCTTTCTCAAGTCTTAAAAGAGTTAAAAAATAGATATTTAAGGTTATTATCTTATCATCCCTTAACAAAAAACACTCAGGTGTTAGATTTTCACTTTCCTAGATAAACAGTTTTAAAACAATTTATACACCCTATCATCTACCAATATTCTAAAAATATATGATGTACTTTATATGTGTTAGGTTTTAGTTGTAGTTTGCTCCTTTTCTTCTCCCAGATATTACCTCATAATAATTCTTATTATATGTAGTCTTAGTTTACCTTCTTAATTAGACAAAACAGATGTGGTGGGATTCAGGTGTCAACTGATAAGGTCAGAAGGCAATTATCTAGGGTCCTGGTCTCCTGAAGGGGATGTGGCCAGCCCTGTTCAAGATGAGCTGCTAGGATCTTGAGTGCCCCATTTTGTTCCTGCCTTCTTGAGAGATTAGATCAACGTCCATTTCTTAGACCATTTGATCACTCAAGTATCTTCCTAAAGTGAAACCTGTTTGCGTGAGTGTCAAATTACTTTCTAATAAATATTAATCCTATATTTAGTATATCACAAGTGAGATTTATTGCGATAGTGATTTTTCTAATTTTATGATGTAGGTTCTTGGAAGTATGAACTTGCCTCTTAGAACTGTTTACATTGTGCCCCTAGGTTGGGGATATACTATGAGTTCATTTTTATTCAATTCCAAAGAGCTTGTAATTTCCAACTTGACCTGTTTTCACTTAATGTTAACTTCTTTAATTTTCACAAGATTGTATATTTTCTGTTTCTGTTGTTTTTAATATACAGCTTTAATCTCATGATATTCAGATAAGATGCAAGGTGTTATTTCACCTGTTGTACATCTGCTGAGATTTGCTTTTTATCCTAGTATGTAATCATCTCTGAAGAAAATTCCATAAGGCAAAGAGAAGAATATACTCTTTTGTATTTGGGTGGAATGTTCTGTAAATATTTCCTAGGTTCATTTGATTTACTATATTACTATACTTTTTGTTTGGTTTTTGTATAGATAACCTGTCTATAGTTCAGAGCATTGAAAGCATCCATTATCACTGTATAAGAGTCACACCTGACTTTAGCTGATTTAGTATTTCTTTTATGAGTTTGGTACCCTTTTGTTTAGGTATATCCTTTTTGTGGAATTTTCCTTTGATAAGTATATAGTGTCTTTTCCTATCTCTTATAATTAATTTTGGTTTATATTCTACTTGTTAGATATTAAAATGGCTACACTAGTTTTCTTCTTGGGTTCATTTGCCTAGAAAAATATTTTCTATCCCTTTATCCTAAGGTGATAACTATTCTTGATGGTAGTTTTTTGTTGTTGTTTGTTTTGTTTTAATGAGGCTGAAAGATGAATCCTTTGTTTTAGAAAAGCCAACCTGTTACTCTGTGCCTTTTTGTTGGAGAATTGAGACCACTAATATTAAGAGTTATTGATGAGATGTATTGGTATGATTCTTTTGATTCACTTTTCTAGGATTATTCAATCTTTGTGTCTTCTGAAATAGCCTTTCAAACTGAAGTCTTTTTTCCCTAGTGTCTTTTGTAGAACTGGTTTAGTAGATAAAACTTGCTTAAAGTTGTTTTTACTATGGGAGATTTTTCTTTATCTGTCAGTTATCAATAGTTTACTGTCTGTCTTAATCTGGGCTGCCGTTAATAGTCTTTCAGAACTTATAGAACATTGATCCATGTTCTTCTGGCTTTTTTCAACTCTATTGAGAAATTAGGTGTTACTACAATTTCCCTGCTTGTATGTGTTTTTCTCCCACTGTTTTTAATATTTTTTCTTACTTCTGTACATTTTGTGTTTTGATTGTTGTATGTCACCACAAGTTCCTTTTTTGTTTCTGTCTATCTTATGTGATATACCATATGCTTTTGGTATCTCAATAGGTATCTTTTAAGTTAGATTAAGTTAGATTTTCTCTTTTGAGTGTGTAAAAACATTTTCCATGATATTAATCTAGGTTTCCTCCCTCTGTTATATATAATAGGGAGAGATTCCTCCCCATTATGTATGGCTTTACATTTTCAAAATGTCTCAAATTTCCCTGATGTATTATGCTTAGATATTTTTACATTTAACGTTTTGTTTGACTGAGATACCCATTTCTTCCATCTTTTCCTTGAAACCTGAGTTTCTTTTGTCCATAATTTTTAATCTGTTAGTGAGACTTCTAAAGTTTATAATTGATACCTTAAAATTTTCATTTTCAGTTTTATTTTAGTTGGGTTATCTCTAGTGACTTTGTCAAATTCTACTATCTTGTCTTGAATTGTTTTTATTATTTATTTTAATGCTTGTGTTTTCACAGATTTTATTACTGAATTTTTTTATTCTGTGGAAGGTTCTTGAACATATTTATCATGCTATTTTCAAATTCTTGTTTTGAGCTTCAGTTAAGTTGTGGTTTTTAAATCCAAACACAATATGGTGTCTGTTTTCTTAAGAAGACAATGAACAATTCTTTATTTACGCTTTTGCTTTTGCACTGAGATCAAGATATCTGCAATTTATATGACTGAGGTACTTTCTCATGTATATATCTGGTCTTTCTTTTATTGGGTGCATTGCTCTTTGGCTGTTGTTCCCCGCTTTGTATCCTAGGTAAATGTGATGGATATGAAGTCCTTGGTAAATAATGCTTCTGGGGTCAGTGGGTAGACAGAAAGGAATAGAAATGGGCTAGTTGAGAGGATCTGTAGAAAAGAACTGGGCTGCTAGGATACCTTCCAAGAGTCTAAGTCCCCAAGAATAAGAGGCAGAATCAGAGAATTTATTTATTTATTTTTTACAAGCAGACTGTTTAAGACTAAGAATAAGTGTTGAAAGAGTATGATGGAGGACAGAAAAGATTGTAAAAATCACAAACCTGAATCTCACTCTGCAGTGGCTACCAGCAGTTCCTGATAGAAAGTCTTTCTGGGAATTGACATCTGGCATAAAAGAATAAAGATGAGATAGAAAGAAGGCTAAGAGGGTCAGTGGAAAATAGCTAAGCTTAGTCAGCACCCAGAGGCAGAGTTCTAGAGATAAATATTCTCTTTTATGAAAACATGAAAAAAACATAAAAGAATAGAAATACATGGAAGGAAGAAAAAGAGATGGAGAGGAGAAGCTTCATTTAGTAGTAAAAAATCATACCCTTTTTATTTTATCTTATTAGTCATTTTAATTTATTTTACATGCCAACCTCATTTTCCCTTACCTCCTCTCCTTCTGTTTTCTCACATCATCTCCTTTATACACCTCCCCATCCACTCATCAGAAATGGTAAGGCCTCCCTTATGTCAACAAGGCATGACATACAAACTTGTGGCAGGACCAAGCTCATACCCCTCCACCAAGACTGAACAAGGCATCCCACCAAGGGAATAGGTCCCAAAATTCCAGCTCATCTATAATGACATATCTTGGTCTCATTGCTAGGGGGCCCACAAATAGCCCAAGCTATACAACTATCACCCTGTTCTTCAAAATATATAAACAAATCAAGAAACTCAACATCAAAAAACCAATAATTTAATTTATAAATGGAATACAGATCTAAACAGAGAATTCTCAACAAAAGAATGTCAAATAGTTGAAAGACATTTAAGGAATTTCTCAACATCTCAGTCATCAGGGAAGTGGAAAACCACATGCTTCCTGTTAAAATACAGAGCCAAATAAAAAATAATATATGTAATGTGATTCTATTTATTTAAACATGTGCAGTAAGTCACTACCAGCAACTAGATGACAGAAGATAAATGGATTTATAGATAGCTATGAGAATGTAAATGTTTAAAATATGATGATCAGACTGAAGATAGAGGTTGTGATAAGCATGTGGCTAGAAACAGCAGTGAGAATAAGAAGGAAATTCAGTAGAGACAGCACGGAGATGGGGAATAACAGAAAATAGAGAAGACAAGAAAGTAAGAGACAGTAAGAAAGACTGACAGGTTACAGGAAACAAAATATAACCAATAACTTTTATCAAAAACCAGTGCAGTGTGACCAAGCCCCCAAATCCTGTCATCTTTTGCCCTACCAATTTGTTTCCAGTGAAAGATGACTCCGAAAAATATGAGTATGAATAGTCTTAGCAAATTCTGAGGCCTCAAGTGATGCATTATTGTAAAGCATATGAATCAAGAGCAGACATTTCTAGTTTTTGTAGATAATGCCAAAGTATGTTCCCAAATGACTATCATTTAAAAGAAAAGTGTTGAGTAACTTATGGCTTCCACAAAGCCCATAAATCTAATTTGGGAACAACTTACTGTAAGAACTAATTTGAGATCAATTTAATCATTAATTAATTAACATTATTAATATATTAACAATTAATATATTGATTATTAATATATAAACAATGTTATATTATATTAATGTGTATTGTCTATTGAAACTTATACAATAAAAATAGTTTAAAATTTGATTTTCACTTCTCTCTGTGTCTGATGGCTTCTGAAATCCTGAGGAGTTTCCTAATGCAATGATATGACAACCTTATATGTCTTCTAAACCTTCAGAAGAATTCATGAAAACTGAATATATATATATGTATATATATATAAAACAATGGTAATAATACTCTATTAAAATTTACACGTAAAAATGATTGCTTTTTTAAATTAGCTTTTTGGTAAACACAGGCATTTTCATAAGTGTTGACTTCAATTAAACAATGACACGTGGTAGCTTCACAGCTGTGTTGTAACTGTACTTTCCAAACATTTCCCACACTACTTCCACATTTGTTCTCAAAAAAACATGAAGTAGTCTTAGGACTCCAGTGTGCCAGCTCTTTACATAACTTTTTTTCATCCAGGGCCAACTTGGTATCCACTTGCTTGGTTCAAAAAGTGATACTAGTCTTTGGCATTCTACACTAAAATTGTTTTTATTCAAAGTAACATTGTAAAAATACATGTAGTTAATAATCTTCTAAGTGAATTATAGTAATTAATCACTTAATCATACTGTCAGTCTGACAGAGTTGGCAGCATTACTTTTAACCAGTGTTATAGATGGGAAAGCCATAGTATGTAGCAAGAGGACTTTTGGGCCTAACCTCAAGGTTTAGGCCCGCAGACCCACAGACCCGAAGAGACACACAGATGCTTACAACAGTTTTCAGCTGATCGGCCTAAGGCCCAGGCATATACTTGCTAACTTTTTACCCTTAATCTAACCCATGACTCGTATCGTGTTCAGCCATGTGGCTCAGTACCTTTTCTCAGAGCAGCATAGTTGTCCTCTGCTTCTTCTGGCTTCTCTCTGGTACACTTCCTGTCTGCCTTTGGCCAATCAGTGCTTTTATTGAACTCATAGGTGGGGACAATTATTTACAATGGAACAAACATAATCTCCCTACAATAGTACGAAAAGAAAACACCACAAAATATGTCAGTCCAGTCCCTGCATCCAGCCTGTCTTCTTCTGGACAAGGCCTCTCTGTGCCTTTTCCCATATGTTCTCTTGTACTTTGCTGAGAGTATTCTCCAAATAGCTTTTTGGCATTATGGGTCTTTATTTGGCCACAGCTCTGATATGTTCTTTTGTATCTTTTGATTTATATAATTAACAAAAATATTTTTCCCATTTGTCTCTTCCACTGGGGTGGTAATTTAATGACAGTGAAATATGATTATTTTGCTCAGTGTTTGACATAGTGCATGAATAACATTATCATATCGATAAACATTTGTAGGAAGGTGTAAAAGACAGGAAAGAAAGAAGAAATAAGAGAGGGCGAAAGTGATAACTTGATTCTTGAAACTGAAAAGCTGTGAAAGACAGAAAGACACAGGTTTGCACCTGAGTTTAAAAACATATTAGCTAATGGAAGATACAACTAGTCTTCAAAAATTTGGTTTCCTAAGGTTTCCAAAGAATCAAAATACATATTTTTAGTAAGCTATATGATTATTAGGCATATGCAATGTGACTCTTGCACATAGCACGTATTTCCTGTTTTTATTACTATTAATTTTAATTGTCTACTACATAACATTGTCCCCATAGTGTCATACTTTCTTTTATTGTAATTTTTTTACTTAAAAAGTTTTTTCTCATATCCTCCACTACTCCCCTCCCTTTCTTTCTGTCTGTCATTCTTCAGCCTCCTTGTACCCCCTTCGATTCCCAGGGAGGGCAAGGAATCCCAAGGTGGGTCAGTTCAGTCTGCAATGTCCAGTTGAGGTACGTTCGAGTCCTTCCCTCTAATATCAAGGCCGAGTATGGTGTTTCTCTGTAGGGAATGGGCTCTGAGAAGCCAGTTCATGCACCAGGAATAAACTCTGGTCCTACTGCAAGAGGCTCCACAAACTCCCCATGCTGTCTGACAGTCATCTACATTCAAAGGATTATGTTCCTTTCCATGAAGGTTTCTCAACTGTTATTTTAGAGTCAGTGAGCTCCAAATAGCTCTGGTCAGCTGTTTCTGTGGGTCTCTTCTTCATGATCCTGAAGCCTCTTCATGATCCTGAAGCCTTTGCTCATATACTCTCTCAACTCTCTTTTCAAATGAACCGGGAGCTTGACAAGGTGCTTACTATGGATCTCTGCTTCTGCCTTTATCAGTTGCTAAATGAAGGTTTCATAATGACAATTAGGGTGATCATTCATTTGATTATAAGTGAAGTCCTGTTTAAGCACCCTCTCCATTGTTGCTTGGAGTCCTAGCTTGGAACCTTTTCTGGGTTTTTGGATGTTTCCCTAGCACCAGGTTTCTTGCTAAGGCATCAGTGGCTTTCTCTGCTGAGACATCTATTTCTTCGTTCTTCCTCTCTGCTGCTCTTCCCATTCAACCATTTCATTCTCTCATGATCTCTTTCCTACTTCTTCTTGAAAATTCTCCCATATGATCTCAATTTACTCAGGAGATCTGTATTTCCCCTTCCCAGAGGGATCCGTGGATGTCTCTCTTATGTTCTTTCTATTCCCTAGCTGCTCAGGGATTGTGAATTGTAGCCTGGTTATCTTTTACTTTATATCTACAATCCACTTATAAGTGAGTACACACCATGTCTGTCTTTCTGGGCCTGTGTTACCTCACTCAGGATGATACTCTCCAGATCCATCCATTTGCCTGCAAGTTTCAGGATGTCATTTTTTTTTTTTTAATGCATTGGCACAGGCAACAACTTTCTAAATATAACACCAGTAGCACAGACACTAAGAACAATTAATAAATGGGGCCT
The DNA here is from genome assembly GCA_033318265.1 of Phyllotis vaccarum. Lineage (NCBI taxonomy): Eukaryota > Metazoa > Chordata > Mammalia > Rodentia > Cricetidae > Phyllotis > Phyllotis vaccarum. The sequence continues at coordinate 180,704,945 of JARWLC010000002.1, forward strand.
CCTGAAACCAAGAAGCTTCTATAAGATATAGGATAAAGTCGATAAGACAAAGTGACTCCCTAAAGAAGGGGAAATGATCTTCACCAACCCTACATCTGACACAGAACTGATCTCTAAAACATATAAAGAACTTAAGAAACTAGAGGATAAAACCACAAATAATCCAGTTACAAATGGGGTTTAGAACTAAATAGGGAATTTTCAACAGAATTTCAAATGGCTGAAAGACACTTAAAGAATTGCTCAACAACCTTAGCCATCAGAGAAATGCAAATGGAAGCAACTCTGAGATACCATTGTACACTGGTTAGAATGGCTAAGATCAAAAACACAGATGATAACCTATGCTGGAGGGGATGTGGAGCAAGGGGAATATTCTTCTATTACTAGTTAGAAATGTAAACTTTTACTACTTTGGAAATCAGTATTCCCTCAGTGTTGCACAAATAAAAGAAACTAAGATCTCAGGGAAAGGCTGAGATATCAAAGAGAGGAAACACCACAGTGAGATCTCACCCAGCTGCCTTCCAGATTCCTCAGCCTTGTTCCTCCTGGCTTCTTCTGTCTCTCTGTCTTTCTATGCCTGCCTTAAATACCTTCTTCACTCAGTTGTTTCACTTCCAGGTTAAGATTAAAGGCGTGACCCCACCACTGCCTGCCTGGGAGCCTAGAATACCTTCTGTAAACTAAACTGACCTCAAACTCAAATTTGCTGAGATTAAGGGCGTAGGTCACCATTCCCAGCATTCCCTGTGCTGTGATTAAAGGTGTGAGTTACCACTGTCTGATCCTCCTAGAATGACTGTGGGTAGATCTCTTTGATATCTCAGACTGGTTTTTATTATATATGAAACATATCCCCACACCTCAGTTCCTCAAAAGACTGGAAATGGATCTACCCAATGATCCATCAATACCACCATTGGGCATATACCCAAGTAATGCACATTCTTTCTCCAAGGGCATCAGCTTTAGCTATGTTCATAACAGTATTATTTGTAGTAATACTGAAAACAACCTAATTGTCCCTCAACTGAATAACTGATTTAAAAATTGTGGTACATTTACATAATAGAATACTACTCAGCAGTGTGATACGTCAACATGATTTCTGGCCTGACTAGCCCCAAATTCCAGATATGTCCATGGATGCTTTCCCCCCTAAAAATGACTCAGATGCTAATATTAATTTCATGCTTTTTCCCTATATCTCAGGCACATTGCTAGCTAGCTCTTTCATCTTAATTCAACCCATTTCCATTCATCTGTCATGCCATATGGCCCATGGCTCACCTGTGTTCCTTTACATGTTGCTTTCTTGTGCAACTGAATCGATCTCTCTGTCTGACTCCACCCTCCTCTTCTACCTATGCTTGATTCCTGGTTACTGCTATGGTGCCTGTCATGGGCCAAAACAATCCTTTATTCACAGCATATAGAAAGTCATTGATGTTGTAGAATTGTTTGTCTCTACCTTTATGAAAAATCCTCAACCTTCTTTGTTCCTAACATCAACATTATACACATATAAAATGTTGTCCAAATAAGTGGCATTGGAGAAGAAAAATTTATAATGAGATAATGACAAAAAAGTATATATTTATGCACACACACATACATATACATATATGTGTGTATAAATCTTTAATAGAAAGTTATTACTTGAAAATGAAAATAAAAAAATTTGGAAGTCACTTCTTAAAACCAAAGACTTTGAAAGGCTACCACTCATTGTATGCGATGTCTCAATGCTATACTAGAATATTTCTTAACAAAATGTCACCTTCTGTCTACATAAACAGAGCACGCATTTTGAAAAGATGGAACATTCTACTCTGATTATTACAGATATTTGTTTATATTGTATCTTCTTATGAAATGAGAACAAAGCATACTTTTGTTGGTAATCACCGGCCAAAAAAACTCATGAAATTTTTCATGTTATATGAATTAATAGGAGACAGTGGTAATAAAATACTCTTAAGGAAGAAAACAGAAGTCCAACTCTTCCAAAATTTTATTTATTCCTTGTAATTCCACATGTGAGGCTTGTGCTTCCAGATTTTTTTCACCCAATAGGTATTGTGCAAACATCCAATGACAAAAGCTTTGTGAAGGATAGGTACAGCATTAAGACTTTGGGGTTGTATCTCATTTTTTTTCTAGTAAAATGACTAACATGAGTGTGACACCCAAATACTGAGGTGTGAGTCTTTGAATCTACTGTAAATACTCATGAAAGAGTGAATTTTAATCTTTGACAATAAATGTGATAAGGTAGTTTGGGGTGTTACACAAGCCTATTATTTGATTTTTTTTTGAAACAATGATAAACCAAATGAGATAATTTCTTAGAAACATTCAAACAAAATTTTAAAAAGCTGACAAACACTGAGCATATCACTTACAAATTGTAATGTTATTCATATTCAACAAACCACATTTGGAGTAGAGAAACATGTGCTACTACTCATGAGTCTAGTGGTTTGAATAAATATGGTCTCCATACTTGATTCCTAACTTCCAACATAGTTTGGGAAGGATTAGATGGTGTGGCCTTGATGGAAAGGTATATAGCTAGAGTTGAGGCAAGTTTTGAGACTTCAAAAGACACAGACCGCTTCCAATTTGATCCTCTGTTTTTTGCTTGTAGTTTGAGAAGTGAGCTCTTAGTGGGTGCTCTTACCCTCTACTACCTGCTCCCTAAACTCTATTGTAATGAAGCTTAAATCTCTGGCAATATAAGTCCCAAGTAAACTGTTCTATAAGCTGCTTTGGCCATGTTACTTTATCATAGCAATAGAAAAGTGAGTCCAAGAAAGCAATATCCAAACTCTATCTAAAAACAAAATGTGTACTGCATGCAGATATTAAGATTGCATAACTAAATCACCAGTTGTCAAAAGTGGTAGTGGTTAAAGTTTCAAGATACAGGAAAAAATATGCTTTGTACTTAAAACTTATTTTAAGTTTAGAAGTAACATTTCTATGGACAAGCAAATTATAATTCTAGGTCTCAGACATGGTTCTGACAGTATACCAGCCTTGTGGGTCAATAATCAGACTGTAAAGAGCACCCAGCACCAAATTCAGTGAATGTGAAAAGCTTATTAAAAATGTAGTTCTAAGCCCAGAGGTGAAATGTTTGTGCGAGTGTGTATATATGTATAGAAATGTGTGTGTGTGTGTGTGTGTGTGTGTGTGTGTGTAAATCCATTGCACTATTGGCAGCAATCAGCTGGGTTCTACAGATTCATCATAGACACTAAATTAATGTATTTCTAAATGAGAAATTCCAGGAAAATACAGACTAGTTTCCTATGAGTTTGTGTCACAATATTTTCATTTGTTCCTTAATGTATTACTATGTGCTGTGGGTTACTGTGATGGCCACTATACTTACATGAATTGATTGTTTAACACTAAACTTTTGGCCAGTAGCATGGTGAGTGATTATGAAAGCAGCTTGCCTATAATATGTTTTTTCTATAAGACATATGAAGGTTTTCTCACATTTAGAACATTAAACAAGATTTCATCACTGCAGTTGGTAATGAGGAGACATTTTAAACACTGAAATTAACCCCAAAAAGCACAACAATGAGAAAATAAGTGGAATTATACTGTGAAAGTATAGTTGCTTACATTAGTAAAGATGAATCAAAAGGTAGACCATAATTTCATCACCCTTTATGTTATTACCGAAGAAAGAACAACTTTGCAAAGTTGGGGTGAAGTGCTGGCATCAGCACTAAGGTCTTCATGCTGTAACAAATTAGATTACACACAGGGCTCTAGAGAGAGGCACGAGTCCACACTGCCCCTATGTACTGTGCCTTCTGGCTTTGTTCAATTTTGGCAAAACACAGCAGTATGTAACATCTGTGAGATTGTTATATAAAAATATCTCTTCAATCTTGCCAAGTCCTATATGGACAGAGCTATTATAATCAACCTGGAAATCCAAGAGCAAAAGAATTTAAATTTTTATTTTCCTTCACTCAATAAAAACTTCACAACTTCTGATTCTGAAAGTCCTCTGTTAGAAGTTAAAAGTCTTCATTTTGTAAATATATTTCCAGTAGAACTACCATTTTACCTGCTGCAACTTAGACATAGAATGATTAAGTCTTGGTTTATATGAGCTTTCCATTCACAAATAATGAAACATTAAAACTGAAAAGTAAATAGCCAGTGTAGAAATACTGTAGGTAGACTGAGTGGTAAAGTGAAGATGTCAAAGATAGAATCAGTGGGGTTTTTTTGTTTTGTTTTGTTTTGTTTTTTTTGACAAACCAACAGAGTTTTTCTGTTGGAACAAAAGAGAAAAAAGGAAAGACCCTTAGAAGCAGAGGAAATGGTAGAAAAGATTCCACATACAAATGAATATCCAGGGGGGAAATACAAAAGAAAAGTTTGTTACTAGATTAAAAAAATAAATAACTAATGCACCGCAGTTGAGCACCGAGTCACAACAGATTAATGGCAGAACTCTCAACTAACATCATGGAGGTCAAAAGAACTAATTATTATTTTACATATTTTTATTTACATAATTTTATCCCTTTTCTCACCCTTTCACTTTGTTTCATGTCCCCTCTGTGTTACACACACACACACACACACACACACACACACACACACACACACACACACGAGTGAGAGAGCATGGTAAATGCATTTAATATTGACCATATATGTATTTGTGTAGAGCTAACCACTTGGGGTTGACTAAACTATCAGTATCAGGAGGCTTGTACCAAAGACAAGTTCTTCTTCTTTCAGTAGTCATTAATTACCTGCATCTCTTTATTTAGGGGTAGGACCCTGTGAGGTTTTCTCCATCCATGTTAGCATGCCAATCGGTATCGCTGTTCAGGTGTTGTTTGGCTAACTATATTTTTGAGATTTCTTGGGTTTAATTTACCTCTAATATATAGAAGACACTATTCCACAGCAAATATCCTGGTCCTCTAGCTCTTACAATATTTCACCCCCTTCTTCAATGTTCTGTTTCAGGATATTAGATTACCCCATGACATCAGAAACTATTAATAAAATTGAACATTGAGTATACTCTTAGGATGTGTTGACCTCTGAATGGAACCCTGGATTTGTGTCACATTGTGGAAAAATTTTATTTTTGTTTCCACAGGAAAAAAATAAGCTATGGGTACCATCAAGGTTGATAAGGATTTGTTTCAAAAACTAAAAGCCTCATGATTGGGAGAGGCAATAGTTCATCAGACAGCATTAAGCTAACTTATAGGACTAACAAATGCCTTTCATTTGATCAGACATAACCTGTATAGTTAAGATTGGGACAGATTTTTGTTTCTGTCTTTACAGGAGAATAAAAGCATTAAACTAAGGAATCTGAAGACCACTGGACAGATGAACCATTGGAAGAATAATGAATTATAAAAATAAACTGTTCCAAGAAAAAGAGTAAATTATCCTAATGGTATAGCACACTTCAAAAAAAAAAAAAAAAAAAGCACAAAATTTTATAAATTTTCCGAAATGTATGTTTGTGCTGTTCTATACAGGCATATAAGGCAAATTATTTTTTTGTAGTCCCAGTTCAATAAAAATTAAACCTGGCTTTATATTTGGAATGTGGCTCTTTTCTTCCCTAAATACAAACATGTTTATTAAAGGATACCAAAACCTCTTTCTCATGTCAAAAAAAACCACCCAGTGCGGAACAAAGGAAAAAAAAATTGAGGAACTATTCTATTGAAACTAATTTTATAATTCTTTAATTTTATTTTGACTTTTCTTAAGGTATAAATATTATCTCAAGTGTATAAGATTATTATATATCTATATATAAATTTTCTGTGACAATACTAATGGCCATATTGAGTACTAACTCTTTCTTAGAAATGAGCATCACCTAGCTAACTGTACATGATTTCAGGCTTGAGTCTGTAGCAATTAACTATGAATTAAGTTTGTGTACTCAAGATATATTTATCAGATTGTGGTCTTTTAACCTCCACAAGGTCTGCTACATGTGACATTTAAAATGTTGAAGTTTTCTGCAGTGCAATGGGACCATTCCAGGCAGTGACCTTTGAGGGCTCCAAGATTGTGATGGGGCCAGCAATAGTGATTCCACCTGGATTGTGCCACTAAGCTGACAAAAACCACCCAAAGATCAGCTTTGCATTACAAACTGCTCGGAGCAATTTCAAAGCAGTAAGCCAAGATAGTTCAGTCTCATAAACTGCTCTAGCCAGGACTTCAGATAAACCTTGCACTTTCCAGTCACACTGAGACTGGACAACATCTAACCTACCACCTAAGTTATCTCAATTGTATCATGTTCCTCAAAGATGACATCACCTCTAGACAAAAGGAAGTAATTTTAAAAACAGGATACCTACATTCCCAAGAGGTGGTGGGATCGGTGGGTGTGGTCATTCAGTGGATTGTAAATGCTCATCACTATTAGGAAGATTGGTTGCAAGTTGTTGTTGGTCATAGCCAGGGATGAAACTAAGCAAGGGAAGTTAGATTAAGGAATCTCTTTCTGAAGAGATAAAAAGGGTACATTATTAAATATACTTTTAAACTAAAAAACTATTAATCTAAAAAAATTACATTGTTGTAGAGTTCTGCATGAATTTCTATACTGATACAAATTTTAAGGATATTTTGTTAGGGCATACTGTATGTATGCTTCTACTCTTGTTTGAGGTATTTTTGTATACTGATACAAATTTAAGGGAATTTTGTTATAACATATTATAACTATTTCTATTTTTATTAAAGGTATTGTACCTATGATGATTTTTTTAAAAATATAAGGAAAAAGTTTTAGTCCTTAAAAACTATTATTACAAACTACTTAGGATAATAAAAATACAAGTTATTAGTTAGTCATTTGTAACAATCAAACATATAGTCATGTTAAAGCGTGTGTTCAAGATCAGAGATATATTTTAGATAGATGGTCTTCAAACACTTCTAGATCTCTGGATCTACATAATATGGCAATTAAGGTGTTTTAATAACATAAGGCTTTTTCTGACAGTGAGATAATATGCTCCTGGCAATATCAATATACTTCAGAGAAGATGATGGGTATTAAAAAACCTTCAAATGGAGTTTGCTCTCGTTTGTGACAAAGCTAGCCATTGGTCAAGAAACTGCCTTTACTTCAACTGCTGACAGTATGCTATCAAAATTCAAAATTGGACAAGCAATACACAAAACAAGGTAACTTCCAAGACAAGGTAGGATAGTCCTTTAAAATTCCTATCTGTCAGATATACTTAGCCTATAGACCAAAGAGGAATGTCCCGGTGTTGCAGAGGAACCTTGGGTGACTGTCCAAGTGGTCAGATGTCTCTGTCATTTCCACAGTTTAGAAAGTTGTTTGCTCCACACTTCTGTTTATTCCTGTAAAGTTTTATCCTTCTTAAGTCTCCAGTGGGGTTAAAGACTAAATATTTATATCCCTTTCTTTGTTACCAAATTCAGAAAAGACAATTACATAGGAGACAAAGTTTATGAGGTTGAAAAAATTTAAATTTAAGGTTTTTAATCTAAGAAAATATTTTAAAGCCTAAAATGTATTTTTAGTGTGGTAATACAAGTAGAAAATAGTTACAAGTTCTACCTGCAAGTAATACAAATAGAAAATAAAATAGAAAGTGGTTTAGGTATATATTTTTGGACTCATCAAGATAAAATAGATAATAGAGTAATTTCTCTAAACTTGCCAAATACAAATGGATTGAACATTGCAAATGTAATTCTTATGTAAAATTGTTTTTATTGTATAAGTTTTAATATGTTAGAGTTAAGCCTTTTGCTTTTTATTGAGAAAATATTTGATAGTTATTCTCAATGTATATAGTTTTATTTTGTTAGAGTTAAAGCCTTTTGTTTTTACTTAGACAAAACATAGAAAGTGTTGAAGGATATTTGATTTCACTGTGACACTCTGAGACTGTTAATAATATTAAACCTTGTATTAAGGGGTGAAGTCCAAAATGGCTGACCTGAATTAGACATAGAGATTTTTGAAGGACCTAGATAGAGAGGCACAGGAAGAGATAAAGAGGGGTTTGGAGAGATTCATAGCCTTTTGATCTGAGAAGTTGGAGACAAAGGATCTGCTAATTTCTCCACTGCTTTTTTGATCTATTGGTTTGTACTCCAATGTCTGACTCCCAAGTTTTATTAATAATAGAACAATTTAGGTAAATGCATCATCTTCCCTGAGTCTCAGTTTTTAGGGCTTGTTTTGTAAATGTATCAGTTGTGTCGAAAAACACAGGCTGTTGTTCTACATATTTTAAGCAGTTGTATATTTCTTTGATAGTTTCTGTCTTCTGAAAAGAGAAGCTTCTTTGATGAGGTATGAAAACTAAAATTATCTACAGGTATTATGATAAATTTTTAGAATGAAGTCAGATATTTTACTGGTTTAGAAAAGCAGCAATAGCAAGTTTTTTTTGATGGTCTAGGACAGAAACTAGTAATTCTCTAGTTTTAACAGTACCAGAAATGAATTTCCTCCTACCTTAACTCCAATTAAACACTTATGCCCAACAAATAAGTGCCACTATTTAAATCTTGGGAACATATTTCTGTGCTGGTCATTGTATTGTTATGTTTCATAGGCTTCACAGTTTGGTAAGTGGCTTTTTTCCTTTGGAAGCTTATACAGCACCTTCATATGCTATGAGAACTATTCTTGGAGAGGAGACTTCCAGGTCACTTCAGTTCCAGCTTGATTCTTCCAAGTCCTATGGCTCATAAAATAAGTATTATCACTCCAATTGAAAGTGATAAAACTCCACTCAAACTATATATGCAAATTTAACAAAACCAGTCTGGAATATCAGAGAACAGAGCCACCTCTTCTAGTCTTTGTTTGCTTTGTTGAGACAATGTGCTCTGTGCAACAGTCTTGACTGTCCTGGAACTTGTTTTGAAGACCATGCTGGCCTTGAACTCACAGAGATCCTCCTGCCACTGTGTTTCAAGTGCTGGGACTAACAGCATGCACCACCACTGCCTGGCTGGGAGCCTGGAATTCCCTCTGTAAACTAAGCTTGCCTCAAATTTAGATTTGCTGGGATTAAGGGTGTAGGTCACCACTCCCGAATATTCCCTGTGCTGTGATTAAAGGTGTGATTTACCACACTCTGATCCTTCTAAACTCACTGTGGGTAGATCCCTCTGATATCTCAGACTGGATTTTTATTAAATTTGAAATATATCCCCATATATATAGAAAGTAAACATAATAATTTTTTTTCTGGCTTTGTCAAACATCTTTACTGCTGTCAATTCCTCCTTCTCCCCACACTGCATTATTGTCACTCCTCCATCATTTTTATATTTTCAAAATATCTTTCATAGATGAAACAAAGAGATATTCACTAATGGGAAAACTAAGAGAACATATTGCTAGGAGACCTGACCTGAAAATGTTCCATCACAGGGAATGAAAAGAACAGATCAGTTCTGTAGCTTTATAAAGAAAAAGAGAATACTAGAATAGATTTAAAAACCGATGTATAGATCTAGCAGCCTGTCTTCCTGAAGGGCTCCACCACCTGATGCCTTGCTGAGTGGATGGATAGACACACAAAAGCAATACTTACCTGATCATTAACAATTGAGAGGATAATGGCCAAAGCTTAATTCAAGCAAAGTTTGTATATGTCACTACCAGCTGAAAATTCCGACACCAGAAGTGATTAATTGTGTATGTGCATTGCAATCACTTATGAATGGACATTTAAAGCATAGAAAGACTGAAAATATGATTGGGATGAAATTTTTTTGTTTGCTTGTTATTTATTCTTAAGGAGATGATGCTTTTGCTTGGATATAAGGAGGTAAAACCAGCTTAAGGGATTTTATTTTCACCTTTGAAACAGTTTGTGATAATGACAAGCAGTTGATCTAATTCGTGGATATTTTTCCAAGTTTTTTTAGAAACTGATTTGTATTAATAATAAGTATATGAGATAAAATGGACTGAGAAGTGAGCTTTCCATGTGAGAACTCGAAGAATGAGTTCTTCTCTTTCAGTTATTGATAATAACAATAATTTCCCTTACTATCTTAGTACATATTACAATATTTCTTCCACATTTTTTGATTGATCTGAAATTTATGAGCTAACATTAAATCCTTGGTTTTTTTTCATTGTTGAGGCAATTACCAGTCATTATAAAAAATTAAGTGCAGATACCATTATAAAAAAAACACTCAAAATCACCATAGTTACTACTTCAATAAAATTCTCTTTCTCTTTTTCCCTATTCCTGTGTAGACCTGAATAGTCTATAAATAGCTCACTAATCACCCTGCTCTTCACTGTAATAGGTACTTCACCTCTAAACATCTTTCAGCAGCTACATAAGACATTTCTAATTTTCAAACACTCATAAATAGAATGATATTTTGCATTTCTTAATGTTAAAAATTCCTCCTACTCCATACTGGGTTTCATTCCACAGCTAAATGAGCTGCTCAATCATATTCATAATTGTATTCTGTTGTAGTTAGTTCGCTGGTCCCAGACAGCCGGAGATCTGAGACTCACAGACCCGCCGCCCGAGACCGCTTAGCCACCCAGCCGCCCAGACCCCTAGAAAGGACTCAGACACTTATATTAACTTCATGCTGTTTGGACTATGGCTCAGGCACATTGCTAGCTAGCTCCTATATCTTAAATCAACCCATTTTTATTAATCTAGGCCACGTGGCGGCCCGCAGCTCACCCGTGTTTACATGTTGCCTCTTGGGCGGCTTCCGCGCGGTCTGCCTCTAACTCCGCCCTCCTTCTCTTACCTGAACTGACTCTCCTCCCACCTTTTTTATGGTGCCTGCCATGACCCATCAAACAGCTCCTTTATTTAAAGATACAGTACACAAATGCATTCCCACATTTCCCCCTTTTTCTCTAATCAAAAAGGAAGGTTTCAATTTTAACATAGCAAAATTACATATAACAAAATAGCCATCAAGCAAGAATTACAGTTACAATATCTAGTCTACTTGTACTTAGCAAAATTAAAGAAAACATTCTATCTACTTTATTTTTATGAATCTAAAGTTTTATATCTAATATATTTTTCAAATGACTAAGAAAAACTGTACATATAACTATCTAATCTTCAACTATATCAAAGACCACAGAAGGATATAATATTTACCCAAGTAAACCAGAAGTGCAAACGACTTCTAAAATCTAGAAAGGACAGAGATGACACCTATCTGCCTGGACAGTCACCCAAAGTTCCTTTATAAAGTTGGGGCATTCATCTTCAGCCTACAGGCCCAAAGTCTCTTTTCATTTCAGTGAAGTAGGAAATCCGCTCTGCCCATTTTGGCACAGTTCATCCGTTGTTTTTCCTTGAGTCTTGAAGAATGTCTGACAGTTTTCTCTGTAAAGCAGGAACCCGAATGATGATCTTGGCTTGCTCTGCCAAAGTCTAGAGGTCATCTTCTTATGGAACCTGTATGTCCAGTTTAAACAGCATACTGTCAAGCAGTCAATATAAAAACAGTTTCTTCTCTAGTGGCTTATCATTACCACAAATAGATGAGACTCTATATGGAGTTTCTTCAATGCCCATTTTCCTGTTGAAGTAAATTAGTGCTGCCAGGTATAGACCTGTCTCACTGTCCAGAAAAGTCTAAGCTCTTAAAATATTTTAAATGCCATATTCTGTAGGTCTTAGAAGTATTTGAAGATTATCTATTTAATTGAAATATATCTTTGTATACTTAAAAATCCTAACTAACCTAACTATAAGTTTGATTATCAAAAGTGACTATTAACCTTTATTTCCCAATTATACACTACAATTTTAAAACAGTTACATGAACATCATACCTTAAACAAGAATAGAAAAACATATACAGCATAACAAAATCGACTTTAAATTTGCATCAATAAACCAAAATCTATACCAATGTAAAGCATTTTGAGATTAACAGCTGATTACCTGTAAATTTAATAATCTAATTTTTTTTAAAAAAGCATTCACATACCATATCCCCCGTTTTTTCTTAGAAAGAGATTGACTATGACCATTAACCATTTATAATGAAAACAAACATTTAGAAACAATATTTGGGGAATTTGGGCGTTGTCTTTCTATTACTACTTCCTGCTGATTAAGGGGCGTTGAAAATCTCACAGTTGTTGAAGATGAATCAGTCTGCAGCTCTGAAGCTGATAAGGCCACCTCTTCTCATCAGAGGTTTTTTCAGGGGGTCTTGGTTGATGAAACCATATTTGCCTGGAAGCAATCCACAGGTTCTCATCTGTGGAAACAGAAACAGAACTCTTCCAAAGCAATAAATCCTTAGACACAAATTTCAAAATCAAAATACCTTTAAAATATACATTCTTGTTTAACTTAGTAGCCTTTGCAATCCATTGTCTTTTTGCAGTTAGCTCATTAACAGTTAAAAAATTAAAAGAAAACACAATAACAACCAAAATCCAGATTTTGTGTCTATTTGCCATCTTTACGTGGCTTATTATCTTTTTATTATTTTATTTCTCGCTTTAAAAACTTTTCTTAACCTCTTTCTTTTTTCTGTGAAGCCTATGTATCTTTTACAAACATTGTAACCCGTTTACAGGTTTTCTTTTTATCTGAATCTGTTTTATTGTGAATCCTTATTCATCTTCTAACCTTAAGAGCTTTTAAAATACATTCTCTAAAAAGAAGCACAGTTTTTGTAAATTAGGCTGAATCACTAAGTTTTCTTAAACGGACCGTAAACAAAGCACACCTAAGAAATTGCTGCCATGAAGAAAATTTGTTTCTCTTTTGTTCAAAATAAGCAGAAATCTAAAATCAATCACATTACTGAGTCTTTTGTTAGTTTTCAGGAACCCGCCTGATTGTAGCTCACACTGCCTGTCGCCAGCCCGCCGCTGGCGCCATTTTGAGTGTGACCCGGACCATGCTTTGTTTGTACAAAGACCCGCTCCACACACACAATTTGGAAGCTGCCCTGGCTCAATTTCTGCGATCTAGAACTCTTTTTAATCTTTATCAGGCTCTAAGTGGATAATCGCCCCACGTTGGATGCGCCATCTGTTGTAGTTAGTTCGCTGGTCCCAGACAGCCGGAGATCTGAGACTCACAGACCCGCCGCCCGAGACCGCTTAGCCACCCAGCCGCCCAGACCCCTAGAAAGGACTCAGACACTTATATTAACTTCATGCTGTTTGGACTATGGCTCAGGCACATTGCTAGCTAGCTCCTATATCTTAAATCAACCCATTTTTATTAATCTAGGCCACGTGGCGGCCCGCAGCTCACCCGTGTTTACATGTTGCCTCTTGGGCGGCTTCCGCGCGGTCTGCCTCTAACTCCGCCCTCCTTCTCTTACCTGAACTGACTCTCCTCCCACCTTTTTTATGGTGCCTGCCATGACCCATCAAACAGCTCCTTTATTTAAAGATACAGTACACAAATGCATTCCCACAGTATTCTCTCTGTCTCCCTCTGTCTCTGTCTCAATCTCTCCATTGAGATACTGGGATGAAATCTTAAAAGTATCTATATCTTAAAAAATAAGCAAGAGAATGTGGAGTAAGATACAAGAAACAAGACTTGTTTCTTGCCATGAAGTCATTTTACATACCGATTCTTCCACTTATGATGTCATGGAATAAAAGAAAAAAATGTAAATGATTTTTTATTTAATGAACATTTTAAATTTGTCTTTCTGTTTTATGCATGCAAGTATTTCTTGTGTGCGTATGTGTGTGTGTCTGTGTGTGTTTGTGTGTGCATGCGCATAGCATACATGGCTGGTACCTTTAGAGAAAAGAAGGCATTGATTATTTGAAACCAGAATTACTTCCAGTGGTGAGCAGTCATTAATTACTGAGAACTAAATTCAGGTTATTTCCAAGAACAGCATATACTCTTAACCACTGAGTCATTTCTTTAGCTCTGTCTTAAAGTTTCTATTGCTGTGAAGAGATTCCACGACCGTGGCAACTCTTATAAAGAAAAAACATTTATTTGGGGTAGCTTACATTTTCAGAAGTTTTGCTCATTATTGTTATCATGGGACATGGCAATGTGAAGGCAGATGTGATTCTGGAAACTGATCTAAGAGTCCTACATTTTGATTCTGAAGAAAACAGGAAATGGTCTGAGACATTGGGTATACCTTGAGTATGTATATGACCTCAAAGCCCACTCACACAATGGCACACTTCCTTCAAGAAGGTCATACTCCAACAAAGCAACATTTTCTAATAGTGCCACTCCCTATGAGCTTATGAAGTCCAGTTACGTTCAAACTATCATAAACCCCTAATTAATTTCATCTTAAGTAGCACATATTTTATTTTTAAGATGCATATGCTTTGAAAAAAACAATTTTCCTATTTTATCATAAATATTTTAAAAATAAAAACATACAATTCAAACTCTAAAATAGAATGATTTGTAAATTGTACCCTTTCAACCACTCTCCTTGTCTATATATATTTAACTCTTGTCATTCTTTTTCTATGCTGTTTTAGTAGCTATCCATTTTTACTTTGTTCATTGCCCAATAGGGATGAAGTAATAATGTTTAAAATGTATTTTAATCATAGCTTTCTAAACTTAAATTCAGTCTTAATTTTTTGACCTATAAAATTATCTCAACTAACAATCTTTCAAATTTATTTGGAATTAAATTGGGGTCAAGTTTTGTTTTAAAAGTGTTTCATTTGGCCTAAAAATATGGCTCCATTGAAAATGTACTCAACATGCAACCTGGGCCTCCTAAGTTTGATCAAAAGAACTCAAATAAAAGAAGGTAATGGGCCAGGAAGTTGGGGTACATACCATCCCAGCACTCAAGAGGCAAGGCAGGCTGATCTCTGTCAGTTCAAGGTCATTCTGGTCTACAGAGCAAGTTTCAGGGCAGCCAAGACTACCTGACTCAGCAAACCAAAAACACTAATCAAGCAACCAAAGAAAGAAACAAACAAAACAAAACAAAATACCGAAACAAACACAAACACCAGCAAAACAAAACAAAAAAGGATAAAGAAAAATGTAGATAACAGACTTACAGTAGTCTTTCTACCTCACGTGCAAACTTCAAATCCAGCTCATCAACTCCTCTTGCACACAATAAATACATGCAAAAAAGAGAGAGAGAGGGAGAGAGAGAGAGAGAGAGAGAGAGAGAGAGAGAGAGAGAGAGAGAGAGAAGGTAATCTTAATTTATACAAATACTTTTTTTGGTCAGAGAATGAAATAAGAAAAAAATATTCCATTCAATATAACTCCCTTAAAATTTAGTACTTAGAAATAAATATCTAGGCATCAAAGTGAAAGACCTCTACAATAAAAACTTCAAGATATTGAAAAAGGAAATTATAGAAGATACTAGAGAATGGATTGGTAGAATTCATATTGTGAAAATAGCTATCCTACTAAAACTAATTTACAGAATTGATTTAATAGCCATCAAAATTCTAATGTCATATTTTAAATTTAGAAAAAAAGTACAAACTACAAAAGACCATGAATAGCCAAAGTAATCCTAAGGAGTGTGAACCCTGTTGGAGGTGTCACAATAGTTGATCTCATGTTACAATGTAGCACTGTACTGATAAAGACAGCCTGGTACAAACAAAAGAGATACATAAATCAATGGAATAGAAAAAAGGGCCCAAAATAAAATGACAAAGCTATGCTCGCTTAACTTTTGATGAAGGAGACAAAAACATATCCTGGACAAAAGATTCAACAAATAATGTTGGTAAGCCTGGGTGTAGAATAATAAACTTAGACTTGTACAAAATTCAATGCGGAACTTAATCAAAGAACTTAATTTAAAATATGAAATACTGAAACTTCCATAGAAAAGTGTCAGGGATGCTCTTTAAGATATTGGGGTCAGCCAGAAGTTTTGAAATAGGACCTCAAAAACAACACCGGATTTAATCTGTGTATCAACAAAAAGACTGATTATTGTAACAACAAAAGGAAAAATCAGGGGAGAAAGCAGACAACCCACAGCATGGGAGAGGTCATCACTGGCTACCCTTCATAGGAGGGTCCAATATTCAGAATCACACTAGCTACCTGTCACAGAAGGGATCAAGAGTCCTAATTTACAAATAATTTCAGAAATTAAATGCCAAGAAAAATAAAACTGCTAATCAACAAATGGCTTAATGAACCAAACAGACAATTTTCATAAAACAAAGCAAAACCCACAAATGGCAAATAACTATTTTTAAAGGGTTGAATCATCCTATTCATCAGATAAATAAATGAGAGTTAAAACTGTTTTGAAATATCACCTCATTCCAGTCAAAATGGCTACCATCAAGAGTTCTGAGAACAAATGTCAAAGAGCACTTATATAAAGAGAAATCTATATTGACTGTGGGTAGGAATGCAAATTAATACAGAAATAATGGAAATAAGTTTGAAGATTTCACAGAAACTTTAAAAAATAGATCTATCATATGACTGTTATTTCACTTCTGAGCATATAAGCAAAGAACTCCATATCGTTATATACATTTGCACCTCATATTTATTGATGCTTTGTTTACTAGAGCAAAGAATTCAAATCAACTTACTTGTCTGCCAACAGGTAAATAAATAATGAAAATTATATATGTATATATATTCACCTATATATGAATGTATGGATATGACTATTATTGGGACATTTAAACACAATTCATTTATAAAGTAAAATGAAGTGAAAATTTCAGAAAATTGATTCATTTATAAGGTATAATATTAAACAAGTTCACACAATCTCAGGTGAAAAGCGGAACCTTGTTTTCTCTCATACACAGAATCTAGCCAATATATATATGTATGCATATAAATAAATACATGTGGTTATAGTATAACACACAGAAAGAATGAAAAGGAAGACTGAATATTAGGGAATTAGAAAGGTCTGAGAGTAGTTAATGGATAGAAGTTATGAAAGAAAAATAAGGTTAGTTTCTTTTCTCGTCCTAAATCTGTCATGGGTTTTCATTCTTGGTGATGGGTTAGTATATATAATAAATTAAAGAGTGAAAGAATGGTTATTCTAACTTTAAACAAGTTCATTTAGAGGTGTAGACTTCAGATCTCTTTAATTTTGATGTGTGATGTTTATTTTATTTAGAATCTTGTTATAACAATAAAGATTTAAAAATTTAAGGAAACAATAAAAATGACAAGTAATAAAATGTTGACATAGTTTTGAATTAGCATACACTGAAAAACAAAACAGACAGGTCTGGTGAAATTCTAATTAAGTTTCACCCAAAGTCAGAACCATGCACAATTGTACTTGATTTCCATAAACAGGACACAAACACCGATACATCAACATATATGACAGTTCTGTCCCCAGAAAACTATGCCTCTTGCTATTTTATGTCTATGCTTTCCTCCCCTCCACCTACCCAGTTCTTACTTGCTGCAATCATTCAGGACCTGTTTTTGTTTGTTTGTTTGTTTGTTTCCTTTTTTAAATCTATTCACATTTGTTATCCCAGAAGTATGACTGAAGCAGAAACATCAGTATATAATCTCCTGAGATAAGCAGTTTTCTCTCAGTGAAATCCTGTGGAGATGCCTAATTGTCATTTTTACAACAGTTCACTGTCTTGTATTGCAGACGAAATAATCCATGATTTGGATATACCACATTTGATTAAATAGTTCATCCACAGAGGCGCATGTGAACATTTTACTATAAGAAAAAGTCATTATGAATGTTTAGATACATATTGTATGTATTTCCTGGGGTAGATGTCCAAAAACAGTTACTGGGTTGTAAAGTAGTTGCATATTTATTTTTTAACTGTCAACTGTTTTTAAGTGTCTGTGCATTTCCTAGTCCCTATGGCAGTCTATGAGAAAAGCTACTTTTCCATACCACTAATATCATCAGAATTGCCTCTGTTTTCCTCCATTCCCATTGGTGGATTCCATGTCTACAGTGGCCAGTGGTGCAGAGCATCCTCTAATGTGCTTCTTTTCCATCTGTGCACCTTTAATAAAATGATGTTAATGTCATAATCTGTCCAAATGTCAAATTGGATTATTTTGGTTTTTAATACTGATCTTTGAGAGCTCTCTGAAGATATATGTGTTAATTTTTTATTGGATATATACTTCACAACATTTCCTTCTAGCTATTAGCTGGCAATTGGCATTCTGCCTTTATTTTTATTTTATTTTTTTAACAGAAAAAAACTACTAATTTTAACAGAGTGTAATGTATCAATTGTCTCAACTTTTTCATAGTGATTTCAGGGTAGTGCTTCATATATTTGTTATTTGTTGATGGGTGTTTTAGGTAATGGTAATGTTTCAGGCCATCACAGTTGGATGTCAACATCCTATCAATTGTAATGAGACATGGAAACAGTACTCCCAACTAAGCCCCCTTATACTTCTACTTTCTCTATACATTGTTCTTAAGCTCCTCTTAAGTACAAAGTGAATATCACATAAGACAGATTAATGAATCATTTGACTAAGTTAGACTAGAGTCTACTTTCATTATTCCATTAAAAATCAGGTTAAGGTCATTATTTTTTCAAAATTTTGAATATTAATTTGTTTAGCTTTCCACCATTGTTACAAAATGCTCAATATATCAACTTAAAAAGATGTTTATTTTCATGGTTTTAAAATTTTTCACTAAATGATTAATTGGTCCATGGCTAATAGACCATTGTAAGACATCAGTACATCATGGCAAACAGAATGTAGCAGGATGAAGTGTTTCACCCCAAAGCAGTTAGGAAAAGATATGTGGAGAGAATGAGAAATGGGTGGCATCCCCTATTCTCTTCCAGATCATGACTTCAACAGCTGAAACAAAACAAAAACATCTCCCAGCATGCCAAATGGTTAGAATTCCTGGGACATTTCCCAGACTGGCTTATTTGAGCCAGAAAATCCCCAGATGGAGACACATGGGCCTTTGAGACTTATTTAATATTCAGAATACAGTGTTTAATATAAATTTACTTCCTAAAGAAATGCTTATATCTACCCTATAAGGACCCATTTGCTAGCAAGAAAGGCTCTATTCCCAAGGGACACTTATTATTTGCCTGTGGCACTAATGTAGGTATAATCATCATTGTTGTCTCCTAAGAGGTTATATCACTTCGCATGATTTTGATAAGGTTTTACATGGTATATGATGAGTCATCTTCTTTTAAATGTTTCTAGGAATTTTCTTTGTCTATAATTTGCAGACATTTAATTGCTGTGTGCCTTGGCACAAACTCCCAGGGTTTTCCCACTTGGGGTTTGTTGAGTATAATAAGCTTATCCTTTTCATCTTTCACATCTGAGAAATTTGCATCCATTGTTTCTTAGAATATTCTTTCAGCCATTGTCTTTATCCTTCTTATTTGGATTTTATGAGAGTTAGATATTTTGAAATGTATTTCTTTCGTTTGTTCAGATGGGAGAAACCACTATGAAATGCAATTGTTTTATCATTGAGCCCTCCCAGTGTGCTCCCCTTAATGCTGACTTATAATTGCTAATGTTATATTCTTATCCAATTTGAGATCTTCTTTGATTGACAGATGAATTCACTGTAGTGTTTGGAATATCCCGGTCCTTTTCAAAAACCTCCATCTTACACGGCTTCTTTAGTCTTGTATTCATCCTCTAGACAATTCTAGGAGCTATAGCTTGAAAGCCAGCTTTTCATAGTGTTATCTTGATCTCTTTGGTCTGTCTGTGAACACAGTGCCACTGATCCTGCTGGTGAGGGCTGAGTCACAGAAAGAGTATCCTTTGGCTATGAGTCAGGATTCTCAAATGAGGTCAGGGATGTTAGGAATCCTGACCTAAGACATTTCCCAGACTAGCACATTTTTGACCAGAGAATCCCAGCTGTATCTCCTGGCTTCCCTCAAGGAGGAGAATGAAGTTTCAGATTTAATATGTCAGATAGTGCTTTCTGATAGGCACTTATAGGAGCTCATTTCTTGCTCAACAGTCACCCAGCTGTTTGCTATATGTAGACAATAAAAAGAATTCCATGCTTGCCGGGTGGAAGAGATTCTCTTGCCTTGGATCCAAGTGTGTTTTATAGGCCATCTCCCTGTGCTGCTGTACTGCCTGTGGCACCTGTAAGAGGGGATGGGAAAACAAAATGTGTGGCAGCTCTAAGTTCTTTTGCTATGGAGGCCTCTAGGCTCTATAGAAAGAGCTCTTCCTCTTGCTTTTTGGTCATCAGCATGATCCTCTGAGACCTGGTTTAATCTAGGGATCAGGAGTACCTCTTTCTTTGGTTGGCTGAGGAGTAGAGATGCCAGCCTAGGATCTGTCCCCCTAACAGTGGGATCAGAAGAGCCTATTCCGATGTGGTCTTCCTATCCTGGATTCCTAGATGCCCTCCAGAGCAGTTATCTCCAGTTTATTTCCATGAATGGAATTGTTTATATGCTTTAGCTGGCTGCATGCCTTCAAACTGACTAAGAGATAAGTCGACAAGGTCCAGAGATATTTACAGATGCTGGCTTCTCATTTCCCACCGAGCACTAGACATTTATGAGCTAAGATTCTGATTGTGTCCCTCTCAAAGACCCGTATTTATCAGAACAATTGGATCCCCGTAGCTCCTTCTCTAAAAAGCTTGCATTCCAGTCCCTATAGTCCATGGCAGTGACAGATGTCTAAAGAGATCAGACACACTGAAGTTCAAGTACATCTTCCAGCTCCCTCTCTGTATTGTGAACTACATGAAAAATTTCAGACATGGTATCTTCTTAACTGTCACCCACAAAAGCCAAAGTCATCTACTGTAGAGAGTTTGTCCATGTAAACCACAACAGGTTCTCAGCAGAACAGAACAAGTTATTCATCCCAGAGCTAAGGAGAGTCAGAAGTTGAAGGCCTACTTGGGCGTATCTCAGATTCATTTGAGAAATAGCTAGGCGGGTGAAGAAGTTCTTGTCTGCTTGCTTGTATGTGTTACACATTGAGTTTGGTCTCTAATACCACCTCCACCAGCACAAACAGAAAAATAAAATGAAGTGTTTGTTCTTTCTACACATACTAATCTTAAATCCTTGTCCTTCAGCTCTATCAATGTACCTAACTAGTTAAATGCGACCCAAAAGTAGGCTTAAAATGGTTAGTTTCTTATATTTATCAAGATTTTGCTTTGCCTTTTTTCTGAAAAATGAATTTTACTCCTTACTGTTTTTGTTTTGTCTTTCTTCCAATCTAATTGAGAAAGCCAGGATTGTGTAAACACCACTGCCCTTCCTGGGCCCTTTTGACAAGAAGGGGAGGAGAGAGGCTAAGGGAGAGGGTCCAAAACCCCTTTAGCCATCCTGGAGTTAGTGCAAAGCCTAGGAGTTTTGCATTGCCCTGACTGCTGTCAGAGTTGTGTTTCAAGTGCTCACTTCTAGCAAGGAAACCATTACCAGCCAACCTGCGGGAGTCTTTATTTTGGAAGCATAATGACACAGCTCTGCTCTCCTAGCCAGCATCCCTCAGACACTGAGCTCTTTATTTACCTGGGTGACTCTGACTAACTAGAGGCGAGGTGCTCCCAGCTGCCCGCTAGGATGACTAATGGGCGTCCTGCCTGGACTTGAAGCCTCAGACCTGTTTTCCTCTCTCTGCATACTTTAAGCCCGCTCACCCCGCCCCGAACACCAGGTCTCCAGGACTCTGCAGGAAGGATGGAAGGGAACAAAGCCGGCTCTGAGAGGCTCTGCCATCGACCGGCTGGCCTGCAAGTCCCTGCACCGCCCGAAGACGTTTTCACTGACATATCCAACCCGGAGAGACCTTCAAATGAACCGAAGCTCCAGAGTCACAGGACAGCAGAAAGCCCTTCATGCTCAAACAAAGGGAGGCTAGGAAGCTGGGCCACAAGGAAAACTTCGGCCTTTTCTCCAGCCTGTGAGCTACCGAGAAGAGAAGTGGTGACCACCTATTCTCCATGCCATTAATTCTTTGAAAAAATGCTCCACAGGGCTTGCACTTGCCTTCTTGTGCCTTTGGAACTGAACAGCCTGATTCTAATTACCCCAGTGAGTTCTAATTTGCAACATCGTGAGAAATGGCATACAAAATAAATACTCTTAACTCCCTAAAGTCTACATAACATTCCCTTGTTTTGGTTTTACTATAGGTCTTATATAGTTCCACAAGATCCATTTTGTGTGTGTACGTGTGTCTAAGTTTTTCCAGGATTCTTATCATTGTGCAGGCTAAAAACAGGAACTATTTTATTTATGAATACAGAAACAGAAGCTCAGGACTTACCATCACTTGCCCAGGGTAAGAGAGACCCACCCTCATCATTCCTGCGTCCTATCCTGCCTTACAAAAATTATGTTCTGGGTAGAGCTGTTGGCAGGAAAATATAGTCTGGGATGTCCAGAGACTCAGCTAAGGAATACTTAACGTAGAAGCTCCAACATCCAGATCAACTCAACCCAAAAGATTATCCTATCTCTCCCTCCCCACATAGTCTCCCTTACCTTGCCCAGTCCCTCTCAGTTTACCTCTTGGATCCATGCTAGTGATGGTTGGAGAGGTACCTACTGTGTCGCATATAGATCCACTGCAGGTGTCATGGCACAGAATCTGTATGGCATAGAACTTTTTTGAGATGCTCTGGGCTGCAAGAATAAAAACAGACTCACTTTGCCACAGCAAATGAAGGAGGATTGTATAGACTATTCTGGAAACAAACAGTATCAATAATGAGATTGTTATGAGCAAATGATCCCTGTGTCTAAAATCTACCTTCTAAGTTAACTTTGGAATCGATATACATTCCTACCTTGCAGAATTGCTGTAACAGAAATGATATGAATAACTGTTTGGTTTCAGCAAGCTGACTACGTATTAAATGTTGCTAGTTGGGAAAAAGCCCAAGCATAGAAGAGACGGTTGGGGAAGGCTGTTTGTCTGTGTGAAACCACATCGCTATGACTTTGCTTCCCTCTGGTTGCCTGAACTAATGAATCGATTGTTGTATTAATTTGAAAACTTATGAGAAGCCAACTTGTATGTTACAAGGAGGATTAATAATAATAATAATAATAATAATAATAATAATAATAATAAAAGGCAAGCTTAGGTATATCTCTAAACACAAAGTTCCTTACTGGTAAATTAAAAATAAATCAATGAGTAAATAAGTGAAAGGTGAGTGGCCGGTTAGGGAAGGCCATGAATAAGTTTAAGGCTACCCTAGACTACATTTTAAGACCCAGTCTCAAGAAAATGAAAAGCAAAGGAAGATAAATAAAGTGCCAGGCTTAGTATTCTTGAGAGGACGTTGTCTGAAGATCTTCAAACCAGCTTCTGTTAAGTAGCCACATGAGACATAACCCAGAGGCCTCCTTTCCAAGGTCTGCTGACTGTGAAGAATTATGAGTAAACGACACAGTGCCTTTTATATGGGATGTAGCAGGCAATATTTTATAAACCTGATTAAACCAAGGATGATTGAAGGTCTATTCTACTTGAATGAGTCTTTTGCAGGTTACATAAACTTAAGTGTTTCTTACAGGCAGTCCATCTAGTACAAAGTCTGAAGGATCCGTGACTTTATTCAAAAAAAAAAATCCATTTTTAAACAGTTACAATGTGTCAAAAATGAAAAAAAAAATATGTGAGTGTTAGATTTTAGAATTACTGAGAGTGATTTCTTCTTGTGTCCATGGGAATTCAGTGTCAGGCTGACAGTGTGTCATCTACACTGGGGCAGGTCTGAGTGTCAAACTGCAATTCGCTCTTGTTAAATCTCCAAGGGTATCATGAGCAGTATTTACCAGCAGAAATGGTAACTATTGGGCATGAAGAGCCATCTCCGCAAGAAGAGAGGCCCTGGTGTTGATGGTCATCTGTGGGTTTCTTTTCTAACATAAATTCTAGTCTTTATATGACTAGAAAAAATGTTTTTAGCAACATATGGATGCAGCTGTTTGCTTTTGATACAGTTTTGAACTTGAAGTTTTTCCCTTAAAAGGAGCTACTTCCTGCTCTCTGTTAATGCAGAAGTCAAATACCATAAGTTGATAGCAAACACGCTTAAGCCTTCTTCTGATTAAAAATCAAAAGACCCTACTCTTGGGCTCTGCTCTCACTTGGTTTCCTTTTTATTTATTTATTTTTTTAAGAAAAGATCTTTCATCTGTCCCCAAGTATGAGCTTAAAGCATAAGCACCTTTAGAGTCAAACATTTTGTTTCCTTTTGAAATAGTAGACAGATAACAAGAAAGATATTCCTCAAATTTGAATGGCTCACTTTATGATCAAGAAAAAACTATGCCGCAAGCAAACTATTGACCTCACAATTAAAAAAAAAAAAAAAAGTATAGTACAATTGTTATGTTGGATGGCGTTGGATGGATGGTAGGTCCTTGTCCCAAATGGTGCAGTGGAAGACAGTACAGTGTGAGACACTTAGACTGAACCCACATGGAGAGACTTTATTATTATGGAGTGAGGGAGAAGAGATAGGTAGAGAGAGGAGGAGTCGGGGGTTGAGACTCATGCCCTCTGGCAAGGTAGGGAGAATGGGAAGGTTGAAGGTGAAGAGAATTTTTAAATGAAGTTTGGTGTCAGAACCCTGGGCAGGCTGGCAAGTGGGGGATGGGAAATGAGACTGTAGAATTTTCTGTCCTTAAGACTGCTTCCTGAGGCATCTGATATGAAGCAGGAGGATAGGATGAAGGTGGGAGGAGTTACTGAAGAGGCTGTCATCTTAGAGATCTTAGGCATCTGTCCCTTGGAGGAACTGAGAAGGAAGGTTGCTGAGAGAAAAGAAAATAGATTATTAACTTTGGTGTTATGAACAGGGCTAGCCATGGAAAGAGTGATGACTGCAAGAAAGAATTGGGTGGAAAAGTGACCTGATGGTATAGAAGAGACAAGGGTCAATTAAAGGGGCATAAGAGTAGATACATCTTGGAAAACTAGTTTTTGGTTGCTGGGTAAGTGCCTGCTTGAGTCTGAAGATAAGGTATCAGCAGTGTGGTCTCAGGAACTTGTCGAAGTGGCAGATTAGATGAAAGGATGCTGTGTTTTAGGAATTGTCTTCTCTGGCAGGAAGGTTGGACCTGTGCAGGAACCTGAAAAATATCTGAAAAACAGCTCGAACAGATTTACATTTTGGTGTGTCATAGCAAGTTATCGCTCTGGGTTAGAAGGTATGAACATTTTTAGGGACTTATTTTAGCCCAATGAAACACATTTTAAAATCTGTAACCAAAAGAAATTTGAATGGGGGTGTTTGAGTGAGATAAGGAAGAAGAGGGGGGCTTTTATACACTCTCTAAGGTTAAGTTCTGGTACAAGGTGAATGGTGTGAACTGTGTCCATTAGTTCTAAGAGAACGGGAACTCTGACTTTTATGTAGAGATCTGAGAAGGGAGTTGAAGCAAAGCATAGTTGTCAAGTGATAGAGATCTAAGAAGGATAAATTATACCTGAGGTAGCAATCAAAAGTCACAGAGATTTTACCTGGTGGCTACCTGAGCATCTATGCCTCCATGGTTGGTGAGGGCAGAGGTCTCAGAACAAGTCAGTCTTTGGCTGTCCTTGGCTGCCAGGCTGCCATACTGCCAGGCCTCAGAAGATCTGACAATTGGTAAGAACTCATGAACTACCTTGTCTAGGCAAGAGGGAGGCCATGAATTTCCCAGGATCCTGTTATTCGCTATCTGAAGGGGACCTTGGCAGCAGTTGCAGTGAGAAGTAGCTTATATAATGGCTGGTATTGCCATCTTGGAGCAAGTTTTAGTGGAGGTTCTCCTTTGACCATTGATCTTCTGACAAGTATAGGATGCTCGTCAGGAGCCAGCATGAAAAGCCTTTATATTGAACATTTCAAATGCCATATTCTGCATATCTCAGAGCATTTGAGAACTGTCTATTAGGTATGAGTGATTATCAAACCTATGTTTTCTAAGTCTTTAGAGTGTTAGGAGCTTTTATATTTGTAAATCTGTTCATTGGAAACTCAGGGCCCAAGGAGCTTTTTTTGACCTAGCCCTTCAACATGTCTCAGGGGCAAGGGATGAAGTGTTCTTTTTCATAGCGGCTTTAAACTGAAACTGGTCATTGAAGTCAGGAATTAAAAATAGGTGAAAGGTTAGTCAAAGGCATTGGGAATTTAGGCAATGATCTGACCTCACTGTCTATAGTAGGTTGCAGAAGGGGCTTTGGTGGTGGGTCGGTCAGCTGAATGAACACCTACTAAGACCAAATCAAGCTAAGAAAAGAAGTTAGAATTTAAGAATTGATTAAATGGTCCGACCTCGCTGTCTAGAACAGGTTGCAGAAACCCCTTTGATGGGTCGGTCTAGCTTTAATAAAGACCACAACCATGACAGAGTGTTGGGAGAGGGCAGGGGTCAGATTTACCAAGAAAGAGTCTGATCATGTGATCTTGCCCTGAGCTACCCCCCCCCAAACAAAAACAAAACCAGGTGTCTGATCATGTGACCCGTTTTTTTGTTGTTGTTTGGGTTTTTTTTTTTTTTTTTTTTTTTTTTTTTTTTTTTTTTTTTTTTTTTTTTTTTTTTTTTTTTTTTTTTTTTCCCCCGGGATAAACCAACGTATAATCTTAAGCATTTAAAATCAGGAAAGAACTGAGATACAGAAAAGCTGATGAAATTAGACAGACAAGCAGAGGACCCAGAGGTAGTTTTACAGCTCGGCTGCTAAGCCCTGGCCCCTTAGTGTGGAAAAATGGGCTGCAGCAAGACACTGCAAGCATGCAGCAGTAGCGGAGGGTAGGCAGGCCATCACAGTGCCTTGAGCACAGTGGTGTGGAATGCTAGGGCCCAGAAGAAGCAAGCACACAAGCCTTCCCAGTGAGAAAGTGCTGTCAGTTCTGAAGCTTCAGTGGCCACAGAGCAGGCAGGGAGATGGGGGCGTGGCCTAATGGGGCAAGGTGAAATGAGATACTCATCTGAGGCCTTGGAATGGCCTAAAAAACTTTAATCTCCCCGACATCCTCCAGGGAAAGTGTGGGCCAATCAAATCACCAAGCTGTCACACCCACCAGACAGAGGTCAGAAGGGTATTGCCTCAAAGGGCTAGAAATCAGAGAGAGATGAGAATCTAGAAGATTCAGGGGAAAAACAAAAACAAAAAACCCATAATTGGCCAGAAATAAATGTAGGATGCGAATGGGAGCCCTTGGATGGGGGAACTTACTGGTTGAAGGTTCTCTCAGGGAGTTCTAGGAAGCCAGGAGCCGGTGAGCCAAAAAATGCACTAGAAATCCCTGTTGAGTTCTTGGCACCAATGTTATGCTAAGATAACATGTATACTATATGGCATGGGATGGAGATGGATGGTGGAAAGACACTTAGACTGGACTCAAGTGGAGAGACTCAGAGAGAGAGGGGGAAAGGGTGTCAGGGATCGAGGAGTGCGGAGTGCACTCTCTGGCAGCCTGGGGAGGAGAAAAGACAAAAAGAAGGGATGCATGGAAGGTGGAAGGCTGTTGATGTCATAACTCTGAGTAGGCTGGCTAATTCCCATTGGCCAGCTGTGGTCTCGGGGGCTGGGACAGAATCCTAATATCAACAAATGTGGAAATGATTGGTTTATCTCCTTTGGCAGCTATGATCTGCACGAGGCTATTGAATATATGAAAGAGCACTAGGTCAATTAAGAAAGAAAAGTTTCACTTTTTTGAAATTAAACTGCTGCAAATGGCTACTTGTGGGGGTCTCGGTGGCGGGCTTCTGTAGAGTGTGGTAGTATAACAGAAGGGCCTGTAACTACACCATAAACAAAACACAAAAACAAACAAAACCAAAAAATGTATGGTAGAATATAAATGGAATAAAATCAACAAACACACTTTAAGCGTTTATTTTAAAGAACAGACCCTGCTCTGAAGTGTTTCTCGATATACAGCCTAATCATGAAGATAAAGGAACAGAATAATGAAAGGGTGTACCAATTTGGGGGCTGTAACAAAATAATTTAAATAAACAAACCTACAAGCCAAGAAGAAGAAAATTTCATTTTATCTCACAGTTTCAGATTTTAGTCATGGAAACCTACTTTGTTGCCTTCATACCAGTAGACAGTGGCATATTAGAGACAGAGTTTGAAACTGAGGAGTTATATTAATCTTTTGTTGTCTGGGAAGCTCACAAAGATATAACTTCCTCTCACAGGTACCTATCCCCTTAACCTCTACCACGTCCTACTTGTCAAATAAATGCATGTAGAAGGTTAGAATCACTTTGAGTGAAACATTCTCATAAAAGCTAAATTGATAAGCTAATAAGATGTGGTGTTAAGGAGTAGAGAGTACTTCCAGGGCCTGGTGTGGGGAGACAGTAGAGGGCACACATGTTATGTCAGGCAATGGGACATTGCTTCTATAGCTATTTGAAAGATTAGGTCTAGTTTTGCAGATGTGTGTATATAATAGCATGGCTGTTGGAGGATTTACCCAAAATGAAGGTGTTTCCCATGACAGGTTGTCTGTATTAATTTTCCTAGGCTCTCTTATTTAGTAATTTTAAAATCATGCCTGTTTTCACCATGTATCTGATCCCTAAAAGAACATTCTTATCTTCTCTCATGGGCCTCCTTCTCTTATACAATCCTTTTTGCCATTCTCCCCCTTTGGAACTAAGGTCAGTTTTGTAAAATGTGTTAGATGCTATGTTAACTCCATGTTTGCTGTTGGAACTAGACAATGTAAAAAGAATCTTGTTGCACATAGGTACTTTGGGTGTGAGGAAGAATCATCCTGTAAAAAACACACCCTGTACTGGATACTAGACCAGACAACATACACATGAATGCAGTGAAACACACCCTCCCAATTAAATATATGAACAGTTTGCCCAAGGACACTGAGCTCATTAGTAGCATACTTGGTAGCTAGAACTCAAATTAATTGCTAGAGTAACTACTCTGTAAGATACAGTAAACACTTTAACCTCTGTTCTATTTTACTTGTAGGATGGATGTAATGTGAACCAAAGAATAATGGCATTTGCACTCTCCTCATGTGCCACAGAAAAGGGCACAAGAACTCAGCAAAGCTAAAACTGTGCAGTGGTCTCCTCAGACCCTCTGGTGGTTGTGGGGGTGACAGAAAGCAAAGCATATGCCATTTATGAAAGCCCAACTGGATTTCTATGAAAGGGAAATGGGTATTTTATTTGATTACATAGCTTTTAATTTTTTTTCTATAATAGATAGGTGATTAAAACAAAACAAACAACAAAAAGACTTCAGTGCTTTTTAATAAAAATCTTCTGAAGGGGCATCATTTTGTTCCCTCTGAATACCTGGAATGTGAGGCAGAAATGTTCTCTAACCCATCCCCCAGGTTCTGCTCTCCTGGGGCAGCAAAGACTTTTACTGCACTGGAGATAGATTCTAGACCCAGAGGATAAAAAGGACAGGTCCTGCCCTGCCCCCACAGGGATTAAGGGAAGGCCAGCAGAGCTGAGCAAAACAGTCTCAGGAATGTGAAAGCTGTCAAAGCAAAAACAGCAAACAAGTTACCTGCTGCTGGTCCACTCAGATGGAAGACTTGCTCAGCCCATGGAGCTGGACTAGGGTTGGTGTTGACTGGAAGAAAAGGGAAGCCCACATAAGCAGGTGTTGAATTTGCTGCCTTAACACAGCTGAATCCACTGAAAGGAGAAGGGCACTCTGGTCTGTGTCCTTCCAGGTAGCAATTGAAATGTGGTCAAAGGATAACTTGTTGCTGCTGTCTGCTGTTTTTATACCTGCTCTGTCTTTCCCCAAAATCCAGATCTATGAGAATTTCATCTTTATAGTTAGTGATAAAAATAGAAATGTGAAGATACTGTGTACCACTCACCTTGCTTTCCTGACTACACTGACTCCAAAGGTCCTTCTCAGATTAGAACAGCACCCAGTCAGAGGAGACAAAAAACAAATCAAAAAAAAAAAAAAAAATCCAGGCACATACAGATTTACACTAGTATATATGCACAAATATACATACATGCATACCTATATATGCCCTATACCTGCATACACAGACACTTCCATGCACCCTCTTATATATGCACAACACATGTATGCATGTATGAACACATATATCTACATACACAGGTACATATACACTCATGTATGTATGCTTACCCACAAATGCCAACATGTATACTTGCATATACAAATTTACACACATATATATATACCTATATACATTTATACACGTGTCTGTACTTATCAACTCTATGCACCAATATACACACAATCACACATATATACATAGAAAACTCACCAACTGAAGGGTTTTGTGGCAAAATAATATCTTAACGGTAGGTATTTGCAGTGCTTTGAAATAAAATGCCCCTATAGACTCATAGGGAGTGGCACTATTAAGAGGTGTGTCCTCATTGGAGTAGGTGGGTCTTTTTAGAAGAAGTGTGTCACTGGGGGTGGTCTTTGAGGGTTCAGAAGCTCAAGCCAGGTCCATTGTTATATTCTCTTTCTAATGTCTGCCAATTCAGATGTAGAACT
This sequence comes from Phyllotis vaccarum, assembly GCA_033318265.1. Lineage (NCBI taxonomy): Eukaryota > Metazoa > Chordata > Mammalia > Rodentia > Cricetidae > Phyllotis > Phyllotis vaccarum. The sequence goes on from JARWLC010000002.1 coordinate 180,735,472, forward strand.
TTCAGCTTCCTCTCCAGCACTATGTCTTTCTGCATGCTTCCATGCTTCCCATCATTATAATAACAGACCAAACCTGTAAGCCAGTCTAATTAAATGTTTTCCTTTTTAAGAATTGGCATGATGTCTGTTCACAGCAGTAGAAATCCTAACTAAGACAAGGGCCAAGAAACACCACAAAATAACACCAACCAAGAAATCTCATGCAAGAGATTTAATGAGGAAAAGAATGCAAAATGGCTATTAGTGATGGTTGGTCCATTGGCACTGAGTCACCATAGGTGGGATTGGAAACCCAGCACTGGAATGTAAGCAAGAGACTTTTGGCTCTTCATAGTAGGCCAAATGTTTATTTCTTTGTTTTGTTCTAAAACATAAGGAAATAGAAAGGGATGACTGGTGAGGAGAAGTGAGGGCACCATGTTCTTTAAACTGTTTCCTGTTGTCTGGGGTTATTGACATTTTTGTGGCACTGTTGATCATCACCAACAGGACGTATTCAGGAATCATAAGTCTTCAGTTCTGTGCTAGTGGTTAGTTGTCTTATAACAATAACTGATTAATTTTTACGGATTTTTAAAAAAAATCTTCTTGTTGAATAAATGTAGAAAAGAAAGTGCTGAAGCATGGTAAAATTACTAAAAGCAGGAAAATAAAAAGGAAGGTGATTATGAAAGAGAGTATCCAATTCCATATTGAAGTCTTAAAAGCCCAGGGGCTGGAGTTATTGGTTTGAAATCATCAGATTTATTTTTATTTTTTATTATTTGTTTGTTTGTTTGTTTGTTTACTGTACCCAACTGATGGACACAGAGCAGCCTTCCTTTTGGAGGAAGAGAAAAAGACTACCTTTTTCAGATGTAGTCCCAGTTAGTTTTAGAATACCACCCCTGCCAAGAAATCAGTTTGTCTTTAGAGAGAGACGATAGTTTGAGACAACTGTTGGAGGTCCTGGATGAGTTGGGAAGAAAACTGGTAATACACAAGGTCACAGTGCTGGTCAGTCCCACAGTCCTGATGGCAACATCTGCAGCTATTCCCTCAATGGCCTGGAGAGGGTGGATTTGAACAGACATTTTAATGTATCTGGCAGCTATTTAATCCACAGCAAGAATCAGTAGGAGCTCTTTTTATGTCTCATTCATAACTTAGGAAAGAGAAATACTAGTGTAGAAACTCCATTTTGCAGGTAGGCAATGATAGACAACGACTGCAGAGAATTAAGGTATTGTGGACATTAAGGCCTTGTGGCTGAGGCGAGGTGTCAAGTTTAGGGTTTAATTGCAGTCCAAGAAATTTAACACCTACTATAAAATGTGTCCTATATGCAAATTATGCCAAAGAATGTGATATGAAAAATGAAGAAGGTGTGACAACTCTGAACTCGGGACAATTTGGTTTATAGTGAGGTAAGGTTATTTGACAAGGTTGCAAGAGAGGATGTAAGTGGCAGTTGTAAGATAGTGTGTATCATCGGGGAAACATAGCCATCAAACTCAAAAGTGGCAAGATTGGGTGACATTAAGAAGCTGGAAGGCCAAAGTCAAAATATGTAACATAAGATGAAATGATAGGTTTGATTATTTAGAAGTAGGAATGTTAAAAAAATTTACAACTTTGGAAGCATGTTGAATCACCTCCTCTATCTTTTGTATCTCCAGGGGTTTAGTAATTGAGACTTTTTTTGGGATATGGATTTTAATCACGCACAGCAGATGCCAGGAACTGAAGAAAATACAATATAAGTTTTATCCATAGGATCCCATGGGTCCATAGAGGGACCCATCTTCATAAAGGAGAGTCTTAGAGTGAGGATACACATAAGGCTTCATGTTTTGGAAAGACCAGTTAAGGCAGTCTCCAAATATATCTGGTTATTCTTTATAATCTCCTTCTTTCTGGTCATAGGGGAAGATAGTGAAAAGTTCTTGAAGCCTAGAAGGAGCGTGAATATGGGAGTAATAGGAATTGTGATTGGCTCCTGACGTGGTATGAAACAATTCCCAACCATAGCTTGAAGGACTATTAGCCAAAAAAGAGAATTTCTTGAACTTGAAACTTTTATATGTCAAAGTTGCCTTGGAAAAGAGGGAAAGAATACAAAGTCTATGTCTAATTCAGTAGTGTCAAGTTAAACTGCCAAGATGGAACGTCAATATTCATTAACTTGGGACAAAGTGGTAGATTTTGGTGTCCTCTGAGACTTTAAGGAGCAGGGTTCTGTTGGGGCTGATATATAGAAAGGGTGGAGAAAGAAGTGGCTTGGTAAGTGAATCTAATGAGGGAGACCCTTAAGCTTAGTGGCTGTGGGAGTTACAAGAATTACCTTGGACTTTTTCATTTAAGGTAAAAGGGAACATTGGTCCAGAGGGGAGAGAAGGACCTAAATTTGATTGGGAATGAAAAGAATGTGGCAGATGACTGGGAAAGGTGGTAATTATTAAAGTTGTATGGGAGGGAGCACAGGTGATAGAATAATATGGTGAGTAGGTGATCAGGAAGAGGCAAGTGATTAGGTGAAAGACAGGGGTCAGAACTGGTTTTCTGTTCACGTGTTGAAAAAAACTAGATGGAAAGAGGTCACGTGTGGAGAATCCATAGAATAAGGCCTAGAGGTAAGAGATTTACTCAATTGAAGTGAAGTTCTTGTGAGAGTTTGACAAGAGATTTTTTTAAGAAGGTGTTAGTTCACTTGTACTTTTTATTGGGGACTGGGGATGTTATGGAATATGTAAATGCCTAGGGCTTTGGACAGTGTTTTGGGAAATCTGGGAGGTGAATTCAAGGCCACTGTCTAATCTAAGAGGGAGGTGGGGGGGGGGATTCCAAAAGCAGGGAATGATCTTCCAGAGGAAAACTGTCTAAGTCCTTTTGTTGGTGATGGCGAATGACTTCACATATCCTGGAATGGTGTCCACAAAGACTAGGGGGTACCTAATGCACTTGAATGTGGGTATGTACACAGAGTCAAGTTTTTAGTCAATTCCAAGGAGAGAACCTTTGGCTTGGTCAGTAAAGAAAGGGGTCAGTGGTAACTAGAATTTGGATCTGACATTTGGCTGGTTTTACATGAGGCAATAATAACCTTTAAGAAAGACATATTATCAAAGGTGGGCTTAAAGTGGGCCCTAAGAAAAGTAAAACTAGGCTTGACTATTAGAATGAAAGAGCTGGAATTGATAGAACAGAATTCTTCTTAAATGGGGGCTTGGCTTCAGAAGTTAACAATTTTTTATTCTTCGATTTTATGTCTTAAAAAAGATGGGTTATTGATGGGGGTGAATAAGGATGCAGAATGTTTTGTCTTTGTGGATTTGGGGAGAAGTAGGAGTATGGGATCATAGTGAAAGATGTGGGTGATGTCCAAGCTGTCATCTTGGAGATCAGGCGACTGTCCCTTAGAAGGGCTCAGAAGATAGGTCATAGCCAGCTGTCACCTGGGAGATCTCTAGGTGTCTGTTTTTTTAGAGGAGCTGAGAAGGTAGGTCTTGCTAGCTGTCATCTTGGAGATCAGGCATCTGGCCCTTGGAGAAGCTGAGGAGGCAGATCAAATTGGAACTGCATGGAATCTGCAAAAATCTGAAAAACAACTGGAACAGGTATATATTTTTATGAGTCTAGTTTTTTGCTTCTTTCAGGGGCAAGAGATGATGCTTTCTCTTTTGTAACTGCTTCAAGCTGGAATTGGTCATCATTGTCATAACCAGAGCCCCAAAAGCAGTACCTAGACAGAGCAGATTGTCAGAGTGCCCAATGAATTTTTCTTAAGGCATGGATACTTGAGGTGGAATTATATATATATATATATATATATATATAATGATGGTTACCCACTATGGACTCAGAGCAAAGATGGTGGCTATCTTACTTCTACCCAAATCAAAGATGGCAATCTCCTCACTTCCAACCTCATCACCTGAGGGTTTTATTCTTTTTCTAATAGCTGAAAGTTGGCAAAAACATGAGAGCTCAGCAGCTGTGTGTCTTATAGCACAAAGATGCAGAGGCCCTGCAGCCTATTATGTCACAGTGGAGGATCCTGCTGACTGCAGGGGCATAGCTTCTCTGTATCTACTTTGAGCAGATAGCCTCTACTACAGAAAACAGTTATCCAGTTAAAAGTGTGAGTGGCTTGCCCAAAACTCTAACAGTCAGCAGTGGGGAAGGGGCAGGGCCTACACAACTTGGGTAAAGCTATGTCCCTGTGTGAAGTCTTGGTATGGCCCAAACAGTTTATCTCAGAAGAAACAACAAATGACCAAGCTATCACACTCTCTTGTCCATGAAGCACACAGAGGAGTGTGGGTGTGGTGGGGGGGGGCAGATTCGCTGAAAGGACTGAATTCAGAGGGGATCCTGACCGATATAGAGAGCTGGGGGTGGGGGTCAAGTGACCAGAAATGACCAAGGTCTTAATTATTGACAGAAATAAAATGTAGATAGTAATGGAATCTCCAGGAGAGGTCATTTACCCTGCTGAATGTTCTTGCAGGGAATCATAGCTGTGTAAATAGCCCTGAGAATCCCTGTCGAGTTGTGATACTAAATGTTAGGATCTGTGTGATCTGGTTTGATACAATAATGAGTTACAGGAATTAGTTGGCAGCAGACGTCTATGAATGAGGAAGCCTTATGCAGGGGATGCTGTGGGAGGCAGCAGTGGACAGCAGGAGATACTTAGACGTTGTTTCTACATAGGACTTTATTATTATAACAGAGAGATATAGTTATAATAATAGAAGAGCAGAAGGGGAAAGGGTGGGAGAAAAAGGGAAAGAGAGGGAGGGAGGAAAGAAAAGAAAGGAAAAGAAAAGGAGTGCTTCTGGGAGAACAAAAGCAAGAGAGGGTGTCAACTGCCAGAATTCTTCTTAAGTGGGGCTTGATATCAGAACTCAGGGGAGGGTGTGACTTCAGAAACTATAGCAGAATCTTAACAGGGGTACCATTGCAGGGTTGAAAAACTGGAGATTTTGAACCAGGTAGTAGTAGACCCATTGGGCTTTTCAACTTCAAGTATATGAAAGTTAAAGGGTCAGCTGTACTGGAATTATGTTGTTACATTGTAAATAATTGTCCTGCCTACTGGTTTAATAGAAATGCTCATTGGCTGAAGGCAGACAGGAAGTGCTGGTGGGGCTACTAGACTAAGAAAACTCTTGTGGTGGGATTCAGGTGTCAGCCAATAAGGTCTGAAGATGCTTATCCAGGATCCCGGGCTCCTGGAGGGGGTGTGGCCAACCCCATTGGTAAGGGGCTGCTGGGACATGAGGAGGTCTCTTTCTGGTTCCTGGCTGCTGGAGAGACAGGACTGATTGCAATCTATCGTCCGTCCATCACTCATCCATCTCTCGGATACTCCAGTCCCTGTTCAGGTGCCACTATAAGCTGTTACTTGTATCGTGAGTGTTGATTTATATTCTAATAAATATTAATCTTGGACTGGTGCCTTGTAAGTAAAACTCCGCCTACAAACTCTGGGAACAGGAAGAACAGAGCAGACATCTCACAGAGTTGCCAGAGAAGCCAGAAGATGCAGAGGACACCTATGCTGCTCTGAGCAAAAGTACCAAGCCACATGGCTGAACAGGATAAGAATCATGGGTTAGTTAAAGGGTAAAGAGTTAGTAAGTTATATGCCTGGGGCCCCAGGTCAATCAGTGTACAATTAATATGAGCATTTGTGTATTTCAGAGGGATTATAGGACTGTAGGCCAGAAAGTCCAGGCCAGAAACCTAATACAACAGGGAGCAAAGTAGCTTTTTCTTTATGAGGTCAAAGAAGATGGGTTTAAGTCCCCTGAGGCTCTATAGTGAGAGTGGATACTGGACATGGGTGGTATACAAGTGTAAAATTCTGTCGTTGAATGGTGAGAAGAAAAGGATGTTTGTTAACAAAGAAGTTTTTGGTATCTTAGACTTGGGGTGCCACTTGGGAGGCTGATAAAAGACATGGCATGTTTGGAGCCAGCAGGTAGGGTGGCTAAGAGCAGGAAGATGAGGGCTGCTGGCAAACTTGCAGTCACATAAATAGGGAAGCAAAGGAGATAGGGACTCTCACTTTAGCTGATGAATCCTTCTCAATAATAACATGGGACAAGTTGGAACCACCAGGAAAAAAAAAAATGTCTGAAAGGACACCCTAAAAATGCAACTGAGTGGTGGGGTTTGGCAGAGTTGGTAAGACCTTCTCCCTACTCCAATAGTAAAATGAGAAGTGTTTGATCTCCTAATTGCATCAGAACTAAGTGTCCATGGGAACAAAGGTGGGTTGACCTGATACCATAAAGGCTACCCAGGGCTCCCTGTTGAAGATGACAGTGGTCTGGCCAAAAGAGCCTTGATTCCTTTAATTGTCTGTTGTTCTCACATTGGGATGAACATGGGAGCATTCAATAGCCAATGTCCCTCTTGATGGTACTTTAGACATGGCCTGAGTGGCCTGCAAGAGTTAGGGCAGGCCTATGCCCAGTGACCCTCCTGACCACATTTGAAATAGGGACCCAGTGGTCATCAGGCCTTAGGAGGCAAGGGAGTCTGATCAGTCACCAAAGGCGGTTGAATGACCTTAGCCAGCATTTGGTAATTTTGTTTTCGGGCCTTTTAATCTCTCTTATGGTACATCTTAAACGCCAGCACCAAAATTTCTGCTTGCAGAGTTGGTTTTCTCTCTTTTAGCATGTAAGATTGAGTCTAATATCAAGGAAACTCTGGAAAATGAAACAGATTATGAAGAGTTTACATTCTGGAATTTTATGAGTCCAGATAGGAATATTGTAAGAGAGTCTTTGAAGCATTATAGGAGTTGAGACAGGTTTTAATGTTTTTCCTGGATGACTTCTTGGAGTTTTCCATAGTTGTGGTGCCTTGAATAGGTATGGTATCCATAGACTCACATGTTTGAATGCTTTGGCCACAGGGAATGGCATTATTAGAAAGTGTGACCCTTTGTAGTAGGTATTACTTTGTTGGAGGAAGTGTGTCTCTGTGGAGGCAGGCTTCGAGGCTTGCAAGCTCAAGTCTGGCCAGTGGAACACAGACTCCTTCCCTTGACTGCAAATCAAGATGTAGAACTCTCATATCCTTCTTTAGCACCATATCTGCCTGCACACCACCATATCCTACCACAATGATAAAATATTAAACCTCTGAAATTATAAACTGGCCCCAACTAAAGGTTTTCTAAGAGTTGCTGTAGTCACGGTATTTCTTCACAACAATAGAAACTGTAACTGAAATAATAGTTTACTGGTTTAAGGGGAGCCTTATGAAGAGCAGCTAGGAAGCAAGTTGTAAAATGATCTCTAGCTAGAATGCCCCACCCCCAAGGATATTGTTACTCCATCATCAGAGGCTTCTTCAGACCAAGTTGGGTGTGCTGCGTTAGTTTGGTGGATTTTTTTCTTCTAGCTTGTTCCCAAACTCACTTTCACTTTTTAGGAAGAGGATTATTAGAATAATATATATGTCATGAAAAGTGAGATTATAAGTTTGGGTAATATATTTGAATTCCTTAATGAAAGTAGATGTGTTAATTGTATGAGACCTTAGTCTTTTTTCTATTTGAGAAAGTTTACTTAATGAGGGGAGAACGTGTACCTTCATTAGGCTGTCTACCCAAACAACCTCCCTTAAAGGGAGGACCAGGCCAGTTTAGACCAGCTAAGGAAAAGTAGAGGAGTCTCACAGCAGAGAAGGAGCAAGTAGCATGGAACTGAAAATTGTCAGTGACCTAAAGTAGGCCCCAGTAAGGGATTGTTAGAATAGCCTATTACTGAAGAGTTAGAAGGGGAGACCATATGAACCAGGGGAAAAGAAAGCTGTATGTGGTTGAGGCTAGTATAAGGGCAGGGGCACATCAGTGGGACCAAAAGTAGTGGAAGAATCAGATGATTTTTGGCTTCATAGCTAGGAGGAGTTGGATATAACACCATAAAAAGCAGAGAAAAGACTTGAGGGAGGGAGTAAGTAATTTTAGAAATAGGAAATAGTCTCTTGTTTTCTGAATGTTTTCTGTAGTTATAAAGGTCCTAAATAATATTGGTATCTAAGAGTGCCATTGGTCAGCCATTTTGTTGACTACCTAAGGTATATTAAGGCCAGATTTGACTGAAATTATGGGTAAATTTAGAGGCCCTTAAGTCAGAGGCTAGGTGGAAGTGTCAGAGATTGTCTAAGAGGCATTCCAAGATGGACCCAAAAGGTATCAATGATACTGTTTCCATGATTAAGAAAAAAGGAACATCCTAACCCTGTAGTTGAGGGCCTTCTCTGTACTCAAAGTGGATCAAGAGAAGATCAGGACACCCAGAGATTCAATAATACCTTCAAGGTAAGTTGTGGTAAATAGCCAGAAGAAACTCAGTGCTTGGTACCAGGGCTTTTCAGTGAAACTAAAAAGTGAAAAACCAAGATAAGAAATAAAGTATTACCCAAGATAAATTATCATGAGTAGAGTTTGTGAAGAGGGGCAACTATAGCTTTAAAGACCGTGGCTAGGGTTGCTTTTGCTTCCAAGAGGATTGGAGGGATGCTGAACCCTAAATAGTCACTTCCTCAGACTTGGGTATATATTGTACCAATTGAGAGGAAACACCAATTGCCAGTAATGAATAGATGGTCAAGATATCTATGAGCCAGAACATGATTTGGCTGTGGGTAGAGTATATGGATACAGTCCTAGTGTGACTTAGGGGAGTACAAACATCAATAGAGCCTTTCAGAGTTACAACACCAATGAAAGGGTTTGTATCAAAAAAAAGTATCTAGAAAGCCAAGAAATACCACAAAAATCAAATTGTACAACAAACCTCTTGCAAAAGATTTATTGGAGATGCAAGAGAAACCTTGTTTTAGAATATGGGCTTTTCACATTTATTAGTACGCCTAATACCAAATATGCCTATAAAGTCACAGCTGCTTTTCCCAAAGGTGCCATCATTTCCAAGGAGATCTCTGACCTCTGAAAGGAGAATTAGATAGGAACTCTCTTCCAAAAGCAGACAGAGAAGGAATTTGACATGGAAGTGTTCTCCCTGCTCATGCACTCATTTCTTACCTGGAGGTATATCAATTTAATGGTCAGTTTCAAACCCTAGTGTGATTGAATTCAGGCATTAGCTAATAGGGCTTGGAGGCATGTCTCTGGAGTTCTGAGAGCTTGAACAGGGCATGGCCAGCCCCATTGAAGAGGCTGCTTGGACCCTGAGCTGTCCTGTTTTGTTCCTCCATTCTCATTCTCGGAGAGCAGAGCAGCAGCCCCATCATGGGACCATTCCTATCTTTAAGAATTGACTTAAGGTTCAATTTGTATAGTGAGTGTTAATATACCCCTTAATAAATATTAATTCTTTGTATGGTATATTGCAAGTGAGTATTACTGCAATAGCTAGCGACCATGTGGGTTCTGTGCTAGCTGGGCCACTAGCAATGGCCCATGGGCTTTTGAGCAGGCCTGCTTGGTGTCAAAAGCACTGCCAACAAGCAGAGTGACCCATAAGTCTGCACTCTCAGCTCTGGCTGAAAAATGGTGGGACAGTTTTTCCCAGAAAAAAAATCCCCCCAATCCACTATGAGGATGACCAGTGAAACCTGCAGTTTGTGGTTTCTACCCTGTGCCTCAGGGCCACAGCCGGGCATACTTCACCACCTGGGCATGTACGCACAGCATGGATCTGCACGGACCACCACAGATGGCTACATTATCTGAATGGCAGGGTGCAGATTTTGTCATATCATACTGATTGTGTGAGAATTCACCCTCTGTTAAGGTTATTTGGTTTGTCCAGCTGCCAGGGCTCTTTTCCCCCACACCAGGAAGACCGAACGTAGCCAGGTAGGTGGGCTCTGGGCTACATTCTGATGTCAACTGCTTCAGCCATATTATGGGAACCTGCCTGCCTGATTTGCTGCTATGATCCTGGAAGCAAGACACTGAATGTGACTGTGGTACCTGCTGGCCAAATGTCATCATTACATATGAACTGAGGTAATTGATTCTCTCTTGTTTCCTACAATGGCTGACAATTCATCTCTTCCTAGCTTTAGGACATACTTTTCTGTGAGAATTTCTTGCATGAGTATATTTCTGAGGGCTTCAATCCCTCAGTCCTGTTACTTTTTGGCTTAATTCTATATTTTATGTTTCAAAATAAACAACCTGATGCCCTTTCTAAATATGATATGATGATACACATGGTTGAAGATTTGAAATCTATGAATAAGCAATTTATGGATGATTTAAAGTCTAAAGATGAGCAATTGCTGTCTAGAATGTATGATATAGAAATTTCAACCAATAAATTGGCAGATAAAGTTAATTTTTCTGGAAATTTGTTATGACAAACTTTCAGATAGAGCTTCCTCATCAGACATGAATATTAAGACCATTCAAGAGAAATGCAGACTTTATGTTAATGATGAAAACAAGAAACTTGTTAATTATGTTAATGATGAGACCAGGAAAATTGCTGATTCTATGAGGTCATTAGAAGGACTGTGTTATGAGGAAAATCAGGTTCTAGAAAAAATGGTAGTGTCCAAGTTTCAGGAATAGGAGGACTGTATCGTAATACTGGAAAAGTGTACAAAGGTATTTTTTTTTTACCCAGAATAATTCAGGTCAACCCCCATGAGATATTAGGGTAATGAACATGCTCTACTTAAGGTGGGTACCCCCTTCCCCACCAGTATCATTTCCAGCTACAATTTAGGCAAAGAACATATGAGGACTCCCCAGAATTTGTAGAGTATAATTATGAGCCAATACATAAAGAGATATCAAGGATATCAAGGAAGCCATATTGCTCCACAGGGTACACTCTACTTATACCAAACAAATGATAAATGCACGGTCAACAAAAAAAAAAAATTGAATAACTCCCTAATGTTTGGATGCAGTTGACAGCTGCCATATTGGACTATAGTCAACATTTGCAATGGCGAAATTGACTTAGGGAAGAGGCTAAGGCCATAAAGCTCCAGGGCAGGATTAGGGGCTTTTGTACTTCTCAGGACCAAATCCTTGGTGAAAGCTTGTTTGCTGATGTGAAAGGTCAGACTACTTACAATGAATACATACTGTTACTGAGTCATACTGCTGTACTGAATGCTTGTGAAAACATTTTAGACACAGGACAAAAAAATTAAGTCATATACCAAGGTCAAACAAGGCTTAAAAGAACCTTATACTGACTTTCTGCAGAGACTTACCAAGACTGTACATAGAGCAATATCAGACACAAAAGTTAGGAAGTAGCTAATACTTTTTTTTTTTTAACCCTTGACCATGCTAATATGGAATGTAAGAGAAAGCTTATGTCTCTAAAGATCAGATCTGCACCCATAGAGGAATGGATTCAGTATTCAATCAATGCTGAATCTCTCCATTGCAATGAAGAAAATTGAGTAGGCAAAGCCATTGCCAATATTAGGGTAATTGATAAAGGCATCACTTGCTTTAACTGTGATAAACCAGGCCATATAATAGGGAATTGTACACAAGGTACTTCTGGAAATAATGTCCATCTTAGGAGTGATTTAAACAAAAGGTCATTGCCTTCTGGGTTATACAGAAGGTATGAAAAATTCCAGCGTTGGGCCAATGAATGCACATTTACCAGGGACAAAGAAGGTAACCCTCTACTATTGTGAAACAGTTCTCTAGGCTTCCCCTGAGATGCCCCCAGAAATCAGATTTCAAAACCAAAGAAGGTTCAATTATATCCAGTCACAGTGGAGGAACATCCTTCTCAGGATGAGTGGAATATCCAATGCCTAAAATAGAAGACCGTATGGCATTGGGTGATAGAATAAATTTAAGGTAGAAATTGACAATTCCAAGAAAAACCACCAAACAAATATTCTGGCAGACTTCCATAAATGAACAAAGACCCAAATTGAAAGTATGGGTAAATAATATTTATATCCAAAACTTAGTCAACATGGGCACCATTGTTTCAATCATAACCCCACAATCATGGCATCTAATATGACTTCTAAAAGTGGTGGATATTCAATTTCTGGGTATTGGAACAAAATCTCAGATGAAACAGAGTGAGCGATGGCTTGAATTCACAGGATCAAAAGGTCATAAAGAAAGGTTGAAGCCATGTATGTCTGACATAGCAGTGAATCTATGGGGTTGTGACCTGCTATAGCAATGCAATCAAGATTAAAATTCCTCCATGCTCAGATATAAACTAGAGACTCAATTATGTTTCTGAAAGCAACTTTTTAAGGTGCTATGCAAAACAATCACCAGCCATTCAGCTTGTGCAAAAGAATACTCCAATAGCCACTGAACCTGTAAAGACACTCACAGCACTACCTTTGAAATGGTTGACAGAAAAGCCTATTTGGGCCCATCAATGGCTGTTGATGAAGGAGAAACTGTAGGCTCTAGAACAGCTGGTATGGGAGTAGTAACAAACTCAGCATATTTAAGAATCAACCAGTCCATTGAATTCTCCTGTATTCATTGTCAAGAAGAAATATGAAAAGTGGAGGATGGAGACAGATCTAAGAGAAACTAATAAAGTGATTCAATCCATGGGCTCCTTACAATTCCACTGCCTTTCCTGTTACCTAAGGGATGGCATAGTATAGTTATTGATTTGAAGGATTTATTTTTCACCATACCTATACAAGTACAGGACAATGAAAAAATTGTTTTCACAGTGCCAGTTTTTAATAATTCACATCCAGTTAAGAGGTACCAGTGAAGAGTCCTTCCATAAGGAATGTTGAATAGTTCCACCTTATGCCAATATTTTGTACAACAGCCACTAGAAGTGATATGCAAACAATTCCCACAATCTATCAATTACCATTATATGGATATCTCATTGGCAGACACACATGTAGATACATTAAAAAGAATATTTGAAGAACTGAAGAAATATTTCCTGATTGGGAACTACAAACTGCTCCCTAAAAAGATAGAAAAAGGAGATTCTATCATTTATTTAGGATATAAAATAGGCTTATCAAAAATTAGACCCCCAAAGCTGAAACTAAGTAGAGATAGATTGAGGACTCAACAATTTCCAAAAACTGCTAGGAGATATTGCTCATCTATGACCCATCATTGTTATAAAAAAAATGAACTAGTTAATTTATTCAAAACTTTAGATTGTGATAAGGACTTAAATAGCCCCAGAGAATTCTTTGATAAAACTGCGAAAGAATTAGCTTTGGTGGAAAAGAAATTATAAGAAGCACATGTGAATCATGTGGATCCAGACCTCAATTGCATATTGGTTATTTTACCCTCTAAACATTCTCCTATAGGAGTCATAATGCAAAGAGAAAATATTATATTAGAATGGATATTTCTGCCACATAGGCCAAGTAAAAAGCTGAAAACATATATCAAAAAGATTTCCGATCTGATTTTTAAAGGTTAATTCAGACTTCATCAATTGACTGGAAAGGACCCTGTAGAAATTTTTGTACCTTCAGATCAGTCATGGGCAGACAGTCAACCTTGGCAAAAAGCCTATAGCACATTTTTGGGAGAGATTAATAACAAATATCCACAAAGTAAAAGAATTAAATTTCTAAAGGAAACTAACTGGATCTTCCCTCATGTGGTACAGGAATAACCCATTTCTGGAGTTCCTTCATTTTATACTGATGTGAACAAATTAGGAAAAGCTGGTTACAAATTGAAAACTTAAGATGGCTCAAAGCCCTTATAACTCTGTTCAGAAGTCAGAACTATACGTGATTATTATGGTATTGATGGATTTTACAGACCTCTTAATGTAATAACTGACTCTCAGTATGCAGAAGGAGTTGTTTTACATATTGAAGCTGCTGATTTCATTCATAACGATACAGAATTAAACTCACTGTTATACAACTACAGGATATCATTAGAAATAGAATTCATCCCATGTACATAACACACATCAGATCACACACTGGTCTCCTGGGCCCTTTGTCACAAGGTAATGATGAAATAGACCAGTTATTAATAGGAAACATGCTCAGGATACATAATTTCATAATAGACATTATGTTAATAGCAAAGGACTAAAGAAGAGTTTTGCAATAACTTGGCATCAGGCCAAAGAAATTCTATGGAACTGTACTACATGCTCCTTCTATAACCAACCATCTTTACCAGCTGGAAGTAATCCTAAAGATAAACAGGGACATGATATCTGGCAGATGGATGTGTTTCACTTTCCAGTATTTGGAAAGATGAAATATGTACATCTTACCATTGACACTTACTCAGAAATGCATTGGGCGACTACCCTGAGTTCGGAAAAGCTGATGCTATACTTATTTACCCTTTGGAAGTCATGGCAATAAAGGGAATTCCAGTTTATATTAAGACTGACAATGTTCCAGCATACATTTTCCAAAAAATGAATCTGATTTTTAGATATTATAATATAAAGCATATTACAGGAATACCACACAATCCTACAGGACAAGCAGTTGTAGAGAGATCTTACTGCACCTTGAAAGAGATGCTTCATAAACAGAAAGGAGAAATGAAAAAACCCAGGGAGAGCTTGCATAATGATTTACTGACCTTGAGTTTTCTTAATGCTCATGAGAAAGGAATAGCTGCTAAGAGACATTGGGTAACAGAGAAATCTTCTGAGATCAACTCATTTACTTCAAAGATGTTCTGACTTCAGAATGGAAGCCAGGATATGTGCTTTGGTGAGGTAGGAGTTTTGCTTTTGTTTCCACAGGAGAAGAAAAGATATGAGCACCAACAAAATTAATAAACATCCTTTTCAAAGAGGAGACCCCTCCTGAGGAAGAGAAGTAATTGCTTATCCCCCACGATGACAATTGGATGCATGATAAGGAAAACACCTTTAATAAGACTGGGTCAGGGTCTCACTTTTGTGTTTTCAGAAGAATGGATACAACCATTTTTAAGATGGATGTTGAATGGTTAGACACCTACAATGGAAGGGAGATCACTTATAAAAGGATTACAAGCAAAGGACTATGAGAACAATTGGTACCAATATGCAATGCTGGGTAATTTCTCAATTCTCATTGCTTTACATATTACATTTATATCTCTCTCTCAAAAATAAATGTGGCCCTGGTTTGACTATAAATAAAGCTGGCTTTAGAGTTGGAGTAAGTGGTTTTCTCCCTCTCTAAACTGAAGCACATTGGTGAAGAGAATTTGAGAGATTCTGCCTCATAATAGAACAGCTACCTGGTGTGGGACAGAAGACAGCTAGAATATATAGGGACCATTATTATTGTAATTTTATCTTTAATCCTATTTCTCTCTGTATCTACTCTTTCCTAACCTTAAATCTTCTCTACATACAATCTTCTCCTGAAGTCATAAAGGATGTAAAAATTCTTCATTTGGTATCAATAATGCTTAAGTTTTCCACTGTAAACAACAATCTCTCCTACCAGCAATCTACAAAACATTCAAAATGAAGAAGAGGCCCCCACTGCAATGATTCTATTTGGTATATATATATTAAAAAATAGAGAGTGGGAGACACAAAGACAGAGACAGAGGCATAAAGAACCTGGTATACACCACTCCATGATGGCTTTTGGAATATAGACCATTCAAAAACAGTTGCAAGATAGCTCTCTATGATTATCCTTCATGTCATATCTTTAACAAGAATTCCAGATGGACTTACTCAGTCATCTGAGGATGGTTATAGATGTTTATAGTCAGTCCATTAGGATCTAACCACTGTCTTAGTTTTTACAGGATCCCAAAGAGATGCCACCACCAACAATTCAGCAGGAAGCAACCTTATAAAAAAACTACACCCCTCTCCCAAAAAGTTTTGTCCTCTGAGGGTTATGGATAATTCTCATTCTGATAGGATAGTTGTAAGTTAAAATTAAGTTGAAGGTAGAACAATAATATAGACTCAGTGATCCCTTTTAAAGAAGAGAAAGGGGAATAGATAGGATAGATATAGGTAGATTGTTGTATCTACCTGTAAATAACTATTAGCCAAATATATGTGATAAGCCAAAGACAATTTGTACTGGTATAGATATTTTTATATTGATACAAATGTAAAATCACTTTATATGTTTGATTGAGATAATTTATATATTGATGCAAATTTAAATCTAAAATTCTTTTATATTTCCAAGGTAATTTGTATATTGATACAAAATTAAATCTGTAATTGTCATATTTTACACACTTCTACTCTTTTTAAAATATTTTTCTCATTATTGTCATTTCCACTATGCAATTTCTACCTCTGTTTAATTATACTAGACATAATATATAATTATACTAGTCATAATATAACACAAGATATTTTGTATACTTCTGTTTAGATAATTTGTATATGATATATATTTAGAATACTGTTATCATTTTTCATGGTACATGTACTTCTGGTGAATGTTTGTATGATAGTCATACTGGAAGTCATCATTCAGAGATTGTACACCCCTTTATAGAGAGCCTAATTTTATAAGGTAAGCTTCAGTCTTTAGGATGATAAGAACTGCAGGTCAACATTTCTTAGGTTTGCCATGTAATAGTTATGTTGCCTAGGTTTCACAGATACATCCTAGAATATGTCAGATAGACAGGATTCTTGAACCATTTCATAGACTTGAAGAATATGGTACTTAATGTTTTTATTCATAATTCAGCCATGAGAGATGCAATTACTCCTGGTGTCACTATTCCTTTCCCAAGATGGTGTTGAGCATCAAGGACCCTCCTTACGGAGTCTGTCCCCTTGGCATAGAATGGCCGGTTGGGCAAAGAACTGCCCTTGCCTCGACTGCTGACAGTATGCATGCTGTTCAGTCTGGATGAACAGGATGACAGATTGAGACTGGAAAAACCTTCTTCAACAGGATAAGATGGTCCTTCCAAAAATGCCCTGCTTCTGAAAAGATCTGCCAGATATTCTAGGCCTGTAGCCAAAATGATGGATGCTCCAATGGTGCAGAAAAACCATAGGTGACTGTCTAGGTAGCTGAATGTTGCTATCCTCTCCCAAATCTTGGAAGCTACTCTCTTGTGCTTCCAACTTTCAGGTGGTATATTTTCCTTCTCAGTTTTTGATGGGATTGAAGACTTAGGTAGTTAAGGTTACCATCCTCCTGTCTCTTAGTAAGGAACATTCAGGTGTTAGATTTTTACTTTTCAAGATAAATAGTTTTGAAGTAGTTTATCTACCTCACCATTAACAAATATTCTAGAAATGTAGGATGTACCTTTTAGTACTTTGACCCTGCTTGTATTTTGCATTTTCCTCCCCCAGACATCACCTTAAAATAATAATTCCTATTGTATATAGTCTTAGTTTATAACTTTCCTAGTTAGACAAAAGGGAGAGATGTGGTAGAATTCACGAGTTAGATGACAAAGCTTGGAGGCATGTCTCTGGAGTTCTGGGAACTTAAATGGGCATGGCCAGCCCTGTTGAAGAGGCTGCTGGCACCCTGAATTGCTCTGTTTTGCTCTTACCTTCTCAGAGAGTGGAGCAACAGCCTCATTGTGGGGCTGTTCCTATCTTCAAGAATTGTCTTAAGGTTCAATTTGTATCAGTGAGTGTTAATAATATACCCTTTAATAAATATTAATCCTTTGTATGGTATATTGCAAGTTAGTATTACTGCAATACTGTTGAGTCAAACTTTATGTTGGCTCTAGTTGCTTACCATTGTCTCTGTGGATGCAGCTGAAGTATTTTGTTAGAAGACCTTTTACCCCTCCAGTGAGTATAGGTTTCTGGTAGCATTGCTTCCATGCTCCATGTGCATTCTCCAGATCCTTGACCCCATCTGTATTTAATCTTCCATTAAAATAAAGCAGTTTATGGAAAATCAAAAAACAATCACCAGAGAACACAGCAGAGCAAAACGAAATTGCCAGTCAGCATGAACAGCACCATTCAAGATACGTTACTGTACCTGTTATTATCAGTACTCTTTCTACAAAGCACTATAAATGTCGTATGAAAGAGCACCACAATTGCAGAGCAAGCTCACCAGATACTGCTTTCCCTCCATAGTAACAGGAAACTCTTGGAGTGAACAGGATCAGCAAGTCCTGAAACATCAAGAACTGTACCCTTCAATGCAAGTAATCACAGGTAGTTCATGGAACACCATAGTAAATGTAGTGTGACTTTTCCTGGGAGGCATATAAGAAAGACTATTCATTCTATCTGATACCAATAACAGACCAAAGAAATGATTTTGCTGTCCTAGTGAACTAGTGAGTTTACAAGGGTTGCTTACAGGACAGTGATAAATCAAAGGCTGCTGCAAAACCCACTCCAACAAGGGTGATGACTCACAAAAGCTACATCTCAGCAGCTCAGCAATGATCTTACTTTCAGCATAACCAGAGGACCTATCCTTTTCTCAACTTTTTGATAACATTGTGGGGGGGGGGCTGGTAGGTACTGTAACTTTTGGAGGGTTGTAAACTGCCTTAGTTAGAGTTTCTATTTCTGTGAAGAGACTTCATGAACACTAAAAAAAAAGATTTATTTATTTATTTATTTATTTATTTATTTATTTATTTATTTATTTATTTGCTTACTTACTAACTTGCTTGCTTGCTTACTTACTTACTTACTTATTCATTCATTCATTCATTCATTCATTCATTCATTCATTCATTCATTCATTCATTCATTCATTTATTTATTTATTTATTTATTTATTTATTTATTTATTTATTTATTTATTTATTTATTTATTTATTTATTTATTATGTATACAGTGTTCTGTCTGCATGTGTGCCTTAATGCCAGAAGAGGGCACCAGATCTCATTATAGATGGTTGTGAGCCTTCATATGGTTGCTGGAAATTGAACTCAGGACCTTTCAAAGAACAGCTCATGCTCTTAATCATCTCTCTAGCCATCTCTCTAGCTCTCCACAACAACTCTTATAAAGGGAACCTCTTATATTTGAGATGGTGGTTTACATTAAGATGTTCAGTCCATTATCATCACTGTGAGGAGCATGGTACATGTAGGCAGACATGGTGCAGTTATATCTTTTGGCAACAGAAAAACAGTCTATCTTACTCTGAGTAGCTTGAATAGAGAAGACCTCAAAGCCTAGTCAGACAGTGGCACACTTATCCCAACAGAGCCATATCTTTTCCAGCAAAGATAGTGCCATTCTCCTTGGAGGCCTTTTTTTTTTTTTTTTTTTTTTTTTTTTTGCAGGTTTTCTTTGCTTCAGAGTCATAGCAGCTATGGGGCTCCATTACAGCCTCTGGCCCCAGGAGGGAATGTTTCAATATGTTCAATATGGAGAAATTGCTACACAGTATTGTACTCCTACTCCCAGCTTTTAGATCCTTTTTGAATTTTTAGTTATATTCTCTAAGCCATGAAGGGGTAACATAGCAGTGTTATAATTTTCTTCTATTTCTCACTGAAGAGTGGACAACTATGCAAGTGCATGCATCAAGCCACTTATTTCGAAGATTTTGGTGAATATCTCTAGTAACCTCTGCTAAAAAAAAAAAAAAAAAAAAAAAAAGTTTTCATCCAGGATGGAGTCTCATAGAAGCAGTATTCTATGAACAGAAACATGAATGTTTAGAAGACATTTTGATAGGTGCATCACATTAATTTATCAGATTGATAGCAGTATCTTCCCAATGGTGCCTATGACATCTCTAAGCACAGGGTTTTGTCTTGACTCATGATATCAGATGTGATTTTCTCCAGTAAAATAGGCCTTAAACTCAATAAACAAAGCAGATGGCTGCAAAAAAAAAGCAGCTGTGATACCATAGCTGTACTACCGTATCTCGCATGGCATGTTCATAGAGGAGAATATTAAATTCATAATCAAAACTGCTGTTAACAATTCTCTTCAAGCATCCTGCATAGTACCTCTTGGTATTCTGAAGGCCCAGTAGCAGAGTGAAAATTTCTGATTCAGTATCTACAGTAATATGGGGTCTACTGTACAGTTCTGGCATGCAACAGTGGTGGTTTCCAAACAGCTAGTAACACTGTTTGGAAAGGTTATGGAAACTTTAAGAAGGATAGCATTTCTAGAGGAAGTACATCACTAAGAATGGGCTTCGAGAATATATGGCCTAACCCAATTCCAACTTATACTTTCTCTTCCTGCATGTAGATAGACATATATAATCATACAGTTTCTTTCTTCTATTCTCCATACTATAATTTTCTACTATTATAGGCACACCCTCTGCAACTATAAGCCAAAATAAACTGTTTCCTTTAAAAAGTTTTTGGTCATGGTGTTTTATCACAGCAACGGGAAAATAACTAATACAGTGATCAGCAGCAGTGGTAGCCTTTATGGCTTGAAGGGTACTTGAAAACTTTTCAGTCAGCTGAGCACTAGGTAAAAATCTTTTGTCTTCTAGGTGTGCTCTCTCCCATTCATGAGGCATGTCTTAAAACTCATTAGTAGCTATTGTTTTTTTTTTTTTTTACTGCCTCAAAGTTACTTTTATGAACCTGAAGGATAATCAAGTTACTATATAATTAAACATTTTTGCAGGAGGATATCTTAAGAACAGGTCTTTCTGCTCCAAGAACTTAGTTTAATTGGTCCTGGACAGCTAAGGGTATAATAAAACAAAGATATTAGCAAGATTAAATACATCATGATTAATGAATTTTTGTGTGTGTGTTTATGTACTAAATATACTCATCATGATATTGTAGAAAAACCTTTTATGGTTATTACCAGATGAGAACAGCCACTTTTCAAAGGCATCTAGAGAAGACCAAACTACAGAGACAGTAAGAAATTCAGTTGTTGTCACAGGTTAAAAGAAGGAAGAAATGTACAAAGATACATGGATAGAGTACAGGGGAGTTTAGGAGACAATAAAGCTACTCTAAATGTGGTAATAACGGTGGGCATATGCCTTTATAGATCTATAAAAACATAATCAGTATAATACCAATACTCTAAGTAGCTCTAGAAAATAAGGCTATGTCAAAAGAAGTTTGTCAGTTGTAACAAATGTTCTACCTTAGTGTGAGATATTAGTAATGGGAAAAGCTATGCATATTCATTGTATACAGAAAAGAAAATTACTTCTAACAGGTCTGGAGTCTGGTAACTCTGAAATAAATGATGACAAATCTAGAAAGGGCTTTTGCTCCAAGAGATCCAGCAGAGGAGGTGGGGGTACAAAATGAATGTGCCAGATAGAGATTCTTTTATAAAGAGCCTTTCCCTATACAACTCATTAATTTTTAAGCCATGAATGGATCAGTCTATCCTCCAAGCCAAAGTTCTCTTGACTTAGCACTGGATAATAGTCCCCATCTGGTCCCACTCATATTAGCCATAAATGGGAACTAAATTTCACCATGTGTTTTGGTGAAGACAGGGAAGAAGTGAAATATGTTTGGGTAGCAATGGGGAATATAGACATCTATTCACTAGTCTTATGTAGGATACATATCCTTTACACAAGCTACACTGTCCACACACAGCCTGACACAATGGTGGTTACTAGGTTTCATGACATTATGCATTCACAGAAGCTATTATCTTTTACATGAGCTACTTATCCTTACACAGGTGGCACTTCCTACCCCCCATGATTATAGGCCATCTCTGCTCATTTATATTTATTTTCCATGCATTCATAATCTCACTATAATATGCTCCAACAGATTTGCTCATCATCAAATTTAATCACTCTCTCTCATCAAGTCTCTTATCTCATAAGAGATAATTGTGATCAGATAATTTGGGTTTAGAAAATAATGTCAATTTTAACAAGCGATCAATGTTCTTGTGTCATACACTGCTGGTAGGACTCTCTACATTAATCTTTTTTGGTTACTTACACAAAAACTCTATGAAATACACTTGTTAACTAATAATAAATCATATGTGTATTAATGGAAACATAGATTAAGTTACTTGGTCAAGGCTACCCAGGAAGGGTAAATGGAGACAACATGAATTCAACCCATACATTTTTCCTTCATTTGTATTAGGTGTGCCTAAAAATTAAAAAGTATATATTAAGGTACACAATATAATGTGTAGATATATGCATATGTTGTGAAATATATTGCTGCAGCCAAGTTAATATGTCTATTATTTCATCAATCACAGTTCCATTTGCATCATAGAACACTAAGAATTTTTTTGTTCATTTTGTATACCAACCAGATCCGTCTCTCATCTCTCCTGCTCCCCCATACTTCCCCTCCCACACACCTCCATCTCTTTCTTTAAAGGATAAGGCCTCCCACAGGGAGTTATCAAAGCCTGTTATACTCAGTTGATGCAGAACCAAGCCCCTCCCTACTGCATCAAGGTTGAGCAAGGTGTTCCATCACAGGTAATGAGCTCCATAAAGCCAACTCATGCAACAGGGATTCCACTGCCTGGGGGTCCCTTAAATAGTGCAAGCTACATAATTATCTCTTTTATGCAGAGGACCTAGTCGGGTTGCATGCAGCCTCCACAGCTGTTGGCCTGAAGTTCACGAGTTTCTATAAGCTTGGTTCAGTTGTGTCTGTAGATTTATCCATCATGATCTTGATCCCCTGTGCTCAATAATCTCTCTTTCCTCTCTTGAACTGGCCTCCTGAAGCTACCGCTTGGTGCTTTGCTGTGGATCTCTGCATCTGCTACCATCAGTTACTAGATGAAAGCTCTATAATGACAGTTAAGGTTTGCATCAATCTAGTTAAAGGGGTTGGCCAATTCAGGCACCCTCTCCACTCTTGCTAGTAGTCTAAACTGGGTCATCTTTGTAAATTTGTGGAATTTTCCTAGGACCAGGGTCTCCTTTACACCATAATGTCTCCTTCTGTCATCATATCTCTTTAATTTCTCTCCCTCATCATCCCTCCTTCAGCTTGATCTCCTCATCCCTTCATGCCCTCATCCTCCAACCCCTCCCCTTTACTCCCAGTTTACTCAAGAGATCTTATCTATTCTTTTTCCTAGAGTGATCCAGGTGTTCCTCTCAGGGTCCTCCTTGTTAGCTACCTTCTTTGGAATTGTGAGTTATAATTTGATTATTTTTAGCTTTACATCTAGTACTCACTCATGAGTGAGTAACATACCAAGTTTGTCTTTCTGGGTCTGGGTTACCTCACTCAGGATGATATTTTCTAGTTCCATTCATTTTTCTACATTTTTCATGATGTTATTGTCTTTGCAGCTGAGTAATATTCCATTGTGTAAATATATCTCATTTTATTCATTCAGGAGAAACATCTAGGTTATTTCCAAATTCTGGTTATTATGAATAATGCTGCTATGAACAAAGTTGAGTAGGTGTCCTTGTGGTATGATTGGGCATCTTTTAGGTACATTTCCAATAGTGATATCATTGGGTCTTGAGGTAGATTGATTCCTAGTTTTTTGAGAAACAGCTATAATGATTTTCAGAGTAGCTATACCATATTACACTTCCACTATCAATGGACAAATGTTCCCCTTTCTCCACATGCTTTCCAACATAAGATGTCATCAGTGTTCTTGATGCTAGCCATTGTGATAGGTAGAAGACAGTATCTCAGAGTCATTTTAATTTGCAATTCTCTGATGGTAAAAAAATGTCAAGCATTTCCTTAAAAGTCTTTCAGCCATTTGAGATTTTTCTGTTGAGAATTCTTTGTTTAAATGTGTACCCCATTTTTAAATTGGATTATTTTGGGTTTTGATGTCTGTTTTCTTAAGTTGTTATATATTTTGGAGATCACCCTTCTGTCAAATGTAGGGTTGGTAAAGATCTTTCCAGCTCTATAGGCTGCCATTTTGTATTTTTAGCCATGTCCTTTGCTTTACAGAAGTTTCTGAGTTTCAGGAGGTCCCATTTCTTAATAGTTGCTCTCAGTGTCTATCCTAGTGGTTTTTTTTTTTTTTTTTTTTTTTTTTTTTTTTTCCAAAGTGGTCTTCTGTGGCAATGCATTCAAGGTTACTTCCTACATTCTTTTCTATCAGGTTCAGTATAAGTGAGTTTATGTTGAGTCTTTGATCTATTTAGATCTGAGTATTGTACATGGTGATAAATATGAATTTATTCATAATCTTCTACATGTTGACATCCAGTTATGCCAGCAAAATTTGTTTTCCATTGTACAGTTTTAGCTTCTTTGTCAAAAATCAGGTGTTCTTAGGTTAGTGAATTAATGTCAGGGTCTTTAATTGATTTCATTGGTCCACATGTTGGTTTTTATGCAAATGTCTAAGTGTTTTTATTACTCTATCTATGTGGTAATACCTTCAGAAGTTGCTTTACTGCACAAGGTTGTTTTAACTATTGTGGGCTTTTTGTTACTCCATATGAAGTTGAGTATTGGCTTGGAATTTTGATAAGGACTGCATTGAATCTGTAGATTATTTTTGGTAGGAGTGCCATTTTTATTATGTTGATTTCTACCTATCTATGAGCATTGAAGAACTTTCCATTTTCTGATGTCTTCAATTTCTTTCTTCAAAGACTTAAAGTTCTTGCTGTATAGATCTTTCACTTGCTTGGTTAGAGTTACCCCAAGGCATTATTATTATTAGTGGCTATTATAAAGTGTGATGGCTTTGTGATTTCTTTCTTGGCCTGTTTATTATTTATATATAGGAGGGATACTGTTTTGTTTGTTTGCTTGTTTATTTAGTTAAGTTTGTATGCCACATGTTATTAAGGTGCAGAGCAGCTATAGAAGTTTCCTGGTAGAATTTTGGGCATCACTTTTGTATACTATCATACCATCTGCAAATAGTGAAAGTTTGACTTTTTCTTTGTCTTCCCTTGATTTCCTTTTGATGTCTTATTGTTCTAGCTAGAACTTTGAGTACTGTATTGAATAAATATGGGGAGAATGAACAGTTTTTGTTTTGTTCCTAATTTTAGTAAAATTTCTTTAAGTTTCTATTCATTTAATTTGTGTTGGCTGTTGGCTTGCTGTAAATTGCTTTTTAAAAAATATTTAGATTTTTTTTTATATTCCTGATCTCTCCAAGGCCTTTATCATGAATGAGTACTGAATTTTTTAAAGGCTTTTTTCAGTGTCTAATGAAAAAGCCTATGATTTTCTTCTTTTAGTTCGTTTATGTGATATATTACATTGACAGATATTTTTATGTTGAACCATCCCTGAATCTCTGGGATAAAGTCTGCTTGATTTTAATGGTATATTTTTATTTATTATTAGATTTAGTTTGCCAGTATTTTATTGAATATTTTTGCATTAATATTCATAAGGGAGATGGGGCTGTAATTCCCTTTTTTGTTGCATCTTTATATGATTGGATATCAGGGTAATTATACCCTCATTAAATAAAAAGAGTTTGGAAGTATTCTTTCTGTTTATATTGTGTGGAACAATTTGAAGACCATTGGTATTAGTTCTTCCTTAAAAAATCTGCTCAGAAATAAACTAGCTCTGAGCTTTATTTGTCTGTTTGGGAGATTTTTAATTACTAGTTCTATTTCTTTGGGGGGATTATAGATCTACTTATATTGTTTATATGGAGGTTGCTCAATTTTGGTATATAGTACCTATCTAGAAAATTCTTCATTTTTTTTTAGAGATTTTCTAATTTTATAGAGTACAAGTTTTTAAAGCATGATCTGATTATTCTCTGTATTTTCTCACTGTCTTTTGTTATGTTTCCCTTTTTGTTTTTGATTTTCTTAATTTGGATATTCTCTCTCTGTCATTTGATTAATTTGGATAAGTGTTTGTCTATTTAGTTGGTTTTCTCAAAGAACCAACTTTTAGTTTTATGGATTCTTTGTGTTTTTCTCCTTGTTTCCATTTTATTGATTTCAGTCATCAATTTGATTATTTTTTGATTTCTCTTCTTCCTGAGTTAGTTTGCTTCTTTTTGTTCTAGAGCTTTCAAAAGTCCTGAGTGTGAGCTTTCTCCAACTTCTTATGTAGGCATTTAGTGTTATGAACTTTCCTCTTAGTACTGGTTTTATAGTGTCCCATAAGTTTGGTTATGTTTTACATTCATTTTCATTGAAGTCTTTAATTTCAAGGAAGTTTTTAATTTCTTTCTGTATTTCTTTAGTGACCTGGTGGTGATTCAGTTAAGCATTATTCAGTTTCCATGAGTTAGTTGGTTTTCTGTAATTTATGTTACTGTTAAATTATAACTTTAAGCCATGGTGATCTAAGAAGATATAGAGAATTATTCTAGGATTTTTTTTTTTTTTGTATCTATTGAGATTTGCTTTGTGACTGAGTATGTGGTCAGTTTTAGAGACAGTTCCATGCGGTGTTAAGAAGACTGCATATTCATTTTTGTTTGGGTGGAATGTCTATTAAGTCCATTTGTATCATAATATCTATTATTTTACTTATTTCTCTGTTAAGTTTCTGTCTGGTAGACATTGGTGAAAGTAGGATAGATATTATAGTTCCTCAGTATTGGTGTGTGGTATCTGATGTACAATTTATGTTTCAGTAATGTTTCTTTTACATATTTGGATGCCATTGTTTTGGGGCATGAATGTACAGAATTGAAACTTTATCTTGATAAATATTTCCTGTGATAAACACTTAATGAGCTTCTTAATCTCTTTTGACTAATTTTAGTTCAAAGTCTATTTTGTTAGATATTAGGATAGCTATACTGCTCATTTCTTAAGTCCATTTGATTGAAAAGTCTGTGCCTAACCCTTTACACTGAGGTGGTGCCCGTCTGGGAAGCTGAGGTATGTTTTTTTGTATGAACAAAGATGGTTCTTGGTTTTGTTTTGTTTTTTTTTGTTTTTTTTTTAATTGATTGTTAGCCTGTGTCTTTTTCATAGGTGAATTGCATCCACTGATATTAAGAAATAATAATGACCAGTGATGGTTAGTTTCTGTTATTTTTAGGTAGCAGTTTCTTGTGTTTTCTTTTCTTAGGAATTTTCTGGTATGGAATTATTTATTGCCTGTGTGTTTGTGGCTACATCTAACTTTCTTAGGTTGAATTTTTCCTTCTAGTGTTTTCTGTGCGGCTGTTTTGTGGATAGGCGATGTTTAAATCTGATTTTTTAATGGGATCTCTTCCTTACTCTGTTTATGGTGATTGAAAGTTTTGTTGCAATAGTAGTCTGGGCTGACATCCATGGTCTGTTAGTATCTGCATAATGTCTGTCCGGGATTTTCTGTCTTTCAGGGCCTCTGTTGAGAAGATGAATATAATTCTAATAAATCTGCCTTTTTATGTTACTTGGCCTCTTTCCTTTGATACTTTAAATATTCTTTTCTTATTCTGAATGTTTAAAGGTTTTATAATTATGTGGTGAGTGGATTCTATTAGGGGATCAGTCTTTTTGGTGTTTTATAAGCTTTTCATATACTCATAAGCACTTCCTTCATTAAGTTGGGAAAGTTTTCTTCTGTGACGTTGTTGAATATATTTTCTGTGCCTTTGAGTTGGTATGTTTTTCTTTTATTCCTATTATTCTTATGTCTAGTCTTTTCATTGCATTCCAAATTTCCTGGATATTTTGTATTATGTCTTTGTTGGCTGTAATGTTTTCTTTGAATAACAAATCTAGTTTCTCTATTATATCTTCAATGCTAGTGATTTTTTTCCATCTCTTGCATTCTGTTGGTTATGCTTCCATCTGTAGTTCCTGTTCATTTACTCACATTTTCCATTTCCAGCATTCCCTCTGTTTGCCTCTCTTTTTTTTAGTGACATCTATTTTAATTTTCAGGTCCTGAGCTATTTCTTTTACCTTTTTGATTATTTTTCTTGGTTTTCTTTAAGGAATTTATTGATTTCTTCCATTTTTGTCTTTCTTTCCCTCTATTTCTTTAAGGAAATTTAAAAGTTTTTCTTCTTAAAGGCTACTATCATCTTCAAAAAGTTCATTTTATTCCCCTTCTTCTACATAGGAAATTTTAGGCCTTGCTGTAGGTTCTGGTGGTGCCATATTGCTCTTTATGTTAATGAATGTATTCTTGGACTAACACCTACCCATTTCTTCCTCCAGTCTGTGAAAGTGATGTTTGTGTCTAAGGCATCTGGTCCAATAGGCACTCTTAGTGCAATTGGATCTTTTGGTGTAATAGGAACCAGCAGAGTCTGTGTCTCAGGGTACTGCTGAGGTCTTTTGTGGGATAAGTGGGTTTGGGGAATGGAATGGATCTTGTAAACTGCAGGGTGTAATGAGGGGTGATATTGAGCAGCCTTGCCTCTTGGAGTTCTTTCTGCTGGCCTGCAACTGGAGTTGTAATAGGGGGAGCACAGGTTGTTCCTTGGTGCCCAGGCCTAGAAGCTGAGCTGATTGGCTGGTAGGAGATACCTATTGTCTCTCATAACAAATTTTAAAGACTCAGCATTAGCCACAGTCATCACTACATATACTAAAGCTCCAGAATTTACACTTATGTCACTTAACTGAATCTTTGTGCCTTTTGACCAGCATTTTGGTGACCACTAAGGCATTCTCTGGCTCCTGGAATCTCACCTTTCTAGATTCAATATGTATGTAAATTCTATTATATCTGGTTAATATTATTTTTCACAATATCCCTATTGGGAACAGACAGCTGGAAAAGACCAGTTTAAATTTAAACAACACAGCACTAATGTGAACATATAGCATGAGCAAAGACATCTAACGCTTAATATCTGAGGAGTATGACTCTACACAAAATGGCTGATATTGAAGTTCCATCCCTAGGACCCCAAAATATACAGTGATATAACCTGTTATGTAAGTATTTTCTGAACAATGCCACTCTTGTGCATTTTGTATGAATATGGCCTTGAGACAGAGACTTAAACTTTTCCATAAATGTTTTCATCACCATAATACCTGTATCTGTCTGCAGCGTAGTATTCAGGTATTTGTGTGCATTTATGCTTTCCTGAATACTGCCTTTATGAGCATAGGTAACTGCCTAGCAGCATACATGCTGGTTAATGAAATATGTCTTTATCTGGCAATAGCTCCTCATAGCTAACCATGACTATCAAACTTTCTTTGCACTGGAACTTGAATCTCACAGCCCTACAACAACATTCCTATTATGACAAAGGCAGTGTACCCTCTGTTTACAATGACTCATGTTTTGATTTATGTATACATCCCTGTGGTAGTTTGAGTGGAGATGGCTCTCAGAGGTCATATACTTCAATGCTTGGTTTACATTTTGTGAAACTGTTTGAGAAAAATTGTATGTTTTGACCTTCAGCTTGTGGATCAAGATCTAGAAACTGTTCCAGTACAATGTCTGCCTGCCTAATTCTATGCTCAACATCATGATGGTCATTGACTCTAACCTTCTGAAAATATAAACTCAAATGAACTCTTTCTTTTATACAGGTATGTAGCACATAGTGTTTTTATCACAGAATAGAAAAGTAACTAAGATTGCCTGTGTTTTTGTTATCTATTTATCCTTTAATATTAAGGTTGATTTATGTCTTAGCTCTTTCAAATTACAGAATAGTGAATAAAGGGGTACAGATGCCCCTCAACATACTGCCTTCATTTCCATTGGCTGATAAACTGACTCTTATCCTAATCTTATTCCTCCTTCTCTTTTTCATACTGAGGTACTAGTCTCTGTTTCTATCCAATAACTAGAGAATCCTGTCTTCTCTAAATTTTTGCCAGAATTTGCCACTACTACCTTTACCACCTCCTCCTCTTCCTTCATCTCCTTCTCTTCCTCATTTCTCTCTTTCCTTTTTTCTCTACATTGGTCTGCCATTCTTACTGTGATGTAGTTTCTCTGTGTTTTTGACTTGCATGGTTCTGATAATTTATAATGTTGAACTTTTTTTTTATAAACACATTTGCATATCTTCTGAGAACTGACACATTTTACTCTTTCCAAAAGATTCACATGTAGCAAATCAAATGGTGAAAACAGCTGACAAAAAAGCCTCAATTAGACCCTGTATTCTTCCAGGTCCAACTGATTCTACAACATGATTCCTGTGCTTAAGGCTCAGGGATCTTTATAGAAGCCATAGAAGTTTTCTGTAAGAATGTGTCTCCTTAAAATGTCAGAAGATACACACTTCAAGATTCCCAGCGTGGGTGACTAAACATGGCTTGAACAAGAATGATACTAATAGATATACCAAAGTGGGTAAGAGAAAAGCCACAAGGCTTTAACCCTACACAAGGAAGTAAGGCAACTAATAACTGCTGAGAAGAAGCAAAGGAGAAATATCCCCAGAGAAGAACGTATCAATGATTATTCAACACCAAGTGATCATCCCTGAAAACACATACATATACATACATAAAATTATTATCTTTTAGGACACCTGTGTTGTATTTAGGAACACACACACACACACACACACACACACACACACACACACAGAGAGAGAGAGACAGAGACAGAGACAGAGAGACAGAAAGAGAGAAACAGAGACAGAGACAGACAAAAAAGATAGACATAGACAAAGAAATAGACAAAGAAATAAAGAATTAGAGGTTATAAATTTGAAACAGCAAAAGAAAGGGTACATGGACGGGCTTGGAGGGAAAAAGAGAGGAGAAATTATAATCTCAATATTAAAAATTAAAAGCTTAAAGTAATAAAAAAGAGAAAAAACTCTATGAGAACATGTCCTCTGTTAGAACTTGCCCTCTGCCAGACTCTGCCCTCTGCTAGACCCTGCCCTCTGTACCCAGCTGCATTAAGATCAAATATTAGAAATTTCCCCATCCTTGTTATGTTTTATTATTTCTTCTGATAATTATTTCCCAAAATCCAAATAATATACACATTTCTTTGCTTTCTTATTTATGCATTGAGGCAGTATTCATCAGCTTTTCTATAATACACAAAAATTAAACATATATCTTTCTTTATTTGAAATGGATGTTAGTTTTTCTATTGATTAGCTATATTTACATGTCTATTTTTTGTTCAGATATAAGTGATGAGTTCTCGACCACCCAAAAGAGTAAGACTACTTGTCAAAATCCTTACCCAATATAAAAGGTTGGCTTATTCTGTATGTATTTACAGACATGTATATAGATGAAACCTAGCATGCAGGCACGTATACATACAAACGGTAATGGTGATGGTTAAAGAAATATACTCCATCTTAAATATCAGACAGTGTCAGCAAGGTAATTTTTTTTTTTTATCATTTTTCAACTTCTCAATTTAATTGTACTTGTGCAGTTAGTGCTAGTTCCAAGTATATAGTCCTCTACTTTGACTCAGTCAGATTATAGACTAGTTAGTAGGCATACTTTTCTGAATTACGTCTGACTAGGTATGAACACTTTAGAAGGAATGAAATTAATGTTTGTACTCTCAGCTTAGATATGTGGCTAGTATTCTGTCTCCTAGGACACTTTAGCCCTTTCCCCTGCTTCATCTCTTAGTTGTTCTTACCCTGCATGTTCATTTTGCTTGTAACATAGACACCAAGGCTCTATTTTGGTCTGATTTCTGGATCATTTCTAGACTGACTTTCTTTCAGTTTTGAAGGGTGATTTCATTCAGCATTTCTGTAGCAGAAGAGAGAAATTTGTTTCTTTCATAGGATGATAACCATGATGAAATGCTAAATACGGAAAAGTTAGCTTTCCTAGAACTCTGAGAGCTGAGAGTGAAGGTGTACTCACCCAACGCCTAGCCTCACCTTTTGTTTTTAACAGAGGAACTCATTTCCTGAATCAGGCAGCATCACCACTTTGATTATCTGCAAAGCTTTCCAGATTTCCTCAAGTTTCTGTCTCAGTCGGGTTTTCTGGTGAAAACATTCTTGGCTTAAACAAACAATGAGAAAGA
Source organism: Phyllotis vaccarum (assembly GCA_033318265.1). Classification (NCBI taxonomy): domain Eukaryota; kingdom Metazoa; phylum Chordata; class Mammalia; order Rodentia; family Cricetidae; genus Phyllotis; species Phyllotis vaccarum. Next base: position 180,767,178 of record JARWLC010000002.1, read on the forward strand.
GCATTAGTGCGTTAGTTATTTTTCCTATTGAACACTCCAAAAAATAAAAAATAAAAGATAAACCTACTCTCCACTAATGTTTTTACTTATTTATTTATGTATTTATTTTATTTTATTTTATTTTATTTTATTTTATTTTATTTTATTTTATTTTATTTTATTTTATTTTATTTTATTTTATTATTTTCAACGTTCTGTGTTATTTGTTCCATTCCCAAGATAAAACCCCTTGGTTGTGGTAAGCTTGTACACAGACACTGCCTTACCCACTTAGTAGAGTATAGGACAGGTATGACTGAAGCTATTGGGAATTCACTGACTTGGAAACAATATCTGAGGAATCCTCAGGGAAAGGAACTAAACCCTCCAAAGGTAGAAGACTTTCAAATGGTGTGGACAGTTGGTGGAGCCTCTTGCAGTAGAATCAGACTATGTTCCTGGTGTGTGAACTGACATCTTGGTGTCCATTCCCTACAGAGGAACACCTAACCCAGCCTTAATACTGGGACGAAGGACTCAGACCTACCTCAACTGGATACGCCAGACTGAACTGACTTACCTTGGGAATCCTTACCCTCCTTGGGGAATGGATGTGGGGAATGGGGGAAGGGAGGCTGAGGGAGACCTGGGAAGGGCTGGGAAGGGAGGGAGAATAGAGGTAGATATGGCAAAAACTTTTTAAATTACAAAAAGAAAAGAAAATGTCTGTTTGCTACTGTCATTGGACAAAAGTTTATGTCTGTATGTGTAGGGATTTTTTTCTTATTTCAAAGATGTATATTTAATGGAATGTGGAAGCAATTAATTTATTTGATGAAGAACAGCATTTGTTAGCTTCCTCGAATGTATCTGAGCTATGTTTGATTTCTACTTGAATGAAGGGACCAATGCCACAGACTCTATCAAATAAAAGTGAAAGTTTGTCTTGATTTTTGAATGTATTTTTAAAAGGTCTTTCTTTTTAAAATATACTTTTTGTTTAATAATGTGGGTTAGTTTTCTTTTCTTAGTATGATAGTAAATATTTATCCATTATCCTACCCCATCATGGGTAGTTTATATTCTACTCTATAGGTCATGCCAAAGAATGAATAAAAGATTAAATGCCAAAATGTTTATGAAAACTGTTGTCTGCATACTGATTAATTGCTCAGTTTAAATAAAACCTTCTCTTAGTTAAAACAATCAGACAACAACAAAAGAAATGTGGCTACTAAATTAAGGCAAAGATGCCAATAATGTATAGTTATTATTCATTGTCTGCACAATACAGAATATTTTAAAAGTACAAATGTAATTTTAAAATACATTATTACATACTCTGGATGATTACAGTGGACTGTGCAGGCTGACCAATGGAAAAGCTAAACAGTAACTTATTAATCAGTTTTGGTGAATGCACTTTCAGTTCAGGATCAGTTACTTCAGAGAACTATTCCTTTTAAAAGTCATATTATAAATACTAGTAGTAACTATTATACCCTACTTGTCATTCTATCCTGGATGCTCGTATTTTATGCATTTTTTGAATAAGGATATTCAGGTACTGATATGGCTACATAGTTTGTTTAAATTCTCACAGCGAACACAGGGGAAGTTTTGTTTCCTGTGACTGAGATGCCAAGCTCAATGAGAAGGATGTGAAATGCAAATGTCGAAGGGAAAAGCTATGGCAGCAGACTAGATACCGGTTGAGATCACAAGCTCCTACTTCTGAGCAATTACAGCTATTGCGAGCTGTTGAAAGCTATTTTGAAGGCAGCTACTTGCTTGGCTTTGAAACTTTTATCCACATGCATAATTCTTCACCTTCAACTTCTCTAGGGATAATACTATATTATGCACAACTCAATTTGAAATAAGCTGGGTCACTGACAACTTTCCCATGAGGTCCACAAGTAATAGTAATTGAATGCCAAACATTAAAAGGTATTTTGGAAAGGAATCCTTTACAGCAAGCGTGGTCTCATGACACAAGATTTTGAAATTGGCTATGGTACAAGATGTGAAGGTTTGTTCAAAATGTCCTGTCAAAATGCATGTTCTCCTCCAAATCTAGATGTTAACCATGATAACACAGTTTAAACACCTCCTCTTCTCCGAGACACACCTGTATTCCAGTGGTCCTTGGTTAAAAATACCAGTCCTGTTGTGTCACACTCTGATACTCAGTGTGCATGTAATAAGTCTCAAGAAGGAATATCAAATTTGTTCACTGAAACTATTTTATGTTCTGATAAGGATCAGAAGAACCCCAAGGACCCTGAAAAAGTCTAGTGAATAACACTGCTGTCAGTGAAGGAGGAGCCAGAATGAAGCAAAATGCCACAAACCTTGGCTAGAGGAGACTGACAGAAAAAGCCTTGAGTGTAATCAGGATGGAAGAACAAATGGAAGAGCTGGAATATTATCCTACTGCCTTAAAGATGACCAAGCATGATTGATCATGGTGAGAAGATCTTTAGTACAGAGTAACTACTGCTGCAGTGGAGTTTCTTAGTCCCGGGCAGCCAGAGGCCCAGACCCTGCCTAGACAGACCTCTTAGCCACCCACCACTGCTGTTCAGGCCCCCAGAAATGACTCTGATGCTTATATTAACTTCATGCTATTTGGCCTATGGCTCAGGCACATTGCTAGCTAGCTCTTACATCTTAAATCAACCCATTTCAATTAATCTGTCTGCCATGTGGCCCGTGGCTCACCTGTGTTCCTTACATGTTGCTCCTTTGGGCTTCAGGCTTGGACTGCCCCTGACTCCACCCTTCCTTTCCTACCTATTCTGATTCCTCTGCCTACTTTTTCTACGGTGCCTGTCAAGGGCCAAAACAGCTTCTTTATTTAAAGACTGAGATTCACAGCATACAGAAAGGCATTTTCACATCAAGCTACAACTGCAAAGGTGATCATTTGTCAATACAGAAACTTAAAGTAACAAGAAGCTCCCTTTAGCAATTCAGTGCCAGCTTCCCTGGCACTGCAGTGGGAGGTAGACTATTGACCTGACTGGAAAGGTCAAAATGCTCCATGTCTTTGCCTTACCATTCAAATTAGATACCTATTTTCTGATTGGTCTAATTTCAAACTCTATTTTCATTTAGGCACTTCAGCTAACCAGGGTACAGTTGCTTTTATATAATAGAGTGGGTGAGCTGTAAAAAATCAGATTCCTGGGGTCAGCGGAGCAAGAAAAAGATGATAAAGTCCTGCTTCTGGTCAGTCTCAGTCCTGCTGATACCCTGATTCCCAATCTCAGAGAAGGACAGACCCATAGCAGCCTTGGGCAGGGACAGATCAGACTGGCTCTGCTTTAGCCTCCAAAACTTGAAAGAGGATACAGTTAGGGAGAGTCACTCTGACAGGCTTCATGCTTTGGTGACGGGAGAATTCAGTCCTGCAGATGTCTTTGACTTTTGAGACTTGCCAAAGACAAAACTCCTCCCATAATTTTTCCATTGGTGACTTTCTTTCTTCGTACTTTCTTTGAAGGGATGGCAACTTGTTAGCATCCTAAGGTGCTTTGGAACTGTGATACTTGATGACAGTCTTGCTTGGTATCTCAAAGTCTGCAGGGAACACAGAGCTACGAGACTCATAACCTCTCTGTGTTGACATTCCACTGCTAAAGGCCTCAGAATTTAACTTTCCAACCCACATTTTTAAAAACACCATTTGGATATAATTACATTGTTTCTCCCTTCCTCTCTTCCTACTCCTTTTATGACAGACCATCCCCATCACACACACAAAAAATCATTGACTCCCCATCTTCATCCATTGTTATTTTATATACATATAACCAACAAACAAATTCAACCTACTGAATTTTTTATAGTGTTGTCTGAATGTGTATGTTTCTAGGATTGACCACCTGGCATTGGACAACCTACCAATGGGCTTATTAATTATTCTTCACCCAACATTTATTTATTTTCTATAGCTCTTTGTCTAGAGATAGAAATTTGTAAGGTTCCCTGTCTCTACATTGGGATTTTTAACTGTTGTTGGAATTGTCCATGTCTTATTTGGGCAATTAGAATGTTAGTTTCTTGAATTTAGCTTCCTTGTTACAGCTAACAGGTACAATCTCACACAGACTTCATGGTCCTCTCACTCTTACAATCTTTCTGCCTCCTTTTCTGTGATGTTCCCTGAGTCTTGGGCACAGTTGTGTTGCAAATGTATCCACTGATTCTGGTCACTCCACAGTCAGCTGTTTTCTGGATTTTGACTAGTTGTGGATTTCTATAATGATCTCCTTGTTCTACAAAAAGAAGCTTCTTTGATGAAGGATGAGATCTACACTTACTCATGAGTATAATTATAAGCACTTAGGATGAAATTAGGAATAACACTGGTCTAGTAAAGTGGCAGTAGTAACTTTTCCTCTATGATCTAAAACTTTACTAGTCACAGGTAGTTGGCTAATTTTAAAATACGAGGCAAGTTTCTCAACCAGATGATCAGGCCTTGAGTCTGTTTAGACAACTGTTAGTTACTGCAAAGATATAAGTGCCACTATGGCGTCTTCAAGAATATCTTGCCATGCTGTTCTTTACTGTGGTTTACAATTAAATTGTTATTCCTTCACGAAAAATAAAGCTTCCTTTGTTTTTAAAGGGAGGCTGGGACAAAAACATGAGATAAGAATCAACAATATCATCTCACCCTATCAACTTACTAAAGCTCACATTAACTAGTACAACATCTGTTTTAATTAGAACAATTCCTATCGAGCACACATAAACAAAATCATGGTAAATCCAGGGAATAACTCATCTAGAAGGAATGTTGGAGGTCAACTTGCCTAAAAAGCTTAGTCTTTGCAACCTAATTATGTCATATACAGCCTCAAAATTGATTACAAATGCACAAAAGTTCATTTTAGCTGTATTGTATAATTTGAGCCAACAGAGCCTCTTACATACCAAATCCTTCGTTTGGAAATAGTCAAAATGCTTACTTTAATTTTAAGTTAGATATCCCTCAAGTATTCTTGAACAATTGCATAAAACTTCTTTCTTGCTCATGATATGTTATATAATTAATAAACAAGAACTATAATGTTTACTTTCTTTTACAGTGAATATGGCCAAAATTAAAAAAAAAAAATAGTTAAAGAGTCTTTGCTACGTTTGTGATCTTGACCAGAGAGGGAAGGTCAGACTCAACAATGAAGACTCCAAGCTGAACTGTGAGCAGTGTTCCCCTGAGGAAGGTTTAAATAACTAAGCCTGCTACACTATTCCCAATGAAACTCGTCTCAATATTCATGGATTAACAATGGTTAAATAATGAAAAATTCCTTTTCAGAGAGGAATAGAGGAAGCGTTATCTTTGATTATTCTAAGAAAGAGTTTGTAATAAGGGTCTTTCTTAGAAAAATTGGAATAATGCAGAGAAACTTAGGCATGTGTGTACAGATAGTGTGAGCATGTACCCAGGCAACTTTGAAATACCAGCCTAGTACAGGAGAAAATAATTATATTTCAATGGGTACCTAAATAATACTGTACATATACATAGCATTTAAATTATTTTAGGTATTGCAATATTCAATACCTGACTTTTAGCACATGTTTAAACTATATGCAAACATTATACTTTTTACTATATGGGTGACTATATGGATTTGGTGTTTCTTTGGAAGGTAGCTGTAAAACTTACCATACAGGCAGGGCAGGAGTCAGGTTATAAGCATATCTCCAACTACCTTTGCCTACCCATTGAAGACATCACCATAGGATACTTACTGATGATTGTGTTTGATGCAGAAGATATGCTAATCAGATTGATTTGCTTTCTCAACTGTGTGTAGACATAGGTATGTATATATGCACACATGTATATGCATATATTTATATATTGCATTGTACTCTATAAGTACATATTAGGTAATGGCCAATTAAAAGTAAAAGCTATGCCACATGTACATATATACAATCATCATGTTATTTAGAATTCAGTAACTCCTAGAATTATGGTATAGTTAAAGTATTCTAGCTATTTGAAGTTTAAAAATATTGACATCATATTAGCAGTCAAAGAGTGGTATTTCAAGAGCATATTTGTAATTGTTTCTGATATAGATCTAGTAACTATCTACCAATCAACAGTTTTAACCGTGTGTCAAACTCAACAAGATCCATCATTCCTGCTAGGTGGACAACACACAGTTTAAATTTGTGTAACACTCAGCACTCTTTTCCTTTGTACTCATGGCACAGTTGATTATTGCCTTTTGGCATGCTGTCTTCATTAGCTCTAAAAAATGAATAAAATAATTTTACTGAACCAATCAAAGCAAACATCATTCTTATCCTTAGAACTGTAAACTTTTCCTGTATACGTTTAAAAACTACAGAGAAATAAAACATTAACAAGGATTTCTCACAGTTAGTAAAGCAGATTGTCTTTTCCAGATGTAGTAACTGACAGCACTGCAAGTAGATGGCATTTTTGCTGAATTTGAAAGTGAAAACTTTCTGCATTGTCTACCTCATGATGACAGAAATGCAAGATACTTGATCAATTTTCAGAGAAAGTAAGAGTGGAAGGAAGGGAAAGAGCAAGAGAGAAGAACAAGCAGAGCTTACTTTATTTATTCTCTATCCAAGATTATTCTTCTGATCTTCTGGTGAATGAATAAGAAAAATGACTGTATTACTCAAAAGTAATGAATGAAATTAATTTTGTCGCTTCTTAACTAAATGATAAATTATCATTGAAGAATTCCCTGAACTCTCTCCCTATTTCCTCCACTTAGTAATTTTCAAAGTAACAGCATTCTCAGACCATTTTTAATTAAATTATTTTAATTAATGTTTTGTTAAAATATTTTAATTACGGGTGTGAACGTATGTGTGTGTGTATATGTGAATGTGTGTATGCATGTGTTTATGTGTATTTATGTATGTACTAAGCTAAGTGCACATTCATGTATGTGACTTGGAAAGGTGTAAATTTGTTTGTGGTGTGTGTGTGTGTGTGTGTGTGTGTGTGTGTTGTGTATGCTGAGAAAGGTCTCCATTTATGTATACATATGAGTGCCACTGTGGCCTGAAAAAGTCTGAAGACAAACTCCTTGAGTTTTGTCTTTACCTTGTTTAATAAAGGGTTCCTTGGCTTCCTGTCTTTAGTTTCTGGGTAAGCAAGCTAGCTGGCCCTTGACCAGGATTTTAGAGATTCTCCTGAATCTACCTCCAATATTTCAATAGACACATTAAGTTAAAGACACATACTATCATGACCAAAGTAGGTAAAGTAACATGGGATGTGGTGATGTGAATGCAATCCCTCAAACTTGAGTAGCAAATACTTTACCTACTGATCTACCTCCACTAATCAAACTGTAGTTTCTGAGCAAGAAAGAATAAGTAAGTACTATGAAGATGGCTTAGCAGATACTGTTCATTCTGGAAGAGAGTTGAGGCATCTCACAACTGACTGTAACAACAGTTTTAAGGAATCAAATACCCTCTTATGGCCTCCATGAGCACCAGGCATGCATGTAAAATACCCCTACACAGAAGTGAAATAAATAAATTGACAAAGGAAAGAATAAGCAGAGTTGTGCTGAACTGAACTGCATGGGCATACTGTCTGTATGAGAACTCCTTATATGTATGTCACCCCTTATCACCAGGCTCTGGGCTGGAAGAGAATAAAGTCTTTCCTGACCAGCACATGCCACATTGGAACATACTTGACTGCAGACCTTACTAAATAGGCAAAACAGAAGCTAGGGTGCAAATGTGCCCTCCAGTTACTCTTAATTCACACAAAGTGATCTTAAGCCATTTGGGTTTAATTATCAAAGCATGCCTTTCACTGTTATTTGTTGTTGTTTTGTTTATTTTTTAAAGTTCTTAGTAAAATGTAGATTTTGCAAAACTAGACAGGCTGAGAAGGTTGTATATATATATATATATATATATATATATATATAAATATAAAGAAAATATGAATTTGAGAAAGAAAAATCTGGGAATAATGGAAGAAGTTAGAGGAAGAAGAAGGAAGGAGGAAATGATGTATTTATATTTTAATTAAAAAATTAAATTTATACACTGTGTAGTGCATGCCTTTAATCATAACACTAATGAGGCAAAGTCAGGTAGATCTCTCTGAGTCTGAGGCCATCTGATCTACAAAGTGAGTTCCTGGACATCCAGGATTATTATATAAAGAAATCCTGTCTCAAAAACCCACTACATATATGTTCACAAATTTAAACTCTATGAATTTCACTGAAAAAAGTTGTCCACATCACACTTTTGCAGAGGAATCCCAGAAGCCAAGCCCAATTCTCAGAATGGAAGTATGTCAGGTTCTGGAAGTTTCAGTCCTCATATTACATCTCACAGTAAACTGACATTTTCCTGGAGTAACCCTTAGCCCTTTCACTTCTTTCCACACACAGGGAAGAGGGTTTCTAGTATGAACACAGAGACATACACCTTAACAGTTAAAGGAACTGTACTAGATGGTATACTCAGATTGTCTACAATCGACTTTTCACACATCATCAACTCATGGACCACACAGCCCTGTCTCTTTTCTTTATACTGGATACTAATCAAGGTGTTGTTGTTTATTTAACATTACTTATGAGTTGACGAGGGAACAACAACAAATGAACATAAATTAAACTAATGGACCTCATGTCTTCACCATATTTGAAAAAAAAATGTTTTTAATTATACTTAGTGCTCAATGATTCTTCCATAAATGAAAGAATAACTGAATGGATGAATGCAATTTCTGCCCTATACTTTCAGCTTCTTTTACCAATAATTTTGAATATTCATGCTTAGACAGAGGTTCAGTCAGTAAAGGAAATGGATGAATGCTGGTGTGGGAACTTGAGGGAGCTTTAAATTTATGGATACTATATTATGCTGTGATGTGGTGAAGTGTGTCATATCCAAGACACTCAGAAGACCTATAGATATTTAGCAAATTCTTTTGGAAGGTGCATTTGTAGAACATAGTTTACAAATCACTAAATCAAACAATCCATTTGGAAAAACTTCAGCTGCTATTTTGTTTAAGGATGGAGCACTCAAACTCAAATTAAGTATAAACTTAATCTAAACATCCCTTAATATAGTGCCTATGGTTTAAGCAAGTCAATTAGCTTTTTTTTTTTTTTTTTTTTTTTTTAGGCTGCCATGAAGTAGAATAAAAATATCAAATACTAAGCAGGCAAGTTAAAACACAGCCTTCCTTTGTTCATGGGATGAAAAATAGCTGCCTTGCTGGCAGCTGGTAGTTGACAGCTTCAATGTACTTTCCTAGTTCAGAGTATCCCAGAAATAAACCAAGAGACAAGGATTCCAATATATGTCTTTTACTTTAGATCAGCTCTCAAGAGAAGCAGAAAGAAAACCCAAAAGGGTAATGATGGAAAATATATGAAGGAATAAGTGAGAGACCAGGGGACATAGGTCAGCAGTAGAGCACTTGCATGGGCATGTGCAAGACCCATTTTTCATCATGAACAATACAGAAATAATGAAGAGTGGAAAAGAGAAGCAAAGTGTGAGTGAAACCAAGGATGTTTCCTCTGAAAGGTAATGAAGCTAGTGTTTATTTCCTCTGTCTTCAATTTTCCAGGATCCTGGATATCTATTTCCATGGGTATCCGCTCAAGTGCAGAGGCTGTCATCTCTGCAGGGGACCCCAGTGTCTCAATGGTACAGAACAGCGAGTTGCCAGAGGTCTGAACTGCTGAGAGTCTTAGGGTTTTCTAGACCTTGAAAGAAAGCAATGCGTTGTTAGTTGAATCAACGTCTTCTTCACTCATCCCTTTATCTTGGTAAAAGCCTTTTCTTTTGGCTCAGTTATGGCACCCTTCCAGATCCCCTCCTACTACAGATAGTGATGTTTTTCTAAGTTTTTTCCAATTATGTCCTTGGAGTTTGCTAACCAACCCAAAACAGGATGGAATGGCAGAGCATACAGTTTCTGAAAACAGTGATGGTTTGTGTATACTGTCACCTTCAAGGCAGGGTGAACAACTCTTCTATGACCATATGAGATATATTTACTCCATTTTTATTCCAGCTGTGATGTCACCATTTGTCCTCATTAGTAGATAATAATAATTAATAAAAATAAACATATCTGCGACCTATTTACAAGACACTTTGTGTTTTTGCGATGCCAGGCAAAACAAGAAGTTCCAGAAGGGTAAAAGGAAAAAATTGATTGTCATAAGCTCTTTTTACAAGATATAAAATTAGAGACTCACTGAAGTTATTCAAGTTACTCATGCCTTAATGGAGGTTTTTGGCCCACCATATGACTCACCCACAACTCCTTATCTGGAACAAATTATATCAAGTTTTACTCTAGCCTACTATCCCAGTCCCAACTCTCACACCACCTGCCACCTCTGTGTGAGTGCTTACTTCTTTGCTGGAACTGTCTTGCAGCATCCGTCTCAGAAATGGAGGAGAGGAGGCTTATTCTCAAAAAGTTCTCAGAGAAAACCAATTCTTACAGTATCATGACCTCAAATATCTGTCAAACTATGAGACATAATGATATACTGGAGCCTTTGGATTGCAAAATCATTATTCTGGTTTCTGCCTTTATGCTTACACAATGCTCTCCCTGTCTGTATCCCCAGCACATCTACATTCCTCTTTTTGATAGGGACATAGATAGCTTTGGATTTGAGACCTGGCTCCTCCAGCATAAATTAAAAATTGTTACTACTTCAATGATCCTATTTTGTCACATTATGAAGCTTCAAAACTTCGGGGAATGCACACATCTAGAGATTTCTCAAATCTGAACATAGTTAAACCATCTTCCTGCCTCTGTTCCTCACACACACACACACACACACACACACACACACACACACACACACACACACACACACACACTCCTGCCCAAATTTTGCTTCTTTCAGTGCTTTACATCTCAATTGAGGTGATCTGTCCTGCAGAGCAAGATAAAATCTGGGAGTCATTCCTCACTCTTTATAGGTAAAAAGGAGAAGAGTAACATTATATATAACAAAATAGAATGATTACTGAGTCACTGGTTCCATTTTAATTCTACTTTCAAAATATGTTTAGGAAATAACAAAAGCACTTTATGCTAAGGACCAGCTTTAAGTGCAACATACATTTTTTAGAAAAGGGTCATGTACTTTATATTTTATAGCTTATAAATAACTTATGTATTAAATTTATGTCTTTAAAAATTATTGCATCTCAACAAATATCAATAGCTTATTTAAATGTTTCATTAAATTTACTTATTTAGTGTGTGTGTATGTGTGTGTGTTTGACTGGAGTAAGTAGATATCATGACACACGTGGAGGTCAGGAGACAACTTGGAGGATTCAGTTCTCTCCTGCTATGTGGGACCTAAGGACAAACTTAAGGTGAGCAGGCAAACACCTCTGCCTGTTGAGCCCTCTTCACAGCCTCTCCTGACAGCTTGCTTAGCCATAAAAATGCAAATGAGGGGAACTCCAGCTCCAATCCTATCTTTGGGATTGTCGCTACAAGGAGATTGTTTGACACAATCTAACAGCAGAAGTGAGTTGAGAAGCTTTATTCAGACAATGCAGTAATACTAAGTAGACACATTTACTACCAAACAATGGTCTGTAGACTTATTAGAGAGTCAAAGCCAGTAAACCATACAGGTGAAGAAGTAATCCCTCTGAAAGGTAGAAAGTTAGCACACAGACCATGTAAAAGAATATTTCTCAAAGAACAAAGAGATTCAGTGAACCCTGGCTTTACAGGGAATTGGGGCACTCAAGGAATGACAGGGAATAAAGGAAGTGGAACTTCTTTTCTTCAGAAACAGAAAATATAGAGGTATATGATTGGTGGCACTATTTATTTGATAGGTTGGAGCTCTGAGCAGACTTAAATCTCTAAGATTGGCCTCAGTATCACACTACAGAAGTCTGAGATAGAGATGTCTCAGGTGGTAGTCCTGTGCATAGTTACAAACGGTGGCTTCTTTATTCTTTGGTCAGCTTTGACTCGAACAATTAGGAGCAAAACTGTACACTGTACATTTTTTTTTCTGTTTTCTGCATGCACGGTCTTAGTTTGTGTTTAACCTTGTCAACTATTGATAAGATTAACAAAATTAATTAGGTGATTCAAAGCACAACTCTGGGTCTGTATATATATACCCATGTCTATGAGGCCAAATGACCACAGACTAAACCTTTCAAAACCATTAGCCAAAGTAAATCTCTCTTGCTTTGAGTTTTTCCTTAGGTATGCTTGTCATAGAATACAATTAGCTAATGCAATTAGGGCTGTTCAGCTCACTCTTGCCACATGAAGAAACAGGTTTCAAAGTATATTTTCTCTAGCATCATAGGTTTGAAGTTTAAAAATTTATGTAACCTCAGCTGCATTAACTAATAAATGTTACCATTGCAAAATTACTACTGAGTGCTTGCCTTGCTTCAGCATTTGGTTATTTGCTAGTGAAGACATGGATATGTCACCATGCTAACAAGACCTTGTAGAGGCTATGAGATGTCTGTCTTTCTAAACACATAGAAGGAGAATCTCAGCCCTGCTCAGGAAGCAAAGGGGTATTTTTAGTGTTTTTCCAGTTGAATTTGAAAGCTGAGTGTGTGGCATCTAACAGCGAGGGTGGGAATGATAAAAAGAAGGAAGTACACAGAGCATGATGTTGTACAGATGGAGTCTGGGCTCTGCAGGAGAGTGCTAGGAGAAGCAATGGCGGTCAGCTCTTGTGTGCTGCTTATCATCAGCTACACTTAAGAGTTTGTAGGCTACTGAGGAGAATCAAACAAAGAATAGAGATTCTAAACTTGGATATTAGTTTGATCAAGGAAGCACAAGGCTCTGTTGAAGGAGAAATTTCTATGAACCTTGTATCTATTAGGCATAGCAGGTATCTGCTAAGTTCACCTGTCCCAGAGCTCTAAGCACTGTTATATGGCCCCAGACCTCACCAAATGCTCATTATCGCAAACATAAGAAGCAAGGCCAGCCTTTCCAAGGCTGATGCTTTCAACTACATGGGGAAATGGAAAGTGGAGTCTCATTAGATTTTTGACCCACCTTGGATTATTTTCTTATGCCTCTACTGAGTTTGGTCCTCCTCTTCTTTCAGTTAGTCATGCACATTGCTATGCTTAATATAGGCAAATGAAGAATTATTTGGCTGCATTCCATTCTGAAGACCTGGGCATCATTTAAAAGCATACACTCGGCCCATTGCCATGATGTGCAAAGACACCTAGTGGTTTGTTGAGGTTTCTTCATGTTGCAGCTTGGAAGGATAATTGCTCTGTAGTTCATTGAGGAAATGCTTAGTGGGTGGGATTATTATAGGTGTGGTTCAAAGGCTAGAGAGCACCCACTGAGATTTCTAGGCTTTTGTGTCCCAGAGCAAAGAACTGGACCCGAGACACATGGACAGAAATAGCAAAAATCTGTTATATTTAAGAAAGAGAAGGAATGCAGAGAATAAAAGTATGCCAGAAAGTGGGAAAGTCCAAGGCTCAAAAGACCTGTGTCTCCAAAGCCTCGGTCCTTTATGGTCACTTACTTGCTCCCACCTTCTCTGATGTCTAGAGGGCAGATCCATATCACTTAGGGCTTGCCCTTTCTACTCCATATCCTCTTTGGTTATACACAGTTGGAAGACAGAGAGGTTTTTAGTCTTGCTCTCTCTCTCTCTCTATATATATATATATATATATATATTTATTGAGGGCATTTGCTTTTCCTTTTGATATTATTATTTAACTACGTTTCTCTCTTCTTTTCCTCCATTCTATATTCCCTTCCCCACTCTCCTTCACATTTGTGGACTTCTCTTTTCATTAAGTGTTATTAGATGAGTATACATATATGCATATACACACATTCCTAAATAGAATCTCTTCCCTCTATATAATGTTACTACTTCTTTTTATGTTTTCAAGACTACTCTGTCATTTGTTAAAATATGTCAGTTTTAATGCTTTGAACATTGCTCTCTTTGTCCTGTTCTGTACCTCTTTATCAAATGCTTCTCACTCAAGGCTCAAACAGAACTACCAAGGCGAGGAAAGACCTGATAACTGGGCCACTGAATACAGAAAATGAAACCATACTGTGATATTTCTCTGTTGTAAAATACTATTTTAAGATGAATTACTTCTGTTTATGTTGCATTTGCTGAACTCTGTGAAGCCGTGTTACTTTACCTGTCTAAAGCACCTAATGGTCGAAAAGAACTGAATGACCAGTTGCGAGGCAGGAGAAAAGGATGGGCAGGGCTGGCAGGCAGAGAGAATATATAGAAAGAAAAAATCTTTAAGAAAGGGAAGAAGGAGCAAGAGAACGAAGAGGAGGAAGCTAGAGGCCAGCCGCACAGCCACACAACAAACCACAGAGTAAGAAACAAAGAAGCATAAACAAAAATAGAAAAGAATAAGCCCACAGGCAGAAGATAAATGGGATAATTTAAAGTTAAGGAAAGCTGACAAAAAGCAAGCCAAGCTAAGGCTGGGAATTTGTAATTAAGTATAAGCCTTTGTGTGTAACTTATTAGGAAGATGGGTGAATTAAAAACAAAACAAAACAAAACAAAAACAGTCCTCCTTCATGAGCAAGCTCACTCCAAGGTATAGTTTCAGGTAGAACATATTTACATAAATGACTACTGCCTGAATGGGTTCAAAATTGTTAAGCATTTTCTCTGAAATCAAAACTACAAAAAACAAACAAATAAACAAAACAAAAGAATACAGAATTACAGTGTAATTCCTGATATCCTACATTTCCTGGAAGCATAATTTTAGATATACAAGGAAAATATCACCTATTTTTTCAGTCCTTTTTGGTATTTTTAGGATTTTTTTCAGATTTAACACCCTCTGTGTTGCTTATATTCACCTCCCACTTCTTCGGACTCCTCCCAGACCTAAACCCACCCACCCACTCCTTTCATTTCATGTCACCCTCATTTTATAAAGCTCCACATTTGCTTCCTATACACTCATCAGTATGGAATCAACCACTGGAGAATGGTTGACTTATTAGAGACCACACCCTTAAAAAATGACTCTTCTCCAGAGGCCATCAACTGTTGTAAGCTCTAGGCAAACTGTATGACTCATCACACACACACACACACACACACACACACATACACACACACACACACACACACACACACACCTCCGCCCCTTTCCACTCTCCTGAAATGCTCCTTACTGGCGTGATATTGTGCAGGCAATCACAGCAGCTATGAGCTCACATGTGCAGTGGTCGTGCCATGCGTAGATGAGAAGAATTAATATGAAGAGGGAAGGGAGAACGGTTGTGGTTTTAAAATCTTTTCAGAGAGCTCCCAAGAGAAAAAAAAATAGAAAGAAGAATGAGTTTTTATTATTTAAGTTTTCTATTTTAAGTGTCTAGATACAGTAACAGAGCACTGCAAACAGTATCTACAAGAGGTAAACACACAGTTAGTATACAATGCCAAGCAAAGAATTTGCAGGATTAACGAGTGTTTTCTCCTGTCTCTCTTAAGTCATTCCACTACATAGAATTAATCAGAAGTTAACAATAATACATTTATCTCTGTGATAGCTTCAAAGTAATGCTAAGTATAATTTTGATATGAACTACTATATATGTGACTAAGATTTTGGGGGCAAATGTAGCTGAAACCAACAGCTTTTCATCTTACTGTGAATAGGAAGGAACCAGGAGGACTTTCGGTCATGCTTTACTACATGTTTAAGATATGAACATGTGTGATTTTTTTATTCCAGGTAGAAGTGACTATATACCTCAGAAAGGCCACACAAGACAAATGGTTGCATCAAAGTCCAACTTGATGAAGAATGAGTTTTTCTTGTGGTTACTCACAGAAGGATGAGTTAGGGGTTACTTACAATAGTATGGCTTAATTCAAAATTAGCTGCATAACCAAAAAAGCATCTCAATGCTAACAATGAATCATGAAAGTTTTAATCCTAGAACTTTCTACAACACTTATAAGCAGCATAACAGCTAGGGGAGACCTCTACATAGCTCAGGTTCCTTCAGAAATCTGTGATAGGCAGGGTCCCTTCCTTCCTAATTCAGGATTCTGCTCATTACTTGGGCAGGACTCTTGAAATCTTGTAGGTTTTAGCTTTTCTAGACACATGAGCTTTGTTTCCTTTCTGAGTCTCAGGAGCTGTTGTCTTCTTTCTTTCAGGAAACATTCCCTAGAAATGAAGAGGGACTGACAGGTGACCAGATCTTTTTGGGATCCACATTGTACATAAACTCAATGTCCCATCAACTCCATTGTGTAAGACAGGAGGCTCCTCCAAAGCATGCTTACAATGAACTGAGACAGAACCAAAAGATATTGGATCAATTCTTATACATTCACTTTTACTTTGCTGTTGATCTTTCAACACGTAAAAATAATCTCTGTCCCTTGCAAGGCATCAGTATAAACAGAAACCTGTCTTTATTCTCTTCTATGCACTTAACCAACTTTACCTATCTACTCTGCACCCTTAGTCTAGGCATCCCTTTATTCCCTCTCTTCAAAACAATTGCTTTAACCAGAAATGTCATCTTTTGAAGCAGTCCATACTCCATCCACACACTTGTCTTTCTTATGTAGCTCCCATTTTTCTGTCCCAATCATTCATTGCCTCCCCCATGGTATCACAGATAGGACTGGGTGAGTTATTGCCGGGTGAAGAGAAAAATCAAACAGTGCAAAGAACATTAGGTAAGTAAGGCTGATTAGTAAGAAATGTAATAGCATATACAAACAGTTAAAAGGTAGTCATTATGAGAAATTTTCAGGCACACAAATAATATTATCCAATTCTCATTTTTGTATTAAGCAATTAACACTCAAGTTTTCAGCATATGCACTGAAATGAATGTGCAAAAAATTGAAACTTCTTGGAGTATAAAAATGCCTTCAAAGCAATGATGCTTTTGGCTAGCCTAGTTCATACTATATTGCAAGTACTCATTAAATACTTAATGAAAGATAAATTTGCATTGTAGTGCTTTGTTGCAAGTTAAGGTTATAGATATAAATAAAATTGGTTTTTGGTGTCCCTGAAGTGGCCATTTGACACACACAGTGGATACCCCAATGAATTTTGATCTCTTTCAAAAATTTTTAACGTTTTGCCTACAGCAAATTCATACTGCATGCAATCTTTTCTCCAGTATAAGGTTATCAGAAAAATAATATATATTTATAGAATATATAGAATGACCTAGCTTCAGAAGAAAGTAAATGTTCTATAAATAATTCTTCACACAAAGCCAAAGATATCTCTATGTGTATACCAATGGTGGCTTCAATATTATTGCTGAATTCTTGTTTGAATCAAGATATTGTCTGATACTCCATAATACTTTAGGGTCTAGAACAGCATTATTTTCTCTTACTTTTTTGATAATCAATGAAATTCCACTTACTATACTGGATCACTCATATTTATTAGATTCTTCTAGAAGAATACACAGCACAGAATAAAGAAGCCATTTTCTTGAATAACCTGTGAGCAATTTTTTCTACAGCTGCCAGAATTTTCAGTAGTTCTTTATTTTACAAAGATGATAGGAGATTCTCTGATTCCTCAATTTTCTTGTAACCTTATAAAGGATCAGTATACAGCAGAGCTATTTATGGAGCAGAGAAAAAGAAGCATCTCTGTGGTGTTCAACACAATATTGTTAACATTTTAGGAGAGACACGATAAAGAACAATTGAAAAAAACTTACCCGAGTAAGGAATTTCCTGAGCTGGGAAAAGATTTTAGCTCTGTGAATCCTCCATGGCACATAGGGATGACACTCCTGATGCTTCACAAAACACATTTGTGTCCCCTGAAGTTGGCTTCTATGTCTATTCACACAAACATGAGCTCATTCATTCCTTGGACCTGCTGTCATTTAGCTATAGCTGCTTCTCCAGGAGAGCAGGTGCTCTGGCCATCCTCAGCAGCACTGACTTCAGATACTTCGCCATCCAACAGAAATTGAATGTCAAACACTTAATGATAGGCTTTTGTTACTATGGAAAAAAACAATTAATCAATTAACAAAAAGAAGAAAGTCATGTCTTCAAACATGCTGGTGGATAGTTAATTGGTCAAGTTGCTTTGTGCCTATAGCAGCATAGAGCACCGTATAGGACTATGCCTTCAGCACAGGATTCATGGGAAGATGTTTAAGATATAATCATAACACATGTAAAAATGCCCTAGAGTAGAAGAGATAATGTTCCGCGCCTATCTCTCGCCCGCGAGGAAAGACACGGCACACACTTAGGATCCTTCTGCAGTATAACTTTAATGTATCTTAGGGGAGAGCATTTAGCTTACGGAAAATGGAGAGGGGAGGAGAAAGAGAGAGCCGGCAGAGAGGCCGGCAGAGAGGCAGGGGCCACTGCGCAAGAGCCAGCGGCGGCGGGCCCCCAGCGGGGAAAAGGGAAGCCAGAGAGAGCTAGGCCCCGGCGTGGTCCGGGCCGGACCATCTGCCACGTGGCCTAGAGCCGGCGCCCTTGAGCCGGGCCGGCGTCTGTGCGCACGGCGGGGCGGAGAGGGAGAGAGGAACAGAAGGAAGAGACCACGAGGCAGGAAGCACCCGGTTTTAAGACGACCAACGGCTCTTGCTTTAGACGAAACATCTTCCTATTGGTCGCAGTTCAGAATCCCGTATGACGCCACGGGAAAGGCGGAGAAACCAGACCAGTCTCGCGAGAATACCAAGCGCATGCGTACTCTGACTCAGGCGGGTTGGCCAGCGCCAGATAATGGCGCCACCTAGAGGGGCTGGGGCCAGTGGCCTCCAACATCTCACCCTTCTCAAATATTAAGCAACGAGGAAGTCCTATAAGAGGGTGGAGACAGTGATCATCCCCCAGAATACATCGTGGACTTGCGTGGGGGTCATCCCTAATCCCTTGACAGATCGAGATGCCCTCAGCCTGTCCTCTGCCTTTTGCTGGGAAGGGAATTAAGACAGATACCCTTATGCAGGATGATGTGTCTCTCGGGACATAGGTATGTCCCGTGCGATGCCCTTGGCTCAGCATACCTCTTAGGACACGGGCTGAACGCTCCATCTAGTGCAATAGACAAGGCAGTCTAGGTGTGTAGGAGCTGTCTAAGCCACAATATCTCTATTGCTTTATCATAATTAGTCATACCTCTATCGAGGTTTCTGAGTCTAGAGCCATTAAGGCTTGAGCCGAAACTGTCTTGTTTCTCGGACTTTGGATTCTGAACCTACAAACCGTCTAGAGAAGAATGACTAGTCCTCCACAAAAGGCTAGGTCAGATATATCCACCCCCACCCATCTTTTGGAGTAGGGGAAGAGGGGATTTATGGAGTGAGCTCTCTGGTCAGCGACAGGTCTAGCCGAGTGGAATTGGCCTGGACGATCGCCACTTGCAGGTCACGAAGGGTCTGTTCAAACTTAGACGACCAATTCTGTAAGAAAATTGAGAGAGGCTTTTCGAAAGATTAGTTGTCTTTGTAAAGTTTTATATTGAATAGAGGTTATGTATAAGCCAGCAAGTTATTGCTCACACCTCAATTGTGCCAATTACTGAGGTGGACAGTTTGTTAACCGCCTGTGCAGTCTGCACTATTTTTGAAAGTGCATCAGATAGTTGTGAGCTACTGGGAGGCCACGGTGATATGGGTGTGACTCGTGGCACGTGAGTCACTACTGCAAAGAAATAAAGCTGAGCATCTCAGCATAAGGCATAAAGGCAATTATCAAATTTGTATCTCAATTTATCTATAATTTTTGAAGCATTGCTAACAATCTAAATAACTGGTGGTTAAATTGGGAGAAAATGAAAATATTTTAGGCGTGGCCCAACCTATATTTTTGGATTGGCAACTGTTACATGGTAAAATTGAATTTTTATCTGGCCTGCCTGAGCAAAAGGAAGCCAATTTTGGTTTTATTAAACTCTGTTTCCTTTGTCAGGCTGCCGAGAAATTTTTTAGTAATATATCTGAACTATTTTTAACTAAAACATAAACCTCTCTTTAACCCCAAACTTCTATTTTCTTTAAAGCTATGTAGTGGTATTATACATCACCGGCATTGGCAGAGGGAAGGTGGGCATTATCTTCTATCACTGTCACCAAACACATCAACTGGAGAAGGCGAGGAGCTCTGGGATCCAAACTGGATTTTTTTTATCCTGTGGAAAAACACAGACAGCTCCCCGGGATCTTATTAAAATAGGATCCGGGCCTTTTCATTTATATTCCCCCTTTCTGTTTTAAAAAATAGGATTTTAAGGTCTGATGTGCACGTTTAATAATGCCTTGTCTTTGAGGGTTGTATGGTAACCTGGTAAGGTGTGTCACTTGCATTTGTGCACAAAATTGGGCGAATTTTTGGGAGCTGTAAGCTGGCCCATTATCAGTCTTGAGGTAAGCTGGTTTGTCTCAGGCGCTCTATGCCTCTAAGCAATGTTGAATAACATGTATGGTCTCAATAGAAACATGTATAAATTGAAGCTTTTTGCAGCTTACAACGGATTAGCAAAGGCAGCAGCGACCAGGCGTGTAGTTTGGTCAGCCAAATTATTTTCTTTGTTCATAGGGCCCGGGAGTCCCGAATGTGCCCGTATATGGGTGATATAGAAGGGCTATGGTACAAAACAGAGCAGACACTGTATTGGAAGGATTAATAACACTGGCCGTTTTAAGTAACTGAAAGGCATTTACCACATAATGGGAATCAGACACAATATTAAGCGGACAATCAAACTTTTGTAAAACTTCTAACACAATTAGACATTTAACAATCTGGGGTGATTTTTGACCAGACACAATATTAAGCAGACAATCAAACTTTTGTAAAACTTCTAACACAATTAGACATTTAACAATCTGGGGTGATTTTTGACCAGACACAATATTAAGCAGACAATCAAACTTTTGTAAAACTTCTAACACAATTAGACATTTAACAATCTGGGGTGATTTTTGACCAAAATCTTTGAAAAATGTCTGTGAATTTATAATATAAGCACCCCTTCCATTTCCTGAGCCATCTGTATATACAGTTAAGCCATCTTTTAAAGGCACTGAGGAAGTAACACGTGGATATACCACAGGGTGATAAGCCAAACTGTAACAAAGGATATTTAGGATAATGATTATCAATTTTTCCAGGAAACATCAAACAAAGGCTTTAAATCTGTAGTGGGAATTTTCAAAAAAGGTCTAAGCCAATTAATATATTTTATGGAAAAGTGGAGGGCTTAAAAATATGTTTTCTAGCAAGCTGTTCCGCAACAGGCTCAATCACTGCCTTAAGCTTATCAGAGGTCAGTGGCCACTGAGGAACCCATATTGGCACCTCTGTTTTTCAAGGTATGAGTCGTGCTGTCTCAGTGGCACCTAAGAAAAACCTAGGCCCTGTCTTTGCCTATGAATCTTGGGCGTGGTTTGTCTTTGTCTTAACCGCCCCAGGCCCTGTCTTTCCTCATACCATGAGGAGCCAAACTTTAAATTTAAATTTTTAAGTTTCCGTACCTTTAGTTTCTGGTTCCCTATCTCCCCCAAATCTTTTATTTTTTGGGGGGGTCCTTTTTTACTTATCGAGTATTCCTATTTTCAAGTTTCCGTACCTTTAGTTTCTGGTTCCCTATCTCCCCCAAATCTTTTATTTTTCTGGGGGGTCCTTTTTTACTTATCGAGTATTCCTAACTCCCCCATATCTTTTATTTTTCCGGGGGTCTTTTTTCACTTTTTCTGGCGCGCGCCTAACCTCACACGGCTCCCGGTTTCTGACATGTTGCCCCGAACTTTCTTTATGATATCTCGCCCTCTAGCTATCAGATCTCTACAGGCCTTCTCTTCTACAGAGTTCTTTAGAGTACCCTGTGCCATCTCAATACCACGCTGCCTAAGCAGGGAGTCTGGTGCTGTTATGATAGACTGGGGGGATCCCACTGACCAGCGGAAGCAGAAAACAACCACGAAGAAAACCAGAAACACTGCCAAAGCAAGCACTAAGGCCTCAAAAAATCCTTTCAAAAGTCCCAAACCAAAGTTCAGTTCAGACATACCTCTCCGAGTAACCTGTCCGCAGTTCTGAATCCTGTCTGGCGGTGCAAACGATGTAAATTCCCGGGTTCCGGCACCACTTGTTCCGCGCCTATCTCTCGCCCGCGAGGAAAGACACGGCACACACTTAGGATCCTTCTGCAGTATAACTTTAATGTATCTTAGGGGAGAGCATTTAGCTTACGGAAAATGGAGAGGGGAGGAGAAAGAGAGAGCCGGCAGAGAGGCCGGCAGAGAGGCAGGGGCCACTGCGCAAGAGCCAGCGGCGGCGGGCCCCCAGCGGGGAAAAGGGAAGCCAGAGAGAGCTAGGCCCCGGCGTGGTCCGGGCCGGACCATCTGCCACGTGGCCTAGAGCCGGCGCCCTTGAGCCGGGCCGGCGTCTGTGCGCACGGCGGGGCGGAGAGGGAGAGAGGAACAGAAGGAAGAGACCACGAGGCAGGAAGCACCCGGTTTTAAGACGACCAACGGCTCTTGCTTTAGACGAAACATCTTCCTATTGGTCGCAGTTCAGAATCCCATATGACGCCACGGGAAAGGCGGAGAAACCAGACCAGTCTCGCGAGAATACCAAGCGCATGCGTACTCTGACTCAGGCGGGTTGGCCAGCGCCAGATAATGGCGCCACCTAGAGGGGCTGGGGCCAGTGGCCTCCAACAAGATAAAGCATTTTTCTCACAAATCTCATAATGTAACTGAAGAAGGAAACAATTAAAAAGGAGAATTACAAAAGAAGATGGCTGTTGGAATGATGGATGAGTGATGTGAATCCAGGTTCATGGGAAGAGTAACTATATAAACAGAGCCTGGAGATAGACAAAAAGAGAAGTTGTTAGGGAAAGCTACTCTCCCTGGTGACCTTTGCCTCCTTTGAAAAAGTCATGCCTATTTGACCAGCCACATGAGCAAAGGGAGAGAGGTAAACAATAAGGCAAGGTTAGCAAAATCACAGGTTATCTTGTGTACGTGGTAGTGGGGGCTGAGGCAGGGGGGTCTGGGGTGACAATAAACTAAAAGCACAAAGAAGAGAAGAAGTACTCCCCATGGTCAGTGACCTAGAAAACCTCATCTTGATGACTCAGTAAAAGGGTGGGAAGATTCAGTATGGAAACAGTGAGTACGATAGTTATGCATGGAAGTTCTCATGACTGCAGCTGTTACTACAGCACACAAGAGGTATAGGTTGAGCTTGAATGGATGGAAATGGAAGCAAGAACACACACACACACACACACACACACATACACAATACACATACACAAAATATCTTTAAAAAGAATGGAAAGAACTTTGTTTCATTATAAAAAAACCAAGTATGATTTTCTAACTTGTGGCCTCAAATGATGGATAGATCCATTCCATACTAAGAACCTAGGGATGGCACATAAAATAGTTTCAAAGTGACTTTGGGTGAAAGAAGAGAGAAGCAGGCATGTCTGCTCCGCTCACACTCTGGGACTCTTCATCAGCACAAACAGGCCAAAGATATGAAACCCCTGATTTCTCTATCCCAGCTGAGCTTCTCCTCCAGAGAATACCAGGTTCTGCCAGGAATACCAGGGTGCCAGTTCACAAAATCCAAGATAGCATGGTCACCCTATATAGGATGATGGCTAAAGTAGGAGATTTAAGTCTTATCCAGAGCCACCTACATAATAGAAAGAAAGATGAACTACTTAATTTTGTATCACAGCAAGAATATGAGAATTCACAGCTTGAAAGACTAGCTCAGTAAGTCAATTCTAAGGATGATGGTAGCATAATGTTCCAAGTATCTAGTAAGAATTTGAAATTTGCCATCATAAAATATCATAATAATCACACATAGGCTAGACAGATTGTTCACTTGTTGAGCAATATTCTTGTTCTTGCAGGAAACTGAGTTAAGTTCCCCAGAATCCACATCAAATATTCAAAATTGTAACTCTAGTTCCCAGAGATCCTATGATCCTATGCCTTCTGGTTTCTGTGAGCACCTCCATGCATGTGGTGCATGTAAATCAAGCATACACACATACACACATATGTGCACACACACACACATAAATAGTAATAACAAAATAAGAACTTTTAAGACAAATGAAATTCATAAAATTTTGGTAAAGACGTAGAAACTATAATAATAATTTACAAAGTAAAATAAAATTAAAAATAAACATTAAACATTGCTACATGAAGCAACCAACACAATAAAATGGTTCAAAGAATGAGAAATTAGAGACTTAGGTTACAACAGTAAAACTCTGTCATTTCATATAATCAGAATTCCAGAAATGGAAGAAAAAAAAACTTGGAGCTAAAAGAGTATTAGGAAAACTAATAGCTAAAAACTTCTCCAGAGAAAGCACAAACCTAATATACAAGAAGCTAAAAATTTTCTGAGTAGAATAAAATCAAGGGAAATACTCTAAAATATATTATAATTTAACAAGTTAAAACTAAAAGTGATCATCAAAATGTCTTAGAGGGTAAAGTAAAACTAGGGACCTAAACTCATCCACTGGAAAACAAATCAAGAGGAAAGAGAGAACCAGTGCCAGAAAGTTGTCTTTTGATACCCATACATGCATGTGGTACACTTAAGTACACACCACACACACACACACCCATACACACACACACACACACACACACACACACACACACACAAATAAAATAAAACTAAAATCAGTGGTTAAATAAAATGAACGACACATTATCCATACAAGGTACCAACTAGATCAACAATGGATTTTATATCTGAAACCAGAATGGTTAGGGATAAACAAATATGGCAGTTTTGTGTTTTAAGAAAACAACTATCAGCTGCTATTATTTATGACAAACTATTTGTGGCAATGAAGAGAAAAATAAAATATTCCAATATAAACAAGGAAAAATGAATGCTTCTTGCTCCAGAGGAAGCATTATGCCTAACATGATAGGCATAATAAAAGAAATACTCATAACATTAGAAAGAATGAACAGTGATGTGAAAAATATTGCTACAAATACTAAAGTGGACTTTTCCTCATAAGTTTTATAAAACATGTTTGATAATTGCAATAGACTTCATAGAGCAATCTCACAGTCGAAATAATAATAGAAAGAAGAGTTGTTAAATAAACAAATATGGAAGTAGGGTTCCACACTTGAGTTACAGGGATACTAAAGCTAATAAATAGGTTACATATCTAAATAGTTAACCAGAACAAGCTACAATAAAATCACAGAATGGTGTAATACACGTTATATTTGCCAAATCATAGCGATTCCTTCAAAAATCCAATAGAGACATAGTAGAAAGACAAGAAAAATTAAGCAAAGAAAAACAACCAACAAAACCAAAGACTAGAATAACACACTAGATACAGTCCCTCTACTCCCCCAGACTCTATACATCCTGCTCCAGGGGCTTGCATAAATCTTTTTGATCCTCCCCTCCAAGTATTCTGCAGAAACTTTAATCTCTGGCCTGGGTCCTGGAGTCCCACATCTCATGTTATAACTTGGTCTGGCTATCACTGCCTATATCACACACAAACTCTACTCTTCCTTCAAGATCCACTCTGCCTGCCACTGAGTCACAGGCCCCTCCCACACCATGGTCAACTTCTCTGCCTTGATAGATCTACTCCTACACTCTAAGCTACACCCAAGACACATCCTGCATACCAGTCAAGTCCACTCTATCTACCTGACTTCATTCTACCTAGTTATTTTTGACCTCTATGCCACACCTGCACATCTTTTCTGCCCCAACCTGCTCTGCTCTTATCAGATTTTATAAAATCTAGGCATGTAGACAGAAGAAATCTACTGCATATACTTTATAAAAATTAAAATATACAAATATAAAGTTTAAAAGATCAAGCTTGTTTATATTCTCACTCCAGAATTTACCACTCCTTTAGAAAGTTCTGCAGATGAGAATTACCTAGATGACTACCAGGACACAGAATTTAAAATAATAACCACAAACTTCAACAAACAATTTAAAGTATTTAAAGAAGACAAAAGAAACATCTTAATTAAATTAAAGAGAAAGAGCACATCTCTTTGCAAAATTTGGAGACCATCACAAAAAAGCATAACAAATAAAAATGCAAAGTTGTAGACCCCAATCCCCAAAGATACATCTACAAGAAAATTTTCACAGCTATGGCTCAGGGATCATTGTAGAAGGTATGGAAAGTTCATAAGAGCCATGAAAACAGAGTGTTTGCTGTGAGATTGTTTTTGCTCGTGATACTAGAAGTTATAGTCATGAATTCTCACCAAAATTACTGTCCAAACATTATCAGAAAAGGACAATAACAAACATGCCGAAGTGGATGGTGAAAACCCATGAGGCTTCAGTTCACCACAAGGCAAGTACAGGCAACCGAAGAATAACGAGAGCTGGAGAAATGGTCTTTCCAGGAAATGGCATACCAGTTGGTTATCCAATACCCCATAATCAGCCCTCAAAACATACATACAAGTAACATATAGACTGGGGAGTTTGAACATACATATTTAGAAATATATATATATATATGTTACAGCATGTATATGCGTGTGTGTTGTGTACACATATACATATATGTATATAATAATTTATAAAAAGTGGAGATGAGTTTGAAAGAGAGCAAGAAAGGGTATATTGTAGGATTAAATGGAAGACTCTGCTGTGGGACTAGGCTCGTGTACACTGTAAATATTTGTCACCTGTATTAGTTTAATAAAATATTGATTGGTCAGTAAGCAGGCAGGAAGTATAGGCAGGGCTACCAGACTAGCAGAATTCTAGGAACAGGAAAGACAGAGACACAGATGCCAGCCAAGCTCAAAGTACACAAGAAGAGAATGCTGCATTGAAAAAAGATATCAAGCCACATGGCTAACCATAAATAAGAATTATGGGTTAGTTTATGTGTAAGAGCTAGTCAGTAATAAGCCTCAGCTCCTAGTCCAGTATTTACTATAATATTAAGCCTCTGAATTATTTCAGAAGTAGCCACTAGGTATTTAGAAGTTGTGAGAGGCAGAAACCTCTGACTATGAACACAGAACAGAAAAATGATGTAACTATATTATGTCAAAAATATAGAAGTAATATTTTTAAAAGAATAGAATAGCACATTTAGCTCCCAAAATAGCAATAATCTTTTAAAATATATGTGATACAATGTTACAAAAGACACAGATTACCAGAGTGAATTAAAGTATAAATATCCATTAAAATTTAAATATTCCTCAAAGAAAACTCACAAAAACTTCAATAAAATTATAAAATGATCAATTTGATAGAAATATCGTACAGGCTGTAACAACCATGCTAATTATGTTAAGCCAACACTCACAGAGCTGAAAGCAGAAGTGAGCAGACCCACAATACAAAACTTCACAGTTAGCAACTGACAGAAGGATGAGGTAGAAACTGAGCATATTCTGTGAAGAAGTAGAAACGCTAAATCATATCAAAATAAAATATTTTATTTTATAATGACTGAATCTTATAGTTGTCTGACATTGTCTGAGGAGCAAAAGGAAGTCACATGCTCTCTTTATAGCAGATCCCCTGGAGAGAAGTCTGCACCAGAAGCAGTGCTACACTGCTTTCTCACAGTGCTAAGGAAATCCAAGGTAAACTCCATCACACCCTGGAGCTAAATTTAGAAGAAATCTTTACTTTCAATGAGACTAGCCGCAAGGCCCAGGACTTCTTCAGATGACTCAGTGAGACAGAACTCTGCCAGAGTCCTCCCATGCTTACGGAAGCTCTTTCCAGTGTGTTGACTACAGTCTACACCCATGACTATCTTCTTTAGTTGGATCTCAATATGCTTTACTTTTTTTTTTTTTTTTTTTTTAACAACTTTCTATACCAAACTCCTAGCACTGGAAATTTTACTTGACAATTTGCACTTGGAATCTCTTAGCTCTTAACAAAAGTAAGCCAGCTTGCTATTTGAATAGCAACAGTGCTGAATTCTGAATGACAATTACAGTTTGACATAAGCAACTTTTAAATTATTTCCAGTAAGTTTGTAAGAGTGAAGGTTTGAGTGCTCCCATTGGCCTTAAGATCCCAGCAGGATCCCAAGCATCTATCTAGCCAGAAAATGCATCCATGTTCCTTTTGCAGTGAAAGGAAAAAGAAGCACTGTGTAGACCTTAGGCTCCTTGGGGCTACCTTTTGTTTTTTATGCTTAGAACACTGGATTACTTTTAACTTTGAGAGAAAATACTGATAGCAATGTAAGTGAGGGAGAGGTATCCTTATATAGTGAGCTAATGGGAATATTTGTTTTATACCCCCTGAGAGATGCACACTCATTTCCTTCTCATTGTTTTGAAGGGTTTTCCTGTTTCTCTACCAGAAGAACCCTATTCTGCTGCTAGCTATCACATTTTCTCTTTCTTCTGCAATCATCTAACAGATGCTATCCAATTTCACGTTGGCCAGTACATTATCTGCATTCTAGGTTTTGTAATACACACACACATACACCCCCCCCCACACACACCTTACTCACACATATACCATGAAGCATTATGCAAGTCAATAAGAGAGAAAGAAAAAAAAGAAGTTAGGAAGGAAAGGAGGGAGAGAGGAAGGAAGGAAGAGGAAGGAGAGATGGAGTGGGAGAAGGAGAAAGGAAAGAATAAAGGGGAGGAAAGAGGAAGGAGAGAGAGAGAGAAAGAGAGAGAGAGAGTAAACAAAAAGATCCATTACATCTTTTATGTGTGCCTGTTTGCCAAGCAAATGCCCCAACCTCAGGAGGCATGAGAAACATGTACCCTTGACCTGAAAGGGCCATCTGGTTGGACACTGGCTTCTGAGAATAGCTTCATTCCTCAAACTGGTTCTACTGGTCAACCACAAATTGCAGATGTCTTTTCTGTAAACGGCGTTAAGTGTCCTGCATGATTAGCTAATATATGCAGACTGCCCTGCCTGTGACCCCAGAAGGTATAGATGGTGGACGGACTGAGACTGCTCAGCCCTCTGCCACAGTGCTGAAGATGACAGCACACTTCCGGAAACTTCAGTGCCTTAGGATACATATTTTTACTTCTCATCACCCCAAACCTCAGAATAACAAGCCCTTGTGTCCTTAAGAATCTTTAGTTTATGTAACTGCTTTGTCACACGTTCATCTTATAAAATAAGCTTAACATTTTAGTGTGAAGTGAATTAACTTTATAATACAGCACTGCTGCTGTGAAACCACATACTGTAGAATGGGCAGCCTAAGAAAATGTCCAGAAAGCCTCCAAATTCCTTTCTCAGGTATCCTTATTTACTTTCCAGTTTCTGTCTCAAATCTTTTATCTTTCCAGGGAATCAGTTGCAGGATGGCCTTTGTCTACCCTGTTGCCTCTGTGATCTTTAATTAGTACATGGTACCTCTAGTATGTGTGCCCTTTACCTGGGTCCATGTCTATGCTGTGGAAGTTAGCTCTGTGCTGAGCTTCAGAGCCAGATGAAACTAAGATGCAAGGTGGCCACCCAAGGGTGCACTTCCCTTTTCACTGCCAGTGTTGCTCTGAGGTAGAAGCCATTGCCACACCATGCTAACTAGCTGGGGCTTAGCCCACTTTGGTTTTTGTGTTGTTGTTAAGCTTGCTGGTGTGTTTCTGAGCTTTTCTTCAGATTCGCCTGTAGAGACTGTTTCCCAGAATGCACAGACAGTCCAGCATCTCTTTTATACTCCTACTTTCTGGATATCTGGCATTTTCTAGCCCCTGATGAAGAAATCTGCAGTCTAAGTCTACTAGGCTTCCATTCAAAGACCATGTCAGTGAGCCACTGGATCTAATTCTTCAGCTTATTCTGTCACTTATATCTAAGGAGCATTTTTGTAAGTACATAGGAGGATAATGGAGTAAAATAATTCTATTAATGTAGGTCTGGGAGAGTCTACCTAATCCATGGGGAACAAACTCATTTGATTTGAAAGACATGCTCTTCGAAAAGTGATTCTTTTGCGGTAAATGCTCACTTAGAATTAGGTTTAATCCCTAGCAGTACATACATATCTGTTGGATTTTTTCCCATGGAACAAGTTTGGTATGGAGTTGATGGTTTTAAGAAAACCTATGTGAAGCTCTCAACTGATGTTCTTTTTATTTTGAGTGAGGGAAGGCTCAGACCGTATTCTCACGTATTGAAAAGTCTCCAGTCTGGACTCTCTAGGACCTGAAAGCCTTCTACTTCAGCACTTGGTGACTTGCCATGAGCTCTCTCGCAGTAGGCTTTATGTGTTTCTTCTCATAATTCTTCCTCTTTTAATTATCTCTCTTTAAATTTTCTGCAACACTTCATCCTGATTCTTAGATCCAAAGAACAAAAAGAATTGAGGGAACAGAAAATGCAAAAGAAAGTGAGGGTTACCTAGATCTTCCAAAGGGACGGGACAGAGCTTTCCATTAGGTCCTGTTCATGTGTCTACAGACAGAGAGCTGTAGTATAGATACTTTGTCAATCCTAATGATTGCAGGGGTACACTTAGCAAGCCAACAGAAGACTGGCCAGGAGAAAAAGGAATCAAGATGAGAAAATCTATTTTCAGCACATCTTCAATAGTTTCAAGAACAGAATAGTAGCCAGAGGTCTAAATAACAGTGCACAGTGTTTGTGGCATATGATTTGTGAAGGTGGTACTCTCTTTTGTGTTTATTTATTCCTTCAATGCTCCATTAAATGGTGAATTTTTTACTTATACTTTTTATTTTTGTTAGAAAATGACCTTGCTGAGCTACACAGATCAAGCACTACTCCATGAATTGAAACTCAGAGCTTACACAAAAGTGAGGAAAAAAAAAAAAAGCAATATTTTTCTTTCTTTTATAGCTAATTCATTACTGCATAGGTTCAAAAGAGATCCTGGGTGCAGAAACTATGCAAAAAAAAACAGTGGTTAAAGAGGCTGGTGCCTTTCAGATGACACTTTTGTAGAGGTCCTTACCTTGTATTTATAATGCTTACTCAAATGTGAAAGAATGCCTATGAGGTGTAAACTTTAGGAATAGGTACCATTCCTGACAGATGCTATTTCCCTCAGACAGGTTCCCTGGGTGTTCCCACCACTTAGGGATAGTTCAGACTCTATGGCAGATGAATCTGTCCCCATACCTGTGCACACTGGTGCCTATGTATTAAGTAAATTGCTGCTATTTCTGGCTTCCAAATCTGCAGCCTTAGCTGTTCATGTAGGTCCGGTTCATCTTCTGAAAACATCTCCCTTCAACTTTGGCCAAGAGTTTACAGGACAAAGACTGGTGTTGGAGCTTTAACTCTACCCTGTGCTCAGGGCAAGTCTCAGTGTCCACACCTTTGAAGCAAGTGGCTAGTAAAATCTATGATTACACAGATTTTGGCCATATATTTGTTTTTCTCCTTGAACACCCATCTTAGTCTCTTATGTATGTCTGGTTCCCTTTTTCTTCACAACACCAGGGACAAGGAACAGGTCTTTGGATGTGTTCACCCTTTATTCCTCTTCTATTGATTGTATTTCTTCAAATCACAGGAGGAAAGCCAAGCATCCGAGAATGCCACCTAGCCTCTCCATACTGAAGTGCATGCCCTTCTGTGGACACAGCTCTAGATCTTGTCCACTAAAATGTTCCTAGCCACATCAGCAATCAGCACCTGCCATTTACCAGATGAAGGTGTAGAGGATCTGATAAGATCAGCCCATCTTTCATACCAAGGTGGGGAAAGAGTGGAATGTGGCAACCACGACTTTGGCAGCATAGCTCAGGGATGTGTGGCACCAAAGTATCAGCCAAGCCCTCTGAACATATGTGCTGAGAATAGCATCCTGCTATTGCACATCTTCTTCTCCACATGTGCCCAGCAGATGTGACGTGCCTATGCAGGTGACAAACAGTTCTAGTGTCAGCATAGCAGTGCTGCCTTCAGGGCTCTACTCCATTGTAGTTTTATCCCCTTACAGCATGGTCATCTCCATGCCATGGCCATCTCTTTAAAGGCCAAGTACATTTGTTCATTTCACCTTAAGGGCCTTAGGGAAGGACATTTGCGTCCAACATTTCCCTTAGGAAGTTACTTTGCTCAGATGGTTACCTTCTGCCCAGTGATCCAGCCGCCCCTGTTTTCTTTTCACTTTGAAAATTACAGAAAGAAAAAGAAATCTGAATTTTTTTCCCTAAGGCGAATATGATTCCATCTCTCCTAAGCCATTACCTTTCAAAACAGATCAATAACCTGGAAGATAGATTGCACTTTGGCATGTGCGGCCTTCGCACTCTCTCAAACGGCATGTGCAGCCAGGGCAGGTCAAAGAGCCCCAGGGTACTTCCTTGTTCCATTGACCTCAGTCTGCTGCCCTTCTACTGCACACAGACCCACCCAGGTACCCCAAGCTGGTGCTCTAACACTGCTGCACTCCTGTTTCTCACCTGCTGACCTGTCCTCCTGCTGCTTATCTCTAGCTCGCCCATCTGTTCCACCACCTGCTGTGAGAATGCACTCCCCCCCCTCTCCTGCTGCTCAGCCCACCTGTTGGTTCCTGACTATTCTTTCTGTTTTTTGCACTCCACCTCTGTCACAGCCAGATCACTTTTCAGGCAGACTCATCTGCCACAGTGTCTGGCTAGCTGCCCTGGCGATGTCCTCCTGAAAAGCAAGATCCACTCTCAGCTCTTGGGCCATTGCAGAGCAGCCTGCCAACTCATCCCTGATTGAACTATTGACACAATGACTTGGTGTTGATGAGAGAGAGGATCTTCCACCTGTCTCAGGCTTTAGTGCTCCAATCAGCTGTTACCCGTCTGTGTAAAAACCCTGAGTCTTACAGTGGAATTGTGTCTGTTTCAGCATGTAATCCCTAATAGCAGAGTTGTGACTAAGACCCAAAGCCAAGGCTTTTGTGGATACTGTAGCAATAATGGAAATGTAGAGTGTCTGAAAGTGCAGGGGTAAAGCTCCCCATGAACACCTCATTTCCAAAGAGTCCACAGAGGGGCTGGCTTTTTCCATACTTGGAGAAATACACCTTAAAGCTAGCGAGGAAGGAGACTCTGACTGGGTGCTTTCTAGAGAAAGGATGGAAAGCAGCAAAAAAAAAAAAAAAAAAAAAAAAGAAAAAAAAAAAGAAAGAACCTGTTGAGAGAAAGTATGTAATGAGATTATGTTATTACATTATAAATAGTTGTCCCGCCTACTAATTGAATAAAAATACTGATTAGCCAAAGACAGACAGGAAGTGTGGGTGGGGCTACCAAACTAAAAAATACTCTAAAAACAAAAAAACAAACAAAACTAAACACCAAAAAAAGCCAAAAAATACAAAAAACAACTCTACTACTCTAAAAAAAAAAAGCCAAGTCACACAGCTAAACAAAATAAAAATCATAATAAATTTAAAAACAAAAATTAATTATGCCAAAGCTATAAACTAATCAACATAAAGGTAATACAAATGTCTATATATTTCTGTAAGGCTGCAGATCTACGCGTCTGCAAGTTTCCAAGTCTAAAGCACAGCCCAAACAAATCAAAAACTTAATGTACAAGCGGGAATGAGAAGAGATATAGGTGAGCAAGAGAGACTAAATATAAGGGTTATTATTATTTTTTAAAAACAATCATAGATTTCAGAAAAGCAGTAAAATTTACAAAGCAAGAGCAAAAGAAATGTCTTAAAACAAGGAGTTTACTATATCAGAATGATAAATGATATTTCTACACATTAAACAAAAAATACATCAACGCTATCAAAGAATTTGAGCATAATATTTCAGCTTTATTATGTGACTTTCCCTTGGCACACACACATAGAGAACCATCTATCAGCCCTGACACCTCTAGATTCAACCAGGGATTCCTTCTATGGGGCCAGGGTTCAGCAGCAGTGACAAACACACAGAAACACAAGCCATGATTCGAACGAACAGCCTCATCCCTTCTGCATAGCATGAACAGCATACTCCTCGGTGAACAGAACACCAGCCAACAAATCCTCAAACTGGGGTCACCCCACTGGCAGCCCTTCATGAGCTGGCAGAAAGTGTATATAATCAGATCAAGAAAACAGAGAACAGGGCTGGTTTTCTTGCCCTCTCTTAGTGAGTGAATGTATCACCTTGCATAGACTTGAAGCTGCTAACCACTGGCTGTTTACCAACTGCTGTGCATAAATGGTAGGTTCACAGCTGAGTGAGAGAATGCTGCAGAATGCATGCAATTGGGTAACAGCTGGAAAAGTCATTGAAATATGATATCTATCCCTAAATAGTCATATTTTATTATTTGAGGGCTATAAACGGTTAAAGAAATAGAATCCTCTTTTGGGAAATATTTCTTTATGTTTCATCATGTCCCATTTCCCCCAAAGATTCAAACAAATAATGTCCCGGTGGTGGGAAATCACACTTGGCAGATCTTGGTATCCCTGGAGAGTATCTCTCCAGAACAACAGAACTCTTGTTAAGTTCTTTTGGAGGTTGGGACTTTGAAGGCTTTTCCTGATACCGAAGACAAACTGCTCATAGAGTGGTAGCCCATGCTGTCTTCCACCTACGCCTTATGAAGGCCCTGACCATTGCCACAACTAAATCACTTGGGAAGTCAGCTATCAAATCTTGGTAGATAAACCAAAAATTATTCAGCTTCAATGAAACATGGTGGCTTTGTTGCTCTTAACTCTATTGGATGGTCAATCCTTTTTTGCTTAATAAATACACAATTGAGCTTATTATGCATATATTAACATATATGCAAGAGTCCATGCAAGAGTTTACTCATCACATTGAGTTCCTACCACAAACCTGTCAGTTATTACCATAAGCAAAACATTCTATTATTATTATTATTATTCTACTATTTTGAAAATAAGCAGGAGAATTTTTACACTTTGATTGAAACACAATTATTTGCTTGTATCTCTAATGAGTATTTTGAGAAAAATAAGGTGAATGACAAAAATAAAAACCAAAGACTAAGAGGTCTATGAATTGCTTTCCTGGTCCGCAGCATTTAAACTGAAATTCAGAAGGAGAAAAGATGGGTTTGGCTAACCCAGGAGGTGATGGCAAGTTCAGAGGTGAGGTGTATGAAGACCTAGTGATGAGCCTGAGGCAAGAACAGGAAAAAAAAAAGCTAGTCACTCCATAGTCAGCCAGGGAGTGACTCCACCCAGCTCACACTGTCTGAACAGAAGCAAAGGAGCAGTGTTGGCAACCTCCTGTCAGCGCTATATGAAAATATAAAGAATGGGACCAGATTATACAGGACTTCTGCTCAACAGTATTGTGTTTAACTGTAAGAAGAGAATATCTACCAACCACAGGGGTTTAGACTAATATCAAACTGAATTCTCAGATTATCTCAGATCATGTCAAGGCTAGTTCAATAACATCCTCCAAGCATTACTTATTTTAGTCTTCTCCTATTGTTAGCAAGTTGACCTCGCAGGATGGCCTCAGGGCCTCCAGAGACTACCTTATTCCTTGCAAGTAAAAATAATGAAGAAAATTAGAGAGAGCTGTGTACCAAACAGCTCTTTTAGCTTGCTATGTTTTCTTCAGGATACCACATGGTTTCTGAAAATGGTATTCAGGGAAAAGGATAAAATCCAGATTTTATGGAAGAATCTCTGCCACACTCTCCTTGGCCATGATAAGAACGTGCATCCTACCCTATCTCAACTTTGTGTCCCCTTTTTTCTTTTTTGATAACCCACCAAATCCGGTTGATGCTGCCCATCTATCTGTACATGGTCTTCCACTGAAGAAGTAGAAGCCATACATAACCAGGGACCACACTGTTCACAAATAAAACTCACTCTACATTTACTAAAATCTACAAACTGCCAATGGCTCCTTAGTTATGGATGAGGGTTCAGAATGGCCTCCCCACTCCAGGCTTGAAAAACATTGAATGGAACTTGGAAGTTCTCAGACTGCTACTGTTAACAGGAATCCTAAATTGCCTGATGATAAAAACCTGGAGCCAGATGTTGGGGTAAATGCTGAAAGATTAGAGAGAAAAGGAACAAGCCACATCTCTTCTCACCTCACCAACTCGTCAGCTGAAAGGGGAGATCCTGTCTGCACAAATCCTCAACCTCTCAAACTGAATAGTTCTTTTGATCCTGCCTTATACTTCTTTCTCTGCCCAGTCATCTCATTTCCTGTCTCAACCTTCCTAGTGCTGAGATAAAAGACCTGTGACTCCCAAGTCCTTGGATTAAGGCATGAGTCATCACTGCCTGGTTCTATCTCTCTGTGAGACTGGATTAATCTTGTGTAGCCCAGGGTGGCCTTAAATTTCTAGAAATCCATCTGCCTCTGTCTCCAGGATGCAAGTACTAGGATTAAAGATGTTTGCCACCACTGCCTGACCTCTGTGGCTAACTCTGTGGCCAACTTTGCCCTCTGATCTTCATGAAAACTTAATTTGTTAGAGGATATACAAAATATAACCACAGACTACTGTTCGGTGGTTCAGCCATCAAGGTCTTCATTTGTGCAGATGACTAGAATAATGCAGGAGCAGAGTTTATTCCATTTAATTGCCTTCCCTTGACATTTCTCTAATAGCTAAAGATGTTGAGCAATTTTTTAGTGCCTTTCAGCCATTTGTAATTCTTCTGTTGAGAATTCTCTTTTTATCTCTGAAGGCCATATTTTAATTGGGTTATTTAGGTTTGTGGGCTCTAGTTTCTTGAGTTCTCTATATATTTTAGAGATTAGTCCTTTATCAGATGTAGGGTTGGTAAAGGTCGTTTTCCATTCTGTAGACTGTCGTTTTGTCTCATTGATTGTGTCCTTTGCCTTACAGAAGCTTCTCAGTTTCAGGAGGTCCCATTTATTGATTGTTCTTAGTGTCTGTGCTATTGGTACTATATTTAGAAAGCGTCACCTGTGACA
The DNA here is from genome assembly GCA_033318265.1 of Phyllotis vaccarum. Lineage (NCBI taxonomy): Eukaryota > Metazoa > Chordata > Mammalia > Rodentia > Cricetidae > Phyllotis > Phyllotis vaccarum. The sequence goes on from JARWLC010000002.1 coordinate 180,804,133, forward strand.
ATGCATTGGAAGATGTTTCACACTTTCCTTTCTACCAAATTCAGTGTAGCTGGGTTTATGTTGAGGTCTTTGATCCACTTGGATTTGAGTTTTGTGCAAGGTGATAGGTTTGGATCTATTTGCATTCTTCTACATACTACCAATCAGATATGTTAAGATCATTTGTTGAAGATACAAGCCTTTTCTCATTAAATTTTTTGGCCTCTTTGTTGGAAATCAGGTGTTCATAGGTGTATGGGTTAATATTGGGGTCTTCAATTTGATTCTATTGATCCATAAGTCTGTTTTTATGCCAGTACCAGACTTTTTATTACTGGAGCTCTGTAATATAGCTTGAAGTCAGGGATCGTGATTCCTCCTGAAGTTCTTTTATTGAGCAGGATTGTTTGGGCAATCCTGGATCCTTTTATTCCATATGAAGTAGATTGTTCTTTCAAGGTCTGTAAAATTTGTGTTGGCATTTTGATGGGGATTACACTGAATCTATAGATTGCTTTTGGTAAAGTTGCCATTTTTACTTTGTTGATCTTACTTATCCAGGAGCATGGGAGGTCTTTCCATTTTTAATATCTTCTTCAATTTCTTTCTTCAGTGACTTAAAGTTTTTGTCAAGTAGGTCGGCTACTTCTTTGGTTAGAGTTATGCCAAGATATCTAATGTTATTTTCAGCTATTATAAAGGGTGATGTTTCCCTTCTTTCTTTTTCAGCCATTTTATCCTTAGTGTATAGCAGGGCTATTGATTTTTTTTTTTTTTTTTGAGTTAATCTTGTACCCTGATACATTGCCAGAGGTGTTTATCAGATGTAGGAATTCCCTGGTAAAAATTTTGGGGTAATTTATGGATACAATCATATCATCTGGTAATAGAGACTTCCTCCTTTCCAATTTGTATTCCCTTAATCTTCTTTTGTTCTCCTATTGCTTTAGCTAATACTTCAAGACCTATATTGAATAGATAAGGAGAGAGAGGACAGCCTTGTCTTGTTCCTGATTTTAGTGGGATTGCTTTGAGTGTTTCTCCATTTAGTTTGATGTTGGCTATCAGCTTGCTGTATATCACCTTTATTGTATTTAGGTATTTTCTTTGTATTCCTGATCTCTCCAGGACTTTTATCATGAAGAATTGTTGGATTTTGTCAAAGGCTTTTTCAGTATCAAATGAGATCATCATGTGGATTTTTTTATTTCTTTCAGTTTCTTTATATGATGAATGTTATTCACTATTTACGTATGTTGAACCATCCCTGCATCTCTGAGATGAAGCCTACTTGATCATGGTTGATGACTTTTTTGATATGTTGTTGTATTTGGTTTGACAGAATCTTATTATTTTTGCATTAAATGTTCATGAGGGAGATTGGTCTGTAATTTTCTTTGTTGGATCTTTGAGTGGCTTGAGAATCAGAGTGATTGTGGTCTCATAAATAGAGTTCAGCAATGTTCCTGAAGTTTCTAGTGTATGAAACAGTTTGAAGAGTGTTGAATGTCTGATAGAATTCTACATTGAAACCATCTGGTCCTGGGCTTTGTTTTACTTGGGAAATTTCTAATAACAGTTTCAGTTTCCTTTGGGATTATAGATCTGTTGCACAAATAAATGAGACTCAGGGATAGATCTCTGAGAAAGTCAGAGATATTAGAGAGAATAAACACCACAGTCAGATCTTACCCAGCTGTCTTCCAGCTTCCTCAGCCTGGATTCTTTTAGCTTCCCGTCCTCTGTCTCTCCATGCCCACAATAAGCCTTAAATACTTCCTTGGTAAATTAAGGCATGGCCCCACCACACCTGCTTGGGAACCTGGAATTCCTTCTATAATCTGAAGTGACCTTGACTCAGTTGGGATTAAGGGCATAATGGGTCACCACTCCCAGGTTACTCCCTGTGCTGGGATTAAAGGTTTGAATTACCACTCTCTGATTCTCCTAGACTGACTGTGGTTAGAGCTCTGGAACTTCTGGAGCTTTTATTAACTCCCCACATAGATTGTGGGTAGATGCCCTCTGATATCCCCAAAACTTCTGAAGCTTTTATTGAATCCCCACATAGATCTGTTTAGGTTTTTAAACTGATCTTAATTTAATTTTGGTGTTACCTGTCCAGAAAGCTGTCCATTTCTTTTAGGTTTTCATTTTAGTGGGATATAGATTTTTAGTCTCTGGATTTCCTGGATGTCTGTTGTTATGCCCCCCTTTTCATTTCTGATTCTGTTAATTTGGATATCACTCTCGGCATTTGGTTATTTTGGATAAGTGCTTATCTATCCTGTTGACTTTCTCAATGAACCAACTCTTTGATTTCATTGGTTCTTTGCATTGTTCTCTTTGTTTCTATTGTATTTATTTCACCCCTAAGTTTTATTATTTCCTGCTGTCTATTCCTTTTAGGTGAGTTTGCTTCTAATTGTTTTAAAACATTAAGTTGTGCCGTTAGGTCTCCTGTGTGAGATTTCTCTAAGTTTTTTTCTATAGGCATCTATAACATTGTTTTATGTCCCATAAATTTGTGTATGTTATGAATTCCTTTTCACTGAATTCTACGAAGTCTTTGATTCTTTTTTCTTAATTCCTTCCTTGATCCAGAGGCGGTTCTATTGAGAGATGTTCAGTTTCCATGAATTTGTAGGCATTTTGTGTTTTTGTTGTTATTGTTGAACTCTAGCTTTAGAACATGGTGCTCTGATATGATACAAGGAGTTATTCCCATTTTTTATCTATTGATATTTGCTTTATGACTGAGTATGTGATTAGTTTTAGAGACAGTACCATGGGGTGCTGAGAAGTATGCATATTCCTTTGTTTGGGTAGAAGTTTCTATGTATATCTATTAAGTCCGTTTGGGTCATACATCTGTTAGATTCCTTATTTCTCTGTTGAGCTTCCATCTCGATCTATTTAATGGTGAAAGTGGGTTATTGAAGTCTCCCACTATTAGTGTGTGGGGTTTTATGTGCGGTTTAAGCCTTAGTAGTATTTCTTTTACAAATGTAGGTGCCCTTGTTTTGGGGACATAAATATTCAGGATTGACACTTCATTTTGGTAGATTTTTTCCTGAGATGAATAAGTAGTGTCTGTCCTGGTCTCTTTTGATTGATTTTAGTCTGAAGTCTATTTTGTTAGATATTAGGATGGCTACACCTGCTTGTTTCTTAGGACCATTTGATTGGAAAATCTTTTACCAACCCTTTACTCTGAGCCTGTGTTTGTCTTTGATGTTGAGGTGTGTTTCTTCTATGCAACAGAAGGATGACTTCTGTTTTTGTATCCATCATGTTAGAGTGAGTTTTTATAGGTGAATTGAGTCCATTGATATTAAGGGATATTAATGACCAATGATTGTTCTTTCCAATTGTTTTTGGTGGTAGCATGTGTATATTTCCCTTCTTTGTCTTTTTCTACTGTTTGTGGTTTTGTGGGTGTATCTTGTTTCCTTAAGTTGGAGTTTTCCCTCTAGTGCTTTCTGTAGGGCTGGATTTGTGGATATGCATTGTTTAAACCTGGTTTTGTCACAAAATAACTTGTTTACTCTATTTATGGTAATTGATAGCTTTGCTGGGTATAGTAATCTGGGTTGGCAGCCAAGCTCTTTTAGTCTCTGAATAACGTCTGACCAGGATCTTCTTCCTTTCTTTGTTTCTCTTGAATAGTCTGGTGTTATTCTGATGGGTCTGCCTTTAAAGGTAAATTGACCTTTTTCCTTTGCAGCTCTTAGTATTTTTTTTCTTGTTCTAATGGTTTGGTGATTTGATTATTATGTGGCAAGCAGATATTTTGGGGGATCTAGTCTATTTGGTGTTCTTTAAGCTTCTTGTATATTTATAGGCTTTTCCTTCTTATGTTGGGAAAGTTTTCATCTATGAATTTGTTAAATATATTTTCTGTGCCTTTGAGCTGGTATTTTTCTCCTTTGATTCCAGTTCTTCTCATGGTTTTTTCATGGTATGCCAGATAAAATTTCCTGGACATCCTGTGTTATATAGTTTTTGTTTTAGTGTTTTCTTTAACTGACATATCTATTTCCACTATTGAATCTTCCACTCCAGAGATCGTCTCTTCCATCTCTTGCATTTTGTTGGTTAGGCTTGCATATGTAGCTTTGGTTCATTTCTTCAGGTATCCTTTTTCCAGCTTTGCCTCGGTTTGTGCCTTCTTTATTGCTTCCATTTCAATTTTCAATTCCTAGAATGTTTCTTTCACCTGTTTGCTTTATTTTATTTTAGGGATTTGTTCATGTCTTCCAATTTTTCATTCTTATTTTCTTTTATTTTTTAAGGGAATTTTGTATCCTCTTTAAAAGCGTCTATTATCTTCATAAAGTTGTTTTTAAGGTCGTTTCTTTTTCCTCTTCATTGTTATGCTCAGGTCTTGATGTTATAGAACCACCAGCTTCTTCTGGTGGTGTCTTATTGTTCTTTATATTGTTATATGTATTCTTGGAGTGACATCTGCCTATTGCTTCGTTGGTTCATTCTTAGTCAGCTCTTGGTCAGCTCTTAGTCAGTTGTGAGCCTGGGAACTGAGTGTTTCCAGTAATTATAGGGGCTCCTCTTATTTGGCTCTTAATTCGCTGTAGGCCAAGGAGCTGTGTATCTCCAGTTGTCACAGGGATTATTCTTGGAAGGGTCTTAGTTGGCTCTTAGTCAACTCTTAGTTACTTCTTATTCAGCTGTGGATCTGGAGGGAGGTTTCTGGGTCTCTGGTTGTCAGTGGGTAATAATGCATTTTGCAGTTTGGGCAAGGTTTGGCCCATGAGATGTCTCTCCAGCTGTGTTTTGCCGTGGATTGGGCTTAGGGTTATCTCCCAGCTTTCATTGGTTTAGGGTCAAGTTGGATGTGGTTGGGGTGCCGAGGGCAGTTCCTGGGCCAGGGTTTGGAGACCATTATCTCCGCTTGGTCTGTGGGTTGGCATGTCACTCACCTCTTAGTCAGCTGGAGACCTGGAAGGAGGCTTCTGGGTCTCCAGTTGACAGTCAACTTCTGACTGTTTCAATAAGAAAAACATTGTTAATGGAATATATATGACATGAAAGGGGATTATTTCAGAGAGTAATAAGATACAATAAGAACAAGTATAATTATACATGTATTTATAAATGTCAAAATATTATGTTGTGTGCTAACTACAAAAGAAAAACATGTCATCAATACAGTAACATAATTGAAAACAAATGACAGAGTGCATTTCCTTACTGTTTGAAACTGTCTATAGCTAATGGCTTAATAAGAATTATTCAAATTTCTATATATTTTGCAAAGTGTTTCTTAATCCCATCCAATTAAATAACAATGGAACATTCTTAACTTAGGGTGTAGACAGGGAAATGCCACCACCTCTTCCCAAACTGAGTGGAGGCTTAGAAGAATAAAGCAGTATCTCATGACATACAGGTCACAGCAACCCATAGGTCCTCCTGCTTTGCCTCAATACTCAAGGAACTGTAAAATCGTACTAGAGAACAAGGACTTTCAACAGTTACATTACTTGTCTCTACAAGGTAGAATTAAAAAAAAAAAAAAAAAAAAAGATTAACTATCTGATTCTATCAAAGACAATGAAACAGTTGAAGCAATCCAGTTCTATTGTCCCAGACACTTGCTTTAAGGAGTCATAATTTGAAAAATTTTGTAACAAAGCAAGACGAGGAACACTAAAACATTATAAACAAAGGCATACTCATTTACTCATGAAAATGCTCAAGGGGCCAGAATGGTGCTATCCAACAGCCCAGCTTCATTTTATTTATAATCAGCAAGCATCTTTTGCATTTTGTTTCTGTGGCTGGGATTCAAACACCAATCCATACTCTAGGCTGCTCTGCTTTTATCTAATGCCTTAATTTAATTCTAATTTGTATGACCTTTCTCTAGAGTTTTATCTATACAGTTGCTTTTGGTTTTCTCCCCCCTTTGCCTCCTTTCATTCTTTCCTTTTCTTGCTTATCTTTCTATTTTTTCCACAATCATTTTTAATTCCTGAACAGTGAAATGAAAGTGCCTGAAGAAGATCCTGTTCTGCGCAGTAATGTCAAAATGTACCCACATGCCTTATGTGTTCATAAAGCTTGAAAACACTCATGGGTTCTTTAGCTCACGTTTGCATTTTTTAATTTTTAGTTTTTTGTTTTCTGAGGCAAGGTTTCTCTGTATAGCTTTAGAACCTGTTCCGGAACTTGATCTGTAGATCAAGCTGGCTTCAAATTCACAAAGATTTACCTGCCTCTGCTTCCTGAGTACTGGGACTAAAGACATGTACTTCCACTGTCTAGCCGGACTTGCATTTATGATCTGAGATTTTTTTCTCTCACTTATCATCTAATAATATCTAACTAAATCACAAACCTTCCAATCCTATGGAATAATAAATTTGAATAAAGTCAGCAATAAACAACAAAGTAGAACGTAAGAAAGATCAGCCTAGTATAATTAATAAATATTCTGACTATGGTGACTTGCCAGTACACACACAGAATACTTTTCATGTATCTGTGTATTTAATTCCTTTAACAGTCTCATGAGATTGGTACCATCTTACACTGAGCAGCTGAGAAAACAGATTCTGAGGGCATACAGTGACTTACCCAAGCTATTACAAGTAGTGATGAAAAATGTGTATGGTCTTCAATTGAACGAAGACCATTTAGAAAAACAATCACAAAAAGAGCTAAAGAAGAAAATCCTCATAGACTGTAGTAGTGGAAAATAATTGCCAGTCTTTCACCTGATGCTAGTATTTCAATCCCTGACTGTTGCACAAAATTTAATCATCTTACTCTACAACTTCTCAGTTTTAGAACAGATTGAACATTTTCTCTGTTACCTATCTTTAGTGTTGTTATTGATCTAGTTTTGATAATAGGATAATACTACCTTTGTGTATGAAATTCAGAAAAAATAATTCATGGTCAGGAAAATAAGTATATAGAATTGGTGACACTTCTTTTTTGGTGGTAGGACTTGGTAGAATTCTGAATTTGGATTACCTTAGAAAAGGGATTTCTTTTAGGACAGGTATTTAATTATAAATTTAGTTTTCTCAAAGAATCTAGTTCATGTTGAAATATGATAGTTCAGTTTGTACTTTTCAAAACTGATATATTTCATCTAAGGTGCCAAATAATGTGTGTCAAATTTTTTGTAGTTTTTCTTATATATTTTATTTAATAATCATGTATGTACATAAAGTATTGGGATCAAATCCATGCCAATCAATCACTACCCTTAAATTCCTCCTTAGTCTTCCCTACTATTTTTTTATACCAACTTCATGTACTCACTCTTAAAAAATAAATTTCTGAGTCCATTCACTATTGCCCATTGCCTATATGTTCATAGGTTTAGGATCATGTGATATAGGTAAATTCTCAGGGCATACTTCACTTAAGAAAACTAATTCTCCTTCAGCAACCATAACTTTCTAATATGTTTTCAACTAGTAATGGGATTTTATCAGGCCTTCCCTCTTTCATGCTGGGATTTGGCTGACTTTACTTTGTATAAGTCTTGTGCGTGATGTCTTGGATGTTGCAAACTTATATATGTGATGGCCTCATCACATCAAACAAATAATGCTCCACTGAATCCACCCAGACACTATTTCTGGCTCTATAATCTTTCTATCCCCACTTAGAACTTGATGCTTGAGACTTTATGGGAGATAGTGTGCAGATTACTTTCCCTTTTTGATAAAAGTTATGGTCAGCTGAGAAGAAACAGTTGAAAAAAAATGCCTCTACCACATTGGTCTATAGCCCAGCCTGAAGGCCATTTTCTTGGTTAATGTGAGATGGCTCATCCCTAGACAGATATGCCTGGTGTATAAGAAAGCAGGCTGAATAAGGTATGAAAAGCAAAGCCAGGAAACTGTATTCCTCCATGTTTTCTGCTTTAGTCCCTGCCTCCAGACTCTTATTTGAAGTTCTTGCCCTGATTTACCTCAGTGATGATTGATGATATAGAAATGTAAAACAAATAAACCCTTTTCTTCCCAAGTAGCTAATGAACTTTGTCTTTGTCAAATCAATATAGATAAAACTAAACTATAATGTGGATTTCTCTCTTAGAGCTAGGAACTCCATAGTCTCTTATATAGAGATATATTAGATATAGATATATATAGATAGATAGATCAATATAGAGATATATTGATCAGCTGTGAGTCTGTATAATTATTATCTACTTCTAAAAGAGAGTTTGTCTGACGAGGATTGCTAATTAGTCTATGTGTTTAAATATAAAAACATAGGTTATAGTTTAATACTGCACCCATTTAAATGAGTAATAATACTAGACTCTTCCTTATGGCCTGTGATTTGGCCAACTTTCATTGTTAGGATTACTGTTGCTACAATGAAATACCACAATCAAAAGAAATTTGGGAAGGAAAGTTTGCCTTATGCTCCCACATTCTTTGTCCATCACTGAATAAAGTCAGGGCAGGAACTCAAATAGTACAGGAACCTGGACATATGAGCTGATGCAGGGGTCATTGAGAGATGCTGCATACTGACTTGTTCCCCATTGCTTGCTCAACCCACTTTCTTATAAACCAAGACCCAAGTCCTGGTCTCTTTCACATCAATTATGAAGTAAGAACATTCTCTATAGGCTTTCCCAGCCCTATTTTATGGAGACATTTTCTTAATCGTAGTTTTCTCCTCTCACATAACTCTAGCCTATCTCAAGTTGACATAAAATTAGCCAGCACACCAGCCATGGATTTTTGACCCAATTAATATACCAAGCTTCATTTGTGGAGAAGACTTTAAATTAAATCATAAAATAGGTGCTTTTATAATGCTTATGCAATTATTGTAACAATGGCCATATTTTAACAGCTTAGCTCCTATTATAACTTAAAGTGTCCACAGCTATGTAAGACTGGCAATAACATTTCTATCCTGATATTGCACATAGAAACTCTCTTCCTTACCTTGGATGACTGTAGTGTCTTTAGTATTAGATTTGTTTCGATGTCTGTAAATAATATCATTTTGTTCAAGTCAAAAGATTTCAAAGAAATAGGGTTTTTGTGTGCACTTAATATTCTCTGGGGTTTTTTTTATTTAATTTTTTCTCTCTTTTATTATTTATGTTCCTCACTCTGGCTTGAGCTTATTCTGCTCTTATTCTAGTTAATTTAAGCAGACACGTACATTATTAATTTAAGGTATTTTCACTGTTTAAATTCTAGCACTTGGAGCTATAAATTTTATCTCCCTTTTGTTTTAACTATATCCAATATACTTTTATTTTTTCTATTAATCAGGTTATTAGCATATTTGCATAATTCACTCTTATTGTTTTTATTATTTTCTTTTTTCACTTATAGCTATAGTTATAAGCACATTATTTTTATTCAATTTTTTATTTAATAATTTATTCTATCCTCTGAATATGGTCTATTTTGGTAAAGAATATGCAGGTCTTAAACAAATTTGACCATTATACTTTAGCCCTTAACTGTCAATTACAGCATATTGATTGCTGTTTTTGTATTCTGTATCCCAACTGATGTTTTATCTAAATGTTTAATAAAACATTGAAAGAAGAAAATTGAGTTGTTCAGCTCTGCCTGTGGATTTGGCTATTTCTACCTTAAGTTCTATTAGTTTCTACTTTACTGTTGTTCAGCACATGCACAATTAAATCAAACACATTTTTCTTGGAACATTGATTCATAATCCTAAAGTACTAATGCAGAGACTATTCTAATCTCTGAATCATTTCCATTATAGTCTATATGCTTCCAAAGCAAGCACAACAAATGATCCTTTTCTTGTTCAGATTATCATGATTTTCTCTTCTTTCTTTTTATGGCACATATTTTATACCTCTTACTTTTAATTTACCTATATTTTATATTGGAAGTGAACTCTTTTGTAATGGTGTGCTTTATACTTTGACTACCAATTTAAATCTCAGAATATATCTTTAGACAGAAATACAACATAGCCATTGTTATAAAAAGGTTACTAACATATTTTTTATTGGTTTGTTCTCCCTTTCATGCCTTCTTGTAAGTTACTTGGATTTTTTTTATTAATTCATTTTATCTATAACATTTTAATGTATCTTGTTACAAAACCTTTCTAATAGTTCTTCTATAATTCCTGGAAGAATATTTATATCATAATGGCATTTCCAGTACACTGATATATAAAAATACTGTTTTATTTTGCTGCCATTTTCTGTTTCCTAAATGTAATATAATAATTTTAGCATGGTGCCTGTAATAAATTGTGAATCACGTCATACAGTGTTAAATTTTGGGCTTTAACTATCAAATGTCATTTACAAAATTTAAAATGAGAAGAAAAATTTGTTGCTTTTTCTCAACTTTCTATGTTCACATTTTATATCCTCTCCTGGTATTCCTAAACTCTTTCACATACTCTTTGTGATAAAACAAAACAAACAAACAAATATACAGGCTTTGTTAACATCTTCTGGTTTTATTTTCCCAAAGGTATCTTGATTTCCTTGAAATGTTGAAGGAGAGTGTTGGAAGACACAGCACTTGTACATGTTATGTTAAACATAATAACAATAAAACTAAAGTAGGTCATTTAGTAGATATAAACAAGCTGACTCCAAACATCAAATAATGAAGAGTCACAAACTCTGAAGATACAACTTAATTTTGAAGGAAACAAGATTACAGAATAAACACTTTCTGACCTTCAATCTTGCTGTAAGGCTACAGTCCACAGGTAGTGCACAATTTGCTAAGGAGGGCAATCATTGAGCTAGAATGAAGCTCTCAAAAGCATGTGCACACAAATATAAACTAAAGATAACATGCTGAAACAAAGGATAGTTTTGAGGCACGGCTGTGGAAAACTCCACATCTACATTGAAGAGAAAAAGGTCTGCTGTTTTTCTATAAATTTCAATACAGTTTACTAACTACTTGATCACATGCTTCTACATCCTACAATTTTAGGCAAGTGTTTTGTACTTATTACAAAGATTAGCTAAAAAATGGAGCATGAATCTAGGTAGAGCTTTGAGATGACTGAGCAAGGATTGAAGACCTGAATTTATTTCTTATAACGTATATAGTGAGAGAGAGGACCAAGTTTGTAAGTTGTTCTCTGACTTCCAGGTTTGTCATGGCATATGCACAACACCACACATACGATGTGGGAATGTCTTTCTGTATGCTGTGAATATCAATCTTTACATATAGGAGCTGTTTTGGCCCATGATAGGCCCCATAGAAAAAGTAGGAGGAGAAATCAGAGCATAGGTAAAAGAAGGGTGGAGTCAGAAGCAGATCAAGCCAGCCACCCAAGAAGAAACATGTAAGGATGTAGAGGATTGTGTTGTTTCATGGTAAATAATTGTCCCACCCATTGGCTTAATAAAGAGCACTGATTGGCCAAAGGCAGGCAAGAAGTGTGGGTGGGGCTACTAGACTAAGAAAACTCTTGAGAACAGGAAGCACAGAGCAGAATGCCAGAGAGAAGCTGGAAGAAGCAGAGGACAACTATGCTGTTCTAAGAAAAGGTACCAAGCCACATGGCTGAACAGGATGAGTCATGGATTAGATGAAGGATAGAGAGCTAGCAGGTTATATGCCTGGGCCTTAGGCCAAACAGCCTAAAACTATTGTACGCATCTGTGTGTCTCTGTGGGACTGTGGGACTGCAGGACTGTGGGTCTGTGGGTCCTAAACCTTGAGGTTAGGCCCAAAATTCTGGGTCAGAAACCTCCTACAACATAAGAAACACAGGTGAGCCATTGCCACATGGCAGAAAAGACTAATGGAAATGGGTTGAGTTAAGATGAAGGAGCTAGCTAGCAATGTGCCTAAGCCATAGGCCAAACAGCATGAACTTGATATAAGTGTCTGAATCATTTTGGGGGGCCTAAGCAGTGGCAGGCAGCTAAGGAATCTGGGACCTCTTAGCAGGTCTGTGGGTCTGGACCTCTGACTGCCTGGGGCCAAAGAAATCATATTGCAAAAGGTAGCATCCTAACATGGGCCAACTATCCATATAAAGCCTGAGAAAGCTTAAAAGGTTTCTAGAGCAGAAACTGAGCCAGTAGCAGATTTCAAATTGTGTATCTGAAGAGGGTCATTGTACAGAGATAGTGTGGTATTCAGACAACAATCAAAACAGCTCTGGCAGACTAGAGGCAGGCAGTGTAAGCTACAACCAGGCCATTCCTGAAGTCTCACAGAAGACTTGGTAGCATGTGATTGATTTAAGTTTTCTGTTTACTTTGAACAAAAAGGAAACAGTCAAAGACGGTTTCTTAGTAGCAGCATTTCTTGGGTCTGCTCTGTTTGCTGGTGGCAAACAGAGACAAGGACCCTATAAGAGAACTTACCGATTCAGCTTTTTCTGCAAAGACTATGTGGCTCTTTAAGGGAATAGTAGCATTTTTCTAGTTAGAAAATGATTAAGGATTCACAATTAAACAGATTCAGATGAAAAAAAACCTGTAAATGGGTTACAATGTGTGTAAAATGTACATAGGCTTCAGAGAGAAAGGAAATAGGGTAGAAATAGTCTCTAAAAAAGAGAAATAGGGTATAAAAATATGGTAAGCTTTGTAAAGATGGAAAATAGACACAGAATCTGGATTATGGTTATTATTGTGTTTTCTTTTAATTTTTTAACTGTTAATGAGCTAACTGTAGAAAGACAATGGATTGCAAAGTCTGCTAAGTTAAACAGGAATATATATTTTAAAGGTTTCTTAATTTTGAAATTTGTGTCTAAGGATTTATTGCTTTGGAAGAGTTCTGCTTTTGTTTCTACAGAAGATAAGAGCCTGTGGATTGATTCCAGGCAAATATGGTTTCATCAACCAAGACTACCTGTAAATTCTCTGATGGGAAGAGATGGTCACATCAGCTTCAGCGCTGCAGACTAAGATGATCCAACCTCAATAACCCATGAGATTGTCAAAGCTCCTTAATCAGCAGGAAGTAGTAATGGAAAACTACGCCCAAATTCCCAAAATATTGTTTATAAATGTTTGTTTTGAATGTAAATGGTTAATTGTCATAGTTAATCTCTTTCTAAGAAGAAAAAATGGATAAGGTATATGAGTGATTTTAAAAATTTAGATTATTGAATTTACTTTGTTCAGAAAATTAGCTGTTGATCTCAAAATATTTTAAATTGGTATGGATTTTGGTTTATTGATACAAATTTAAGGTCAATTTTGTTATGCTGTATGTACTTTTTTACTCTTGTATAAGGTATGATGTTTATTTAGAATTGTAATGTATAATTAAGAAATGCATGTTAGTTAGATTTTTAGGCATACAAATACATTTCAATTAAATAGATAATATTCAAACACTTCTAAGACCTACAGAATATGACATTTTAAATATTTTAAGAACTTAGACTTTTCTGGACAGTGAGACAGATCTGCTCCTGGCAGCACCAACCTACTTCAAGAGGAAAATGGACATCAAAGAAACTCCATATGAAGTTTACTTTCCTTGTGGCAATGGTTAGCCACTGGACAAGAACTTGTTCTTGTATTGACTGCTTGACAGTATGCTTTTTAAACTGGACATACAGTTTCCATAGGAAAGTAATCTCTGAACTTTGGCAGAACAAGCTGAGATAGTCTTTCAGGTTCATGCTTTTTAGAGAAAACTGCCAGACATTCTTCAGGACACAAGGAGAACTATATCAGAATGGGCAGTGCAGTCCTTCAGATTTCCTGCTTCACTGAAATGAAAAGAGACTCTGGGCCTGTAGGCTGAAGATGGATGCCCCAACTTTATAAAGGAACTTTGGGTGACTGGCAGGCAGATAGGTATCATCTCTGTCATTTCTAGATTTTGGAAGATGCTTGCACTTCCTGTTTATTCAGGCAATATTATATATTACCTGTGGTCAATGGATAGATGGAGTTATGTGAATAGTAGAACCTGAAGCCAAAAAGTGACAAATGAGGTCAAGGTGGCTATGCAGGGCAATTACCAGGTGGAGCAGCAGCTGTTTTCATCCTCTTATTTAACTAAAGAGAGGGCTCACAATATAGTTGAAGAACAAGAATCTGGACAAGGATTGGGAGTATCAGAGCATATTTAACACTTGATCATGGCAGATGACACAACACTTCATATTTTAAAAAATTATGAATAACAAAAGATAATTTTGCAAATACTAGGCTTAGGTTCAGCTCCCGCGTAAAGTATTTATGTAGTTAAGTGGAAATGAAATATTAATCAGCTAAGCCTTTGGCAAGTCTTGGCTCAGCTATTAAAGTGCTTGTCATTCAAGAAAGAGGCTGAATTGATAAGAATGCCAGACAGGCACAGGCAGTTCTCCTGTAACTCTAGCCTAAGAAGGCTCTAGAGAGGAGGAAACCCCAGAGCTGGGAGCTGAGAGAGGTTTTGATTGAGACACCCTGCCTCAAAGGAGAAGGTAAAATAGCAAGAGGAAAAGTTTCATCATCAGCTTTAGACCTTGAGACTTATGAATGCACATATGCACTAACACACAAAAACATTTATAATCGTGCATACCACACATACACTTAAAGAAAAACTAAGAGATATTTCAAAATATCCCTTACATTATAAAGCATGTCACCTGCTCCTGGTTCTGTGATCTTTTTATCCTTTGTAGTATAATATGATGGATGGCATCTGTCACTGTGTCTTAGATGCTTAAGCACCTCTTCTATCTTCTTCTATCTTCTTCTATCTTCTATTCCTTCTTCTATCTCCTGGGTCTTTTTAAAATGAAGATAGCCAAGATCACAAGGAAACAGGTGCTACTCACTATAGAGCTTATGTCTCAACACATATACTTATGCCAAGCCACATGCCAGTCAAAAGGCCAGAGTCTTGTACACGTCTAAATTTGTGCCTGTGCTTGAGTGCCCTGTGATTTTGAACTATTCATGCATATTTTCTTGTCTTTGATGAGTTTCCTTATTTTTTATCTTGAGAGATACTAGCAGCATAGATGAAGCAGTAGTCACTAAGCCCAGAGCAGCAGCAGCAACTCCAAGAAAACACAAGGACTTATAGTAAAGAAACAACAAAATAAAAACTAAAAATTGTTGTCCAAAGTGGGGTATCTCTCTCTCTCTCCCTCTCCCTCTGCCTCTTCCTCTCCCCCTCCCTCTCTCCCTCCTTCTCTCTCTTTCACACACACACACACACACACACACACACACACACGCACACGCACACGCACACACACACACACGCACACGCACATGCACATGCACACAGACAGACATCACACCACCTCCCTTGGAAGGAATTACAATAGGTCTCAGGAGTTCTAAAACAAGAAATCATAAAAAACTCTAACTATAGTCTACATTCAATGCATATGTTAATCCCCAAGGATGTTGTCATGCTTTATAAAAGATGCCAGTCTGCCTGTACATGTTTATGTTTGCGAATGTATGCACATTTTTGTGATATTGAGACCACAGGGGAACACCAAGTGTCCTGTTTTATTACTCTCCAATTTATGCCTTTGAACTGGCAGTTAGGCTGGAGAGCAGTAAGCCTCAGCAATCCTTCTGTGTTCAATCCTCTTAGTGCTGAAGTTGGTTAAATGTCTGGCTTCTGACCTGGTTGATGGAATCTGAACTCAGGTTCATGCTCATTCATTAAGTGTTCTTCTGCCCTGAGCATCTCTCCTACACCAGCCATAACAATCTCTATGACACTAGATATACAGAGATATGGTGGACCAACGTTCTTCTTTCATTAACCATCTGCTGAGGAAGAAAGAATCACTTCCTTGGCCACCAGGAAATTCTCAGGAAATAATTGTTTACAACCTGAATTTCTGCATATATTAGTGACTCCTGACAGCAGTCTACACCAAAGTTTGATTCGGCTAAAATATAATTACTCAGACTACCCTATAGCAAAACAAAATTCTATATTGTTTTAAGGATACTCCATAGAAACTTACCTTATTTTGTTTTTTTTTTTTTTCTATCAAATTCTGCTAAACAGTTTCTAATGTTTTTGCCTTCCTTGAGAATATGAATTCAAGACAGTATTGGAGTTTTACCTTGATGGATTATTGTTTACACAGTTCCTAAAGATTGGCCTAAAAAGGTCTTTTTTATTCTTTGCATGACTCCTATGCTTGAGATATGTTAAGTAACTTAGTATAGGCACAGCCCATGGATGAAAGGTATAATGAATCCAAAAGCCACTGAGGATAGGCAGAATGGGGCCATACTATTATGACTGCTGTGAATCAGATTGTTCCCACTTTACTTTTAACTCCGAGATTGCTAACTATTGTCAATTTAATTGAATTTAGAATCACCAATGAGACACACTTCTGAGTATATCTTAGATCTAGTTTAAAGTTCACAAACATGGTGCAGATAAAGTCTCTGCAACTGTTAGGCAAGCATAAGGAAGTACTTCACAACTCACATGTGATAATAGGAAAAATATTTGGAATGAAATAGCCCAGACACCAAACTTAGAGAATTTGAACTAATTTGAAAGGAGAGAACCTATACCCAGGACAAGAGAATTCACTGAAGGAGCCTACTTAAAACCAATCATCTATGAAAGTGCCTTCCCAGGTTCAGTGCACACAGAAGCCACTGCAGCTATGGTAGAAGGGGTCAGACTACATTTTGAGATAGGAGCAGAAGTTTGCAGGTAACCATATAGTGTTAGTTTTGCAGGCATTCAGAGCTCATGAAGCCTTCTATCAAGTTTCCAAAAGCTTTTGTGGCCACACAACATGCAACAAGTTTGGCTTTTTTGTACTTAGATTTCCAGGTGCCACTGAGTGAACTGTGAGAGTGAGTCCTGAGTAGAAATGTAAGTTTTGGGATATTTGAATGCTAGAACCATCAAATGTTCACCAAAAAATGGTGCTGGAATAGAACATAATTGACACAGGAGAAACTATGTAGACTACCTAATGTATGCATTAGAGTCAGAAGAATACAGAGTAGGGTGACACAAGGATCTGTCAGAAAAAGCTAAAATGTCAGACATGGATTTCAGGGTTTCATCTTCTATATATTTACTTTTTCATTAAAAAAATGTCATCTCCATCAATGTATCACCCTGCTCCACCCCCTTTCCCTCCTTCCAATCCCTCCCAGCCAGCCCTCAGCATCTCCCTTCCCCTTCCACTCATCCCTTCCCCCCAAAGGGCAAGAAGTCCCAAGGTGGCCTAGCCCAGCAAAGCACACCCATGCCAGGCACATCCAATTCACTGATCTCAAAGTCAATGATGGACTGGGTGTTCCTCTATAGGAAATGGTGCCAGCCCATGAACAGGAATGCAGTCTGATCCCACCCCTCATGATTCCATATACTCATGGCAGTTGAAAGTCACCCAGCCCCGGAAGGCCCAGCTTCTGTTCCCAATGGATCTCCAGTGGCAATTCCCAATTCAGTGAGCACTTCAGAGCTCTAGACAGCTTTCACTGTTGGAATCTTCCTCATAATTACCCCACCCTCCCCTACTTATACAGACTCTCCTCCCCTGCTCTCAGCTGGACCACAAGCTCTGTCCAGTGCTCAACCATGGATCTCTGCCTCCATCTCCATTCCCTGTTGGATGTAGGTTCTGCAGTGACACCTAGGTTGTTTATTCATTTGATAATAGGGGAAGTCCCATTTAGGCACTCCCTCCACCATTGTTTGGAGACTTGGCCAAGGACATCCTGCAAGTTCATGGACATTTCCCTAGCACCCAATCTCTTTCCAACCCCACATTGGCTTCCTCTATTGAGATATCCATCTCTTTCTATCTCCCTCTTTGCTCCTCTCACTCAATCATCTCCTTTCATGATTTGTTCCCAACTCTTCTTGGTTGCAACCCAAATGACCCCAATTTTCTAAGGTGATCTCTATTTTCTCTTCTTAGGAGAATCTCTGGATGTCTCTCTTAAGTTCTTTGTTATTCCAAGCTGTTTAGAGGTTGTGGTTTACAGCTTGGATATTCTTTGATTTTTATCTAAAACCCATTTATGAGTACATCCATGCCTCTATTTCTGGGCTTGTGATACCTCACTCAGGAGAATATTCTCCAAATCTATCCACTTGCCTGCAAATTTTAGGATGTCATTTTTTTCTGCAGAGTAGTACTCCATTGTGTAGACGTACCACAGTTTGTTAATCTATTCTTCAGTTGAGGGACATCTAGGCTGTTTCCAGGTTCATGCTATTATGAATAATGCTGCTATGAATATAATTGAGTCTTTAGGTATGAATGTGCATCCTTTGAGTATATGCCCAAAAGTGATATTGCTGGATCCTTAGAGAAATTGATTCCCAGTACTCTGAGGAACTGCCATACTGCATTCCAGAGTGGCTGTACACATTTAAACTTCCACCAACAATGGAGGAATGATTTTCCATGTTCCACATCCTCTCCAGCATAGGCTGTCATCTGTTTTTTTTTTTTGATCTTAGCCATTCTGACAGGTAAAAGGTGGAATCTCAAAGTTGTTTTGATTTACATTTTTCTGATGGCTAAAGATGTTGAGCAATTTTTTGTGCCTTTCAGCCATTTGTAATTCTTCTCTTGAGAGCTTCCTTTTTATTTCTGAACTTCGTTTTTAAATTGTGTCCTTTAGGTTTTTGGGCCATAGTTTCTTGAGTTCTCTATACATTTTCAAGATCAGTCCTCTGTCCAATGTATGGTTGGTGAAGATCTTTTTCCATTCTTTAAGCTGCCATTTTGTGTTATTGACTGTGTCCTTTGCCTTACAGAAACTTCTCAGTTTCAGGAGGTCCCACTTATTGATTGTTGTTCTTAGTGTCTGTGCTACTTGTGTTATATTTAGGAAGTTGTCACCTGTGCCACTGCATTGGAGGATATTTCCCAGTTTCTTTTCTATCAAGTTCAGTGTAGCTTGGATTATGTTGAGGTCTTTGATCCCCTTAGATTTGAGTTTTGTGCAGGGTGATAGGTTTGGATCTATTTGCATTCTTCTACATACTACCATCCAGTTATTCCAACACCATTTGTTGAAGATACTATCTCTTTTCTATTGAGTATTTTTGGCCTCTTTGTCAAAAATTGGATGTTTATAAGTGTGTGGGTTAATATTGGGGTCTTTGATTCAATTCCATTGATCCATGTCTGTTTTTGTGCCAGTACCAGGCTGTTTTTATTACTATGGCTCTATAGTATTGCTTGAAGTCAGGGATAGTGATTTCTCCTGAAGTTCTTTTATTGAGCAGGATTGTTTTGGAAATCTTAGGTTTCTTGTTATTCTGTATGAAGTTGAGTATTTTTCTTTCAAGGTCTGTAAAAATATTGTGTTGGGATTTTGATGGGGATTGCATTGAATCTGTAGATAGCTTTTGGTAAAATTTCCATTTTTACTTTGTTGATGTTACCTATCCAGGCACATGGAAGATCTTTTCACTTTCTGATATCCTCTTCAATTTCTTTCTTCAGTGACTTAAAGTTTTTATCAAACAGGTTTGCTACTTCTTTGGTTAGTGTTACACCAAGACATTTAATGCTATTTGCAGCTATAAAGGGCGATGTTTCCCTTAATTTTTCAGTCTGTTCATCCTTAGTGTATAGTAGGGCTATTGATTTTTTAAAATAATATTATATCCTGCTAACTTGCTAAAAGTGTTTATCAGCTGTAGGAGTTCCCTGGTCAAATTGTGGAGATTGCTTATATATATATATATATATATATATATATATATATATATATATATATATATGTACATGATCATATCATGTACAAATAGAGATAGTTTGACTTTTTCCTTTCCTATTTGTATCTCCCTAATCTCCTTGTTCTCTTATTATTTTAGCTAATACTTTGAGACCTATATTGTATAGATAAAGAGAGAGAAGACACCCTTGTCTTGTTCCTAATTTTAGTGGGATTGCTTTGAGTGTTTCTCCATTTAGTTTGATTTTGGCTATTAGCTTGCTGTATATTACCTTTATTATATTTAAGTATTTAGGTAATTTTGTATTCCTGATCTCTCCAGGACTTTTATCATGGAGTGTTGGATTTTCTCAAAGTCTTTTTCAGCATCTAATGAGATGACCATGCGGTATTTTTTTCTTTCAGTTTGTTTATATGATGAATGGCATTCATAGTTTTAAGTGTTTTAAACCATCCCTGCATCTCTGGGAAGAAACCTACTTGACTGTGATGGATGATTGTTTTGATATGTTGTTGGATTTGGTTTGCCAGAATTTTATTGAGTATTTTTGCATCAATGTTCATGAGGGAAATTGGTCAGTAATTCTCTTTCTTTGTTGTATCTTTGAGTGGCTTGAGAATCAAGGAGACTGTGGCCTCATAAAAAGAGTTTGGCAATGTTCTTTCAGTTTCTACTTTATGGAGCAATTTGAGGAGTATTGGTATTAGTTCTTCTTTGAATTTCTGGTAGAATTCTGTACAGAACCTATCTGGTCCTAGGCTTTATTTTACTTGTGAGCCTTTATATAACAGCTTCAATTTCCTCTAAGCTTATATGTCGGTCTACATCTTTCATTGAATTTTGATTTAATTTTAGCAAGTGGTACCTTTCCAGAAAGCTGTCCATTTCTTTTAGGTTTCCCATTTTAGTGGAGTATAAATGTTCAAAGTATGACCTCACAATTCTCTGGATTTCCTGGGTGTCTGTTGTTATGCCCCTCCCTTTCATTTCTGGTTCTGTTATTTTGATACTCTTTCTCTGCTTCTTGGTTAGTTTTGATAAGTGTTTATCTATCTTGTTGACTTTCTCAAAGAACCAATGTAGCAGTTCTTTAGTTGCTTGATTATTATGTGGCAAGCAGATTTTGGGGGAGGGGTCTAGCCTAGTTGGTGTTCTGTAAGCTTTTTGTATCTTTATAGGCATTTCCTTCTTTAGACTGAGAAAGTTTTCTATGATTTTGTTAAATATATTTTCTGTGCCTTTGATCTGGTTATCTTCTCCTTCTTCAATTCCAACTCTTCTCAGGTTTAGTCTTTTCATGGTGTCCCAGATTTCCTGGACATTTTGTGTTATGACTTTTGGGGTTTTAGTATTTTCTCTATTTCCACTATTGAATCCTCCACTTCAGAGATTCTCTCTTCCATCTCTCACATTCTGTTGGTTATGCTGCATCTGTGGTTCTGGTTCGTTTCTTCAGGTTTTTTATTTTTAGCTTTGCCTCAGTTTGTGCATTCTCTATTGCTTCTCTTTCAATTTTTAATTCCAGGAATGTTTCTTTCACCTGTTTGTTTTCTAATTCTTGGTTTTCTTTATATTCTTTCAGGGATTTTTTTCATTTCTTCCAATTTTTTTTGTTTGTATTTTCCTCTATTTCTTTAAGGGAATTTTTTTACATCTTCCTTTAAAGCTTTTATTATCTTCATAAAGTTGTTTTTAATGTCCTACTTTTCTGTTTCCTCTTCATTGTTATGGTCGGATCTTGATGTTGTAGAGCCATCAGCTTCTTCTGAGGGTGTCATGTTGCTCTTTATATTCTTATATGTATTATTGCACTGGTGTCTGCCCATTGCTTCTTCGATTCACTGTTTGTCTGCTCTTAATCAGTTGTGAGCCTGGGGGCTCTTGGCTAAGGACCAGGAGGGGGCTCCTGGTTTTCAAGTTGCCGTGGGTGGGTAATGATGTAAGTTGCCCAGTTTTCAGTGGGTGATGATATAGTTTGCAGTTTGGCATGTTTTGGCCTGTGGGATGTCCCGAGGGCTGTGTTTTCCTTGAGAGTGGGCGGGGGGGGGGGGGGGGACTTTCCCAGGTTTCTGTGGTTTAGGGCAGAGTTTGGTGTGGATGGGATGCCAGGGGCAGTGTCCTCAGGCTGGGGTTCAGAGACTACTGGTCTCTGCTTGGCCTGAGGGTCTAAATGCCACTCACCTTTTAGTCAGCTGTGAATCAAGGTGGGTGGTTATCCAGTTGCCAGTGAGTGATGATGTAGGTTTCAGTTTGGGTATGGTTTGGCCTGTGGGATGTCCCTAGAGCTGTGTTTTCTTCTGGGGTTTGGGCTGAGGTGGGGGCTTTCCAAGGTTTCTTTGGTTTATGGCGAGGTTGGGTGTGGGTGAGATGCTGGAGCAGTGTCCCTAGGCAGGGGTTCAGTGACTAAGGTCTCCTCTTGGCCCGAGCGTCCAGGTGCCACATACCTCTTAATTAGCTGTGGACCAGGAGGGGGCAGGCTTATGGTTTCCAGGGTTTCATCTTATACTGCTCAGTTTCAGTCATTTTTTGATGCAATATTTCTTTTCTATGGCTCAGTCCTCTCTTGTTAAAAAGCAGCAGTTATCCTAGACCATATTATAGGAGAAGTCCTATTTTGACTTTAGAGAAGCACCCATTTAACAATTGCCATAGATCTCAGAAAAGACTGGATGTTGAAGACTAAAAATAGTGACAGATGAACTAAATGGATTTAATTATATTTTATTTTGCTATTTGAAGACTAGAGATAAATTGTTTCTGTTGCACATATTATGGCTTGATGTTTGGATGTCAATTTTACAAGAGATATTCTAGTATTTAATTTTGGCTGTATTTAGAACCACCTGGAAGATACACCTTTGAATTTATCTCTGAAAGAGTTTCCAGATTAAATGAGGAGAAAAGGCTAGCCCTTAATGTGTATGATACCATTTTATGGGATACAGTCCTAGAGAATAAAAACACCAACTTAGTAATGGCACTCCTTTTTCTTTGCTTTGTGGTCTGCACCATGGACCAAGACACCCCTACAACCATAAATTTTTCTTCATGATGAACTAAATTCCTCTTAATTGTGAGTTCATATCAATCCTCTCTCAAATCATTTTTTTAAGGAAATAGATCACAGAAATAAGAAAAGTAACTAAATTGTAGACCAAATCATTCTAAAATCTAATAAATACTGGATGAAAAGTATGAACTACAAGGAAGGCTCACAAGCAAGGATTTCTCTACTGTTTAGTAACCTGAAGTCCATCTCTGTGTTAGCTGAAAAGTACAGAAGGACAATTGCAACCTCTAAATCTACTCTCTCAAAGTTAGACCCTACTCTTCCTAGCTGCCACTATCACTTTAGATTTTAATGATCTACAGTTTATATAGCTCTCATCCACATGGATGCACAGTTATAGTCTAGGTATCTCTACAGTACCAGTCCCTGAACAATGAAGGGAAAGTGATAGGTTAATAGTCAGCACAGTGCATACAGGTCAAGTGCATGTAGATGTGACAGGATATAACCTAGAGCAGGTTGAAGTATGGTGAGCTTGAAGATAAGAATCAAAAAGAAGAGAGAAACAGACTAGGGCACCAGAGTGAAATTCTTCCCTAAACTAATGCTGAATACTAAAAAGAAAGCTCAGAGAAAGTGCCTGCAGTACTCAGAACTCCCATGGCTATGTAGCCAATGGTGGAGTACATATAGATTCAAAGGGAGCTGGATGAGAAGTATTTCACCTCTGGCCTTTCCACATCCGTGCTGCTCATGCAGGCTTAACTCTGGTACAGTTTGTCCTCTCCACTTGAACCTACATCATCAATCCTAGAATGAGTGTCTGGAAAGCCTCATTCTAAATAGAAAGCTCTTAAAAATGGAGACATTCTCAAACTCAGAAATGTGACTGGCAGCAAGAAGGAGCAACTGAGGTGCTGGGGTCCTCCATGTACACACAACCCAAAAGGACAACTCTGATTGGTAGGACACAGCAAATGAAGAACAAAGTGCTTCTTCGTCCCCTTCTGCAAATCTCTAAAAGCTTAATCACTGAAACTGGCCTCAAAGCAACCAGATTTTACATCTTACTAGTCACACCTTTTCTCTGCCTCAGTTCTGCAGGCACATTCCACTTCCATGAGCATGTGCCTCTGAAACTTGGGATGAATAAGGACCCTCACCTTCACTGCATGTACCTCACACTTCTTTCTCTCCTCCTAGGGTCACATAAAGATCCTTTGTGTCTGACCCAACTGCTAATATTCAGAAATGTGTCTGTCTGGTGATTCTAAATCTAATCAAGTTGACAATGGTTATCAATATCAGAGCTGAAAGTAATGTGGAGACAACCATATTTACAGCAACTATAGAAAGATGGCCATATCCTGCCCTTCCTTAGTGGTAAACAGAGTCATATCTCTTTAGTTGCATAATATAAACAGTTATTTTATTTTACATAGTACCCACAAGTTTTCTAAAAATGAAAAGACATTTTCACAAATGGCAAGACAAAGCTAAAGTCTTGCTAAGTATCTACTTTCTAAAATCATGAGAAAATGGCAAGTGCTTTTTTTTTTTTACAGACACTTTATTTGTAGTGTTTTTTTTTCTTTCCATTTTTATTTATTTATAAAGGTTTTTTTTTTTTTTTTACATGTATACCACTACTTGCCCTCTCTTACCTCCTCCCAGTCTCTCCCAGTTTTCCCTCAGCATCCCGTCACTCCCATCACTCCATCTATTCCCCTAAGGTGTCCCAAAGTGGGTCAGTTCAGTCTGGCATATCCATTTGAAGCAAGTCCAAGTCCTTGTTCCCAGTATTAAGACTGGATTAGGTATTCTTCTGTAGGGAATGGGCTTCAAGAACCCAGATTATGCACAGGAACATAGTCTGATCCTACCCTAAGGGGTTCCACATACTGCCCATGCCAATATATAGTCATCTACCTTTAGTAGATGTAATTTAGTTCATTTTCCTGATGGTTTTAATGTTCCTTGTGGCTGTTTTTAATTCAGTGAACTCCCCAGAGCTCCAACCCACCATTTCTGTGGAACTTCTGCTCATAATCCCTATCCCTTTCTTCATATAGACTCTCTACTCTCTCTCTTTAGCTGTACCAGGAGCTGGGCCTGGATCAAGCTTAGGTATAGATCTCTGCTTTTGCCTCTATTTATTGCTGGATGAAGGTTCTATAATACCACTTCAGGTGGTCATTCATTTGATTATAGGGGAATCCCTGTTTAGACACCCCCCCACACACACACTATTGTTTGGAGTCCTAGCCAGGGACATCCTGTGAAGTTTTGGAAGTTTTGCTGGCACTCAGCCTCTTTCTAATCCCATATTGACTTCCTCTATCAAGATATCCATCTCTTTTTTTCTCCCTCTTTGTTGCTCCTCTCACTCAACCATTTCCCTCTCTCATGATTTGTTCCTACCTCTATCCGTTATGAGTCTAATTTGCTAAGGAGATTTCTATTTTCTCTTCCTAGGGGGATCCCTGGTTGTCTCTCTTAAGTTCATTCTGATCCCAAGCTATTCAGGGTTTTTGGTTTGAAGTTTGGGTATTCTTTGTTTTTTTGTCTAAAATCTACTTATGAGTGAGTACGTCCCATGCTAATCTTTCTGAGTTTGTGATACTGTGCTCAGAATATTCTCCAAATCCATCTATTTGCCTGTATATTTTAGCATGTCTTTAATTAATTAATTTATTTATCTATCTATCTATCTATCTATCTATCTATTTATTTATTTATTTTTTGTACTGGTGAGTAGTACTCCATTGTGTAAATGTACCACAATTTGATAATCCTTTATTTAGTTGAGGGTCATCTAGGTTGTTTCCAGGTTCTTGCTATTATGAATAATGCTACTATGAACATAGTTCATTTAATGCCTTTGGGATATGAATATGCATCCTTTGGGTGTGGTATTGCTGGATTATTGGGGAGATTAATTCTAAGTTTTCTGAGAAATTTTCATACTGATTTACAAAGTGGCTGTACAAGTTTACACTCCCACCAACCATAGGCTATCACCTGTGTTTTTGATCTCAACCATTCTGACAGGTATAAGGTGGTATCTCAAAATTGTTTTGATTTGCATTTATCTGATGGCTAACAATGTTGAGTAAATTTTTAAGTTCCTTTCTGCCATTTGTAGTAATCGAGAATTCTCTTTTTAGCTCCGAACTCCATCTTTTAATTGGGTTATTTAGGTTTAGAGAGTCTAGTTTCATGAGTTCTCTGTATATTTGAGATCAATCCTGTCAGAAATAGGGTTGGTGAAGTTCTTCCCCCATTCTGTAGGCTGTCATTTTGTCTTATTGACTGTGTCCTTTGCCTTCCAAAAGCTTCTCAGTATCAGGAGGTCCCACTTATTAACTGTTGTTCTTAGTGTCTGTGCAGCTGGTACTATATTTAGGAAGTTGTCACATGTGCAAATGCATTGAAAGGTATTTCCCACTTTCTTTTCTATCAAGTTCAGTGTAGCTTGGTTTATGTTAAAGTCTTTGATCCACTTGGATTTGAGTTTTGTGCAGGGTGATAGATATGGATCTATTTGAATTCTGCTATATACCACCCTCCAGCTATGCCAGCATCATTTGTTGAAAATACTATATTTATTTCATTGAGTATTTTCAGCCTCTTTGTCAAAAATCAGGTGTTCATAGGTGTGGGTTAAGGTTGGGGTCCTCAATACAATTCCACTCATCCACGAGTCTGTTTGTATACCCATACCAGGCTGTTTTTAATACAGTAGCTATATAATATAGCTTGAAGACAGGGATGGTAATGCCTCCTGAAGTTCTTTTATTGAGCAAGATTAAACAATTCTGGGTTTCCTGTTATTCCATATGAAGTTGAGTATTGTTCTTTCGAGGTCTGTAAAAATTATGTTGGTATTTTGATGGTGATTGCAATGAATTTGTAGATTGCTTTTGGTAAGATTGCCATTTTTAATATCCTACCTATCCGTGTGCATGGGAGATCTTTCCATTTTTTAATATCCTCTTCAATTTCTTTCTTCAGTGACTTTCTTCAGTTTGGCTTTGTCAAACAAGTATGATACTTCTTTGGTTAGAGTTATGCCAAGATATTTAATGCTATTTACAGCTATTGTAAAGAGTGATGTTTCCCTTTTTTTCAGCCCCTTTATCCTTACTGTATAGAAGGGCTAATGATTTTTATTATTAGTTAATTGTCTACCCTGTTACATTGCTGAAGTTGTTTATCAGCTGTAGGATTTCCCTGGTAGAATTTTGGGGGTCAGTTATGTATATGATCGTATCATGTGCAAATAGATAGTTTGACTTCTTCTTTTCCAATTTGCATCTCCTTAATCTCTTTTTATTCTCTTATTGCATTAGCTAAAAATTTTAGAACTATATTGAATAGAAAAGGGGAGAGTGTAGGGGTATTGTGTTTTTTCATGGTAAATAATTGTCTCACCCACTGGTTTAATAAAAAGTGCTAATTGGCCAAAGGCAGGCAGGAAGTGTGGGCGGAGCTACCAGACTAAAAACTCTGAGAACAGGAAGCACAGAGCAGAATGCCAGGGAGAAGCTGGAAGAAGCAGAGGACAACTATGCAGCTCTAAGAAAAGGTACTAAGCCACATGGCTGAACAGGATAAGAGTCATGGGTTAGATGAAGGGAAGAGAGCTAGCAAGTGATATGCCTGAGCCTTAGGCTGATCAGCTAAAAACTAATGAAAGCATCTGTATGTCTCTGAGGGTCTGAGGGTCTGTGGGTCTGTGGGTCTGTGGGTCTGTGGGCCTAAACCTTGAGAATAGGCCCGAAAGTTCCGGCCAGAAACCTCTTACTACAGGAGAGGGGACAATCTTGTCTTATTCATGATTCTAGTGGGATTGCTTGAGGTTTTTTTTTATTTATTTATTTATTTATTTATTTATTTATTTATTTATTTATTTATTTATTTATTTATTTATTTATTATTTATTTATTTATTTATTTATTATTTATTTATTTATTTATTTATTTATTTATTTATTTTGATGTTGGCTTATTGTGTATTGCCTTTATTATATTTAGATATTTCCCTTGTATTCTGGATCTCTCCAGGACTTTTATCATGAAGGAATGTTGGATCTTGTCAGAGACTTTTTCAACATCTAAGGAGATAATCATATGGATTTTTTCTTTCAGTTTGTTTATATAATGGATGACATTCACAGTTTTTCATATGTTGAACCATCCCTGCATCTCTGGGATGACGCCTACTTGATCATGGTGGATGATTTTTTTGATATGTTGGTGAATTCTGTTTGCTAGTATTTTATTGAGAATCTTTGCATCAATGTTCATGAGGAAGACTGATCTATAATTTTTTTTTCTTTATTGCATCTTCGAGTGGTTTGGGTATCAGGGTAATTGTGGCCTCACAAAAAGAGTTTGGCAATGTTCCTTCAGTTTCTACTGTATGGAAGAATTTGAGGAATATTTGGTATTTGTTCTTCTTTTAATGTCTGGTACAATTCTGCACTGAAATCATCTGTCCATGGGCTTTTTTATTACTTGGGAGAATTTTAATAACAGCTTCAATTTTATTGGGGGTGTAGGTCTCTTTAGGTCATTTATCTGGTCTTTATTTAATTTTGGTAAGTGGTACCTGTCCAGAGAAAGCTGTCTATTTTTTTAGGTATGCCATTTTGGTGGAATATAGATTTTTTTCTTTCTTTTTTTGGAAGTTTGTAATTATATTTATATACAGAAAACATAACAGTATACATTTAACCCATTTTTGTTATGAGTTCTTTGTCCTTTGCCTTTTCTAACTTGGCAGTTCAAGACACAGATTTAGGACCCAGGACATGGATTTCCCAGTGGCATCACATCTCAAAGAAACAAATTATTTTTGTTTTATTGATTCATTGTATTGCTCTCTTTGTTTCTGTTGTATTGATTTCAGTCCTGAGTTTGATCATTTCCTGACATCTGCTCCTTCTAGGTGAGTTAGCTTCTAATTGTTCTAAAGCTGTGCTGTTAGATCTCTTGTGTGAGATTTCTCTAGGTTTTTCATATAGGCATCTAGTGCTATGAGGTTTCCTCTTAACATTGCTTTCATTGTGCCCCATAATTTTTTGTATGTTGTAGATGTTCAAAATTGAGACTTCATCTTTATGGATTGTTCCTGAGATGAATAAGTAATGTCTATCCTGGTCTCTTTTGATTGATTTTAGTTTGAAATCTATTTGTTAGATATCAGGGTGGCTACACCAGCTTGTTTATTAAGTCCATTTGACCAGAAATTCTTTTCCCAACCCTTTACTCTGAACCTGTGTTTCTCTTTGAAGTTGAGGTGTGCCTCCTATGTAGCAGAAGGATGGATTCTGTTTTTGTATCCACAGTTTTAGGGTGTGACTTTTTATAGGTAAATTGAGTCCATTGATATTAAGGGATATTAATGACCAATGATTATTATTTCCTGTTATTTTTGGTGGTAGCATATGTGTATTTCCCTTCTTTGGGCTTTTCTTCTGTGGGTTTATGGGATTGTTTGTGGTTTCATGGTGTATCTGGTTTCCTGAGGTTTGAGTTTTCCATCTAGTGCTTTGTGTATGGCTGGATTTGTGGATACATATTGTTTAAATCTGGTTTTGTTGTAAAATATCTTGTTTATTCCATCTATGGTGATTGATAGTTTTGCCGGATATAGTAGTCTGGTGTGGCAGCCATGCTCTTTTAGTGTCTGTCTAACATTTGACCAGGATCTTCTTGCTTTCCTTGTTTCCATTGAATAGTCTAGTGTTTTTATGATGGGTCTGCCTTTATAGACAACTTGGCCTTTTTCCTTTGCAGCTCTTCGTAATTTTTTCTGTGTTTTGTAAGGTTAGTTGCTTGATTATGATGTGGTAAGCATACTTTTTTGTGAGGAGGGAATATAATCTATTTGGTTTTCTGTAAGCTTCTTGCGTCTGTATAGGCTTTTCCTTCTGTAGGTTGGAAACTTTCTTCCATGGTTTTGTTGAATATATTTTCTGTGCCTTTGAGCTAGTGTTCTTCTCCTTCAATTATGATTATTCTCAGGTCTGGTCTTTTCATGGTGTCTCAAATTTCCTGGGTGTTCTGTGTTATGACTTTTCTGATTTTAGTATTTTCTTTGATTAACATATCTATTCCCACTCCAGAGATTCTTTCTTCTATCTCTTGCTTTCTGTTGGTTATGCTTGCATCTGTAGTTCTGGTTTGTTTCTTCAGGTTTTCTATGTCCTACATTGCCTCTGTTTGTGCCTTCTTTTTCGCTTCTATTTCAATTTTTAATTCCTGGTTGTTTTCTTTTTCTTGGTTTCTTTATTTTCTTTCAGGGATTTGTTAATCTATTTCAATTTTTTTTTGTATTTTTTCTACTTCTTTAAGGGTATTTTTTATATCTTCTTTTAATCCTTCTATTATCTTAATAATGTTGTTTTTAAAGTTGTTTCCTTCTGTTTCCTCTTCATTACCATGATCATGTCTTGATGTTATATGACCACAAGCTTCTTTTTGTGGTGTCTTGTTTTTTATGTTGCTCTATGTATTCTTGCATTGGTATCTGCCACTGCTTTCTCAATTACCTCTTAGTTGGTTCTTATTAAGTTGTGGACCAGGGGGCTGAGTGTTTCCAGTTATCCCTGGAATTGCCCTCTGTTGCCTCTTTGTAGCTCTTTGTTAGCTCTTTGTTGGCTGTGGGCCAAGGCTTTACAATTGTTGCCTAGGTAGCTTGCATCACTGTGTGATCAAAAAGTGCTTTTAAGAATACCTGTGGTCAATGACTTAAGGTACATCTTAATTCTAATGAAAAAACCAAAAATTGTTCAGTCAGAAACAGAGGGGACATAGCAGTTGTCAAATTGCCTTCTCTGTTTTCCAGGTAATGGGGGCATAATATTTTGACTTTGTAAATTCAAGAGCAAATACACCCGGGAAAGGAAGATGCCTTCCCACATAACAAATGGAAACACCATTCTCCAGGTAAGGTATCTGCTTCTATCTCCCAAGGGATCTGTGACTATCTATAGCAGGTCCTGGATGAGTTATGTAGTATGGAACGAGCTATGTATCATCAGTCCCTGCATCATCAGAGAAAAACTTGTCCGCACCCTCTTTGCCTACCAAGTCATCAAGTCACTAAGATCTTTAAAAAAATCTAGAATATGACTCATTAAAGCTAAAAAGTAACTCATAAAGGAAACTGTCTGGTGTTCTGGGTGATGCCATTACTGTAACCTGTTGGGACTGGGCTTGTTTGTCAAGCAGATGTCTACCTTTGCCTTAGACAAGCATCAAGAAGACGTGCCAGGCACACTCCAACTTCATCTGCCACAGGGTGACTCATATATTTCTTAACTGAGCCTCACCTTCTGACCCCTCCCAGGCCCTATGGCCTGCTTCTCCACAACTCAGAAAAGCAAAGACAGGGCCCTATGGTGCAATAGGAAGGGAAAGCAGAGAAAGAGGAAGGCCACATACTGAGTACCTGCTCTGAGAAATTCTAGAGTCTGTACTTTAATTCAGCCAGAGTAATTGTAAATATGTAAATACGTAAATATCTCCTATTGTATGCCCCCAATTCCAAATAACACGCTGAAATAAGGAAGGAAAATTTCCTCTTCCACTTCCTCCCTTATCTTTGTTTCCCTTCTTTCTCCTCTTTCTCAGTAAAAATGGGTTGAATATGTATACTAAATAAGAAACTCTCAGCTAGTTCTCAAGATACTTATACACTTTGTAATGTGATGACAATGAGCAGGACAGTCAACCTTGTGTGAGAAGGTTAAGTGGTCCAGGACTTTGTACCAAGACTTGAACTGACATGTGTGACTAAGTAAGTTTGTAAAGGAATAGCTTCTGCTTGTGCTCTGATTAAAACTACTGCTGGCAGCATTTTAAAACTTGACACTGGGAGCAATAAGAAACCTCAATTGGACTTTTCAACCTGTCACCATCTGGCCATTTAATTAGAATTAAAGAATGCTTAAGGGAGTAAAAAGTCCTGAAAGTCCTCAGAGACTTGAGGAGAAAGAGCACAAGCACCTTTGCCACCCACTTTGAAATTGGTCCCCGACCTAAAGCCTGAGACCTCAGAGCTCTAGCCAATTCTTTATTATTATTATTATCATTGTTGTTATTGAGACAGGGATTCTCTGTATAGCTTTGGTGGTCCTAGAACTCACTCTGTAGAGCAGAATGGCTTGAAATGTAGAGATCTCCCTGCCTCTGCCTCCTGAGTACTAGGATAAAGGGCTTACTGGGATTACAGGCCATCTCAACCTCTTTCTCCAATACTTAAACACCAAAAAACAACTTAATAAAGTTAGAGTTCCAATGCCCAATATTACTTTATTGAAATAAAATTTACACGCAGTAGATCCAAAAATTTTAAGAGTATGATTGATGTTTTGATAAATGCACTAATCTGAGCATGTCATGCCCTCAGCATTACAGCATATCCTATCTGAAGTTCCATGCTAGAGGACACTGCCGAGGAACAGAAGGTCACTTAGTGGTTACCACAGAAATTAATTGGACCTGTCTCTTCTGAGAGCTGCTACACATAAAAGCATAAAGTATATTTTATCTAAGGTCTGACTTCCCTTGCATCAGGATGCCTTTGAAGTTCATGTAAGTTTTTCCTTTATCTTAAGCAATGGTCTATTTTATGACTAACAATTTTTTATCTATTAACTTTTGGGAAACATTTGTCTTATTTCCAACTTTTATTATTTTTATCTATTCACTTTTCTGGATAAAATATCCAAAAATATACCTATTCTACTCTTTTAATTTTTTTTTCATTTCTCTTGGAGTATTGAATGGTAGTTTTTGAAGCAAATGTGTGTTTACCTTATAGGAAACTGCCAAATAGTTGCACCATTTTATGTTCCCAGCATCCTTCTCAACTTTAGAGATATACTTATGGTACAGAGCTGTGTCCTCTTTACCTCTTGTTACAGTTTTCTGTAATCATAGTGTTTTCATCCTCTCCTCATTACTGTTTTTGGATTGTTTAGTAAAGTTTTGTGTTAGTCTTTTTCATATACATACATTTAATGTTGATAAGTATTTTAGAAAATTAATTACTCTTCCACTTTTATTTTTCATGAAATCCTGCTGTGTGTGCATAACATGTTTGTATGGGTATACGTGTATATATAATTTTTAAGTGTTTTTTAAACTTATATAGTTTTGTTCCATACCCACCACTGCTCCCCCCTCTCCTCTCCTTTCCATCTTCCCTCAGCCTCCTCCATTTCATCCCCCCATTGACTCCCCAAGGAGAGCAAAGAATCCCAAGATAAGTCAGTTCTGTCTAACATATCCAGTTGAGATAGGTCCGAGTCACTCCTCCTAGTATCAAAGCTGAGTTAGGTGTTCCACTGTAGGGATTAGGCTCTGAAAAGCCAGTTCATGCGCTAGGAATAAACCCTGGTCCTATTGCAAGAGTATCCACAAACTGCCTATGCCATTTGACTGTCATCTACATTAGAAGGGTTTACTTCCTTTCCATGAAGGTTCCTCAGCTGTCATTTTTAAATTAGAATTTCTCTGTTCTTTCTAAAATTCTCTGGCTACTTAAAGACTGATGTATTAGTCAGAGTTTTCCAGAGTAATAGAATTTATAGAACTCCTATATAGAAAAATGGGATTTATAAAATGACTTTTAAAAATATATATATTAGTTGGCTGTGGTCCAACTAACCCAACAGTGGCTGCATATGAACAGACCCAAGGTCCAAGAATCCAGTAATTTTTCAATCTACAAGGCTGGATTTCTCAGCTAGTCACTACTATATGCTGAAATCCTGAAGTATTAGGCATTAATGTCAGTGAATGACTAGAACTGTTGTTGACACTAGAGCAAGCAAGCAAAGAGCAAAAGCTTTTTTCTTCCATGTCTTTATACAGGCCTCCAGCAAAAGGCATGGTCCAGATAAGAGATGGGTTCTCTCAGCTCAAAAGATGAAGATCTGGATTAGAAGTAGCTCTTCTCACTTCAAATTAAGCAAAATCCTTCACAACTGTGTTTTAGGTAATTTTAGATGTAGTCAAGTTGATAATCAAAACTAGCCATCACGAGTCTACTCCTTGTCAATTTGACACACAGCAGTCACTTATCCTTATGTCATGATTAATTTCCAAAAGAAAACAAAAGCCAGGTCATAATAACAATTAAATAAAATATAACTATCCCATGTAAAATTGAAAAAGCATTACATATTTAACCAGATCATCATTATGCCTAACATGATATAACTATTCTTCACATAATCACAAATGAATTATAAATTTAGAATAGGTGGTAATTCCCTTTAAGGGCATTTAGTATCTCAATTTAAATATGATAACAATTGATATACTCTTATTTGATGTTATATCATATGATAAAGAAATCAAGAAAAAAACAAATGTATGTACAAACTCATTCTTAACACGATACCAAAAAGACACTTATGTTTTTTTATCTTAGTTTCTGTAGCTGGTCATATGGCCTTAGCTGGAATTTATATCTATCCATTCTATATTTCCTCCACTCTTGGCAAGCCATTTCAGCAGTTTTGGCTCCTTTTTTTTTGAAGAATGACCCATACTTTCATTCCTGACACATTTCTATACTTTGTCATTTTGAATGGATTAGGCTGGTCTAGTTTCTCATTGATTTTATTTGTAGGACATGGTAGCACCAAGAGATGCAGTCAAGAATTCACTGTAGACTAGACACAATCCTTACAGCCTGCATTAAAAGGCAATCCATTTTCCCCAGGATAGCCTGGATTAATCAACGTCTTACTTAAATGTTTTAAAAGATACCATGACCATGGCAACTCTTATAAAGAAAACATTTAATTGGAGAGACTTGATTAAGTTTCAGATGTTCAGTCTATAATTATGACAGGGAAAATGGTGGCCTGCAGGCAGACATGGTGCTGGAGTTGAGAATTGACCAGAAGGCAGCAAGAATTTGACTGTCTGTCACACTGAATAAAGCTTGAGAAAATAGACCCCAATGCCTGCCCACCTAGTGACACATTTCCTTCAACAAAACCACACCTACTTCAACAAAGCCACATCCCAGTGGGGGACATTTTCTTCCAAACCACCACAATCACCCCTCCTAACACTATCATTACTTCCTTAGCCTATTGGTTTAAGGGCATCAAAAGCCCTAAGAGGCCAGAGGAAAGTCTAATCTTTCAGTCTAATGGAATACTTGTGGTTGCTGGAAGGAGTACTTCTCTTTCTGAAATCAAAACTTTTTAGGCCAGAAGAACTTAAGTCATGAGAACAGGAAGCAGGAAAAAAATTGTGGCTCACTAGGGGTGATGTTGAGTAGAATCTTCTCTTTTTCTACTCCATGATTCCCAGACCTTGGATGCTGGCTATCAGAGAAACTATACATATATATGATGCTAATTCAAAGCACATAAAACTTTCTGCAGAACCTGCCCAGCCTTCCATGTTGCTACCACCAAACTGGCATTTTAACTGTGTTTTCAAAAGGCTGTTTTATCTTTCTAACAGACCAGTTGCTTCATGGTGGTAGGTAACATGATAAGACAGGTGGATTCCATGATCATGGGCCCACTGTTGAACTTACCAAGCTGTGAAGTAAGTTCTTTGGTCACAGGAAATACTATGTGGAATACTGTGAATAAGGCATTTGAAGCATTTTGGCAGAAACATTGCATGTAGAAAAAAACAAATCAACAACCAGAATTAGTATCTACTTGTGTAAGAACAAAGCATTTTTTTTTTTTCAAAGAGGAATTGGTCCAATGTACTTAACTGGCCATCAGATCACTGGCTGGTCACCCAGGGGAATGAATAGTGCTAAATCTAGGGCTTAGTGTTGGAGTCGGCTGTTAGAAGATTTGTCGCTTAGTAATAACTGAAGCCAGGTAAAGCAGGGTGATCAGCAGTCCGTGTTGTGGAACATATATGCATACTTTCTATCTTTGTCACCATGCTTGTTTATGGACTCATTGGGAAATGAAGGGCATGTCTGGGGAAAGAAGTAGACTATCCACAGAATGGGTCATCTTATCTATTTGATTATTGAACTTCTCCTCAGTTGGTTACCTATCTAGCTACATATTTCTTCTCCACTTGTCTTTCTCATCAATTTTCTAATCATACTCTCTCCAAGTCACTGACCATCCAGTTAATCATCACACATCTGGACATTTATCCTTCCAAACAAAATGCATGACCACGTGTACTACCTAAAGTTCTGTTTATTATGAATATTTTCCTTCACTGTTGCCCCTGAAAGCAGTTATAAATTTTGCAGCTCTGCACTTCTGGGTGGTGCCTGAAGAATATGAAGGACTATCAGTAAACTAGGCTTTAGTCTTCTGTTCCTCAGTCAACTGATCATAGATGCATGTTTGGCAGCAGTCAGCATTGTAATTGAAGTAGACATTAGGGAAATTCCTTTATGTAATTTTCATGTGCCTTCAGGACCTATGTAAACCTAATCTCATACATTTTACTTCCACTTGAAGATGGATTGCTGGTATACGTGTCATACTTTATGACTTAGTGGATCAGAGAACACCTAGGTCATAACGAGCAGCTTGTGTCACACATTAACTTGGTGGCCTATTATCAAATGTTCAGTTTTCTCTAGGGCCCAATAACAAGTAAAGATCTGTCTTTCAAAGGGAGAGCAGTTGTCTGCAAATGAAGGCAGAGCCTTGCTTCAAAATTTCATAGGTCTATCTTGATATTTATCTATAGAATCCCCCAAAAGCTCCAAACAGCATCCCTGTCTGCTACAGACACCTCAAGGACAATCAGGTGTGCTAGGTCATATGGTCCAAGTGGCAAGACAGTCTGGAAAAGTTGAAGAGCCTTCCTTTTCCTGTTCCAGATCCCACTCAATGCTAGCAGCTTTTAAAGTTACTTATTTTGTGGGCTAGAGTAAGTTAAGGATTAATTTCTTTGGTCAAAGGCAAAAAAAAAAAATAGCAATATTTTAGAGGGTGGGGTATGTGAACATCTTCCACTGACAGTTGAGTATTATGGAATACCACTTTAAGTATCTAAAGATGTGTTACATTTGCTAATATTGTGAAATATTACTGCAACTATGTATAGATGTGTTACATTTGTTCCACCTTGTCTGTTTAAGGTACATGATTGGGCTAAGAAAAAATGGGCAGTCTATAGCTGTGCAGTAGAGGGACAGGTGGGGCTAGCAAGCATAGAGAATAAGTAGGAGAAAGAATCTATGCTTGAGAGAGAGAAGAGGGAATGGGGAAGAAAGGGAGGGAGACATTTAGGGCCAACCAGACAGGAAGCCACCAGCCAGCCATCTAGACAAGGAGGAAGCAGAAGTAGGACATACAGAAAGAAAAAAAGGGTAAAAAGCCTTGACTCAAAATGTAAGTGGAGATGAGTTATGAGAGCTAGTAGGATAAGCCTAAGCTAAAGCCAAGCATTCATAACCAGTAAGTCTCCATGTTGTTATTTGGGGGCTGCCAGCTTAAGACAGCGTAATACAATGGAATGTCTACTTCTTCATGTGAGAAAAACATTAAATATCTGAGGGTCTTACATTCTCATCTTCAAAAGGTCCCCCCCCAACACAATGATCACAAGTTATAGAATCTTCTTTTACTCATTAATGTACTTATTTTAACTGCCAACACCGTCTAAGGTTGTTACTTCAGGCAATCGTGTAATGAGGGCTTTGATTTGATTTTCCAGATGAGCTGTGTGGCTTTTGGAAATAAGATTCTCATCCAGGACATATTTATAAAGTGTTAAGTTGTTTGTGCCCATCCGGAGCTAGTCAATTTATCACTGAATTTATTTTTGTCTGTCACCACATTCTGAGATGGTAAAATTAGGTTAATTTTATCATGGAGCTCATTCCTTTTTTTTCTGTTATCTAGAGATTGTAAGAACAACAGACCATCATCATCATTTTTATTTTTCCACAAACCATCAAAAATTTTATATACAAATTTGCCAAATATATTGCTGCTCACTGTAGGGAGATTATGTTGTTCCATTGTAAATAATTGTCCCTGCCTACGAGTTTAATAAAAAGCATTAACCAGCCTAAGACTCAGGCTTATAACTTCATAATTCTTTACCCTTAATCTAACCCATGACTCTTATTCTGTTCAGCCATGTGGCTCGGTACCTTTTCTCAGAGCAGCATAGTTGTCCTCTGTTTCTTCTGGCTTCTCTCTGGCATTCTGCTCTGTTCCACCTGTTTCTAGAGTCTTCCTAGTCTGGTACCCTGCACACACTTCCTGTATTAAACTCATAGACAGGGACAATTATTTACAATGAAACAACATAATCCCCCTACAGCTCACAATTTGTGAATCAGGATACACAAGTGCATTTATCTCCTCGAGTTTCTAAAGCAGCTCACACCAGTTCCTTTTAGTATTCTCAAAGTTCCCAATAGAGTCTTCTCAGTTTCTGAAGACTTATTTCGTTACTCTATCTCTACCTCTGCTACCAAGACCTATATTAGTTGAGTTTTTTAAAGTAGTAGAACTCAGAGAATTTTTATATATAGAAAAAAAATTTGTTACAATGGTGTATAGGTTATGGTCTAGCTAGTCCAACAGTGGCTAACTATGAATGGAAGGTCCAAGAATTCAAGAGATTTTAGTCCAAGAGGCTATATATCTCAGATGGTCTTCAGTTTATATTGAAATCCCAAAGAAGTAGGATCTAATGCCAGTGAAGACATGGACTTAGTAGCAAGGTGAGAACAAGTAAGTAAATAACAAAATGGTCTTCTTCCACATTCTTCTATTGACTTCTAGCAGAAGGTGTGGCCAAAGTTAAAGGTTGGTTTTCACAACTCAAAAAATATGGCTAAAGTCACATATTTCCACTTCAAGATTCAGATTAAAGGTTTGTTCTCCTACCTCAATGATATTGCCACTTCAAGTCAAGAAAAAAAACCAAAGGAGTACTTCTCCATATTTGGTTAGTGGTTAATTCTAAATGTAGTAAATCTGATAATTAAGAATTGTCATCACAACTTCTAAGTTCATGATACACTTAAATTGCTCTTTTGTGATTTTGATTAAAGTTGAGAGTTATTTATCCATGTTTTATTTTTTTAGATGAGGTATAAACCCCGAATTTCTGAATCCTTCTGTCTCTGCCTCTCAAGCACTAAGATCATAGGCATGTACTACATTTGGTGTCCTTGTACAGTTTGCACCTATCTGAGCAGATGTTTAGCAAATTCCAGCAACAAGGCTTTCATTTTCCCACTGAACTGCTTTTCACTCCTGTAAAAATTAATTGTGCATATATGGTTAGATATAATTTTGAACCTTACATTCTCTCTCACAGATCTATTTGTCTTTCCTCAGATCAATAATGAACCATTAAGACTTATGTAGAAAACACAATAATTGCTGCTATAGCTCTTTTCCACCAAGCGTGTGATTGTTTTACTTTCTAAAATGTTTTAAAAATCATCTTGTTCTTTTAAAAGATTGAGATTGAGATTTTAATTTGAGATTGTTGTTGCCTTTATTTTCTGACCTGTCCAGGCCCATGGTCCAGAAAAATCTTCCCACCTGCAGTCCTGCAGCCACTTATAAAATAATTATTCTGAAACTTATATTAATTACAAACTGTGTTCTCTGGGTGGCAGCTTGCATTGTCTTCCTCCACCCTTCATGGTTCTCTATGCTTGGATTGCCTGCCTGCTTCTAAGCTGCCTTGCAATAGGTCAAAACAATTCCTTTATTAACAAATGGTAATGAAGTATAAACAATTCCTTTATTAACAAATGGTAATGAAGTATATTCACAGCTTACAGAAAGATTGTGTTGAATAAATATAACATTTTGAAGAAGAAAAGAATCCATATTAGCAAGTGAATCATCTTCTCACATCTGTGTGTTTGCTGCACCTCATTTGTTTGTGCTTGTTTGTTTGGCTCAACAGGATTTGGTAGGTTTATCATGGTGGCTGTTAAGGTCTCCTGACTTTGTTCTTCAATGCTCACTTTTCTCTCTTTTGTGTGGATGTAATTCTTCATTACTAAACTTACAGAGATACACTTGATGCTTCTGTGTCTATTATATACCCCATAGTTTCTGAATCCTGCAGGAATCCTTGCAGTTACTTTCTCCAAAGTGTTACTTTAAGGTAAAACATATTAGTTGCAAATAAACAATTCCAATTTATTTCTAATCATTATATAGTTTAGTATTTCTTATCTCACTGCATTTATTATAATCTGTAACAATATTCTGAATTTGAGTAAGTTAAGGTAAATATCCCCATTTTACTCTAAGTATTTATAGCAGGAAACCAGCATTTTTTTTTTTTTTTTTTTTTTTTTTTATTCTGCATCAAATGAGCTGTAGTGATCTTCAAATATGGCTTGCTGGTCCTGCTCTAGTTTCTGCTTAGCTTGCTTTGTTTTCTTTCTTATCTTTCTTATCTTGCCTCTCTTCCTCCCACTCATCCCTCAGCTTCCTCCTCACCCCGTACTGTAGTCTACCCCACAAAGAGGATAAGGCCTCCCTGGGAAGTCATCAAAGTCTGGGCTATCAGGTTGAGGCAGGACTCAGTCCCTCCTCCTGTATCAAGACTAAACAAGGTATCCCTCTACAGGGAATTGGTTCCCAATAGCCAATTCATGCACTAGGAATCAATTTTGATCTAACTGTCAGAGGCCCCACCAACTGCTCAAGCCACACAACTATCATCCATGTTCAGAGGGCATACTTTGGTCCCATGCAGGTTCCCTAGATTGGCAGAGTCAGTGAAGTCCCAGTAGCTTGGGTAAGCTGTCTCTGTGTGTTTCTCCATCATGATTGTTACACATTTGGTCATATAATCCCTTCTACCTCTTTTCAACTGGACTCCAGGACCTCCACCCAGAGCTTAGCTGTGGATGTCTGCATCTGCTTCCATTAGTTACTGGATGAAGTTTCTATAATAACAATTAGGATGGTCATTGATTTGCTTATAGGGGAAGGCTAGCCCAGGATTATCTATCTATGAATGGTGCTACTTATAATGGACTGAGCTCTCCAACATCAATTAACAGTCAAGACAATACCCTCACTGGGGAATTGTCCACAATAAAGCTGGTCCCACCCCTCACCAAAACAAGAGAGAAGGCTCCCCCCACACCCAAGAGGACAGTCCCAACAGGCCAGACTGAGCAACTCAGCTAAGACCCAGACACATATCCATGGCTTTGAACTGGCACTCTCTAGCATCCACCCCGTCTACTACCTGCTGCAGAGTGTGAAGGACTGGTCCTATGGAACCGTAGCTGCAGATCTTCATGACTCAGGCAAACAGCAGGATATCCAAAAGGAGTTTTGGTGAGGGTCCAATACTGATGATGTAGCAGAAGAATGAGGCACTAAGCCTGACCAAGTAAAGCAGCTTGGTTAAAAGGGTATACTGCCTGACACACAGCATCTCCCAATAACACTAAGGAGAATGAAGAGTCAATGGGGCAGTTGGAAAAATAAAGGATAAAAGTGGGTTTATCTGTTTATTTTTGTTCACTTTTGTTTTGTTTTGTGGTTCTTTAGTTTGTTTGTTTATTGTCTTAATTAAATTTTTATTTGTATTTTTAATTTATTTTTATTTTACTTATTATCTTATTTTAGGTTTTCTTTCGATAGAGTG
Organism: Phyllotis vaccarum; assembly: GCA_033318265.1. NCBI lineage: Eukaryota > Metazoa > Chordata > Mammalia > Rodentia > Cricetidae > Phyllotis > Phyllotis vaccarum. Next base: position 180,845,409 of record JARWLC010000002.1, read on the forward strand.
ATGCTCCATGGGTAAAGTGTAGATGTGGAGGGACTGAAAAATGAGTGGTATTGAAGCATATTATGTGAAATTCCCAAAGAATGAATAAAAAATTATGTTCTTGAAAAAAATCTAGAAGCTCAATCATGCTTATAAATCACAATAGGTTTTAAACAATAAGATATCCATGATCTTTTCTGCACAGAAGCTGAGTTTCTTCATAGATAATAGAAAGGTACCTAATTCCCTCTATAATAAATCAACCTGTCCATAATTCAAGGTGTCCCCTCAAACCCAAGTGATGTTTGCTGTGCCCCAACTATAAAGCCCATAGCTAATGTCAAGGCAAGGTGGAGCTGTGAAAAGGGAAAAGATACTTCCCTTGATTTGCCTGTAGGTTACAAGGGACAAGAAGATTCTAGTCATCACCTTACTCAGCTACCAAGCTTAACCCAACTCGATGAATAGGTTCTTAAGGTTAGATGCAGACTGTATTCTTAACATTAATTTGATATCATGCATACCATGACCATAAATATTCAATACCATGGCATACAGAGGTATGAAATCTAATAAAATTCTCTAGAAAACAGCTGTTTGACCAAAGAAAGAGTCATCAATCTTACTTGACATAGGAAATAAAGGATATCTAAGATAGTCCCATGAGTGAAAAAGAAAAGGAAAAGCAAAAAGCCAAAGTAGAATTTATGGAGATTTGAGAACACATTTTATAAGAATTTTAACAATGAAATGAGCTTCAATATTTTCACTGGGCAACAAGGACCAAATATCCGTGTATGTTTCATATGCAACAGATTAAAGCTCAGATGACTCCAAATATCAATTATCAGTGTTGAACATTTACTGAAATGAAGGCCAACAGACCCTAAGTAGTGTAGCATTTCCATAATGTCAATGCTAGGAATAGGGAACACAGGGGACATAATTCCATCACATGTGGTTTTAATTTTATTAAAATTAAAGTTCCTTCAGCACTCCACTTTTATCATGAGCTCTCACAACTTTTTCTGGTACAGACACACTTGCTGTATACAGACATAGAGGTGGCATCAATGGCATTAGTATGGGGTAGTCAAGAGATTATACAGATTTCCTCAATATTGATTGAGTCCAACATCACTCAATATAAATAACATAAAAAGCTGGCAATCTTACTGGTTCTTGATACTGGATCATCTTAGTTGAAGCCTTGAAGCTGATGTGGCCATCTCTATCCATATGAGAAATTTCAGGTTGTCTATATTTGCCTGGAAGCAATCCACAGGTTCTCATCTTCTGTAGAAACAAAAGCAGAAACTCTTCCAAAGCAACATATCCTTAGACTCAAATTTCAAAGTCAAGATACCTTTAAAATATATATGTTTGTTTAATTTAGCAGCGTTTGGAATCAAATGTCTTTCTGCAGTTATCTCATTAGCAGTTAAAAAATTAAAAGAATACACAATAATAACCATAATCCAGACTCTGCATCTATTTTTCATCTTTGTGTAGCTTATTATATTTTTATACTCTATTTCTGCTTTTTAGGGACTTTCTCTACCCTCTTTCTTTTTTCCCTAGAGCCTATATACATTTTACACACATTGTAACCTATTTAGAGGTTTTCATCTGAATCTGTTTCGTTGTGAATCCTTAATTAATTCCAACCAGAGAGCTTTTAATGCTAGACTGTGCAGTGGGACTTTGCCAGCTGACTCTGTCCCCTGCTCAGCAGTTTTTCAGCATGGCAAAGGTACCAGAGACACTCTTTATCTTCCCAATTTTAGGAAGTAATGCTAAATACTGTGAAGCCTTTTATCACCCCAACTCATCAAATAGAGCACCACAGCCCACAGCTCATGAACTCCATTTAAGTATTTGGCAGCAGGATCTCTTAAAAAGCACCACATTTTTTTGCTGATAAAGCTGAGTCAAGAAGTCTCTCTTAAAGGGGCTGCTTCTTCTCACAGCTAGCAAACAAAGCAGTCCCAGAAAATTCTGCTACCAAGAAACTTTAAATTAAACACATGCAGCTTGTTGTTTATTCTGAGTCTTCTGTAAGACTTTGGGAACCAACCTTGTTTCAACTTAGGTTGCCCGCCATGAATGCAGCACCATTTTGTAGCTCAAGTTCAAGCACCATGCCATCTCTTTACCATGACCCACTTTAGAGACACAACTCATAAGCTGCTTTTGGCTCCATTTCTGTGCTCTAGAACCCTTTTAAAGCTTTCTTTGGTTTTATGTGGGTGTTTGAGCCCTACATTGGGCAGCATGAGGTTTCTGGCCCAAACTAGCCTGACAAACTGCATCTGCTCACTCTGACTTATCTGGACCAGCAATCTTAAGGCCAAAAAGATACACAGAGATGCTTATATTAATTTCATGCTGTTCAGCTCATGGCTCGAGCATATTGATAGCTAGCTCTTTCAGCTTAATTCAACCTATTTCCATTATTCTGTCTTGCCATGTGGCCCATGGCTTACCTATTTCATTACATCTTGCGTTATGGGTGGCTGGATCACTCTCTGTCTTACTCCACCTTCCTCCTACCTATGCTCCAATTTCCACACCTACAGTGCTTGGCATAGGCCAAAAACAGTTCCTTTACTTCACAGCATACAGAAAGACATTCCCACATCAACACAGACGAGAAGTACAGCAGTGAGACCATTAGCTCATTCATTAACTTCAGAAAGAGCTCACTCATGCTTTGAAGGCAGCTAAAAACATTCACAGGCAGTCTTAAATGTCAGACCTCTTTTTATTCACAGAGTATTTTATATTTTCTGTAAAATCTTTCAGATTTCCAAAAGGAGTACTGAGAATATTTTTTGAGCAAGTTTCTCCTTGAAAATCACTTTTAGATGTGAATATTTGTCAAGTGGAACTCAGTGTATATCACCATGTAATAGTGTTCATATGCATATTGAGGTCTCATCTTTATGTATTAATATTAAAATTTCATGTTATCATGAAAGAAGGGAAAATGAGCATGAAATAAATCTGCTGTTCCCACCACAACAAATCCAAGTGGCAAGTTAGCCACTAGACTTTTCTCATTGAGCTTCTGTTTCTTTACAACATTGTCTAAACCCTTGGATGCCATGTTGTGTTCTTTCCTAGACAAGGATTCTCTTTCTAAGTCAGCCTTGGAAAGACAAGCTTCACGGCTGGGGGTAGACCAATTTAATGCAGCCTTCAGCATCTAACATTTATTTGACTGACATCACATGATCTGTATTGGTAGGAATATGAGATTGAATATTATTAGGTATGGGACCCACAGGGTTGTCACCATAAAAATATCTAACAGGTTATACCAAACAAAATAGTTCTTCTCCAGAGCATCTCCCTGAACTTGCTGTACCACCCTCATACCTTTGTATCATAACAGTCCAATCTTTCAGCAGTTAGCTGAGTTCATCTCCTTGCTAGGTTGACCAAGCTTGTTAGTTCTTACCCTTTTGGATAGTTGCCTAAAAGGTTAAAAATAATATTTCAGGAAGCCTCTCTTGGTCCAATCTGGGTTCTTTGTCCACTTGGAGGTAGTGTATTCTGTGTAACAGTGATCTGTACTTGGTATAATAATAGCTATCTGATTCTATGTCTCAGGGATCCATTCTTGGTCAAATATGAGCTCTTGATACAGAGGGAGTTCTTGATCCTTTAGGGATTCTTGACCCAATACATATTGGCAAGTTGTGGTTCTCAGGTACCCCCTTAATCCAGTAGGTGCTGACACACTGTGGGTCTCAGGTAGCCACTCTTGATCCAGTAGGTGCTGAGGAACTGGAACACCTAACTTAGTTTTGATAATGGGATGAGGGACTCAACCTACCTCAACTGGATATGCTAGAAGGAACTGACTCACCTTGGGATTCCTTGACTTCCTTGGGGAACGGATTGGGGTATGAGGTTGAGGGAGGCTAAGGGAGAACTGGGAGGGACTGAGAGGATGAAAGGGAGGGGAAGCAGTGGTAAATATGGAAAAAAATTAAATAAAAAAATGGAAAACATGTTTCAAAGAAATACATCAGCTTGTTTCTAGTCACAAAAGAAAAGCATACTGCTTATTACAAGGAGACATTTGCATTTTAGAGAAAGATAAGTATAACAGAGTAGTATAGTTCTTTCTCCTAGTCTAAGCTAACCCCTGATTCTCTGAGTACAAGGACCTCTTGCAAGCAGCTTCACCTATTAGACCACATTCTTCACAGACTCCAGCCTTAAGAGACTTGCTAACTGGACACATAGAACACAGTGATAAAGAACCTTTGTGTATTAGGTAAAACACCACTGTTATGGTGGTAGCAAATCCACAACCCTAACAAAGCCATTTTTACTTTAACACTCTGGTGCTTCCTAGAAGGAAAGATAGTGCAGACAAGATGGGCTGTCTGCAGGAGTGAGGCATATAAAATACGTGCATCCATATGTCAGTACAGAAAACAGCATGCACACATGCACCAGTGGAAACCCTCCTCCTGCTGTGTCTGAAGACAAACATTTCAATGACACAGAAAACAGGCTTGTGCATGACACATGTATACTCTCTTGCACACTCCCTTGCACTAAATATGGGTCCTTGACACCAATTATATTATTTTGAAAAATGAATGTATTTAAATACTGATACAAATTGTAAACTCCCTTTCTTGTTCTTTTTTTTTAATCTTCCCACATCCAATATATGTCATAATATATATTCCATTCAGGACTATTTATGCTAGCAGAGATCCCATTGTGATAGTGCCTTAAAACTATACACGAGAGAGTTCCAATGCCTTCTTCAATAGATGCCAGAGCCAGACCAAAATACTTAGAGTGTAGGACGGAACAGAGGGAGAGAGGGAGGGAGGAAGGGATGAAGGAAGGAAGAGAGGGAGAGAGGAAGGTTGGGAGGGAGGATGGGAGGGAGGGAAAGAGGAAAAGAAGTAAAGAAAGAACTGGGTTAACATTGAGGCTTGCTGTCTTTAAAGAACATTAATCATAAAGGCAGTACCTGCATTTATAAATCTATAATAGCAAGGCAAGAACTCTTATAATAGTAAAAAGAAAAATGTCAGACCCACTAAAAGTCAATCTGCAAACAAAACACCTGCCTCTGCCACCTTTTATAGAGACAGTCAGCAATTTCTGGTTGAATCAATGATCAAAATCTTAGTTGCATCAAAATGGAATGTGTTGCTTACATTTAAAAAATTGTACTTTCTTATAATTGCACTGTATTAAAACAGTTCCTCTATGTTTTTTTGTGCTTTGAACTCATCTTACTAAAAGCAGCCATATATAGCATGACACAGAAATTTAAACAATTTGTAACTGCAATTGTAATTAGCTGTTAACCTACCAAGGAACTCTGGTGTAAGAACCCATGATGGTCAGTGCCTTAGTGGAAAAACCTCAAAAATAGTGAACAAAACATAGAACTGAAACCCATGCTCAGCACCCAGAAGAGAAATGGAAAACCATAGAGTTTCTTGACCCAGGAGTGACACTGTAAGCCAGTGTGTGGTGGATCATGTGCAGCCTCCCTCCACCTCCACAGAAAGGATAAATCTATATTTGACAGTGACTTAGCAGTGCTGCCTTCCCACACTCAGAGCCAGCAGCCACACTAGCAGCAATCCGACTATCATCATTATTAATAATAAGTTATTTCTTTTATTTTTTGTGATTATAATATAATTACATCATTTATCCCTTTCCTCCCTCTGAAACCTCCCATATACTTTTATCCAAAGTAATTATTAAAAGTTAATGAATTCAATTAAAAAATATTTAGTATGACTCGAAGTTGTCAGGTGTAGTGAGGCATGCCTTTCATTCCATCACTATTGAGGCAGTGAGATAGATCTTTTTGAGTTCAAGGCTAGCTTGGTCTACACAGTGAGTTCTAGACCAGACAGGGCGACAAAGTGAGACCAGTCTCAAAAAGAGAACGAAAGGAAGAAAGGGAGGGAAGGAGGGAGGGGGGATGGAGGGAGGGAGGGGGAGGGAGGGAGGGGGAGGGGGAGAGAGGGAGGGGGAGGGAGGGGGAGGGAGGGGGAGGGGGGAGGGACAGAGGGAGGGACGGAGGGAGGGGGAGGGAGGAAAGCTGAAGAAAGGAGGGAAGAACTAAGTCATTTTCCTTTTCTAGGAAATCATGGGTCCTGTTTCTAAGGTTTTATCTAGTAAATTTCTTTTTAGTTTATTGATGTATTTATTAACTGCTTTGGATTTCACTGTCCTCTCTAAAATGGGCATCTCACCTCAGCAGTTTGCAGGCTCCTTGTATCAGTCAAATGCCCTTTGTTCTGCCTCACAGGATAACTGTGGATACTTGTCTACCTCAGATATGGTAAGCTAGTCAGAAATGGTGGGAGGAAACAGGCGAAGGAAGCTCTACTGTTAACTGTAAAGGAAGCATGGTCCCTTTCCCTATTACTACACTCACGACATTCACATCAGCCAGACCTTTTCTCCTAATTCAGTTTGCTGAAAGGACCCATGCCCCGCTCCTCTGATAACATGCTTAGACCTTGGCATACACACATCTTTTCTCTATTATGTTATAGAATAGGAACCTTAGTGAGCAACTTTGAGAGATTTCCATTTTCTTCACTCAGCACACTGATCTGGGTATTTTTACAAACTGTTTCTAGTTGGTATTATTTATTTATTTTATAAATAGAGAATCATGCATTTTTAATGCTGGGAATGATTGGTAGATATAGTAAGCAACATTTTCAGCAAGAACACCAACCTTGCTAGCTCCCACCAACCACTCAATTCTAAAAGTGAGTCAGATTTGGAAATATTTGTTGCAGTACCTACTGTCATCTCAGAACAAACTCTTCTTTCAGATTCCCCAGGCAGACATATTAACAAAATACCATAAGCTTGGGTGGCTTATAAAAATTATTTCTAAAAGTTCAAAAGTTCAAGACCAAGGTGATGGCAGATCTGGTGCCTGAGGAAAGCCAGCTTTCTGTCTACCAATAGCTGCTCTCTTGCCACATTCCTACATGGAGAAAAGGAGGGAAGTCCCTGAGGTCTCTTTTGTCAAGGTAGAAAACCCAGGCTTGAAGGTTCTATGCCAGGACCAAATCCCCTCCCAATGTTGCACCTTGAAATTCTACCTCCTTGAGAAATGGCTTTCAACATACTGGGAGTTTGACTATTTAGATGCTAGCACCCAGGACCTTGCCAGTTTCCTTCGGTCCTTGATCTGCAAGCTTGAAGGGTCTGCCTTGGATCCACTTGGAAGGAGTTCCTTATATATTAGTTGTACTATCCAAAGTATATCTAAACTCCATAGTATAGAAGGACCATTCTTGTGTTTCAGCTTCAATGACACCATAGCATGTCTCAAAGAGGTAGCACACTTAGTCTCACGACTTGCTTATTGCTATTGGGTCACCCTAACCCCATTCAGTCACAGAAATCCATTTCTGCCTTTTCTTTTTCTTTGATTATTTTAGTTTGTTCTTGTCAGGGTTTTTATTTTCTATTTCTTTTCTTCTTCTTCTTCTTCTTCTTCTTCTTCTTCTTCTTCTTCTTCTTCTTCTTCTTCTTCTTCTTCTTCTTCTTCTTCTTTTGATTCATGGTGCTTCTAAAATATAGAAGCTCAACATTCTTCTAATCCAAAACAGAGACACATTAAACAAATGACTTATAATCTAATTGAACCAAGCTATCTTAAATAAATAAATAAATAAATAAATAAATAAATAAATAAGTGTGCTTTCTTAACAACTCAGTTCACATACCATAAATACATTAAGTTATATAGACAGTAAATAGAATTAATGTGTTGAAATTCAATGTATACAGTCTGTCAATGACATCATGAGGCTCAAAGCAATATGTCTAGAATGTGCCCTTTTTAAAGATTTCTGTTTTGTACAATACTTTTCTTCATTGTAATATATTACCAGCGAATAATTAATTCTACCCTCTAACATAACTACATCTGCAAAGTGCATATGACCAGATTGGGGAAAAGTATTCAGTAGACAAATAAGCTTAGATTCTCAAGATGTTATAAGAGCAAGTTTTAAATATAAACAATTGAAGACCTATGGCAGGCAGGATGATTCCTCAAGGGAATATGTAGTGGGTAGGTAGGAGTGTCCCAGCTCCTCTGTGGTGGAAAGTATAAGTTTGGTTTGAAGACACAAGCACTCTAGTCCTGGACCCTCTCTAGCCAAACAAAGGATCTACTTGAAAATGATCAATTGTGTGGCTATTTGGTGTTTTATACTAGATGGTGCCCACTTGCGCATCAGAAGTTCATTGCACACAGGGAGAGGGCCTACAGTGCTGTTCTGGACTAAACAGGATTCCTTTTCCAGTCTATTGTTCCTCAGAGCCACAAAGGAAGACACAATTTGTCAAAGTAAATGATTTCCCTTCTCCTAGCAGTCAGCACTTCTGAAGCTTTTAAGCAATGAATTTCCAGAGCTGCTCCTCAGCATGCTTATGAAGCAGATTCTCTTAGGGCAGGAGACCTTTAGTTTCCAAATTCTCCCTTTGGTGCTCCAATAATACAGAGAATGTATAGAGGACAGAGGTTCCACTCACTTCCTCATCCTTCCTATGCTTGCCTCACATCATGAAGCAAAAGCTTCATCTAGATTCCAGCTGCTTTTCACCATGGTAGCTGGTCAGTTACCACAGACAACCTGTCAGGATTTCTCACTTTTGAGCCTCGGGCAATATAAAGATGTAAGCTAATGGTTCTGCCCAAAGTTAGTGCTCCAGTGTCCCCTGTGACAGACTGCCAGCTGCTCTAGAAACTATACTGTGTCCTGGGTGGATGATTTAAATATAAAATGCCAAGTCTTTCTACCAATAACATTAGTCAGTGGGTCATCAGAGAACCCCAGGACACTCAAGTGAGATTTTAGGAACAAAAGATAATGTATAGCATGATGAGTAGCTGTGTACTTAGGGATGAAGGATGGCATCTGTAACAAGCTCCAACTGAAAAAGTCAAAAGCTGGAAGTTACATGGCTTTGTTTCCCTTTATTAAATTTGCTTCTATGAACCAATAAAAGGATTAGGGGGAAAACAGTCTTCCTTCACAAAAAACAGCTTTGGCAATCAGGAATGGGGATGAAATCCTTCTTCCTTTCTCCGTCTCTCTCTCCTCTCCTTCTCTCCCAGTTCTGTGTGAGTCTCCAAGACAGATCATTATCCAGGCAAAAGAAAGAGTGTGTGTGCTGTGATCTTCACAAGGAGGCCTGTGGGTTTGGGCCAGAGGCAGGAATTCCCCACACAGACAGCAAGTCGACTGTTGGGGATGAGCTCGCCAGCTCTACAGAAAGCGCCTCTGTTCCCAAGCACTGAGGTGCCCACATGGCATGCTCTGGAGGCCACAGAAGGAGGGATGGTTTGAAAGGGGTGTTTTTTTTCCCTAGAATACACAGTGATCCTATTTCCTTAGGGGTGCATTAAAAACTAGCCATGAATAGATTGCCAAATGCAGCTAAAAGCCAGCAAGGGTATTTATCTCCTCAGGCTGGAGTTGTTGGGATGAATCTCTGGGACCAAACTTTGAATACTCAATAAATCAAAATGAAAGGTTAAAATAAGAAAGCATTTGCCAAGCATGTTTGGAAAGAGCCCTTTTATATTGCTTTTTTTCCCATTTTTTTGTTTTGTTTTGATTTTTTGCTCTGTGATTTCAGTTGCTTTTTAATCCAATAAGAAATGTATATGTACTTGAGGTGGGAGGGCAAAAAAATGGAAAAGAAAAAGGCAGCTAATTCTGAGAACTTTGGTTCACATGAGATTCTCAGGTGAAAGAATATCCAATTGCTAAATCTAAATTTATTTGTATTATTAAGCATAAAACTCAAACAAAAACCCAAAACATTCCCTTAAGATACATGGATGTTTAACAAAAGAATCAATTGAAGTATATTCTTTGATTTTATTTCATAAAAATGTAAGGACTGATTTCCTATTTTTTAAAAAAGGAGGCCTCACCAATAACGTTAAAAACTATGAATACGTGTAAGCATGTAGCTTGTTGGAATGCACAAAGACACATTTCCCAGGCCCTGGTCTCTGGCGTGTAATGTAAATGTGTCTTACTTGTTTAGAGAAAGATATTGTGCAACAAAGTTTACAAGGTTCTTTCTAGTGTAGAAGCTGCCTCTTGCTGTAGCTTGGCCTAACCTTCTGAACAGCAGCACAATCTCTGCTTTTTCGAAAGCACAAATCTGGGGTCTGGTTGCCTCTTCAGAGTTTGAAGCAGCTGTTCTCCTTGTGGATAGGGCTTCATCCACTTGTACAGCCATTAGCTCACAAAAGGTGCAAGCATGTCTGGCAATGTCTGGATTGAGCCATATCCTCAGGATCTGGTGACTATATTTAGAGATAGCATTTAATGACTTAATTAGGGTAAATCAAGTCATTAAGGTGAATCTAATTCAATATGAATGGGTATGTCAACATGCCCTTACTGGAAGAGTTGAAGACACAGACACATAACAGGAAAGAGCATGTGAAACACAGAGATGATAAGAGAATAGCCATAAGCAAACACAGAAGAAAGAACTCAGCCCTGCCCACAGTTCCATCTTAGACTGCAAACAAGCAGACTTTTACTTTTTAAACCAGCTGGGCTTTTGTGATTCTAACTCAAGCAGTTAATACAGCTTTGAACAATACCCAGAACTCATGGTCTCAAGCTTTGAACAAAGGAGACAGAAGATATGTTGTAAAAGCAGATAACTTTCTTGTCTGCCTAAAGAAAGATTATTCCCTAATGCCAGTGAGGCCACATCCAATACATAAAACATGATAAAAACATATAAAGTAAGTAAATATGTTCAGAGACTCACATAAATAAATACGCGGCTGCTTTCAGATGACATGACTGCCATACACCTGAACATCTCTTTGCAGGAGACAACATAATTCAACTAACATGCATATATAGTTTAAATGAAAATTTCCCATCATGGCTGGCAACACACACCAAAATAATAAACCATCTAATAAAAATTTCAATTCCAACCATGAGAAGACCCCTGTGAGTAGGTAAGTAGTTGATTACAATTGTCCAAGAAACCTCTAAAACATTGTAGGCTATTGCTGTCAATCTTGGTGGCCACCCAGAAATGAAAGTTAAGTGTCTATGGCTGAAGATATGATGTACTTTGGACAGAGAACTCAGAGCATCCAGACTGGATCTGACCTGAAAGTCTCAGCCCTGAAAACTAACTTTTATGGTATAAGAAGCCATCACACAAGCTTCCAAGGGAGAGAAACAACCAATAGTTCTACCTAGCTTTGATGACTATGAGCCTTAACAACAATCAGCATGGCATGATAAGCTTAAAGTGTACAGTAGTGACATTCATATATTAGTAGTAACCATGACTCTTAATTGGACTTCAGGTTTACTCAACAAGAGGAAAGCAATGTCTGATACTTGAAACCCAGCCAGTTTCCTAAGGCCAATGAAGTTATAAATCTTGGAGGAGAACCTACGACCAACCCTTGACTAAACCAACCTAATTCCTAATTATTTTCTAAATATTTGCCCTTATATTAACAGATAAGAGTAGTATTCACTCTTCATTAAAGAAATTTCTTGATCAAACAAATGGAGACCATTACAGACAGCCGCAAATGTACAAAATGCAGAGAATAAGAGATTGTGTGGTACCCAATTTCATCTGATATATGAACAACTAAACACCTGCATTTAAAGTTCAGGAATTCTTTGAAAAGTTAGGCAAAATGATTCTAAGAACCAGAGTTTGTAAGTTTGCTGTGACCTCACTAGCTCCTGGAAGTTGACTAAGTTTCAAGACATGTTTTCCTTCCTGTTGAGTTGGCCTTAAGTCCAATTAAACAGCTGTTAGTTACTATCAGCATATGAGTGCAACTTATTGCATCTTTATGTATTTGGCATACCGATCATTGTTGTGGATCGTGGGTATTGCAGCTGGATAAGACTATTAATTGTTTCTCTCCCTTAGCAAATTGTGTAATAATTCCTGGTACCCTTGAAATTAGACTGCAAGAAGAGGCTTCTGGGTTAGATTCATCTTGAGCAAGCCAAGTCCTATGACTTTAGTGTGTTGTGTTTTTAGCAATAGAGGTTTACCTTCAACATCTGGGGGAACTAACAATAGGAATAGCAATATTCTATATTGTTTTGGGAGTCATGTAGACTAACCTGACCAACGATAAAGGAAATTTTTTTCATGCCTGGTACAGCATCATTCATCAGTTCTTGTGGAAAGCATTGTCAACCCCACTGTCATAACTTTAATGTGTGTGTAATATCTTTAACGTATGTACAATTACTTATATGTATTGTGTGTAATTTCAATACATAAAAAATTCCTTGAGGGTTTACCAATAAACCTTGGTGGTTTGGGCCCTGTTTCTCCTTTATTGCTTCCATCTTTTCTCATCAGTTGGAGCATTGTCCTCATTTTTACATCTGCTTTCGTAGAATCTGGAAAGTAAGTAGATAAAGCTTAAGCACAGACCCATAATACTTTTATGTTTCCAACTCCATCAACCTTTTTTATTCTCATAGAAAACAGCCCATATAAATAATAAAGCCCTACCAAACCATCTATTCTTCCTGTCTTGGCATCTCTTCCCCAACCTTTGCATCTGAGTCACCCTCGTGACTTGAACAACTGGAATGTGCCAGTTTCTGATAACATGGCTTCAAAGAGGTACAGGATCCTTTCTGCTATGAGGAAAACTAAGCTTCTTTAAAGATGGAAGATGAGAACCTGATGCAAGAAACCAAATCAAGAGAGTACAAACCATTTACAAAGCTAACTGGGCCCATCTCTATCCTGTAACACCACCTGAAATTCTAAGACCGCTAAGACTGTCTGTACATAAGAGGAATTCAGAACACTACCCATGGAATAGAATGCTAATAATGGAGTGTAGTTTGGGGCTTTTAAGTTTCAGAATAATGTGTTTTCTAGAATCAAGGTATTTTCAGAATTTTGATTTTAGATATTGGAGCCTCCTCATGCTTACTCAAGCATGTCATGCCAAAACCTAACTCGGGAATTAATCTCAGATCTTCTGGTTTCTCTACAGGTTTCAGGCCAGATTTCTTTTTAATAAGTGCTCTATATGTTGCTTGAAGCTCGTGCTGCAGAGGTTGTCTTCCGGGGAGGCTTTTCCTAATCCTTTTCCTTACTGCTCTACCCCATGATACTTGCGTCTAGCATAACTGACATTTTAAGTTTGTTTATCCTCTATCCCATTGGTATGGTACAAAGGACACAGATTACTATATTAAAGCCTATTATTTTATGAAATGTTGGTTGTTACAACAAAGAGACTCAAAGCAATGAGGTGAGTCTCTCTCTGAGATCCAAAACACACTTGTCAGGTTATCAGATAGCATTCATCACAGAATTCACAAACCTTATTTTCTATGCAACACTTTCAATGTATCCTACAAGGTAGGCTCAGGTGACATTAAATCCCTTTATCTTGACCCCTAGAAAGGAGAAAAAGGACATGACTGGGTAGCTATGTCGCAGAATGGAATGGCACATACTCCTCCTGACCTCTCTGCTATTCATACTGGCCAGGCCCTCTGGAGCTGTGGTCTAGCTGGGCAGCTCTGTGCTTTTTTTCTTAAAAACCCCACGGAGTCTCTTAGTGTTCCCTATATAAGCATAAGCCAATAACCATCTTCTGGAACAATGATATCCTAACATAGGCAACAACCCTTAAGAAAACTTACTTTTCCTCCCCATGTAGACATCAATTCCCAATAGCTCCTGGAATAGGACTGTGACTTTATGAGTCTTCCATTCATTCATGCTAATATTTGAATGGCCTTATCTTATGCAGGTCTTAAACAAGTGGTCAAGGTACTGTCTGATGGGCTGTCAAGACCAACACTGTTTCACTATTCTAAACATCTGCTGACTCTGGCTATATAGACTTTTTCTCATTTGTGATTTTTGAGCCTTGGGTAGGAGTATGGTATGAATGTACCATTTAGGACTAGATACTCCATAGTCTCATATTCTCTGCATATCGATTAGTTGCATATCTCTATTAATAGCCATCTACATCAAAAACAAGTTTCTCTTATGACGTTTGGAAGATGCACTAACTTATGGGCATAAAGATAAGGACTTATGAGACAGTCTAATATTATCTCAAATTTAGAATAATAAATATAGGCTTTTTCCTCTAAGGCCTATGATCTTAGTCAGTCATGAGTTTTTGACCCAGCCAAAAGTATGTAGTATGTTTTCTGTCTTGTAGAGTAGGCTTTAAATACATACAGAGAGAGTTTGGTTATTCCCATGACACTCATGGTACTATTGTATTAGCAGGCGTCTCTTGTCAGACTTATCATTTTTTATTAATCATTGTTAAGGGACTAAGGATTCACAGTTGTCTAGCAGTGTTTATATTTCTCGGTCAGTAGCATAGACCTTTTCTATTGGACGAATTGAACTTGATCTTAATAATAAAAACCCAGAGCCAGAGACTGGGGCAAATCAGCAAGATCAGAGAGACAGAGAAATGAGCCATAGCTATCTATCACCAAGGCAACTCCTTGGGCCAAAAGGGATAGATTCTTTCTCCACAAATCCCCAAACTGACTGTTTTCTGAGTCCTCTGATGAAAGGGAAGGGGGTTAAAACCCAAAGGAAGAATTCTTGCAACTTCCTGCCTTATATTTTATTCTCTACCAAGTTTTCTCACTTCCAGGCTCAACTTTCCTATGCTAGGAAGAGGCTTGTGTTTTCCAAGTACTGGGAGTAGAGGCATAGGATCCCAAGTGCTGGCATTAATGGTGTGCACCACCACTGCCTAGCTCTGTTTGGCCTTGAAATCACAGAGATCCAGACAGATCTCTGCCTCCTGAATCCTGATATTAAAGCATGAATCACTACTCCCTGACCTTCATGGCTAAATCAGTAGCTTGGCTTTGTTCTCTGATTTTCAACAGAGCTTAATTAAATACATCATATATCATTATACCTTTAAGCACTATAAAAATAGTATGGATAAAGCTTCCAGATCAGTACCCAGTTTAATTTATTTATATCCTATGTTGTAAGTATATGGGTTCTTCAGCAATTGTTCTTACTGACAAGTTCTGGAGGGTTTCTATTGTTGTGAAGAGATAGCATTGTGGTGGGATTTAGGTGTCAGCTGATAAGGTCGGAAGACACCTATCCAGGGTCTTGGGCTCTTGAAGGGAGAGTGGCCAGCCCCATTTAAGAGGGGCTTTTGGGATTTGGGGGGCCTTGTTTGTTTTTGTCTGTTGGAGAGACTGGTTTGGCATTTATTGTTTATCATGTAGAATTTGATTTTTTAAGTGTCTACATAAGTTGTTATTTATATTGTGAATGTTGGTTTATATTCCAATAAATATTAATCTAAATTGATATAATTAAAAAAAATTATGCCTTCATCTGGCACCCAGTGTGGGGCCAGGCTGTGCCCATCGGCGTAGGGGGCTGGGTGTTCATTTGTGTTTTAAACACTATCAGAAAGCAGAGGACAGGCAGAGTGTTCAGCTTTGGGAGGTAGACCACAGATCCGTGCTAGCTAAGCTAAAGATCCCGAACTGCATACCACAGCATGCTATCCCTGACTTCCCAGCTCCCCCTCCCTTCCCACTGATGCCGCTCATGGTATGGCCACAGAAACTTTTATAAAAGGAAATTAATTAATTGGGGTGACTTACATTCTCAGAGATTTAATCCATTATCATGATATGGCCACAGAAACTTTTATAAAAGGAAATTAATTAATTGGGGTGACTTACATTCTCAGAGATTTAATCCATTATCATGGTGGGGAACATGGCAGCTTGCAAGCACACATGAGGCTGGAGAAGATGCTGCAACATATTGATATGCAGGCAACAGGAAGTCAACTGAGACACTGGGCCATATCTTGAGCATATATAAGACCTCAAAGGCTGCCTCCATAGTGATACTTCCTCTAACAAGGTCACACCTTTTAGGAATGTCACTCCCTTTGGGGGCCATATTCTATAAAACCACCATAATAACTAAGAAAAATTTCAATAGCTTGTAATGTTTGGCAGAGATCTAAGATGTCACAGTGACCTAAAAACCAAAGTTAACTCATAACTGGCGATAGCTGGTGATGGATTTTCCTATTCTGTTGTGGAATGTCTTTCTGTATGCTGTGAATGTGTGTTCCTACTGTTAGTTAATGGAGACACTGTTTTGGCCTATGATGTAAGTCAAGCAGAAAATTCAAGAGCAATACAGGGGTGGAAAGGCAGAGTCAGGGCAGACACTACAAGCCGCCACCCAGGAAGCAAGATGTAATGGGACACAGGTAAAGCTACAGAACATATAATGATACATAGATTAGTAGAAATGGGTTAACTTAAGATGAATGAACTAGCTAGTAACAGCCTGGGCCATAGACCAAACAGTTCATAATTAATATGTCTTTGTGTGTTTCATTGGGATCGCAGGGGCCAACAGAGACAGTAAATGTTCTGCCTACACTATTCTGTGGGTTTGCAGTTCACTTGAACAATGGTATCTTTTTCTATACAGAAGTTTTTCAGTTTCCTGAGCTCTCATTTGTCAATTGTTAGTATTAGTACCTGTGCTTCAATGGTCCTACTCAGAAAGCCCTTTTCTTTGCGGATAAATTTAAGCTATTTCCTACTTTATCTTTTATCAGATTCAGAATATCATGTCTTATTTGAGGTCATTGTTCCATTTTAAAATTGAATTTAGTGAAGGGTGAGAAATAATGATGTAGTTTCATCCTTTTACATTCAGTTTGGTCAACACCATTCACTTTTCTTTAATAAATATTTGTGGCCTCTTTGTAAAAACAAACAAACAAACAAACAAAACCTCACATGACTTTAGGGACATGGACTTGTATGTTTGTATGTTGGTCCTGAATTTCCTGAATTTTATTCCACTGATCAATGTGTCTGTTTTTATGTCGATGTCATTAACAGACTGTCTTTATTGTTATTGTTACTAATTACTGCAGCTCTGAAATAAGGGGTGGTGACACTTTCAGCAATGTTGTTATTTTCAGGATTTTTTGGACTATCCTCAGTATTTTGTTATTCCATATGATTTTTTTCAATTTATTTGAAGAACTACATTGAAATTTTGATATGTATTACATTGAGTCTGTAAGTTGCTTTTGGCAAGATAGCATTTTCACAAAATGAATCCTCCTAATGAGCTTGGGAGATCTTTACATCTTCTGATATTGCCTCAGTTTGCTTTCTAATGATCTGACAGTACACTTACCAAAAGCAATTTGGAGAGGAAAAGGTTGATTTCCGCTTTCAGCTTTAAGTTTACAAGTTATTATCCATCATAAATGGAAGTCAGGTCAGGTACTCCAAACAAGAATCTGGGGGCAGAAACAAAAGCAGAAAGGATGACAGAACACTGCTTACTGGTTTGATTTCCATGACTTGCTCATCTTGCTTCATATAATTAATTCTTCAGAGCTGGAACTTCCCAAAGTAGGTTGTGTGCTTTCACATCATTCATTAATCAAAACACACCTCACATACTTTCCTACAGGTAATCTGACTTAAGCAAATCCTCAGTTAAGGTTCTCTTTTTCCAGATGACTCTAATTGTATCAGTTTGAAAAAACTAACCAATACAATTGACCCCTATTCAACTTGACACACAATACATCACTACTAAATTATTACTTTCTCCTTTCTTTTTCAATACTAAGATTTTATGTAAATATCACAATATAAAGCATAACTTTAAAAATTTCACTTTTTTAAAATTTCAAGACATTAAAAGTTCAAGTTATTTTTAAAATCTCTGTCTTTTTCAAAGTCAATATCTCTCAATTATAGGTTTCTGTAAAAATCACAAACTAGTTAATTACTTTTTAAATTCTAGCAGGAAGAACCAGGGAACAATCACAATCAAATCAAAGCAAAACCACCATCCAGCAACGTAAATCAAATTTTGTGCCCAATATTCTGGAGCTGGGATTCACCCACAGGCTTCTGGGATCCAAAGGGCTTGGACAGCTCTAGTTCCCTAGCTCTACCATCTGCAGGACACACAGACTGTTTCAGGCTCACTTTGCTTCATGTGTTATTACCCTTCACAGACATCACATGTTCCTGACATCGTTAGTATTATGGTGCTTCCATTGCAGCTAGGCTGCACAGTCCACAGTACCATCTCTTTAGGGTCTCCAATCCCATCAAATGGTAGCATGTTTTAGCTTTATGACATTTTCATTCCTGGCTTTTCCACCCCATTTGAAGCTTCACTTTCAACAATGACTTCTCCTGGCCTCTCACTATGTCAAGCATGATCTTCTTTCCATGAAGCCTGCAAAATTGTCATTCTCATGCTGCCCAAACCAGCAACACAGGGGAGAATCACACACATTACTAGTTTGACTGCCAGCTTAAGGCACAACCTTAGAGCTTTCTGAATCATAGGTCTTAGTGCTGGATTGGAGGAAACACCACTTAGAAGATTTCATCTTAATATGTGGTGAGCTAACAGCTGTCTGAAACTTTAGTTCTAGGGGAATCTGATGCTTCTGTTCCTATGGGTACTATACACTGATATACAGGCATATGCATACAAAATTTTAGATGATAAAAAATTTAAATAAAAATTAAAACTTTATAAATAGAATTAAAACTACTGATAGATTAAGCATAAAGGCTTCTGTAAGCCAGTCTGGGCTTTTATTTAAGTGCATAGCTTTCTAAAGCCACAAAAGCAAAAGTTATAAATTCTTTGAAATTGAAAGTATGAGACTCGCCAGTCATCTCAGTTCAGAGATTTTATTAATGATGATCCATTTACAACTTTCAAGAAGATAACAAATGAAACCACTCTGTCTGCTGAGTTGACTACTGTTTTCTAGTGTTCTGGATAACTGCTAATCCCATAACAAATTCCAAAATTAGCAGCAAATACTTTTTGCCCTCATAGTCAGCTTCTCTATTGCCAGAAAACCACCAGAAGAAATGAACTCTTCAATGACTATATGATTCTAAATCACATCTCTAGTCCTATTCTTTCTAATCATGCCCTGTAAGTCAGACAGTCATACTTATTTCATAGAACCACACTTCTGGGTTTATTGTTAACTATCTGGGGGGACTCTAGAGGCACAACAATTGTGAAATTGCATTGGCACAGTGTAAATGTGGAATAGATTGGGGGGAAATGCAGAATTAGTGACCTGTGTACTATGATCTCTTGCCTACTGAGGCATTGAACAGTCATATACATACAATCAGAGTATCATAAGCAGCTCTTATATTTTCCAAACTAAGACTTGTCCTCATAAAGAATTTACTTCACCGGTTCTGGGGAAGAAAAAGGAAAATGTGTCTCCTTCTCATCCTTGTAGATTTTAAAAATGGATTCTTTCATAAAGAAAGGTTTAATCCTAATTTTTCAAATGCAGCTAAACTACACAGTTAAATGTGAATTTGGCATGGACCATAAGAGAAAATGAAATTTCAGTATTTCAATTCTGAACTTTTAATTCTAGGAAAACAATTATATTCATATTCAAACCCAACTCTGTCCTGTCACATGATGTAAATTTACTAGGCTCTGGGTGGTTATTGTGTTGTTTGACATGATTTCACTCTAAATAATTCAGTGCAGCTGGAGAGAGTTATATGATCAAATACAATACAAATGTAATAAAAAAGAAACATACAACACTGATTCATAGAGTTTCAAGGTTATATTCAAATGTGTACTTAAACATAAGCTTCAGGACTGAATAGACATTTACACACCTCTTCAAAAATGAACATCATTTGTTTGTCAGCGCATTATCTTCTGTCACTAAAACACATATATTAGATAATCAGAATAAATAATTGAATAGTAGTTAGTCAGTCGGTAACATTGCTTCTTGGTAGGGGTGGCAGAACATGGCAGAAGCTTGTGGTGTAGCAAATTTGCTCTTTCTGACAGGAAAGAAAGATAAACAGAAAAGGGGCTGGTGAATCATTTCAAGGATGTTCCCCAGTTATAAAAAAACATCCCACTAAACCACAATATATTAAAGTTCCACATCTCCCAGTTATTCTAAGATAGGGGCCAAGATTTATATATGTGAGCCTGTAGGAAACATTCTACACCCAACCTACAATAGTCAGGAAGAACGTATTTCTTATATGGTAGGAAGGTTGGTTCACTAAGTAAGGATTTAGGAGAACTAACTAGAATGACCTTACCTGTTTGAAGGTGAGTGAGGCTGTGAGCTGAGGGGTGTGACAGGTATGGAGATGAACAAACAAAACAGGCCAAAAAAAAAAAAAAAAGTCACTGATTGCTGAAAGGAAGTTATTGAATTAGAAGACATTGGAAGGATGTAAAGAGTGTATGACCCTTATAAGTATGCAAAGCAGTAATACATGCAGTTCACTTTTGCTGCTCTAGCAAAGTACCATGAGCTTTGCTCTCACAACCTTGTATTGCTCACTGTTCTAGAAGCTGAAAAGTCCATGATTATGGCAATAATGATTGATCACACTTTCTTGCTGTGTCAATAATTGACATAAGTGGAAAAGGCTGTCTAGAGATTTTTAGAGGTTTTAATCTTTTTAAGAAGTACTTTACCCCCAATTTCAAAACACCCCCCATAGCGCTCTTTCTTTCAAATACCACTAACAGGATATTCTGACATTAGAATACAAGTTCATGTGGCCTCAAATATTCAGTCCAAAAAGGTTTTCAAATGCAAGCCTTTCTTGAAGTGGCAAAAAAATATGGTGGTACCTCTCTTTGTTTGATTTCAGAATATCACAGGGATTTCATTTAGTGTATGAGTGGTTAAGTGAGTTTATGAACTGAGTTACTTGTAATTTGGTTAAGCCAACCCTGACATAAAGAACAAACAAATCAAAGTCATTCTCTTACAGAAACATATAATAATAATAATAATAATAATAATAATAATAATAATAATAATAATAATAATAACAACTGCACCCCTGTTTTGTGAGCCATGTGGGTGCTTTCTGCTATTTGGTAGGCAGTGGAGTCAATGGTAATCACCCAGATCTGTATATGATGGAAAAAATCCTACAGATCTGAGATAAAGATCTGTCTTAAAGCTGGATAAGATGGTGCTCATGTCTGTAATTCATACATTTGCAGGATGAAGCAGGAGGACTGCAATGAAGTTGAGTCCCACTTGAACTACGTAGTGAGTTTCTGTCTCAACAAACAATGGAAATATAGAAAAAGAAAAGAAAGAGAAGAAATGGAGTGAAGAGAGACACCAATGCAATGCACTAGATAAAAATGTAAACGAAATCAATAAAGAACACTCACGGCACAGAACAAAGTAGATATCACTGCTAATCCAGTTGTCATTGTCCTCTATTCTGCCCAAGGCCTAGGGGAACCAACTGTCCTGCTCCAATTACTCAAGAGAGAAAGAGCCTGTGATCGTCTTCAGTTTTTAGCCAGTCATGCACACAGACAAACCTAGGGTTTGTCTCCCCAATACCATTGGCCAAACAAATCAAGTTTACACTACAATGGAGAAAGGAAAGAAAAGACAGAAGAGAGTGAGGAAGGAAGGAAGGAAGGAAGGAAGGAAGGGAGGGAGGGAGGGAGGGAGGGAGGGAGGGAGGGAGGGAGGGAGGGAGGAAGGAAAGAAGGAAGGAAAGGTTTTTGCTAATGTTGCCAGAGTTTCTCTTTTTTTAGCCTGATGCTGATGCTGATGCTTCCTCTTCTTCCTGTGTTTTCTACCATGATGGACTCTATCACTTTGGAATAGTGAGCCCAGTGAGCTACCATTTTGAATGCAGGCCTTCCTCTCCTGTCCATGTGATCTGATCGGAGGAGGATAGACCCAGCCATTCCTACCACTAGGCCTTTCCCCCAAGGGTGAACTGCATTCTATCCCCATCTTAAATTACTTTTTGTCAAGGGTTTGGTCAAAACACAGTTACATAATTACATTCATTTCAAAGTTCATCATATTGTCATCTGGAAATTGACGGTCTTTTTGTAAATTAGGTCTCAAAGTGTTTCTTAGCATTTCTTTGAGATTTGAGTGGATTTTTAATTATTAAAATGCACATGAAAGTTATTATAAAGAAAAAATGTCCTATATTTATTCATTATTCTAATGGAAAATTATTAATCTGTCATATTACTGGATGACAAATTAATAGCTTGAAACAACACTGATTTACCTAACATTTTAGGCATGTTTGACAGGGCTTACTGGTGGGGTATCCCACAGCCACATCATAGTTTCAGTCATCCTGAGGCTAGGCTAGAGTAGATACCCACTTCAAAACACATTCAAGACATTGATAGAATTTGGTTCCTATTGGTGGTGGGATATGGTTTGCATACCTGATAAGCACACACAGTCCTTGATACCTTTTGAATTTCTGTTTTACTTTGTATTTCCTCTTCATCGCTTAAAGGGCTATGTGACAGCACTAGACCCACCAAAATTATTTCTGATAGCTTATAAACGCATTTTCAGATACTTCCTTATTATCCCCGATATCTCATTTTCTAATGAGATCATAATTCATTATCACCTCTGAATGGTTTGAGAAGCATTGCCTGGACTTGCATGCCCTCCTAAAGACTTATTTCCTTGTGGAACCTTACCAGAGGGGGCATGATCTTCCCAGAAGAACATGTATACTTCACTGTAAAGCCCTAAAACAGATTAGTTACTAAGAGTCAGGGCTAGGGACATACCTAGGTACCTAAGTAAACACACCTGTCTCATAGTGAACACTTCAAACTACTATTAAAATGAAAAAATAAACCACACATGGAAACCATTTTGAGGACTTGCAGCATTAAACAAACAAATCATCTTTCCTAAAGTAAACTGAGATCTCATATTTGTAAAATATAGAAAATATGATGCTAGACAAATGCTTTCTACAATGCTGGGTATGAAATTGTCTTTCTTAACTTGCTACTTTCTAGTTCTTGAAATGACCCTAGAATGATATACCACTACAAATCACCCATAATTAGAGACTGGATTTTGTCCACCTAGCTGCATTTTCAGGTGTTAGGCAACATTGTTCTCAGGGGCTTGACTGGTATCATTTATTTTAATTAGGGATCATTCTGAAGAGATGGTAGGTTCCTGGGATAGTGGAACAAGCAATCCCTGTCATTTTCCCAGCAATACAGCAAACAAATTCAAAAGTGAACACTTCAGATGCTTCCACTAACATCTGTATAGTGAGCTTCTGATATTACCATAAAGCTTGACTTAATAAATGAACAGTGAGAGTACTGATAATTGTAGTTGTATCCTTAAGAATCACCAAGTATGAAATAGTCTTAAAGAAGTGAAAGTCAGCATTTTCTTGGTATTCATAGGCCCTACATCTAACCCCCAACTTGGACCAAAGAGAAAGGAAGTCCAAGTTCTCATAAGCTTATGCTCATGGATGAAAGTATGGGGACTCCTCCAATTGTTAATACCAAAAATGCTGATTCCACTTTCCTTTCCAAGACTGCCAACAGACTCAAAGTTAAAGGCTTTCTATTGATGTCTGTTCTTAATGGATTCAGGTCCCCCCCCTTTTTTTATTGTGTATTGTTGATTTGCCGTGGGTACTGGGTTCTATGGAACTGGAGTTATAGACAGTTGTCAGCTGCCATGTGGGTGGAAGAATTAAAGCCATGTTCTTTGGAATAGCAGTCAGTGAGTGCTCTTAACCACTGATTTCCCTCCAGCTTCATCTGCCCAGCCTTTAAATATCCATAGATTGGCCAGAGAAGAGGCTTTCGAGCCTGGCAGTGGTGAAATCTTGGGCAAGTATAGAAACTGTCTTACAAAGATATGAAGGTTGTTTGTGGCCACTTTCTTAGTTCTCATTAGTAGGTTACAGCATCCTGGAATTCTATTGAGAAAGGCAGAGTATCTACTGTCCCGGTGGTAGCTATGAAAACAGCACAGTTGTCATAATTCTTGTCTTAGGAACTTGTGGCGCAGCCTGTATAGACTTCCGTCCCACAATCCCATTGGATTTCTAAGTGCATTCATTCAGTTTTAGAGAAACTAACATCTTTACTCATACTACTGACATGACCATCTGACAGACACTTACTACAGGTCACATCTTCATTTACAACTTTTTGTGTTACATGTGAGTTGTAAGAATCCTACTTTGATAAACCTTAGGCATTAGTTGTACCTACTAGTCACTTTATTATGAAAAATATATGTCTTGTCTTGCCCATATCACCACCAGTGAGGACTGAGTGTTCACTATGAGGGAAGGTGAATTTGAAAGAAAAGCTATCTTTATTGCCCTACTCCCTTTTAGGACTCCACTGCAGGTAATATTGCCTCTCTCTAAGATGCCCCACACATCATCTACAGGGCTCCACAGAGAGCTGCCTTGGAGAACCAAAAGGTAATATTTTTTTTCTCTCTGACTACATATTTTCTCCTTTGATTTCTGTTAATACAAACTCAAACCGAGGCTTGTTAAACTTTCGAAGTATAGCAATGCCTAGACAATTACACATAAAGATGTTGATTAAAATAAATTTACATATTAGAATAGAAAATGCACAGCATCAGGTAGTTTACAGTTTAGTGATGAGTGTTAGAAAGTTAATGCTCCTTGGAAAGAGGATAAATAAAGTAGATTTTACAGAAATATCAAAAGACTTATTTGAAAAAAAAAACTGTAAAGTCTAGTGGACAGAGATAAAAAATATATCCAGAAGTCCTGATGTCCAGTGTTCAATGGGCTCTTGGTTTTAAGATGATGCTGTCATCACAGCATCAGAGAATAAGACAAAATGACCAGAAACAGCAGTGGATATTCAACTCAAACAGCTGGTTAAACTTAACTCCAAATTTTTATCATTTTCTCTATAAAATAAATCAGTAAAATTGAATTTAAATGATGCATACAACCAAGCTCTCTATTCCTTTTATTAAAGCAACTCCACAATATATTTATAATACACCATAATTGAACATCAATTCTATGATGTCATTTCCCAAAGGGCTTCCAAGTGCCTTCATCATAAAAGGTCCATGCTAAGAAAAACACTTCCATCAAGTCAAGATCCAAGCTATTTATCATGGCAACATTCCAAAGAATAGCAAGTCAAGCTAACCCCAAATTAAAGGAAACACTATAGCATTAATAATCACTTAAAATATACTTAGAAAAATATTCATTGCAAGGTTTCTTAAACTTTAGAGAGTTCCATGATCATTTCATGCACAGTAAAACTGGTGTTCAACACATATGAACCACAATCTTTTGTTGTTATCAGCTGACTTGATCTAAGTTAAGCATTCACACTTAATTGACCTACTCTTAGAAAGCCCTAGGGGAAGGCAGCCCTGAGTCTGTTCATCCCAAGTAACTAAAAATTACAAATAGAAATTTTAATTTTGTCTTAAATATTATTAGATGCCTGCATTGTGTTTCCAAATTATTAAAAGCATGAATTTTAATTTTCACAAAATGTGATAGGTGGTTTGAATTATACTCATATGTTGACAAAACATGCCTCTAATAAATATACTTACCCTGACAAAAATTTGGTGATGGGCTCCATATCTCAAGGAAGCAAGCTGCACACAATTTACGCAAATGTCTTTAACCCAGTGGCTAAGAAATGTTTGCCTGCTGTTAAGCACTTGCCTATTTTTAATCTCAACAGGCTCCGATATTGACCCTGCTTTGTTTTTCACCCCAAGGTAAAATGGCCAATATGGTCTAATTGAAATAAGCAATTGTCTCATCTATGTGTACCTCCAAAAGGCATCAAACATGTGCCATCTCTTAGGATTCCAGGGCACACTCATGAATGTGTTCAACATCAGTGGAAGATGTTCCCTAAGACGCCTCACATGGATTACGTAATTAGCTACTGAAAGCCACATCTCCTCCCTGGCTTTTACAACTTTAACTCCAATATTTAGGAAGGGGATATCTATGATTTTATTGGAAGAAAGATCACAGTATATACAGACCTCCTCATTTGTTTCTACTATCTCAGAGTTTCTTGTCTTCCAGATGTAAGGACATTGGTAGTCATTTCACATTAGTTAAAAGTTCTCAAACAATTTTCATTGGAGAGGTACAGTCTGTGGGGTTACCGAGGATTCTTGGTTCTGGATTCAAACAGTATTCTCATGATTTTTACAAATAAAACTGTAAAAGAAAACCAGGTACTTTAACACTGGAACTACTTCATTTGGGGTTGTTCCTTATTCTTGCCAGTATTTTTCTATTTTTATTTAAAAAGACATTATGTTTTCAAAACTTACTGTGATTTCCCAGCTGTTGCTCTATGAATTTGGGTCTAATTTCAAACAGAGCATTGCATCTGTTATTGAGTAAAGCAGAAAGTATTGCAGTACTACAAATGTACAATGATTCTTGGGGGGGGGGAAACAGACCCAGAATCTGTCTTTCCAATAAGCAAAACATCAATTTTTATGGGATATATTCTTTTAAAAGCAAGCATGGGTTAAGCCCTACACTTAAATGGGCACCTATTTCTATATAAGAGGATGTAACTTGAATTAACAAACTTAAAATTTGACAGTAACTTTTTGCAAACTTGACTGACAACCTCTACCTCCTAAAAGAGAGACAGAAAGTGAAGGAGAGAGAGAGAGAAAGAGGAAGAGAGGGAGGGGAGGAGAGAGAGAGGGAAGGAGGGAGGGAGGGAAGGGGAGGAGGGAAGCTCTATTTTTCTAGCATCACAGTTCAAGTGGTCAATTAGTCCTGAAGAAAATGCTCCTTTTGCACTCTAGCACCAACCCATCATGACGATTGTTTGAATGACATACCTATTTTCCTCCAGAACGTGCCCAGATCTCCTTAAAGACCCTAAATTCCTCTTGAGCTCATCATCCAAAACATGTCCTACATAATTTACACACCTTATTGCTAGACTTCTGGTTATCTACGTCGCAGTCTTAAGGGACTGAGAACTGAAATGACAGTGACAATTGAAAATTAAAATCTCCAGCTTGGCAATTAACACAGTCTGCAAAACACCTTGGAACTCTGTAATTTGGACTGAAGGGCTGCCAGGGCTGGCAGTTCCAGCCACCAGCTTTTCTTTGCCTTACTGACTACAGGAGCCAATCAGCTGCAGGCCCAGCCGTTGCCATGGCTCCTCTGTGTGCCAGGCCTCATTTATGTCTCCTGCGTCTGCCCCCGCCCTACCCTCAGGGGCCAATTGAAGGCCCACTAAGGCGTTGCTATGGCCACGTTGTCTGTTAGGGTTTCAAGGCTCAGAGCCAAGGAGTCTGCACCAGGCTGGCTCAGCCTGGAACTCATGAAGAACTTAGCTCTAAGCTCCAGAAGACACTGAGACCTAATTATAAGAACACCTGCCATGAACCGAAAGAAGCTGCAGAAGTTGACTGACACCTTAACTAAAAGTTGCAAGCATTGTAAGTAAGAACCAAAGGCTGGAGACCTAAGACTTCTGGGCCAGGTCTCCTTCCTACTTAGTGCCTCCTTCCTGATTCCACCACAAGGGCCCCTCCACAGTACTCCTCAAGAGAAATCTGGAAGAGAATCCCTTTCTGGGGTTTTAGCTCCTCATCCAGTCCCGGGATCTTTAGAAGCCAGCCAGATTGCCAATATCTAGTGCATGCTGACTGTGCTTCCTCACACTCACTCTCTAATCTCAGACTCTTGCTTTTGTGTTAGAGAAGCAAGATGCTATGTGCGTGAGAGGTATGTGAGTTTAGTCCTAGACAGGTCGGGAAAGTTCTAGAAAAACACTAGAATCAAGGAAGTAGAGCCAGCGGATAGCGCTTTCTAGCTCTTTCTAGAGCAAAAGAACCTGTGAGCTCTAAGCTCCGGAAGTTTTCTAAGAGCTCCATAATAGAAAACAGTAATTTACTCCTGGACACCTTTAAGAAAGAAACTTGAAATTCTACAGGCAATGTCTTGGAAGAGGCAGTCTATTCGAAAACGGCACTCTGAACAAATTCAAGATGGGAAGGAATCTGTCCCCAGTTTCAGACACTCAATTTCCAGTTGTTAGTGGGATTCAAAGGTGATGGAGATCCTCCAGGTGACGAGACACTAAAGCATTGCATTCAGACTGAAAAACAGAGTTTTCTTTGGGCTAAGAAGCAGTGTGTCGATGTGTTGGGGATGAGGGCACTATTATCTGGTGTGTAAATTTAGAAGTCAGGTGATGATTGAAAAGTTACTGGCCACTTGAGAAAAACCGGAGAGGTTTGAATATTCAAACTATCTCTGTTGTATGAAGGTATAGAAATAAACTTCAACAATGTATCTCTGGGTTTTTCAGGCCTAGTTTCTTTTACATCACCGGTATTTGATATGATGTGCAAGAAATGATGTCATGGCTGTAGTGCAAGAACTGGAAACTGTGATATACTGTTACACTGTGAGCATCTTAAAATTCTCAGAAAAAAAATCCAAGCATTTAAAGTGTTTAAGAGGTTTTGTTCTTTTTTCTGAAATGTTTTTATCTCTTAGGAAAATACCTGATATTTTGAAGATGATTACAAGTATTTCTGACCAATACAAAACAGATTAATAACTAGCAAACACAGACCTAAATTGATTGGATCTGTTTAATAAGTTCACATGCTTTACTAACAAACACTCAGAAGAATTAAAAAAAACAAGTGCTTTGTGTTTTGTGCTTTATTTGTAGTACTGAGGACTAAACATTCTAGGCAGGCAATCCACCACTGATCTAAACTCTAAGTATAGATTTTAAATTATTAGTAAAAATATGTCTGATAAAACGCTATTGATTTTTGTTCTTAAGTAAAATTTTTACATAAATCCTAGAAACTTTAATGATTACCAGTGAAAAGTGGTATGTTCTGTTTAAACAGCTACAGCTCATGAACATTATGATCATTTAAAATGTCTTTAAATGGTAGGTGATTACACAGTGGATGAAAAGAATGCATTGTGTGGAACCAGAGAAGAAAGGGTCTTAGGTAGGCAGCTAGTAAATTCACCAGCCACAGATGAGAATTTCTAGATCTATGTAGGAACCCTGTAACTTGGTCAGCCTGGGATTTCCTTCAACCTCATTTAGTATGTTGAGAATGCATGGGGCAGAAGGTGTGTAATCAGGGGGAAAGAAGGCCTAAATACTACTAAGAATCCTTAAAACAGTCACAGCAAATCTTATGAACCTACTTAAAATATTTATAATAAATGTATTTATAAATATGTACACACACATATAGAGTGATGCACATGAGATGAACGTGTTTCTGCTATCACCAAGATCCAGTTACTAACATGAAATTCAATGCCAGACACAGAAAATTTGCCTCAAGTTATTGGATATAAGAGATTCCAAAGACAGTATGGAACTTAGCCTTTGCCTTCATTTACTCATGAGACCTTGTTGCTGAAGATACCACATACTTAGGCACAGAATTTGTAGAACTTGAGCTGGAGCAGACCTGTAAGCCTCCTCCCTGAGGACTATCTCTTATAATATCTTAAAATGCTCTGTAAGGAACAATGTAAGGAGAGGAACAATGAGTAGTCCTACCCAGAGTTAACCCCATGAGCCAGGACAAAGGCTGGGCTCTCATTTAATCCCCAGTGCTTCAATGATGGCACTTTTATCTTGGAGGCAATTAACAGCTATTTTATTGAACTTACGGTTCACTAATTAGGAGAGAGTTCATGTCTGGTACTTTAAACCTAGCCAGCTAACCATGGTGGGTGGGAATCATAGGCCATACAGGAGAACCTATAATTGCTACTTTCCTAAATCAGTATAATTTCTAACTATATTCTAAATAATTATTCATATGGTACAGATAAGTGTTTCTCGAACTCTGCATCAAAGAAATGTGAATCGGATTTGCCTGGAGTGGATGTGCCATGCTGGGATGGCCCACCTTGGGACTTCTTGCCCTTTTGGGGGAGGATATAAGTAGATGGGGATGGGCAAGACTGAGGGCTGGGTGGGAGGGATTGGGAGAGAGGAGGGGAGGGGGAGCAGGGGGATACATAGATGGGGATGTATTTCATTATTTTAATGAAAAAATATATATATAAGAAATCTTTTTTCAACTGATGGAGACTATTTCAGAGATTTATATCTTCTAATAATACAAAGAATTAGTGAGTGTGAGGTGCCTAAGCCCAATGGATATATCTGCAAAAAACCCTTACCTTTAAGCCTCAGGAAAAGTCACAGAATAGGAAGCAGAGAGCTTTTAAGAGACAGAAGACCTGGATTTCTGCTACTAAATAGTATCCCTAGACATGACCAAGAAAACACAGTCATAAAATGTCAACAATATCATTTTGTGATCAAGATCAGCATATGACACCAAATGGCATGTGCAGAAGAAATAGATATTTCTATTTCTAACACTCCTAGATATAAAACTGTGTTTGATGGCTGCCAATAGAAGAATCAGTTTTATACAAGGACCACCAGCTCCTACAGAGGTTTTCCTATCCCCAAGAGGTCAGCAATAGAAGCAATGCACATCCAAGTCTATTTGTGTTTGAGTGTGTGTGTGTGTGTGTGTGTGTGTGTGTGTGTGTGTGTGTGTGTGTGTGTGTAAAAAGAAATGTCATGAATTTGGAAGATAGTGGAGGTCATGAGGCAGGCAAGAAGTTAATGGGGAAGAGAAGGAGATAATAGTGATGCAGTGCTCACATATGAAGTAGTCAAAAGGTTTTAAAAAGCAATGAGAAACTTTTCCATATAGATGACTTTCAATCTCAGTCTTAAATTAAGCTAATGCCACTATTTCTTTTGAGATGGAAACAACCCATCAGCATTTGCTGTTTTACGCATAGTTCTTCCCCAGATATACAATTCCTACTTTTTAGAGCTTTACACAGTTATGTTCGAGTACTTTCATGTCATTAGATTTAACATCTTAACTGTTTTAATTGTATAGTTTTTAGCATTAAATTCAGAAGTCTTCTCTTATCCTTGGGGTTTAAGGGTGAAGTTCAAAAAGCCTGCTATAAGAGATATTGAGCACTATGTTTTCTATATTATTCCATGTACCATATTTTAAGATATAAATGAGATACACTTAGACTTCAGGTTATGTTAGTTACAAATAATAAAAGAAAATAGTTAAAACAATATGCTGTAATAAAAGTAGTTTTGGATCCATTCACTACTCTTGCAGTACAATATCTGAAGTGAAACTTCACACAGTAAGGGACTTGCCCAATGTCATGCAACTGTCATGATCAACAATCCCCAGAGCTTTGATCTTTCCCAACTTTACCCTGTACCAACAACTAAACAGACTCCCCACTATGAACTTGACAAGCAGTCAACTCATAAGTAGGTACATAATGTAAGTGGAATCATAATTTATCCTTTGGTTAATACCCACTTAGTTTAATAAACATGCTTCTTTAGTCTCCCTGTATTTCAAAATAAATTAGAAAATAAACAGTGGTAAAGGAAAAAAGGTTTCATGTAGTGCTTGGACAAACCGGAAATGGGGTTATCTAACTTTTTCCCAGCATGTCTGTGGACAGCTCTTAGTTTGTAGAAAGCCAGGAGACTGAGATTAGGACACAAGTAAACACATCTGTGAGACAGCTCTCTTTCTGTTGTCCCTCTTACAGAAACATACTTTCACTCAGTTCTAGAAAAGAATCAGAAAAGATATCTTGGGGATTTTGTTTCAGGCCTGTTCCTGGGATCATCTCTGTGCTAGGCCCATCTCTATGCTAAGACCATCTCCATGCTAAGACCCATCTCTACGCTAAGAGCATCTCTGTGCTTGGGCCATCTTTGTGCTAGGACCATCTCTGTGCTAGGTCCATCTATGTACTAGGACCATCTTTGTGTTAGGACCATCTCTATGCTAGGACCATCTGTGTACTAGGACCATCTCTGTTCTAGGTCCATCTCTGTACTAAGACAATTATCTATGTGCTAGTACTGTCTCTGTACTAGGTTTACCTCTGTGCTAGGTCCATCTCTCTTTGTGCTAGATCTATTTCTGTACCATGTTCATCACCTCTGTTTTAGGACCATCTCTGTATTTGATCCATTTTATCTGTGCTAGGCTTATCACTTTCTGGTGCTAGATCCATCTCTGTACTAGGTCCATCATCTATGTGCATCATCTATGTGCTAGATCCATCTCTGTACTAATTGTAGGGCAGAAGTATATTGTATCTTTTCTTTGAAAGTAATCTTCAAGCTCTGACTCTTGCATGCCTGTTAGACATTCATTTCGCAAATGAAAAGCAGACTTGTTAGTGAATAGAGAGGCAGAAGTAGTTTCCTTTACATTATGTTTTCCAACATTTTAGCATCAGCATGACTCATGATTATACTTTCCTTCTGTTTTTCCACTTGTCTTAATGCCATTACAACTTGTAACAACCCTCAAAAGCCAGTATTCCACTGCTTGGCTACATCACATTTTGTTTAACCACGCATCTATTACTGAACATTGGCTTTCTCTTTTGGCTCTTCTGAATGATGCTACTGCGAACATTCATGTATAGGCATGTGTGTGTGCTGACATAGAATCACTGGGTCATTGGATGGCACTGTATTTATTTTTAGGGACTGCCATGCTGTTTTCACAACAACTTACAGCTCATTTAAAAATATTAACTATTATATTATTTTATACTATTTACTTACTATTTTTCTTTTGCCAAAGTTTTAAGTTTTCTCTTAAAATGTGATTCTTAAAAATAGGAACTACCCTTCATCTGTTGTGGTGACTAGGATGTGGTGTAATTCTCTGTTTTCTCTTACACATAGAAGCTATTTTTTTTGTATGAAAGTATTCATCTATATATTTTTCTGGTTTTAAATAAAATTTCCTCATCTTCCACTCATATTTAACATTTAAATTCACTCATGTTGGTAAACTATGTTTAAAAGTGTCTTATTTTCTATTGTTTATAATGGTGCTAGTTTTGCTGATGTTGTATAAATTTGAGTGTGTGTATGTATGGGATGTGTGTGTGTGTGTGTGTGTGTGTGTGTGTGTGTGTGTGTGTGTATGTTTTCAAACTCAAATCACCAGCCCTCCATGGCAAGAGTTTGTTTTTCCCAGAACAACCACGTTGCCAGTTTTCACTTATATTCTTAATGCCACTAAGTATTTATTCCCATGCTCTCTTCTCCTGCTCTCTCCCTGTGTTTCTATCTCTGTCTCCATGTTTCTCTCTGCATCTCTCTCTGTCCTCTTTCTCATGTGTGTGTAGTAAGAGGTTTCTGGCCGGACTTCTGGGCCTAGCCTCAAGGTTGGGACCTGCAGACCAGCAGTACCACAGTCCCACAGAGACACACAGACACTTACATTAATTTAAGGCCCAGGCATATAACTTGCTAACTTTTACTCTTAATCTAACCCATGACTCTTATCCTGTTCAGTCATGCAACTAGGTACCTTTTCTCAGAGCAGCATAGTTGTCCTCTGCTTCTTCTGGCTTCTCTCTGGCATTCTGCTTTGTTCTTCCTGCTCCCAGAGTTTTCTTAGACTGGTAGCCCTGCCCACACTTCCTGTCTGCCTTTGGCCAATCAGCGCTTTTTATTAAACCAGTGGGTGGGACAATTAGTTATAGTGGAACAACATAATCCCCCTACATATCCCCTTTTCTCTTTTTAAAACAAAAAAGAACTCCAAATCTAATGTCATTTCCCCCCCATTATCTATAACAATTTATAAACAACACTGTAAATAAACACAAACATTCATAATCTATGTTTTGGGAATGTGGGCATTGCTCTCTAGGCTACTTCCTGCTCAATAGGGGTGCTGGCAATCCCATGAGAATCCAAAGAAACATTTAGGATTATGCACAAGTCTTTAGCGGAGTAGTCTGTAAGGCTGGGTCATCTCAGCCAGTCTCCTTGAAATTGTTCTGGATACAGAGCTCTGGAAACTTCAACAGAGGTGCTCTGAAATGATGAATCATCTGGGCCATCCATTTCCATTGGATATTTTTCAGGGGGTCTTCCTCTATCAAGCTTTATGTTCTTTATCCAGGAATAAATCCACAGTCTTTCTTTAGTCCCAGCACTTGGGAAGCAGAGGCAAGAGAAACTCTGTGAGTTCAAAGCCAGCCTAGTCTTCAAAGCAAGTTCCAGGACAGCCAGGACTGTTGCATATAAAGCTTTGTCTGGAAAAAAAAAAAAAAAAAAAAAGACAGGAGGAGGTGGATCTGTCCTCTGATCTCTGACACTTTTGAATCTTTTATTAAATTCCCACATGTGTGTGTGTATGTGTGTGTGTGTGTGTGTGTGTGTGTGTGTGTGTGTGTGTGAGAGAGAGAGAGAGAGAGAGAGAGAGAGAGAGAGAGAGAGAGAGAGAGAGAGAGTTTTAAATTTAAAAGAAATCCTTCTACCTAAGTAATCCTGAATAGTTATTTGTTAATGTTTATACAACTTGGAGAAGAACTCTGGATTGTAGAACATACTTAAAATTCCTTTATTAGAAAATAATTCTGACTTTTAAGTTTTACATTATAAATTCACTAAGCTGAAACTGAAACGAAAATGATTGCACAGATATTCAGAAGGCTAAATTTCCAGGGAAATGCTTGTTTGTAGCTGCCATAAATACCTACAATCAAATGCTGGCTATTATCAACAGTCTGAAACAACACACTGTGACTTTCCCTCTGTCTATCCTATAAAGTCTAGAATCCGACACCACAGTCATTTGGATCACATGGCTTCTATCATCTTTTATCCTAAATCTGATAGGATCTATTTCTATTTAGCGTTTAGCTCAGAAGGAGTAAATCACCTTCTCTTAGAGAATGATATGACTTTGGTATCACCTAAGGCTGTAGCGTAGAATATGGGAAATGAGAAAGTGGCAATCCAGCATTAGGTGCTTTCGATTTTGAACACATAAACTCATTAATGCTGAAAATTTTTAAATGCACTTTTGTTATGTATCCATTTTAATTTTTTACAGTTAATAAATTTGAAGTGAACTGTCTTATAACACTTTTCTATAACTTGGTGGGAGACGTAGCAGAAAGGCCAGGGGTAGTCGTTGGATTAGATCGAAATGCATTTCGGAATATCCTGCATATGACATTTGGAATGACAGACGACATGATTATGGACAGAGGTAAGATACATGTGTGAGCGAAACTGTCATATCCAACTGTAATTAACAAAGGTTTAAGTCTTGTAATGCTCTTAGGAAGAGTCTCATGTTCTATATCCCCAATTTCTTTTGAATATATTTTAATCTTCTAAAATGTTTGGAGAGCTAATGTCTTCCCTTTGCTGTTTAGAAAGAGAAGAAAGTTGTGTTGGGTAGCAAGGTTTTATATTTTGTGCAAACAGCCCCTTAGTGTTCTACTTCTACTTAAATTTCCTTATATGCTAGAAAATACTACCTAACAGTTAAGATGCATTCCCTCTATATAATAACACTGATTGTCCTGAGGAATAAAAACATAAAACTAATTTTATTAAAAATTAACTATCTAATGACTGGCATGTTTAATATACCAATATATTATTATTTCATCCATATTTTATATATGAAGAACATTATTTATTCCCACAAAATATGAAAAAAGTTTTCTAAGGTTATATGTCTCAGTTTATTCTGTAAAATGAGGGCATGGGGACCTTGGGTCTTGAAACAGCTATGAAATGGAGAGGGAACTTAGACTTGATACACTTATACAGGATTCAAATAAAGCACAACTGTTACATTGTATCTTTTTTAGTATTTCGGGGTTTTGATAAAGACAATGATGGCTGTGTAAATGTATCTGAATGGATTCATGGATTATCACTGTTTCTTCGAGGGACTTTAGAAGAAAAAATGAAATGTAAGCCTGCAGATAACCTGCAAGTTTATACATTATGCTAAACATAGCAAATGATTTTAAGTCACTCTTTCCAACTCACCTATAAAGTGAGTTTTGATTGATTGGTTGGTTAGTTGATGAATCCTTGTTGACCTTTTATATGGAAAAAAATAAGTCTATAAAGAATGGGAGCACATTATTAAAAGGAAAATCAAGCCATTTAAGGAGTGCCATGAAAGGAAGGAGCAAAGGTTGTGATCTACGCTCTAACTATGTACCAATATGTTCATGCTCTAAATAGTTCACTTTTCTCAATAACAAACATTAAGCCAGAAAACATAATTTTTCTACTCACTAATTAATTTTCAACTAATGGTGTCCATACTCCATTTAATAAAATTAATGTAAAATTATTTTTCCATGTTTCCAGTCATTATGCTATTAGTGCTCCCAGGACTTTCTTTTCATAGTTAGTTCAAGAAATATGTAGAGAGGAATGGGGATATTTCCCTACTGTACACTAACATTGCCATGAAAATCAACTAGCATCAAACATATAGGAAATAATGTAGCAATAAGATATGCATCTATCCTGAGTGTTTTTCAGAAGAAAATGCCATCTTAGTGATAATTTCAAACACAAATAATATATATATATATATATATATTATATATAATTTTTTCAGATTGTTTTGAAGTGTTTGATCTGAATGGTGATGGCTTCATTTCAAAGGAGGAGATGTTCCACATGCTAAAAAACAGCCTTCTCAAGCAACCTTCTGAGGAAGACCCTGATGAAGGAATTAAAGATTTGGTTGAAATTACGCTTAAAAAAATGGTGAGTATGAATAACTTTAAAGTTTTATATTGAAAATTGTAGGAGAGATACGAGGTAGAAGTAAAATTCATTGATAATGATTTCCAGTATTCTGCTTAGTTAAATGAGTTGTTAGTAGAATATTTTCTTTGAGGTATGAGTCAGTGACAGAGCATGTGATTCCATGCTCAATAACATGCGCAATAACATGCTCTTGATTTCATGCTCAATGAGAACCCCCCCCACACACACATACACACACAGCTACAAAATTTTATCCCAACCTCATCTCTCATTCTTCTAATACCTGACTGTGAAAAGGAGTGTGAATTAGCAGCAAGAGTGCATAGTGATTAATGACCCATGCTGCTGTCCTCTTAGGACCATGATCACGATGGGAAGCTGTCCTTTGCAGACTATGAGAAAGCTGTGAGAGAAGAGACTCTCCTGCTGGAAGCCTTTGGGCCATGTCTGCCTGATCCGAAGGTAACAATATTCATTTTTTTTGTTGTTGTTGTTGAATCGAAACATAATTTGGAACAGCCAATCCAGGACTTCTTAGCTTGGTGTTTAATAGCCAGGAAAAAGCATCGAAAGACCCCATAGAAGTGATAGTTTGTCTCAGGTACTTTTACAGTCCACTGATATGTTTTCTTCATTCTTAAATGCAGTTATTTATCCATTAGAAGTCCATTAATTAGAAAGAATTAGTGAGCTTTAATGTGTGCCAGAAGCCTAGAGGAAAGGCATAGTGGCTCCACTGGAGGACAAAAGCAACATGAAAATGGTTATACAACATTGCAATAACTATTATATCATTATAATATTTAATGATTTGCATGGTGCTTCTACTATGCCAGGAAATGTAATAAGTGCAATACCTCTTATCACCTAAACTACAGATGAAGAGTCAAACTCAGAGGATTAATACATTTTATCAAAGCTAACTAATTAGTGGAGTACCAAGATGGATATGGTGGTGATATTGTCCATAGATAACTGTGTAGAAAAGGAATATCCACATCATCTATATCACAAGAAGACAGGAAAGCTTATCCAAAGAACCAAGTGAGTTCCGCAGTCAGAAGCAATGCTGTATGAAATGCCACCAGAATGTGTGGCCAAGGCATTCTGTAAGTCCATGGACAATATTTTGGTAACATTACATACAGAAAAAGCAAACCCAAAACCAGAATGAGAATATTCCACAATAAGGAGAAAATGTTTGTTGTCCTTTCTTCAGAGGAAGTGGTTCAATGTAGCCAGCCTTTCACCAGGTCACTGGCTGGTCACCCCAGGGAATAATGCTATATCGAAGGCTCAGTGGTGGTCTCTGTTGTTGACAGACTTGTAACTCAGCAGCACTTATAGCCAAGTCAGCCTTAGTGAATGGAAGTTCATGCTGTTGAGCATAATTCCCATCTCTGTCATTGTGGCCAGTTTGTTTATGGGCCCATTAAACAATGACAAAAAAATGCTGGGAAAAGATCTTGAGTGTCTACAGAATGGGTCACCATATATACTTGATTATTAAACTCTCCCCCTGCCTAAACCAACATTTTGATGAGCATATACATGGGAAACAAGTATCTTCACATCCTGGGTGAAGGAATTATGAACATAATTCTTCCCTAGATGTCTTACTCACCAATTTTCCCATCATGCTATTTTCAAATCCCTAGCCATCCAGCCAATCATTTGGCTATGGCCCATGAATCAGTGAACAATCACACATCTAGCCATTTATCTTTGCAAACAAAATATATGAAGATGTGTGTTACTTGAACTTCTGCTCAGGGTAAAGATTCTTCTTTACCAATGTCTGTAGTATTAGGTTTCTGGCCCAGACTTTCGGCCCTAGCCTCAAGGTTTAGGCCCACTGACCCTCAGACCCGCAGACCGGCAGTCCCACAGTCCTATCGAGACACACAGATGCTTTCATTAGTTTTTGGCTGATCAGCCTCAGGCCCAGGCATATCACTTGCTAGCTCTCTACCCTTCATCTAACCCATGTCTCTTGTTCAGCCATGCGGCTCGGTACCTTTCTTTAAAGCTGCATGGCTGTCCTCTGCATCCTGCAGCTTCTCTCTGGTGCTCTGTCTGGCATTCTGCTCTCAGAGATTTTTTTCAGCCTGGTAGCCCCACCTACACTTCCTGCCTGCCTTTGGCCAATCAGCTCTTTTTATTAAACCAGTGGGTGGGACAATTATTTACCATGAAATAACACAATACCCCTACAAATGTCTGTTAGGATTGCCACACATAAGGATTGCAATTCTACAGCTATTTACTTTTAGGTGGTACCTGAAAACCAGGCTCTGTTTCTTCTTTCTCAGTCAACTTATCATAAGACACATTGCATGAGTCTACATGTGCATGCTTAGGAGCAGATGGCACTGTAACAGTAGTAGAAACTGCAGGCTTTTGAGAAACTTCTTCATGTAACTGGCTTGCACCTACAGGACCTGCTCTCAGTGTGATCATGCATATATAATTTCCAGTCCATAATTGGTTGCTACTGTAAATGTACTGCTTTATGGCTTGGTGGATCATATAACACCCATAATGTGATTGGCAGCTCAGGACTCATGTTAACTTGATGGCCCATTGCCAACTGTTCAGTTTCCAGTAAGGCATAAGAGCTGGCAGAGAGCTATCCCTCAAAGGAAAAACAGTTGTCTGCAGAAGGTAATAGAGCCTTCCTCAAAAAAAAGGGGGGGGGGCTTCTCTGTGATTCACCTCTTGGAGCCTGCTAAAGACTCCAAAGAGTATCAGTATCTGCCACTGACACCTCTTGTTCCATTAGGTCTGCTGGATCATATGCTTCAAAGGGTAGTGCAGACTGCATAGCAGCTGGACCTGTTGAAGGGCCTTCTCCTGATTTACATACATACCACTCAAAGTTAGCAGATTTTTAAGTCATTTGGTATATATGCCCAAGTAAAATATCCATGTGAGGAACTGAGCGTGTTGTCTCAAAATAGACCCTATAAATGTTGGGCTTTTTGTTATGAAAGCAGCCAGATGCAATAACATATCCCTCACCTTTAAAGAAATACCTCTGTATGCTCCACAGTACAGTACTGCTAAATATTTGAATGAGGTAGAAGGTCTTTGAATTTTGGTTGAATTTATTTCCCATTCTCTGATGTGCATATATGTTTTCAACAAGCCCAAAATGGTTTTTGCTACTTCCTGTTCACTTGGTCTGCATAATGCCATTAATATAGTGGAAAGTGGCAATATTTTGTGGAGGAGATAAGTGATCAAGATTCCTTCAAACTAAGTGATGACACAGACATGGAGAGTTAGTGCGTCTTTGAAATAAAACTAAGGGTATACTGCTCATCTTACCAACTGAAAGCAAAAGGCTTTTGGTTGTCTTTATGGACAAATAGCAATAAAACTGCATTTGTATAGCATGGACCAGGAGATGTGTTACTCTGCTCAAGTTAAGAACACTACATCTGGCAAAGCAATGTATCAGGAATCACTAGTTGTTTAAATTTTGATAATCAACTGTCATTCTCCATAAACCATCTGTCTTTTGCCCTGGCTAGATAGGATAGTTAAGGAAGAATTAAATGACCACCCCTGAAGCTTTCAAATCCTTGATGGGGCACTAATTTCTGCAGTTTTTGAGATTCAATACTGTCCTCGACTCACTGTTTGACCCTGATAGAGGAAATTCTAAAGGCTTCCACTTGCACTTTGCAGCCATAATAGCCCATAGCCCTAACTCCACAGGTCAGAAAATCAATGTGAGAATTCTGCCAACTTCAAAGTATTTCTATCCCAATGATACATTCTGGAACTGGAGAAATAAGTACAGGGTGAGTTTGGATATGTTAGACCTATTGCATTTTTTTAAATTAATTTTTTCCCAATACCCACCAGGGCTTCCCTCCCTATAGTCCTCCCCCAGCCAACCCTTACCTCATGCCCCATCCATTCCCCAGGGTGGGCAAGAACTCCCAAGGTGAGTCAATTCCCTCTGGCATATGCAGTTGAGGTAGGACCAATTCCCTCACACAGTATAAAGCCTGAGTAAATTGTTTTGTAGGGCATTGATCTAAGAAGCCAGTTCATGCACCAAGAATATACTCTTGTCTTACTGTAAAAGGCTACACACACTGCTCATGTCTTTCGACTGTCATCTACATTCAGAGGGTTTAGTTCCTTTCCACGATGTTTCAATACCTGTCATTTCAAAGTTAGAGAGTTCCCAATAGCTTGGGTCAGCCATTTCTAGGAGTCTCCTCATGATTCTGATTCCTTTGCTCATATAATCTCTCTTTGCTCTCCTCAGCTGAGCTGGAGCTCGACACACTGCTTAGCTATGGAGTTCTGCATCTGCCCCCTTTGGTTGCTGAATGAAGGTTCTATAATGGCAATTAGGGCGGTCATTCATTTGATCATAGGGTAAAGCTAATTTAGAGACCCTCTCCACAATTGCTTGAAGTCTTAGCTAGGATCATCTTTGTAGGTTCTTGGGTATTTCCCCAGCACCAGGTTTCTCTTTAATCCCACAATGGCATCCTCTATAAAGATATCAATTTTATTATTCTCCCTCACTTTTGATCCCCCAACTCAACTATCACATTCTCTCATAGTTTATTTTTTTCCATCTCCCCTTACTCCCTCCCCAATTCACTCAGGAGATCTTCTCTATTTCTCCTTTGCAGGGAAAATCCATGGATATCCCACTTAGGTTTCTCTTGTTACCTAGAGGTTATGGCTTGTAGCCTGGTTACCCTTTGCTTTACATCTAAATTCCACTATGATGAGGACATACCATGTCTATCTTTCTGGTTCTGAGTTACCTCACTCAGGATGATACTCTCCAGCTCCATCCATTTACCTGAAAATGCCAGTATATATATATATATATATATATATATATATATATATATATATATATATATATATATATATATATATATATATATATATATATCTGAGTAATATGCCATTTTGTAAATGTACTACAATTTTTTAATCCATTCTTCAGTTGAGGGGAATCTAGATTGTATCCAGGTTCTGGCTATTATTAACAATGCTGCTTCAATATAGTTGAGCTAACACCCTTGGAGTAAGAATGTGCATCCTTTGAGTATATGCCCAAAAGTGGTATTGCTAGATCATTGGGGAGATTGAGTCCCAGTTTTCTTAGTGGCTGTACAAGTGTACACTTCCACCAGGAATGGAGGGCAGATCCCCTTGCTCTGCATCCATTCCAGCATAGGCTGTCACCTGTGTCTTTGATCTTAACCATCCTGACAGGTGTAAGATGGAATCTCTAATGGTCTTGATTTGCATTTCTCTGATGGCTAAGAATATTAAGCAATTCTTTGAGTGTCTTTCAGCCATTTGAAATTCTTCTGTTAAAAATTCCCTGATTAGATCTGTACCACACTTTTAAAATTAAATTATTTGGGTTTTGACCACTATATATTTTAGACATTAGCGCTGTGTCAGATATACAATTGGTGAAGATCCTTTCCCATTCTGAAGGCTGTCATTTTGTCTTATTGACCATGTCCATTGCCTTACAGAAACCTGCAGTTTATTTCAGGTCCCATTTATTAACTGTTGTTTTCAGTATCCATGCTACTGGTGTTATAATTAGAAAGTGGTTTCCTGTGCCAATGCATTCAAGGTTATTTCCCACTTTGTTTTCTATCAGGTTCGGCATAACCAGATTTATGTTGAGGTCTTTAATCCACTTGGATTTGAGTTTGGGTCAGAGTGATAGATATGGATCTATTAGCATTCTTTTATGCATACTACTATCCAGTTTTGCCAGCACCATTTGTTGAAGATGCTATCTTTTTTCCATTGTATATTTTTTTTGCCTCTTTGACAAAAATAAGGTGTTTATAGGTGTATGGATTAATGTCAGGGTCTTCAATTTAATTTAATTGATCCATAAATCTGTTTCAAATCCAGTGCCAAGCTATTTTTCTTACTGGAGCTCTATATTATAGCTTAAAGTCAGGGATGGTGATGCCTCCCAAAGTTCCATTATTGAATAGGTTTTTTTTTTTTGGTAATTCTAAGTTATTAATATGAAGTTGAGAATTGTTCTGAGGTCTATGAATAATTGTGTTGGGATGTTGATAGGGATTGCACTGAATCTGTAGATTGCTTTTGGTAAGATTGCCATATTTACTACGTTGATCCTACCTATTCAAGAGCATGGGAGATTTTTCCTATTTCTGACATCTTCAATTTCTTTCTTCAGTGACTTGTAGTTCTTGTCATACAGGCCTTTCACTTCTGTGGTTAGAGTTACCCCAAGATATTTGATGTTATTTGCAGCTATTATAAAAAGTGATGTTTCCTAATTTCTTTTTTAGGCCCTTTATTATTTTGAAATGAGGGCAATTGATATTTTTTAGTTAATCTTGTACCATGATCCATTGCAGAAGATATTTATCAGCATTTTGGGGGTCACTCACGTATGCTAATATATCATCTGCAAATAGTGAAAGTTTGATGTTTTCCTTTCCAATTTGTATCCCCTTGATCTCCTTTTGTTTTCTTATTGCCCTAACTAAAACTTTGAGAACTACATTTAATAGATATGAGAAGAGTGGACAGCCTTGACTTGTTTCTGATTTTAGTGGGATTGCTTTGAGTTTCTTCCCATTTAGTTTGTTTTTGTCTGTCAGTTTGCCATATATTGCCTTCATTATGTTTAAATATTTTTTGTTATCCCTGATCTCTCCAAGACCTTTATCATGAAAGAGTCTCGGATTTTGAGAAAGGCTTTTCCAACGTCTAATGAGATGGTCATATTTTTTTTT
Organism: Phyllotis vaccarum; assembly: GCA_033318265.1. NCBI lineage: Eukaryota > Metazoa > Chordata > Mammalia > Rodentia > Cricetidae > Phyllotis > Phyllotis vaccarum. The sequence goes on from JARWLC010000002.1 coordinate 180,888,821, forward strand.
CTTTCATATTGGTTATATGATGGATGACATTGACAGATTTTTGTACATTGAAACATTCTTGCACCCCTGGAATAAAGCTTACTTGATTATGGTGGATGATTTTCTTTTTAATATGTTCTTGAATTTTGTTTGCCAGTATTTTATTGAGTATTTTTGCATCAATATTCATGAGAAAATTTGTCTGTAATTCTTTTTCTTTGTTATGTCTTTGTGTAGTTTGAGTAACAAGGTGACGATAGCCTTACAAAAAGTGTTTTGCACCGTTCCTTCTGTTTCTCTTGTGTAGAATAATTTGAGGAATATTTCTATTAGTTCTTAGTTGAAATTCTGGTAGAATTCTGCACTGAAACCATCTGGCCACAAGCCCCACACCCCCCACCCACCGCATTGGAAGCCTTTTAATGACCGCTTCTCTTTACTTAGGAGTTATAGGTCTATTTAGGTCACTTATCTGATCTTGATTTAATTTTGGTAAGTGGTATCTGTCCAGAAAGCTGTATGTTTCTTTTAGGTTTCCCAGTTTCATGGAGTACAGATTTTTGAAGCATGATCTAATGATTCTCTGGGTTTCTTTGGTGTTTATTATTCATTTATGACTTTGTTAATCTGAATATTTTCTCTCTGGTTTTTAGTTAGTTTTGATAAGGGTTTGTATATCTTGTTGGCTTTCTCAAAGAACCAACTCTTTGTTCCATTGATTCTTTGTATTGTTTTCTTTGTTTCAATTTTTAAAGATTTCAGCCCTGAGTTTATTTCTTGCCATTTACTACTTCTGGGTGAGTTTTCTTCTATTTGTTCTACAGCTTTCAGCTGTGCTGTTTAGTCTTTTGTGTGATATTTCTCCATCTTTTTTTATGTATCACCTAGCACTATGAAGTTTCCTCTTAGCACTGCTTTCATTGTGTCCCATAAGTTAGGTTAATGTTGTGGATTTATTTTCATTGAGTTCTAGGATGTCTTTAATTTATTTCTTTACTTCTTTCTTGACTCGGATGTGGTTCAATTGAGAGGTGTTCAGTTTCCACGAGTTTTTAGGCTTTCTGTTGTTTGTTTGTGTTGTTGTTGAGTTCTAACTGCAGTCCATGATGATCTGGTAGGATACAAGGGGTTATTCCCATTTTATCTGTTCATTTATTTTATGGCTGAGTATATGGTCAGTTTTAGAGAAATATCCATGGGGTCCTGAGAAAAAGGTATATTCTTTGTTGTTTGGGTGGAATGCTCTGCATATATCTTTTCAGTTCATTTGAGTCATAATATCTGTTAGCTTCCTTATTTCTCTGTTCAGTTTCTGTCTGGTAAAGCTTTATGTTGGTGAGAGTGGGATATTGAAATTTCCTACTATTACTGTGTGAAGTTTAGTATGAGGTTTTAGCTTCAGTAGTCTTTCTTTTATGTATGTGGGTGCCCTTATGTTAGGGGCATAAATGTTCAAGATTGGGACTTCATCCTAATGGATTTTATCTGAGATGAATAAGTAATGTTCTTACCGTTCTCTTTTGATTGATATTAGTTTGAAGTCTATTTGTTAGATATTAAGATGGCTTCACCACCTTGTTTCTTAAGTCCATTTGATTAGAAAGTCCTTCCCCAAGACTTTACTCTAAGGCAGTGTCTGTCATTGAAGTTGAGGTGTGTTTCTTGCATGCAGCAGAAGGATGGATCCTGTTTTCATATTCATTGTGTTAGCCTGTGTCTTTTTAGAGCTGAATTGAGTACATTGATATTAAGGGATATTAATAACCAGTGATTGTTAATTCTTGTTATTTTGGGTGGTTTGTGTGTGTGTGTGTGTGTGTGTGTGTGTGTGTGTGTGTGTGGTTTCCTTTTTTGGGTTTCCTTCTGTGGGATCATGGATTGCTCCAACCTAATGTTGGAGGTTTCCTTCTAGTGCTTCCTATGGGACTGGATTTGTAGATAGGTATTATTTAAACCTAGTTTTGTCATAAGATATCTTGTTTATTCTATCTATGGTGATTGAGAGTTTTGCTGGGTTTAGTACCCTGGGCTGGCATTTGTGATCTCTTAATGTCATTATGACATCTGTCCAGGACCTTCTAGCTTGTATGGTCTCCATTGAGATGTCTGGTGTTATTCTGATGGGTCAGCCTTTATAAGTTACTTGACATTTTTCCTTTGCAACTCTTAATATTCTTTGTTTATTCTGTATGTTTAGTGTTTTGATTATTAGGTGACAAGAAAACTTTCTGGGGCAGTCTAATCTATTTGGTGTCCTTTAAGCTTCTTCTATCTTCATAGGCATTTCTATTTTTAGGTTTTCTATGATTTTGTTGAATATATTTTCTGTGCCTTTGATCTGGTATCTTCTCCTTCTTCTATTCCTATTATTCTTAGGTTTGGTCTTTTCATGGTGTCCATATTTCCTGGTGGTTCTGATTTTTTTTTCACTTTAGTGTTTTCTTTGACTGATAAATCTGTATCCTCTATTGTATCTCCCACACCAGAAATTCTCTCTTCCATTTCATTCACTCTCTGTCAGTTATGCTTGAATCTGTAGTTCATGTTCATTTACTTTGATTTTCCATTTCCAGCCTTCCCTCAGTTTGTGTCTTCTTTGTTGTTTGTTTCAATCTTTAAGTCTTGAACTGTTTCCTTTGCTGTTTGACTGTTTTCTCTTGCCTTTCTTTAAGGGATTTCTTCCAATTTTTTGTTTGTCTTTTGTAGTAGTAGGGTTCTCGGGTCCCAGGTGGCTGAGACCCACAGACCTGTCACTCAAACCCGCTTAGCTGTCCACCTCTCAGACCCCCTGAAACGATTCAGACGCTTCTATTAACTTCATGCTGTTTGGTCTATGACTCAGGCACATTGCTAGCTAGCTCTTATATCTTAAATCAACCCATTTCTATTAATATGTCTGCCACGTGGCCCGTGGCTCACCGGTGTTCCTTACATGTTTCTTCTTGGGCGGCTTCAGCTCCATCTGCCTCTGGTCCGCCCTGCTTCTCCTACCTATGCTCTGATTTCCCCTCCTACTTCTTCTATGGTGCCTGCCATGGCCCAAAACAGCTCCTTTATTTAAAGATTGAGATTCACAGCACACATAAACGCATTCCCACATCAGTCTTTTTTCTCTATTTCCTTAAGGGAGTTTTTTTGTTTAATTTCTTCTTTAATTTCCTCTTCAAAGGTTTTTATCATCTTTATAAAAATATTTTAAGGTCACTTTTCTCTGCTTCTTCTATATTAGATGTTCATGGCTTGGTCTTGTTGAACCACTAGATTTTAGTGGGGTCATACTGTTCTTAATGTTGTTGAATGTATTTTTGCACTGGCATCTATGCATTTCTTCCTCTGATTGGTACAGTGCTGTCTGTGACTTAGGGAGCTGATTTTGGCCCAGTAGTTGCTCTTGGTAGAAGTGGAATCTGTGGCTCAGGAAGCAGTTGAAATCTGTAGCCGGAGCTCTTGTGATGGAGCTCTCCAAAATCTGTGTCTCAGGAAGCACCTGTAGTTAGGGGTGTGGGTGGGTTTTGGGAATGGAGTGGGAATAATAGGCTAGAGGGTCTGATGTGGGGTAATGATAGTCAGGCTTGGATGTAGGGGTCCTGTTTGCTTTTGTGCAGCTGTTATGGGTTTTAGGGTATGGTTTGTGTCCTGCTGTCCAGACCTTAGGGTTGCTCTTTCTAGGTGGCCTAGCTGACTGGATGGGGGACAAGTGACTCACCTATTATGATGGGGCTTTCCAGAGGCTATGTCTTAGGTAGTTGAGGTTGGCGGATGGATGGATTTTAGATATGGAGTGAGATTTATAGGCTAGAGGGTCCCATGAGGGGTGGTGATCATCAGGCTTGTACACAAGAGTCCTTCTTATTTATAGCCAGAGCTATGATGGTTTTGGGGGGTCAAGTTTTTTCTCCTGATGTCCAGAACTGGCCTGGCTGGCTGGCTGGGACAAGGGTAACTCAATGCTTGCCGACCTACTATGAATTGTACTTCAGAAAAAAAACTCATTAATTGTTTGACCTCTAAAGCCCTCATGAATCAGTGTCAATTCTGAACCAGTATGCAGTCACCCCTGAAAGCCTGTTGTTTCCTTTTTCCCAATATAGAAAGGTCATAGATCCCTATAGGGGAAGCATTTGAGAAAGGCTGACAATAAAAACTTTCAGATATTTTAACAAAGACCTGGCTGTCCCTTAATTAAAGGGGTTCTGTGTCTGCAAACTGGCTCAAGTCAGGTAATTGGTTCATAGGCCTTTGGCCATAGTCCAGTGTAGCTTTTCTTTCATTCATCTGAGAAATTTTCTCTGTGTGCAGATCAAACAAAAGTGCGGTGGGCTTTTTATCTATTTTATGACTGGACACCTCATGACCAATTAACCAGTATCAAAGATTCATGCAAGTTTTCCACTATAAAAATCAAGTTGCCCATGATACTCATTATAGGACATGCATTATGGACATGACTTTGTCTGTACCGCCTATTTCAATAGCTAAGATAACATTATCTTTGGTGATTCAATGAGGTCTACTTTCACACTCAATTAAATCCATTAAATTTAAATTCATCCAGCTTAGCAGCCGTGTATCTGACTCCAAGGTCTGGCACAAGGTAAAGAGTAAAGATAAAGTGCTTTGAATGTGTTAGTGCCTTTCACACCATTTTGTATCTTACAGAAGAGCATCTCTTCTGGGCCTTTTCATTATGGAAGACCAAGATTTACACAGCATACCCCACTTTAGCATTTCAATTTCCCTGAGCCTTTAAAAATCTTCATTAATGTTAAGACAAGGAATATCAGACATCCCCACTCCTTTCCAGGAAGCCATCTTTGACAAATATTTTAAGTAATTATTCAAGTAGATTTTTGACATCTTTTTTTTTTTTTTAACTCTTGAGCTTCCATATTAAACTTATAATCTCTACTTAGTGGGCCTAAGTCAATAAACTCAGCCTAATTTAATTGTATGTTTTTTATACCATTATCCCACACCCTTAAAATCCATTCTTATATATATTCTCCAGACTTCTGCTCAAATGTATTAGCAAATTTATTAAGCTTGTTAGTGGTATAGCACTTGCCTCATGGAATACACTTTTTATCCCCCCTTTAGGAGCCTGGTTAGCCTTGAGCCACTATTGGTGGGCCCTGGCAGGCATTAGTAATGTTTTGCCAGGTATCTTCTTCAGGGAATGTCAATGCTGGATTAATATACAATAAAGGTATAATATCCTTATGTGGAAAATATCGTGCTTCAGGGGTAGTGTGAAGGATACATCTGCTAAGAGTGTAGAGATTTCATCCTTAGGGGAAATAAATCCTTGAAAATCTGAGGGGTTAAAGTTCTCAACCTCAGTATGATACTCTCATACATCCCAACCCCAAGTTATAGGATCTCATTCTTTATCAATTATTGCTTTTACCCAACACCCTCCATGGCTGAGACTTGAATTTGTCCTGTAATGTAGCCAAGCTAGCCTTACAATGAGAGCTTTGGTTTAATTTTTTTCAACTTCAGGTCTGTGGATGCTGGGAAAAGATTTTCTTCTAGGGAACACTTCAAAAGCTTTAGACTGTTTCTGCACATTTGGAGGCAGTCAGTTTTATCCCTGAGTTTATTGTTGTCCATCATATTTTGAGATACCAAAAGTTGGTTAACCTTATCACACAGCCCATTATTTTTCTTAGTCAATTTATCTGCAGATGCTAAGAGCAACCTGTCAGTACCATTATTTTTCTTATTTTTCCACAAATTGTTCAAAGTTTAATATACAGAGTCTCTGAATCCTTTGCTTTTCTCAGTAGGTAAATCAGAGCAATCAAATGCATTCAGTAAGTTTGTTAAATAGTTTACATTATGAGTTTTCAGAACTCTCTGAGCTTCTGTCAAAGTGTTCAGTAACTGTAGGTGTTGGTAAATTGGGAATGCCTATTCCAGGTACTTATATAATTCATCTTCATACTTCTGTTGCTGTAGAACCACTCCTGTATTAGTCAGCATTCTCTAGAAAAATAGAACTGATTGAATATATATGGTATTTATTAGATTGGCTGACGGTCTGTGATTCAGCTATCTAATAATGACCATCCACTAATGGAAGGTCCAAGAATCCAATAGTTGTTTAGTTCATAAGCCTGGTTGTTTCAGCTGGTCTTCAATATCCATTGAGATCCCAAAGAAGCAGACTGGAATCCCAGTGAAGCTATCAACTGACTAGAGTAAGTGGGAAAAAGTGGTCAAAGTAGGACACTCCCTCTTCCATGTCCTTTATATAGGCCACCAGATAGTGTAACCAAAATTTAAAGTGGGTTTTCCCACTTCAAATCATCCATTTAAGAAAGATTATCTTATCCAGCGACTTGATTTTTAGTTAGTATAACATAGAATCAAGGTAACAACCAGGAATAGCTATCATACCTACCTTCACTGCAAACCTGTCTCTACAGACATTATAGAGAGACACATAGGCTGCTTCATGTTTTTCTGTCTTATTTTTATATCTATACTAAGTTCAGAACTTTTGTTTTACAGAGCCAGATGGAATTTGAAACCCAAGTATTCAAAGATCCGAACTATTTCAATGATATGTGAATTTCTAAATGCACTGTTTTTAAGAAACTCATTAAGTTCATCTATTATCCAAAGCTCAGGGGATGCTGTGGTGAGATTCTGATCATTTGTATGCATTTTAGTTCAGGCCTTCTTCAGAGAAGATGGGTTTGGCAAGAGACATTGACATGGCTAAAGCTATTTTACTACATGGATTCTGTTAAGACACATACCTACCACAAAACTCTAGATTAATCAAAGCAATGAAGAAACTATATAGTCATCACTTATGAATACAAATAGTTCTCATACCAGAAATAGTTTGAGTATACAGTGAAATATTGTTGAAACTATAGTTTCATAGCAATAAATGATGAGGATAGTACCCAAGGAATAAGAACATAGGGGCTAGAGCGATGTGAAGGACAATGGGGCCTGTTTATTTATCCTTTTTTGTTATATGAGAATTTTCTTCACCAACTTATAGGCATTGGAGGACAAGGATTTTGTCACACACACATCATGGCTACCATGGCCATTAGCCTTTTGTATGTAATGGGCCTTCAATAAATATTTCAGATTGGATTACTTCCTCTCCATCAAAGAGAAAGGTCTGCTCTGTCCACAAACCCAACATTCAATTAATCTCTGCTCTCTCCATGAGCCCAGAATTCAGTTAATCTCTAGAGGCATATTTGACCCCTGCACTGCAGTCAGATGCCAAGACCCTTTCTGCTATGACTTTTAATGTCACACAACTTTAACCTTGCTGTGGTCCCTTTACCACCACCACATGCAATGCAGTTTTGTGGTTCCACTCTGCCTGGATTTCCAGTGTACAACCCAATTCAGGGATCATGGCATATTATATCCTAGTAGAGTCTGCCAGCTTTAACATCTTGAAGACTTCTGTGGCTGCTGTGGGCATCGTGTAGCATTAAAATAGCTTCCCACCCCAGGTCTCAATAAGCTCTTTTATCCCCCTTGGTACTCACAGGGGAGAAACTGAGAGAGCCAACAATGTGGTACCTATCCCTAAAGTATACAACTCTAGAGAATATGTTGAAAATCAAGTTCCTTTTCTTGTTATATATGCATCATTAAGTTTGTGCAAAGGTTATACCATACACAAAGTTGATTATTACTGATAAGTAGAAGAGCAATTTTATGAAATTAACTATTCCGATATAAAGGATTTTATATGAGCGTTCTCTATGAGAGTTATAAATAATAAATCATAATGTTCTTTATACTCCTGTCTTCATTCATTTGTTGGAAAATGTCAGTCAAAACAATGTGTGATTAAGGTATACATAATATGTATATGTGTATATGAGTAAACAATTACCACTTAAAGTTAAAAAGTAACATATCTGTCAACGCACATATGTCTAGATTAACTATTGTCTGCCCTAATGTAAATTTCAGGTACATCGACTGTATCTTCTGTGAAATGACTGAAATCCAGGAGACTTTGACTAGCACTCCTTTCTTTCTACTTATTGTTGGTCACAACTACCCACCACCCTACTTTCTGCTGTTGTGAGATTCTTCGCTTTAAATTCACATAAACATGAAATTCTGTAACACTCATTTTGTCCTGTGTGGAACATTTTGTGCTTTTGTAATGTCCATCTTAACTACAATATCACAATTATATAAAAGCCCACTTCAAAGGCGCAATAGCATTTTACTGCAAATGTATATAAAATATGTGTAAACCATGATGACATTATCTTTTTCTGTTTAATGACAGATAGGTTGCCTCTGTATCAGGCTTGTTTATCAGTGTCATGTAAATGCCATAAAATAAATGAAAGATTTCAATCTCTCTCTGAGTGATAGATTTCATTTCATTTGGTAGCTCTATTTCCACTTTTATGCACTCCTTTCCGTGATGGCTGTCCATATGTATATTTCCAACAATGCTGTGAGGGTTCTTTTCCCATAGACCATGAGTATATTTTTGTTATTTTTGTATGTTTTTCTATTATTAGCCACTAAAATTGGGGATCTGAAACCTTATTGAGCTTTGGACCTGGACTTCCTTGGAGTGTGGCAACATGGAGTATTTTTTTAAAATATAAATTGTTTGTTGTTTGTGTAGATTTGCAAAACACAAGGTTGGGTTTATATTCAGTTTGCATTGCATCTTCTTGTGTAATTGTGGTTCACTTAAAAAATTTCCCTAGCTTAAGAAACTAAAAAGCTAAAAAAAAATAAGGTATTGATTAATATTCTGGTGAGTCCTTTCACTTTTTAGAGACATGACTATATTCATCTCTCCACCTAGGCAGTTTTGCATATGATATCATTAAAGCTCAATTTCTTCCAGATGCTGCCTTGGGAATACTTTTCAGGTTGTTTAGGGAATGTTCACAGCCTGGATTGTCTTGCCTTCCGTGTGCCAGTGCCACAACAGCATCGAGTCACTGATCATTGTGTGTGTTTAAGTTACTCTAATGTTTGCTATTATAATGACTAACAGTGATCACCCTGCAGGCTCACCTCACATGCCTCACCATTGACTCTCCTGGAATGGGTTTGAAAAGTAAATTGTTACATTGAGGTCATGTGTGGCCCTATGATTCTCACAGAGCTGCTCATAGCCAATGAGAACATCAGTCTCATCACTGATAAAAACTATCTTTCCACCTCCCTTCCAAAATCATGAATGATTTATATCATTTGCTTTATCACTATAACAATTCTCTATATGTTCTTCTTTGCTTTCTTCTGCTGTGAAACAGTTTATTTTATATTATACTTCTAGGTAACCATCCCTCACTGAGGGAAGTCAGGGTAAGAACATAAGCAGGGCAGAAACCTGGAGGGAAGAACTGAAGCAGAAGCCACGAAGTAATGTTACTTACTGGCTTGCTCCTCATGGCTTGCTCAACCTGATTTCTTATACCACACTGAAATACCTGCCCAGGGGCAGCACTGCCCACAGTGGATTGACCCTCCCACACTGATCTTTAATCAAAAAAATGTTTCACTACTTGCCTGTAGGCCCATTTGATGAAAGCATTTTCCAATCCTGGCTCTAAATGACACTGATTTGTGTCAAATAGATCAAAACCTAAACAAAATACTGCATCTAAATTTTTACGGACTGTGTATTGAGTTCCATGTGAATAGCTTTCCTTTTATATAACATTATTTAAATATTAAAAATGTGAATAAAAAGCCCTAAATTGAGTCAATGCACCTTAACATAATGTTGGCACATGACTCAAAGGGCACATAAGTCATCCATTGGCTTCCTAATACTCATGAAACACACCATCTGTGCTCACATCCCCATGTGAACAAAACGTTTCCTTGTTACTATGTCAAGATTATTGGAATCTCTTAATTTTGTTGCTGTAGCAACACCAATGATTTTACCAAACATCTCCTTGGTTGATACTCAACATATATCTAAATACCAGAGTTCTTTGGAGAACCAGCTTTCTCCCTTATGGCTCATTCCTTGCTGTTCATCTTGGCTTAACTTACTACCAAAGCACAGGCAGCATTCACACCAGTGCAGCCTGCCCTGGGGAGACTTAGTTGGGATAATGGAAAGCATTTACAATTGGATAGGTTGGATATTATTCTTTTAATGGGCTTCTTGGAGCATTTGCTTTCACTTTCTTGTTCTGTTCTTTAAAACCATCAAAAAGCCATGCCGGTATCCTCTATGATATGTATACACAATTCTGCAAACAGCTAGAGACTCTTTTTGGAAAAGTACTTTTTGGTACCTACAGGATTGAAAACCACCACCAAAAACTGGTAGCCCTGCATTCTTCCTCACAGGTGTCTCTGTGTACAAGACAGTACTTGTAGGAAACTAGGCCTGCAATTGCTCACACCATGAAGTCATCCAACACTCATTAGGTTACCACTTTGTGTGATACAGTTTGAGTTGATGTGGTCTAAATCAATTTTCTGGCCTCACATTTTTTTTTTTTTAAATGATGACTTCATACCAGGCATTGGCTGTATTATAACCTGTCATGGGGTTCATGGGTGATGATCCCTCCCTTCCAAAACACACAAATGCACATCCGTTTAAACTGAATGTTAATAAGAGGAATTACAATCAAATATGATAAAAGCATGGCAAATAAGTTCCACAGCTGAGATCTTAGTGGCCCCTCAGGAATTGTCATAACTATTGCCAGAGATAATGGCCAGTTCTCACCAACTTTTACCAAAACAAAGTTTGGGAATTGCATTGTGGGGCTGGAGGGAGGGGAGAAAAGAACAGGAGGAGAGAGGGGAATAAAAGAACCAGAGAGACACCCACCAGAGTATTTATTTACAGTTTGAAAAGCTGTGACTTGTGGTGTCCTGTTGCTTTCTGTTAGTAAGGCAAGTGGTCACTGGAGAGATCTTCCAGCCAGTGTTTTTGCTCAGTTACCAACTCATTTATATATGGAGCACATCTCAGGGAACATGCTTATTTCATGGGGAATGTTAGAGCCATCACATTGAGATGCTTTAGCTAAGGTAGCATCACCCTTGGGCAGCATTTGGTAATTTATAGCTTTCTATGTATCTCTTATCACCTACGTAGTTTGCAATATAAATATTATCCCCCTAAGACAAACATTCTCTTTACTTTTACTTGTGTCTTGTCAGCCCAGTTCCACACTGGCTCTATTATGTGGCCCTCGACCGGCAGGCTCTAACTATTAAGCTTGTCTATTTAACAAGTATTTGAATGAAATACAATTTGCTTTCCCATTAAAGTGAAATGCAGCTTCCTATCTTCTGTCCACAAGTGGAAGGGTACCGAGGCCTTAAAAGCTAGGAGCTGTATCACATGGACTCTGGAACAACAAATGGCCCATGAGACTGAAAGCAGAGAATACAAGTTTCCTTGGGAGTTAGAACCTTCTGGGAGGAACCATCCACTACTTCCACTAGTAGGGAAGTACAGAACAGACCATCCAGGAAATATTTTTGGGTAAATGCTTCATAAATATGCCAAAGCCAGAAATGAACTGGAAGCAGCTAGTACAAGAAGCCTCAACTATGCTTTCTGCTCCACATTATCACATCAAATCCCCACAGCTAAGAGGTAAATAAATGTTAATATTATTGATTGTTCTCAGTCCCATATTGAGGAAACTTGGCTTAAAATAATCTAGAAATTTGGTATCTGTCCATGACTGGCAACATTCATGCCCAAGATTTAGACTTTGTCTATCTAGTTCTAACATTAAAGAGTTACCTGAAGCAGTATCTGCTCCTGTAGCCTCATTTCTCCTAGCTGTGATCACCAAATAGTCTAGATTCCTGAAGAATCTTCAAATGTATCCTGAAGGCTACAGTTTGTGGCGGCACTAAAATATACACCCAGAGGGAGTCATTGCCTCTCCTTAACTCAGCATCCCTTCCCATGTCCTATTTAGAATCCTAGACATGAAGCTGGGTCTGTACCTCTCCAAGCTTCCAGATGAGGTGGGTGACTTCCAAGCAGTGGTCACCAGGCTGACACCACCTGGCTGAACTCAAAGCTAATCAACAGACCATGAGAAGAGAAGATAGGCTGGGCGATTGCTGGGTTGTGAAAAGAATAGGGAAGTCAAATTGGGCTCCTCCATTGAAGGAAAAGGAAAATGCTTTCATGGCCAATTGTTGGCACTAGCAGAAGGAGTCTTACTGGAGAGGAAGATAACAGAAACAAGAGGCTTTGTGAACTAACTGGCAAACACAAGAAACGATGGCAGGCCGTTTACTAAATGCCAGTAAGATGCCAAGGCTACTATTAACGAATACAGGTTAAAAATCCAAATTCAGATCTTAATGTAGCACCGAGGAGCACTACCCTAGCATACAGGAGGACTTAGCTTTAATTATCAAAACAACAAAAACCAAATAGGTCAAAGTGATTAAATGGACTTTTTGTCTGACCCCAGAATAAATTATAGAGAAATAAATATGCTGTGTGATTTGTTTATTTGTTTGTAGAACCCCACATGAACTTGTTAGTGAATACCAATGATACAAATCTGTGCCACAATCTCCCTGCTGTAGTCTTAATTAGGTAGAATACATCTGACAAGCAAAAAGCAAGCCACTGGACTCCATGGATTTCCAATTACTTGATGTTGAATTTTATTCATTTGGATGTAGAAGAAAACCCAACAGCCCTGGAACACTGTCATTATACACCAGGAAGTGAACAGATTCCCTGTTTTCAGGCTCATGGAATTCTGTCTGAATTTCCACGTGGTATGTGCTCACTTCTGCCACTGTAACTGCAGACAATACTAAGCGGAAAAAGCGCGTACAAAAAGATTTCTTCCTGCTTTCCAGAAGTTCAAGACAGGAAATCACAGTGGTGGTTGTCTTGTAAAAAGAGGAGAAAAAGCAGAGAGGGAGAAGGAAAACGATGGAGTAGGGAGTAAGGGGAAAAGATTAGTTAAGGAAAAGACATAGTTTTACTTGTATGACTCTTCTAAAGACCAGTGACAGAGGAGCTGAAGTTGCTGTTTTTCTGTTTCTTCGGAGGGTACAGGATTAGAGGACATCAGGTGGCTGGCATGAGAAGCTGAACTCTCAAGGCTGTTGAGCAGGACACAGGAGGTGGAATGGGGCAGCAGGATGTAGAGCAGGCCAGGGCCTGTACCAAGTCCCAGGTATGTGCTGAGAGGCAGGCGCTGGCCCGCAGCAGGTGCAGCACAGCCAGTGCTGAGCGGCCTCAGGAAAGGAAAACCTGCAGGTGCAGTCAGGACATGCCCTGAGCTTCCCCAGCCATGTGATTTTTCTGAATAGCTGTTCCATCCTCATTGTCTGTCTGGAAGATTATGATTTGCAGTGGGAGGGGATGCAGAGAGGGAGTGGTTTGGTGGAGTCTCCAGTTCTGGCAGCTTTGATGACACACAGGTTGCTACAGAAGTTGGGGGTGTCTGGGGGATGGAGTAGCCTCAGACTCTTTGACGAGTTGCCCTGATTGAGATAATAGTGATGGAGATGTCCCACATTATCCCCCATGCAAAGCAACCTTTTTGTTAACCCGTGGGTGTGAAACATAAAGGGAAAAAATGCCATCTTCCTCTGATCTGAGTGATAGCCAATGTCTTCCATACCCAAGACTCTTATAACTTAAACTCATTGTCTACAATGCTGAGAACTTCCTATGGCTTCCTGATCTCTCTCTCTCTCTCTCTCTCTCTCTCTCTCTCTCTCTCTCTCTCTCTCTCTCTCTCTCTCTCTCTCTCTCTGTGTGTGTGTGTGTGTGTGTGTGTGTGTGTGTGTGTGTGTATCTAGGGAAGCACTATGTCTAGCTGCAGATGGGGAATGCTCAGCATTTTGTTAAACTACCTCTCAGGCTTTCTCATGAGCTACAATCAGAGGTAGGTTTACAAATAAGCAACCCTTTTTTGCAGCTGGAAACAGAAAGGCATGTGAAAAAGGGCCTGGCCACTGAGGAGATGAGAGCACTAAAATATAATCATGCTGTAGCATTGATGTGACCAACTTAAGGTGGTGGGGGAAAAAAAAACAGAGACAAAGACCTTCTTACCTCATGGTTAGAAGTGGGGTGGGAGTGAAGGAAAAAATGGTGTTAGGCGATAAAGCAGGTTTCAGATCAAAAGTCAGGGAAAACAGTGAGCAAGTGGGTTCTTTCAAAATGCCTGAAAGAACAATGGAGATCCTGAAAAATCCCAATAGACACAGCCTGAGTGGACAGAAGCTGGAGGGAACTGACAGAGGAACGAGGTGCTGAGGAAGCACTTGGGAGGTGAGGAAACCACATAGATACTACCTGATAGAAGAGGTAGTAAATGGGGGCTTAGAAATGAGAAGAAAGAGCCTAAGGCCAATACCCTATTGGTGCAGATGTTCTGGGAAGATGCATGATGAGAGATCCCCCATACATTCATTGATAGGCAGATTCCAGGGGCCAGCACTGACACTTGACATCTAGGCAACACCAGGAGAGCTTTGGGACATTCAAGTCTGTGTGAAAAAGCTAAGGTTCCCCCAACTCATTCCTTCTTTCCTGGGCTTCTCTTCACCCCTTTGCATACTTTCCTGGCTATCTCAATCTACTGAGAAAGCACACAATGTAACCTACAGAGGCCTGCTGTTTCTGGAAAGAACGTAAGAGTATAATATATTGGGGAATAAACTCTTTATACTGGGAAAAATGAGCAAGAAGAATGACAATTTAAGAACTGACCCCATGGTGGAGAGGGAAGAATGGAGGTAGGGAGGGAAGGGAGATGAGGAGGAGAGAGAGAAAAGGGGAGATAAATCCTGCCTCTGGTCACAAGAAACCAAAAATAGATGTTCTGTCCTAAGCTGCAGGTGAGCTACACATAAAACACCTTCATTTCCCCTTTAGCTGGAGTAGCTTTATATGCTCGGAGCTTTAATTTTTACCATGATTCGAACCCTATCCTTATGACTAGATCTGAGCACGACCTCCATAACATCATTCTAGCCTCATTCTAGGGGCTGAGTATGTACCCTTCCCAAACCCCACGTGACTAACCTCAACCTATCCTACAACCTTGCTGCATAGTCTGATCAACCTGGCGAGGCCACAGCACTATTACACTATAGTAAGCACTTAATGCCTTGCCTTAGACAAGTAGCTGTAGTCCTTGCTATGAAACTGGTAGTTCCACAAAAATGCCAGTCACGGTAGGGATGTAAGTAATGAATTTAAAAACACTTTTAAAGGGGGACGAATACATGAAAGATGTTCTGTAAATACTAGCTTCCATAATAATTAATTACAGAGATTTCTCATGTAAAGACCTGTGTGCTTTGGCACATTTCATTGTTTTGACATTACCAAGAATGGCTATGATTTCAGCAACTAGCTTGGTCATCTCCTAGAACTCTCTGACTACAGAGGGCCACCTGCTGTTGGCTCCTGAACAAAACTGAAACTCCTCCAAGAATCAGCACCATCCTTGGGCATGCCTGGAGGGAGCCAAGACAGGTGGAGTTTGGCTTCCTTGAGTGGGTGATTAAGACATTCCTCATTAGATATTGCACAAATACCTTCCCTACAAAAGTACTCAACTCAGAACATAATGGTCCACTCCCAGAGAATGTTGACTCTACATCAAATCAATATCCCTCTCAATCATACTGTCTTACAAAAACAATGCTCCGGACACACACAGGTTGTTGTAAAAAAAAAAAAAAAAAAAAAAAAAAAAATGTCTTTTTTCTACCTGCTACCAGGCACTTAGTTAAAAGACTATGTGAGTTTTTGAGCATTTTAAAATCGGCTTTAAATTTTAACTGTGACTGCCCCCTTACTTCCTGACTCTGTGAGTCTGTGTTTGTAATGTGTGCACGTGTGATATGTACACGTACATGCATAGATTCATTGCAGTCATTTTTGCATTCAGTGAGAGCCCCTATCCTCTGAGACTTTCATGTCCTCTATTTCATCTGTTACTACAACTGCTTTCGTGTCTTTCAGATGAAGACAATACATTTATCCACATAGGTTTTTTTTTTGTTGTTTTTTAAATCATTTTGTTGGCTTTTCTAGATACCGCATGAAGTTGACAGAACATCCAGATAATATGAACTAGTTACAGTCTAAGGAACAAGGGTGGCAGAGAAGTCTTTAAGCTCTGATTACATTCTTCTTTCGTACTCTGGACAGCATTGGACACGGATGCCTACATTGGCTCCCTCCTCCCATTCATGAATGCAGCACGGAATCTGGTGATTATTGACTATGGAGATTCAGGATGGGAAAGTGGAACCTAAGTCTATTAGGCGATAGCTTCATTTTCTTTATTTTTTTTTTAACTTTCTTTTTATTTATTTTTGTGTCCTTCACATCATGCATCCCAATCCCACCCTCTTATCCATCCACCCCCCCCCAAAAGAACAAAATCTAAGAGAAAAGTGGAAAAATACAGGAAGAAAGGGAAAATCCATCATGGAAGCTACAGTATGACAGTTCACATTTACATTGTAAACCCCTTTATCCATACATTTTTACATAAAAGCATTCACGGCGAAGAATCGTTGCTCTGATTCAAGGACCTTAGTCTCTGCTAAACTATCAACACTGCACCTTTACTGGATCTTACATTGTGGGGTTTTTTTGGTCCAGAGCAGCCAGAGGCCCAGACCCACAGGCCTGCAGCCCCAGACCCCTTAGCCGCCAGCCACTGCTCAGTCCCCAAAAATGACTCAGACGCTTATATTAAGTTTATGCTGTTTGGCCTATGGCTCAGGCACATTGCTAGCTAGCTCTTACATATTAAATCAACCCATTTCCATTAATCTTTCCTGCCACACGGCCCATGGCTCACCTGTGTTCCTTACATGTTGCTCTTTTGGGCTTCTGGCCTGGTCTGTCTCTGACTCCGCCCTGCTCCTCCTACCTATTCTGATTCCTCCTCATACTTTTTCTATGGTGCCTGTCATGGGCCAAAACAGCTCCTTTATTTAAAGATTGCTATTCCCACATCTCCTGGGTCTGCAGGACACTGCCCTTCTACACTTAGCTCTCACAGATCATAGATGGGTTGGGCCAACATATGATCCTAGTTCTGGGCCTGTGTATTTACAGACTTTGTCAGCCAGACAGCTATCCCCTGTTTTCACCACCAAGGTGAGGTCTCCAGTATTGCCCTGGCTAGTTCACCCCTTGCAATGATAAGCAAGGAGTGGAGCCAGTTTTCTGGCTTTCACCTCCTCAGGGTGGGTTATCTCATGTCTTCATCTTCAGGGTGGGCTCTATTGTGTTGCCCAGGTGAGGAGTAGGGGCTTCTCTCCCAAGTGCCCAATGAGAGTCAGAGACACCTCTCCTGCTCTTGTGAACTCAAGAACAGATTTTCCACCTGCCTCAAGACATTGATGGAAGTGGGGACCATCTTTCCCCCAACCATATTGCCACACGACAGATCAATAATGGGGACAGCTCACAGCATCAGGATTAGCTCACCCACACCTTCAACAACAGGATTAGCTCTATTAGCTCTACTTTCCCAAGTGATTCAGCTGGTACAAGGGAGGATCAGTTCTCTCACCCACTACAGGTGTCAGGGTAAAGGGGGGCATCTTTCCCTTGATCTCCCCAGCCCATGGCAGACAAGGGGAGTGTGGTCACCTATCCCATTCTCATACCCTCAGGGCTTTCTCATTCACATCTCTGCCAATAGAGTTGGCTCTACTATGCTGTCCAGGCAAGGTGCACGGCCTGCTCTCCAAAGTGTTGAAGCTAATAGTTGAGCAGAGACAACTCTCCTGCTCTTATGACCTCAGACTGTAGTTTTTTAAATTTAGTATCACATCATATATGGTGCCACATAACTAAACTGTGGGTTACTAAACATTTAGCAACAGTGTAAGATCATTACCTAGCTTAAACATTTAGTGGGCACAGGCATTTCAGGAAGGGCTCAGCCTTGTGTCACACAGATCTACGGCAATCTTTGTTGCTACCCTCCCTCCCCTAGCATGCTTTCTCTCTGTATACCCTGAAATTGCACAATGCCACTGAACACTTCTTGAACCCCCTCATCTCAGCTTAGTGACCATTAAATGTTAGGTATTGCAATGCACTTACTAAATAGAAGTATAGTGGTTTAATAATGGTAAACAAAGACATTTAATTCTTTCCACATCATTTCTCCATATAAAGGATGTCTTTGGAATGTATCGTGTTAGAGTGTTACATTTTACATTTTTTATTTGCATTGTTGGTCTAAATTTTATAAAAATATCAAATAAATTTGGGGTTGTGATTAGGACAGAATTTAACAATTTATGAAATGGTCCTAAATAGTCTTCTGCCATAATTTATACTTTGTATTATTTAATTATGTATGTATGCCAAGAGGTATTCTTGGCATTAGTTATTACAAAAATCAAACATAGATAAACTCTAAAAGTGAAGATATTAAACCATGACTTAGTTACATATTTAAAAACAAACAAGTATGTCCATCATCTTTTATAAAAGTCAAAACTATATATGTGTCAACAAACTATTTTAAAATAAATTTCTGATTTACCAGCAAATATTTGATTTTATATCTGTTTTATATTTCATATACCTAGGGTCGCATACTAAAATTTTTTCAAATGAAAGAGTTGTGAATTGGAATGGAAGACCTGTGCTAGGCCACACATACCCTTTGCAATCCATTAAGTTGGTTCTTGCAAACATTTATGGAAGAAGAGTTGTTATTGACCACAAGTCTAATCCCTACAGAACAGATAGAAACAAAATTATACTTTCATGGATACCATCAAGACAAATGAATGTGAACAGGAGAGAGGAAGGCAGGGATGAGATTAATGTGAGCAGGAGAGAGAAGCAACATGACAAAGATACCTGAATCCTGAGAAAAGGGGACACTAGGAATCTGTCCTCATCTGGGGATTGCTTGACCCACAGTAAAGCAAACAACGAGCTTTCCTTGAGGAAAATACACTTCTGATGGCAGGAAGGGTACACAGCTAAGCACAAACATCAGAAAAATGAAGGCAGACTGCAAGCTTGACAGGGAATAGGCAGAAACTTTTGAAACACATCAATGTCCTGTGTGTTTTGTCCATGTGGCACATAACCAAGCTCCATTTTATAGATGGACAGCAAATGAAGCAGCTGCTTTGGTGCTTAACCTCCTTAACAAACAAGTAGTTGTTAGAGCTTAGTGAGGATCAGCTAAGCACAGAGCAGACGCTAGGAGCTTCAGAGGGGGCTCTCACTTTAGGGATCATGAGCATCATTGGTCTAGGCTTCCGTAGAGAAAGAACATATATGGATTCAGAAAGCTCTCTTCTCTCTGAAGAAAGTTCGTTACAAACTCACGTGCACATGTGAAAAGCTCAGATCTGAACCCTCAAAGCAAGACTTCAGCCTTGGCAATGATATTACAAACTACAAGAAGAATCACTATATCACAGAGAAGCACGAAAGCCACAGAGTAGTTACATCAAGTTCTTAGAGAAAAATCAATAATTCTCACAACAAATGGAAGTTATTTAACAACAGATGCTAGCCTAATTTTATACACACTCAAAGAAACCTTAGATAAAAGAAATTGATCTTTATCACAGATAAAAACAATTCAGTGAACCATTATCAGGAAGAACACCTTGGTGATTGATAGCCCTGCAGCAGGAAAGCACTTCTTTCCTTGTAGGAATACATAGCTACTGGGAAAGGTGAGGCCACCAGTGGGGTTATCTTGAATAACCACCAGTAAATTTAATGTTCCAGTGGATCTCAATCTGTACATCATGGCCCTTTGGAGGTCTCATATCAGATATTTTATATATCAGATATTAAAAATTCATAACTAGCAAAATTGCAATTTTGAAGTAACAACAAAATAATTTTTTGTTTGGGGGTCACCACAACATGGGGAACTGTCTTAAAGAGTTGTAGCATTAGGAAGGTTGAAAACTACTGGATTAGGCCAATGTGGGCTAAAGCCTTGTACTGCTTCTTATTTCCACATGCAAGCCTAATTGTGGAAGGCTGCAGAGAAACCTTGGGAGCTACAGCAGGGAGTGCCCAAACGTGCACTAATCCCTTCAACATGTCATTACATCTGCATGCATTTGCCTGCAGCCCGTAGACACGGAACAACCCCCTCTGCCTTAGTAATTTGTGGCTTGTTGTATACCTCAGGCTGTCATTTAATCTATCAGGAAAATTTTTCTTCCCCGAGTGTATACTATGCTTTGTTTTGTTCTGCCCCCCTCCCCTTTAGCTCTTCTTATCCTGCTGTGCCCCAACTAAATGGCCCAGGCTACCAGCACAGAGTTCCCTACCTATGGGCTTCTTAGAAGAAAGGGCATTTGAATGTGAGGGAAGGATACAGTTCTACCTCTTCCCTTCACCTGGGGAGTGCTTGCAATCATCCCTCCTTTGCATCACCAAAGTTCCTTGACATGAATGATTAAACCTAAAAGAAAAATTATCCATCATCTGTGTAGCAGGTGTGATCTCTAACAGATTTCTGGGGAAGCATGAATGCCCACCAGGGAAGGTTCAGGAAGACTCTGGGTTCATAATATGGACATTACGGTGTTGATCAGGAAAGTTAGTGGCACCTGTCACATCATTCAAGGCAAAGCAACTTTCTCACTGCCGAGTGTTGACTGATAGATCACAGTGGCAAAAGTATCGCATGCCATTGAAAGCAAGCCTTATTAGTGACTCAGACAGTAATGAGAAAGGTCAGAGGGCCAGGACCAGTATGCCGTCTGTGGTCTCTGTTCCCTACTCCTGCATGTGTGTGCTTTAATGGATACTCACATCTTAGCATTTCCTTGTCTCTGCGAATAAGCCCACCTGTGGACATCAGTTGAGCTTATGAGTGATATATTAACCTCAAGATCTAGCTTCGGATATCCTGTGTTTGTTTGTTTTTCGATAGAAAGCTTGCATGTTAGTTCTAATAAGGAACAATTAGCCTCAAAAAGAACCTTCTAAATATGCCCTTCCTATTCAGCTGAAGGAAGGAATTCATCTCTTTTCCAGACCTGTCTGGAATAAGCAACCACAAGCCAATAACCATAAGACTGATTTGTTGAATGAAGCATCATAATTAGAAAAGGACACTGATGGAAACAAACAGATCCATGGCAGGTCCTGGCCCACCATGCCTGTGGCTGTGAGAAACAAGCAAAAAGCTGCTGCATTTCTGTTTCTTCGGAGGGTACAGGATTAGAGGACATCAGGTGGCTGGCATGAGAAGCTGAACTCTCAAGGCTGTTGAGCAGGACACAGAAGGTGGAATGGGGCAGCAGGATGTAGAGCAGGCCAGGGCCTGTACCAAGTCCCAGGTATGTGCTGAGAGGCAGGCGCTGGCCCGCAGCAGGTGCAGCACAGCCAGTGCTGAGCGGCCTCAGGAAAGGAAAACCTGCAGGTGCAGTCAGGACATGCCCTGAGCTTCCCCAGCCATGTGATTTTTCTGAATAGCTGTTCCATCCTCATTGTCTGTCTGGAAGATTATGATTTGCAGTGGGAGGGGATGCAAGAGAGGGAGTGGTTTGGTGGAGTCTCCAGTTCTGGCAGCTTTGATGACACACAGGTTGCTACAGAAGTTGGGGGTGTCTGGGGAATGGAGCAGCCTGGAGGTCTGAAGGTGAATATGTGTTAGATGACTGTACTAAAGGAGGGGTGTCAGTGAATACCCTGGCCAGCTTCAAGGTAGTTCCTTGTCACAAGGGAGAGTACAGCTTGACATCACAATTTCTTGCCTTCCAAAGAGGGTTTTGATCCTAGGCCATTGTCTAATATGTGTTTCATTTGTGATAAAGTGGAAAAACAGGCAGCAAAGTATTCAAAAGTGTAAACTGAGCAGCTTCATCAATGTGACTTCTTGTACTGAAGATTTCAGTGCTATTGAAAGGGGATAGGGCATGTGATCTCTTTGCACGCACGAGCCAGGGGAAAGTTCTGTGTTCTCCTGTCATTAGTCTGTGCTTTAATTTCTTCTTTTTCTTCTCATATTTTTTCCTTCTCTCAGAAAGTAAATACATGGGAACACAAATATCACCAGCCCCATCTGCTGCTGTTTCCCATGACTTGACACACAGTAGATAGTCTGAATATGTTGCAGGAGTAGAACAGGCCTGGATCTCAAAGCTTTGTAGGGTAGAAAAAAAAAAAAGACACTTTCTGTATCAGATTTCAGGTAAGTTCTTCTGCTTAGGCTATGTTGATTTTCAAGAAAAATGATGGCACACCACTTTGAACACAACAATAAGGAACCAGATTTGTTCCTCAAAACCTGGTATATCCTCGAAGGCCTATGACGTATTACATGGAATCAAGGAAAGGAATCGGGGTTTATATTTCATCCACAACGACATAGGCTAAAATAGATTCCTGTTCACTTCTAACAAAATTAAACATACTTCTGAGAAAACATAAAAAGTAAACCATGGAATTTCTTTTATATGCAAAGAAATGTATGTGGAATGTGATTGCCTTTTCCTGGAAAAAGAGCCCGTTTGGTGTCTGTCTCTGAGCACTGTGCGTATGAGTAAGTTGATCCAAATGAGCCTTGCTCCCCACAGGAAATACATCCAAGCAGATTCCATTTGATAGTAAGTTTAGTTTGCTGTAAGCATGTACTATACATAATACCACAGCTACAACAGTCAACCATTGCTCTAACGAGAGCTGCACAGAAGCTGGTAATCAAAGGGATCGCTGGGCAATGGACAGCTTGCCTCAATTCTTATTACAGTCCAATTGTGAGGGTTTCAAAACTCCTTGATAATCACATATTCCAAGCTAAAGAGGACATCCATGTTCAAATCAGCTCAAACCAGGGTAAAGTTAGATGAAAAGAAAAGTGACTGTGGCTGAGCCAGCTTTTTCTTCTTCAGCAGGTCACATTTTAGATTGGGTAGTTTGTGCCATCTAAGAAAGGGTGTCAAGGCAGGCTGGTGCTACTGAAAGGTAGCTCATCACTGTCGCACAAATGAGACTCAGGGATAGATCTCTGAAAAAGTCAGAGATGTTAGAGAGAATAAAAAACACAGTCAGATCTTACCCAGCTGTCTTCCAGCTTCCTCAGCCTCACTTCCCTTAGCTTGGCTTCCTCAACTCTATGCCTGCCTTCAGCTTAAATACTCTCTAGGTAAATTAAGGCGTGGCCTCACCACTGCCTGCTTGGGAGCCTGGAATTCCTTCTATAATCTAAAGTGACCTTGACTCAGTTGGGATTAAGGGTGTAGGTCACCACTCCCAGGATACTCCCTGTGCTGGGATTAAAGGTTTGAATCACCACTCTCTGATTCTCCTAGACTGACTGTGATTAGAGCTCTGGAACTTCTGGACTTTTATTAACCCCCCACATAGACTGTGGGTAGATTCCCTCTGATATTTCCAAAACTTCTGAAACTTTTATTGAATCCCCACACATTACCATCACCTGTAACATTCTGAGAAGCCACTGGGTTTCTAGTTCCTTCAAGTCACTTCCGCCATTACACTTGAATGCTTGCCCTCAACACATGTCCCTACATATTATATCTCCTTAGAATGGGCTTCTTTCTGCCCACAAAACTCCAATTCCACCTCTCCATCAAATTTCTCCTCCTTTATGATACCACCTTGATCTCTACTAAGAAGCCAGAGCCAAGTCCCATGTGTAAGCATCTCTTCCTCTACAGAAGGTTTATCTACCTGAGTATTGGTGAAGCCCCAGATACCTCACCTCATGTTTTGTCTAGTGTATAAAAATCAGCATTCAAGGGAAGGATCAGCAATGAGTGTCTCAAACCAAACTCCAGGGAACCCCTAGATTTCAGATCTTTCCTTGTGAGGAATAATCATACATACAGATAATCTGTTGTGTACTAGCTTCATAGTGTCCTCTAGGCACTGACATTACATGAAGGAATTCTCTTTTATATCAATCTCAGCTTTTAAAACCTTGATCATGATTTTCTGGATTCTGTGTTTAAAGCTCATGTCTCTTAACATATTTCATGTCACATTCTCATGTCCAGGGTCCCAAAATTTCTTCCTCTCATCTTTTTGTATTCTCTACCCTTTTGTTAATTCAAATAACCTTTTCATGCACAAGACTTGCCTCCAGCCTAATCTCATTATGTCTCCAGTGCTGTGTGTAATGTGGTGTTGGTCTGCAGTACTGTAATCCCATGCTATACTTAGCTCTCAATGGGCTGTATCTTTATAGTCTATAAAACGTAAACATTGAAGAGCATAGAATAAATGTGATGTATATGTCCTCTCCACAAAAAGTGTCTTATATCTGTCACCTTATTAAGATATTATTAGGTAAACTAGGAAGAGCTGAGGACTTGTCAGAAGATACAAAGTAGCTTGCAACCTTGAAAAACTCTAGAAACACTGATAAGACTTCAAAGACTTTCTTACCACTATTAGCCTATTCCAAACTTGTCACCTGTACTGCAGGGGACAAAGACATTGACACCTAGGGAAGTATTCAAGGACTGTGCATCTCTCTCACTATAATTTTTTTAAACTCATTTCTTCATAGACTTATTCCATTCATCCTTGAAGATGTGCTCCATTTCTCCTAGGATAGCTATTCAATACTAGCATTGAATTTGACAAGGAGAAGTGTAGTCATTCCTTTCTTCCTGCTTTGAATTTTGGGTCTTCTGTGTCTTTACCAGCAACATGACATACTTTTAAGAACTTGGAAAGACTGTATATACCAATGTCTCTATGTTTGTGCAAACATAGGCACTGACTACCTCAGTATGACTAAGACCATGCAGCAGGTGCTCAAAGAAGGTTGTTTATTAAGTAGAAAAAAATTCATTGTTAACTGTTATAAGTTAAGTGTATCCTTTAGTAATAATACATTAATAATATTTACCCCAGATTTTTTAGTAATACAGGAAAGTTATCTTGTAGGGTTATTTTAGTCATCATGCAATAATTTAATTTACTAACAAGTAATAGTTACAGGGCTTCATTGTGAATCTAAGGATGGCAAGGTTAAAGTCCCTATGCTGAACCCCAGGTAACTGCAGAATTTTTATGAATTGCGTGGCATATTAATATTTTTCAGGTCACTTTTATATCCATAATTTCATTTGATCTTTACAGTAAGCCTGGAGGTAGATGGAGCAGATGTGTGACTAATAGATGAGTGTGGACCTAGAGAGGTCAGAAGACCTTAGCTTCATAGTCTACAAAATAGAAGCAACATCTATGCTTATAGTTTGGTAAAAGGACTGATTTCAGACATGACCAAATAGGACCTTGTGCATGTAGATACCAGAGAGAAGACCTGGCCTGACCCCAAGTAGCCAGAGCTGGAGACATTGGTGTACAGTGTAGTATTAAGTTTCTGGCCTGTCTGGCCTGTAGGCCCCGGTCCCTCAGTCCTGCAGCCCTGCAGTCCCACAGAAACACACAGATGCTTATATTAATTTTATGCTGTTTGGCCTATGGCTCAGTCATATAACTTACTAACTCTTAGTTCCTGAACTAACTCATGATTTTTATCCTGTTCAACCATGCGGCTGGCTCTGTAACTTTTCTCAGAGTAGCATAGTTGTCCTTTACATCTGCTAGCTTCTCTGGCATCTCTTCTGTGGCATCTCTGCTCAGTTCTTCCTGTTACCAGAGTTTTCCCAGTCTGGTAGCTCCACCCACACTTCCTGTCTACCTTCAACCAATCAGCGTTTTCATTAAGCTAGTAGGCAGGACAATTATTTACAATATAACATAATCCTATTACAGTACAGACCTATCCAAATACTACAGCTTCTAGAGGGATGAAAGTAGCTTTAAGTAAGTGAGCTACAGTAATTAAGTTGACTTTAATGGAGTAATACCTGCTTTTGTTGTGCTCTGGTGCAAAGACCTAATTATTCAAATGCAACCATTAGTTCCCACACAGCAAAGATGACGGCAGATGTTGTAAAGATACCATCTCTTGGCCATTTGCCCACCAGGCCCAGCTTCTAAGACTCTGCAAGTGCAGCTCTGTCAGAAACATCCACCACTTATCCTAGAACACCAGAGCCCAGACGTGATCAGAGACATCTGGAAGAAAGAGGAATATATGGAGCAGTGACTGTTCCTCCTTCCACAGCTTCCTAGTGAACCTGAGGGCAACTGGGATAGTTAGAACAACTACCTGGGTCCTACTTTGCCTTGCTCACTCTTTTTTACACAGACAAGTGAGTTCCAACAGGGCATAGAAATCCATTTCCCACATATACATAAAGATGAAATAAAACATTCATTTTTATCAGAGGAAAAAAATGTACTCAATGCAGAAACCTATCCAACTTCTTGCTGCCATCATCAGGAGAGAAAAAAGTGACTGGCTGAATTGTAGGTACACTATTGCTTAAACTCTGCACTCAAAAGCAGGCACCAGCCTGCCTACATTCTTCTATCCCAGACCTTCAGTGAGTAACTGTTAGGAAAGCACAAAGGGCTTTTAAAAGTTCAAAGAGTTTTTTAAGTGGCTGCATCATTATTACCACCAAACTTCTCAATACTTTGACTTCTATAAACTAAAACAAACAAATGAAAAATGTATGTTGAGAAGAGACAAAGGGAGTTTCTCTGCACCAACTATAACAGCAAAATTTCCTAGAAGTAGGGTCGTTCAAGGCTTTCTCTTTTTCTCCTGTGTGTGCAAAACACAAATACACATCCACACACATTCTCTCTCCCTCCCTCTCCCTCTCCCCCCACCCCTCTCTCACACACACACATCCTGTCTCTGTAACAGGCATCCTGTCAAGAAGATGGAGAACTAAAAGCAGGAAAGCTTCTGGAGATGCTTCTCTCAACAATGGTTTTGTCCAAAGTCTTGGTTTAGATTTCCCTCTGGATTCTGGAGTGTCTGTTTGTCTGAAATATTGTAGCCTGATGAATTCTAATTGTAAAAAGAAGAGCATAGAAGGGC
This sequence comes from Phyllotis vaccarum, assembly GCA_033318265.1. Taxonomy (NCBI): domain Eukaryota; kingdom Metazoa; phylum Chordata; class Mammalia; order Rodentia; family Cricetidae; genus Phyllotis; species Phyllotis vaccarum. The sequence continues at coordinate 180,915,724 of JARWLC010000002.1, forward strand.
TGTAAATGCCTCTAAGTGGTAAAGTACTTTTCTAACATCCTGGGTTTGATCACCAGCACGGAAGAAAGACTTGAGGGAGGGATTGGAAAACAGATCAATTTTGTCCTGGAATCAATGATTTGGAATGAAAAATACCATGTTATGCTGAACAGAGGAACAAAGAAAGCAGTACAGCCCTCTACGTGGTACTGACAGGTCCAACTGGTGAGTAACACCAGCTCAGTGTTGTTTTTTCTTTGTGGAGATATAAAATGAAGCCTATAAGGATGAAGGATAAGATAGAATTACTTGAGTTTCAGAAAAACTGAAAAGATCAAGAGAGCATTCCAAATATGTAAGTTCTAACATAACACACAGTAAATTGACAAATTTAATTAAATTAAAAATAGGAAGGTAGCAATGAGAAGTAACAAGGAAACAATGGGTATGGCCGGCTACTAAAAATAGGAACAATTTCCCATGTCTGACAAAGACCTTTAGCAGCTAAATCCTTCATAGTTGTCCTTAGAGTTCAGGCCAGGGAGGGGGTGAAGTTCTTATAAATCAAAGATTTGATCTGTAACAAGTATGCAAGCAACAAGAGCTCTATAGTTTTCTGGCCCTGAATCTAGGCAGCTGCTGGAAGCACGACTGAAGGGATGTAGAGCCTAGGTCCTTTTTCCCCAGCCTACAGAAAGGGGCTGAGGCAGAGGAACAGAGAATTTAGAGTCTTCAGCTAGAAACCAGCACATACTCAAGTTCCAGCTATGCTTCTTGCCTACAGAAGCAACTCTTTTAAATGCACAGTAAAAAATAGCAGAGTTCTGAAACTGAGTCTTGGAACACATCTCTGAACCCCTCCCCACAAAGCCATCTCTTTTCTCATAGGTCAAGATCTGTCCTCTAGTTCAGTCAAATCCCTAATGCTACTCAAATAGCCAAGTACCTTAGTTTTTTTAGGTTATCTTTTTCAAAAACTGAGTTTATCTTTTCTCTTTCACAACAGAACCATAGCAGAGCAAAACCAGGATAGCTCTGGTAATCTACATGCAAAGGCATAGTCCTGGGCAAAGTAAAACTCATGAATAGAGAGAATAAACAGGACACTTCCATCCGCCATGCCTCCTGCCTCAGGCTGCGTGAGTAGGCCTCTGCCTTTTTGAATGTTCATCTTAAGAAGCATGGCCTTAGATGGTCATGTAACCACTTTCTGGGACCAAAGGCCAAGTCCACATGCCTACAGGGGACAAAATTTCTCTGCATGAGGAAATGTTTTCCATTGTATTTTCACTAGAAGGGCAACTTTGAGACCAGCTAAGGTTTTGAAACAGATATTTGTGGTGACAGGAGACAGGTTGAGGTGGGGCTTTGGGTTCCTAGGGAATGAACTGAGGGGATGCAGACCTTGTGGTAAATTCTGGGAGGTTTTTGGCAAGTTCTAGGTGACTAAGCATACCTTAGAGCATATTTGGGAACTTGTAGCCTGTCTGGGTGTAGATGGCTAAGCTACTATGGAGCCTGTGAATTTATTTTAAAACTAATGTCATAAATACACAAATAAATGGGATTAAAGAAAAGTAAACCTGTTGTAGTAATTGTAGCTAACTACTTCTTAATGAACTTTCTAGACATCTCAAGGACCTACATTGGTGTACAATGTAAACTTGGAAAAGCAAAGGCATTGTGAGATGTACCTTGTTACTCTTAGACCATTAGATGTTACTTGACGATCACAAGTTCCATTGAAGAGCCATTGATTCAGTTAAGAATTCAATTCAGAAGTTTCTGGGCAATGAGTACAGGCCACTTAGATGTTTGTATTATGTTTGTAAGCAAAGGCAAGTCAAAAATGTGGCTTTTACATGCAAATGCATCTATATACAGTAATATTTTGATAAAAACTTTTGAACTAGATTTGCTAATAAAGGGATCAATGCATATTTTGTATCTTATTAGAGAATTACAAATAAACTCAAGGTAACAGAGTTTTTTGGGTTTTTTTTTTTGTTTTTTTTTTTTTTGTTTTTTTTGAGACAAGCTATTACCCTGTAGACAAGGACATCAAGACATGTGCCACTATATTTGGCTCTCAGGGACTGAGTTTTCGTAGTTTTTGTCTTCAAAGAAGTGCTCAGTGGTCAATGATAATGTTCACATAGGACATTTATGTGGTGCCTGAAAGCCTGTCAGAACAGGATCTCAGTAAGAATTACCTTCACCTGACTGAAGCACTGTTCACCTGCTCCAATAAGGCACTACATCCCCAGCAGGCACCTGCAGGTGAGGATGTTGTCATTACCTTCAGCTCTGTCCAGCTATGTATAAAAGCAAGTCTTGGCCTGCCCAGACACATGGTGCTATAGAGGAGCCAAGGTGCCAATTGAGACCTATTCCCTGTATCCCACATCCAACTCCAGTAACCTAACACGACAGGCCCATCTTACACATCTCAGGCTCTGGCCTTTTGCCAGTACCCCAATATCTCTAGATCAAAGAAAGGGGAGGGGCTTTAGGGTCCGAGCTCCCCCAGGACTTCTCTGCTCCATTACTTCAAGACAGACATTCCCCTTTGTTTATATCAATGCTTTCATCGTCTCTGTTCATTTAGCAGCAACTCTGAGTGTATGGACAGCCTTGTTCTGAGTGACCTCCCTAACTATACCTATTCCAGATTTGCAATTGTCCCTGCAAGAAGCTTCTGCCTGGGTCTGAGCCCTCCCATCACCATTTTACAAGCCTATCTGATGTCTCAGAAGATGAAGGCATCTACTCTGAAAGAGTTGAAGCTAAGAACCTTGCTTCTCCATGTACTCCAAGAAAACTCTGTGTAAGATCTTGGGTCCTCATCAAAGCAGAGGGGTTAATATTCTCAAGTACAAAGTGATGGAAGATACCATTATGAGCAGTTAAAGTAGGAGCTATGTCATTTCTTTTAAGAGAAATTTTAAATGGAGATAACATTTTATTTTACAGATAAAAAGTTAAGAGAATAAACTACTCATTTCTATAAAAACCTAGTTTCTAAGGGAAACAAAATAATGATGAATGAAATAAAAGACTGGTAAAGTCAGAGAGCTAAGTCATCATACTATTTATTTCCCAAATGCAATTGTGCTAGCTACAGCTTCAGGGGATGTCCCTTTCTTATTAATTTTATAGTGCATGAATACTTGATCAAACCAGCCCTAACCGACAACTTCACTATGTCCTTACCTCCCAAAATTGGCCTACAGTCTGTGAAGGGAGCTGTAGTTCTTCACAAATAGCAGTTCAGTCCTGGATTAAACGAGTGCTCTAGAATCTTGTCCAAGCTACTTTGTTTTCATATATCCTTTTACATTTCTATAGCCTGAGGCCTCTGAGTGGCCCACACTCCAATCTATTTGTGGGAACATGTAGGCCTTCTGTCCCTGTAGAATTTCCACCCAAACAGAGTGCTGCCTCCTCTGCCTTCCCTCAACAGCCATGTATATTTCTAAGGAGATGAAAGTGGTGGAATATGAAAGACACTGGATGGGAGGAACTGAAAATGAAATTTCATCAAAACACATTATAAGCATGTATGAAGTTTTCAAAAAGTAATGTAAAAGATAAGCATTACACTGGGCCTGGTAGACTACACCTTTAGTTTCAACATTTAGAAGGCAGAGATGGGCCAGTCTCTGAGTTTGAAGATAGTCTGGTCTACAGATTGAGTTCCAGGACAATCAGGGTTATACAGGGAAACCCCAACTCAACAAACAAATAAAAAAATTAGTATCTCAGAGAAAAGAAATGTTACTAATTAAACTAAGTCTGAATTTATAATTTAATTGTAGACTTTATTTAAATAATCATATGTAACTAGTGGTTAAATTGTCCTATACTAGAGAGAAACACATTGAGAATGGTAAGTACTGAAATGGTCATAGATCACGCTAGACTTTTCTTTGCTGTGATAAATATCTAAGGAAAACAAGAAAGGGGCGAAAGATTTATTCTTTCTCTTAGTTACAAAGGTTTCTTCATCTCTCTGGAGATAGTATAGCAGGGCAAGGGCTAACTCCATCTGGGGCCCCGGCCTATAAAGTGCTGTCCACACCTAGGTCTGATATTCTTCCTTAGTTATCTGTCTCAGAGTTTCTATTGCTATGATCAAGCATCATCGCCAGGTTGGGGAGAGAGGGTTTATCTGGCTTACACTGCTAAGTCACTAAGGAAAGTCAGGGCAGGGACTCAAACAGGGCAGGAACCAAGAGTCAGAACCTGACACAGAGGACATGGAGGAGTGTTGCTTACTGGCTTGCTCTCTCTGGCTTGTTCAGATTCCTTTCTTATAGAATCCAGGACTCCAGCTCAGGTATGGCACAATTCACTGTTGGCTGGGTCCGCCCACACCAATGACTAGTTAAGAAAATACCCTACAGGCTTGCACATATCCCAATAGTATTGGGAAAGTTTTAAAATTGAGGTTCTCTCCTCTCAGGTGACTCTTGCTTGGGTTGTTAAATAAAACTAGACAGCAAAACTGACTCCTTGTCTAACTGCCATATAAACAACTGTTAAGCCACCACCTGTGTCCTTTCTTGTTCATTCCCAAGATCACACATTAATGCTGAAATCATAATATTAAACATTTTCAAATGTTAAAAGTTCCAGAAGTCTTACAAATTCAAATTTTTGAACATCAGTTTCTTCTTTTCATTTCTTCTTTAACTTTATTTTTTATTTAAAACGTTTTTCACATACCCACCACTGCTACTCCTCCCTCCCTTCCTCTCAGTCCTCCTTCTATCTTCCTTCCACCCCATCCTCCCATTCATCTCTCAGGAATGGCAAGGAATCTCAAGGTGAGTCAGTTCTGCCTGGCAAACCCAGTTGATGTAGGTCTGAGTCCCTCCCTCCAGTACCAAGGTTGAGTAAGGTGTTCTTCGGTAGGAAGGGACCTCCTAGATGTCAGGTCATGCACCAGGAATAAACTCTGGTCCTCCTGTAAGAGGTCCCCAAATCTGCCCACACTGATCATCTGTCTTCTACAGTTGGAGGGTTTAGTTCCTCCCCATAAAGGTCCCTTAGCTGTTAACTTCAGTTAGTGAGCTCCCAATAACCTGGTCAGCCACCTCGGTGCATCTCCTTCTCATAATCCTAATCTCTTTGCTCATCTACTCTCTCCTCTCTGTCTTCAGCTGGGCCAGAAGCGCAACCTGGTGCTTAGCTATGGATCTCTGCTTCTGCCTCCATCCAGTGCTAGATGAAGGATCTATAATGACAATTAGAGTGGTCATTCATTTGGTTATAGGGAAAGTCCTGTTTAGGCACCCTCTCCACTATCACTTGGAGTCCTAGCCAAATGGGTTCTTGAATGTTTCTTTAGCAAGGTTTCTCACCAATCCCACAATGGCTCCCTCTATCAAGATATCTATTTCTCTGTTCTCCTTCTCTGTTGTTCCTCCAACTCAACCATCTCCTTCTCCCATGATTTCTTTCCACATCCACCCTGCCTTGCTTCCTCCCCTGTATGATCCCAATTAACTCAATAAATTGTCTTTATTCCCCCTTCAAAGGGAAATGATCCTTGGATGGCTTTCTTAAATTCCTCCTGTTACCTAACTGTTTGAACTGTTTGGGAAATGTTGATTGTAGCCTGGTTATCTTTTGTTTATGTCTAAAATCCACTTATGAGCCAGTACGTACCATGTCTATCTTTCTTGTTCTGTGTTAATTCATTCAAGATGATATTCTCCAAATCCATCCATTTGCCTGCAAATTTCAGGATGTCAGTACTTCATTTGTCAATGTGCCACAATTTTAAATCCATTCTTCAGTTGAGAAGCATCAAGGTTGTTTCCAGATTCTGGCTATTATGAATAATGCTGCTATGAATATAGCTGAGCAAATGCCCTTGGGGTAATAATGTGTATCCTTTGGGTATATGCCCAATAGTAATATTGCTGGATTATTGGGTAGATTGATTCCCAGTTTTGTGAGAAACCACCATACCAATTTCCAAAGTGGTTGTACAAATATGCATTGTCACTAGCAATGGAGAAGTGTTCCCCTTGCTCCACATTCCCTTCAGAATAGGTGATCATCTGTGGTTTTGGTCCTAGCTATTCTGATAGGTGTAAGATGATATCTCAGAGTTGATTTGAATTTCTCTGATGGCTACAAATGTTGATCAACTCTTAAAGTGTCTTTCAGCCATTTGAAATTCTTTTGTTGAGAATTTCCAATTTAGCTTTGAACCCTGTATTTAATTAGATTTGGTTTTTTACCGCTAGTTTCTTGTATATTTTAGAGATCAGTCCTCTGTCAGATGTAGGGTTGGCAAAGATCTTTCCCCATTCTGTAGGCTGTCATTTCATCTTATTGACTGTGTTCTTTGACTTACAGAAGCCTTTCAGTTTCAGGAATTCCCATCTATTAATTGTTGGTCTTAGAGTCTATGCTACTGGTATTATATTTAGGAAGTGGTCACCTGTGCCAATGCACTCAAGGATATTTCCCTCTTTCTTTTCTATGAATTTCAGTGTAACTGGGTTTATCTTGAGGGCTTTGATTCATTTGGACTTGAGTTTTATGCAGGGTGATAGATATGGATTTATTTACAGTCTTCTATATACCATCATCCAGTTATGCCAGCACCATTTGTTGAAGATGCTATCTCTTTTTCTCCATTGTGTATTTTTGGTCTCATTGTAAAAAATCAGGTGTTCATAGGTGTGTGGATTAATGTCAATCTTTTTTATTTGATTCTGTTGATTCACAAGTCTATTTTTTTTTTTTTTTTTTTTTTTTTGCTAGTACCAAGCTGTTTTTCTTACTGTAGCTCCATAATAAAAGTTGATGTCAAGGATGGTGATACCTCCAGAACTTCTATTATTAAACAGCCTTTTTTTTTTTTTTGATAATCCTGGGTTTTTTGTTTTTCTATATGATACTGAGTATTGTTCTTTCAAAGTCTGTGAAGAACTGTGTTAGGATTTTGATGGTGATTGCATTGAATCTGTAGATTTCTTTTGGTATGATTGCCATTTTTTTTCTATGTTGAACTTACCTTTCCAAATACACGGGAGATCTCTTGGAAAGATTTTCTGTTATCTTCTTTAATTTCATTTTTTACTCACTTAAAAGTCTTGTTATACACGTATTTTACATCTTTGGTTAGAGGTATCAGAAGATATTTGATGTAATTTGCAGCTATTGTAAAGGATTGTGTTCCCAATTTCTTTTTCAGCTCTTTTATTATTTGGGTATAAGAGGTCTATTAATTTCTTTGAGTTAATTTTGTATCCTGATACATTGCTGAAGGTGTTTATCAGCTGTAGAAGTTTCCTGATAGAACTTTGGGGGGGTCACTTACGTATGCTACTATACCAACTGCAAATAATGATAGTTTGACTTTTCCTTTCCAATTTGTATGCCCTTAATCTCCTTTTGTTGTCTTATTGCTCTAGCTAAAACTTTGAGAAAAATATTGAATGGATGTGTAAAGAATGGACAGTAGTCTTGTCTTGTTTCTGATTTTAGTGGGATTGCTTTGAATTTGTCTTCATTTAGTTTAAGGTTCTCTGTTTACTTGCTGCAAATTGCCTTTATTATGTTTAGGTATTTTCCCTGTATTTCTTATACCTCTAGGACTTTTATCATGAAGGAGTGCTGGGTTTTGTCAAAGGCTTTTTCAGTATCTAAGGAGATGATCATGTGATTTTCTTCTTTTGGGTTGTTTATAAGATGGATGACATTGACTGTGTTTTGTATGCTAAATCATCTCTGCATCTCTAGGATGAAGCTTACGTGATCATGGTGGATGATTTTTTGATATGTTTTTGAATTTGGTTTGCCAGTATTCCATTTAATATTTTTGTATCCATGTTCATGAGAGAAACTGATCTGTAATTCTCTTTGTTGCATCTTTACATGGTTTAGATATCTGAGTTACTGTAGACTCATATAAAGAGTTTGGGAATGTTCTTTTAGTTTCTACTGTGTGAAACAATTTGAGGAGTATTGGTAGTAGTTTTTCAAAATTTTAGTAGAATTCTGCACTGATGCCATCTGTCCATGTTTTTTTTTTTTTTTGTTTTGTTTTGTTTTTTTTGTTGTTGTTGTTGGTTTTTTTTTGCTGAGACTGCTGCATGTGTGTCATCTGCTGCAAACATATCATCTGCTGCATACATATCATCTGTTGCATGTGTCTGCTGTGTGTATATCTGCTGCATGTGTATCTGCTGCATGTGTATCTGCCACATGTGTGCCTGCTGCATGCCTATTATCTGCTGCATATGTGTCATCTGCGGCATGTGTGTCTGCTGCTTCTATTTCCTTAGTGGTTAAAAGTCTGTTTAGGTCACTTATCTGATCTTGACTTAATTTTAGTAAGGGGTATCTGTCCAGAAAGTTGTACAATTCTTTTAGGTTTTCCAATTTCACGGAGTACAGATTTTTGAAGCATTATCTAATGATTCTCTGGGTTCCCTTGGTGTTTATTGTTATGTCCCCCTTTTCATTTATGACTTTGTTAATCTGAATATTTTCTCTCTGGTTTTCAGTTAGTTTTGATAAGGGTTTGTATATCTTGTTGGCTTTCTTAAGGAACCAACTCTTTGTTCCATTGATTCTTTGTATTGTTTTCTTTCTTTCAATTTTTAAAGATTTCAGCCCTGAGTTTGATTATTTCCTGCCATTTACTTCTTCTGGGTGAGTTTTCTTCTATTTGTTCTACAGCTTTCAGCTGTGCTGTTAAGTCTTTTGTGTGAGATTTCTCCATCTTTTTTTATGTATCACCTAGCACTATGAAGTTTCCTCTTAGCACTGCTTTCATTGTGTCCCATAAGTTAGGTTATGTTGTGGATTTATTTTCATTAATTTCTAGGATGTCTTTAATTTATTTCTTTACTTCTTTCTTGACTCAGATGTGGTTCACTTGAGAAATATTCAGTTTTCACGAGTTTTTAGGCTTTCTGTTGTTTGTTTGTGTTGTTGTTGACTACTATTCTAACTGCAGTCCATGATGATCTTGTAGAATACAAGGGGTTATTCCCATTTTATCTATTCATTTATTTTATGACTGAGTAAATGGCCAATTTTAGAGAAAGTTCCATAGGGTGCTAAGAAAAAGGTTTTTTGGGTTTTTTGTTTGTTTGTTTGTTTGTTTTGGATGTTTGAGTGGAATGCTCTGTATGTATCTACTAAGTCCATTTGAGTCATAATATCTGTAAGCTCCTTTATTTCTCTGTTAAGTTTCTGTCTCATAAAGCTATCTAAAGGTGAGAATGGGCTATTGAAATCTCCCACTATTAATGTAGGGGGATGTATGTGAAGTTTAAGCTTTAGTAATGTTTCTTTTACATATGTGGGTGCTCTTGTATTTGGAGCATAAAGATTCAGGATTGAGATTTCTTTTGATGAAGTTTTCTGATGAATAAATAATATTCTTCCTCATCTCTTTTGATTGAATTAAGTTTGAAGTCTATTTTGATAGATATTAATATAACCACACCAGCTTTTCTTGAGTTTATTTGACTGAATTTTTTCCCAACTCTTTACTCTGAGGCAGTGTCTATCTTTGAAGTTACTGTATGTTTCCTGTATGTAGCAGAAAGATGGATTCTTTTTTCGCATCCATTGTGTTAGTCTGTGTCTTTTTATAGGTGAATGGAGTTCATTGATAATAAGGGATATTAATGACCAGTGATTGTTAATTCTTGTTATTTTGGGTGGTTGTGTGTGTGTGTGTGTGTGTGTGTGTGTTTCTTCTTTGAGGTTTCTTTCTGTGGTGTTATCTATTGCTTATAGTTTCATGTGAATATCTAGCTTCCTTAGGTTGGAGACCTCCTTCTAGTGCTTTCTAGAAGGATAGGTATTGTTTAAATCTGGTTTTGTCATAAATATTGTGCTTACTTCATCTATAGTGATTGTTTTTAATGAGATTTATTGTTTTTTTCCAACTTTATGACTGTCTTTTCCTTGATTCTATAAAGGAGTTTTCTATTTATTCTTTAATTTCCTGTTTAAAGTCATTATTGTCTTTATAATGATATTTAAGATTATTACCCTCTGTGTCTTCTATTTTGGAATGTTCAGGTCATGCTCCTATAGAGGCAATAGACTTTAGTGGTGTCATATTGTTCCTCATGTTATTGAATAAATATTTGCACTGGTGTCTATCCATCTCCTCTGCTGATTGGTGCAAGTTTTGTCTGTGTTTCAGCTAGCTGTTTTTGCTCTACTAGGTGCTCTCAATGCAACTGGAGTACTTGTAGGTCTCTGAGGCAGTGGAATCTGTACCTCGGGAAGCAACTGAGATCTGCAGTTGGAGAACTTGTGAAGGAGTTCTCCAAAGTCTGTGTTTCAGGAAGCCACTCTTGTGATGAGACTCTTCCAACACAGTGTCTCAGGGAGCAGCTCTTGTGATGGAGCTCTCCAGAAGCTGTATCTGAGGAAGCCGCTGTAGCTCGTGCTCTCCCACTAAAATCGGGAACAAGAAAAGGATGTCCTCTCTCTCCTTGTTTATTCAATATGGTTCTTGAAATTTTAGCTAAAGCAATAAGAGAACAAAATGAGATTAGGGAGATACAAATTGGAAAGGGAGAAGTCAAACTATCTCTATTTGAAGATGATATGATCATATACATATGTGACCCCCCAAATTGGACCAGGGAACTCCTATAGCTGATAAACACACCTTTAGCAAGGAAGCAGGGTACAAGATTAATTTAAAAATCAATAGCCCTTCTATACACTAAGGATATAGGGCTGAAATATTTAAAAAGGGAAACATCACCCTTTGTAATAGATGCAAAAAAGCATTAAATATCTAAGCATAACTCTAACCAAAGAAGTAGCAGACCTTTTGACAAAAACTTAAGTCACTGAAAAAAGAAATTAAAGAGTATTTCAGAAAATAAAAAGATCTTCCATGCTCCTGGATAGGTAAGATCAACATAGTAAAAATGGCAATTTTACCAAAAGCAATCTACAGATTCAATGCAATCCCCATCAAAATACCAACACAAATTTTTACAGACCTTGAAAGAACAATACTGAACTTCATACAGAATAATAGGAAACGCAGGATTGCCCCAATACAATCCTGCTCAATAAAAGAACTTGAGAAGAAATCACTATCCCTGACTTCAAGCTATACTATAGAGCAACAGTAATAAAAATACCTTGGTACTGGCACAAAAACGGACTTGTAGATCGATGGAATCAAATCAAAAACCCCAACATTAACCCACACATCTATGAATACCTGATTTTTGACAAAGAGGCCAATAGTATGTAATGGAAAAAAGATAGTATCTTCAACAAATGGTGTTGGCATAACTGGATGGTAGGCAGTATATAGAAGAATGCAAATAGATTCAAATCCTGCACAAAGGTCAAATCCAAGTGGATCAAAGACCTCAACATAAACCCAGCTACATTTGATAGAAAAGAAAGTGGGAAATTCCCTCCAACATACTGGCACAGGTGATCACTTCCTAAATATAACACCAGTAGCACAGACACTAGGAACAACAATCAAGAAGTGGGACCTCCTGAAACTGAGAAGTAAGGCAAAGGACACGGTCAATAAGACAAAATGAAAGCCTACCGAATGGAAAATGATCTTCACCAACCCTACATCTGACACAGGACTGATCTTGAAATTACATAGATAACTCAAGAAACTAGAGCTCAAAAACCTAAATGACTGAATTAAAAAATGGAGTTCAGTGCTAAGAAGGGAATTCTTAACAGAAGAATTACAAATGGCTGAAAAGTACAAAAAAATTGCTCAACATCTTTAGCCATCAGAGAAACGGAAATCGAAACAACTTTGAGATACCACCTTACACCTGTCAGAATTCCTAAGATAAAAAACACAGATAATAGCCTATGCTGGAGAGGATGCAGAACAAGGGGAACACTCCTCCATTGTTGGTGGGAGTGTAAACCTGTATAGCCATGCTGGAATACAGTATGGCAGTTCCTCAGAAATCTGGGAATCAATCCCCCCAAGGATCTAGCAATACCACTATTGGGCATATACCCAAAGGATGCATATTAATACTCCAAAGGCTCAACTATGTTCATAGCAGCATTATTTGTAATAGCAAAAACCAGGAAACAACCTAGATGCCATTCAACTGAAGAATGGATTGAAAAACTCGGGTAGATCTACACAATGAAGTACTACTCAGCAGAAAAAAAAAAACCAAAAAACAAAAAACAAAAACAAAAACAGCATTCTAAAATTTTCAGGCAATGGATGGACTTGTAGAATATCCTCCTGTGTGAGGTATCACAAGCCCAGAAAGATAGACATGGGATGTACTCACTCATTGGTGGATTTTAGACAGAAAGTAAAGAATAACCGAGCTGCAAACCACAACCCCTGAACATCTTGGGATTAGAAAGAACTTAAAACAGACATCCAGAGATTTCCCCTAAGAAGAGAAATTAGAGAAGATCACCTTAGCAAATTGGGGTCCTAACAGGTTGCAGCCAAGAAGAGTTGGGAACAAATCTTAAAAGGAGATGGTTGAGTGAGAGGAGCAAAATGGGAGATCTCTTTCTAGAGATGGATATCTCGATAGAGGAAGCCAATGTGGGGTCGGAAAAAAGACTGAGTGCTAGGGAAATGTCCATGAACTTGCAGGAGTCCCTGCCCAAGTCTCCAAACAATGGTGGAGGGGTTGCCTAAATGGGACTTCCCCTATAATCAAATGAGTAAACACCCTAGGTGCCATTGCAGAACCTACATCCAACAGGGAATGGAGATGGAGGCAGAGATCCATGGCTGAGCACTGGGCAGAGCTCCTGTCCACCTGAGAGGATGGGAGGAGAGTCTGTATGAGCAGTGGGATAGGGATTGTGAGAAAGGTTCCCAAAGTGATCGCTGGCTGGAGCTTTGGGAGCTCACTGAATCTGGAATTGCCACTGGAGGGAATTGCCACTGAAGAGGGAGTTGGGCCCCTCCAGAGGTCGGCAGCTTTCAACAGCCATGAGTGTGTGTACCCACAAGGAGTGGGATCAGACTGTGTTCCTGTTAATGGCCTGGCACCTTGGAGCCCATTCCCTATAGAGGAACATCCAGCCCAGCATTGCCTTTGGGATGAATGAATAGGAAGTGCCAGATGTAATGGCCTAGCTGGGCTGGCCCACCTTGGGACTTCTTGCCCTTTTGGGGAAGAGGATAGGTTTATTGGGAGGGGCAACTCTGAGGGCTGTCTGGGAGGGATTAGGAGGGCAGAGGGAAGGGAGAACAGAGGGATACATTGTTGAAGATGACATTTTTAATGAAATTTTCAAAAATTTAAAAAATATAACTCAAAGTCTCACACCTGTGGGTATCCACAAAATAAAAATAAGTTAAAATAAAAAAATACCTATTAAATAATAGATACTACCTTATTTCAAGAAGGAAAGCATCAGGAAACAGTCACAATTAGATCAAAGCAAAAGCAAACTCCGAGTGTCTCAGTTCCACTCATGATTTTATGAACTCCTCCAAAAGGCTTGAGTAACTTCTCTGGCTCTGCCCTCTGCAGTGAACACTTCTTATCTTATAGGGTCTGGCTAGTTTCGCTCCACTGCTGCTGCTATTCTTTGTGATCATCCCATGGCACCAGCATCTCCAAAATGCTGGAGTCTCTTATTGAAACTGGACTGCACTTTCACCAATATCCTCTCCTGGGTTTTTTTTTTTTTTCCCAGTGACTCCAGCCCTGTCACAGAATGCCAAAGTTTAGCTGATCTTTATAGCCCCTTGATGTCTTCGATCAGAACTGCTTGACTCTTTTTTTTTAAAGTTGAAACAGTTCCTTTATTTACCAATGATATTCACAGCATACAGAAAGACATCTTACATCACTTCCCCTTTTCTGTCTAGTAGAAAAGGAAGGTTTCAATTTTAACACAGCAAAATTACATATAACAAAACATATCAAGCAATAATTATAATTACAATATCTAGTCTATTTATATTTAACAAAATTAAAGAAAATGTTCTTTCATCTACCTCAGTTTTATGACCCTAAAGTTTTATATCTGATATGTATTTTATAATAACTAAGAAAAACTAAAGTTATACTATCAATCTTCAATTACATCAAAGACCACAGAAGAATATAACATAAACAGGAAATGCAAACACCTTCCAAAATCTAGAAATAACAGATATGACATCTTGCTACCTGGACAGTCACCCAAACTTCCATTATAACAGTGGGCATCCATCTTCCAGCCTACAGGCCTAGAGTCTCTGGCAACCTTTCTGTGAAGCAGGAAATTTAAAGGACTGTTCTGCTAATTCTTTCATAGTTCCTTTCACTTCTCCCTGTGTCCCGAAGGATGCCTGGTAGTTTTCCCTGCAAAGCAGGAATCTGAAGGACCACTCTGGCTTTCTCTGGCAAAATTTAGAAGTCATTTTCCTGCAGATCCTGCATGTAGAGTTTATACAGCATACAGTCAAGCAGTCAATACAAGAACTGGTTTTTGTCCGGTGGTTAACCATTGCCCTAAAGAAAGTAAATTCCATATGGAGTTTTTTCAATGTCCATCATTCTCTTGAAGTAGGTTTGTACTGCAGGAGCAGACCTGTCTCACTGACCATAAAAGTCTAAGTTCTTAAAATATTTTAAACGCCATATTCTGTAGGTCTTTGAAGTGCTTGAAGATTACCTATCTAATTGAAATATATCTTTGTATACCTACAAAAATCTAAGATAACTATAAGTTTGATTATCATATATGATTAACTATCGATCTATATTTCTTAATTATTCATTACAATTTTAAAGGAATTGCATAAACATAATATCTTAAACAAGAAGATAAATGTACATACTGTATAACAAGTTGATCTTAAATTTGTATCAATAAACCAAAATTCAAACCAATGTAAAATATTTTGAGATTAATAGCTGTTTTGTAGACTAAAGTAGATTTAATAATCTCTTTTTAAATCATTTCTATATAATATCCCTGTTACAATAAGGTTTCTTGGCCCAGGGCTGCCAGAGGTTTAGACCCACAGACCTGCAGTCCCAGACCCCTTAGCTGCCCACAGCTGATCAGACCCCAGAAATGACTCAAACACTTATATTAAGTTCATGCTGTTTGGTCTATGGCTTAGGCACATTGCTAGCTAGCTCTTTCATCTTAACTCAACCCATTTCCATTAATCTGTCTGCCACATGGCCCGTGGCTCACCTGTGTTCCTTACATGTTTCTTCTATGGGCAGCTGACTTGGTCTGTGTCTGACTCTGCCCTTCCTTTCCTACCTATTCTGATTCCCCACCTACTTCTTCTATGGTGCCTATCATGGACCAAAACAGCTCTTTATTTAAAGATTGACATTCACAATATACAGAAAGACATTCCCACATCACCTCCTCCTTTCTGTCTAATAAAAAAGGAAGGTTTCAATAACAAAATTACATGTAACAAAACAGGTATCAAGCAAGAATTACAATTACAATATCTAGTCTATTTGTATTTAACAAAGTTAAAGAAAATACTCTGTTATCTACCTTATCACTGTGAATCTAAAGTTTCATATCTAATATACCTGAAAATAACCAAGAAAAACTATAACTAATCTTCAACTATATCAAAGACCACAGAAGGAAATAATATTTACCCAAATAAACAGGAAGTGTAAGCAACTTCCAAAATCTAAAAATGACAAAGATGACACCTATCTACCTGGACAGTCACTCAAAGTTCCTTTATAAAGTTGGGGCATCCATCTTCAGCCTACAGGCCCAGAGTCGCTTTTCATTTTAGTGAAGCAGGAAATCTCTTCCCATTCTGGTATAGTTCATCAGCTGCTTTTCCTTGAGTCCTAAAGAATGTCTGACAGTTTTCTCTGCAAAGAAGGAATCTAAAGGACCATCTTGGCTTATTCTGCCAAAGTTCAGAGCTCACCTTCATATGGAACCTGCATGTCCAATTTAAACAGCATACTGTCAAGCAGTCAATACAAGAACAGGTTCATGTCCAGAGACTAATCATTGCCACAGGAAAGTAGACTCCATATGGAATTTCTTCAATGCCCATTTTTCTCTTGAAGTAAATTGGTGCTGCCAGGAGCTGATCTGTCTCACTGTCCAGAAAAGTCTAAGTTATTAAAATAATTTTAAATGCCATATTCTGTAGGCTTTAGAAGTGTTTGAAAATTACATATCTAATTGATATATATCTTTGTATAACTAAAAAATCCTAACTAACATAACTATAAGTTTGGTTATCATAGGTGACTATTAACCTGCATTTCTTAATTATACATTACAATTTTAAATCAGTTACATAAACATTATACCTTAAACAAGAGCAGAAAAATACATACAACATAATAAAAATTGACCTTAAATTTGTATCAATAAACCAAGCTCCATACCACTGTAAAATATTTTGAGATTAACTGCTCATTTTTAGATTAAAGTAAATTCAATAATCTAATTTTTTAAAATCACTCATATACCATATCCCTTTTTTCTTCTTTGAAAGAGATTAACTATGACCATTAACCATTTAAAGTCAAAAGAAACATTTATAAACACTATTTTGGGTGTAGCTTTCCATTACTACCTCCTGCTGATTGAGGGGCACTGATAATCTTACTAATTCTTAAGACTGGATCATCTTAGTCTGTAGCCCTGAAACTAATGTGACCATCTCTTCCCATCAGGGAATTTTCAGATGATCTTGGCTGATGAAACCATAAGAGCCTAGAAGCAATCCACAGGTTCTCATCTTCTGTGGAAACAAAAGCAGAAATGTTCCAAAGCAATAAATCTTTAGACACAAATTTCAAAGTCAAGATACCTTTAAAATATATATTCTTGTTTAACTTAAAAGTCTTTGCAATCCATTGTCTTTCTGCAGTTAGCTCATTAACAGTTAAAAAATAAAAGAAAACACAATAATAACCAAAATCCAGATTTTGTGTCTATTTTCCATCTTTATGTGGCTTATTATATTTTTATTACTCTATTTCTCTTTTTAAAGACTTTCTCTACCTTCTTTCTTTTCTCTCTGAAGCCTATGTACCTTTTACATACATTGTAACCCGTTTACAGGTTTTTTTTTTATTTCATCTGAATCTGTTTTATTGTGAATCTTTAATCATTTTCCAACCAGAAGATCTTTTAAAATGCTCACACTCTCTTAAAGAGCCACATAGTTATTGCAGATAAAGCTGAATCAGTAAGTTTTCTTAAAGGGGCCGTGTCTCTGTTTGCCACCAGCAAAGTAAACAGAAACCTTAAATCAATCACATGCAACCGAGTTTTCTGTGAGACTTCAGGAACCAGCCTTGTTGCAGCTTATACTGCTTGCCACCAGTCCACCGGCATCATTTTGAATATGGCCTGGAAGCTGAGCTTTCTCTATAAAATGACCTGCATCAGATACACAATTTGGAAGGTGCTTTGGCTCAGTTTCTATGATCTAGAACCCTTTCTAATCTTTCTCTGGCTTTATATGTGTGTTTGGCCCACATTGGGATACCATCTGTTACAATAAGGTTTCTTGGCCCAGGGCTGCTAGAGGTCCAAACTCACAGACCTGCAGCCCCAGAACCCTTAGCCGCCCACAGCTGATCAGGCCCCAGAAATGACTCAGACACTTATATTAAGTTCATGCTGTTTGGTTTATGGCTCAGACACATTGCCAGCTAGTTCTTTCATCTTAACTCAACCCATTTCCATTAATCTGTCTGCCACATGGCCCGTGGCTCACCTGTGTTCCTTAATGTTTCTTCTTTGGGCAGCTGGCTTGGTCTTGTGTCTGACTCAGCCCTTCCTTTCCTACCTATTCTGATTCCCTACCTACTTTTTCTATGGTGCCTGTCATAAGCCAAATAGCTCTTTATTTAAAGATTGGTATTCACAGAATACAAAAAGACATTCCTACATCATATCTCCCCTTTTTCTCCTTAGAAAGAGATTGACTACAACCCTTAACCATTTTTAATAAAATCAAGCATTTATAAACAACTGCTTGGCCTTTTAATATGGCAGAGGTACCAGAGACACACTACCTTCCCAATTCCGGGAAGTAGTATTAAATATTATGGAGTTATTTACCACCCCAACTCTGGAGAATCTTAAGGTCCACACTACCATCTAGCAGGGCACTGCCACTTGCCACTCAAGAACTCCATTTAGTATTTGGCAGCAGGGCCATGCAGTTTTTGATACTAAGGCTGAGTCAGAAAGCCTCTCTTAAAATAGCCACACCACTGCTCACTGACAGCAAACAGAGCCCACCCAAATGTTGCTACCAAAAAGATGTCTTTGACTCTGTTGCCTTTTTGCCTATTTAAACAGAACCTTAAATTCATCATATGAAGCTTGTTGTTTACATTGAAGCTCCTGTAAGACTTCATGAACTGGCCTTGTAACAAGCCCACCCTTTTGTAAATTAAGCCTACATGCCATGCTATCACTAAATAACTCAGAAGCTGCTTTTGGCTCTGTTTCTGTGGTCTAGAACTCTTTTTAAGATTTCTCAGGCTTTATACAAATGCAAATAACCCACACTGGGATGACATTTGTGGTATGCATTTCTTGCCTGGCCTACCGCCACGATCTGAACCTGCCTACTGCTGCTTAGCCCGTCCTCCAAATGATTCTGATGCTTATATTAATTACATGCTGCTTGACCTATGGCTCAGGCGTATTGCTAGCTAGCTCTTGCACATTAATTCAACCCATCTCCATTAATCTGTCTTGTCATGTAGCCTGTAGCTTACCTATTTCATTACATCTTGCTTCTTGGGAAGTTGGATTCAGTCTCTCAACTCTTAGACTACCAATTTCAGCTGCCACCTCAAGATATATCCATAGCGACCTTTAGATGCCAGCTTCTGTGTGCTAACCCTAAGAAATACTTTCTAGCTTTCACTCCAATGTTGCTGTTTTCTTCTTAATCACAGGCCCAGCTAATAGTATCCATCGTCCCAGCAAAGCTAAAAAGGTTTTACTTTAGTGCTTCTGGTCTGTTGTTAATCAGAGTAGATTTATCACACAAATAGTTCAGTAGAGGCTTTGCCTCCCTTTGAAACTTTACAAGCTAAGTGTCCATTGTCTGCACTTCTATCCATATTCTTATTTTCTGGGACCCCATAGAATAGGTCACTAAACTCTCAATACTCAGTGGTTTTTCTAAGTTCTAAAATCCTTCCACATTCTTCTCCAAAAAAACATGGTCAGGTCTGTCACAGCAATACCCCATTCCTAGAACCAATTTCTATTTTACAGTTGCTATTGCTGTAATGAAACACCATTACCAAAGCAATCTGAGGGATAGGGGGATAATTTAGCTTATACTTCCACATCACCATTCATCATCAAAGGAAGACAGGGCAAGAATTGGGAGGCAGGAGCTAACGCATTAGTCTTGCCTGAGAATATCCTTACAGACATACCCAGAAGTATGTTTCATTAATTACCTCATCAATTTTTAGTCCAATCAAATTAACAATGAAAATTGCCTAAAACAGAAATCAAGAAAAGAAACTCATTTACAATATTATTGAAATAAAATATCTAGTTTAGCAAAAAAAAAAGGGGGGGGAGAACTCTACACTAAAACCTATAAAACATCAGTGAAAGGCATTGGCATGGCAAAAAACTGAAAATCCATGCTATGTTCACTGACTAGAATCATTATTGTTACAATGCCTACACAAATCAAAGTGACTTAAAGTCCAATACTTATTAAAATACCAAGGCCTCTTCCAGCTAGGCAAGCTGGCTTAGTAACTAGCAGTGCTTGCTACCTTTATGAAGACCTGAGTTCAGTTCCCAGCAACCACATGTTGGCTGGGATTACAGCTCCAGGGAATCTGATGTCCTCTCCTGGCCTTCTCAGGCACCCATACACACTTGGCATCCACTTTCAGAAGCACAGGTATCTTATAATGAGGTTTCTTGGCCCTGTCCAGCCAGAGGTCCAGAACCAGAGACCTGCCGTCCCAGAGCACCTAGCCACCTATCACTGCTTAGTTACCCCCAAAATGACTCCAACACTTATATTAAGTTCACACTGTTTGGCCTATGGCTCAGGCACATTGCTAGCTTCCTCTTTCCATCTTAACTCAACCCATTTCCATTAATCTGTCTGCCACGTGGCCCATGGCTCTCCTGTGTTCCTGACATGTTTCTTTTTTGGGTGTCTGGCTTGATCAGTCTCTGACTCCATCCTGCTTCTCCTACCTATGCTGTCTCTGGCTACATTGTTCGCCAAGGGCCAAAACAGATTCTTTATTTAAAGACTATTATTCACAGCATACAGAAAGACATTCCATCATCACAGGTATGCAAAAATAAGTTAATTCTAAATTATACATAAGTACAGAGAGAGAGAGAGAGAGAGAGAGAGAGAGAGAGAGAGAGAGTTTCGCAAAATGAGTGAGGCTAGAGGTACCAGGCTTCAAAGAAAACCACAGCAGTAACATACCTTAGTATTACATACAATCACACACAGCTGTAGAACAGAAAAAGAGTACTAAGGAGAAGACGTGTGCATCTATAGACAAATTGTTTTTCATGAACATACTAGGCATGTTAGGCAAAGATACTGCTATTTCAATAACTGTGCTGGGGGCCTGAGCTGGAGCTGTAGGATGTCAGCAAAATATTTGCCTGAATACAAAATACTTACAACAGCAACAATAACAACAAACTTCATGCTTTGTCAGAACACAGTTGAAGACTGGGGTCATAAGAGAATTCTGTGTGCTTGTAAAAAAGCAAGACAAAGGCTTAGCAACTCAGTTTCTTCAAAATACAAAATTGTTCTTGGAGAGTGTTTTCATTCTCCTCCCAAGTGAAATAGATAGGAATGAGTTTACTTTAGCTCTTATTAAGCACGTGCTTTAAAAAAAAAAAAAAAAACATGTTTTTACACATGTGCTTGCCTTTGTGATTGTATACTTTGCTCAGGTAACTTTTCTTAATCTTCAGAGTATAAAATGTTTGATACTCTGAATAAAGTTGCATATTGCATGAGACTTTAGTCTGCCTCATTTATTGGCTCCATTCTTCCACATTGTGCCACAGAGTGGCAAATAGTGCTTTATTCTTAAATTTTATTAAACTCTCCCTCTGTGTGACCTATAATCTAATGTTTATAAAATACATAGGCATAGGGTAAATACAGTGTCTACATGCCCTATCCATGATTTCAGTTAAATAACTAATTTACCCCAATCATATATTGTTTTAAACCTTAAAATGCAATTAGTAAGAACTACAAACAGTACAGTTTTTCAGAAGAGAGAGAAGAAATACTCCATCATAGTTGGCATCCACCTTTTTCCTAGAAACTCAAACTAATCCTTCAGTCCAGTGGAACTGGGAAGAGAATGGGATCTCAGTGCTACTCTAACAACTCTAGGCTGGCGTTCCCGAGAAAGTAAAAAGGCATCCTCAAAAAAAAGTCACAAAAACACTTCAAAGGGAATGATCAAGACAAGGAGAAACTAAATCAAGATGAAATGAAGGTGAGCCAGATGAGCAAGCTACAGTTAGAAATCTGCTCCAAAAACTTCTATACAGCAGAGGAGACAGCCAGGGTAAAATAATAAGCAAAGTGCTTTTCAGGTCACTGAGAGTGAACTGTTTCTAGAATAATTATTTGGAAAGGACTTTAAGAAAGACCTGTATCATGTGAGAGTATGTGAATTGGTTAAGGAAAGATGTTATTAGCCTACTCCTAGCTGTCCAAAAGCTTAAAAGCTGTACATTTGGAAAATACATCATGCAAATATCCTTTTGGTGCTCAGTTTTGAAGCATCAAGATATATAATCTAGGAAGAAAGAAGCAAATCTAGCCTCGGCTTCTAGCCCAGCCACCCTCTGGTTTTGCAAATTGGGTTTCTCTGGAACACAACCATGGTTGTTCCCTTCCATGTGTCCATAGCTGTTTTTTTGCACTGGAACCATGATCTTGAATATCTGCGATGGAAGTGGTATGCTTGCAAAGCCTAAGTATATTAGTTCATATAAGTTCAGCACTAATCATGAATTCTTACATGTTATTTATATGGCTATAACTTTCTGCTCAGTATTATGAGTACCACTTTATCATAGTAGGGATATATGCTTCCAGATGTTTGCATAAAAATGTCATGTAGCTGTGGTCCATGAACCACTGGAGCAGTGGTTCACTATGAGAGGACATAGGTCTTTGGGGTATAAGTAACCTGATAGGCTGAGGTCAGAGCTTCTTAACTATGTCACATGTGGAGATGCCTTGAGGTGAATAGAACAGAGTCCTTATAGTTAGAACAGTGGGTGCAGACTAGTGCAAATGGGGGGCACATTTTTTGTGGTCAGATATTTCTCTTACAGCTTCATAAATCTTTTTTTTTTGTATATATGTCAGAAACATCTAAAGCAGTGTCCTAATCTTAGATAATAACCTCCATTGTCTAACTAATAAATCTCAATGGCATAATATGCCTTGATCACAAGTAGCATGAAGGTAAAATAGATCTCCTAGGCCTTGAAAATGACTCATCCCCAAGTCCAGGGTCAGAGCAGCTGTCACAGGTAGAGCTTCAAGCACTCTGGCTTCTCACTCATAAGATTGTTTAAGAGAAGTTCCAAACAAAATTATGTCTACCTCCTTGCTTTATGTTTAACCCCAATTTATTTCTCCAAGTTACCAAAACTCTCACTAACAACAAAAAATAAAAGATGGAGGGAGGAAAACAGAGACTCTTAAAACATTTTCCTGGTATAAATATGAGCTAAACTTACCAGGGTGGCCTCCAAAAACAGCAATCCACAAACAGAATAACCTGAAGAGGAAAGCATCACAATTTATGATGACATTTGACAAGGATAACTTTATATGACTTATAAACTCTATTATGTTATACCCACATCATAGTAGAGTTGAATATGTCGGGAAGGTTCTAGTATACCAGTGGCCAGAAGGTCAAAAAGTAAGGCCAAAATAAACAAACAGACAGACAAATATACAAAAAAAAAAAGAGAGAGATTATTGCTCTCTAATAGTGAATAAAACATAAAGTGTTCAGAGAGATTAAAATAAACACATGAAAAAGATCCCACATATTAATATAGTTAAATGGTAAGGAACATAAAGAATGTTGTGATAACAGAAGAAAAACATCTCCATATCCCAGAGATGCAAAAAAAGCAAAAGAGTTCATCCACATAAAATTTGATCCTCTG
Source organism: Phyllotis vaccarum (assembly GCA_033318265.1). Lineage (NCBI taxonomy): Eukaryota > Metazoa > Chordata > Mammalia > Rodentia > Cricetidae > Phyllotis > Phyllotis vaccarum. The sequence goes on from JARWLC010000002.1 coordinate 180,938,890, forward strand.
AGTATTGCCAAGGTCAGTGAGACCCAGAGTAATCAGCTTTATCTAAAGTTAGTTTGTCCACTGCTTCTTATAGTTGTCTCTGTTCCTATTCTTGTCCGTCATTTTTGGGATTACCCAGAACCTTCCAACTTGCCTTCTTTAGCAATGCTTTAGGAGAGCAGATAGTGAAGTTATTAACACTCTTATTTTCTGAACTAAAACATTTTCTTAGCTCCTGGTCTCCATTCCCTTGTGTCCTTCTGGTGTCATGTCTAGCAGTGATGGTGTGCTGGTTTGAATAGGAACGGCCCCCATGGCTCATCTATTTGAATGCTTGGTCATCAGGGAGTGGTACTATGTGAGAGGAATTGGAAGGTGTGGTCTTGTTGAAGTAGATGTGGCCTTGTTGGAGAAATTGTGTCACTGAGGGTATGCTTTGAGATTTCAAAAGCTCAAGTCAGGGATATTCTCTCTCTCTCTCTCTCTCTCTCTCTCTCTCTCTCTCTCTCTCTCTCTCTCTCTCTCTCTCTCTCTCTCTCTCCCCATTCCCTTTCCCTTCCTCCCTCTTTCGCTCTCCCTCCCCTCCCCATTTTCCCTTTCTCTCCCACTTTCTTTGTTCCTACTACCTGTGGATCTGGATGTAGAACTCTGGGCTCCACTACCATTCCTACAGGCCACCATGCTTCTTCCTCCATGACAATAATGGACTAAACCTCTGAAAGGCTGAGCCAGCTCCAGTTAAATGCTTTCTTTATAAAGGAAAGGAGCTGCTGTGGTCACAGTGTCTCTTCACAATAGAACTTTGACTGAGAAAAAAACATGTCTTTAAGTTCACATCACCAGATTCTGTTTCACAAACCGGTCAAATTTTCTGACCACCCCTTGTCTTCCCATGTTTCTCTTTCTCTGGGAAGTTTTTACAACTTTTCTTTTCCCACAGATAATATGACCTCAGCAATGTCCAGTTGTAGGCAAAAGAGTATATAACTTGAATCAATGTTTCAAGCTATGTTTTTTTAAAAGTAGAATCTAAGTGCTTTAATAGATTTGAAAGTTTGCTGGCAAACTTCAAGATTATTTCCTGAGATAGCAAATATTGTTCATAGGATGTGCAACTGACAGAGCCATACAGGTTTAAAATCAGAAACAAATGAGTACATGCTTCAGTTTCTAATGACTCAGATGATAAGAGCATAATGTAGAAAAAGCAAAGATTCTTTAATATAGTCCTACTAAGAGAGAGTGTTATAGGCTAGTCTGCGTTACTTTTGCTAGGAAAGGGTGTCCTATCCTGGGCCGCAACTTCTGTTTAAGTCACGTATCTCACTTAGCCCTTTCATTATGTTTATTTGAAAAGGTTAATTTTTTTTCCTAAAAATTTTCCATGCTATAATTTTCCTGTTTCTCTGGGGGGGTCCGCTTATTTAAATTTTGAAAAAAAATCTTTATAACATCTGATTGAGGGCTTTGGATTTAAGGGAAGCCAGAAACAGCCCATGCCTGTTTTAGTTGGTGTTTCACTGCTGTGAAGAGACACCATGACCAAGGTGACTGTAAAAAAAACTATTGTGGTTTGCTTATAGTTTAAGTTCTTATATCATGGCAGAAAGTATGGTAGCATGTAGGCAGTCATGGTGTGGTTCTGGGGAAAGAGCTGAGAGAGAGAGAGAGAGAGAGAGAGAGAGAGAGAGAGAGAGAGAGCTCTTGGTTTGGGTTTTTGAAACTTCAAAGCCTGTCCTTGGTGATAGAATTCTCCCCAACAAGGTCACATATACTCTAAAAAAGGCCACACCTCCAATTCCTCTGAAGAAGTGTCATTCCCTGATGACCAAATACAGCATTTTTATTCAAACCACCACAATGTCTAAATATTTACATTAATTTTTAATTTAGATCACTAATTGACAGAGAGAACCAACTGTATTTATTTAGACATTTCAAGAAGGAAGATTATTTTATTAAATAATTATACTTAAATTTAAATGTATTTGTAACTATTAATCACTTCCAGAATCACTCTGGGTATTTATTTTTCACTTCTGCTGTTTATGTCTTTTATGTCTATGCAGCAATTCCCTGAAATGAATGCTAAGAGACAGCTGTATAGCTCTAGTTGACATTATGTCATGTGTTTCTAACAAGGTCCCCCAAGGACTTAAGTTCAATCACACATATGATGCCCAAGTTACATCTGTGTTCCTACAGTTGGTTACAATTGAAGAAGTGACTTTGCCACAAGATTGAGAAATTTAAGACTTGAAAACAAAACCCATTTTTTAGCTGTACTGGTTCCATGTTTCTTTTCAGAACTTTCTTAAACCAGGAAACTTCAGGGGAATAATCCCCAATACTGTGTTCTCACTTGAGAAGTCTGTTTTTCTCAATGGTTTTCATATTTATAAATTTTGTGCATTCATGATTTTAACTAACTTTATGATTTCTATTTAAAGTGTCAATCTAAAAACTTCAGTTCCAAGATTGGATAGTAGGATTTCTAGGAATGCTAGATTTGCCTATATGACCTCAGGCCTTCAGTGAAGAGTGACTGAATACTCAGACCTGAAAAGGGTAACCTGGCCTCAGAGTTCTGAATACTTACTCCAGGTTATATCCTTGCCACTGCCAACATGCCTGTTGTCCTCAAGCAAAAGTGTCCTCTCTGCTGACTGGGACATGTCAATCTGAGTGGCCTATGCTGCCACCTGGGGCTATGATGATGTCTAGGCAGAGCTGCTACCTAGGGCCATAGCTGAATCCATAACTTTGCCAGGATCTGAGTTGAAGTCTGTGGCTCTTGTCACCAAGGGCCAAGTGGATGCCTGAGGTCTGATCAGTCACTTGAGACTATGTTGGTGTCTGAGGGCCATGCTGCCACCAGGGCCATACTGATTGTCTAGATTTGAGATGCTGCCGAGGGCATGTCTGGTTCTGTGATCCTGCTGCAACTGGAATATACCTTGATGTTCATGGCCTGTGTTACCATAGGAGATCATAGGAACCATGCATGTTTACATCTGAGTTACCCTTAACTGGCCCTCAGATAACTCCTCCCGTCCCTCTCTGGACACTGAGGAAGAAAAACTGACCCTACCTCTTATGAGGGAGTTGCCCACCACAATCAAGAAAGATGGCCTCACCCCTTTCCTGAGGGTGGCAGTCTTAGGGCCTGGAATTACCAGCTCAGCTACCACACTATCCCACAGCCTGGGCCTTGGGTTAACCAATCCTACATCTATCCCATCTATAACCTACTGGAGCGTGTGCTGGGACTGATTTTGTGAAATGACAACTTCAGGATATCCGAGAGGAGCTTTGGTGAGGGTCTGGTGATGATGGTGTGCCAGAGACCACAGTCCTTGAACCAGACCAATGGCTTATTGCAATAAACATTTGCACGTAAAGTGGAGAGGACTAAACAGTGTAAATCCTAACATGCTAGAGCTCAGTGTCTCTAAGACAAATGAAGAGGTTTTGGCGAGGCCAGAAAGATGGAGAAGCAAGTTGAGGATTTCTTTTCATTTTGTTTTTAATTAATCTGGAAGGGAGGATTATTTTGGGGGTATCCCTGCATGGGTAAGAGGAAGATACAGAAGAACTGGGAGGCAAGCAGGATTGGGGTGCATGATATGAACTTCCCAAAGAATAAATAAAGAATTAAGTATGAAAAAATGAAAAACAAAAGATTAAAAAAGAAAGAAGAACCCAGAATTGAAGGAAAGACCCACAAGAAACCAGTTCTTCATTGAAATGTAGTGACTTGACTGGCTTGGTAGAAAATAAAAGACCAGAAAACATTAGAAAAATAGAAAAAGAAAACCAGATCTTTATGTCATAATGCCACTGAATTACCAGGAGAACAGCTACCTATTCCTAAGGCAACGACAAAGGCATCACCACAGCCTTTCGTCTTTCAGTCTAACTTCCCAGCACTCCAGTGAGGTCCAGTCTCCCCCCCCCCCCTTTGTCTGTTTTCATTTTCACCTCATTTCTTTCCAAAAACACTATGTACAAAACCAGAAAGATTTCTTTTCATTGGTGATATCTTGCCCTGAGGTTATATTTCTTATACCCACAATGCTTGGATTGTGACATTTTAAGCCTAACTTTGTCCCTCCCCTCACCCCCCCAAAAAAAACTTAGAAAAGGCTTATCAGGCAACCTAGGTAGAGATGCAGCAAACTCATTTCCAGAAAAATGTGAATTGTTTTCTTCTGCATATGGGGATTTGAAGTTATTGAAGAATTTCAGATTTTTATGATCACTTAGATTTTTAGCTTTCACTGGGACCTGAGCTCACTAACACTTTTCAAATTATTGAAATATACATCTTGTAGCTAAAATTAAAAGGTACTGAATTAAAACTATCGAGACAAGAGCCTGGAAGAAGGGAATAAATTTTGAATTCTTAATAAATAATCATGAAATTATCAGGGAAATCAAAGAAATAAAATATACATCTATATACATCCAAAGAGACCTCAAATAACATGCTTACTTTCAATAATATCTAGGGGCTGAAAATTTTCAGAAGGGATAGCATCGTGTTTTCTGCACATTTACTCAACAACTTAAAATTGGTAGTTTTAGAAACTACCAAGAATACACCAGGTGCCTTGGCCCCAGAAGCCCTTCCACAGCCAAAGACAGTTCTCTGATCTTGTGGCAGGTGTAGACTTGCAGATGCATGCTGGAATGGAGCCTGTGTTTGTTTTTCCTGGTAGGCCTTCTAATTTGAGGGCTAATGATGACAGCAATTATGAACTAGCCTTTCTACAATCAAAGTCTGCTGGACATAAGGCCACATAAATTAAACCACAGAGATACTTGCAGTAGGATCAGAGTATATTCCTGGTGCATGAACTGACATCTCGGGGCCAATTCCCTACAGAGGAACTTAACTCAGCTTTGATACTGGGATGAGGTCCCTGGGTCTACCTCAACTGGATATTCCAGACTGCACTGACTCACCTTGGGAGTCCCTGCCTTCCTTGGGGAATAGATGGGGGGCCTGGTTGGGGGGTGCTGATGGATGAGGAAAGGCAGGGAGAACCGTGGTAGATATTGGGGAAAAAAATCTTTTAAAATAAAAAACATAGAAAAAAATTAAGCCACAGATCTTGCACATTGGTATAATATTTCACTCTCCTTCTGAGTTTTCAAAATATAAGAAACTTTACGTTCAGATTATCCAAAACATAGACCAACACATACTGACAAAACAGAAAATGTGTCTCCTAACAAAGAGGATTTAGGACTTTCTTAAGATTAAAAATATCTGAAGTTATATTGATAAATAAATTACAGGGTACAAAACATCATAAAAATGAAGTGTAATTGCATAAGCCTTCTTTTAACTTCGCAATTTAAAAAGTATTTTCTTTTGCTGTCGTCTCCATCCTTTCCACCCATTCAGCCACTCACCCTACGACATGTTTCCAACTCCTCACTTCAGAGTCACAGCATCGGAAGCAGCACCCAGCTTACTCTTTCATGCTGATGTTCTTTAACAGAGCATCTACAGGATCTCTGTTACCATTTGCAATTTAAGATTTAGTCGAGCTTTCCCACACTACTGTGTCCTGGTGAAGTAATTAACACCTAGGCCGAGCCATCCCAGTGGGACTGCAGAAGCTGGCTAGGTGAGAAGACAGGTAAGGAGTGTGGGGATCCTCCAGGCTACTTATCCAGCTAGTTACCTAGAATAATTTCAAGGTCCTCTAAGAGCTTGGATGGATGAAAGATCTTCAGCAGTTTTGATAAAGAAGTTCATAGAGTGTTTGGACACTAGCTTTTATCTATGCTGTGTAAATTACAGGACTAGATCAATCAGAATTTTTCAGAAGCAGCTAAAAGCATAGGCAGTCTGCCAGCAAAAATCAAAGCTATTATTTAACTTGTCCTTTCTTTACTGCTGCTGTCTACAGGCCTATAAAACATGTAGGTTTGAAGCTAGGAAACATACTCTACTGCTCTGAAAAAGATCAAGAAATGTTTCTTGCAGTGATGAGGTTCCGGCCTGTCTGACCTGCGGTCCAGATTCATGGACTCGCAGTCCTACAGGAGCACACAGACACTCGCATTAATTTTACACTGATTGGCCTGGGGCCCAGGCATATAACTTGCTATCTCTTTTCTCTTAAAATAACCCATTATTCTTACCTTGTGTAGCCATTCGGCTTGGTACCTTTTCTCAGAGCAGCATTTCAACTTCTTTCCTCTGTGTCCCATCATGGTATCTTCCTTGTGTTCTCTCTGGCAACTCTGTGGCATCTCTGCTCTGCTCTTCCTGTTTCAGAGTTTTCTTAGTCTGGTTACCCCACCCACACTTCCTGTCTGCCTTCAGCCAATCAGCATTTTTATTAAACCACTAGGCAGGACAATTATTTACGATGTAACAACATAATCCCACTACAGTTTCTTTTATGTAGCCAACATTTTAATTAATTTTGTCATTATGCCATCAATGATGTTTAGTATTGTGCAAGCATTATGTAAGACCAAACAGACTTCTATGTCTCTGAGTTAAAACTGGCCGGTGTACATACACTACAAAAAAATAGTAAAACATAATGATGATGCATAATTGATCCCTTAACTTTGGAAGCTGAGGTAGGAGGATCACAACTTTGAGACTAGCCTGGCTATACAGTAGGACCCTAACTAAAAACAAAATATATTTCTCATTGATAGAGAAAAGAGATTAAACTCTTAGAACCATTATTCTAAGAGAAAAATGTGCCAGATGAGCAGACAAAGTAAGTAAGTGCTGATATTTACTGTAATTCAGTATTCAAAGGCAAAGAAAGTGTACATACATTGACATTCAATGACCATAAGGAGAGAAATGAAAGAAGAATGAAGAAGAGGAAGTTTGCTGGATTTCATAAGGCTGTGAGTAGCCCTCATCCTATTCTAGGGAAGACATCACGATCCCTGGAGGCCAGCCGCAAAATACCAGTCTATACTGAGAGGTTCCCCTGGAACTTTACTTAAATTTGCTTTATCTATCATAGTCTGAGATGCAAACTTTCTCTTATATTATCTTTCTTAACATTTTCAAGTTTTATATCTTCCATTGAAAAGAATCCTATGAGATACTGAAATGGTTGTTATTCTTCATGTTGAAAAATAATTATTTTGTTATTCTTTTGTTCTCAATTTTCAGAATACAGGGAACAAGAATTCATTTTAATGGCATTGCTAACAGAGCTCAGAGCGCTGTGGTTTATATACATCAATCATCTGAATGTCTCCAGTTTAACCCTAACGCTCAGGCTGCCTTCCAGATTCTAGTCATTCCATAGGGAAGAAGGAGGCCTGCAAACAGCCCCTCATCCCTTTTCCTGTCTTGGCCCAGGATCCTTCCAAACCATGGCAGAACCAAAGGGCATTGAGGGCAGAGTTATACTCTATTTCTGTAAAAACAGTATCAGTGGACAGAAGTGAGTTTCTTGGGCCAGCTTCCCCTTTCAGCCATATTGGCTATTTTCCAAATTTTATGATTTTTTTTTTTTGAATGGTGCATTAGTTGACTTATAATAATGTGACAGTGCTTATTGTCTTAAATTGTTAAATGACTGTAAACTCCTGTGTAACTCAGTGTGCTAAGAACATATTTGCTCTCTTGGTGAAAAGCTCTTAAAGCCCCAGTACAGAAACATACCTCAGCAAGACTTCCTTACAAAGACAAACTATGGCATAATTTTGCTTTTAATTTCCAGAAATTCATATAACTTTTAAGACAATCTATATCCATAGTTTTTAGTGGATGTGTGTGCATTTGCTTGTGTATGTGCATGTGCATGTGTTGTGTGTGTTTCTGTTTGTAACTGTGTGTTTACAGGCCTGTGATGAATGCATTGAATCCAGGGCCTCATGCATCCTAAGTTCTACCTCTGAGCAATGTCCCTTAGATTCACTTTAATGATTCACCAGTGTGTGTGTGTGTGTGTGTGTGTGTGTGTGTGTATATATATATATATATATATATATATATATATATATACATATATATATACACTTCTCTTTCATGTAAAATATGAGTTAGTTCATCATCCATATATTTAAAAACAAATAGCCTTTTCTTATATAGATGAAAATAATTATATACATTTTTTGTTCAATTAAAATATTCAAATTACCTTAGGCTTTTCTCATTTTTATCATGAGACTTCCCACAGGAATTAGCAAAGTCAAAGATTAACACTGAGATTCTGTCTTAAGAAAGATCTAAAAGTACTCCTCAGCAGCTATTTGGAGAAACATAATTAACTATATCAGAAAAATACTTGGAAACTGGATTTCAGTTGTTATAGAATGTCCAGTTTACCAGTGATTGAAAATTTCATTCTTTATGTTGAAAACTGCTGAACATCAGTCATGCCAAGCATCACTTGGGCAAAGAGATCTATTCAGCACCATTCCTACCAAGGAAAAGGATTCCTTTTCTCATGGAACCATGAAAATAAATAAATTTCAAACCTGCTCAAAAGTTCTAAACTATGACTGACATTATTAATTTTACTGATTATTTACTGTATTAGTAAATATCAAAACAAGCTAAACATCACTAATTCAAATTTCTGAAATCAAAAATACTCTTAAATCTGAAACTTGAGTGCCAACAAAATACTAATGGGAAATTCCACATGTGACCTCGCTTGTTGGGATAAATTTAAGACAGGAGCAACTAAAAACTGCTAGAAGGAGAATTAGCCTGTCCCAGAGATAAGCCCCCTTATTGAAGTGCAGAATGTTCAGCCCAAACCCTATACACACAACAAAAACAGACTCAGAGACTGTTTTTAATTTATTTTTATAGTTTAGTTTACTTATGTATAACAAAAACTATCAACATGGGAGGGGTTCAAGGAAGAGTATCTGGAAGACACTGGAAGGAGAAAAAGGAAGGCAGAAAAGGATATAGTTGAATTCCAATTAAAACTATGCTTAACAAATTGGACTGGGCATGGTGATACATATCTTGAGTGCTTGCACTCAAGATGGGGCAAGGGGAATTACATGAGTTCAAGACCAACCTGGTTTACAAGTGAATTTCAGACCATCCAGTACTTCAAAATGTTGTATAAATTTACCTTGAGGCTGTCTTTATAAGTTGTATCTGAAATAGAAATTAATTTTATGTGTAAAATAGTATCTCATTATGAATATGCAAATATTATAAAAATCCAAACACTTATAGCTCCCAAGTATTTAAGGTACAGATGTTCCCTGAACTACAATTATCATTTCCAGCAGAAAACATGAATTCTGAATTTGAAAGGCAAATCCTTTATTGTGAATTTGTATGTAGCAGAGTACAGTGACTTCTTTCCTGGCAAGCAGCTGAACAATCTCTTAAGTCTTTCTTAGGCCTGAGTGCAAGAAAAGCAGGATTAGTTTTCAGGAAAAGGAAGAAGAAACTTTTGAATCCCTTTTGGCCAAGCACATCAATGTGTATAGTCCAGATACTCTTACATCCCTTTCAAAGTAAACCAAAGAGAGGGTAGAAGCCACGGACTCCCCAGTTCCCAAACTACAAAAGCCAGGGAATTGGGCCAACACTGCCATTGTAGCCTTGCTCTTTATAGGCTCTTTCCCCAAGAAGTCTTCTTTTCCTGCACAATAAACACATCTATGCCATTTAATAGTCACTCCCAAGTTTTTAGGCTCTAAGCCTTTAAAGGATTCCACATCCAATGGTAGACAGGTACACAGTCTCTTCAGTAGATTCATAGACACCTGGGGTAAGACTGGTAATTACCCAAAGCCTTATGTCCCATAACAGGTAGAGAGACAAGCCCATAGTTGCCCCAGTAGATGTAGAGGCTGTCGGTTAAAGTGGAGCTTGTCATGGGGGAAGATGAGCTATGCAAATTGCAGCCGACCAAGTCAAGTTTATCTAGAACAAAGTGAGCACTACTTATTAACAACCTGGAAATGAAGTGGCTGGTTGTGCACACTGTGCACACTGGTTGTCAGTATTGTGTCACCCCACACAGAGAATTTCTTAATGTAAAATCCCCAGTTGTACCCATCAGTCAACAAGGAGAAATGGGTTGTGTTGTTATTGTTTGTTGTTGTTTAAATTTTGCCTTGTTGGATGACAATTTTTTTAACCAATTAATTATGAAACTCTCTATTTCCATATTCACTATATTTATGTAACTCTTGCTTAAAGTAGTTTACCTAGTTTCTTTCCACCATTTGGATTATAGATCAAAGATATGGCATTCCTTCCCAAGAGCATAATATCTGGGAAAAACTTGGTGAGATTACCCCTAAAAAGGCTGGGTGGGCTCTCAGAAGGCTGCTCATGTAAATTACTTGCCTTCTATATATTACTATTATGATCGTTGCTGTATTTTTCTAAGCCAGGTCCAGTGGCATCTGAACATTCCTAGTTGTGATCATATGAGACATTGACATCTAAGAAAAGGTTGTTTCCAGATCAAGGTATAGAGGTTAATACAACAATGGTGGCTTCTCAGCTAGCCTCCCAATAACCGAAGATTCCTGCCTGAGACTCTTCTATTGTTGCAGATTCAAACAGGACATGGGGCAGAGAGAGGAGCCTGGTGCATGAGAACCTCAGGAGAGACTTTTGTAGAGGCAAGGAATAAAACTTTACTCCCAGGCACACCCTGTGCTGTCAAGTTGCAGCCTAGAATGTTTACAGCTGAGTTTTAAACCCCTGACAATGAGATTCTGCCAGAACTATAACTATAGTGACGCCACTATAGTATTTATAACTACCTTATACTCTTTCCAAACATCTGTGCTCATTATGTATGTCTCTGCTTCTGCCTCACTTCTGGGGAAAACTCTCTGTATAAACAAATCAGTCTGCTTCTACTTCTAAACTCTAATTTCTCTCCATCTGTCATAAGAAAGCCAGCCCCGGGGCTCAGTGACAAAACCTGTTCCACCACACAGTATCCAGTAGCACACAGGTTCCTTCTGCTCTCTTTACTGTCGATACTGGTCAGTGTGCATCTTTTAGTGCTTGCCTGTAATTCTCTTTTTCAATTAGCCACCTGATGGAAGACTGGCTGGCAGCCTGGAGATAAGCCATGAACCTACTGAGTCTGACAGATTTTAACCATCAGGTAGGTTTTAAGCAAATGGGACCAGGCACCTCACATCAGTGAAAGGCCACTCAGAGTGCTGACAGTTTATCTGGTTCAACATAAAGTAGGATTCCAGGAAAATTGATTGCTTAATACTGATGAGGAATGACAAGGATTTCCTATCCCTGTTGTGAAAAACTCATGACAATTGTATTTCTGTACCGAAGTCAGCCTGAGACACTGAGCTTTGGACCTAACCATGGTCTGCACATGAGAAAGAGACTGATAAAAAAGAAGCTAGCCTCATAGAGACTAGAGTAATTAGACATCCATCTTCTGGACAGAATACACAGGGGAACAGAGCTTCTAAATATTTCCAGGCTAGCCAAGGTCAGCAAGGTACCCAGACTTCAAAGTGTTGATTTAACTTGTGTATCATGGCCTAAGAAAATTTCTCTGGGAGAAATTTTATCTCTAGATTCTTAACTCTTAAAGGTAGGAGAGAGCTATACCACTGAGCCAATTAATCAAGCCTCTCACCAATCCACAGACATAACTGGATATGAACAAGGCTGTCCTTGGGACAACGATATAGGCACACAGAAAGGTGACACACAGCATGCCATGAGCACATCTACTGATAGCATCGCTTAACAATCAAATAATGAATCACATGATAAACCACAATCTTTTGAGCATATAAGAACACAGTGTAATTAATTTGTTCAACAAACATTCCTCGGGGTATATTAGTTAGTTTCTCTTGCTGTGGTAAAATACCATGATCAAAAGCAACTTGGGAAGGAGAGGGCTTATTACATTTTAGAGATTATAATCCATTATGAATGGAAGCCAAGGAAGGAACCTAGAGGCAGGAACTGAAGAAGACACTATAGAAAATACTATTTGCTGGCTTGTTCCTCATGACTTTCTCAGCTTGCTTACTTATATACTCTAAAAGCATTTGCTCAAGGAGGGAGCCACCCATGGTGGGAAAGGCCCTCATGCACCAATTATTTGAGAAAATGCCTACAGGCATGCCTAGAGGCCAATCTCAATTTCTCAGCTATGGCTTGAGCTATCTATTCTCAGATGGTTTGTGTTAACAAAAACTAACAGCACATGGGATAAGGTATTTAGGCAACTTGAATTCATCAAGTAGTTCACTAAACTTCTATCTCTAATGGAAAACAGATGATCCTATCACTTTGCATCTGATGTTATTGACAGGAAGTAAGGTCTTGGATACTATGAGCAGAGGAACAACATAGTGCTCTTCGGCCTGTGTTTGCATATTGCCTGTCCTCAAAAACGCTCCCTACAGCTCCTCTACAGTTTACTTGAGGCCACTCTATAGCTTGTATTTGAGTAAGTGACTTCAAATAAATCTTGAAACTAAGAAGTTAGTGCTATAATTTTACAGGAATTTGGTAACACAAATTTTATGTTAAAACTAAATCATCTGTAATTTGTCAGGATTGACTATGGCAGAAACAATGGAAGGATTAAAGATCCAAAGATGACAATGTAAAATAATAACAAGAAGTCCTACAACTCTTCTTGAGAGAAGGTCAATATATGAAAGGAATCACCATTTTACAGTTTAACACACTTGCAGTTTAAAAAAAAAAAATGGAGAAGTCCCAGCCCCAGGGCTGAAACTCCTGCCTCCCCAGGGCAAAGTAGAAGTAAAAACTACAGAAAATGTTATGTGAAAGTCTGTTTGCTTTAAATATGTTGATATCCAATCCAACAGAATACAAACTCTGTACCTGAGCAAAATGAATAACTGAGTCAGTGAACTGACTTCTACCAGAACTGGTAAATATCTTGACAGCTTTCTGCAACTGTGACAAGATTTCCATGACATTAAATCTGAAAGGGAAAGGGGCTGTTTGGATTCCATTTAGTAGGTTTCAATCCATAGTCACTTGGCCCATTGTTTTTGGGTCTGCAATTTGGCAGCCTATTGTGTTGGGAACATTTGGTGGAAGGAGATGTTCACCTCACTTTGTGGCAGCTGGATGATGAGAAGAAGGAAAAAAACAGACAGAGAGATAGCACCTCCTTTCAAAAGAATAAGCACAATGGCCTCATTTTATTCCACTAGACCTCACAACCTAAAGTCTCTACACCATCCAATGATGCAGAGGGCCAAGCACAGGGAGTCATTTCAGATCCAAGCCTCTCTTCCTTTCTGTATCACAGTATACCCAGGATTCTTTCTCTGGTATCAAGCTATCAAGCTCTCACATCCAAAAAAAAAAAAAAAAGATGCTGATTTCCCCATCTGCAAAACATTCTCTTTCCATAGGGGAGTGATTGTAGAGATTCATACCTCTCCTGTAATTTATGGGAGTATGGTAGAACAGGTTGCCAAAAGAAAGTAGCAACTGCTAAGCAATTACCAAGAAAGAAGCATCTCTTCTGTTGCCTCATAATTTGAAATAATTTTTAGATAACTATAAGTTCTGATACAAAAGATGTTCATTGGGACACAAAATAAAATGTAAACCTCAATTCTCCTATCCTCTCTTTAAAGATATGGTAATGCTCATGGACTATTAGCTTTATTTAACTACCTTCTCTGATCCAATAACATAGCAAGAACTAGATTTCATTTCTAAAATGAAATGTTCACTAAAATTAATGTGAACTTCATACAAATTGTATCTTTCTCCCCTAAGCAATCATCCAGAAGATGGAAAAGAATTATAGTCTGTATTAATTAGCTTTCTGTAATTTGAGATCATGAATTTATAACAAAAATGTTTAGTAGAGACTTTATGGATGATATTATAAGAATATGATATAAATATATATACTTATTTATATGTAGATGTAAAATGATGCATAATCCATACAAGATATAAAGCTGAAACCATTTGTTTACACCAACCTCCACCTCACAGTACCCTTCAAGACTAGGTTACACTGTATGGTATTTGCAGCTAGTCACAAAACAAACATCAGCCAGAGCTTTTTTTTTTTTTTTTTTTTTTTTTTTTTTTTTTTTTTTTTTAACCTGCTTCACCTAAAATTTCCCTTGCAAAGCTCTAGATCCCCTTCCAGATCTTAATAACTGCATCCCCATCTCACATTCATAATCAAATGTTCTGTTTTCAAAGAAATTTAAGTGTGAGGTTACGGGACTACACTAAGCCGTCTTGTACTTTGTATTAATGAGACAATCTTGCAGGAAGCCAGACTGGGTATCAGTGTGTATTCTTTTTTTTAATGTGTGTGTGTGTGTGTGTGTGTGTGTGTGTGTGTGTGTGTGTGTGTGTGTGTGTGTGTGTTTGTATTCTATTCATGATGTGGATCAATTCATAACTTATAGCAGTTAGTGAAGGAATGAGACATACTCTTTTATTTTATTTATTATTTTCAATGTTTTAATTGAAATAGGATTATACCACTTTCTTCTCCTTCTAAATCTTTCCAGTTACCTCTCTCAAATCCTTCTTATGCATCCTCATTTTCAATATTTAAATATATTTGTTACATCCTATATGTATTGCACAGATATATATTAATAGAATTGCTAGGCCCATTTTTCTTGTTTGTGTGCATATGATTCCAAGGCTGACCACTCTGCTTTGGACAATGAGTAAAGGGCTCATCTTTGATAAAGGTTAATTATTTTCTTCTCAGCAGTCAATAACTGCCTGTAGCTCTTGATCTAGGATTAGGACTTTATAAATTTCCCCCCTCCACAATAGCATTAACATCTTCATTGACATTGCTATTGTTTCAGTTTTGTGTGGGGGCTTTGTTGTTAGAAAAACTTCTGATTGCTTCCTAGCTAAAAATTCTCCTACTGAGTGTCAAAAGAACACCACCTAGATGATGAAAGGCAGAAGAGTAACTGTATGCCTGACATGGGAAATAGATCTTTACTCTAAGAGTCAAGTTTAGACAAGGAGATGCCACCAATTTGTGGATATCCTCATTTAACTCAAAGATCCGTTTGTCAACTCAAAACCTTTCCAAGAATCTAACCCACTGTTATACACAAAGATGAGGAAGCAGCCATTTAAACAATGTCACAATACTCAAATATTTGATATAGATGCTCAGCCTGGCTCTTAAGAACTAACTCAGTATTGAGTATGTTGCCTGCTTTCCTAATTTAATATTTTTCCCTTGGGGGCAATGGCATCGGAGATTC
Source organism: Phyllotis vaccarum (assembly GCA_033318265.1). NCBI lineage: Eukaryota > Metazoa > Chordata > Mammalia > Rodentia > Cricetidae > Phyllotis > Phyllotis vaccarum. Next base: position 180,954,109 of record JARWLC010000002.1, read on the forward strand.
ATCTTTCTTATAAATATTATTCAGTCTTATCATCCAGCTCACTGGAATTCTATTCTGTATATTTTCTTAAAGATACTCGTGTAGAAGTTGACACCACAACACAGAAATGAGGCAAGGTGAAGATAATAAAAAGGTCAAGGTCTATTGTCAAATAATTTATTTGGTTAAAGAAATAAGTCTGACATTGCTGAGAGTAAATTCTGTTATAGTACATTTATTGAGTTCAATTGGGGTCAAGGATTACAAAGTTGTTCTAATATAGTTTTAATTCCCCCCCCCCCAAATGTTACAGTGTAACGTCTACAGACAATCATATTGAAATCTCACTAAATTGTCCTTTTGCTGGCCAAGGTCATGAACCCAGGAATTTCAAACATATCATACAAATGCTTATCAAAAATAACTACCTATTCAAGATGAGGTCTATGCTTTTTGATGTGCCTTTGATGTAAATGAAATGTAAACCTAAAGAAACACAGCTGCTGGGTACTTCACAGGTGCCTAAAGGGCCATTGGCTATATGTGATGGTGCTTTGAGTCTCTGGGATATGAACTGAAGTTCCTTGTCTCTGCCATTTCCACGACAGTTACCAGCAAATACTAGATAACTTTTTTCTCTCTCTTTTTAAGAGAGATACTTTCAGTGTTACACATGGAAAAACTCAGCTGTCAGGAATTGCTAAAATTCCAAGATCAAGTTAAGCCAAGGACAAAAAAGGAAAATATAGAAAAGCTAAAAAAGATGTGGAGGAAATAGGAAAAAGAATTGATATATTATGAGTGAGTATGTATTTACTTACGGTCCAATACCATACTGTCTTTCTAAAGTGTGTACAGCAAACCATCTAGGAGTGTACATTGGACGTGATGTTAAAAATTCTGTCTGAAACCAAACCTGCTTGAATTTTGTATGAAATAACAAATTTTAAATATAGCTTATTTTACATAAAATATGTATGACAAAAGATAGAAACATTTGATAATGTGATAGGAACCCTGACCACCACTACATTTTTCAGGTTTTCTTTGGTGGCACTAATTGCTCTAACTTCTCCAAGGACGTGATACTGTTTTTCCTTCATTATTTTCCTTAGCAGGCTTTCATTTAGCTTTTCCAATCATAGTTGCCTCCACTCCACAGGTCACACAATCAATGTGAGAATTCCTGTGACCAAGAAAATACAGGGTGAGTTTGGGGATGCATTGGACATCCTCTGAGTCTCACTTCAGCCAAAACTCCACTAATCACCTTATCTCCATAAGCCCCTATTTTAACTGAAAAGCCACTATATGTTTCTCATAATCTCTTAAAATCAGCCTCAAATCAGTCACTTCAGACCTAATATCTAATGGAACCCTAAATATCGTATTGTTTCTTTTTCTCCAATTTTTCTTTCTAAGAGGCTTTAGGTTTCTTTGGGGAAAATCTTAACAGTAACACTTTTAGGTATTTTCCTTCCCTTTATTCAAGAGGTTCTAGGTCTACAAACAGTCCCAAGACTGAAAATTGGTTTATAGGCTGAGATTTTTTTTTATAAGATTTTCCTCTTACACAGTTCAGTGTCGCCTTCTTTATGTTTGAGAATTGCAGATTGAAGAAAACGTTAGTATGTTTCTAATCTATTACAATGCCTGCAAACACCATGATTGATTAATCAGTCCAAAGGTTCATACTAGTCACATGATCATAAAATTTTCTCTGTCTGTGCTTTTCATAGGCCAGGCCATTATGAACATTGCTTTGTCTAGACGGCTCTTTATAATAACAATGATCACCTTGCTTTGGCAATGTGGTGCCGCCACCTACCCCCTGCTACTTCAGGGCCCTATTAAACCTATTGCGTTTAATTCATCCAAATGAGTAGCAGTTGTCTCCAACCCTACAGTGTTGGTACACAGGGAAGAGAAAAGAGGGACAGTGAAGCTCTTTAGATACACTGCTGCCCCTCTCATCTTCTTGCAACTGACGGGATTGGTGACGTGTCTTCTGGTTCCCATTGTGGAGGGTTAGGTTATACAAAATGTGCCAAATCTATCACTGCTACTTTCTTGAACCTTAAAAATCCCTCCACCAACACTAAATTAAGGGAGATCAGGCATTTCCAACTTCTTTTCAGTAGGCCATCTTTTGACAACCATTCAACATTTGACAACCTTTTTAAGTGTATGAGCTTTCATATTAAACCTAAAATTGAAACCCAGAGGGGCCATGTCGGTAGACTGATCCAGTTTTTAGTTCCATCCACCATTACTCCATACTCTTAAAATCCACTCTCACACATATTCTTCAGACTTCTGCTTGAGTAAATTAACAAACTAATGAAGCCCTTTAGTAGTTAGTGTACCTCCTTGTGGACCTACACTTTCTACCTCCCATGTAGGAGCCTGTTCACTGGTTTTAAGTCTAGAGGCAACTCTGGATGGACTGTGAGGGACATCACTATTGTCTTGCCTGGCATCTTCAGAGAAAGTCACTACAGGTTTATCAGATAATGAGGGATCAGTTTCCCCAGTCAAAGGTGAAAAGACAGGAACTCAGCCGGTGGAAGGTACATCTTCTGCTGAGGGTAGGGAGATTACACCCTAAAGTGAGATAAACCCTGGAGAATCTGAGGGTTCTCAATGTCAAAAGGGTCTTCTCTCACATCTCTATTCCAAGACAGAGGATTTTACTCTTTACCAACTAATGCCCTTATTTAACCTTCAACACTTCCCAGGGCTGGGATTTGAATTTTCACTGTAATTAAGCTAACCTTACACTGAGGGCTTTGGTTTGATTTTCTACACTAGAGCTCTGTGGTTGCTAGAGAGAAGATTCTCTTCCAGGACACACTAAGAAAACTTTAGACCATTTATGCACATCTGGAGGAAGTCAATTTTAGTTCATTGTTACCCTTCACTGTATTCTGAGCTGCTTGAAGTTGGTTAATTTTATCATGAAATCCATTCCTTTTCTTTGTTAACTATCAATATTATTTTGTACAATAGTTCACACCACGGGCTTTCAGTACTCTGAGCTCCCAGTGGAGGTTTCACATATGGAAAAGCTTCTGTAACTGTAGTTGGTCAAAAATTCAGAAGCCTGTTTCAGATATTTAAAAGATGTATCTTTATACTTCTTTTATTGCCACAGAACCTCTGTTATGATACCAAAATTAGTATTAGTAAGAGTTTTTTTTTTTAAGTAACAGATATATATATAGAGAGATATATATGCACATATATATATATATATATATATATATATATAATTTATTTAAATGGCTTTTAGGCTGTGGTACAGCTAATCCTACAATGGCTGTGACTATAAGGTCCAAGAATTCAGTAGTTGTTCCATCCATGAGGCTGGATGTGTCAGTTGGTCTTCAGCAGAATCCTAAAAAAGTAGGCTCTATAGCCAGTGAAGAAATAAGGTTGCTAGGAAGGTGAGAGCAAGTAGGCAAAAAGTTAAGGCTTTCTTCTTTTGTGTCCTTATATAAACTTCTTACAGAAGGCTTAGCCCAGAGTAGGGGGAGGTCTTCACACTTCAAAAACTCTGAATTAATGGTGTATCTTCCCACCTCAAAGATCTGGATTAATGGTGTGTCTTACAACCGTAAAGTTCCAGATTAGAAGTTTTCTTCCCACTTCAAATTAAGCAAAAATACCTTACATGTTGCCCTTTCATTTGGGGGTTTTAGTTAATTCTAGATGTCACCATCTTGACAAACAAGAATAGATGTCATGGACAAAAACCAGGAGAAAATGTGCGACCTCACTAGCCATCAGAGAAATATAAGTCAAATTGCATCAAGATTTTTTTTTAAAAAATTTTTTCACTAGTTCTTTGAGAATTTTGTACAATGCATTTTGATTATATTTATCTCCTTTCCCAGTTTTTTTCAGATCCCACTTTTCTTTCCTACTCTCCAAAGACTGTCTTTTTTTTATCACCTCAGAACAGATGTCATTAAAAAAACAAATCACAACAAATGAGAGAAAATATTTGTAAAAAGGGAATTTGCATATTGATGACAATATGTAGGTTTTGTAAAAGAATAAAATAGATCTACCATATAACATGTTGCACTCAAAGATATCTTTGTAATATAGACACACCAGCACAGAAGTGTTTACTGAACCATTGTTCATAGCAGCTGAGCTACAGAATCAGCTCCAGTGTCCAACAGTAAAACAAGAGAACACAAGAAGGAAATTTGATGTGATAGGAAATGAACACATGAAAAATTAAGCCAGACTCAGGAAAGCACTTACTGTGTTTTCTTTTAAACGTAATTTCTACATGTTACATAGACACATAAAGTCATGACATAAAACATAAAGTAAAAAGGTCAAGGGAAACAAAAGGAAATAGAAGTAAGAAAAGGGACAAGAAAAGGGGGATAGAAGGCTGAAATGGGTTGCTCAATGTACAGAATATATTTATGTGTAGTTGTGGAAACATTAAAATTCTAAAGGACTTGAATCTTTATTGTTTATTATGTTAAATTGTGTCTGTTAGTGTATATGTGATTGTGTGATTGTACACACACACACACACACACACACACACACACACACACACATGAGTAAGTATGTAGGTGTACCTGTCTAGAGGCATCAAATTACCCAAGAGCTGGACTTAAAGAAGGTTGTGGTCTGCCCAGTGTGAATTCTGGGAACTGAACTCAGGTCCTCTGCTTAACCATGCAAGCTCTTAATTATAGAGTCAACTCCAGCCCTTGAATCTCTTAAGACAGTGTCATACACTTATGGTCAACCCAGAGCATATGTAGATTTTGAGGGACCCATGATCTATACAATTATGGAAATCCCTAATTTCAAAAACAAAAATATTATATATACAATTCTGGAATTGGAGCCTTATAAAGGTAATATCAGAACAGTTCCTGAAGTTCTGGCCTCACAATTATCACTCCTCTGTCTTCTTACATAACGCAAAGAAATAGGAATATTTGTTACAATGTGGTTTCTTGGTCCCCGGTTGCTAGAGGCCCAGACCCACAGACCTGCAGCCCCAGACCTCTTAGCCACCTGCTGCTGTTCAGGCCCCAGAAATGACTCAGACGCTTATATTAACTTTATGCTGTTTGGCCTATGGCTTAGGCACCTTCCTAGCTAGCTTTTTCATCTTAACTCAATCCATTTTCATTAATCTGTTGGCCATGTGACCCGTGGCTCACCTGTGTTCCTTACATGTTGTTCCTTTGGGCTTCTGGCTCCTTCTTTCTGACTCTGCCCTGTTCCTCCTACCTACTCTGATGCCTCCTCCTACTTTTCCTATGGTGCCTGTCATGGGCCAAAACAGCTCATTTATTTAAAGATTGCTATTTACAGCATACAGAAAGGCATTCCCACATCACTTCCCCCTTTCTGTCTAATAAAAAAAGGAAGGCTTCAATTTTAACAAGGCAAAATTACATATAACAAAACAGCTATCAAGCAAGAATTATAGTTACAACATATAGTCTATTTGTATTTAGCAAACTTCAAGAAAATATTCTTATCATCTACCTTATCCTTATGAATCTAAAGTTTCATATCTAATATACCTTTCAAATGACTAAGAAAAACTGTACCTATAACTATCTAATCTTTAACTACATCAAAGACTATAGAAGGATATATTTACCCAAGTAAACCAGAAGTTTAAGTAACTTCTAAAATCTAGAAATGACAGAGATGACATAACACAAAGAAATAGGAATATTTGTTACAATGTGGTTTCTTGGTCCCGGGTTGCTAGAGGCCCAGACCCCCAGACCTTTCTGCCTGGACAGTCACCCAAAGTTCTTTATAAAGTTAGGGCATCTATCTTCAGCCTATAGGCCCAAAGTCTCTTTTTATTTCAGTGAAGCAGGAAATTTGCTCTGCCCATTCTGGCACAGTTCATCAGTTGCTTCTCCTCTAGTCCTGAAGAATGTCTGACAGTTTTCTCTGTAAAGCGGGAACCTGAATGACCATCTTAGCTTGTTCTGTCAAAGTTCAGAGGTCACCTTCCTATGGAACCTGCATGTCCACTCTTAACAGCATACTGTCAAACAGTCAATATAAGAACAGGTTTATGACCAGTGGCTAACCAATGCCACAAAGAAACTAATCTCTATATGGAGTTGAGTTTCTTCGATGCCCATTTTTTTCTTGAAGTAAATTGGTGCTGCTAGGAGCAGACCTGTCTCCCTTCTAGAAAAGTCTAAGTTTTTAAAATATTTTAAATGCCATATTCTGTAGGTCTTAGAAGTCTTTGAAGATTATATATCTAATTGAAATATATCTTTGTATACTTAAAAATCCTGACTAACCTAACTATAAGTTTGATTATCAAAGGTGACTATTAACTTGCATTTCTTAATTATACATTACAATTTTAAATCAGTTACATGAACATCATACTGTAAACAAGAGTAGAGAAATACATTCAGCATAACAAAATTGAGCTTAAATTTGTATCAGTAAACCAAAGTCCATGCCAATGTAAAACATTTTGAGATTAACAGTTGATTTCCTGATCTAAGTAAATTCAATAATTGAATTTTTAAAAAATTATTCATATACCATATCCCCATTTTCTTCTTACAAAGAGATTAATTATTACCATTAACCAGTTATAATGAAAACAAACATTTAGAAACAATATTTTGGAAATTTGGGCATAGTTTTCCATTACTACTTCATGCTGATTATGGGGCATTGAAAATCTCATGGGTTCTTGAGACTGGATCATAGTATGCTTCCCTGAAGCTGATATGGCCATCTCCTTCTATCAGAGGTTTTTTCAGTGGGTCTTGGTTGATGAAACCATAAGACCCTGGAAGCAATCCACAGGTTCTCATCTTCTGTGGAAACAAAAGCAGAACTCTTCCAAAGCAACAAATCCTTAGACATAAATTTCAAAATCAAAATACCTTTAAAATATATATTCTTACTTAACTTAGTAGCCTTTGCATTTGCAATCCATTGTCTTTCTGCAGTTAGCTCATTAATAGTTAAAAAATTAAAAGAAAACACAATAACAATCAAAATACAGATTTTGTGTCTATTTTCCATCTTTATGTGGCTTATTATATTTTTATTACTCTATTTCTCCTTTTAAAGACTTTCTCTATCCTCTTTCTTTTTTCTCTGAAGCCTGTGTACCTTTTACATACATTGTAACCCTTTTACAGGTTTTTCTTTTCATCTGAATCTGTTCTATTTTGAATCCTTAATCATCTTCCAACCATGAGAGCTTTTAAAATACTCACACTCTCTTCAAGAACCACATAGATTTTGTAGAGGAAGCTGAATCAGTAAGTTCTCTTAAAGGGACCTGAAGCTGAATCAGTAAGTTCTCTTAAAGGGACCTCGTCTGTTTGTGGTCAGCAAACAGAGCAGACCCAGAAAAATGCTGCTAATAAGTATCCGTTTTTGCTTCCTTTTTGTTCAAAATAAACAGAAACCTTAAATCAATCACATGCTACTGAGTCTTCTATGAGATTTCAGGAACTGGCCTGATTGTATCTTACACTCCTGCAGCCAGTCCTCCCATGCCATTTTGAATGTGATTGGATGCAGAGCTTTCTCAGTACAATGACCTGCTTCAGATACACAATTTGGAAGCTGCTTTGGCTCAGTTTTTGTGAACTAGAACCCTTTTTAAACTTTCTCAGGCTTTAAGTGGATATTTCGCCCACCCAGGGATGCCATTTGTTACAATGTAGTAGTTTCTTGGTCCCTGGCGGCCAGAGGCCCAGACCCACAGACCTGCAAGCCCAAGACCTCTTAGCCACCTCCCCCACCCTCATCCCCCACTTCCCCCTCCCCATGCTGTTCAGACCCCAGAAATGACTCAGACACTTATATTAACTTTATGCTATTTGGCCTATGGCTCAGGCACATTGCTAGCTAGCTTTTTCACCTTAACCCATTTTCATTAATCTGTTTGCCACGTGACCCGTGGCTCACCTGTGTTCCTTACATGTTGATCCTTTGGGCTTTTGGCTCCTTCTGTCTGACTCTGCCCTGCTCCTCCTATCTACTCCGATGTCTCCTCCTACTTTTCCTATGGTGCCTGTCATGGGCCAAAACAGCTCCTTTATTTAAAGATTGCTATTTACAGCATACAGAAAGACAGTCCCACATCAAATATTTACTTCTGATATTTAGTGTTACTTCAGAATGGTATAAGTTGAAGAAACCTAGCCTTGGCAATCCCATATATTTACAAACAAAGAATAAGTTGTCAGCAAATACCTTGGGATAAAGTGCAGGGTAAGGGCTAAAACAAGAGGCAACACATTCACCTAAACTAGTCATCATACAAAAATCATCCATGTAGGTGATCTGAGGATGTCTGCCAAAATGATATCATTACAGTTGTTTGTTCTAAGATTGAAGAGTTGGTAGAATATTGGTGCCAATCTTCCATATCCAGATTCAGTGTCTCTAGATGTCAAATGGGGCTGTGGTAGGTGAAGAAAGGGAAGTCATGCAATCTCTGTGGGGCCACCTGTGGCCTCTCACACGTCTCAACAAGAATGTAGACTGTAGAGCATCTGTGGCCAGCACCAATAGAGCAAATGGGTAATTAGCAGTAGTGTGAACTGAGTGCCCAGCGTGTTAGAGCAGGCTGGCATCCAAGTTTAAGATGCACCTGCTTATGATTAGCTAAAATGGATTCCACACCCCATACCTCATTTCTTGGAAGGAAAGAAGAACTTGTTTGAGCAATGTTTGCAAGTTTTTCTGTCTTTCATTCCAAAGTCATTCACCTGGTCTGCCTTTGATGTTCATTCTCTCCAATTCTCTTGCCAATAGATTCATTTACAGTACCTGATAAAACTCAGAAAAGGGCCTTTTCTTTTCTCTGCTGTTATAGGCAGACAGATTTTTAGACCATCTTAGTACTCAAACCTCACTTCTTTCCTGGGCTATGGGCCTTAAACAGGTTTGGAGGTACCACTTACTCCCACAGTTGCTGGCACATCTTGACTCCCTTGCCAGTTTTGCATGAATTCCATTATATTCCTACACAGAAGAGCCACTGGGCATGGCACAGATATTCCAAAGGTATCTGCATGAGCCTGTGAATGTGATATGAACAGATTCCTGTCACCATTGTCATTGATGAAAACAAGAGCCAAGGAAAATAAAAAATCAGTGTTTTATCATAGATAATTAAATAAAACCAGTGAGTACCCTAGCTACCGACAGACGCTAATGATAGCAAGACATATTTCTTTCTTGCAAATGAACCCGATGCTTCTGTTTTCAGTCTGCCATCAAATGGTAAATACCTGCTGGTCTTTTAGTCATGCTAGTGATCTCTAGGTTTAAGCCCACTCCCACTCTCCAGAGACTCTGGCACTTCTTCTGTAGGGTGCAGAGATGCCAGAGGTGCCTTTTGGAATTCACATAAGTAATAGAACCATAGTCCCCTTAGTTTCTGAGGATAGGAATGGTCTCAGATTTCCTTAGAGTTTGTGACCATCCCCCAACAACCACAAATCTTGGAAAGGTTCAGTGAAAGCAGGCCCATCAACTTGATTCAACTCCAAATGACCTTCCACCAAGATTATTCCAGAAATGCTGACCAGGGCAGGGAAGAAGTTCTCTATTGTTTTTGTGTCTCCAACTGGGTCAGGGCATACCTAATATTTCCTTTTTCTGCCTCAGCCACATTGTCACTGTCCCTAGGCATCCTGTCCTTTGTAGGTACTTTTTTCTATGCTGCTACTCAGACTAGAAGTTGCCATCCTGACCAAAAGATAAAGGCCACCAAACAAAATAAGTTCTAAGGATTTCCTGGATCCTAAAATGTAGTCATTTTTACCCTGTGGTAGCAGCATTCCTTAGTTTATGTAGTGTTCCAGTCACTGGAAAAACTATAGCAAATTGCACAGATGCTGCATACTTGGGACTGGCTTCAGCTGTGTACCTCTGTGAGTCTGCATCCATGTGGAAAGGCACAAACTTAACTGTAGTGTAAGGCTGTAACAAGGCTCCTGTGTGGGAGAGCCCTGGAAACAGCACTCTACAAGAAGCTTTTGTGTCTATGTACCACTGTACTTAATTCTACTACAGTCTGCCAACCTATTAATTTATCCAACAGATCTTTATCAAAAACTTACAAGACTAACAAAACTTTTGAAATGAGGCTTCTATGTTTCAATATTAAGTTTAAAGTTTTCTGCTTTACATAAAAAGTGATAGAAACCTTGGAATGTTCTTTCACATTCTGCAAATGAATAAAAGTACCCAGTTATCTTCAGTAACTAAGACAGAATCATGTACTGCTAGCTGGTTACAGCCTCTTGAAGAAAATTGTAAGTCATTTGTATGATACTTTTAAAGAAACAAACACCTTTTTAAAAGATTTTATTTTACTTTAATATGTGTGGACACATATATCTCTGTGTGTAAGTTCCACAAAGCTAAAATTACAAACAGTTCTTAAATACCCGAGGAAGGTGCTGAGTCCTCTGGAAGAACTGTGGGTTCTTAACCACTGAGCATCCTCCAGTACCTGAACTAAGTTTCCTGCCAAACAAAAACCTAAATTTCAAAATCTAATTTGCCAAAACTCATTGAATCTCAAATTTAACATATTTCCATTTTTAAATGTTTTTGTCCTCACTATTATAGAGCTAAGATTAAGTTAACAAGCCAGCTGGTTTGGCTAAGGGTATCCTTGGACAGAATGTCCAAGAACACAACATGCTTTCCCACAGTTGAACAAAAATTTGGACAACTGTATGTGAAGTAAAGTATTTTCAAATAAATTTAAGTTTTTTCTTTATCAGTATTACTTTGGGGGGGTTAGAATATACAAAACTGGGTTTATTATCGCCTCTTTTTATCAATATTTTATCATTAAATTTATATTAACATTTACTTATTGTACATGGTGATGTATTTAATACACATTATTTTCTTCAAGTATATCATGTAATTTAACAAATTTGTTCTTGGGCTCTTCTCTTAAGACATGTCTTTCCTCTACGCTTCCCCTCCTCCGTTCCTGCTGACTAATCTCTTTCCTCTATAGATTTAGAATGTAGGGTTGAGAAATGAGATAATATGTAATATTTGTTTTTTTAGTGTACCTTATTTCACTTTCTATGATGATCTTTAGTTAGGTGTATTTTCCAGAAAATAGCATGATTTCATTATCTTTGTACTTAAATAAAACTTTATTGAGTGTACATACCACATTTTCTTTATGAATGCATCTTTGACAGACACCTTGACTGATTCTGTAACTTGCTTATTGTGACTAGATTAGCATTAAACGTGACTGGCCAATTTTTAAAAGATATTTCTATTTTATTTTATTAAGAATTCTTTCTTTAGTTCTGTTCCTCAGGTAAGCTATAAATGTTTCTATTTTTCCTAAATGAGTACTTGGAATATCTTGATTAACTCTGTGATTTTAATATAGGAAGCATTAATGTCATCTCTGGAGAGAGTTTTTTGAACAGAAAGATTTCTGTTCAAGTCCTGGCATCTCTCTAGACTCAGGTATTTATTGCATTCAGCACAGACATCTTTTGTTGGATGTCTCCATGTTGATATAAATCGTTACATTTGGAAGCATTGAACCTGCTGTCAGTGACTGTCAAGACCCTTACCCTGCTTACAACAAGCAAAAGTAGTGGCCATGTCTTGCATCTGGTTCTTCCCACCCTCCCTGCTCCTCTCTCTGCTTCATATTTCTAAATGCCTATTTCATTAGATTAGTTCAGGGGAGATGAAGAGAGGCATTAGAATACCTCACCTTGCATGAGTCTATTTTTTTTTTTTAGAAAAAAAAAGTACCTTGATAGTATCAGGTTGTGTGTGAGTGTGATATGAAAAAAGGCTAAAGATGCCTGTAGAATAACTGGCATGTTCACCCTTTTCATCTTGTGACATGTTATCTACCAAATTTACACTCAAGAAGTGCCCAAGTAAATTACCAAAATACTTAGGATGAGTCAACATTTTAAGTAAGTTTGCAACAGTTTTTTGTTGGTCCTCATTCCTAGATATCTGGGCATGTGTGGCCAGTGTGCTGAGCATCATACACGCCTGGAGAAGTATTATGCTCACTTATGCACCAACTCTTATCTAAATTAGTGGGTGAGTAAACATACAGACACCCAGTCTGTCTAACAAATAGTTTGCTGTTATGAAATAGTTAGGATCTGTGCTCTTCGATTGAGGAATTAAGTCACATGTAGTATGGGCCCTGAAAATATAACAATGAGCTGAGGATCAAAGGTATTGACTCCACTTAATAGTGATTATTCTAAATGTGGGCAGCCACATACAACAGCAGTCAATAAACTGTAAAACACAGCACTACACTGTAGACTAGAAAAAAATTAGATAGTCATTGAAATACTGAAAATTTCAAAACTATAAAACTACAAACATGAGAGATAAGGTTTGGAATGACAAATGATTCATCACTGCATAAAATCACTCACAACAGAGTTTCAGGCAAACCATCCTATAATACAGGTATAGAGGAAGAAAAGTAGAATAGTATATAATAGATACTAATATAATTGAATGGGTTGCACATCAATTAGTTTTCTGTTGCCACAATAAAATGTCTAAGGCCGGATATTTTATAAAGAAAAGAAATTTATTTACCTCATAATTATGGAAGCTAAAAGTCCAAATATCATGTTCTCCTCTTTTGAGAGCCCACTCAGGGCATTACCAGGCAAATGAACATGGGGAAGAAATGACCACAAAATGGTAGAGAAAGCCAGAGAGCTGAAAGCTGACAGACTCATTCTTTACAATTGCTCACTCTCCTTGGAACTGGGTTCTTAGAGCATTAAACAGTATCCTCAGAGACAACTTCTCTCTATCATAATCACCACACTGTAGGGCTACTATTGAAAACATATCAACACAGTTACTCTACTACCCAGCCTCCAGCACATGTGTGTTTGGAAGACAACCCACATTCAAAACATAAGAGAATATTAGTAGATGCTCCTACATTTCTGAGCTGCCTCCTATCCTTGTGTCAGACTCTAATGCAGAGGAAAACTTGACAAGCATTCCTCTGTGCAAATGGTCTCTCTTGAGCCCTTTAGCTTGTTATTCGTAAGTGTATATTCATAGAACTCTTAAAGCACTCATTGTTTACTGCTCACTAATAATTAGTAGAATCTTAACCATTATGTAAGATACACAAAACTGCTATCACAATACATCTTGACACCTGAGACAGAGCAAGCACTTGCATGTTTCATGAATAAACTTACAAAAAGACAAGTTAACTGACCAAAATCTCATTTTTTGTAGTGACAAAACACAATGCCCAGTTTAGAAACAGAATTTGGTCTATTACTATCATTTCTTTTCGTGTATTTTTTTTTTTTTTTGCAAGCTTCTAAAATTGTTCAGCAAAGCCAATGTTATTTTAGACCTGCATTTCTGTTCATGCTCAGGGGGTTTAGAACCTCTGCTCTAAACATGAGTTTTGTTCTCTTAAAAATGACCAGAGCTGTTCTTTTCCAGTTGCTATTAAAACTGTCTTAATATTAGTCTACAGAAAACAGCTAACTTCTCTCTATTTCTAAGCTGATGATGGAATTCAAAGGAAAAACATAGTGGGATTTTTAAAACTATGCAAACAAGAGTTTTTCTGGGCAATTATGCCCATTTAGGGTAATAGGAGTGGCAGTAAGTCTGACAGCTGATGAGAAAGAAGTATCAGCTGGCATAACTGAGCATCAAACTGGCTTTTGGATATAGCATAGGACCCTCTAGCGGCCCGCTGAGCTCTCTAAGGTTGTTTAATAATACTATCTCATAAACACTTAGGAAAAAATACAAATAGAGGAGTGGGCAGTACATAAGTGATGCCTTAGACCTTGGTTGACATAATCAACAGGATTCTATGCTAAGTCATTATTCAAGGAATACCGTGGGAATAGGAAAGAGGGAACTAAACTGCCTAGGTCTGGAAGAAATTGTTTTGTTTAACATGTGTGATAGATTTTATCATGCTAGCAGCTTGTTTATGAAGTTGCTGACCAGCATGATTGTTTGATTAGCAATAATTTTAGGAGATATGAAGCCTTCCAGATGGTCTCAAAGATATGGGAATCTCCCTGGCTCTGTGCATGCTATGGAGGAGGCAATGTCTTTCTACTACCCATTCTTTGTTTCTTGAGTTGAACAGAACCACCTGTTTATCTCTTCTCCTACTCACCAGCTACTTAACTGGCTACTTCACATATCCTGGTGAAAAGGCAGAGTCAGTTCTTAAAAAGTCTTGCACCTGGCTTCCAGAATTATTAAATCCTAAGCATTGTGTTCACTGGTGTCAGTGAAAGGTGGGACAATACCAGAAGAATACATTGTGTTACTGTGAGTTTCACACACTTTTTGGATGCACAGAGGGAAAATGTATCTTAATGTAGGATGTACAGGCCCTAGAAGCTTCTAGGGGCCTGGGGGCCAACTTGACATCAGCCAGTTCAAACTGGTTATAACTGATACCTTAAGAGATGTGCTCATAGCACTTCCTCGTAGCCATGAGGGCCCCATGCGTGGGCACTTCCTCATAAACAAACCTGAGGTCTGCCTGGGGCCTTGGAAACAGAGGCAAAGTCCTGATGTGAGGGGACCTGGACCAGTGAAAGACAACCATACAACACCAGCAGATGCCAACAAAGCAAAGTCCTCCCTAGCTGGGAGGAGGGTATACATGGCTTGCCCCTTCCTCAATAAATTGTACTTATTTCAACTAGTCTCTGGAGCCTATGACATTGAGTCTTCATCTTCTTACTCCCTCCCCCAAAAGGGAACTAGCAGGGCCCAAAGCATAGGCAACCCCAACACCTGAACTGTAACAAGTATTTAGAAAGTATTGTGTAGCTTATAATGGAGTAGAATATTAAAATATTCCTGCAATTCAGTGTATGCCTATGACACATGCTTTATGTATTCTGTAGCTCCCTCTGTACTACTTTCCCATATTGAAAGTTTGGATAGTCACACTGTGTTTTTTTTTCAGAATAGTTGCATTTTACAACACAAATATGACACATTGTAAATAACAGAATGCCGCCTTTCTTCAGGACACTTCATGTCCAAGATTTCATGCTACTTTCCATTTGCTAATTGTGAAGCCTCCGAAGAATAGTACAAGCAAATCTCCAGCTGCAATAGAAGGAGAGAAAAGAGCCCCTGGAAACCAAATGGGACAAGGGATGTGGAGCAACCACTGAGGGAGGGCACAGTAGACGATGGGAGACGTGTGAGGTCCAGTTGTGGGCATCCCAGAGGCGGAGACCATCATCAGGCCTTCTGGGAATAGACGTGTTTCTAAAAATCTAAATGTGAATACTTTTCTGGCACATTGGAAACTACTTCACTGAACATGGTGGGAACTCAACTCATTTTAACGACAAATGATAGCGTTTGGGGGTCTGTTCTGAGTCATTGGCTCTCTGCCACACATGACATAGTCACAAAACGAAGGCAATGTAGTGAGATAAGAACGGTCAAAGGAGAAACTTTCTGGGAAAAAGTTTGCTGACAAAGAACTGTTGAAATAGCCGTAGAATCTGATTACAGCTACTTCCCAGAGTTCATGCTCAGTGGATCATTACAGACAAGTGACCTCATGCCATGAGAGAATACCCAGGGCATCCATGTAGTGATAGGTGACCACCTATAAACAATAAGGAGGTAGTTTAAAGAATGAGTAACTACTGGTGAGACATTGAACATGTTGGAAGCTCTTACATTTGCAAAGAAGTTAGTATACTGCAGGCCCTCATGCTCGTTGATACAGTTGTTTTCGCTAACAAGAAAAAGCTTTCCTCACTACAATATTTGGTGGACATTGAAAGATGGAGAGAATATAGCTGGTAGAGAGAATTGGAGCATAAGCGGCATTTGATCACAGACTCTGCCCCCTGTCATGACTTTGAAACAGTGTCTGATGGGTGGAAATGCTTGCCATATAATGCAAATGGATATCATGAAGTAAAGAAAATATAACTTTCACTGTGGAACTAAACATGCTGGTACCCAGAAATAATATTCCTGCATATCAATCATGGCATACTATCTCTGCATCAAGAGGTAAATGGCTTTCTGTTAGTGTCCTATGTCTCCTTTCCTAACCTTTAATGCTGTTTTAACAATTTTAAAAAAAAAAGTCAAGCACTCAAAAGTGGTTGGACAAAAGGAAGGGACCGCATTTACATTTAACATTCATTCCCCTAAAGACTATTTGGATGTTAAACTATTTCTAAACTTTTTTTATATTGTTTCTATTTTCTAGTTACTGTGATTAAAATAACAATGAACGTGGTTGAGTAAGTTATCTGTAGAATAGGATGTCAAATTCTTTAGGCATATGCCAAGGAGATGTATAGCTGGGTCATATGTTGGGTTTTATTTTATTATTATTTAAAACATTTTTTTCCATATCCACTTCTGCTTCCCCCTCCCTTCCCTCCTCCCAGTCCCTCCCAGTCCTCCCTCAGCCTCCTATTCCCCAAGGAGGGCAAGGAGTCCCAGGGTAGGTCAGTTCATTCTGGCATATCCAGCTGAGATAGGTCTGAGTCCCTCATCCCAGTACTAAGGCTGGGTTAGGTGTTCCTCTGTAGGGAAATGGCTCTGAGATGTCAGTTCATGCACCAGGAACACAGTCTGATTCCACTGCAAAAGGCTCCACAAACTCCCCATGCCATTTTGGAAGGTTTAGTTCCTTTCCCTAAAGTTTCCTCAGAGATTGTTTTTGGGTCAATGAGCTCCCAAAAGCTCAGGACAGCAAGTCTCTGTGGGTCATCTCCTTATGATCCTGATCCCTTTGCTCATATTCTCTCCTTCTCCTTATCTCTTCAGGTGGACTGGGAGCTCAACCTGGTTCTTAGCCTCTATCCATTGCTGAATGAAGGTTCTATGATGACAATTAGGGTGGTTATCCATCTGATTATAGGGAAAGTCCCATTTAGGAACCCTCTCTACTATTGCTTGGAGTCCTAGCCAGGGACATCCTGCATATTCTTGAAGGTTTCCTTAACAGCAGGTGTCTTTCTGACCCCACAGTGTCTCCCTCTATCAAGATAACTATTTTTTAATCCCTTTCACTCAACCAATCTGAATACAAATATTTGTTATTTTGTTACTTAATTTATGCTTTGACTTTCATTTATTTATTAAGAAGTGTTTTATACATATTCAGATCTCATTATTTTGGGATACATTGCTTTCTCTTTGTATATTTCTAGAAGTATGGAAAATGTAAATTATTTTGAAACAATGAAATGATTGTTAAGTGTATGTGTCCTCATTTTTATGTTATCAAAAGTAGTCTATCAAACTGCTTGTTGTAGATTAAAATGGCCTCCTAAAGATTTTTGTGCAAAAATAAAATTAAATAAATGAAATAAAATTTCATTTGTAATGACTTGGAGCCATATTTTGAAAGCTCTTTGCTCCCCTTATGTCTATTTTAGAATCTATAAACATTTTTAATAAAATAATTTAAATCAAAATTTTCTAAAGAAAACAAAGTTCTTAGCCATAGACAGTTCTTGCTCAGACATTTTTGTGCAGCCTCTTTGTCTGAACCTTGCTGTGTCACTGAACTTGAGGAATGTTGGTTCCTGAGGACTATCTCCAAGTAGGGAATGCCACTCTTCATGCAGGTTTGTGTCCCTTGGCCTGTTGAGAAATGCTAACAGTTCCAGTACTATCAGCACCTCACATGGCCAAGTTCAACAGGTAACAAAGACTTCTAAGAGGTGATAACAAGAGATGAGACATTGGAACACGTTGTCTCCTGATGACTTGCTGTTCCCTTCCTGGGTAACTGTAGGCTCCATCAGCTGCTGTCTAGGCCCAGTGTTACTCATGCTACAACTCTGAACAGGCCTTGTTTGCAAGCCAGTGTAGATATTTCATCAATCATTATTTTGTCCCAGCCCTTCTGCCTAAGATTCACAAAACAAACCTTTCTCTAACAAAGTGATTCTCAACCTATGGGTCATGACCCCTTAAGAGGACAAACAACCTTCTCATAGGGCTTGCCTAAGACTATTCTGTGTATCAGATATTTACATTTCAATTGATAACAGTAGCAAAATTGCAGTTATAAAGTGGCAATAAAACAATTTTATGGTTAGGGTCATCATAACATGAGGAACTGTACTGAAGGGTCATAGCATTAAGAAGGTTGAGATCCACAGCTAAGGTTAGTCTTTAAAGCAACTCCCATAGCTTGTGGCAGAGTAATAGGCAGGTTTCTGCAAGCCCCATCCCCCTTGCCTCACGCCCCACACCTTACCTCTTCCTGCAGCACAAACTCCAAGTCATATGAACTTGGACTTCGGCTCCTTTTTCTTTGCCAAGATTCATATTATTGAGCAAGTGAGGAGAGCTGAGCCAAAACAAACCAAGTGACTATACAGCACGTTGTGTGGTGCAGAGCTAGCACTTTGGATATTGTGTAATTAAGGCCATAGTGAGCATCATCACACGGAGAATTAGACTCCAGATTATGACAGAAATAAATCTGCTCAGCTTTGAAAACTTTCCTTAAAAAGAAATAGTTTGGTACCAAAATGTGTGCAGGAGGGAACGAGCTTGTGCCTTTGACACAGAAAGTAGATAACACCTGTCAGGAGAATACAAAGCACCTGCTGGGCTGCCGCTGGGAATAAGTTTGCAGCTGGCTGTAAGGGACACTCTCCCATTTATGGCCTGTGCCTTCAGCCTGTAGGGAAGTTTCAAAGTGGACAAAGCCTTTCACAACTTGGAGGCCCCCAGTTATGGAATTTTTGTCACACTGTAGAATGTTCCCTGGGGGGGAAAACAATGCTACATGCTCCATCTTCAGATTTTGTTCTGCCCAGTACTTTGCTATTTTATGGGTTTACAATCTACGTGGTGTCCTTGTTCCTCATATAAAAATACTGCACTGCAAGTCCTAGTACACTGAGTCTGTTCCCCAGAAAGGGAAGCCATCAGAACACTCTCCTGCAGACTCCATACAAAAGGGAAACAGAGAGGCCAAAAGTTGAGAATGATCCACTCCACTCCAGTGCTGTTATTCTTGGGAAACTCATCCTGGCTTTAACTACATCAGTGTCCCATAGGCCTTTATCACTGGCATGTCTTTCATGTTATTTTAAACTTTTTAATAAATTCTGGCGTCTGAAAGAATCAAGTAGAATTGGCACTAGGATGGTACCCCAGTGTACATTTTGCTCATAAAAGCCCCAAAACACATTGAAAGTTCACTCCCACAGCTGCCTTTCTTTTGTAGAACTTCCAGGACAAATTCTGGATCTGCTATTAACTAGCTGAAACTTGCAAGAAAGAATATTGAAAATATGTGGGAATAACCTTGGAATTCACACAGTAGGGGGTCATCTAACTGGGAATATAAATGGAGATGGCTGGTCCTTTTGATCAAAGTATATTTGCCCCTTTCTCTTCTTCTCTTTACAAGTGTAACAAAGCCTGCTCCTCTTTAATTAATGTATAAAGTGCACATTTTATTACAAGTGTAGCCATTGCAAGTAAATATAAATTCACCGTCTATTTTCTGAATGGAAGCAAGATACTTGCATTCATCATATGCAAAGCTATTGAAAGGTAGTGCCAGAAAGACTTTTCTTCTCATGCTTCCTCTGTGCATTCTTTGTGGAAATATGTGCCATATGTCAGGCTGTTTACAGAGAAAATGGATTCCTTTCTGAACCACACATCTGGTAGACATGCCAACTCTGGCAAAGAGAAAAATGAAGACATAGATTTTTCAGCAAATCTCCATATTCACTAATGGACCAGCAGCCATGAATGCCAGCAGCTCAGAGATAAGTATGTTTCTAGAGAGACCAAAGAAAGACCTGTCTTGGAGCTTAGATGAGACCCAAGTTATTATTTATTTGGCTGTAGGTTTGGGAGGGGTTGTTGCCTGGGTTGAAGTGTGAGTGTCCTTCCTAGAATCCAAGAGGAAAAAGGAGAGACCTAGGTGAGATACCCAGGAGCCTGCAAACAAGATGGAAACATGAGTCCCAAGATAAGACAGTGAGAGGTGTGCCTGTTTGGGAGAAGCATGTGACATGCAAATGAGGAAGATCTTCTATCACTGCAGAGGCTCTAAGGTTATCCTGAAGGCCATAGAAACTGTGGGCACTTTGTGATGTTCTGAGGTTTCTGAGGGTCAGTGATATGTATCATAGTTGAGCAAACATTCTGGGTGGTGAACGACGTCAGGCAGAGACCCAGATCAGGAAGAGGGACTGTATAGAGGGACTTGTCCTTCTTTTCACTGACTATATACAGGCTCTTGCAGCAAAAAATATGGGTTTCATTCACACCCAAATGTGGTTCCACGGTTGATAGATAGACTCTGATCACAATACACCCATCCAAACTTTTCCTTCTTACCTCATCACCGGGGGTTTGTAGTAGAAGATTCAAAGCAGGCCTGGAGAAGAAACCTAATGTGTGAATATCTATCCCACAGAGATCTCTTCCTCTCTATCCCTGGAGAAGTTCTCACTCTTGCCAAAGCAGACCACATCTATGTTTTCCATATTCTCTCACTCATACCATTCCGAGCTTCTATCCACCAGCCATCTCCTTCCACTGCACATAGGGCTCTACCATCAAGCCTCCCTTGCATATAGAAATGTTACTAAGCAATTGTAACCTTGATATCAGCTCTCACAAATTGAACTATTACTATATACCTAATATTCTCAGCTTTGTTCATGTTTTTCCCCAATACATCTTAAAATTGATTCTACCAGAATGCACATTTTGTTCTTATTTTTTATTGGTTAAATGTATTCATTGTATTCCCTGACCACAGTTTCCCCTTTCTCCTCCCATCTATCCCCCACCCCAGTTCACTCCTACATTTCTGATCAGAAAGGGACAGGCCTCCATGGATATTAACCCAGCATGGCATATCCATTTTAAAATAAGGAAACTGACTTTTCAGTTCATGTAACTGGTACAAAGTAGGCAATGCTCACTGGTAATGAAAAGGCTCTAAGTAAGCTACCACAGTCTTCAGCCCTCTGAACAGAACTATCAATAAATATCTCATCTCCCCAAAGGGAACCCCAAGGCAGCATATATACCCGGCAGTGACTCCTGCCAGTGCTCTGGTTTAGCTCTCAGCCAGGCTACCTAGAGCTGTCTCCCACACTCCAGAGAGGTCTTCCACCAGTTTCCTGACTCCTCAACTCACTTATCTCAGTACTGGAGGATGGAGCTTGCCCTGCAGGCTTCTGGAATCCTACTAGAACCTCGAGAAGATAATGAACTCTTTAATTTCCTAAAGTCTTCATCTTAATCTGCCCTTTAATGGACTTTACCACCCACAAAGACATTCCTAGCATTCACCCGATCTTTCAAGTCTGAAATCTGAGGTACCATACCATAAGAATTCTTCACTAAACCCTTCTATTTGGTCCCTTTACCTTACCTGGGTCTCTGCCCAATACTCTCCACTACCTAGGACTTCTGGTTCACTGTACATGTCACTGACCCTTAGACACATCAGAGCATCACAAAGTGATAGAACAAAGTGCCTCCACAGTGGTAAGGGATCTCCTCATTTGTCTACCACATGCTTCTCTGGCATATCACTCACCTTCTTACAGTGGGATCTCATGATTCTGTTCAGACCCACTTATCTCATCATACTTCTGCACCTTGTGGATTTCTTGAGGCACATGTAATATTTTTTTTCTTAGCTTGTGGGTATTTCTTGCACTCATTCCTATCCTCCCTTCCTATGGGAGTTGCTGGACAACTTGAGTCTGGGAATGCTGCTTCACAGCAAGGCACTTGTAGAACATGAGTGAGACCCTGGTTTCCATTTCTGTTACTGCAAAAACATAAACAATGAATGAAGTTTGATTCCCCTACTATAGGTTAGGGCACTCTGCTGAGAGTTAGGAGTACAAAGCTACTTCTCCAAGACAGGATCTAGAAAAAAAAAAATGATTGAACAGAAATGGACACCAAAGGACAGTAGATTCTGGTCCTAATATTTAGGGAAGTCCTCCTATCCAGAAACATCTGCTCTAGTTTCCTAGCAGTTCAGAGGCTGAGGTAACAGCCACTGAGGAAAAAAATGGCAATCCCTGCTGCATTCATCCCACTACCAATTTGAAAAAACTAAAGAACACGTGAAGCTGATCTAAATATACATGCTTTCCCACATCTCCGGAACAAAAATAAATCATCACAAAACATTCATCTACTTTTAAAATCACATGAAAAATAAAATTAGATTTTCAATACATTTTAAAAAATGTTTCAATTAATATATCTCTGTGTGTTTTTCTGCCGGATCCTGCAGAGAAATTTGGGGTTACTTTTGGAGTAAACACTATTGGAAAAAAAGCTTGTCATTGTAGTATGAGGTTTCTGGCCCAGACTTTCGGGCCTAACTTCAAAGTTTAGGACCCACAGACCAGCAGTCCCGCAATCCCACAGTCCCACAGAGACACACAGATGCTTTCAATAGTTTTATACTGATCAGCCTAAGGCCCAGGCACATAACTTTCTAGTTCTCTACCCTTCATCTAACCCATGACTCATTCTGTTCAGCCATGGGGCTCGGTACCTTTTCTCACAGCAGCATAGTTGTCCTCTGCCTCTTTAGGCTTCTCTCTGGCATTCTGCTCTGTGCTTCTCAGAGTTTTTCTTAGTCTGGTAGCCCTACCCACACTTCCTGCCTGCCTTTGGCCAATCAGCACTTTTTATTAAACCAATGGGTGGGACAATTATTTACCATGAAACAACACAATCCCTTACATATCCCTTTTTCTCTTTTTAAAACAAAAAGAACTCCAAATCTAATATTCTTTTCTCCCCTTATCTATAGTAACTTATAAACAACACTGTAAATAAACACAAACATCCATAATCCATGTGTGAGCGTCTTTCTCTAGGCTACTTCCTGCTGAATGGGGACGCTGGCAATCCCATAGGAATCCAAAGAAAAATGTAGGATTATGGACAAGTCTTTAGTGGAGTAGTCTATAAGGCTAGGTCATCACAGCCAGTCTCCTTAAAATTGTTCTGGATACAGAGCTCAGGAAACTTCAACATAAGTGTTCTGAAATGTTGAATCATCTGGTACATCCATTTCCATTGGAGATTTTTCAGGGGGTCTTCCTCTATCAAACTTTATGTTCTTTATCCAGAAATAAATCCACAATCTTTCATTTTCTTTGAAAATAAAAGGAAAACCTCTTCTCCAAAGTAGCATATCTTTGCATTTCAATAAATCATCACAAAACATTCATCTACTTTTAAAATCACATGAAAAATAAAATTAGATTTTCAATACATTTTTAAAATTGTTTCAATTAATATATCTCTGTGTGTGTTTTTCTGCCGGATCCTGCAGAGAAATTTGGGGTTACTTTTGGAGTAAACACTATTGGAAAAAAAAGTTTGTCATAGGTGCCACCAGAGTACACTGAAGCAGGGCTACATTCAGAGGGCCAGTATTGTCTTCTCTCCTTTTTTATACTCTGTTTCAGTGTAAGACAGAGGCAACTGTCTTTGAGAACATCATACACCCTTCAACTGCCCACAGACTCAACTAGCAGCTAAAAGACAGACCTTGCCCTAGTTGGTATTCAGACATCCAGGACAGGGTGGGGGCATACTGCTCTAACAGAGATGAGGAGACGTGCTTGGCCCCAGGCCTGCTGCTTCTAAGAGAAGACGTAGAGGGCAAGAAGAAGGAAGATACAAGGAAAGTCATCATCACTGGGAGGCCTTCGTGGAAATGCTCCTTAGCCTGATAAGCTCAGACGGCTTGATATCACCCCCTTACTTGCTCCTTTCATATATCTTTTATGAAGGAACATTAATACTGATCCACACTTCAAAAGCGGAAACTGAGATTTGGGAAAGCTGCTCAGCCTGCCCAGCTAAATCTAGGATTCTATATCCCGTACTCTGAACAACTACACTTGGAGTGTTTAAATCTACAAATGGTATTTACATATAGCATATCCTGAGGAATAAGGGAGCACTGGGTATAGGCCTCTATAAAATGACAGTCATGGTTTTTTGTAACTGTTATAACCATAAATCAAAAAAATGAAAAATATTAAGATCTGGGCAAACAACAAGCAATAAATAAATAAATAAACGTATAAGACCATGCAGAGGAACTAAGTTTAAACAGATTACAACCATTCTTTGCTCTATACTAAATGTTCTGTCCCTGGGGCTTCTCTCAGTGTTCCATTGGCCACAAATGCCGCACCCACACTTTAAACACCCCAGGATGCTCAGGTTTCAGCAACTAAGGATTGCTTTTATTAACCGAAGATCCATCTTACAGAGAAACCACATGGAATGCTTTCTTTTCTTACCTAATTTCTCTCTGACTAAGGAATTCAGCTTCCAAAAGACCTCCCAATTGCTCCACTGCTCTGCCAAAAATTAAAAAAAAAAATGTCTAGAGTTTTATTTCCTTGAGTTTTACAGTTTATTCGTGTAGTTCAAACATAAGCAGTACTTGAGCAAGTTTAAGTTCTTTTAAATGTTACATTAAAATAAAAGAGTAGTGAGAAAAATATCAACAGATAAAAAAATGCCCAGCCATGCTGGCATAGACAATAGCAGACTGTGTCAGGTTGTAGAGTCTGCCTTGCTGCTAGGGCTCTGCTTGTATTCTATTGAAACAGTGTCTGGTGTGAGGATGAGACACACTAGGGTTTTTGCCACCACAGGTGCCTGGAGAGATGGTAGTGCTAACATCTGTACCTGGCATGTCTCCCAAAAGCTCCGGTGTTTAAGGTTTTGGCCTCAGGTTGTAATATAATTTGGTAAATATCACAATATTTCAGAGGTGGAACTTAGATTACTAGGAGTATGCCATGGAAGTGGATGCTGGAATACAGTTTCTCTCAGCCACCACAACATGACCAGCTTTTGCTGCTCTGTGTCCACACTACGATGCTACGATGTCTGAGCCACAGTTCATCCAATGCAAGAGTCCATATAGCCTCAAGCTCAAGCTATGAGTCACAACAGACTTTCTCTTCCCATACGTTGTTTACTCAACGTGCTTTATCACAGTGATGTAAAGCTGACTAATATGAATGGCATTTGACTTTGGTTCATTCTGACAAATGCAAGTAGTATGAACTTCCTGTGAGCAATTTCTGCCTCCCTTTCCCTAAAGAAGATGGGAATCAACAATTCACCCTCCTCTTGCCACTCACCACTGCATGACCTCAGCAAGCAGGTTCTTGGGCCTGCCTGTTATCTACAGATGAGAAGCAGCACACAAGAATTCCTGAGGCTTTCTTTGAGTTCCAAATATTGCTGACTTCTCAGGCCATATGAAAAGCTATCCAGTTCCTGAGGCTGACTTCTTACTCTCCCTGGTGCTTCTGCCTTATGGGATTAAGAACAGGACTCCTCAGACTGCAGGGCTAGACATTCCACAGTACCCAGCTGGACAGTGACAGATCCCAGAGCCATGAGAAATCTAGCTGATCTTTCCCAGAGAGATAAGCAGGAACTTTCCAAGTGCAAAATAATCTAACATTTTCTCACAACATTCAAGAATGTTCCCAATAGGACAAAAGATAAAAATATGAGCATCTTGAAAGTCTGAATTTTTACTTTTCTTTATCAAGATGAACCACTCAAATACAAAGGGGGCAATTTAGCAGATTTGGAAGGCATTGCTGCTTCCTGTGCCCAGTGGCTCCTTAGATTTTCCTCCTTATTGCTGTTTGCAGAGAGTATAGCACTTCTCTCCTCAGAAAGTATTTTAGGTGGCAAGTAGAGCTGGATTAAGTAGTGCCTAGCTGCACAGGCTCTGGGTTTCTATTAAAATAAAAGGCCCTAAAGTAAGACATTGTGTATGTTTGAGGCTTTTTAAGAAACCATTTTTCATTTCTTATAGTTCATCATGCACCACTGTAGGCCTGTAGCAAAAGGGTTGCTAAATACTGGCAAGTACAGATAAATGTAAAAAAAAAAAAAAAAAAAAAAAAAACCTAGGGTTTTTTTCTTTCTTTCTCTCTTCCTCTCTCCCTTTTGACTCCTTCCCCGTTCCTTTCTTTTTTCTGTCCATCTGTCTGACTTTTTTTTCTTTCTTCCTTTCTTTTTGAAAGTATGTCTCACTATATGGCCTACACAGGCCTTAGACGAATGACATATTCCTGGGTGTAGCCTCTCAAGTGCTGAGATTGCAGGTGTATGCTACCACACACCTGATTTAGAGCTACCCTTCTTTTGGATATATCTATCAAAAGACAACCTGAGGTTCTTTGTAATCTACACTGAAGTATTATATTTATGTGCATATGTATTTAATGATGTTTTAAGAGTTGAAAGATTTGTCCCTTGTAAGGTATTAAATAATAAGAAGCATATAATAATACAAAGGTATTTCCTGGAAGTTGAATTTTGCAGAAAAAAGAATTGTAGGTAGTTCAAACTTAAAGTTTAACATTGTGTTGTTAAATCTGGCTGCTAACTCATACTATGACTCCAGTTCTGTGGACAAAGAACTGTCTGTTGGAGAGACATTGCACGCAGAAAAAACTCAGGTCAAAATGATAAAAGAAATATATAACTTTTGAAGATGTTCAATCCTAAAGCCCCCAATTCAGGTATCATTAGAGACCTCAGAAAGCAGCAGGAAAGTATCAGCATGTCATCAGCATTAATTAGTGGTAAGTTCCGACACCAGGTGTCTGATGAGTATTATCTCAGCCTTCAGGAATAAGCCTGGAAGGCAAGTTCTTATTTTCCACTTAAAATGAGAAAAACCAAGATTCAGAGTTGGAAAAACACAGTAAGCTCATCAGTAGGAAACGCTGAATTCAGGTGGTAAGCCTGAAATAACTGGTTTACAGACTGGAATTTTATTTGCTCTGCTTTCTGCATATTTCTGGTACTTACTGTGTGGTGTTGATTCCAGGGAACATTTACCCTAAGAATTCAGTAGACACAAAGGCTTGAAGGATACATGCCTTTAGTTTTGATGTGAATCCAGGAGGTTTTTGAGTACACATGACAGAATCCAACTTAAAGTAGCATGCCTAACACAGGAAAGCAATTAGCTCCCCATCTTTGGGTCACAGATGATTATCAATATGCCATGGTCTTTAAGTAGCAAAGGAGGTCTACATCCCCCTAAAAATGCAAAAATCCCTACCACATTTTCACTGTTCGTATTTATACTATCTCTAAGCTCAGTACTGTAATAATACTGATGGATATTATGATTAGAAGGTCTGTAGTCGTGTTCTAAGCAATCAAGCGTGTCTCCAGAGCATTAAGGTGTGAAAAGTTTCATGTGTGCTAGGAAAGTTGAAGGGCTTTACTCCAACTTCAATTAAGAAAAAAGTAGTGGGTATACATTGCTCGAGAGATAGCTACTATGAGGCCAGCTTTATAGGAGAACACTAAAAATGCCAAGCAGGAGACATGCTGTGCAATTTACATTTAAATATCATAAGAATGATTTTGGACATTTATCATGTCAAGAACTCCAAAGTGCATTACCCAATTTAAAAATAATGGCAGTCAGGTTTTGCGTATTAATGAGACTGTGATCGTTTACTTGAAGTTCGGTAGAATCGGCAAAAAACAGCTAAAATCACTTGCAGTTCTTCCAGAGACCCTGAGTTCAATTCCAAGCACTAACATCAGTCAGCTCACATTCTCTTATAATTCTAGTCCAGTGATTTCTTAAAGATGAGAAAATAGAGTATATTATTATGGAGAAATGAAGGGGAATCTAAAATAGAAAAGTCAAATGAGGAGTGGAGGTCCGGGCAAAAGAAAGTATGGGGTAGAACAAGTAACACAAAGGGCTATTTGAAAAGCCTAATGAACCTGCTATAGAAGCTTCTAAAATATATGCTTACATGTAAGTGACTCAAATTAAGTCACCATATAATTGGGCAGATAGTGCCACAACTAGACATGCCACCAAGTAAGAACAGAGTGCAAGGAATGGTCAAAGCAACCCCATGGATCACACCTAGAATTCAAACATCAACTTTTATTGCCAAACCTATTTGTTTCTCTCTGCAACCTGATGGCAAAGCCTTACTGATGATGACAGCATCCACCTAGACACTATGTGTATCAGCATTCATGGTCCTCTGCATGATACCACAGGAGAATGTTTATCATCAATATCATTGAGCTACAAACCCTAAGAACCACAATAGCAACCTGACTGTAAGATAGACTGGTACAACACTTGCACAAATGTTTTGTGGGTAATCAATTAATTTCTTATTGGATTTGAGCTCACTTCATGAGATGCAGTTCATACATGACATTGGATTACATCCAACTGAGTTTTTAGACAGAGGGATCCCATGGGACTCCCCAAACAACCAAGGCTGTTGCCAAGATAGTAGGCTGTTTTCCAATAGATTGACATCAAGGTCCCAATTCTGAAGACAGAGCTCATATAACTCATTGAACATAGAGAGGTCATTCTGGTGCCTACAGAGACCTTCATTCCATGTTCTAATATCTTTGGTACAGGAAGGTACTCTGCATGTTACTGTAAAAAAAGAAAAAGGTAAATACCAACCCAGCCATAAAACTTTGATCTATAATATAATAGGGCAATGGTGACAATAACCAAGAAATGCCTGATTTGACTTAAGACTCACTCCATGAGAGGGAACTTATATCTGACATTGCTTGGGTGATCCAGAACAAGAGATTACATAACTGAGAGACCTATGGTAAAACCAGACACTACTGGCTTTAAGGAGGAAAGGTAGAGGTAAAATGACTCCTAATGGGATTCTGCCACACTCATAGATCAGTGCCTTTTTAGCCATCATCAGAGAAGCTTCCTCCTGCAGCAGATTGGAACAAATACAGAACCAGACATTATAAGTGGGAGGGATTGAAGTGGGGAGGAAAAGGGGGGAATGGAGAGTGAGAGTTTTTGAAACACACAGCTCTAAATTGGATGTCCCAATCATATATCTCCCATCTGAATTCAAAGAACCCTCCGGAAGAGGAAGCAGAAAGAGTATAAAGCCAGCAGTGATTAAATAAATAAATAAATAAATAAATAAACAAAACAAAACAAAGCAAAACAAAAAAAACAGGAGAACGGGCCCTCTAAATTAAATGAGCAAAGCTCATATGAACTCAGAGACTGAAGCAACAAAAATTGGGTCTACGTGGATCTGCATTAGGTCCCCTGAATATATATTAGAGCTTTCAGCTTAGTATTTTTACGGGATTCCTGATTTTGTGAACAAGTTGATCTCTGACTCTTGCGCTTTCTTTTCGGGATCTTTTCCTTCTGTTGGTTTGTCTTGTCAGACTTCATTGTGATGGTTTTGTTTTATCTTATTATATTTCATTTTGTTATGCTTGGTTGTTACTTCTTAGAAGCCTATTCTTCTCTAATGAGAGGCATAGATGGAGTGTATCTGGGTGGGAGGG
The DNA here is from genome assembly GCA_033318265.1 of Phyllotis vaccarum. NCBI lineage: Eukaryota > Metazoa > Chordata > Mammalia > Rodentia > Cricetidae > Phyllotis > Phyllotis vaccarum. Next base: position 180,983,560 of record JARWLC010000002.1, read on the forward strand.
GAGATGAAAAAGAGCTTAGAGTAGTAGAGGGAGGAAAAACTATAATCAGGATATATCTTATGAGAAGAGGATCTATTTTCAATAAGAGGAAGAAATGCTAGAGCCTCAACATGCAACCAATACCAAACTTGCCAATGAGGCTTTCTTTAAAGAGGTCTCATGCATTAAAGATGGCCTTAGCTTCTCATCCTCTTTCACCCCCACCCTGAGGTATGGGCCACCACTTCCCACTTATTCAGTACCGAGAATCAACTCTCAAAATTCCAGGGCTATGAGCCTCATAGAAAAGCACTTTAAAAACTGAGCCACATCTCTAGTTCCCTTCAAAGATGGTTCTGAGATTCTTTTTTTAAGGGCATTTCAGAACTCACTGAGTGTCTCAAGGGAACAGTGTGTATCATTTTGGATTGCCCACATATCATGTGCTTGCCAGTCACTGTGGCTGAACACAAAAAGATCACACAGCACAGTCCCAGAGAAACAATTTTGAAGTGGAAAGTGTTGAAACATAACACAAAAAGTCAACACAGTCACCCAAACTCTCCGAGTGCTTCATTTTGTAAGTCATCGGAAGTAACGGTGAGTGGCTTTAAAATATTGGTGTGAGGAGAAAAACCTGGAATTAAGTAATCATCTCTATTTCTATAACACAATTCCTTAGACCAAGTAGTTTATAGAGAGCATGTTTCACTTATCTTATAGATGTAAAACCTTGAAAGGCTATTGGCATCTTCTGAGAGTCTGGTCTCTTTCCCAAGATAGTGGCAAAGACAAGATTCTACTGCTCTGGTTACTTTCGTAGGTGATATTACCTCCTCCTCCTCTTTTGCCACTCTGCTATTTTAAGCAAGATCCCATCAGCAAATAACTTTTCAAGAAAACCACAATTGGACAATAGGAATTTTATCTCTCTGACCTCATCTAATCCTACTGACATTTCAAGGACTAACGTTTACAAAACATGAACATATAAATTTGGAAACTAAGTTTCTAACACATGAACTTTTAGAGCACTTATGTAAACGATAGCAAGTATTTCAGGATCCAATCAAATATGAAGAATGTTGACATTAGGACCCAGTGTCAGTAAAGATGGTGTTAAAGAGATATAAATATTAAGGGCCAAATAATTGAAAGATTTTAGCATATTTGATGATAAGTTCAGTGTGTCTTACAAGTCTCTACTTTGAATTACTACATTTGAAAAAATGGGGTTAAGAGAAAATGGCCAGTCTGTACATAATATCTGTTACAGAAATGTGCTGCATCTAGGAGTCTATGCTGGCTCTATTGAAGATCTGCATCTTAACGTAGAGCTGATCAAGGACTAAACATGTACAAAATGCTTGGGTTATTTTCAGAACTAAACGAAACAAGTCAGCTAGTAAGCAAAGGGCCTTAAATTATCAAACATATGTATCAGGTGTTGAGGTGACCCTAGTTCAGGGTCAGTTTGGGGTTGCCTCTATGTTCAGAGCCCCGCTATTTCCCCTTGGGTAATGGGGAAAGACAGTGTGGAGAGCAGCAACACAGCCTCTGGGGGCAAGTTGAAACAAGCCAGTCCAATATTATTAGAAGGGGAGAACTTTAAATACTCTTTTTATCAGACACTCCTCCAAGCCAGGGGAAAGAGCTTTGATTTAATGGCATCTGTGGCTGTGGACGGTGGCATCACCCTTGTCTAGAAATGTTATATCCAGCTCCACCCTCATCAAGGTCCAAGGCAGACCCCAGACTGGCTTATGTGGAAGTGCTTAGCAACATGTGTCTTAAGACACTAGTTATCACCAGTTTGTACTGGCTGAGGCCAGGCTGGCCTCTAGGTTCTTAGAAGCATCTACATGTCCACTCTTTTCTTTTTATTTATAGGTCATGCTCAGTGGAAGCCAGGGTGCTTTGCCCTGACCTTGTTGACTCCACCTTAGGAGGGCTAAGCATTTTGGACTACACCTGTCATAGGCTGACTTGCCAAACAAGCCATTTGCCCTTCTCTGGACAATAGTCCTCAAGAAGTACCATGTCTGAGGAGCAAGCAGTTCAGGTAGCAGCCTTAGGCAGTAGCCTTTTAAATCTCAGTAAACTATGCATGCATTACCTCTCTAGGAGTGCCTTGATTTGGGTGACTAAGAGCCATTAAAACCTAAGGGTAGCATTGGTGTCCACTCTTTGCTGGTAAATATGCTGTAGAAGACACTTAAACAAGAGAAAAATTTAAAGTATCACTTTTCTCAGCAGTGCATATGTAAAGATACGTGAGAAATCAAACAGTTCTTAAAGACTATTTCATATGTCAGTCAGGAAATCAGTTTCTAGGGTCATGGCTGGCCTCCTGGTTACACTTAATTGATGGATTTTTTTTAAAGTGAAATGAATAATTAAGAAACTTATCTGACTAGGTTCATTTTATATGCCAGTCAGCTTCTCTCTGATGAAATACTGGTAACCCTACAGGGAGTGAGATAAATGGCCTGGTATTTGGGATCACAGGCTAATAATGACATGTCTTGTAGTAAGAAGTTTCTGGCCCAGCCTAGCTTCAAGGTCATAACCTACCCACAGCCCTTTGCCCCAAAGAATCACAGAGAAGCTTATATTTATTACAAGCTGTTTGGCCCTATGGCTCAGCTTATTGCTAGCTAGCTCTCACATCTTAACCCATTTGTATTAATCTATGTCTTGCCACTCTGCTCATGGCTTACCTGAATTCCTTTACATCTTCCTCTCTCTGTGGCAGCTCAGAGTGTTTCCCTTTAATTCTGCCCTCCTTCCCCTTTAGCTATGCTTGAATTTCCCACCTGCTTCTAAGATGCCCTGCCATATGCCAAAACAGGTCCTTTATTATTTAATGATAATTCACAGGGTACAGAAAGACATTCCATGTCACTTCCCCTTTTCTATCTAACCAAAAAGAAAGGTTTCAGTTTCAACAGCAAAATACCATATAACAAATCAGCTATCAAGTAAAAATTACAGTTACAATATCTAGTCTATTTGTATCCAGAAAAAATAAACAAACTATTCTATCATTTACCTTATTCTTGTGAGTCCAAGGTTTTACATCTAATTTACTTTTTATAATAACTAAGAAAACTACTTATATCTATCTAATCTTCAACTACATCAAGGACCAAAGAAGGATATAATATTACATGAGTAAACAGGAAGTGCAAGCAACTTCTAAAATCTAGAAATGACAAAGACATCTGGCTACCTGGACAGTCACTCAAAGTTCCCCTGTAGTGTGGGTCATGAATATTCACCCTACAGGCTTAGAGTCTTTGAAATATTTTTCAGTGAAGCAGAAAATTAGAAGAACTGCTCTGCCCATTCTGATGTAATTCATCTGTTTCTTCTCCCTGTGTCCTCCATAATATCTGGCCGATTTCTCTGTAAAGCAGAGCCTGAAGGATCATCTCTGCTTGTTCCGTTAAAGTTCAGAAGTCACTTTTCTATGTGTCCTTCCTGTCCAGTTTATACAGCATACAGTCAGGCAGTTGCGGCAAGAACACTTTCTTACCTAGTGGCTAACTTTTGCCACAAAGAAGTTCAACTGTAAATGTAGTTTCTTCAGTGCCCATCATCTTCTCTAAAGTAGACTGGTGCTGCCAGGAGCAGATGTCTCATTGTCATAAAAATAATAAGAACTTATGTTATTAAAATACTTTAAATGCCATATTCTATATATCTCTTCAAACACTTCAGAGATCTGAACTTTAATGGAACAAGCAGAATAAGCTAGTATACCTTAAAAATATATCTAATATGACTATAAGTTTGATAGTAATGTCTAATTACTAGCTTGTATTTTTTATATCATAATTAGCTGGTAATAATTACTTTCATGGACTAGCAATTTGTATTACATTGTTAGATGAACTGTACAGGTACAATACCTTGAAAAAGCATAGAAATACATGTATAGTAGTAACAAAATTGATTTCATCTTTGTATCTATATACAATATTCAAAAATATAATCCAATGTAAAATATTTAAAACTAGTAATTGCTTTATAAAAGTAGATATAAGATCTACTCTTATATTCTATAATATTTGTGTTCCCTTTTCCTTTCTTCTTTTTTCAAACAGAACCCTGAATCTAATTTCCATTTTATAGCTTTTTTCTAACCATAATCAATAACAATTTGTTGCCAATTGCCCTAAACAATGACAATCATCCATAAGCCATTGAACAACCAAAAACCACCCACCCCACCTCTTGTTTATGTTGACGCAGTGTTTTTAAAATTTACTTCCTGCTTTCTGGGGGCAACAATATCTTTAGGGGATCCTGAAAAAAATGTATTAATTGTCAAGTCCTAAAATAAAGCTGTATCATTTGTTGTCCAGTCTCTGTATAATGGAAACTGCATGGCTTGTCTTAAGTCATGGCTAAAGTAGTTCGTGGAGCTGGTTCATCTCAGCTAGACACCTCAAAATTGTCCTTAGCAGTTTGTAGTCCAAATCCAATCTTTCCTAGGTGTTTGTCAGCCTAGTTGCTTTGTCAGAGTCCATGTGAAATTATCATTGTGGGGCCTCTTCTTCCTTTTGGATACTTCAAAGTTCACAATTAGGCATTGTCCTGGATCACTGCAGAAAACTGATAAGAGACTAAAACCTAACACAATGTTCAGAAAGTTAGATAAAGCCCTTTTGCTAGAATTAATTGGAACTCTATATGAACATCAATATCATGACAAAAAGTTTAATAATGTACATAATCTTGTGAATTTTGATATAAACATTTATACAGTATGGGATTAGTAACAATAAAATAGCTCCTTATTTTTAGCTATTCTTCTGTCCCATATCAGGTTGCTCTTCTGATATAATACAGAAATTTTGCATTTTCCTTTAATAAGCATGCTTGGGTTTAGAGAAGAAGAGAGCCACACTCCAACTTCAAAGCCAGCTTAATTTATAATTGAACTGGGAGTTCAATTTTTCTTGTAAACAATGAGATATAGATGTTAAACAGTGGGATTTAACCTTGTAGAGTATATTGGTACTGATAGGTCTGATATTCCTTTGCTTGTAAATTTTTTCTAGATAGCCTTATTTTCTGCTTTAGACATCTAGATGTCCAAGGTCTTTTGACTTCTTGAGGATGGATATTTATAGTTTTCTGTAAAGACAAAAATAAATGACTACCCAACCCTTTGTTTTTCTTACAACTTAAAGGATTGTCACATGGGTGAATTTCTCATTTTCATAAAGTTTCTCTGGTTGAAATCTTTATTAATTTTGATCCATAGCTTTTCTTCACCAAACTTATTGTCAGTGATGATTCAGATGACTATGAAGTGGGCACCTACCCACTGTTGGCCTAATTGAGATTTAATTAATGACTTCCTGGGCATGATGCCTCTGCATCATTTGATTCAAGGACTCAGCAGTTTGAGTTAGTGAAACTGCTCTAGCTGTTGCTTCTCTTATTGCCAGTAACAATGGCAGTTGTAATTAATTAGTATAGAAAAGAGACAACACATCTTGAGTTTTCTCTATGGCCAGAGTTTCTTGATTTGTTGCTGGACAAACATCTCTGGAGGGTACCCAAATTGACTTTGTGGCATCCTGGGGAAAAAGCTTACCCATGTCCTCAGGGAGGAACCAGGTGACTTTCATTGAAGAGAAATGGGATCGCTCCACCTGACAAATGACAGTGAAATATCCCTAGACTAATGTGCCAGCACTAGGGATATGCTACTACTTGTACACCAAGCTCAATCCAGCTTCCTCAAAGTTGAGGAAATCAATGTGAAAGAGAACTTCCACTTCTCTCTTAGTGATAGTATCTTTGCCAAAGCTTCTTAAGGGTATTAGCATCTGAAAAAGCTAAGGTTGCAAATGGAGTAGGATTTGAGAAAGGAACTGAATGGATGGGAATCTAAATTGGAAGAGATGAGAGCTCAAGAGAAATCTATCCTTTTGGTAGATGACTGTAAATTGTGTCAGTAAATCTAACAACTATCTCCTGGAAAGAAATGGAGTCAACCCATAATGTCTGAGCATTCCTTAGTGGGAATGTAAGAATAAATTTATCTGGCTCTCTCCCGTATGTTCCTCAAGCTATCATTTTCGCCTTCAGTCCCAAATGTTTCTGAAAAGTTTGGTCAAATTTGTAAGTCACTTATATAAGTCAAAATGGGCCTGATGAATCCACCCCAAGGGACCAGCTTGAGAAAGCATTCATAAAAATACTTTAACTCTCCAGAGTATAATTGCTAGCAAGGACAGATCAGGCTTTTGGCACTACAAGCTGATGATGGATAATGTTGTAAGTATACTCCATAACACATTTCTTGCTTTTGGGGTAAGCTTTCTCCTCTGTGAGAGATGTGTGGGACCCTCTAAGAGTGAAAACAAATTCTTCATCTTCATCTGTTATAATTCTGTTAGTGAATATTTATCTTTTATATCTAGCTTAAAGGAGAGAGAAAGAATATCCTTGGCGATAACAATCACAAAAAGGAAAAGAACTGAACCTTATCTGGCACCACTATTAAGCTTAATGAGGCCAAATCTCAGAAAGCATTAATTTAACATGATGCTGTAAGTAGGCTGAGTCAGAATGTGCCAGTAATAGATAATCCATATAATACACCAATTTGATGTCTTTAGGGACATTGACCAGAGCTTATGCAACATAAAGTTGGCACATAGAAGTATTATTTTTCATTCCTTATGGTAAAACTGTTCATTGATACCTATTAGCTGGCTTATACATATTAGGCTTCCATATTATGAAGGCAAGATGACCTCTATCTTGGGGTTCCAATAGAATTTGAAAAAAAGAATATTAATGTCCAATATTCCTGTATAATGCAATGAATAAATGTCACTGGGATATGGAAGACTAGACTGTGGCAATCCATCTTTTCCATCTGATAATTTATTGCCCTTAGATCTTGCTTAAAAAAAAAAAAAAAAAAAAAAAAACTTTTTGGAATAACGAAATCGATTGTTTTGCCTGCTTATAGAAGGCTCAATATGACCAGTTTTAGCTATTAAGTAACTAATTTTTTTTTAATATAGATAATTTGGGTTCAATAATGGGCCACTGTTCCATACAGATATCTTGGTCTGGAAGCGAATTAATGGAAATAGGGTTGGACTTTTTAACAATATTGACCTCAGGCAGACAGAAACTGGGAAAACTTCCAGTTCAGAAAAGGAAGTGTTTCCGTTTTAGTTAATACACTTGCAACTGCATTTCTGTCAACCAGTTTCCTAATTGGCTGGCCAGCATGGGCACAGTTGGGTCCATCACAGGGAACAAGCTTTGCAGCAAATATTCAGGGGTAGGCTCGAGCCTTTGCTTCTGAGCCAGGAAGGTCAATTTGCCCTAAGGATAACTTCTGGGGAGGGGCAGATGCCCTGCCTGATGTGTAGGCTGTACAAAAGAGAAAGTTCCTGCCCTCCTTCTTGATAGAAATGGCATTTTCACCCACAGATATAGTTCTCACATATGCTTAGGAAAGATCCTTAGGATCAACACTGCAGCCTTATACCAGAATTTTTCTAGCTCTCCAATCTTTACGATCACAAAGTCTCAGTATAGGGTTTGCTTATCAAAAAGTCAGACCCTCGTTCCATTTCCTGAGTGGCTGCCCTTATGTGGAGATAGAGGGCAAACCTGAGCAGAAGTATTCTCCCTAAAAACTTAAACAGCAAACACAAACAGACACTGGACAAAAGAAAAATTATGTCTCATGAGAAGATTGAGACAGACAGACAACACAAAAGTTAGGGACATCCTATGAAAAATCGCCCGAGGGCCATGAACATCACAACCACACTGAGCTGAGAAAAAGAGAAAGCAGAATCAGGGTGGAAGGGGCAGCCATTCACATCTAAAACAGGGGCAACAACAGCAGGCAAAAATAAAAGGCCAAAATGACCCTATATCAGTCACAGCCCCAAAGCTCCACAAGGTTGGTACCAAATATTGGGGTGACCCTAGTTTGTGATCAGCTACTGGGATCGCCTCTATGCTCAGGGCCCTGCTATTTTTCCTTGATGGAGAAAGATAATGTGGAGGGCAATGACACAGCTTCCAGGAACAAGTTGAAACAAGAAAGTCCAATTTTATTAAGAAGGGGAGAGCCTTAAATACTCTTTTTTTCCCAGCAGGTATCTACGGCTGTCGGAAGTGGTAGCTCTCTGGTCTAGGAATGTTGTATCTGTACTCAGCCCTCATCAAGGCCCCAGGCAGACTCCAGAATGGCTTATATGAAAGTGCTTAGGAGCATATGTCTTAAGGCTTGAATTATTACTGATTGAGGCCAGGCTGGATTCTGAGCCCTTAGGGGCCTCTACAATGAGAGATTATTATATATTTCATGTCAAAATTAGTTAGAAGTGGAAATTGCAGCAAAACAGTAAAGCACCAGATATTAGAATGTCCAGGTAGTCACACCTTTATGTAGACAGAGACACAAGCACAACACAAAGATGCATCTCATTTGAGAGATGTTCACTCAGTGAAGACATTTGCTAGCTAGTTCCAAATTTGTAATAATAGAAAATGCCTCTACAAAAGGCAGTCACCCTTTAGTAACTTTCAGCTTGGACTTTTCCAGCATCCCCAAAAGATACATTTAATAGAGTAAGCAGAAGGTTTTAGATTGTCTAACATTCAGGTCCCTGCAGGCCACAGTAAGGATCACATAGGGCCATATCCAGTCACCTTGAGGAAAAAAATAAAGTGACTTAAACTAGAATTTGATACAACTCTGATGCTCAGCATAAAAGGTAGGCTTTTAAATAGAAGAAATCTTGGAGATTTTTATAAATGTATAGTGTTTTTCATAATTTTTTATCTGATAAATCAAAATATGAAAAATAACCAGAAACACCTGGTGTTAGGAAGTCAATGAATACCAGTATACATCTGAATAAATGCAAGTCCTAATTGCTTGTGGCCAGAAGTGAGGTATCATATGATCAGTGGGCAAATACTAAGGCTGGAAAGTTGCAGACTGAGTCCTCATTCTTAGCAACTACAGGTCATAATAAAACATGAGGTTGGGGAACAAGAGGTAAGCTTGGTTAGTACCTGATTACAAAAAGCTACCGTCTTCTAGACTAGCAGTTGTGCATAATAGAGCACCTGGGCCTGGGCTCCTTGAGGCACTTACAAGGAACTGATCATTCTAGATTTGAATAAAGAAGCCCAACTTACTTCATTGAAATGAAGAGATGTATTAAAGATATTTCCTAAAACTTTTTTTTTAACTTAGCAAACAAATTTTCCAGACCAGAAAGAATAATTATGTCAAATTCATCGCATCTAAAATTAAAAGAAGACATTTCCTTCTAAATCAAGAATTATTGTCACTCCTTTGTACACTGTACAATGAGCCCATGTGCCTCCACCTCACTAAACACAGAGCACCATGAGCCAGTCTAGGATTTCTCCTTTTACCTTGGAAACACATCTACCTGTTTCTGACTTTATGAAAGCTAAAATAGTAATGGCAGTATTTTTTCTCCAAACTGTTTAATGATTTCCAGGTGTTAGTAAATGTTAACTTTTCAAACACTGAATCGGGATAATTTTAAGTAACAGTGACAAAAATCTCTAATATTAGAAAGTTCAGCCATTTATTCATCTTTATTAAAATGCTTTGAGAGGTTGCCTTAAATCAGATAGATATTTACCAACAAGTCAAACATTTCAGGAAAGGAGGTAAAGAAATTAATTTTAAGTATTAATGAAGTTTATAGGACAAAAGGCAAAATAAATTGCCGTAGGTACTATAATTGAGAAGGTTGTTTCTTGTGCTATAAAAGTGTAGAGAAATTTAAAAATAAGTCATATTTTTCTTTGCCCTGTTGGCTGACACCCAGAACTAAGGAAGTACTCATAACAAGTAGACACATTCAGGATTCTATGAGGACAGAAATGGAGGCTTTTTGGAAAAAAAATTCCGGTATTGCAATCATAGGCACACCAGATGATTCAAAATTGTTAGAAAGTTGAGGAACAAAAAAAAAGTAAAACTAAATCATAATACTACCATAAAAATAAGTGTGCATGATCTTATATAAACATGGAGATATAAAACTGGTAAATAGTCAAATTTTCTATACATAAAACAAGCAGGTGGGACTTTACCCTGATAGAGATGTGTGAGGTGTAGTCAGAAATTTTCTGACCCATCTGGGCCCATTGTCCAGAAGAATCTCTCCTACCCAGGGTCCTGCATTATACCAATTATAAATTATTTGTTCTGTGGTTCAGCTATTATCAACTAGTTTAACTTAACCCAACCCACTTCTATGAGTCTATGACTTGCCACACGTTCTGTCACTTTACCTGGGTTCCATTATATCTTGCTTTCTGTGCAGCAGACCTTGAATCTGCTTTATTTGTCTTTTATCTCTGCTTGGATTTCCTACCTGTCTCTAAGATGCCTTGCCATAGGCCAGAACAGTTTCTTTATTAACTAACGGTAATAGAGTATATTCACAGAGTACAGAAAGACATCTCACATCACTTCCTCTTTTCTGCCTAGTTAAAAAAGATTTCAATTCTTGTAGGGGATTGTGTTGTTCCATTGTAAATAATTGTCCCTGACTATGAGCTTAATAAAAAGTGCTGATTGGCCAAAGGCAGACAGGAAGTGTGGATGGGGCTCCAGACTAAGAAGACTCTAGGAACAGGCAGAACAGCAAGAATGCCAGAGAGAAGCCAGAGGAAGCAGAGGACAACTATGCTGCTCTGAAGAAAGATACCAAGCTGCATGGCTGAACAGGAAAAGAGTCATGGGTCAGATTAAGGGTAAGGAGTTAGCAAGTTATATGCCTGGGCCTTTGGCCAATCAGCCTAAAACTATTGTAAGCATCTATGTGTCTCTGTCGGTCTGTGGGTCTGCGGACCTAAACCTAGAGGCTAGGCCCGAAAGTCCAAGCCAGAAACCTCATACTACAATTCTAGCATAGTAGAATTACTTATAATAAAAGAGACGTTAAGCAAGAACTTCTGTTGCTATATCTGGTCTATTTGTATATGGCAAAATTTAAAAAATTCTATCATCTATCTTATTTTTGTGAGTCTAAAGTTTTATATTTAATTTACCTTTTATAATAACTAAGGAAAAATTTGAATTATAACTATCTAGTCTTCAACTCCATCAAAGACTCCAGAAGAATATATTACCTGAGTAAACAGGAAGTACAATACAATCAACTTTCAAAATCTAGAAATGAGAGATAATCTGTTGCCTGGACAGTAACAGAATATTCTTCTGTAACATTGGGGCATCAATCTTCAGGCTATAAGACTAGAGTCTCTGGAAGAATTTTTTGTGAAGCAGAAATTTGAAGGACTGTTCTCATTTTGACAAAATTTGTCAGTTCTATACCTTTCATAATATATCATCTTTGTGAAGCAGAAAACTGAAGAACCATCTCAGCTTGATCTGGCAAAAATCAGTGGTCATTTTCTTAAGGGTCCTGCATATCAGTTCATACATCATACTGTCAAGCAGTTGAGAAAAGAACAATTGCTTGTTCAGTGGGTAATTTTTGCCACAAAGGAAGTAAACTCCATATGTGATCATTCTTGTATATTGACACAAATGTTAAATTATTTTATTTTCTGTTTAAGATAATTTGTATATTGATACAAAATTAAGTCTATGTTTGTAATTTGTACATACTTCTACCTCTGGATAAAATATTTTGTACATTAATGCATATTAAGCATATTGTCAATTGCACTATACAGTTTCTATCTCTGTTTAATTTTGTTTGTCATACTATATACATATGTTCTATTCCTGTTTAAGATATTTTATATAATGATGCATATTTACAATACCATTGTCATTTTGCATTATAAAATTTTACCTCTGCTTAAGATGTTTGTATGATTGCCATACGTAATAACATTGTCCCAAAACTGTACATCTGTTTATAGATGCCTACTTTTACAAAGTAAGTCTTTGTCTTTAAGATAATGAAATTACTGCTCAAAGTTACCTATATTTGCCATGTATTAGACTTGTTAATTAGGTCTTTCAAAAATATCATAAAATATGTCATATAGACAAGAGTCTTCAAACACTTTACTTAAAAGTTTTATTTCTCAGAATTTGTCTTGAGGGACATGATCACTCCTGGCAGCATAATTCCTTTCCCAAGATGATGCTGGGCATCAAAGACACTCCACTTAGAGTTTGACTTCCTTGGCAGATAAGGGCTTAATAGGCAAAAACTTCCCTTGCCTAAATTGCTGACAGTAAGCATGCCATCCTATCTAGATGATCAAGACAAAAGATAAAAGACTGCTAAAACCTGCCAAGACAAGATAGGACAGTTTCTCAATATACCCTGCTTCTAAAAAAATATGATAGATATCATAAGCGTATAGCCAAAAAATTATATGCTCCAACTTTCAAAAAAGCTGTGGGTAACTGTCCAGGCAGTTGACTGTTGCTGTCTTCTTTCTAAATTTTGAAAGTTGCTCACTTGTACTTTCAGCTTACTCAGGTAACATATGTTTCTTCTCAGGTCTTTCATGGAGTTAAAAATTAGATAACTTCAGTTATGACCATTTCCTATCTCAGTTTAAGAGCATTTAGGTACTAGACTAATATTATTCAAAATAGACAGCTTTAGAGTAATCTCTGTATCTTGCCACACATTGATATTCTAGGCATTTAGTATGTTTTGTGTTTGCTGTTCTTGCTAGTTATAGTTTGGTTTTATTTATGTCATTGCCCTGTCTCTTTTCTAGACATTGCTTTATAATTGTTTCTATTTTATATATACGTACAGATAGACAGACAGACAGATAGATAGATAGATAGATAGATAGATAGATAGATAGATAGATAGATAGGTTTAAAACTTTCTTATCAAGACAAAAGGGAGAGACGTAGTGGGATTCAAGTACACCTCCCTCATGTAAGGGCATGGCCTCTTGGCTAGTGTAGGTATGGGATTCACCTATGACCTTCAAAGCTAAAGTCTTGAAGTGTGGCCAGAAACAGCTTAAACATTAGGTTCATGTCCATAGAGCTCTCTCTGTTTTCCCATGGCCCGGAAGAAAGACTCTTTCCATCCACATGAGTGGATCATTCTAGAATTCTCACCTTTAATTGTTGTAAGATATTTTAAAACCTATTTTAATAATTATATTATATAAAGAAGAGAACGTGAACTGAGTATAAGCACTAATTTTATTCAGCTTCATAGCTAGAGATGTAATGGGATCAGCTTCATGCTGTGCCTCAAAATTGTGGTTAACATAAAGTTTCTTTTGTTAGGGCAATTTATCCCAGAAATAGGAGGATGACTAACATTCCAGCATCCCACCGTTGTCATGGAGGCATACACATGATGAGAGGAAAAGTCTAGGGGGACATTGCTGATAGGTAGTTGGAGCTCACAATCTGAAATTCTGTGTTTGTTTTGTTTTGTTTTGTTTTTAATTAAATAGAGCTGGATATGCTCAGAAATAGATGTAAAGACATGAATATTTCTGTCATCACACACACACACACACACACACACACACACACACACCTTACTTCTCCGTAGGATAAGAAGACAAAAGAACAACATGTATACAGTACACACCTAGATCCTCCCCATGGCTAATGAGGATCGAGGCACTCGGGAAGAGTAGCTGATTCTTGGCTTTGATTGGGAAAGGCATCAGAAACAGCTCTTGGTTCCAGAACACGAGAAAGTGCTTTTCAAAACATTTAAAACTCAAATCACAGAAGCGGATCTATGTGATATCAGAGTCAAATTAAGAAAATTTTCCCATAGGAAAAAATGGGGGAAATTCAACCCACAAAATAGTTCGTAACTGTAGCTTGAAGTTTCTGGCCCATCTGGCCGGAGGTCTGGACCTGAAGTGCTACAGCTGCTTAACCCGAAATAATGATCCATACACTTATATTAATTACAAACTGTTTGGCCTATGGCTCAGGCTTATTGCTAGCTAGCTCTTGCATCTTAACTCAAATCATTTATACTAATTTATATTTTTCCACATGGCTCATGGCTTACCTATACTTTTATATCTTTCTCTCTCAGTGGCAGCTTACGTGTCTCCTTGTGACTCTGCCCTCCTTCCCCTTTATTTATGCTTGGAATTTCGACCTACCTATAAGCTGCTTCGCCATAGGCCAAAACATTTATTTTATTATCCAAATGTAATTTGCAGCATACAGAAAGATATCCCACGTCACCTAACCAAACTTAAGGTATTTGTGAGTTTATACTGACATAAATAAGTGATAAAAGTAAAGAAAAAAATTAATTTATCTCTGTGGAGGAACTCTGAATCATTTGTATAAATTTTAAGTCAGTCCATATTCCATGAAGATAAAGGGAAACCTTAAAAATTTACCCTAACTAGGTATCCTGGTCAATGTTCTACTAATATCATGACCCTGGCAACTATTATAAAAGAAAGTATTTAATTGGGGCTTTCTTATAGTTTCAGAGGTGGCAAGTACCCTAAGTATTCTTAAGGGTTTAGTGAGGTACTTATGCCTATAAAATGCATTTGTAGACCAAAAAAAAAAAAAAAAAACCCACACAATTGTAGTTTATCTTGGACACAAGACAAAGGTCTTACCACAGGCATTGTCAGAAGGAACTCTAAACTAAATTTATGTGGATAAACATTGGGAAATCCCTGGTGATTAAAATCTGTTTCTCAATAATGCAGTAGATGAAGTAGAAACTAGACCTATCTTTAAGTAATCTCGGGGCTACTTGAGCCTCCTTCCATTAAACAGGCATTACAAAGAACCACTTATCTGCAGAAAACTAACATTTCCATGTGATGGGCATCTTTTCATTTTATCTCTGTGCCTGAAATCAATGACTCTGAAAGCTAGCAAGAGGTTGCTGCAAAACCAGGATCTCACTGTGGGCCCAGGATGTGGGCCTCGTGTTCTTAAAGAGAAGTTGAGAGGAAGCAAGTTCTACCCAGGGGAGCATGAAGGTGTCTATTCTGTCTCAACCTTGTTTATTTATTCCAAATTTTCCAATTTTAATAAATTTTCTGATATGGGACTGTGTAATATTTAATAACATCCTGAAGTTAACAAATAACCATAATCACATTCTAGATTTGTAGTTTGATATTTTACTGGGGTATATAGAAAAAAATGGGGACAGAAAACTAATATAAGAATTAGAGTGATTATCTGGACCTGACAAAAGAAAAAAAATTGCAACTTTTGTTTTGGAATCATGTAGATGAAAGTGAGAGAACTGTGAACAGGAAAACTAAAAAATAGACAGGGCTCTAGGCAACTATACTATTATGAGTCTGTGTCAACAGGCCTGTGGTGTCCTTCTTTACCCTTACCCACAGATGTCCAATGCATTCTGGTTGCTGGTCCCAAGAATGAACCCCCTTTTTATAGAGCTCGTTGCTTCTCATACCTGTCTGTTTTGTTCATCATTGTTCTTTATCCAACAGACACACACACACACACACACACACACACACACACAGAGAGAGAGAGAGAGAGAGAGAGAGAGAGAGAGAGCACTTGTTTTGGGGTATCCATTCCTGTGATAATGCACTATGATCAAAGCAACTTTGTTAGAAGTTTTTCATATTGTCTTACATGTTAAAATCATAGTACACTATGAAGGGAAGTCAAAGCAGTACCTCAAGGCAGAAACTGATATGGATACCATGAAGGAGTGCTGCTTACTGGCTTGCTCAGTTAGCATTTCTGGCTTTTATAGCTGTTTCCAGGATTCTATGGCTGTGCATGTGCCATCAGCTTTCAGGAAAAATGCTTATGCAGCCCAGGATCTTATGTCCATATATCACCATGTAATTTATGTGCATTCAACGCTTGGCTATGTAGGCCCTGGTACAAAAACACTTAGCTCCCTTTAAAGCAGACCTTCACCCATTCCACACTCTCTTTCATCACATCTCTTTCAGACAAATCCATGCACCCTACACCCTTTTCTTCACTCCCTACCAATAAACTCTTAAAGTGGTCTTTACTTTATTTTGTGGTCTATTCTTGCTGCTAGTAAATACAACATTGGTGCCAAGACTCAACAGACTCTCTAGGAACCTTATGCTGGAACCCTTGGTCTTATTCATGTACCACAGCCCACATTTAAGCTACCCAGCTGCCGGATCCCTATACACATCAACTGCTTTGATTGGTGAGTTTTTTCTCTCTCAGGCAGTGTAAATGCTTCCCTGGACCTTCAGGAACAACTATCGATTATCTGACACCTTACTGGTGTCCTTGGAAATTGGGGACCGCTAGCCATGGTCTTCAGGGCTACAGCTGGTCCCTTCTACTGACAACTGCCTCTGGCCATTCCCTATCCTTTTTATTTGTTTGTTTGTTTGTTTTCTTGTTTTTTGTTTTGACTCTTGGACCTATGTGTTGTGGTGATATTTTATATATTTAATAAAACCGTCTGGAATATCAGAGAAACAGATCTACCCACAGTCAAGCAAGGAGGGTCAGAAAGCGGTAACCCAAGCCTTTAATCCCAGCATGAGAAAGACTGGGAGTGGTGACCTATGCCTTGAATCCCATAATTCCAGAGAAAAGAGAAAAAACAGAATAACAACGATAAGTAGAATTGTGGACATTTTTATTACACAGACCACATACAGGACACTGTCCTAATATTCTTCATAAACTTGTTTTAAAAATTCTCAGTATGATTGAATAAGGCTGCTGTGGGATATTGCTCATGTAAAGATTTGCTGCTCATATTGGTTTAATAAAATGCTGATTGGACAGTAGAAAGTATAGACAGGACTATCAGAGAAGGAGAACTCAGGGAGGTGGAAAGGCACAGTGGCAGATGCCAATGAGACACAGAGGAAAAATGATAAGAATGATACTCTGAAAAAGCTACCAAGTCAAATGGCTAAACAAGGATAAGAATCACAGGTTAATTTATGTGTAAGTTAGGAAGTCATAAGCCTGAGCCATAAGCCAAAAAGCTTGTAATTAATATAAGCTTCTGTATGCTTATTTGGGACTGAAAAACTGCAGGACTGGCTGGGCAGGACACAAAAACTTCTTACTACATAAAGTTGTTGTTGTCATAATACCTATTAAAATATGATACAGGTGAGACAATGAGGTAAGTCTTGTATACAGCTGCATCACCCCAAAAGGTGAATTCAGGCTTCAAAGGGGAAAAGAAGATCCTTAAGTAGGGAGCCACATATGATCACAGGGCCTCCTCTGCTATATTCCATATTGCTTTACATACTAAGAATACATATTGTAGTCTCATGCAGTATACCAACAAATTATAGTTATTCCAACCTTAAAATTAGTTGGAATTTTAGTGCTAGAAGATGCGTTCTCTTTTAGAAGCCAGAGTTTTACATCCAACATACTTCTTTCACCTATTTATGAATGGCATAGCTTGAATCTAAACTGTGATTTATAAAATATAAAAAGTAACATGAATCCTTCTTTGTTTAGATTCAAAGAATCAAAAGTACGAAAGTATTTGAGGGGAAAGTATCTAGAAGAATTGTGGACACATGAAAAGTCTTTACTTTGTTCAGGTTCAGCAAAACAAAGCATTAAAATAAAAAAAAAATCTATCTACACAAGCCTTCACACACACGCCCCAAAACCCATGAGTCTTACAAAATGATGTCTGATGGAGAGATAACCCCGCAGAGATAGAATATAAAAATAATAGAACGGCAGGAGAAGAATTGCAGAGGGGTGTTGGTGGGGTAATCCTAGAGCAGAGCCATAAAATGTGGAAGTAATAGAGATTCAGCACCACTACTTCTGTAATTTCTTTGGACACATGATAGCTGGGGAGTGTGCCTTGTGTTCCTCCTCACTGTGTTCTGGGTTCACAGCATTGTTACAGATGGCTGACATTGCAGCGAGTCTTTCTCAAGATACACCGATGGAAAGAGATGAGCTCCCCTCACTCTCTGCTGGCTAGGTCTGTATTGCCTTTCTTCAGGTCAACTGTCCACCTCATCTACTCCCAAGACAAGAACTAATTGTCCTGATGTCATTTGTAGGTTATAAGGCTGTTTATATTCAAACTAGAAAGTATACATCAGTGTAAAAATCAATGATGTATTAAAAGTTTTAAAACTGTAAAAGATGCCATGAGACCTTTGTGAAAACTGCTTGTCTCTGGCTAGTTCCCTTTTCCATACAACACTGAACTCTGTGTTAAGTAGACAGGAGGTACATGTCACCATCTGCACACAAAGCCTGCTCACACAGTGGGCATACCCTAATATGGGTGTATTTACTACCAATTTAGGGACAGAACTATAGTCCTTAGTCATGCACACTTTCAGTTCATTCCATAAAGATCTTGCCCTGTTTTCATTAATGAAGCTTCTGCTCTGCATCATCTTGGTAAACACTGATATAAGGATATCCAGCCAGCAAATTGCAAACTAATAATAATGCCTGTAACAGTAACAAGCAGATCCAAAGACTCCTTTATGGGGGATCTTAATGCTTTTTAGGGGTTCAAAAAATGAAACATTTGGAAACCTGCCTATAGGGACAGCAGCAACAACCTCTCCTTGCCCAGGATGAGCCCATAAGCCTTTTAGACATCTTCTCCTTCAATCCAAATTCAGACTCTCACCTTTTCCTCTACAAGATACTCTGACTACCTAGCCAACCATTAGGGTTGAACTCAAGACCAGACCTCTACTCCTGTCATGGAAGAGACGAGAGAGGAGGATATATAGAGCTTCAATATAACACTGGTGACTATGAGCATCATGACCTGAATGGCAGTCTATGACAGGCAGGAATGTTGGCTCATGCAGGAAGAACATGTAGGAGGAACACATTCACTGCTCACCATCCTGATTTGCCATCATTCTCCTGGTAGCAAGTGTGTCTTTGCCTGTTTCGACAGGAAAGAAAAGCACTTAAGCTTGTCACCAATCTTAAAGGATTTCCACCACATTCTCAGACTAACTCAATTAATTGTAACACATAGATGATCACCATGTCAAGTGAGCTAAACTAACTCAGTATCAAATCCTGTGGAACAGAGATAAGGGTAGTGCCACCACATAGTGCACTGCTGACTGAAACACACTAATACCTACCTGTGAAGTACTAAGAGTACTTCTGTCATTTAGAAGTAAATGCTATATGTCAGAAATTATGTTACTATCCTTAGTAGGTTTAGACACTAGCTGGGGTGACAGTAGAGAAAATAATATACAGAAAGTGATATTTATGAAAGCCTCCACAGGGAGGGTGCAGGGCACTAATGGCTGAGCATGAGCTCAGGAGCAAATGGTAGGGGCTGAGGAGCCATCATCAAACTTAGAGCATGTGGTTTATGGGCTTCTGATGAAAGTGAAGAAGAACACATGAGAAATATGTTTATCCAGAAATGGGAACTTGATTCTCAGATTCTAGTTCTGTAGTCTAAATGGGTTCTCCTGAAGTCTTAGTTTGTCTTGCCTCTAAGACCCATATCATAGCTCCTTTATCATAGCTTCCTTACTCAGATACCCAATAGAAACTTTAACTGATCTATCAAGACAGGACAATTCCTCAGATTCTCAACTGTATACCTTGCCTACAGATTAGAAGGATAAGAATTCACAAGCCAGATTTTCTGGGCTCCCATCCTGAGTGCTGTATGGAGAGTGACTGTGTTCAAGCATTTTCACAGAAGGAACAGGTTTTTTTTTTTTTGTTTGTTTTTGTTTTTGTTTTTTTTTTTTTTTTCTGGAGTTCTAGAAAATGGAGTAGAAAGAAAGATACCCTGAGGCAACAGATAAAGTATCACTTGATGCACTCATCTTTTGTTAGCACCATTCTGACTAGATGAGTCCTTCTTTGAGCAACATTCAGGAGAAAATGAAGCATATCTTCAACTCTGAGAAACTCCCACCAACCTGGCCAAGATATTCTTAAGTTTGAAACCATGTGCCATCTGTCTTGAGAGCAGGGCCAGTTTTCAGACCTAAGTTACTCTGACTTCACGGTAGCATCTGCCAATGAAATAAGCTTCCAGCAAAAGCATCAGCTCTCCAGCAGCAATTATCTGGAACATCCTCAAAACTACATTCTTGCCATTTAAGACTCTTCCACAATTGCCAGTCATCTTGCTTATCAGCATACCTGTGGGAAAGCACAGACCACAACTACAATACAGATTTTCTAACTGAAGTTGTACCTGCCTATTTTATAACCATAAGACACAAAGCCCAATGGAAATGAGGTCATTACACTTAAGACTGATCTCCAAACTGCTGACCTTCTTGGAGAAAATTAGCCCACTCTTCACGGATATGGACCTTGACCCTTACCCTGCTGAATTTTTGAAATTCTCATTTTAAAACTCTTAGAAGGGGAATTGATCTTTTTTCCATGTAGCACATAATAGGGAAATTCAGATTATTTTTAACTAAGAGAACATTTGACAAAGTGAAATTAAATCCATTTGTTAATAATAAAAGTTCAGGGCTGTGCAAATATTCGGGAAGACACAAAGCATGTGATGGATACAGCACAAATGCCATCTGGGGATCCAGACTATCCTCTGTAGTCCAGGGAACTCTCTTCTAGTCAAACATCTCTCAAATGGCAAACCTGACCCTGCAAGCCATGTTTTTAACTGGTTTCCTCATGGTGCTTCTTACTACTGAGAAGAAGGCCATAAGTTTTCCAGTCATTTTCTAGGAGGCACTGAGGTATTCAACATCCTTATAAGAACTGATCTTACTGTGGACTAACTTACATCAGTTTTCTAAATGCTCACTGCAAATGGTGGAAGATGTGGGCTACTCTGGGCCCCACAAAAAAAAGTAGAAAGAAAAGAGTTAAGATACATTGCACCACCAACATCACAACAGAACAGTACCTGGCTGGACTTCCAGTGTCCCACTGCACACTGTACTTATTTCAAGAACAGTATAGACAGGAAAATATCTGAATTTTCTAGTTATACTGTGAAAATATCTTTGTTATTTTTTTTGTAGGCACATTATTCAAAAGATTAAGTTTGTTGAGTGAAGATTCCCATGGAAAAGCCAAATAATACAACACCTTGGTGGTCATTATTGTTTTCTTCCTCTGTGAATCATAAATACAGAGGTTCCCTCCCCTTTCCACCCAACTTTCTTTTTAAGTCCCTCCCTGGACATGCTTTGACTCTACTCTTTTTTCTCAGCAGCACATGCAGCAAGTTTGCAAAGTCCTGCAGCTACTGCTCACAAATCCATCTGCTACAAATTCCCTACTTAAAAGGTATCCCAGACAGTCTTGTTTTGCTGTATTCCCAGGGAAATCCCAGAATTCTTGACACAAAGGCTAACTTATACCCCCGAGACAGTGCTCTGAATATATAAGGCCATAGCAACGAACAGTAAGTGTGCAGGTGAGTAAAGGTTGAAGGACTGGGTAAGGTGATCTGCAGCCAGGGAAGGATATGGGGGTAGGAGTGGGGATGGAGTCAGAGTCGTGGTGAAGCTAGTCATTGTTTTGGGCTTTCAAATCTGTTCAGCTTGATATCATAATTATTTCCATCATGTAAATTTCTATATCATAAACACAAAATGAACAGTTTGTGGGTTCCAGGCCAAATGAAAAGCAGAGTTGTGAAGAAAAAAAATCAAAGTATTTTTAATAATCAAAGAGAGAAATGAGAAAGTAAGTTCTATCCAGGAATTTCCTTTTCATCTTCTCAGCAGTAGAGTTGCATCCACCTATCCCGTGATGATCCAGAATACATTTTTTTTTTTCCCAGAGAATGTTCCGAGGAGCCACAGGAAGTAACTCTTTGAGAGGTGTCTTCTTCCCATCCACAGTGGGATCCACTCTCTAATGACTTTGGAGCTACAAGCCATTTATTTTGCTAAAACAATGTCTCCTATAGCTAATCTCTCTTGCATACATCAGAAAGCATTTGACTCATTCCCAAGCAGAACATGAGATGAGAAGATAAGTGATTCAAGGAGCCATGAATACAAAATTTTTTAAAGGCAAACTTCTCCCAGCCAGAAATATAAAGTGAACAAAAAGTCTCCAAACTTGGTCAACCAGAATAACCAGGAACAGAGCAGATCCACACCCCACCATGGTCCTATTGCACATAATACCTTTCAGACGCTATTGGATCACAAGCCTCATGGCTAAATATAATTCAAACAGATAAAGGAAAAATTATTATACATATGTTATATGTATACTATTTTCTAAAATTTAGAATAAAAGCCTTACAGTAACTAATTAATGCAATGTATTTTCAGTATATAAGCCACCAGAACTGTACCTTGATCCCAGCAGCACAAATAGAGTTATCAGAAGTCAGTGCCTCATTCTACTTAAGTTTTGTTAAACAGGTATGAACAGATACGGGAGAAAATCCCACAGTGTGTCTTAGACACACAGATGCTAAAAATGCCTCATTGAGTTTCCAGGTAGAGTACAAGGGTTCCAGAAACTTCTTTTGTTTGCTTCCCTCTCCTCATCCAATTCCTAAACTGAAACTGTCTCATTTGTATAGCACTTCTATAAAAGTTTAACTGAAATAATTTATGGGAAAAGTATCCCACCCTAGGGAGCCTGGGCACCACACATCAGATGTAGTCTTTCTGAAAAGAATCCCAGTGGTCTTGTGGGAGACGTTACAAGACTGAGCCATGTTTGCACAGGAAACACCTCCTAAAAGGCAGAAGAGAAAGTGCATCAGCAGCAGTCTGAGACCAGTGAGTGAGGGGACGAGAGAGTTACTCACACATCTGAATTTGTTCCCAAATACAATACACTCACCAACCCAATAGCTAGCAGGCAAAGCATCTTGATTTTTATATTCTTCCACAGGAAAAGGCCTCTGCTGGATATGTGTGTTTCAGGAGGACTGCTGAGAAGAAACCCTACCTTGAAAGCAGAAATGAGCTGGTATTCACACCATTCTAAAAAGAGCAACAGAAACCACAACCCTGACCAGAAGTAGCTGAAAAGACAAAGCTTTCCCTTGAGTGTGTCTGTAAATAAATACAAAAATCAAAACACGTACAGTACCCTGTGATATTTTGATATATATATATATATATACATACATACATATATTGTGTGTGCATGTGTGTGTGTGTGTCAAACAATATATATATTGTCGGTTTCACGTGTGAGATCAGACACACTCTACCAGATGCCACACTAGAGTTTATTCAGGGGAGTTCCTGAGCGGGTACATGAGAGAGAAGCAGAAAAGAAAAGAGACCATTTTTCACATGGTGTCTTTTTTAAAGAGAACAGGTGGGCATGGATTGATATAGCCATGCCTAGGGGCATGTCCTCCGAACATGGGGCATATTCTGCTGGAGCCATGTTGAGGTTTACCACGTGGCTGCTATGTACTGGGAATGCTCTCTCTCTCTCTCTCTCTCTCTCTCTCTCTCTCTCTCTCTCTCTCTCTCTCTCTCTCTCTCTCTCTCACACACACACACACACACACACACACACACACCAATATTTAAGTAAGTCTTCATTCTGTGCTGTCCTCTCCTCTCTGCCTTTAAATAGTCACACATCTCTATATTTTTAGAAGATTCCTGTTCTTATATTCCACATATCAATAAAATCATAAAGACATGAACATGGAAATAGCATTAACAAAGAAAACCAAATCTGAGAGAAATCTGGCAATAAAAATTTTAAGAACTTGAACAAGAACCTCAGAGACAAGCAACACCAACAGAATACAAAAGATAGAAAAGAAAATCTCAGCACTAAAAAAAAGTAGAACAAATGTATACCTTAGTTAAAAAAAAAACAACAACAACAACAAAAAAAAAAAACTCTAAGTACCCAAATATCCAAAATCTGGAATAAAGTAAAAAGTCTAAGTCTATGAATAACGAAAAGAGGAAGGAACATAAGACCAACACAAAAACTTACAAAACAAATAAAATAAAAAGCTCCAAGGGAAAAAGACCAAGGAACATATAATGGAAGACCTATTAGAATTACACCTTTCTTCTTAGTGGAAATTTAAAAGCCAGAATATTCTGGACTGATATGCTACAGATTCCTATATTTACCCAGCAAAATTTTCAATCATCATAAATGAAGTAAACAAGATATTCCATAACAAAACCAAATTTAAACAATACCTGTCCACAAATCTAGCCTTCCAAAAGGTGCTAGATGAAAAACTTGACCCTAAAGAGGTTAATGACACCCAAGAAAAGGCAAGGAATGAAAGCAACAAAATCAAAAAGGGGGAGGAAAGACACACACACACACACACACACACACACACACACACACACACACACCACCACCACCACCACCACCACCACCACCAGCAACAATGACAAAATAATAGGAGTCAGCAAACATTAGTCATTTATATCTCTCAACATCAAAGATCTTAATTCTCCCTCCTCCCTCAAAAGAAGACATAGACTACCAGAATGGATGTGAAAACAGAAGAAATCCTTCTGCTGCATACAAGAAACACATGTTAACATTAAGAATAGACGTTATCTAAAGTGAATGGCTGGAAAAAATATTTCAAGCCAAAAGGCCTATGTGTAGCTATTCTAATATCTACCAAAGTAGACTTCAACTCAAAGCTAATAAGAAGAGATACGAAAGGACACTACGTACCCATCAAAACAAAAATCCATCAAGAGGACTAATAATAGATTTTTTAAAAAATGGATCATTCAACTGCATCCAAGAAACACACCTTAACATCATGTATAAACAGCATGTAAAGGTAAAGTTGTGGGAAAGATACTCCAAGGAAATGAGCCTAAGAAGAAAGTAAGGATAGCTATTTTAATATCGACAAATTACACTTCAAGCCAAAACTAATCCTGGGAGGCACTATGTACTCATCAAAGTAAAAATACACCAAGAGGACATTGCAATTCTAACAACTATATACCAAACAAAAGAGTACCCAAGCTCATAAAAGAAACACTTCTACAGCTTCAATCACACATGGACAGTAAGAGACTTTAATTCACACGTTTGCTAATATAGGTCATCCAGGAAAAACTATCCAGAGAAACACTGGAACTAATTGACATTTTAAACCAAATGAACCTAACAGATATTTACAGAAATTTTCACTAAATACTTTCTTCTCAGCACCTCATTTCTCCAAACTTTTTTGAAAACTGACCACATATTTAGACATTAAGCAAGTTCAATAGATGCAAGAAAATTAGAATGGCCTAATGACCTAAATGACGATCACATATTGAAGATAGATATCAACAGCAAAAATAACAAAAAGCTTACAAACTCATGCAAACAGAGCAGCTTACTACTAAATTAAAAAATGTGTCAGTTCAGCAATAAACAAAGAAATTAAAAACTAGAATTGATTGAAAATTAACACATAATATACCCATATCTATGGGACACAATGAAGGCAGCTCTAAAATTTAAGTTTAAAACACTAATTGTTGACATTTTAAAGTAGTAACTTAACAGCACACCTGAAATATCTAGAACAACAACAAAAAATAATACCCCAAAGTAATAGACAGCAAAAAATAATCAAACTTGACAGGCTATGATGTCACTCATCTCTAATCCCAGCACTTGGGAGGCAGAGGTAGGTGGAACTTTGTGAGTTCAAAGTCAAGCCTAGTCTTCAGAAAGAGTTTCAGAACAACCAAGGCTGTTACACAAGAAAACCCTGTCTGTTTGGAAACTAGAAAGAAAAAGAAAGAGAAAAAGGAAGAAAGAAGGAGGAAGGAAGGGAGGAAAGAAAAGAGAACCAGTCTTTGCATCTGGAGATGAAATTCAAAACAATAGAAACAAACAAACAAAAAAAAACCACAAAAAACCACAAAAAAAAATCAGTGAAACTCAATGAAAATTGAGTTTGTTTTTTGAGAAAAACAGTAAAATTTACAAACACCCAAATTAACTAAAAAATGAAAAAAAAAAATAACCAAATTGACAAAATAGAGGCAAAAGGGGGAACATAACAATAGACACTAACAATATCCAAGGAATCATAATGACGTAGTTTAAAAACCTCTACTCCACTAAACTGGAGCCTCTAAAATGAATAGACAATTTCTGCAATAGATATCAGTTACCGAAGTTAAACCACACAAGTGATTTAAACAGACCTATAACCCCCTAATGAAATAAAAGCAGTTATTAAAAGTTTCCTCCCGAAAAATAAAACAAAACAAAACCAGTACAGAACCAAATGGCTTTAGGACAGAATTCCACTAGACTTTTAAAGAAAAAATAATGTCAATACTTCAAATTATTCCACAAAATAGAAACAGAAGAAATAGTGTCCAGTTCTCTTTATGAGGCTTCAGTGACCCTGATAACCAATTACACTGATACTAAAACCACAAAAAGAACCAGAAAAAAAGGAATTATTTCCCTTAAGAACATGGATATAAACATTTTCAATAAAACTAAAAGTAATAAGACATCAAAAAGAATACTCACCATAATCAAGCAGACTTTGTCACAGGATGGATTAACATACATAAATTGATAAATGTAGTGTGCCATATTAAACAGTAAAACAAAAAAAAACATGATAATTTCATTATATGCATAAAAAGACCTTTGGCAAAATCCAACACGTCTTTATGAGAGAAATTAAAGGGACATACTGCAACATAATAAATGCTATTCACAATCCCATAGCCAACATCAACTTCAATGGAGAGAAACTCAAAGCAATTCCACTAAAATCAGGAACAAGACAGGGGTGTTCACTCTCTCCATACCTATCCAATACAGTACTTAAAGAGTTACCTAGATTAATAAAGCCATTTAAGAAGAGTAAGCAGGTATAAATTGGAAGATGTCAAAGTATTTCTATTTGCAAATGATTGATATTATATATAACTGACCCTAAAAATTGAACCAGGAAACTCTTCTAGCTGATAAACAGTTTCAGCAAATATTTAAATAAAAATTAACACACAAAGATCAGTAGCCTTCTTATGTATAAATGACAAATGAGAAAGAAATCAGGAAAACAATACTATTCACAATAGCCTCAAAAAAGTACAAAGTATCTTGACATAACTCTAACTCCTCATGTGAAAGGTTTGCCGGATAAAATTTAAAATAGGAAAAGGATATCAGAAGGTGGAAAGATCTGCCATCTTCACAGACAGGTAGCATTAATATAATAAAAATGGCCATCCTACCAAAAGCAATTTACAGATTCCATGGAATCTCCACCAAAATTCTAACATAGCTCTTCACGATATTGAAAGGAAAAATCATTAGTTTCATATGAAAACTTAAATCCAGGATATCTAAACCAATCATGATTAATAAAAGAACTACTTGAGGTCTCCCTATTACAGATAGCAAGTTGTATACAGAGCTATAGTAGTAAAAGCTATGTATCGGCACAGAAACAGACAGGTTGATCAATGGAATTAAACCAAAGACACAGAAATAATTACACACACCCACGGACTTCTCATTTTGATAAATAGGCCACAAATACTCCCTAGAAAATGGACAGCATCTTCAACAAATGGTTCTGATCAAACCTGATGGCTGCATGTGAAAGAATCCAAATACATTCACTCTCACCACCCTGCACAAACCTCATCTCCAAATGGATTGAAAACCTCAGCATAAGGCCAGATACACTGAATCTGGAATAAATTTTGGAATACTCTTGAAATCATTTTGACAAGAAAAATCTTTCTTAACAGAACACCAATAGAACAGGCACCAAGAATAAGATTAATAAACGAGGCTTCATAAAACTGAAAAGCTTCTGTAAGGCAAAGGACCACCATCATTTGGCCAAAGTAGCAGTTCCAGAATGAGAAAAACAACTTTTACATCCAATAGCTGAGTAATATATAAAAACAGCAAAGAACACAAGAACCTAGAAATCAAGAAAACAAGTAACTCAATTTTAAAAATGGTTATCTACCGAAATAAAGAATTCTCTAAAGAGGAACCTCAAACACCTGAGAAAAGCACTTAAAGTGTTCACCATCCCTAGTCATCAGAAAAATGTAAAGCAAAACTACTTGGAGATTTCATCTTATCCAATCATGGGAGAACTATGAGAGAGATATCTTGATAAAAGAAGACATTGTAGGGTTAGAAATAAAAACAAAAACAAAACCCTGGTACTAGGGAAGTTCCCAGGAACCCACAACTGACTCCAGCTTAGACTACTAGCAATAGTGTAGAGGATGCCTGAGCTGGTAAAACACAAATTCTAGTTGGCATTTAATGACATCTCAGAGCCAGATATTGTGGAAAAGCTGTAATATTAGAGAGGAAACAAACCACAGTCAATTCTCACCCAGACAAGTCCTCAGGGTAAAATCTATCTTCAAAAGTTATCAGCCTGACTGTTGTCTCTACAGATTATTTCAATGCCTTTCTACACTTGCCATAAATACCTTCTTTGCCCAGTTGTTTCACTTTTGGGTTGAACTCTGAATCATTATCCTAAAATTAGGATTAAAGGCGTGAACTACTATTGTTTGGTAGTTAGACCTTGAACCCACAGAAACACAGAAAGATCTTTGTCTCTGGAGTTATGGGGTTAAAAGTGTAGGTCACCACTTAGTCTTTCCCATGCTGGGATTAAAGGTGTGAGTTACAACTCTCTGACCCTCCTGGTCCGACTGTGGGTAAATTTGTTCTTTGATATTCCAGGCTGATTTTATTAAATATAAAATATATCACCACAAGCTGGCCTATCCTGGTAATCACTTTGGCAAATACAGTCATCATACAGCTTCCTTTTGAACAACATTCTACCACCCTTACAGAAAAGGCTTCAGTAAGAGAAATGACATTTGACTAGGTGTTGAACTACATACAGAACTAACTGGCAGAGATTAAAATATCCTTTCCACTGTAAACCAAACAACTCTTCAAGTTGTTGTGTCTTTCTGGTGACAGCAGAGCACACATACTCAGTCATTCAGTGACACCTAGTTTATGAGGTTGAGAAGTTATTGTATACCTGAGCATTAGAGAAGTGGAGGAAGCAACTCAGTAGCCCTTCCTCATGAAGCCAAGTCTAGCAGGGTGAGAAATACTCAAGGCAACACATTCATAATCAGATAAAGGTGATTGTCTAAAATAATTTCTCTCATTATGAAAGAGGAAATGGAGTGAGCAGAAAGAGGCTATTTTAATTTGGTCATCAGCAGACATATTCCAAAAATTACCATAGAGGATTAGTAGGAACCAAACAGAGCTACAAAAGAATAAACAACATTTTCAGAGGCTTTATGAGGGAAAGAGCTAGAATTAGTGTTGTAAGCAGGAAGAATGAAAGGATTGCTCCAGATGAAGGGAATAAGAGATGAACAGACAGCATAAGCCTGTATACAAAGCTCAAATCTACTCAATATGCAATGGGAACCTAAGTAAAATTTTGCTCAGAGATGAAACATCATCTTACTCCATGGGGAAATAGTAGACAATAAAAGTCAGAATGTGGCTTGGGGGACACTTTATCGAGAAGCCTTCAGTAGCAGGCTAGAGAATTTTCATTTAATTCACAAGGCCATAAGAAGTTCTCAATAATTTTGTTTTTAAGAAAGGGCTTATTCCAGAATTATAAGTACATGTTAGAGAAAAAAATACAAAAAAACACCCAATGTGTAAATGCATGATCAATCACGATTAAAAGGCAAATGTCCACAAAGCCAGTGATCCCATCTGCCTCTGCACCCATCTCTGCTGTACACCTTCTTTCTCAGACACCTGCACAGGTTCTCTCAATATCTACTATCAAGCATTCTTAAAGACGTCTTTAAGTTTTGTTAGGTGAATGACCTGGTTGGAACTATCCACAGGAATCCCAACTTTTTCTCCAATAGAAATAGACAAAGAAAGATGAAGACTCAGAACTTAATGGTTGTCTTGACCCAAAGGGTTCCAAGTAATTTCATTAGCTGAAGACACAGAAAAAAATTTACTGACATCAACTTAGAAAACAGTCACAGGTTTACTACAATTAAGCCTGGCCAAGGGAGGTTACTGAGCTGTTTGTCACGGTCAAACTTTCTGGTAGTAATTTGAAGGTACCTGCATCTAAAGGAAACAGACCAGACTCTAATCTCAAGGAATGTGGGCCTGGCCAAGATTTCCAGAAGGACTGAAATAGAAGATTTCCTTCTGGCTTACCTACATCAGATTTTGAAAGGTACACAAAGGGAGTTCCTCCAAACAGCCAAGACAAAAGAATAAACCACTTCCACTTAAAGGAGGAAACAGAAGTTAAAACACACAACAGAGATGCTGCATACCTTGGAGGAAAGCCAGATGACGATGTGGGGTAACTGGAGGTCTGAACAGATCTTACAGCAGTTCCTCAGGGCTAACTTAAAATTACCCATATGAACCAGCAAATCTGCTCATAGGAGTATTACTGGAAGAAGTAAAAAATAAAATTTGCCCTCAAATGTTCATAGTGGCACAATTCACACTAGCCGAAGGATAAAACAATCTCAGTGCTATCCATGAAGAAATACATTTGCATAATTCAGGTATAAAAATGAATCAGAGATGTGCGCCTTAGCATGAGAAAAAACTTGAAAGAATTATACTAAGATGTCAAACCGCGTTATGATTCTATCATTATAAGATGTCAAAATTAGCTAATTTATACATGTAGAAATGAGACTAGTAGTTGCCTAAGGCTAGAGGTGAAAATTATCTAAGTTGGGTGTCTATATCTCCACCTGACACATAGATACTAAGAATAAAGATCAAGAAACCTTCCCAAGATTCTCCAAGTGGAAAAAGTGGAGCTGATTGACTGTAAACAATCGTAGGCTCAGAGATGCGAAGTCAATGAGTCAGTTTTTTGTTAATGTGATAAGTTCCTGATCAAAAGAGACCACAGTAGGAAAGGTTTGTTCTGTTTTGTTTTTATTTAGTTTCTAAGAATTTAATACAACCTGTCAGAGAGGATGGTATCAGGAGAGAAAATGCATTGTTCAAGGCCATTTCCCCCTTTCTTTTCTATCAGGTTCAGTGTAACTAGGTTTATGTTGAGGTCTTTGACCCATTTAGACTGGAGTTTTGTGCAGGGTGATAGATATGGATCTATTTGCATTCTTCTACATGCCACCATCCAGTTATGCCAACAGCATTTGTTGAAGATGCTTTCTTTATTCCCATTGTGTATTTTGGCTTTATTGTAAAAAAAAGTCAGATGTTCATAGGTGTGTGAATTAATGTCAGAGTCTTAAATTTGATTTAATTAACCCACAAGTCAATGGTATGCCAATACCAAGCTGTTATTATTATTGTAGCTCTATAGTAAAACTTGAGGTCAGGGCATAGTGATGTCTCCTGAAGTTCTTTTACTGAACAGGATTGTTTTGGAAATCCTGGGTTTTTTGTATTACCATGTGAAGTTGGGTATTGTTCTTTCAAGGTCTGTAAAGAATTGTGTTGGGATTTTGATGAGGATTTTACTCAATCTGTAGATTGCTCTTGTTAAGATTGGCATATTTTACTATGTTGATACTACCCATGCATGAGTATGGGAGATCTTTTCATTTTCTGATTTCTTCTTTGGTGTTTGTCTTCAATAACTTAAAGTTCTTATCATACAGGTCTTTCACTTCAGAGCTACCTACTCCAAGATATTTGATGTCATTTGCAGCTATTGTAAGGGTGATGCTTCCCTGTGGGTTTTTTTTTTTCAGCTCATTTATCATTTGCATATAGGAGGGCTATTATTATTTTCTTTTTTAGTTAATCTTGTATCCTGCCACATTTTTGAAGGTGCTTATTAGCTCTAAGAGTTTCTTGGCAGAATTTTGGGGATCACTTATCTATAGTATCATATCATCTGAAAATAGCAATAGTTTGACTTCTTTCTTTCCAATTTGTAGCCCTTTTATCTCCTTTTGCTGTCTTATTGTGCTTGCTGGGTCTTTGAGTACTACATTGAATAAATAAGGGAAGAGTAGACAGCCTGTCTTGTTCCTGATTTTAATGCAATCACTTTGAGTTTCTCTCTATTTAGTGTGATGTTGGTTGTTACCTTGTTGTATATTGCCTGTATGTTCCTTGTATTCCTGATTTCTCCAAGATCTTTATGATTAAGGAGTGTTGGATACTGTCAAAGGCTTTTTCAGCATCTGATGAGATAATCACGTGGTTTCTTTTCTTTTAGGATATTTGTATCTTGGATGACATTGACAGGTTTTTATGTTGAACCATTTCTGTATTTTTGGAATGAAGCCTATTTGATCACATTGAATAATGTTTTTGATATGTTCTTGAATTCAATTTCTCATTATTTTATTGAGTATTTTCTCATTAATGTTCATGAAGGAGATTAGTCTGTAATTTTATTTCATTCTTGTGTCTTTGTGTGATTTGGGTATCAAGGTTACTGTAGTCTCATAAAAAGAGTTTGGCAATGTTTCTTCTGTTTCTATTTGTGGAACAATTTGAAAAGTATTGGTATTAATTCTTTGAAATTCTGTGCTTAAACCATCTGGCTCTGGGCTTTTGTGGGGGGGAGCCCCTCTTAATAACTACTCTAGTTCTTTAGGGGGGTATAGATTATTTAACTTTTATCTTGTCTTGATTTAATTTTAGTAAATGGTACCTATGCAGAAAGCTATCCATTTCTTTTAGGATTTCTAATTTTGTGGGGCACAGGTTTTTTATTATCTGGATTCCCTCGATTGTTGGTTGTTATTATTATGTCTTCCTTTTTATTTTTGATTTTGTTAATTTGGATGTTCACTCTCCCTTTGCCTTTTCGGTAGTTTGGATAAGGGTTTGTCTACCTTGTTTGTAGTAGTGGGGGTTTCTGGGTCCCGGGCTGCTAAAGGGACCTGGACCCACAGACCTGAGCCAGACCCCTTAGCCGCCCACCGCTCAGGCCCCCAGAAATGACTCAGACACTTATATTAACTTCATGCTGTTTGGCCTATGGCTCAGGCACATTGCTAGCTAGCTCTTACATCTTAAATCAACCCATTTCTATTAATCTGTCTGCCACATGGCCCGTGGCTCACCTGTGTTCCTTACATATTGCTCCTTTGGGCTTCAAGCTGGATCTGCTCCTGACTCTACCCTGCTTCTCCTACCTATTCTGATTCCTCCTCCTACTTCTTCTATGGTGCCTGTCATGGCCCAAAAGATTGAGATTAACAGCGTACAGAAAGGCATTCCCACATCACTTCCCCCTTTATGTCTAATTAAAAAGGAAGGTTTCAATTTTAACATAGCAAAATTACATATAACAAAATAGCTATCAAGCAAGAATTACAGTTACAATAAAGAAAATACTCTATCATCTACCTTATCTTTATGAATCTAAAGTTTCATATCTAATATACCTTTCAAATGACTAAGAAAAACTGTACCTATAACTATCTAATCTTCAACTACATCAAAGACCACAGAAGGATATATTTATCCAAGTAAACCAGAAGTGCAAGCGACTTCTAAAATCTGGAAATGACAGAGATGATACCTATCTGCCTGGGCAGTCACCCAAAGTTCTTTATAAAGTTGGGGCATCCATCTTCAGCCTACAGGCCCAGAGTCTCTTTTCATTTCAGTGAAGCAGGAAATCTGCTCTGCCCATTCTGGCACAGTTCATCAGTTGCTTCTACTCGAGTCTTGAAGAATGTCTGACAGTTTTCTCTGCAAAGCAGGAACCTGAAGGACCATCTCAGCTTGCTCTGCCAAAGTTCAGAGGTCACCTTCCTATGGAACCTGCATGTCTACTTCTAACAGTATACTGTCAAGCAGTTAATATAAGAACAGGTTTATGTCCATTGGCTAACCAATGTCACAAATAGACTTCATATGGAGTTTCTTCGATGCCCATTTTTTTCTTGAAGTAAATTGGTGCTGCCAGGAGCAGATCTGTTTCACTGTCCAGAAAAATCTAAGTTCTTAAAACATTTTAAATGCCATATTCTGTAGGTCTTAAAAGTATTTGAAGATTACCTACCTAATTGAAACATATCTTTGTATACCTAAAAATCTTAACTAACCTAACTATAAGTTTGATTGCCAAAGGTGACTATTAACCTTCATTTCTTAATTATACATTACAATTTTAAACCAGTTACATGAACATCATACCTTAAACTAGAATAGAAAAATACATACAGCATAACAAAATTGACCTTAAATTTGTATCAATAAACCAAAATCTATATCAATGTAAAACATTTTGAGATTAACAGTTGATTTCCTGATCTAAGTAAATTCAATAATCTAATTTTTTTAAAAAATCATTCATATACCATATCTCCTTTTTCTTCTTAGACCATCAACCATTTATAATGAAAACAAACATTTAGAAACAATATTTGGGGAATTTGGGTGTTGTTTTCCATTACTACTTCCTGCTGATTAAGGGGCATTGAAAATATTACTGTTGTTGAGACTGGATCAGTCTGCAGCTCTGAAGCTGATACGACCATCTCTTCCCATTAGGTTTTTTCAGGGGGTCTTGGCTGATGAAACCATATTTGCCTGGAAGCAATCCACAGGTTCTCATCTTCTGTGGAAAGAAAAGCAGAAACATTCCAAAGCAATAAATCCTTAGACACAAATTTCAAAGTCAAGATACCTATAAAATATATATTCTTGTTTAACTTAAAAGTCTTTGAAATCCATTGCCTTTCTGCAGTTAGCTCATTAACAGTTAAAAAAAATTAAAAGAAAACACAATAACAGCCAAAATCCAGATTTTGTGTCTATTTTCCATCTTTACGTGGCTTATTATATTTTTATTACTCTATTTCTCTCTTTAAAGACTTTTTCTAACCGCTTTCTTTTCTCTTTGAAGACTATGTGCCTTTTACACACATTGTAACCCGTTTACAGGTTTTTCTTTTCATCTGAATCTGTTTTATTGTGAATCCTTAATCATCTTCTAACCATAAGAGCTTTTAAAATACACTCTCTAAAAGAGCAGCATAGTTTTTGCAGATTAGGCTAAATCACTAAGTTCTCTTAAAGGGACCGAGTCTCTGTTCACAGCGAGCAAACAGAGTATACCCAAGAAAATGCTGCTACTAAGAAACTTTGTTTCCTTTTTGTTCAAAATAAACAGAAATCTAAAATCAATCACATGCTACTGAGTCTTCTGTGAGATTTTAGGAACCTGCCTGATTGCAGCTTACACTGCCTGCCACCAGTCTGCCGGCGCCATTTTGAATGTGACCCAGCCAACACACTTTCTTTGTACAATGACCCGTTTCATATACACAATTTGGAAGCTGCCTTGGCTCAGCTTCTGATCTAAAATACTCCTTAAACTTTCTCAAGCTTTCAGTGGATATTTGCCCCACGTTGGGTGCCATCTGTAGTAGTGGGGGTTTCTGGGTCCCAGGCTGCTAAAGGGACCTGGACCCACAGACCTGCTGCGCCAGACCCCTTAGCCACCCAGTCGCCCACCGCTCAGGCCCCCAGAAATGACTCAGATGCTTATATTAACTTCATGCTATTTGGCCTATGGCTCAGGCTCATTGCTAGCTAGCTCTTACATCTTAAATCAACCCATTTCTATTAATTTGTCTGCCACGTGGCCTGTGGCTCACCTGTGTTTCTTACATGTTTCTTCTTGGGCGGCTGGCTCGATCTGCCTCTGACTCCACCCTTCCTTTCCTACCTATTCTGATTCCTCCTCCTACTTCTTCTATGGTGCCTGTCATGGCCCAAAACAGTTCCTTTATTTAAAAATTGAGATTCACAGCATACAGAAAGGCATTCCCACATCACTTGTTGACTTTCTCAAAGAACCCACTCTTTGATTCTTTCTTTATATTGTTCTTTTTGTTTCAATTGTATTGATTTTAGCATGGAATTTTATTATTTCTTGCCATCTACTTCCTTCTAGGTGAGTTTGCTTCTTTTTGTTCTAGAGCTTTACGCTGTGCTGTTATGTTGGCATTTAGTGCTGTGAACTTTCCTCTTAGCACTGTTATTATTGTGTCCCGTAAGGTTGGGTATGTTGTGGATTCATTTTTATTAAATTCTAGGAAGTCTTTAATTTATTTCTGTACTTCTTTCTTGACCCAAAGGTGGCTCACTTGAGAGCTGTTCAGTTTCCTTGAGTTTTTAGGCTTTTTTGTGATGTGTGTTGACGTTGAACTCTAACTTTAGTACATAGTGATCTGATAAGATACAAGGGATTGGTTATTCCTTTTCTTTTATATCTATTCAAATTTGTTTTAAGACTGAGTATGTGATCAATTTTTGAGAAGGTTCCATGAGGTGGTAAAAAGCAGGTATATTCTTTGGTGTTAGGGTTAAATGTTCTCTATGCATCTGTTAAGTCCATTTGAGTCATAAAATCTGTTAGATCCCTTATTTCTCTGTTAAGTTTATGTCTAGCAGACCTTGCTATTGGTGAAAATGGTGTGTTGAGGTCTCCTACTATTTGAGTGTGGTGTTTGATGTGTAATTTAAGCTTTATTAGTTTCTATGTGGGTGCCCTTGTATTGGGGGAATGAATGATCAGGATTGAGACTCATCTTGATGGGTTTTTTTTCCTGAGTAGAATATATAATATCCTTCCGGATCTGTTTTGACTGATTTTAGTTGAAGTCTGTTTTGTTAAATATTAAGATAGTTGCATCAGCCTTTTGCTTAAATCCATTTGATTGGAAAGTCTTTTTTCAACCCTTTACTCTAAGGTAGTGTCAGTTTTGAAGCTGAGATGTATTTCTTGTATACACCAGAAGGATGGATCCTTCTATTGTATACATTTTGATAGTCTGTGTCTTTTTATAGGTAAATTGAGACCCTTGTTATTAATGGATATTAATGATCAATTATTGTTAACTTCTGTTATTTGGGGTGGTTTTGTGGATGTGTGTGTGTATGTTTTTCCCATCTTTGAGATTTTCTTTTGTGGTATTATTTATTGTTTGTGGTTTTGTGGGTATATCTAGCTTTCTTAGTTTGAAGTTTTTTTTCTAGTGTTTGCTGTAGGGATAAATTTTTGATAGGTATTGTTTAAATCTGGTTCTGTCGTGGAATATCTAGTTTATTCTATCTATAGTGATTGAGAGTTTTGCCGGATGCGGTAGTCTGGACTGGCATCTGGTGTTCTCTTAGTGTCTGTATAGCATTTGTCCAGGACCTTCTGTCTTTCATTATTTCCATTGAAATTATTCCGATGCGTTTCCTTTGCAGCTCTTAGAATTTTTTCTTTATTCTGTAGGTTTATTTGTTTGATGAATATGTGGTGAAAGGATGTTTTGGGGTCTGCTCTATTTGGTGTTCTGTAAACTTCTTGTATCTTTATAGGCATCTCTTTCTTTAGATCGGGAAAGTTGTCTTCTATGACTTTGGTAAATTAATTTCTTGCACTTTTGAGCTGGTATTCTTCTCCTTTTTCTGTTCATGTTGTTCTTTTATGGTGTTCCAGATTTCCTGAACACTTTGTGAATGGATTTTGGACTTTTCTTTGACTGATTTATCTATTTTTACTATTGAATCTTCCACACCAGAAATTTTCTCCTCCGTCTCTTGCATTCTGTTGGTTTTGATCGCATCTGTAGTTCCTCTTCATTTTCTCAGACTTTTCATTTCCACCTTTCCCCTTTTTAGTGTCTTCTATATTGCTTCTATTTCAATTTTTAAGCCTTGAGCAGTTTTTCCCACCTGTTTGATTTCTATTTCTTGGTTTTTCTTTAAGAGATTTATTAGTTTCTTCCTCTTTTTAACTTTTTCTCTACTTTCAAGAGAGTTTTTTATTAGCTCTTTAAAGATTGATATTATCTTTATAAAGTTATTTTAAGGCTGTTTTCCTCTGCTTCTACATTGGAATACTTAGGTCTTGCTTACTCTTGTTTAACAATTAGATTCCAGTGATGTCATACTGTTCTTTATGTTTTTATATGTATTCATGCAATGGCGTCTGCCTATTTCTTCCTTGGAGAGGTTTAGGATTTGTCTGTGTCTCATAGAGTTGCTCTTTATCTAATCTGCTCTGGTTCTTTCTATCTCAGGGAGTCTCTCTTGGTCAAATCTGAACTTTTTGTCCACTTGGAATTGGTGTACTCTGTGTTGCAGAGAGCTGTTCTTGGTCTAATGGGAGATTTCTTCTGTATCTTTGTGATTCACTCTTGCCCAATAGGGGACGGCTAATTCTATCTCAGGAATCTGTACTTAATTCAATAGGAGGGAGCTCTTGATATAATATGAACTGGCAAAATCTGTGTCTCAGGAAGCCTTTCTTGATCCATAGGGATTATTGCTCCAATATGGGTTGGTGAAATCTATGTCTCAGGGAGCTGCTGAGGTGATGGGAGGTTTGGAGTATGAGATATGCCTTATAGATGGCAGTGTCTAACAAACTGGGGTATTGATGGAGATTATCAACCCAAAGGAGTCTTCCCTGCTGGCCTGAGTGGGAGTGGAAGTCCATGAATTGTGCCCCTATAGCCCAAGTAACAGAGACTAGGCTTTCCAGTTAGATAAAGTGTCACTGATTTCTTGACCCAATATAAGCTCAGAAATGTTATTTTATTTTACTTTTTTCCATTTTTATTTATTTATAAAGGTTTTTTCCATGTATACCACTGCTTGCCCACCCTTCCCACTTCAATGTCCCTCCCAGTCCTCCTTATCATTCTCCCACTACCCTGGACAATCCATTCCCCAAGGAGGATCAGTTCAGTCTGGCATATCCAGGTCCCAGTCCCTCATTCAAGTATTAAGGCTAGCTTAGGTGTTCTTCTGTAGAAAATGGGCTCCAGGATGCCAGATCATACACAGGAATATAGTCTGCTCCTACTGCATGAAGTTCCACATACTGCTTGTGCTAATCAACAATCAGCTACATTTAGAGGGTTTACAGCCTTTTTCTGATGGTTCCTCAGTGGCTGTTTTTAATTCAGTGAGCTCCCCAAACCCCAGCCAGCCATCTCTGTGGGACTCCTCCTCATAATCCCTATCCCCTTGCTCATATAGACTTTCCTCCCCCTCTCTCAGCTGGACCAGGAGCTTTGCCTAGTGCTCAGCCATGGATCTCTGCCTCCAGCTCTATTCATTGTTGGATGTAGGTTCTGTGATGAACTTAGGGTAGTT
The DNA here is from genome assembly GCA_033318265.1 of Phyllotis vaccarum. Taxonomy (NCBI): domain Eukaryota; kingdom Metazoa; phylum Chordata; class Mammalia; order Rodentia; family Cricetidae; genus Phyllotis; species Phyllotis vaccarum. Next base: position 181,022,597 of record JARWLC010000002.1, read on the forward strand.
ATTCATTTGAGTATAGGGGAAATCCTGTTTAGACACCCCTCTACTATTGGTTGTAGACCTAGCCAGGGACATCCTTGAGTTCTTAGAGGTTTTTCTAGTACCTGGTCTCTTTCCAACCCCACATTAGCTTCCTCTATCAGTATATGCATCTCTTTTTGTCTCCCTCACTCAACCATCTTCTCTTATGTTTTGTTCCTATCTCTTTTTGGTCCCTACATGTTATGAGCCCAATTTGGTAAGGGGACCTTCTCTATTTTTTCTTCCTAGGGGGATCTCTGGTTGTCTCTCTTTAGTTCCTTCTGATTCCAAGATATTCAGTGGTTGTGGTTTGCAGCTTATGTATTCTTTGCTTTTTGTCTGAAAACTACCTATGAGTGAGTGCATCCCATGCCTGTCTTTCTGTGCTTGTGATACCTCCCTCAAGAGGATATTCTCCAAATCTAATTGCTTGCAAATTTTAGGACGTAATTTTTTTCCTTCTGAGTAGTACTCCATTGTTTAAATGTAACACAATTTGTTAATTAATTCTTCAGTTGAGGGGCAACTAGGTTGATTCCAAGTCCTTGCTAATATGAATAATGCTGCAATGAACATAGATAAGATAGTGCCCTTAGGGTACAAATGTACATCCTTTGGGTATATGCCCAATAGTGGTATTGCTGGATCCTTAGGGAGATTGATTCCCAGTTTTCTGAGGAATAAAAAGACATACTGTATTCCAGAGTGGCTGTACAAGTTTACACTCCTGTCAACAATGGAGGAGTGTTCCCCTTGCTCAGCATCTTCTCCAGCATAGGCTGTCACCTGTATTTTTGATCCTAGCCATTCTGACAGGTATACGGTGATCTCAAAGCTGTTTTGATTTGCATTTCTCTGATGGCTAAAGATGTTGAGCAATTTTTTAAGTGTCATTCAATCACTTGTAATTCTGTTGAAAATTCCCTTTTTAGCTCTGAATACCATTTTTAATTGGGTTATTTGGGTTTTGGTGCTCTAGTTTCTTGAGTTCTCTATGTATTTTAGAGATCAGTCCTCTGTTATATGTAGGGTTGATGTAGATATTTTTCCATTCTGTAGGCTGTCATTTTGTCTTATTGACAGTTTTCTTTGCCTTACAAAAGCTTCTTAGTGTCAGGAGATTCCATTTATTAATTGTTGTTTTTAGTGTCTATGCTGCTGGTGTTATATTTAGGAAGTAGTCACCTGTACCATTGCATTGAAGGGTTGAAAGATATTTCCTACTTTCTTTTCTATCAAGTTCAGTGTAGCTAGGTTTATGTGAGGTCTTTTATCCACTTAGATTTGAGTTTCGTGCAGGGTAATAGATATGGATCTACTTGCATCCTTCTATATACTACCATCCAGTTATGCCAACACAATTTGTTGAAGATACTATCTTTTTTCCATTGAATATTTGTGGCCTCTTTGTCAAACAAAACAACAACAACAACAAAATGAAAACCACAGGTGTTCATAGGTGTGTGGTATAGTGGGGGTTATGTTATAGTGTAAATAATTGTCCTGCATACTAGCTTAATAAAAATGCTGATTGGCTAAAGGCAAACAGGAAGTGTGGGCAGGGCTACCAGACTGGGAAAACTCTGGGAACAGGAAGAATAGAGCAGAGATGCCACAGACACACCAGAGAAGTAGATGCAGAGGGCACCTATGCTGTTCTGAGAAAAGGTACTGAGCCACATGACTGAACAGAATAAGAATCACAAGTTTAAGAGCAAAGGCTAGCAAATTATATGCCTGGGCCCCAGGTCAATCAGCATACAAGTAATATAAGCAGCCGTGTGTTTCAGTGGGACAGTGGAACTATGGGACTGTGGGTCTACAGGTCCAGGCCATGAAGCTAATCCCAAAAGTCTGGGCCAGAAACCTAGTACTACAGTGTGGCTTAAGGTCAGGGTCTTCAGTTTGATTCTACTGATCCACAAGACTATTTTTATGCCAGTACCAGGCTGTTTTTATTACTGTTGCTTGAAGTCAGGGATGATGAATCTTCCTGAGGTTCTTTTAATGAGCATGATTGTTTTGGTAATCCTGGGTTTCCTGTTATTCCATATGAAGTTGAGTATCGTTCTTTTAGGGTCTGTAAAAAATTGTGTTGAGATTTTGATACAGATTGCATTGAATCTGTAGATTGCTTCCCATAAGATTGCCATTTTTATTATGTTGATCCTACCTATCCAGAAGCATGGGAGATGTTTTCATTTTCTGATATTCTCTTCAATTTCCTTCTTCAGTAACTTAAAGTTTTTGTCAAAGATGTCTGCTACTTCTTTGGTTAGAGTTAAGCCAAGATATTTAATGCTATTTGAAGCTATTTTAAAGGGTGATGTTTCTCTTATTTCTTTTTCAGCCTTTTTATCCTTAGTGTATTGGAAAGCTATTTTCTTTTTTTACTTAATCTTGTGCCCTGCTACATTGCTGAAAGTGTTTTCAGCTGTAGGAGTTCCCTGGTAGAATTTTGAGGGTCAGTTATGTATATGATCACATCATCTGCAAATAGAGATAGTTTGGCTTCTTCCTTTTCAATTTGTATCCCTTAATCTTCTGTTCTCCTATTGCTTTAGCTAAAACTCTGAGAACTATATTGAATAGATAAGGGGAGAGAGGACAGCCTTGTCTTGTTCCTGATTTTAGTGGGATTGCTATGAGTTTTTCTCCGTTTAGTTTGATGTTGGCTGTCAGCTTGCTAAAAAATACCTTTATTATATTTAGATATTTTCCCTATATTCCTGATTTCTCCAGGGCTTTTATCATAAAGGAATGTTGGGTTTTTTCAAAGGCTTTTTTCAGCATCTAAGGATATGATCATGTAGCTTTTTTCTTTCAGGTTGTTTATATGGCTAATGAATGGCATTTACAACTTTTCATATGTTGAATCATCCGTACATGTCTGGGATGAAGCCTGTTTGATCATGGTGGATGATTTTTTTGATATGTTGTTGAATTCAGTTTGTCAGAATTTTGTTGAGCATTTTTGCATCAGTGTTCATGATTCTTTTTCTTTGTTGCATCTTTCAATGGCTTAGGTATCAGGTCAAGTGTGGCCTCATAAAATGTTCCTTCAGTTTTTATTGTATGGAACAGTTTGAGGAGTACTGGTAGTAGTTCTTTGAATGTCTGGTAGAATTCTACACTGAAACCATCTGGTCCTGGACTTGTCTTACTGTGGAGATTTTAACAGCAGCTTCAATTTCCTTGGGGGTTATAGATCTGTTTATGTCATTTATCTGGTCTTAATATAATTTTGATAAGTGTTACCTGTCCAGGAAGCTGTCTATTTCTTTTAGGTTTTCCATTTTAGTGGAGTATAGATTTTCAACATATGACCTGGCAATTCTCTGGATTTCCTAGGTGTCTGTTGTTATGGCCCCCTTTTCATTTCTGATTTTATTAATTTGGATACTCTCTCTCTCTATTTCTCTCTCTGACTTTTTGTTAATTTGGATAATGGTTTATCTATCTTGTTGACTTTCTCACAGGGCCAATTCTTTGGTTCATTGGTTCTTTGTATTCTTCTCTTTGCTTCTATTGTATTGATTTCAAACAAGTTTGATTATTTCCTGTCATCTACTCCTTCTAGGTGTGTTCTAAAGCCTTCAGCTGTGTTGTTAAGTCCCCTGTGTGAGGTTCCTCTAGGTTTTTCATGTAGGCATCTAGTGCTGAGTTTTCCTCTTAACACTGCTTTCATTGTGTCCCATAAGTTTGAGTATGTTGTGGGCTCATTTTCATTGAATTATAGGAAGTCTTTGATTTCTTTTTAACTTCTTCCTTTACCAAGAGGTGGTTCAATTGAGAGATAACTAGTATCCTTGAATTTGTAGGCTTTCTGTGATTTTTGTTGCTGTTGAACTCTAACTTTAGACCATGGTAGTCTGATATGATACAAGGAGTTATTCCTATTTTTTGTATCTATTAATACTTGATTTATGACTGAGTTTGTGGTCTCTTTATTTCTTTGTATTTGGGTGGAAAGTTCTGTATATATCTATTAAATCCATTTGGGTGATAATATTTGTTAGATCCCTTATTTCTCTGTTGAGTTTCTTTCTAGTTGATATAGCCAAGAATGAAAATTGGGCATTGAAGACTCCCAATATTAATGTGTGGCATTTGGTGTAAGGTTTACGTTTTAATGATGTTTCTTTTACATATGTAGATGCCTTTGTGTTGGGAGCTTGTTTCTTAGGACCATTGGATTAGAAAGTATTTTCCCAACCCTTTACTCTAAGCCTGTGTTTGTCTTTGAAGTAGAGGTCTGTCTCTTGTCTGCAGTAGAGGATGGATTCTGTTTTTGTATCCATCATGTTAGGGTGTTTCTTTATATAGGAAAATTGAGTTCATTGATATTAAGGAACATTAATGACCAATGATTATTATCTCCTATTATTTTTGGTGGTAGTGTGTGTGATGTCCAATTGTGTGAGATAGAAAATGGCTATAGGACTAGGGTTGTTAGTGAGAGTCTACCTACTCTTTAGATTACCAGCCAAGGCCTGTGAAAATGTTGTACACAAATCTATAGCTCTTGGTTCTCCTTGCTGAAACAGTAAAGGCAGGTTCTTCAGAGTCTAACATTCACCATGAAGAGAATGCTCAGAGAAGTATAGTTTAGTGGCCCATGTGAAAGTGTCAAGTCCTAGGAGAGCCATGCATTCAAAATAATAAAGTAGTGTTGTCTGGAAGAAATCCCTTTCCTGGTTATATCTCCAGAAAGTTTTCTTTCACAATCTATGACCAGCAAACCCAAATCAATGCATGAGATGTAACTGCTAAGTGTAGTCACAAATGCTTCAGGGTAACAAAATTGGGTACAATGTTACAAGCCTTTAATCCCAGAGCTCAGGAAACAGAGGCAGATATGCCAACCTGATCTACATAGTGAGTTCCAATGCAGTCAAGGCTACATAAATAATAAGACCCTGTTTCAAAAGAAAAAAGAATTCTTTGCTTGTTGGTTCCAGATGTGATCATCTTACCTTTCCCTGGAATATTTGAAATTATACATATGCCCATTCTTCAGGGGGAAAAAAGTAACTGTACTATGAGCTTAAGTAGGTATGGAGTAGGAAAAAGGATCTGGTGGGTAAAGAGATATTCAATGTAGGGGTTTTTTTTGTTTTGTTTTGTTTTGTTTTGTTTTGTCACAACAAAAATCTGGCGCTCTAAAGGAAAGAATTTCTTTAGAGAAGAGACATCATGTTGGTACTTTCTCCCACAACAGAGAGCTTTGGGGGCATTATAATGTAGTCACAGAAGTCATCTGCAACACTTGTAACACCTCTTCATACTAGTGGAGGATAAATGAGGTTGTTAGTGTAAAGAATTTGAAATATGAACATAGCATTGGTCTTTATCATAAGCAGTGGTAAGATGTGAGTAGGCCTGAGATGGTGGTGCATGCCTTTGATCCTGGCACTCAGGAAGCAGAAGTAGGCTGATCTCTGTGAGGTTGAGGCCAGTCTGGTCTACAGAGCTAGTTCCAGAACAGCTATGCAAAGAATCTTCATTTCAAAAAATAAAAAAAAAAAAAAAAAAAAAAAAAAAATCTGAGCATGAGCCCACAGAACTCCTCATTCTCTTTACTCCTCTGTATGCTTTTCCTGGGTCAGAAGTCAGAACATGCCCTAGCATACAAAGAACCCCCCTCATCAGCCGTGCAATCAAAGCAAGCACTTTCCACAGCACTGAATAGTAAGTCCAGATCAAAATTGTCCATACAGGAAGGCTCCACATGCCACCTCATAGGTAACCTTATAAGTCACTGGAACTATTCTATGTATTGAGGCAGGGTCCTCAAATAGACTCTGTGGGAGGAGATCTACGGCTATTTCCAGATAACCCACATGCCCTGTGGTATTGGCACATAGACTGTCTTATACAGTTAAGGCTCAATAACAAATTGTTTCGACTCTGGGTTTTAGCCATCCTGAGATGGGGGTAGGGAAATTTGTACCATGCATGACCTTTGTTCCCTCTACTTCAACAGAGACTTTTTAGGATCCCTTGCTCTTGCAACTGGCCACAAATTTATATAATCTCTTTCCTGCCAGTTCTAATTTAAAAAAAAAAAATGTGCTAGAGGTGTTGTAAAAGATTTATGTGCATATAAAACCATCATCAAATTATAATTCACAAAATAAATTCTGCTATACATTTATCATGAATGATAATAGAAAGATATACAATGTGGAAGAAGGCTGTTATACCTATAACTGTGGGCATCTTAGTCACTGTCAATGGCAGAAGTACAAATATACCATTTCCAAGGGATATTAAGCAATATTATTTTTTACAATATTGTTTTTAAGGTGACTTGATTATTTGTTACCAGTTATTTAGCCTTGAGTTCAATTTCTAGGTGTCGTGGACTATATTTTCTACAGTCCTACAAAACTTAACAATCCATTCATTCACTAGGTTTCTTTTTGTTGTTGTTAAATGGAAAACATTGTCCGTAAACTTTAAATGCAACAGTGAACATAATAAGCTGAAGCTATTCAGAAAAGAGGCATTACTGAAGCAAACCCTGTCATTATCACAGAAGACTCCATGACATTTGCAAAAGCTCTTTGCCAACCTCAGGGCCCAGAATCCTTGGACTTGGGAATGGATCAACCAGAGAAAGTTAAGTAGGTAAACAGGAGCACTTCAGGCAAAAGGAAGAACAAACAGGAACCCCCAGCACCAACAAGTATCCAGTGTATTCATATGAATGTTAGGATGCTAGGTGGTGTGGGAATGCAAAACAGAACCTAGAGCTTCACTGGAAGGCAGAAGAGGCAGCTGATAAAACTGTAAAATCAATGAGTCAATGATCTAGCTTTTATGAAGGAAACTATCCATCCTTCCCAAGGCAACAGCAAAGAGGTATCATGGTAACGGTGAAAAAAAAAAATGCTAGTTGCTGCTAAATACCTCAGATAAAATTGAGAATATCATGAGCAAGGGGACAATCCAGTGAGATTATGTAACAGTTGTACATGTACATTCATCTAACATTGGTGTCCCCAATGTCATAAAATAACTACAAATAGATACATTTTTAAAGGATGGCTGTGTTCTCACTACTATATTTCAACAACCCAAACATATAGATAGGTCATTAAAATAAAAAATGAATAAACTACAGAGCTATCTGTGCCAAGATTAAATTAATTTCAAAGATATTCATAGACTATTTTAACATACCTTCTTCTGAGAAGTCTCTTTAAAATATGTTACAACAGGAAACATAGGCAAGTCTTAACAAATACAAAATATTTAAAATAAGGAAATACCTTACCAAACCATGCTAGTATAATACTGAAAATCAATAGAAAACAAAAGAATAAAAATTCATGAAAATTGAACAGTATACATTTGAATTAACATTGAAGAAATCATGGGGGAATCTTTAAAATCTCTAGAATAAAATCAAAATGAAAACACACTTAACAAAATCTTTGGGAACTAGTGTGAAAGTGTACAGTTATGAATGCCTACATTAAAAATCAAAATGATAACATATATAGAATATAATGATGCACATAAAGATCATATAGAATCAAGAATAAGCCAGTTCCCAAAGCAACAGAGGGAAAGAAATGAATTTAAGAGCAGAAATTACAAAAATGCTACAGTGCTAGTATTTATATTGTCAACTTGACGTAATCAAGAGTCACTGTAGAGATGAGCCTCTGGGTGTGTTTGTGGAAGATGGTCTTGATTGTGTTAATTAACATGTAAAGATGTGTTTGAAGAGGTCACAACATTCCCTGGTCTTGGGTCCTGAGCTATAAAAACAGAAGAAAAGATGGCTGACCACTAGCATTCTTGGCTTTCTGCTTCCTGAGTGTGGATGCAGTATGAGCAGCTGCTTCAAGCTCCTGTCATTTTTTACTTCCTAATTGTGACAGACCTTTAAGCTGTGAACCTAAATAATCCCTCTATCTTTTAGGTTGTTTTTGTCAGGGTATTTGATTATAGCAAAGCCCTGGGGGTTTGTAAGTAAATGACTAGCAGTACAAAACAAAGAATCAGTGAAATCAACAGTCATTTATTTGGAAAAACAAAACAAAACAAAAGAAACAACAGTCCCTTATGCAAGCTAACCAAAATAAAAATCAAAGGTGGAACTGAAGGCATCCCACTAGATATTTATAAAATACTAAAGATCACCAAGGAAGACTTGGAAAACTATAGATTTTGAAATCCAAAAACTCAAGAAAAATGTATATTAGACACATCTGATTCGTCAAAATCCAATCAAAAATAAATAATCAACTTGAGTGAATCCTTAACTAGCCACAAGACTGAAGCAGTAAAAGAACCAACCAATAAAGAAACACCCACAGAGGAAGGACTCGCTCTTGCTCTTGAATTCTACCAGAATTCAAGAAAATTGAGAATATCATTAGCAATTGAAGGAAGAGCTGACACCTGACACAATATGGTGCCTAGAGTCCCAGCTAGAACAATACAACTAAAGATAGAAAAATGATCCAAAAAGAGAAACCAGTCAAATTATGCTTGTTTGTTGACAACATGATTCTACATTTTAAAAAATCTACTAGAAAATTCTTAGAGCTGATAAATCCTTCCAGCAAAGGAATAGGATACAAAAGCAACAACAACAACAAAAATAGTACTTTTTTAACAGATCAATATGAGCTTGTAGAGAAACACTCTAGAAAACAATCCCATTTATAATAGCTTTAGAAAAAATAGCTAAGAATAAATCTAACCAAGGATGCACAAGGATTCTGTGAGGTTAACATCAAAACACTGAAGAAAGCAATTGAAGAAGATAATAGAGGTTTAGAAGGCCTCCTATCTCCATAGATTTGAAAAAAAAAAAAAATTGTGAAAATGGCTGTAGTGCCCAAATAAACTTATAAATCCATTGACATTCTTTACAGAATTAGAGTAACATCATATAATTCAAATGAAAACATGGAAATAATACTTAACAGAAAAAATAATCCTAAAAAATTGTGTTATCTTAAATTATACTATGGAGCCATACTAATAAAAATGACAAGTACAGTGATAGGATGTTAGTAAACACCCCGATATAGGACCACACACCTGTAGCCACCTAACTATCCATAAAGATGAAAGAAACATTAATTGGAGACAAGACGGACTCTTCAATAGATGATGTTGAGAAAATTGTGGAAGAATAAAACAGGATCCTTTTTTTTCAACATGCACAAAAAATTAATTCAAAGGGGATTAAAATGCTTTAAGGTAAGAAACAAAACTCTGAAACTGCTGTACATAACAAAGCTAGTATTCAAAGGCACAGATATGGCAAAGGATTTTCTGAAAAGGATTCTCATAGCTCAGAAAATAATTTCAAGAATTGACAAATAAAATTATATAACATTTAAAGGCTGTAAATACAGTATAAGAAATGATCAGGGGAACGAAGAAGTAGCCTACAGAATGTAAGATAAGCATTACTAACCTCACATCTGACAAAGGGGTAATGTTTAGACTCATATAGGATTCCAAAAGTTAATCAACACCCCTCCATCATATATTCAATAGATGAGCAAATAAATTGAACTCATAGTTTAAAAAAATAATGAATTTTTTTACAAAATTATTCAACAAAATAGTCACCAGAATAACACAAACTAAGACACATTGCATCTCACACGGTGAAGTTGGCTATCATCAACAAAAGAAATCACAACAAAAAGTGACCAAAAGTTTGGAAAGATGGATCCTTATACACTGTTGATGAGGACAGAAACTGGTAACATCACTATGTTAATATGGAATTTTCTTAAAAATGAGAAATAGAACCATTATGCAATCCAGCCATGCCTTTCCTGGGGATATACCCAAAGACATCAGAGTCAACATTTTACAGAGACACCTGCTCATCTTCCATGCTTCTTTATTATTCTCAACAGCCAAATACAGCACCAGCCTAGATGGCTATCGGATGAATGGATAAAGAAATACCTACTATCCTACAACATATATAATAGGATTTTATTTAGTGCTAAAAAAAGAAAAGACTATATCACTTTCAAAAACTGAATTAAACTAGAGATTGTTGTGTTAATCAAATTAAACCAAACCCAAGTAAACAATGTCACATTTTCTCTCATGTGGTGTTATATAGTATGTATAATAAAATTAGCCTAACAACCTGGTGGTGGTGGAGCATGCTGTTAATCCCATCACTTGGGAGGCAGAGGCCGAAGGACCTCTGTGAGTTTGAGGCAAGCCTGGTCTACAAAGTACGCATCCAAAAATGTTACAAAACCCAATCCTTTTTTTTTTTTTTTTTTTTTTTGCCTTTTTACTTGGAAAATTACAACACTAGTACAAGTTAAGTCTTACACATTTAACATTCCCTTGCTGAAAGCAATTCATAATATCAAAAATTAATCATGTTTAACTTTTATCCTCACAAGAATACAAAAATGATGAAGGGGAACTTAAATAGAAAATTTTAAAATGGTAACACAACTTTTTTTTAGTAGTCCTTGGGTAGTTACAAGGCTTTCACCTTTGGTTTCTTTGAATGGAGACCTTGATCCGAATTCTTGTCTGTTACTAGTGTCTGCTTCTGCCTCCCCTTCTATGAGATCGGCTTCCTCCATGGCCACTCCTTGGGGGGCTCCTCGGCTTGAACTGCTGTAGGCATCACATGGAGGACGGTACCCCTTTCCGTAGAAGGTGGGAGCCCCCCCACCCCCGTTCTTGTCTGCCTACACGATTGTGGCCAGTTGAGTACAGATCACTTCTGCTGCTGGAATAACTGCCTTCACTTCAACCGTAGCCATCACATGAGCTGTAGGGACTGCTTCCTCCATAAGCTGGTAGCCGCCCTCGTGAAGGGGGTGCGCTGCGTGAGTTACCGTAACTCTCATATGAATCTCTATAGGAACCTCCACTTGGTTGATCTGGATAGTCACAATCCCGACCATATCCATCTCTATCACCATAGCCTCTTGGTGGGTAGTCGTCACGTGAACTGGAATGACGATAATCACAATGTGTGTGACCTCTTGGTGGAGGTGCATAATCTTTGATGTCGCTGGAGCTTGAATAGCTGTCTTTTATACAATATCTATCATCTCTTGGGGACAAATATACATCTCTGCGAGATGGCAGGGATTCCTTTCGTGGAGAGCCTCCATAGCTATCTCTTCCGTGTGACACTGGAGTTCTTCCATTCCACTGCTGCTTTGAACTGGTCCTGAAGGCGTTGATCTTTTAGGAGGGGGATCTCCACTTCATGGCGGCGGTCCTCTTTTTGCTAGAAACGGCCCCCTGAAATAACTCATATTAAATTTCATAGAATAGCCACCATCATCCATGTATCCTCCATGTGAAGGGGGTCCCCTAGTTCTTCCACTGCCTCCTCGAAGACCTTTGGGAGGGTCTCTGCTTCTTGGAGGTGGAGGGGGCCCACGCCTGCCACTCTTAAATGATAGTTTGGTAGATTGATCCTTCTTGATGGCGTTTCCATCTAAGGTCTTTTAATTCATATCTCTAGCAGCATCCTTAGCATCTGCTGGGCTTTCAAAGGCAACAAAAGCAAATCCTCTTGATTTGTTAGTTTCCTGGTCTTTCATCAAAAGTATCTCCACTATTCATCCCTACTTGCCAAACACTGCTTCAAGGGCTTTCCCATTTCTTTCTGTTTGGCGCTCACCAATGTAGAGCTTTCCTGGGCGATCTGCTTCAACCATCTTTCCTTTTAGCTGAGTTGGAGGAGACTGTGAAGGTCTCAAGCTCCTAGAAGCAAGCCGACTTGGCCTTCCAAGTAGCACGCTGCTCACAGCTGCTGGGTCCCCAGGGTTGATGCTTCTCCAACTAGGAAGCTGCTTTCCCATGCCTGTCGCCACACACATCTCCAGAAAACCCAATCTTGAAAAAACAAAACTTACTACTTGCTTCATAGACTAGATTGACCTTGAACTAACTCATAGAGATTCAGAGGGATCTCTGTCTCCTGAGTGAAGGGATTAAAGGCATGAGTCACCACTTCCTGACCTTAATGGCTTGGCTGTGAATGATTCTGTCTTCTAATATCTCAGACTAATTTTATTAAATATGCAATATGTTACCGCATTCTCATAAGTGGAATAAAGATATATGTATGTGCAAGCACATATAAATGTGTGTTGCATGAAAGTAAAAGGGGAACTATGAAAAAGAGAAAGTAGTCCAAAGGATAAGAAAATATGTTTTTCTTGAGTAAAAAAATCTAAATTAAATATATATGTATGCACATACATATATAGCATGAAAGCAAAGAGATATTATTAGGGGTAGTAAGGGAATCAGTGTGGGGGAGCAATGGGTGATTGGAAGGGCAAATACGAAAACTAGAATAATAAATACATATTTAAAATGTCCCAATAAAACCCATTATTTTGTATGCTAATTTAAAGGAATTAAGAAAAAAGAAAAAGAAGCAAATTAACAGTAACTTGATAATTAAACATGAGTTACTCATTGAGTGAGGTAGCCCAGGCCCAGAAAGACAAATGTGATCAGCACCTTACTGAGTTTCCTCCTCCAACAGAAGGGAGCAAATACACAAACCCACAGCCTTACATTATACAGAAAGTGAGGGATCCTTGAACACTCAGCCTCAAGTGGGATCTCTTCATCAAACTCTTCTTCTTTGGGATCAGAGAAGAGGAGACAGAAAGAGCGTAAGTGCCATAGAGAAAGGAAGATGCCAGGAAAACAAGGCCCTCTAAATCAGCTTGATAGATGCACATTAAAAAGGCACAGAGTCTGAGTCAGCATGAATCTGACCCTCATAGGCCTGGACCAGATGAGGCCCTTGAGAGGAGAAGTCAACACTTGCTCTCATCTCTAACCCAGAAGCAACCTCCAGTTGATAACTGCTTGCAAATGAAAATTTAATTACCTTCAAGAGAGTCTCATGAGGTAACAAACTACTTTTAGGGTAGGCTGCATGCCCAGCAGTAGATGGTTGACAGAAAGAAAAAAAAACCTCAATGGCATCTTTAGAAGTTCCTGGCTCCTGGTCTCATAATGTTCTGTCAGGGCTTTTCATTTTAATATTATATATAATAATATATATATATATATAATTTTAAGTTTCTCTCTCTCTCTCTTCAGGTCTTTTGTGTATATTATGGGGTCTAGTTCAGTATTTCTATAGGATCCCAGAATGTGCAAACAAGTGTGTTCCTTGTGCCTTTTCTTGGGCTTTTTTTATGTCCAATTCTGAATTCCGATGTGTTAGTTTTTTGTTTTATCTTACTGTATTTTATTATTGTCCTTTATAAGCCTATTTATTTTCTTTTTTAATTTTTTTATTTATTTAAAAAGATAGGGTTTTTTTTTTCTTATATACCACTGCTGGCCCTTTCTTCCCTCCTCCCATTCCCTCAAAATGCTCCCTCAGCCTCCCCCACCCCATCCCCCCCGGACAAGGAGTCCCCAGGGGGTCAGTTCAGACTGGTGTATCCAGTTGAGATAGGTCCTTTTTCCTCTTCCCAGTATTAAGGCTGGGTCAGGTGTTCCTCTGTAGGCAATGGGCTCCAAGATGCCAGTTCATGTAGAGGGACAGAGTCTGATCCTACTCCATGAGGTTCCACATATTGCTCATGCCAATCCACAGTCATCTACCTTTGGAGGGTTTTGTTCCTTTTCCTGATGGACCTCCAGTGGCTGTTTTTGATCCACTGAGCTCCCCAGATCTCCAGCCAGCCTCCTCACAATCCTGATTCCTTTGTTCATATAGGTCCCCCCCCCCCTTTAGCTGTACTGGGAGCTCAGAGCTCAGCCCTAACTAGAATAACTCCATCAAATTTCTCCCCTCAGAGCTCAAGGAACAGTAAAGAAGATGAGACAGAAAGAATGAAAAGGCCATAGGGGATGAATAACACACACACAAACACACACATACCAAAAAAGAAAAAACAAAACAAAACAAAAAAACCCCCACAAAAACAAACAAACAAAGCCCACATGACATAGAGAGACTGAAGTGACAGACACAGGTCTGCATCAGGTCTTCTATGCTTAAATTATGACTTTCAGTTTCATGTTTTTGCGAGATTCCTGAGTGAACAAGGGAGTGAATATGTGATTCTTGAGTCTTCTTTTGGGTTCTTTACTTCTGTTGGTTTGTCTATTTATTTTCTTTCTTAAACAATGAACGACGAATGAAAACCTAGCCATGAGGGTAAAGGTTTTAAACTGAACTGTCACTTGTGCTTCCTAGAAAACCACTCCAGGACAGGCCTCACCTACAACTGTATTTTAGGATTTTTTTTTAATTTTATTTTATATTTTTTAATTTGGTTACAGTATTGTGGTCTTATTTTCGCATGGGGATTTATTTTGTTTTCTTGGCTTTAGAGGGTTTTCATTGTTATATTGGGTTTAGAATTTTTTCAGAAAGAACTTAAATTTGAGTAGGTAGGAACTGGAAGAAGGTCTGGATGGACTGGGGAAGGGGAAATTAGCAAAATACATTTAAATTTAAAAATTGTTTTAAATAGTATAAAATATAATAATAATAAAAACATCCATAAAAAGAATAGATAAATGGGAGGAAATAGGGACCCTTAGAGGTATGCTTTTGAAGGGAATATTGAAGGTTTAGACCCTTCTCCTCTGCAAAAATGTCTATATTTCTCAAGAGCCAAAAGCAACACAGCCAAGATTTATGGGCTGAAATTTCTAAAAGTAGAAGCAAAATGATCTTTTTTATATATTATTCAGCTGATTGTCTCAAGTATTTTTTTCAGTAATACAAAATCCACTGACTCAAACAGTTTGATGTTCCAAGTGTTTCCATTTCTCATAAACAATACCACAAAACAGGTACTATGTCACTAGATTGAAGTCAGCTTTAAATAACTCTAGCTCATTCAGTGAGTCTGGGTTCTTCAAATTTTACTCCAGCTTCCTCATAAAAGTTGTAACCATCTCAACACTAAAAAGTAGTGATACTCAAGTCTTCCAACCAACAAGCTCCCTTTCCTAATTGTAATATCTCTGAAGCAACAAAACTTTGGGTTGCCCTACGATACTTAAGAACCACAGATTACCTGGACATCTCCTCTTTCTGCCCCATACCTTCTTTGGCAATAAAGAGCTACACTTTGGATTTTCATATTCTTGGTCAATTCCAGTTGTTCCTTGAATTAACATCAGGGCATCTTCTTTATGATTTGAGATTGTATGATATGAATCAGCTATTTTTGACTTGATTAAGAGTTTGTAAATTCTTTCAATCTCCTTCTCTGTCTCTTAAGTGGCCAAACCAAAGTTGGACTTGAAAACTCATGCTGTTAGGCTAGTCTTTACCATTCCCTATACAATCCCCAATCCAGTGCTTGCTATGGCTAAAATCCTGTGGAAGGACCCAAGAACCAGTGAAGGAATGAGGAATGGCCTGCTAATATCTTGGGAAACATTGTCCCTGTTCCAAACTTTACCCTATTGCTTTCCCCATCACTAAACCACACAAAGCAAAGGCTTAGTAAGATTTTCTATAAAAGAACCAGGTCAGTCTCTCCAAACATTGTCATTATGTTTCTTTAATGAGATAGGAGAAGTGCCAGTCCATCTGGCCAGAGCCTTGTGGAAGCCTCTTATGATAGCAGTGGGACACTAGATTCTTCTGGGAACAATCAGCATCACAAGGGCCTGGAACACTTCCTACTGTATCTGAAACAGAGAATGAGAGGAAATTTACCACAGAGGGCTTGATCCTGAATTTGTCCTCAGAATGTACCTTCATATACTCCTAATACTCAAGAGGTGGAGGTGGGAGGATTAAGGAGTTCAAGGACAGCATAAACTACATAGTTCAAGGTCAGACTAGACTATATGAGTCCCTGCTTCAAAACTTAACAACAATAATCACAAATTCTTGCTATCATGTCTGGTATATAGTAGAATGCCTGCTGTCACACTACTCCATGCAGAGAGCAGGACAACTGTATCCTAACTACTCAGAAAGCAAATTAGGAAGAAGGCTATAGTCAAGAGTCTGAAATCAGCTTGGGAGTATGGTGGGGTCCTATACACAGAAAAATTACTTAGTCAGATTACTCAAAATGCAAATCAGGAAGACTGGCAAGCCTGAACAACACAATGGGACTTCGTCTCTAAAGCAGTAAATCAATACATTATTAAGTGGTCCAAGAATCAATAAGCCTATACAGTCAATATAACATAAGAACAAATTATGTTCTTGGAAATGGTCCTGACCATCTCCCACACCCCCACATCCCCACACCCCATATCCTTGTATCTCCAAAATAGCAAGATCAGGACAGGAATAAAATGTTTTTTGATTGGCTTTTTATTATAAAAATATTTGAATATTTACCTATACCACACACATTGTAGGAAAGAGAGAAAGCTTTAACGTTTCTTTTCTCTGCAGGTTCATTTCTTAAGAAAGAAAAATTAAAAGCCATTATTTTTTTATTTATCAATTAGTTTAGTACTAACAGAATTCCAGATAAGAAAGCTGCAGAGATATTTAAAGCCTCTCTTATGTCAAACATCTAGGCAAAATGTTATTTTAAGAATATACTATGGAGAAATAAATTCTAAGAAGCAAATAGGAGACAGTAATTCTCTAGATTATGTCTAGATGTTGTTTTATTTTTAAGAATTGGTTTTTCATTTTTAATTTGTGTAGAGGTGGTAGGAAGGGGCAGAAAACTTACCTATTGAACTAAAGCAAAGCCAGAAGGTTACAAATGGACAGGACAGGTAAGGAAGAAATTAGCTTGTAGGTCTACCCAGAGAAGAAGTCCTGAGAGTCCTTAGAGGCAACTGGTAGACAAGAAGAAAGGGAGGCTTTGAAAATAAAAATGAATGTTTTCCATATAAGAGAAGTTCATAAGGGTCTTTGTAAAAGAAGAGAAAGATAACGTTAAAGCATCCTTTGAATAGATGCTGTTTCAAGGAGGTCCAAGACAAGCTAGATGATCAATTAGCTACAAAGACTGTCTCAATGAGACAGGTGAGTAAAGCATCTAGGCCTGCTTGTTTGCACTTGTTTCTTTCAGAAAGAGCAGAGCACTTTATAATTTTTCATAAAGCTCCTTCTTCCCTAATCCAGAAAATCCCTGGGAGCTAAAATAGATACGATACTGATGCATGAGTCTTGTGAAGCGTGTAGTGAGGGCCACTCCCTATGTTTACCTTCCCTATTGCTAGAGGTCCTAGATATTACAAATATATGCAGCATGTTGAAGAAGTTCAGTTTGGGGCTTATTTTATTTTGTGATACCTCCTCCTCCTCCTTCTCATCCCCTCCCTCCTCCTCCTCATCTTCCTCCTCCCCCTCCTCATCCTCCCTCCTCCTCTTCATCCTCCTCCTTTTTCAGAGGAGGAAGTAGAGCTGAGAGAAGATAGAGAAAAAGTAGGAGGAAGAGTTTTTCCAAACCTAGGAAGAACATACCACGAAGTGTTCATCACTACTTGCTACTTTTCTAGAAATGAACAAGCCTGAAAATGATACTTCCTAGACAAAAATAACAAAATTATTTTTCAATTTCTTTTCATCCAAAGATTATAGTCATGATATATGCTATTTGACTGCTTTTTAAAAACTTAGGCCAAGTTTGACAAATTAAATAAGATTTAATGTAGTTAAATTTATGAGCACAGAGAAAAATATTAAGCTTTATTAACTAGAGAAAGAATGTGGGTCCTTAGCTGCCTAGGGAAGTTTACAAAAAGGAAGGAGATAAGTTTATGGTAGCTAAAAACACACAAGAGTTTATGTTATAGACCCAATGGATCTATTTACAATGAGTCCAGGAGTTGAATTGGTTTACAGTTTTTTAGTCTCTCCTGAGACACACGAGCAGATACATAGGAACACCCATGTCTCTCCCATTTGGTTGTTGTTGTGTTTGGTTTGTGTTTCACATCAGCACATGTTGTTAAGATTTTGTTTTAGTCCCTAAAACCATACCCTGCTCAGAGGTCTGACATCAAGCTCTATTTAAGGAGAATTTTTACCACCCAACACTCTTTCTTGTTTTTTTTTTCTCCCTTGAGAGCTCTATCTCTTTCTCTCCCTCACTTATTTTCTTCCTCCCTCCCCCTCCTCCCTCTTCTCATAATAATAAAGTCCTTCTATGTAGAAACGGTCTATGCGTTTCCTGCCCTCCACCTCTTCTCATTGTGCTTCTCATCCATCATCCAGCATCCCCCATCCCCCTGCTACAGGGGTAAAAGCATTATCATATCATGCCAGATAAAACATGATCTCAACATATGTTGCAAGCTCTGCAGCCCTAGGCATTCCTGGGTTGAAGTTCAGTAACCAGTCTAGCCTATGCAGAGCAGAAAGTTGTTAAGATTATATTTTGTTGGGAAAAGAAAATACATGGGAAGTCAATGCCCACAACAGGTGACAGAAAGGCATGAAGTATAGCCCAAAGGAAGACAAGATTTGAAGACTGTTGTCACCACTGTCGCTGGGTTGGTTTTTAAAGATGTATACAGATGCATGTGGATTCCAGGGTGAAACCCTGAATTCTGTGCATCTGAAGTGAGGCTAGAGGTTAGGGGGACTCTCTTTTTTCCTGTGGCAGCTGTTCTTCCTAAGCACCCAGAAGCCAAGACTCACACAATTTGGCTAACCAGGAGCACATTAATTAGTGGCAATTACTGGCATTCCAGCAACGCCTACAGATTAATATTTCAGGAATTTGAAAAGCCATCTGAACTTGAAAGTGTAAACTTGGAATTGGAGACAAAGACACAGAGAAAGAACACAACACAACATGAGTGCTTCTCAAGTAAGAAACTCATGCATCTTCCTGATACTTGGTTCAGAATCAGGTCAGTACACCCCCTCAGCGCGCGCGCGCGCGCGCGCATGCACACACACACACACACACACACACACACACACACACACACACACACACACGGCATGTCCCTCCCTTCTGTGATTAAGGGTGCCTCAGTTCAGGTTCCTTAGCAAAAACATGCATGCTTAAGCAAGCTCCTGTTGTGGAAACCTGCTTTCCTGAAATGAGTTTCAAGCAGGAACCTGACTGGTAAGCATGCTGCGCCTTCCCAGAAGCAAAAGACCCTCATTTGTGTAGAGAGTATCATGCCATCACTGATCACGGTAAATAAACACTTTGGGCTTTCTTGCCTTTATTCTGTTTGGTCCCTTGAGCATCTCCAGAAGACTGAATTGTCACCCTATAAGGCTGAGGTATGGAGAGGTATGGTATTAATTATCCAACTGCTGCTATCCGACTATCTTAAACAAACAGCCACCCCCCCCCCCATGGTCCTCACACTCCAAGCAGGCTGGCCACTAAGATCCCCACTGGGTTCCCACAAGTTCCCACGGGTACCCACAGGTTTCTGGGCAATTCTAGGATCTCCCTCTCTGGCTGACTTCCGCTTACTATTTAGCCACCAGCAACGCAACTCACTCACTCTCTAAGCCTTGTTCCTTTCAAGCCTTACACTCCAGTCTTGGTTGATTCCTTTCCCTGATCCTTCCTCAAAAGACTTCGTGTATTTAGTCTTTTTTATTCAGGTTGGCCATTCCCCCTAACGTGAGCATCAAGATGCTGCCAAGTTTGCTAAACCCAGTGCTCATTTTAGGCTGAGCCCTTGTGCCTGTGCCCCCACTTCAGGCTCTCCCCTCCTCCTGGCCCCAGGCTCCAGCCTTCCCCCTTCCTCACTCCTAGCAATGCTCCCAGCCTGCCTATCATCTTGCTCTAATTGTTTCCAGATTCATGTGGGAGGTCAGGGCCCGGGAGTGCTGCTTCATGCCAAGTTTATAAACAGAGCAGTGTTTCCAGATGGCTGTTGGCTCCAGCCTGGCGAGCAGGTTGATTGGGACCAGAATAACAACAGGTGGAGCGCAGACAATGAGTTCCTTGACACATATTTACTCCCTCAGCATTTTCTTTCCTTGCAGCCTCCACCGCAGTGGACTTGCACAGGGAAAAGTCGGGAGGAGGCTGCGGAATGCAAAGGAAAGAAAGCCTTCCCTGAAGAGAGCACAAGCTGGGGGAGGGGCCGACGCCTCTGGCGGCTCAGCGGTCCGAGAACTGGGGATAAGTTGGTGTCTTTCCTTCCTGAACAAATTCTGGAACTGCCTTGGGTTCTTTGAAATGGGATGACCAATAGGCGAATCCAGGGAATTAAGGACAGAGGCCGGCATTTGGGCCTCCAAAGGGCTAGGGACTTCCAGAGTGGCCGGTCTCCAGGAACGGGAAGGGCACCAGAAGCCTCTAGGTAATCACGAGGTTAAGTTGCCCTGTAACAGCAAGGTAGCCCCAAAGCACATATTCCCAAAGCTCCACAATCTGGGTCTCTGTCCGGATAGAGGAGCCTGTCCGGGCAGGCTTTGAGATCGCAAAGCAGCCCTGACAGCAGGGCTGGGTAGGCAGGAGTGAAAGGTTGAAAGTATAGTTTTGCATTCCTTCACTACAAAAAGAAAGACGGAGGGAAGGAGAGAGGGAGGGACGGAGGGATGGAGAGAGAGGACAAAGAAAAGAGAAGAAAAGGAAAAAAAAAAGAAAAGAAATCCGTGTTTCTGAAAGTAAGGAACATAAAAATCACGGGGAAGTTTTAAGGGTCTCCAAGTTAAATCTATCTCTGTGCATCTTTTGAATCTGAGTTTCTACTTATAAAATGTAACCCGACACTAGGGCTTTGAAGCTTGAGATCTACAACCAGCTTGTGCAATTTATCTGAACTGACAGACCAGGGCCTTGGAGGCTCATCTGCCCTTCACCCCCACTTACCACACTCCACTCCTGTGTTTTAAAGTATCTCTATTCTGATGCTCTTGCTTCAGAGCAAATGCCAGGCATGTAAAATAAGGCCGCACTTGTATTTCTCTGAGTAAAGGCAGAATCTTTACACAGGATATTAACCCATATTTCTTTAATTACTCCACTAAATTTTTTACAAAGCACTTATTGAGGTTTTTCTCTGAAAAGCTTCAAGTATTATATAAGGAATTCTTAAGAAAAATAAACATGTCTTAGACTAGAGAGTAACAGAATGAGTTAGAGGGAATACATTCACAAAAGGATACATAAATGGAGCCCATAGAGGAAGACAAGGCAGAAAGGTTGAGACTGGTGCAGGAATCAGCTCACATTCCAGCCCTAGAAAGTCGCCCGGAAAAGGGTGAAGTCAGATCCCCTCCAAGGATATTTATCCTACAGGAGCATCTACAAAAGATTCTCAGAAATTCTTGGTACGCTAGCATCCAATGACAGGTGCTCTATACAAACACTGTAGCTTCCACCAAATTCAGAAATAATCAGAAAGAACCTTACTTTTTTAAAAAACCCGTAAATACCGGCAGAAAAGTACCATGTTCTTTGAGAACAAGTTCTGCCCCTTCCCCCAATGAAATGACTGGCTAAAGAAAATTTATTCCTCTGACAACATTCTGGCCTGGTGAGCACCGAGCAATGTGGCTCTGTGACTGAGAGCAGCTGTGCTGAAGCCAGACCAGGCCATCTCTGTACTATTCGAGGTTTTACCACTTGTACTACAAGACTGAGCATGAGCAGACACCCCTACCACAAAGCAGGAGCTACATTAGACAGCTACTAGGGATGCCAGCACAGAAACATGGTTTGTCCATAGTAATTGCAAAATAATCGGTACAGAGTAAAATTAATTTTAGCTCCAACCACACAATGAAAATGAAAAATATGCATTTTTTAAAAGAAAACATTGAAATAAATGTACCTAATGACAGTGGATAGAGTGGAAATATTGTCAATGGTGCAGGCTATTCTAATTTCATTGATACAAGGAAAGTTTCTGCTTTAGAGTAGGTGTTTAGTTGTGTGGTCTTCTGGGTTATCACATATCAACTGTTCCAATCCATGTGAAGCCCAAGATGTACAATCTCTCAAGTTTTTGCATTTTGAGAAAACAAAGTTTTTCACCAGAGAATTTTCTCTCTCAATCTAGAGTTTGCTGCATCTTTATATATGTAGATCAATGGCATGCCTATTATTGCTATTTTATACACCGATGGTATTTTCAGGCAGAATAATACAGTAGTGAGTTAGGATACTGAAGCCCGTAAGTCATTACTGTGTACCCTACAGAGCATGCCGAAATGCTTCTGGAGTCCACCAGTCAAACTAACTTTTCTGTAATGCTTAAAACACTTCTAACCAGAATTAAGGGATTTCTTACCCCCTTTAAACTTGGCAAGCAACTGTAAAAAGTGGAGAAGGTGAAAATTGCCATTTTCAAATCCTAAGAGAGTCAAATAAGCAGTCCATGGTGACTTAACCCAAATTTTCTTACAAAGGGCTACTTGTGCATGCCAAATTCAGACTCTGAGACCGTGAAGTCAAAGATTTCAAAGTGTAGATATAAGTATTTTCTTTCTACTCCTTTTCATTTTCTAAGCATTAGGTCCTCCCATTCATCCATTCACCCCTTCTTTCTACTGCTTTGCTAAAAGTAGATCTCATTCATCAAATCTTCTTCCAGACAAGGAATTGTTGAACATGACCAGTAGCATCATGGTGCATGGGAACCATGGGGCTTCGAAGTCTCTCCTGAACCCTACCTCAAGTCCACAGTCAAGGCAGAGAGCCTGCTTGCCGTATCACATGCTCTCAAGGACACAAGCGACAGATGTCTCTAAACTAGTTCTAATCACATTAGGAACTCCAGCTCATGCAAGTTGGCATGCTCTATGGAAATAAACAGTGATTATGGACCTTGTGGTGTGCCTAAGAAAATGCCAAAGCCAATCAAACTGATACCACCAATTTAATCACACTACCAGGAATCCACTCAGGTAATAAATCTGACTTGGCCTTACAAGGTCACCAACTTAGACACTTCCTCTTCAAAAGCCACTGTTCCTTGCAGGGTCTGTTCTGCTTAAGATCTTTCCTTAATCTAATTTCCCTCCAAGTATGTTTCCATAACAGCTTAATAAGTCTATGCCATATTTCCAAGCTTTAGGTGAGACTCATGAACCACTGATCCTTTTGTTTGTAGACAAGAGGCTGACAGCTTACATGGCCTTCAATCAAAACTTCTCTGACAAGGACCCAAGGTAGTCACAGAGGGGCCCAAAGTGATCCAAGAAAGTGTCAAAATTAGCAAACAAGGTGTTAGGTATTCTGAATTGTTAAGTGTCATTTTCACCTTTAATGTCCTTCAGTTTCAACGACTTTAAAGTCACTGTTGTATGTGAACAGCTAAGAAAATGCCTTTAACATAAGCTGTCTTTGAGATACCAGATTGTTCTCAACCATGTGTCTAATGTATCTTATCCACACAACTCCATGTAAACTTTGAAGAATGCCAGTGCCTTAAAGGATAGTGCAGTATCACAACTGGTTAAACTTTTGCTAAATATTTGACTGGACACCAAGTCTAATCTACTGGGAGCTAGAGGCAGTTAAAGAACATCTTCACTGTGCCAGCAAAGTGTACAGTCCTTTTGCCCAAAAAACCTCTGGCAAAGTATCACCAGGTAAAACTGTCCTCTATGTTATCTATTCTGATTTTTCCCCCTCTGTCTGTGTCAATGTACCCGAAGTAATAAGAATGTGTTCAGGGTTGTAACAAATTGGTTAGAGGCTGGGGAGATAGGCTCAGTCACTAAACTTTGCATGCATGAGGACATAAATTAAATCACCAGAAAGCACTTAAAAAATAATAAAAACTGGCTATAGTGACATGTACTTGTAATCCCATCACTGGGAAGGCAGAAACAAAAAGACCCCTGCGGCCTAGCCTATGTGCTAAGTTCCAGATTTGTAAGAAATCTGTTTTTAAAAAAAAGCCAAAATATTTTAAAAGGTAAACAATGTATAGGAATAAGACCCGAAGCTGTCCTCTTAGCTCCACATACACATACATTAAAGTGTGTCCACTCTGATGTACATCCACATGCCTGCACACAGAGTTTATAAGCCCTGAACAAAAGCGTCTATCAACTTTTTTTTTCAGTATTGTTTTTGGAATTATTTTGTTTTTATTTTACAAGGTCTTACTATGTAGCTTTGGTGGTACTGGAACTCAATACATAGATCAGGCTGGCTTCAAATTCACCTGCCTTTGCCTCCAAGTACTGGGGAGGATGATGTCAGTCTTGATCCAATCTGCTTCTTTCTTCTTCTGAGTACCAGGATTCCAAGCACATGATACTGCTGTACTATGGGCTCATTCCAGTTATTACTTAGAAAAAAGTAAGATTTCATTTTTCTTTAAGGTTTTCTTTTCATTCAATACTGGGGGTTTCATAAGCCTTTACATTTTTCAAAACAAACATTTTGGCTGTACTGGTGTGAACTTCACCCTCAGAACTCTTGTTCTGTCACCTAGAGCCCAGGGCCTCACTGTCTTTCCTTTCCTCCTGGAGTCCCTACCACTCCATAACCCCCAACCTGCAACAGGTCAGACACTGAGTGAGCTAAGCTGAACAAAGCTAAAAGCTACCTTTGTTCTGGAATACTGGAGCATCCAAATCTGACTTGCTTGACATCTTCCTAGGATATCAGTCCTGTGTGGGACAAAGAAGGGAATTTAAAATAACTAAAAATTTGTCATAACATTGAAAAAAATACACAGTACAGTGGAACAAAGTTGTTTATTTGGAAAGAAAAAAGTTACTTATATCACCTTCCTTCAGATAAAAATCCTTAAGCATCCAAGTGATTTATGGACATAACACATAGTAGTAACAATTTAGTTCCAATAAAAATGATCTTTGGCTAAAGACCAAGTAAAGTTATATAACCTAAATGAAGCATAATAACTGAAGGGGGCTTGCTTTCCCAAACTCAATTTTTTCCAATAGATTTCCTAAAAGCATCTTGATGGTTTATTGCTTGAGGAGGGGGGAGCAGAGAATGAGAGAGCCAAAGAGAGGAGGAATAATGTCAATTCTTTGTGAGTTTTTAAGAAAGATGACCTTTAATAATATTTTGAAAGATGAATCACTTAAAAACACTAAATATTCCAGATCTGCCTAATACCCCCGCAACTCAGACATTCCATTATTTGGGCCAGAAGTAGGACTTAGTTATAATAACTGAGTGGTTTGCGAGGCAACCTCTAGGAGTACCAGAACTCCTGATAAGAGAAAGTTGAAGATGCTGAGTAACTTCTGGTGCACATGAGGCATTCACTAGGCACAAATACATATCTCCCCTTCCCCTGAGGCATCAAAAAATAAGCTGTACAGAGAGATCATTTGTTAAATCAGTCCTATCAGAAGAATGGTGTGTCAGTGCACCACTTCTACATGCTATTAGATATGATGGAAGATGGTAACTCAAAGCAGCACACATTTCTGGGAACCAAGAAGACAGGGCAGCATGGATGAGAGGAGCCCTTGGAGATTGTCTAAGGAAAGAGGGAAATGAGATCTAGGCATTCTATGTTAGTTTAGGTTTGGGTCAGACTCAGCCTAGCGTTGATTTTCATAGTTCTCCATTTGTGCTTGGTGGCTTGGGCTATGCATCAAAATTAGCCGCCCAGCAACTATGGTCACATATATCCTACAGATATTTGCTTTTGTTTTCACTAAAGCAAAGTGAGTATGGAAGACAAACATAAATCTGAAATCCCCTTCAGCAGAGTCCTTTGACCCAAGAGCCAATTTCTTAACCTGTAAAATAAGATGTTATAATGTGAGGGTAATTCTGAAGGTGTGCATAAAGCTCCTTCACAATGCCTGACACCAGGCTGATGCTCATTCCCATCCACGGCCCCAGATCTACTTGTTAGTAAATGTCCAGGTATCAGTTTAAAGAAATAAAGAGATTATCAAGACTTGAAACAAAATACTGTAGTATTATGTTTCTGGCCTGGACCAACATAAATCCACTATATAATACTACTTACTTTAGTTGATGATTAAGAAACTAAAATATTTTTAAAATTATAAATTTTAATTTAGGATAATATTTAAATGTGATGATGTAACATATAATCACTAAGAATTATCTCATACCTCATGTTCTACAACTTTTGTTTTAAATATCTGGCATTTGAAAAGTGCTGGTAAGACCCCATAGACATCACAAGCAAAAACATGTCTTTACAATGAAGCTGAGTTGATTGCTTGGAGAAAATTTTGGCAGACTCTCCAAGGAAGGAAAGTCAAGTATGGCTCTATTGGACATTGGAAGTCAGGACTTCAAGTGAGACTTTCAACATGGGGCTTGATTAGGATATTGCATTGATCCTTACTTCAGATTAGAGCAGAGAGCTGGGCTGTGCTTTGAGATAAAAGATTCCTTTGAGTCTCAAGGCAACAGTTATTTAGTTGTATTCCTGAATCAGCTCATGGTAAATTGTAACCAAATAGATTCATATTAAGGAGGTGCCAAGGATGAAAAGCCAATATAATGATATGAGATAAGAAGTAAATAGACGAGGTCAGAAGACAGCTCAGGCAGTAAAGTTCAGATCCCCAAAGTTTATGTAACTAGTCAAATACAGCAAGGTAATTGCAGCCCTTGGGAGGCAGAGATAGAAGGGATCCCTGACATCTAGCTGTACAGCTATTTTAGTGGAATTGATGAGCTCCAGACTTAACAAGAGACCTGTCTCAAAAAAAAAAAAAAATATATGATGGACGGAGGAACACACACACATACACACACACAAATACACACACACACAGAAGGAGGGGTGGGTTGCAGAGGAAGACAGACTGACAGAAAGACAGACACAGAGAGAGTTAAAACATGAGTCCGCTGGCTGGGTTTCGTCAGCAACGTAGACTTGGACATATCTTGGAAGAAGAATCTCTGTTGAGGAATTGCCTCTACCACATTTGCCTGGAGTCAAGTCTGTGGAGCATTTTCTTCATGGATGACTGATGGGAGGAAGAAGAATCAGCCCACTGTGGGCAGTGTCACCCCTGGGGGGGGGGGACAGATAGTTCTGGGTATATAAGAAAGAAAACTGAGCAAGTCAAGCATAATAAGTCAGTAAGCAGCATTCCTTTATGATTTTGCTTCAGTTTCTGCATCAAGTCCCTGCACTGGTTTTATTCAGTGGACTAAGACAAAAATATATAAGCCGAGTAAGCCTTTTCCTTTCCAAATGGTTTTTGGTCATGGTCACAGCAATAGAAACCAAACTTGAACAATAGGTAAAAGATTCAAGGTACTTTAAGCCAGCAAGAAGAAAGAAAGTAGCTAAAAGAGAAATGGAATGGCGATCCACGTTTCAATCTAAGGGTCTGAGATGAAGTCAAAAGACTGGAAGCTTTTTTTTCAGGAAGGCACCCAAGAAACTGTGGGAAGCCTCAGAGAAAAAATAGCATTTGAATATAAAGAGCTTAAAATGCCCACAGTTGTGTTGTCATTGATTATTGCCAAAGTAAAGGATTTGATAAGAGTTCATTCTAATAATGCAAGTTAAAAAAAATTATTTGTTTCTGTTGCATGCAAAATATAATAAATATATCTAGCTTTAAACCAAGTATCTGATGAGAATTTTCAAAGACAACACTTGTGCAATTAATTTATAAAAGCGGACTTGTGACACTCTAGGAAAAAATTATTGAGATATAACACAAACTTATCCAGAGAAATAGATTATAGCACAGAGAATATTCCGAGCATGTGATAAAACATATAAGAAATACAGCAAGAATAAAGAGAGTCAGTGAGTCTGGATTAAGCTCTATGGGTGTTCAAACTTAATTTCAATCTTACGTCAAGATCCAACATTACTACTCTTTGTCATATGTTTCATCCTGCCACAGAAATACTTTCTCAGTTATGGTCATGGCTGTCCTATTTACGATAGCCAGAAATTAGAGCCATCTATATATTTCTCAACAGATGAATATATAAACAAAATGTGGTACACTTACACAATAGGATAGTAATAATTCAGCTGTTAAAAAAGGACATAAGGAAATTTGCAGGCCAATGAATGGAACTAGAAAAAGATCATTCTGAGTGAGGTAACCCAGACACAGAAAGGCAAACATGTTACATACTCACTTTGATGTGGATATTAGCTGGAAAGGCATGCTTTCCAAGATACAACCCATATTTCCATAGAGGGCATGTATAGACCAGCAAAGAGGAGGAAACAAATCTTACTGGGTAAGGGAAATAAGAATAGATGGATTTGGATGGATGAATAGATAGATGGATTGGGGACTGGAATGGGTGGGTCAAGTAGAGAAGAAAAGGGGAGGGCAGTTGTGGGAGGGAATATGAAGAAAGACAGCTAAAATTAACAAGCTAAAATTAGTATGGAAACCTTACACAGCAGAAAGTTTCTAAAATATATTCACATATGAAGGTAATCTAAATTAAATCACCAAATAATGGAGGACCGAGTCTCGCCTGGCCATCTCATCACCAAATGAAGCTTCAAGTACCATGAGTGAGTAAAATCTAATTGAGTTGTTTACCAAAAGGGTATCACATAAATTTCCAAAAAAAAAAAAAAAAAAAAAAAAAACCAGGCTATTGGCGATGCTAGATACTATAGGTTGCTCTCCAAAAAGTGACAGCAAGGATCATTGCTTAAGACAATACCAACACTCAACATGGAGTGGTTGAGCTGGTTTCTACACAGAGCCTTCACCCCTCTATCCCCATGTCTGGTACAAGAAGGTACTCTGGATGCTATCAAAAGAGAAACATAAACATCAAAGTATCCACAAAATCTTTATCTACATTTCTGTACTACCTTCAGGATAGGCTAAGACAATGGCAGCACAAAGATTATGAAGGTAACCAACTAGTAATTGTTTTCCCCTAAGGCCCCACTCCATGAGATACGACCTATACCCAACAATTTCTGGGAGACTCTGAACAGCCTAGGAACCAAGGGTTAAATCAAATAATATTGGTCTAAAAAGAAGAAAAAAAATATAGAAATGACTCCTAATGATATTCTGCTATACTAATAGATCAGTGCGTTCAGCCATCATCAGAGAAGCTTTCTCTGCAGCAGCCAGGCATGCAGAGAGTAAGAGACCTTGGAACACTCCTCTCTAAAGGGAATGTTTCCATCAAACCCTTCCTCTTAGAATTCAGGAAGCAGAAAAGGTGTAAGAAGAAAAGATCAAGGTCACCAAGAAAACAAATCTCTCTAAATCAACATGAGCAAGGCTCATATGAACTCTCAGAGGCCGAAGCAGCATGTGCAGGGACTGCACAGGTTTGTAATGAGGTCCTCTGTGCTTAAACTATGGCTTTTGGGTTTTTTTGGGGGGGGGCTCCCTGAGTGTGCAAACAAGTGTATATCTAATTCTTGCATATTCTCTCTTTTTTTTCCTGTTAATTTGTTTTGTCCAACATCAATGTGATAGTTTTTGTTATATTTTGATATCTTTAAGAAAAATAAATGCATGAATGAGTGAATGAATGAATGAATAAAAACCTAGCCATTAGGGAAAAGGTTAACAACTGTCCTGTTAATTGTACCTCTTGAGTGAGGAAAATTAAGTTTTCTTCCATAGAGTGACACAGGATATACCAACTACTCCAGGGAAGGCCTCAAACTCAGGAGTAGTTGACTAATATATAATGAACTGCACAGGTTTTGTTTTGGTTTTTATTCTTCTCTTATATGTTACACCCTGATCACAATTTCCCCTTACACTCTTCTCCCTTCTACCCTAGATTCAACCTCCTTTTATCTTGCCTCAGAAACGAGCAGGCCTTCCAGAGTCAAACATGGCATAATATTCTACAATAAGACCAGGCATATATCAAGGCTGAACATATGACCCAATGGGAGGTAAAGGGGACCATAAGCAGGCAAAAGATTCAAAAAAAGCCCCTGATTCCACTTTTTAAAACCCCACAATAACACCAAGCTACTCAGTCATAACATGCATGTAGGCTTCCTGAATTCTGCAAGCCTCCATGAGTCCCCGTCAGTTGATTATGTGGATTGAGTTCTTGTGGTCTCCCTGTCCCCTCTGGTTCCTCCAATCTCTCCTCTCCCTCCTCTTCAGAACTCCTAGAGCTCCTCTGAATAATGTCTGCTCCCATCATTTCCTAGTTCAGGTTCGATGTCCCCAGTTACTAGAAGTCTTTGCTAGTAAATTCCATGGAATTACCATTAACTAGGTTACCACCTCACAGCCCAAATTCCTGTCAGTTCTAGTTATCCCAGTACCTTCTCCTCTATCCCCAACTGTTAGGAGCCGCTGGCCCTAGCTCCTCAAGGTGGCGCCAATATCCGGTGTTGGCCAACCCGCCTGAGTCAGTAAAGAGCGCATGCGTTTGGTACTCTCGCGAGATTGGTCTCTCCGCCTGTCCCGTGGCGTTATGTGGGATAATGAGCTGCAGCCTATAGAAAGGTGACACGTCCAAGGCAGAGGCCTTTGGTCTATATAAAGGTTGGGCTTCCTACCTCGTGGCTCTCTCTCTCTGCCCTCCCCTCCATTTTCCGTAAGCTGAATGCTCTCCCTCAAGATGCATTAAAGCTGTACTGCAGAAGGATCCTACATGTGTCGCGTCTTTTCTTGCGGGCGAGAAGCGGGCGCGGGACACCCAACTTGACCTCTGCTTTCCCCAACCACACCTGCACCCAACCCACTCTCAAAATCTATTATTCTATTATCTTTTCTCAGGGAGATTCTTACATTCCACCCCCATTAACTCCTCCTTGTTACTTAGCCTTTCTGGGTCTATGGACAATAGCATGATTATCCTTTATTTTATAGCTAATATCCACTTATAAGAGAGAAGATACCAATGATTTTTTTTTCAACTTTAATTCACTTGCCTGAAAATTTCATGATGTCATTGTTTTTAACAGCTGAGTAACACTCCATTGTGTAAATGTACCACATTTTCTTTATTCATTCTTCTGAGGGACATCTAGGTTGTTTTCAGTTTCTGGCTATTATGATTAAGGCTGTTATGAACATAATTGAACATGTGTCCTTGTGACAGAATGGAGTGTTCTTTTGGTATATGTTCAAGAATGGTATAGCTGGGTCCTGAGATACATCTATTCTCAATTTTCTGAGGAACCACCATACTGATTTTGAAAGTGGTTGTACAAGGTTGCACTCCCGCCACCAGTGGAGGATGTTCCCTCTGGGAATAGTAGTATGGTGGTCAGAGGCAGGGTGAGTGGTAAGGTTAGAAAGGGCAGTGAGATGGGTCTGTTGGAGCTGAATCTAAGGAGTAGGAAAGCTCAGCTGGTAGGGGAATTAATCACCTGTTCTTTTGATTCTTGTGACCTGCACCTAAGCAGAGGAAGTCTGCCAGCATTGGGTGCTGTAGGATAATGCTCTTGTACACTGTAACTTTCTGTCACTCAAATTGGTTTAATAAAACAGTAGGTAGGCAGAAAGTATAGGTGGCATGAGCAGACTAGGAGAATTCTGGGAAGAAAAAGGTTGGAGTTGAGAGTCACCAGGAAGCAAGATGAGAATGCTGTACTGAAAAAAAAAAAAAATGTACCAAGCCACATGGCTACCATAGGTAAAAATGATGAGTTAATTTTAGTGTAAGAGCTAGTTATTAAGAAGCCTGAGCCATTGGCCAAACATTTGTAAGTAATATTAAGCCTTCAAGTCAATTATTTGGAAAGCAGATACTGGCTATTTTGGAGTTGGTGCCCAGACACAGAAACTTCCAACAGTTGGGGTTAAAGCCTAACTTCATTGTTTTTTCTGTACTTTTTTTGGTTACAGTTTGGTGGGAGTTTGGGGAGGAAGTATTTTTTTCTTGGTTTTTTGGGGGGTATATTGTCATATTAAGTTTTCTTGGGGACAAGTTAAAGTTGGGTAGGTATGGAAGAGGAAAAAATTTGGAACGACTGGGAGAGAAAAATATGGTCAAAATATAATTCAATTTTAAATTTGCTTATAATTTCAAATTTGTTTCAAATTTATTTATAATTTAAAATTTTAATTTTAATTTAGAAATAAATATTAGGAAATTAAAATGTATCAGATTTAAACACTCCAGACATAATTGAGGGTATGTGGGGAGGAATATTCCCCTAACAATAAACTAATGTAGTGGTAATCTGCTAATCATAGCAACTATTTTCTCAATAATTAAATTTTTATGAATTATACAGAATTATCATTTCAGATTTGAGGTGAACAATGCACAGTGACAAAGAAATAAGTCTCTTATAACTGAGAAGATTTTTCTGGTGGCATTTGGACCTGTCATTTACTACACCTCTGACAGTCACAGATCTCTTCATCGTTATATTAACCTCTCCTTAAAGCTTCTCTCTGAGCAATGTCATTTTAGTTACAAAACATGGTTCTGTTTTTTTACAGGATAATTCTTCATTCACTTTCTTGTGGATTACAATGTCAATAAGAATCTCTACCAGGAGATTCTTTCAAAGATAAATGACAGAGATAGAAACACATATACTCAGTATTCAATACTTCTTCCATCTTATGGCCATTTGGCCATGCTGAGAAGGACTTCTAAGAGGGCTTATTTCTAGACTACAATGTGTGAGGTACCTATGCTGGATTTCCAGATTAGTACTATTTCCAACAAGTGAGGTAGAAGCTGGTATCCACTTGTAATAAAGTCTACCCTGAAGGTGGCATACAGAATTACCAATTCCTGGCTGAGGTCCCCAGCTTCTGCCCATCTTTGCTTATATAACTAGAGTGCAGTCTGAACCCTGCTTATAGAAAAGACTTTGGAGAGAGTGTCTAGTAGTAATAGCTCTTATGAATCTCTTTGGTTTCCCCTGAAATCCAGCAACTTCTAGATCATCCATAGGAATTCCTATTTTTTTCTGTCTAGATTTTGTCAATAATAAAATAACTAGTATACCTCAAAGAGCATCAGATTAGATATTCTTAAAATACTCTAAGTCCATCCATAAATGTCTACATATCTGTCAAAATCTTTGAAATATCCAATACTGGTACTCATCTTGGAGTAAAAATATCA
This sequence comes from Phyllotis vaccarum, assembly GCA_033318265.1. NCBI lineage: Eukaryota > Metazoa > Chordata > Mammalia > Rodentia > Cricetidae > Phyllotis > Phyllotis vaccarum. Next base: position 181,055,503 of record JARWLC010000002.1, read on the forward strand.
GGTTTTCAAGATGAGGAAGGCTTAGCATCAAGAGGTAATGGAGAGAACTAGAGATGTAGCTAAGGGGTAGACCCCTTGCCTAGCTTGAGGTACTGAGTTCAATACCTAGTATTACAATGACAATTCTAAAAAAAAAAAAAAGTGATTTTCAAAAGGCAATAAAGTTTGGCAGGTTTCTGAGGGTCTGAAAGACCCTTTTACTATTTTTTTAATCCCTCTGTTTTCTCCCCCCCCCCCCTTTTTGGCCTTAGCTAGTGAATTTCTTAGGAAAGGAATCTGAAAAAAAAAATTTCTTAGTTTGGATATTGTGATGCTTTTTTAAACATAATTAATTAATGAAGATTACTAAAGTTAGAAATTTTGCCCCTTTCTCTTATACAATATAATTCTAATACCTTAAGTAAGTTATATAAAAAGTTTTACAAATATCCAATGAAACGCCAATAAGCAAGCATACAAGTAGAGATGAGAGCATGGGCAGGTTATTCATAAAGCAAAGGTCCAATCTGGGCTTAATTTTAATTGGGATGAAGTAATAAAAGTGAAGAAATATACTGTTGGTCCTAATGTGTTGCTTTAACATCACAATTCTCAGGAACCCCAACCTAGCAGATGGGCCAGGCAGCTGTAAATCATGAACAAGACTTAAGGCTGTTAAAGGATGGCAGATAGACAAAGGCCATGTCTCCTGAGCTTGAAAGAGATAAGAAACTTCCAAAGGTGAATGATCCAGGCCAAATTCTATCCAAAGAATACTGGTCTTAAAATAGGACTTATGAACTCCTTAAAGCCAAGGGTATTTAAGAAATGGGTTCCTTTCAAGGTACTTCTTACTGAGGAGAATAGAAATGACAGGATAAAATATAAAAAGGAATGAAGTTAAAAATACATGATACTAGGGACATAATACAGAGGTAGAGCCTTGCCTGCATATGCAAGAGTATACTAGTTTTATTTTATCCATAATACCAATAATAATAATGAGGATTAGTTAGCTTTCCTTAAAGAAAAAAATATTTTTCAGTTCTCATTAAACAGCCAAATTATTCCTTTAACTTTCTATAATTCTTTAATTAAATTATTCCTTGTCTCTAACAGACAAAATAAATGCAGCTTTTAAGTGTGGACCACCATATCCTGAGGTCAGGACACCAGGTTAGGTAGAATTTAAAAAGGGGTTGTATCAGGAAGTCAAGCCTGACTTCAAAACTGCTCCCTAACTATCCCTAGCACCAACCCATTTGCACAAAGCATAGGTCATTGCGTGCCATACAGATGAAAGCTACCTTGTAAAGATGTTGGAGCTCAGCATAGGAAAAATATGGTCAGATTAGAATAAAGATTGGAGACTTTACTCAACACAAGTCCTGGTTAAGATGAAGTAAAAACCCAAGACTCATTAAAGATGGGGAAATAGACAAGGACTGGTAACAAATTCCTGTGAGTCCTAGAAAAAAGCCTGTCAAGATTCCCATCGTGAACATTTACCTAGACACGAGCTGCACCCAACCACCAACCACCAAAATAGAATGCCCCTCTGCCTCGACTCCTTTATTAGTTTTGGACCTTGGTCTTTATACTGGGTCACCTTGCCCAGTCTTAACACCTGGGGAGGTACTTAGTCTTACTGCAACTTGATACGCCATGTTTTATTGAAGATGTGTCCTTTCCTTGATGGAGATGGGATTAGGGAGTGGGAGAGGAATGATAAAGAGAGACTGGTAGAAGAAGATGGGGGGAGCTGCAGCCATAATGTAAAATAAGTAGATGGATTTTAAAAATGTCTCAAAAAAAAAAAAAAGCTCACGAAGGCACACGAAGATCAGAACGAAGCCAAAATAATGGAAGGAGTGTGGTGTCCACTCCAGAAGAGCAGAGAATAGAAAGAGTACAAAGTGAAGGTGCTCAAGCAAGCAACTTCTCACCATAGAGAATACTATGAATACCAAAAGCACTAGCATATAATAAGAATTCAAGAATAAAGTTTATGAAAAGATATAGAATTACGAAGTAATGTAGATCATAGTTTTTTAATTATTATTCAACAACTGTTTAATTCCAGACAACTAACAATTTCTTCATTTGTAGTACATGTTTGGTGTCATTATTATCATTATCTGAGTTCATAAAATACGAAAAAGCTAAGTATATAATATTACCATGCCAAATTGTGTACTTAGAGAGTAATGAAGTCTTAATTTTAGATCCAGGAGTCTGGGTGCCAAATCTGGGCTGTTTGGCTAAATCACATGGTACTAAACATAGGGAAACTGTAAAGAGAAAATGGCAATGTGTCTGTGAGTCAAGGTTAGACCCAAGAGTCTAGCCTTATACCTACCAGTTTATCACTTACCCCCCAAATTGCATCCAAAATGACCTTTCTTTCTGTGTCCCTTTTCCCCTGGATGAATCACAGATATTACAATTGTGCTGTATGTTTGGAATCAAAGACCCAAGAACAAACCACTTTGTTCAGGGAACAAAACTCCTCAGCCTGGAAATTTCTTGCAAGTCTTGGGTTTTGGTTCCTCTATAACTATCAGAAGATTGAAGGAAGTAATATATTAGTGACTATGTTTCAGGGTCATCATGAGATATCCCATCAGAAATGGGAAAAGCCTTAAGCGGCAGCTGGTTTTCTCCTGATTTTTCCTTATGTCTGAGCCAGCTTTCTAGGCCAAGAAGGCCTCCTTCACTAGTGCTGAACAACTGTGAAGATACTGCACTTTGAGACATTGGGATAAAGGTACAGAAGCTGGGACTTCCCAGGGAAAACTCAGGAAGTTCATGGTTCATCTGTATTCAGAGCCAATCTCTCAAAAAGACACGTTATATTCACTGCTTAGGACAGTAGTTTTCAACCTCCCCAATGGTATAACCCCGTTCCTCATACTGTAGTGATCTCAACCATATAATTATTTTTGTTACTATTTAGTAACTGTCATTTTGCTACTCTTATAAATCATAGTGTAAATATCTGATATGCAGGATATCTGATATTTGATCCTTGTGAAAGGATTGTTCCACCCATAAAAGGATCTAAGCCCACAGGTTGAGAATTGTTGACTAGGATAAAGAATAAGATTTGAAGAAGCTAACTGCTGTGCCCCATGTTGCAAAATTCAAGAAAGGCTTTTGCACTATATGATCAAGATTAGAACAGTATTATATATATCTAAAATTCTGAGGCATTCTGCCTCTAGTCCTGGTGGAAAGCCCCCTAAGAACATGTGATCCTCACAACTCTTATTCAAGAGGGACACGGACTCAGATTGAAGGGTGCCACTACCTATTTATCAACTAGGTCAGAGAAGGCTTAAGAAGGGGATGATTTTATTGCTAAATCTTCAAGGCTGACTAGCAGTGGGTCATGGGTCAACCTAAGGAAATTTATAATGTAATGTCATTACATAGATTGTGTACCAAGAGCTTTAACCCTACCACTTCATTTAGTTCAAATGTGTGTGTGTGTGTGTGTGTGTGTGTGTGTGTGTGTGTGTGTGTGTGTACATACATATGTAAACCTTTCTAAGTAAGTTACCAGATACCCACATATACAACTTGTTGAGGACAACTCAAGGCTTAGTCTTGTATTTTTTTGTTCCAAAATCATACTCTTTCCTCTAGGCCAGACTGCCACTGTTCAACTCCTCCCCTTCATGGGGCCCAAGTTGTCACAGGGTTGGCATACAGCCTGGCAGGACTGGCTGCACATTACTGTGACTTGGTTATAGCCATGGTGCATGAGAAAGTGATGAAGGACTTACCTGCACTGCTACTATGGCTATCCTCATGAATAGATAACCACATCAATGTAGGACAGAATCTTCAGGGGCTCCAGCAGTCAAGATGCCTCTTCCAGATATTTGTGGGACTCCAATCAGGTCTTTCCCATACATCTGATATAGAGCGGTTACTTCCCTGAGAAAGCTCATTTTCTTGCATTGCTCTTATGTACTCTTCAAAACAAGCTTAAATTTTCGTGTGCAATGTAAGATGTACTCATGTTGTTAACCTTTTTCCTTCATGTCTCACTTAAGAGAAGTGGATCAAATGCTGAACTCTTGAGAGTTTTTAATTGATTTGACCCCAAGTTTGATCTCAAAATCTTGCATCCTATGCTGAAGCAGCTAGTGAGAAAAAGCCACAAAAGGAAATAAGGCTTTGTGATATTTTGATTGTATTCTGATGCTCCCAAGACTACCAATAAAATTTGCCTTGAATAAGAGGGCAGAACTAGCTACTAACTGACCAAAAATAACCATAGAGGTTTTAGAGGACTAATGACAGGAAGAGAGACACAGGAAGTAGTAGGGTGGAGCTTAGAGAGGGTCTCACCTCTTTTAGATCAAGGAAGAGAGAGAAGGTTATTGGTCTCTTCTCTACTACTTCTCTGATCATTCAAGTTCTTACCGCAATACCTGACTTTCAAGTTTTTATTAATAAAGAATAATTAGATAAATGCTTCAAAATAACCTGCTAAATTCTCTGATTTGGCCATGTCCCCTGCTGAGCCTCCTTCAGCATGGTGGCAATGCCAATGCCTCCAGGTTGATGACCAAAGCATGCAGATCTCTTACAGTCTCTTTCTTGTCTGTGGGGAGATTTTATTGGATAAGCTAAGAATATGTAGAAATAAAATACATGATATGTTTTTCTGTGCTCTATGTGAGATTATTTGTATTTTCTTTAATGGTCCGCTACTTCCATTAAACTACTACTGTCTAGTTTGCCATTTTTAATCTTTCTTGCAGGAAGCAAGAGTATGTCAATAGTTCACTGACTTCCAAAATTATGTAATATCCCCAGTATAATATTGAGAAAGTTATAGCACAGCATCACTATAAAGGAAAAGCCAATGCCTCTATATCTCAGGCTTGCTTTCTAAGTGAATTTGAGACAAAGTATTTGTACAGAGGTGAATTTTGTCTCATATACACTTCCGTGGTTTAATAGGCAAAGATGAGGAATGGTAATTAACTTAAAGACAAGGCAAAAGAAAATTTGCTTCAATGATACATGACACATTGCCTACATCACAGTCTACCATATAATTGGATTTGCCCTCTTCATTGTCATCCAGGTGTTCTGCACTTCTTCATAAACTATAGGGGAAGAATTAACACATACACGTGTCATGTTCTGAAGAATTTTAATCATATCACCCATTTCTATGGAAAAATAAATCCTGGTGATGGGAAGCCCTGGGTTCCATCTATAGAAACAGAAGAAGGAAGAAGGTGTCAATGAAGTGTAAAGGAGAAAAGAGGAAAGGAAAAAGCAGCAGTATGTTTCCTCTATATAGTTATATAAAAATTGAGACATTTATTTTACTTTGGATTGGTTTTAACATGTATCTGATTCCTTGATAAATATATGAAAAAGAAAATTATCTCTCAGCCAAGATGCCTTTTGCAGGGTACCCTGTGGCATGTGTCTCACTAGGACCTTGTGGGTGCTCACACATCTGACTGACCGGGTTGAGCTGCTTGTGATGCCTCAGTGCTTGTCAAGCAGCTGTTGTGAGTCACTTCGACTATTACTTTAAGCTTGGCAAATGCGTTGCTCTTGAAAGCACTGACTTGCACACTACCCTGCTTGGAAGACAGAGATATAAAATCAAGGTCTTTGATTTTTTCTACTGAAAAAAATTAACAATAAACAAAGCTACTACGAATATAAATTATCTTAAGACTTATTGGAGAAACTTTCTAAGTTAATTGTATAGTTCTAGTGCCGGATTTTTCAATAAATGCCTTATTCTGAATATTCTTTTAAAAAATATTAAAGACAATCTAATAGAAGACTCCAGTTGTTAAAGTTTTTAAAGAAAATGTGTCTACAATATATAATGTTTCCAATAATTAATTTTTTATTTTCAATATCTGTGTGTTTATATGCATATGTATGTATGTGATATATTCATCATAAACATTTGTGTGTGTGTGTGTGTGTGTGTGTGTGTGTGTGTGTGTGTGTGTGGTGCATATTCATCGATTTGGAGACTGAAGGAGTATGTTGGTTGAAATCCTATATAATTTCCACCTTATTCTTTTGAGACATGAATGATCTCAACTAGAAGTGGCCTAGCAAGGCCCCCAGATACTCCTATCTCCTGCTTCATGGCTCTGGGTTAAAAGTGCTGTGTGTCTGAAACCAGGTGTGCACGCTTGAATAGGAAGCAATGTTATCTATGAAACTATTATTTCAGACCTTGAATATTCTTTGAAATTGTAAGAGAATATAATAATTGTAAGGGAATAATTTTTTTACTGAAAAAATCCAGTGTTGTTATTGTTATTGCTTAAGAAAACATAGCTCTAAGACAAACTGGAGACCTAATGCACATATTTGGTGCATGGTACATCTAACTGGTTCCATAGGACACTGTGTGGCATATCAGTCTGACAACCCTGAATTCTGATCAGTTCCATCTTTTAGAGAATAGACAGAAAACATAATTAAAGCCAAGATTAAGAAAGAAATCTGTTATCTTGTGTGTTGTACTACAGTATAAAATTTCTGGCCCAGTCTTTCTGGCCTAGCCCCGAGATTTGGACCTGCTCTCAGTTCTGCTGCCACTTAACCCCAAATAATCACACAGAGTCTTATATTAATTATATACTGCTTGGCCTATGGCTCAAGCATATTGCATCTTAACCTAGCCCACTATTATTATTTAGCCACGGGGCTTGGTAGCTTTCTCAAAACAGCATTTACTTTCTTTGTGGCAATGGTTAACCATGGACAGGGACCTGTTCTTGTACTGACTGCTTGACAGTATGCTGTTTAAACTGGACACACAGAACCCATATGAAAGTGACCTCTAAACTTTGGCAGAGCAAGCCAAGATGGTCTTTCAGTTCCTTCTTTGTAGAGAAAACTGTCAGATATTCTTCAGGACACAAGAAGAATCAACTGACTGAACTATGCCAGATTTTCTGCTTCACTGAAAGGTATGCCAGAGACTCTGGTCCTGTAGGCTGAAGATGGATGCCCCAATGTTATAAAGGAACTTTGAGTGACTGTCCACACAGACAGGTGTCATCTCTGTCATTTCTAGATTTTGAAAGTTGCTTGTACTTCCTGTTTACTCAGGTAATATTATATCCTTCTGTGGTCTTTGATGTAGTTAAAGATTACATAATTATAGTTATTAGTTTTTCTTAGTTATTTCAAAAGGTGTATTAGATAGGAAACTTTATATTCACAAGGATAAGGTAGATGATAGAATATTTTCTTTAATTTTGCTAAATACAAGTAGACCAGATATTGTAACTATAATTCATGCTTGATAGCTGTTATATGTAATTTTGCTATGTTGAAATTGAAACCTTCTTAGACAGAAAAGGGGAAGTGATTTGGGATATCTTTCTGTATGCTGTGAATATCATTCTTCAAATAAAGGAACAATTTTTGCCCTTGGTGAGCACCGTAGAAGAAGTAGGTGGGAGACTGAGCATAGATGAGAGGAGGGTGGAGGAAGATGGAGCCAGGCACCCAAGGAAGCAACATGTAAAGGAACACAGGTGAGCCAAGGGCCACATGGCAGGACAGGTTAATGGAAATAGGTTGAGTTAAGATGAAGGAACTAGCTAGCAATTTGTCTAAGACATAGGCCAAACAGCATAAAGTTAATATAAACATTTCTGTGTTTCTTTGGAACTTTGGGATTGATGGTCCAGATAAGTGGCAGTAGGCAGATCTGAACTGTGGAGCTAGTCTGGGCCAGAAACCTCTTCATTAAAGAAGCCTTTCTCTGATGCCCCTCCAACACAGCTGCAAACCCAGAAGCAGCATAAAGTTGCTATTGGAGAGCTATGCATAGAATGTGAGTCTAAGACCCAATAAGATAATACACTGATAGGGCTTGTTCTCCAACATAAGAAGAACATCACAAGTTCTAATGTAACTAGCCCTCATTCAGAACAGAAAGTGTCCAGGTGGGCTCTTTTTCAACTACGCTGGCAGCCGCTGACAAGACTTCCAAGAGAATTCAATGCTAGATAGAGTTTCCTTTCGACTGAGTCTAACATAGACCTTTCCTGATGAGATATGCAAAAGCAAGAGTGAAAGGCACAGAAGGGCAAGTAGCTGGTGAGAGAGACTATTATACAGGGCTTGGGCTTTTCTGCCTGTGCAGAGATACTTATACAGCTGATGTATGAGTGCACAGACCCCGCCACACCTCTCTTCTACCAATTGAAACCTGATCTCTACTTCTACTCCTCAATATATTCCAGCAGGTACCATTTTGTATCTCAGAAAACCAGAAGAACCTAAAAGACAAAAGCAACATAGCAATGACTGATAACTACCACCAGAGACAGTCCACAAAGCAGCTTTGGACTGTGTGTTCAGTGTATATAGATTGCCTGCCTGCTAAAATATAGCTTACATAGGGCTCAGAGTTTCCTAACATCATAGGAAAAAATGCCCAATATAAAAGTGAAAATCACCATCATATCAAGAATCGAGAAAACTAAAACCTGAAGGTACATAGGACAATACAACCATCAGTACAGGTGATGATAAGAAGGGTCACCCAATGTCAGAAGCACCTAACAAGGATCTTTAAGCTGCCACAAAATATGTTCCACAGTTCTTGAAATAAAAGAAAAGGTAAATCTCAGAGAATAAATAATATTTTGAAATTCAAATATAATCTATAGTACTGAAAACATGCTAATATGTAGAAAATACATATTTCACAGACTCACTGGTAGATTAAAAGTAAAGATGGGTGTTGTCTAGAGTGCATGTTAGGACAGAGCAGGATTTACCCCGCAGGAGCAGCAGGAAAACAGAATTTTAAAAACTAATAGAATATTTTTAAGCATCTCTGAGACAGAAGAATTGACATTCATATTACTCGATGTTCCTATCTTTTGACTGTGAAAGGAAAAAATACAAATCCTGCATATGAAACTCCATCATACTACTCAAAACCTATATTTAAAAAGTTAAACAAATTCTAATAATATTTTTAAGGTAATAGCAACAACAACCAAAAGAAACCCCTACTGGTGAGCCAAAATTCTATAACCTGCAAAACTATCCCAGAATAAATAGAAAATTAAACATTCCCTGATGCATAAAAATGAGAAAACAATTCCTGGGATAATCATTTGTCAAAAGAAGGCATCCTCTCAAATATTTCCAATAAACTACAGAGAAAAAAGTAATAGATGAAGGGATTAGGAGGAAAAAATAATTGACAGAACATATCTGAACACATACCTACAAAAGTTTATTTTGTTCTTTTTAAGTTTTATAAACCATGTGTGATAAAATTTTAAAAAAAGCATAATATGCCCTGACTATAATAAAATAATACTTAAAGGTGGAAGATCAAAGAACCCAAAAGGAATTGAACACTTTCCCCTGGATAGAAAATGGTAAGACAGAGGTGCCAACTGAAGTGCATATCTCATGAAACAGCAATCACTACAAAAATTATTAAAGAAACACACTAAAACACTGACAGTAAGTTAAGTGGGAATCCTAAAACAGTACTAAGTAATTTATGGAAAAGGAAGAAACACACAGGGAATCAATAAAGATAACACATGTAAGTATTTAAAAGCCAACAGCCACTTTCAATGACAATTTTCTAAATATTTTAATCATAATCATAAACACAAGTTAACAGAATACATAAAGAAACATTATTAACTCAATTTTGGTTGCTTTTCTGATATAGCGACATTGGCAGATTAAAGACAAAGATTGAAAATATATGTATCAATAAAATAGTGATTTTTAAAGAAGAGTTATATCTATATTTGTACTGATAAAATAGACTTTAAGACAAAAAGATAATCCTACCAATAGAATGTCAATCTATAAGAAATAGTAACCCTGAGTGTGTAGCAAATAAAAGAATCTCAAACTACCAGAATTGAAAGAAATATTCAAATCTACAAAACTACAGTTGATGGCTTCTATATCCCCCTATCAATAGCCAATAGTACTTCAAGACAGAAATCCAGAACAGAGAGAACCAGAACAATGATATCAATCAGCAGGACCAAATTGACAAAGCACACTGTATGACATTAGGATAGGGTACTTTTTCAAGTATGTTTTCTTATGTTCGCTAAAAACAAGCAGCAACATACTTAGATACATTAAAATCATGCAGAAAACATTTTTTAGCCACAATGACATCAGACCACAAAAGAGTAACACAGATATTAGGACATCTCCAAATAAATTTCTAAAGTATTCATGAGCTTAGAAGAATGTCTCAAAGAAAATTTGAGGTGAAAACAGGAACTAGAGTGTACAACCAAATGAGCATTTATCAAGACAAGTCATGTGCAGGTAAAGTGGTGATAAGGAAAAAAATGCACTCAATTTGTAGAAATAATCAAAGATTCACATTCCTCCCTCAAGAAACTAGAAATAATAGCAAAATAAATTTTAAAAAAACATGAAATAATATAGTAGCAGAAATCAATAAAGTTGAAAATATTTTACTGTTTTCAGGAAAAAGAAATAAAACAAAATTCTACAAAAATGTAACAATCATTAAGATGATAATATATAAAAAGAATGGCATTAATAATTTAATAGTAAAATCAAAAATTTCTCTGCTGACTCTGCTATCATTATAAGGTAATAAAGGGGACACTATGACAAGGCTTACATTCATGTCAGAGCCCACAAAGATTCCAGTTTGTGTCTTCTTTCCATCTTGACTTAAAGTCAGAGTCTTGTTTTGCTTTTCAAGGTGTATCAGCAGGATGTTTGGCCAAAGATGTGGTCACCAGGTGCCTTGCTCCCCATGGATGCTCCACAATGGGACACTTTTCCATAAAGCCTGGTTGCTGGATGTTTCGTGAATTAAGGAAAGTGTTTGTGTTTGTCTGTACTTTTGAACCACGGTGTGCTTGAGAAGTTCAGGTCTTTCACCCTCCCTGCTTTGGGTATACAAAGAACCTGAGAAATAAACTCAGAGCTGCTTAGGTATTGACTGGCAGCCCTGTATTTCTGTCTCTGTCAATTCTTTCTGTCCCTGCAACTTCTCAATCCACACTCCCTTATACCAAGAACCATTTGAAAGGTTGGGGGCACCTGACACACTCACAAATCCTTAAACGTAAAAACCACATACTATATAAACTCAACCTGCATAAAAAAAAAGGATCATCTGAATTGTTTTGTAGCCATAAAGTCATTAATTAATAATTAAAGCACTGCTATAAAAGTAATTTTAAGCCCAATGGTTTTACTGGACTAGAGAATCCCACCAAAACTTTGTTTTAAAATTTAAAACTAACTTTTCCACAATCTCTTCCCAATAATAAACAATATACTTTTGAGTTCACTTGAGAACACAGAAAAGTTCAAACACAAAAAGGAAAGAAATACATGCAGAAATAATAAAACTGAGTCCAAAAATTATCAATAAAACATTAGCAAACTAAGTCAACTACACTATGTATAAGCCATGGCCAATTGGAGTATACAAAGTTGGTTGCCTCAGCCTTTGAAATGTGGCTAGTATATTCCCTCTGCTCAGCAAGCTAATAAGAAAAGTTGCACCAATTGATGCTGAGAAAGTATTTTTAAAAAGAAATTTCAAAATCATTTATGGTAAAAGTAGAAATTAGAAATTGAAGAATATTACTTGACAAGAAGTGCCTAATGTTAGCTTTGCACGTGAGAGATAGGCACACACACTACCAAATGCCACATATTTATTCACGGGACTTACTGAGAAAGAGAAAGGGGGAGGGGGAGGAAGAGAGAGAGTTCACTTGGTGGGCAGCTCCTTTTAAAAGAGCAGGTGGGTATAGATTTGCATAGCCACACCCAGGGGCGTTCCCTCCATATGCTGTATTATTCTGTCTGTGCCATGTTGGGTCTACCACATGGGGACTACATGCAAGGAATTTTTATTTCACCCTGCACCATGTTGCAATTACCATGTGGTTGCTATGTGCCATGAATCATTACACCTACCAAATCCCTCACACGCTTTTACATTTTATTTATTCTCTGTCTCTGTCTCTCTGTCTCTCTGTCTCTCTGTCTCTCTGTCTCTCTCTCTCTCTCTCTCTCTCTCTCTCTCTCTCTCTCTCTCTCTCTGTGTGTGTGTGTGTGTGTGTGTGTGTGTGTGTACATACATATGTGCCCATGTACCACAACTAAACTATGGTAATCAGGCCTGGCCACAAATTCCTTATTTACTGTGCCACTTCACTTGCTCCTAATGTAATACTTAGTGCCAAAAAGACTGGATATTTTTCTACCAAGATGGGAACACACTGAGGCTCTTCCCACTCTTATTTGTCACAACTGCAAAAGTTCTAGCCACCGCAAAAGAGATGAAGAAATGAAAGACATGCATATTGAGAAAAAAGGAATAAAGGTCTGCATTATCACATTATACTTTTATGTACATTATCCAAAGGAATCTACATAAGAAACTCTTCAAATAAACTAAGTAGAATAAGACCACAGGTACAAGGCCAGCCTACAAAAATCACTTGCAATTTTCCCAGGGATAAACATCCCACAACTGAAATAAAAATCAAATTACAATTTATAATCACACACAAAAAGAAATATACTTAAACACACATTTAGCTCAGCATTTCCAAAACTTCTATGTGAAAATTAAAAAACGTTGAGAAAAGAAATTAAACACACATACACACCATGTATTAGAAGGAAATTATTCAAAAGCAGAGACAAAGTCAACCTCTACAAACACTTTTATAGGCTAAGTACCTGGACCATGAAACTCATGTTTGACTCAGACAGTGATATGCTTGCTTGCTTTCTGCTTTTGATTCTTGAGACAGGATCTTGCTCTCTAGTTTGTCCTGAAAATCATTTAAATTCGCTGCCACTATCTTTGTTCCCAGTACTAAAGATGGGCCACCTCACCATTCTGGGACAATTGCTTTGAAAAGGCTCTTGGAATCTAAGAGCTACCACAATAATCCTAAATCACTAGATATTCCTCCTCCTCCTCCTCCTCCTCCTCCTCCTCCTCCTCCTCCTCCTCCTCCTCCTCCTCCTTCTCCTCCACCTCTTCCTCCTCCTTCTGTCAAAAAGTCTGTAAGGCCAGGCCTATATTTGCTTTTAGGAAAGATACATTACTCTAATGAGCCTTGTTGCCACTGATTTTTATCCAGTGTCTATATCAAGATTAGCTAATAATAGCCAGTTTGCACGGTCAGATCAAGATTCTTTCTATCACCGTTCATCCAACTTGTAGCAAATTCATCAAAATACAACCTATGGGAAGAAAAGGCATAAGCTGTATGAACCCAAGGCTTGTGTGACTGAGCCTTTAAAACAGATAGCTCTGATGCACAGTGACACACAAGAGTTCCTTCCAAGAAGTGTGCCTGAAATCCAGAACAGAACTCAGAATGCCCTGGCACATATCACAGGAAGTCACAGGAAGCTGCAACTCTGAAATCATCCTCCCTGAACCCCAGGGCTTTCCAAGCCAGTGGACATTCCACTTCTGTACTCCCAACTACACTGCTTCTCCAGGCTTCCCTTTCAAGATTTTCAAAAAATAAATAAATTAAAAAAAAAAAAAAAAAAAAAACCAAAAAAAAACCAAAACCAGTCCCTGCTTGACTGTTAGGGAAGCTCTGCCCTTATTTCCTTAGCAGAAGTTTCTAGATGTTAAAATGACTTGTTGCTGAATTGGAAACACATCTATCTACATTTCATTTTAATTATGGGTGATGACAGTCCAGGCTCTGCCATCATTTTGAATTTTCCCTCTCCACCGGCCATGTCAAAACTACTTTGTCACGGTTTTATACTTGGCCGATTTCTACATTCACGAACGTTCTGAAAGGAAAGGCTTTAAGGCTTCAGCCCCTCTGTACTGGATCCCACAGTTCCTGGGAAGACAGCAAGCCACCGCCATGCTCAAGGAAGCCCAGCGCCCCTGGAGGCAGCCTACCAGCCTGGGCACACAGCATGAGGACTGCTTCTGAGCAGGCACATCCAACCTTCTTCACAGAGACACACGCTCTCAGCGTCACGAAAGCATCTTGTTCCCAATTCTGCTGTAGATAATGAAGTTAGCTCCCAAATTACCAGAAACTGGAACAAGTAAACACAAGGGCCGGAGCTGGGTTGTCAGGCTTCCCCCTCACCCGCCCCAGAAGATACGGGCTGTGGCTTTGGAACTGTTTAAATTCAAAGCAACGTTTTTGTTTTCCCAAGTCGCGATGCTGACCCTTAAGCAGATAGATAAAGCACGCTCAGTGACACGGGGAGCAGAGCGGCTGTGTTCCTACAGAGAGGCTCTGTTTACAGCAGGAAATCCAGCCCGGGCGCATGGGGGCAGCGCGGAGGCGGCCCGGGCGCCGGCCTCCCTCGCGCTCACCGCCGCGCCGCGCTGGCCCCTGGCGCTGGGCGGCTGACTCCATCCAGATGTGTGGCGGCTCCAGAGTGGCTGCCGCGCGCAGTAAATGGGCATCCGAGGCTCGTCAATCCGGGCCAGAGCAATTGCGGTCTCGCGGGCCGTCCCGCTGGCACGCGGAAACGCGCGCTCCAGAGGGGGGGATGGGGGCGCACCCCGGCGCAGAGGCCCGCTAATGACCGGCCGGGGAATTGTGCCTAATACATTTGTACATTTCCTTGTAAATGTTTTACACTTTGAAAGAAAGGAGAACGCTGTATATCATTTGGGAATGTTGGCTGTCTACAGGTCCCTGTGGATATCACGGGGTTAGTGCCGCTTGTAACAAGAGCAAGAGAAACATAAAAAAAAAATGTTGGGAAACACAGCCAATTAGTCATTACTGGGAGACTGTAAAAACAAGAGAAAGAGAAAGAGGGGGGAAAGGAATCAAAGAAAAAAAATGCCCCCGGGGAAAAAAAGAAAAGAAACTAAAGAAACATGATAATTAAAAAAAAAAAAAATGTGTTGTTCTCGGAATTGAATCTGGAAGCAGAACAGCTGGTGGCCTTCTAATCAAGAGACCTGCAAGCCAGCAAGTTACAGGGCTCAGACAGAGGCAGCCTGAGATTTCCCAAACTATACCTATTTGCTGTCCCTGTAAAACTTGAGTTGGCTCAGTGGGCAGGCAGTGCGCTTTGGATCAGAACCCAATTGTACAAAATCCAAGTCAGACATTTCTGATCTCCTGCCGCCTACACAGTCGTTATAAAAAGAAGACAGGAACCGTTTTTATATAACCCTAAACTTCTACTAACCAGCCCCTAGCTCAAGCGGACTGTGCCACGCTTGTTAGATTTTACAGTAATTCTGATAGTTATTTTTTTTTTTTTTTTGTCAGACTCAAGAATCTAAGAACATACAGTATTATAGTCTAAACAGATCTGGGTGACCCTTCTAGTTCAACACTTACTGTATTGACCAGTCTCAATACTCACAAAAATATTATATATGGCAACTATGAAGTTCTTCAAAAACAGGCTTGTACTGCTTCTTCCAAGGAGAAACTGGTGTAGTAACTGAACCTTTCGGCGCATGGTGGGGACAGGTAGACTGCAAGAAGCTGGGTCTGATCCTGGGGGAAGGAGGCAAAACTTGCTTGCTGCAGAACTGCTTATCTCAGCAACAGGAGGGGACAAGTAGACTCTGAGTCAGTCAGGCCTCTTTGGTCTTGAGTGATCTCAGTCTCTGCCTCATCTGAGTCAGGAGGACTGGCTGTCCGACATGTGTCTCCGATCCAGCTTCTGGCAAGGGTACAAGTTTGCTAATAAGTTAGGTTCCTTCCTAATGTCTGACCATAAGTCAGTAAAGGCACAGCTTACAATACAAAAGCCTTGCATAAAGTCTGCTTCATAAATGAGCAGACAAGAAATAATGTTTTTACAAAACACAAGTGAGTGTCTTCTCTCTTGAGCGCAAAGCACTCTGGAAGCATACGAAGGCAGAGAGTACCAGCAGTCATCTCTGAGGTCACCTGTATCTGAGTGATCCTCAGAAACAGAAATAAAACACAAATGAGTTTCTAATCTGGCAGCAACTTTTACCTTTGTAAGGAGGATCTGAAGGTGACTGACTGATGAGAAGTCATAATCAGAGACAAACTGGAAAATTCATGTAACCTGCATTCTTAATTTCCCACCTCACATTCTCCATACTCTGGGCACATTACTAATGATAGTGCCCACCATCACTGCCTTGTCTCCCCAAAGATTCAAGCCATAGCATCCAGCTGTTGCTGACAAGCCTGTTCCAATTAATGGCATTACTAAGTGGGTTTTCCTCTGTGCAGAGGAAAGCCATCTCTGGTTTTACCTGTAAGTCCCTTCCTGACCAGCTCACCCCATCTTTGATCTCTTCCTGATCCTGGTTGAACCAACTATCTGTGACATTGACTCTACTTTTCTATAAACCATGTCTTGGCCTTCTCTATCTCCTAGCAGTTTCTACTAATAACACAGTTCTATAGTTTAGACGGACAAAATCAGTACTATTTAACAGTAATAACATTTGCGAATGAACTTTACACCCTCCTTCTTTAACGTTCCTGGCAAGAATAAGGATATTCTGAAGAAAGCCGTCTGTGCCTCTTCTCCTACCAGAGTTATTAAAAAATAATCCTAGAGGAATTGTAATCCCCCTCCATCGAAAAGTCTGGAAGGAAAGGGAGATGCTGGGTGAAGGAAAAGGGTCGACCTGGTGCCAGAAATATGGCCCACAGAAAGAGATTTCACACATGTCTAACAGCTTTTCAGACCACCTTGCAGGAGATACTATAGCCAAGATTGTGATGAGTCAGTGCAGAGGGACCCATTCCTTGATAACTACTTAGTGATACATATTTCCTACCTTCCATTTAAATAAAGCTCAGCATTATTAGCCTAAAGACAGACTGGAAGTGAGAGGGTGTCTCATTCCTACCTTGTTATTTGTTATTATTACCAACATGACCATGTTGAATAAATCTCCTTTCTCAGCGTTTTGCTATTGCTAGACTCTGTAATTGGCATCTTGAGGTTGCTAGGGCCTAGGCTCTAACAGCTCAGATAATACTCAGTTTTATGACAACAAAATGTATCCTTTTTCTTCCCTGCCCCTATAGTGTCTACCAAGAAGACGTCACTGTCCTATCCCAAATGAGTACTTGCAGAACTTCCCTGTAACAGATTCCCCTGCCTCATCACTCCCATGGTAGCTCCCATAATAGACCTCTAGGGATCAGATCGTATCTTTGGCTCTTGTGTTGGCATTTATTTCTATAGTCAAGGAAGACAGGATATGGAAGTGTTGGTTTGGGGATGTGGTGGGAATAGGGTATATGTTATACAGTGTGTGTTTTTAAGTAGGGAAGAACAAAGTCCAATCAATGTGCCCTTGAATGTTACGAATTGTTCTCAAAAAAGCTGAAATTAATTGTTCTGGTTGGTTAGTTGGTTTTGATTGTTTAGTTTTGTTTTTTAATTTGTTTGGTGTGCTTGTTTGTTTGTTTTGGCCAGCTATGCCACACTGTGCAGCCTTTTTATTTAGTCTATGTTTTTAATTCAAAGCAGTCCATAATGAACTCTTCTACCCCACGTGTGGCCAGCTTGAGTCCCTGATGTCACAATCTTATATCAACCTGAAGAAGCTGAGGATCCAAATTTGTGTAACACAGTGGTTCTTGATTCTGGATTACAACATTCCCCAGACATATCAGCAAAAACCTGTATATAATTGAGGTTTTCATGGGTCTAGGGGCTGTGTGCCATTTGCAGACAGTGAATAGAGATCAGGCTGTTTTTCCTGTATGCTGCAACAGACAGAGCAGCATTGTCACCCCAAACAGAACGTCCTGGCCCTGAGCATAAGTGGTGTCAAGGCTGGAAACCTCCTTTTCTAACTTACCCACCAAAAACTTTTCAATGTAACGGTCCCACAATGTTCTCTGACTTCATAGCACAGCAAGAGTCACTGTGGAACCCACAGTTTCCTGGCAGGGCAAACCTAGCAATCACAACTGCCAGCCAAAGCTAGAAGCCAATGCATACTACACAAGACGAGAGCTTGAGTACAAACCTCATGCGAAACTAAATTGAAATAAAATCAATGTCATCCTCAGACTATGGTCACCTTCTGCCAAGCAGTTAACAAGAATTATGGGCATATGATTTAAAAACACTGCCCCCCCTCCAAAAAAAAGACTGAAAAACCTTATCTGGTGACTTTCATACCAAAGGAAAGGATGGAATCTTGCCCATTATGCAGTGGCTCTGTCCATTTGTTGTATTCTTTGGATGTTTTTAGACAAGATGCAGAGTTTTCAGGAGTGAGGTCCGGATAAATGACAGTTATGACCACAGCCATCCCTGTGCCCTGCTTGTACTGCACAAAACTCTTACTGACTACAGGCTGGCAGTAGCCCTGAGGACATTCCTAGGAGGAAAGACAGAGGCCTTTCTTATACTGGCAACAAGTTTTCTGCAGTTTCTTGCCCTGTTGCTGACTTCTTGTGAGTTATGAACAGGTAGGTATCAGGTTAAAAATAGATTATGGACAAGTTGCATCGGTGACCATGGGTAAACCTGTTTACTTTTACGCTTCGATTTCTTCATTTGAACTTCAGACTGTGATGTGATAAAAGCAGTGATTAATGGAGAACACTTTCCATGTGCCAAATGCTGTCTAGGTAGTTTTCATATGTCAATCTGATCTATCCTGACAGCCCCTGATGGTCAATTATACTACAAACGTGGAAACCAAGTCTCAGAGTGATTGTACTCAAGGGCACACAGATGGAACTAACTAAGGTTTTTGTGTTTTAAACTATTATGTGTTTAACTATGGTTCTTGGCTAAAACAAATGGTGTGATATTCGTACTATCTTTTGAAAGGGTTTTAGGCTTTTAACAGCTGGCGGCTGTCCTATAGTCCAATCACTTGGCTTGCTTCTCTGGTTCTATTAACAAAGCTGGAGGGAAGCTGAAGGACCCAGGTACACACTAGAGGAGAACACAGTGGGTTCATCTGTAAGTGTTGATCACTTGTATTTCTGCAATTACCTAGGAAGCCTGGCCTTCAGAAATCTGATAGAGCTGAGGCTCCGTAAGAAGTGATAATTGCGACTGAGGTTTCATTGGGAACGAGTCCTTCCAATGATCTACCATAACCCTGGAAGCACAGTAGTTGGATTCAGACTCTAGTAGGTTTAAGGAGCACCTTCCCCCTGCCCCCACCACCACTGCTGAGTGTCCATGGTTGCTATGCTCAAGTGGATTGTCTTCTTCACTTGCAATTTATGTGACCTGCTGTGTTTGACACTAGAATAGAGATTCAATAGAGTTGAGAGGAAATTTTCAAGTTCACCCTTGACTATTGACCTTGGTGGTGACTGTAAAATAGGGTTCCCTATAGATGTCTGTTAACTAAATTAGAGGCAAGTGTATATAGTGAAACTCCAGCATATTGAGTAGAAATACTTCTCAAAGAACAGAACACAGAGTTTCAATGTTTTTTTCCATCAAGTAACTTACTTTATTGCATGGTTGCACACTGCCATTGTCACAATGGGGATGCAAGATCTCTACACACAAAGGTTAGCTAACAAGGTGGCACAATTAGACCCTGACTTCCATTAGTGGTGTCAACTTTCCAGTCTAGATTGTATGTAGTTTGTTTCTGGCATTATAATCCCTCTGGTCACCTTGTTATTGTTCACTATCACTGGGCCTCCAGCACAGTCACATCTATTTTTGATGCTTCCAATGCCCGCAGAAAAATCTTGTGAAATCTGTAACTATACTACTAAGTAATTAATGCAACCACTATATATCTGAAACATCCTGTTCTGCTCACAGTATTTCTTTTTGTATTCAAACACAAATGCAGTTAAAAAAAAAAAAAAAAAAAGCAGTTGTGATGGTGACAGCCACACACAGTCTTGTTTATAAACTCAGTCTCTGCTGGTCAGAAAACCATTCTTCTAACATACTTATCTAAAGACAATAAATAATTTTAGAATTTATCTATCTAAACAGTGGAGAACAACCATGCATGTTATGAGCATATGAACATAAAAAGAATTATCTTTGTGTGCTTTTTCTTTGAAAGTCTCACAGTTTTCTTTTTAGGAACCCTGAACACCTACTGGACAGTGAGGAGCCAACTAAATGAATCCCAGGTGAATCAAGTTTGCTGTTTAATTGTCTGCACTTACAAAGTTCCAGTATGCAGCAAAGGCCTTCCCACCCACAGAAAGTGGGTATCTATCCAGAGCCACAAGATTCCCAATCAACTATGGTAGATTCCTGGCCAGGCCAAAGCTTTCTGATGGCCAACGCACATTTCTTTTCTTGTTTCCTATAGTGTGTAAGTCAAGGACATCATTTTCAAGGATGAGCAAGTCTAGTCTTTGTTTCTGGTGCACAGAGTTTCTTCATGATACATCCAGGACTAAGTACTTTTTAATTTCTAGTTTCAAAAGCATTTTCCAGAATTTCAAGTTGCCAAAATTCTGACTCCTAGATAATGAAGTACTGCTGTATTTCACATTTGTCTTTCTCATAACCACTGTAGACCATTCATCCAAGTTCATGAGACGTACTTTCAGTGACTATTTGAACCAGGCATTGTCCTGAGCATTTCAGAGAAGCATTAGCAAGACAGACAGTGTCTTTTCTATTACATGAATGCAGGGCTCATGTTCTTCTGAGATTTGGAAAGTAGTCAATACATAACTGAAGCTGCATGTAAACAAAGTATGTGGGGATGAACTTGAAGGTCCTGAGAAGGGCTTGAAATAGGAGTAAGTTGGAGCATGTGTACTTGAGCTGATGCATAAATATGCCTAAGGCTGACATATTGCAACTTCCAATCGAGTATTCCAGCATTTTGTTCACATTTCATAAGCACCAACTTTGTACTAAGACCACATGGAACTCAGAGGCTACAAAATTAAATATAGAGCTAGTCTTTCCATTGTAAGAATAGGGAGTTGCCAAGCCTCAATCCTGGCTGAAAAGAGATTGTACTGTCATAGTGATATGCTTTTGATTAGGCCTGTATCCTTAAGGAAGAGGCTGGTCCAGAGTGAGATGTCTATGAATCCTCTGTGCAGCTCATCTATAGTCTTTACCCCAGATGGCCAAGCCTTCTTATCCTTTCAACAGGACAGTGCTCTTCCAGCTCTGCAAAAGCTTCATTTGTACTTAAAAGGAATTGTACTTGCATCTGGTTCAAAGATGTTCTTAAAATGGTGAAGAGTCCATGCCTGTAAGACTCACTGTGGTCACCAGTTAGAAGCTTAGGAGAGGCTTTCTCTTGCCATCTCTTGGCATCACAGTAAGAGAGCAAGTACCTCAAAACTCACTGTGTCTGCTTTGACCCAGTGCTGCATCCTGTATCCTTTTTTTAAATCTGCAGGAGAGAAATAAAGCATTATTATCAGCTGCACAGCTGCCTCTGAAGCCAGCCTTTTTGCCAAGAGAGAGACAGTAAAGGTCTCTCCACGAAGATCTGAAAATGTGTCTGAAAAACTTGTCTTATGTGGATGAACAAGGATGTGAAGACTAGAAGGAACAGTCATCAGATGATTGCATTGGTCCTTCCTCCCCAACACTATTAGACAGGGGTCCTGAAGCCTAGTACTCCCATAACATGGACTTAGCAAAGCAGGCATGGGAGACAATTGCCAAACACTTGTTAAGGGCAGAAGCTTTCCATATCTAACTCGGTAGGGTCAGTGTTAATCCCAGTTTGTAGATCTGAATGCTGAGAGTGACTTGCTGTGACTGTTGCCTGATTTAAAGTAAAGTCTAACCCCTGATGAATTCAAAAGCCTAAACTTTAGCAAGTAGAATGGAGCCACTTAAAACCTCTACCTGCAATGCTTCAGGCGGCTTTTCCTACTCACTGTCAGCACAAAACTTCTACTGCTGATATCCACAAAGATCAGAGTTCCCTCTTGAGCTTCTTAGTATCATCAAAAAATTATAGTGAAGAAGAAGAAGAGGAAGAAGGAGGAGGAAGAAGAAGAGTCAAACAAAAGTTCAACAACAATTTTTTTAGAACGTAGAGGAAAAGTCCCAGAGCTGGAAGGTTCTAAATCTCTGCAGCTGCCCAGGGAGGAAGATAGGGAAGAAGATAGAAAGTTTGAGTTGAGAGTATCTATATGGCATGGAGCACGGCCTTAGAGAAAGAGTAGAGAAACCCAAAGTGCCATAGAAAGCATACTTAAACTCTAGATAGTAACTGAAAGAAAGACCCTGAATGAATGAATGAATGAATGAATGAATGAATGAATGAATGAATGAATAAGGTGGACAAACCTAGCTGAACTTAATGGCAACTAGTAAGGAATGAAATGTGGAGAATTCTGAGAAGGAAAATTACAGTGTGTCAGTGAACTAATCATTCCTACCTCTTTAAATTTAAGATGAACCTGCCTTCCTGAAGATGGCTATGATTGGCCAGCACAGCTATTTAACCCTTAAAAGAAGGCTGACAGTTTTCCATAAGATGTAGACCCTAATGTTTTGGCAAAAGCTTGGCCATGTGGGGCTCTCCGTACTAGTCCAACACTGAGCCCTTGCTGGATTCAGTCCTTTCCCTGAAATCTTCCCTGCTTGCTGCATCCTTGTTTGCAACCTCTTATATTAGACAAAGTTAGGCATTTGCCCAAATCCAAAACTGAAGTCAGTGACCTGCTCTTGGTGATCAGATGAATTGGAAGCAGACTCAGTGGGAAGTGAACTCCATCAAAACCCCATTCTAGAGCTTTCTGCATCCATGTTGTCCATCTGAATTTGCACAGATACTCTGACTGTAGCATTAAGGACGCTGTTATCCTGCTCATGCTGCAGACACACTGCACTGCCAAACTTGTCAGAAAACAAAAACAAACAAACAACAACAACAAAAAAAACAGTATCTTAGAACACTATGCCCAAGCTAGGCAGTGTGATTATTACCAGGAACACACAAAAGTTAACAATTCATTTTGTCATTCTTTTTCATACTGAGGAAGAAACTGGGGCCTTAGGCATATTGGACAGGTGCCTACCTGAGAGTCACTCCAAATCCAGCATGAGAGAGATCTGGGTACTTTTAAGTTAAATTTGAGGCTTTGGATTAAAGTAAAATGTTTTAATTCATTTTCAAGGACCACAAAGTGAAAGTATTTAATGTGGAAGAAGTTGTTCCTTGAGGTCTCAACAAACACCTTTACACTAATACTTCAAGTCAGTGGTCATCACATCTGTGAGCCTTAGGCTCCAAGCCAAAACTCATTTTCCCCAAATCTTCCTTATGTGACAGGCTGGTATTTGACTTAAACTAGTATCGGATAGAGTGCAGTACTGTCATTAACGCTGGCTGTTCCTCTCTTGTGACTTGCCTTGTAATGAAGCATCCACTATAGGGATGCCCTGCTTTATATTTCTCCCCCTGGACTCATTCCTCTCTCTTTTTGTACTTTCCTATTGTCGTCGTCGTCGTCGTCGTCGTCGTCGTGTCCGTCCGTGTCCGTCTCCCCCCCCCCCCCCCCCCCCCCCCCCCCCGTATAGCGTGATGCTCTTCTCCCATGAAGCTTAACTTGCTAGTGCACCATGTTGGCTAGCTTTATATCAACTTGACACAAGCTTGAGTCATCTGTGAAAAATGTTTCCAGACAGTTTGATTGTAGGCAAGTCTGTAGGGCCTTTAACTGATTATTGGTCGCTATAGTAAGCTCAGCCTACTGCAGGGTAGAGTCCTACTGGGCAGGTTGGCCTGAGCTATATTATAAAAACACAGTGAGCAAGTCATAAAGAACAAGCCTGTAAGCAGCATTCCTCCAAGGCCTTTGGATCCTGCCCCCAGGTTCCTGTTTTGACTTTCCTCAGTGACTGAGGGTGACCTGAAAGTTGTAAGTTGAAATAAACTTTTTCCTTCCTTAAATTGCTTTTAGTTAAGGCTTTCTATCATGCCAGTAAAAACTCTTCCATGGGGGCCATCAAGTATTTCCACACAGATAAAACACATCATAAAAGATTGAAATGGCTAATCAGAGAGGGAAAGAAAAAGGGGGAGAGAGAGGGAGAGAGAGGGAGAGAGGTGAGACTTCAGGACAAGGTGGGTAGATGTGTTTTTGAGTAAAGCAGTACTTTTGTAAAATTTACTTTGTAAGAGTTGATTAAAGCTGGGTATAGGGATGTATACCTTTCCTCATCTACTTTGGAGGCTAAAGTTAGAGATGGCTTTTAGTCCAAGGATTCAATTCCAGCATGGAGAGCATTGTAAGACTTACTCAAAAAGAAAAAAAGAAAGAGAGAGAGAAAGAAAGAAAGAAGAAAGAAAGAAAAGAAAAGAAAACAGGAAGCCCCCCTCCCCATTTTCACCGTTTAATCGATGGGGATGGTAGGGGAGTGGAAAATGAAAAAAAAAAAAAAAAAGAAAAAGAAAAGAAATCCACAAAAATCTGTCTAAACAGTCGTTAGTCAACAAAAATGACTTCTGCTGTGCTCCTTTAATAGAACTTTGAAACCATTTCAATGAATGCCGTTCTTCTAAGCACAACACAGGAAGTCAGTTTCACTACTGTCTTCCAAAATAGCTTCAGACCTTTTTGCCTATAGGTTATCCTAGGAAGGAACTGGGGTGAGCAGAAGGGTAGGAATAAGAGCAGGGGAGGGAGCAAAAGAAAAGAAGAAGGAAGATATGGACTAGGTCTGTTTTCCTTGGAAGAAAAGATTCTTTCCCTCTTGAGATTTTGTGCCCTTTAAGTGATTAGCAACCCTGAGATTTTGAGGCCAGAAAGAGGGATTTTAGAGCATTGTTGTCCTGCAAATTTTAGCATATTCACCTAATCTTACTTAATCAGACAACCAGAGAGCTAGCCCAAACTATCCCCACAAGAGCATTCGATGTGACTTGTCCATAAATACCTCCTGCTGTCTGGGGCCCCAGTAGCTTTCATGTACCACCTGGGGCTTTTCACTGAAACCAGGTCACTGAAAAGCTGTATAGTATCTTGTAAATAGCTCAGGACAGCAGCCTGTGGCCTGAGAAAGGACAGAAGTGCCACTTCAGCAAACTCTTGAAGAATTTCACCTGTTCTGGAGGAGGCTGGATAGCCATGTGCGCCTCTGGAAGAAAAAAAGACAGGCCATTTTGGAGACAGCAGAAAGGTCCATTCTTAAAAGGTCTTCTGAGAGTGTCTGCTCCAGGCATGGCTTGGTTGGTGATTGATAAGGTGAAGATACAGTGCTTTGCTGTTCTGCCAAGAGAACAACCCTTAGAAAGATCACCAGAGTCCGAAAAACCCAAAACGCAAACACAAAGTTTTATGAGTGTGCAGTACAAGCCAGGCAGGGAACTAGTCCACACACTCAGCACACCAAGGCCAGGAGGAGTTCCCATGTTGAGAATACATGTATCTTTTATAGGCAAAAACCTAGTAAACTGAGGTAAAAATGAGGAAACATGGCTAACTTGGTCTGTCATCAGGGTGGATCAGGATTACATCTCTATTGACTGGCCCCAAGGCAGGGTTTGAACATTTTGTAGTTGCTTAATTTGGCTTTTCGTCAGGGTGGGTCAGGGTTGTATATGGATTTGTATTGACTGGCCCCAGGGCAAGGTTGGAACATTCCGCAGTTAGGCTAGGGCCTGGCCCAGATGTCCTTTTGGGTAACATCTTTTGCAAGTTCTACTGAACTGAAGGAGGATTTAGCCTGAGCTTTCCTTGACCTGTTTGTTTACCTGGCTACTGACTCTAAGATGGAGAAATTTTGTTTCCTCATTTTCCCCCTTCTTTTGTACTAGGAGCCAATCAGGGATCCCTGGTCAATAGTTCATATGAACCATAGGGTTACTTCTCAGTGAAGGTGTACCTTGAATTCTCGGTGCCTATTGGTGTGTAGCCCCTTTGCACCATCAGCTAGATAGTACCTAGTTGCTGCCTCATGAATTTGACTAACTTGCTGGGACATAGAGTCTCAGTCCCCAGGAATTTCCGGTCATCCAAGAAGAGCTTTTTCCTTCATTAGTGAAAGTGAGGGTAATGTTTGATTCACCTGGTGCTGTCCATCTGAGCTGGATCAGGTCAGAGCAGGTCATAGACCATCCGGAAGCACTAGACTCACATCCCCATGCAACACATGAGAAATGGTGCAGGCCTCCACACTTGGAGGTTCCTGCCCCCCTTCCCCACCCACATGCAAACCAGTTTCTATAGCAGCAGGTTGGGTAGGAATCACCTTGAGTCTTTTCTGTGTGTTTGGTGTCCCAAAAATCTTTAGCAAGGTGACAAAGGCCAAAGGTTAGGTCTGGAAACCAGGTATCCAAGGGATGCATGCAGGAGGAAAAGTTAAAAAGGGTACCTGTTTCTGAGTTACTTATGGTCCAAGTTAGCCTCCATGGTTGATGTGAGTTGCCTTCGGTGGGAGTGGAGGTCATCTGTAGTAACAGCATCAATGGCAAATGGATTGTGCAGGGGTGACTCGGTTCATTTTTCCAGTGGATGGTCAGCCTTAGGGGGTTTTCTGGGTCTGGTCTGGCCTCCCACTCAATAGGTTGAACGGGGTGGTGCCTCAGACATGGGAATGATGTACCCAAGGAGCAATCCCATCCACCTTAAGAGTGGTTGTAGTGATGTGGATCATTTACCACAGGAGTTCCAGGTTCTGGTGCTGTGTCTCCGGACTAATACCCAGTACCCAGGGCCTAACCTGTGAGGCGTGGGGGTGGGGGGAAACAGAAGTGTCAATAGCCTGTAGCTGAGGCCAGAGCTGTTCATGAGCCTTCACCAAGCTTTGGAGGGCCTGTAAGAGTTCCTGGTCATCAAGGTGAGACACTAACTCTATATGCAGGCTAGGGAGGAGAGGAGGAGGGTGTCTATACATGATCTCAAAAAGGTTCAGTTCCAATTTTGAGAGTTTCAGACTCAGAACAAGGCAAAGGGCAGGAAAGTCACCCAGTCCCCGCCAATCTCCAAGGCTAATTTGGTGAGGGTCTGTTTTAGGATCTGATTCACCTTTCCACCTGTCCTGAATTCTAGGGATGGTATGCACAATGTAATTTCCATTTAGCCTCCAGTGCAATGGCTATTTCCTGGCTTGCCTGAGAGATGAAAGCTGGCCCATTGTCCAAACCTGGGTACCAGTTCCTCCAGAATCTTCTTGGCCACAGTGTGGGTTGGCTTGTGCTTTGTCCAATAGGCTTCAGTCCAACCAGAAAAGGTGTCTATAAACACTAAGAAGTACTTATATCCAAATTCCCTTGTCTTAATCTCAGGGAAATTAACTTCCCAGTACGTACCAGGTTGGGTTCCTCAAAGACGGTTTCCTTTTTCATGGGTCAAGCGACTGGCGTTAGTGACCCTGCAACCTTGACAGCTCTTGGTCACCTCCTGGATGACCCTGCTGGCTTGTCTAAGTCTTAAGGGGGAGCTTTAGAGCAGTTCCCGCATCCTTCGGATTCCCATGTGAGATGCTTGATGTAAGCCTTTGAGCAGTCTTTTACCAACGAGTTGTGGCAGGAAGATCATTCCATTGAGCAGGTGCTCCCATCTGTTGGACCATGCATGTTTCCTATTCTTTGTTATAATCTGGTCGAGGGGGCAATTCCCTCAGACCAGAGTCAACTAGGCCTGGCAACATTGGTATTGTTATGGCTGTCTCCTCTGCAGCCTTGTCTGCCAGATTATTTCCCTGGGAGATGAAGTCTTTCTGTCTTTCGTGTCCAGGACAGTGCATGATGGCCAGCTTCTTGGGCAGTCACATGGCTTCCAGTAAGCCCAATATTTCTGACTTATTTTTTATGGTCTTTCCTTCCGCCATTAAGAACCCCCTTTCCAAGTAAATTGCCCTGTGGATGTGCAAGGTGGCAAAAGCACACCTACTGTAATGTAGATGTCAGTCTTCCTTTATTTACTTATTTCCAGGGCCTTGGTTAGAGCAATCAGTTCCACTTTTTGTGCCACAATGCTGGAGGGTAAGGCTGTAGCCCAGGCAGTGGTGTCAGTAGTAGTTACCACAGCCCCTGCATAACTGTGTTCATCTCTGACGAGGCTACTCCCATTGTGAACCAGGTGACTTCAGCATTCAACAGTGAAACATCTTGAAAGCCTGGCCTTATGCAGTGGACCTGAGCCAGTGTCACAGAACAGTAATGCAGGGGGGCTTCCAGATCTGGATCTGCAGCAGCGTGGCCAAATTGAGGGTTGCAGGTGCCTGAAAGGTTATTCTAGCAGGGTTGAGAAATAGTGCCTGGTAGTGGGTTACCCATGCATTGCTGAGCCATCAATCAGGGTGAGGTTGCTTGAGCACTGATTCTAATGTGTGGAGGGCAGTAATTATAAGATTCTGTTCCAAAGTCAGTTTATCTGCATCTTTGACCAGCAGTGCCACTGCTGCAATAATACACAGGCAGGGTGGTCATCCGGCTGCCACTGGACCCAGTTTCTTTGATAAGTAGGACACAGGTCTTTTCTAGGGCCCAATGGTTTGGGTATAACCCCTTTTGCTACCCCCTGCTATTCATTAACATACAGATAGAATGGTTTGT
Organism: Phyllotis vaccarum; assembly: GCA_033318265.1. NCBI lineage: Eukaryota > Metazoa > Chordata > Mammalia > Rodentia > Cricetidae > Phyllotis > Phyllotis vaccarum. The sequence continues at coordinate 181,083,965 of JARWLC010000002.1, forward strand.
GAATGTCTGGCAATCTTAAGGCAGGGGCTTCGAATAATTCCTACTCAAAGGTATCAAATGTAGCCTGCCTTTCTTCACCCCAGGTTATGTGGGAGCCTTCTTTTACAGAATCATATAGAGGCTTCACCAGTTTAGTAAACCCTGATATCCACATTCTATACCATCCTGCTATCCCCAGGAATTCTCAAACTTGTTTCACTGTCCTGGGGACCAGTGTTTTGAGCACAGTCTCTTTGCGGGCTTCTAAGAGCCACCTCTGCCCCCCCTTCTAGAATGTACCCTACGTACATGACCTGGGACCTGCACATTTGAACCTTCTTCACAGATGCTTGGTACCCCCAAGTCTCCCAGTACATTCAAGAGATTCTCTGTTCCCATGAGACAATCTTCATATGTCTCAGCTGCCACCAACAAGTCACCTACATAGTGCAAGATCATGATCTGGGAGTGCTTTGTACAGTACTCAACCAGGTCCTCATGCAATGCCTCATCAAAGATAGTTGGGGAATTCTTGAATCCTTGTGGCAGACGGGTACAGTTGAGTTGCCTGCTGATTCCAACTTCGGGATCATGACACTCTAAAGCTAAGTATGCTTGGCCGCTTGGGGCCAAAGGAAGGCTAAAGAAGGCATCTTTCAGGTCTAAGATAGTATACCATTTCTTTCTAGGGGGCAGTGTACTGAGCAAGGTTTGGCACAGTGTGGTAAATATCAACCACCAGTTTTTTCACTTATCTTAAGTCCTGGATTGGCTGATAATCATTGGAGTGTGGTTTCTTTATGGGGATTAAGGGGGTGTTCCAGGATGATTGTATGGAATGCCCCAGTCTTTAGGCATTCTCCAAGATCCAGCTCCATTTCTCCACTGTGAACAGGACCCCTAACAATTGTTGGCAGTCATCCAAATGGACTTGTGGGTGAAAAGGACAGTCTCTAACAAGTTAATTAAATCCTGGGGATCCTTAGTAAAGGGGGTATTTTGTGCTTTGCAATTATATCAATCACTGGTGGCAAAGGGCCAATAATGAAAGGGTTGATTCCTGTCATCATCAGGGGGACCTGCCAGTTGGAGGGATAGGGCTACTGTAGTATCAGGTTGTGGGTTCCCCTGCCAGCTCCTGGTAGCTTGTGCTGGCCCACCCTCCTCTCTAGTTCCCTGTGGGAAGTATACTGGTGCCAGAGCAGGTTCCAGCTGTGGAATAGGTGTCCGCAGTCTGAGGAAGTAGGGAGGGGGAAGTATTTCAGTCTCTGGTATTTCTCCCTGCAGGGCCAGTAACAACTCCTGTTTTGGCTCACCCTTGTCTTTGGGCCTGGTCCTTGATTTGGCAACCAGAACTACAGGCATCTGGGGAGGCAAAAAATGTTTAACCCAAGGAAGGGGGTTCTCTAGTCTATCTTTTAGCCCTGTCCAAGTAACTATGTAGGGAACCTAATCTGGGTGGCCAGACCAGGGCCAGAAGAAAATCTCTTTAACTTGACGTATTGTTTCAGAGTCAAACATGTCACTGTGGCCAGTCGACACTGAAAGTTGGCCATTCTGCAGAGCAAAAGGTGATCTACTTCTGTTTCTTGACAATAATACTATTGTTACTGGCAGTATCCTGGATATCCTGCCAATGAGAAAGAGATAAATCTATGGGTGAGGACAGAGTATTTCCCATAGTAAGAGATGAAGAGAGACCTAAACAAAAATGGATGCCAAGAAGTTGTGACAGCAAACTGGTTAGAACACAAACAAAATACACAAAGATTCTCAACAATTTTTCCCAGGACACAGCTCAAATTACTTTTTCACTCCTCGTGTAGCACTAAATTTCACAAAAACAAGTGCCTCCTGGTGGGGTTGAATCAATTGGTCACCTCAGGGGTGGCCTCAAATGGCTTGGGGTCCAGTGGTCCCATCTCCAAAGTAGGATTTGAGATGTCTTTCTCCCCCTCCAGAATCACTGTATAGGCACTTCTGCCACAGTGAGAGCCTGAAAAATACAAATGCAGCAGACTGACACAAACTGAAAGTAACAAACAGAGAAAAAGACTGAGCGCTCATACTGGTTAAGATGGCTGATAGATCTTTGAATCCCTGGGGTCTTGGTAGGATATCTGGGGATCCCGGACGAGCCCTCAAATGTTCTGCCCAGAGAATGACCTCAGAGCGACCACTGGAGTCCAAGGAATCTGAAATGAAAATGCAAGGTTTATAGAGTCCACAATACAAGCCAGGCAGGGAACTAGTCCACGCACTTGGTACAGCAAAGCCAAGAGGAGATGCCAAGTTGAGAATACGTGTATCTTTTATAGGCAAAAACCATGAACTGGGGTAAAATGTGGAAACAGGTTCAGGTTGACAGCTTATGTAGCCTACTGTTAGGGTGGTTCAGGATTGCATCTCTATTGACTGGCCCCAGTGCAGGGTTGGAACATTCTGTAGTTACTTAACTTGGCTTTTGGTCAGTGTGGTTCAGGGTGATATATGGATTCATATTGACTGGCCCCAAGGCAGGGGTGGAACATTCTGAAGTTAGGCTAAGGCCCTGGCCCAGATGTCCTTTTGAATAACATTTTTCGTAAGTTTCTTGGAACTGAAGGAGGGTTTAGCCTCAGCTTTCCTGACCTGTTTGTTATCATGGCTGCTGACTCTAAGATGGAGAAACTTTTGATTCTTCAGTGCTCCCCAAGATTTCCTAAATGTGAAAAGTCAGGGGGAGTAAAACAGAACTGATAACCTTTTGTTGCCACTGTATGGATTTATTAGTTTTTCAAGAGTATACCCAGAGAATAAATAGTAAGGCTATGTATTTGTTTTCCTAGCAGGAAAATAAGGGCTGTACACAGGCATGTTTTTGTGTTTATGTGCTTTGTATGAACAAGAGCTTTGTGGCCTCTTGCATGATGTGAGAACTTCAGACAATCTACACTCTACCACATGAGGAGATACAGTAACAGTCACACATGTACACAGTAGGAAACACGAAGAAGTAAAGTAAGTTCTGTCATTCATGACAATGTAGAAGAGAGGATTTTTCATGATCTAGTATCCTTATATGGCAGACATGACCAAAGCACACATATAGGCAAGCAGAGAATTACCCCAGGGGCCTCTCAACACAGCCCCACAAGACAAGACAGCAGAAAAAATGTTTGAAAGATCTTTATGATTTGTATGAGTGTATTTTAGATTAGCCAGGCCCAAATTACCTGGCAGAAGCAATTTACAAAATGAAAGGTTTGTTTTGACTTGAAGTTCTAGAATCTGAGGTCCATGACATGGTAGAGTACATAGCACAAGGATCATGATGCCAGCAGGAGCATGGGGCTAAGGTTTCTTACATGATAGTAGAAGAATAAAAAAAAAAATATTGGGATTAGAATCAGGTGTAGTCTTCAAAGGCCACTCCTAATAGCATACTTGCATGAGATGGGCCCCACCAAGAAGTGTGGCCACTAACTAGCATCATCAACAACTGGGGAACAATTATTGAAACATGAGCCTGTAGGGGGACATGTCAGATTCAAATTGTAATGATGATAATCTCATAATCAAACTTTCTAAACACAAAAAAGTATCTGTCACTAATGATTAGTAAACAGAAATAGTAAATCCCAGAAAATTAAAATAATAAAAGAATACAAATTACATAAGCTACAAAAAATTTTAGATTATTAAGAAGATAAGGAATTTCTATAAGGAAAATAAGTTACCTTTCCTCTTAGCACTCAGGAGGCAGAGTCAGGCAGATCTCTGTGAGTTTGAGGCCAGCCAGAATTGTTTCACAGAGAAACCCTGTCTCAAAAAACTAACCAAAAACAAGAAAAGAAAAGAAGAAAAAACTATTTTAAAGGAAAATGGGTAGCTTAGAAAAAGTTAAAAATTTCAGGGAAGAAACAATAGCAATAGTTAATAGAATTAATAATGTAGTAAATAAAGTATTGCTACTAATAACAATAACAACTCATAATTGCTTACAACTCACATTAGACATAAGTGAAGAAGAAATGTGTATCTGAGCAAGTCTGACCTAAAGAGGAATGACATAAAACCAGTTTAAGGGACAAAAGATGTTATACAAAGTCACTCACACAGGAGGTCCTGCCTACCAATACCAACACCATCCTGACATCTTGACCACAGAGTGATGATTTGCTTGGGTGACCTTATTCCACTAGATTAAAAAAAAAAAAAAAGATTTCATAGTTTCCCAGTGCAAAATTGCTAGAAGCAAAAAATAGAAGCAAAAAATTCCAAGTCAAGTTTTGGAAGTTCACCCCTTTCCTTCCTAGATCTTTGTGTGGACCATGGATAGGGTGCAAATAGGGAAGCGATGCAGGGAGCTGAGAGGCCTTGAGCCTGTGAGACAACATAAACAAACAAACAAACAAACAAACAAATAAACAAATAAACAAATCTTGTTAATTCAACCCACACTAAGTTGTGCTTTCAGTGTTGATAAGGTATGTAAACAGAGTCTGAAAAAAAGAAGACAGAAGAAGAATGAAATAATATTTCATTAGAAAGTCCCTAAGAAACTTCCAAATCAAATGAAAACATTCACAATGAAGAGTCTCATCCTCTCAACCAAAAAGTTTAAAAATAAATTTGTGCCAAGATACACTCAAAACACTAATGAGAAAGGGGAAATCATAAAACTACACACAGAGAAAACATGCACAGATTAAAAACACATTCCTCACCAGAAGGCCAGAGACAATGGAATAATTTTTGTGTTGAGAGAAAATCATTACTGGACAAAGTTTTACACTTAGCTAATTATTGTTTAAAAGGAAGAGAAAGACTCTCAGATAATTAATTTGTTGTCATAGACCTATAAATTAGGTTGTTGTCACAATAAAATGTGTTGTCAGGAAAAAGGTTAGAAGCCCAGTCAACAAAGATACCACAAAGCATTTGTATAAACCTGAGCAATTCATTGGCTAAATGTCCAGAGCCAATCTTATATGGAGAGAATGTCTGGAAAGGTAAGGCACAAAGGACTGTCACATGCCCATTTTTAAGCTTTAGATGCTATTATTTTGTACACAGACTTTCAAGCCTGTCTCTAGTGCATTTTCTGTTAAGCACACTTTCCCACTACACAGAGAGAACAATGGGTTTTCCTTGTATTTCTTGGAGTTCCCTTGAAATCTTTGATAACTGAAATAAAAATTTTAAACTTTTTATTGGTTCTTTATGGATTTCACATCATGCATCTCAACCTGACTCACCTCCTTATGCCCTTCCTTCCACCCTGTGTCCTTGTAACCCACCCCCCACCCCCACCCCCAAAAAAATTGAAAGGTGAAACCAACCAACCAACCAAACAAACAAACAAACAAAAATCTCAGAGTGGAAGTTGTAGTGTGGTCCAGTGAGTCACAAGCATACCATTTAAACCATACATCTTTATTTATTCAGTGTAAATGAGTCATTGGTCTGGTTCAAGACCTCATGCTTCTGCTCTACTATAGATACCACACCGTCATTGATAATATCCTCTTGGATACATTATTGTTGCCTTGTATCATGAAGATCATGTAGCTTTTGATCTGAAGGTCTAGCCCCGTAACATGCTCTAGAGTTCATATATAAGGTGGATATTGGGATGAGCCACCTCCTTGTCCTGGATATGAGCCTGTATGGTAGCTAGGTTGATCAGCCTGCCGGCTTTCCCTCATTGTCACCACATAGGCAAGGTCTCCAAAACTTCCCAAGCTATCTCACCCAATGTATCAGACAACAAGGAGAGGAGGCAGTTCTCTTCCATTCATACCCTAGGGTCCAGTTCATCTGTACTCACACCATCGGGGCCAGCTATACTGTTATGCTCATCCAAGGCACAGGACCTGCTCTCCAGATTGATCAGGAGCAGGGACAGCTCTTCTGTTCTCATGTTACCAAGGATGGCTCTCCTGCCTGACTCAGGTGTCGAGGGGTGAGAGGGGAGAGCATATTTCCCTTACCCTTGCTACTCTATGACAAAAGAAGGAGAGGGTAGAGGTAGCTCTCCTGCTCTTACACCCTGATCTTACACCCACAGTCTGAGCTCACCTGTGCCCCCAGAAAAAGGGTCAGCTCTAGTGTGCTATCCAGGACAGGTGCTATGCCTGTTCTCCAGTGTGCTGCAGTTAGTGAGAGTCAGAGCCAGTTCTCCCACTCTCATGGTCCCAAGGCCAGCTCTCTCACCTGATGCAGCTGGAAAGGGGTAAGCAGTGGAAAGGCTCTTCCCCCCCCCCCCCATGTTACCACACAGCAGATAAAGGGGTAGCAGAGAACAAATGTGATTTTATTTAACTATTTCAGGCATGAAAGAGATACATTTAGTTTGTATAGAATGATAAGTAATTTATTAAAAAACCTATCGTCTATCTATCCACCAAATGCAATCTCCCCTTAAACATTACCATTCCCACCATCTTGCCTCTATTCTGTCATGATTCTTTCACTTTCCCAACACTGAGTTCGAAATGAACTGGACTTGCCTCTAAATAAGTGCACAGGGAAAAATACTGAACCTAGTTGGGACAAGTGTTGCCATCACAACACCTAAGGATGTGTATTTTGATGATGTGTAATAATTTAACAAACCATTTAGCTCTATTTGACCTCTTTTGTGTTGAAATTTACTTAGTTGATTTTGCTTAAACAAATAAATCATCCAATTTCAGTCATGCAACATTCAAAATTCTTCCTAGGTCTTCAAAAATTGAAATTTTGAAGTAAGGGAGAACTATTTTGCTCTACTTAAGGATGATTTCCTCTAGTCTGGATATTTACAAAGACATCTATGGATTTCCCTGAGCTTTGTCAGAAAATTCTCAAGGCCAAATTCAATCTAACTCAGCAACTTTACGTAGTATTTGATAACTTTGCATTACCAATTTCTTCTTGCTCACTCCTAAATCAGAGACTTTGAATTATTGAATTCATTAGAGACTTCAAAAACCTCTGAAATATGCTAGGCGATGACAAAATATTCTCAGGAGAAAGACACTACACAAACACCACCATCACCACCACCACCACCAACATCAACAAGCCATTCCTTTCTGGTCTTACACAGAATGAGAACAGAACCTATTCCCCAATTGCACCAGCCCGTAGTGGTCACATTCCTTCTCAAGCATGGTTGATGAAGTGGTCTGGGAAGCATTCTGACTGGGAGGGATCACATTGCTAAAAGGCATGCAAAAAAGGAATGTGGTTTCCAGCAAGGACATAGGAATGGGGCTCTTGAAAGAGCCTGGAGCTAGAACTTCCCCTTCTGAAAAACACTTCCAGTCCCCACCGAGCCAAGTGAAGTAACAGTCCTGACATTATTATGTAGGGATAGAAATTATTCATGCAAACTTAGTGCTGTAATTTGGATATTTATAAGCCTACCAGCTGTGCAACCTTACAGTTCCTAGGTCCAAGATGTAGCTGATAGAAGAGAGAGGCCATGAGTCAAAGTTGTAAGGCAGTTAAGACACAGATTGTTTGAGGTGATTTAAAAAATTAGGCCTTTTTTTTTATTTGTATGTGTGTATGCATGTATGTATATTATCATTTTTACAAAATTTTTCCCTTTTGACCACAAAAGAGATTTCCAGACATGGGCAAAGAGCCCCATAACCAGAACTCATGGTTAGGGAAACTTAATACAATAATCATGTATTTAGGACAAGGTTTTGCAACTGTAGCTCTTTTTTATTTATTTATTTATTTTAGTTTTAGTGGATCTGCTTTATTTAGAATAAGACAGGGGCTCCCATTAGTCCTCATGGCCTCACACCAGGCCCATGTGTCATCAGTTATGCTTGGACTGACTTCCCACAGTGGTCACAGATAGAATGCTACTTCAGCAGACTCCATCTCGTGCATTGACCTTGCAGTTCCTGTGGAACAGCATGATTGTTTTAAAGATTGTAATAAAATACACATAACATAAAACTTACATTTTAGCTATTGCTAAATACATGGCTCAGTGGTATTAAATTCATTTGAATTGCTGTACAGACAGCCATTGCTCCATCTATCCTCAGAGCTACTAAAATCCTGTTCCTATCAAATTCAAAGCTGTCCCCTTCCTACTCTGGTCCTTGACAATAACCATTGTCTTCTTTCTGTTCATAAATCCCCTGTTGTAGATGCTTCATCTAATTGGGAGTTGTGTAGCATTTGGACTTTTGCATCTGAAGTATTTTAGTCCTCTTGACAGCTCATGTTCACCCATGTTGTAGCATGAGTCTAAATTTGTTTCTGTTTTAAAGTTAAATTTTATTTTGTTTATTCATCCACCCACCATTTATATACTCAGATTGTTTCCATAACTTGCTATTGTGAGTAATGATGCCAGGAACATGTACAAATATCTCAGTCACAGAAAGAAATTATGGCTCATGTGGTGACCCTATGCATATTTTGCAAGTAACTGCCATATTCTTTCCACAGCATTTGTACCATTTTATTTCGCCACCAAATACCACCAGCATTCCATTCCCATATCCTCACTAATGCTCGTCATTTTGGGGGTTTCTTTCTTTCTTTCCTTTCTTTTGTTCTTCCTTTTCAATTTTAAGGTATGCGTGTTGTGAGTTATGTGTGAGTAGTGGTATACACAAGCCTTGGGATGTGTGTGGAAGTCAGAGGACAACACCAGGTACTGGCCCTTTCTTCTCCTTGAATGGAATCAGATGTCTGGGTGCTTCCTGCTGAGCTGCATACAGTCTAGCTGGCTGGGGTGTTCTTTTTCTAACATTAACCTAGCAATAAGAAAGGACCACTGTTATTCACAAGCTCCTCTGGTGACTGGCCTTATGGGTGCTGGAGGATTCAAACTTGGATCCTAAGACTTGTGTGATAAGTGCTTTTTTTCACAGAACTTCTGGTTTGTAGTAAAATTGAACATTTTTTCACATGCATTAGATATTTAAAAAATTATATATTCACATCTTTTTTAAAACTAGGCTATTTGTTACTACAGAATCACTTTCTCTTTAGTTGACTGCTTTTGGTACTAAATTAAGAAATTATTGTCTAATCAAACCATGAAGCTTCCTCTTTGTCTTTTCTATCAAAATATGCTTCAGTTTCAGTTTCTGTGAATGGCTCTTTGACCTGTTTCAGTTAATTTTCAATGTGGAGAATAACATAATTCTCTTGCACACACAGGTCCATTCCCTAACACTCTTTGTTGAACCGGAATGCCATTTATCTTTTGAATGGTCCTGATGCATGTGTTAAGAACATTTTGACCTTGTGTGGGGATTTACCTCTGCATTTTTGAATGTCTTTTGTTTGTCACTGTGTGTCTGCTCTGTACCAGCACCACATGGCTGATTAGTGCAGCTGTATAAGAAGCTCTCGAATCAGGAAGTTTCAATGTCTCAAATCTATCCTTTTTTTCAAGGTTGTTCTGATGACTCATGGTTCTTTTTCTAACTGTTTTATGTTTGTTGAAAGATATCATTGGTGTTTTGATTGACATTGCACTTAATCTCCATGTCACTTTGAATAGAATTCACTATTTTGCTACTAGCTATAAATTGAATTAACAAAACCAAATCGTTCTACCCATGAGTATGTGACACACTTCCCTTTATTTCTGACTTAAATATGTTTTTACAATATTCATAAGTTTTCTGTGGATAGATCTTTGGTTACACTTATTTAAGGTATTTTTCTTTTTGCTGTTATTATAATTTCCATTTTAAAATTTTTCCTTCAACTTGTTTATTGTTTCTGTTCAGAGGCATAGTTAAGTTTTTATTTACCAGGATGACTTCCTTTTAAGTATTAAGAGATTAAGTATCATCTAACTTTAATCAGAAGCAAAATTTAAAAATATACTTATAATCACTTTATTTGCCAGTATCTGTATGCTTATTTTTCAAAACTTTGACGATAGATAGAATTATTAGAGACCAAAGAACTGAAGAAATACTAAAAAGAAAAAAAAAAGCTACTCTACATAAGAGGTTATATGAGAGTTCAAGGTCATACTCAGCTTCATAGTGAGTTTGAAGGCAGTCTGGACCATATAAGATCTTGCCTCAAGGTGAAGAAGAAGAAAAGTTAGCCAAGCTGTTTTCTGGCTGAGGAAATAACCATGAAAAATTGCTTTCACATACTAGACTACATATAGCACCTCAAGCTTTGTGAAGAAGCTTCTGCAAAGCATGAAGCTTATCATTAAGCTTCTAGCCACAAACAAGTATGTAAAATGTAGGATACAGGGTTGAGAGATGGTCCTTGTTACAAATACTAGCTGCTCCTCCAAAGGACCCTGGTTTGATTTCCAACATCCACATGGCAACTTACAACAGACTTTTAACTCTAATTCCTAAGGAATCTGATGCCCTCTTGTGTCCACCACAGGCACTGCACATAGGTGTGTAGTGGACTTATGTTACATGGTAAATAATTGTCCCGCCTATGAGTTTAATAAAAAGTGCTGATTGGCCAAAGGCAGACAGGAAGTGTGGGCGGGGCCAGAGAGAAGCCAGAAGAAGCAGAGGACAACTATGCTGCTCTGAGAAAGGTACCAAACCACATGGCTTAACAGGATAAGAGTCATGGGTTAGATTAAGGGTAAAGAGTTAGCAAGTTTTATGCCTGGGACTTAGGCTCATCAGCCTAAAATTAATGTAAGCGTCTGTGTGTCTCTGTGGGTCTGTGGGACTGTGGTTCTGAACCTTGAGGCTAGGCCCGAAAGTCCAGGACAGAAACCTCTGATTACACAAGTGGTGCCAAGACATCCAAACACATAAATCTAAATCTCAAATAAAACAAAACAAAATCTTAAGAAAAGTAGAATATGTTGTCTATACTATGGAAACAACAAAGGAGAGAAAACTGAAGTGAACTTGCCAGAGGGGCTGGGGACACCAAGGGGGGGGGGGGAGGCCTTCTAAATCAATATGAGCAAAGCTCACAGGAGCTCATAAAAAGCTGAGGCTGCATTTACAGGACCTGCACAGGTTGTCTATGTATATATTATGGCTTCTATTTTAGGGCTCTTATGGGAGTGTGTGAAGGAGAGAGTATCTGATTCTTATGTCTTCTCTTAGACTCTTTTCCTTCTGTGGTTTTTCTTGTCTGATTTTAGTGTAGTAGTTTTTGTTTTATTTTATTTTTTAAAAGTTGAATGAATAACTGTAAAGCACTAGGGTAAAAATTAACAATAACTATCTTACCTGCTGGGAGAGGGAAATCAGCTTTCTATAATCGAGTGACAATGAGTATATCAGCCACCGCAGGGCAGGCTTCATGTTCAGGAGGAGCAACATATAACAGACTTCACAGTTTATTGCGTGCTTTTATTTGGTTGCAGTCTGGTGTCATCTAGTCTCAAGGTCCGGATAAAGGGCATGTCCTCCTGCCTCAGTATCTAGATCACAAGTGAGCCATCCATTTCTGGATTGTAGCTCTTTCCAGATAGAGCCAAATTGACAACCAAGATCAGCCATCACAATCCATCCCTTATCAACTTGACATATTTCTTCATATGTCATGATTAATTTTCACATGAAAATAATACCAGAAATAACTATCTCATGTACAGTTGCAACTATATTTTATATATGTAATGTGATATATATATATTTAACAAGGTCATACTTATGCCTAACATGATACAGTTATTCTTCATATAACCACAAATACATTATAAATTTAGAATAGGTGGAATGTCCCTTGAGAAACACCCTTCTAGTATTATCAAACTTACATATAATAACCACTGATATTCTCTTTATTGATACTACAACATATAATAGGAAAATTGAAAGAAAACACAAATATCTGTACAAATGCTTTAACAGAGGCACTCTTGTCAGTTATAATCCTCATTTCTGCAACTGGTCACATGGCCTTGGATGATATTTAGAACTATCTTCCTCTACTTCTGTATTTTGCATACTCTCAGCAGGTTTTGGTTCTTTTCCTGGAGGAGTGACCCACATCTTAATTTCTGATGAGTCTGTACCTGGTTTAGGCTGTTGAAGTTACCCATAGACTTTAATCACAGGGCATGGTAGCACCAAGAGATGCCCTAAAGAAACTCGTACTCCAGACATAATTTTTCTTATCACCATTGTGAAGAAGCAATCTAATTTCCTCCATAATAACCTGGATCATTCATCCCACCTAACACTATTAATACCTTGTAACCTGACAGTTAAAGGGCATTAGAAGCCCAAAGTGACCAGGGGAAGTCTTGAGTTTTCATTTCAATGGAATGTTGGTTGTGGCTCCTGGAAGGAGTAGTCCCCCTTCTGGAAGCAAAATGCCAAGACCAGCAGAATTTAAGATAGCTGGAATAGGAAGAAAAATCTTTCTTAGTGCGTTACTAGAAATAGTAACTAGAAATATTTTCTTTCCCACCCTTTGTTTCCTGGACCCTCAGATAGTAGCAATGGGAGAAACCATACAAAAAGCATTTACCGTTTTCTGGAGAACCCTGAACCAGCCATCCATGCTGCTACCGCCTAATTGGTGCTGTAGTTATGTTTTCAGAAGGCCATTTCATCTTTCTGTCAGGCCATCTGTTTCAGGTAAAACCAGTGGATTCCATGATTGTGGGACCACTGTTTCGCTTCTCTGTCTGTGAAGTGAGTTCCCTGGTCATAAGCAATACTGTGTAGAATTCCATGCTGGTGGATAAGACATTCTGTAAGTTCACAGATGGTGGTTCTACCAGAAGCATTGCATTCAGAAAAGGCAAATCCATAACCAGAGTAAGCATCTACTCCAGTGTTGTAATGAGGTTTCTCAGCCCTGGGCAGCCAGAGGCCCACACCCACAGACCTGCCACGCCAGACCCCTTAGCCACCTGCCCCAGCTGATCAGGCCCCCAGAAATGACTCAGACACTTATATTAAGTTCATGCTGTTAGGCCTATGGCTCAGGCACATTGCTAGCTAGCTCTTATACCTTAACTCAACCTATTTCCATTAATCTATCTGCCATGTGGCCCGTGGCTCACCTGTGTTCCTTATATGTCGCTCCTTTGGGCTTCTGGTTCGGTCTGTCTGACTCTGCCCTGCTCCTTCTACCTATGCTCTGATTTCTCCTCCTACTTTTTCTATGGTGCCTGTCATGGGCCAAAACAGCTCCTTTATTTAAAGATTGATATTAACAACATACAGAAAGACATTCCCACATCACTCCAGTATGGACAAAGTGTTGTTCTTTCCACTGAGGGAGTAGTCCAGTGTGGTCAGCCTGCCACCATGGTGCTCAGTTTTGGTCTCAGTTGTTGGCAGATCTAAAATTCAGCAGCAGCTTTAATCAACTCAGGCTTAGTGAGCAGAAGTCTGTGTTGTTGAGCTCATAGGTGACCCCATCTCAGCCATCATGACCACTTTGTTTATGGGTCTATTGAGTAATGACAAGAATAGCTGAAGAAGACTGACTGTCCGCAGAGCAGGTCTTCCTATCTACTTGATTACTGAACTCCTTCTCAGCCCAAGTCATCTTCACTTGGGATACAATTATCTTCACATACTTCCTACTTAGATGTCTTTTTGTACTGATTTCCCAATTGTACTCTTTCCAAGTCCCTGATCATTATGTCAATCCATTGACTGTTGCCCATTAATCTATGGGCGATTGCATATCTGGCTAATCTCTTTCAAATATCTGTAATACCAAGTGTGCTGCCCAAAATTCTGACCACTATGAATATTTCCCTTCACCAGTATCTTTCAGTGTTACAGAATGGAGCTATAATGCTGCAGCTTCCTACATATGGGCAGTGACTGCAAAATGTGAAGCACCATTCGTACACAGGCCCCAGTCTTCTCTTTCTCAGACAATCAATCTTAGGGCACATTCCATGAGGCTATAGGTGCATGTTTGTCAGCAGACAGCATTGAAAAAGGAGTAGAAACTATGAGCACTTAGGCAACTTCTTCATGTAGCTTGCTTGTGCTTTCAGAATCTGCTCAGGCCCTATCTCATATATACCACTTCCATTTGATAATAGATTGTTGTGAACATCTATCATTAAGACTTGGTGGTCTGATAACACCTAGCTCATGATGGGTAATTTAGGTCATATGGTAACTTGGTGGCTCATGGTCAAATGTTCAGTATCCACTGGTGCCCAAGCTGTCTTTGAAATGGAGAATAGTTGTCTGAAGATGATGCTAGAGCTCTGCTTCAACATGCCAAATATCTTCTCTGTGATTCATCTATAACCAAAGACTCTAAACAGCATCTCTACCTGCCACGGACACCTCAAGTATCATAGGATCTGCTAGATCATATGGTCCAAGTGGTAGAGCAGCCTGCACATCAGCCTGGGCCTGTTGATGAGGTTTCTGTTCCAGGTACCACACAGAGCTAGTAGCTTTCCAAGTCACTTGGCATATAAGCTGAAGTAACCTGCCCAAGTGGAAAACATATCCAGAATCCAAATAGGCTCACCAAACATTGTGTTTCTTTCTTGGTTGTGGAAGGGACCAAGTGCAATAACTTATCCTTTACCTTATAAGAAATATTTCTACAAGCTCCATAACACTGAATTCCTAAGAATTTTACTAAGGTCCTTGAAATTTGGTTGGATTTATTTTTCCATCCTCTGATATGTGTATTTGTTATCAATGAGTTCAAAGTGGTTGCTACCTCCTGTTTTTTGGTCTAATCAGTCTTCTTCACTGGCCAGATATGAGCGTTAAAGGGAGCTGTGGTGGGAACCATCATCCCTGCATCTTTCAAGTCCTTGATGGTGGCTTTAATTTCTGTAGCTCTTCCAGTAATACAATACAGTTTTTGATTCATATTTTTTCTTTGGCAGTGACAACTAGATATTTCCATATAGCCTTTCTAACCATAATAGCCCTCACTCCACAGGTCAGGGAACCAATGTGAGAATTCTGCCAGTTTCTAAGTATATTTATCACAGTCATTCATTCTGGAAATGAAGAAACAACCACAGGGTGAGTTTGGGACCTACTGTGAGTTAAGACATCAGTCACAACTCCATTATAGTATTGCTGGCTCCTAATGGCTCCCTTGGGAGAAGGAGTGAGAACATGTGGCATCAACAACACAGACATTGGAATTCAGGTTGTAAACAAGATCAACTTCTTGTGGAAAAGGCCAGCCTTATATACCCTTCATCCTGCCCAGGAAGAGATCGATTTCATAGGCATCTGTTGATGTGACATGCCTTCCCCTCATAGGTCCAGGTCATATCACATCATTCCTCAGACACCACTGTCAAGGCCCTTCGGCAAACCAAGGATGGCTCTCAGAAAGTATGTTATGTACATGTTCTCATTACCGATTTGGACCAGCTGGCCTTCAGGCCTATTAGGACTGAGTCACTGTACATATTTACTCCCCCTTTTAATATTATTTTTATGGAATATGCTCAGTTAAAGCTAGAGTGCATTGCCCTAATCTGTTGGCTCCATCCCAGGTGAGTTTAGCATAATAGACTGCCTGTCTTGGGTTGGCCTGTCAAACAAGTTCTTATCTATAATTGACTACCAGCCCTTGAAGAGCATAAATTTTGGAGAGCTGTCCCAGTAGTGGGCTATAGGCAGTAACCTTTTGTAGCTCAGTTAGCCATGCATGCATAACCTCTTTAGAAGGACTTTGTTTCAGGTGTCTGAGAGCCAATAAAACATAAGGGTTACCTTTATGGTCTCCCTCTGTTGGCAAACCTGTTGTAAAAGACAATTGAACAAGAGAAGGATTAAAAGTATCATTCAAACAAGCAAGGCATAAATGATGATCATGGAGGAATTAATGAGTCTTTTAATATTGCTCCAGACATTAGTTAAAAAATTAGTCTCCAGGGACATGGGTGAAGCCCTAGTCATATTTAGTTGATAAATTTGTTCCCAAAGTAATACAGAGTAATTAAGGAACTTATTCAACCCAAATCCCTTTATGTATTGTGTCAATCAAAGTCTTTCTGATGATGTATTAGTGACCTTGTAGGGGTGAGGCAAATTGCTTGGTATCTAAGGTCACATGCTAGTAATGACATGTCCCTTATTAGTTTCATAGCAGCAGCACAAATAATGATATAAAGTGCTAAAATAGCATATATTATCACACTAAAGCTTCTTCTGTGACCAAAGTCTCTTGATCCATTGCCATAGTCACATCTCTAGAGGGTACCCATATTGGTGTGGTGGTATTCTGAAAAAAAAATTCAAGCATATCCTCACCCAAGGGCTAATAGGGGGTATGGGCTGCCATTGAAGGGTGATAGGATCCTTCCAATGCACCAGAGGCAATGGTATCTCTTGAGGCAGGTAACCTCAATGTTTGTAAGCAGGGCTTAATCCCTTATCAGTAAAAAATGAGAAAATTAATATAAATAAGAACTTCCACCAGGGTCAGGTTAGGTCTCTCCCAACTTCTAACTTAATTATTTTTGTCAAGAGCTCTTTAATGATTCTATTTGTTCTCTCTACAATAGCCTGTCCCTGTGTATTCTATGAAATTCCTACGATATGGGATATTTTCTATGAACTCACAAAATCATTAGACTGCTGTGACATGTAAACAGGGCCATTATCAATCTTTATGACCCAAGGCACTTCCATGACTAGCATTGTTGATTGGAATGCCTTAATAACATTAACAGCCTTCTCTCTAATCAAGTCAAGGACATACACAAAGCCCAAGCAAATATCTACTATTACATACAAATATCTTAAATTTTCAAAGGGTGCATACCGAGTAACATTGATTTGCCATATGGCATTGGACAATAAGGATATTAAGGGGATACAATTTGGAAAGGAAGAAATCAAACTAGCTCTATTTGCAGATGATATAATTATATACATAAGTGACCCCTAAAATTCTCCCTGGGAATTCTACAGCTGATAAACACCTACACAATATAGCAGGTACAAGATTAACTGAAAAAAAAATCAGTAGCTCTCCTATACACAAATCATTAAAGGGCTGAAAAAGAAATTAGGGAAATATTACCCTTTATAATAGCTACAAATAGCATTAAATATTCGGCGGTGACTGTAACCAAAGAAGTGACAGGCTTGTTCAACAAGAACTTTAAGTCATTGAAGGAAGAAAATAGAAAGATTTCCCATGCTCCTGGATAGATAGGACCAACATAGTAAAAGTAGTAATTTTACCAAAAGCAATCAACAAATTCAATGCAATCCCTATCAAAATCCTAACACATTTTTTACAGACCTTTTTAGAACAATATTCAACTCCATATTGAATAACAAAAAAAAAACCAGAATTGCCAAAACAAACCTGTTAAATGATAGAACCTCAGAGCCATATTTACATTATTATTATTTATAACAGTATAAAATTTACAGTTATGTACTGTTAGTGTTACAATGTAGCAACAAAAATAATTTTGTGGTTGGGGTCACCACAACTTGAGGACCATCTTTGACTTCAAGCTATACTATAAAGCTAACATAAAAATATAGCCTGGTACTGGCTTAGAAACAGACTTGTGGATGGATCAATGGAATTGAATTGAAGACCCTGACCTTAATTTACACACCTATTAACACCTGATTATTGACAAAGGGGCCAAAAATATACAATGGAAAAAGATAGTTTCTTCAACAAATGGTGCTGGCATAACTGGATAGTATGTAGAAGAATGCAATAGATTGAAATCTATCACCCTGCACAAATCTCAAATCCAAGTGGATCAAAAACTTCAACATATACTGAGCTACACTGAACTTGATAGAAAAGAAAGTGGGAAATATCCTCCAACACATTGGCACAGGTGAGCACTTCCTAAATATAACACCAGTAGCACAGACACTAAGAACAAAAATCAATACATGGACCTCCTTAAACTGAGAAGCTTCTGTAAGGCACAGGAAATGGTCAATAAGACAAAACAACAGCCTACAAAATGGAAAAAGATCTTCACCAACCCTACATTTGACAGAAGACTGATCTCTAAAATATATAGAAAACTTAAGAAACTAGATGCCTCAAACCTAAATAATCCAATTAAAAAATGGGTTCAGAGCTAAAAAGGACATTTTCAACAGAAAAATTACAAATGGCTGAAAGACACTTAAAGAATTGCTCAATATCTTTAGCCGTCAGAGAAATGCAAATCAAAACAACTTTGAGATACCATCTTACACCTGTCAGAGTGGCTAAGATCAAATACACAAGTGACAGCCTATGCTGGAGGGGATGTGGAACAAGGCTTCATTGCTTGTGGGAATGTAAACTTCTACAGCCACTTTGGAAATTAGTATGGCAGTTCCTCATAAAACTGGAAAAAATCTCCCCAATGATCTAGCAAATAGCACTATTGGGCACATACCCAAAGAATGCACATTCTTACCCCAAAGGCATTAGCTCAACTGTGTTTAGAGCAGCATTATCTGTAGTAGAAAGAACCTGGAAACAACCTAGATGCCCCTCAACTGAAGAATAGACGAACAAGTTGTGGTACATTTGCACTATGGAGTACTACTCAGCAGGGGAAAAAAATGACATCTTAAATTTTGCAGGCAAATGGATGGATGTAGATTTGGAGAGTATTTCCTGAGCGAGGTAATACAAGCCAAGAAAGATAAACGTGGTATATACTCACTCAGAAGTGGATCTTAGACAAAAAGGAAAGAATATCCAGGCTGAAAGCCACAATCCTTGAACAGAAGGAACTTAAACATCTAGCCATCCCCTGGGAAGAGGAAATAAAAAGACCTTTTGAGTAAATTGGAATATCATAATGGGTAGTGACCAAGAAAGGGAAGAACAAATCATAAGAGAAGGAGATGGTTGATTGAGAGGAGCAACAAAGAGGGAGAAAAAAAAATGAACATTTTAATAGAGGGAGCTACTGTGTGGTTGAAATGAAACCAGATGCTAAGGAAACCTCCAAGAACTTATACAATATCCATCCGTAGCTAGGAATCCAAGCAATACTAAACAGGGTGCCTAAACAGGACCTCCCTTAATCAAATGAATGACCACCCTAAGTGTCATTATAGAACCTTCATCCAGCAATAGATAGAGACAGAAGCAGAGATCCATAGCTAAGCATCAGGTGGAGCTCCTGGTATAGTTGAAGAGAGAGAGTAGCGTGTATATGAGCAAAGGGATCAGAATCATGAGGAGGAGACTCACAGAGTCGGCTGACGGAAGCTATTGGGAGCTCACTGAACCAGAAAAAACTACTGAGGAACCTTCATGGAAAGGAACCAAACCCTCCTAAGTTAGATGACTGTCAAACAGCATGGACAGTTCGTGAAAGGAACCTCTTGTAGTAGGATCAGACCGTGTTCCTGTGCATGAACTGGCATCTTAGAGTCCATTCCCTAAGAGAAAAACCTAGTCCAGTTTTAATACTGGGACGGAGGAAATTAGACCTACCTCACCTGGATATGCCAGGCCAAACTGACCCACCTTGGAACTCCTTGCCCTTTTTTGGAAATGGAAGAGGGGATGGGGTGGGGAGAGTCTAAGGGAGGACTGGGAGGGACTGGGGGGGGGTAGGGAAAGGAGTGAAAAACCCTTTAAAATCTATTTTGTAAAAAACTCAGGCTGACCAAGCCACGAGGAGCAAACCAGTAATCAGAACTCTTTCATGTCCTTTGCATCATTGCCTGCTTCTAGGTTCCTGTTTGAGTTCCTGTTCCTACTTCCTTTGCTGATGAACAGTGATAAAGAAATGTAAGCCAAATAAAACCCTTTCTTCACAACTTGAAAAAAAAAAAAAAAAAAAAAAAACCCAAAGCCTATTCTAAAAAACCATACTGTTCTGGGCAATAGAACTACAATAAGAAATTTCTGGCCAGGCCTTTTCAGCTTAGCCCTGAGGTTTGGACATTTGCAGCTCCACTGCCACTTAGCCCCAAATAATCACACAAAGACTGGTTGACTTGTGGCCCAGGCATATAACTTGGTAACTTGTAATTCTTAAACTAACCCATGATTCTTGTTTAACCATGCATCTTGATACATTTCCTCAGAGCACTATTCCAACTTCCTCCTTGCATCTGCTTGTGTTTCTTCTGATGTCACTCCTGGGGTCTCTGCCCTGCCCTTCCTGTTTCAGAGTTTTCTTAGTCCAGTAGCTCTGCCCACATGTCCTGTCTGCCTTCTGGCCAGTTAGCTTTTTATTAAACCAGTAGGAGGGACAAATATTTACAATGTACCAGAACATAGACCCACAGCATAGAACAGCTTAAAAAATACAGAAAAAAAACAATAAAGCACATATTTTGGCAAACTTCTATAGATTAACAAAGGAAAAAATTAAAAATATAAATAAAATGCTGTCATTGAAGATCTGGTAGACACAGGTGGATATAACAGTAGGTTCACCAGAATCTTGGCATCCAAATTGGCCCCTTCAGGAGGTAAATATTCAGTTTTGGAGAATTAGGATGTTATCCCAGGTAAAACAGAGAGCAAGATGGCTTGAATGTATAGGGCCAGAGGACAGAGAAAAATTAAAACCATATGTGGCTAACATTGATATAAATTTACGGGGATAAGACAACAATGAAATACTTAAATTAACGTTCCTCCAATCTATGGAATGAACCATAAACTAACATATCTCTTGAAAAAAAAATTAAAAGTATTATGAGAAATGGTCACCAACCATTTAGGTTGTACAAAAACAAGACACAGAAGCTACTGATCTTTCAAAGTCACCCACAGTGCTACCTTTAAAATGATTAATAGATAAGCTTATAAGGGTTTATAAATGGCCTTCAATAAAAGAAAAAATACAGGCCTTAGCACAGCTGGTGCAGGAGCAGTTAAATGTTCTGTATACTAAAGAATCAGTCAGCCCCTGGAATTCTCCTGTATTTGTTATCAAAAAGGAATCTGGAAAATGGATAATAACAGAAATAAGAGCAGTGAACAGGATAGGCTCTCTACAACCTAGAATTCTTTCGCCTTCTCTGTTACCTAAGGAATGGCCTATTATAGATATTGACTTAAAAGACTGTTTCTTTCCTATCCCTCTACAAGAACAGAACAAGGAAAAATTTGCTTTTACAGTGTTCACAGTTCTCCCACAGGAAATATTAAATAACCCTCTTCTGTGCCAATATTTTGTACAAAAATTGTTAGAAGTGATAAGCAGTTCTCACAATCTACCATTTACCCCTACATTGAAGATACTCAAGTATCGATACATTAGAATGTTTGAAGAAATGAAAAATTAATGCCTACTTGGGGACTACAAATTACTTGTGAAAAAATACAAAAAAATAGATTCTGTTAATAATTGAGAATATAAAATAAGTCTACAAAAATTAGACCCCAGAAGGTGCAAATCAAGAGAGATAGATTGCAAATTCTTAATGATTACAAAGATTGTTAAAAGACATTTCCAATATTCATCCCACTAACAGGATAAAAATTATGAACTAAATAATGTGTTCAAAACATTACATGGTGACAAGGATTTCAATAATCCAAGAGAATTATCAGATTAAGCTGAGAGAGAATTGGCTTTGGTGGAAAATAAATTATAGGATGCACATGTAGATCATGTCAATCAAGACCTTAATTGCACTCTGTTTTTTTTTTTTTTTTTTTAATCTTCTAAGCATTCTCCTACAGGAATTTTAGTACAAAAAGAAAGTATTTTATATTATTGGATATTTATACCATATAAACTGAGTAAGAAATTAAAGACATATATGGAAAAAAATCCTGATTTGATTTTTAAAGAAAAATTGAGATTTTGTTAATTGACAGGAATGAACCCAGCAGAAATTGTTGTACCTTTAATTGACCAATTGTGGGCAGAAAGTGAACCTTGGCAAAAAAAAGTTCATAGTAATTTATTGGGGAGGGAGAGATTTGCAGCAAATATCCCTGAAGTAAAAGATTATAATTTATAAAGGGAACTAACTAGATTCTCCCTCATGTTGTATGGAAACACCAATTTTTGGAGCTTCTTAATTTTATAGTGATGCAATCAAATCAGGAAAGGCAGGTTACAAATTGGAAAATTGAAAGATATTGCTCAAAGACCTTATAATTCTATCCAAAATCGGAATTATATGCTATTATAATGGTATTAATGAATTTTACAGAATCTCTTAACATAGTCACTGACTTTCAGTTTGCAAAAAGAATTCTTTTACGCATTGAAACTGCTGACTTTATTCCTGATGAGTCAGAACTAACTTCGTTATTTATTCTTTTACAAGAAATAATCAGGAATTTCTTCTATATAGCATACATCTGATCGCATACAGGTCAGTCAAACCCTCTAGCACAAGATGATGATGAAATTGATAAATTATCTATAGTAAATGTGCTAAAGGCCTCAGAGTTTTATTTTAAAAAATCATATGAATAGCAAAGGGTTTTTTTTTTTTTTAGTCCTCCATCACTTGGCAACAAGCCAAAGAAATTGTAAAAAGGTATCCCACCTCTTTCTTCTATAACCAGACTCCATTGCCAGCAGGAATTAATCCTAAAGGTATACATAGAAATGAAATCAGGCAAATATATGTATTTCATTTTACAGTATTTGGAAAATTAAAATATGTACATTGTACAATAGATGAATTTTCAAAATTTTAATGGACAACTTCTTTGAGTTCAGAAAAGGCTGATTCTGTAATGACAGTTTTGCTAGGTATTATGACCATCATGGGAATACCTGTACAAATTAAGAGTGGCAATGCTCTGGCATATGTCCTTAGTAAAATAAAACAATGTTTTGCTTATTATAATATAAATCACAACTACAAGTATACCACAGAATCCTACAGGGCAAGCAGTCATAGGAGGATTAAATCAAACTCTAAAGGATATGCTAATAAACAGAAAGGGTTAACAAAGACCCCCAGAGATAGACTACGTAATGCTTTATTAACTTTAAATTTTCTCACTGCTAATGAGAAAGGAACGACAGTTGGAGAAAGTCACTGGAGTATAGAAAAAAAAAAAACTACAGAGCTAAATCAGCCTGTCTACTTCAGTGATGTGTTGACCTCAGAATGAAACCAAGATATTTGCTACATTGGGGAAGGAGGTTTGCTTCTGTTTCTGCAGGTGAAGATATGCTATAGATACCATCAAAATTCATACTTAATTTGCAGGAAAAGCATCTTGATAAGGAGAAATGATGGATCATCCAATGATGTGACAAGTTGTAAGAAAAATTTATCAAAAAGGGTCAAGGCAGAGATTTGTTTTTGTCTTTATATAAAAATAGAAATTCTCATCTTCATGGAATCCAAATACCTTGGACAGCTAAATGTCTAAAGCAGAAGGAAAGAAAGGCTATCCAGAAAAAAAAATTACAAGCAAAGGGATATTGGATCTATTGATAGCAATATACTGTACAGGGTTAAATATCACTGCCTAGCATCTCTATATTTTTATTTATAAGAAAAGTTGAAATCCTAGTTTAATTATAAATTAAAGCTGGCTTTGGAGTTGGAGTGTGTCTCTCTCTTCTCTAAACCCAAGGATACTTGTTAAAGGAAAATGTAAAATATCTGTATCATATCAGAAGATCCATTTGATGTGGGAGAGAAAAATAACTAAAAATTAGGGCCTATTCCATTGTTATTGACTTATGTACAAATTTTTATATCAGAATTTATAAGATTATATATATTAAACTTTTTGTCTTGATATTAATCTTCATATAGAGTACTAATTATTCCAAAAAAGGTTTTATCTGGCTTTCCCAGATACTTCCTTGGTAGGCTCTAAGGAGAGGAGGTTTGGAATTGGAGAATTTTGTGGAGACAAGCCCAAGAAGTTGGTAGATGAGAAGTGCTGTGGTTTGTTTTGCTTTCTGACATTCCAGCTTTCTCCAATATCCGGCTCTGGGTTTTCATTATATACCAAATAGAATTTGTGCAATAAGAAGGACTTCAGGCTAACAATTATAGCCAACAAAACTGGCTATAACTGGCCATAAAGCATAAAAGACAATTAGGGAATTACTTCTGAGGCCACTTCCCTTTTTTTAGCCAGAAATAAAACTCTCATTCAAAGATCAGGTTCACACCTATTTGTGGGAGATTATGTTGTTACATTATAAATAATTGTCCCACCCACTGGTTTAATAAAAAGCACTGATTGGCCAAAGGCAGGCAGGAAGTGTGGGAGGGGCTAACAGACTAAGAAAACTCTAAGAACAGGAAGCACAGAGCAGAATGCCAGAGAGAAGCCGGAAGAAGCAGAGGACAACCATGCTGCTCTAAGAAAAGGTACTGAGCCACATGGCTGACCAGGATAAGAGTCATGGGTTAGATTAAGGGTAAAGAGTTAGCAAGTTATATGCCTGGGCCTTAGGCTGATCAGCCTGAAACTACTGTAACCATCTGTGTGTCTCTGCGGATCTGTGGGTCTGTGGGCCTAAACCTTGAGGCAAGGCCCGAAAGTCAGGGTCAGAAACCTCCTACTATACCTATTTCCTTCTGAGATCCACGAAACAAACATCATAGCCTCCACACAAAATCTTTGTAGTTCTAGCGTTTTGATCCCATATCTCTCAGCTGATTCAGAGGAACTTGAGGGTTCCAGAAAGTCTTTTTACAGTGAAACAGTAGGTTATCCATGGCCGCAGAGGTGCAATAGACAACAGATAAACTAAAAGTGTGTGTCAGAACCAAGTGCCTCTGAACAAGGGTCAACTGTCAGGACACAGATTGTGGCTCCATTCCTGAGGGGTCAGCCCTTATGTGGAAACTCTGCATGAGCCTGAACAAAAGTATGAGCCTCTGTACTTTATAGAGAGACTCACAAACAAGAAGAGGAGAGGGGGTTCCAACAGTTACCTAGTCACCAGGACCAAAACCAAGGATCATGGAGGGGCCTACTCACCAAAGGGGGTGCTCAACCAGTGCCATGAGTAGGGAGAGGGAGATGAGAAGAGTCTTGTTCAGGGTGCCAGATATCACTGAGTCGGAACAGCTCCCTAAGGAAGGAGGTGAGAAGGTGTGGCATCAACTATAGAGATACCAGGAGTCAGGGTGCAAACAAGAAGCTCAGCTTATGCTGGAAGTGGCAGGTCGTATATAACCCTTTCTGCCAGGAAGGGTTCTGCTACCTAGGTATCTCTTGATACGACATGGTTGTGGTTCCCTTCATTGATCCAGGTTATCTCACCGAACCCCTTGGATGCTGTTTGTCAAGGCCCTCAGGCAGACCCAAGTTGTCTCTCAGGAAGTATGTTGTAAGCATGTTCTAATTACCAGTTTGGGCCAGCTGGCCCTCAGGCCTGTTAGAGCTGAGTCATTCATACTACTTTAACTGAAAGGCCACAATGTTTTTTGGGATCTCCTCGAATCAGTGTCAATTCAGAACAAGTATCCAACAGACGCCAGAAAGTCTGATTGTTTCTTTTCCTCCCGTGTATAGCTACCCTTGCAAAGGCCTTAGGTCTCTCTGGGGAAGAACTGAGAAAGACTAACTGTAAAACTTTTAGGTGTCTTATTAGGGTCCTTCCTCAGGGTCACCCTTTTATTCAAGGAGTTCTGAGTCTGCAAACTGACTCAAGTCTGGAAATTGATGCACTGACCAAGACTATGTTTTGTCATGATCCAATTCAGCCTTTCTTTCATATGTTTGAGAATTTGTTTGCTTAGACAGATCAAACAGAAATGCAGGTTTCTTATATATTTTATTTCATGCTTAGAAACTCTATGATTGATTATCCATTAGCAAAGGTCCATACAAGTCATGTCACTAGAAAATTTACATTGCCACTTCTGACCATTGGGAATTAGGCTATTATGAACACTGTTTTATCTACATTGCCTATCATAATAAATATAATCAGCTTGCTTCTGGTGATTTACTGCTTCTATCTGGCCCCTGCTACCTCAGTCCCAATTAAGCCCATTGCATTTAACTTGTCCAAATGAGCAACAGCATCTCCAACCTAAAGGCTTGACACGTGGAAAGGGGTGACAACAAACATGTCAAATGTGCCCTTCTCACCATTTTGCTTCTTCTAGAACTCATGAAGTGCATTTCTTCTGGACCTTTCCAATGTGGAGGATTGTGTTATATACAACATACCCACTTCAGCCTTGCAATTTCCCTGAGCCTTAAAAATCCCTTCATAAAAAAGAAAGCAAAAGATATCAGGTATCTCCAACTCCTTTTCAGTAGGTTGTTTTTGTTTGTTTGTTTTTTGTTTTTGATAAGTGCTTGGGCCCATCATTTAAACAATCTTTTGACACCTTTTCTAACTGTGTAATCTTCCATAAACTTAGAATCATCACTCAGAGGACTCATATCCATAAACTCAGCTCGATCTAGTTTTATGTTCCTTTCACCATTGTCCCACACCCTTAAAATCTATTCCCACATATATTCCCTAGACTTCTTATTGAATTAATCAGCAAAATTATTAAGCCCCTTAGTAATGTAGCTCACTTCCTCATGGGGCTACACTTTCTATCTCCCCTCTCAGATCTCAGCAGATCTCAGGAATCTGCTTTGTCTTCAGTCTGGTTAAAGGCCTAGAGGGAATGGGTGGGACTTGAGGAACATTATTGTCTTGCCTGGCATTTCCTTCAGAAAAGTCACTGCTATTTTAGCAGACACTGAAGGATTAACTTCCTCAGTGAAAGTTGAAAAAAAAAAAAAAAACCTAATATTTCAAGAGGTGGAAATCAGTGTACGACTTCCTCAGGCAAGATAACCTCTTAAGAATCTGAGGGTTCAAAAGTTCTCAGCTTCAACAGGATCCTCCCACGCGTTTTCCTCCCAAGGTATGGAATCTCATTCTTTACCAGTACCCTTACTTTAACCACTGACACCCTCTGAGGCTGTCTTGAATTCTTGCTACAATTTGGACAACCTCATAGTGAGGGCTTCAGTTTGATTTTCTACACCTTGAACTCTGAGGATTCTGGAGAGAAGATTCTCTTCCAGGGCACACTTAGAACTCTTTAGACTGCATCTGCAGTTGATCAATTTTATCACTAAGTTTATTGTTGTCATCGTATTGTAAAGTTGGCTAATTTTATCTTGGAGTTCAGTCTTATCTTTTATCAATTAATCCAGAGATATTAAGAACAACCAAGCAGCAAAATCATTTTTCTTATTCTCCCTTCAAATTTTAAATATAATGTCACTAAAACTATTGATAAATCAAGATAACCCAAAGCATTCAGTGCCTGCATGCATGTGTACTCAGAGCAGTGTGAAAATTCAGGGACAAATGAATTAAACACTAGGCTAATCCAGTTAATCCACAAACTCAAAATATGAGACTGGCTAGGTCAGAAAAGACCCTGGTAGCCTTAGTCACGCTGTTTTCCCTAAACGAGTCTGAATGTGGCTGGACAGTTAATGAAGAAGTTGCCGAGTTGCCAAGAAAACAGTGGGTTTTCTCTTGTCTTCCTTTACCTGCCTCTAGTAACCCCAGGGCAGCCTCAGGAGCAGTACTGTCATCAATTTTTGTCCATAAGGATCTGAAACTTTGCCTTGAGGGTACAGCCACCCACCGAGGTACACAGGACAGAGGCCAGCTGCCTTTCAATACTCTCAGCTTGAACAGCCCAGCCACAGCTAATTAGGTGGGGTTGAGTAATTAAATTTATAGGCTTTGATCTTTTCTTCAGATATTTCCAAATATTCTGTGCCGTTCTGCTTCTTCTCAGTGAAGAGATGCCTCCCTGAGTGACTTGGTATCCCTACAAAAATAAGCCCACATTCCTCAAAGGCTTGGATTTAAAGTCATTCTTCACCTGCCCAAGCTGGCATCCAAGCCCAAAAGCTTCATTCCTCATGTTTCTACAGATTTTATGCTCTTAATAGATCAGGCTTTGCAAGTGTCAGGAAATATGAAACTGAGTCATGTACCCCTCATAGAAACTAAGTGCCTCAGGCAAGAGTAGGGCAAGTGCCAGATACACCCCAGCGGGACTACGGACAGATGCAACAAGTGAATCCTTTTTCACTGTACCTGTCCCTAAAGGGACGAGGTTCATCTAGAAAGCCCAATCCAGAGCATGATGCACGGTAAGAAGCCATCTAAATAGTAAGGTACTCTCCTCACCCTCCCTTTGTATATCTTGTTTTTACATTTTTTCTTAGGAATATATATTGAATGTCGAGCATGCCTTGCAACCTCTATCCTTTCTTTCACAATTCTCCCTCCAATTACCAAATGACTCCAAGTATATAGTAGATGAAGATGCCATTCCTGCTCACCACTCCTCAAGAATCTGAAAATCAGAAGCCTTTACCTGAAGAAGATCTTGAAGGCAGCATAAC
Source organism: Phyllotis vaccarum (assembly GCA_033318265.1). Taxonomy (NCBI): domain Eukaryota; kingdom Metazoa; phylum Chordata; class Mammalia; order Rodentia; family Cricetidae; genus Phyllotis; species Phyllotis vaccarum. The sequence goes on from JARWLC010000002.1 coordinate 181,112,156, forward strand.
TGTTTCCAGCACCCAGGCCCAGGGACACACTGAAAGCACACCCATAATACATAGACACACTACTCTCCTCCTGAAGGTCTGATTTTCAGAGCCATTCTATCCCAGGAAAAAGAGGAAAAGGTCTGAGGACCCAGGCATCTTTTTTCCAGATGAGCAGAAGCATCCAGTTCCATGCCTCCTTCCATGCACAGCTATTTTCTTGCCAGTTGCCAGCTTCTGTTGCATGACACCACGTGTGAAACCTTATAAAATATCCAAGAGCAGTGTAGAGTTTGGAAAGAACTGGATCCTTTGAATTCCAGGCCTTCAGTTTCTACCTCTATGCAATTACACTGGCAAATCAAACCCTCCTGACCCCGAGGAGGCAAAGTATCCTGAAATTCAACCTCAATCTGCTGGTCAGCATGAACATTCCATCAGCTCTTAGAAAAACAGCCCTTCTTCTTGTACTCAAAAATGTCAATGAGCACTATGTGGAAGTAGCTATATGAGGGACATGGGGGGGAGGTCAACTTAGTGAAATCAGAGCCTACTCCAGCCCTTGCTTCTGTCAATTTCCAAATCAAGCAGGAGCCTGGATGTCTGAATATTTCTATGACTTCATCTGAGTGTAAAACACCATCAGCAAATAAGACTGCCTTTGAATGAGAAGCTACAAACAGAGGAAAGGCTATTTATGACTTTTCCATCTCTGTTCAGATATGGTGAAACTCTTCTGGGAGAACACTTAACATGAAGTAGCAAACGCCTTGGGAGAAACAGTCATAGAGCCATTTCCAGACATTTTAGCAGTCTGTAGGAGACATTTTCATAAGTTTCTGCTGAAGACTCAAACAAGTGGATGCTTATCTGCACTAAACTAAAAACTTTGGAATTTCATACCTCACTTCTAAACATCTTGTCACATGCTCCAACTTGCAGCTCCCCTGGGTGCAGTCTCCTGAAGTCAGCTTCACCTTTATATACACCTGTTTGCCCAGGCAGGGTGTTAGGAAGCCAATGGCAACCATTTACTAACTTCCTCCTTTGACTTTTTAAATAATTCTCCATTTCATTCTATATGGTCTGTGAAACCACCACATGTTCAAAGCAAGCCCACTGGAATGCTTCAGGGTTAGATGATCATAGGAGAGATTTATAATAAATCCACTTAGAACAGTTCAGAACAGGTATCAACTAGACAGACAATTAGAGTGCATGTTCTGCCAGGAAACTCTTGCCAGTTTTTACCTGTTAAAGCAATTGAGAAATAGACCCGTGCTTACTGAAGAACCATACCTGTACATGCATGCAAGGTGTGGGAGGCTGAGCAGGTGTTTGCAAGCCACAGTTATATCCTTAACAATGCTGTTGTCAATTTAAAAAGAATGTTCGCTGCTCAAGCTCCCTTACAAATGTGGAAGGAAATGAGCTCAGGAGGCTGCGGGGGAGACTGGTAATTCAGAATGGAAGAAAGTATTTATTTTTCAGCATAAATTCCACAGCTAACAGTCTTTAAGGTTTTATTTACTTATTTATTTATTATTATTACAGCTGTCAACCTTAGATTCTTCTTCTGACTCTTCTTTCCAACAGCAGGTGGAGCTAGTAAGGAAGCCCCAGAGGACACTTCCAGTCACTTTTTTTTTTTAAACCTCTGGGGGGGGGGGGGGGAATGGTATTTGCCCAGGATAGTCTTTTTCCTTATGTTCATGTAAAGGAACCACTAAGGGAACAAAAAAACCCAATAAAGTAATTTATTGAGTAATCCTGCTGAGAAATGAATCCTGTTTGAAGTCAAATCTAATTGCACACCGACACTAAATTAGTGGCTTGGAGATAATAGATAAGGAATGCTTTTATTATGTCACAGTGTCTGAGGAAGGCTCTTTAAGAGCAGGCAAAAGCTCATGGAAACAGATGAAACACAAAGCACGTTTTTATAATAAAAAATAATTTGCAGTCTCTTTCTCATCCCTCCAGTTCCCCTTTCTTGTCCTAAGTTATAAACTGTGCAGTTTAGGGAAAATTGGGGAGCTTTGATTTTTCTCTGCGTGCGTAAACACCTGCTTCCAGGAATAATCCAAAACCCAGCTGTTAACAGAACAAGCCAGAGATCAGGTGAACCCCACACTTGTTCTTTGCTACTTTCCCAGTTCTCTCAGCAAAGTCACTGTATTAAGGAAGTTGTGGCCTATCTATTCTTGGTGCATGGTCTGTGGTCCGGTCTATGGTGGTTAATACTGTGGTTTCTTCCTAGAGGCTTGTTACGTGAAAGGACCATCTTGACTGGCACTGGCCTGCAGCCACCATTCTTCCCTATCCCCAAGATCTTTCCACAATACACTTCTAATTCTTAGACCACTTAGAAACCTAGTTTAGTACTATTGTTTCTAGCAGAGACTTTCTGAGGTTAAGGCCTTCTTTCTATACCAAAAATACAGAGGAAGTGGTAAGTAATGGGAGGACATCTAATCACAACAGCACCTCATATAACCCAGACTGTGGTGCTTATGGTTCAAGAGCAAGGAGCAGGAAGAAGGGAGAGCCATATCTTTGGGCAGATGAAAGCATGAAGTGTATGTGACATGGGTGGTACAGATTAACAACTATGAGGATGGAATTCTGGAAGCAGTATTAGGTCCCAAAGAAACTTAGGACAAATTGCTAACTGTGGTGCTTATTAGCATACCAAAGTACACACTGGCCTCTAGGCTCACTCATTACATATTGCTTCTGTCAGCACTTCTCACCCCACCTTTACCATAAACCTCTTCAACATAGAGGCTTTGCTTCTCTTCCCTCAGCTTCTGACTTCTATTTAACAAAAAGAAAAAAGGAAACCTGCCATTGTCATTTCAGCGCCATGCTCTCTTGGATGGCTCTTGGTCTCTCTCTTTTCTCTATTTCTTCTCTTCCTCTCTAGCTCTTCCCTTCTCTCTGTCCTTTCATAACCTGGTTTATCTGGATCTTCCAGATGCCTGCATGTGCCCCTCATATTTATGATAAAATCCTTTCCTCAACCTTATCTTGAAGTAGTCACTTCCTCATTTCACTTAAGTAGGAACTATCGACCTGCTTAATCAACCTTGACTGTTGTCTTTTGGAACTTGACTGTGTCTTTGGTTATCATTTACTGCATGGCTTTCTAATTTTCCAAAAAAAGAGTTTGATATCAATAAAAAAAATGACCTGTGTATTTAAAACAACTCCCAAAGGACTTACAGTTGAGAAATCTAAGGGGACAGGCACATTGCTTCTTTTAGCCTAAGACAAGCATATTTACTAATATAAAACTAATTAGGGTCTTACGTGATCAAATAGGTACTGTTGAAAGGGAAGTATGCAAAGATCCTGCTGTCTATTCCTTTCTTAGGTGCTTGTCTCAACTCAATTCTGTGCTGAACAAGCAATGTCAGTTACCCATCAGCCATCACACTGGAGTATACTATCACCAGGGCAGCACAAAGTATGCTAGCTTTCTATTTTCTTGTCCTCATCTTAGAGTTTCATGTTGTAGCCAATTTACAGAAACCTACTTGCTAAGGAAGCCATCTTGATTAGGCTTATTCCAAATCACTAGTATTTGGTGAACACTTTTTCCCCTTGGAGCCTCTAAATCCTAACCCAGTATAGTTTATATGTCTGGTGGGCCTTCTTACAAATAGTTTTACTATGTCAGTTGGTCTTAAATGGCTTTAAAGTTTTCCATCTTTGAAGTAGGTAGGCTCAGGGAAGACATACCTGAATTTTGAAAAGTACAGTGAAAACATACTTTGGAGTTCATAGCTCTACTGGCATTTATTGCCAATTTTATGGTGCTCTGGATTCGTTGCAGGCATCACTATCTTTGCCCTTATGGGGCAAATGACACCCCCAGCCTAGTCTCCTGAATAAGGAAATGAGTTACTGAGGAGTGACGTCATTGGCACTGGTGTCGACAGAAAGTGGCAAATCTGAAATCTGACTCCTCAGAAGGCCCTGCATTAACCCATTTTGTGTGCTCTGAGGGATTCAGGATGAACGAAATAGCAGGAGTTCTGTATCCCTGGCTCCCACAAGATAGAACATAGAGACTAAGCATATGTAAATAGGATATTAAATCATTTCAGAAGAAGCAGAAAGAACAAATTACTATGGTAACCCATGTCCTGAGGTACTGGGTAGTGTCCTTGTATGGAAACATAGAGGATACTCTCAAGAGGGGAAAAATAGGAAACATAAAACTAATGAATTTTTTCTGGCATGGCTTCAAATCCATACCTGGAGCAGGTTAGATTTTAAAGTAGAATACAAAGAACTATTTACAGGGCTCCAATTTTTTTCATCTTTGGCTTACTCTAATCTAAAACTTCAGAAAATCACTAGTACAGACAGCTTCGGGTTTTTTTTTTTTCCCAAAGGAAATATAAAAACATCATTATTCACATTTTTATAGGACAATATACATTCCTCTAAGGTAAAAATCATTTCTCCAAAGTTTAGAACACAAAGTGTCCACACATAAATGCTTCCTTCTGTGTCATACAGATTTTCCTCTTTAGAATTTGTTTCTCCAAAGAATATCTAGTTCTAAGCAAATAGTCTCCCTCCTATGAGATGGGAATGGTAAGGAAGGTTTTGACAGTGAAATAAAAATGCAAAGATGAGGAACCCTGGTTGATCTGCTAGGCTTACCATGATTCTTTAAAATAATCTGTGGAAAAGGGCATTGAAGATATTTATCAGATTAAAAAACTTTCTGTGCAGATTTAAATAGGTATGGCCCCTTTGGATTTATGTGCTTCAATGCATGGTCCATATAAGAAATGGCATTATTAAAAGGTGTGGCATTGTTAGAAAAAGTGTGTCTCTGTGGAGGTAGCTTTTGAGGCCTCCCATACTTAAACTATGCCCTGTGTGAGACACAAATCTCTTCTGCTGCCTTTGGATCCAGATACAGAACTATAAACTCCTTTTCCAGAACATTTCTGCCTATACAAACCCTAGACACCATGATGATAATTGACTAAACCTCTGAACTCTAAGCCAGTCCCAATTAAATGTTTTCTTTTATAAGAATCACCATAGTCCTGATATCTCTTCATTGCAATTAGAAACCCTTAGTAAGATAGTTACCTAGAAACATGAGTTAGCATACTATTCTCTAACAATGTCTGTGGTCATATGTTGAGCATGAATCTTACACTCTAAGCAGAGCATAAGATTCTTGATATGGTTCCACCTTTTCTGGCAGATATTAATAGAATTCTACAGTGAGCACTCCTGACTAGAATGAGCTAAGTAGACATTTTCCATTAATGAATGGCTCACATTATAATTTGTAAGGTTTTAAACCTGAGACAAATGGCTGAGGTACCTATTTGACATATCAAAGCAATGCTGTCTGACAGCTTGCCTCAGCCCCTATCTGTTACAAGGCTCTTCTGGTGGAATACACCCCCTATTCTAAACTTCTCCAGCTCAGGTTTGGACTACCATACCCTCAGCTGCCTTTCGCTATATAATCAACCATTTTGCTTACTTGGTCCCTTTTTGTCTACTCTTTGGGTCTCTTGGCTGCTGCATCTAGTCCACCTCTCCTCACAAGGCTCAAGGTCATGCCCACTCTGAACTCTACCAGATGTCTTTACCTTTAGATATGCTATTCCTGTTAGGATTTTCAACACCTTTCAGCCACTTCCGGGGTCCTAGATGCCTGCCAACACTCAGGCAGAATGCATAGTCACTACAGGCACTAATATTTCTGTATTCCTTAGCCACCCACTTCTGGGGTCCTTCAGCTGTACATGTGCCCTCAGTAGTCAGAAAGAATGCCTAGTCATATCAGAGCTTTACATCCTGGTATGGCATAACAATTATATGCACACATAGCATAACTATGTAAGCTTCCTGTATGCATGTACAAATCTACCCTTAAAGCAAACCTCACCCATTTCCATACCCTTTCCTCTTACATGCTGCTTCTTAGTGAGCCAGTCTATGCACTTTTCTGTCCCTATTCTCACCTGTAAGTGGGGTTTGGTGTATCCTGTGATCAGTTCTCATGCTCATATCATAATGCTTCCACACATCTATAAGAAACCTTTTCATCCACCATAACTAGGAACAGTCATTCCCTTTTCCTTTTCTTTCCTTCTTTCCCTCTTCCTTTCTTCCTTCTGAATCTCCATGGTAGTTTGCTCCCTATTCTTAATTTGAGATGTTGCATTTATAAAATTCTCCTTTATGGAATAGCAAGACTGTTCCATTAGATCCTGTTTCACAAGATCCTTAGTGGACTTATATTTCTACAGCAGCCTCAGACAAGTACTATGGCTTAGAAGCTGCCAAAGTCTAGACCACTGGTCACCATTAAATGTACTTTTTCAACTGTGCTCTGGTCCCTTTCCTGACAGCTTATACCCCACTTAAATAAGCCAGTGCTTGAATTGATGTTAGCCAGAAAGAATTTTCAGTGAAGCACATGGATTATATAAGTTACTCCTTAGAGCAATAAATCTTTGGTTAGGGGTTCTTGTTATGCCCATCTTCCAGACGAGAAACTAAGACAGAGAAAGATTGATCACTATACCCAAGATTGTACAGCTCAGTTGTAGAGATGATTCAATAGTTAAGAGTATTTGCTACACAAACATGAAGATCTGAATTGGAATCCCCAGAGCCACATAAAAAATGAGGTATGGCCATACTTGCAAGCAGTAAGACATGCAGTTCTCTCATAAAGGTTAAATATTCTTGAGCTCCCCTGCCCTACTGCTTAGCAGAAAAGGAGACCACTAAGTCAATGAACATTTTTTCTTCATGTAATAAGGTGGGAAAAAAGAATACATGTTTGCATTGGCTGGAACTATCAAATAAAGAGAAGCCATCTGGTAAGTTATTGGCAGTGTTGCTACCATATCTTGTGAGTTTATTATTAAATGGAAATTGATAACAAAAGGATTTTCAGCTCTTCTGCAGACTGGGCATATCAAGATGCTCATGATGCTGGTGCTGGGGTGGTTCTCCTAGCTTGCAGACGGTTTACATTCCTGTTATTGATATCATTCAACACAAAGCGGAGATAGGAAGCTCTCTTCTGTCTATCTCTCCTTATGAGGACATAAGTACCACAGTCACACTCCAACTTTAGAACTTCACATAAATATTATTAGTTTTCAAAGGCTGTGCTGCCAAATACTATCATATTTAGGGGGCTTTGATACTGGAATGTGACAACTTCAATCAAGACTGCTCATCTTCCATGAGGGTTTTTTTTTTCTATAAGCCCTCATATTTGCTGATCTAAATACATCGAGGATCTCAACATATGGCCAGATATTTTACATCTGACATAAGAGAAAGTAAGGGATAGCCATCAACTTTTTGGGACTTTCTGAACAGACAGCAACAACACAGACACTAAAAACAATATATGGAAGATTGTGTAAAGCAAATTATACCATAGTTTGAATAAAGTGGCAAGCTAAACAAGAAAAAATATTGTTATCAACTGGACATTCAAGGGAAGACTAATATCTAAAATAGATAAAGGACCTAAAAATTTTTTTAATGAGATATAACCTCTGGAGATGTATTACCTTCCTCTTAGCCAGCCAGCCAGACCAGCTAGAAAAGCCCCCAGGTTTGGGCAATAGGGCACAAAATGAGCCCCTTAAATACTTTACAAACTGCAGGTAAGGAAGCAGGTCCCTGCATGCAAGCCTGACTATCACCACCCCTCATCAGCCTCTCTACACCATAAGCCTCAATCCATTCCCCAACCCATCCATCCCCCCAACATCAGCTGCTTCCAGAGACACAGACTCTGGAGAGCTCCTTCACAAGAGCTTCAGCTGTAGAGCTCAACTGCTCCCTGATATACTCCATATCCTCCAATTTTTCCAAGAGCTCTGATTGCACCAAGAGCAAAAACAGCTGGCTAAAACATAGACAACACTTGCACCAATAAGCATAAGAGATAGGTAGACTTCAGTGCAAATATTGATTCAAGAACATGAAAAACAATATGGCACCACTAGAACCTAGTGGTTCTACAACAGCAAGATCTGAACATTTCAATATAAAAGAAGCAGAGGAAAACAACCTTAAAATATCTTTATAAAGATGATAAAAACCTTTAAAGAGGAAATTTTAAAAAGAAATTAAAACCTCCCTTAGGACAATAGAAAAGAGAAGCAAAAATTTGGAGAAAAAAACCCCACAAATCTCTTCAAAAAGAGATTAGAGAACCAAGAAAAAGCAATCAAGCATGGAAAGAAAATAGTGCAAGACTGAAATAAAAGGAAGGAAATACTGGAAATGGAAAAATCTGTGTAAAAAAACAGAAACTACAAATACAAGTATAACTAATAACAGAATGCAAGAGATGGAAGAGAAAATCTCTGCCATAAATAGAATAGGAAAAAAATATTGATCAATCAAAGGAAACTCTAATGTTAAAAAAAAGATCAAAGCATAATCTGTTCAAAAATTCTTGAGTAAAAAAAAGAGAACAAACATAAAAATAATAGGAATAGAAATAGGAGAATCCCAGCTCAAAAGCACAGAAAATATATTCAACAAAATCATAGAAGAAAACTTTCCCAACCTAAAGAAAAGAAATGCCTATAAAGATACAAAAAGCTTACAGAACATGAAATAGACTAGACCCCCCCTCAAAAAGTCTACTCACCACATAATAATCAAAGCACTAAACATACACAATAAAAAATAAATTTTAAGAGCTGCATGAAAAAAGATCAAGTAACTGATAAAGGCCGACCCATCAGAACAACATCAGACATTTCAGTGAAGACTATAAAAGCTAGATGGTCCTGAACAGATGTTATAAGAATACTAAAAGACCAGTGATGGCAGCCCAAACTGATATGCCAACAAAACTCTCAATCATCATAGATGGAATAAACAAGATATTGTATGACAAAACCAGATTTAAATATTTATTCACAAATTCAATTCTACAGGAAACACTAGAAGAAAAACTCTAACCTAAAGAAGCTACACATATCAATGAAGAAAACAATAGGTAATACCAACAGAAGGAACCCCCAAAGAAGGAAAACACACACACATACTACCACCATAAATAGCAGGAACTCACAATCACTGGTAATTAATATCACTTAATGTCAATGGACTTAATTTACCTGTAAAAGACACAGGCTAACACAACGGATGTAAAAACAGAATCCATCCTTCTGCTGTATACAAGAAACACACCTCAATTTCAGAGACAAAAACTGGCTTTTTTCAACCCTTTCCAATCAAATGGACTTAAGAAACACACTGGTGTAACTATCCTTATATCTAACAAAATAGACTTAAAACTAAATTCAGTCAAGGAAGACCAGAAAGCATATTTATTTATCTCAGGAAAAAACCAAAAAGAAGAAATCTTAATCATGAACATTTATGGTCCAATATAAGGGTGCTCACATATGTAACAGAAACATTACTGAAGCTTAAACCTCACATCAAATAGTGAGGGATTTCTATTGCCCACTCTCAGCAATGGATAGGTCTACCAGACAGAAACAACAGAGAAATGAGGGAGCTAGCAGATATTATGACTCAAATGGACTTAACAAATCTATAAAGAACATTCCACCCAAACACCAAAGAATATACCTTCTTCTCAGAACTCCATGGAACTTTCTCTAAAACTGACCATATACTTGGTCATAAAACAAATATGAATACATACAAAAATGGCCATAACTCCTCATATCCTATCAGATCACCATGGACTAAAGAGTTCAACAGCAACACAAACCATAGAATGCCTACAAACTCATGGTAACTAAGCATCTCTCAATTGAACCACCCCTGGGTTAAGTAAAAAGTAAAGAAAAATTTAAGACTTCTAAGTATTAAATGAAAATGAATCCACAACTTACACAAACTAATGGGATGAAATGGAAGCAGTGCTAAGAGGATAATTCATAGCACTAGGTGCCTATATTGGCCATTCATCTTTTTATGAGACCAGTCAGGTGCCTTAGGCAGGCAAGATGATACATCAATTCATCTTTAGTTAAATAAACAAATAAGGCATAAACAAATAGAGAATATTTTTACATAGTTAAATATTCTATGATATTTTGCTCCTTTTGTCTAAATAAACAGAAAGTATTTAACTTTAACATAGTAAAACCATATACAATAAACAATCAAGTAAGAATTACATTTATGATATTCATTTTATTTGTATTTAGCAAATTCAGAGAAATCACTCTATTATTCCATCTTACTAAAACCAAAGATTTGTAGCTAATTTACCTTTAGCATAAATAAAAAACCCATAATTATAAATAAATATTTCTTAACTTCATTAAAGATTCCAGAATGACATATTACCTAAGCCATCAAAAAATGAAGAGTAAGCAACTTCCAAAACTATAGAAATCACAGAGAGACATCTGGCTACCTGAACAGTCACCCATGGTTCGTTTTCACTTCTAGGGCATATATCTTTAGCCTACAGGCCTGGCATATATGGCAGACTTTCCTATGAAGCAAGAATTTTGAAGGACTTTTCTGGGTTTTTTTTAGAAAAGATAAGCAGTCACTTTTCCTTGTGTTCTGCATATCTACTTAGGACAGTATCCTTATCATCAGTTGAGGACAGTTTCTTTGCCCCATGGCTAATGTTGCTATGATGAAACTAAACTTCATATGGACTTTCTTTTATGATCATCATCTTCACTGAAGTAAATTGGTGGTGCCATAAGCAAACATGTCTCAATGCATAAAAAGCCTTAGGTTATTATACATTTTAAATCCCATATTCTATAGGTCTCTGAAGCATTTGAAGAACATCTCTTTAGAGTGTATCTATTTAACTTTGAAAATTACAAGTTTGATTATTATACATGACCATTAACCTGCATTTCTTAATTAATTATACATTACATTTTTAATGATCTGTATAAGTTCAGTGCTTTACAAAAAGTAGAAACATACATACAGTATAATAAAATAACGTTAAATTTATAAATATACCAAAATCCATAGCAATGTATTTGAGATTAATAGTTGTTTTTTATCCTGTATTTTTATAGCTCCACTAAATAATGACAAACCTTCATAACCCACAGGATAATCAAAACCATCCACTCCACTTCTTGGTAATGTGGGCATTTTGTTCTCTAGAATGCTTGTGGGCAACAGCACCTTCAGGAAACACTGAGAGAATTAAGATAATGGTCAAATGCAACTTTTTTTGTTCAGTCTCTATACAATGGGCAAGCACAAGACTACCTAAGTCTTGGCTAGAATAGTATGTGAGGCTGGATTATCTCAGCCAGTAGCTTTTTAGCTTTTCTGGATATGGAACTCTTAGAAAAGTGCAACAGAGGCACTCTAAAAGTCTGTATCACCAGGGGCCACTCATTTTCATTTGTTTTTTCTCCCTTGCTCTGAAAACATACAAACTTTCAATGATAACATATATATCTGCATTAACACATGTGTAACAAACTCACTCAGGAGGAATAGATGCCAGGAAATAATCAAATTGAGGATTGAAATCAATAAAAATAGAAACAAAGAGAACAATACAGTGAATCGATGAAACAAGAGTTGAGCATTTGAGAAAATCAGCAAAATAGACAAACCTTCTTTAAGCTAACCAAAAGGCAGAGAGAGAATCTCCAAATTAACAAAATCAGAAATGAAGAGAAAAATCATCAAGTCATACTTAAAAAACCTGTACTCCACAAAATTAGAAATTATAAAAGAAATGGATAATTTTTATATAGGTACATCATACTAAAATTAAATAAAGACCAGATAAAAATTCAAATAGATCTATATAACACTTAAGAAAATAGAAGCAGTCATTAAAAGTCTCCTACTAAAAGAAGCCAGGGCCAGATGGTTTCAGGGTAGAATACTACCAGAATTTCAAAGAACTATTATCAATACACCTCAAATTTATGTACACAATAGAACCTGAAGGAACATTGTCAAACTTTTTAATGAGGTTATAGTTACCCAGACACCTAAACCACAAAAATAATGCAAGAAAAAAAGAGAAAATCATGGATGAATCTCCATGAATATCGATGAAAAAAATTCTCAATAAAGTACTGGCAAATGGAATCAAAAAACACATCAAAAATATCCACCATGATCAAGTAGGATTTATCTCAAAAAAGTCAATAATCTGGGACAATAAGGTTTCTTGGTCCTGGGTGCCAGAGGTCCAAACCCACAGACCTGCCGCCCCAGACCACTTAGCTGCCCGCTGCTGCTTAGTCCTCCCAAAATGATTCCGATGCTTATATTAACTTCATGCTGTTTGGCCTATGGCTCAGGGACATTGCTAGCTATCTCCTTCATCTTAACTCAACCCTTTTCCATTATAAATGATAAGCAAACCAAGAAAAATATCACCCTTTACAATAGCCACAAATAATATATAAAATGCTTTGCGGTAACTCTAACCAACCAAGTGAAAGACCTGTATGACATGAGCTTTAAGTCTTTAAAGAAAGAAGCTAAAGAAGATATCAGAAAGTGGAAAGATCTCCTTTGCTCACAGATAGAACCAAAATAACAAAAATGGAAATTTTAGCAAAAACAATCTATAGATTCAATGTGATTCTTTTAAAATACCAATGCAATTCTTCATAGGTCTCAAAAGAAAAAACTCAACTTCATATGGGAAAACCAAAAACCCAAGACAGCTAAAACAGCCCTGTACAATAAAGCAACTTCTGGAGGCATCACCATCTCTGAATAAGACCAGCTTGGATAAAATTGACATGTGGAACGATGGAATTCAACTGAAGATGTTGGCATTATTTCACACACCTACGAATACATGATTTTTGACAAAAAAGCCAAAACTGTATAAGGAAAAAGAGAACACATCTTCAACAAATGATGTCAACATATAGAAGAGTGCAAGCAACTCCATATACTGCACAATGCACAAAACTCAATTACAAGTGGATCAAAGACCTCAACATAAACCCTCCTACACTGAACTTCAGAGAAGGGAAAGTAGAAAGTAACCTTGACTGCATTGCCACAGGAGCCCACTTCCTAAACATAACACCAGCAGCAAAGACCTTAAGAACAACAGTTAATAAATAGGACCTCCTGAAACTGAGAAGCTTCTGTAAGGCAAACAAAATAAATAATAGACTACAGAATGGGAAAAGATCTTCACTAACCCCACATCCAATAGAAAGCTGTTTTCCAGAATATATAAAGAAATCAAGAAACTAGATATCAAAATACCAAACAGCCGATTAAGAAATAGGTTACAATTCTAAACAGAAAATTCTCAACAGAAGAGTCTTAAATGACTAAAAGACATTATACATTTAAGGAATTGCTGAATATCCTTAGTCATCAGGGAAATGCAAAGTAAAACTCTGAGATACCATCCTATACTGTCAAAATAACTAAGATCAAAAATACCTATGGCAACTTATTTTGGAGAGAAGGTAGAGTAAGAACATTCCTTCACTGTTGGTGGAGAGGCAAACTTATATAGCCACTTTGGAAATCAATATGGTGACTTCTAAGGAAACTGAAAATCAGTCTACCTCAAGACCAAATGATACCACCCCTGGTCATATACCCAAGGGATACTCAATCACACCACAAGAACACTTGCTCATCTATGTTTATAGCAGCATTATTTGTAATAACCCTAACCTAGAAACAACCTAGATTCCCTTAGAAAATGGATGAAGAAATTGTGGTGCAAATACACAATAGGATATTACTCAGATGTAAGAAACAATTACATCATAAAATTTGAAGGTAAATGAATGGAACTAGAAAATATCATCCTGAGTGAAGTAACCCAGACTAAGAAAAACAGAGTATGTACTCACTCATAAGTGAGTACTAGATATAAAGCAAAAAATAATCAGACTACAACACATAGCTCCAGAGAAGCTAGAGCTTTCATCTAGTAACTTATGGAAGCAGATGATGAGATCCATAGACAAGCAGCATGTTGAGCTCTGGGTGCCTAGTTGAAGAGAGAGAAGGATTATTTGAGCAAGGGGGTTCAAGTCATGACAGTGAAATCTACAGAGACAACTGAGCCAACCTTAAAGGAACTCTTGAACAATATATCTACAGTTGTGGAGCTTGCGTGGGACCAGACTACAAGTTGTATAGCTTGTTCTGTTTGTGGGAGCCCTGCTAGTGAGATCAGGATTTATCCCTGGTTCATGAGCTGGCTTTTTGAAGCTCATTACCTATGATAAGATGCCTCTTGACCTTGATATGGGGGGAGGGACTTGGTCCTGCCACAACTAAATGCTCACTCCCCATGGAAGCCTTACCCTTTTGTATGAGGAAATGTGGGGTAGGCTCAGGGGGATACATATAGCAGGATGTTCCTAATCTGGCCTAGTCCCAATGTCAGGATGTGACTGCAGCTACTTTGTCCCAAATAATTACATAAATGCCTATATTAATTACAAACTTTTTGGCCCATAGCTGAGGGTAATGATGAAACTGATCGATTGCTGAGAGGAAATGTGCTAGAGGCCACAGAATTTCATGAAAAAACATCATGTTAATAGCAAAGGACTAAAGAAGAGCTTTTCCATCACTTAGCATCAAGCAAAAAAAAAAATACTAGGAATTATAACACTTGCTCTTTCTATAACCAACCATCTTTACCTGCAAGAAGTAATCCTAAGGATACACTGAGAAATGAGATCTGGCAAATAGATGTGTTTAACTTCCCAGAATTCAAAAAGATAAAATATGTACATCATACTATCGATACATACTCTAAAATGCAATGGGCAACTGCCCTAAGTTCTGAAAAGGCTGATGCTGTACGTACTCACCTTTTAGAAACCATGGCTGTAATGAGAATTCCCACTCAAATTAAGCTGATTTTATATTATATTATATTTATATTATAATATAAAGCATATTACAGGGATACCACACAATCCTACAAGACAGGCAGTTGTAGAGAGATCTCACCACACTTTAAAAGAGATGCTTTATAAACAAAAAAGAGAAATGAGAAAACCCAGGGAGAGGTTGCACAGTGCCTTATTGACCTTGAATTTTCTTAACGCTGATGAAAAGGGAACATCAGCTGCTGAGAGACACTGGGTAATAGAGAAATCTTTTGAGATAAATCAATCCATCTACTTCAAGGATGTGTTGACTTCAGAATAGAAGCCAAGATATATGCTTCGATGGGGTAGGGGTTTTGATTTTTTTTTCAACAAAAAAAGAAAAGATATGGGTACCAACAAAATTAATAAAGGTCCGCTTCAAAAAGGAGTCCCTTCCTGAAGAGGAGAAGTAATTGCTCATCCCTGATATGACAAATAGATACATGGTAAAGAAAACACATTTAACAAGTCCAAGACAGGGTCTCAATTTTGTCTTTACAGTAAAATAAATACAACTGTTTTTGAAACATTGACTAGACATTGAATGATTAATCACCTATAATAGAAGAGAGATCGATGATGAAGGAATGTAAACAACAGACTATGAGACCAACTGATACAAATATGCACTACTGGGTAATCTCTTAATTTTTATTGCTTTTCATCTTACATCTACACCTCAAAAAAATTGTGGTCTTGATTTGACTATTAATAGGGTTAGATTTAGAGTGGGAGCAAGTGGCTTTCTCCCTCTCTAAACCCAAGCATATTAGTAAAGAAAATGTGAGAGATTCAGTCTCATATCAGAAAAGCCACCTGGTGTGAGACAGAAGACAGTTAAAATGTTTAGGGACCAATATTATTGTGACTTCATTTTGAACCTTGTTTCTCTCTGTATTTGTACCTTCCCAACATCCTGTCGGCATACAATCTTCTAAAGTCATAAAAGATATAAATACCTTCTTTGAGTATCAACAATGCTTAAGTTTTCCATTGTAAATAACATTTCCTCCTATCAGCTATCTACAAAGAATCTAAAACTGAGATGGGGCCCCCACCACAATGACTCCTACTAGTGAAACAAGAATAAGGGAGAGTATGAGAGAGAAAGAGACAGGCAGGCAGATATATGCTTCTACCTCTGTTTAAAATATTTACAGACAAACAGAGGCAGAAATAGAGAAATAAAGAACCTGGTGTACACCAATCAATGATTGCTCTTAGTAAATAGATTATTCAAAAATGAATAGTTCTCTATGATTATCCTTCGGGTCACATTTCTAAGAAAAATGGGTATGGATGTGTATAGTCAGTCCATTAGGATCTAACCATTGTCATAGCTTTTACAGGAAGCTAAAGACAATTTGCAATGACAAATGTGAAATCATTTTATATGTCTGATAGTAGAGATAATGTATGATTGAACTAGTTATGATATATGCATACTATTACCACTTTATATATACCTCTAGCTAATGTCTGATAGTTATACTAAAAGTCATTGTTCAGAGATTATACACCCCTTTATAGGTAATCTAATTTTATAGTACAGGTTTTAATCCTTAGGATGATAAAAACTGCAGTCAACATTACTTAAGTTGCCATGTCACAATCATCTCAGATACAGGTTAAAATATCATAGATAGACAGGAGTCTTCAACCATTTCATAGACCCAGAGAATATGGCATTTAACATTTATTATTATTTGGCTGTGAGAGGCACGATGACTCCTGGTGTCACTGCTCCTTTCCCAAGATGGTATGAGCATCAAGGATACTCCTTTGGAGTTTGTCCTTTTGGCAGAGAATGGCCAGTTGGGTAAAGAACTGCCCTTATCTTGATTGCCGACAGTACACACATGATGTCCAAGCTGGATGAACAAGATGATGAATGGAGACTGACAAAACCTGCCTGGACAGGATAAGACAGTCCCTCCAAAAATGCCCTGCTTATGAAAAGATCTGTCAGATACCATAAGCCTATAGCCAATATGATAGATGCTCCAATGGCTAACAAAACCAGAGGTGATTGTCCAGGCAGCTGTGTTGCTGTCCTCCTCCAAATTTTGGAAGCTACTACTTGCATGTGCTTCTGACTTTCAGGTGATACATTTTTCGTCTCAGGTCTTGAAGGGGTTGAAGAATAGGTATTTAAGGTTACTACCCTATTATCCCTTAGTGAGGAACATTCAGATGTTAGATTTTCAGTTTCCCAGATCAACATTTTTGAAGTGATTTATACACCATACCATCTACCAATATTCTAGAAATAAATGATGTGGTTTATATGTGTTAGGTTTTAGCTGTAGTTTATGCTTTATCCTCTCCTGATACTACCTCATAATAATTCCTATTGTATATACTCTTAGTTTAGAACCTTCTTAGTGAGACAAAAGGGGGAGATGTGGTGGAATTCAGGTGTCAGCTGATAAGGTCCGAAGACACCTATCCAGGGTCCCGGGCTCCAGAAGGGGGAGTGGCCAACTCTATTCATAAGGGGCTGCTGGGATCTTGGAAGGCCCTGTTTTCTGACTCCAGACGGCTGGAGAGACTGGTTTGGCATCCATCGGCATCCATTGTCCACCACATGGACAATCCAGTCTATCAGGCGTCTACCTAAGCTGTAACCTATATCGTGAGTGTTGGCATATATTTTAATAAATATTAAGTTTAGATTGGTGTATTTAAGAGAATTTCCATCAACAACCATCTTGGTTTCTTCTGGCTATATTCAGTGATCATTTTTATATAAGTCCTGCATGTTCAGTTTACAGCATACTGTCAAGCAGTCAAGGCAGGAACAATTTATATCCCAGTGGCTAACTTTTTCCCACTAGAAAGTAAACCCCATATGGACTTTCTTCAATGCCCATAATCTTCTTTAAGAATATTGGTACTGTCAGCAGCAGACACATCTCATTATTTAGAAAAGTCTGAGTTCTTAAAACATTTTAAATGTCATATTCTGTAGGTCTTTGAAGTGTTTGAATATTACCTATCTAACTGAAATATATCTTTAAATAATCTAAGAAAAAACCTAACTGATCTGACTGTGTTTGATTATTATAGACAATTAACTATTAATCTGTATTTCTTAATTATACATTATAATTTTATAGGAATTGAACAAAATAATATCTTAAACATAGTAGAAATACACATACAGTATAACATAATTAACCTTAAGTTTGTATCAATAAGCCAAAATCCATATCAATGTAAAATATTTTAAATGAATAATAGCTTTTTAAAAGTAGATTTAATAATATACTACCATATCTCTACCTTGTTTTATTTTATATAAAGAGATTGACTATAACCAATAACAAAACCCTCTAATCAAAGATAAATAAACATCAGTAATTTATTTGGGGGATAATGTAGGCATAGTTTTCTAGGGTACTTCCTGATGATTGCAGGTACTGGTAATCTTTGAGAAAATTTGAGGCTGTATCATCATTTAGTCAGCAGCATTAAAACTGATGTGGATACTGGATCATCTGGGCCATCTCTTCATATCAGAGATTTTTCAGGGGGTTCTTCCTTGATCAAACCATATTAGCCTGAAAGCAATCCACAGGATCTCATCTTCTGTGGGAAAAAATGCAGAACATTTTCTCCAAAGCAACATAAACTAAGATTCAAATTATAAAGTCAAAACATTTTAAGAATATATATGTTGGTTTAACTTAGTATCCTTTATAATCAAATATCTTTGTGCAGTTAGCTCATTAGCAGTTAAAAAGTGAAAGAAAACAAAGTAAAATACATAATCCAGATTCTTTGTGTATTTTCCATCTTTACATGGCTATCTTTTATATTATTTTTACTGTCTCTTTAAAGACTTCATTTGTAAAAACTACTTCGATATAGTTGCCTATATAAACATTTTTCTCTCTTCCAAGCCTACATACATTTTTACACATGTTGTAACTTGTTTAGATGTTTTCTCTATCTGAATCTGTTTTTAATGCATATCTTTAATTATTTTTTGATTAAGATGTATAGCTATGACAGAAGATGTATAGCTGCTGGCTCCTTGGCACTTGGCTTTTTACCATGGCATAGGTACCAATGAGTCATACTTACTTCCCCAATTCTTGGAAGCAGTATTAAGTAGCATTGGGCTATGTTTTTAAGTGCATAGCTGTGATCCAAAACCTGAAATTAGTGGCTCTTAGTACCTGCAGAAATCAGTCACACTACTAAGCTCATGGCGGCTGGCAGCCGGTTTCATTTCCCAGGCAGCTGCCAGGAGTCTCTGTGTTGCTGCTGGCGTGAGATTATGAGACAAGGAAGTCCAGTGTGTCTCCATTTCTGTGTGTTTAGAATCTTTTAAAAAGTTTTTTCATTGCCCAATGGGCAGCACTATTTGTATTCAGAGATTTCTGGCCTGGCCTAGCCCTAAGGTTTAGGCCTGCAGTCCTGCAGCTGCTTAGTTCCAAATAATTACACAAAAGCTTATATTAATGACAAACTGTTTGGCTTATTAGCTCAGGCTTCTTATCTACTAGCTCTTATAACTTAACTCAACCCAGTTCTATCAATCTGTGCATTGTCACATTTTCTGAGGCTTACCTGTGTCTCATTACATCTTGCTTCTTGGGTGGCAGCCTACAGCAACTCGTTGGTTTCTCTCTTCTTCCTCTTTATATCCGTTTGGATTTTCCACCTGCCTCTAAGCTGCCTTGACATAGGATGAAACAGTTTCTTTTATTAACAAATGGTAATAAAGCATATTCATAGCACACCAAAAGACATCCCGATCATGTGGAATCTGTGAGCAAATGGGAGAAGGGATGACAGGGAGATTTGGGGTTGGTATGTAAAATAAATTTTAAAAAATCACTTAAAAATTATTTTACCCAAAGAATATAAGATCTTTAAGGCATTAGCTCATTGCAGCATTATTCATAATAGCAAGAACCTGGAACCTGGAAACAATGTAGATGTCCCTCAGCTGAAGAATGGATTAACAAACTGTGGTGCATCTACACAATGCAGTATTACTCAGCAGAAAAAATGACACCCTAAAAATTGCAGGCAAATGGATGGATTTGGAGAATATCAGTCTTCTTGAATCAGGTATCACAAGCCCAGAAAGATAGGCATGGGATGTACTCACTCCTAAGTAGATTTTAGACAAAAAGCAAAGAATACCCAAGCTGCAAACCACAACCCCTGAACATCTTGGAATCAGAAGGAACTTAAGAGCGACATCCATGGATTCCCCTAGGAAGAGAAAATAGAGAAGATCTGCTTGGCTAATTGGGATCGTAATGGATTGCAACCAAGAAGGGAACAAATCATGAGAGAAGAAAATGGTTGTGTGAGAAGAGCAACAAAGAGGGAGACAAAAAGAGATGGATGGTTGATAGAGGAAGCCAATGTGGAGTTGGAAAGAGACAAGATGCTAGGTAAACCTCCAGGAACTCACAGAATGACCCTGGCTATATCTTCAACCAATAGTCGAGGGGGTGTCTAAACAGGACTTCCCCTATAATCAAATGAATAACCACCCTAAGTGTCATCACAGAACCTACATCCAACAATGAACAGAGATGGAGGCGGAGATCCATGGCTGAGCACTGGGCAGAGCTCCTGATCTAGCTGAGAGAGGGAAAGAGAATCTAAATGAGCAAGGGGATAGGGATTATTAGGAGGAGTCCCACAGAGATGGCTGGCTGGGGCTCTGGGAGCTCACTGAACCAAGAACAGCTACTGGGGAACCATTAGGAAAAGGAGCTAGGCCCTCCAAGGGTAGGCAACTGTAGATTGGCATGAGCAGTATGTGGAGCCTTGAGGGGTGAGATCAGACTATGTTCCCATGCATGGGCTGGAACCTTCAAGCCCATTCCCTGCAGAGGAGTGTCTAATCCAGTCTTGATATTGGGATAAAGAAATTGGACTTGCCTGGAGTGGATGCACCAGCCTTAGCTGACCCATCTTGGGATTTCTTGCCATTCTTGGGGAGGGGATTAGGGAACAGGGAGGGTGGAGGCTTAAGGCAGACTGGGAGGAATGGGAGGAGGGAAGGGAGGACAAGCAGGAGGATACATGGGGAAAAAAGACTTTTTTAAAATAAATAAATTTTAAGGAGGTCTTTAAGAGAATAAGCAGCAGACCTCTGAATATCAGTGCCTTTTGTTTATAGTTCACATTTTTGGTCTTTCTGAAAGAATAAATAAATATTACATGTCATTTAAATATATTGAATTACACACATATATAAATTATAAGTATATAATGTCAACATTGCAATGCACATTGCTGCGATTTGAATGTCCTCACAAAAATACATACTGAGATTCATATCCATTGTGATATATTGAGATAAGATAATGCTAGACAGTATAAAAGGTTTTTATTTTCAGTATAACAAATGAATATATCTTATTCTAAAATAAACTAATTAAACACTGACTTTTAAAAAGGGTGGATGATTCTATGTAAGATAAAGATGTTAAGAGGTAGTCAAGTCATGAATGCTCTGTCTTTATGAGGATTATTGATGAGCACTGTGAAGAACAGTCATCAGTAACAGTCTTTCTCAGGCTCCCTTGTCCTTGAGGATCTTTATCATGTCAGAGGATTATTAAGTATTAATTATTATTATCATTTTAAGCTTGTATACTGCGTTTTACAACAAATTGGTTATATGATATAAACCAGTGTACCCAACTTTGAAATAATCTTTTCAGTGACTAACACATTAAAAATAAAAGTTGATGATTATAAGAAGAGGATGTAGTTATAATTCCAGAAATTTCACCAGCTCTTCCTGCCAAGACACCATGACATTCCAAAACACAGACCAAGCACTTACCACACAAAGCCCAAACAGCTGGCCCTGGCACTGTTGTGTAATCAACATTTTCCCACATAGTATGGGAACCCTAGGGGAGCAACTCTTCAGCCTGATATTGTTTTATGAATTATTCTTGCATCCCAGCCATATCTCACTCCCAAGGTATCTTTCTGTGGCAAAGTGCTGACATAACAAAAAGAGAAGGCATCTTGACCTTCCCTGGATGGAACATTCCCAGTCAAAGAAATTGTAATCCCTCTAGTTTGAGCCCACTTTTATTTATGAGACTTTGGAGAAGGCTCTATCTGGCAGCTTGTAACTCTGGGAGACTACTAACTTCAGATGAATATTCCATCTTCTGATGGAAAAACACTGATTAATGGACAGATGCTGCATAACGGCTCCCCAAGTCCCAGAGTGGTAAAAAATATCCCGGTGACCTCTCTTCAGTAGGTGACATGAGGGCCTGGTTGTCAATGTTTTGCCATGAAGAGAGCCAAGGAATACTACAAAATCATACTATGCAAAAGATCTCGATTTATTAAGGGTGGTGGTATATGCAAAAGGCTGCCTGTGAGCTTGGATGGAAAGAGAGAGCAGGCTATGATGGTGCAGGCTTTATAAGAAGTATGGAATGCACATAGGGGAAATACACAACCACAGGAACAGTGGAAATGTGTCACATTGGCTGCTAGTGATGAAGAGGTCACTGGCACTGAGTCACCGGGGTTGGGGTGGGGGTTCTGAAACATGGGTGGTTCGTGGTTTACCAATATCCCCCCTTCTGTTTATTATAAAAAGTAGAGAAAAAAGTGACCGGTAAGGCAAGAGCAAGGGTGTCATACTTATTAGACTGCTTCCTGATTAAAGTAGAAATTAATCACTAGCATGAGTTCTCAAGACCTAAAAGCTGTACCTCTAGGTCAAGATAAATACTACCCGATTCCCATTACACCTGAGGCATTCGTGTATTGGCGTCTTCAGGGCCATGTTGGTCTTTACCATCAGGACATATTCAGTAGTCATAGATTTCTCCTCTGTGGCTAGGGACTGTAACAACTGTTATTGTTCAATTGTCATTGAAGAAATGTATAGAAGAAATTGATAAAGCAGAGTCCAATTAGTAAAACCAGGAAAGTAAGAAGGAGGGGTTTCAGGAAGGGCAGCATCTAATTCCATATGGGGTTCTCAATGGCCCAGAGGCTGAAGGTATCAAGTTGTTCCTTACATTTTCTTGGAGGTCTAATTAAAGTTTTGTTTGTTTTGTTTTGTTTTAACTATTCCTGACAGATTGACATAGAATCAGCATTCTTCTCAGAGAAAGAGACAAAGGCTACCTTTCAGCTGTGAGGAGATCTAGTTCCTATTGGCTTTTTAGTACACCAATGCTAGTGAGTTAATTTGTCCTTGAATGGTGAGGATGGTTTGGGTCAACTGAAAAGAAAACTGATGGTGTGTATTCAGAGAGGTGTTCAGTCCCACAGTCCCCAGTGGTAACACTCTCAGTCATTCCTGTAGTAGCCAGAAGGAGCAGAATTTGAACTACTCTTTTATCATGCTGGGCAGCTACCGAATTCACAACTAGAATCAGTAGGGTCTCTTCTTTGTGTATCACTCCAAAATTTGGGAAGAGAAATACTAGCGTGTTGCTGGGCCTAATGGTTCCTTTAAGGGAGAGGGGTGAGAAGATGTAGAGTCAACAACACAGACCCTGGGAGTCAGCTGAAAAGCAAAAGATGAACTTGTTTATTTAACAATAGGGGGAGCCTTATATACCCTCCTTCCAGCACCCAGGCTGTCTCATATCACAATCTGGTGACATTGTATGGCCATCCCTCACTGGGTAGGCACAATCAGGAGATCTGACAGCATCTGTTATTAGGCAGATTCTGAGTAATCAGGAACTCTGGGCAGTGCCTGTTGTTAGACCCAGCAGAAGACTCCAAGTTGGCTCATAAGGAAGTATGTTATGTCCATGCAATGGCAACTGGCTTGAGCCAATTTCCTTGACCCTATGAGTCTGTCCACTTTTATTTATTATTATTATTATTATTATTATTATTATTATTATTATTATTATTATTAATTACATGGGTGCTCAGCAGAAGTCAGGGTTCTTTGCCCTGACCTTGTTGACTCCACCTCAGGAGGGCTCAGCAACTGGACTGTGCCTGTCTTAGGTTGGCTTGCCTAGCAAGCTCTAATTCGTCATGTGATTGACTACCAGTCCTTGTAGAATGTTCATTCCTAGAGAGCTGCCTGGGTGGAGAGGATTAGGCAGTATCCTTTTGAATTTCAGAGAACCAGGCATGCATAACCTCCTGTGGAGGAATATGAGCAGGATACCTAAGTGATTAAAACCTGAATTCTTGACTGCTGCTGTCAGACGTACAGCAGAAGACATTTACAGAGGAAAAAAATTAAAGCATCACCCTGCCAATCAAAACATAAGTGAGGACTCAGGAGGGACCAAGCAGCCTTCTTATATTATACCAAACCTTTTTAAAAAATGAAGAGTCGAAGGCTATAACCTCTGCCTTTGTCTGATTTAATTGGAAATTTTTGTGTTAGCTCTCATGAATAGTGTAGAAACTTAGCTGACCATGGGTTCTTAATATATTTTGCTAGTTCCAGGAGTGTGAAACTAACATTCATCACCTCAAAAGGAATCATACAAAATGAGGAAAAGCAAGGGTCCACGCGTCTTCAGCCCTAAGAGGGCAGTGAAAGCAAGAAAGGGTAGTATATACATTGCCCATCCTGGGTTATTTTCTCCTTAGTAGAAGTGTGTTGATCTGTGGCTGGGTGCACATCTCTTGCTCTTACCCATGTTGATGTAGTGTCACTTTCAGGGAAAAATACAGCCATACCTTCCCCTATGGATTAGCAAGGGGCTTGTGGCTGCCATTGGAGGGAGATGGGTCTTTCCTTCTTATTAGTGGTAGAGGTGTACTGCAGTCCTTATGGCCATGTTTGGTCTTAAGAGCACTGTGTTTTCCCTCAGGAGACTGGCACAAATGAGAAGTGGTGCTGGAAGAGCTATCACTGCTGAACTAGTGAGCAGAATGAACAATTTGTGTCTGGCTCATGTGTGATGTGTGTAATCAAATCCAAATATACACACTAGAATTACATCCTTATGTTTAAGATTCTGAAGACAATGTAGCTTTGAATATGAAAGTCTAA
Organism: Phyllotis vaccarum; assembly: GCA_033318265.1. Lineage (NCBI taxonomy): Eukaryota > Metazoa > Chordata > Mammalia > Rodentia > Cricetidae > Phyllotis > Phyllotis vaccarum. The sequence continues at coordinate 181,137,026 of JARWLC010000002.1, forward strand.
TAAATTTACAACTCGTTCTGCTCCAGGACAGTTAACTATGAAACGAATCAACTTTACTAAAAATCCAATGACTACAGCCAGCTTGTTACATCTATTAAATTGAGACAGAAAACAAAAGTTTAAACAACTTCTTAAAGTTGTTTCTAGACAGTTTTGAAGGATACAGGATAGTATAAACTGTATGAGCTAAAAAGTAGCAAAAATGCTGTTGAATTATAAGTCAAAAATATATAAAAATAGTAGCCTTAAGTAGCCCATTAACAAACAAATTCTGGTACCTTTATATTTTCCATAGGCTACACAATTACATTAAAGGATCTAAAATTTGGCTCTATAATCCTGACTCAAAAGAAAACAAAACTGTTTTTACAGTGAGTTTGTATGACCTTCTTCCTTGCTTTCTGAGAGGTGTCTGACTTGCAGGGGCATTGAATGTCCTGACTCAAAAGAAAACAAAACTGTTTTTACAGTGAGTTTGTATGACCTTCTTCCTTGCTTTGTGAGAGGTGTCTGACTTGCAGGGGCATTGAACGTGGACCAGTTTTGATGATTTCTTTTTCCCTGTCATGCTTTTGATCTCTGTATTTTTTGTTTCGGATACTTTTTTTAACCGTATTCTCTGAGGTCCGTTGTCTACAGCTGCACCTTTTGCTACTGGGCTATTCCAGGATAATTACCATATTCCAAATGCATCTGTCGGCAAGAAATAATAAGCAGCAGACCAATCAGCAACCTGAAAATATACTGGTCCTTACGGTAGGCTTTTCTAAGTTGCACTGTTTCAGCAACACTAAGAAATAAAACAGAACGTTAAATATGACCTTTTTTTCCCATTTGTGTGTCCAAAGAAAAATTGCTCATAATTTTTGTAGATGATTGATATACAGGTGAATATAATTTTGTAATAAATGGCTACTTACTGCTTAAAGACATTTCAGAAAAGACGTGAAAAACACAATTGGGCCCTGAGCTAACTAGAACTTCTGACAGTGCAAACAGCTCAGTAGCAGGCTTGCCTTCACTTCAACCTCTGCAAAAGCAGCAGAGACACATGGGCACTGGAAGATCAGCTGTGAGCGTTACAGCTACAATGTCAAAGTTTGCGGATTCCTTGATATCCACTGGATAGTCAGCTGAATAACTTGCAACGCTTCCTGGATACACCAAAGCTGCAACGTTGTCTCTGGTTGATTTTTAAGAATGCCTGGATTCAGAAAAATGTGCCTTTATTGACAACAAATGAATTGATCCAGTAATAATACTTTGTATGGTATGGGAGCCTAGGTGGAAATTATGTATAAAGTTTGTCTGGATTTAGTATGTTCTTAGACTTCCCATGGCAGACTTGCTCTCAGTCAGCTTACTGAAGAAGGCTGGTGACTGGCTGGTGTTGTCTGGAGACTTGAAACCCACCCTGGGCTCCCCCATTTACACCTGGATATAGCTGTGTGTATGCAGCACTCTAAGGCAGTCCTGGCTCAGTGATGGGGCCAGAGGTTCAATGCCATCACTGTGTTGCCCAGGACTGATACTTTGCTGAGTTCTGGACCTCTTGCTCCATTCACTGTGTGGGGATCCTCAGGCTGGTGGGCCATGGTGGGGGGAGGGTGGGAAGTAAAGGTCCCTAGGTGAGTGGTGGAGATTGAGGACAGAGAAACTGGCTCCAGGTAAGGAGGAGAGAGGGCCAGGAGGGGTCCCTAAACTGTTGTGGGTGGTAGCCTGTGGAGTCCTCTATGATGACATCACTGATGTGCTGAGCCAGGGTGACCACTCTCTGGTAACCTTTGATACTGGGATGGTATGGAGGACTGGACTGCATAAGGGTTGGCTCTCAGGCAAATGTGGTAGGTGGGCAGCCATCCCACTGAGCTTCATGGTGCCTGGCTGTTTCTGTCACAGCTACCCATTCAAATGGCTTTTCTCTAGCTCTTCCAGTGGTTTGGGGAGCTCCTTGTCATGGGTTAGGCTAGGTAAACTCATAGGGCTGCGGGCATGCCAGGTTCCACGGATGTGAGCATGCCCTGAATGCTCATGTTGTACAGCACACTGGGCCTCTGCTGCATGGCATTCTTGGTAGGTGGGGGGAATGGGTGAGTGCTGGCAGATGTGGGAGGCCAGGTGACTGATGCTCTGCTTCATACCAGGTCTCCAGATGGGTGCACATTTCAATGTTGTGGTAGACCTGAGGATGGACTTCTCTCATTCTTGCTCTGAGGAGGACATGGCAGTTGGTTTAGCCAGGCGAGTGGAGCCTCCTGGGGACAGCACTGAGCTGCTATGGTGTCTGAGGGTGGAGACGTTTTGGCAAGGTAGGCAAGGTGGTTGAATGAGGTGAGGCAGGTATAGGTGTAGGTAGGTAAGACTCGGGGCCAGGTGCAGGGGCAAGTAGTAGGCTGTGCATCAGTGCAAGAGTTGTGGATCTGTCTTGCTTTTTTGTTGTTGTTTTGTTTTTTCTTTTCCAGTGCCTGTGCCAATGCTGAGTCTTAGTGCCTGCCCCTTGATGTGAGTGTTTCCATGGAGGGGTATAAGTGAAACACAGAATTGGCCCTTAGCTGCGCCCTGTGCATACCCCAGGCCCAGCCTGGCCATGGGTGCGTGGCCAGGGTGTTTAGGAAGAAGTCCTTCATTTTCTCCTTCATCACAGATTGTATCCCTCTAACAACAGGTTGCTGGCTCCGAAGCGGTCCTGCTCTGGACCCCCCTTCAGTCCTTGTTGGTCTTGGGCTACCTCCCAAGCTCCAGGAAATTGCCTGACGCCACTGGTGCTTTTGCAGAAAGGGGAGGAGAGAAGGCAGTTATGTTATGATTTATGATTCCACGTACCTGTAGCTGGCAGGTGGCAGATGGGGTCCCAGGCAGGCAGGCAGTGGGTGGTGGTGGTGATTGGCAGCCATGTTTTGAAGGCACACATGGAAGGAGTTTATTATAGAGTAAGAAAGGGGAGAGATAGAGACAAGGGGGATCAGAGGAATGTGTAATCTCTGACAAGGAAAGAAGAGAGGAAACAAGAGAAGAGGTGAGAAGCTTTCTTAAATAGAGTTTGATATCAGAATAGTGGAAGGGCCAGGTTAATTGCTATTGTCCAGGGCTCTAGGGAGTAGATCAGAATCCTAACAATCCTCCCTTTTTGATTTTATAAAAAAAAAAAAAAAAAAAGTGAGTTATTGGTGGAGGGGGGAGATGACATGGCAGAATTTCCTATTCTCCAGACTGCTTCCTGCAGATCTGGGACAATGTTGGGGAATGAGGTCATGCACAGCAGGAGGCATAAGGGTCATCCAGTTAGCTGTCATCTTGGAGACCTCGGGCATCTGTCCCTTGGAGGAGCTGAGAAGGCAGGCATTTAGTAAGCTGTCATCCTGGAGATCTCAGGCATTTGTTCTTTGGGAGAGCTGCGAATGGAGGTTGCTAAGAGAAAAAAAAATAGATTATTAACATTGGTCCTATGAGGGGGCTAGCCATGGAAATAGTGATAATTTTCAGGAAGGATAGAGTGGAAAAGTGCCTGATTGTACAGAAGAGGCAAGGGTGAATGAAAGAGACGTAAGAGCAGATATGTCCTTCATTGGAATATCCTGGAAAACCAAATTCCAGTTGCAGGGTGGGTGCCCTCTTGAGTTTGGAGAAGTGGTACTAGCAGTGAAGTCTTGGTGAGGTGGCACACCAGATTGAGGGATGGTGTGCTCTAGGAGTGCTGGAGCCATCATATCTGCTGTTTTCCTGTTGTCTGGCAGAAGGTTGGTCCTGTGCAGGAACCTGCAAATATCTGAAAATCAGCTGGAACAGATACACATTTTGCTTTGTCACAGTCAAATAATGGTTTTGTGTCAAAAGGTATGGACATTTTTCTAGGGCATGATTTCAGCCCAGTGAAACACATCTTCAAATTTGCAACCAAAAGAAGTTTACTGAATGGAAGTGGTTGGGTAAGTGAAGGAGGAAGGCTTTTATATGCTCTCTAATGTTAAAATCTGGTCATAAGGTGAACGGTGTCTATACTTAGTATTAGCTCTAAGAGCTGTGACTTTTATATAGAGATCTGAGAAGACAACCGCAGCAAAGCCTAGTTGTCAAATGGCATCAGAGATATGGGAAGGATAAATTATACTTGAGTTCGCAATTGCAAGTGACAGAGATTTACCTGCTGGCCACTTGAACATTGATGCCTCCATGGTCATTGAGGGCAAAGGTTTAGAACAAGTCAGTCTAGAGCTACCTTCAGCTGCCAGGCTGTCGGGCCTTAAAAGAGCTGACAATTGTGGAATAGAAATCCACGGGTAGAAACAGCTTACTTTGTCTAGGCAAGAGTAAGGCAATGGATTTCCCAGTGTGCTGTTGTTCACCATCTGAAGGGGCCAGTTGAGGTGGAAGGTAGTTTGCATAATGGCTGGTATTGCCATCCTGAAGCGAGTTCTAGGTGGAGGTTCTTCTTTGCCTATTGATCTTCCCAGAGTTACAGATTGCTTATCAGTAGCCAGCATGTCTGTATATCATGAAAAGCTTTAAAATGAACATTTTTAAACGCCATATCCTGCAGATCAATGAGTAGTTGAGCACTGTCTGTTTATTAGGTATGAGTGGCTGATTGTCCAACCTGTGTCTTCTAACAGTCTTTTGTAGTAGTGGGGTTTCTTGATCTCGGACGGCCAGGGACCTGGACCCACAGACCTGCCCCGCCAGACCCCTTAGCCGCCCAGCCGCCCGGGCCCCGAGAAATGACTCAGACGCTTATATTAACTTTATGCTGTTTGGCCTATGGCTCAGGCACATTGCTAGCTAGCTCTTACATCTTAAGTCAACCCATTTTTATTAATCTGTCTGCCACGTGGCCCATGGCTCACCTGTGCTCCTTACATGTCTCTCCTTGGGTGGCTTCAGCTCAGTCTGCTCTGACTCCGCCCTTCCTTTCCTACCTATTCTGATTTCTCTTCCTCCTTCTTCTATGGTGCCTGTCATGGCCCAAAACAGCTCCTTTATTTAAAGATTGAGATTCACAGCATACAGAAAGGCATTCCCACATCAGTCTTTAATATGTTATCAGCCTTTATATTTATAAATATATTAATTGGTAAATTTGGACCCACAGAATTTTCTTTGACTTAACCTTTCAACTAGAATTAGAAACAGGGCTGATGTGCTTTTTCTATAGCTGCTTTAAGATGAAAAGGGTCACCATCATCAGGACTTTTAAAAAAGGCTAAAAGGCTAGTCAAAGGTAGGGGGAGTTAAGGCAATGGATTGATATCGCTGTCCAGAGCAGATTGCAGAAGTGACTGGTGCTTGGATGCTTCTCTCTCTCAACTGAGTTAACACCTGCTGAGACACACTCAAACTACAATGAGAAGTTAGAATTTACGAACTGATTTGGAACTTTTAGGCAAATAGACTTGTTCCAATCTGATGAAGTATTTGGCAGAAATAAGGGAAACATCTCTGTTGCTAAGACTTGAGTAGGTCCTTTTAATTTTGCTAATAATGATTGTTTAATGAATATAGATTGACAAATGGTCTAATAATGTATGTCCAGAAATATATAAACAATTCTTCAAAAGATTTAAAATCAGTCAGTTACAAAGTTTAACTGCCAGAGCAAGGTTTATAAAGGCGTTGAGGTGTAGCTTTACTATTTAGACTATGTATAGACAGAATTATATAAGCATGTAGGCAGACTGTGAAGGAAGGCCAGTCAGGAAAGCAGACCTGGAGAGGGTCAGATCTGCAGCAGGCAATTGAGATCCTGGCAAACCTAACCATAACAAAAATGGTATGTCTCATGCCCTGAGCAAAGATGGTACCTGAGCACCCGATCTAGCATTATTTTTCTTTTGGTAAGATAATCAAAAGCATTTAAAATCAGTAAAGAACAAAGAGACAGGTAAGGGCAAGCAAGGGTGGAAGAGTGATGAGGCAGATGCCATGAGGGTCCCAAGTGCCCATGGGAGGACAGCCTCTACTGAGGACTGGGGGCAGGATGGGCGGGAGGGTCCTGATGCCTTGAGCACAGCAGCAGGGAGTATGCAGAAAGTCAGAGATGGGACCAAATGCACATGGAAGCCCTAAGCTAGGCACATTTTCCCCACGAGTGAGGTATGCCTTGTTTTCTATTACTGAGACCGAGGAATAGTGATCCAAAGGCCCTATCCTAGAACGTTTTCCAGGGTAAGCACGGACCAAAACAGTAATAGCACACTGTCCATCAACAAAGAAGGAGGAGACAGGACAAAGCCCGACGGACTGGAATATGAACCGTGAGGGTCCAAGCGACTCAGATCTCAGTAATGGGAGAAGCCATCCTTACTTGTAGGCTGGCAGAGGGAAAACTTACTGAATGAAGGTTCACAGGGCTTCTCAGCAGATTGCTGGCAGGCCAGATACAGCACTAGGAGAGTCCCTGTCAAGTCACAGGGCAACAATGTTATGGTATAATTATAATCACGTGTACCTGTAGATGGGGGATGGTAAGTGGGGCCCCAGGCATGTGGGTGCAGCGGAAGTGACCAGCGGCCATGGAAAGAGACACTTAGACTGGGCTCAAGTGGAGGGACTTTATCACAAAGTAAGACAGGAGAGCCAGAGAGAGAGACACGGAGAAACAGACGGGGGGGGGGGGGGTCAGAGACGCAGGTGACCTCTGGTAAGGAAATGAGAAGAGAAATAACAAGAGGAGGGGTTGAAGGTGGGACGCCTTCTTAAATGGAGCTTGATGTCAGAATGCTGGGCAGGCCAGGCTGATTGATGCCGGTCGTAGCTCCAGGACGTAGATCAGAATCCTAACAGAGGCAAAAAGTGATGGGACACCAAGGAGGAAGCCAGGCTCTGGAGCACTCCACCATCTTGTCTCTTAGCCCTGAGCCCAATCCAGCCCGCCAGGGCCTCTGCTATCACAGCCTCTACCACCATGACAACACAAAAAGAAAGAAAAAAAAGAACAGTTTAACCAATTTAATTGTTGGAAATTAAATTAAATTAAATTAAATTGTTTAATTGGAAAATGGCGTTAAAAAAAATAAAGGTGACTCTTCTCAAGAAAAAGGAAAAGGAGAAAACGAACAGGAAAAGAAAGGAAACGCAGAAGAGCATGTGAGAAGATGCAGAGTCATGGACAGAGACCCCAGGAGTCAGTTGAAAGCAAAAGACTAGCTCTTTTATTCAACAATGGGGAGAGCCGTACATATACTCCTCTCAGAACCCAAGCTGTGTTAATATTGCATGGCCATCCCTCAATGGCTGGGCATGATCTGCCAGCATCTGTTTCTAGGCAAATTCTGAATGATCAGGAACTCTTGGCAGTGCCTGTTGCTAGGTCCAGCAGCAGGCTCCAGGTTGGCTCCTAAGGAAGTATGGTATGTGCAAGTCTTGGCACTGGTTTGAGCCAATTTACTCAACTCTATGGACCTATCTTACTATCATACTACACTACAGACTCCATTTGGCAAGTAGGAAATGGTAGACTTGAATATTGTAGAGAATCAAGGTGTTGTGAACAATAGGGCATTGGAGCTGAAAGACGGTGTTGAATGTTAGGACTTTATTGCAGCCTGAGAAACTTAATACCCTTACAGAATGTGATTCATATGTCTTAAAAATAGTTTGCCAAGCCTAAAGAGTAACATGAAAAAGATAAGGAGTGATAAAACTGGTCTTGGAATCAGGGCACTTTGTTATAGTGGGGTTTCTTGGTCCTGGGCGGCCAGAGGCCCAGACCCACAGACCTGCCGCACCAGACCGCTTAGCCGCGCACCGCTGCCGCTCAGGCCCCCAGAAATGACTCAGACACTTATATTAACTTTATGCTGTTTGGCCTATGGCTCAGGCACATTGCTAGCTAGCTCTTACATCTTAAATCAACCCATTTTTATTAATCTGCCTGTCACATGGCCCGTGGCTCACCTGTGTTCTTTACATGTTGCTCCTTGGGTAGCTTGCTCAGTCTGCCTGACTCCGCCCTGCTTCTCCTACCTATGCTCTGATTTCTCCTCCTACTTCTTCTATGGTGCCTATCATGGCCCAAAACAGCTCCTTTATTTAAAGATTGATATTCACAGCATACAGAAAGGCATTCCCACATCAGCACTTGGTGAATGGTGAGGTAAGGTTATTTGATGAAGTTATAGAAGAGGCTGTATGTAGAAGTTATGAGCTAGTAATAGGGGAAACACATAGCCAGCAATCTCCAAGGCAGCCAGATTGGGTGACATTAAAAAGCTTGTAGGCCAAGGTCAAGTCTGAAGCAGGAGACAAAATGACAGGTTATGACCTTGAAGGAATATTAAATCACCTCTGCATATTATCTCCAAGCTTTGAGTAATTGAGGTATATTCACTCTAGATTTTAATCATAAGCATACACACACACACACACACACACACACACACACACAGAGAGAGAGAGAGAGAGAGAGAGAGAGAGAGAGAGAGAGAGAGAAGACAAGAGGGGGGGATAGGTTTGGTCTGGGCAGTATAGTGTCAGGGCTTTAATGAGGGTCTGTTGAAACTCCTAAAAGGGATTAGTAATGGAAGTGAGAAGGGATTCATGTGAGGGGAAACCTCAAGTAGAGGGTGGTCAAGGAAGGGGGGAAAGGAGGTAGTCTAGGAGTATAAAAAGCAAGTTATTTCTAGGAATGATAAAAATATCCTCTTTGGTAGAAGGGATCATGGTTAGGTGTTTTCAATCTTAAGTAATATCTTTGTGGGTTTGGGTTATGGTTAGTCCCCAAGAAGGTGACCTGAGGGGTGGGAAGTTGAATTTTAAAATGTGAGACTATAGTTATGGCTCAACAAGAAACTGAGAAAAGCAGAGATGTTAGTTTGTCTAATTTTTGGGAATAAACTGCAGAAGAGAAAGTCAAATAAATGTTGTATAAGCTTAGATTTGAGGAGAGACAAAGCGAAATCAGAGGACAGAGCCTGGACAAATAGCTGTGTGCTGCCCTGGTACCCCTGGGGCATGACAGTCCAGGTGAGTTTGGTAGAGATGTGGGTGTCAGAGTTAGGTGAAGACTGGAGACAAAGATGTTTTGTGACTGATGCTGAGGGTGATAAAGAAGGAGTCCTTGACCTAGATGCTCAGAAAAGGAATGATCCTGAGGGAATAGTGTAAAGGAGTAAGAGTTATCTATGACAGGGGGAGAGGACCACTGTAGAGTTGACAAGCTGCAGATCTTAAACCAGGTGGTAGACACCACTGGACCTTTTAACTGCAAGTATAGCGGGTGTTAAAGAGAGAAGATGTGGGGTAAAGTATTATTTTTTCTTAGAAAGTCAAAAATGATAGGCTTGAGTCACTTAAAGTGTGGAAGATAGAGTAGACACTGGGCTTGGGTGATATACCAGGTAGGTTCCTATAACTGGATGGTGAGGGGAAATGATGTTTGACAACAAAGAGGAATTGGATATCCAAAATTTTGTGATCGGCCTGGACGTTTGGGGGAAAAAAAATGCTTTGCTGTATCTCATAGGCTGGGTGGCTAAGAAAAGGCAGAAAGGGGCTGCTGGTGAGCTTAGGGACAGCTGAATGAGGGGAGTAAAGGAAATAGAGGCCCCTACTTTGGCCACATGTTCATTGTCAATAAAGAAATAGGACAGTTGGTATGTCATCCCAGGCTACTATACCCAGCAAAATTCTCATCACCATAGACAAAGTAAACAAGATATTTCATGACAAACCAGATTTATACAATATTTATTCACAAATCCTCCCCTACAGAAAGAAAGCACTCGAAAGAAAACTCCAACCTAATGAAGTTATATCCATCCATGAAGCCACAAGCAATAGATAATCCCATAGGAGCAAGCCCAAAGAAGGGAAACACACAGACACACACACACAACCACCAAAAATAACAAGATTTAACAACCACTGGTTATTAATATCCTTTAATATCAATGGACTCAATTCACCTATAAAAAGACACAGGGTAACACAATGGATATGAAAACAGAATCAATCCTTATGCTGCATACAAGTAACACATCTCAACTTCAAATACACACACTGCCTCAAAGTAAAGGGTTGAGAAAAAATTCCAATCAAATGGGCTTATGAAACATGCTGGTGTGACTATCCTAATATCTAACAAAATGAATGTCAAACTAAATTTATTCAAAAGAGCTCAGAAAGGACTACACTTATTAATCACAGGAAAAATCCATCAAGAAGAAATCTCACCTTGAATATTTATGCCCCCAATACAAGGATACATATATATGTAAAAGAAACATTATTAAGCTTAACACAAAACCCTGTATACTGATAGTGGGAGATTTCAGTGCCCCACTCTCACCAATGGATAGGTCTAACAGAAACTTAACAGAGAAATAAGGGACTAACATAATGTGACTCAAATGGACAATAGATATATACATAACATTCCCTCCAAATACCAAAGATTATATCTTGTTCTCAGTACCCCGTGGAACTTTCTCTAAAAAACTGACCACATAGTCATTCATATGAAAAACTGTCAATGTCATCCATCATATAAATAATCTGAAAGAAGAAAGCTACATGATTTTCTCATTACATGCTAAAAACAAAACCTTTGATAAAATCCAACACTTTTTCATGATAAAAGTGCTGGAGAGATCAGAAATACAAGGAAAATATTTAAACATAATCAAGGCAATATACAACAAGCCAACAGCTAACATCAAACAAAATGGAGATAAACTCAAAGCAATCCCATTAAATAAGGAGTAAGACAAGGCTGTCTACTCCCTCCATACCCATTCAATATAGTTCTCAAAGCTTTAGCTAGAACAATAAGATAAAAAAGGAGAACAAGGGAAGACAAATTAGAAATAATTGTCATTATTTGCAGATGATATGTTATATACATAAGTGACCCCCCCCCAATTCTACCAGGAAACGTCTACTGCTAATAAACACCATCAGCAATGTAGCAGGACATAAGGTTAACTAAAAAATAAAATCAATAGCCATCCCAAACACAAATGATAAAAGAGCTGAAGAAGAAATCAGGGAAACGTCACCATTTATAATAGATGCAAATAACATCAAATATCTTTGGGTAACTCTAAGCAAAGAATTTAGAGAACTATATGACACTAAATTTAAGTCATTGAATAAAAAAAAATAAAGAAGATATGAGAAAATAAAAAGATCTCCTATGTTCTTGGATAGGTAGGATCAACACTGTGAAAATGGCAGTTTTACCAAAAAACAATCTACATATTCAATGCAATTTCCATTAAAAATCCCAACACACTTTTTACAGATCTTGAAAGAAGAATACTCAACTTCATGTGGAAAAACAAAGCACTCAGGATTGCCAAAAAAAAAAAAAAAAAAAAAAAAAAAAAACCTACCTAATAATAGAACGTCAGTAGGCATTACCATCCCTGACTTCAAGTTCTAAAAGCAGTAATAAAAACAGCTTGGTACTGGCATAAAAACAGACCTGTAGTTGAATCAAAGACTCTGACATTAATCTACACACCTATGAATATCTGATTTTGACCAAAAGGCCAAAAATACACAATGGAAAAAAAATAGCAACTTCAACAAATGGTGCTGTCATAATTCAATGGTGGTATATAAAAGAATGCAAATAGATCCATATCTATCACCCTGAATAAAACTCAAGTTTTAGTGGATCAAAAACCACAACATAAACCTATTCATACTGAACTTGATAGAAAAGAAAGTGGGAAATATCCTTGAACTCATTGGCACAGGAGACCACTTATTAAATATACCACCAATGGCACAGACACTAAAAACATCAATGAATAAATAGGACTTCCTGAAACCAAGAAGCTTCTGTAAGGTAAAGAACATGGTTAATAAGACAAATGACAGAATGGGGGGAAATCTTCACCAACTCTCCATCTGACAAAGGACTGATCTTTAAAATATATAGAGAACTCAAGAAACTAGAGGCCAAAAAAACCTCCAAATAATCCAATTTTAAAAATGAGGTACAGAGTTAAGTATTGAATTCTCAATGAAAGAATTTCAAATAACTGAAAGACCTTAAAAATTGCTCAATATTCTTAATCATCAGAGAAATGCAAATCAAAACAACTCTGAAATACTATCTTATACCAGTCAGAATGGCTAAGATCAAAATCACAGATGACAGCCTATATTGGAGGGGATGTGGAGCAAGGGGAACACTCCTTCACTGATGGTAGAAATGTAAATTTGTACAGCCACTTTGGAAATCAGGATGGCAGTTCCTCAAAAAAACTGGAAATCAATCTACCCAGTGATCCAGCAATACCACTATGGGCATATACCCAAAAGAATGCACATTTTTTACCCTAAGGGTATTAGCTCTTATGTAATAGCCCTATGTTCATTGCAGCATTATTCATAATATTGAGAGCCTGGAAACAACCTAGATAATCCTCAACTTAAGAATGGATTAAAAAATTGTGGTGCATTTACACAATGGAGTACTACTTGGCAGAAAAAAAAAAGACATCCTGAAATTTGCAGGCAAATAAAGGAATCTGGAGAGTACCATCCTGAGTCAGGTAATACAAACACAGAAAGATAGATATGGTATGTACTCATTCATAAGTAGATTTTAGACATAAAGCAAAGAATAATCAGGCTACAATCTGCAAACCCTTAGCAGCTAGGTCATATGAGGAACTTAAGAGAGACATTTATGGATTCTGCTGAGAATGGTATGTGGTGATACATTTAATATTAAATATTTAATAAAAACAGCCAGGCAGTGGTGGAAAATACCATTAGTCCAAGTACTTGGGAAACAGAGGTAAGAGAATCTCTGTGAGTTCAAGGCCAGCCTGGTCTGCAAAGGAAGTTCCAGGACAGCCAGGACTGTTATACAGAAATCCCTGTCTCAAAACAAACAAACAAATAATCCCCCCTCCCCCCAAAAAAACCAAAAGGCTGGGAGAGATGGCTCTGTTCTCTGATATTTCAGGCTGATTTTATTAAATATAAAATATATCACAACAAGGAAAACTAGAGAAGATTGCCTAAATAAGTTGGGATCCTATCATAAAGGGGAGCAAGCAAGAGGAGGTGGGAAGAGATCATGAGAGAAGGAGATGGTTTAGTGGAAGGAGCAACAGAGAAGGAGAACAAAGAAATAGATATATTGATAGAGGGAGCCATTGTCGGGTTAGAGAGAAACCTAGTGCTAAGGAAACCTCCAAGAACCCAATATGTCCCTTGCTAGGGCTCCATGCAATAAAGGAGAGGGTATCTAAACAGGAATTCCCCTATGAATGACCACCCTAATTGTCACTAATAGAACCTTCATTCAGCAATGGATGGAGGCAGGAGCAGGGATGGATAGCTAAGCACTGTGTCTAGCTCCAGGTCCAGCTGAAGAGAGAAAGGAGATTGTATGAGCAAAGGGATCAGGAAGTCATCCACAAAGATGGTGGCCTGAGCTTTTGGGGAGCTCACTGACTCTGAAATGATAGCTGTAGGACTTTCATGGAAAAAAACTGAACCCTCTGAATGTAGATGACAGTTAACAGGCAATTTGTGGAGCCTTTTGCAGTAGGACCAGAGTTTATTCCTTGTACATGACTTCTGGGAGCCAGTTCCCTGCAGAGGAACACCTTATTCAGCTTTGACCCTAGGGAAAGGAACTTGGACTAACCTCAGCTGAATATGCTAGACAGTGCCTTGGGATATCTTGCCCTCCCTGGGGAACGGATGGGGAGATTGAGTGGGGGAAGGACAAGGGAAGACTGAAAGGAGGGGAGGGAGGGTGAGCAGTAGTGGGTATGGAAAAACTTTTTAATTAAAAAAAGATTAAAAAATGTAAAATGAATTCTGCCTCAACAAATAAAAATAAAAAAGAATTAAAATGTATTAGACATATAAACTGAAGGTGACTGCAGAAATTATTTCGTGGGTAAATTATTTATAATAAAGCATGAGGAGTGTAATTCTGATCTCCATATCCCCCAAAGAAAAGCTGGCAGGGCATAATGACTTCTAAAGCAGAGACAGGCTGTCCATGAGAAAGCTGGATACCCAGATCAGCCAAAACAGTGACTACTGGGTTCAATATGAGACACTGCCACAATGTGGAAGGTATATAACAATAAATAAAGACACATTACATCAATGTTTGGCTTCCAGTAGCAGGTATGCACATTTTTCACATTTCCACAAACATCTACACACACATGTATCCAAACAAACACACACAAATATACATGTACACATACTATATACATACAACAAAAGAAAGTCAAGAGTAATAAATTATAATAATCAAAATGAAATGTGATTAGACTTCAAGTGAAGATTTAATGTGATTAAAAAAAATCCTTTAACATAAAACAAATCAACTGATTCTGAGTAGCATAAAGGAAGAAGAGGGTAATTTAGAGGCTTGCTAGGTATCATGAACTGTATCAACTTGGATGATGAGATTTCTAGAAGCAGGCACATAAAAAAATTCTAACAATCAATGGCTGAGAACTTCTAAAAATATGATTCTAATTATTAAAGTAAAAAATTCAAGAAGCCTTGCTAAACTCCAAATATACTAAACTCAAAGAAATCCAAGTCTAAATAAATGAGAAAATCGTGGAATAAATGGAGAAACATGGCTATAAAGGAGATTGTCAATTAGAACATTAGGTGGTATCTCACTAGAACACATACAAGCCAGAGGGTATAGAAATAAAGATACTGATGTAAAGCTGATGTTTAGAGTTCTACAAGTATAACTATCTATGCAAAATGAACACATTTTACATGTTCTTAAGTCAGCAAAAGCAGAGATTATATCACTAGCTGGCTTTCCACAGAAATGCTAAGATCATCCCTTCAAGTCAAAATGAAAGTCACTGGATAACAGTTCAAAGGCATGGGCAAAAAACAGACATGGATGCTAAAGCCATGACTTTCTGGGCTTGCGTTCTTATACAACCCTGTACAACAAGAGTGTAAGCCAGAGGGTAGGGTTACTTTTATTGTAACATTTGATATATATAATATGAAATAATTGTGTAAAGCATCAATTGGGAAACTGTTTTATAAAATGTATGTGTGTATAGATGTTATGTTATGACAGGAATGACAAAATTGAGAGGGAATAAAATGATCCACATTGGAGCAAAATTGTGTATTATATTAAAATTAAGTTGGTATTAATATAAGCTACATGGTTTAATTTATTACTAGAACAAGCAAATAAAAATAATTCAGAATTTACAAAAAAAAAAAATAAAAATCAAAGTAGGCACAAGTTTTTCTGATCCATCTTGGTCCAAGATCAAGACAAATTTCTCCCACTTGTGGTCCCACAGCCACTTATAAAATAATTACTCAGAGACTTATGTTAATTACAAACTGTTTGGCCATTGGCTCAGGCTCATTACCAGCTAGTTCTTACAACTTAACTCAACCCATTTTCATTAATTTATGGGTTGCCACATGTCCCATGGCTTAACCTGTGTCCCATTATATTTTGTTTCCTGGGTGGCAGCCTGAACATCACTCTGAATCCACTCTTCTTTACCTTTATCGATGCTTGGATTTCCCACCTTCCTCTAAGCTGCCCTGCAATAGGCCAAGATAGCTTCTTTATTAACCAATGATAATAAGTATATTTAGAGCATATAGAAAAATATTCTACATCATATCACAATTGAATTTTTTATTTAATACAAGGAAAGATAAATGGATGAATGGAAGAATAAAGCAAAAATATATGATATAGAATGAAAACCATAGTAGAGATGTACATCTTATGTTATTCTATGTTGCTTAAAATACAAGCAGATTAAACATTCCAGTTGGGAAGTAGAAGATGGTAGAAATTTTGATGGCAGTATTTTGAGAAACAATGTAACTTTGTTGTCTGTCTATAATGTATGAAATCCTGTGTTCTATCCCTAGCACTATATGAACCAGCAATAGTATTGGTGCTCGTTAGTTCTTGTCTACTTGATATAAACTAGAATTACTTGAAAATACATAATTAATTGTGAAGTAGCCTCCATTAGATTGGCCAATAGGTATGTCTATGGAGAAATTTTCTTGATTAATAAGTGATGTAAGAGACTCCAACCCCATTGCTCTCTGGGCAGCAAAACCCCTAGATAGGTGATACTGGGTTATATAAGAAAGTAGGCTGAATACCCAGTAAAGCGGCATTTCCTCCTTGCTTCTGTGTTAGGTCCTGTGAACTCAGGCTTTCACAAACTATATAAGCAAGAATAGTGCATTTTCTTTCAGAGTTGGGATAGTCATCTTCCTCTAGACTTACACATTTTAGCTCTTTTCTTTTGAGATTTTAAGTGACAGCACAAGCTTTCTTTCTACAGCCTACAGAAAGTAAAGTACAAGGTTTCTTAGTTTCTGTAGTTGTCCACTCCAGTGTCACAATACAGTGTGTGTGTGTGTGTGTGTGTGTGTGTGTGTGTGTGTGTATGCGCGAGCGTGCATGTGTGTGTGCATGCGTGCGTGCATGCGTGTGTGTGTGTGTGTGTGTGTGTGTGTGTGTGTGTGTGTGTGTGTGTTCCATTGGTTTTGATTGTTAGGAGGACCCTAAACTAATATATACCCTCAAGAATTGCTCCAAGCGAGAGAAGTTCTAGGCTCCCCTTGCTCACTGCTTGCCTTCATTTCTGACTATGAGAGAAACCCTGAAAGTGGTCATGGCAGGCAGGAGTGAATGAAGAAGAGGCAAGAAGGAAACTCAGCTCAGAATGACTTCGTTAACCTGGATTAAGACTTCTTGGTATAATTTAATCCCTGGTCCATAAGGAAGTATAATTATATCAAAATTCAACTTATGATATATGTCATTTCTTCCAAGATTATGGGTTATAAAGATAGGCTACTTATAGTAGTTTAATGGCCTGGTTTGGGTCATATAGATAGTGTAGAGATCATTTGGGCTGTTCGCTACTTTAGGTCCTAATTTTGGAAGCTTAGGTGAACCTCTAGCTATACAGATAATTTAAGTGCTAAATTCCCACTCTACAAACGTCCTTCTAGGTATACTACACCAAGTCTAATCCTCTGGCAGCCCTGATGCAGTATCTGTTCACTGTAACATAAGAAATGGTATTGTAGGGTCCCAGCATGAGGCAGGTTAAGGACCACTAACATAGAGCCACAGTAAGAATGAGTAGCAATGATGGAGTGTGATTAATAATTTTCCAAAGACATTTTCTCCTCTGTCTCTCTTCAAATCCTTGTCCTGGTAGCTTCCTTTTACCCTCTTTGTCTACCATACATATTATATTTTCTCTACTCATTTATTAATGGATGAGCACAGATTGTTTCCAGTCTTGGCTACCAAAATTAATGTTAGAGTGAACATGGGTGTGCTCGTGTTTCTCCATACCTCTAACCAAATCTCCGGATTTTATAAATTATATTGCATTGTTGGTGGTATCACTCTTCCTCATAGCCATGAACAGAGTCTTATAGGGGAAACTTCTAAGCTGCTAACACCTGACAGTTGGACTTGTTAGTCCATGAAATAGCGATGGATGAAAGTTAAGAGTTTTTTTGGTTGTTGTTGTTTTTTTTTAAGTGATTCTTCCTCGTTAAGTAGCTTATCTTGGGAAATCGAAATCTTTGGACAACTGTTATATCTGCCAATTCTTTGAGGACATAGAAAATTTGTTACAAGATACCCGAATTATTTCCCATGTTGTGATGTAATACTGACTGTTGAAGTCGAGAAGGTGTTCAACAGCACATTGAGCTCTGTGAGCATAAGACAATTCTGAGAATTTTCAAATGGATTCAACATTCCTGATACTGTTCAGTACTCTAATGGAACTACGGACTTCCAAAAGAGGAACCAAGCACGAGATGGTAACATCATTCATGAGACAGTAGAGCCTGATTCCACCTCCATGGGACAGTGGGTTGTCAGAAAGCTGTGCTGAAATTGTATAAATTATATTATGTTACACACAAGATCAAACCAAAAAGAAAGCCCTGTGTGTGTGTGTGTGTGTGTGTGTGTGTGTGTGTGTGTGTGTGTCAGAAGCCAGCCATGTGCCATCTAACTACATTGCTATTAGTAGCTGCATACACACTAATGTATATACCACAAAATTGTAGTTTTTCTATTGATTACTGTTGTCACAACTGTGTTAGTTTCAGAACATAAGGCATTGTTCATCTGTGATGATGCTGTTATAACAAAATGACTGTGCTGCCAGCCACAAGCATGCCACTCACAGTTACATTTGGCACAGGGTGATCGATAATGACACTAAGCAGCTGCTATTGGTTTATGCATTTACTTATATTTTATTCTTCATCATTATTGCAAAGTGGTCGTCTCCTACTTATAAAAGCTGTTTACTGGAAAGCACAGTATTGGTTTGCAGCAGCAACTTCATCCAGCCACTCTTCGACCATCTGCTAACACAGTTTATGCTCATTTCAAGCACCCAACTTCAAGAATCTTAACACAGACCTGCTGACTCTGGGATGTTTGTACAAGATCATCCTTGTAGGGTGTCCTCATTATGAATCACATGAACATGCTACTGAGCAATAGTAAGTTCTATAGCACAGAGGGTCAATGTTGCAAAGAGAAAGCTGGCTTTAGCATGTACAGTCATAACTCTGCCGTAAGTCCCACCCCCACTTTTATTGTGTCCTCTTTTGACAGCCACAGCTTCCTCTCTCAGGTTATCTCAATCGTAGCACTTACCAAACTCCTTTGCCACTTTCCTGGCTTCTCAAGTAAGCTGTAAACTGAGACAGGCTTTACACGGAAATCACAGTAACATGGTTTCTTATTACTTCTGTGTGACTGTGATAGAATATCTGATCCAAACAGTTTAGAGAAAAGAAAGATTTTTCTCATAGTTTTAGGACGTGCAGTCTGCTGCTGCTTAGTCTCATGGGCCTCAGCAGAGCACTGTGATAGCAGCTGCATATGTGGCAAGCTGTTCACTTCTGGACAGGCAGAAAACAGAGGAGGGGATGGGAAACTTCAAAAAGGATACCTCTAAGATCTACTTACTCAAATTAGGCCCCACCCCATAAACATTCCAGAAAAGCCTAAAAGTGTCCTACCATCTGAGGACCCAGATTCAGCACACAAGCCCATGAGAGGTGATTCCATATTCAAACTTTAATGCCTGGCATAGCATAGTAAATATGGAGACTATCTTAGGAAGCCAGCCTGTCTGCAACCCAAGAGCCCTGTTGAGAATCAGGACAAGAGAGGAAGCCAGAATACTGGGAACTTTATTCTACACCAGCATTTCTGTCTTCCTAAAGCCTGCAGTATTTCCTTTTATTGATACCTCCACAGCCAATTTTTGTGACATCTTTCAAATATTAGTTGATACTTAGTTGAATATTTCTATGTGTGTTCTCTACACTATAGGGTTTTTTGTGCACAGTAATACCTAATTTTATCTGGAGTGTTACTCTCTGCACATCTTAGGGGAAGCACAAAAAATTAGACTATCTATTTCACCACAAAACAAGACCCAAGGGACACTTGACCTACAGATATTGGTCAGCACTGGCCACAGTGATTTATGTGCATACAGATATGACCCCACCTAAAAAGGAAAAATAAAAGAAAAGAAAAGAAAAAAAACAACACAATAACAAAAAAAAAAACTCTAGTCATGAGTAGAATCCTGTGTTGGGGCAGCTTGCCCACCATGTGAGATGTGAGCATTCCCATTCTTTATACTTCCAAGTACCCACACGGTCCCCTGAACTTTGCTTTTTCTGGAAATAGTATAATGATGTGACATCATCCTTTGCTGGCCAGATGTGCCCACTGTGATGGATTTTTCTATTACATAAACTGCATTGGCCTCTCCACATTCACAATCATGGCCGCTAAGCTTTGAGAGCATTCAGAAAGAACTTATTCTTCTGCCCTTCTCACAAGCTTATGAAGTAGGTGTTGACATCTTCCATCCAGAGATGAAAAAGAGAAACAAAACACCCCAAAATACCCTCCACAACCAAGTCCGGAGGCTGGTCCTACAACTACCAAGGGTTCAGCCCTAGGGGATACTTAAAAAGCAAATTTACCCATGGTCACATGGGCCAAAGTAAGAGATTTAAATTTTTCAGTATTCCTGGCAAAAGTCCTGTCCAGCATCCCCAGTCTTTCTGACTGCATTGCCTAATCTAATTTAGTTCTAGGAAGTCAATAAATGTATTGTTTTAACAGAAAGAGAAAACATTCCAGAAGAGTATTTGCATATAATATTAGGCTCAAAAGAACATGGGATCACTTTGCAAAAATGTTCTAAAATGAATAAACTCTTCATGAGGGGGTGATGGGAAAAGCAGGAAAAATAAAGTTGGATTTCCTTTAGATTAACTCAGCTTTTAAATCTGACTGGTATTTATACATTCCATCTCCCACTCTCACCCCACAATTGTTTTATCAAAAAGGGAATCATGGGAGCATTTACCAGTGTTTATACTTACTCTTTTAAAACAAATAATAAACTTGCCTATTGTTCTTTTAAGAACATGGTAGGAAAGAAGGAAAATTAACTCCTAGAACAAGACTTAGCAATAAGTGTTTATTGTCACCTTGTCTTCTGAAAGAAATTTCAGAAGAAAATTTTTCTGAATGCTTACATACATAATTTAGTGTGCTTTCAGCCTTTCATAGAAACCTCTTTTTGCAGTGGACAGGGGTTAATGCAGATGTCAGAGTGCTTGGGTAATAAGTGTTGAGGTCTGGACCCTAAACACAACATCTATATCACCTCCTCTGAGGCTCAGGAAACCTCACAAAGGATATATAAACTCCTGGGTGTAGGAAGGAATGCTGTAGAATATCTTAGCCACTATGGCTGTTCTCCAAGACTGAGACCATTAATATTCCACCATAGGCGGGAAAGGGGCTCCTGAGCTATTGATTATGAAGACTCATGAGTTGATAATTTAAGGGGAAGAGGATGAAGATTTTTCAGTGTAGTCATCTGCAGTCAGTGATGAATTGTTCATGTTTTAGTATAACAAATATCTACTTAAAGCCTATATAAGGAACCATGATTAAATTCAGTGGGTTTAAAAAACAGAGACGTAAAAGTAGATAAGTCGTTTTTGAAAATACATTGGTTTCATTGGGAGGAGTAAGAATGAGGTAGGAAAAGAAAGCTTCATTGTGTATGCAAAGCACCTACAATGTTTATGTTTACTTGTTGATAGTAACTAGGCCACTATGACGTGGCTACATAAGTAGGACTGCAGTAGACATACATAAGAGTAAGCGCCTCTAAATACTCTGACTTAGATTCTTTGATTATAAATTGAGGAATGAAATAATTTGATCCCATGGTAGTTCTAGCTTCATACAATATATTTAGTGCGAAACTTTTAACAGCTGAAACAAAAGGCTGTTAGGACACTCTCCATTTGCCCTTACTACATGAGCCTATTCTGCAGATCTCCAGAGTGGCCATCTCATCCCATTCTGAAGGAGTAACGGGTACAGTGACAGGAAAATAGCCCCTTTTAGAAGGAACAAGCAGCTCAAAGTGCAAATATTTGATTCCTTCAGCTTTTTGTGTCAAAATCAGCACAGCCATTCTTGATTACTGGATTTATAAGCAGGGGGTTCGTGGAAGAGATCAATGATGGGATTCAATATTTAAAATGTTAGCATATGAAATTTCATTTATGTGGTGTAATGAGGTGATCACACTTTAAAGATGAGGTCTGTACACACACACACACACACACACACACACACACACAAAGTTTGGATAGACTAAATACAAGACTAGTCCTGTGTCCAGTTTATCACTGAGCACCAGGTAGAAGGGGATGATAGGAATGCTGCTATGGGTCGCCTGTACCCCAAAGGATCATGAACATCAAAAATGATCCCTTGAGTAATTATGTTAACAACTGTGAGACCTTTAAAGAATGGAACCTAGAAGTCAATTGGTCACTGGTGCCCATGCTTTTAGACAGACAGAGGTTATTCTCCAAAACCTAGTTAGTATTTATGGGAGGCTTATTGTTAAATAGAGGCCTCACCCTTTTCTGGCCCCTCCATCCTTTCCTGGCTTTCTGTACTGCCATGTGACTTTTCTACTTTGTACATTTTTCTTCCATGAAGTCAGCCACCACCACTGCGAAACAGCCAGGGACCCTCACCAAACGGAAGAAGATACCAGTGTCACGTTGTAGCTCCCCAAGCTGTTAGCTAAATGGACTCATTTACAAAAAACCCACTTTGGTTACCTTGTTATTAAAAAAAAAAAAAGCAATAAAGAATAACATAGAACCATGTTTATTGTAGGCATTTGACAGGTTGGTTTTTTGGCTCATAGGTTATACCATCAACTCAGTTCTGAGACCACAGCCAAATCAATGTGCAGAAAAAAGACAAAAGGGAATGTGACAAAGTGAAAAATAGACAAAAAGTCTAGCTTCATGAATCCTGTAATACCACCTCCTTATTCACAAGGACACCATAAGTCAGCATCAGCTAGTTTAAATATTCTTGTGGACACTGATCCAGACTGTTCTACTCAAGAGCTCTCTTTTGTGCAGGGTCAGTCCCTGTTATCACCAAACTGCACAGAAGAAGGTTTAAAAACCAGGAGGTACCAGGAAGGGCCTACCCTAGACTGGCAAATATGCTTATTTTTGTTTGATGCTCAATTTTTATTTCAATACATTTAAAACTTGTCAGATAATTTCACAAACTTTGGCACACAGTATGGCATTTTGGTTGTGTGGTCAAACCAGGACCTTCTTTTCAGATAGTTCTTGTTTCTTGTGTTCATTCCATCCTCTGGGATCTGGGATTTCACATGCTTTCTAGAGATCAGCATTTCAGTGCTATCTTGACCCAGTTCCCAGGGCCAAGACGGAACTGGGCTCCCTCCTATCACCAATAAGCTCTTACCCCACAGCCACCTTTGTCACACTTGCACACATTAGGCCATTGTCCATTATTCTAATGTCTCATGGTCAGGTTCTAGACATCCAGTGCCAGGCCCTACACTCAGTACCAGAAATGATTTAAACTGCTCAATTCCAAACTCTCTCAGAAGCCAAATGTGTTAGCCACTGTCTCATTGCCGTGACTAAATACTTGGCAGCAATTTAAGAGAGAAATAATTCATTTTAGTCCATAATTTGGTCCATCATGGTGGGAAAAACAGATTCTCCTGGCTGTGGCAATAGTAGCAAGAGATCAGTTGTATTGGCAATCACAAGCAAAATAGGAACTTGAGCTGGAAGCAGGACAGGCTATAATTTGTAAAACTCACATACAATAACCTACTTCCCCTATCAGGGCACCATCTTCTAAAGATATCCACTCCTTTCAAAGTAACTGCCAGCTGGGGATGCATTTAAATGTGTTATCCCATGTAGGGCATTTCACATCCGAACTGGAATACCACACAACAAAGACTCACACTCTATTTTAGGTACTAGAGGTAAAGACCTGTATATCCCAGGAATTGCAACAGCCACTACTATGATCAGCATCATCACCAACCATCATTCTCAATTATTTTAGCCTCACCAGGGACTTTGTAGACAAATATGCGGCACTGTGTTTTCTTCTACTCTTGTAGCACAATTGTGCCATCCTGTTCCATGAGAAAGGAGAGTAGTCTCATTTTCCAAACAAGCAAAACAAAAAACAAAAGCAAACAAACAAACAAAACCTTGCTGTTTTGTTTTTAGAATAAAGCCATTCATTGGAGCCCACACTGGTCTAGAACTCCTAATCCTTCTAGATCTGCGTCCCAAACGTATGTGTTAGAGGTATGTATTGCCATACCCAGCCCTTTTCATCTAACCCTGGAATTACTGTAATGTGCATCAAATGGCGAAGTCTTCCTCATTGAGTGAAACTCCCAGGAGTGAAGTGCTGGTCTCATCATAAGAAGCCAGAACTAGCATCCAGACCCTGCCAGTAGGACTGGGTTACTTCACTTACTCAAGACTTTGTATATTTGAAGCAATGACACATTCTAACAGGAGGCTGTCCTGAAGTAACATCAGGCTGCTTTCCTGCACTGGTCTGGAAGGTCCACTCTCTCTGCCTGTTTTGGCTCATGGATGAAGTGGCTTCAGGAAATTGTGCACACAGTGGGTGAAAATTCCTTGGATTCCAGGGCTGCTTCCTGGTGATTGGCACAACAATCTTTTTTTTCTTTTCTTTTCTGAATTCAGAATGGATTTTACCTCCGTAGTCTTCCATCCCAAAACATGTGGGAGTGCACGGCATGATACTTGGATATAAGAATATTTGACAGCTTCTTTAAAAAAAATAGTCTAGCAGCCTAAAATCAAGACTTTCTATAACTTATATTATTATTATGATTAATTTTTTTAAAAGAAAAGATAAAATTGAAGAAAGAACAATCATTTTAATATTATTTATCTCCAAAGGTGAGCTACTGTTGGCTAGTCCTTACTGCAGTGGCCATTTTCCTCCTTCCAAATTTTCCCACTTGTTGGGAAGATACATATTAGATGACAGCATGTATGAAGTGTTTTACTTCTGAAAAGTTAAATGCATACTCAGAAACTTCAATATCTTGAGATGTTTTCTTTTCTATTTTTTTCTTTGAAAAGTCACTGAGCAGTAATAACCATGATGGAATTTGGTTAATTATGAGACTTCCTTCTGGTCATGTCTTTACCCAGGAAGGAAAGAGCTATGGGTCACCTGCATGAAGTAGGTTTTGGTTATTCTGAGGAATATTTTACTCAAGGCAGCAATTTTCTCCATGACTAAAATCAGAGAAGCTATAGGGCTGATGAAAGCCTTTAAAAGGCTCTTTCTATTATCATAAAAATATCACAAAGAATTTATAGCATCAGAAAGAATTGTTGATGACTTAATAATAATCTTTATTTAGTAAGAAAAGTATTCTTAATGTTTCTTTAAAGATTTTATTTTAATCTTGAATTATCATTTGTATGTATGTATACATGTGTTCGAGTGTTGGTTGGTCTACTTAGGTGCAGAGCACTTGGAGACAGAATAGGGTGTTGGAGTCTCTTGCAACTAGAGTTATAGGCAGTTTTGAGTTGCTCTGATGTAGGTAATGGGAACAGAATTTATGTCCTCTGCAAAAGCAGCATGTGCTTTTAACTGCCGAGCCATCTCTCCAACCCCAACTATGTGTTTTTTAATATAATTTTGTTGGCTTGAAATAAGTTTTATACAAGCCAGTTACCTTGGAAAATGATCCAAGAACAAGTACTGGCAAAGGATCCCTCTTCCATATCCTGGGTAAAAGCCACCCCTTCCCAGGGGCTTAATGAGCCCAAATCATCCCTCACAGATTGGGTGCCTCTTGTCATCCCTGGGCAACTGCCACAGGGCTTGTAAGCATTTTGCACTCAGAAGTCTTCGCACTGTAAGACAATCTTTTCTTGTGTTTGTCTCTATTGGTGCTGCAGCCTGGGAAAGGTCTGAAGTCCCCACTTCTGCTCTTATATGGCAGGCCCCTGTGCTCTATTTCTGCCTGTCTACCTAGGACTCCAAGCCCTGCACTTAAGGCTCTTGCTCATCAGTAGCAAAGTAAACATCTACAACCAACAGAAAGAAGCCAGCCCTTCCCTGTGGGTGGTAGTTCTGTAGCTTTCTTCCTACTTAATTCCCCTCTCCCCAGTATGTCTATAATCCAGAAAGGCCTTGATTTTTTATTCTGAATTTACACACAGTCTTAGTGATCTAAAAGCCAACAGCATTTCCACTAAACATTTGTGATTATGAAAATTTTCTTCATGTTTAACCAAATGGAAATGCTATTTTGACAGACTTCCTTTCAACTGTGATTCTGAATTTCATGTTGTACAACTTAAAAATAGTTTCCAGGTTCTTTGGTAACTTTAAACTAGGTCTGATAATAAGTGAAGTTAATTAATATATTTCAATATTTCACCAGGTATCAAGATTATTTTAGTTTGACCTCATTGTTATCAGAATGTAGTCTTGAAGGAACTCTAGTTAGCACATAGTAAAAACACAGCCAGATATTGGAGAAAAGCTGGAGTGTAAGAAAGAGGAAACAGAACACAGTCAATTTTCACCCAGCCAACTTCTCAGGCCAAACAGGGTGTTATCTTCAAGGGTCCTCAACCTGACTAGTCATTTCTATAGAATAAATGAATCTCTGCCTTCTCCTGCCGTAAATATCTTCCCTGGGCAGCTGTTTCACTTCCTGTTTCAACTCTGTATCATAATCCTAGAGTTAGGATTAAAGGTGTGAGCTAGTGAGCTACTACTGCTTGACTGTTAGGCACTGAATTCACAGAAATCCATTCTAAGTGATAGGATTAATAGTGTGAGTCACCACTCTCTGACCTTCATGGCTTGACTATGGGTAATTCTGTTCTCTGATATTCCAGGCTGATTTTATTAAATATATCACCAAAGTGTAGAGCTTGTACCTTTGGGGGTTTGTATCTATCAGGCATTGCCCCTACAGGGGCATGGTCATGAGAACTACTGTAAACACTGGTGTGTGGTTGACAGTTCATAGTTTTCTGCCTTTTGGGTTTCTTTGGACAGTTGCTTGAGGACTGCAATCAGTCTCAGAAGTAAGATTTTACAAGAAATACCAAAGATAGGCACAATACCTTTGTATTCAAGCTATATAATCCAGGTATCCCTTATATAAAATGACTGCTTATTTTAGAATTATTTTAGAATTTTAAAATGAAACCTGAAAGAATGATCTGTAATAACTTGATTTGAACTGCTCAAACGTGGCTCAGGTTTAATGAGCTTGTTTATGAGATGGTCCCAAGTGGTCTGTATTTATATTTTTGGACTGTCAGTCAGTTCTCTCTGAATTGTGGAAGCTTTCTTTGTTCTGCAATGGTCTGTCTGTCTGGCAAATAAAGATGCTGTATAGAACTTCCTGCTGTAGACTGACTCTGTCATATCATTCATTTGTCATGGAAGAGACACAAATGCTGTCACTTTTAAAGTGTTTATGTCCACGATGTGTCTTATTTAGGGTTACTATTGCTCTGATAAAACATCATGACTAAAAGCAACTTGGACTTGTGAAGGAGAGGTTTGCTCACATTTCCATATAACGGTTTATTATTAAAAGCAGCAAGAGCAGGAACCTAGAGGCAGGAGCTGAAGCAGAGGCCACAGAGAAATGTTGTTTAACAGCTTGCTCCTCATGGCTCATTCACTCTGCTTTCTTATAGAACCCACAATTACCAGCCCAGGGATGGCATCACCCATAGCGGGCTGGGCCATCCATCTATCACTAATTAAGAAAATACCTTACAGCTGGACTTATGAAGACAATTTCCCAGTTGACGCTTCTTCTTTGATGACACTAGCTTATGGCGAATTGATGCAACACTGTCCAGTATATGCTATGTTGCTTCCTACATTACACACACACACACATACACTACACACACACACACACACACACACACACACACACACACACACACACACACACACACACACACACACACACTACATACACACATTTTAGTATCACTCTAACTCAACAGAAAACCTCTCAGCCACCATGGTTAGATGTTATTTAAATGTGCAAACCTCCTGGCAAATTTTGATATTTTGCTTTTCTAAATCAAATCTTAAATGATATTTTTTTCACTTAATGCTATCTTTGAAATTTACACAAAACCCCTAGAAAATCACAAAAGATTTATTCTTTTAAAATACCAAAAAAAAAAAAATCCCAAGAGATGTACAAGTGAGAGGGTGAGAGAAGGTAGAAGGAGATAGATGACAGGGGCACCAAAATATAGTTAAGTAAGAAGAATTATTTCTAGCATTGGTGACCAAAGTCCACAGGAATTTATTCAGTTTTAAAAAATAAATGAAAGAGTATGAAGTTTGTTAGCAGAAGGACGTAATGGATGTTTAAGGAGAAATAAATGCTCATTACCACAAGCCAGTCATTGCACTCTATATAGCAAATATTTACACTCCACCATATGGATCCAGGCAACTGCTACACCCCAATTAAATTGGTGCTAGACTCAAACCAGGCTTATTTATTTACTTATACAAGCTGACTTGTATGGGAAATATTGTCAGGTCAAAAGAAATTCGTGATCTTCCTTAAGCTGAATTTGTACGTACAAAATGATATCTACCTGGGGCTTTCAGTAACTACACACTGACAAGTGAACTGTAGTGACACCTGGTCATTTGGGAGACTGACATATTAAGATATTAAAGCCAAGGCCAGCCTAGGCAGCAAATAATGCTCTGAGGTGGTACTTCAAGACCCAGTAGCCTACTCTGCATAGGACCCTAAACAGTTCTGCTGTTTGTTTGTCCGTTATGTAAGCCATGACTTTGTATTTTTAATTTGAATCTAGGACCATTTTGGCCAGTGACTTCCATCTGGAGCTTCTCAACATAGACTCACAGGTTTCAAAATCTAGAGGTATTACAATCCATTTTTGTCTTCCTATGCCTCATTAGTGGGTGTGCCTCGTGTTCTTGCTAAATTCTAACTGTATGCTTTCTACAGTTAGGATTGTTATGTTAATATCCAAGGATGAGCAATATAAAAATTGTGTTTATTTATTTAAATTAGTGACATAAAAACTATTCTTCTTTGGAAAACAGTTATTAGCTTATATTGATATTTGCCTAAGCTTTTGGGGGGGGGTATTATTTTGTTTTACACTCACAACCACCAAAATTTCTAATTGGTTGCACTACATTTGTTGCAAACTTATACAAGAACCTTTACAAAGCAGAAATAAAGGGATGGGGACCAGAAGTGCAAGACTGCCGGCAGACACTTGTGATGTCTGGAAAAATGACCGTACAACAAGATGAGGAACATTGTAAATAGAGATTAGAATTAAGAAAACAACAGGTTGAAGGAAAGGAAACATTGTAAAGGAAAAGGTGCATGATACAGGAAGAGGAATAGACTAGAGAGAGTAAATTGGGCTTTTCCCGTGACAGGGAGAGAGGAAAAGGAAGTAGAGTATGAGAGAGAGAGACAGAGAAACAGGGGGGATATGTGAATATTATCCAAGAAAGTGCTTAGGAACAGGGACACACTGGTAACAGATTCTACCTCTTGGCATCCAAATAAGCTTCTTCACTGCTGAGAGCGGGGGGGGGGGGGGGGGGGGACTGGATAAATAGATGTCTCAGGACTGGGAAGTGTGAGATGAGCCTAAAACATGCTGTCATGCCAGAAAATGAGGAAGTCTTTGAATAATAAATGGGAGATGCCTGAAAGGCACAGACACTAGGAGTCTCGGGGGCAAAATCCAGTCAATCTAATAACCAAAACAATGACAGTGAAGAATTATAATTGCAGAGTAAGAAACCATGAAACATCCCAAACTTATGACTTTTGAGGTTCAGGAGATTATTTCTTAGACTAGATGTCAACTGCTGAATAAAATATACAAAAACAATCCTTTAGGCTCACCTGTTCTGCTTAGGAAAGCTTTACTGATAGAAAAGTACCTGGTGAGTAGATAGAAAACATTATGTCAGACAGATTGAAATTTATCTCCACACAAGATTACAAAAGAGAACAAAGATATATTTATAGGGGATATCATGACATAGCACCTTTATCACATGATCAAATTATTATTACAAGTTATGAGAAATATCAGTATCAGTTTGCAGAGTGATAAGGTGTCATGACAAGAAAATAATTCCACACCTGTCAATTATTCTGTGATGTTCTGATCAAACATGCCTGAGCTGGGTGTAATCATGGAGCACTCTATCCCAAACAGACTATTCTGCAAATAATCTATTTAACCAGATATTAGACTATTAACCAGCAATGTCAACAGTGTCAGGAAAGACTGAGATACTGTGTGAGGCAAGAGCTGCTGAGTGATGAGGGGCAAAGACAGAGCTCCTTAGTCCCGATTTTCTAGGAGAGCTGGCTACTATAGGAAGCAATTTGAATGTAACTTTTATATTATTCTTAAAATCATTTTTGTAGGTTGGTGTTTATTTCTAAATGTAAGTTTTAATGTTGTCTGCCCCTTCTTTTATTGCCAGTGAATAATAAATAATTTTTTGTATCTATAGGTAAATTTATACTTCACAGTATAGGCATGTCTGTGATACAAGTTGTTGCTGCTGATATGTAGGAAATAAATATAGATGGATAATGGATATACATAAGAGATACAGAAGACAGAGGCATAAAGAGGAAGGTAGGCAGATACATGTATAATGTATAGGTGATAAATAGATACAGACTGATGATAGGTAGAAAACTGATAATAGACATAGATGATAGATAGTAGAGCTTAGCCATCAGTTACACATACACTGTACAATACCACAAATATGATACATCCATGACTTAATATTCAGCTATATTTTATCTAACAAGTAAAAGATATTCACGACACACAAACATGACCATATTTTAACATAATGTAATCAATCTTCTGTCACTAAAACAGCACTACAAAACTACAGTTAATTTTGACTTGCAGAAGGTTAAATTAGTAAAATATTCTAGAAGAAAGGGCCTGTACGTTCTGCCCCTAATAGAAGACCTAATTGTAGCTGTTGACTACTGAGGGAGAGAGAGTCACTTTTCTTTGTGGGGGTGACCACTGATAAGTTTCCCATGCGCCAGTGAATAATCCCAAACCCATGGGCACATGGGCAGCACTGGTTGGATTCAATGTGTTTTATATATGTAAAAGGACATGAAGTTGAAAGAGAATTATGTTGAGAAACAGAGTGTGTTGAAAGGAGAATGTGGAAAGATGGATATAATCAAGATACATTGCTTGAAAATTGTAAATAATAAAAAAATGAAGTATAAATCTCTTTTTTAAGACAAGCTGAACAGTAAATGGGAAGTACAAAAGCTATGTCTTAATAAGTCATATGTACACTTGGTACCAGTTTTTCAAAAAGTAACTCCCAAGGAGGGGTGGTTTTTGGACAGTATAACCTTTAATTTTAAAAAGAATAATATGCATGGGTAAGTCTTTAACTCCTTGACTGGACCCCTCCTAGAGCTATCTCCAGCCCCTGACTTTCAAGGCTGCTGCCTGTGGCCCACTGATACCCACATCCAGTGCCTTTCCTATGCCCCATTCTTCTTCACAGCCTGAAAGAGCAAAGCAGACCCTGGTATACCGTTCCCTGTTCTTTCCAGGGCGGGTTACCTGCATGCTGTGCTCTCTGCTGCAATATATCTTCTTGCCCTGTCATTTTTATTTCTAAATGTCCTGTCTAAAATATAAAAGCCTGAGTACAAACCTCAGATAATTTTGTAAACACATTAATGAAATTATCTCTATAACAAATCCCCAGGTAATAAAGGCCTATATAATGTGACCCAAACCTGGGCACAGCAGCTTGACCACAGTACCTTCATGGATGCTCCTTTTGTTCCTAAGTCTTTGACTTCCCTCCACCAAAAACTCTGCTTTCTGGTGAACAGTTTTCATGGTGTAAAGATGGTCAGTACCTTTTGAAGAAAAGAGTCATTCTGTGGTACAGCAATGCAGAATAACAACTTGGCAGGGTGTACATACACTAAAGACCATAGTTCATCTGTGACAGTGGTTTTGAACCTGCTCACAGTAAAATCAAGTTTGGTGCTTCAGCCCACCCATAAAGAAAGATATTTGTGATTTAATATTATTTATAATCAATATTTTCATTACCCCACCCCAAACACCTTTCTAAAATGATTCTGGATATTGGTGTCAGGCGTGAATAGATCTAATGGCTGAAGAGGCAGAAGCAAGAGACCCTTGTGCTTATGTCTGGATTTGTTTACAGGTCTTGATAGCTCAGACTTGAGAGTTTGGCAATCCCATATTAAAAGGGTTGAAAGAAGTCTTTATATGTAATTCAATCATTTGAGCCCTGAGCCTAGCTCACAGGCCTGAATATTTATTTTCATATCTTGGCCCAAGGTTAGCTCATTTCCATAGATGTGGCAATGACTTATTTATTCTTCAGAGCCCGACTCTGTATAATTCATTATGCTTTAGCAGAGAGACAGCGCCTGAACAAGCATTCACAGGGAAACCCAAAAGAAATTTCACACAGAGCCTCTACAGAAGGCCTCAAGATGCAAGTGTCTCTGCAAAGGATTTAAGAAAGGAGGCTCCCAGGCAGGGCCTCCTGATGAGCTCATGACATTTCTGGGGAGGGGTGGAAATGTGCAGGCAGGCAGCACCCAGAGTACTTCCAGGAAATCAGTCCAGAGTAAAGTTGGGAAGCTGGACTCCTGGATATCTTGCTCCAGACGGGCCTCCCTGAATGCCAGGACAAATGGCCACAGCCAGGTTCCTGCTGCCCACTCTGACTTGGCCACATTCCTTCTCTTTCCTGCCTTACTTGATTTTAGCCCAGCGAGGCATTCATTACCATACTTTTTCATGTTCTCCATTTTTAAGAACATTTAAATCAGCTGCTGCCTTAACACAGAGGAGGAGTTCTGTCATCCACATTCAGACCTCTAAGAAAACAGAAAGGGAAATTTCGGAATTCATGCAGCAACTCATAGATCAGGACAGGAAGGCTAGATTCAGGATAGGCAGCGCTTGTCTGCTCAATACTGCAGGAATAGGACCACAAGGATATGTATGCTCCTTTATTTAGGTCCTGCACAGCAATGGCAGCGAGCAGTGGTGGTGGCAGAGGAGCAACACTAAGTACTGGCCATGTAGGGCTCCCACCAGTGTAGAAAGACACCATCATAATCATCACTATAAAGTACAAATGCGTCTCCAAAACAAAGAAGACAAAGTAACTATTACTCACTGATGATTTTTGTTACTATATACATATTGAGAATTCCCAAATGTCACCGACACCTAGTGCCAATGCGGTAGTTAGTTATCCCACAGATGTCTCAAATACCCCACAGGTTTTTTCTGCTCCAGGAGTTGTAACAAAAAAACAAAAAAACAAAAAACAAAAAACAAAAAAGCTAGATCTTGGGGAGCTGCCATGATCTTGCTCTCTCCTCCACTTCTACCTCACCACCAGATCCTTGTGAATGGATGACTCTCTGGGATGAGCCTTCACTAGACCAGGTAAACTGATACACTTCCTCTCTATTGAACCTACAGCTTTTGAGGTCGTCAAGACTGCCTGAACAGACACTTTTCCTTCTTATTTTCCTAATACCTTCTGATGTGCCCTTTGCCTGGGCCTCTCCTGTCTTCCATCTCACCCTCTTTACCCAGCTTAGACAACTTCCCACTTTCCCATGCCCCACCCTCACACCAGGCCTATATTGACAGCTGAGATTGTTTTTATCCCATCAGAAAGACCTGGTTTTCCTAACTTGATCCCCAAACAAGTCCAGTATACATCAGCCACCTGACCGAACTGAGGTCCTGTCCTGCCACCAACTCAAATGATGTATAATTATATGCAGCATTCTGTAATATTCAGAGGCATTCATTAATCCATAGCTATATATTTGATGTTGGACTTCTTTGGTTATTGTCTCTTTCCACAGCCCCTTTACTATATAGTTTTCTCAACTATAGCATAGCACAGTGCCTGGTATATACCTTGAACTCACAGTATAGGATAACCACATTCACGAATAACACAAAGATGCTGTTATAAATGCATGAAAACATGCTGAAGTCTAGAGCATGATTCTAAGTGGTATTGCATTAGGTTTAAATACATGTTCTTAAAAGAGGTTCTATATATTCTAAAGATAAGGAAGCAAAAGGAATAAATGTGTAACATGTAGTAATAATGTCTATTAGTTTTCCACAGAATTCTGGCTTTATTTTGTGTAGTGTTATCCTGATGCCAGTGTGCCACAGAGAACAACTTAAAAAATAATATGAAAGTTTTAGTTCTTTCAAGAATGTGTAAAGGGTCAGGTAGATTGACTATCTGATTCATGTTCATGTAACTTGAACATCACTTCTGAACCTGTAGAGAAGTCTTGATGGCAGAGTAGAAACTGGCAACCTCAGGATGATCAACTCACCAAAAGTGGCACAGAGTTGCTCAAGCCATCACTTTCCTATCATGTATATTCTGTGCTGTAGAAGTGATGCATTGTACAAACCTATATCTTTTGGCTGCTCCATAGAATTTCTGATGTTGAAAAGATGCATAGTCCCTACAAGGCAGGTGAGCCATGGCAGGTTAAGTAGACAGGCAGGTGATAACAGTAGGAAACACCTACTGGGAACAGCGGCCCTCAGAGTTTAATAGTTATGGGAGCTACCAGTCACTATCAAAATGGATACAGTCACATAAAAGACATATGGTGTCATCTAAGGATTTGAGTTAAAGATAGCTTTGCAGCAAGTAAAACAACTTCCTCTTACCACACCTGGTTTTCAGGAAAGCAGTCTCTCTTTGTTAGAGTTTCTATTGCTATATTGGAACACTATGACCAAAGGCAAGTTGGGGAGGAGTTTATTTCAGCTTATACTTTCAGGTAACAGTCCATCACTGAAGGAAGGCGGGGAAGGAATTCGAACAAGGCCAGAACCGGGAGGGGAGGCAGAAGCTCATGCGGAGGCCATGGAGGTGTGCTGTTTACTGGCTTTCTCATTATGGCTTGCTCAGCCTGCTTTCTTATTGAACCCAGGACCACCAGTCCAGGGATGGCACCACCCACAATGGATTGGGCCTTCCCCCATCAATCAATAATTTTAAAAATGCCCTACAGCTGGATCTTGTAGAGGTATTTTATTATTTGTGTCTCTCTCTTTCAGATAACTCTATCTTGTGACATGCTGACATAAAACTAGCCAGAACACAGCCCCACAATTACATTACTAAAAGAACTTCAGGGCCCATCAAACTGCCTTCTAATATTATCTTTATATTTATACCGCATCATATGCATTCTCAGCCTTGGTCAATGAAGCTTCTGTTTGCAATTGGTCAACGGCAGAGAGTACCCGACTCTGCAACAATCTGCCTTAAATGGGACATCTATATTACGCCCCTCCAGAACTATTGACAGTTAATGGCAGCTTTGGAAAGCAGTATCACTTTCTTCAGTGGTGCATTGATAAGTTGTCCATCAATTCTTGCTCCTGCAAAAACCCTGTTTGAACTCAGTGAAACATACACACACAAAGTAGCAAAGAGACTTGGATAAAAGAAGGGTTTCATCAGGAGGAATAAAAAATGGTGATACGGAAATAGGAGTAAAAAAATTAAATATATATATATATATATATGAATAAAAAATAAATTGAAAGAAAAAAGAAAGCAGAATAGAAAAAGAAAAAAAAGAAAGAAACCTATATTTACTCAGCTCTCTAGCCATTGGGTACAAGTAAGAGACCATAACTAAGCTGACATCCACCCTGACTGACCCTAGCCTTGAGCTGTGATTATACCCACCATTAATTTTTAGAAGAAAAGTGGGGTGTCAGGATAACTGCACACACTTGCCTTCTGCCATTTCTTGAAAGAGTACACAATTAATTTCTACATTGTGTCATCCAAATTGTTGTGCTACCCCCTAAAGCCTAAGTCAACAGCACACATACCACAGCTGTGCCTTGAGTGGTTGCATGCCTAATTACTCTATTGTTGCATCCATCAGGCTGGTCACTGTTGGGACAAAGTACCAGACAGAACAACTTAAAACTTTTAGTTCATAGTTATTGACTCTGTAGACTCTTGGCATTTTGCAAGTTAAAACATCATGGTGATAGGAAGTAGGAGACAGACCAAGTATAACTTCCAGAGACAAGTCCCCAGTGGCCTACTTTCTCCAACTAGGCACACATCCTAAAATTTCCACCATCTCTCACAGAAGCTCTGCCAGTTGTTGATCAAGTGTTTGATACACTGGCCAAAAGAAACATTTTATATTCTAACCACAACAGACAATTTGCAGATACAGCCTCTCTGCTCTGTCTGGTCAGAGGAAGTGATGGTCAATGACCCACGCATTATTATTCTAAGCTTGAAGAGAAATATTCAAAGCCAGTGTAAAAGATACAAGTATCTAATGTGGAGGCTAGAGAGATGGATCAGTGCCTGCAAACCCAGCCCTAGAAGGATTCAATTTCTCTGGCCTCCCCAGACACTTCTACTCACCTGCATAGACGCTCACACATACATATTATTAGAAATAATAAAAATATTTTAAAAAACTAACAAGAATTGTCTTATGGTGTAAAATGATAATCATTGAGAACAGTAAATATTATCTGAGAATAATCCATTTTCAAGACCACACATTACTCTAAGGTGGTCTCCAAAATGCTCACTATTGTTAAGGTAATAGTTTGCTAGGATGTGAGACAGCATGAGGCCTTAGTGGGAGAGGAGCTGGGTTCAGATCTTACTGTTGTCTATCTGGCAGCTATATGGGAATGCTCATTTCTGTGTCTGTAAAACATGGAGAACATATGAGGACAATATAAAACTTAAACAACATTAAAAGTCCCACAGTCTTGCCAACCCAGCCACAAAAACTTTTCCTGCCTATAAAATGTGCCGGGGTAAACATGGCGTAGAAATTGTGGGAGTGGCCAACTAATGACTTCTCCATCTTGGGACCCACACTGTGAAAGAGAGCTCACCCCTGGCACTGTCTGAAGAACCAGGACCCAAAGATAGGACAGGAGACCTAGAAATAGAAGCAAAAACATCAATGAAATGAATGATTCCTAATGATATTTTGCTATGCACATCGATTGGAGCCTAGCCTAAAGGGTATCAAAGAAACTGATGGAAACATATGCAGACCTATAGCCAAATATTAGGTGTAACTTGGGGAATTCTGTGGAAGAGGGGAGGAAGGATTGTAGGATCCAGAGAGGTAAAGGATACTACAAGAAAACCCACATAGACAACTAACTTGTACTCATAGGGGCTCAGAGAATGAGTTAACAACCAGAAAGCCAGAATAGGACTGACATGGGTATTCTGCCTGTATGTGAAAGATGAGCACAGTGGGAGCAGGAGATATCTCTGACTGTGTTGTCTGATTTGGGGCTCTATCCCTCATACTGGGTGTCCATGCCCAGCCTTATTAGAAGAGGAGCTGCCTAGTCTCACTGAAACTTGATGTTCCATGACTGGTTGATATCCATGGGAGACCTGTCCTTTTCTGAAGGGAAATGAAGGAGGAGTGGATGGGGTGGGGGGTGGAAGCAGAGGTACTGAGAGGAGAAGAGGGAGGGGGAACTGCAGTTGGGATGTAAAAACAAACAAACAAGCAAATAAATAAATAAATACAAAAAGTTCCACAGTCCTTAACAATTTAAACACTTTAAAATTTTAATCTCTTTAAAATATCCAGTATCTCTAAAACATCCAAAATATCTCTGAAATTCTCTCCAAAAGTCTCTCCAAAAATCTGTACTATGTTTAAAGTATCAAACTTTCTAAGTTATATACTTTCTTATTCCAAAAGAGAAGAATCAGGGCACAGTCATAATCAGATCAAAGCAAAACCAAAGGTCAACAGTATGAAGCTCAGTGTGAAAATTCTGGACTCATAATCTCCTAGGCTCCAAGAGCACGTAGCACTAGTAGGCTCAGCCCAGCTCTGCTCCATGATGGCTGCTGTCCTTGGCAGTTGTTCCATGATACTTGCATCTCCAAAATATTCGAATCTCTGCTGCAACTGGGCTGCACCTTCCCCCATAGCCCCTCCTGTACTCTGTAGAGGGACTCTAGCCATGCCATACAGTGCCAAACTTCAGTTGTTCTCTAAGACCCCTTTATGCCTTCAAAGTCAACATTACCTGGATGGCTCTTACACTACCAAGTTTGGCTGCCACATGATGCTCAGTCTTGGCCTCCTCTGGACCACAGTTTCCGTGTGCTGACTCTTGGGGAATAGCCTCAGATTTATTGAATTACAGTGATCTCCTTGTAATCACCACTAGTTTCTCAGCTAACCAGCATCAATTGTCCCAGTAGAGCAAAGGGTTTACTTCAGTGTTGCTGGTCTCATATTAATCATGGCTAATTGCTCATCTTCAACTGACCAGAACCATGATTCTTAATTAGAAGTATCAAATGAACCGAATAGAGTCTTTGCTGCCTCCTGAAACTTTACAAGCCAGACCTCTGCACTGCTCTCAGGCTTTTCCTCCAAGGTCCCACAACAGCTCACCATGCCCTGAGCACTCAGTGGCTTTTCTAGCCTGATCATCACACTTCAAATATTCACTGCCTTTTCTAGCCCAAATTTCCCAAGTCTTTCTATTGTTCTTCACAAAATATTGTTAGCGTTCTGACCCACTTCCTGGACCTGGCCTGTCCAGTATCATGCTGACTTTAACCTCCCTTAAAAACGAAACAAAACAAAACTCCTTTTCCTTTGCCCTCTCTCTACCCTCCTGCCAGAGGCTGCATGCACCTCTGCCTTTCTCTCTCTCTCTCTCTCTCTCTCTCTCTCTCTCTCTCTCTCTCTCTCTCTCTCTCTCTCTCTCTCTCTCTCTCTTCCTCTCTCTTCCCTCTTCCCCCCTCACTTTAATAAGGTGAGTGCAGCCTAAAAGATGTGTCTCTTATGAATATCTTGATATAGGAAGCCAATGTGAGCTTGGAATGAGACTGGTGCTAGGGAAACCTCCAAGAACTCACAGGATGTCCTTGGCTAGGTCTCCAGTCAACAGTGGAGGGGGTGCCTAAACAGGTATTTCCCTATAATCACATGAATAACCACCCTAAGTGTCATCACAGAACCTACATCCAACAATGAACAGAAGTGGAGGCGGAGATCCATGGCTGAGCACTGGGCAGAGCTCCTGGTCCAGCTGGAGAGCAGGCAGAGAAGTTTGTATGAGCAAGGAGATAGGGATTATGAGAAGGAGTCCCAAGAGGTGGCTAGCTTGGACTCTGGGGAGCTCACTGAATCAAGAATAGCCACTGGGGAATTATCAATTATAGGGAAAAGAAACTAGACCCTCCAAGGGTATGTGACTGTGGATTGGCATGGGCGGTATGTAGAGCCTTTAGGGGTGGGATCAGACTGTGTTCCTGTGCATGGGCTGGCACCTTGGAGCCCATTCCCTTCAGAGGAACACCTAACCCAGTATTGATATTGGGATGAGGAAATTGGACCTGACTGAGGTGGATGCACTAGGCTGAGCTGACCCACCTTGAGACTTCCTGCCCTTTTGGAAAAGGGGATAGGGAATGGGGTGGGGCGAAGCTGAAGGCGGACTAGGAGGGAAGGGAGGGCAAGCAGGGGGATACATAGAATAAAAGACCACTTTTAAATAAATAATTTTTTTAATGTATCTCTTTTGCAGCTCTTACCTACACCAACCATTGCCCGCTTTATAGCCTATCTTACTTACCCACCATGGGGTTCCCTAGCTTCCATTCATCAGGTACTCTCTGCCATATTACCACAAATATGCTGAGATCTGTCATAGCAATACATCATACACCTACATCAGTTTGTTCTATTGCTGTGGTAAATTACCATAAGCATAAACAATTTGGGAATAGTGGATTATTTCACCTTACAGTAGTTAATCATCCAAAGAAGTCAGGGTCAGAACTCAAGGTAGGAACCTAGAGACAGGAGCAAATGAAGACATGAGGAGTGCTACCTTCTAGCTTTCTCTTTATGCCTTTCTAAGCCTGCTTTCTTACAGAAGCCAGAACCACCAGCCCAGGGGTGGCACCTCCCAGGATGAGCTGCCCCCCACGTCAATCATCAATCAAGCCAGCGGCCAGTCTGTCATAGACATTTTCCCAAAAGAGGCCCCTTCTTCCAAAATGATTCTAGCTGATGTCAATAAAACTAGTCAGTGCAGTGAAAATGGCCAACACTTTAATTTCCAGGGGCAACTTCTGGAGAAAACACCGATAGTAGAATTCCAATCTGTGTCCTTCGTCACAGCAGACTACTGCCCTGTGTTAACTTACTACTACTTGAGCCTCCAGGCAGGCCCACTCACTGTGTGAGAGAGACTGAACTCAAGCTCTCAGAGAGACAAAAGTATTCCTGGGAGCCACTTCCCTGCCATGTCACTGAGGGAGTGCAAAGTGAAAACACAATTGGTCCTGAGAAATTTGCTGATTGTTGAAGGCTGGAATCTTGTTTCTGTTCCCTGCAAGTTAAACTAAAGACGCCCAGTGACTGACTGGGTAAGCACCACACTGCAGAGTTGGCATCTTAAAAAAAAAAATCTTCAAGAAAAAAATAAATGATTTTTGCTGTTGTAAAGCACACTCATTTCACTTGCAAAAGGAAAGGATGACGAAGACAAGGGACAAGAAAGGTGGCTTTAGATTTGGATTTCCTGATTCTGGGAGTACAGTGTCTTCCGTTCAGCTCCCCCTTCCTCGCAGGGTGTCTGGGACTGTACCCATCTTCTCTTCCATGTATCTAATGCTTCTCAGGGAAGTCCCACTCTGCAGAGCTTTCCAGACCCTGCCTTAGGGGCCACAGTAGGAGCAAACCCTTCTCACACAGTAACACATAGACACAAAGGATGCCATAGAAATCTGTTTATTTTTATAGTATTGCTTCCTTACTTCCTCAAAAACAACATTCAAACCACTTACTTCATCAGATGGGACAGAAGCCTCGAACATAATTTCATTTTAACTGTTTATACCATCATTTATCTTTCATCTATTTCTAAGTTTGAGAAATTCTCAGACAAGAACCTGTGCATTCACTTTACTTTGTGTCATAGTTTTATGCACTCTACCCAGCCACAGTTCTGTAGAACTGAAATGTGGAGGGCACTCAAGGCTTCTGCACCTCTAGAAATAGTCTAAAATCAGAAGCAGAAGACCTTACAAAGTGTGTAGGAAGTCCCTTCTCAGAGATGACTGAGCTATTTGGCATATGGAATGAGCCTCTGCTTCTTAGATGTCAGACCAACAGAAACCCTGGCCCCGGAGGCTGCAAGGAATGTGGAAGTCTATTAGGTTCAGATATCATCTGTTCATTCATTCCTGTGATGCATGGTGGAGTCAAGATGGAAAAGGCAGGAAAGTCAATCAGCACACAGGATGGGGGTAGACAGATGGGTGGCAGGAGAAGTGGGACAGCGGTCCAGTCCTGTCTGCTTTCTGAAGGTCCAGCTACCAGCAGTCAATTATTCTAAAAATTTTAATTAAAAAAATTCCAGAAATAAAGCCATCCAAAAACTTTAGTGCTTGGCTTGCACATGAAAATAGGAACTTGATTCCTTGAGCCTACATTTTAAAAATGTCAAGTATGGTCATGTGCTCTTCAAATCTCAAAGCTGGGGATACAGAGATATATGGACCCTTGAGACTCCCTATCCAGGAAACCTAGTTTGGTTTGTGAATTTCAGGCAAATTCTGTATCAGAAATACAAAAAGTGGACAGACCCTGAGGAAAATATCCAACATTGTTTTTTGGCCTACACACACATATACCTGGAACCACACAGCATATGTACCTGCATGAATATATACATACTTACACACCTATAGACAAAAATATATCTTTCTGAGTATATAATTAAATCTCTTGTGTCTGGCCCCACCCTCTCATCTACTCACTTACGATGCATCCTATTATCTAGTGTGCCCACCTTGTATGCACTCCTGGCCTGTTATGCACTTAATAAATATAATCAGTTACCTGATGTCTTCTGATAGCTCTTATTTTACTCAGTTATAAGTACCTGAGTATAGATGCTGGTTGTTTGACCATGCCAAAAAGAAGTTATCAGAATGTCCATTAAGAGAAAAAGTAAGAGCTTACCACAGAAGTCAGAAAACAAACCCACAAGGTAAGCAGTATTATCCAGTTCCAAGCTAGTACTGGTCTTGGAACACAGCCTGTGGGTAAGGGGCACTGCTGCTTCACTGGGGCCTGCAGAGCACCCATAAGTTCAGCCAAAAGCTATAGAGTACCAGGCCTGTATTCACTCAGGAACATCTACATAAATGATGTCAATGTGACTGCTCCCACATCAGACCCTGCATGGTTTGTGCCTGGCTGCACAGTGCTATTCCAGCAGGATGGATTATATTTGGTTTCAACTTTCATATTCAACTACCACTTTTTCCCTCTTCCGTGAGCAGCCACCCTCCCAGAATACCAACTTGGTAGCATTATGAAGCCACGTTTTCCCTTCAGTTCTCATTTCCAATTCATCTTTGTTATCCAACCTGAATCAGGAGTTCCTTTTGACAATGGCTTAACCTTTTCATCCTATAGCTGCCTGGGTGGTTCAAGGACTCTCCAGTTAGTGCCCAATAGGTATCCTGGGAGGAAGAAAGGACACAGTTCTGGCCTTGAACCAGTGCTCCTCACATTAGACCTAGCAGATTTTATCTATAGGATCAAGTCTGAATTTGTTTGATTGTCGGAATTATCCAATGATACAATTTACTCTTTGCTGGATTGTGATGGACAAAACAAATTTTGCAGAAAATATGTTATAAGGTAATGACGATTTTCTTAAACACCACCTTGTTTAAGCCAGTTCACCAAAGCTATTTTACAGAAGCTACCTCCTCCTGGCAAAAGCTTCTGTGGTATTTTCTTGCAAGGCACTGGAGTTCTTATGGGGTCCTGCTCTTACTACAAGCCACTCTTGCAAAAACCAGTAAACCCTGGTCTGAAGTCCTCATACTCTGCATGCTTACTCTTAAGTCACTGCTACCCCTTTCAAGCATACCTGTGTGAAGTGTATGTTTTGGGCATAGTCTTTTCTAAGGATATTTTCCTGCCCTTCAGATGGTATTTACCTCTCCACAGATACAGTAATTTCAATTTGCCAGGCCTTATTTCATTGTAAAAACAAGTGATGGATTTCACTGCCCCAGGTTTATAGATGGAAACACATAGACTTTCTTTAACCACCAACCAGTCGCCAATCAATACACAGAGACTTGTGATCGATACTGAATGCTTGGCCTTAATTTATGCTTGCTCCATTAGCTTTTATAACTTTATTTAGTTTAACCTGTTTCTCTTCATTTATGTTTTGCCTCTGGACTTCTTGTCTTTTATTCTATATTTCCTACTTTCTTGCTCTCTCTATGTATGTCTGACTCCAGCCATTTCCTTCTCTCTCTCCCTTATTCTCTCTTCATTTTCAGCCTAAATTCCTCCTTTTACTTATTCTCTCTGCCTTCCAGCCCTGCCTATACTTCTATGGCCCAGCTATTTGCCATTTTGCCACTCAGATGCCTTAGGCAGACAAAGCAACACATCTTTATATCATTAAGCAAATATAGCATAAACAAATGCAACACACCTTTACATAGTTAAAGTAATATTCCACAACATATGCACACACAAAAAAAAATCAAGTTCTCTAATAAGCAGGTAATAGAAGAGATTTGGCAGTACCCACTGCCCCATATCCAGCCTGAGCATGGGCTATCAGGCTCTGCTGCATAAGTGAGGATGTTCTCAGAGCCATGTAGTGTATTCTTTTTCAATTGCTTTTTACATCTGTTCCTTGAAGAAAAAAGTAACCAAACGTCTTAGGTAAGCTCTGTAATGAGAACATAGCAGTTGTCACAGCAAATGAAATGAAATTATGTTACCAGATCTCATTGGGGGTTACATGTGGGCATCTACTAATGAATTAATTTATAAATAGCTAAATGAGATCTATCCACCTTTATGCCATAGCAATGAAACTATCGAAAGTTACAATGCACTGAATTTGATGGAATGGAGTGAGAGCTTCGCATAGAAAATTTCTTTGAAGAAAAAACTGAGGACTGTAGTGTGTGACAGATGTACCTGGTAGTGTTAAAATTTCTCGAAACAATCCTTGCTAAATAAACATGTGTCTATGTATGTGTGTTGTGTTGTGTGTGTATAGGTGTATGTACATGGTGTGGTATGGGCATGTATGTATGCACTGTGTGTGTGTGTGTGTGTGTGTGTGTATGAATGAATGTAATATGTGTGTATTTGTGTATGTTGTATGTGCCTGTGTTTATGATATGTGTGTATAGTATGTGCATATGTGAATGTGATGTCTGTGTGGTGTATGCATGAATGTTTGTGTTCATGGATGATTTGTGTGTGTGTGTGTGATGTGGGGCATGTGTATGTATGTACGGTGTGAGGTATGTGTATGTGTGTGTATATATACCTTATGCACACTTGTAGCTCCTACAAAACCCTTAAAGCAATATCTGTTCCAGGACTGTATGAGTGTATATGTTTCCATGGCAAAGATTTTTGATTTGTCATGAAAACTTTACTCATGGCTTTAATGTTTGGAATTTAGTATTTAATTAGAATTTTGGGGGCATAACATTAAAGATATGTGAATATGTGCACAATCTTCTTTTATTATTCT
Source organism: Phyllotis vaccarum (assembly GCA_033318265.1). Taxonomy (NCBI): domain Eukaryota; kingdom Metazoa; phylum Chordata; class Mammalia; order Rodentia; family Cricetidae; genus Phyllotis; species Phyllotis vaccarum. The sequence goes on from JARWLC010000002.1 coordinate 181,181,219, forward strand.
TTTTAGACTTCTTTTTTAATATTTCCTGAATTTAGACATAAACTTAATATTGGAAATTATCAGAGTAAAGAGGAATCCTGAATAAGTGAGCCTGAATGAGAACTTGTGTAAAATAGATCTTTGTTGTGTTTTCCACATAGCATGCATTTGAAGGAAGCAGGGAGTTGAAACTATTTCCCATTATCAACTGAGAAAACTGCTCTTACTACCTACAAAACAGAAGTCCCTGACAATGAGAACTTTGCATATTTTTAACATCTATTATTCCCCCATCTCGTCTTGCCACCACCCAACAAGACCATTCAGAATATACAGAAGCTACTGAAAGCTGAATACCATTCAAATGCTTGTAAACTAGGGGCCAGAAAAATGGCTTAGCAGGTAAAAACAAACATCAAACCAAACCAAACCATGCACATAGCACACAGGCCTCTCGATCTGAGTTTGGCATCATGAACCCACAGTGAATGAAGAGAATTGACTTTCCAAAGTTATCCTCTGATACCTCTGCCCCCCTCAATGCAAATAATAACAGTAACACAATAACACAAATAAGATAAAAAAGAATTGTAACTTTGTAAAGGTAAATAAGATTGGGATTACAAGAACAGCAATCAGTACAATAGAAGAAAACAAAATCTCAAGGTTCAGAAACTTAGATTTGAACATTGAGATGTATAAAATATCAAGCAAGAATACAGCCCCCAGAATGCCAAATCAGGTACCTCACTCCTAAGACCACACACCATGCCCCACGATTTGTGTACCTGATTCTAGGAAAGAGGCAGGACTGTGGAAAGGCTAGGCACAGTCACACAAAATAGGAAGAACAGTAAGCAGATGATTGCTTCAGGGAAGAACAGCATTGCAAAACATGTCTGAAGCCAACCATTTCCTACCCTGTCTTATAATATCCACCAAAGTAAAACTGATATGGGTAACAACAGCCTGGACAGAAGGAAACTGGTAAGTTGTATATAGAAGACTTCACACAAGAATGCAGGAATTGATGTATACATTTTAGTCTGTCACTAAAGGAGCATTTAATTTAAATGGTGCAATGAAAAAGATTAAAATCTCCATCATCTAAAATTAATTTTCTAAAAGAATTTACATATCATGTGTATAAATAACTGGTGTTTTGTCTGGTAACAACCCCATTTTCTATACAATGAGGGAAAAACTCTGTAATTCTGTAATTCTGATACCTTGGAAGCTGCTCATCATTGTTTAGAGTTTTATGCTCATGTCCATAAGTTGGCTGGAAGCAATCTTCAGTGCATGTTTACCACATGCCTGGCTATGCTACATATTTTTAAAGGAATTATGAAAGTGGAATAGGTACTTGTACTGCTCCCAGATGACTAACAAAACTGGGGCTTAAACAAGTTTATTAAGATGTTCTGAGATCAAAGAAGGATAGCGTCAAAATGCAAAGCCATGTACTTACTGCTAGCTTCAAGGCCCATGCATGCCAGATGAAGCTGCAAAAGACAGGAAGCCAAACTAGGAAGCCAAGATAACTTGCAAACATACTGATTCCCATGAGAAAGACAAGCTGGTTGTGGTATTAAGTTCCAAACAAATTTTTTCTCTGCTGACATTTTGAACTTAAGATAATTCCCACCTATCATTATACCCTGAGTCCTAGTCCCAAAGATTTAGATCCCTTTAGCAAAAGTCATTTTACAAAAGAGAAGACCCTTCTCATTTGTTCCAAAATTTCAAAAAATAAAAAGATAAATAGCTATAATCTGGTTTATTTCACTTCAAATCTGTTTCATACGGGCACCAATATACTCCGGAGGGCCCTGGGGCTTGCCAGAAAGAAATCCAAACTTATGTTTCCAGTGGAGGAGAAGAAGAGGCTGTGGGAAAGCCTGCCTCACATCACTGCATGCTCGTGATAGATGTTGCTGCTCAGATTATAGTTCAAAGCTTTGGTATTTAGAGACTGACTTACCAAAATCCTTAGAGAGATGGTCATCTTCTGCAAGCTTAGGGCACTGGTCACTATAGAACATAAAGCTGTTCTTATAGATGTGTAACCACGAAGCTATGGAGAACAAAGACTGCAGAGCCTGCTTAGACTCAAATCCAGTGTTTGAACCCACTTCTGAACCAGATGTTACAGGAGCTTAAAACTCACTTTTGGCTGTTTCTAAATTTTGTTTTTCTCTGGGAAAGGGTGAAAAAGAAAGGGAAGTATTGAAGAATGAGTACTGCACAGGTTCTCATCAGCTGTTCTTCACCATGGGAAAGTCATTAGTTTACACTTAATTAAATGGTGGTCCTTCCAGAAAGTTCCTGGAAAAACATTGGGGGGGGGGAGCAGGCTCCAGGGACTTTGGTCCCAGACATGGATCTATCACATCTTAGAACCACTAATATTCGGCTGTGAGTTTCAGAGGCAGTTCCTCACTTACTCTTCCTTTAAAATTTTTTTAAATCTTGTAGCATAATTATATTATTTCTCTTTATTCCCCCCCCATCAAAGTCCTTATCAAAGTATAATGATGCCCCTTATCTGTTTCACTAATTGTTAGTCTTAACTTTGTTTGAGAGGCATGAGCAACATGCTAAAGTTCAGGGAAGTGAGGAATTTTGAGATCTCAAGCTTCTGGGCAATGTAAACTTTAATGAAGATTGAAAGAAAAAATCCTGATCTGAGACAGTTTGCCAAGGCCACTATCACAAAAAATTTAAAAGAAGCTGGCTTGGTTTCAAGTCACAGTTAGTTTCAAGCAAGTAAGATAAAACAGGTAAAAGGTAGGAATAGATGCCACAGTTCCTGCAGCTTTGCACTGCCTCACTTGGAGGGCTGTCATCTTTGGTGCATCTGTAGAAGAATTTCCACGTCTTAGGTCATGCTGGTAATTATACAATACTTGGGCATTTCTTCTCAGTCTGTGACAGTTTTAACAGTGGACCTATAGAGAGAATCTTAGAGCCTCACCCACTGAAATGCTTGAAGACACATTCTAGACTTGGAAGAAATAATGATAGCAAATAGGCTATCAGCACTAGTTGCCGTACGTTTTATTCTTTATTCTTATAATCTAATAGTCATTTATCCTGCAGGCTAACAAATTTTGAACTGAATGGACATATTTTAAGCTTATTAGCAAAGGACTAGGCAGATAATGCACCATCTCCCTTGCCCCATATACAGGGACTAGTGTAGTCCTCAATATTATTAGCTTTCAGACTGTTCTTCCCTAGATAATCCAACCATTTGGTTTTCACTCTATTTGTATTTTTGGGCCTCCTGGATACAGTACCGTGCCCCCCCCTTACCTCTCCTTTCCCTTCCCTTCCTCACATGGTCTGATAATATACACTCTGGACTTTCTCAGAGGTCCCTGCCTCTGGCTATGTTTTCCCACGTATCTACAATAAACCTGCTTTTTAACTGCTGCTCTTGTTTCTCTGGACTTTTATGCCCTCTCCATGTGGCTCCTGCCAGATGCTTTGCCTCTGGCCTCTACACCTACACGGACACCTCTCTTTTCTCCTGCTGCCCCCCACTCCTGAGCCCCACTTCTGGGGCTCTCTTGGGAGCTACAGTCCCACCGGTGGCAGGCTGGAACATTTTTCATTCTTTCTTCCAACTTGGACCTCTTTAAATTTCTCTCTGGCTTCTGAAGTCTGCTTCTAAGCTTTTTTGTCCACCCACAACATGGGCACCTTTCTACACCCATGTGTGTCCCTCTAAGGACACTCACTGGCTCTTTTGTCCACCCACAACATGGGCACCTTTCTACACCCATGTGTGTCCCTCTAAGGACACACTCACTGGCTCTTTTGTCGCCTGCAGTCAGGTACCTTGCTTTCCTCCCAGCTTTCTCCCAGCTCTTATAAGGAACACCTCTTCCTGACGTGTTCTGCTTTAGCACTCTGTCTTCCTCCAAATCTCAGGTTTTACTACCGCCGCTTAGCCTTAATACACATCAATAGCCAAAAATTGACACACTTGATTTCCAAATTCTCACAGATTATAACAATTGCACAAATGACCCCATAAACGTGTATCTAAACTTGCTCTACTCTACACTTCCAAAGTCTCTTATTTCTAAGGTTCTACAACTGTGCACCCTTAAAATGTTTTGATCTCTATGCGAGCACTCTGTGGAGATATTTTTGTTTGTGCTCTAACAAATAAAGCTTGCCCAAAGATCAGAGGGCCGGGCTAGCCACTAGTTAAACATAGAGGCCAGGCAGTGGTAGCATACACCTGTAGTATTGAGTTTCTGGCCCAGCCTTTACAGCCTAGCTCTGAGGTTCTGACATGCTGTCCCACAGAAACACACAGATGCTTGTATTAACTTTATACTGATCAGCCTGTGGCTCTGACATACTGCTATCCAGCTCTTGCTCTTAAACTAATTCATGATTCTTATCTTGTTCAGCCATATGCGGCTTGGTACCTTTTCTCAACAGCATTTCAACTTCTTTCCTCTGCATCTCACTGGTGTCTCTCTGGTATCTCGGTGGCTTCTCTGCTCTGCTCTTCTGGTTCCCAGAGTTTTCTTAGTCTGGTAGCTCCACCCACACTTCCTGTCTGCCTACAGCCAATCAGTGTTTTTATTAAACTAATAGGCAGGGCAATTATTTACAATGGAACAACATAATCCTACTACATACACATCCCAGCATTTGGGATGAGGAAGCAGGAAGATCAAGCCACGTTGGACTACATGAAATTTATCCAGTCTAAAAGAGAAACAAAGCCAGGCAGTGGAGGCACATGCCTTAATCCCGGCACTTGAACTCTATGCCTTTAATCCCAGCACTAGAGAGGTGAAGAAAAACAGAACATGATATGGCTGGGCAGAGAGAAGAATATAACAGGGGAGGAGAAAGGAGCATTTGGCCAGAGGATTTTATAGAGGTAAGAAGTCTCTCTAGTGTCTGGCTCCTCTGGTCTTTCAACATTTACCCCATAGGACTCTACGCTCTATGTTTTCATTATTAATTTCAATTAGAATTTGCATTACAGCATTCTGTTCTCAGGAAACTCTCTTAAGATTTTGCCATAAACTCTTACCTCATGATTTGAAAGTTATTCAATTATATATATTATATATGTATAATTCAACTCTGGTTAAAATATACTATATATGATGATAAAATTTTAACGTTGCAAAAGTCTACTCAGATTAACAAAGCTAATCTAAGATGTATGTAAACTACTACTCATGTGTTTGCTAACTGTTCAACACCAGACTACTAGAAAGTAACAACATATCTTTAATGAATAAGGTAATCTAGTTTATAAATTCCTAATGTCTACTCAAGTTCATAGTATTAGTCATCTAACTTCTTTGTCTGTTCACTCTGTCAAGCTTTAATTATTTGAATAAACTAAGTCATACAAAAAAAATTGTGATATTCTATTTTGATGCTAAATGTTTTTCAATTAAATCTTCAACTCAAAGTTTAAGGCTCAAACCTAACAGGGATAAAGCCATAATATTCTAAACTTATATAAACTACTATCAAACTCTTCATAGATCTGCTAAATGTGGTATTTAAAATGTTTAAGATTCCAGTAATAGACAGAACTGTCTTCTCCTAGAAGGAACTCTTAAAATATACAAAGAAGATAGATAGAGCAGGACAGTTCTACCTGGATTGTGGCAATGCTAACCGGGGGCAAAAGTGCCTTATGCCTTACCTGCTACCAGGGATATGCTCAACCAACCTGTGCACACTTTTGGGGTGGATCACTCTACTTTTCCTGGCCAAAATAAGGCCAAACCCCTTTCCACTTAACAGAAAAATTACATACTTGGGTCTGGCAGCCAAAAAGGCCTATGCTGCTCTCTATACCAGACAAAGATTATAAATTCTTTCCTGTACAACAGCTAAAGGCCTATAACTACAACCACCAATAGAGACCGCAAGAGCCAAAAGTAACCTGCCTGAGGTAATGGGGATGACTCTGTCATTTTAATTTATACACAGACCATTGAGATTATACTTCCAGCTATAATTTATTCTTCTCAGTTCTCTGGTGATATTTTTCCTGGACTGTAACTTTAACTGTACCAAGAACACCAGTTGTTGCCCCCCCCCACCTCAAGGTTACAGCAGTCTTTTCTTCATATATGAAAATCAGGTCTCAGACCTCCCTTACCTAGAGCTCCTAAGCCTCCAGCTAAGAAAGACAGATTACCTTACTGCCAGACTCTGAAAACAAATAAACTCACAAAACATGTTTCAGAGCAACCTTTTTACTATTCCTTTATTTAAAGTAAATTGCTTTACAATGACTGCTGTCAGTAATCAACCATCTGACCTATGTGTCATGATAAATATTTTTTTAAAAAAAATGATTTAAGACATAAGAAAATAAAAAGGTTTCAAACTTCTTTCTGTCGATATGCTATTGTCATACTAAGTTCATATTTTTGACATTTGTCAATAGAGCTCTGAAAAGCTATAAATCTAGCTCTGGTACACTAACTACTATTGTCATAGTCCCCTAGCTCAAGGTTTTAAATTTCCTTTTATTGCCTTCTAATTATATACTTAAAAATGCTTCTCATTATGCTAAAAACATTTGTCTAATATTTGCACCCAGTCTTCTGTATAAAGGAAAGAGTGTTAATGATTTTAAGCCAAAATCATTTTGGGTTCCCAAGCCTTTTACTGTGACTCAAAGCCGTGAATCTACTGATCTTTCTATCATGTGGATTTCAGGACATATTGCAACAGTGTTAATGTTACGATTTTGTGCGATCTGGCATGGTACAAATACGAATTACCTGGTTGTCTGGCAGCAGTTGTCTAAGAATGCAGAGGTTCCATAGGGGATGCCGTAGGAGGTAGTGGCAGCCAGCAGGAAACACTTTAAGGCTGTTTCAATGTAAAAGGACTTTATTATTAGAGGGATATGGTTATAATAGAGAAGGGGGAGGTAAAGGGGGAAGCGAAGGAGAGATTCAGTGGAATTCTTAAATGGAGCTTGACATCAGAACTTGGGGTGGGGGGAGCTATAGAGAATAACAGTTAATGCTAACATATCTGAAATTTTGTCTCTTTCTTTAAACTTTAAAAAATTCTTCTAAGGATCACAGAATCGACTTGGATTTCCTTCTCACAGTTCAAATTGATCCCAGATAAGTACTATCAGTCAACAACCTGTTCCCCACCTGCCTATTCCACCTATTCCTTAAACTGAGCTCTGTCTTTTCTACTCTTGGAATTCCCCTCCCCAAGCTATCAAGATTGTAGACTGAGAGTTTCCCATGTGTACCCAAGAAAAACCGTTCCCTGAACTCCTTTTCTTTAGCTTCTCCTTCTACTCTGCTTGTCCCAGCAAATGTCAACAACTGCAGACTGTTCCAGCAATATGACATTCCCTCAAAATCTGCATCCAGGACAGCTTCAAAACAGCTACCCCAGGTGGTCCAGCCTCACAAGCTGTGTCAAAGCAATGATCCTAGCGTTGTCTGGACAGCAACTGGACAAGCATTTTGGCTTTCCTGCTCCCCCACCAGCAATGATGCCCAATACCAACAAGAAGTAGTCATAGAGAAGATTACATGTCTTGCTTTAGCATTTATTTGTTATCAGCAGAAAAAGATGGGGTGTTATGTTTAGAGCCATGACAAATGGCTAAAGTGCCTATTTAAAACACACCTGGCTTCCAGGTTCTCCCTGCAACCCCCAGTCCTGTTATAGGGCCTCCTGGTTGGCATACCCTGCACCGTACCCTGAACTCTCCAACCCAGAAGGCTAGGCTACTCTTTCCTGTATAATCTGACTGTTTTGCTTGCCTGCTCCCTTTGTACATTAGGACCTCCTAGCTGCTGTACTTGGTCCCCTTCTCCTCCCTTTTCCTTCCTCTCCCCCTCTCCCCACATGGCACAGATCCATCTGGTGGTGTACACTCTTACTTTTCCCAGAGGTACCTGCTTCTGCTTGTGCTTCCCCACATATTTATAATAAACCTTGTCCTCCATCATACCATTTGTGTTCTTTTTCTTTTCTTCTGCTTTTTTTATTCACTCACCTTCCTGGCATCAAATATGGAAGCCAGTGGAGATTGAACTATTGCTCAACCCCCATAGAGTCCAAACTAGAAAGCAAACCGAAAAAAATCTTAACATACTTTGTTTTATTTTTCTTGAATTTTAAATTCAATGGTCCATAGCTTAGTGTTTTGTAGTGGGATTATGTTACATTGTAAATAATTGTCCTGCCTACTGGTTTAATAAGAACACTGATTAGACTAAGGCAGACAGGAAGTGTGGGAGGGGCTACCAGACTAAGGACACACTGGGAACAGGAAGAGCAGAACATACACATCATATATGCATGTAACAGCAAGCGATGAAAAAAGAGACTGTGAATTTGGAACAAGGAAGGGATATGGGGAGGTCTGAAGGGAGTTAAGAGATGAGAGAAATTATGTAACTTAACTGCAGTTTCAAAAGCTTAAGAAAGAAATAGAAAAAAGGAAAAAAATTTTAAAGGAGGCCATTTGAGAGGCTTTGGGAGAAAAAAGGAAAATAGAAATAATGTAATTATGATCTGTTGATCTCTCAGGTAGTGAAAAAGCCAAGAGAGTGTGACCCCTATTGAGTGTTACACACTATTGTAACACATGCCTTATGAAGGGAAGGCAGGCTAGTTCATCATCAGTTCTATGGTCACAAGCCCTGCATGTCCAAGCAAGCATGAACATCACAGGTCAGATAGCAAAATGAGACAGAAATTAAGATCCCACAATGCCGTTCAGGGGTACACTTTAAGAGGCTATGAAACTCAAGTTAGTCCCCTCCTCCTTTAAATACAAGTACCTCCTAATACAGCTATTCTGGAACCAACTGTTTAACATTTTCTTTTGGGGATACACCCATCACATTCATACCATGTCAAGAAGCACAGAGATTGCCAATGATAGAACTGTTATTTTACTTAAGATTACCTTTATGGGGACAAACTTATGTTAGATAGTTGCTTGGGAGCAGCAGGTCACTGACTCTGCCGAGCTGTGCCCTGGCAGGCTTTAACATAAGAACCTCTAGTGAGTTCTCAATGCTGAAACAGGGCGAACTCAGAAAAGGGCACAACAAAAAGGGGCCTTTCCCACAGGCTGGACACAGGTGGACTTGGGCAGCCAAGCTGAGCTAGAAGAAGCCTGATCTGTGAGAATGTGTTTTGGGGGCAAGCCAACTAAATGTGTGATGAACTAGATGAGAGAGCTGTGAAAGCAAGAGATGTGTCAAGCATGATGTCACTTCAGTGCTGGGCAACTGCAGCCTCACCCAAACCCCAAGCCTATCAAGGCTGCTTTTCAGACAAAGGGTCGTTTAGTTCAGGAACCCTTCCAAAAGATGGATCTCTCACCGCATATCCCTGGGCTCCACCTCCCATCCCCACCCCCATCTCTGGAGGGGGGCTGACAGAGAGAGGGAATCAAGCTATCCTCTGGCAGGAAGACAGTCAAAGGAAACTTTTTCCTAGAATTGTAACAGCCAGCTGCTAAAAATGAGACCTGAGTTTACAGGGCACATACTGGAAATTAAGGCTATTAATAGAACCCTGCAGGCTGGCTGCCATACTAGACAGGTTGTAAAGCAGGAGCCTGCCCTGCAGTGTCCGAAAGTACAACAAAACCAGCGCTGCTAAGTAGGGTTGGGAAGGAAAATTATTTCACAGATGTTTTAAGAATTCAAAAAGGATTTGTAATCATTTTTCAATACATGGTATCTCAGAGCTGTGAGCTAGTGTGCTCATATTTAACACACACACAATCACACACACACATATTCACAATCACATACTTGACTGCTCAGGGAGGAACAAATGACTCAGAGCCTTCTGCCCCTCAACTAACTGATATCTTGTATAGCAGGGACTAGAGGACACACACGGATGACACCCACAAAAACCATGTGCTGCTAGGACAAAGCAGGAAGCCAAAAAGAGTCACTGAAAAACTGTCCATTTTTGTTCAGTGGAAGAAAGCCTGCCCCTATTCCTCAGAGAACCCTCGAAACTGTTATTTCCAATTATGCTGTCTTTCTTCTACAGTCAGTCCTGAGGGAAATGTAGGTGTTGTAGGACACCCATCTCACTTTGACTAGCTGATTTGGGGCAAGCAGACCTACTCTTTTTGAGACAAGATGAGTTTCCCGTCAGTAAAATGGGCACAAGCTTTGCCACAGTGTTGTAGGAACCAAATGGAATGACATGTGCTTTGTCCCTGCCATTCACAGCAAATGTGAGTTTGCCTTTCGAGATGTTGACAAAAGAGGGCACAGGAAACTCACAGCCTATTGATTGTATTTATTCATTAGTTTATTTTTATAATTTGCATAATTTGGACAAGGGAAGGGAGATAGAGCCAAAACCTATCTGCCTGGTCTCTTAAACACTTGTTCGCAAACTCCTTGTGATACTCGACAAAAGATATGAGGCCTGGCTACAGGCCCAGCAGGTTGAGACTGGGTGTGTAGTTCCGGGAAGAAGCCAATCATATTAGACAGATCTCTTCCCATGAGCAGACTGATAAGCCAATGGCATAGGAAGTATCATAAGATGTGTTAGGTAGCTGCTCCTTTCTGCCCAGATGGTGTTTCAGACACCCTCAGCCAGCTGTGACCATCATAGAGAACTCTTTCTGACTCACACACCTAGTAAGCTATTTCTCATAGAGACATATTGGAAGTTCAAATGATGGAGTATGTGTTTCCAATGGGTTTGAGAGTGCTTAGTGTTTCAGTGTCTGTGACTGTTGAATGAGCATGCCATGATACAGGCTTGGCTAATGAGAACTGGAAAATACACAGACTCTGCCTGGTGTTTCTCAGCACCTGCTTTTTCCCAGATCCCTGTGAGGGAAGAGTAGAACTCAGAAAATATGTCCTCAACACTGGCCCTGTTTCTCATCCCTTCAAGGCAGTTGACTATGCATCTGGCTCCATGTGTACAGCTGGCAGACACTCATTAAATTAGATTGAACAGATCTTCTTAGGATCAGAGTTTGCTCTTCTCACCTTCTCTACCTTCCCTGCCTTCCACAGTCAATGCCTCCTTAATGTTTCTTAGGAAACCAAGGACTCAGGTCAGCCTCCTGTAAGATCACAACTGTATGTCCAAGTCATATCCCTTCTCACTAAGTGGGTCTTAGTCCTTCTCACTAAGTGGGTCTTACTACTATGAACTGAAATTTTTTCCATCTAGCTAGCACATGTACTTAAACATGAAGGAAATTCTGGTTTTATTGTATTGCCTTGTACTGTCAATTATTTATTGTGCTGTCTTGAAACCTTGTCTTTCTTAGTTCCCTCTCTGAATTTCTTTCCTTTAAGACCCTTACCTTTTGGGATGATGTAATGAGGCTCCATATCTGGCCAGCCTCCCTCAAAGACTTGGAAAGTGCCTTCAGAGGGCACTTGTTCCCACTGCTTAGAGTAAATGTCCAGGAATGTCTGCCAGCTCTCTTAGTCCATCTCTGTCCTGCTCATTGACAGAGGTTGAGCCATACATTTTGCCCATCCGGAATTTCACTTAGGAAAAGTAAACATCCACCTGCATCACAGCAAAAGAAGGGGATGAGATCTTTCCAGGAGGCAGCAAAATCAAAAGGACTCGGTGCTGAGTGTCCCTCAGAACATCTTCTGATTTCCCAAGGCTGAAGAAATTATTCTGAAGGTATTAATAGAATGCAGATGTTGTAGAATGTGGCTTCAAATTTTACTGAACAAATGACCCTGTTGGGAGGTCGTTTTCAGTCTCCAGGGACATTCCACAGAGGGCCCAGCTGATTGTCTCATATTAAAACAACATGTCCAAGACACATTCCAGCCTGAAGCAAGCAGAACAGAGCTACTCTGACCAAGTATAAATCATGAGGCAAAGGGCAACTACATCCCTCAATGCTGCCCTCCTCCTTCCTGGTTCACTCCACCTCCTCCTCCTACCCTCAAGGAAAACAGAGGTTGAGTAAGAGGCTGCCAAGCCAGGCCACTGAGGCGCCGGCTGGCTGGCTGGCAGCACACATGCAGCAATTTGGGAAGTTTGCAGCTTTCCATGTTGTAGCCATGATGGTTTTGCTTCAGCACTTAGTTTCTGATCTCCAGTCAAGTCCTCAAACACCAAGCTTCTCTAGAGAATTCAGTGTGAACTTTTAAGAGTTAACACTACAGACCCTGATCGGATTGGGACAGATAAGAAAAAAATTCTTCTGGAGGGAATTAGGTGCTAGAAAGTCAGGGTAGGGGATTTCTTTAGAAAGTGAATGCATTTCTTGTGAAAATATTAGCCATCCAATAAAAAGAATGAAGTGTCTTTAAAGAGACACTTTGCCAAATAGAAAGAAAGTCTTCTTTCAAAGACAGCCAGACCTGGCAATGCTTGGTGAGCTGTGTGTTCAGGACAGGACACAAACTAGCTGGGCTGGGATTGAAGGCATTCCCCAGCAGCCTTTGGCTGGCCACTGCACTGGGCTGAACCTGGCCTTCATCAGCTTGGCTTGCTATGAAAGTGTGGGCAAGCCCACCGTATCCTTTGCTGGGGAAATATAACATTAGGCCCAGCCCACCACCCACCACACTGGGCAAACTCAGAAGCTGTGGTCCAGATTTTCAAGGCCACCAGGGATGTTAGTGGTGACCTGAAGTGACACCAGGTAGAGCAGTGAGAAGTGTCTGTTCTCACAACTCAGAAGACTCGGTAATTTCCCAGGGTCCCACCCTGGCAAGCAGACTCAGAGCAATGCCCCAGTAAATGCCCGAGTAACACTTGGTGATTGTTAGTCGAGACAAAGCTACCCAAACCAGATGTCCTTCAAGATGCAAATCCAAGCATAGACTCTGGTGCAGGAGACAGAATGAAGATGCCAGCCAGATGGAGTATGTGTTAAATGTAAACCTCCCATGTCTTCAGTCTCCAGTGGATGATGTGCCCTTATGTATGATTATGCACATGGTTTTCTGTGGGACGTCTTGCTTCCATGGAGACATAAGTAGAGGAGTTCCTAGAGGGCTGCAAGCAGTCCATCCTACTTAGAAAATAATTTAGAGCAGAAGCAATACTAGGAAGGCTTTCACCCATACATGGGTGGGTGAGCAAACATAGGGGAGCCAGACCAGCCAAAAAACTGAGCTTTAAAGAGAGTTCTGAATTGATAAGAAATAATCAAATTACTTTTTCCTTCTCAAAATGTATTAGAAAGCAAGATTACTGTTCTAACATGAGAAGTGTTTGACTTCCTTAGGGAATAAAGGAAGTGTGCTATCTCCTATGCAAGTCCAGCTTTGAGATGCCAAATTGGCTTTGTAGGTTCTTGCTGCCCCTGGGGAATGACGGAGTAGGAGCCATCTGTACTCTCTGCAGGAAACAGAGGGAGTTATGGGAGCCAAGAAAGAAACAGAGTCAAGTTTCAGAACCAAAAATGTTGGAATAAGAAAGTATAGGAAGGACTGATTATGATTTACCCAAATTATGGCCACAGGAGTATTGCTTTAGGTAAAGGGAGAAGGTAGAAGATGGAGAGAGTTGAGCCTGTGGAAGCCAGCATCTCAGACCTCTAAAGCTGATTGAGGCTGAATAGTGCTTTTATAATTGTAACACGTCAACAGCAATACCCCTATCCTGGTGCCTTTGGACACAGGGCCCAGCCTGTGTACATTTACATTGTGCCAGTGTTGCCCCATCTGTCACTGAAACTCTGTTAAATAGAGGCTTTTCCTTCCTCCCTCCATCAAATATGCTAGCCATATCTCTGTCTCTATGAGTCTGGGACTTCTAATTACCTTGTCTACGTTTAGTTGCACAGTACTTGTTTTTCTTCCCCATCCCACCTTCTTTCATTTAATAAAATAGTCTTACTGTTTATCCATCTTGGTCTCTGGATAAGAATTTCTTATTAAAGCTGAATATCATTCTATGCATATGGATACCACATATTGGTCTTTGGTTCATCCACACCTACTGGCTACTGTGGCAAATGCTGCCATGCACATGACAGATGTCGCTTCAAGAATCTGCTTTGATCGATGTCTTAGTTTGATTTCTGTTTCTGAGATAAACATCAAGAACTAAAGCAGTAATTCTCAACCTTCCAAATACTGATGACCCATTAAAACAATTCCTCATGCTGTGGTGACCCCAAACCATAAAATTATTTCATTGTTACTTTATAACTCTAATTTTGCTATTATTATGAGTCATAGTGTAAATATCTGATATGTGATCTCCCCAAAGGATCATACCCCACAGGTTGAGAACCACTTTAAAGCAACTTCAGGAGGAGAGGTTTTGTTTAGCTTACTCTACATTTCATCATAAAGTGACTTCAGGACAGAAACTCAAGGTGGGAACCAGGAGGTAGGACCTGAAGCAGAGACAGTGAGAAGTGGCTTACCAGCTCGCTCCCCATGACTTTCTTATCCTGCTCTCTTATATAAACTACCCACAGTGGGCTAGGCACTCCCACAACAATTATTAAATTAAGAAATTGTCCTACAAACCTGCCCTCAGATCAATTGTCGGAAGCATTTTCTCAGTGGATGTTCATTCTTCCCAAGTGTGTCTAACTGGCTAGTGTCAAGTTGACAAAAAATTAAGCAGCACCCACTATAAACACGTTACCTCCATCATGATTGCCCTATTCCCACTAAGAAACAGCCAAACTGTCTTCAAGCAGCTACATCCTTGACTGTAGGCCTCGATGCTGTCTCTGGCATTTCCTGTGAAACACTTTCTTGATAGTCTTTTGAGGAGAAAAACCTGGAAGAATTTTTCTAAGTACCCTGTGCAATGGATTGAGGCAACGATGCTCCTCAGTTTTTGTGAGTTAATCATGTACCCTAATTCTGGACATATGATTAATAGACCACGCAAGGCCTTCTTTGCTATAATTTTAAAACTCTCTTAGTTACTATATTGTCCTATGGCCCCCATTCCCTTCGAAGCCAATTGTCTTCAAAATTCATCTCCTTATATTTAGACAAGTTCGTGTAAGGTTATTTTAAAGTTTTGAGTGCATGTGTCACTACCTATGTGATTTACTTCATCATATTTCCTACTTTAACCAGGAAATCTTCCTATTAGACCTGTGTGTTTATATATATTCATGGATTACTCCAAAGTTGGATTAAAACAGTGAAAAATATATTATATAATGAAATATATATATATATATAAGCATATATAGTTTTCTCTTCTGTTTTTATTTCCCAAACAACTTAGAATAATAATTGTTTATGTGGAATTCATCAGGCATTTACTATTATTATTTATATTGCATTGTGCAGGTACCAAAACTAATCTAGAGTGTTTTGAAAGTACAGAGAGGAATTTATGCAGTTTATATGCAAACCTTATACAATTTAATATAAGAAACATGAGCACACATTGATTTGGGCAGCCATGGTGGATTCTAGAAACAAGCTTCCTCAGATAACAAGAGATGAAGGGCTATGAGATGGTTCAGTATGTAAAAGTGTTTGTCACCCAACCAAATGGCCTGAGTTCAGTCTCCCAGATCCACATGGAAGAGGGGAAAAACCAACTCCCACAAATTGTTCCATGACTTCCACACATGCCATGGTAACCCCTTGCCCCATAGATAAATAAATGTAATAAAATACTTTTTTAAATAATAAGAGACAACATCACTTTTCTGAAACAACCTGTCACTGACCTCCACACTGGGACTATTACTTCTGAATTCACATGTTTTCCATGCACTGCTGCCTACTAGTGATATCATAGACAGGAACCCACACTGCCTAAGTCTGTGATCACACACCATATCTAATTCTAAAAAAAATTAAATAAAAATAATTTAAAAAGAAAAAAATATTTGTCTCATGAATAATAAAGGTCATGGGAGATTTTTTTTAACCAGAAGAACACAAACAGTTTTGTATTGAGAGAAACTGTAAGCAAGATACCCTTCTCTTGGAAAAGGTAGTAGAACAGAGCCGTATTGCTCCTAATTAACTCTCTTATGTTTGATGAGACATTAACACAGCTCTCCAACGGGCAGGGGACCTGTGCCCAGAGGAGCTGCTGCAGGAGGACTAAGTGCTCCAGATAATCCTTAGAAGACTCTCTGCCTTCCACGCTTGTCAAAAGGCAGGGGGCTAAGGAACAAAAACACATTTTATGTCCCTGTCATCTGGTTCTGTTTCCTCTAAAAGTGCCAAGACTGTTCCGGGTGTCTGTACCATCGGTATTGTGCTCTGCGTCCAGTGACAGCAGTCGGCAGGATATTGGACAATATCTGGAAGGAAAAGGAGAGAATCCTCAACCCTGGATTGGGGCCTGCTGACTTGGCAGATCTCCATAAGAGTAAAATAAATAAATAAATAAATAAATTCTTGGAAACTGACATGACCTAACCGAAAACAAAGAAACTTGTTTTGTTTGGAAAAAGAAAATAAAGAACACACCACTGAGCTTAGGTCTAGAAAGTATGGCAGCTAGCTGCAGAAGCAGGCAAGCCAGGAAACATTTTTTAGACAGATTGAAACAAAAGGTATTTTGAGAAAACCATTTGATACTCAGGGTGGCTCTTTCCTGAACAGTAGAGGGTGAAGTCTGTGTGACTAAACCAAGATTCATCACTGTGCAAAGCACCCAAGGCAAGGCTGATCCTAAGTAAAAGCATTTCTCATCTGGGCCCAGGGACTTCTTTCCCAAAATGGAGGTCCCTACCCCAAGTCAGTGTAGCTGCCGAGTCTGGCTGTTTGTTGATTGAAGCAGCTCTGGAAGTGAAAGCTGGAAGAAGGGAGCAGGATCACAATGACGGAAGCAAAGTACCTTTGGGCTGCAGAGATTTCTATATGCTTTGGAGTGACTGTTTATAAGCAAGCATCTATGCTAACAGAATTTTACAAATATTTTCTCTCTTCTTCCCCTCCCTCATTTTTATTTATTTCTCTTAATTAAGTGTAGGGAGAATCCCCATTATTTAATTCAGACTGTCCTTGAACCCATGACTTTCCCCACATAACCCTTCTGACTAGCTCGATTTACAGGCATGTGCCTCCCATTCAGCACGAGAGCAAACTATGGTAGCTTCTTCACCCCACACAGTGATCTATCCATAAACCAACCACAGTGATACATACATGAAGTCCAGAGAATAATCTTTGTGCTTGCCCAAAGAGACACTGTCCCAAATCCCAGATTTTTATAAGTAACATAAACTCTATTGAAATATAGTTGAATATCATATGATTAATCTGCTAAAGGTGCAGCGTCAGTGATTATGGCGAACTCACACTGTAAAACCAGCACCCTCATCAATTCTAAAGACTCCTCAGCCCAAAGACTAGTGTAGCTGTTGAGCACTGGCTCCCTATTCACAATCCTCCACTACACAACTGCTGATCTGTTTTCTGACCCTGTAGATTTCGAGTAAACTTCTACTAAAACTGATCTTCAGTTTCTCCATATTTAAAAAGAGGGGCACTAGTCATGTGGATCCTAAAGCCACTTATCTTTTGAACATACATAAGATTATAAAAGTAGGTCATAGTGCTGACAATTTGGGGGTTACTTGATAACACAGGTTACACATCACACTGAAGTTCCCTGATGCTCATAGGTTATATGAGACATTTTCATCTTAGAGATCCCCAAGCCACCAGTGGAGGTCTCAGCATAGATGACAGGACACCTCAAAAAGAGCCATAAGAGGCCTGGTAGAGAAAAGACTGGATGATCTAATGAAAATTACATCACAGAGCACAGGAACATCCTAGGACTTTTTTTCTCTCTCTAAGGTAGGCTCCTCACTGGTGCAACACACTGAGAGTTCACTTTGTTAAATCAACTACATTAAAGTCAATATGTGCTTTGAAGGTACTTATTACACTCACGATGCTATACAACCCTTACTTCTAACTAATCCCTAAATATTTCCATTATTCCAATATAAGCCTTCACACATTTAGCAGTTCTCTTTTTAAGTGCCCACCTCTAAAAATCTATATTCTGTCACTGAACTTACCTATTTTATATATTCAAATAAATTCAATAAGATATGACCTTTGTATGGTTTCTCTCCTTTGGCATACTTTTAAGGTCACCCACATTGTAACACTCATTAGTATTTTGTATATGCCACACTTTGGTTACCTTTTGTGTTGAGTACTGGGTTATTTTTACCTTTTTACTTATGTGAGCATGAATAGACTGCTATTTGTTTCTGTTACCTGTTGTTATTGTTTAAATGTGAAATCTTTCCAACTAGCTCACATGTTTGAATACTTAATCTCTAGCTGGGGGTGATAGTTTAGCTTTCTGGGTGCAACCTGAAGATACAATGCCATAGGAACAGTACTAGAGTACCCCAGTCCTAGGTTTAACCCAAGCTCCCCCGACTTCCTCTTCTATGTACCCAGACCCCTCATGCTCCACCGCATCTTCAAAATGCAACCAGTATACTAAGATGTATCATAAACCTGTGTCAAAAACCAAAATAACTTTTAATTCATTTCTGTCAGGTATTCTGTCAGAGTATTGAGACATGTAATTAACATGTTAGAAGTGGATTTGAAGACCTTGTGTTAGTCTTTCAAAGAACTTTAACATTGTTTATAAGAGATGCTAAACCATGCTTCCACACCTATGCCAATACTATTTTATTTTTCAATTTTTAAAATATAATTTGAATTACCATACAAATTAACAGATTTTATGGGAGAGAACATGTGACACTTGTCTTTCGAGTCTGGGTTATTTATTCACCGAGCATATTTTTTTAGTTCTATCCATTGACTTAAAAATGTCATGATTTATTTTTTTTTAAGTGAAATAGAATCCTGCTGTATATGTGTACCATATTTTTTATATCCATTCATTTTTTAAAAGGCATTTAGTTTTTTCCATTCCCTAAATAATGTGAATAGAATGGCAATAACAATGAGAAACCATCTGTGGTGAAGGATGTTGAGTCCTTTGGACAACGACCAACAGCTGGTATTGCTGGGTCATACAGTAAATCTGCTTTTAACTGTTGATTTCCAAAATAGCTGTGCTAGTATGCAATCCCACCACAGTGAACGAGATTGCCCCTTTCCCAAATCTTCCTGCAAATTTGTTGCCAGGTTTTTGCTTTATCTTTACTCATCCTGACAAAGATAAGATGAAAATTCAAATAGTTTCATTTGTATTTCTCTAATTTCTAAAAATGATGAATGTTTTAGAGATAGTTCTCAGCCATTTTTGCCTCTTCTTTTGAGAATGCTCTGTTCAGGTCTGTTGACCGTTTCCAAAAATTTTCTTTTAGAATTTTTTGGAATCTCTTACTTATATCATCTGAAAATAGAAATAATTTGACTTGTTTTTTTTTTCAATTTATCTCTTTAACTTTGTTATCTTTTTTTTATTTCTCTAGCTAGTGATTCAAGCGTTATATTTAAAAGGAGTAGAATAGTGGGCATTCAAGTCTCATTTTTTTATTTTCATGGGATTTGATTTTTTTTTCTCTATTCAGTGAGATGTTGGATATGGGCTTGCCATAGTCTTTCTCTTGTAGAAATATGTTCCCTCCGATTCTGATTTCCCTAGGACTTTTAGCATGAGGGAATGGTGTATTTTGTCAAAGATCTTTTCTGTATTTATTAAAACAACTATGTGATTTTTTTTTCTTTAAGTTCATAAAACGTTTTACATTTATTGATTTATATGATTTGAACCATCCCTTTATCTTGGAGATAAAGCTAACTTGACATGATGATAATCTTTTTGATATATATCTACATTTATATGGCAAATATTTTATTGAGAACTTTTACATCTGTGTTCATCAGGGATACTGGCCTCTAGTTTTCTTTGTGTTTTTTCTTTACCGGCTTTCAGTATTAGAGTATAGTGGCTTCGTGGGAGGCTTTTGGAGGTGCTCTTTCTGTTTCTTCCTTATAAAAAATAATTTAAGAAATATTGGTTAAGAACTTTTAAAGGTGACTACAATCTATCAGAAGGTTTTTCGTTGATATTTTAATTTCCTCCTTTGTTGTGGGTCTGTTTAGGTTGTTGAACTCTTCTTGAGTCAACCTAGGTGTTTTGGCTGAATATAGAAACTCATTCTTTTTTTTAAAGGTTATCTAAAGAGTAGAGGTTGTAAAAATATCCCCTTACACTATTTTGATTTGGTGTGTCTGTTATAAGATTTTCCCGTTCATCTCTGATTTCATTAATTTGGATACTCTCTTATTTTGATTACATGAACCAAGGAGCCAGGTATCCCTGTACATGCCTCTAAAGAATCTCAGCACTCTGTAGATAGAGGCAGGTGAATCTCTATAAGTTCTAGGCCAGCTTGGTCTACATAGTAGGTTATAGGAGAACTAGAACTACACAGTGAGATTCTGTATCAAAAAAGATAAGCAAACAAACAAAATGGGCCAAGCATATGACAATCATAATTATCTTCTCAAACTAGCTCTTAGATTCATTCTTTGTATTAATTTTATTTGTTTGTTTACATTGATTTTCTTATTTTATTACTTTTCCAAGTTTAGTTGGTTTTCCAAGTTCTTGAGTTGCACTATTAATTTATTTGTGCTATTGGAGCTATGAATTTTCCTCTCAGGGTTATTTTTTAATGTTTCCAGACATTTTGTTGTATTGTGTTGTCATTTTCGTTTAATTCTTAAGAAAGAAAACCCATTTTTCCTTGATTTCTTTTTAGACACAATCATCATTTACTAATGAATTACTTAATGTTCTTGAGTCCTCATAATTTATATAAATTTGTTTAATATTGATTTTAATCTTTATTGCATTGCCATTATACGGGATATAAGAAGTTATTTCGGTTCTTTTGAATTTATTAAAATTTGTTTTCTATACTGTCTGTGGTTTATTTTAGAGAATCTTCTACGAACCACTGAGTAGAATGTATATTCTTTGGTGCTTGGATGAAAATTCTCTAGGTACATTTGTTGTATTATTCCATTCATGTTGGATGTTTCTAGGTTTTTGTCCATTTGACCTGTGTTTTGAAGGAAATGAGGTATTAAGAAAATCACCTGTTACCTAGTATTTAAGGATCCTTAAGTCCAATAGCAGGCATTTTATGAAATTGGTGTGTTAGAATTTGATGTGTCTATGTTTAGGATTATAATGTCTCCGTGAACAATTGTTCCCCTGGTTAAAATCAAGGGTCCTTCTTTATCTCTTCTGATTAGTTTTAGTTTGAGGTCTATTGCTATAGTAACACCTGCTTGCTTTCTGTTCTCATTTGCTTGAAATATTATTTTATATCCTTTCACTTAAAAGTGATATCTGTCTTTGAAAATGAGTTTCTTTTAGACAATAGACAGATGAATTTATCTTAATCCACTCACCTGTACTATGTTGCGATTTGAACGTATAGGCCATTCATATTTAAAGTTCTTATTGAAAAGTATGTGATTGCAATCATTTTTCTCCTCGGTCTTTTTTATGTTTCAGTAGTTAAAGTTCATGTATTTGATCCAAAGTACTTCTTCCTCTTCCCTTTGGAGCTGTTCTTATGGACATGATTTATTTAGCTTGTTTATATCATGAAAAGCTTTTTTCCCTTCTTCTTCCCTCCTTCTGGGTATAGAAATCTAGGTTAGTAACTGTGGTCTTTTCCAATTTGAGGGCATTGATCCAGATTCTGCTCCTTCTCCTTTATCTATGGTCCAATTTCCCACCTACTTCTAAGATGCCTTGTCATAGGCCAAAACAGTTTCTTTATTATCCATTGATATTCACAGCATACACAAAGACATCCCACATCACTTCCCCTTTTCTATATAATAAAAAAGGTAGATTTCAACTTTAACATTGCAAAATTACATATAACAAAACAGCTATCAAACAAGAATTACAGTTACAATTTCGTGTCTATTTGTATTTACCAAATTTTAAGAAAATATTCTATCATCTACCTTATCTTTGTGAGTCCAAAGTTTTGTATCTAATTTACCTTTTATTATACCTAAGCAAATTATAACTATCTAATCTTCAAATACATCAAAGACAACAGAGAGATATAATATTATCTGAGTAAACAGTATGTGCAAGCAACTTCCAAAATCTAGAGATGACCGAGACATCTGGTTGCCTTGACAGTCACCCAAAGTTTCTTTGCAATGTTGGTGCATCCATTTTAAGCCTACAAGTCTAGAGTCTCTGACGGACTTGGAAATCTGAGCATAGATAAAAAGGAAAAAGAGCCGAGTCAGGAGAGAGACCCATCCAGCTGCCCAAGAATTATCATGTAAAAGAAACACAAGTAAACTACAGGGCATGTGGCAAGGCAAATTAATTGAAATGGGTTGAGTTAGTATGAAAAAGCTAGCTAGCAATATGCTTGAGGCATAGACCAAGCAGCATTTAATTAATGCAAGACTTTGTGTGATTATTTGGGGCTAAGCAGTAATGGGGTTATGAGCAGGTCCGAACCTCCAGCTAAGGCTGAAAGTCCTGGCCAGAAACTAAATACTATAAATATACTATGGGGCATTTCTGTGTTTCTTTTCTGGTCATGTCTATTTGATCTTCTGTGTGCTTCTTGTGTCTATACGAATGCATATTTCCTTTTTGGGGGGCATTTTTCTTCTGTTATCTTGTTAAATATTTGTTCAATACAACTGATTTGAAATTCTTCCCCTTCTATGCCTACAATTTATATTTTGGTCATCTTGTTTCATAAATTCTCCATGTTCTTTTCATATTTTTTAAATTTGTTCTTGCATTGTTTGCTCAAATGGCCCAACTCCTCAATGTTATTTTTAAGTCCTATAATCTACTTCATTCATCCAACTTTCAAAGTTATCCCTTGAGTTTTCTAACTGGATCATTGTATCACTTCTTTCTCACTTCAACATAAGCTCTTGTTAGTATTTTGATATCTTTAGTAAATTGAAGTTTTGAGTCATCTTAATCATTTCATTTAGCCATATATATTTGTGTTGTTTTGAACATCCCTTGGGCATTTATTGTGCCATCTTCTATAAGTTCATCTGTCTGTTTGTTCATGTTCCATTTTTTATGATTATTCTTTTTAATTTTGTGTTTTGGGTTCAGCCAGGTAATTCTCATTGGAGAGTATTTCTTTAAGACTGGTGGTTTTGAAGAAGTATGTATTGTCTGGGTCATCCATATTGTTTGTATTTTCATACTGTGATCTAAGCATGTGGACTTCTTTGGTTGATTTTATGTCTGATGAGAAATTCAGGCTGGACTGGTATAAGAAATGATCTAGTCCTAGGAGTATAGAAATGATGTGTATAGGGAGTGGGATAGGAGATCTCCAGTTACTGGGGAGCTCACTAGGGAAATATGATGCTTTGCTATGTGCTGTGTACCAGGATTGGAATGTGCGGATAGGAATGATGGGTGATTTTCTGGGGATCTCACTAGGCAAAATTTGAGTTGCACATCCAGAACTGACCATGGGAGTGTGAAGATGCCATGCATGGATTTGTTTCTGGGCAGACTCACAAAGAAAAGCTAGTACATAAACTACATAACTGACACTGGGCCTGGGCATATAGATGCGGTGCTTGTGAGTCAGCTTGAAATGCTGACCATTTATAAACTAGTTGATTTTTTCTTTTGCTGGTAAGTTGTAAGCTTTCAAGTATATTTTAAATATTAAATCTTTAAAAATGTGATTCCAAATCATTTCTATAAGCTGTCATTTTAACTTTCTAGTAATACTTTTGTGGACATATTTTTTTATTTTTATAAAGCTTAAATTATCAATATTTTTCATTGCCCATGCATTTAACATCTAAGAAGCCATTGGTAAATACAAAATCAAGACGAATAGCCTTTTCTACTCTTCAAATATTTAAAAATCAAACTGGTGTTTTGATTATGTTATTTTGCATTGTCTATTTTATTTATCTTTGGTACAATATTTAAAACTTCTATTTTCTGCTAGCCTTGATTTGCCCTTCTTTTCCTAGAAACTTTCTTGATAACATAAGATATTAATTTGAAATTGCTCTATTGTTTAATATGTATGTTTACAGATATAAACTCCTCTTGTGGCCTTTCCATTCCCTACAAGTTCTGGTACACTATATTTTTACTTTCATTAATTTCAAAGTGTATTTTAGTTTCGCTTGTGATTTCTTCTTTGACCTACTGGTTGTTTAAATTTGTTTTTAACTTCCATTTTTATGAGCCTTCAAGTTTTGTCTCTCTTGCTGATTTCCAATTTCATTCTTTTGTGGTAAGAAAGGATTTCATTAGCAATCTAGAAACCTAGAGAATGTAGGCTATTAAATATCAAAGCTTGCCCTCAGTAACATACTTTTTTCTCTCAAGGATGTACTCCTCAAAAGTTCCACAACTTTACCCAATAGCTAGGGACCAGTATTCAAACAAAAGAGCCTATGGGGGACATTCCATGTTCAAACCAGAATAAATACACAATAGTATTGTCTAATGATCCTATTCCGAAGGAGAAATTGAAGGGAAATCAAAGAATGATCAAACCTAAGCAAGACCAAACTCTAACATGACAGATATTAAATTCTGCAGCTCCATAGTGAGCATCTGCAGCTCATAATAGAATCACGTGGACTTTAACGGCCTGAGTAGCTTCACATGCCTAGGTGTGCTACCTGGAGCACACATAACTTCTCTCTTCATTCATATTTGCAACTTTCAGCTTTGCTCATTGGATACTTCATAACTTCGGTATCTCCAGCATCCTTAGTTCTACAAGGCAGCTTGGTTTTTACCTCAACTGTTTCACACATTATACTCTCATGGCTTTCTTTTGGGGAGGCCAACCATGTACACTGTATGACCTCATTTGTTCTCTGGAGCAAGGACTCTTCACTCTTGAATTCTTCATTCCTGCAAAGCCAGTATGATGTGAACGACTCTCTCCTGTTCTGCTGCCAGATCTTTTCCATCTTTCACCACAGCTGTAGCAGTGGCCTTCTACTGACCATGGGAAAACATCTCCCCAGATAGTTACTTTCCAAGAGCAGGAAATCTTCAGCATTCCAATTAGGACCTCTCCTTTGGAATGAATTTGCATTTTTACAAGTTGGAGCCTTTAATAGGTGTGGTCTTCTATAGTGGACACCTTTCCCATCATTTTGATATAAAGCTGGAGGTTTTTCTTTAACTACTGCAATTTCTTTAAAGTACAGACCTTGGGTGAGTTCCTGTTGGAGATACTTTTCTTGACACATTGGACAGTTTCTTTAATAATTTTTTGCTTCACTATAATTGAAGTAAGCAGTAGCTGTGCCTCAGCCTATAACTCTCCTGTCTGAATTTTCTTCTACCAAACAGATTATTTCATTATATTTAAATTCAGTCTCAGTTTCTCAGTATTTTGGCAGAATGCAGCCAGTATCCTTACCAGGATATCGCACAAATTATTCTTTGATGAACAACTCCATGTTGGGATACATCTTCAACATGTAGTCAATATGTTTACAATTTTTATATCTTTAATTTTGTGCTTGCTTTACACTTAAAAGCTATCAAACAGTGAAAAGATGAACCATCTTAACTGTTTTCTACACATATGTTCTCCCCTGACTATTAATATGGCTTTCTAATCGTCCCAGTGACTTGCAGTGCTTCTGACTTTTCTAATTTCACGAAGACTTTCTCGGATTTCTGTGGTCAGTTGGATGTCTCAACTGTCATCTTCTGTCAAGAGGCTGTAGATCACTGAGTATTTTTTGAGAAATTCCTAATATTTCTCCACCCTGAGTCATTTCTGAGCTAATCTAAGCAGACAGAGACACCTTATATCACTTCTTCAGAAAGTTACAACACTCTTTTGGCTTTTGCTTTGGTGTTTTAGTCTATGATTACTTGGACCCTTAGATCTGAAGTGAGGCCCAATGTCATGGGGGGTGTGATTTTCATTTCAGATCCCAGAATCATAGACTAGAGTTCTCTTCTGAGAATGGAGGCTATGTTTGGGTTTTTTTCTTTCTTTTTCTTTTTTTTTTTTTTTCAGACCACCAGAAAGCTGGAGGAGGAGTAGAGTGAAAAATATAAATGCCAAAAAGATTTCCTTCTATGTTTAATCTTTTCCTTAATTCAGTATTTTTTGATCACTAAACTTTTGACTATTTTTTTTAACATTCTTACCACTCTGTTTCTTCATTTCAGTTACCTCATAGGTTTCCTATGACAGCTTTTCCATTTAATAAACTTTTCCAAAGAAGGGAATGTTTTGGATCAGTGGGGATTGAGGTGTTATGATATTCAAGCCAAGTGAAGATACTACCCATGCTTAGTGGCACCATGTAGGGCCTATCAATGAGGTCTTGTAGAACTGAGTGTTTATACCTGTTTCTCATTGGAAAACTTAACTGTAAGGGACCACTTAAGCCTCTACAATGGCAGCACAGGAGACTAGGATGGAGGGGAACTGTGTTTTTACTGAGGAGGCAGCTAGTGGCTCACATCCCCATTGACAAGATTCTACAGTGTTCATATATAAGAAGTCAAGAGTGGGTCAAAGTGATCTGCTAGATGGTGCTATGTGTGTCCTTCTAAAATTGATGTTTTCTAAAAAGAAAAAAAAAAACAGAGAGGACATATATAAGGAAAAACGAGCCCGAGTCCCTAAGGTGACACTGATATCAGACAATAGCTTCATCAGAAAATGAAACCACTTCGCCACAACCATACTCCTTCCCAGAAGTAAGTAACTGCTGAGCATAAACAAAAATTTTTAAGAGGAATGGTCTCATTCTTCAAGTAAGGCCACCATGCTGAGTCAGAGTTGAAAGGGAGCAGGGACAGGAAACACTTTCTTTCAGGTAAGTAATTAAAGATTTTATTTAATTTCAGACTTTCAATATGTGAAACAGTGAAGCTATGGTATATAAAGAAGATTTAATTAAAAACAATGAAGGAAACTTTGCTAGATTTTTTTTTAAATAAGGCAATTTCCTTCTGGGTACTTCTTTGACTCAAGTCCATTCACTATATGGGTAGCATGTACAACTGTAATGTTAGTGAGCCAGGAGAAATGAAGGACAGGTAGAGGAGGAGGAGAAGCAACACTCAGAGTACAAATTCAATAAAAATTTTAGCATCACAAACAGGTACATCTACTTAGGATAGAAAGGCTTTCTCATGGCCCTGACTTCCCTGCCATGCAGTGCAAAGGAAGGGTCTGAAGAATGCCCATGGCATCCACAGTCCCTATCCAGAATGTCCCAGGACTCTAGAAAGCCTGATGTTGTAGCCTAGGGAAGGGCATGCCCTTGGTAGAGCCTAGAGGGGAAACCATGTGTTCATCTGAGGTTTTTTAAAACTTGGTTCCAAGGATGCATCAACAAGTTGAATACCTAAGCTATGCTCTGCATGTGACACATCCCATACCATATCCACCACAAAATTAAAAAGTTGGGGAACAAAGCCTAAAGATCATAGGACACTAGTTGCTTCCATTCTTGTTTCCATGTTTCAGGCTCCATGCGGAACTCTGTAATACACAGTAATGTCCCTTCCTTTACTTCCCAAACTGAGCCTTGTTAGGTTTAATCTTTGCTAAACATTGTGGCGTACATCTTTGAAATAAAAATGAAATTGATTTTATTGACTAATACAGAAAATGTTCTTTAAGTTTATTCTGAACCAGAAGAGGAAGAATAAATGTGGCATAGGCTTTTTCTCTGTGGTTTTCATTTTCATAAACCTTAGATCTTAAGAATGCATGAGATATTTACATAAATCTTTCCACAATTCCTGTGGCCTCTGGAGGCATAGCACTTGCATGATTTCACTACTGTGGCTAGTGTTTCCATTCTCAACAGCTTTTCTTGTATGGGGAGGAGCCTTCGTCACCCAGGCATATTTCCATGTGCCCTGGAAGAAGGGCAAGATTTGTGACTAATATTTCTCCTCCTTCATTTGCCTTTTCTATAGCAAACTGAACCTTTTATCCCTACATCATAATGTGGTCAGCTCTTTGTTGTAACTGCCCGGTCCTTCCTAGGTCACTTATTATTTGGGTATGATGAAGTAGACACTAACCAGTAGAGCCAAGGTTCATCTGGCTCAAATGTGATGGTTTTGGGCCAGTTAGCAGTGACATAACTGAAATTAATATTTCTTCAGTAAGCCAGATTTTTTTGCCACTGCTACAGTTTCTCCATTGGCTGGAAGAGTGGGGCATCTGGAGGTATTCCCACAGAAGTGAGACCACATGAGCCTGGGTGTGCCTGTATGTGGCTATATGGGAAAAGGGCGTGCCATCTTTGTGTAGGAACACAAAGAGGAAGGTATAGTGCTCCTTGTTGGCTTTAAGCCATCTGACATGCATGAAGACAATGACTCATCTGTTGTCAGACATCACCTTGGCCTCTTTCTTAGATTCTCATCTTGCTTCCTGTCTGTCAGATTTTTAGATCACTGTCCACTAAGAAGATTAATGTTATAATCATTACTGTAAATGGCAGTGATGCAGGGAATGATGCAGAGGATGATGCAGGGGATATGTAGTAGGAGGTTTCTGGCCTAGACTTTCAGGCCTAGCCTCATGGTTTAGACCCACAGACCCACAGACCTGCAGAGACACAGAGACACTTTCAATAGTTTTAGGTTGATCGGCCTCAGGCCCCGGCATATAACTTGCTAACTCTGTACCCTTCATCTAACCCATGACTCATCCTGTTCAGCTATGGGTCTCAGTACCTTTTCTTAGAGCAGCATGGTTGTACTCTGCTTCTTCTGGCTTCTCTCTGGCATTCTCTGGCATTCTGCTCTGTGCTTCCTGTTCTCAGAGTTTTCTTAGTCTGGTAGCCCCACCCACACTTCCTTTCTGCCTTTAGCCCATCAGCGCTTTTTATTAAACCAGTGGGTAGGAAAATTATTTACAATGAAACAACACAGTCTTCTACAGGGATAGATGTATGACTTTTAGAAATAGACCTTATGTGGACCTCACCATTTTGTCCACTTCCCTGTCTTTTCTTGTCCATGATAGGCAGAGTACTTTAGAAGGAGCAATAAGCACAACCATGTATCTCTGTATTTAAAGCCTGTCTTCACTGCTGTTTTGGTAAGAAGTTTTACTTGGGCTCCCCAACCTCCCTATGCACCAATTGCCTTATTTGGAAAAGGAGAGGCTGTCATCACTTTGTAAGAAATCTGAGAGAAATGAATATATTCTGAAGCAATGTAAGGGAAACATGGGTACATCTCAAGGTACTGGTAAAATCTGAGAATAGTGTTCTCCTAATGCAAGTAAATCTATCTGATATCCCTAAAGCTTGAAATAGGCAAACTGCAAATCATGCACTGGGTACATGCACAGCAGTCAGACCAGTCTGGAGAGCTGAGGGGAGAGACTTTCCAGCCAAGGAAACATGAGAATGATTTTTAGTCACATTGGGGAAAATGAAAAGAACCATCAGGATGTCTGATTACTTCACACAGCTTGTTGGGGGGCAGGCTTTAGTGGCTTCAGGAGACAGACTTAAGAGCTCTAAGCAAGGGACCAGCAGCTCCAACATGTTTCATGTCAGTGAGAGGAAAGTCTGTTTATCCCAGTGCAGTGCAACAAGCTCATTTCAATGCACGGTGGCACACATTTCCCGCGTCTTTAAATTGCATCTATGAGGAAAATCTAGCTCAATTCTATGCAGTTCTAACAAGAAGCCACAAAGCTTCTACTACAAATAAATAATATGGAGGAAAAGCTTTTAATTGTGTATGTCACTCAAGTATTGAGCATGAGGTCTCCTAGAGAGCACCACCGTAAGTCAAGGCTATGTGTGACCAGCTCTGTGAGGCCAAAGGCCTTCATGCGATGAGGCATATAAGACCCCTCAGGTGGCATTCTTTGTCTTTTCTCACTGACCATCAACCACAGCTTCCTCTCCTTCCTTGTCTGCCAAGACTATCATTTTACTTTGAAGGTCAAAGATAGAAGGATTGAAGAGTTTAGCTGATTCAATGTGTTTATGCACTTCAGAATTTTACACAATTGTTCTTAGCTTAAGTAGGGGGTCAGATAAGAGGTGGGAAATATCAAAACTGCAATTCTATTTTTGAAAACTCAAAGTATCTTAAATCCTTTGATGGGATCTTAGCACCCAATGTGGAGCTGTACTAGAGACCCGTCATTGTGTGAGCCAACACCGTGTTTAGGAATGTATTTTTTTTTCTCTTAAACAGATGGATAGAAGCATAGGTATGTATGTAAAATAAACATTAAATATTGACATTATTACTAGATTCAACAGAACTCCCCATGAATTGTAGTTTTAACCATGTTTGGAGTTAATTTAGGAAGTTATTAAAATAATATCATATCATATCTCAAATAACAGAAAAACCTGAAGAAATCTTCTGAAAGTTTTCTTGTGATAGCAGTTCAGGCCTTCACTCTGCCTATCTAAGGCAGCAGCTGAGGATCAACTAGCAGTGTGATCTTAGAGTTGAATTCCTGCCTAATGAAAGCTTTCTCCATAATTATCGGCCTCAACTGGACTCAGCCAACTGGAAGAAAATTTTGTTCAAACTAAGAAAGTACAATACCCAGCAAAGCAAAACTGCAGGGGGTGGGAGGGATCTGTCCATCAAAACACTTCACTGGCTCTCATACCGATGGCTCTACTTTTGGCCTCATGTCTATAAATTTAGCCGACCGTGTAGTCACGTGCTATTTCTCACACTATAATCTCCTGATGTTTATGCTCAGATAAGCACAATGATATGCTTTCAATGGAATATTCTCTGGCAGAATAGTAGCACTTTGGCCTCTGAGACAGTGTCTGAAGCACCTTGTATTTGTTTTTTAGCCAATGTAGCCTTATTTCAAATCTGCTAAGTTCAGTGTGTATATATTTCTGTGTACTGGTTTCACTGTACTTAGTAGAGGGACCCGAAACAAGATCACAACTCTGAGCCATGGCTTCCATGAGGCCAACAAGAGTCAGAAAGACGGCTACACCCAAGTGAAGTTTGCTGGTGTGGGAAGGGCTGCCACACCATTGTAGGTTCCAATATCTTTACCTCCCCAAAATGGAGTGTGAGCTGCATAATTCCTAAAGATCCTAGAACATCACTCTCCCATCCTTCCTTTGACCACTCAGAGGCTGTTAGTATTCACCCATTTGTCCTAATGTACAGGGAAGAAGGAAGAAGATGAAAGTATTTATAGGTACACTGTGTTAGACAACCTGCCTCTGCTGTGCTTTTACTCTTATTTAAAAACTCATCTTTAAAAAGGAGAAAAACTTGTTTTACTTTGCAGTTTCAGAAGGTTCAATCTATGGTTGCTTAGCCCTAGTGCTTTGGGTCTGGATGTCACAAAATATCAATTTTGTCAGTATGTGGCATTGGAGCTGTAAGAAACCAAAAGAAAGGAAGGGAAAGACCAGTGTCTCAATGTCCATATCTGAAGAACACGCTTACTGATACCAATTCCCTCCCCCAATAGGCCTTGTCATCTAAAAATTCTGTAGGGGTATTGTGTTGTTTCATGGTAAATAATTGTTCCACCCACTGGTTTAATACAAAGAGCTGATTGGCCAAAGGCAGGCAGGAAGTGTAGGCGGGGCTACCAGACTAAGAAACTCTCTGAGAGCAGAGCATCAGAAGAGCACCAGAGAGAAGCCACAGGAAGCAGAGGACAACCATGCAGCTCTAAAGAAAGGTACCGAGCCACATGGCTGAACAAGAGGCATGGGATAGATGAAGGGTAGAGAGCTAGCAAGTGATATGCCTGGGCCTGAGGCTGATCAGCCAAAAGCTAATGAAAGCGTCGGATTGCGGGTCTGCGGGTCTGCAGGTCTGCGGACCTAAACTTTGAGGTTAGGCCTGAAAAGTCCAGGCCAGAAACCTCATACTACAAAATTCCACCATTTTCAACAGTGGAGCAGGTTAAAGACCAAACCTTTAGCGTAAGTGTTTAGGAGACAATTAAGTTCCAAACCACAACATACCCTTATGAGATGCTAGTGTCTTTCTTTATCCTGTCCTTGACCATCATTCAAGTTATTTCCTTTGTCCCAATTTGCGATGTCTGCAGCCACAGCTTTGTTTATATATTTATAATTCAAAGGTAAAGTAGTGTGACTTCTCAGAATTACCTGAAACTGGAAGCAGAGGCCTAGCAAAGTAGAAAGAAGCAGTCCAAAATATTATTCTGGATCTTAGAACAAGCTGTCTCTATTAGGCTGAAAGGGAATCACATAAACCATGTGCTGGGAAATCCTCCAAACGACTTACCATTCACAGTGACTGGGATATCAGGTTGGAGGTACATAGATGTGACAATAAAATAGTAAAACCTGACATTTCTGTGGTATCTGAACCATGCCCTGCTATCCTTTCTTCTTAATGTCATGTCTCTATGCAATCAATCCTACCAATCAATAAAATTCTACCCAAGGCTATTAAAAGCACATAAAAATTTCCTGGAAAGATATGGAGTGTCTTCTTTAGCAAGAGCGCACAAGGCTCAGTGTTTACCCATGTATGACACTAAGTAACTAATAATTTCCTAAGACAGAGATTAGAAGCTTTTCCTGTAATGCATACCATCACTGATTATAGTCATGACATTAGTTCTTTTTTGATAATTTCATACATGTTGCTTTATGACAAGCTTTGGACCTGTGTGGTATATCACCTGTATCTATTGTTTGCAATCTTCAGATTCAAGCAGACAAGAATCTAAAATATTCCAAAAGAAACTGATAGTATAGAACATGTATAGATTTTTAGCATGTAATTATCCCCTAAATAACATTGCTTAATAACTGCCTACATGGTATTTATATTCTCATAGGCATTACAATCAATCTAGAGATGATTTCCCATATTCTAGAGGGTATGTGGAGGTTTTACAAAAACAGTATACCACTTCATATAAATGTAACTACTGGGATCCAAAGGAGTCCTAAAACTAATCCTTCATGTGCCCTTCATGAACTGCAAACCCTCTAGGTCAAATATGATACCTTTTTAGTTTATTTTTATTTTTAATTATTAAATTAATATATCACAACATTTCCTTTCTCCCTTTTACCTTTTCCATGTCCTCCCTCTCAAAGTCATAGCCTGTTTTTCTTCAATTGTTGTTTTTACACTCGTAAGTTTATAGCTATAGAAATACAACCTGCTCAATCTGTTTAGTGTTACTTGTAGGTATACGATTTCAAAGTTGACCACTTTGTATAAAATAGCCAAGTTGGGAGCTCGATCTTAAAAAATACCACTTTTTCTATATTCCTTAATTGCCTATAGTCTTTTGTTTATGGATGGGGCCCTGTGAAATTTCCTTTTCCATGACAGCATTTCTAATGGTGTTGTACTTCTTCAGGTCTTGTTTAGGCAGCCATATTGTTTAGGTATCATGAGTGAAGCTTCCCTATCTTTCTTAAGAAACACAGTCTCACAGTAGACTTGCTGAGTCCCCCTGTTCTTGTAAGCTGAAGGTGGAAAGATCTGTGCCTTTTACTCTGTCACCTAGTGTCTGGCACACAAGACATTTTCCAAAGAGTAATTGAATTGACTTTGACCTATATATACTTTTGCAGGTGGACAATGGGTCAAATTTGCAGCGTTGGATATGCAGTTAAAAAAAATGGTAGTCATTAAGAATTTATAACCATAACTTCATTGGAGCATGGTAAGGAAGAGTGAAAAGGGAGGAAATGACAGAAAAAAAATCATAAAGAAATGACCAGTAAGCTTTGATGAAATATAAGATATCAGAGAAAATGGAGTCTTTCTCCCGGAAGTTGAGAAACATAGATGTGCTGGGCTCCACTGACATCCTGCTCAGAGAAGGGTCTAATTGCATATTGGTATGGATTTTATTGTTTTATATCTCACTAGCCTATGTCAAGAGCATAGACTATCAGATCCCAGCATTTGAAAAAATAAGTAAATATGTAGAGTTTATTATAATGGTAGTTCAACCATTTATAAATGTCTAATTTAATTAGAAATAAGGCCCTAAATTTTAACACCTAAAGTGCAAATTTAGAGTCATTTATAAAAAGATAGCAGTTGGAGATGAAGAATTAGATAAAAGTAGAAAAAAGAGGTAGCAGGGTAAGATAACAGTGACAGAGATCTAAGTTTTCAAGACCAGAAATATCTAGTATTTCAGGAACTTAATGGGAATATAGGTAAGAATTTGGCCATTGAGTTGGACAACAAAGACCATGTCAATACCCCTAGTCAGGTATCACAACATATGGGTATGGGTTAGAGCACACAATTACTCTTTCATATAGAAACACATACCTTCAAGGTTTGAGATCAGTCAAGACACATTCAGTTTTAAAATAAGAATTAACATTATCCCACCCAAACATGAGCCTACTGGTGGGGCATTCTCCTTGAATTCATAAGTGGTTCAAAAAAGGTTGAGGCTTCAAGAAAGATTATGTGCACAAGGAAGTCCAACACTGAGTGCACCTCCTGGATCCTACTCAGAGCTTTCATCAACAATGGCTCTTCCTCCTTCGAGATCTGAGGTAGTCAACCTCCAGCCATGCAGAATAAAAGGAGATTCCATGACACACAGGAAGTTGGGTGGTCTAAAACACTCTGAGATGATGAAACAGAAGATTGGAAACCCAAGCTCTAATGAAATGGTTATGCTGATTACAATTGTCTAGGTCACAAAGCTTTGTTAACACTTCCTTCTGAGCATATGAGGAAGCCCTGCTTGAGTCCCCATGAGCAGCTACTGGGTTTCTATGCTACTACCAAGAAAAATCTTGAGCATTGTCAATAAGCAATGCAGGAGAATAGCATGAAGCACAAAATCCTAGCCTGTGTGATCTTCCTCCTCCCCACAAAATAAAGAGAAGACCCTGGACTGATTCCATCTAAAGCCAAAGACACGTTGTTCATGATGTCTGGGGTAAAATCAGTCCAAAGAATTCTTGAGGTGGAGGGAATTAGATTTGAAGGTTAGGTAAAATGCTGAGTCACCAGCTTGTCCTCATGAGAAAGACATGTTACTTTATTTATGGGATGGACATTCTTCTTAGAACTCAAACTTAGTACCAAAGCTATTTACACATCTCTTTAGCAGTTTGCTAATGAAGAGAAGAGAAAAAGAAGGATAGAGCAATACCGTGGTGGCTAATTTTGACTGTCAACTTGACTGAATGAGAATGCACCTGGGGCATTACTGAGACAGGAAGAAGGAAGGAAAGAAGGAAGGAATAAAAAAAAGGATGGAAGGA
The DNA here is from genome assembly GCA_033318265.1 of Phyllotis vaccarum. Classification (NCBI taxonomy): domain Eukaryota; kingdom Metazoa; phylum Chordata; class Mammalia; order Rodentia; family Cricetidae; genus Phyllotis; species Phyllotis vaccarum. Next base: position 181,216,390 of record JARWLC010000002.1, read on the forward strand.
AGGAAGAAAGGAAGGAAAGAGGGAAAGAAGGAACAAAGAAAAGAAAGGAAAGAAAAAGATGCAGGCAGATTTTGTTGGAAAAGCTAAGAAATTTTCTTGCACATCACATTTTATTGTAATGATAATTTTTTAAAAGGTCCTCAAAGTTATTCTGTCACTTTAGCTGCTGGTATGCAGGACTCTGAGCCCAAGATTCCTAGTCCCCAGAGGTAAGCTCACTGGGCTCATAAGAAAACACAATCGCTCCATAAATCTCCATTAGGGTGCTAGGCAAGCAGAACTAACATAAACAGGTCATTTCTTGATAATATAGGAAAGATGCAAGAACATAAAAGTGTTATGGTTTAGAGGGGTTTCCTGATGGAAGATGGAGGACAGAGAAATTGGGTCCATGCCAAGAGAGATAGAGGCTGCAAACTAGGGTGACAGCCCGGGAGTTACATTGAAAGAGTCTCATAAAAGTGCCGTTTGTTAGGAGCCAGGAGGAAGTGAAGGCAGCTTTGGCACACGGGGCAGCTGTGCTAAATTAACTGTTAACACAAATAATCAAAGTGCAAGACCCTTCCAGTGGCTGGCGCCAGCGAGATAGACGGGGTGGTGGCAGGTGGAAACTGGATGACTGTGATGATCTGGGAGTCAGACACTAGTGGGGCCCTTGTGGTGTGAGGTGGGGGTGGCTGGGCAGGAGCATACTTCCTTCCTTTCTTTCTTCCTTCCTTCTTTGTAAGCAAATAAGGCAGAGGTAGAACTTAAGTCTGTGAATCAAGTCCAGGGAAGCCTGGTTAGTAGCATCAGAGGTTGTCAGCAGCTTAGGGATCAAAGCAGAGAGAGGCCAGACATGATGTGGTTTCTCTTTATACAGTTTCAAGCATAAGGTGCATGCTCTCTGAATTCCTAGCAACCAGGCAGCTTTTAAGGTAGGGGAGCCTTTTTTGTCAGTGAGGGCTATGGATTTACTGAGGACCCAAAAAGACATCAAAGTTAGAAGTTCGAAGCCATGGCAAAATCAAACAGCCAGGTCCAAGATTTCTGCAACTGTGGTTCTGGAAACACTTACCTGGGAAATTTTCAGAAGAAAAGTTGTAGGATCTTTGTTTCCTGTGGTTTCTTATGTAAATATACCTTTTTTTTTCTTTTTCTTTTTTTTTTTACCAACAGAAAGATAACACAAACTGAGATAGTTTTTAACAACTTTCCGTAAGTCTTGCTTGCTCTGAGGGCTGTGTTCAGTTTGCAGACAGTGTTTTTAAAGGGCTGTTTCTAGGACCAGTGTCCTTGCAACTGAAAGAGTCCTTGCAATGCATAGTTGTAAGCATTCCCATATGTCTGATAAAGCTGGGTGAACACTGACTGGCCTGCATCCAGTGGCCTCCTATCTCCACAAAGCAAGATGGAGCACTGCCTTTCTAACAAACTGGAAAAAGATATGTGTTCAAGAATGTCTTTCCTTTTATCTTGCAATCCAAGGGAACTTCCTGAGAAAAATGCCTGCAGTGATCTGGAGAATGCCCCCCCCCCCTATAATTCATATATTTGAGTGCTTGGTCACCGGGGGTGGAACTATTGGGAAAGATTATATAAGAGTTAGAGGGTGTGATCTTATGGGAGGAAGTGTGTCACTAGAGCTGGACTTGGAGGTTTCAAAGGCTGAAGTCAGGCCCAAGGCTCTCTCTCTCTGCTACCTGTAGAACAAGATGTAGACCACATGAGCCTACTTCAAAACTTCTCTTGTGAGTCGTCAGAATTGAACCAGACTGACCCAAATGTCACTGTTTACCTGACCTAGTAGAGGAGTGAGTTTAATGTTCTTTGCTGTTTTTTTTTTTTAAAAAGCAAAAACAAAAACAAACAAACATAGAATTGAATTCATAGCTCTTTCAACTCTAAGACTGTTGTACCTGAGACCTGGGAGAGAACCAGGCAGATAAATATGGCATGTCTACCTTTGGGACACCTCACTATGGCAAATGGGAAAACTTTGTCATACTGTTTTGGTTCCTCTAGATTTCTTCGTAAGAAATAGAATTACAAGCCCCACCCTGTACTACTGCCTGAGGTGACCAGATCCATACTGTGAGACAGAGTTGACTACATGTCTACTAACACCTGAGTACACTAGATATGAGGGGCCAACAGGAAGTCCAGGGCTGCTATGACTAGTCAGTGAGCTTTTGTGATCTGAATTCAGGACTAATCTAGAAGCTTCTCTCCTTCAACATTCTCAGTAGAGGGCCCAGAAAGACTATAAGAATGCATTATTTTCTGTTTTCATTCATTCCCCAAATATTTGTTGAGCCTGCACCGAGGAGAAGAAGCGGAACTAGAGCCACTGTGTATAACTGTGACTGGTTAGAGTCCTGTAATTCAGGTGGAAAAGGACAGAATCAACTCCTCCATGACTCCTGATAACAGCGAGCCACCAGAGACACCACAAACTGAATAGAGAGAGGCGGCTGTGTGTGGCCACAGTATGAGGTACCTTTCAAGATGATGTTTCTTTTTTTCCAGTTACCATGGTTCAGACTCTGTTGCTATCCTCACTTTACAGATAAAATATACAAGGTTGAAATTGCAATGAGTGGAGAAAAACCTAGCTGTTCTTACAGCCTTTGAAATTTTTTTTTTTTTAAAAAAAAGTTGATTTACTTATTTTGTTGGTGTTTTGTTTTTGTGTGTTTGCATATGTGTATGTGTATGTATACATATAAGTATATGCACTCTGTGTGTTACTAGCATCTGCTGGCAAAGGTCAGAGGAGAGTGCTAGATCTCTCTACCTAGGGATATAGTAAGCTGTAAGCTGCTTTTGTGGGTGCTGAGTTCTCTGCAAAAGCAGCAAGTTCTCTTAACTACTGAGATGTCTCTCCAGCCTCATGAGGGCTTGTTTTTGTACTTCCATTGCCCATTCTATAAACCCAAAAGAGATTTGGTTGCCCTCTCTGTAACAACTTTAACTTTGTGGCTGTGCTGGTACAATGTATAGATACAGACTACTACATCCTTGACATAGCTGGAAGAATCACTGGTCTTGGGCTGGGGCTGTGGTCACTCACTTGCATGTTATGGAAGATCATGTTCTACCTGGTCCACCATCATGATGACTCTGCAGATAGCAACAGTAGCAGAAGCACCACGTCCTCCTCACTGCCCCTTGCAGAGCCTGGATTAGAGCTAAAATTTCCTTTCTAGATAGGAAGACACAGACCTGAGATATGCCTGACTGCAGTTTAGACCCTGGTACTGCAGGCCTCTCAAGCTGATGTTTGCCTACATGGCACATACTCTTCTGCAGATTGCTGCAGAGTGTACCAAAAATTTCTCTCCCAGTTCTCAGGTACAATAATCTTAGAGCTGAAAGAGCTATGAATTCGGGTCTATGTTTTGTTTTGTTTTGTTTTGTTTTGTTTTGTTTTGTTTAAAAAAAAAAACAGCAAAGAGCATTAAACTCACTCCTCTACTAGGTCAGGTAAACAGTGACATTTGAATCTGAAGACTCACATGACAATTTTTGAACTAGGTTGGAAAAGTTATTAAGCACCTTCTGCTGCTTGTTGACTCTGGCCAAGTTCATAACCCAACATAGCTCCCCTTTAGCTGTTCAGAATACCAGAAACAGCAGCCTCTATACTCTGCTAGTATAGCTGTGTCAACTTCCCCAAGCCCATGGAGATTCTATGCAGCAACATCAGTAGTTGCTTCACATTTTTGTGAATAAAGCTAATGTTCCCCTAAAGACCCACTTCTGAGAGTCGCAGTATTTGTGAGCCAGTGAATGTGTCTCATTCCTGTGAATTCCTTTAGGCCAGCTCCCCAGATACTCCTGTTGCAAAGACACATCTCTTCCTTGAGAATGGCTCCAGTACAACTCAGAGGCATCATTGACCTAGAGAAGGTGACCCCAGACCTGTGACCAAAGAGAGTACTGTCTGTATCTGCTCCTCATAAAACTCTGCCCACCCTCCAACCTCTTTGCCTTTGGATAAACACCATTCCTTGGGAACGTCGGTCTCCTATACTAAACTCCACAGATCACCCATGGCCGTGCCATCATTATTACTTTACTAGAGTCCTTACACTTCCCGGGTTTTCTACTCATATATCCTCTCCATAGTGTCCCTGTGGCTCCACAGCATGGAAAGAAGGATCCTGTGCTCACTGAGATCTCTGAGTCAATCAGGGAGACTCTCAGAGGAAAGTCCACACACCATTGCTGTATAGGAACATCCAGAAGGGCAAGGCCCAGGACTAGTAATTTCAAGGGTCATTCTGAGCAAATTCTTAAGATAAATGGCACTGTCTTAAGAAATATAAATACTAAAAGCAACTTATACTGACTATAAAATATCAATATGTATTTGTAAGCCAGGCCTAAGGTAAGATGTACTAACAGAAGAACTTATAATTTCTCTACTCAGGGATGGAGCTTGGAGTGTACATCAATGACAGAGTGCTTGCCTACCAAGCATGAGGCCCTGGGTTCAGTCCACAATTTCACAAAGTAAGTTAATAACTCAGAGATAGAACATTTGAATTTTAAGATGAAAAATTAATAAATTGCTACTTGCCTTATAGTTATCTGTGAATGTACTACATCCACTAAGAGTGAATAATAGCTTAGAGAAAATTGAGGAAGATGAAATACCAATTATAACACTGGAAGTAAAAAAATCACTTAAATGTTAATTAGCATTATCACTTATTGAAGAAGCCATATAAATCAACACAATGTTCTGTGCTTAAGAGACGAAGTACACCCCCAAAGAGCATGGTACCCTGCAGAAGACCTTCCTACCGGCCACAGTCACTGTTCCCACAGGATGCACTTCACCAGCTCACAGCAGGACATTTCCCCTACAGGCTATTTCTGCTCCAGTGAAAAGTTTATGGTCAGCTAAATTTGACACCTCATATGAAATTCCAGAGGCACAAAAACGGTAGGAATTTAAGATGAAAGTTTTTTTTTCTTTAGATCATATTCAGGAAGTCATTTTGAATTTTCTACAAATAAGAAAAAGAGAAGTGGTAGATGGCCCAGGAAGACATGTGCTCAGAGAGCCTTTCACTTGTTTGTGAAATGTTAGTGACTGAATCTACTGTCTTGCATATGGACTCTATCACTAGGGCACCCTTAAAGATTTATGATAAAAATGGTTTTGTTGCTGTTTAGATTTCAAACACTTGAATAACATACTTGCGATATTGAAAAGAAAAGCTCAAACTCTTTTCTTTCTTAAAGGTTTGCTTCAATATAATGTTTTTTTCCCATTTATTTTTCATTCAAAAATTGTTTTCCCACACCCACCGCTGCCCTCCTCCCACAGCTTCCTCCCATCCCATTACCCCATCTATTGCTCAGAGAGGGCAAGGAGTCCTAGAGTGAGTCAATCCATTCTGGCTGACCTATCCAGCAGCAGTAGGACCAAGCCCCGGCCCCCGCATCAGGGCTGAGCAATCTGTTCCTCTGTAGGGAATGGGCTCTGAGAAGCCAGTTCATGCTCCATGGAACAAACTCTGGTCTGAGTGCAAACTGCCCACATCTTTCAAAGACTGTCATCCACATTCGAAAGGTTTAGCTAGAAGCAAGAAGGTTCCTCTGTTAGGATTCTGCTCAAGCACCTGAAGCTATGCCCTGCCCTGAGTTCTGACATCAAGCCCCATTAAAGGGAATTCCCACTCTCTCTTGCTTCTTTCCTCTCGTGAGTGCCCTCTATCACCCCCTCTTCCCTCCCTTCTCTCTTCTCTTTCCTTTTTTCTTTCTATATTTCGTTATAATAAAGTCCTTCTGCATAGAAGAAATGTAAGTGTCTCCTGCCATGCTGCTGCCCCACCACCACCTCCTTCCACCAAATCCTGCCTCCATGAAGCATGGGTTGGGGCATTTGATCTGGCAGGATAAGATAACACTTTCCAGTTAGCTGGCAGCAGATGTCAGTGAATGCAAAGGCTTCATGGCAGGAAGCAGACTGAAGGGCCACTTGATCCTTATCCTTCCCACCTGGAGACACACCGGCAGCAGGCCTCAGGTGAAGACACCTTACAGTTCTCTATCGCAACTTCATAAACTTCAAAAAAATCTACTCTCAACTTAACAACAAGGTCTCAAGAGTTTGACACTAGGAATTAGCTTGCATGTTCTGAGGGAGGGCTCTTCGGCACATAGAACAAACCAAGCTGCGTTTAGAAATATACTCATAGTGTGAAAAGATGGGGTATGTTTAACTGTTTACATACCATTGCAAAGTTGGATTATGCTTGCAGTCTCAATTATATTGTTATTTCATGTTTAGGAGAGACATCCATGGCTCCCCCTTGGAAGGGGAAATAGAGAAGATCTCTTGAGTAAATTAGGATCATGGTGGGGGGAGGGGGTTGGGGAGGTGGAGGTAAGCATGGACATCATTTATTTAAAAGTTGCTGCTTGCTGGACACATCTAAGAGTCTGAGCTTTAGTTTCAGATTTACACTTCTTCCCTGTTACCTTGGTTTCCATAATCTGAAGCTCCCTCCTCTTCATCCTTGGATAAGGTAAAAGAAAACTTTGCAGGTAAATTGTTGGAAAATTTGTCATTTGAGACAGACACAAAGCACCCAGCATTTCTTTGCCAATATATCTAGAAAATTTAAAGCACTGTTAAATTACTGCTAAAATGGGATTAATTACTGTTATTGTCAATATGTTTTTCTTCAGTTTATATTGTGAACACTTTTTCTCGTGGTCATTTTTCTAGAGATAATTGAAGACCCTTAGGTAGAATAAATTAATTATGAAATTAGCAGCTATTGCACTCACCTGTTCTTCCACAGCTGCTCTGAGCCAAAGGTCAGTCAGGCACACAGCATGACCACTTGGTGCCAGCACCAGACATCAACTACATAAAGATTTCAACTGACCTGAATACTTAAGACACGTCTAAAACAGTTTCTACTGGATATTTGGTGATTATTAGCCCAAACAAACCACTTAACCTTAGTGAAAATGGAGTACTTTCCCCTACTGAAGCAATTTCTGGCCACTGGTGCTAATATACAAGACTATGATTGGTCCAAAGTACATGTCTCGGTGACTGCAATGTGCTAAAGGCAAGGCTGTCACTGGTTGATTAAAACAGCTGTGACTGATCCAAACACTCCTTCTCAGACTGAACAGACAGCCAGGACGCTTTTCTGAACTTAGCATCCCTGGTGGTGTGGCACCAGGTCCAGTCAAATCTTCTCTTCCATGTTTTTTGTTTGTGTTTGTTTTTGTTTTTGTCTTTGTTTTCAGTAATGTGCTGTACACAATTTCTGTCCCAGCCTCACCCCTCAGTTCAAATGAATCTCTCCTGCCCACACCCTGGCCTACACTGAGGTTTATACTTACACCCCTGCTTGGTCCCAAATAACTACACAAAGGCTTATTAATTATATGTTATTTGGCCTATGGCTCAAGCTTATTGCTAGCTATGTTTGCATCTTAACTCAACCCATCTCTCAATCTGTCTTTCTGTGTGGCTTGTGGTTTACCTGTACTCCATTATAATCCATCTTCTTGGACAGCTGGATTGAGTCTCTTGTGACGTCACCCTCCATCTCCTGTATCCTGGATTTCCCACCTGCTTCTAAACTGCCATAGGCCAAAAATAATTTCTTTATTATCCAATAGTATTCACAGCATACACAAAAACACCCCACATCAGTAATGTGAGCTAAGCTGGAACAAAATGACAGTGGGGGGCAAGCTTGAAAACTGGACATTAAAAAGACCAAATCATAAAGCTGGTCTCCACAGGGGAACTTTAACAAGCATCATCTAAAAATCCCAAGCTGCTGGCCACTGACCACTGTAAACTGATAAGCAGTGCCTAGGGACACACCCTTAGACGAGGCCCAAACTTTTACCTACAGGACAGTATTTATTTGTATGACTCTGATTTTCATGCCTTTTAATTTGTGTAGTAGAGACATCAAAACTGGAAGTCAGATGCACATCAGCTCATGCTAACTTCCCCAACCCGTACGTAAACTGATCTGGACTGTATGTTCTTACACATGGCAAACATTACACATCAGAAAAGTACAAGAGTACTCAAGGTTTTGTCAATTTGTACAAACCTAAACAAATCTAGGAGGGAATGTCTGTTGAGAAATTGCCTCTATCAGAGGCCTGTGGACAGCTTTGTGGATGTTTCCTCCGTTAATGATTGATGTAAGAGAGCTCAGTTCACCATAAGTGGTGTTGCCATTGGGCAAGTAGCTCTGTGTTATATAGAAATGCAAACTGACCAAGCCACTGAGAGCTAGTCAGTAAGCAGCAATACTCCATGACCTCAGCTTCATTTCCTGCCTGACTTTATTTCATGATAGACTGTAAGCTATAAAATAAACTCTTTCCAACTCTCATGTTGCCTTTGGTCATAGTGTTTATCACAACAATAAAAAAGCAAACTCAAACATCACCCTCATCACAAAGTACTTCTCCCAAGTAGATTTCACTGCAGCCCATTGTGCTGACCTATCTGCATGTCTCTCTGCCACCTCCTGCTCCCTACCCAGAACACAGGCAACCCCCCCCCCCCAGCTGCCTCAGCCTGAAGAAGACTACACTGCTGTTTGTCTACTCAATAGACTACTCTCTCTATCTGGCACTCACAGCTGATCAAATAGATCTGTAATATCATCCACTCGGGGAGCTCAGGCTTGAAGATCTGAAGTTCAAAGGATCCTAGCTAGTATACAGAGTTCAAAGTCAGAAAAGGCAACTCGGAGATTCCTTGCTTCTAGATAAAGAGTTAAACAATGGGTATGCTTGTTGGTGTAATGTTTGCCAAGTAGGTTCAATCTCCAGTACAGGAAAAAGCAAAATGTAAAACACTTGCAGATGTTCTAGAAGTCCATAATATGCTCCCAGATGCAGGCACCTGGAGCTAGGATCCAAACCAACCTTCCAGTTACAAATGCTCAATTTCTGAAGTCCAGCTCCAGATTCTCAGTAAACAGCCTAATGCTCTCCACTTCAATACTGAAGAAATGGCTCAGAAGTCTCAGGCCCACTTATCAGCAGTACATTTAGGCTTGAAGTCACCATCAGGGATAGTGTAGCACAGAGGCCTCCCGCTTATTCTTTTTGCACCCCTCTTCTAAATACTTTTGGACAGAAACAGATACTCCAATTCCTGACAAACGCCACTGACTGTTCAAGAGCAGCCACATCGAGAAGGAAGGCACAAGAGAACAAGCTGATAACAATGAGTTAAGGAGCTCAAAAGGGGAGCATTCCAAAGTAATATCGAGCCTGCACGGTCAAAGCTCATGATCTGAGTTGCAACTAACTGACCTGAAGCCTTCGGGGAGACTATGAGGTTAATAGGGGAGGATGCATAAACAGTATTATCACACTAGAGGGCACCACTTGCCACAGCCTCTGCTGAAACACCAAAATAAAACCTCAAAGAGTCCAGCATCCCTGGAGCTTTTTGCCTACTTAACATTTCTATCCAGGTAGAGAAAAGAATCTGTCAGCCAATAGGTGGCATATTTCTATTTTTTTTTTTCTGTTGTAGATTTAGGATCCACAGACAACCAAACAGTAATGAACATTTAAAATTTATATTGTTTTTTTTTTTAAATCACTATGCAAACCTAAAATTTTGTATCTACAAATAAAATAAGCATAAATTCCCTTTTGGTTATGATCTTCTATACAACTGACAATGATCTTTGATTATGCCACCTTATATGCACCCAGTGCCAGAAAGGGCAGAACACCGAAAACGTCAGTCTGAAGCATACTGACACCAATATTTCTGCAGTTGACAGAGTGAGGCAGGAGTATGATGTCCTAAGAACTGCTTTTATTCCCCAGACTCAGGTAGAAGGGAATGGAAGTAAAATGTATGCTGTCCTTTCTTTATACTCTTTTAAATAAAATGAACTCCATTTGCCCTTTTCCGTTGGTGTCTTTTTCTCAAGTGGTGACTGCCCAGCCTTAAAGGCCACTTTCTAAGAGAAATCCAGAAGAGGAATCCAGAGGAAAAATGGAAAGAATTTGTTTTCTTGCTTTCCTACCCTAACTATATGCATTTTTATCAGAAATATGGTAAATTTTGTTAGGTCTCCCAGATGAGACAAATGGCTAACTGAGGTGCCTATTTAACATACTGAAGAGGAAATGGCCACCAGGTTTCCCCAGTATCCCTCGGTTATTGCACAAATTCTAGTTGGTCTTATAATTAAAAACCCAAAGCCAGATATTGGGGGGAAACTGAGAGATCAGAAAGACAGAAGAACAAACTAGAACCACTTTTCACTAAGTCAACTATTCAGACCCAAAGGGATAGGACCTTTCCCCAAGAATCCTCAGACTGGATGCCTCTGAGTTCTCAGCTGAAAGGGAAGGGCAGCTGCAAGAAAAAATTTAAGGGCAAACTTGTCTCCTCCTACCTTACTGTTTTCCCTCTGTCTAACCATCTTACTTTTGAGTTTAAACTTCCTAATGCTGGGATTAAAGGAATATGTGTGAGTTTCCAAGTACTGGGAGCAGAGGCATAGGATTGATTCTAAACGATGAGATTAGAGGTATGTGCCATCACCCCCAAACTCCATTTCTTTCCTGGACTGAATCAATCTCATCTATCCCAGTGTGACCTTTAATTCAAAGAGATACAGATGGGTCTCTGCCTCTGCCTCTCAAGTGCTGGGATTAAAGACATGTGCCACCACTGCCTGACCTTTATGGCTAACTCTGGCTATCTCTGTCCTCTGATCTTCAGGCAATCTTGATTAGATACATTATGTCACCATGTTTCCCCCTTTTCATCAAAAATAAACAAAGAAGGTTATAACTAATATCAAAAACTATATACAATGAGTACAATAACTTTATAATATGTAGGCAATAATTACATCAATAATGTATAGTCCATCAACAATTGACAAATTCAGGTAAAATATTTCATTATTTATCTTATTTTGGTGAGTCCAAAGTGTTGTACTTTCTATCTAACTGTATTACCAGCCAACAACTGTCTTTTGATATCTCTCAAACTTATATATTTCACATCTCTTTAGTGAGTTTCTTTTATAAATCTGTAACTAGAAAAACTCTAATTATAACTATCTAGACGTCAACTCCATCAGAGATCCAAGAAGGATATAATGTTAAGTGAGTAAGCAGGAATTGCAAGCAATTGACTTGCAAAAAAATTGTGAGAAATGACAGAAACAGCTGACAGTCACCCAAGGTTCCTCTGCAGTGTTGGGACATCCATCTTCAGCCTACGGGCCCAGTATATCTGACAGACTTCTCTCTGAAGCAGGATAATAAAGGCCTCTCTACCTTGGTTTGAGATTTGGCAGTCCTTTCTTATGTGTTCTTCTTGTCCATTTGAATGGCACAGTAGTTGAGGCAAAAGCACTTTCTTGCCCAGTGACTAACTTTTGCCATAAACTTTATATGGAGTTTCTTTGATGCCCATCATCATTATTCAATACCCTTTGCCTGCCAGCCCCACTTATTTCTATCTTTTGCCTTACCATTGCCCATTCAGCTCTTTATTAGACCATCAGGTATTTTAGTCAGGCAGGTAACACAGCTTCACAGACGGAAGTATAAACAAAAGTAATACATCTTAAAATAATATTCTACATTTTCCCCTTTTGTCTAAATAAAACTGTCTTAACTTTAAAATAGTAAAAATATACACAAAAACAGTTATCAAGTAAGAAATACACTTACAATATTTTATTCATTTGTACTTAGCATATTCAGAAAAATAATGCATTACTGATTCTATATTAGAACGTCCAAGATTTTACACCTAATTTACTTTGTATCACAACTAAGAAAACTGCAACTATAATTATTTAGTCTTCAATTCTATCAGAAGACCCAAAGGATATAATATTATCTAATAAGAGGGACATTTGGTGCCTAGACAGTCACCCCAAATTCATTTTTAGTGAAGCAGAAAATTTGAATAACTGTTCTACCTTATATTGGCAAGATTCATGAGTCACTTTTCTCTGTGTCCTGCAGGATATCTGGCAGACTTTTCTGTGAAGGAAGAATTTCAAAGAACTGTTCTGCCTTGTTTTGGCAAAGTTTAAGTTTTGTTTTGTTTTCCTGTGTGTTCCGCATGTCCACTCTGCATGGCATATAGTCAGCAGTAAAGGGCAAGAACAATTTCTTTATCCGGTGAATAGCCTTGCCACAATGAAAGCAAACTTCATAAGGAGTTTCTTCAATGCTCGTTATATCTGAAGTAAATTTGTGCCGCCTGGAACAAATGTGTCTTATTGCTATAATAACCTAAAGTTAACAAAACATTGTAAATTCTATATTCTATAGGTCTTTGAATTGCTTGAAGACCCTTTATCTATCTAAAACATATTATTATTTGCAGATGATACGATTGTATACATAAACTGTTGTATCCTGGTCATGAGACCCCCAAAGAGACCACCAGAGACACAAACTCTCCAAAATGCAAAAGCAAGGTTTATTGGAAAATGCAAGTCATGACAAGGACCTCGCTCCAGCTCACTGGCCTAGTAGTGGCCGGAAGAGGTGTTTGCCCCTCTGCAAGCTGGGCTTTTGAAAGCAAAAACCACAAGGCCGTACATCAATTAGGGGTCTTAGTATGGATACAATTCTGATTAGCTCATTTTGGGGGACTTTCCAGATTTCTTCTGTTATGGTAGCCAGCTGTTAGTCAAACACTCCTCCCTAGACTACCTTCTAGGTTGGGACATTCCATGGCTATTAACTGTCCACAGGCTATCTACCATACTAGGGTGATCTATGGCCAATTAGCTGCTACCAGACAGTCCCTAGGCCATCTCCTGTTGTACTTTGGTCCCAGAAAAACTCAGGCAGGCCTATCTCAAACTGGGGCTAAGAAAATTTTACTCAAAAATAGAGGCGCTTCTCTGGTTCTTCAAAATGACTCCAAAAATTCTACCAGGGAACTCCTACAGCTAATAAACAACTTTAATCAAGATTAACTCAAAAAATATCAGTAGGCCTCCTATATTCAAATAATAAACAGGCCAAAAAAAAACAGAGATCATAAGCACACAACATCATCAATGTTAAAACTTGGCCTTTATAATCTTACCAAAAAGCAATGGCCATCAAAATCCCAGCACAATTCTTGACAGACCTCAAAATAATGAAACTCAATTTCATATGGAAAAACAAAAAATGTAAGATTGCCAAAAAAAATTATGATCAATAATAGAACTTCGGGAAGCACTGCCATCCCTGATTTCTAGCTCTACTGTAGAGCTACAGTAATAAAAAACATCTTGGTACTGGTATTAAAACAGACTTTTCTTTAAGCCAATGGAATCAAATTGAAGACACTGACATTAATCCACATACTTATGAACACCTAATTTTTGACAAAGAGGCCAAAAACATACAATGGGGGGGAAAAAAGCATTTTCAACAAATGGTACTGGCATAACTGGATGGTTGCATGTAGAAAAATGCAAATCAAAATACCTCTGAGATACCATCTTAAATCTATCAGAATGGCTAAGATAAAAACACAGATGAAAGTCTATGCTGGAGGGAATGTGGAGCAAGAGCAATACTCCTCTATTGCTGATGGTAACTAACTTGTACAGTCACTTTGGAAAGCAGTATGGTAGTTCCTCAAAAAAACTGGGAATCAATCTACCCAATAATCCAGCAATACCACAATTGGGCATATACCAAAAGAAAGCACCTTCTTACTCCAAGGGCATTAGCTCAACTATTTTCATAACAGCCTTATTTGTAATATCCAGAACCTGGAAACAACCAAGATGCCCTTAACTGAAGAATGAATTAAAAACTTGTGGTACATTTACACAATAAAGTACTAACCAGCAGGAAAAAAAAACTGACATTCTGAATTTTGCAGGCAAATGGATCTGAAGAGTATCATCCTGAGTGAGGTAATAGGAGGAACTTAAAAGGGACATCCATGGACCTTCTAAGAGAAGGAAATTGAGAAGTTCTCCTGAGTAAATTAGGATCATACAGGGAAGGGAGCAAGGGGATGTGGTAAGAGATCATGAGAGAAAGGGATGGTTGAGTCAGGGCAGCAACAGAGGGGGAGAATAAAGTAATAGGTATCTTGATAGAGGGAGTCATTGTGGGGTTAGAGAAAAACCTGATACTTAGAAAACACCCAAGAATCCGCAAGATGACCCCAGCTAAGATTCCTAGCAAGAGTGGAGAGAGCACCTAAACAGACCTTCCCCTATAATCAAATAAATGACCAACCTAATTGCCATTATAAAGCCCTCATCCAGCAACTGATAGAGGCAGAAGCAGAGATAGATAACTATGCGAGTTGAGCTTCCAGTCAACCTGAAGAGAGAGAGAGTATATGAGCAAAGGGATGAGGACCATAAAGAGGAGACCCACAGAGATGGCTAATGTAATCTATTGGGGGCTCACTGACTCTGAAATGACAGCTGAAGGACCTTCATGAAAAGGAACTTAACTCTCCTAATGTAGATGACAGTCATACTACATGGGCAGTTTGTGGAACCTCTTGTAGATTTGATTTCTAGTATGTGAACTGGCTTCTAGGAGCCCCTACCCTATAGAGGGAATTAATCCTTGATACTACTGAGGGGAAGGCTTCAGTCCTACCTCAATTGGATATGCCAGACCAAAGTGACTCACCTTGGAAGCCCTTGCCCTCCCTGGGAAATTGATTGGGGATGAGGTTGGGGAGGCTAAAGGAAGTCTAGAAGGATGAGAAGGAACAGAAGCAGAGGTGAATATGGAGGGGGAAAAGCTTGGCCTCTAAAGGGTGACAATGTTTTTACTTAGCTATTACTATGTTTTCATAGTAGACTGTCGCTTCTACCTTGCCTGCAAGGAAGACATGACACTAGGCTCTTCTTTCAGCGATTTATTCAAGACCTTGTACATGGATCTTCTCTCTCTGGGGGAAACCCCACCTAGCTATCTGCCTTCAGGATAACCAATCACCAAGAGCCACGTGGGCCTTGCCAATAGGTCCACATATGCGGAAGCAAACAGCCCAAGTGCTCAGCCTTAGCCAAATAAGGAGTTGTTTACCCCAGAGAGCGCTCACCATCAGGAAGGTGGGAGGCGGAAGCCAGCGCCATCTTTAAGGTGCGGCTCCGCAGCTCTCTACAGTAGACCTCCTCCCTGATAGTAATTGTTTTCTCAAAGAATATTCTACTCTAAGAGCAATACAGGGTATTGAGCCTGGTATCCCCAACACCAGTCTATCATACAAAACATCCCAAACCCACTACATCTAGTCCATCTTAAACACTGCAAACATTTCCACTAGAAGAGTAAGTTTTTAAAACTCAACCAGTGTCCTAATCATCAACGTAGAAATTCCAACGCAAAAATACAGGAAACATAAAAATCTATAGCAGCATGCCTACCCAAAGCTTACTACTCTCATATCAATGTCCTTCAATATCAGTAAATTAAGTAAAATCCTAGACAAAAAATTCAAAAAATAATTTTAAGTATGTTCAGAAAAATTATATCCTTCAAAAAGGATATAAATAAGCTCTCAATTGAGTCCCAAAATAATAAACAATGAACAGAAAAATAAAACCAGGTGAATTAAGAAGCTCAGTATCAAATGTGAAAATAAAATTCAATAGATATAAATAATAAAATATGAACAAAAATCTAAAAGTGAGGAAAAGAATTTGTGGTGAAATTTTGTGTATGCGCTAATAAATAAAGCTTCCCTGAAGATCAGAGAGCAAATTCAGCCTCTATTCTAGTTAGCCATAAGATCCTGCCAGTGGTGGCACATACCTTTAACTCAAGTACTTGGTATCTTATGCCTTTGCTCCCAGTACTAGGGAGGCTGAGACAGAAAGTGATATGGCTGGATAGTGGAGACAGAAATATAATTTGGGAGGAGACAGGCTTAGTCTTTTCAGCCCAAAGATTCAGTAGAGGTGGTAAATAGTCTCTCTAGTGCCTCGCTCTTTTCTCTCTCAGATCTTTTAGCATTTACCCCAACATCTGGCTCTGGGTTTTATAAAGACCAATTAGGATTTATACCACAAGAATTTATCAAATAAAAGTCTGTTACAATATGGTTTCCTGGCCCCGGGTGGCCAGAGGTCCCAGACCCATAGTCATGCATCCCCAGACTCCTTAGCCGCCTGCTGCTTAGGCCCCCAAAATGGCTCATACACTTATATTAACTTTGTGCTGTTTGACCTATGGCTCAGGCACATTGCTAGCTAGCTCTTTCATCTTAACTCAACCCTTTTCCATTAATCTGTCTGCCATGCAGCCAGTGGCTTACCTGTTACCTTACGTGTTTCTTCTTTGGGAAGCTAGGTTGATCTGATCTGACTCCACCCTTCCTCTCCTACCTATTCTGATTCCCCACCTACTTTTTCTATGGTGCCTGTCATGGGCCAAAACAGCTCCTTTATTTAAAGATTGATATTCACAGCATACAGAAAGACATTCCCACATCAAAAGTCTCTATAAAAAGCTTTATTAATGGATCAAGTTACCATTACAATATTGGGGTCTGAAACAAGGTAGAGAAAAGGGAAGATTCAAATGATAACAAGGATAAATTAATAAAAGAGTATGAACAGAACACTAAAGATCTGTGGGGCAGTGAAAAAACTACTAAGTCTATGAATCAGAGCACAGGAGTTTTATGCTAAATGAATAGAAAACATTTTCAATAAAATAATAACACACAATATCCCAACTTATGGGAAATGGATGCCCAACTTCATCCAGGATGTGCCTAGGACATCAGAAAAATATATCTCCGCATAGTATTCTTGTTTAAAATATGAAATATACAGAACAAATAAGACATACTGAACCACAAAGTCACATATAAATGCAGACTCACCAGAATAACAGTAACTTTCTCAAAGAAACAAATACAAAAACCCATTAAATCAACAATTTGGAATAATGCATTTTAATCTTGGAAAAATAACAACTGCCAACACAGTTCCCTATTTGTCATCATGAAAAAGGAAAGAAAAATCTACCATAATAAAAGCAAGCACATGGAATTCATGACCATTAATTCAATTCTAATTATAAAATACTTAAAAAAATCATTTATATTGAAGTAAAAGATCAATAAATCAATGTGGCTATAACAGAATAGCATTCATTAAGCAAATAAAAAAACTAAACAGTAAGAAAAAAATAACCAAATAATATAATTAGTACATATTTTTAATGGTAATAACACTGGGGCATGGAACAAGCTCAGTCAGTAAAGTATTTGGAGTGAAAGCATGAAGATATGAGTTCTCCAGTACTCACACAAAATTCTATATATATTATAGGTATAGACTCATCATCCTAGCACTTAGAAAAATAGAACAAAGGATCCATAGGGATTGGTAGCCAACCTGTCTAGCAAAATTAATAAGCTCCATGTAGGAACCAATGTCAACCTCTAGCCTTTACAGATATGGGCAAATGACGGACAACATAAATATACAACACAGAAGCACATAAACATATCACAAACAAAATAACAATGGTAGTGATGATAATAATAATTCTGTGTGTTACTTCCATAAGTTTTCCCAATGACAAACTACATACTAAATATTTTTTTAAAATATTTATCTATTTGTTGCCTCTAAGAGACATAACCTTTTCAAAGAAAAACATAATTATCTCATTACCAGGTGTAAAATGGGAAAAAGCTATTTGAAACAAAGGAAACTAAAAAGTAAACAGTAATGCTACTCTGATATCTGACAAAACAGTCAAAAGATTTTGTATGTGAAAATTAGTCACTAGAGAAAAAATGTATTTCTTACTGATTAATGTAGTAATTCCACAAAGAGGACACTATAATTTGAAACATATGCTACAAAATATGGGCATACTCAGTTTCATAAAACAAATGCTACTAGATATAAAAACAGATTAACATCAATATACTAACACCCTACTCCCATATATAAACAAGTAATTCTAACAAATAATAATTCAGAAAAACCTGAGTTAAATTACATCAAGATCAAATTTATCTAGCAAATATATAAAGGATTTTCATCTAAACACTGCAGAATATACACTTACACTCAGAAATTATTGCAAAGTTCTATAAACAGTCTGTTCTATATAGTCTGACTTGTTAGGTCAGTCAGAGTTACACAGTAAAATCCTGTCTCAAAAAAACAAAAAAAGCCAGATACACATAAATTCACTGTTGAATTGTATTAAATTTTTACCCAAAGCTAACACCAATGCTTCCCAAAGTAATCCTAAAATTAAAAAGGAAATGCTTCCAAATACCTTTTAATGAAGTCAGTACTACCCTGGTACCAAAATTATCTTGAGGGTACAACAAGAGAACATTGCAGACTGATTGGGACATAGATAAAATGTATCTTAAAAACATTTTTAAACAGAATTAAATATTATATAAAAAGATAAGCAGTTAGAATAAAATTGGTCCATTCTAGATTCAATATACACAAAACAATATGGACTCAGAAAATAAATCACATGACCATTGGAACATCAATCATCAAGATGATGCACAAAGACATTGCAAAATCCAATGTCCCTTCAGGATAATTTTTTTATTTAAAATTGATTCTTTTTTATTTATAAAAAGTCTTTTTTCTAGGTATCCTCCTCCTCCCCTGCTTTCCCTCCTTCCAGTCTCTCCCAATCAGCTTTCAGCCTCCTCCCTCCCCATTCCCTGATCTCTTCCCCCAAAATGGCAAGAGGCCTCAAGATAGGTCAGTCAGCTTGGCACATCCACTCCAGGCAAGTCTGATTTCCTCATCCCAATATCAAGACTGGGTTAGACTCTCCTCTGGAGGGAATGGGCTTCAAAGTACCAGCCCATGCACAGAAACCCAGTCTGGTCTCATCCCTTGAGGCTCCAAATACTGCCCATGCCAATCCACAGTTGCTTACCCTTGGAGGGCCTAGGCCTACCCTTTTTCCAATAGTTGCCCCCCGGCTGTTCTTGATTCAGTGAGCTCTCCAGACAGGATAAAATTCTAAAAGAGACTTTATGTGGGATGTCTTTCTGTACACTGTGAATTATCATTGGATAATAAAGGAATTATTTTGATCTAAGGCATGGCATCTTAGAAGTAGGCAGACTATTGCAGCATAAATAAAGGGGAAGGAGTGTGAAGTCAAACAGAGACACTGTGAGCTGTTTCTGAGGAGGAAGATGTAAAGGAATTCAGGTAAGATGTGGGCCACTGGCAAGACAGATTAATAGAAATGGGTTAAGATGCAAGAGCTAGCTAGCAATATGCCTGAGCCATCGGCCAGGTCACATGTGATGAATATAAATGTCTGAATTATTCTGGGGGAGGGGGAAAGCGGCTGCTGATGAGTTCAGACCTTGGGGCTAGGCTGGAACTGACAGATCAGAAACTCTTATTACAAGACTAAAAATAAAATGCTGTCTATTTTTTCTGATGTTTATCCAATGTTGTGCTCGAAGTCTTGACTAAAACAGTAAAATAAGAGAAAGAAATAGCATGCAGTATATGGAAAAAGCAAGAACTCAAAGTTTCATTATTTGCAGAGAATATAATTCTACAAGTGACCTTAAGATTTCCTCAGAAACCCATAAGTCAGATAAATGTTTTCAGTACATTGACAGAATATACTATTAATATGAAAGATTTAGTAGTCTTCCTCTGCACCAGTAACAAACATGTTAACAAAAAAATCAGGGAAACAGTTCCATTTATAATTATGTCATTAAAAAAACCACATGGGATTAGAGAGATAGCCCAATGTATAAAAAAAAAATGCTATGCAATTATTAGAACCTGAGTTCAAATATCCGGAATTCACATAAAATGAGACACAGTAACACAAGGCTGTCATTCTGATGCTCCTAAGTGAGATGAGAGGTAGAAACAGGAAAATCTTCAGAGGTTTAAGGACCAGTTAACTAGGCCAGAGATCTACTTCAAACAAGACAGAAGGTAAGGACCTATAATGGAAGCTGTCCTCTGAATTCCATGGGAACCATGGCATACGTGTACACACATTCACAAGTACAAGTAAAGCACAAATACTTACATAGATACATATAAAAGTTCATTATACACATGCACACACATCATATACATAGACAAAAAATTATTTTTTAAAAAGAAAAACACTCAAATAAAATATTGGATTAAAGAGATTGCCCAGGTAATAAAATGCTTACAAAAAGAAATGATGGTTAATTGAATTTGTCAACTGATAAGATATAGAGTGATCTGTGAAATGGGTCTCTAGATATGCCTATGAGAAGAGTATCTATTAGTATATACTGAAGTGTGAAGACTTGCCTTCTATGGGTGAATCCATTTCCTGAAGCAGGATCCTAGACTATAAAAGAAAGAGAAGGTGAGATGAGCACAAGTATATTCATCATTCTTTACTTTCAAATTATGGATGCAGTGTTAACTCTGTTATTGCCATCACACATGTCCTAACTCCTGTCGTGTCTTCCCCACCATGATGGACTGTTTCTGTCTGGAACCATAACTTAAAACAATCTCTTCCACTCTACATTAATTTGGTCAAGTTATTTTATCTCAACAATGAGAACTAACTAAGACACTAGAAGAAAGAAAAATCTGAGGCCCAGTATCAAACAGAAGGGAAACATCTAGGGAAAGGAGTTTCACACAGTTCTGATAACTTATCAGACTTCCTTTTAGAGAAACTGAAGTAGAAGTATAAAAGGGTCAGTAATGGACAAAATAATACAAGAAAGTTTTTTCTAACCTAAAGAAGCACATACCTATAAAGGTATAGGAAGCATACAGACAACCAAATAGGTTGGGCTAGGAAAAAAAAAAGTCCTCTCACCACATAATAATCAAAACACTAGACACATAGAACAAAAAAGAATAATAAAACCTCAAAGAGTCTTTATTTGAAATGATTATATATATGTACATATATATTCAAGAAATTTTTTAGCAAGTAACATATAAAATATAGACTTATAAAAATTACACCCAACTTCTCAATGAAAACTCTAAAAGCAAAAGGGGCCTGGGTGTGGGGATATGTTTCATAGTTAATAAAAGCCAGTCTGAAATATCAGAGGGTTCTACCAACAGTCAATCTAGGAGGTTCAGAGAATGGTGATTTACATCTTTAATCCCAGCACAGGGAATATCTGGGAGTGGTGACCTATGCCCTTAATCCCAACACATCTGAGTCTGAGGCCAGTTTAGTTTACAGAGGGAGTTCCAGGCTCCCAAGCAGGCAGTGGTGGTGCCATGCCTTTAATCTTAATCTAGATGTGAAACAATTGGGTGAAGATGGTTTTTAAGGCAGGCATAAAAAGACAGATGAGACAGTAGAAGCCACAAGGAGTGACGATGAGGAACCTGGAAGATCGCTGAGTGAGATTTGACTGTGGTGTTACCTTTCTCTGATATCTCAGCCTTTCCCTGAGATCTGGCTCTGAGTTTCCTTTATTCATGCAACACCTAGGCTTTGATAGATGTCTTGAAGACTTTGAGATCACAGATGCTAGCCCAGACTTCTATACCCAGGAAAACTTTTAATTATCATAGATGGAGAAAAGAAGATATTCCATAATAAAGTCAAATTAAAGTCATTCTTTTCTTTTCTCTTTTTCTTTTTTCTTATATTTTGTTGTTTTGTTTGCTTGTATTTTTATGGCATAGGTTTTGGAGGTTTTTTGGTCCTGAACCAGGCTCACCTTGAACTCAAATATCCACTTTCTTCTGCCCCCCAAGTGCTGGGATGAAAAGTATGTGCCACCACCATTCAGCAATAAAGTCAAATTTAAACAATATATAGCTACAAATCCAGCATTAGAAAAGGTACTAGATGGAAAATTTCAACCCAAGGAGGTAACTACAGCAACAAAATTCAGGCTATAAACTTCACAAAAGCATAACCAAAAGAAAAAAATGCACACACACACACACTCACCACCACTAATGACAAAGTAACAGGAATTAGCAGTTACTGATCATGGACATTTCTCAATACCAATGCACAGTTCCCCAATACAATTACAGAAATTAATGGAATGGACACAAAAAACAAGATTTGCTCTTCTGCTGCATACATAAATACACCTCAGCATTAGGGATAAATATTACCTAAGAGCAAAAGGTTAGAAGAATATATTTTCCAAGCAAATGGACCAAAAAAGCAAGCTGGTATAGGTATTCTAATATCTAACAAAATAGACTTTAAGCTAAAATTAATCAAAAGAGACAGATTATACTCATCAGAGGAAAAATCCACCAAGATAACATTTCAATTCTCAACATCTCTATCCTGAATGCTTGGCCACCCACATTTGTAAAAGAAACATTACCAAATCTTCAATCACACATTGACACTCACACATTAATAGTGGGATATTTCTGTGGTCCAGACAAAATCTAAACAGAGAAATAATGTAGTAAACAGATGTAATGAACCAAATGGACTTAACATATATCTAGACAATATTTTTTCATTCAAACACACAAAAAAAGTCTTTTTCTCAGCATCTCAAGGAACTTTCTCAAGAATTTATTGCATGTTTAGTCACAAAGAAAGTCTCAACAGATACAAGAAAATTGAAACAACTGCTTTACCCTATCAGCTCACCACAGACTATAGCTGGATTTCAGAAACAAAAAGCCTACAACTCATGGAAACTGAATGACTACTGAGTCAAGACAGAAAGAGTTAAGACTTCCTAGAAATCCATGAAAAAGAAGACAAAACATAGTTGAACCTATGGAACACAATGATAGCAATGCTAAGAGGAAAGTTAGTAGTAGCACCAAGTGACTTCATAAAAAAATTAGAGAGATCTTATACTAGCAACTTAATAACACACCTGAAAGCTTAAGACAAAAAGAAGCAAAAGTACCCAAGAAGAGTAGACTTCAAGAAATAATCAAATTAAGGGCTGAAATCATTAAAATAAAAACAAACAAAAAAATCAATAAAACAAAGAGTATTTTTTTAAAAAAAATAAGCAGGATAGGCAAATAATATTTAAACTAACTAAAAGGCACAGAGAGTATCCAAATTAACAAAATTAGAAATGAAAAGGGAGAAATATCAACAGACAATGGGAAAATCCAGAAACACTTCACAAAATTGAAAAATTTTAAAGAAATAGAAAAATTTCTCAATAGATACCACTTGTCAAAATTAAATCAAGATCAGATTGACAATTAAATTAGACCTATAATCCCTAAGAAAATAGAATCAGTCATAAAAAGACCTCAGCCAGAAACAAAAACAAACAGACAAAAAAAACAAAAAACACAAAAACCAGGTCCAGATAGTTTTAGTAGTCTTCTTTCAAAGAAGAGCTAATACCAGTTCTCCTTGAATTATTCCACAAAATAGAAGCAGAAGAAACATTGCCAAAGTTCACTTTATAAGGCCATATTCTCCCTGGTACCCAAGCCACATACACAAAAAGAAAATTACAGACCAATTTCCCTCGTGAACATTGATACAAAAATACTCACAAACTTAATCTAAGGAAACACCATGATCAAGTTGGCTTTATTCTGGATATGCAAGACTAGTTTGACTTTTGAAAATCTGTCAGTGTAATACCCCATATAAACAAACTGAAAAAAAATATTATTTTATTAGATGTTGAAAAAGTTTTTGACAAAATTCAACACCCCTTCATGAAAAAAGTCTTGCAGAGATTAGGGACACAAGGAACATACCTAACCATAACAAAGGCAATATACAGCAAGCCCATAGCCAACATCAAATTAAATAAAAAGACACTCAAAGTAATTCTATTAAAATCAGCAACAAGACAACTTGCTAGTTGGAGCAATGAGACCACTGAAGTATTATCAAGGGGATAAATTGGGGAAAAAAAGCAATCAAAGTCCCTTTATTTGCAAACAATATGATAGTATACTTAAATGACCCCTCAAAATTCTACCAACAAACTCCTATAGCTGATAAGCACCTTCAGCAAAGTGGTTTGATACAAAATAAACTAAAAAACAAACAAATAAATAAATGAAATTTAGTAGTCTTTTTATATACAAACCATAAAAGGGTGGAGAAAGAAATCAGAGAAACAATAACCTTTAGAATAGCCACAAATAATATGAAATATATTGAGGTAATTCTATGCAAGCAAGTGAAGACATGCATGACAAAAACTTCAGGGTTTTTTTTGTTTTGTTTTGTTTTTTTGTTTTTTTTTTTTAGGAAGAAATTGAAAATAACAGAAGATAGAAAGATTTCTCAAGCTCATTAATTGGTAGAATTAGCATTGTAAAAATGGCCTTCTCACTAAAAGCAATCTACAGATTCATGCACTCCCATCAAAATCTGAACACCTTTACAGACCTTGAAAATACATATAATGGAAAAACAAAAATGCCCCTGACAGATAGTACAAACAATCCTGTAGAATAATAAGTAAATACATAAATAAAATTTCTGGAGGTATTACCATTCCTGATTTTAAGCTTACTACAGATCTATAGTAATAAAATACACGTGGAATTTGCTTAAAAACTGACAAGTGTATCAATGGAATCAAATTGAAGAGCTAAACATAAATCCACACACCTCTGAACACCTGATTTTCAACAAATAGTGTTGTCTAACTAGATGTCTGTATATAGAAGAATGCAAATAGATCTGTATTTATCACCCTGCACAAAACGTGTTCAAGAGAATCAAAGACCTCAACATAAATCCAGACACTCTGAGTCTGATTGAAACAAAAATGAAAAATGACTGAACACATTGGCACAGGAGATTTCTCCTTTAACGCAACACCAACCAGTGTGCAGTCACTAAGATCAACAACTAATAAATGAGACTTTCTGAAACAGAAAAGCTTCTGAAAGGTAAAGAACACTGTAAATAGGACAAGAGAGAAAAGTTGAATAGCTCCACATTCAACAGAGGGCTAATATTCAAAATATATAAAGAACTCCGGAAACTAGACAACAAACCAAATAATCCAATTTAAAATGGGATGCAGATCTAAACAAAGAATTCTCAATAGAGAAATCTCAAGTAGCCTACAAATACTTAAAGAAATGTTTGAGTGCACAGCTGCTTGATGAAAACCAGACAGACAGCAGCACCTGGTAGTTTTAGAAAGGGCTCCTGAGTGAACACAACCCAGGGAAGTGCCAGTACCTCCAGGGAAATACCTGACATTCCAAACATTCCCTTCCCCCAAAGCAGATGTTAACAATAGAACAGGTAGTCTCCAGGTATACATCTGCTGATCTGCTGATATTGGTAAACTTAATGACTGCTACTAAATGTTGAAACATCCCTAGATTTCAGAGATTTTCAGGTACCCCTATTCCAAGCCTGGTCCAATCTCAGAACTATAACTCTGCAGCGCTGAAGCCGCTAGAGACCACACACACACACACACACACACACACACACACACACACAATAAAAACTCTTGCCTTTTGTTATTCAGAATCCCTCCACCTCTGCATTGGACAGAGTGACCCAAGCTAGCTCATAGATAAAGAGATTCTTTGCTGTTGCATGAGACCTAGTGTCTTAATGGTCATTTGGGGGTCTGAACTCCAGGCAAAACACAACATTTTTACCTTTCAGTGTAGTAGAGGTTTCTGACCCATCTGGCCCAAGGTCCAGACCCACTTGAAGCTGCTTTACTCCCAAAGATGACTCAGACATTTATATTAGTTACATGCTGTTTGACATATGGCCCAAGCTTATAGTTAGCTAGCTCTCTCATCTTAATTCAACCCATTTCTATTAATCTGTTTTGCCATGTGGACTATGGTTTACCTATTTCTTTCCATCTTCCTTCTTGGGCAGCTGAATTGCCTCTCTCTCCTGACTATGCTCTCCTTCCCCTTTATCTTGCTCAGATTTCCCACCTGCTTCTAAGATGCCATGCCATAGGCCAAAACAGCCCCTTTATTAATCAAGGATATTCACAGCATACAGAAAGACACCCCACATCATTTCCTCTTTTCTGTCTAATAAAAAAGGAAGATTTCAATTTTAACATAGCAAAATTACATATAACAAAACAGCTGTCAAGCTAGAATTAGAGTTATGATATCTAGTCTATTTGTATTTAACAAAATTAAATATTCTATTATCTACCTTATCCTTGTAAGTCAAAAGTTTCATATCTAATATACTTTTTATAACTAAGGATAACTATGTATAACTATCTAATCTTCAACTCCATCAAAGACCACAGAAGAATATAATATTACCCAAGTAAACAGAAAGTGCAAGCAAAATTCCAAAATCTAGAAATGATAGAAATGACATTTGGCTGCCTGGACAGTCACCCTGTTTCCTTGTAACATTGGGGCATCCATCTTTGGCCTAAAGGCCCAGAGTCTCTGTCATAACTTTCAGTAAAGGAAATTTGAAGGACTACTCTGCCCATTCTTGCATAATTTATCAGTTACTTCTTGTGTTCTGAAGAATATCTGGCTCTTTTAACTGCAAAGCAGAAACTTGAAGGACTACTTAGCTTTTTCTGACAAAGTTCAGAGGTCACTGGATGTTTCATGTCCAGATCACACAGCCTACTGGCAGGCAGTTGGGGCAAGAACAGTTTCTTGTGCAGTGGCTAACCTTAGCCACAAAGAAAGTAGACTCCATATGGAGTTTCTTCAATGCCTATTTTTCTCTTGAAGTAGATTCATGCTGCCAGGAGCAGACCTGTATCACTGTCCAGAAAAGTTTAAGTTCTTAAAATATTTTAAATGCCATATTCTGTAGGTTTTTGAAGTATTTAAAGATTACTAATATAATCAAAATATATCCTTGTATACCTAAAATAAAAAACTAACTAACATGACTATAAGTTTGGTTATCATAGATGACTATTAGTCTGCATTTCTTAATTATACATTATAGTTTTAAACAAGTTGCATAAACATAATACCTTAAACAGGAATAGAAATATAGATACAGAATAACAAAATTGACCTTAAATTTGTATCAACAAACCTAAATTCATAGCAATGTGAAATATTTTCAGATTAACAGCCATTTTGGGATTCAAGTAGATTCAATAATCTATCTTTTAAAATCATTCCTATATCATATCCCCCATTTTTCCCTAGAAAGAGATTGGCTGTGATCATTAGCTATTTATAATGTAAACAAGCATTTATAAATATTATTTTGTGAATTTGGGTACAGCTTTTCATATTACTTCCTGCTGTTTAGGGATGCTGGCAATCTTATGGGGGTCCTGAGACTGGGTCATCTTAGTTGGCAGTCTTGAAGTTAATGTGGCCATCTCTTCCCAGCAGTTTTCAAGGGGTCTTCCTTGATCAACCATATTGGCCTGGAAACAATCCACTGGTTCTCATCTTCTGTGAAAACAAAAGCATAACCTCTTTTCCATATCCTTAAACCCAATTTCAAAGTCAAGATGCCTTAAAAATATATATGTTCATATTACTTATCAGCCTCCACAATCAAATGTCTTTCTGCAGTTAGGTCATTAAGTTAAAAATTAAAAGAAAACACAGTGATATACATAATCCAGACTCTCTGTGTATTGTCCATCT
Source organism: Phyllotis vaccarum (assembly GCA_033318265.1). Taxonomy (NCBI): domain Eukaryota; kingdom Metazoa; phylum Chordata; class Mammalia; order Rodentia; family Cricetidae; genus Phyllotis; species Phyllotis vaccarum. The sequence goes on from JARWLC010000002.1 coordinate 181,243,932, forward strand.
TTATATGGCCTTTTATATTTTTATTACTCTATTTCCCTTTTTTAAGGATTTTCTCTGTCCTTTTTCTTTTCTCTCCCAGCCTACATATTCTTTTTCACAAACATTGTAACCCATTTAGAGATTTGATTCATCTGAATCTGTTTTATTGCATATCCTTAACCAAAAGAACTTTTAAAGTGCTAGACTATAAAGCATTGTTTGCCTGCTGTCTCTGCTCCACTCAGCTTCTCAACATGGTGGAAGTACCAGAGCCATCCTTATTTTTCCAATTATGGGACACAGTACTACATATTGTAGAGCTATCTATCACTCTGACTCTGGAGAATCTTAGGGTCCACATTGCCACCAAGTAGAGCACCACCTCCTGCTGCTCATGAACTCCATTTCAGTATTTGACAGCAGGGTCTCTTATAGAGCCACACAGTTTTTGCCACTAAAGCTGAGTCAGGAAGCCTTATTTAAAGCAGCCACACATCTGCTCACTGCCAACAAATAGAACTGACTCAAGAAAACGCTGCTACTAAAAAGCTGTCTTTGAATCTGTTCTCTTTTAGTCTGTATACACAGAAACATTAAATCCATTATATGTAACTTTTTCTTACATCAAGGCTCTTGGGAGACTTTGGAAACCCACCTTGCTGCATCTTCAGCTGCCTGCTGTAAGCCTTCCATTTTGTAATTCAAGCCTACATGCCACGTCATTTCTGTATTATGACCCACATCAGAGACACATCTTAGAAGTTTCTTTTTACTATTTTTCTGTGACCTAGAACACTTTTTAAAACTTTCTTTGGTTTTATGTGAATGCAAATGACCCATGTTGTAGCACCATATGTGGTAGAGGCTTCTGAACCATCTGACCCAAGGTCCAGATCTGTCTGTAACTGCTTTGCTCCTCAAAATGGATCAGACATTTATATTTATTACATGCTATTTTACCTATTGCTCGGGCTTATTGCTAGCCTCCCATCTTAGCCCATTTCTATTAATGTATGCCTGGCCACATGGCCTGTGGCTTTATGTCACCTATTTCTTTATATAATGCTTCTTCTGCAGCTGTATTGTATCTCTCTTTGACTCCATCCTCCTTCTCTTTTATCTATGCTCAGATTATTCACTTGCTTCTAAAATGTCCTGCCATAGACCAAAACAGTCATTTTATTAACCAATGATATTTACAGCATACAGAAATACATCTGGCATATCACTTCAGAGAATGTAAATCAAAATATCTTTGAGATTCAAGTGATAAATCATTTAGACAAGAATGTAAATCAAGGAGAATACGTCTACACTGCTAGTGGAAATGCAAACTTATACATCCAATTTGGAAGCCAATATGTTGGTATTGCAATAATTGAGAACAGATCTACCTTAAGACCCAGCTATACCACTCCTGAGCATATAACCAAAGGATACTCCATCCTATTGCAAGGACACTTGCTCAACTATGTTTATAGAAGCTTTATTTGTAATATTCGGAATCTGAAAACAATCTAGATGCCATTTAACTGAAGAATGGATAAAAGATGCAGTACATTTACACAATGGTGTATTAAAACAATGATATCATGAAATGTTTAGGCAAATGAATGGAACTTGAAAAACTTACCCTCAGTTGTTGTGATCATGTTTACTCTGATATGATACAATAAGAAGCTTACCACGTATAGCTGGCAGACGTCTATGAATAGAGAGGCCTCATGCCTCATGGACACAGGTGATAAGGTAGAAGGTAGCAGTGGGAGGCAACACGGCAGCACACTTAAGCAGGGTCTAAGTAAAAACTCTACTATTATTATTATAAAAGAGAGAAGAGAGAGAAAGAGAGATGGAGGGAGAGAAAGAGAGGAAGAAAGGGATAGAGAATGCTCCCAGGAGGAAAGAAGCAAGAGAGAGAGAGAGAGAGAGTCAGGCAGTGAGAATTCTTTTTGAATGGGGTTTGATGTCAGAACTCAGGGCAGGGCATAGCTTCAGAGGCTAGGACAAAATCCTAACATCAGTGAAGTAACCCAGACCCAGAAAGACAAACATTGTATATTCTCATAAGTGGATACTAGCTGTAAAGTAAATGATAACCATGCTACAATCTACAGACCCAAAGATGCTAAGTAACAAGGAGGGCTTAAGAGAAGATGTTTGGATTTTCCTGGGAATGGAAAATAGAATATTTTGAGGGTGGACTGGGGAGGGAAAATGGAAACTGGGTGGTGGAGAGGGAGAGAACTAACAGATCAATTAGGAAAATGGAGCTCATGAACTCCATTTCAGTATTTGACAGTAAGGTAAAAACCTAGTTCAATGGAAACTTTCAGGAATCTACAATGGTGACCGTAGCTAATACTCCTAGCAACAGGGGATATGTAACCTGAACTGACCATCTCTTGTGGCCAGGCAAGACTTCCAGTGTAGGGATACGTGATAGAAGACTTCCCAATGAGCTAAACCTCTTCTGTCTCCAGAGTGCAAGCACCTAGCCCTAATCCACTCTTTGTTTCTCAGTTACCTTTCGCTTTTCTTGTTGCCCTCTATGTAAATCTTGTATGAAAGTTTCCCAAGGGTATAAAGCATATGCATAATTTGATTTAAAAAAAATGTAGCACACTGTGGTAGTACTTAATAGGGAATTTTAATTTGGCATTTCCCCTTTAAAAGTATCATCCAGATGTTTGGGGATATGGGAATCAACTTGCTAAAAGTGTAAATTTGAAGCATGATTTAAAAAAATGCCAGTGGCTAAGGAAAGGTGGCTCAGATGAAAGAGGATGAGTCTCCCTAAATCTGGAAAGCCTAAAAGCTCATCCTTAAGGTGTGCCGTGTCTTCTTTCCATGGACTCAAGTGGACCCATACCCATTCAACAACAAATTCAGACACCTATCCAGCCACATAACCTTCAATCTACAATTTGGCCTGCCTACAAGATGTGTTGGAGTAAAAGTGGAAATAAATAATGGGAGTGGCTAACCTATGATTGGTCCAGCCTGAGACCCATGCCATGAGAAAAGGACATGACCCCAATGACAGTGTCTGGAGCACAAGGACCTAGATAACCCAGAGATCTAAGATAAAACCAAACATGACTGGCAAACAAAAAAAACAAAAAAAAAATCTATGTAATGATGCTTAATGATATGCTGCTATAAATTGGTGTCTAGCCCAATTGTCATCAGAGAGGCTTCATTCTGCAAATGATGGAAACAGATGCAGAGATCCACAACCAAACATTAGGTGAATCTTGGGCAAGTCCTGCAGAAGAGGGAAAGGAAAGATTGTAGAAGCCAGAGGGGTCGAGGACAATCACAAGCAAACCCAAAGAATCAACTAACCTGATTTTATGAAGACCCACAGAGGGAACTAATAACTAGGGAACCTGAATGGACTGACCTCGGTTCTCTGCATATATGTTACAGTTGTGTAGATTGGTCCTTTTACGGGACTCCTAACAGTTAGAGCAGGAGATATCTCTGACTCTATTGACAGCTTTTGGGACCCTTTTTTTCATACTTCCTTAATGTGCCATGTTTGGCTTATATCCAGGGAAGGAAGGCCTGACCTTTTTTGAATAGTGATAAAGAAGATATGGATGTGGGGGGAGCAGAGAGGAAGTTGGAGAATACTAGGAGGAAAGGAGGGCAGGAATGTTAAAACCACCTACAAAATGTTAGAAGAAGCCTTTGCTAGCTATACTTCAGAGAGAGAATTAGCACCTAGTATACACAAAGAAACAAATAAGTAAAAAAGAAGTCAAGTAACCCAATCGAGAAACAGGGTAGCAAAACAATCAGTTTGAAAAATATGAAGTACAGATGGCCAATAAACACAGGGAAAATGTCCAGGCTCAGACGCAGCAAAGCAAAGTGAGAAGACATTGAAATTCCATTTTACCAGTCTGAATCACAGCCATTTAAATTTAAAACAAGTAGTAGCAAAAGCTTTGAGGGTGTGATCTACATAAATTAATCCCAGCACTAGAAATTAGTATGAAGGGTTTGGTTAAAATTCAGCTTCTGTAATCAGATCTAACCAGCAACACCACTCCTGACTATTGGCCCCAAAAGACTTATGTCTGCATGTCCCGAGACACTGATATGTCAGTTTGAAGCAGTATGGTTCACAACAGCAGCATAGAGGAAACAGCCCAGCTGCCCACCAACAGAAGAATGAGTCGAATATGGGATGATGCACAGTGACATTTTCCCCCAACTAAGAACAAAGATAAGTAGTTTGCAAGAAAATGAATGTAAAGTAGTAGGATTCTTCTTAGTCCCTGAAGCCACACCTGTACAATGGCAATTTGCCTTGCCCTGCCCTGAATTAAGGATTCTCACCACTGACCCTCTCTCTCCTTTCATCCTTCTTTGCCCTACCCTCTTCCTCCCCTTCCTCCCTCCCTCCCTCCCTCCCTCCCTCCCTCCCTCCCTCCCTCTCTCTCTCTCTCTCTCTCTCTCTCTCTCTCTCTCTCTCTCTCCCCCCCCATCTCTTCTCTCTTCATAATAATAAAGTCTTTCCACAGATCCAGTCTAGTCTAAGTGTCTCCTATCATACTGCTGCTTTCTACAGAGTACACATGGGGCATGAGGCTTCTCTCCACCCATCGCCATCAGCCACCCACACTGGGTAAATGTACAAGCAATTACATTAAGAGGATTAAGCAATTCTCAGGAAAACACATGTTTTCTTTCATTTACAGTTTCTAGATATTTTTGTAGATACATAAAATCATGTATGTATATACAATATGAAAATAAAAGTGAAATTGTCTAGAGAAATAACGGAGACTAATGGGTAGGAAGAGGAGAAAGTGAATATATGAAAGACAGGGCAATGAGGAAATTTTATAGTATTTACTTGTGAGAAAATGTCCTCAAGTAATGCTGTACCATATATAAATGAACCAACTGTTTTTTGTTTGTTAGTCTGGGTTTTTGTTCTTGTTGTTGTGGTGGTGGTGGTGGCAGTAGTAGCTTTGTTCGTTTGTTTGTTTGGAATCAGGTTTCTCTGTACAGCCCTGGATGTCCTGGAACGCACTCTGTAGACCAGGTTGGCTTTGCTGTAGACCAGGTTGGCTTCAAACTCTGTTTGAAAGACTTGCCTCTGTTTCCTGAGTGCTGGGATTAAAGGCATGTACCACCACCACCTAAGTCCAATTGATTTTTGAAAAGAACCAAGGTCACATTACCCATAGCTACACGCATTAATTTTCTTTGCCAAAATATTCCTATTAAAATTGTTTCAAGGAACTTTGAACACTGTGATTTATGTTTACACATATGAACTTCACAGAATTTGGGCTGTTTCTTGTTTTCTAAATTACTAAGGTGTGAGAAAACTCATGTGGATATTCTACTCCCTACAGCAGACTCCACTAGCATCTGCAGAATCAAATGCATGCCTTAAATGTCATTTCATTATTTAGGAACCCAACTGCCTTAAGTCTTAGTCACAAAATATAAAATTTAGCCTGTGGATTACTATGGCACATTCTGAATTTAAAATGCATTTTCAATACATTTTAAATAAAGCTTGGGGAGGTGGGGGGGGGGAATCCCAAGAGAACCCCAAACCAGTTTAAAAAAAAAAACAAAAAAAACAGGAATGATGACATCTCTGAACTGTCACCTGGATGGCTGAGTATTTATGGACAACTACTTGGGTGTTAAATAAATAAAAAATAAACTTTGGCATGTTTAAATATTCCCCTACTTAGAAACTTGTATTGGTCAGTGTTAACTGTGTGGTCAGGACTGCAGTTTCCTCATATAAAGATCTGACTATCAGTGGTATTTAGGAATATTTCTGAGAGGTTTGAATAGATAAGTTATGTAGAAGGGCCTCACATGTCCCTGCATGTTGTCTCTTTATCTGGTCCCTCCAACCATCCAAGTGCAGTTCAAGAAGGGTGACTCCTGGGTTACTACATGGACATGAATCAAGCTGTGGCTCTTGAGGGCCAGCAAAACACACACACCTTCTCCTAAAGAGAAGCTCCCTGCCTGGTGCTCCCAGTAAGGAACTACGTGAAATGTTGGGTGGGAAGCCACAAAGATAGACTAAGTCTGAAATGGCTATCTCATCTCAATAATGATTTGACAAATTTGAGGAGTTTTTTTTTCCTGCTTCTCTACCTGCATGCTGTCTTCTCCTGACCCTGAAGGTTAACTACTGCTCTCACTGCTAGCATCATTCTGGAAATCCAAGGACCCATCAGAAAAGGCAAATATGAAGGTGACATTCCACAAGATTCTAGCTTCCTTGTATCTCTCACAGAGAAGTTTCTGACAAAAGTAGGTGCACTGTTATCATCCCCTAGGTCCATGGCTCCATTTCCTCTGGAATGGCATGCTCTCACAACAGTGATATAATTTATCAAGCTACAAAGAGATCAAAAGTGACTAAAAAAAAAATCCATACTACTCAAGTATAAACATGCAAAGCACAGATCAGACAAGAAAAAGCAGGGGAAGGGATGATCATTATCACAGCTATCAGTGTACCCTAGACTGTCATCTAAATCCTAATTGGTCTAACAATAAAAGCCTGGAACCAGATATTAAGTTAAATGCTAAAGTATCAGAGAGACAAAGGAGCCAGCCACAGCCACCTCTCATGTCACCTACTTGGCCTTGGAAAAGGACTGAGCTATCACTTCCTATTTCCTCCTCCTGAGTACTGGGATTAAAGGTGTGAGCCACCACTGCCTGGCCTCTATGGTTAACGAGTGAAGCTCTGCCCTCGGATCTTAAAGAATGCTATATTTACTAGAGGACAAAAAAAAAAAAAAATCACCACATAAAATCCATGTCACAGAGTCTCCTCCTAAGAGCAATAACAAATGCTGTGTTCTGAAAGCCACTGCCAGTGTTCATGTATACATGGGAAGAAAAGGAGTCTCCATTTATAGTTCTCACTAAACCATATGAATAACAATACAGGCAGAAGATCTTTAGTTCTTAGTGATGAGTGTGGAATAGCTTGTCTGCATGCCAACTTTGTTTACACGTTCACCCTGATGGCTTCCACAGCCCCCTTCACACCATGCCATCCATGTTCTCACATCTTCCTACCACCGACTGATTGTATTATTTAAAGGCTGAGTAAAATGGAAGGATGTTTTCTAACAATTAATTGGAAAGTGAAAGACTTTCCATCAGTCGTGGCCTAGCTCCTTCTGGGCTGGCCTCCACAGTTGAGCCTACCAAGATTTCAAGACTTTGACTTTACAATACAGCCAACAGAACCCAACAAACAGGAGGAAAGCCTGCTCACCAGGGGGCAGCGAATAGATCCAATCTGGGTCCTACCTCTGAGATCACTAAATATCAAGCAAGTAGTAGCTGCTGAACTGTAGTCTACCCTCTCAGGTGAATCTCCTGCCTCTTTCATCCATCTGCTGCTGGCCTGCAACAGCACTTTGCACTCACTGCAGACCAGGCCTCTGTAGCTCATGACTCATCTAGTTGATTTTATTTCTGTATCTTAGCCAGGTTTCCTTCCCTCAATTACTCAGCTGCTCCCGACCGAGTCAGGTCGGATGAGGAATGCTTCCCACACTTAGGCATCCGGTGCCCAATCCCAGCAGCTCTTTTATTATTCCCTAAAATATTTCTCTCCCCTAGAAAACTTTTAGCTATATTACACTTCTGCTTTCTGTCATTTTTTCTGAACTTTTCTTTTATTCTTTTAAAATCTAAAATATACTTATTCATATTTTCATGTGTATGAGTGCTTTGCTTTTGTGTGTGCATGGTACCATGTGTGTGCTTGGTGACTGCTAAGGGCATTAGGTCCCCTGGAAAAACATCACAGGATGCTGTCAATCACCGTGAGTGAGCTAGGAACTGAACTTGGGTAGGTCCACAGGACCAGTAAGTGCTCTTCACTGTTGCACCAGCTCCTTGAGATTTTGATGAAAAATGTAGAGCAACCCCCATGCTTCCTCAGAGATGGCTGGACTGTGTGTTTACCCTAGACCTTCCCCCCTCCAGCCTTCCACCAGTGACGGTTGGACTATATAGTTACCCAGATCTCTCATGAAACACTTTCTCTAAATGTTTCCAGAGCTCCTGCAAAGCGCATGTCTACTGCTCATCATCTTAGTCTCCCACCAGCGCCACACTGTGGGTGTTTCTAGGTTCTGCCACGACCAGGAAAGTAGTCAAGGGTACACACTCTCTGTGTGTCTGGACTTCATTCTGTTAACCTTTCTCCTACCAGGCCTAAAGCAGGGGACAAATATCCAAAAAAAATAAGACTCATGGTTTTGGGAGAAGGGAGGGATTAGAAGCTGTGTAATTCAATCTAATATTTGAGGCTTGGAAAGGACACCTATGGGATTTCATGAAAACCCCTGAACCTTTTTCATTTCAGAGCAATTAAGTAGACCCCAGCATCCTGGCTCCACTAAGCCGCTCAGCTCTGGGTTTTATTGGCTGTTTCCTTCCCCTTTGCCAGCACTAGCTCCCATCCTTGTGATTGAAATAAAAACTGCACTCTTTTTTTGTGCCACAGAGGCACCCACAAGCAAGTGTGGTCTATCTGGCAGGCCCAGGCAGGCCAGTAGGGCAAATGTGGCCCCAGGGCCCCACAGGCACTGCTGTGTGTTATAATCAGAAACATCCAGCAGCAATTTAATAGTTCCCACCAAGCAAAGACACAAATTGGAACAGTTTTTCCCTATCTATACTTAACCCTTCGAGCAGGAAGGAAAAGCCAAAGAAGGGGAAATTAATCTTTTTACTTGCTACCCTTGGAGTTTTGCTTTGCTTTTTGCACTGGAATGTATGAGAGTGAAGTATAGGCTTAGAAGCTGGGAGAGAGCAGAAATGTCTATTAAAATCCATCCTTATACTCTGGCTGATAAGGAGGTGGGTGTTCTGATGGAAGTTCTGCCTCGGCCCCTGCCATCCATATCATATACCAAAAGTGTTTGGAATAATTGAGTGGAGAACCCAATCCCTCTCCCCAGACCTTGCTCTCTCCCCTAGAATTGCCCTTGGTTGAAGACCCCTGCCCCTAAGATTATATCTACAGGTTACTTAAGGCCAGTTATCCATATTTGCCATGTGACTCTCCCCTGCCTTTCCAGGGTCACCCAGGATTGCTTTGCTCTGTACCCATTAAACCTGAGCTTTTTCTAATTTGGTCTGATTTGGATTGTTGTATTGGTGGAGAGGGGAAAAAAAACCTCAGTGGGCAGAAAGATTCACCAGCTCACACTTACTTAGAAGGACAGTCCTGCTAGGATACCATCTCCCAGGCCAGTATCCTGCACAAGCTTTGTACTGATAAATGATGAATGTATGAGGGTTAAGGCCACATCTGTTGGCATGACCTCTGGGTTACAGAGATCATATCTCTGCCCTGAACCATAGGCCTTAAGTTAGATTAGAGAAGGCCTCTCCCTGATCTCACCCTAACTGAAAGGTGAATTTCAATGTTAAGCAAACAACAAAATTGGAAGTATGAACTCTGGGGAATTTTATCTTCCAAGTCTATTTTAAATAAAAACCCATTTCTCTAGTATTCTAGACTAGAATCCCACCACTCATTTTTCTGCACTGATTAAGAATGGTGAGCACAGTCAGTAAAGTACCTTCCATAAAACTATGAGGACTCAAGTTTGAGTATTTAGAACCCATGTTTAAAAAAAAAATAGGCACTGAGACACATGATTATAACCAATACTGTCAGGAATCAAGGCAAGTAAATTGCCAATGCTCATTGGTCAGCCAGCTTGTCTAGTCAAATCCATGACTTCAATGCCATTGGAAGCCTGTCTCAAAAAATAAAAATGAGCAGTGATTGAGGAAAGACACCAACTCCTGGCCTTGATATATATGTGCACACACTTGCATGGCACACACAACAACAAATACATACATGGCACAAACACAAAATAAATTAATTGAATTTCTTTAAAAGACAACTTATGATAAAATGACTTGTCATCACCTCTTATAGACAACTAAGTGTTGGACAGTATAAATGTTCATGCATGTAAACACATATACAATGTACACACATGGTATTTCCCATAGTAAATATTCATAACATGCTGCAGTATGAGTATGACAAAGCTTATGAGGCTTAAAATAAGTTCCCCAAACTTTGCTTCACCCTTTTAGTACCAGGAACATTTTGAAAAGAATGAACTTCTGAGTCACATGTGGCAACTGTCATTACTCTGATTTGTAGTCAGATCAATGGCAAGCACTTTCCTGTCTGTTAGCAGTGCAGTGCCCATTTGCTTTATGACATTCCCATTTTTGTTCCAACATTTTTAGTTTTAATTAGTTCCTTGAAAATTTCGCATAATATATTTGATCATATTCACCCTACCCTCACTCCTCTTGCTTCCTTGTACACCTTTTGGTCCTCTTAAAAAAAAAAAAAAAAAAAAAGAGCAAAAACTCATCAAGTACAGTTTGTACTGCCTGTATACTCCTGACTGTATGGCTTTCTACCAGGGGAACACCAGTAAAGAAATTGACTCTTTCTTTCCCAGAAGCTTTTAATTGCAAAGAGTTCAGCTCCTTGGCTAAAGGGTGGAAATATTTTCTTATCTTTTCTCTGTGCTGGGGTTTTGTTTAACTTGAGCTGGTGCAAATCTTGTTTAAACCATTCTCAACTGCTGTGGATTCATATAAACAACTGCCCATCGTACTCAAGAAATATTGGGTAAGTTACCTTCCTCCCAGCCAGGCCAGCTAGGACAGCCTTCAGGTCTGGGCAAAAGGATACAAAATATGTCCCCTAAGTCTATCACAGCTCAAGCTGCAGGTAAGTAAACAAGACCTCTGCATGCAAGCCTGACTATCAACACCCCTCATCAAACCTTCTACTCAATAAGCCTCAATCCATTTTCCCAAACTCACTCACCCTACAACCTCAGCAGCTTCCTGAGACACCACTTCTAAAGAGCCCCATCATAAGAGGTGGGTTACTCTTCTTCCAGGCAGCCAGCCAGGCCAGCTAGGACAGAGCACAAACCATTCCCCCCAAACCTATCACAGCTCTAGCTGCAGGTAAGCAAGTAGGACTACTTTGTGCAACCCTATCCCCCATCTTAGACTCTCTAGCCCATAAGCCTCACTCTTTTTCTCAAACCCTACCCATCACCCATACCTCAGCTGCTTCCTAAGACACAACATGTGGGGAACTTCATCACAAGAATTATACCTGAGACACAGCCTCTAAAGAGCCTGATCACAAGAGTAGCTTCCTGAGACACAGATTCTAGAGAGCTTCATCACAAGAACTCCAGCTGCAGATCATATAACTCCTCCCTGATACACAGACTCCACTGCCTCTTATTACTCCAAAAGCCCCAATTGCACCAAGATCACCTAGTAGACCCAAAACAGCTCCTGAAAACACAGATAATGCCTGCACCAATCAGAGGAAGAAATGAGTAAACGCCAGTGCAAAAATACATTTAACAATATAAAGAACAATGCAGCACCACTAGAACCTAGTGGTTCTGAAACAGCAAACCTAAATATTTCAATATAAAAAAAAAGCCTTAAAAATATCTTTATAAAGATGACGAAAGCCTGTGAAGAGGAAATTTTTTTAAAATCTCCCACAAGGAAATAGAGGAAATGACAAGCAAAAAGAAAGAAAGGAAGAAAAAAAATAAATCTTTTAAAGAAAGACTGGAGAACCAAAAAAGATATTCCATGACAAAACAAGATTAAGACATACCTATCTACAAACTCAGCCTTACAGAAAGTACTAGAAGGAAAACTCTGACCTACTGAATTGAAGCTAGAATCATCCACAAAGTCACAAGCAATAGTCACAACCATAGAAGCAAACTCCATAGAAAGGAAACACACACACACACACACACACACTACCACCAAAAATAACAGAAATTAGCAATCACTGTTTATGAATATCCTAAATATCAATAAACTCAATTCACCTATAAAAAGGCACAGGATAACACAATGGATGTGATCCATCCTTCTGCTGAATATAAGAAACACACCTCAATTTCAAAAAATGATACTGCCTCAGAGTAAAGGGTTGGAAAAAGACTTTGCAAATAAATAGACCTAAGAAACCAGCTGGTGTAGCCATCCTAATAGCTAACAAAATTGCTTCAAACTAAATTCAATGGAAAGAAAGCAGGAAGGACATTACTTACTCAACTCAGGAAGAATCCATCAAAGTCTCAATCCTGAACATTTATGCTCACAATACAAGGACACCCACATATGTATAAGAAACATTACTAAAGCTTAAACCTCACATCCAACCCCACACACTCTCATCATGGATAGATTTACCAGACAAAATCTTAACAGAACAATAAAAGAACTTACAGATATTATGACTCAAATGGACTTAACAGATACACAGAACATTCCACCCAAGCACCAAAGAATATACCTTCTTCTCACCACCTCATGGATCTTGCTCTAAAACTGACCACATACCCTCTCATAAAACAAATATGAATAGATACAAAAAAAATAGGAATCACCCATTGAATCCTTTCAGATCACCATGGACTAAAGTTAGAGTTCACAACACAAGCTGCAGAATGCCTACAAACTCAAGGAAACATCTCTATTGAACCACCTCTGGGTCAAGGATGAAGTAAAGAAAGAAATTAAGGACTTCCTAGAATTTAATGAAAATGAATTCACAACACACCCAAACTGATGGGACACAATGAAGGCAGTTCTGAGAGGAAGGTTTCCAACACTGGATGACTACACGGAGTAACCTGGAGAAATCTCACAGAAGAGACTGAACAGCACAGCTGAAAGTTCTAGAGCAATTAGAAGCAAACTCATGCAGAAGGAGTCAATGACAGGAAATAATCAAACTCAGGGCTGAAATCAATAAAATTGAAACAAAGTGAATAATACAAAGCTTCAAGGAAACAATGAGTGGCTGAGAAAGGTAACAAGATAGACAAACCCTTATCTAAACTAACTAAAAGGCAGAAGGAATATGTTCAAATTAACAAAATCAGAAATAAAGGGGGACATAACAATCGACACCAAGGAAATTCAGAGAATCATTAGGTCATACTTCGAAAATCTGTACTTCACAAAATTGGAAAGCTAAAAGAAAAGGACAGCTTTATGGACAGGTACCACTTACCAAAATTAAATCAAGATCAGATAAATGACCTAAACAGACTTATAACCCTTAAAAAAATAATAACAGTTAATAAAATGTTCCCAAGCAAAACAAAAAGCCCAGGGCCACATGGCTTCAGTGCAGAATTCTGCCAGAATTTTAAAGAACTAATACCAATACCCCTCAACTTGTTTCACACCATAGAAAAAGAAAGAACATTGTCAAACTTTTTATGAGGGAGGCTACAGTCACCCTGATGCCCAAACCACACAAAGACATGACAAAGAAAGAGAATTACAGATCAATCTCCCTTATGAATATTGATGCAAAAATACCCCCCAAAATTCTGGCAAATCAAACAAGAACATATCAAAAATCATTCAACATGAGCAAATAAGCTTCACCCCAAAGATACAGGGATGGTTGGACATATTAAAAAATGTCCATGTCATTCAACATATAAACAACCTGAAAGAAAAAAAAACTACATAATCAACTTATTAGATGTTGGGAAAAGTCTTTGACGATATCTAACACTTTCATTAAAAAAGGGCCTGGAGAGATCAGGAATACAGGGAAATTACCTAAACATAATAAAGGCAAGATAGAGCACACCAAAAGGCAAAAGTAAACTAAAAAGAAATGCAAAGCAAAGCAATACTTCCAAAATCAGCAACAAGACAATACTGTCCACTCACTCTTTATCTATTCGATAAAGTACTCAGAGTTCTAGCTAAAGCAATGAGACAACAAAAGGAGATCAAGGGGATACAGTCGGAAAGGAAGAAGTCAAACTGTCTCTATTTGCAGATGATGTGATCATATATACAAGTGACCCCCATATTCTACCAGGGAACTCCTACAGCTGATAAACACATTCAGCAATGTAGCAGGATACAAAATTAACTAAAAAAACAATAGTATCCCTTCTATACACAAATTATGAAAGAGCTGAAAAAGAATTCAGCAAAACATCACCCTTTACAATAGCTGTAACTAATGTAAAATATTTTTGGGTAGCTCTAACCAAAGATGTGAAAGACCTGTATGACAGGAACTTTAAATCACTGAAGAAAGGAATTGAAGAACATGTCAGATATCGTGCGCTTGAATAGATAGGATTAGCATAGTGAAAATGGCAATCGTACTAAAAACAATCTACAGATTTGATGCAATTCACATCAAAATCCCAACACAGTTGTTCACAGACTTCAAAAGAACAATACCCAGCTTCATATGGAAAAACCAAAAGCCCAGTATTGCCAAAATAGTTCTGTTCAATAAAAGAATTTCTATAGGCATAACCATCCCTGACTTCAAGCTATACTATATAGTTACAGTAATAAAAACAACTTGTTATTGGCATAGAAACATATTTGTGGAACAACAAAATGGAATTGAAGACCCCAACATTAATCCACACACCTATGAACACCTGATTTTTGACAGAAGCCAAAAATATACAATGGGGAAAAAAATAGCATCTTCAACAATGGTGCTGGAATAACTAGATGGTGGTATGTGGAAGAATGTAAATAGATTCATATCTATCATTCTGCATAAAGCTCAAGTCCACATAGATCAAACCCAGTTATACTAAAACTGACCAAAAAAATAGTGGGAAATAGCCTTGAATGCATTGGCACAGGAGATCACTTCCTAAATATAACACCAGTAGCACAGATACTAGGAACAACAGTAAGTGGGATCTCCTAAAACTGAGAAGCTTCTGTAAGGCAAAGGACACTGTCAATAAGACAAAACGACAGCCTACAGAATTGGAAAGGATCACCAACCCTCCATCTGACAGAGGACTGATCTCTGTAGTATGAGGTTTCTGGCCTTGACTTTTGGGCCTTGCCTCAAGGTTTAGGCCCACAGACCTTCAGACCTGCAGACCCGCAGTCCCACAGTCCCACAGAGACACACAGATGCTTTCAATAGTTTTAGGCTGATCAACCTAAGGCCCAGGCATATCACTTGATAGCTATCTACCCTTCATCTAACCCATGTCTCTTGTTCAGCCATGCGGTTGGGTACCTTTTCTTAGAGCAGCATAGTTGTCCTCTGCTTCTTTTGGCTTCTCTCTGGCGTTCTGCTCTGTGCTTCCTGTTCTCAGAGTTTTTCTTAGTCTGGTAGCCCCACCCACACTTCCTACCTGCCTTTGGCCAATCAGCACTTTTTATTAAACCAGTGGGTGGGACAATTATTACAATGAAGCAACACAATCCCCCTATAGATCTCTAAAATATATAGGGAACTCAAGAAATTAGAGGTCCGAAAACCAAATGATTCAATTGAAAAATAGGGTACAGATCTAAATAGGGAATTCTCACCAAAAGAATTTCAAATGGCTGAAAGACACTTAAAGATTTGTTAAACATGGCCAGCCATCAGAGAAATGCAAATCAAAACAGCTCTGAGATAACTTACACCAGTCAGAATAGCTAAGATCAAAACCACAGATGACAGCCTATCCTGGGGGAGGGGGGGTTGTGAAGCAAGGAGAATATTTCTCCATTGTGGGTGGAAATGTAAACTTGTACAGCCACTTAAGAAATCAGTATGGTGGAACCTCAGAAAACTGGGAATCAATCTACCCAATGATTCAGTGTAGCCTGAGGTTTCTGGCCTGTCTGGTCCAGACCTGCAGTCCCACAGCCTCCTCAAATAATCACACAAAAGCTTATATTAATTATAAACTGTTTGACTTATGGCTCAGGCTATTTACTTGCTAGTTCTTTCAACTTAACCCAATTTTCATTAATCTTTGTATTGCCATGTGGCTTGTAGTTTTCCTGTGTTTTTTTACATTTTGCTTCCTGGAGCTCAAAGTGTCTCTTTGTAATTCTACCCTCCTTCCCCTTTATTCTTGGATTTCTCACCTGTCTATAAGGTGGCTTTCCACAAGCCAAAACAGCCTTTTTATTAGTCATTTATTAACAGTATTTGAATACCATTAGTGGTATTTAAAGCATACAGAAAACCATCCAACATCAATACCATTATTGGGCATATAGCTAAAGGATGCAGGTTCTTACCCTAAGGGCATTAGCTCAACTATGTTCATAGCAGCATTATTTGTACTAGCCAGAACCTGGAAACAACTTAGATGCCCCTCAACTGAAGAACTGATTTAAAAAATGTTATGTTTACATAATGAAGTACTACTCAGCAGTTAAAAAAAAAAATGACATCCTGAAATTTGCAGGCAAATGGATGGATCCAGAGAGTATTATCCTGAGTGAGGTAACACAGACCCAGAAAGATAGACAACAAAGGTAACCAGACTTCAATCCACAACCTTCCAGCAGCTAAGTAACAAGAGTAACTTAAGAGAAACATCCATGGATTCTCCTGGAAAAGGAAAATAGAGACGATCTCCTAAGTAAATTTGGATCATGCAAAAAGAGTGTAGAAGGGGAGGTTGGAAGAAAACAAGAGAGAATGGAATGGTTGAGTGGGGAGAAGCAACAGAAAGAATAATAATAGATGTCTTGATAGAGGGAGCCATTGTGGGGTTAGAGAGAAACCTAACGCTAGGGTAAAACTCAAGGACTTACAATATTACTCAGCTATGACTCCAAGCAATAGTGGAGAAGGAGCCTAAACTGGCCTTCCCCTGTAATCGAATGAATTACCACCCTAATCGCCACTAAAGAACCTTCATCCAGCACAGGGATCCATAGCTAAGCACCAGGTTGATTTCCCAGTACAGCTGAAGAGAGGGAGGTGAGATTAAATGAGCAAAGGGATCAGGATCATGAGGAGGAAACCCCTAGAAATGGCTGACGTGAGCTATTGGGATCTCACTGACTCGGAAACGACAGCTGAGGAACCTCCATGGAAAGGAACTAAACCCTCATAATGTAGATGAGAGTTAAACAGTCTGGGCAGTTTGTGGAGTCTCTTGCAGTAGGACCAGAGTTTATTCCTGGTGCATGAACTGGCTTCTCAGAACCTGTTCTCTACGTTACTCAGCCTTGATACTGGGGGGAGGGTCTGTGTCCTACTTCAACTGAATATACCAGCCCAAATTGACTCACCTTGCGAGTCCTTGCCCTTCCTTGAGAATGGATGAGGGGATGGGGTGGGAGGAGTGTGGAGGACGACTGGGTGGAGGGGAGGAAGAGGAAGCAGTGGTGGGTATGGGAAAAAAATTTTTTTAAAGAAATGCTGTTTTTCTATACTCATCCACTGCTTCTGGCTTCTTCCTGCTATCTCTTCTCCAATGGTCCCTGGGCATTGGAAAGGACTGTGATACAGATGTCCCATTTAGGGCTGAGCGTCTCTCTCTCTCTCTCTCTCTCTCTCTCTCTCTCTCTCTCTCTCTCTCTCTCTCTCTCTCTCTCTCTCTGTGTGTGTGTGTGTGTGTGTGTGTGTGTGTGTACTGTGTCAATGCGTGGTGCCCATGGAGTTCAGAAGATAGTGCTGGATTCCCTTTGAAGTGGAATTAAGGACATGTGTTAGTTGTCATATGAGTACTGGAAATCAACACTGTGTCCTCTGCAAGTTCTCTTACTTGCTGTGCCATCTCTCCAGCTCCATAATCTTCACTTTGACCAGCTGTGAGACTCTCTGTCATTAGTAAGTAATTGGTTAATTCTACACCATTTAACAGAATCATTGTGGGCTCTTCCCCAGAGCCTATGACATGTCTAGTCACAAGGTTCTTACTTTTATATGAGTACCAGATATGGGTTTCCACTTGGAAAATGGGCTTTAGATTCCTTCAGAGAGAAGTTGGTTATTCTCACACTATTTGTGCCATTTTTAAATCAGTGGGTATGTATTGCCAGAATGGTCATTATTCTAGCTTTCAGGGTTCACAGCTGGATAAGAATGTTGACTACTGTTGTCAAGAACCATGAATATTAGCCAGTAGGGATAAAACTTATAGGTTAATACCAGCATGGTTCCTAAATATGGTCTTACTCCCAAATTCTGATTGGTAACCAAGAACATTGGTAAAATATGGTTTTGGAGAAATCTATGAAAACTCCCTGCCCAAGAACACAAAAATAAGTGATTTATTCCTGGCACTAAACTTTCTATGTGTTAACCTATGGCATCTAGAAGTTGTCCCACTATAGAGAACTCCCATTCACACTCTATATGTGTGTACGCATATATTTTAGGACATTTTACAGTATTGGGTTTCTATGTAGCTTTTCTCAAATCTCTTTTGGTTTTAGTATCCTTTATCATATTCATTCTTTTACCTTGTATTTCCATATCCCATCCCTCTTAACTTCTCTTGTTTTATTATTCCCCTTCAACCTTTTAGGGAGCTGAATTCTATAGCCCACCCCCTTGATACCAATCCTCATGGTATTATCACTCATTTTCTGATCTCTATGGATATTCCAAATACATATCTGAAGACTCAAATCTTTCATCCATAAATGAAAGAAAACATATGACATGTGTCCTTTGGGTCTTTGTTATTACACTCAGAATGAGTGTTCCTAATTCCATTCACTTATCTGTGAATTACATCATTTTATTTTTCTTAGCAGCTGAGTTGCATTCCATTGTGTAAATGTAACACATTTTCATTTTCCATTTATTAGTTGATGGTCATCTAGGTCATTCTCATTTTCTAAGTATTGTGACTAAAGTAACAATGACTGTGGATGAGCAAGTATCTTTACAGTATGATAAAGTGTATTTGGGGTACAGTCTCCAAGGGGATATAGTTAAATCATAAGATATTTGTATATTTTGTTTTTTTTAAGGAACCCCCACTTATTTCCATTAACCTCTTTTTAAACAAAGTATCTTACAAAAATGAGGGAGTCCATCAGTGGTGCACATTCCTTATCTTCAAGAAGACATTATTTATCTTATAGAGACTATGCATATAGAAGAAACTAATATTTACATCAGTAGTGTGATGTCAGTTCTGAATTATTGATAGAAATTTACTTGGGATACAAGTTGGATTGTGTTGACTAAAGCAATGGCTGAGGAAATCTACAAAGTCAGTGGGAGTGGGTTGGTCATGGAGGGTTCAATGGAAAAGGAGCCTTAGTGGTTTAGAGTGGGAAAACCTTTGTTTCCTTCTACTTGAGTAGAAACCCCTTAGAAACACTCTGCAGGTGGAACTGGTTAGAAGACTGATTATCAGCTAGACTGAATTTAGAATCACTCAGGATTCACATCTATGAGTGTGTTTGTGAGGCTAGAAAATCCCACACTGAATAGGGTAGCCCAATTCTGTGGACTGCAGTGTCAGACTGAATCAAAAGGGGAATTGAAATGAGTGCTAGCATTCATCTTTATCCAATCCTGACTGGGTACAATGATCTCCCCCTGCCAGGCTTTTCCTTGTCTTTTTGGGTCTGCGTTACCTAAAACAGAGTAATCTGTAGCTCCATTTATTTGCCATGAATTTCATATTTTTCTTAAGATCCGAATAATATTTTACTATGTAAATTGTTCATTTTATACCCTCAACCAGAACCAAATTTAATTCTTCCTCCCTCCTTTCTTCCTTCCTTCTCTCTCTCTCTCTCTCTCTCTCTCTCTCTCTCTCTCTCTCTCTCTCTCTCTCTCTCTCTCTCTGCATTCCTTAAGCTTCTTTCTTCCAGGTATTTTGTCACAGTAACAAGAAAAGTAACTAATATGGAAACACACAAAATAATAGAAAGTATGTAGTTGTGGATGTATATGTGCATTAGCCAAAGACTGAACCACAGTCCTAGTTGATACATTCTGATAATTCATTTCTCACACTGTCAGTCATCCAAGAGGCCAAATGAATAGGTCAGCAAGAGAGTGTTTGTTCTTAATGGGAAATGGGGTTCTTTCCACACAACCCAGCTTTTCTTAGCCTCTGGGGTAAGAGGTCCTAAATATACATACATTCCAACTATTCAAGGGCTGCATGGTAGGGACACAGCACTTAGTCCTCCATGGGCTTCTGTACCAGGACTACATAATCCTTCCACCTCCTCCAGCTACTAGAGAAATAAAAATGATGCACAGAATCCTACCACTCAGCTTTTGGTCAAGAACACAATTTTCAACTCCAAATTGACAGTCACCCACTAACAGTTTCCCTGGACTATTTCTGACAAAAGGCTCTATGACAAATTTTAAAAATTGATGTGTATTCATATAATCTGTATGAGAACAATATCTCAGAGCAGTCATGCAGGGGGGCTTACAGATCTGGATCTGACAGGAGCATGGCTGGATTGAGGGTTACAGGTGCCTGAAAAGTTATTCTAACTGGGTAAAGAAGTAGTGCCTGATAGTGAGTCACCCATGCATTGCTCAACCATCGATGGGGCGTTGCTAGAGCACTGATTCTAATGTGTGGAGGGCAGTAATTGTAAGACTCTGTCCCAAAGTCAGTTTATCTATGTCTTTGACCAGCAGCAGCACTGCTGCAATATTACACAGGCAGATTGGCCATCCAGCTGCCACTGGATCCAATTTCATTGATAAGTAGGCCACAAATCTTTTCCAGGGCCCAATGGTTTGGGCTAGAGCCCCTTTTGCTATCCCCTGGTGCTCATCAACATATAGATAGAATGTTTGTGGGTGTCTGGAAATCCTAAGGCAGGGGCCTCTAATAATTTCTACTTGAGGGTATCAAATATGGCCTGCCTTTCTTTGTCTCAGGTCATGTGGGGGCCTTCTTTTATGTCCTCATATAGAGGCTTCACCAGTTCAGTAAACCCAGCTATCCACAGTCTACACCACACTGCTGTCCTCAGGAATTCTCAAACTTGTTTCACTGTCTTAGGGGCTGATATTTTGAGTGCAGTCTCTTTGTGGGCTTCTGAGAGTCACCTCTGTACCCCTTCTAGGATGTACCCTAGATATGTGACCCAGGATTTGCACAATTGAACCTTCTTCACAGATTCTCGGCACCCCAAACCTCCCAGTACCTTCAAGAGATCCTTTGTTCCCAGGAGACAATATTCTAGGTTTCAGATGCCACCAACCAGTCATCCATGTACTGAAAGAGGGTGATTTGGAGGTGCTTTATATGGTACTTACCCAGGTCCTCATGCAATGTCTCATCAAAGATGGTGGAGGAATTCTTGAATCCTTGTGGCAGTCAGGTCAAGATGAGTTGCCCACTGATTCCACCTTTGGGATTATGGCACTCGAAAACAAAATATTCTTGCCTGCTTGGGGCCAATGGGAGGCTAAAGAAGTCATCTTTCAGGTCTAAGATGGTATACCATTTCTTTCTAGGGGGTACTGAGCAAGATGTATGGGTTTGTCACAGTGGAGTAAATGTCAACCACCCATTTGTTCACTTCTCTTAAGACCTGAAATGGCTGATAATAATTAGAGTGGGTTTTTTTGTTTTTTTTTTTTTTTTACAAAGAGTGTTCCATGCTAATTGTATGGATCACAGAACAGGGGTTCCAGTAGCCACTGGATTGAGGCATGATTCCTTGTCTGGCCTCCAATGTTATGGGGTACTAGCGGACCTTAACTGGGTCAACATTTGCCTTTAATTCTACAACTATGGGAGGGTACTGTCTTGTCAGTCCCATCCCCCTAGTCTCTGCCCAGGCAAGAAGGGGCAACTTTTGGAGCCAGGCCTGGATCTGGCATATGGGTTCTGGTGCACTCTGGTGGAGTCTATGTTCCTCATCCAGGGGGATGGTTAGCATGACATGAACCAGCTCTCCGGTTGGGTGGGTCACTTGGACTCCTTCAACTGAGAAACAAATTTGAGCCTTCATTTTTGTAAGCAGGTCCAATAGCAGGTATAGGCACTCAGGAATGACTAGAAATAAGTGGGTTACCTGTCCCATGCCTAAGTCTACTGTCCTTCAGGTAGCCCATTGATAGGGCTTGTTGCCTGTAGCCCCTTATACCCAGGTCTGTCTTTCTGCGAGTAAACCACTGGGGCAAGGAGCACAGAACTCTCCACTCTAGTGTCTACCGTGAAGTGGACTGGCTTTCCCCCCCACATTAAGGGTGAGGAGGGGAACCGAACCGTGTCCCCCTTAGTCACTATCATCTTTTAAGGATGCCACATGGTGGACATGTGCCCATTTGGCTCCTTCAGTTTGCCTTGGTTTTTATTCTTGGGGCAGTCCCTCACCCAGTGTCCTTCTTCCTTATAATAGGCACTTTGGTCCTTACCCAATCTTATCTTGGGTGTGTGTTGTGTTATCAGTGTCCAACCTCCTCTGCTAACAGTACTCTTTCCAGCTAGGCTTGTTGTCACTCAGTATCTTGAAAAGGGGCCTTTCTTGTCCTCTTTCTGTTCCTCTGTCTCTTGTGGGAATTTAATAAAAGCTCCAAAGTCTCAGAGATATCAGAGGGATCTACCCAGTCAGTCTAGGAAGATCAGACAGTAGTAACTCACACCTTTAATCCCAGCACAGGGAGTATCCCGGGAGTGGTGACCCACACCCTTAATCCAAACTGAGTTCTATGTCATCTTAGATTACAGGAGTTCCAGGCTCCCAGGAAGGCAGTGGTGAGGCCACGCCTTAACTGACCAAAGAGAGTATTTAATGCAGGGGTAGAAAGCCAAGAGAGGAGAGGCCAAGAGAAGCCAGGCTGAGGAAGCTGGAAGACAGCTGGGTAAGATCTGACTGTGGTGTTTACTCTC
The DNA here is from genome assembly GCA_033318265.1 of Phyllotis vaccarum. Classification (NCBI taxonomy): domain Eukaryota; kingdom Metazoa; phylum Chordata; class Mammalia; order Rodentia; family Cricetidae; genus Phyllotis; species Phyllotis vaccarum. The sequence continues at coordinate 181,266,626 of JARWLC010000002.1, forward strand.
TCTAATATCTCTGACTTTCTCAGAGATCTATCCCTGAGTTTCATTAATTCATGCAACAGTCTCTCTTTTATTGTATACCTTTTCCACCACTGCCACTAACTCCTAGAGGTTCTTCTCTCCTACTCTTTCTAGAGACTGCAGTTTCTTACAAATGTCTGGGGTGGCCTGGTTAATGTAGGCTAAAATAACTGCCTGTTTTTCTTCCTCTAACTCTGGGTCATAGGGAGAGTATTCCTTAAAAGCTGCCATTAGTCTTTCTAAGTAGGCAGCAGAGCTATCATCTGCACCCTAACATCGTAAATTTTGGCCATATTGGTTGGCTTGCATGCTGCTGCTTTCAGACCTGCCAAAAGAGCCTGGCGGTAGACCTGGAGACACTCCCTACCTTCTGCCATATTGTAGTCCCAGGTGGGGTGAGTGGAAGGAAAGGTTGTCATGATCAGGACTGGGTCTGTCAATGGGGTGCCCATGGGACCTGGCATCAATCTTTGGGCATTCTCCAAGATCCAACTCCATTCCTCCACCGTGAATAGGACCACTATCAATTGTTGGCAGTCATCCCAGGTGGGCTAGAGGGTGAAAGGATAGTCTCTAACAAGTTAATTAAATCCTGGGGGTCCTTAGAAAAGGGGGCATTTGGAGCCTTCCAATTATATAAACTGGTGGCAAAAGGCCAATAATGAAAGAGTTGATTCCCATGGTCATCAGGGGGACCTGCTGATCAGAGGGGTAGGGTCACCATGATATCAGGTTGTGGGGTTCCCCCATCAGCCCCAGGTAGCTTTTGCTGGCCTACCATCTCCTCTGATTCCCTGTGGGAGGTGTACTGGCAATGGAGCAGGTTATGGCTGTCTGGGGAAGTTGGGAGGGGAAAGATTTCAGTCTCTTGTGTCTCTCCCTGCAAGACCCATAACAACTCCTGTTTTGGCTCACCCATATCCTTGGGCCTGGTCTTTAATTTGGTAACCAAAACTGCAGGTATGGCTGGGGGGGGTGGGGCAAAGCAAAAAAGGTTTAACCCATGGGAGGGGCCCTCTAGTCTATCGATTAGATCTTTCCAAGTAGCTACGTAGGGAACCTGGTCTGGGTGGCCAGACTGGGGCCAGAAGACAATCTACTTGACTCAAAGTCATGTACATGTCATGAACATGCCCCTGGCTGACTAGCTGACATTGAAGTTCAGCCATTCTGCAGAGCAAAAGGTGATTCACTTTCATTTCTTGACAATTAAACTATTGTTACTGGCAGTATCCTGGACATCCTGCCAATGATCAAGAGTTAAGTCTAGGGGTTAAGATGGGGTTTTCTTCATAGTGAGGGATGAGAGATCTAAACAAAAATGGATGCCAAGAAGTTGTGACAGAAAACCAGTTAGAATACAAACAAAATACACAAAGACAAAAGTACACAAAAGCTCTTAACAATTTTTCTTGGGACAAGGTACAAATTCCTCTTTTGTTCCTCACAGGGCTGCTAAATTTCACAAATACACATGCCTCCTGGTGGGAGCCAATCAAAGGGTCACCTCAGGGATGGCCTCAAACAGCTCAGGGTCCATCAGCCCCTTGCCCAAAGTAATGTTTCTCTCCCCCTGCAGGATCACTGTACAGGCTTGTCTGCCACATTGAGAGCCTGAAAAATACAAATGCAGTCAACTGACATAAACTATAAAAACACAAATTATAAGTAATTAATGAACAGACAAAGAGAAAGACTGAACACTCTTACTGGTTAAGACAGCCAATGTACCTTTGAACCCCTGGGGTCCTGGTGGGGTCTCTGGGGATCCCAGACAAGCCCCCAAATGTTCTTCCCAAAGAATGACCCCCAGAGAAATCACCGGAGTCCAAGGAATCCAAAATGCAAATACAAAGCCAGAAGGATGTATCTTTTATAGGTGAAAACCATGAACTGGGGTAAAAATGAAGAAACACGAGTTAACTTGGTCTCTCATTAGGGTGGGAGAGGATTGGGTTTCTATTGGCTGGACCCAGGGCAGGGTTGGAACATTCTGCAGTTAGGCTAGGGCCCTGGCCCAGATGTCCACTTAGATAACATCTTTTGCAAGTTTCTCAGAACTGAGGAGGGATTTAGCCTGAGCTGTCCTTGACCTGTTTGCTAACATGGCTACTGACTCTAAGATGGAGGAACTTTTGGTTCCTAAGTAGGGATTACCTGAGAGATTGCCCTCAGGTGGCTGGCCAACAAGTAAGAAATTAATAAGAGGAAGGTAAATTGAAATGAAAATCTCCAGAGCCTTGCCTGACATAGATTGGGAACTAGGGATTCTCTGAGAGACCACCCTCAGAAATAGGAGGAGGGTAAATTAAAACATGGGAGCTGCAAGATCCCCACATATTTAACTGAACAACTGAAGGAATTATTAAAGAAATGGGGAACAGTATGAAGGTTTGGGAAATAAAGTCCCAGCAGAATTTAACTGAACAATTGATAGAACTATTAAAGAAACAAGAGACAGCATGAAGGTTTGGAAATTTAGCCTAGGGGCCATCATAGAGCAGCCACACACTATACCTATTAAATAGAAGACAGAAAAACCTGTCTGTATTGAACAATGGCTCCTCTCAAAAGAAAAACTGCAGACTGCTTATGATTTACTTAAGGAACATGTAAAAATTGATTTGTGAGAAGCACTTTTCCTCCAGGGGTCAGAGGACTTCCCCACTGCTACCTTTTTGCTTTGGCAGTTTGTTAAAAAAAAAAAAAAAAAAAAAAAAGCCTTGCTTAGTCCTAATGTAAAAGTGAGAGAACAATTGGCTGAGGCTGGGAGGGGTTTTGATAAGATTAGGAATAGGAGTCTCAGGCTTCTTTGAATAACTTTGATATGACAGAAAAGCTTGCTCCTAAGGCCCTTGAGGAAGAAGAACTAGAATTAGAGGAACAAATGCAAAAAATTTCATGAACAGCTGAAATATGACTCTGAAAAAAGTGAGAGTTTGGAGCCATTCTTCAGGGAACACGTTATGTTCCCTAGGAGCTTCAACCTGAGATTCCTGATGACTAGGTCAAAACTATAAGTTTTCTTTTATAATTTTGTTAAATATATTTTTCCATGCCTTTCAGCTGGTATTCTCCTTCGATTCCAATTATTTTCAGGTTTGGACATTTCATGATATCCAAGATTTCCTGTACGTTTTGTGCTATGACTTTTTTGGTTTTAGTGTTTTCTTTAACTGACGTATCTATTTCCACTATTGAGTCTTCCACTCCAGAGATTCTCTCTTCCATCTCTTGCATTCTGTTGGTTATGCTGCATCTGTGGTTCAGTTCATTTCTTCAGGATTTATATTTCCAGCTTTACCTCAGTTTGTGCCTGCTTTATTGCTTCTATTTCAATTTTGAATTCCCAGAACATTCTGTATTCTTTCACCTGTATGTTTTCTCTTTCTTGGTTTTCTTTATTTTCTTTCAGGGACTGGTTCATCTCTTCTAATTTTTTGTTCTTATTTTACTCAATTCCTTTAAAAGAATTTTTAAATTTTCTTCTTAGGCATCTATTATCTTCATGAAGGGACAGTTCAACATATAAAAAGCTATGAATGTCATCCATTATATAAATAACCAAAAGAAAAAAACACATGATTATCTTCTTACATGCTGAAAAAGCCTTTGAAATGATATAAGTGATAAAAAAGATCAAAATACAAGGAAAATACCTAAGCATAATAAAGGCAATATACAGCAAGCTGACAGCCAACATCAAACTAAATGGAGAGAAACTCAAAGCAATCCCACTAAAATCAGGAACAAGACAAGGCTGTCCTCTCCTTATGTATTCAATATAGTTCTCAAAGTTTTAGCTAAAGCAATATGAGAACAAAAGAAATTAAGGGATACAAATCAGAAGGGGAGAAGTCAAACTCCTTATTTGCAGATGATATGATCATATATATAAGTGACCCCCAAAACACTACCTTCAGCAATGCAGCAGGGTACAAGATTATCTAAAAAAAAATCAATATCCTTCCTATACACTAAGGATAAGAGGGCTGAAAAAGAAATAAGGGAAACATCACCCTTTATAATAGCTGAAAATACCATTAAATATCTTGGGGTAACTCTAACAAAAGAAGTAGCCGACCTGTTTGACAAAAATGTTAAATTACTGAAGAAGGAAACTGAAGAGAATATCAGAAAATGGAAAGATCTCCCATGCTTCTGGATAGGTAGGATCAACATAGTAAATATGACAATTTTACCAAAGCAATCTACAGACTCAGTGTAATCCCCATCAAAATCCCAACACAATTTTTACAGACCTTGAAAGAACAATACTCAGCTTCATATGGAATAACAGGATTGCCAAAACAATATTGTGCAATAAAAGAACTTCAGGAGGCATCACCATCCCAGACATCAAGCAATAATATAGAGCTATACTAATAAAAACAGCCTGATTACTGGCATAAAAATAGACTTGCGGATCAATGGAATCAAATCAAATACCCTCGACATTAACCCACACCTATGAACACCTGATTTTTGAAAAGGAGGCCAAAAATATACAATGTGAAAAGTATCTTCAACAAATGGTACAGGCACAACTGGATGGTAGCATGTTAAAGAATTCAAATAGATCCATAGTCAAAAGAACTCAAGTCCAAGTTGATCAAATACCTTAACATAAACCCAGCTAAACTGAACTTGATAGAAAATAAAGTGGGAAACATCCTCCAATACATTGGCACAAGAGACCACTTCCTAAATATAACACCAGTAGCATAGACACTAAGAAAAACAATTAATAAATGGGACCTCCTGAAACTGAGAAGCTTCTGTAAGGCAAAGGACACAGTCGATAAGACAAAATGACAGCCTACAGAATGGGAAAAGATCTTCACCTATCCTAAATCTGACAGATCTCTAAAATATATAGAGAACTCAAGAAAACTCAAGGCCAAAAACCTAAATAACCCAAGTAAAAAATAAGCTTCAGAGCTAAAAAAAAAAAAAAAAAAAGGAATTCTCAACAGAAGAATTCAAATGGTTGAAGGGCACTTAAAAAATTGCTCAACATCTTTAGCCATCAGAGAAATGAAAATCAATACAACTTTGAGATACCACCTTACTCCTGTCAGAATGGCTAAAATAAAAAACACAGATGACAGCCTATGCTGGAAAGGATTTGAAGCAAGGGGACCATTTCTCCATTGTTGATGGGAATGTGAACTAGTACAACTACTCAAAAATGCAGTATGGCAGTTCCTCAGAAAACTGGGAATAAATCTCCCCAGTGATGTAGCAATACCACTATTTGGCATATACCCAAAAGATGCACATTCAGACCCCAAAGTAATTATCTCAACTATGTTCATAACAACACTATTTGTAATAGCAAGAACCTAGAAACAACCTAGGTGGCCCTCAAGTGAAGAATGGATTAACAAACTGGGGAACTCATCAGTTAAAAAAAAAATGACATCTTATTTTGCAAGCAAATGGATGAATTTGGAGAATATCCTCCTGAGTGAGGTATTACAAACACTGAGAGATAGGCATGGGATATACTCACTCATAAGTATATTTTAGACAAAACGCAGAATATACCCAAGCTGCAAACCACAACCCCTTAATAGCTTGGGATCAGAAGGAACTTAAGTGAGACATCAGGAATTCACCTGGGAAGAGAAAATAGAGAAGATCTCCTTAGCAAATTGGGATCATAATGAGTAACAACCAAGAAGAGGTGGGAACAAATCATGAGACAAGGAGATGGTTGAGTGAGAGGAGCAAAAAGAGATGGATATCTTCATAGAGGAAGCCAATGTGGGGTTGGAAAGAGACCAGATGCTAGAAAACCCTCCAAGAATGCACAGGATGTCCCTGGCTATGTCTCCAGCCAATAAAGAGGACTCCCCTCTAATCAAATGAATAATCACCCTATGTGTTATCACAGAACTTAAATCCAACAATGAATGGAGTTGGAGGCACAGATCCATGTCTGAGCACTGGGCCAACCTCCTGGTCTAGATGGAGATCAGGGAAAAGAGTCTGTCTGAACAAGGGGAGAGGGATTATGAGGAGTCCCACAGGAATGACTGGCTGGAGCTCTGGGAGCTCACTGAATCAAGCGCAGCCACTGGGGAATTATCAGGAAAAGGAGCTAGACCCTCCAAGGGTAGGCAACTATGGATTGGCATGTATATTATATGGAGCCTTGAAGTGTGTTGTCAGACTGTGTTGTTGTGTGTGAGCTGGCACCTTGGAGCACATTCTCTGCAGAGAACACCTAACCCAGTACTGATATTGGGATGAGAAAATAGGACCTGCCTGGAGTGGATGCTGCACACTGAGCTGACCCTCCTTGGGACTTTTTGTCTTTTGGGAGAAGGAGACTGAGGGATGGGGGGAGGCTGAATGTGGACTGGGGGGGGGGGTTGGGAGGAAGGAAGAGAGGGTAAGCATGGGGATACATGAAAAAAAAACCTTTTTAAAATAAATAAATAATATTTTTTAAAAAGAACCAAAAATTAAACTTGTGTTTCTGCCAAAAAAGAAAAAAGAAATGGCATTGTGGGTAGAAGAAAACTAGGTGCCCTCTGTGACAAGACAATGAGAAACTAATGACTGCAAGGCATTTTAGATATCTCCTTCAAGGCTGTCCTGTTATCACAGTCCAGAGTCCCACAGTTTTGAGAGAAGAAAGGTTTTAAGGAAGAAGGTTCTTGAGTGGTTAGAGACGTTTAGTTTGTCATGAGCTGTGGGTTGTGTAGACACAGTTGTCCTCAGCTGCCTGGGATATATCTCTGCTCATAAGTCGAGAAGGTATCGTGTGTCTTGGCAACATCTGTATGGTGCCAACTATGAAGTGCAAAGAGTACATGAGCTCTGAAGTTATGACAGAGACATAGTACAGGGCCAGGGCTACAATGGACCAGCCATCCTTTGAGACAACAACATATAGTAAAGTCAAAAGCATGGGATCCCTCTCAGGTCCCAATAAATGTCATTACCAAAGAACATTCTCATCCTGGCAGAGTTACATCTTCTCACCATGATATCTGATGTGTGAGCTGCTGCAGAGTTCAAGAAAATAGGATCAAAGTAAAGAATTCTCAAGATATCTCAAGGTAAGATTTAATTTACTTTGTTGAGTTGCTGATTTGGTTGGAACAGTTTACTTCACTGATCTTGCTTATTTCTCATTTTCAGAACAGAAACATAGGATCACTGTGATGTGGATACATATAACTCATTTCACAGATTCACAGATGAAGGAGAGCCAGGACCAGGGTGGATTTCACTGGTGCTTTTATTTGAGATAGTGAGATCTAGATAAGCATTAAGTATGCAGCTGCTAAGACTTTATAAGTCTATTGGTAGAGAATGAGAATCGCTTGTGTATGAGAAGGACATAAATTTTAGAAACACAGGATGGCGTGACATAACATAAATGTATATCTTTCAAAAGATAATTCTGAAAATTCCCCCAAAGTGATAGTGTTGAGAAGCAGGCCCCTGGGAAAAACAAGTCATAAGAACTTCAATCTTTTAAAGAAGGCTTTAAATAGAGCTCCCTTTGCTGGCTCCCTTCTTTACTTCTCTGCCATATGAGTTATGGTATTTATTCTATTCTGCCTCTTACTATTTTATCACGTGAGGGTGCAGCAATGAGTGCCAGATTAAAACGGACTAGCCATCACTGACTCAAGTGCTAGCCTCTTGACTTGGTACCTCCCAGTCTGTGGAAAATAAAACTGTGTTTCATAAGTTGCCTAGTCCCAGGTATTTTGCAACTGTGGTGCAGTGACTGTCTCAGAACTTCTATTTTATTTGGGCTGCAAAAGCAAAAGGAACAACCTTGTTTCCTAAACCTCTTTAAAGCGTAGTAAATAACTCTGAAAGCAACCCCCAAATTCTTAACTTCCACCATCCAGCAACATTCACTACCAAACATTCCTAGGGTAGAGTGGTCTGATCTCTGGAGCTGGCTAATGTAGTTAAATCTTTCTGGCCCATCTGGCCCGAGGTCTAGACCTACAATCTTGTAGCCACTTAGCCCCAAATAATCACACAAAGGTTTATATTAATTAAAAACTGTTGGGCTTATGGCTTAGGCTCATTATCAACTATCTTTTACAAGTTAATTCATTTTTATTCATCTGTGGATTGTTGCATGGTACATGGCTTCCCTGTGTTTCTTTACGTCTTGATTTCTTGGGTGGCAGCTCGCAGGATCTCTGTGTGAGTCAGTCCTCCTTCTGCTTTATCCATGCTTGAATTTCCCACCTAGCTGCTTTGCCATAAGCAAAAGTTTTGTTATCCAATGATAATTCACAGCATATAGAAAAGCATTCCACTTCACTTCATTTTTTCTATCGAATCAAAAAAGGTTTAATTTCAACAAAATTACATATAGCAAAATAGATTTCAAGCAAGAATTACAGTTACAATATTTGTATTCATGAAATTAAAAAAAAATTCTATCATCTATCTTATTTTTTGTGAGGGTAAAGTTTCATATTTAATTTATCCTTTGTTATAACTAAGTAAAACTAAAACTAATTTAAAATTCAACTTTATCAAAGACTGCAGAAGAATATATTATTACCTGAGAAAATATGAAATGCATTGCAAGTAACTTCAAAGTTCTAGAAATGATAGAGACATCTGGCTACCTGGACAGTCACCTAAAGTTTCTTTGTAAAATTTGGGCATCCATATTTAGCCCACAGGCCTAGAGTCTTTGATAGAGACTAGATTTTTTTTGGTGAAGCAAGAAACTAGAAGGACTGCTCTACTTGTTCTAACATAGTTCATCAGTTTCTTCACCCTTTGTCCTACAGAATATGTCAGTTTCTGTGAAGCAGGACAATCTTGGTTTATTCTGGTAAAGTTTAAATGTCATTTTCCAATAGGTCCTGTATGTCTGCTTTATGCAGCATACTGTCAAGCAGTCAAGGCAAGAACAATATTTTGCTTAGCAGCTAACTTTTATCATGAAAAAATTCTATACAGAGTCCCTTCAAGGCCCATCATCCTCTTGAAGTATGTTGGTGCTGCCAGGATCAGACATGTCTCACTTTGCTAGAAAAGTCCAAGTTCTTAAAATATTTTAAATGCCATATTATGTAGGTCTTTGAAATGTTTGAAAACTGTTTATCTAATTGAAATATATCTTTGTATATCTAAAACACTTAGATGACATGACTATAAGTTGTTTATTATAGAGGACTACTAACCTGCACTTTAAAATTATACATAACAGTTTTAAAAGAATTGCATAAGCCTAATACCTTAAACAAAAGTAAAAACAGATATACACTGTACCAAAATTAAATTTGTACCAATAAGCCAAAATATTCATACCAATGTAAAGTATTTTGAGATTAAAAGCTGTTTTTTGGATTAAAGTAGATTTAATAATCTATCTTTTATCATTTCTATATTGTATTGTCCTTCTTTCCCTAGAAAGAGATTGCCTATGATCATTAATCATTTATAATAAAAACAAATACTTATAAACAATATTTGAAAATTTTGGCATAGCTTTCCATTACTACTTCCAGTTGATTGGGGGCGCTGGGAATCTTATGTGAGTCCCGATGCTGAATCATCTTAGTTGGCAACCTTGAAGCTGATATGGCCGTCTCTCTCCATCAGAGATTTTTATCCAGGGTGTCTTTCCTAAACAAACCTGTTTTTTTCTTAACCTAGAATGAACCCACAACCTCTCATTTTTTTGTGGAAATAAAATGAAAACTTCTCCAAAGTAGCTATACATTGACTTCAATTTTGAAGTCAAGGAATTTACAAAATATATAGATTAGATTAATCCAGCAGCATTTATAATCACGTCTGCTCCTGCTCCTTCCTCAGCAGTCAAACAATTAAAAAAACAACATAATATAAAGTATCCAGGAACTCTGTATATTTTCATTTCTATATGGCTTATTTATTATTTTTATTCTATTTTTAATGACTTTCTCTATCCTTTTATCTCTTTCTTTTCTCTCCCAAGCCTACATATATTTTTAATACACTGTAAAATGTTCAAAGGTTTTTTTTAAATATGTCCTTACCGTTTTCTTTTATCTTTTTCGGACCACAACTTTAATCTTCTAAACCTGGTTAGGATTAAAGGCTTGGCTATGGTGCCTGGCTAATTCCACCAAGCTTCTTAGTCTAGCTACATAGAAAGTTTAATTTTTTGGTAGAGGTACTGGCAGGAGTCATATTAACCACCCCAACTTTGATATTTTTACAGTCAACACTGTCACCAAGTAATGCACCACCTCCCAGTGCTCAGGAACTCCACATAAGTATTTGGCAGCAGAGCCTCTTAAAAGAATCACAGGGCTTTAGAGATAAGGCTGAGTCAGAAAGCTAAACTTCAAGCAGCGGAACCTCTGCTCACCACCAACAAGCTTAGCCAGGAAATCACTGATATTAAGTCCATCTTGGACTCTGTTCCTTTTTTGTCTGTATGAACAGAAGCCATCATTACAGTTGTGCTTACATAGAGGCTCTCCAAGACTTCAGGAACCAGCCTTGTTGGAGCTTAAGCTGCATGACACAAGCCCAACATTTTGTATCTCAAGCCCACACACCACATCATGTGTGCCATGGTGCCATGACCTACCTGGGAGACACAAATCAGAAGCTATTTTTGGCTCCATTTCTGTGCTCTAATTTTTTTAAGCTTCCTCGGGCTTTACATGGATGTAAGTGCTCCCTATTGGAATGCCATTTGTAGTTAAATGTTTCTGGCTTGAGGTCTAAACCTGTAATCCTGTAGCCACTTAGCCCCAAATAATCACACAAAAGCTTATATTAATTACAAACTGTTTAGTTTATGGCTTAGGCTCATTATCAGTTAGCTCTTACAACTTAACAGCCCATTTTCGTTAATCTGTATTGCCACATGGCTTGTGGCTTGCCTGTGTTTTTACATTTTGCTTCCTTGGGCAGCCACTCACAGAGTCTCTGTGTGACTCACTCCTCTTTTCCATTTATCCATGCTTAGATTTCCCATCTGCCTAAAAGCTGCTTTGCCATAGGTCAAAGCAATTTCTTTATTATTCAATGGTCATTTACAGCATGCAGAAAGATATCTCACATCATGCTGACTCCTTCTTTGTAAATATATGCTGAGCCCACATCTGTGCCTCTCTGGGCCTCAGTGTAAGTATCTTTGGAAATAATGCTTTGGGGAAGCAATTAAAGCTGTATGAAGTTATCAGCCATGTCCCACCCAACAAAGCTAATGGCCTTATAGAAAGATATCCTCAGTAAGAAAGTAGTCATGGAGTCACCATTCAGCATACCCCCAAATCCATAGGCATCCTCATCTTTGAAAGTTTTCTGAATGTCTAGAACTCTTCAAAATAAATTTCTGTTGTTACAATGTCCTGTAATAAGGCAGTGAAAAATTAAATGTGAACTGAAAACCAACTGCCACTCAGAAATGCCAGGTCCTTCCCCAAAAACATCACCTTGATCATTATTTGAAAACTGTTTTGCATTTCAAAACTGTTTTGGGCTTTTAAGAAAGCTCTGCATGCATATATGGGATTGCAGCTTTGTTATAAATACTGATTATTGGGAATCTCTTGAAATATAAATTCTATTTCTTTCTCTAGACAAATTCCATTCTCCTTTTCTAATTTCCTTTGAGGTTTTGATGTAATAAATAGGCTCTTGCTCTGTCAAGTCATGGATGTTTCCTTAGACTGGATGCTGCATTTTGGGAAATCAAGGAATATGTTCAATATTCAGACCATGAGGAACCTGCCTGACTCCATTTTGAAGGCTGGAGACATTGTGCTATATTTTTAGAAATAAATTTTTATTTACTATGAGAACTGATTTTCTTTCTGTTTCTTGGAACCTGACATTTCCCAAGCCATGATTTTAATTTGTTTTTGAGAATACCCTTACCCTCCCTGACCCATTCCTAATCACATGTGAGTGACCAATGATGTTTTTCTATTATATTTATGTTTCCTTATTGCCTCATTATTACCCTTCTATAAAACTACTCCTAAGTTTACTCTTTAAAAGGGATTCCAGAGGCAAATTTGGGGATGATCTCTTTGGCCTGATGCCCAGCTCTTAAGTACACCCCAATAAAAACCAAAGTTGCTTCAAATTTTGATCAAATTGTGGTAGTGATCATATTCTCATCATTGTGATTAGCATTTTCTGGAGGCCTCAGCAAGATTCAGACTATTCATCCAAATCTAAACCTGAACTCCTAGGGGCTGGGAGGCTGCCTCAGACACATGTGCCTTGAGATGTTATAAAACTCTGGGACTGCATTCAGTTCATGGACCATCAGGGTGCTCATTTATTCTGAGAAAAGCAGCAAGCATCTATATCTTCCTGATGAGCTAGTCTACTGTTTTTCTTGGATCCATACCTGGGACATGGAGGGGTTCAATAAGACCCCAATATTCTCCTATCCAGGGAAAATGGGGAGATGGTGTACTTCCCTCCTGAGTTTCTTTTTAAGTTTTTAATCCCTGGTTGCTGGGTATCTGCCATCACTGATGTTATATGCCAATCAATCCAAATTAATAAATCCAGGTTTAATAAACATGACAATGCAAAGCAGAGTACTGCTGGGTGGCTCTCAAGAAGGCAGGAAACAGAATATATGACAGATCTATGGGCCAGGTGCCCCAGGCATCAGTGGAGGAAGAGTCAGTGATGGCAGGCTTACTGAGGGGAGGAGTCTAAAAAAAAGAGGGTGGCTCTAGTGGGAGTGCTTTTAAGAGGGGTAGAAGGGAGAGGGTCTGAGAAGAGAGAGAGCTCTGGTTTCTACCTAATCAGTTCTTGACCTGGCTTTATGTCCTGTTTGTCTCACCCTTGTAGATCTTGTTCTATTTTTGGCTTCATTTTTATTGTCCTCTTTCTTCCTTTTGTACTTTCTGTGTTATTTGGTTTACTTTAGACTTGGAGGAACTAAACTAACAGACATTATGGGTTATAAGAATAGCAAGCCTAAGTGTCCTCTAACTGCATTCTAAAGAATTATGATAAGCTTTACTTTCTATAGTTAAGGAGGATTGTAATTATTTATCCCAAGTATTACCTTTGAACACTCTGTAAAATTGAATTGGCCACATTCAGGGTTAAGTGGCCTTTCTAGGGTGCTTTTGATGCTCAGATATCCTGGGCAATGGTTCTTGGTAAGCCCTGGTAACCAGGTCAGATTGAATATACCTTGCCTTTGGCTGAAGCAGCTTTCAATATACCCTCTAGATAAAGGTCTGTGTGGTCCACAATGGGCAAGGTGGACAAGCCCTGGTTGTCAGAAGATGGGCCTTTTGAAGTCCTGTAGCAGAAACCAAAGAGTCTTCTCTGAAGATCATTATGAAGGACTCATAAGAGGAAGAAAGCCTCTCCCTCTGTACAACCATCGTTACCCTCCCCTCCTAATCTCAACCTCCACCTTTGCCATCTCAGTCCCTATCATTAAAGCCTTACTCTGCCCCTTCCCCATCTGCACTTATCCCTACCCCACCATCTAGTTCTTCCCTACCTCCACTTATCATCCAACCCTAAGCCCTTTCATACCTTTCCCTGTTTTTTCTCCTCCTCACACTCCTCCTAGGAAGTCCCATATGGCCCTTCCAACTTCTCAAATTATGGTTCTATGGTCGCATATTCTTTAGTCTTCACACTCCTATGCCATTTCCTGACAATTATTGCCTGTATGTGTCTTTCTCCACCACAGATCTCTTCAGTAACTAGAAAAACCAAAATGTTTTTGTTTGGCACTAGCTCCAATTCCCTAATTTCTCTAATTGATTCTTTTTTCAATGATTTTATCATGTGAAACAACTGTCAGAAGATTCTCTGTACCCTCTTTACTACTGAAGAAAGTAAATAAAGTTTCATGAAAGCAAATGAAGTACTCCTTGGAATAGCTTCAATGGCCGATAACCAGAAGATAGAGGCAATTGGCTGTGCTCTGCCAAGAAGGAGACCCCAATGGGACTAAAACACAAAGTGAGATAGAAGGTCACTTAGTAAATATCACCAGGTTCAGCTATAAGGGATAAAATAGACATACCAGATATAAAACAGGGCCTAGATGAATTGTCTCCAGCTTTTCTGGAGTGCCTCCTGGAAATTTATCAGTTATACACTCCTATAGACCTAGAGGACCTGGCAAGTCTTAAAGCAATTAACCTATTTTTTTTAACTCAGTCTAACCTTGATTTATGTAGAAAGATATAAAAGATGGATAGGTTTCTAGAAAAGAAAAAAGTCAGAACTATTAAAGATATCCCATAAAGGGTTTAATGGTAGAAACAGCAAAGAAGATCTGATAAAGTAGATGAGGCATGTTACTATAAGCCCCAGGTACTCTCAGCTCTGCCCATGCACACTACAACTAAAAAAGAGACCTTTACAAAAATGGCCAATGTTCTTAATTGCAAAGAAATGAAACATTGAAAAAAAAAGTCAAGATAGGCACCCTCCCCAAACCCAATCTAAGTATAGAGGATGAGTGAGGATAAATCTCATTAGAACTAGCCAAACTGGGCTTTCAGGAGCCTTCACTATTGAAAGCCATCCTGTAAAATTTCTGGTAGACACAAAATCTACTCATTTGCTACTACAGGAGCCCCGGGACCCCTTACCAACCAAACAATAGAAATACAGGGGGTGGAAAATAATACAAATGGACCACTGACTGGACTGTTAACATAGATCTATTCATCTGTAACTCATTCTTTTATCATTATTCTCCAATGTCCCTACCCTTTACTGAGGTAGGACCTCTTGAACAAGCTCCATGCAATAATATCATTCTCAAGAGACTCTCTTAGGTTGCAACTGGAAGTTCCTGTGAAGGTTTTGACCAATAAGTGAAAAATTATCCAACCCCTTTCCCTAGAAGGAGAATGAAAAAAGTTGCCGATCTAGGAAATTCCTACCATTTGGGCAGAGGACAATCCTCCTGAATTGGCAAACCATATGCTACTGATCATAATACAACTAACATCTGGGGCAATGTCCATTCGAGTCAAACAATACCCCATCAGTTCAAAAGCCAGGGGAAAAAATTAAGATTTATAACAGGCACCTACTTGAAGTAGGCATACTTATTCCTTGCCAGTTAGTGTGAAATACCCCCTCTTTGCTTAGAAGCTTAGATAATGAGAGTATAGACCAGTGCAAAACTTGAGGGAAGTGAACAAAAGGGTAGAATCTATCTACCCTATTCTTCCAAATTTCTATGCTTTGTTCACTATATTACCACCAGAGCATAAAACTATACTGTACTAGACTTAGAACATTCACTCTGCTCCATCCCTCTGTCAGAATTCAGTCAACCAATCTTCAAATTTGACCTGAACTGGGGATATCCAGACAACTAATCTAAACCAAATTACCTCAAAGTCATAAAAACTTTCCAACCATATTCAGTGAAGTGCTAAACTAGGATTTAAATCTTGTTTGTAGTAATAATAGTTGATATTAATCACTAGCAACCTATTAAAAGGTTAATATTTATTAAGCAGTTTATATGAAACATTCATTGATGCAAGAGATTCAAGAGATTAAACAGTTGGGCAATTCCTAGAAAGGTGGACATGGCAGAAGCAGGTCTGGCTCTTTCTCCGTGAGCACAAGAGAGCAAGCAAGAAGAGAAATAGTGTGCACCTGATCTTAAACTGGCCTGACCACACCTCATACATGGCTCCTCAAGGCCCAAAAGCCACATCTTGAGGTCAAGGTGATATTGCCCAATTCCAACTACATCTTCCCCTTTTGTCTAAATAAGGAAGTTCTGAACCTAAACATAAAACTATACACAATAGAAACAAACAACTATAAGGTAATTTCCAGGAGAGGGAAAAAGTAAATAACATAAACAAGATCAAACTACAACTAACAAAAACAACAAACACGAAGTATACATTAAATTTACAGAATATTAGTAAGTAGTAATATATAGAGATTTCTCCAAAGCTGTCTATCTTAGATAATATAAATCCAGTAACTAAATGCTTTTAGTCAAAATATGAAATGGTTATAACCTTTACTATCTAGTCTTCAATCCCATCAAAAACCCGAGAAGGAAAATATATTACTTGAATAAGCTAAAATTCAAGCAAGCAACTTCTTAAATTCTGTTGAGAAGACAGCAACAGCCAGCTGTCTAAACAGTCACCCATAGCATTTCTGCAATGCTGGAGCATCCAAATTTTTTGGCTACAGACCGAGGATATCTGACTGATCTCTTCAGAAGTAAGGTATTTTGAAAAACCGTCTTATCCTGTCTTAGCAGGTTTGCAGTCTCTATCTTTCACCCTGCTTGTCTGGATTGGACAGCATACTTATTGTCAGCAGTTAAGGCAAGAACAGTTTTTTTTTCTCAACAGGCCATTATCCACTAAGAAAGACAAACTTCAAATGAAGTGTCTTTGATGCCCAACATCATATCAGAAAAGGAACAGTGTTGCCAAGAGCAATTGTATCTCTTGTAGCCAAATTATGAATAACAAAACATTGAAATACTATAATCTCTAGGTCTATGAAGTGTTTAAAGGCTGCCTACTAATCTGTTGTATTCTACTAGAAGATATAATTAACATAACTATTATATGACAAACATAGGTAACCATGATCTGTAATTCTTATCAACCTAGATAACCTAAAGACTAAGGCTTATATTATAAAGGAAGATAATCAATACACAGATGGATAGTGTTGTAACAAAGACTTCAAGTATGACAATTTTACAAACATCTTAAGCAGAGGTAGAAATGTATAGTGCAAAATGGCAACAGTATCCTTAACATGTATCAATATACAGAATATCTTAAACAGAGTTTATATATATATATATATATACATATATACATACACATATATATACATAGTTTGGCAAATATAATTAAACAGATATAGAATTTAAACAGTACAAATGACAATAATATTATTAATATGCATTAATGTATAAAATATTTTAAATAAAGGTAGAAATGTGCACAATATAACAAATAAAGATTTAAAATTGTATCAACATATAAATTATCTTAAACAAACATATAAAATAATTTCACAATTGTATCAGCATACAAGAATCCATACCAGTGCAAATTGTCTGTGGCTAATATTTGGCTAAATATTAAATAAAACAGTGGTTAAGTCTCAATGGACTAACTGTAACATCTATAGACAGTCTCAGAGTACTTGATAAGGCTATCTGAAGTTCTTGTTAGAGGTGTAATTTTATAGATATTCATTGTAAAACATCTTAACTGTCTTGAAAAGTTTGTAGTTCAAAACAAATTACTAAGTGATAAAAAAGTATTATAACAAATGAGGTAGAATTGTAGATGAAGATGTTTGCTCCATCTTCTTTCTGGATATTTTAGAGATTGCTTTTAGAAAATCTTGTCATTTATTGTGGAAAACTTAAACATTGTTGATCTCAACAGAGAAAATTTAAATTGTTGAGGAGAGTTTTATACAAAAAAAGTTTTCAAAAGGTCAAGGATAAGTACAGACAGAAATAGAATTAGAAATAAAATTATGATAGTAATAGTCCCCATTGACTGTCTTCTGTCTCACATCAGGTGGCTTTTTGCATATGAGAACGAATCACTTAATTTTTTTCTTTTAACAATATGCTTGGGTTTAGAAAATGAGAAAACCATTTACTCCAACTCCAAAGCCATCTTGATTTGTAATTGAATTGGGTTCACAATTTTTTAAAAGGCAAAAAAGGCATAGATAATAAGCAGTGAGAATTTGTATTGTATAGGTCTGATATTTCTTTGCTTGCAGACCATTCAAAATTAATATCTTTTCAGCTTTAGTCATGTAAGTGTTCAGTGTCTTTTTAGCTTCTTGAAGATGGTTATCTCCATCTTTCTGTAAAGACAAAAAAACCTTGCCCAACTTTTGTTAAGTGAATTTTCCTTACCAACTATAAAATTGTCATATCAGTGAATGAGTCATTATGTTGTTATTTCTCCTTTTCAATGGGTATGTCCTGTTTGAATCTAGTCATTATTAATTCTGTTGGTACCCATCTATTTTTTATTAATCTCTTGCAGAAACCAAAGCAAAACCCTTTCCCTAACAGAGCACATGTTCTGGTTTCCATTCTAATGTCAGCACATCATTGAAATAAACAAGTTGGTTTAGTTCAGAGTTACTTTTCTGTTATTCAATGTCTCTCCACAGCTGTTGCTTTTTTTTTCTCATCAGTATCAAGAAAATTCAAGGTTAGTAAGGCATTATGAAATTCATCTCTGGGTGTTTTTGTTTCTTCTTTCTGTTTATGAAGCATCTCTTTAAAAGTGCAATTAGATCTTTCAACAGCTGCTTGTCCTGCAGGAT
The DNA here is from genome assembly GCA_033318265.1 of Phyllotis vaccarum. NCBI lineage: Eukaryota > Metazoa > Chordata > Mammalia > Rodentia > Cricetidae > Phyllotis > Phyllotis vaccarum. The sequence continues at coordinate 181,284,959 of JARWLC010000002.1, forward strand.
TATGCATGTACTATGCACTGTATTATTCTGTAATGTACTATGTACTGTATTATTCAAAAAACTATTTTAATTTTTGGGAACATTGCTAGAGTATTATCAGTCTTCATTTTTACAGGTATGCCCATAGTGGCCATGGATTCAAAAGGTGTATAATTGCACAATAAGTCCTTTCAGAGCTCAGAGAAGTTACCCACTGAAATCCTAAATAAGTATCAATGGTATGGTTTACATATTTTAATTTTCCAAATTTTGCAAAATGAAACAAACACATCTACCTGCCAAATTTTATTTCTCTGCATACTTTAAGGATTGCTTTCTGCAGGAAATTATGTTTGGTTATAAAACAGCAAGTAGGACATTTCTTTACATTTTCCTTGGTTTGTAGTTAAGTGATTGAAAAGCCCCCTTTTAATCCTTGATATTAACATGATGTTTCTTATGAAGTTCCAAGGCTTTCAGAATGTCTCCTGTTAATAACTTGTCAATATTATCATCACATTGTGCTACAGGACCTGGCAGACCCATGTGGGATCTTATGTAACATATATATAAAACCAATCTTTTATGTCAATAACTAAGATAAGCCATTCACTAGGTAACAGAGGGGGCATGAACATTCCAGGCTGTATAGAGCCCACTGGCTGAATTACTTTACTTACAGCTCTCAGACATGTCATCATTCTCTATTTTTCAGATTTCTTTTTAATAACAAATACAGGAAAATTTCAAGGGTTGGTAGATTCTTCAATATGTTGAAAGCCTCTAGTTTCTCTTTAGTCTCAGGCCACTGTTCAACCCATACTAGTTTGTCAGTTAGCCATTTTAAGAGTAGGGCTGTTACTACCACTGAGAGTTTGGCAGCTATTGTACCCTGTTATTTACATCCTGAATAGTTGATGACTTTTTAAATAATATCTTATAATATCATTATCAGAAACATGAGTGAGTCTATTGTTGAAGTCTGAGCTGTGAAGAATTTTAATCTTGGTATTTCATTGCTGTAGAAAATCTCAACCCCATAGATTCACAGCTATATCAGCCGTATATGGATGCAGCCTTTCTCCCTGCCCTTCTGGCCCTATGCATTCAAGTCATCTCATGCTTTGTTTAACCTGAGATATGGTTCCAATTCCTAGAAATTGAACATTTACCTCCTTTGGAGGCCATTTCAGACTCCATGATGATTATGGGATTATGATTGATAAATCAGCCATAGTGTGTACCAAACCCTAAATAATAATGCTATCTATTTGTTCTTTTAATTTTGGCCTTTGTTTATCTATTGAAGTTTGCCAGAATATTTGTTTTATAATTTTTCTTGGAAATTTTGATTTCTTCTTTAAATTTAGCTTATCATTCAGTGCTGTATGGTTTTTTAGGTTAGGCACTGGATCTTTGAATTGTCCTGGGGAGGAGTTTGGACATGTTTGAATTTGAGACCTGTGATTTGAGAGCCTCTCTTGAAAGGCCCCAAGTGGCATTTCCCAATTATAAAGTGTTGCTCTGTTTGTCCCTTGTAGATCTATATTTGTCCAGTTTTGATCTTTGCTACATCTTCCTTTAATCCAGAAGGTAGGGGACTTCATTTTGGATTATTCCTAGAAGAAGCATAAGTTTTAGGAGTGCCCTGTTTACAATTTCTTTTTGTATGGCCTAATATACTACAATTAAAGCATTTATACTAGAGAAATTAATCCAACATACAATAAATGCTGAGTCTTTCAATTATGATGATGAGTCTTGGGTAGGAGAAGCAATTTTGAATGCCATAAAAAGTTATCAAGGTATCAAATGCTCCTGTATAAAGTATTTGAGTGTTTCTTGACCTTAATATATGACTCCATTATTTTTCTGGTTCTAGAATCTTTTCCCAAGCTTTAAAGGCTTCCATTTGGCAAATAACAATGTGTATCATCAAAAGTAGACTGTGTCTGTACCTCAGCAAATTGACCCTCACCAAGAATTCAATCTTGAGAAATGTTAAAATCTCAAATCTTCCCTTCTTTTTCAAGGGCCTTAACCTCTTCTCTCAGCCAATTTCTCCATTGTAACTATTGTCTATAATCTAAAACAGCAGCTGTCAACTGTATTAGGTATTACTCAATTTTTGTAGACCATACATTTAACATTTGTTTAACATAGGTGCAATGAATACCATGAACCATTATAGCTTCTTTGATGTCTTTTAAATATCTAATATGTGTAAGTTTCAAACTATATTCTATATATTCGCCTAGATGTTGTAGTTTCCTGAACAGTAACTGGATAGATCATAACAGAGGGAAAAAGAGAAGCCTGTTTGTTTACAATTTTTGGCAAATCATCTATAACTCCATGAGATACCAGTGGTGGTTTTAATGAACTATTCTCTGATGACCATCCTTTATCTTTCCTATCAGATAAAGCAAAATAATTTTCTTGTTGTAGAAATCTAGAAACCAGAAATTTTTCCAAGACTTGAATCTCTGGAATAGTAAATCTTTCTAATGATTCCACAGAATTAATATGTTTCTTATTTTCATTATTTATATATGACTATACAGATTTAAACTTCTCCTCATCATTGGTGTCTTAGTATTTGCAGAAAGTACCTGCATGGCATTCATTTTTCTCTCTAAGAAGAATGCTCTATCTAAGTGATTGTCATAACCAGTTTCCATAAAATTAATTTTGTCTGTCAATTTATCATTGATGGTCTATGGTATGAATATGAATAATTATTTTTTTAGTATTTTGCCACATATCATGATTAGTCTGCAAGATCCCTATCAATTCAATTAATGTCTCATATTTAGTATTATTATCAAACCATTTTTTGAAATTTATAATCTTAATGACCAAAGTAATTACCAAAATAGCTAAAAGAATGTAAATCCTATGGATGTGGTACATATCCTGCAAAATTTCATCAATTATATCACCAAAAAAGCTTTTAAACTCCTGAAAAATTATATTGTCTGCCATGGTGTAATTAGTTACCTGTCTTCTGTTAGAATAATTCCTGGAGGTAATGGTGATGTTTAGCCAGCAGATGTTGCAAATCTCCTGCCAACAAATCAGTACATGATGACTCAGGCTTTCAGGTTTGGCCTGCTATAAATATAGTCTAATGAAAGGCAAACTCTCAGAAAATCAGAACCAATTACTACAAATACACACTGAAACAACACACTGAGATAAGTTGCTTTCCTTTGCTGCTCAAGTGGGCTTTGTGACTCAGGTCAGCCATGGGAAGAGCTGCTGCTGATTTTTATCAGGAACGTACATATAAGGAAACAAGCCACAGAGTTACCAGTAGCCTGCTCCACTGGACATAGAATACACCCCCTTTAAAAAGTGGCTGTGGATTGTATTTTGACCAACAGCTCCTCTAGACTCTAAAACTAAAGCCATTCAGAACCAGGTGGCAACCCTTAGTCTCTGCCAAGGGTACTGGCAAGGCTTCTGGTAGCCAAGACCTGAAGCCAGAGCCACATGGTTGGAGAGGCAGCCCACTTACCTGGCTGAATTCCCTGCTAACTTCCTTCCACTGGTTCAGGCCAACAAGCAGCATGAGTGCCAGATATAGTTGGTATTAAACACCAGCAACTGATTAAAAGATTAATATTTATTAAGGGGTTTATATAAAATGCTCACTTATACAAGAAATTAAACAATTGGGTGATTCCTGGAAAGTTGGACTGGTTCAGGTAGTAGAAGTGGGTCTGGTCCTTTCTCCAAGAATTCAAGGGAGCAAACAGAGAGACAGTGTCACCAGATCTTAAACTGGCCTGACCATGCCCTATACATGGGTCCTCAAGGCCCAAAGGCCACACATCTAGGTCAAGGTAATATTGCCTGATTCCCACTATAAATGACCTGAGGTACGCTCACTTCAATATATACATGATATATTATTGGCCACTAAAAATGAGGAAGAGTGTTTAAGAGCCACCAGAGGCCTTTTAGAAACTCTAGCCCAGTTAGACTATAGAGATTCTACAAAGGAAGCTCAAAGTTGTTCACCCCAGGTTACCTACTAGGAATACGAGCTGAGAGAATAAAAAAGGACTAGATTGCTGTCCTCGATTGGCTTAGCCACCATACTGCAAATCCCAAATCCAACCACCAAGAAACAGGGAGTTTATGGGAGCTGTTGAATATTGCCATCTTTGGATACCTGCATTTTCTAAGATTGTCAAACCTTTGAATTCTGCTATGACCAAGGGCAACAGCCTTTTGAAATGGACTGAGGAGCATGAATGGGCCTTTGAGGGCTTACGTAAGGCCTGGTCTTTAACCTCCACATTAACTTTCTCTGATATCTCCAAGCCCTTTTATCTTTACACACGTGAAAGAAAGGGCATTGCTAAAGGAGTCTTGACTCAGACCCCAGGTTTCTGGAAAAGTTGCTAACTTACATCTCAAAAGACTGAGTGAGTCTTATAGCCTCTGGATAGGTCCCTTGTTTAGGAATAATTACAATCACTGCAATTCTTGTTTTTTAAAAACAGCTGACAGGCTCATGTTGGGACATATTCTAACTGTAACAACTCCATATGCTGGAAGCCCTGCTGAGAGACAGCAACAACTTGTGGATGTCTAATATCCATCTGACACAGTACCAAGCCTTTCTTTTAGATAAAGACAGACTGACTTTCAATCACTTTTGGCTATAAATCTTGCCACCCTGATTCTAGATGACGATACTGAGGAGCCCATCAATGACTCCCTGGAGATGCTGGATGTTATTCAAGAGAAGTATGCTGTAGGCATACCTCTTACTAAAAGAGATGCAGATCTCTATACTGAGATTTTTCCATGGCTCAATTTCATAAATAGATGTATAAACAAAGCACCTTACTCACCTATTAAAAATAGATATGAAATTGTCCAGTTCCTAGAGGTAATGTTCTGCCAACTGAACTGGCCATTATTCACTGTCCAAGACTTCAAAAATCCCCCCCAAAACTCAAGGTAACAACCATGTAAATAAGCTTGCCAAAGAGTCTGCTCTCGGGGAATCCAGGCCCTAGACTGTTCTGGAACAATCTGCTATCCCTTATTCCCCACTTGGCCTCAATAAAGATGTTTCTAAACATGATCCAGAAGAGGTAAAGTTATGTTCTGACTTGGAGGATCAGGAGAAATGCAATGGATGTTGGCTCTTGTCTGATAGTACATGCCAAAGGTACTGGGCCAAATTTGGCTAACTGTCTTGTATTTGTCACCTGAGAAGATTCTCAGAACTCATCTGCCCTCATGTCTGGGTACATAGACATGAAGACAATCTTCAGAGCATTTAAGACCACAACTTGATCTTCGCATTTTAGACCAAGGCAAATAACATATTTTTTTCAAGCTAAAAGAGTCAAGGTGAATTTTGGCAAATGGACTTGACTAAAATCAAACCAGGACTGTATGGCAATAAATATCTGCTGATCTATGTTGATAACATTACAGGCTGAGTAGAGGTCTTTCTGTCCTGGATGTAAATATCCTAAGGGGTAGCTAAGAAATTAATAATGAAATTTATTACCAGATTTAGCCTCCTTTTATCTCTGTGGTCCAACAATGGTCAACCCTTCACAGCCAAGTTATCTCAATTGTTCTCTAAATTGAAAACTTTGTTGTATTTATTATCCTAAAAACTCAGAAAAAATTAGAGAATGAATAAAACTTTAAGGGAGGTTTTAACTAAATATCCTCTTAAAACCAATGGCAATTGGGTTGACTTTTTGTTTTATACCCTTCTCAGAGTCTGATGTATTCCCACTAAAAAAGTTTAACCCATATATAATAGTTGATGGGTGACCACCTCCCATAATCCCTCGGGTACAAGCTGGACTGTTATTAGATTGTCCTCACTCCAATCTCTGAGTCCTTAAAAGGATTGTAATTAACTTTAGATAAGATTCTCCCTCATGTTCAGGCTGCTCATCCTGTTGAGTACTTGCCTACCTGATCACCAGTACCAGTCCAGAGATGTTACATTATCATGCTGTTTCAAAACTGACTGGCTTGAACCTATATGGAAAGGGTCTTACATTGTGATTCTGTGAACACCTACTGCAGATAAAGTCAGCAGTGTTTCTGCCTGGATTCATCACTCACACTTCAAGAAGGCACCTGAGGAATGGAACAGAAGAGAATCCCAACACCCAAAGGTGGAAAGAGACTGGAAAGAACCATTAGAAAAATCATACTTTCTAACATTTCATTGTATAACACACCTTTGTTCTTGCTGTTGAAACTGGCATCATATTTGTTCTATGAATAACAGTTTTACTTTATTTTCAACCCTACTCAAGTAGAACTAAATGCATCTTGACAGGGGCAATAAGAGGCATTCCATCATTGGAAACATCCCAATATTGTCTTTTTTTACCTGAAAAAAAATACTGAAGGCTATTTTTTATAAAGTATTTGGTATGATCTTTAATCAACACAATTACAATTAGTTATGTAACAATATTTATTCTGTACAAAATTGATGGTATCAATAATCTGTTCAAAAATTATAATGTTCATTTTTATGTTGTTTGCACCAGCAAACTTATGAAAGGATGAATGAATGAATTTATGATGCCATATGTGTAAAATAGCCAGGGAATAAACCATAACACTGATACTAAAACCAAATGGTTAAACAGGGCCCATTAAATGAACACACTTTGACCCTGAAACCAAAGCTAAAGAAACATATTCCAGCCTTGACCACCTAAACATGAAAGTTTCTGAGCATAAAATCCAGAGATGTTAGATGTTGTAAAGGCACTAAGGATTTATTTTGTAACAAACATTTAGTGTGTGTGTGTATGTGTGTGTTTACATAATGTAATGATATATTTGTAGGCTATAGCAGGTATGTGAGGTCAAAACAGCTTTGTGGTTCAGTTTTCCAGCCTTGCACACCACAGATCTTTCCCACTGAGTTGTCTCACTGGTGCTTAAATGAGATTAGTAAAAATATTACAACAGCAAACTGTTGTCTTCTTTTCAGGTTGTAAACATAGCTTCACAGAAGGATAGAGAAACACAGGACAGCTTTAGGAATAAATCATCTTTGCATATGGAAATATTATCTTGCCATAAAAATTGCCTTTGATTCACCAGAGCCCATAGGTTAAACAAAAGAAGGAAAACAAATAGTCTTTAGCCAGATAAGGATACTTAAAATAAACTAATATAACTGACCAATTCCCAAATATTAATGCAGGCTTCAGCATAGTCAAATGTTTTTTAAAGCCTCCATCAATGGAAATAACGGGTGTGCTAAAATAAGAAGGGGGAAGAAAGATTCAGTATCACTTCAATTGAATTTAATCCACCCAGAATAATCCTGTCTGTAACTAATAATGCGAAATAAAATCTCTGAGAACTTTTAGCACAAAAGTCAATAAGAAAACACCTGCTGTGCCAGAGGAGATTTCTCTATTTCTGTGCTCTTAAAGACAAATTTATGTGGAATAGGAGTTTCTTATTAAAACTATACAAAGGTAATGGGGAACAAACTGGAACATACTCCTAATAATGTTTGAAAGGCTGTGGCTGATGTTTCATTAATAATGTCTTTTTCCTCCATAGTCTATGTTTTGGTTACACAAATATTCATTTTTATTGTAACTCTACTTTTTATCACATCCTTCCCATTGGTAAACAATTATTCTTAGGATGGGCTTTTCTATGAAAATAATACTTAATAAGCAAGAAATAAGGGTTTATGTGGGATAGGACATGTTACATCTATTTTACTCAGTAAATGTCTGCAATCTGTTAATAGAATTACAAGAGCTCTTTTTAAAATTTTTTATGATGTCTTATAGCTATTAGATTCCATTATAGTTGCTGCTATTGCAACTGTTCTTTTACATGTCTCAGGACTTGTTGGACTATTAAGAGGTCTCTAAAATAGCCTGTTTAATTTCAAAATCTATTAATACTATTATTGTGCCCAGGTCATGGGGACCGCCTCCAAAACTACCCAAGAAACCAGATCTATATGTAAAAGCAAAGAGCTTTTATTCAAGTTTGAGCTTGGACTCTTCATCCATCTGATGCAGTCTTTTGATTGAAGAGCCCCAAGCCTAGTAAGAGTAGATTTAAAAAAAAAAAAAATCATTGCATAGGTTTGGGTGAGAGGCTTTTCAGGGTTCAGAACCCCTGATTGGTTGACATTTGGCTAAGGGTATCTTGGCAGTAAGAAATAGAAGTGTGCTTTACTCAGAAAATCTGGTGAATTTATCTAATCTTATCTAATGGTTGCAATGGTTGGAATGTCAGATACTTTCCCCCTAGATGCTAATTACCCAGTCACTGGGTAATGTCAATTGGTGTTTTTTTTTTCCTGGAACAAGGTATTGTCTTAGAGTAAATGAAACTTGGGCCTACTCTCTGGTTGGTCTATTGAGTCTGTCACTGCAGCAGTGTGACCAACTGCCCTGGACCCCACGATTACAGCAAAAATATTAATGAAATTAACCAAGAAATGGGAGAACTGAGAAAAACTACTCTACAAAATAGAGTTACTATAGAATACTTGTTATTTACATAGTCTGGAATACTTGTTATTTACATAATCTTTGTTGTCAGCAATTTACAGAATGTGCTGATTTAATATCTGATTTCTTTCATATTATTAACAAATTGATGATATACATAAAGAAATAAAATCTCTTAAACAAATGTAGACTGGCCAATATGCTTCATTGGCTCTTTAATATTATTTTTACTAATTAACATAATTGGGCTCTGTGCCCTACAGTGTGTCACTAATTTATGTGTCACTGATCACCCATCAGATAAACAATTCTAGAATCATTGCTGCTCAACAATATTTTGAGACATCCCCCATCAATGATTTGGCAGGGAAACATAAGTCATGGGGGAATTGAAAAACCTGCCTGACTCCATTTCAATGATACTAGCTACTATACTATATTTTAAAAAATAAGTTGCTATTTAATGTGAGAATTGAGTTATTCTGTGTTTCCTGGAACCTGACTTTTCCCAACCCATGCCATTGGTCTGTCTTTGAGAATATCCTTACCCTCCCTGACTCAACCTGATCCCTCCCTAATAACATGGTGAGTGACCACATAATGTCTTTTTAAGACTATTTTTTGTATCTTTTTAATTGACTCATTGTCTCATTTCTGTAAAAGTACTCATGATTTACTCCTTAGAAGGGGTTAAAGAGATAGATGTTCTTTTTAACCCAAATTAGGAGCCAGTCACTGGCCGGCTTTTGTGTGGACCCCAATAGAAATCAAGGTTGCTTCAAATTTGGCTCACATTGTGATAGGGTTCTTATTCTTGCCATTAAAATTAACAACTGCTTTGATCAGAACATCTGAAACAATTAACGTGGGCTTTGCTGCTCAGCTGGACAGAAGCAACAAAATAATGTGAATAGGTAGCATTGCCCCAAAGTCTGACTTCAGTGAACTTAAATGTATTACCCAACTTAGGTACCCTCACTAATTTGGGGTGTTAAAAATCAGTCCTAGATGAACTGCTTTATTCAGAGTAGAGATGTATCAATTAGTAAGGCAGATGTCACAGTCTCTCCTAGAGAGTGGGAGGGCAAAAGTAGACTCCCCAAGATGGCAGGGTTGTTTTCTTGTTGCTTGTTTGTTAGTTTGTTTGTTTGTTTTTCTGAAAGATAATTTTAGGGAAAATAGTGAGAAGGCATGGTGCCAAGTGCCAAGTATCTAAACGGGGCCAGTGGGAAAAGGAGAGGTCCAGAAGCTCTATGAAATATAAGTCAGAGTCTATTTAGTGACTTTAGGGTCTTCCCCAACTGAGGGATTTTCACTTTCACTTTTTCATAGCTTGATTTTCTGTCTTTCCCGTACATTCAATTATTCTTCTGTCCCAGGGAAACAGAGAAGGGGCTTGGTGAACCCCCACGTAAACACTGGTACCCCATTACAATAAAACTGTTATATATCTTGGTACCCCACCACAGGATATCCATGAAATTTCCTAATCTGCTTGTGCAGAGTTGGACAAATGTTTACTGTGGTTTTGATCATACAAATATCCTATTTCTTCCCTTTAACATAACCTGGCAATAGTTGGTGAAGGACTACGGGTCTAAAGATTCTCTTGATTCTGGAAGAAATAAATTGGTAAGTTTATTAAGGAGGACTGGAAACAAGCAAGGAAATCAGGAAGAGGACAGGTTCCTCCAAAGAAAGTAATGCTAACAGATTTTGAACTGAACAACTGTTATCTAGGTTTTCAATAGCATCTATTCCCTTGAGGACATTCCAATACTGTGTTTGAATTTTCAGATTTGTTATCATAAAAGAACATGCCTGTAGTCACAGTAATGTTAAGTCTCAGGCAGAGGCAGACAATAAAAAGCTATCTAAGGAGACAGAAGTAGCCCAACCTGTCACAGAAGTATTTATTACACAGTCAGCCTTGCAAAACTCTCTACATGAGTTTATTTTTTTTCCCTGAAAACTTCAGCTCATGAGTTACTCTAATGGCCAAGTGTAATGACTAATCTTGTTTGTCAACTTGATTATATATACAATCAACTAAAATGTAGGATTCTGGGTACTCCTGTGAGAATTTTTTCTTGATCAGACTATCTGAAGTAGGAGTAACTACCTTAAATGTGAACAGCACATGCTGATGTCAGCTCAGACAAAGGAATCTAGACAAGGGAAGTTTTGCTGTTGTCTGCTGCCCCACTCTAACTGGCAATTCCACCTATCCTTTACTGTGACATTAATTCACCAATATTAGAACCTACTTCCTCAGACTTCCACATAAAATAAACCCCAGCAGCTTGCCAAAATATTTCAACTTTTCAACACCAGCTAAGGAGGGACTGCCAAGATATCCAGCCTCACGGACTGAGCAAGTACTGGATTCTTGGCTTCTCCAATATGAGACAGCTATTGTTAGATTCTCTGCACTACATCCTTTAAGCAAACCTAGTAAATTCTCATATATATGAGAGAGATAGACATATGGATAGATGGATAATGTAGATATATATGTTCATTTTTATCAGTTTTCTTCATTTAGAGAACCCTGATTAACACACCAAGTATTATTGTGTGTGTACAAAAGCCGAATAAAAAAATAAAATAAAAAAAATCTTGATGCCTCATATTGATAAGAAATCCATTCCTATGTTCTGTTATGAATAAGTGTGAATATGCAGGAAAGTAGTCTCCAAGAGAGCAAAATTGTTAAAGCCTTTAAAAAAGAAACTCCTGGACAATATTGCATCTATTAGTGATTAAGATCCAGATCAGATGTCTTTCTTACATTTTGTTTTACTTTTGCCTCTGTGTCTAACATAGCATTTATAATGAGAATATTATATTTAAGATTGTTTTTGTATTATCTAAAGAACTAAAAAATAGCAGGTAATGGGAGAAAGCACTGTGATAAACTCCAAATCCTGGGTATAAAACATCACACTCCTTAATTAAATAGACTTTGCCTTAAATCTATAGAATGCTTTTACCCAAGCGAGGCAAGAGGCTTAGGTAGGCAAACAGAAAATAACTTTTAAAATAAAGTAAGAATTAGAAATATTGTTAGAAGAGTTATTTGGGAACCCAGCTGTCACTGACTATTGTGAGTGACTTTGAAGTTTATATGTGTATGTTCTCAGAATGAAGTGGCACCAAACTGAGGTAAAAAACATAAACCTAAGAGTTTGTCACCTGTAGTGTTATATCATACGCATCAGTTAGGAGTACATGATAGCCTTCCCTTTACAGATTGGGGATATTTTCCCAACTGGTGAAATTGCATGGTTTTAACCTTTATTCCATTAATTTCTCTCTTTTTTTGGAGTTCCCTGGAGAAATGCTCTATAATTTTTTTTTAGTTTTTGTGTTTGAAATTCCCTTATAACAGTATATGTTCTCTTTAATTCATAGGTTTTACTTCATTTTGATATGTTTAATACTTACATTTTTAGAAGCCAAATATGTTTTTATAATCATTGACTTAAAAAACTATAAATTTAGACAATATAATTGGAGTATTTTAGGAGAAAACTGAAATCTCTATCCAATTATAATAATTAGCATCATTGGTCTGTTTAATAAACAACCTATAAGACTGAAGATCATAAAACAGTGAATGTTTTATATAATGGAAAACATTTAACAGATTTAAACATTTGTAATTTAGTATAAATTTCCCAAATAGGAACAATTCTTCATGACAGAATTACTTCTATTATTATGACAGTTATTTCTGGCAAGTAAAGATATCACCACAGTGTAAAAACATAAATATCATTTGGGCAAAGTCTGATGACTAAGTTTTAGATGATTCATAGAGTAAAATAATAAAACATAATATCATGTCACTGAGCCAGTCTTTATGTAAATATTATAAAGAAAAATGTAATATTTAAAGAAATCTTATTGTTATAGACATAGAGCCAAGCGTTAGTTTTATGTCAGAATGACTTACCATGAGAATTTTAGTTATCTTATTTACTATTAACTTACTCAGTTACAACCATTTGTTTTAGTTTTAATTCTTGTAACCTTCTTATAACATAATTCAGCCTTATTTCCTAAGAGCATCTTTGTTTATAAGTACCCTTTCTATCTTTTCCTTAGTTGATTGTTTCCTTCCGGCTTTCTTCACTTAAAGCTGAAAGGACAGAGATAAGACATTGTCCCAAACATAGTGCAAAACAGAAATTATAATTATTATTTAATAGAGCACATTAGGGATTTATGTACTTTTAAGCAGGTTTTTAAAACTTTTACTGATGATGGAAGGATGGTATGTTGCATCACTGACTTTGGACCTCTCCCTGTAGCTCACTCGTAGTGAAATGGGTTTAAATAACAGCAGAAGACCGTATGCAGTGGCCTTACCGGTGACTAGAAGGCTCCACACCGCTCTTACAGAAAATGACTGGGATATAACAGACAGAAGAAATTGTAAGAGATAGTCTAAAGAAGAACAAGGTCACAAAATTCTGTCATTGTTATTACGAACATTTCCATGTGTGGTCAGAATCTTACAAAAAACACACTCCAGTTACCTCTTGGAGCAAGGAGACAGTCTCTTTAATCAAGGTTCAAACTAGTTTACTTTTAAATTAATACCATAAACCAAAATGACATAACTCACATTATTTTTAATTAAAATCGTTCTTTGAATATGTATATTGAGTATACAAATATATTTGAGAGCACCCTCTCCCTGTCAACCCTCTGCTGCCACATCAGCAGCCACCGGAACAACCCCTACCTGTACCAGTTGTAGAAAGGGTGAATCTATGAGCTCCTGGCTGGACAGCCCTGCTCTGTAGGCTCTAGCCCCTGGAGGCATATTTCCTGCCTCTCCCACACCCACTGCAACCTCAGAGACTGGGCAACAGCACCCCTCCTATGCCAACAATCCCCCATCAGTGACCAACAGAACAACAGGCCCCATCAGCACTGATTGGAGAAAGAAGAAGGATTCTCCTGGAGGCACAGGCTTAGTTAACCTGCACATATTGAGGAAAAAAAGATGGGTATATGGCAGTAAAAGAATACATTCAACAACATAAAGAGCAACATAGCACCACCAGAAAGTGGTTCTACAAAAATAAAACTTGATTATATGATTATAATGCATATGAAGCAGAAGAAAATAATCATAAAAATAACTTTAAGAAGATAATAGAAACACTAAAAAAGTAAAGGAAAATTCTCTTTAAAAATAGAGGGAAAGACAAACTAAAAATGGAAAGAAATCAGTAACTCCCTTAAGGAAAACCAGAAGAAAAACAAACAGGTAAAAGAAACAGTTGAAGACATGAAGATTGAAATCGAGGCCATAAACAAACCGCACACAAAGGGAATCTGAAAATGAGAAACCTAAGTAAACAGATAATACAGACACAAGAAAATACAAGAGATGGAAGAGAGAATCTTGAGCATTGAGGATACCATAGAGGAAATAAATTCATCTGTCAATGAAAGTGATAAATACAACAATTTTTTACATAAAACACCAGAAAATCTGGGGCACTATGAAAAGATCAAACCTAAAAGTAGTAGGGATGGAGAATGAAGAAGAAGAAAAAGAAGAGCTCAAAGGCACAGAAAATATTCAGCAAATATTATAAAAGAAAAAACATTCAACAAAATTATAAAAGAAAACTTCCCCAACCTAAAGAAGGACATACCCATGAAGGTACAAGAAGCTTACAGAATACCAAATAAACTGAGCCAAAAAGTCCTATCACCACATAATAATAATCAAAACACTAAAAATACAGATTAGAGAAACAAAATTAAGAGCGGCAAAGGAAAAGGGTCAGGTAACATATCAGAATTACACCCAACTTTTCAGTAGAAACTCTGGAAGCCAGAAGGTCCTGAACAGACGTTTGCAGACACTAAGAGGCCATGGATGCCAGCCCAGACAACTATACACAGCAAAGCTTTCAATTACCATAGATGGAGAAAAAAAGGATATAAATAATAACCTTCCTCAAATCCAGCTCTATAGAAAGTACTGGAAGAAAAAATCCAACCCAAGGAAGTTAGCTGTACCCACATAAAACAGATAGCCTTACACCAGCAAACCCCAAAAAAGAGAAACACACACACATTACCGCCACCAAAAGTAAAACCAAAAATATCAGAAATTAATAATCACTAGTTATTGATACCTCTTAATATCAATGGACTCAATTTGCCTAGGGGGGAAAAAATACACGGGCTAACAAAATGGGAATAAAAACAGGACCCATCCTTCTGTTACATACTAAAAATACACCTCAACCTCAAAGGCAGACATCACCTCAGAATAAAGGGTTGGAAAAAGATGTTCCAGTCAAATGGACCTAAGAAAAAAGCTCGTACAACTACCCTAATATCTAACAAAATGGACTTCAAACAACAATTAATCAAAAAGATGAAGAAGATATTTCATATTCATCACAGGACAAATCCATAAAATGAAGTGTAGTAAGAAGTTTCTAACCTGGCCTAGCTCTGAGATCTGGGCTCACAGCCCCAAATAATTACACAAGGTCTTATATTAATTATATACTGTTTGGCCTATGGTTTAGGCATATTACTTGCTAACTCTTACTCTTACTCTTAAGATAATCCATGTTTAGCTCTGTGGCTTGTACTTTTTTCCAGAACAGCTTTATCACCTTCCTTCCACTGTGTCTGCTGACATCTCCTTTCTGCTCTGCTGCTTCCCAGAGTTTTCTAAATCTGGAAGCCTCACCCATGCTTCCTGTCTGCCTTCTGGCCAATCAGAATTTTTTATTAAGTCAATACTTACAATGATAAATATTAACAGTGTAGAAAAGCATAATTTCACAACAATGAAGTCTCAGTTTGAACATTTATGCCCCAAATACGAGATCACCGACATTTGTAAAAGAAACACTATTAAAGATTAAATTATATATCAAACTACACACAGTAATAGTGGGAGACCTCAACACCTGACTCTTAGCTATTGGACAGGTCTGCCAGACTTCAATAGAGAAGTAACTTAAGTTGTCTATAAAACATTTCACGCAAACACAAAAGAATATATTTGCTCAGAACCTTATAGAACCTCATCTAAAATTGACCCCATACTCTATAGCAAAGAAAACCTCAACAGATTTTTAAAAATTGGAATAACCCTCTGTATCTTATTGGATCACCATGGCTTAAAGTAGAATTCAATAGCACAAATTGCAGTAAGCATACCATGTAGGATAAAAAGGGAGGGGGGGCTATCCAAAGAAATGCACCTTGACTCTGAACTCAGACTCAGTGAAAGAAACAACCTGAATCTGAACCCAAGCAAAGAAAAGAAACACTTTATCCTTTAGCCCAGAACCAAAGGAACAGGTCCTGACTCTGAAACTAGTACCAAAAGAACATACTTGGTCCCTAGAATCAGAGTCAGTGAAAGAAATGTGCCTTGGCATGTTTTTAGAGTGAAAGAAACACAGTTTGGCCCTGAAATCAGAGCCATCTCTGCCCGGACCAACAAAACCAGCCAATCTCTGAGCAGGAATAACTAATCAATCCTTGAGTATCCTCGGAGAAACACACCCCCTAAGATCCCTATGTAAATCCCTAGGCCTATGGCTGTCCTTTCTCATCCTCACAGAGGTAGCTATTCTCCTGGACTCCTCCTTCCCAAATAAATATCTTTCTCAAAAGAGTCTTTGGTGAAGATTTTCATTCACTGATACAGAGATAAACTTGCTGGGATATCCCTCAGTGGAATGAGCAGAAAATCCTAGCATAGATGTCTCCTTAGAGGGACAAATTAAGGATAGCAGAATGGAAGAACAGATCGTAACTGAGACATCTGTCAGGAGACTGAGCAAGGTGAAGCAGAAAAGTACCAACTTTTCATCTGAGCTTGAGGAGACTGCTACATTTTTGCAGGGGTTTTCCCTTTAATGAAGTAACATCTTGGGCCAGATAAAAGAAGCAGCAGAGCTTTGTTGAAGGGGGAAGTACAGAGCAAGACTTAGGTGTAGCAGTTCCTTAGGAGAGGAGCAGGAATGCTGTGGGAATTCACAGCACCCTAGCTTCAGGTACAGCTTTACTTCCTCAACAGTCAGGATGTCTTTTCCTCCAGAACTGACCTGTACTATTGCAGTTCCGGTCATCAGAGTTGTCCTAACAACCCTCCAGGTATTGCCTTACTTTCTGAACAGTCAGGACACTTTCTATGTTCTCCCCAGTTTAACACTGCTTACATTACAAACTCATGAAAATTGAACAATGCTCTATTAAATCACCTCTGAATCAAGCAAGAAATAAGAAATTAAAGACTTCCTAGAGCTCAATAAAAATGAATTCACAATATAAACTTATGGGACACTATGAATGGAGTTGCTTAGAGGAATGATAATAGCACTAAGTGCCTACAAAAACAATGTGGAGAAATCTCACCCTTGTGACTTAACAGCACATTAGAAAGCTCTAGAACAAAAGGAAGCAAACTCACCCAAGACGAACAGATGGCAGAAAATAATCAAATTGAGGGTTAAAATCAATAAAACAGAGTCAAAGAGAACAATAAAAAAAAATCAATGAAATAAAACAAGGAGTTGCTTCTTCAAGAAAATCAACAAGATAGAAAAACTCTTATGCAAACTAACCAGAAGGCAGAGAGAGAATATCCAAATTAACTAAATTAGAAATGAAAAGGGGACATAACAACAGACACTGAGGAAATCTAGAAACTCATTAGGTCATACTTGAAAACCTGCACTTTGAAAAGCTGTACTCCAAAAAAATTCAAAAGCCTAAAAGAAATAGACAATTTTCTGGATAAGTACCACTCATAAAAATTAAATGAAGACTAGATAGGAATATAAATAAATTTATAACCTCTAAGGAAATAGAAATAGTGATTAAAAGTCTCCCAACTCCCCCCCACCCAAAGAGTCTAGGGGTCAGATGATTTTATCACAGAATTCTATGAGAATTTTAAAGAAGAGCTAATCCCAATACTACTCTAATTTCTACACAATACAAACAGAAGGAAGACTGTCAAACTCCTTTTACCAGGCAAAAGTTACCCTGATTTAAGAAAGAGAATTACAAACCAATCTTCTTCATGAATATTGACACAAAAAATACTCGATAAAATGCTGGCAAACTGAATTTAAGACCATATCAAAATTATATTACAAAATATCGCCACAATCTACCATGATTAAGTAGATCTTATCCCAGAGCTGCAGGGATGGTTCAACATACAAAAGTCTTTCAGTGTAATCGACTTTATAAACAAACTAAAATGGAAAAAAAATGATTCTATCATTAGGTGCAAAAAGCCTCTGATGAAATCCAACATCTCTTTATAATAATGGTCTTGAAAAGACCAGGGATTTAAGGAACATACCAAAATATAATAAAGGCAATATACAGCAAGCCAACAGTCAACATCATACGAAATGGTGAGAAACCCAGCGTGATTTCACTAAAATCAGAAATAAGACAATGCTGTTCACTCCATATCTAGTCCATACAGTACTCAAAGTTCTAGCTAGAGCAATAAGACGACAAAATGAGATCAAGGGAAGACAGTTGGAAAAAATAAATCCAACTTTTACCATTTGCAGAGATATGACAGTGAACGTAACTGACCCCCCCAAACCAGTGAACACATGCAGCTGATAAACATATTCAGCAAAGTAGCAGGATATAAGATTAATAAAAAATTAGTAGTGGCCTGCTATATAAAAATGATAAATAGGCTGGGAAATAAATCAGAGAAACATCACTTTTCACAATAACCACAAACAACATAAAGTATCTCAGGATAAATCTAACCGAACAAGTAAAAGACCTATATGACAAAAACTTTAAGTCTTTGAAGAAAATATCAGAAAAAGGAAAGATCTTTCATGCTCTTGGTTGCTCCTATGTTGGTAGGATCAGCATAGTAATAATGACAATTTTCCAAAAGCAACCTACATATTTAGTGCAGTCTTCATCAAAATCCCAACACAATTCTTCACAGACCTTGAAAGAGCAATTCTCAATTTCATATGGAAAAATAAAGTAAAACAGGATAGCTAAAACAATCTTGTATAATAAAGAAACTTCCAGAAGCATCACCATCCCTGACTTCACGCTTTACTATAGAGCTATAGTAATTGGTATTGACATAAAAACAGACAACTGGATCAACTGAAGACACTTACATTAATCCACATACCTATGAACACACCTGTGAATCTCTGTATTTCTGGGTACACTGGTGGGGTGGTGGGGGGGAAGGGTGTTGGGGATGGAAACATGAGGGATCTGGATGACTGAGTTGCAAGAGGGACAAACAAAAAGATGTCTTGACAGAATGAGACACTATGGAGTTAGGAAGAAACCTGGGACTTGGAAAATTCCTAGGAATCATGAGGATGACCCCAGCTAAGACTCCTAGCAATTGTGGAAAGGGTGCCTGAACTGCTCCTCTCCTGATATTAGATTAGTGACTATCCTAATTGTAATCATAGAACCTACATCTAGTGAGTGATGGAAGAAGATACAGAGATTCACAACAAAGCACTGGGCTGAGCTCCTGGAATACAGCTGAAGAAGAGGGGAGGGATCATATGATCAAGGAGGGGTTAAGATCATCCTAGGGAAAACCACAGAGACAGCTGACTAGAACTAATAGGATCTCACAAACTCTGCATTGACAGCTGTGTAACCTTCATGGGACTGAGCTGGGCTCTCTGAATGTGGGTGACAGTTGTATGGCTTGCTCTATTTGAGGTCCTCTGGTAGTGGAACCAGGACTTATCCTTGTCCTGGGTGCAAGAAATGGCTTTTTGGAGCCCATTCCCTATATTGGGATACCTTCCTCAGCCTTGATGTGAGGGGGGGGGGTCTTAGTTCTGCCTCATCTTGCTATGCCAGACTCTGTTGACTACCCATGGGAGGCTGTATTCCCTCTGAGAAGGGATTGGTAGGGGAGCCAGGGCAGTGGGAGAAGGAAAGGGAGGAAGAACTGTGGTTGGTATGTAAAAGGAAAAAAATTAAATAAAACAAAACAAAATAGAAAGAAAATGAATAAATATATTTGCTTATATATATATTGCATTCTGGTTGCCCTTTATTCTCACCCATTTTCCTGTCCATCCTCCATCTTTTCTACTAATCTCTTTCTCACATCTATATTTTTTATTTTGTGTACTTTAGGTTTTGACAGTATATAATTGCATAGACTATGCTTTAGCATTCCAAAAAGTGATGAATGATGAGAAAAGACTGGAACGAAGCAACACAAAAACCCAAGAGAGAAAACACAAAATTCTTAATTCTATGCTCAGTATCTGGACCTTCAGTTTTAAAGGGTTAAAATGGCTCTGCCATTCCATCTGTTCTGCCTGTGACATACATGTCTCTCTTCTCTGCATATGGTTCTCCTTGGCAGATGTCTCATAGCTCTGGCATCGACAACAATCTTCAGGTCTCCATGACAGTTTAAGCTTCATTCACAACTTTACGCAATGGTGAGCCTCCTTGAAGAGATGTCAACTCTGCTACACATTCCTTGGCCCGAGTGGCTCTCAGAAGCCACAAAGGAAGAACCTACAACCTTCTCAAAATGCCTTCTTTATTTTCTCCAAAATTAGTATCAAGTGGATAACACTGCCAAGTTTTGCTTCACAACCAAGTAGTTCCGTTGGTCTGAGCCTCCTTCAGGCAGTCCAGCTGGTTTCTGCTTCTTCCAGACAACTTAACTCCTCTGCTTTCTGCAGACAGTTTTGAAAGTCTCAATGTCTTCTAGGTAGTTCAACTTTTTTCTGTTTCTTCTTGGTGACTCACCTGATTTCTGATTCTTCGGATATCTTGCTGATTAAACCTCTTCTAGGTAGCTTGACTTGTCTCAATCTCTTTCAGGTGGCTTGATTTCTCTGAGAGAATTTCTTAGCAGTCTTTAGTAATTGTTCCCACTTGGAGAGGGAGAGGCCTGGTGAATCTGGATGGTTTCAAGGACTTATTGAAGCTTTTGGATTGTTTACTTCTTAAACAGCTTGTGTGTTTCCCTGCAAGATAAGTTGTTTAACCTCCAGTTATAACAGTCTGTGTCTTATTGAGCTCAGTTATAAGGTGGAATGTTTTACTTTAGAACACCCTATGTTTTAATAATGAGCTTGCCTCCAAACTGAAAGGTTTTCTCTAAGTGGAAAATGCTACACTATAAGCCTTTGTTCCCCTCGGAAAGTCCATGAAGCAGGCCACTGTCTACATTGCTGTCATTATTATCTGCCAGGCTCCTAATAGAAATGGTCCATTACACTCTGCTGGTAGCTTTCTACTGCTTTTCAAGTCCTAAATTCCAAGGTGTGACTCGAATACCAAAAGATGATAATGAATTACCCAGATGCACAGCCAAATAAGCCTTTAAAATACCTGTAAAACATCATAAATTTTCTAAGTTTAAGATTGTCAAGAAAAATCTTTCCAACAACACTAAAATATCCAGCCAGATCCAAGCAAAAAATTCAAAAATGTTCCAAAGTAGAACTCAAAACACTGAAAGATTTTTTTCCCTCTGAAAGCCATTTCAAACAAGGATGCCTAGGTGACAGAAGAAACTGAGGTTTCTTATTTGCAGTTAGCAAAGCTCCAGATCATAGAGCTTCACACAGTTTGTGATAGGATGTCTACACATCTCTCTCAGAAATACACAATCAAATCAATGACTACCAAGTCTACTACTCCTATATCAATGAAGAGAGAATTTAGGCTTCCATGGTCACATGGTGCAGAGGGCTTGGATATCAGGGTGGTCAGACCCCGGAAGCTTGTTGTTAATCTCAAAAAGTCCAGATCTCCCAGAGTTCTGACATCAAGCCCCACTTAAGAAGAATTCCTGCCTCTCGGAATCTCTCTTCCTTTGTTCTCTCTCTCAGGAATGTTCCTCATTTTTTCTATTTCTCCTTACCTCTTTCCTCCCTCCCTCTCCCTCTCCCTCTCCCTCCCTCTCCCTCTCCCTCTCCCTCTCCCTCTCCCTCTCCCTCTCCCTCTCCCTCCCTCTCCCTCTCCCTCTCCCTCTCCCTCCCTCTCCCTCTCCCTCTCCCTCTCCTCTCCCTCCCTCTCCCTCTCCCTCTCCCTCTCCCTCTCCCTCCTCCCTCTCTCTCCCTCCCTCTCCCTCTCCCTCTCCCTCTCCCTCTCTCTCTCCCTCCCTCTCCCTCTCCCTCCCCCTCCCCCTCCTCTCTCTCTCTCTCTCTCTCTCTCTCTCTCTCTCTCTCTCTCTCTCTCTCTCTCTTCCCTTTTCCTTCCCACTTCTTTGTTATCGTAACCATCATGACCATATCCCTCTATTATAATAATAAAGTCCCTTTTACACAGAAACAGCATCTAAGTGTCTCCTGCTGCCTGTCACTGCCCTCTGCCACATTCCCTCTGAGGCCTCTGCATTTATAGGCGCTCCACTGCCGGATAACTGGGTCATTTATATTTGTATCATGCTAGATCTGCCCAAAATCCTAATACTTGTTGCTTCTTCTTCTCAGATAAGCTTCTCATATAATATGGCAATATGACCTTTCCCCTGGGCCTTGGCAACCTATGAGGCCATCTTCCCCTAAGGGAGATAAATTGTACGCATGGTGTTATAACCAGTGTCTATTTAAAACACCTATTAATGATCTTTCTGTTGCTTTGATAAAATATCATGAAGAAGAGTTTATTTGGGTTCAGAGTCTCAGAGGGTTAGAACCCATAATGATGAAGCAAAGGTATGGTAGCAAGGACATGAAGCTGAGTGTTCACATCTTGAACTACAAGAACAAAGCAAGGAGAATGTGAGGCTTTCAAAGGAGGCTTTAGAATCACTAAGCCTTCCCCAAGTGACACGCCTCCTTCAAAAAGACCATGACTCCTAAACCTACTCAAGCGTTATCACCAATAGTGAGTCAAGTATTAAAATGTTCAGGACTATGGGAAATATCTCTTTCAAACCTCAGCAAGATAATGTGCACAAAATGACCTTGGTGGCCTTATTTTGAATCTGGGGAGAGGGTCCGATACCTTTTGAACTTCAAGAAACCCAAATGGTCTCTGTTCTGAGCTTTGGACAGAACAGAGCTTATCAACGCACCTCACCACTTACCCAGACACCCCCAAGCTCACATGGAATGCTTTGTGAAACTCATCTTGCAAATATAAAATTACACACTTTATTAAATTACTACCAACTGCCTTCATTCACTTATATCCTTGGACACACATCATGATTTGGAAACAAAGTCAGGAATTGGAAATTGAAAGGCTGAGCATTCTTCTGTGCTTGTTTGCAAGAGGAATCCATATCATCCTTATAGCCACTCCATCTGCTCTCTAAAAGTCCCCAACATAGACAGAGACCATCCCTGCCAATATTCCGAATCCTTAACTTCTTCCAAAAGTATGGTGGGCAAAATTCCCAGTGCTTTTAACATAAGCAGATAAAAACACTCTAGTAGATGGTAAGGAGTTTATACAGTACAGACAAGTGACTGGTGATTTTTGTAGAATTTGAGCATTGTAGTGTTCAGCAGGTAGAATACTGATCTATCATATACAATTTTCAAAACTTAGCACTCTACAATGAAGGTGTGATAGTAGAAATGGAGGCAGAAGGCTCAGAAGTTCAGGGTCATTTGGGGCTGTAGTGTCAGTTCTAATCAGCCTGGGGTGCAAAAATTAAGGCCAACAATTGACAAGCAAGACCTCATAAAACTAAAAAGCTTCTTTACAGCTAAGGAAACAATTGAATGAAGGAGAAATCCACAGAATAGGAAAGAATCTTTGCTACCTATCCATCTAAGGGAGGATTAATTTCCAGAATGTACAAAAAAAAAAGACACTAAAATAAATTGAGGAAATAAATGATCTAATAGATTAGGATTCTAAATATAGTATATTTTGTTTTTCTCTTATATATTACACCCCAACCACAGTTAACCCTTCCTCTCCTCTTCCTAGTCCTTCCCTAAGAATCAGACCCCCCTTCATTTCTCCTTAGAAAAGAACAGTTCACCCAAAGACATTTACCAAACACAGCATAACATGTTGCAATAAGCCCAGGCACATATCATCACTTTAAGGCTGGATGAGGCAACCTCATAGGACAAAAAGGGACTCACAAGTAGACAAAAATGTCAGACATTACTCTGATTCCACTGCTAAAATGCCAAGATACTCAGCCATGATGCATATGTAAGCAGACCAAGAGACCCTGATCTCTACGAGCCCCCATGAGTCCCAGTCAGTTGATTCTGTGGACACTGTCCTCATGGCATCTCTGATCCTACTAGTTGGTTGTACAGTCTTTCTTCCTTTTACTCCACTGGACTCCCTGAGATCCATCAAATGCTTGTATGTGGAACCCTACATATGTTCCTAATCAGTTGCTGGATGAAGTCTCTCTAGTCTATTAGATGAGGACTCTGCTAGGCTCGAATCCAGTGACTGCAGGCAGGGCAAAGTTAGGTCAAAGGTTTTGTGGCTGGGTTGGTATCCCAACCATGCCACTTGAGGCCTTGCCTGGTTACAGAATACAGCCTGTCCAGGTTCTATTTCCTCTGTTACTAGGAGTCTTCACTGGGGTTAGCTTTTTATATATATATTCCATAGAGGAATAATTAGTTTCTGGCCTGGACTTTCCAGCCTAAACCGTTCACAACCCCACTGCCACTTAGTTCCAGAGGCTACATTAATATGCTGATTGACCTATGGCTCAGACATATTGCTAGATAGCGCTTTTATCTTAACTCAATCTATTTGCATTAATCTGTTTGGCCGTGTGGCTTGGTACCTTTTCTCAGAGCAGCATTTTTGTCTTCTTTCCTGTCTCTACTGGCATCTCTCTTGGTGTCTCTTCTGGCATCTCTCTCTGACTCTTCCTCTTCCCAGAGTTTTCTTAGTCTGATAACCCTGCCCACACTTTCCTTCTGTCTCCTGGTGAGTCAGCTTTATATTAAACAATTAGGAGGGACAAATATTTACAATGTATTAGAACATAATCCCACTACACCAAAGTTGATCTCTCCTGTTCCCAATCCCACCTGGATCCAGTCTACTCACAAAATCTAGTCTTGTGTTCTCTCCTTAAGCCTATCTTCTTATTTAGACTCTCTAGGTCTGTGGACTTTAGTGTGATTATCTTTTACTTCACAGCTAATATCAACATATAAATGAAAACATGCCATGTTTCTCTTTCTGGGTCTAGTTACCTCATTCAAGATGATTTTCTCCTAAGTTCCACCCATTGTTCCTGAAAATTTTATGATGCCATTGATTTAACAGCTTAGTAATAGTTTATTGTGTAAATGTACCACATTTTTTTTTAACCCATTCTTCAGTTAAGGGATATCTAGATGGTTTTCAGATCCTGGCTGTTAAAAATAAAGCTGTTATGAACATATGGAACATTTTTTGGTTATATGCTCAGCAGTAGAACAGCTGGGTCCTGAGATATATCTAGTTTCAATTTTCTGAGATACTACCATATTTGTTTCTAAAGTGACTACAAATTTGCATTCTCACCAGCAGTAAGAGTGTTTCCCTTGATCCACACTCTTGCCAGCATGATGTCACTTGTGTTTCTGATCTTAACCATTCTGACAAGTTTAAGATGGAATTTCAAAGTCATTTTAATTTACATTTCTCTGAGGGGTAAGAATGTTGACTATTTCTTTAGTGATTCTCAGCAATTTGAGAATCTTCTGTTGAGAATCTAAAGATCTGTACCCCATTGTTTAGATTATTTGGTTTGTTGGTGTCTAGTTATTTATATATTTTAGAAATTAGTTGTCAGATGTGGAGTTAGTAAACATCTTTTCTTGTTCTCTAGACTGTCCTTTTGTCCCATTAATTTTGTCCTTTGCCCTACAGAAGCTTTTCAGCTTCATGAGGTCCTATTTATTAATTCTTTATTTTAATGCCTACACTATGAGTGTTCATTTCAGGAAGTGGCTTCCTGTGCCAATGCATTCAAGGCTATTTCCCATTTTTTTTTTTTTCATCTATCAGGTTCAATGTATCTAAATGTATTGGGGTTTTTAATCCACTTGAACTTGAATTTTATATAAGTTGAAAATTTTAGATCTATTTGCATTCTTCTACATGTTGACAGCAAGTTATACCAGCACCATCTATTATAAATGCTCCCCTTTTTTCCATTATATAATTTTGGCTTCTTTATTGAAAATGAGGTGTTCATAGGTATTTGTATTTACACCTAGGTCTTCCATTCCATTGACCAATGTGTCTATTTTTAAGCCAATACCATGTAGTGGTTTTCATTACTTTGGCTCTGAGGTAGAGCTTGAAATAGGGAATGGTAATACTTTCATAAGCTGTATTATTGTACAGGATTGATTTTAGCTAAAAACAAAATTTTAGTGTTTATATAAAATTAAATATTGGTCTTTCAAGGTCTTTAAAGAGTTAGGTTGGAATTTTGATGATGATTGCACTAATTCTGTAGGTTTGTTTTGGTATGAAGGCCATTTTTACTATACTAGTCCTACCAATCCATGAGCATGGCAAATCTTTCCATCTTCTGATATCTTTTTCAATTTCTTTCTTCAAAGACCTGAAGTTCTTATCATTTAGGTCATCACTTGCTTGATTAGAGCATTTTATAATATGTGTGGCTATTCTGAAGGGTACTGTTTCCCTAATTTTTTTCTCCATCCTTTTATGGTTTATATATAGAAGGACTATGACATTTTTTTGGTTAATTGGTTTCATTAATCTTGTATCAAGCCACTTTGCTAAAGGTGTTAATTAGCTGAACGAGTTTTCTGGTAAAATTTTTGGGGTCTCTTAAGTTTACCATCATCTTGTTTGTGAACAAAAATTCTTCGACTTTTCAACATGTATCCCCTTGATCAGTTATCTTATTGCTGTAGGTAGAATGTCAAATACTATATTGAAATATATGGGGAGAGTGGACAGCCTCATCTTGTTGGTGATTTTAGTAGAATAACTTTGAGTTTCTCTCCATCTCTTTTGATGTTGGCTATGGGCTTGCTATATATTGCCTTTATTACGTTTAGGTGTGCCCCTTGTATCTCTGATCTCTCCAAGACTTTTATCTTGAAGGAATATTGGATTTTTTTCAAATACTTTTCAGCATCTAATGAGATGATCACGCAGTTTTTTTCTTTGAATTTGTTTACATGATAAAGTATAATGACATATTTTTATTATTCAAACACACTCTAAATCACTGAAATAAAGCTCACCTAATCATTGTGGATGATCTTTTTGATGTGTTACTGGTTTTAGTCTGTGAGTATTTTATTTTTGCATCAACGTTCAGAGGGGAAATTGATGTGTACTTCTCTTTTATATCAGGGTAAGTATAGCTTTATAAAATGAACTTTAGCAATGTTTCTTTTGTTTCTATTTTGTGGAACAAATTGAGGAGGGTTAGTATTTGCTTTTTTTGAAAGTCTGACAGAATTCTGTGCTGAGCTTGTTTTTGGTTGGGAGAGGTTTAATGACTGCTTCTTTTTCTTTAGGGTTTATAGCTTTATGTAAATTGTGTGTCCGGTCTTGATTTAACTTTGCTAATGGTATGTTCAAGAAATTTGTCCATTCATTTTGTATTTTCCAGTTTTTTGGAGTATAGGTTTTTGAGGTGTGACCTAATAATTCTCTGGATTTTTTCATGTCTGTTGTTATTCTCGTTGCTTTTTTAATCTTCCGCTCTTTGCCTTTTAATTAGTTTGGACAAGGGTTGTCTATCTTGTTAGTTTTCTCAAAACAATTCTTTGTTTCATTGTTTGTTTTTATTATTCCATTTGTTTCTATTTTGTTGACTTCAGCCCTCAGTTTAAGAATGAACTGATGTCTACTTCCCTTGGGTGCTTTCTTCTTTCTATGGTAGAGCTTTTACGTATGTTGCCAACTTATTAAAGTCAGATTTCTCCAGTTTTTTATGTAGGCACCGCATGCTGTTACCTTTCCTCTTAGCATCACTTTCATGGTCCCCATGAGTTTGGGTGTGTTGTGCGTTTGTTTTTATTTAATTCTAATAGGTTTGTAATTTGTTATTTATTTTTGACTTGACTCTGATTCAGTCGAGAGCCATTCTGTTTCCATGATTTTGTAAGCTTTCTGTTGTTTCTGAAATTCAGCTTTACTCTGTGGTGGTCTAATAGTATGCAAGGTTTTTTTTGTTGATGTTTTGTTTTCTTGTATCTGTTGAGAATTGCTTTGTGAACAAATCTGTGGGCATTTTTACAGAAAATTCTCTGAGATGCTGAGAAAAAGATACATTCTTTTGTAGTAGTGTGACAAATCCTGTAGATCTTTGTTAGATCCATTTGATTTATAATTCTGTTAAATGCATTATTTTTCTGTTTAGTTTTTGTCTGGACTACAGATACAATGATAAGAGTAGAATATTCAAGTTTCCCACTATCAATGTGTGAGGGTCAACATGTAATTTAAGATTTATTAATGTTACTTTTATAAATGTTATCCTGGCGATTGGGGCATAGATATTCAGAATTGAGATATTTTCTTGGTGCACATTTTATGAGTGTGAAATATCTTTTCCAACTCTTCTGTTTAATTTTGGTTTGAAGTGTATTTTGTTAGATATTGTAATGGCTACTCCTGCTTGCTTCTTGAGTCCATTTGCTTGGAAAAATCTTTTTCCATCCTTAACGCTGAGATAATATCAATATTTGAGGTTGAGGTGTGTTTCCTGTATCAACAGACAATTGTATCCATTCTGTTAGCTTGTCTTTTAGTTGGGGAATGAGTCCTTTGATATTGAGAGATATCAATAAACAATGATTGTTAATTCCTGTTGTTTTGTTGGTGGTGTTAGTTGTAGTAGTCTGTGTAGTTGTGTGTGCATGCTTCTCTTCTTTGTGTTTTGCTGGTGTGAGATTATTTATTGCTTGTGTTTTTATAGGTATTGTTAACCTCCTGGGCTGCAATTTTCCTTCTAGTATCTAATATAGGAATGAATTTGTAGGTAAATATAGTTTAAATTTGATTTTGTCATGAAATATCTCATTGTCTACATCTATGGTGATATGGAATGTATTTCTGTATGCTGTGAAATAAAGGAACTGTTTGAGCCTATGGCAGACATCTTAGAAGTAGGCAAGGAAATCTGAGCAGATATAAGAGAAGAAGGGTGGAGTCAACAGAGACACCACCCAAGCGCCCAAGAATCAACATGTAGCACAGGTAAGCCACGGGCCATGTGGCAGGACAGATTAATGAAAATGGGTTGAATTAAGATGCAGGAGCTAGCTAGCAATATGCCTGAGCCATAGGCCAAGCAGAATGTACTTAATATAAGTGTCTGAGTCATTTCGGGGAGACCTAAGCAGTGGTGGGCAGGTCTGAACTTTGGGACTAGGCCAGGTCAGAAACTTACACTATGGTGATTGAAAGTTTTGCTGGGTATAGTAGTATGTACTGGCTTTTGTGATCTCTTAGAGTCTGCAAGACATCTCCAGGCTCTTCTGTCTTTTAGAGTGTAATTCTAACAAATCTGTCTTTATGTTACTTTGTCTTTTTCCCTTATAGTTTTTAATATTCTTTCCTTATTCTGTATGTTTAATGTTTGATTATTATGTTCTGAATGAACTTTATTTTCTGGTCCAATCTATTTGGTGTTCTGTAAGCTTGTGTTACTTTTACAGGCAAACGCTTCTTTAGGTTAAATTTTTTTCTATGATTTTGCTAAATATATTTTCTGGGGTTTTTGTTGTTTGTTTATTTTGCTGAATTCTCCTTTTTCTTTTCCTATTAATTTTTAGTTTTGATCTTTTCATGCTGTTCCAGTTTTTTGGTATTTTGTATATTTAACATTTTCTTTGACCAAAATCTATTTCTTTTATTGTATCTTCAGTGTTTGAATTCTCTCCTTCATCTCTTGCATTCTTTTGTGATACCTAATTCTGAAATTTCTCTTTCCTTACCTATATTTTCCATTTACAGAATCCCTCAGTTTGTGTTTTCTTTGTTGCTTCTATTTTTATTTTTAGGTCTTGAACAATTTTGTTCACCTGTTTTCTTGTTTGTTTGAGTTTCTTGGCATTCTTTAGGGAATTTGTTGATATTTTTCTAGTTTTTATTTGTTTTCTTTCTCAATTTCTTTATTGGATTTTACTCTCTTTTTTTTAAAGCTCTCTTTCATAAAATTGAAGTGTGTGTGTGTGTGTGTGTGTGTGTGTGTGTGTGTGTGTGTGTGTGTGTGTGTGTGTGTGTGTGTGTGAGCTGTGTTGGAACATTTAGGCCTTGCTGACATAGGATAGATGGGCTCTGGAGACGCCATATTACCCTGGATATTGTTGACTGTGTTCTTACTCTGGTGTTCAGACATCTGAGTTTGGGATGACAATGAGTTTCTAAGTTTTTCTTTGTTGTACAGGTGTTTTGTTCCTTGGTTTCTGTTTCCTCTTTGGTCTTCTGATCTTAGTGTCCTGAATTTCTGGTGGCCAGTGTGACCTCTGATCCAATAGAGAATCTCTGTCCAAGTTGGGAGCTGGACCTCCTGACTCCTAGCCTGACCAGGGGTACAGCAGGGGTTCTCTGCCCAAGTTGTGAGGTTAGATATGCTGATGAGAAAGAGATTATGGATTGGAGGCACTGAGTGAGTAAAGGAGGTGCACTTTTGGGTTGCTTATCTGTAGTTCTGATGGCAGGTGTGGTCTTTGATCTAGCAAGGTCTCTGACTGAGTTTGCCTATCTGTTTTTCTGGCTTGCCTGACCTGCACCTGTTCTTCTGACTGGTGTGCCCTTCTCCTGGGCAATGCATGTCCACTCAGTTGGGGCCAGGTGCATAGCAGGGGGATGAGAAGGAGTGAGGTAATGTGTGGGGGAGAGGAGTGAAATGGGTCTTCTGAAGACAATCTAGGGAGTGGAGTAGTGCAGCTGACAGGTGGCTAACTCACCTGTTCTTCTGGCTGGTATGGCCTGCACCTGAGCAGTGGAAGTCTATAGTAAATGGAGGCAGAGGTTGTCCCACGAATGAATGAGACTCAGGGATAGATCTCTGAAGAAGTTAGAGATATTAGAGGGAATAAATACCACAGTCAGATCTTACCCAGCTGTCTTCCAGCTTCCTCAGCCTCGCTTCCCTTGGAATGGCTTCCTCTGTGTTTCTATCCTGTCTTAAGTACCCTTTCAGTAAATTAAGGCATGGCCCCACCAGTGCCTGCTTGGGAGCCTGGAATTTCTTCTATAATCTGAAGTGACCTCGACTCAGTTGGGATTAAGGGCAGAGGTCACCACTCCCAGGATACTCCCTGTGCTGGGATTAAAGGTTTGAATCACCGCTCTCTGATTCTCCTAGACTGACTGTGGTTAGAGCTCTGGAACTTCTGGAGTTTTTATTAACCGCCAACATAGGCTGTGGGTAGATTCCCTCTGATATCTCTGAAACTTCTGAAACTTTTACTGAATCCCCACAAGAGGTAGGTTTGGCAGCAGGGCTGGTGGTGAGGGTTGGGGGGGAGGGGAGGGTGAGAAATGGGTATTTGGAACCATGTTGTGGAATATCTGTTTAACTTAACTAGGCAAACAAATGTTACATTTGCTTATGCTTTATCTTTTAAACTATATAAAGATGCATTTGTATTAATTAAATAAAATTAACCTGGGCTCAGAGAGATAGGGTTAGCAACTAGTTGACAATAAGGAGCAGGGTAGAGGACAGTGTGACTTTCTTTAGTTGGGGCGGTGTGGAAAGAGAGAGCCTTCCTGGTCCAGCTAAAGAGAAAGTTAGCCACTTGCTATTTTTTGTCTGAGCTTGCAGATTTTCACCCTAGCCTTTGAGTCTCAGGTTTTATTAGAAGCTTTAATTAAAGTTGTCTTTAGTGACAGCAACAGAGTCACTGTCTGGGGAAAGAGAATTCCCTCAGGCTAGAGCCTTAGTAGCTTGGCACTGACAGTTTAAAGCTCAGCAACAATGATGAAGGTAAAACAGCATGGCCAGGAACTAGGAAGTGGGGAAGTTCAGCGGGCAAGCAGACTTGTTCTTCTGACTTAAACAGAGAATTTTCAATAGAAGAAATAAAAATGGCTAAAAAGTCCCTCCAAAAAAAAAAGTATGTATTATCCTTAGCAACCAAGAAAGTACAAATAAACACAACGTTGAGACTTCATCTTACCTCAGGGAAAATGACTAAGATTTAAAAAACTGACAGCAAATGATGGAGAGAATGTGAGGAGATGCTCCCATTCACAGTTAGTAGAAATACAAATTGGCATAGCCACTCTGGAAATTAGTATGGAGAAACTTCAAAAGAAAAAACTAAAATCAATTCTATGGTCTGACCTACACTACTTCTTGGCATATGTTCAAAGGATTCAATATTCTTCTTCACTTGTTCACCATACTTCATTGTGTGGTGCCCATTGCTATCAGAGTCACATCATCACAATAGAAAATGGAGACAATCAAATTGTCTTAGAAGAAGGTAAATAAAGATGATATGCAGACATTGTATTAGGGACTTGGACATCCTTGGACTTTAGTATATTCATGGGGAGAGCCCATAATCAATCCCCTGTGGACACCAATGAATACATATATTTTAAAACATATTAGTATATATTAAGTATAGCAAATCAAACATGCTGTTTATTAATTTTATTCATTATGTTTTCTTTATCATATCAACATATATTAACAAACATCCAAATATCAATATTAAATGTATGTTAAACATCTAGGCAATACACATTACAGTGTATTTGTATGTCTAAATACAGTTAGATTCTGCCTGCCAAGGTACAAGTGTACTTTGGCCACAACTAGTTGAACATGAGGAAAGTATGGGCCCAAGATTGCTAAGCAGTATGACAAAGGATCCTCTTGAAAGGGCAGAGCTACACTCCCAAGCCCTTGGAGAAATACTCTCTCTTTGTAAACTCTGTAGGAAAGGGTTAAAGAGATATTATGTCATGCCCAATAACCATGTCCTTTCCATCATATCTGAATTATGCTGATTTTTAGTCAAGTGTTCAAATTTGCTACCTCATGATGAAAAAAAAAAAAAATCTACCTCATGATCCAAAGACTAAAACTTTTATCCTCATGTCTGATCCCTGTGAAGATGTGAAGGGTCACGAGTTGAGTTTAGTCACAGTGTCTACACAATGGAACCCTGAAAGTCCCTAATCAAGCCCAAGTAAGGATATGAAAGCCTTGCCAAACCTTCTTTCATGCCTGGCAAAAGTGTATCTTTTCATTTAACTGTTTCTAAATTATATCCCTCCTATCAGCTAAGTAAAGTATTTCCCTGAGTTGTATCAGCCACTACAGTCAATTATGTTACTTGAGGAAGGGGTCATGGCCATGCCCAACTTGTGGCCAAATTGGAAAAAAAAAAAAAAGTGGGGGCTATATGTTGTGTTTAAAATGATCAAGGTTTGTACAATTGAGCCTTGAATTTGAAAAGCCTGAAGAATAGTTAATACCAAACTTAACTGAAGGACAGATGTAGTAATGCAGGCTTCCAATCCCAGAACTCAGAAAGTTGAGGCAGGAGAATTGTGAGTTTGACTACAGAGTGGACTACATAGTAAGTTAGAGGGAGGCAAGGGGAAATGGAGAAGAAGGAGGAGGGAAGAGGGAAAGATGCAAGGAAAACACTAGACTACATAATGAGTTGCAAGGAAGGAAAGTAAAAAAAGATTTGGTGGTGTGGTGGTTTGCAAAACAATGGCCCTTGGAATGGCATTACTAGCAGGTATGGCTGTTTGAGTAGGGGTGGCCTACTGGAGGGAAGTGTGTCACTGTTGGGTGGCCTTTGAAGTCTCCCAGGCACAAGCTACACCCTGTGTCACAGTTCACTTCTTGTTGCCTGCAGATGAAGATGTAGAATTCTTAACTCCTCCTCCAACACCATGTCTATCTGCATGCCATGATGTTTCCCACAATAATGATAACAGACTAAACCTCTGAAACTGTAAGCAAGTCCCAACTAAATGTTTTCCCTTATAAGTGTTGTTGTGGTCATGATGTTTCTTCACAAAAATTAAAACCCTAACGTAAGACAGGTGGGAAAGAGGGAAGAAGGGAGAGAGATTAAATCTGGGCACACAGTTGTTTTCAAAATTCCATAACTTATCAGTAGGAGAAAAAAAGTCTTGCAGTTTGAAATGGAGAACACAGCCTGAAATTTCTTTTCCAGCCAACTACCTATAGGGTGGCTGTTGAGCCATAGTACATCTGAGAGGAAGCTGCCTGTTACGGAAAAAAAAAAAAAAATGTTTATATTTATCCACGTCTGCAGTGCTCTTCACTACCCTACAGTATGGAAAGTCTCACTAAGTGCAAGACATTGCTGCGAAGTGTAGCAGCTCTGAATGAACCTTTTTATTTCCCTGTTTAAATTTCTAAATCTGCTGCTCTGAGATCAGTAGATGGCCAGCTTGTTTACAATGTTTATGTGTCTGACCTAAAAGTTATGAAAGATTTTTTTATGTGAACCAGAGGGAGTTTTTAAACTTTTCTTTGACCAAAATTATGTAGACCATAGAGCCCTGGTCCTGGTTTCTTAAAATATACATAGAATTAAGCCAAAAGGCAACTGTGGTAATAATATCAAATACTTCCCTAACATTGAACTTTGTGGCCCCATGTGTACACGCACTCTGGACATATTAGGTCTAAACAATTGGAGTGAAAGAGGATGAGAGAATGTGTAAGTATGTTTGGGGTGTGTGTGTGTGTGTGTGTGTGTGTGTGTGTGTGTGTGTGTGTGTCTGTGTTGATTCTGTAGGGAAACAGAAGCAGAGAGACTGAGACTGAAGTTCTGAGACAAAGAGCTGGCTGATGATCATAAAGGTTGGCAAAGCCAAAACGCACAAAGCTGACATCTCAGTTTGACTTTGAAAGTTGGAGCCTATAACAGAAAAAGGAAAAAGAAAAGAAGGTTCAATTAAAAAAAAAAAAAAAAAAAAAAAAAGCAGGGCCATTCCTTTTGTCCTATTTAGGCTTTAAACTAGATGAGGCTAGTTCCACTAGAGAAGAAGACAATCCTTTTTACACAGTCTTCTAATTTCAGTGTTAATCTCATCTCTAACTCCCTGATAGAAATGCCCAGAGTGATAATTAGTCACATGTGGAGTCATTTCACAGCCTGACATATACATCAATCAGCATCCAGGGACACACATGGCACAGGGTGCTGCTCGGACAGAGAAGCAACCTTTCTTCTTTGTGGGAACCATCTTCCAAGCCCCTCCTGAAACTGTTGGTTCAGGCCAATGATACCTAGGAACACATTTCCTAATATTCACAAATTCCCTCCTAAAAGAGCCCTGACCACCTGAGGGACAGTCTCTTATGGGCCTAACTGTAGACACAGCTAGCACCTCCTCTATGCTCCTGTGGCTTGAGAGTCAGAGTCTTCTTTGCAGCCAGCCCATTTCAGGACACACTCCCCAGTTACAGCTGGCTCCTCATTACATGTTCTCTAGGAAGGGCCACCAATTATGGCCTTAGAATCCACACCAGGGGGAGACCTTTGAGTTATCTGGGCCAAGCTCTGTGTGTTCTGGGCTTCTCAACTTTCCTATCTATAAGACAAAGAACATGTTTACTAAACAAACTAGTTTCTTTTACTTCAACACATTTTTGCCCTGACTCCAGCTGACAGTGGTAGCAAGTGCCAGTTCAAGCCCTTAATTACAGTAGAATTGCCTAGGTATGGCCATATCACTGATGCTCCACACATACTCCCAAGTACTCTACTAGTTTTGAGCCTCAAATCATCAACCACTTTTGAGCTTCAGTTTTTCAATACTGGTCATCAAAGCCCAATTAACCTGCTCTGTAGAGAAGGAAACAAACCATAAGCTAACCACAAAGCTGGTACCTGTGGAGAGATACACAAGCCTAGCTTAAAGCTATGCCTTCCTGCTGAGCAGTTCTTAGCAGGCCACCAGGTCATGGACCACAGGGTGCTCACTCTCTGGGAAAGAGAACTACCCAGCAGCTCCACTGCACACACAGTCTGTGGGCCCAGGGCAGATATTGCTTGAAGAATTCTCAGTGAAGTCGACTTAAAACCATGGCTTTTCTCAGCCAAAGAAGTACATGAAGGTCAGGTGGGACTGCACCTAGACTTCCTGGCTCCTGGGCCTTGAGGAATTGAAGGGACTCGGCCCCCTTTCCTCAGTTGGAACACCAATAAATATATGCTGTCTAGGTCAAGTCATACAGTGAGTGAAGGCTCTGTAATCGTCACATAAAAATATCAATTCTTGTAAAGTTTTTGTTACCCCCAATAGGAAAATCTACAGACTCTAGTTTCTCTAACTCTGCCTACTTGAGAGGATGGTGAAAATTTTCCTGGACGCTAGGGGGGTTGGCCATACATAACCTGACCAGGTCCCAGTCCTCATTAAAATTTACACTCGAATGCTCACGCTAGCAAGGAAGGCAAATTGTAAACCAATGAGTCTAAGTAAAAACCTATGCACAATGCCAAATCATCAGTCTTGAACTTCATGGTGTATTATATGTTGATTTTCAAAATGTTTGAGGTTACAGCATTTAATTTGTTGACAATCTCTTCTTTCTTTCTTTTTTTTAAATGGTTTTATGAAACAGGGTTTGCCTGTTCAGCCCTATCTGTCTGGGAACTCCCTCTGTAGATCAGGCTGGCCTTGAACACACAAAGATCCACCTGCCTCTGCCTCCTGAGGGCTGGGGCTAAAGGTGTGCACCACCACAGCCAGGCTATGCAGATATTTTTTTTTTTTTTTTTTGAGTAAGGGCTCAAAATAGCGGCTATATTTTGGTCTATTTACAAAGCAGATTTTAGACAGGTATTCAGTAAGAGGAAAATACTATTTCCAATAGTGGTTGTGGCCGTTCTCTATCATTTCCGTCCTTTCCATCCTTCCTTTGTTGATATATTGCACTAAAAGACCTAAAGAGTTAATGAGGATGTGATAGATTTGTTGTGTAACGTGCAGTCATTCATTATTTACTGTGTTTACGCTTCATTAAGAATCATGTCTCCTTCTTTTTAGCATGATAATTTTTTTTCTCCCTTCTATAAGCCAAGTTACTTATCCTTAGTGGTTTCTTTGGGGAGGATGGCTGCATGCTTTGCCTTCCTCACCATTTGTTTTTGTAATCATTTGTATAACGCCATGTTGCTATGTGAAGTTGCACTTTCTGGCTAGAGGGAAAGCCATTTTAAATACAGATTACATAAAAGCCTAAGAACTGATTTCTTTGTAACCTAGGATTATGTATATGGCCAGTGTTCTGAATTTTGATACAAGAGGATTTGCAATAATTGTAGAAAAAGTGAAGAGGGCATATAGTTTCATCTCCATTAGAGTGTTACCAGAATTCATTCAAAGTTATGAAAAGATCTCTAATAAGCTCAGAAAATCAGGAGGCCTGTTTCATAAGGTTGGTTGTCCTTTGATAAATTATTTCATTGTTCTATAAAGCCCAGATATAACAAACGACATATACACATGTAAAGATTTTACTTCATTATATCACACTATTCATGTTCACCTTCTGGAAAATTAATAATTGTGCAGGTTACATTACCACCTTTCTGGTCATATCTCAGCAGCAGCAGCAATATTTTTTAACTTTTAAATATCTAATGGCCTTTATTAACATTTTTTAATTTTGTACTTAAAAAGTTTTTTCTCATACCGAGCACTGCTCCCCCTCCCTTCCCTCCTCTTCATCTTCCCTCAGTCTCCCCCAGTCCATCTCCCATTTACTCCCCAGGGAGGGCAAGGATTCCAAAGGTGAGTCAGTTCTGTTTGGCCTATCCAATTGAGGCAGGTCTAAGTCCCTCCCCCCAGTATCAAAGCTGAATAAGGTGCTTTATGCAGAAGCTAGTTCATGCACCAAGAATAAAGTCTGGTCCTACTGAAAAAGGATCCATAAACTTCCCACACCATTCAACTGTAGTCTACATTTAGAAGGTTTAGTTCCTTTCCATGAAGGTTCCTCAGCTGTCATTTCAGAGTCCGTGAGCGCCCAATAGCTCAGGTCAGGTGTTTCTGATCATGATCCCTTTACTCATATACTCTCTCCTTATTCTCTTCAGCTGGAACAGGAGTTTGACCCAGTGCTTAACAGGATTTCTACTTCTGCCTCCATCAGTTGCTGGATGAAGGTTCTATAATTACTATTAGGGTGGCCATTCATTAGATTATAGGGAAAGTCCTGTTTAGGCACTGCCTCCACTATTGCTTGGAGTCCTAGCCAAGGATATCTTGTAAGTTCCTGGATGTTACCCTAGCACCAAGTTTCTCTCTAACCCCACAATGGCTCCCTCTACCAAGATTTATCTTTCTTTGTCTTCCCTCACTATTGCTGCTCCCATTCAACCATCTCCTTCTTTCATGATCTCTTCCCACCTCCCCTTACCTGCTCTTCCATATGATCCGAATCTACTCAGATCTTCTTTATTTCCCCTTCCCAGGGGGATCCATGGATGTCTCTATTAAGTTCCCCCTGTCACCTAGCTGCTCAAGGTTTGTAGAGTGTAGCCTGGCTATCCTTTGTTTTATGTCTAAATACACTTATGAGTGAGTACATACCTAGTCTATCTTTCTGAGTCTGTGTTACCTCATTCAAGAAGATACTCTCCAGATCCATCCATTTACCTACAAAATTCAGTGTCATTCATTCATTTATTTATTTATTCATTCATTCATTCATTCATTCATTCATTCATTCATTCATTCATTTATTTATTTATTTATTTATTTATTTATTTATTCTTCTGAGTAGTACTCCATTCTATAAATGTACCACAATTTTTTAACCCATTCTTCAGATGAGGAGTATCTAGGTTGTTTCCAGGTTCTGGCTATTACAAATAATGCTGCTATGAGCATAGTTGACCTAATGCCCTTAGGGTAAGAATGTGAAACCTTTGGCTATATGCCCAATAGTGGTATTGCTGGATCATTAGGTATATTGTTTCCCAGTTTTCTGAGGAAACACCATACTGATTTCCAAAGTGGTTGTATACATTTACATTCCCACTAGCAATGAAGGAATGTTCCCCTTGCTCAACATTGCCTCCAGCGTAGGCTATGATCTGTGTTTTTGATCTTAGCCATTCTGAGAGGTATAAGATGGTATCACAAATCTATTTTGACTTGCATTTCTGATGGCTAAGGATATTGAGCAATTCTTTAAGTATCTTTCAGCCATTTGAAATTCTTCTGTTGAGAATTCCCTATTTAGCAGTGAATGGCATTTTAAAACTGGATTATTTGGTTTGGGGCCTCTAATTTCTTGAGTTTTCTATATATTTTAAAGATCACTCCTTTGTCAGATGTAGGGTTGGTGAAGATCTTTCCCAATTCTTTAGGCTGTTGTTTTGTCTTATTGACTGTGTCCTTTGACTTACAGAAGCTTCTCAGTTTCAGAAGATCCCATTTATTAATTGTTCTTAGTATGTGTGATATTGGTGGTATATTTAGAAGTGGTTGCCTGTGCCAATGCATCAAGGGTATTTCCCACTTTCTTTTCTATCAAGTTCAGTGTAGCTGGGTTAATGTTGAGGTCTTTGATCCACTTAGACTTGAGCTTTGTGCATTGTGATATATATGGATCTATTTGCATTCTTCTACATGCCACTACCCAGTTATACCACCACTATTTGTTGAAGATGCTATCTCTTTTCAGGTATTCATAGGTGTATGGATTAATGTCAAGGTCTTCAATTCCAACTGATCCACAATCTGTTTTAATGCCAGTACCAAGCTTTTTTTTTTTTTTTTCTTGTTTTGGTTTTAAGGTAGCTCTATAGTATAGTTTGAAGTCAAGCTATAATAAAAGTTCTATTATTTAACAGGATTTTTTGGCAATCCTAGGTGCTTTGTTTTTCCATAGGAAGTTGAGTATTGTTTTTTCAAGTTCTGTGAAGAATTCTGTTGGGATTTTGATGGGAATTCTATTGAATCTGCAAACTGCTTTTGGTAAGATCATCATTTATACCATGTTGATCCTACCTATTCAAGCACATGAGAAATTGTGGCAGGATTCGGGTGTCAGCTGATAAGGTCCAGAGACGCTTATCCAGAGCCCCGGGCCCCTGAAGGGGGGCGTGGAAACCCAATTGATAAGGGGCTGCTGGAACACGAGGGAGGTCCCTTCCTGGTTCCTGACTGTTGGGGAGACAGGATCGGAATCCATCATCCATCCATCACTCTTCCACCGTTCCAGACTCCAGTCCCTGTTCAGGTACTACTATAAACTATTACCTATACCATGAGTGTTGGTTTATATTTTAATAAATATCTATTCTGTATTGGTGCCTTTTGAGTACACTCTGCCCACAAGAAATCTTTCCATTTTCTGATAACTTCTTTAATTTACTTCTTCAGTGACTTAAAGTTTTTGTTATGCAGATCTTTCATTTTTTTTGGTTAGAGTCACCCCAAGATATTTGATGTTATTTGCATCTATTATAAATGGTGATGTTTCCCTGATTTCTTCTTCAGCTCTTTTATCATTTGTGTATAGGATGGCTATTGATTTTTTTAAAGTTAATCTTGTATCCTGCTGCATTACTGATGATGCTTATCAACAGTAAGAGGTCACCTATATATATAACGTTATATTATCTTCAAATAGTGATGGTTTGACTTCTCCCTTTCCAATTTGTATGCATTATAGGGGATTT
Source organism: Phyllotis vaccarum (assembly GCA_033318265.1). NCBI lineage: Eukaryota > Metazoa > Chordata > Mammalia > Rodentia > Cricetidae > Phyllotis > Phyllotis vaccarum. The sequence continues at coordinate 181,325,088 of JARWLC010000002.1, forward strand.
ATGTTGTTTGTTGCAAATAATTATCCCACCTACTGGTTTAATAAGTAAAGCACTGGTTGGCCAAAGGCAGACAAGAAGTGTGGGTGGGGCTACCAGACTAAGAAAACTCTGGAAACAGGAAGAACAGAGCAGAAATGCCACAGAGACTCCAGAATTGCCAGAAAAGCCAGAAGAAACAGAGGACAACTATGCTGCTCTGAGAAAAGGTACCGAGCCCCATGGCTGAACAGGATTAGAATCATGGGTTCGTTTAAGGGTAAAGAGTGATCAAGTTATATGCCTGGGCCTTAGGCTGATCAGCTAAAATATTGTAAGCATCTGTGTGTCTCTGTGGAACTGTGGGACTGTGGGTCTAAACCTTGAGACTAGGCCCAAAAGTCTGGGTCAGAAACCTCATACTACAATGCATATAATCTTTTGTTGTCTTATTGCTCTAGATAAAACTTCAAGAACTATACTTAATAGATATAAAGAGAATAGATAGTCTTGTTTTGTTCCTGATTTTAGTGGGATTCCTTTGAGTTTCTCTTCATTTAATTTTATATTGGCTGTTGGATTGCTGTATATTGCCTTCATTATATTAGGTATTTTCCCCACATTCCTGATCTCTCCAGGATCATGAAAGAGTGTTGGATTTTGTCACAGTCTTTTTCAGTGTCTAATGAGATGATCATGTACTTGAAACACAAATTCTAGTTGGTATTTAAAGAAAACTCAGGGCCAGATATTGGGGAAAAACTGAATACAAGAGAGAGGAAACAGACCACAGTCAATTCTCACACAGCCAACTTCTCAGAGTAAAAGCTATTTTTAAGAGTTCTTTTTCTGGCTTGTTATTTCTATAAAATACCTGAATGTCCACTTATGCCTGCCTTAAATATCTTCTTCACCCAGTTTTTCACTTCCAGGATTTAACTCTGCATCAAAATCCTAGAGTTAGAATTAAAGGCGTGAGCTACTACTGTTTTGTTTATAGGTTTTGAACTCACAGAAATACAAAAAGTATTAGCAAAGAAATTAAAGGCATAGGTCACCAATAGGTTATTTCCATACAGGGATGAAAGGCATGAGTCTCCACTCTCTGACCCTTATGGCTTGACTGGGTGATTCTGTTCTCTGATATTCCAGGTTGATTTTATTAAGTATAAAATGTATCACCACATGTGGGTTTTTTTTCAGGTTTATATTATGGATGACATTAACTGTTTTTTTGTAATGTTCCACTATCCCTACATCTCTAGGATTAATCCTACTTGATCTTGATCGATGATTTTTTGATATGTTCTTGAATTTGGTTTGCCAGCATTTTATTGAGTATTGATATTAATGAGGGAGATTGGAATGTAATTCTCTTTGTTGCATCTTTGTGTGGTTTGGGTGTAAGGGTAAATATAGCTTCATAAAAAAGAATTTAGCAATGTTCCTTCTGTTTCTATTGTGTGGAACAATTTGAGGAATATTTGTACTAGTTTTTCTTTGAAATTCTGGTAGAATTCTGTACTGAAGCCATCTGGCCCTGGCCTTTTTCTGCTTAAGAGAGTTTTAATGACTACTTCTATTTCCTTAGGGGTTCTAGGTCTATTTAGGTCATTTATCTGATCTTGATTTAATTTTAGTAAGTGATTCTTGTCCAGAAGGCTGACCATTTCTTTTAGGTTTTCAAATTTTGTAGAGTTCAGATTTTGGAAATATGACCTAATGATTGTCTGGATTTCTTTGGTGTCTGTTGCTATACCCCCTTTTCATTTCTAATTTTATTAATTTGGATATTCTCTCTTTGACTTTTGGTTAGTTTGCACAAGTGATTGTCTATCTTGTTGACTTTCTCAAAGAACCAACTCTTTGCTTCATTGATTCTTTGTATTATTGTCTTTTATTCAATTTTATTAACTTTAGCCCTGAGTTGGATTATTGCCTGCCATTTACTTCTGCTGGGTGAATTTGCTTCTATTTGTTATAGAGTTTTCAGCTGTGTTATTAAGTCTCTTGTATGAGAATTCTCTAATTTTTTAGTGTAGGCACCTGCTATTATAAACTTTTCTCTTAGAACTGCTTTCATTGTGTCCCATAAGTTTGGGTGCATTGTGAATTCATTTTTATTGAATTCTAGGAAGTCTTTATTTTTTTTTTCTTTACATCTTCCTTGGCCCAGAGATGATTCAATAGAGAGACATTCAGTTTCCATGAGTTTGTAGACTTTCTGAGGCTTGTGCTGTTGTTGAACTCTAACTTTAGTTCATGGTGATCTGATAGAATACCATTATACCCAGTCTCAGTGACCCCCATAAAGGTCCGCAGAATCACACTGACTCTCTGAAGGTAAATACTTTTGCAGTGGAGCTTCTTGGTCCTGGTCAGCCAGAGGCCCAGACCCACAGACCTGCGCGCCAGACCCCTCAGCCGTGCACTGCTGCTCAGGCCCTTAGAAATGACTCAGATGCTTATATTAACTTTATGCTGTTTGGTCTATGGCTCAGGCACATTGCTAGCTAGCTCTTACATCTTAAATCAATCCATTTCTATTAATCTGTCTGCCACGTGGCCCGTGGCTCACCTGTGTTCCTTACATGTTGCTCCTTTGGTGGTTTGCTCAATCTGTCTGACTCTGCCCTGCTTCTCCTACCTACGCTTTGATTTTTCCTCCTACTTCTTCTATGGTGCCTGTCATGGCCCAAAACAGCTCCTTTATTTAGAGATTGATATTCAAGCATACAGAAAGGTATTCCCACATCACTTCCCCCTTTCTGTCTAATCAAAAAGGAAGGTTTCAATTTTAACATAGCAAATTTACATATAACAAAATAGCTATCAAGCAAGAATTACAGTTATAATATCTAGTCTATTGTTATTTAGCAAAATTAAAGAAAATACTTTTATCATCTACCTTGTCCTTATGAATCTAAAGTTTCATATCTAATATACCTTTCAAATGACTAAGAAAAACTGTACCTATAACTATCTTAATCTTTAACTACATCAAATACCACAGAAGGATACATTCACCCAAGTAAACCAGAAGTACAAGTGACTTTTAAAATCTAGAAAGGACAGAGATAACACCTATCTGCCTGGACAGTCACCCAAAGTTCCTTTATAAAGTTGGGGCATCCATCTTCAGCCTATAGGCCCAGAGTCTCTTTTCATTTCAGTGAAGCAGGAAATCTGCTCTACCCATTCTTGTACAGTTCATTAGTTCCTTCTCCTCGAGTCCTGAAGAATGTCTGACAGTTTTCTCTGTAAAGCAGGAGCCTGAATGACCATCTCGGCTTGTTCTGCCAAAGTTCAGAGGTCATCTTCCTATGGAACCTGCATGTCCAGTTTAAACAGCATACTGTCAAACTGTCAATATAAGAACAGGTTCATGTCCAGTGGCTAACCAATGCCACAAATAGACTCCATATGGAGTTTCTTCGATGCCCATTTTTCTGTTGAAGTAAATTAGTGCTGCCAGGAGCAGACCTGTCTCACTGTCCAGAAAAGTCTAAGCTCTTAAAACATTTTAAATGCCATATTCTGTAGGTCTTAGAAGTGTTTGAAGATTACTTATCTAATTGAATAATATCTTTGTATACCTAAAAATCTAACTAACATGCATTTCTTAATTATACTTTACAATTTTAAATCAGTTACATAAACATCATGTCTTAAACAAGAGTAGAAAAACATAGAGCATAAGAGAATTGACCTTAAATTTGTATCAATAAACCAAAATCCATACCAATGTAAAACATTTCAAGATTAACAAAATACAAAGCAAGGTTTTATTATAGCTGCACAGCTGAGCTCAGCTCTTGACTATCACACAACAGTGCCAGTGGAGAAGAACCCCTCCCCCCCACTCAAAGCAGGGCTTTTTGAAACAAAGATCAAACAAAGACCATTGAAATGCCCATTATCAGGTTATGAAGTGTTCCAGAGGAAGTTTCTTTACTATCACTGTCTTATCTGTCAGGTGGGAAGCTGCTGGCTGATTGGTTGTTTTAGGATGGGGTGAAGATACTTTGCAACTGGGCCAGAATGTCATCTGATTGCCCAGGACCTTGGTTGCTGGGCCTTGGGCGCTTGGCCTTGGGAGTTTAGAAACTTCTCAGGATGGAGGACTAGAAACTTCTCAGTTCCCAAAATAGCTCCAGGCCTCAAGGTGGAGGGATTTTAGTTTTCACAGTACAAGGTGTTATTTCTATTTTCTTGCATCTATTCATATTTGTCTTATGACCAAGTGTGTGGACAATTTTTAAGTAAGTTTCATGTGGTGCTGAGAAGAAGGTATATCCCTGGGTATTTGAGTGGAATGTTCTGTGTCTGTTAAGTTCATTTGAGTCATAATATCTGTTAGCTCCCTTATTTCTCTGTTTCCATTGGGAAGACCTATCCATTAGTCAGAATGGGGTATTGAAATCTCCCCCTAACAGTGTGTAGGGTTTGATGTAAGGCATAAGATTTAGTAATGTTGCTTTTACATATGTGGGTGCCCTTGTATTAGAGGCATAAATGTTCAGGATTGAGACTTCTTTTTGATGGATTTTCCCTGATTCAAATAAGTAATGTCTTTCCTGCTCTCTTTTGATTGAATTTAGTATGAAATCTATTTTTTTAGATATTAGGATAGCTACACCAACTTGTTCCTTGAGTCCACTGGAGAGTCTTTTCCCAACCCTTTACTCTGAGACAGTGTTTGTGTTTGAAAATGAGGAGTATGCAGCAGAAGGATGGATCCTGTTTTGTATCCATTGTGTTAGCCTGTGTCTTTTCATAGGTGAATTGAGTCCATCGGTATTAAGGGGATCATTAATGATCAGTGATTGTTAATTCCTGCTATTTTCAGTGATAGTGTATGTGTGTTTCCCTTTTTATGAGTTTGCTTCTATGGGATTATCTATTGCTTGTGGCTTTGTGGGTATTTCTGGCTTTATTAGGTTGAAGTTTTCCTTCTAGTACTCTCTGAGGAGCTGGATTTATGGATATTGTTTAAATATGGTTTTGTCACAGAATATTTTGTTTACTTTGTCTATGGTGATTGAGAGTTTTGTTGGGTATAGTAGTCTGGGCTGACATCTGTTGTCTCATAGTGTCCTTATAACATCTGTCCAGGACTTTCTGGCTTTCATAGTCTCCATTAAGAAATTGGGTGTTATTCTGATGTGTCTGCCTTTATAAATTATTTGGCTTTTATTCTGCAGCTCTTAAATTCTTTCTTTATTCTGTGTGTTTAGTGTTTAGATTGTTATGTGGTGAACAGACTTTTTGGGGTGTCTAGTCTATTTGATGTTCCATAAGCTTCTTGTATCCTCATAGGCATTTTCTTTATAGATTGGGAAAGTTTTCTTCTATGATTGTGTTGAGTATATTTTCTGTGCCTTTCAATTGGTATTCTTCTCTTTCTTCTGTTCTTATTATTCTCAGGTTTGGTCTTTTCATGGAGACCCACATTTCCTGGACATTTTGTGTTATGATTTTTTTTTAACTTTAGAGCTTATTTTTGACTGATGAATCTATTTCCTCTACTGTATCTTCCATGCTGAAGATTCTCTCTTCCATCTCTTGTATTCTGTTAGTTATGCTTTCATCTGTAGCTCCTGATTGTTTACTCAGACTTTCCATTTCTAGCGGTCCCCAGTTTATAGCTTCTTTATTGCTTCTATTTCTATTTCTTGCACTGTTTCCATCCCCTGTTTGATGATTTTTCTTGGTTCTCTAGTGTAGTAGGAGGGGGTTTTTTGGGTCCCGGACAGCCGAGACCCACAAACCTGCTGCCCAAGCACACTTAGCCGCCCAGCCGCCCAGGTCCCCAAAATGACTCAGACGCTTATATTAACTTCATGCTGTTTGGCCTATGGCTCAGGCACATTGCTAGCTAGCTCTTATATCTTAAATCAACCCATTTCTATTAATCTGTCGGCCATGTGGCCCGTGGGTTACCCGTGCTCCTTACATGTTGCTCCTTGGGCAGCTTCAGCTCATCTGCCTCTGACTCCGCCCTGCTTCTCCTACCTATGCTTTGATTTCTCCTCCTACTTCTTCTATGGTGCCTGCCATGGCCCAAAACAGCTCCTTTATTTAAAGATTGAGATTCACAGCATACATAAACGCATTCCCACATCACTCTAGTCTTTCTTTAAGAAATTTATTGTTTTCTATCAATATTTTGCTTGTCTTTTCCTCTATTTCCTTAAGGAGTTTTTCATTTCTTCTTTAATTTTCTCTTTAAAGGCTTCTATCATCTTTATAAAGATATTTTAAGGTTGTTTCCTCATCCTCCTCCTCCTCCTCCTCTTCCTCCTTCTCTTCCTTTTCTTCTATATTGGAATGTTCAGGTCTTCCTATTATAAAACCACTAGGTTCTAATGGTGCCGTATTATTTTTCATGTTGTTGAATGAATTTTTGCACTGGCATCTACCCATCTTTTCCACTAATTGTTGCAAGTGTTTTCTGTGTTTCAGCTAGCTGGTTTTGGTCTACTAGGTGTGCCTGGTGCAATTAGAGCTCTTGGAGAACTTGAAGGCAGTGGAACCTGTGTCTCAGGGAGAAGTTGACATCTGTAGCTGGAGCTCTTGGGAAGGAGCTCTCCACAGTCTCTCAAAGCTGTGTCTTAGGAAGTAGCTTCCGCTAGAGTTTTTCTGCGGAGGCTCACCAGAACCTGTATCTCAGGAAGCAGCTGAGGTGGAAGGAATGGGTAATTTTGGAAAATGGTTTGAAGTTAATGAGGTAGAGGGTTGTATGGGGGTGTAGATAGTCAGAATTGCATTCAGTAGTCCTGTTTCCTTGCCTGCAGCTTGTGCTAAGATGGGTTAGGGGGCCACATTTTGTTGCCTAGACCTGGGGTCTGTCCTAGATGGTCTGGTTGGCCTGCTGAAAGGAGGGTAACTCACTTTTTCTGCTAAGGTTCTCCAGTACTGGTCTATGTCTTGTATATTCAATCCAAATATACCCAACAACTGACCACTTATCATCTTCCCCCCTGCCTCCTAGGCTTAACCCCCATAATCTCTTACCCAAATTTTTGCAACTGGCTCCTTAACAGTCTCCAACACAAACCATTCTGTGCACTCTTGCCTCAATGACCTCTTCTAGAGTGACAACTACAGTACTTTCAATGAGAGATGGGTTCATCATCCAACCTACCTCTGCATTTGTTTTGGACACTCTGCCACCACACCACCTCCTTAGTGTTTATGCCTATGTACCTACAGCATGACTGCTGCCGCCTAACATCTCTGCTACTCTTTCCTAATATGCCCTTTGTACTAGCTCACATTTTAGCCTCCTGTTAGAGCTATCTGAGTATCCAATCCAGTATTTCCATCCTCCATTTTTTTTCTTCACTCCCTTCTGTAAAATGCACATGGTACACCACCAATATTATTTTGTGTCTTTTTCCACTAAGTGTTTCCTATACTGTATAATTTTTTTTTTATCTGTTGTGCTCACTGGTATGGCCCTAGCCTAAAGTATTATTAGGTATTACATTTAGTGAGTGAATAACACCCAGAGCTAGCTTGAGTAAGTAGTACACAGTAGTGGTTGTGCCTGCCTTTTCTCTGACTGAAGTATACCCTACTTTTGTTTTGTTTTGTTTTGTTTTGTTTTGTTTTGTTTTGTTTTGTTTTGTTTTATGAGACAGAGTCTTACTATATAGCTCCAGCAGGCCTGGAATTTGCTATTTCGACAAGGCTGGCCTCAGACACACAGAGACCAATGTGCCTTTGCTACAAGAGTTCTTTGGAAAGTACAATATTCTCTCTGGCCTACTTAGAAACATCTTAGACAAGGTGCATATACTATATTTAGCATAGAGCTTGGATCCTGTCTTCTAGCTAATAAGTAGAAGCAGAAAGATTGGAATTTGTGATATTAAGTTTCCGTGTCTCATTAGGCTGGTCTCACAACCATTTAGTCTTAAATAAACATATAGAGGCTTATATTAATTTCCAACTGTTTGGCCTATGACTCAGGCTGGCTATCTGCTAGCTCTTTTAACACGTTACAAAGTGTCCATAGCAGAGTTTCCATTCATTCATTCAATGTGTTCATTCCAGCTCAGCTGACAGAGGAAAATGAGTACCCACCCACCCTTTACCAAAAAGACTAGCTCCAAGGGAAACTCCCAGGAGCCTTCAGTAGGAGGCTTACAGTCTTCCTTCCCCATCAGAATTCAGAATAGCATACCAATCAACAAACAGGCCTCTGGTTTGACCTTTGGAGTCTCTCTTAGCCATAAGTGTTCTGGAACTCACCACTCTCACTGCTATTCTCTGCTCTGGTCTTTGTATAGCTGGGCTTTAACAGACTAATTCATTCAGGGTTGTTGTCCCTTCTATGCAAAGGAACATTCAGTATGTGTGGGGATTCAATAAAAGCTTCAGAAGTTTCAGAGATATCAGAGGGAATCTACCCACAGTCTATGTGGGGGGTTAGTAAAAGCTCCAGAAGTTCCAGAGATCTAACCACAGTCAGTCTAGGAGGATCAGAGAGTGGTGATTCAAACCTTTAATCTCAGCACAGAGACTATCCTGTAAGTGGTGACCTACATCCTTAATCCCAAATGAGTCGAGGTCATTTTAGATTATAGAAGGAATTCCAGGCTCCCAAGCAGGCAGTCGTGGGGCCACACCTTAATTTACCAAAAGGGTATTTAAGAGAGGATAGAAAGACAAGGAGAGGAAGCTAAGGGAAGGAGGCTGAGGAAGCTGGATAAAATCTGACTGTGGTGTTTATTCTCTCTAATATCTCCAACTTCCTCAGAGATCTATCCCTGAGTCTCATTTATTCGTGCAACAAGTATGAATGACAGATGAGTTTACACGAAATAGAAATGGTATCAAAATTGTGGAATACTGTAGAAAGGAGTAATTCAATGAAGAAATACAGAACCACTGTCAGAAAAAATAAAAGCAAGCCTCAGTGGTGGCCACTTTGGGGAAGAAAAAAAAAAACCCTCTTCCAGGACAACGTTTCTAGATACTGAGTCTTCCTGGGGTGTGATTCCTTTGAGAAGCTTTTGTGGGCCACAAGCCTCCAGATGTTGTGTGGCATTAGCTATGGATTATAAGACCTCTCTGCCGGCCCCACCCCTGCACTGGTCCCTGGGAACCTGACTGCTTTCCAGTGCAACCTGCTTGGAACCCCACCCAGGAAGAGGGATCAATTTGGTTTGTCTTCCAGGGCGACTAAACTCAGCCTCTGTTCTCACTGTGGGCACGGAATGCTTGTGCCTGTTAATGCTTCTCCACTCCTCCTCCTCCTTGACTGAAAAATATAGTCAAGAAGGCATCGCCAAGTGTCATGTTTGACAGAGCCCCCAAGATGAGCCAGTGGGGTCAGACTGTGGGTCCTAATAGTGCTCTGTGCCCTTTGTTAGCCTAACCCACGAACGTGAGCCCCTACCCGCCACGCCTTGTTACCCACTTGGCACAACATCCTTTTTGTGTTGCATGCTCTTGCACAGTGCTCCTTGTGAGGTCTCCTAACTCATGGAAACACCTTGAGGCTCTGCACTGTCAGCTGGACTTGTGGTGGGCCGGCTAGCAGCAGTGACATCTAGTGGCTCCAAAAGGTATCTGAAGTAAATAAATGTATCCCCGCCTCTCCCAACTATGTGTAGGGATCAGAAATTTAGAAAACACCTTACATGTGGCTGCAGACAAGGAGACGTTTCCAAGACGGCTTTCTTAAAAAAGATCCATCAGCACTTTCATTTGCTCCCACGAGGACCGAATTCAGAAGGCAGCAGTCACCATGAGCGCGTGTGAGTCGGACAGATTAAAGGAAGAAATTGGTTGTTAAGAAAGCATTGTTCTCCTGAGTAGCCCCCCAGTCATCTGCAATGGATGCTTCATTCTCAGACACAAGTGCTGCAGTTTGTAATGTAGAAGGCTCTCTCCTACACCAGCCAGTGCTCCCAAATACAGTTGCAGTGATCAGGAATTTGACCAAGATAAGGAGAGAGTGTACCTTCAGCCTCAACAAAGTGGCAGTATTGAACTAACATGTAGGTATCAACTTGCAACTTTATGTGAACAGCTTTTCAGAATCTGTTCCCAAAAATATTGAAAATTTGGGCTTGGTTATATTTGTCCAGTTACAGGGTGGAAAATGATTCCTTTGTCTCCATGTGTATGAGAATAGTAACTAGATTCCTTAAAACTCAAACATAAGCATCAAGAAACACAGAAAACTCATTTCTTAAATATCAACTGTCAAACTGGGCTTGTGTGCATTTGGCATAGTAAAACCAGAAAATTTCATCCAGTATACGATGAAATCCTTTGCCACAAGGCAATGCCACAGGGAAGACTTACCTACATCTGCTTGAATATAAATAGTGTTTTGGTATTAAGTTTTTTGGATTTTGGTTTTGAGGGGTGTTGGTGTTACAAGCATGAGAGCAGGTGAGGGGGCTTTCATTCTCTCATTCTGAAACTGTGAATCTTAGTTATAAGTTTAATAGCAATGGGACTTCACAGTATTTCATAAAGGTATGGAGAGAATCTATTTTTATTTAAGGGAGGAAAATGCAAAACCTGGAAACTCTGTTTGAATAAAGAAAAAAATACAGGGTTCCTGCTTTGATGCTTCCCTACATGGAATACACTTTAATATTGTTTGTCTCTCCCTCAGCTCGGTTCCCTGCACTCCGATCCACTTAGCTGCTTATGATAACTACCTGGTAGATGAGCTATTATTGCCCCGGTGGGTCCAGTGTGCCTGTACACTGATTCCCAGAAAGTACAGGGCGTGTCTTATACTCAGCAGGACCTTACATTCCTCCAATAAGTAAACTCAGTTGCTAAGCCCAGAGGAAAGGGCATCTTGGTTAAAACTTCCTAACCATTAGCATTTTGACCAAAGTAATTTAAGAAGCATTTATTAAGAAGAGAAAAGGTGTTTCATTAGTATGTACTGCTCAGGTGTGGGGCTGTCTTTATAGGACACAAAGAATGCTATAGGTTGGAAGTCGCATACAAATTACTTCCATGGCAATTCCATTTCCTAACCTATGTAGAAGAGCCTGAATTGGTGGTCCTGAGCACTCTCCTCCCATTCTAGCAGCCAGAATGAATAATCCTCATCTTGGGGAACTAGGGCATTATCATGTTGCTAAAATGAGTTGCATTTTTATAGCAGAAACCACTGCATTGTCCTTATGCTGAGGAAGGCCCTAGGGCTGAGAAATTCCTTGCTCGTGCTCTTTCTCCTGGATGTAAAAACAGAACATAGACTGCAGGTCATTTCAGAGAAATAGAGAACTGAATGGAAGTAAATACCATAATCTCACTCTTCAAAGATTAGAACTCACAGAAGCCCCAGGGATGTCAGGAATTAAGTCTGTCTTTAAAGAAAGATAGAGCTGTCCTCCTTCACATACCCAATCTACATTCATAGCAGAGAGAGAAGCCCTGGTGCATGCACACAAACAGCATTTTGGAACAGTATTGTGTGAATGACTCAGAAGAAAGACATGCTACTCACTGAATCCCAGCAGAGCTCAGCTTTTCTGGGAGGTCTTCATTAGGAAGGATGGCCCAAGCCTTCCCCTTGTAGCTAATGAGACCACCTCTTGGGGCAGAGTATGAATAGGCTCCTTAGGCTCTGTCTGAAGCAGGAATGGCTCCTCGGTTTCTGTATTGACAACCTTTGTTATTTCTTCTGCCCAGAATTATCTGCTTGCTGTACCAAAGAAACCCTGTCCTCCCAAGATCCAGGTTTTGTGATTTGTCCTTACTGTGTCTGTTGCCTAAGTTGTAAGGTTCTTGAAGGCTGGTTCTCTGCAGTTCTACCTCCATTTGAAGCAACTGCCCTCTGCCCTCATCCTAATGACTTTTCAAGTAGAAAAACAAACCAACAGTTTCAGCGCTGTCTGAAAAGTCCTAGCTCACATCCAACTGTCTGAACAGAAAGGGAAAGAGAAGTTTCAGTTTTCCTCAGCCCAAAACATCAAAATGCCCCAACCTAAGCAGAAGTCTCTGCTGCACCAATACATGAGACTCAGGGATGGATCTCTGAGGAAGTCGGAGATATTAGAGAGAGGAAACACCACAGTCAGATCTTACCCAGCTGTCTTCCAGCTTCCTCTCCTTGTCTTTCTATCCTCTCTTAAATACCCTTCTGGTAAATTAAGGCGTGGCCCCATGACTGCCTGCTTGGGAGCCTGAAATTCCTTCTATTATCTAAAATGACCTCAACTCAGTTGGGATTAAGTGTGTAGGTCACCACTCCCAGGATAGTCCCTGTGCTGGGATTAAAGGTGTGAATCACCACTCTCTGATCCTCCTAGACTGACTGTTAGAGCTCTGGAACTTCTGGAGCTTTTATTAACTCTCCACATAGACTGTGGGTAGATTCCCTCTGATATCTCTGAAACTTCTGAAGCTTTTATTGAATCCCCACAAGTCTCTCTTCAGAGAAAGTGTCTGTTCTATGTAAGCCTCTAGGCTTTGTACTATGCGGCCTGAGCAGACTCTAAATGGTCATGCTGGTCATGCAATGGCAAAAAGAAATTCTCTGGTCCACTCACAGAGCCATAAGGAGGGGTGGGGTCATCTAGGCATTCTACAGTTATCTATCTATCCCTTGTTACAGAGGATTTTCTGGACCTCAGGCCAGGCTCTAGGGCCAGCCCAGGGTTCATAGGTCTGGGTTGTATAGAACAGGATACAAAAGATGCTCTAGAGTGGTCATACTAACAACTCTCAGCTACTGTTGTCCTCTTTGGAGGGATCTTCTGGTTGAGTATAGCTTGGAGGTAGTAGACCAACTAAGAATGTTACACTATATGGGGTGTACATCAACATGTACTTCCAATTTTTATCTGTGAAACAAGAGGAAATTAATTTTTCTGAGTTCCTGAGCTAGAATATTGTAAACGTTCTACCAATCACAGGTATATGCACACAGACGCAAACATACATGTGTGTGCACACACACACATACACACACTCCATACACATGGGTCAGTGGAGCTTTTTGTCCCTGGCCATACAATCCAAAGATAAAGTATTGCAGATATTACTGTCAGTAAGCAGATGTCAAGGCATCTTGCTCTTTCCAGTTCTCTGCAGTTTCAAAAGACACTGGTGTAACCTTTCTAGGAGGTTTATGTTTCACTTTGGGAGTCTTCTTCACTGGGAGTGTTTGTAAGTATAAATGCATCATCATTAATCTCAATATGAACTTATCTTTCGCGTTAGCACCACACCAGGTGTGCAGTAATGCAGCTGCTTCAAGACAGAAAGGAAACTATAAATGCAGAAAACTGCAGCCAGTAGAAAAGAAAGCCTTCCCCTGGTAGGCCCAATCCAAGTTCCATGCTCAGGAAGTTGTTTTTCTGGTCTCCCCTAGCCAAGACTGACCTCCCACTTCATTTTTTTAAAGATTCTGTAAATGCCAAATCCTGTGAAATGTTTCCATACCTAAAATGTTGCTTAAGGCTGAGTGTGATGATGCACACTTGCAGTCCCAGTACTTGAAAGGAAAAATAAGTAGAATAAATAAATAAACGTGAGAGAGAAGGGAGCAACTTAGATGATGCGGGTTACCATGATGAATGCTCTAATTACTATTTTTCTACTTTCTGGAGTTTGTTTAGGATGGAGTGAGTGTGTGTGTGTGTGTGTGTGTGTGTGTGTGTGTGTGTGTGTGTGCTCATTATATGGTTTATATACAAAAAATTTCAATTACTCAAGCCCCCATGTGCATCTAAACTCTTTGAAAAGTACTTTTATACAACTTCTACACACTATTTGAACCCACTCCACCTCCATTATTCTGCACCTATACACATACATATGCACAAACATGTACAGGTACATAATACCCACATATACATGTGTTTGTATATACATGTGTATACATGCACAATATGCAGTCACAAGATGGGCAACACTCAGACCTCCTCCATTAGCATTCTGAGTACTTCCTAGCAGCCCCCATCACTTGCTCTTTTCTACCTCCTTTTCAAACTGAATTTAACAGATCCATCATCAGATATTCACAGGAAACATTCATGTCCTTCATTAAGCTATGACAAAATGCTATACATTCTTAGGAAAGTGATATGTGTTGATGTGGCCTTTGACTTGCATGTAAAGACAGCCATAAATGGGAATTTTTTGATCAAAAGAAGGCCTTAGGGTAGTATGACCTGAGATATTCTTCAGGTCTTAAGCATCCACAGAAAGGAAAGCCTATGTGCAAGCTTGGCCCTGTGTGTGCCTTACAAAAATTAATGCACTCAACTTCTAAAGTGACAAATGTACAAAGTAAAGCGAAATGGGAGTTGTATGGGTCTTTATTCTACCCACACTGTCACTCTGAGGAATGTACATTCTTCACACCTCCCAGACATCCAGCTTTGGAAGGAAAGACTTCCCCCATGTGGAAAAATCTACCTGTTACCTCAATGATTTAGGGGGTGTCAGCCTAATCTGAAATAATAAAGACTATTATGACGTCACTGTCTCCATACTCACTTTTGGAGTCTGTGGACCTTCCTTCCAAAAACATGGGCTTATGAATAGGACTCTGTGGTGGCTCCCATGTTGTTGCTGAGTCAGTATAGTTGTGAGTACTGAGCCTGGAAAGGGGGCTTCACAAGACCCTTTTTGTGTGGCTTTTTATAGCCAGCCAATAGGTCCTCCTACCATTAGACTAATCTACCTCAGATTTCACAGTGAAAAACCAAAACTTGGACTCCTTACAGTTAGCTCATTAACCATCACCATACTTTGAGAGAAGAACCAAAAGTCTACTGGAATGTATCTAATATAAAGACACAGGCATGTGAAAAGACCTAAAATTTTTTATTGTTCTAGCCTCCACATTTGTGATTATAGTGGTATCATGTAAATATGTTCCATGGACGTTTTAGGTGGGCTTCACAAAAATAAGAAATGTCAGAAACTGTTAGGAAAAGGGGTACAGAGGGGCAAAACATAAATAGCATGAACTGGGACATTACTACTACCCAAGAGGAAGTGATCAGCTCAAGAGGAATTTATTACTTGGATTTAGCTGCATGCTGTATTAAAAATCCAAGAAAGCAGTCACAGCCTTCCTATATCTTCAAAGGGAGAAACACCCAATAGAGTGCTGGAAATGGGCCAAGTTCTTAGCATGTGTTTAAAAAAATGCTTTTTGATCCTCCTAACCACCCAGCTAAGAGTCTTTCAGAGGGGCTGTGGCTGGGCCTGGTGACACACACTTAAAATCTCAGAACACGGATGGTAGAAGCAAAAGGGTCATGATTTTGAGATGTGGGTCACAGAGGGTGTTTAAGGTCAGCTAAGCTAATAAAGAGACTTTGTTTCAAAAGCTCAAAAATTCATTGATAGAACACTTACACAGCATGCACAAGGGCTGTGTACCATCACCATCCAGCCCTGAGGAAGAAGGGGAGAGTTTATGGGAGAAGAGAGAAGTGGAAACAGTTTTCAGATTATGTATACCCCACTATCTTATTTGATAGCTCAAGTTCCCCATGTCTTCCAATCAGGTATTAATTTTATTTTTCCAGCTTTATTAGAGGTATTACTAACAAAATTTTAAATATTAAAGGTAGTGATATTTCAGAATATGACTCAGTTTTGATGACTACAGTCATTGTGACAAATATTGGATCCCAGGTTTTTTTGAACACTGAGTAATGCATCATTGTATGTGTACACTAGTTCTGTGAATCTGGTCATTCCACTGACACACACTTTGGCTGTTCCTGTTGGGGTCACTATGAGTAATGCTGCTTTTGATAAAAATCCAGTGTTCCTTCATGATTAAAAAAAAAAAATCCTGTAGATACTAGGAATACAAGGGACATGCTTCAACATTATAAAGGCAGTTTAAAGCAAGTCCACAATCAACACCATCCTAAATAAAGAGAAACTCAAAGCATTCCCCCTAAATCAGGGCCAAGACAAGGGTGTCTCCTTTCTCCATACTTATTCACTATAGAACTTGAAATCTCAGCTACAGCAGTAAGACAACTGAAGGAAATCAAGAGGATATAAGTAGGGGGAAAAATATCAAATTATCCTCATTTGAAGATGACATAATTTTATACATTAAAGACTCAACCAGGAAATTCCTATGGCTGATAAATACTTTTAGCAAAGTAGCAGGATACAAAATTAACACACACAAAACAATTGTGTAACTGAATTTTTTAAGACATTTAAAAAAAATTAAAGAAGAGATCAGAAAATGGACAGACCTTCCATGCTCATGAATAAGTAGAATTAATAATGGGAAAATAGCCACCCTACAAAAAGCAACCTAAAGATTAAATGCAATCCCTATAATAATTCCAACACATTTCTTCACAGAAATAGAAAATAATAATCTTAAATTTCATAAGGGCATACAAAAACCACAGGATAACTAAAATAATCCTGAATAATAAAAGAACTTCTGGAAGTATCATCATCCCATATTTCAACCTATTCTTTAAAGTATATATGAGCATAAATCATCCCAGGTCTCAGCTTGTAAGAAGGCCCCTACAGCAAGGTCAAGGACAAACACTGTTGTAGCAAAATCGCCTGGGCTTAAATGGATCTGTTTCTACATTCAGAGCCACACAGTTGGAAGCCTACAGGCTGGGTACAAATCCTCCTTCTCAAAAATAGTTCCTCTGTCTTAGTTTCTTTTCCTGTTGTGGTAAAATGCCCTGACAAAAGCAACTTAAGAAAGAAAAATATTATTATGTCTGAAGGTTCAAAGTACAGTCTATCATAGCAGGGAAGTCAATGCAAGAGGTACTAAAAGCAAAGTATCTCATTGCATCTATAGCCAAAAAACAAAGTGTTGGAATGCTAGTTCTCAGTGTGACTTTCTCTTGTATAGTGTCCAGGATTTCTCACCCAGAGAAAGGTCTCCCCACAGTTAAGATGTATCTTCCTATATAAATTAATGTTATCAGGATAACAGGAGATTTCCTATAGACATTATCAGAGACTGACCTTAACCTAAAAAATTCCTTAGGGGTGTGCCTACAAGCTTTTCTCCTAGATGAATATAGATTCTATGAAGTTAACAGATAACACTAACTTTCACAACTCTTGGTATTGGGCTCCACAATTCTGCATCTGGTATAACTAACACCCTCTTCCACGCTTCATCTTTATTTATGCCTATTGTTTAGCAGCCTGTAGTTTATGTAGCCCCATTATTCTCCTATTGCCACACTGCCAACTTGCCTGTTAGCCTCACCACAAGTTTTTCAAACCCCCTATATGAGGGACATTCCATCCATCTGCCCCGTTTCCAAGTTCTCTTTTATTTACTGAACAAAAAGCACTATAGACCCCTTAATATTTTCATACTTAAAATTGTATAGCAGATATCTATAATGGAAGTGGTAAACGAAGTATTTCTTTTGTTAAGAGACACTAAATGTTTAAGAAAATAATCATTGACTATAACATTGTAATATAAAATCCATTTGACTTATATTCCTTCCTTTACCAAGATTTTTTGTAAGTGCATGGCCAGCCTCAAGAACTGAAGATATTTAAAAAACAAATATGGCCATTCTTTTACCACTTACCTTCTCCAAAGTATAGCTAAGAAGGATAGTTATTATAAGAACAAAATAAAAACTTGAAACTAATGATGAAGTGAAAACTACTCAGGTAGTTGCTGATACATGTCACTGTAAGGGAGAAATAAAAAGCTAAAGTTTAATGTGGAGAATGTGATCATACAAGGCAAGCTAACTCATAAGTTCAGAATAAGATCCAAGTAACATTGTGAAAATATTTTGTATTATGATTAACCTTATAAATATTGCTTAGTATGGTTTTCTTCTGTGTGCCAGCTCTTGAAACAAATTGCAAATTATTGTGAACTTTTATACTTTATTTTAACAAGTATGTTTATTTTGTCCTTCTACTCAGAGGCAAAATGACTGAGAGGATATTTATTTTAGATAAAAACAAGAAGTTTTGAGCCTGTTCTGCTGCTGAAGCTTGTTCATAGAAATCAGCCTTGCTGTAAGCAGATGGTCAGCATCAGACCTGCCCACACAAGCCTTACACATTGATGAGTAAAGTCCAAACACTGAAACACTAATAAGAAGACATGAGCCTTGTATGTATACTCATTTATGTAGTTTGCTACAAATTATGTTTAAGCATAATAAATGACGGATAATTTCTAAGTTAGAATCCTAACTCTTGATAGCATATGGGAAACAAAGGAAACCATGATTCTTAAGAGTTCCTAATGAAAATATTTATTAGATTCAGGACCTCACCTTTCACAAAATATAATACTTGAATATTTTAATTTTAGGTAATCTATGTGTGTATATGTCTGTGGAAGTGTGAGTGGGTGGATGGATGGGTACACACATTTTATATGTGAGTAAATTTGCATATTCTTTAGTGTGAGTAGACACATAAATGGTGGTGTATGCATGTGTATGTGGAAGTGAGAAGTTGACACCAGGTATTTTCTTTTATCTCAAAAACAAGATCTCTGACTAAGCCCCAAGATCTAGGATTCATCTAATTTAGTTTGCCCTAGGACTCTCTTCTTGATGCCATCTACCCAACAATGAGGTTACAGGTGGGCTCCCACACCCAACCAGCTTTTACATAGGGTACTGGGGTTTAAATTCCAGTGTCCATACATGCAAATAAAAAAGTTATTTATTTAGGAATCTCCCTAATCTCTTTATGTAGTTTTAACTTAAATATACTTATTTGACCAGGTGGTGGTGATGCCTTTAATCCCAGCACTTGAGAGACAGAGGCAGGGGGAGCTCTGTAAATCTGAGTCTAAGACCAGTCTAGTTTACAGCATGAGTTCCAGGACAGCCAGGGCTACACAGTAAAACCTGTATCAAAAACAAAATAAAACAACAACAAAAAAAAACCCAAAAATTATTACAGGGATTGTTAGGAATTAGTAACGCATGTCTCTAAACTTTATCCTACTTGGAAGCTCTTCTTGAAAGATGTTACATTTTTACCTTTTATATACTGAAACCACAGTAAATTATGCTATTGTGTTATTTTCATGTTTCTCTTTATACTGTTAGCAGCCCAATAAGACTAGGTTAATTACCATAAGCTTTGTATACTGGTGAGCAAAGCAAAAGCACCAATAGAGGAATTTTTTTCATGACAATGCATCAAATACAAAATCAATAAAGCATGAAGGTCTTTACAGAATGAGGTCTTTATTCCTTTTATAAGCCAGTAAGTTTACCCAAAAGCCCAAAGGATAAAAGTTTGTTTCCCCCAAAGGGGCTTTTGGTTGGGAGTTGCTGAAACTATTTAGCTGTAGAATCTTACAATGATGTTCTTGGATCACGAAGATGGTCTCAACAGGACTCATTGGACTCTAGTCTGATTCTCCTATTTTTGCTTCTTAGTGAGGAAGTTAAAAGTTCTGTCCTACCCACTTCCTAAGGGCAATTTTTTAACCAGAAAGTGCCATGAAATATTCCAAAGGATATAAGCAGTCAAGAGTTCTACCCAACTGTAACACCCACAAACCCATTAAGGATCAGCCTAACACAATAATCTTGAGAGTGCAGTGATAGTACACATACCTTGATGGTAACTAACTACTCACTAATTAGACTTAAGACCCTCTTAACAAGAGGGAAACCATACCTGGTACTTGAAATTGAGTTCTACTAAAGTCATGGTTATTGGAAGAGAAGATATAATCACTAAGTGACTAAACCTGCATAATCCTTAACAACAATATATAAACATTTTTCATTATACTAACCAATAAGTTTAGTATTGACCCCTCATCAAAGAAACTTCTCTTTGCAATGGATAAAGAACACTAAAGAAAATTACAACCAATTAAAATACAGAGTTGTAGAGCCCAAGGGAATGCCTAATGGATACATCTACAAAACACTCCCACACCTGAGGCATAAGAAACATGGTGGAAAAGAGGGTAATAAAATTGTATGGTCCAGAGGATTATGGACTTTGCTCTGAGATTGTGCTGTCTAGTAATATCAGAAGTTATACCCATAAAGTCTCATCAACATGAATGTTCAAACATGAGCTGAACCAAGAGGACACCAGTGAACATGTGATACTTCTTGTGGCAGGGGAAGTCCATAAGTATTTAACCCTACCCAAAAGCTATACATACCTGAAAAGAGCTGGGGAAGGGAGAAGCAACCCTCTCCATGGACAAGCACACACATTGGTTGTCCAATGCCAGTTAGCCCTGAAAATATACATATGCCCTGGCCAGCGGTGTCTACAACAAGAGCCTGAATCCTGGGGCAGAAGAATGAGGGACAAGAGACATGAAAAACAGACAGCAAGACAGTACTTCTGATCAAACCAACAGAGTTTATTTAAAGCAGGCAAGCGGGAAGCTGACTGAGTGGGAAGAGATGGGGAAGAGGGGTTACTAAGCAACCTTATCTGTGGAATGTCCTGTCTCAGGAAGGTTGTCATGCTTCCCTGACCATAACTGCCTGCAGGTATTCTTATCTGACAGAGAGATAGGGCTGCATTCCTAGAGAGCTAAAGGTCAAACCTACAAATGGTCTAAATTGGCAGGAAGATAGCACTTACTCACTCCTGGAGAGTAGGATATGTCACATAGGCTCTGTAAACCTAGCTTATAAACTGGGTGAAAAGTGAAAGAGGCTTTTATTGCAGCCAGCACTGGCTTTGGCTCTTAGCATTTCCTCCTTGTTTACTTAAGAGATAAGGTGAGTTAAATTAAGCAGGTGTTAACCTGGGGGGGGGGGGCTGATCCTCCAAGATTTCTAGCTTAGCAGAGAGAACCTTTTACAGCTTGGCAAAGGAAGCTTCCTTTCCATGTAAAGATGTCTTTTGGGGGAGGAAAGGGTCTATGTTGTATTAATACCTCTGGACATCAACCTCTATGCAATCAGGCATGTTCCTAAGGAGACCCAGAGACAGAATACATGGTCTTCTCCTTGCAATGCTTTGCCTTGCACCCTCACTGGTGCCCATGTCTGTCAGAGACAGACACACATTATCTCTGGGTTTTATGTGGCTCCCATGGGAGGCTCACTCTTAAAGGGCTCATCTTGCCCTAAATCAGCCAGGTGAAGCCTGTGATAGTGGACCGACCTGTATGGGCCTGGAGGCCAAGGAGTCTACCTGTTGGTAAATAAATCTAGTGAGCCTATTAATGATCCAGGGGTCAAAGGACAGCATAAGTAAAATAGCAGCCAACAGTCCCAGTAGGGGACAATTTGAAAACCCCACCAGCCCTGCGAGGCCTGCTCACCCAGTGCTTTTGTATGATTCTCAATAGACTCCTGTAGACGCTCATGGACAATTCCACTCTGATTCACATAAAAGCAACACTCCTCCTGAAGGAATGCACAAAGTCTTCCTCGTTCTGCTGTTAGCAGATCCAGACCTCTCCTATTCTGAAGTACCACTGAGGCCAGGGAATTTAACTGATTCTGTATTGTCAACATTACCTGGGACAATTCTTGTATGTCACCCAGGAGGTTCCTATGGACCTGATTAGTCAGGGTAACTGAAGAGGCAATGCCAGCCACCTCAGAAGCAATTCCAGTGGTAATTCCCAATCTTGCCAGGAGAAGAAGAAAAACGGGAGTGCAGGGGGAGTTTAAATGTCTCACAACACTGATGGGAAGCAGCCCCTCATCAGTGAGAATATCTAGGGCAGGAAACAAAAACATTGGAGTGCAAGGCTTTGTCCAATATCCTAGAATGTAGGAATAAATTCTGGAGGATCAAAAAAGAGAAGAATTTTGTGGGCCTCAGTATCTAAGGGAGGCATTCATAGAGCGATAGAGGATAGTTGTACCACAATCCAAGGGATATAGTGACTGTCCTTTGTTGAGGAATTAAAGCAAGTCAAATTGTCAGGAATAAAGGTAAGGGGGTCTGAATAAAAAGCAAGGGGCACGTTCTCTAAACAGGGCTTCAGTGTTGGGGCAGAATCAAGCAAAGGGACAACCATCGAGGCTAAATCATAGGTTGACTTAAGGCAAAACCAGTCCCCCAACAGAAAATGGCGAGTGTGTGGCATTAAGGAGTTTAAAAGAGAAATTAACAAGTTCAAGAAGCACGTCAGAGGCTCCTCTAATCGAAGGAGCAACCTGGGTGATGGTGGAAGAGAATGCCTTGGAGGCATTCAGGACCTGTGTAAGGACCTCTTTGACTGGAGAGGATGTGGGTGCAGGGACCCAAGTCTTTTGGATTGGAATCAGACCATAGGGGTCTCGGCCCTTGCCATCCGCTCTGATGCCTGCCTCATATCCGGATAGCCACTTGTCATTCAAGGGGTCTTGAATGTTACACTTGACCAGATTACAAGCTCCACAGCTACAGCTCTTGGGGGGGGGGGGGCGCGGGGATGGCGAAGTAGCTCCAAAGGGGAGCTCAAAGAACTAGAATGAGCATGAGGACAATTCTAATAGGGGCAATACAATGTCCCTCTGCTGCATTGGCACAGTCTTCTTCCTGTTTATGTTTGAAGCATATATACTTATGGCACATGGCATAATAGGATTCCCAGGAGCAAGAACAGGCCCCCCCATCCAGTGGTAGGGGCACAAGCATCAAAATAGACTGAAACCTGCATTTGTGATGAGTGATCAAAGGGGGTAATATTAAAAAGCGTGGATGGGTCATTTCAATGGCCAGAACCTGGAATTCCCAATGGCCAGGCTCTGCCTCTATGGCTTCAAGGAGAATCAGCAGCACCATCACCCCCAGCATTGGGGTCCTCTGGGGCAGCATCTGCAGAGAGAGAAGAGGGTATAGTCTCAGGAAGATTATTTTTTCCTTCTCTGGACGGTGGTGTTATGTTAATCTGTTTAATCAGCCTCTTTGCCTGGTCATAAAGATAGGCAGATCCTTGACCCCAGATCAGAACTGGGTTGGGTCCTTTCCATTGTGTGATCAAGGGATTGTGCCACTTCACCAGGGCCTGAGTATTCTGAGTTTCTGGGTGTCACAAGCGGTCTGCCACAGATTTCTTGTTTTTATCCAAGACAAGAAAGCTAAGGACAAAAAGAGCATGACGCAAAAGATTCTTGGGGGTGCCCTGAGAATCATAAAGTTTCCCCTTTTTCAATTTATGGAGCATGGATTTTAAGGTTTGGTGGGTGCACACAACAATATTTTGACCTTGGGAATTATAGGGTATTCCAGTAATATGTTTTATGTAAAGGTGTTGGCAAAACATCTAAAAATTTCTTCCTGTATATCCTGAGCCATTATCAGTCTTAATAATCTTAAGCTTGCCCAAGACAGAAAAACATTGCAGAGAATGGGCAATAACATTTTTTGAAGCCTCTCCAGCTTGGAGAGAGGCAAAAAAATATCAACTGTTACATTAATATATTTAAGTTTTCCAAATTCATGCAGATGCATAGCATCCATCTGCCAAATTTCATTGGGAATGAGTCCTCATGGATTTACTCCAAAATGTGGGACCGGAAGGAAGACTATGCATTCAGGGCAACTTTTAATAATTTCCCAAGCCTGATCCCTTATGACCTTAAACAACAACCTAAGGGTATGGACATTAAGATGATGAAGGGAATGGGCCTGAGAGGTGGAACCCAAAAGAACAGGTAAAACCAGTCTGGTGGTTGAGTCAGACAGGTAATTTCCTTCAGACAGGGGTCCTGGCAAATCCAGGTGAGCATGCAGGTGCCCAATAAAATAAGAGTGAGTCCTAGTAGCAATCAAGGAACATAGTTGAGAAAAATGAGGGGAGGCATTGGTGGAAGGCTTTATAAAGGGAACAATCTCCAAAAGAGGAACAGAATGGGCAACATAGGCACCATCAGTACACAAATTAAAAGGCTGGGAACACAATAATTGAAAAACCTTAACAAAAATGTATAGTTCAACAAGTTGGGCAGAGGTATAAGGGGAGGGATGAGGGGTAGAAACCCCATTAATCACATAGGCTGCGGTTCCATTGGCAGAGCCATCAGTAAAGACTAAGGAAGCCCCTCTATAGATTCTGAGGTGGACATTTTGGGAAACATGAAGGAATTGATCCTTGCAAACTGTAGGAAAGGACTGCTGGGGTAATGAGTATCAACTGTGAACAGGAAGGAGGAACAAGCAACAGGCCACTTATCATCAGTTTGAAGTAGCCAAGCAAGTTGGTCCTGTGTGTAGGGGATGGTCAAGGAGTTGGGGTCTTTTCCAAAATATTGGTGGCTCAGCTCAGCTCAGCTCCCTTCCTTTTACAATCAACTGTGCCACCAGGGAGGGATAGGTGGCCAACACCTTCTGTGGGCAGGTTGGCAGGTGCACCCAGAGCAATGGATGGCCCTTTTCCGTCCTCCCTGGGGAGGCGTGCTGCTGCCCAAAAACTCCTGTGGGTGTGTGGAAAGTGGTACACACGGCAAACAGCGAGGGCTAAGAATAAGACATTTGAAAAACAGTCTGACTCTGAATAGTTTTGTTAATCAGGGCAAGGGAGTCTTGGGCCTCAGTAGTAAGCTATCTAGGGGAGGAGGGATCTGAATCCCCCTTGAGAATATCATTAAGGGGAAGCAACTCATGCACAAGGAGTTTCAAAGAGGGTCTAAGCCATTGTATGTCACCCAGAGTAACTTTTGGAAATCATTATGTGCAAATGAGAGTTGTGTAACTGAACCCAGGGCATCAGGACATGCTGTTGGTAGAGCTCAGAGCTTGTATCCTAAATACATGAAGGGATCTACAAGCTGGACCTTATCAGATACTATCTGGAGCCCCCTCTGGGACAGGCTTTGGGTTAGGTTTTATAAACAGCCAAGGAGGCAATCTTTACTAGCATCAGCCAAGAGAATATCATCCATATAGTGGAGGATGTAGATAGACGGCCATTTTGTTCTTATAGGATCAGTAGCTCGAGCCACAAATTTCTGACATAAGATGGGGCTTATGTGAACCATGCCCAGTGGTAATACTTGCCATTGATAGTGGACAAAGGTCCCTGGAAATTAATCTGAGGAACACTGAATGTGAAATGGAATTTGTCCTCAGGATGTAAGGGAATAGTAAACACACACACACACACACACACACACACAGTCCTTAAAGTCTATTCCGATTTTTAAAAATCCAGAGGGAATAGCCACTGGATGGAAAAGGGAGGCCAGGTTGGAGGGCTCCTATAGGAAGCATAGCTTTATTTGTCGCTCTCATGGGGTGTTACAGGGAGAATTGGTTGGTTCCGTGTCCTGCAGCAAGTTGTTCCTGCACTAGCGCCATTGCTGCCATAGTCTTTTCTTTGGTTATGGATGGACCCAGACAGGGTCACTCACTTTCCAAGTGATTGTATCTGCATGGGGCACAGGAATGTCAATGACCATTAGGGAAAAGACAAAAGAGGGGGAGCCCCCAACCCCATCTTATCCGTCTTTGGTGGCATGGAAATGGGTTCTTTAATACCTTGAGAGTGTTTGCCCAGCCCCCTTCCTGGGAGAAATCCCTGCTTCAGCATCTGTTTATCAGCCACTTCAGTGGGGCTGCACATCACAACATTCATTTGAGAGAGCATATCATGACCCCAGAGATTCACAGGCAAACCGGGAGCAACAAAGGGTGTTACTCAGCCAGAACTGCCTTCCTCATCAGCCCATCTCAGGACCTGGGAGTTAAGTTAGGGTTGGAGGTCTGACCAGTTCCTTTAAGGTGGGTATGGGAGTCGGTTAAAAGCCAGGAGGAGGCCAATCTCTATCTGAGATGACTGGATTCTGCTCCTGTGCCTAGGACCCCAGAAAAGGACCTGCCATAAAAATAAAGTTTGAGGGAGGGGCGATCAAGGGAGATCCGCTGAACCCAATATGCATCAGAGGATCTAGGAGGGTCATCTGAGTGTTCCCTTTTATGATACTTATTAAGATGTAGAAGGGGAAGGAGGAGGAGCTGAGCTAACCCCTCACCGGGTGGGATAGCTAGAACTCCAGCACCAATGGAGGCTATGATCTTAATTTCACCAGTAAAATCATTGTCAACGACCCCAGGGACAACTTGAAGCCCCCGTAGGGCGGCAGTAGCCCTCCCTAGGATAAGACCAAACTTGGGAGGTGGAGGGGGGAGGCCATAGACCTCGGTGCTTAGGATCTGCATGCCTGTTTCAAGGACCAGTACTGCTGCAAGGGAGGTGGAGCAGAGGAACAGTCCTGCACTGTTTGTGGTTGCTCACCAGAAGTCTGAAATGGATTAGCTGCTGACTGAGCGGGTGCTTGGAAAGGGGGTTGGTGTTGCTTGTGGGACAAACCTGAGGTCCCAGGAGTTGTCCTCTGAGCAGGGGCCTGGGGCTGACCCCCACTGGGGGCTGACCCCTACTGATAGTTTCCCCCCACTGGTAGTTTCCCTGGCATCTAGGCAGCAGGGGCTGGCCCTGAGCATCTGTCTTAGATTTGCATGTGGAAGCCCAGTGTTTTCCTTTACAGCACAGTGGGCAAGGAAAGATTGGAGGAGGGCGTCCTGACACATTGGAGTGAGGGGCAATGCATTCCTGGGAGAAATGACCAGGTTGCTTGCAATTAAAGCATGTTTTGGTCTGGGTTCCAATATCCACACTACGAAGGGCTGCCCCTATGGCCAGACCCAACGCACGGGAAGAGCCAATGTTAGAGCAAAGTATAACGTAGTCAGAGAGGGTGCCTCCTGTATAATAGTCTCCTGACAGGCAGATTTAGCATTTTCAAAAGCCAAATGTTTAACAAAAGGACTTTCTCTTTCACTGCTGCGGAAAAGCCACTCTGCGATTTTCATCAAACAGCTAACGAAATCACTATTGGCTCCTCCCGACCTTGTCTAATTGTTGCCAAGGAGGTAGCGGCTGACTCCTTAGGTGGCAAGCGCTTCTAAGCCCTTAGTCCTGCTTGCTGGATCTATTAATAGTCCGCGGGGGGGGGGGGGGGGGGGGAACACGCCGAGCCTGTGTTTCATTTGTGTTGTACCTGACTTTTTGTGCTGCAATGAGACAGCTGAGCTTTGAGGGAGACAGCCTGACTGAAAAGTTAGGCTATACCTGGAGCTGCTAATGCAGCTCTGATGGCTGTAGCTGGAGTGGAACAGCTCATCTCGGGGGAAGGGGGGCTGTTATCCTGACTTTTGGGGAAGTCAGACTATATCTGGATCTGTTAGGACTGCTCTGACAGCTGGAGCTACAATGGGGAAGCTCAGCTCTAGAGGGAAAAGTATCTTGACATTTGAGGAAATCAGGCTATACATAAAGCTCAGATAAAGTAGGGGTGGTCTCTCCACAAGATATAGCAATCCTGTTCCTCTCCTGAAAAGACACTTCAGCTGAGCGCTGCTCCAACCCCTTTAAGCGGCCTCCCAGAAAAGTTCAGCTTCTTCTCTCCCACCCAAGATGTTCCTTCTTCTCCTTCACTCTTCTAAAATGGAAACCCCTGAGGAAATGCAGAAATCTCCTCTGGCTCCAGAAAAACCTTTTCTGCTATACCTTTTTCAGTCCCCTAAAGAACATTTTAGCAGATTCTTCTCTGTGCTGGTGAATGAAGATCTTCACCTAAGACTCTTTTGAGAAAGATTTCTTTGGGAAGGAGTCCAGGAGAGTGGCTCCCTCTACCAGGGTGGGAAGGAACAGCTCACAATTGCACAGGCAGAGTGGTTTATATAGGGGCTCTTAGGAGTGAAGTTTCTCCAGGAACACTCAAAGATTGTTTAGTTATTTCCGCTCAGGGATTCATTGGTTTCATTGGTCAGGAGCAGATATGACTCTGATTTCAGGGCAAAACTGTGTTTCTTTCAGTGGCCCATTTTAGATTTTGGACTCTAATTCTAAGGTCAGGGCATATTTCTTTCACTGTCTCTTATTCTAGGGACTAAGTGTGTTGCTCTGGTACTAGTTTTAGAGTCAGGGCATATTTATTTGGCTCTGGGTTAAGAAATAAAGTGTTTCTTTCATTGTCTTGGGTCCCAAATCGAGGCTGTTTATTTTACTGGGACTGGGTTCAGAGTCAGGGTGCTCAGTGATTGGTTGATTTTCTGTATACTGATTGGTTGGTTTTCTTGTTCAGTTGGACAGGAGCACAGCTGGCCGATTTTAGGGCCAAACTGCATTTCTTTCATTGAAATATTTTAGTTTTGAGACTCTAATTCTAAGATCAGGGCTTTTTTTTTTTTTTTAGTTCGAGGGACCAATTATGTTCCATGGGTACTAGTTTCAGAGTCAGAACATGTTCCTTTGGTTCTGAGTTAAGGAATACAGTATTTCTTTCATTAACACGGGTCTCTGATCCAGGTTCTCTCTCTCTCTCTCTCTCTCTCTCTCTCTCTCTCTCTCTCTCTCTCTCTCTCTCTCTCTCCCCCCCCCCCCTCTGTTTTACTAGCTCTGGTTTCAGAGCCAGGGTAGATTTCTCTAGATATCCTCTTTCCCCTATATCACCCCCCCTTTTTTTTTTTTAGTAATAAACAACCAAGGAAGGTAAAGGAGTCAAAGTTATTATTCGACTACTTTCTGTGTAATTGGGGCATTGAAATTCCTGGGACAATGCTGGTGTCCTCTTCCTAGGATGTGACCAGCTTCTGTAGATCTCTGGCTCTATACCCAGGGGCTGGTAATCCTGTAATTGTAACTGGTTGAAAGTCTGGCTAGAAATATTTTGGATCTGTTGTTGAAGAAATCTAGACAAGAGGTTTATAAGGTAGCGTGCAGTTAGTAGGACCTAGAAAAAGAAGAGCAGAGGGGATAAAAAGAGTAGCATCAGTTCCATATCTATTAGTGATCTGCTGACTAGCAATATCAAGCTGTTTCTGGTTTTTGAAGATCCATTTGGTGATGTTGGAACTTACCTTTTGCTACACCTAAATGGTATACATGGACACAACATTTTTCCATAAGAAAGAAACTACTCTCTGCTGTTAGTAAATCCTATCCTCTTTGTGGCCAGTGAATCTATTTGACCCTCAGAAGTAAAAATAGTGTGAACTACCCACTGGAAATCCTAGACAAAGTTTCCAAAAGCTGATGGTAAATAGCTAGGAAAGTGTTTGGTTCTGCTGTTCCAGTGGCTACACCTGCAGTTATGCCTAGGGATATGAGAAAGGGTAGTGCTCACTTGTCATGCCTTGCTATTATAAACTTGGCAATGGAAATAGGTAAGGATTCTTCACCAGGCACCATGCCTAATTTAGGAAATAGGAACACCAGGGCATAAGTCCCAGACAACCTGGCAGGTAAGCAGGGAAAACTTTGTGTACCACAGAGAGTAGATGCATTGCAAATGTTTGGACATAGGGGCTGGTTGATAGTATCATTGGTAATGGCACTATTGCAGTCTGCAGAAATCAGGGTACCACAGATGTGTTCCTGATGAGTTAAAACAGTCCATGATACCAAAGAGAGGAATGTGAGAGAAATGAGAGGCGGTAGTGACTTTTGGCTTGGAGCAAGGTAAAGTGAGGGAATCTAATAGAACAATGGGTAAGGCCACAAATGGTAGATGAGAGTTTGACCATGGGAGGACATGCAACCAGCATTCACCAGAGAGGCTAGGCTGAGCATTATTCAATAACTGGTATGCAGTTAGTTAGAGTCTAAAACAAGAGATGGTGTGACAAGGAGATAGGATCAATATCATTGAAAAAGGATATTAAGTATATTATAACCTCCACGGAAATTTGTACCACTTCTGCTATGCTATACCTAGAGGTTTAGAAAGTAGAATGTGTATCCTTTGTATTTTGAGCATTCCTAATGGGCAGCTGTAATAAATGCTATTGTAAAGCTTTTCATTAACTCCCAATTCCCATCTGGGGTTTCATAGATTCTTAATCAGGATATAAATGATTCCCCCAGTCTTTATAAAATGTGTAGTATTTTCCTGAGTGTTTATTATGTCTTTTACAGAACTAATAAGGGCAGCTCCATAGGTTTCTGGCCAGCATCAACAGTAATCTTTAGTTTTTTTCATAGAGAAAGCAAGCATAGGTGTCCTAGAAATTGAGTTTGTTTGGTATTATAGGGATTATAGGGTATTATTTGGCAGCCTGTTGGTGAGTACTCTCCAGACTCTACTACCTGAGTGGTATGGTTTAACTGCTAAACACAGATTTTCTGAACCTCAAGCCTTCCATCATAGAGTTTGCTAGTAATAGAGGTGAGTAGAAAAAAATTATAATGAGAAGTTTAGTATGACTCAATAGGTTTGGGCTTGAACCTTAACAAATGTATGAGGCCTCATTCTTCTAAAATTGGAGAAAGACAGTTCTAATTTGATGTCTTCTAAAACCTAAGAGGGGAAAGTCCAGTTGGGGTCAAAGAATTATCCTGAGTTGGTGGTATAAAGGGTTTGAGATGAGAAAGATGAATCCAGTGAGGAAAACCCATAAGCTTAGCAGCAGTTGGGGTAGTAAGGATTACCTGAAGGGGCCTGTCCATTTTGAAAAAACAGGAGGGAAATTATGTTCTGGAGGAGAGAGAAAAATATTAATTGTAGAGGAAAGAGGATATGGGAGGAGCTGAGACAAATGATGATAAGTAAATTTCCAAAGAAGAGCTAAAAGGTAGTGTAATAAAGAGATAAGGAGATAATAGGGAGAGGTGATGGCTGGGTTATGAACCCAGAGGCAGAATGGCTATTTATACATAAGCTCAAAAGGAGAGATAAGGTGGGGTTTGGGGAAGGGCTCTTAGCCAAAGGAGAGCCAATTGTTAACACTATTCGTCATTATGGAGTTCTTGTGAGAATTTGATAAGAATGTTTTTGAGGAAATTAGTTCATTCAACCTAGCTTGATGACTGGGGATGGTAGAAAATATGGAAAAACCATGATCCCATGGTACTTTAGCTAGAGTTTGAGAAACTTCAAAAGTAACTTCAGGGCCATTATCTAATTTAAGAGTGGTTGGGACTCCAAAATGGAAAATTATTTCCTGAAAAAGAGATTAGAAATTATCTGTGATCTTT
This sequence comes from Phyllotis vaccarum, assembly GCA_033318265.1. Lineage (NCBI taxonomy): Eukaryota > Metazoa > Chordata > Mammalia > Rodentia > Cricetidae > Phyllotis > Phyllotis vaccarum. Next base: position 181,355,977 of record JARWLC010000002.1, read on the forward strand.
TATTAATTGTAGGCAAAGCTTCTTCCTATGGTAATATGTCTGGAATATCAGAGAAGAGATACACCCATAGTCAATCCAGGAGGGACAGAGAGAGTGCTAACTCAGGCCTTTAAACACAGCACAGGAACCTATGCCTTTAATCCCATAACTCCAGAGAGAAATCTTTCTGTGTTTCTGTGAGCTCAAGGCTAACTACCAAATAGTAGTAGCTCATACCTTTAATCTTAACCTGGATGTGAAACAACTGGGCAAAGAAGGTATTTAAGGTAGGCGTAGAAAGACAGATTCATTCTGTAGAAGTGATGAGGAACAAGGCTGAGGAAGCTGGAAGATATCTGGGTGAGATTTGACTGTGGTGTTTCCTCTCTCTGATATTCCAGCCTTTCCCAATATCTGGCTCTGTGTTTCATTTAATACGACTAGAATTTGTGCAATATGGGCCACAAATTCTCCCCCAAAAGCCACTTTCAGGCCAGAGTAATACATGACTAGTGGGATAATTACCAGCTGGCTAGGCTTTCTGTTCTGAGTTAGCCTCCAGTCTTAGGAAGACCAGCCACACATTTCCTTTTCACTTTCATCTGGGTAAGTTTTTCAGACAGTGGCCTCTTTCTCCTGCTGGTTTGTGGGTTGTGAGTTGGTTTTCTCTATTTTTGGACCCCTCCTTGGGCTGCTATCACACTAGGTAGCTACCCTGCTTCAGAGTCATTTGATTGTCACTGACAACAAGATAGGTGAGTAAATTAGATTTTTTCTAAAAGGGGAATTTGTTTAAGAAAATGAAGAGTTATGGGTATTTCTGTAATCTTACTCTAGACTTGACATTGGAACCAGAAAAGGAAAAGATAAAGATGATAGAATTATCATAATGTTTATCATATTGTTTATTAATATGAATATTTTTATTTGATTTCTGTTTTATCATTTAAAAAGTCAATTAATGTGAATGCCAAGAAGAAAGTTTTTTAAATGCCCATTAAGAGAGAACACAAAGATATTCAAACCCAAACAGGAGAATATAAGGAACCAATCTCAGCAAGATCTTCTAAGATTACACAAAAACAGGGTAAGGTTATCAAACAGTCAACATTAATATATTTAGTAATCTTAAAGAAATCACAAAATGATAAAAATAGTACAGAAGTTATTTGGGCTCCAATACAAATGTTAGAATTAAGAGTCAAGGAAGCAATTGTGACATATGGTACGCACATCTGTAAAACAAATGCTAAGTAGCTGGTCATCATCAACTGGGTAATCCCTAAGGATTTGTGAGATGCTATTTGGGAGGCTGGGCCACTTTTACAGTGGAAAACATGGTGGAAGGAGGAAGCTAAAACAATAGAACAAAGAAGCAGAGCCAGAGGCAAAGAAATCTCCCAAGATCTATTTCTTAGGGATGGGATTATGCAAAGGTTATACAATGAGCACACCCTGGATTTATGCCTCATGGCAGAATTAAATGCATGAGATCAGATTTAAGAGATAGGAAAGAAAACTGAATCCTTAACAAAAAGTAATTTAAAGCCCCAAAGAAATGTTTACAGACTTTTTGCAGAGAATAACTGCAGCAGTAAACAGAATGGTATCAGATTCAGAAACTAGGTGAATAATAATTGAATCAGACTTTTAAGAGTGCTAATTCACAATGTAAAAGAATAATTAGACAATTAAAAGTAAAGTCAGTCCCCTTGGAGAATTAGGTTCATGAGACAATTAATCTAGAGCCTTATGACTATGATGATAACTGGGTAGGAGAGGTTATTTCCAGAGGTATAAGAAAAAGTCAAAAATGTAAAATGTTACAATTGTGGAAGGCAAGGTCACATAGAAAGAGATTGCAAATAAGGTGTTCCCAGAAACAGTGCTTTTGTTAGAAATAATCCAAAGAGAACGGCCCTCCCTTCTGGAGTATGCAGAAGGTGTGGAAAAGGAAGACATTGGACTAATGAGTGCAGATCAACAAGAGACAGACAAGATAACTTTCTGCCTTTGGGAAATGCCCCAAGGGGGCTTTCAAAAGTCACGTATCAAATCCAGTCCAATCTTACCCTGCCATTGTGGAGGAAACATTTTACCATAACAACTAAAGAAATTAAAACCTATTTTAAAAAGAAATACTACAGTGAATGATAGAAAATCTATAGAAAAGGAAAAAACTCAGGAAAAATTATAAAGTGAATATTTTGGCAAACTTCTATTAAAGAAAAAAGACCAAGGTTAAAAGTATACATAAATGATGTTATTATTTAAGGTTTATTGGACAAAAGAGTGAATGTATCAATAATTTCAACAGAGTCTTGGCATCTGAATTGGCTGCTTCAGGAGGTAAATGTTCTGTTTTGGGGAACTGGGTTGGTTGTTACACCAGGTAAAAAAGAGTGTAAACTGACTTGAGTATATAAGAACAGAAGGACAGAAGGAAATATGAAAGCCATATGTAGCTAACATTGCTACAAATTTGGGGGGATGAGATTTACTACAACAATGGAATACACAGATTAACATTCCTCCAAACACAGAAATAAAACATAAACTAACACATTTCCAGTAGAAGCATTAGAAGGTATTATGAGAAACAGTCATAAAGCATTCATGTTGTATAGAAACAAGGCACAACAGCTGCTGATATTTTAAAGATACCCACAGCACTACCTTTAGAGATATGCCTATATGGGTTTATCAGTGGCCTTTAGCAAAAGAGAAATTGCAGGCCTTAGAGCAGCTGGCATAGGAGCAGTGAAATGCTCAGCACGTTGAAGAATCAGCCAGCCCTTGGAATTCTCCTATATTTGTTATCAAAAAGAATCTGGAAAGTAGAGAATGGTAACAGAACTAAGGGTGATAAATGAGGTGATCCAGCCAATGGGCTCTCTACAGTCAAATTCTGTTGCCTTCTCTGTTACCTAAAGAATGGCCTATTACAGCTATTGATTTAAAAGACTGTTTCTTACCTCTATAAGAACAAGACAAAAAAAAATGCCTTTGCAGCACCTACTTATACTAATTCTTGGCTTGTAAAGAGATATCAATGGAGGGTCCTCCCACAGGGTATGCTCAATAGCCCAACTCAGTGTCAGTATTTTGTACAAAAGCCACTAAAAGAAATACATAACAAATTCCCACAATCTATCATTTATTGTTATATGAACAACATATTGTTGGCTGATTGAAATATTATACCTTAGGAAAAAATGTTTGAAGAAGTGAAAAAAAATTGCCTGCTTGGGGATTAGAAATCACCCCTGAAAAAGATACAAAGAGGAGATTTTATTAATTATCTAGGTTACAAAATAAACCAACAAAAAATTAGACCCCAAAGATACAAATCAGGAGAGATAGATTGAAGAGTCTTAATGATTTTCAAAGACTGCTAGGAGACATTGCCAATTTATGAACCACTATTGGAATAAAAACTGATGAACTGGATAATTTGTCCAAAACCTTAAATGGCTTAAATGACGATAAGAACTTAAATAGACCTAGAGAATTGTCACCTGAAGCTGAGAGAGAATTAGCTTTGGTGGAAAAGAAATTAGAGGATGCTCATGTGAATTGTGTGAATCTAGACCTTAATTGCATTCTAGTTATCTTGCTATCTAAGCATTATTCTACAGGAATTGTAATGCAAAGGGAAAATGTTGTATAGGAATGGATTTTTCTACCACATAAACCAAGTAAGAAATTAAAGACATATGTGACAAAGATTTATGAATAGATTTTTAAAAGAAAACTAAGTCTTTGTCAATTGACAGGAATGAACCCAGCAGAAACTGTTGTACCTTTAACTAATGAAGAAATTGACCATTTATGGGCAGAAAGTAAGCCTTGTCAAAGAGCCTGAATTAATTTTTGGGAGATATTAAACAACAGATATTCTCAAAGCAAAAAAAAAAAAAAAAAAAAAAAAAATTCTGAAGAAAACTAACTGGATTCATCCTCATGTTGCATGAGATAAACCAATTTCTGGAGCCCCTACATTTTATACCGATGCAAACAAATCAGGAAAAGCAGAATACAAATCAGAAAATGTAAGTAAAGTGGCCCAAAGCCCTTATAGTTCTGTCTAAAAGTAAGAATAATATGGTATTATGATGGTATTAATGGATTTTATCAAACCTCCTAACATAGTCACTGACTCTCAGTATGCAGGAAGAGTTTTTTTCCACATTGAAACTGCTGGTTTTATGAATTAGTCAAAATTATTTTCATTATTTATTCAGTTACAAGAAATAATCATGACTAGAAATCACCCACTCTATATAACACACATTCGATCTTATACAGGACTGCCAGATGCTTTAGCAAAAGCTAATGATGAAATTGATAAATTCTTAATAGGAAATGTGCTAGAGGCCTCAGAGTTTCATAAAAAGCATCACATCAATACCAATGGATTAAAAATGAATTTCTCTATCACTTGGCAACAAGTCAAAGAAATTATAAAAAGATGTCCCACTTGTTTTTTCTATAACCAAATTCCATTGCCAGCAGGAAGTAATCCTAAAGGTATACATAGAAATGAAATCTGGCAGATGGATGTATTCCATTTTACAGAATTTGGAAAATTAAGATATGTCCATCATACAATAGGTATGTTTTCAGGATTTCAATGGGAAACTGCTTTGAGTTCAGAAAAGGCGATTCTGTAATCACAAATTTGCTAGAAGTTATGGCCATCATGGGAATATCTGTACAAATTAAGACTGACAATGCTCTGGCATATGCCTCTAGTAAAATGAAACAATTTTGCTTATTATAATATAAAGCATATTACAGGAATACCACACAATAGGGCAAGCAGTCATAGAGAGATCAAATCAAACTCTAAAGAATATGCTAAATAAACAGAAATACCAAAGACCTCAGACTACATAATGCTTTATTAATTTTGTATTTTCTCAATGCTAACGAGAAAGGAAAAACAGCTGCTGAAAGGCATTAGACTATAGAAAAACAGCTGAGCTGAATCAGCCTGTCTACTTCAAAGATGTAATCCCCCCAGAGTGGAAACCAGGATACATGCTACATTGGGCAAGGGGTTTTCCTTTTGTTTCCAAAGATGAAGAAAAGCTATTGATACCATCAAACTAATAAATGCCCAATTTGAACCATAAAAATTTCATGAAAATAAGGATTGAGGGCTCATCCACCTATATTACAATTCTTTAAGTTATTAGTAAAAGACAACGGGTTGGGGCAGATTTTTGTTTTTGTCTTTACAGTAAACTAGAAATAACCATCTTGAAGAATTTAAAAGACTTTGAACAAGTAGACATCTAAACCAGAAGGGAGGCTATCTGGAAAAATTTGCAAGCAAAAGAATATCAGACTTATTGGTAGCAATATACTCTATAGGGTAAAATCTCATTGCTTAACCTCTATATATCTTTATTTGTAAGAGGTGTTGAAGTCTCAACTTAATTATAATTTAAAGCTTGCTTTAGAGTTGGAGTGTGGTTCTCTTCTCTAAACTCAAGCATACTTGTCAAAGAAAAATGTAAAATCTCTGTATCATATCAGAAGAACCACCTGATACGAGACAGAAGAATAACTAAAAATAAGGAACTATTCTGTTGTTACTATTCCTGTGCTAAATTAATATTTATATTAAAATCTATAAGATTATGTATATTTATTTAAACTTTTTGTTGTGATATTGATGTTCATATAGAGCACTAAGTGTAGAAAAAAGTTTTATTTAGCTTCCTGTACATTGTCTTGGGTTTTGGTTTCTTATCAGTTTTCTGCAGTGATACATGACAATGCCTAATTGTGAACTTGAAGTATCCAAAATGAAAATTGGGCTCCACAATAATGATTTCACATGGACTAGGCTGACAAATACCATCCAAAGATCAGATTTGGACTACAAAGTGCTCAGGACAATTTCGGGGTGGCTAACTGAGATGAAGCAGTTTTACAGACTACTCTAATCAGGACTAATAAGCTGTGCACTTTCCTGTTATGCAGAGACTGGACAGCAAATGATACAGCTACTTATTTGATAATTAACAAAACTTTTTTTTAAATATCCCCTGAAGATGCCTTCACCCCTGGACAGCAGAAAGTAAATTTAAGAACATGAAACCTACATTCCCAAGAGGGGGAGTGGGTGGGTTTTGGCTTTTAGTGGGTTGTGGATGATTGTCATTATTTAGGGTGATTGGTTAAAATTGTTATTGGTTATGGTTAGAAAAAGCTAAACAAGAGAGATTAAAATCAGGGTTCTTATTTTTTTATAAAGAAAGATAGCAAAAAGGGGATACAGATATAATAAATATAAGAGATTATTGAATTTACTTTTAAAAAGCAATAATTAGCTTTAAGTATTTTATACTGATTGAAATTTTTATATAGTATACAAATTATGTATATTGGTTTAAAGTTGAGATTAATTTTGTTACTGAACATATATCTCTATGCTTGTTCAAGGTATTATACAGTTCATTCAACAATGTAATACAAATTGGTAGTCCATGAAAGTTATTAATACCAACTAATTAGTATATAAAGAAATTCAAGTTAGTAGTTAGATATTAAGATAAAGTTGTAGTAAAATTAAATATTTTATCAAGATTAGATATATTTTAAATAAACAGTTCTTCATTAGATACTTCAGAGATGCATAGAATATGGTACTTAAGATATTTTAATAACATAGGTTTTTATTATTTTTATGACAATGGGACATCTGCTTATGGCAGTACCAATCTACTTCAGAGAAAATTATGGATATCAAAGAAATTCCTCCATATGGAGTTAACCTTTTTTATGGCAAAGTCAGCCACTGGGAAAGAAAACACTCTTGCCTTGACTGCTGACCATATGATGTTCAAAATGGACAAGCAGGAGACACAAACAAAAAAGAATTGTTGATTCTTGCCAAGATAAAGTAGGAAGGTCTTTGAGAAAACCCTGCTCACAGAGAAGTCTGTCAGACATGCTAGACCTGTAGGCCAAAGATGGATGCTTCAATGATACAGAAAAACCTTGGGTGACTGTCCAGGAAGCCACTTGTTTTATTTCTTGCATGTTTTGGAAGTTTCTTGCTTGCCCATGCTGTTTACTTAATTAATATTATTTCCTTCCTGGGTCTCTGAGGGAGTTGAAGATGAGCTAGTTATAGTTTTCTAGTAACAGTTTTAGAAAAGAAACTTGCTTAGAAGTTAAAGTGTATAAGTTTGAGAGACATAAAAATATAGTTTTTAGTTAATAATACAAATTAGGTAGAAAGTGAATTAGGTATAATCATTTGAACTCACCAAAACAGAATAAATAATGTAATATTTTCTTTGAATTTGTCAACTGTTAACAGATTAAATATTACTCATGTAATTATTGTTTGCATATATTACATATAATTTTTGTACATATATATTTTTTTCTTCTGTTATTTATAACCTTCTTTTTAATTTTGACACAAAAGGGGATATGTGGTGATATGTTATATATTTAATAAAACCAGTCTGGAATATCAGAGAACAGATCTACCCACAGTCAATCCAGGAGGGACAGAGAGTAGCTACTCACACCTTTAAACCCAGCCCAGGAAAAGACCAGAAATAGTGACCTACACCTTTAATCACATAAATCCTGAGACTAAGATCTTTTTGTGTTTCTATGAGTTCAAGACTAACTACCCAATAGTAATAGCTCACACCTTTAATCTTAACCTGGATGTGAAACAATTGAGCAAAGAATGTATTTAAGGCAGGCATAGATAGTCAGATTCATTCTGTAGAAGTGACAAGGAGTGAGGTTGAGGAAGCTGGGAAATAGCTGGGTGAGATTTGACTGTGATCTGTTTCCTCTCTCTGATATTCTAGCTTTTCCCTAATATATGGCTCTGAGTTTCATTTAATACAACCAGAATTCATGCAGGGTTTTGAGTGTCCCACACCTGGCTATATACTTTAGGACCTGGTAAAGAAAAAAGAGTATCAGAGTGTGTGGTTTCATGGAGACGGAGAATGGCTGGTGATCCTTGAGTTAACCATATAGAGAAAGCAAAGGAAATAGAATCTCCCATTTTAGCTAGTAGGCCCCTTCCAAGCAAGCAGACAGGAAATGTTGGTACTGATAAGAAAGAATGAGTGAGGGAAATACCCCTAAAGATTCAACTAAGTGGTGGGGTATGATGAGCTTGGTAAGATTGTCCCCCTACTCTGACAATAGAGAAACAAAAGGGAAGATAGGCCCCCAATTTTTGTCAGGACTGAAAAAGCGGCCCCAGGATTTAGAAGGAAAGAGATGGATCTCCCTGACACTATGATGACTACCCAAGGCTCCCTATTAGAAGTGGTGGTGATCTTGCCAAAGGAGCCCAGGGCTTGTCAGTCACTTATGGCTGGAGGGCATTCTAGGTTTGATATTCCATTGTTACTCCTAAGATGGGGCAGTCTATACTCTACTGTCCTTCCTGATGGCACCTTGGACATGGTCCAGGTGGGTTACGAGGGTTTTTACAGGCCCAGGACCGTGGCATTTCTGACCATATCTGTAACAAAGATGTACAGATTCTCTGGGTTTTAAAGGACAGGAAGTTTGGACTTCTGATTTTGTCCATTGAGAGGCTTTAGCCATCATCAGGCATTTTTGTTTATGGGCTTTTTAAAAAAAAATTTATTTCATGATATACCTTTAAGGCTTCTGCTTGTGGAATTAGGTTTTTTCCCTAAATATTTAAGTTTAGCCTTAATAACTGAGAAACTCTGGGAGAAGAAATAGGCCATAATACCAGGTTGGTATGTTGTAAGAGGGCCTCTATGAAGCAGTTGGGGAATTAAGACAGGTTCTCATGTTTTTCCTAATGACTTCTTAGACCTTTTTTATAACTTACTGCCTTAAGAGCAGCCCTGTGGAGACTGGATAGGGGATAAGTTATAAACTGATTTCTAACCCAAATTTCCCCTGGGATATTATAGTCCTATTCAGGGTCCTGATCAGGATCTGTTCTAGCCCCCATTGGATAGATATTAACTGTTTGATTCAACCACATGGGCCTTAGCCTAATCCCAGACTTGGCTGCACTTTTCTGGGAGAAGATTGTTGGCAAGAATCATATAAACATCATGAAAAGTGAGGTCATAGGATTGGGTAATTTATGTGGGATGTCATCAGTGTCCTTGAGATAGAACCGAAGATGTAGGAAAGAAAGTTGAATATTTTACAAAAATGATCCAAGGGCCAAAAGTAAGCTTTACAAAATTCTTGCAAAGATTAAATTCAGCTGTAAATACAATGGTACAAAATTCAGAAACAAGGCAATAATAATTAAATCTCTGGTTTGTAAAAATGCTAACTCACAATGCAAAGGGATAATTGGATCATACAAGGCAAGATCAGAACCCTTGGAAATATAAAATACAATTAATATGGATAATAATACAACTAAAACCTAACACATACAAAGTATATCATACATTTCTAGAATATTGGTAGATGGTAGGGTGTATAAATAACTTTAAAACTGTTTATCTGGGAAAGTGAAAATCTATCACCTGAATATTCTTTGCTAAGGGATAATACATAGTAACTTTAAATATCTATTTTTTAACTCTTTTAAGACCTGAAAAGGAAAACATATCACCTGAAAGTCAGAAGCACATGGGAGTAGTAGCTTTTCAAACTTGGGAGAGGACAGCAACACAGCTACCTGGACAATCACTTATGGTTGTTTGCACTGTTGGAGCATCCATCATTTTGGCTACAGGCCTATGGTATCTGACAGATCTTTTTACAAGCAGGGCATTTTTGGAGGGACTGTCTTATCTTGTCTAGGCAGGTTTTGTCAGTCTTTATTTGTCAGCTTGTTTATCTAGCTTGGACATCATGTGTGCACTATCAGCAATAGAGGTAAGGGCAGTTCTTTACCCAGCTGGCCATTTTTTGGCAAAAGGACAAACTCCAAAGGAGTATCCTTGATGCTCAACACTATCTTGGGAAAGAAACAGTGACACCAGGAGACATCACGTCTTTTACAGCTGAATTTTGAATAACAAATGTTAAATGCCATATATTTTGGGTCTATGAAATGGTTGAAGACTCTTGTCTATGGTATTTTAGCCTGTATCTGAGATGACTGTGACATGGCAACTTAAGTAATGTTGACTATAGTTTTTATCATCTTAAGGATTGAAACCTGTACTGTAAATTTAGGTTACCTATAAAGGGGTGTACAAACTCTGAACGATGACTTTTAGTATGACTATCAAACATTATCCAGAGGTATATATAACGTGAAAAAATGGTAACAGTATTTTAGACATGTATATATATGATATATATATATCATCTAAACAGAGGTATATAAAACATCTGTGCATATATTATAACTAGTGCAATCATATATTATGTCTAGTATAGTTAAATGGAGGTAGCAATTGTATAGTGGACATGATAATAATGTGTAAATATTTTAAACAGAGGTAGAAGCATATGTAAAATATAACAGTTGTAGATTTAATTTTACATAAAAGTTATAGATTTAATTTTACATAACAGTTATAGATTTAATTTTATATCAGTCTATAAGTTGTTTTGGATATATAAAACAATTTTAGATTTAACTTTGTACCAATGTACAAATTGTCTCAATCAAACATATAAAATGATTTTATATTTGTATCAATACAATATGCCAGTGCAAATTGTCTTTGGCTTAGCCCATATATTTGGCTAAAAATTGTTTATAGGTAGGTAGAACAATCTATATTTATTCATTTTATCTATTTTTTAAAAGAGATCTTTGAGGCTATATTATTGTTTCATCTTTAACCCAATTTTAACTTATAATTATTCTATGAGAATAATAATTATCTACAACTTAAGAGGACAAAACTTATGAGGAAAGGGGACGTAGTTTTTTAAAAGGTTACTTCTTGCTGACTTAAGGGTGATGGCATCTCTTTGGGATCTTGTAAGAGTTAAAACAATGGTTAGACTCTAATGGACTGACTATACACATCTATAACTATTCTCAAAGTACTGGGTAAACCTATCTGGAATTTTTATTATAAATGTGACATGAAGTATAATCATAGAAAACTATCTTGCAACCATTTTTGAATAGTCTATTTTCTAAAAGCAATTGAATCATTTATTGGTGTACACCAGGTTCTTTGTTTCTCTATTTTTGCCTTTGTCTGTCTGTCTGCCTGTCTCTTTTTCTCTTTCTCATATAAATGATTTTTTTTAAATTGGATTATTAAATTTACTTAGATCAAGAAATCAGCTGTTAATCTCAAAATGTTTTACATTGGTATAGATTTTGGTTTCTTGATACAAATTTAAGGTCAATTCTCTTAAGCTATATGTATTTTTCTACTCTTGTTTAAGATATGATATTTATGTAACTGATTTCAAATTATGATATATAATTAAAAAGTACATGTTAGTTAAATTTTTAAATATACAAAGATATAATTCAATTAGATAAATAATCTTCAAAGACTTCTAAGACCTACAAAATATGGCATTTAAAATGTCTTAAAAACTTAGACTTTTCTAGACAGTGAGACATTCTGCTCCTGACAATACCAATTTACTTTTAAAAAATAGACATCAATAATCTTCATATAAAAATTAGTTTCTTTATGACCTTGGTAAGCCACTACACATAAACCTGTTCTTACATTGACTGCTTGACAATATGCTGTTTAAACTAGACATGCAAGTTCCATAGGAATGTGACCTCTGAACTTTGACAAAACAAGCCAAGATGGTCATTCAGATTCCTGCTTTGCACAGAAAACTGTCAGACATTCTTCAAGACTCAAAAAAAAAAGCAACTGATAAATGGGCAAAACGTATTTCCTGCTTCACTAAAAAAACAAAAAACAAAAAAACAAAACAAAACAAACAAACAGAAAAAACCTCTGGGCCTACAGGCCCAAACTTTATAAAAAAAAAATTTAAATAACTGTCCAAACAGATAAGTGTTATCTCTATCATTTCTAGATTTGAAAAGTTACTTACACTTCCAGTTTACTTGAGTAAATATATCCCTCTGTGGTCTTTGATATAAAGATTAGATAGTTATAGATATAGTTTTTCTTAGTCATTTAAAGGATATATTAGATATAAAACTTTAAATCCATAAAAATAAGATAGATAATAAAATATTTTCTTTAAATTTATTAAATACAAATAAACTAGATATTATAACTATAATTCTTGCTTGGTGGCTATTTTGTTACATATAATTTTGCTATGTTAAAATTAAAACCTTCCTTTTTGATTAGACAGAAAGGGGGAGGTGATGTGGGAATGTCTTTCTGTATGCTGTGAATATCAATCTTTAAATAAAGGAGCTGTTTTGGGCCATGACAGGCACCATAAAAAAAAGTAAATAGGAGAATCAAAATAGATAAGAAAAATAAAGGCAGAGTCAGACACAAACAGAGCCAGCCACCCCCCCCCCCCCCAAAAAAAAACCACTTAAAAAACCCAAGTGAGCCACAGGCCATATGGCAGACAGATTAATAAAAATAAGTTAAGATTAAAAAAAAAAAAAAAAACAACTAACAAGGTACCTGAGTCATAGACCAAACTGCATAAGCTTAATATAAGTATCTAAATCATTTCCTGGGGCCTGATCAGCTGCAGGCGACTTTAAGGGTTCTGGGGCTACAGGTCTGTGGGTCTAGACCTCTGGCCGCTCAGGACCAAGAAAACCCTAATGTAACATGGGACAACCAGGGTAACTTTTTACCTTTGGGAAATACCCTGAGAGGGCTTTCATAAGGTCCTGTATCAAATCCAGTTAAGTCTTATCCTCCAATCCTGGAAGAACTGCTTTCCCAGAGCCATTAAATAAATTAAAGCCTATTCTAAAATGCTATATTGCTATAAATAATAAACTAGCTTAGAAAATAGAGCAAAAAATTACAGGAAAAAAATAATAAAGTGAAGGTTTTAGCAAACTTCTATAAATGAACAAAGACTGAAATTAAAAGTTCAAATAAATAATGCTTTCAGTGAAGGTCTGGTAGACACAGGGACATATGCAACAATAATTTCACTAAAACTTTGACATACAAATAAGCCCCTTCAGGAGGTAAATAATCAAGTTTTGGGAACTGGAATGTTATCTCATGTAAAAGAGAGTGCAAGCTGACTCAAATGTATAGGAACAGAAGGAAAGAAAAGGAAATTAAAGCCATATGTGGCTAATATTGTTATTAATTTATGTAGATGAGATTTATTACAACAATTAAATGCACAGATTAATATCCCTCCAATCTCAGAAATGAACCATAAACTAACAAATGTTTCTGGGAAAATATAAGATATGAGAAACAGTTATCAACCATTCAGGTTATATAAAAACAAGGCACAACAGCTACTGACTTTTCAAAGGTACCCAGAGTTCTACCTTTAATATAATTAACAAACAGGCCTATATGAGTTCATCAATAGCCTTTAAAATAAGAGAAATTGCAGGCCTTAGAGCAGTTGGTACAAGAGCAGTTAAATACTCAGCATATTGAAATATCAACTAGACCTTGTAATTCTCCTACATTTCTTATCAAAAAAGAAATCTGGAAAATGGAGAATGGTAACAAATCTAAAAGGAAATAAGGTGATATAGCCAGTGGGTTCTCTATAATGTAAAATTTCTATGCCTGCTCTGTTATTTAAAATTGGCCTATCATAGTAATTGACTTGAAAGACTGTTTCCTTACTATACTACTACAAGAACAGGATAAGGAAAAATATGCCTTTACAGTGCACACTTATATATTTATCATCAAATAAAGACATAAGTGGAAGGTTCTCCCACAGGGAGTATTAAATAGCCCTACTCCATGTCAATATTTTGTACAATAGTCATTAGAAGTCATACACAGGCAATTCCCACAATCATTATCCACTATATGGATGATATTTTATTAGCTGAATCAACTACAAATACATTTAAAAAATGTTTAAAGAAGTAAAAAGAAATAATAATAATAATAATGCTTAGAGATTACAAAAATGCTCCTGGAAAAAAAAATACAAAGAGGAGATTCCATTAAGAATTTAGGATATAAAATAGGTCTAAAAAATTAGACCTCAAAAGGTGAAAATTAGGAGAAATAGATTGCAAACTCTTAATGATGTCCAAAGACTTCTAGATGACCAATGTTTGGCCCACTATTAGGATAAAATTTTATAATCTGGATAATTTTTTCAAAACCTTAGATGGTAACAAGAACTTAAATAGTCCAAAAAAATTATCAGTTGAAGCTGGTAGAGAATTGGCTTTGATGGGAAAGAAATTACAGAATGTACATGTGGATTTTGTGGATCCAGGCCTTAACTACATTCTCATTATTTTACCCTCTATGCATTCTCCTACAGGAATTTTAATGTAAAGGAAAAATATTGGAGTGGATATTTCTACAACTTAAGCAGAAAAAGACATATGTGGGAAATTTTTCTGATTTGATTTAAAGAAAATTAAAACTTTGTCAATTGACAGAAATACACCCAGAAGAAATTGTTGTGCCTTCTTTAACTAATGAAGGAATTAACCAATTATGGGCAAAAGGAATCATGCAAAGAACTTGGGTAGAGATTAACAAAAGATACCCTCAAAGCAAATCAATTCAATTTATAAAGGGACTAACTGAATTCTTCCTCATGTTATATGCGGAACATCAATTCTGGAGCCCCTACATTTTGTACTGTTGCAAAAAATTAGGAAAGACAAGTTACAAATCAGAAAATTTAAGTAAAGTGACTTAATGCTTTTATAATTCTGACCAAAAATCAGAATTATATGATATTATAGTTGCAGTAATGAATTTGACAGAACCTCTTAACATAGTGACTAACTCTCAGTATTCAGAAAGAATTATTTTACACATTTTAACTGCTGATTTTATTTCTTGTGATTCAGAACTAACTTCATTATTTATTCTATTACAAGAAATAATCCAAAATAGGACTCATTGTTTATATATAACACACATCTGATTCTGTATGGGCCTCCTAGGTCCCTTTATATAAATTAATGATTAAATTAATAAATTATTAATAGGAAATATGCTAACACGACTCAGTGTTTCATGAAAAACATCACGTAAATAGCAAAGGTTTGAAAAAGAATTTCTGCATCACTTGGCAACTAGCCAAAAACTAGCCAAAGAAATTTTAAAAAGATATTCCACCTGTTCCTTCTTTAATAAAACTTCGTTACTTTCAGAAAATAACCCTAAAGGTATACATTGAAATGAAAATTGGCAGAAAGATGTGTTTCATTTTGTACAATTTAGAAAATTAAAGTATGTACATTATACATGTTTCCATTTTCATGAGAATTTTTTTTTAGTTCTGAAAAGGCTAATTCTGCAATCATACATTTGCTAGAAGTTATGGCCATCATGGAAATACCTGTACAAATTAAGAGTGACATATAGCATATGTCTCTAATAAAATGAAACAGTATTTTGCTTATTATAATATAAAGCATATTGCATATATACCACAGTTATAATGTAAACAGTTATAGAAAGATCAAATAGAACTCTAAAGAATATGCTAAATAAGCATAAAGGGGTAACAAATACCTCCAGAAATAGACTACATAATGCTTTATTAAATTAGAATTTTTAGGCTGGAGAGATGGCTCAGCTGTTAAAGGCTAGGCTCACCTTTAAAATATAAATTAGAATTTTCTAAATGCTGATAAGAAAGATACAGCAACTGCAGAAAGGCTTTGGACTATAAAAAAAAAAAAAATGAGCTAAATGTGCCAGTCTACTTGTCTACTTACTTCAAAGATGTGTTGACCTCAGAATCAAAACCAGGATATGTGCTATGGTGGGGAAGGGGTTTCACTTTTGTTTCTGTAGATGAAGAAAAATATGGATACAATAAAAATTAATACAGATTCAATATAACAGAAGCAACTTCTTGAAAAGGAGAAATGATGGCTCATTCACCACTGTGACAATTTTCTAAGTTATAAGAAAAACTCGCCAAACAAGGGTCAGAGCAAGGTTTTGTTTTTGTCTTTACAAGAAAATGAAAATATTCATCTTCAAGAAGTCAAAAAATGTTGAACATCTAGACATCTAAAGCAGAAGGAAGGGTTGTCTAGAGAAAAGAAATAAATATTAGATCTATTGGTACCAATATACTCTACAGGGTAACATCTCACTGTCTAACATTTGTATCTCTTTATTTCTAAGAAAAATTGAAGTCCAAGTTAAATTATAAATTAAAGCTAGCTTTAGAATGGAAGTTTGACTCTCTCCTTTAAATACAAGCATGCTTGTTAAAAAAAATGCAAAAGCTCTGTATCATACCAAAAGAACCACCTGATATGGGACAGAATAATGACTAATCAATTGCTACCAATCCCATGATATATAAAGTTTATATCAAAATTTATAAGAATAATATATATGTTTTAAACAGTTTGATGTGATAATAATGTTCATATAGAGTACTAGTTAACTGTAGAAGAGTCTTATCTAGCTTCCTGTGCATTGTTTAGAGTTTGAGTCTCTTATCAGCTTTGTGCAGTGAATTATGACAATGCATAATGGCAACCTGTGAAATCTCCAAAAGGAAGATGGGGTTCCAGAACAATTGCACATTGACTATGATAACACCACTGGCTTGACAAGTGTCCATCAGAGATTTACTTGGAATACAAATTGCTCAGGACAATTTCAAGTTGGCTATGTAAGATGCACCAACCTCACAGACTATTTTAACCAGGACTTTAGACAAGCCCTGCATTTTCCCATTATGCAGAGACTGGAAAACAAATGATACAGGTACTTATACTTATTTCAGGACATGGTAATTAACAAAAAATAAATCATTTTAGGATTCCATAAAGATTCCATTGCCCCAGACATCAGGAAGCATATTAAAGAGTAGGATGCCCACATTCCCAAGAGGTTAGATGGGTAGTTTTTGGTCTTGCAGTGGGTTATGCATGATTGTCAGTATTTAGGGTGATTAGTTATAAATTGTTATTCTTATGGTTAGGAAAAACCTGGACTAGAGATATTAGATTCATGGTTCCTTTTTTCTGAGATGCACTCTTTTTTTATTTAAAAAGTTTTTGCCATATATACCACAGCTTCCCATCCCTTTCCTTTTCCTAGTCACTCCCAGTTCTCCCTCAGCCTCCCTCAGCCCCTCTCCCAATCCCATTCCCCAAGAAGGGCAAGGAGTACTAAGGTATTTCAGTTAAGTCTGGCATATCCAGTTGAGGTAGTTTCAAGTCTCTCATCCTAGTACTAAGGCTAGTTCCACTGTAGGGAATGGGCTCCAAACTATCAGTTCATGTACCAGAAACATCATTTGATCCTACTGCAAGAGGCTCCACAAACTGCCCACACCATTTGACAGTCTTCTACCTTTGGAACATTTAGTTCCTTTCCCTCAAGTTTCCTCAGAAGTTGTTTCTGATTCAGTAAGCTCCCAATAATTCTGGTCAGCCATCTCTGTGGGTCTGCTCTTCATGAACCTGATCCCTTTGCTCATATGCTTCTCTCTCTCTCTCTCTCTCTCTCTCTCTCTCTCTCTCTCTCTCTCTCTCTCTCTCTCTCTGTGTGTGTGTGTGTGTGTGTGTGTGTGTGTCCAGCTAGACTTGAAGCTATATTTGGTGCTTAGCTTTGGATCTCTGCTTCCACCTCTATCCATTGTTGGATGAAGCTTCTATAATGACAATTAAAGTGGTCATTTATTTTATGATGGAGAAATTTTGTTTAGGACCCCCTCCATTGTTGGTTGGGTCCTAGCATGGGACATCTTGTGGGTTTTTGGAAATTTCCTTAGCACCAGGTTCCTTTCTAGACCCATAGTGGCTCCTTCCATCAATATATCATTTATTTGTTCTCCCTGTCTGTTGCTCCTCTCATTCAACCATCTCCTCTCATGATCTGTTCCCACCTCTCCTTGCTCACTCCCCATTATGATCTCAGTTTATTCAAGAGATCTCTATTTTCTCTTCCCTTGGCAATCCCTGGATGCCTCTCTTAAGTGCCTTCTGATCCCAAACTGTCCATGACTTGTGACTTGCAGCCTGGATATTCTTTGTTTTATGTCTAAAATCTAATTATGAGTGACTACATCCCATGCGTATCTTTCTGGGTCTGTGTTACCTCACTCAGAAGGTTTTCAAATCTATCCATTTGCCTGCAAATTTTAGAATGTCTTTTTTTAACTACTGAGTAGTATAGTACTCCATTGTGTAGATGTATCACAGTTTGTTAATCCATTCTTAAGATAAGGGGCATCTAGGTTTTTCTATGGTCTAGGAATTATGAATAATGTGACTATAAACCTAGTTGAGCTAATGCCCTTGTTGTAAAAATGTGCATCCTTTGGATGCATATATATACAGTGATATTGCTGGATTATTGGGGAGATTGATTCCCAGTTTTCTGAGGAACTCGTCATACTGCTTTCCAAAGTGGCTGTGCAAGTTTACATTTCCACTAACAATGGAGGAGTGTTCCCCTTGTTCCACATCTCTCCCAGCACAGGCTGTCATCATTGTTTTTGAACTTAGCCATTCTGACAGTGTATGATGTTTGATTTGCATTTCTCTGGTGGCTAAGGATGTTGAGCAATTCCTTAAGTGTCTTTCACCCATTTGTGATTCCTCTGTTAAGAATTACCTTTTTAGCTCTGAACCCCATTTTTAATTGGATTATTTAGATTGTTGGTCTCTAGTTTCTTGAGTTCCATATATATCTTAAAGATTCATCCTCTTCAGATGAAGGGTTAGTGAAGATCTTTTCCCATTTGTAGACTGGCATTTTGTCTTATTGACCATGACCTTTGCCTTACAAAAGCTTCTCAATTCCAAGAGATCCAATTTATTAATTGTTGTTCTTAGTATCTGTGCTACTTGTGTTATATTTAGGAAGTGGTCACCAGTGCCAGTATGTTCAAGGTATTTCCCACTTTCTTTTCTATTAAGTTTAGCATAGCTGGGTTTATGTTGAGGTTTTTGATCCACTTGGATTTGAGTTTGTGCATTCTTCTACATACTACCATCTAGATATGAAAGCACAATTTATTGAAGATACTATCCTTTTCCATTGTATATTTTTGGTCTCTTTGTCAGTAATCAAGTATTCATAGGTCTGTGATTTAAGGTCAAGGTCTTTGATTCAATTCTGTTGATCTAAAAGTCTGTTTCTAAGCTAATACCTGGTTTTTATTACTATAGCTCTATAGTAGAGCTTGAAGTCAGAGATGATGATGCCCCTGAAGTTCTACTATTGAACAGAATTGTTTTGACAATCCTGTGTTTCTTGTAATTTTATATGAAGTTGAGTGTTGTTCTATCAAGTTCTGTAAAAAATTGCATTGGGATTTTAATGAAGATTGCATTGAACCTGTAGACTGCTTCTGGTAAGATTACCATTGTTACTATGTTTATCCTATCTATCCAGGAGCATAGGAGATCTTTCCACTTTCTCATATCTTCATCAATTTCCTTTTTCAGTGACTTAAAGTATTTCTCAGAAAGGTCTTCCACTTTTTTAGTTAGAGTTACCCTAAGATATTTATTTAATGCTATTTGCAGATATTATAAAGGGTGATGTTTTCCAGATTTTTTCAGCTCTTTTTTTTTATTTGTGTACAGGAGAGCTATTGACTTTTTTTTTTTTAGTTAATTTTGTACCCTGCTATATTGCTGAAGGTGTTTATCAGCTTTAGGAGTTCCCTGGTAGAATTAGGGGGGTCACTTATATATACAATTATATCATCTCTATATAAAGATAGTTTGACCTTTTCATTTACAGTGTACAGCCCCTCAATCTTCTTTTGTTCTCATTGCTTGAGATAAAATGTTGAGAACTACATTGAACAGAAAAGAGAACGGAGGACAATCGTGTCTTGTTCCTGATTTTAGTGGGATTGCTTTATGTTTTTCTCCACTTAATTTGATACTAGTTGTTTATGGTGATATATGTGAGAGATTGTGTTGTTTCATTGTAAATAATTATCCCACCCACTGGCTTAATAAAAAGCGCTGATTGGCCAAAGGCAGACAGGAAGTGTGGGTGGGGCTACCAGATGAAGGGGACTCTAGGAACAGGAAGAAACAGAGCAGAATGCCAGAGAGAAGCCGGAAGAAGCAGAGGACAACTATGCTGCTATAAGAAAAGGTACTGGCCCCCATGGCTGAACAGGATAAGAGTCATGGGTTAGATTAAGGGGTAAAGAGTTAGCAAGTTGTATGTCTGGGCCTTAGGCTGATCAGCCTAAGACTATTGTAAGCATCTGTGTGTCTCTGTGGGTCTGCAGGCCTAAACCTGGAGGCTAGGGCCAGAAACCTCCTACTACAGATATGTTTCATATTTAATAAAAACCAGTCTGGAATATCAGAGAAGAGATCTACCCCACAGTCAATCCATGAGAGTCAGAGAGTGGTAACTTATACCTTTTACCCCAGCACAGGGAAAGACTGGGAATGGTGACCTATGCTTTTAATCCCAGCAGATCTGAGTTTGAGATCAGTTTGGTTTACAGAGGGAGTTCCAGGCTCCCAGACAAACGGAGGTAGTGCCAGGCCTTTAATCCCATAACTCCAGAGGAAGAGGAGATCTTTCTGTGTTTCTATGAGTTCAAAGCTAGCTACCAAATAATGGTAGCCCACGCCTTTAATCTTAACCTGGATGTGAAACAACTGGAAAAAGGGGGTATTTAAGGCACACATAGAAAGACAGACTAATGCAATAGAAGCCACAAGAACTGAAGCTGAGGAAGCTGGAAGACAACTGGGTGATATTTGAATGTGGTATTTACTCTCTTTGACATTCCAGCATTTCCCTGATATCTGGCTCTGAGTTTCCTTTAACACAACCAGAATTCGCGCAATATTTGGCATTCAACTTTGGGGCATGAATTTCATACACACACATACACACACAAACACATAAAGCTGCTTGCCAGCCAGAGCAACACATGACCAGAGAAGTAATTATAGGCTAGGTAGGCTTTCTCTTCTGAGTTAACCTCCAGTCCTAGTCAGACAAGCCACACATATTTCTGTTTCACTTTCATCTGGGTAAGTTCTTCAGTCAGTGGCCTCTTTCTCCTGGTGTGTTGTGAGTTGTCTCTTTCTCTTTCTGGACCTCTCCTCGGGCTGCTATCACACTAGGTAGCTGCCCCACTTTACAATCATTTGAATCATCACTGACAACTAGATTGGTGAGTAAATCAGATTTTTTTTTTGTAATAAAAGGGAATTTGTTTAAGGCAATGGAGGGTATTTGGTCTTTCTGTAATCTTTCTCTAGATGATTTGATATTGGAACCAGTAAAGGAAAAGATAAAAAGTAGATAGAATTATCACAATGGTTGTCATACTGTTTATTGTGAATATTCTTTGTTTGATTTCTGTTTTACCATTTAAAAAGTCAATTAATGTAAATGCCAAGAAAAGAAATCTTAGAAAAGCCTGTTAAGAGAGAACACAAAGATATTCAAACCCAAACAGAGGAATATAAGGAACCAATTTCAGCAAAGTCATCTACAATTACGCAAAAGCAGCCAACATTAATATATTCAGAAACCTTTAAAAATTGCACAATGATAAAGGTAATACAGAAGCTAGTTGGGCTCCGGTACCAATGTTAGAATTAAGGAGAATAAAAGAAGGAATTGTGACATATGGTATGCACTCACCATGCAAAACAAATGTGAAATAGCTGGTCATCATGTAACCGGACCACCCCTAAACATTGGTTAGATATGGTTACTGCTGTTTAAGAGGCTGGACCACTTTTACAGTGGAAATCATGGTGGAAGGAGGAGGCTAAAACAATAGAACAAAAAAGCACAGCCAGAGGCATAGAAGTCTCCCAAAACCAACTTCTTGGGGTAGGGGGTCATGCTGATATTGAAAGGCAGTCTTTATATAATGAACACACTCTGACTTTATACTGCATGGCAGCATTAGATGCCTGGGATTGTATTGAAGAAATAGGAAAGAAAACTGAATCAAAAGAGAAATTGCAGGCCTTAGAGCAACTGGTACAGGAGCAGTTAAGTGCTCAGTATATAGAAGAATAACCAGCCCTTGGAATTCTCCTGGATTTCTTATTAAAAAGAAATCTGGAAAATGGAGAATGATAACAAACCTAAGGACAATAAACAAGGTGATCCAGCCAATAGGCTCTCTACAGTCTGGGATTCCTTTGCCTTCTATGTTACCTAAAGAATGACCTATTATAGTTATTGATTTAGAAGACTGTTTCTTTACAATAGCTTAACAAGAATAAGACAAAGAAGAAATCACCTTTACAGTGCCCACTTATAATAATTCTCGGCCTGGAAAGAGATGTCAGTGGAGGATACTCCTTCAAGGAATGCTGAGTAGCCCCACTCTGTGCCAGTACTTTGTACAAAAGCCAGTAGAAAAAAATGTATAACAAATTCCTACAGTCTATAATTTATCATTACATAGATGACATCTTGTTGGCTGATTCAAATATTGATACCTTAGAAAAAATGTTTGAAGAAGTTAAAAAAAAAATCCCTGCTTGGGGGTTACAAATTGCACTGAAAAAATACAAAAAGGGTAAATCAATTCATTATTTAGGTTACAAAATAGACCAACAAAAAATTAGACCCCCAAAAGGTAAAAATCAGGAGAGATGAATTGAAGACACTTAATGATTTTCAAAGACTACTAGGAGACATTGCCAATTTATGACCTATTATTGGAATTAAAGATGATAAACTGGATAATTTTCTTAAAAACTTAAATGGTAACAAGGACTTGAATAGTCCAAGAGAATTGTCACCTGAAGCTGAGAAAGAATTGGCTTTGGTGGAAAAGAAATTACAGGATGCACATGTGAATTGTGTTGATCAAGACCTTAATGGCATTCTAGTTATCTTGCCCTCTAAGCATTCTCCTACAGGAATTTTAATGCAAAAGGAAAATGTTATATTGGAATGGATACTTCTACCTCATAAGAAATTAAAGACATATGTGAAAAAGATTTATGAATTGATTTTTAAAGGAAAACTAAGTCTTTGTCAATTGACAGGAATGGACCCAGCAGAAATTTTTGTACCTTTAATCAATTAAGAAATTGACCAATTATGGGCAGAAAATGAACCTTGGCAAAGAGCCTGCAGTATGTTTATGGGAGATATTAACAACACATGAACTCAAAGCAAAAGAATTAAATTTCTAAAGAAAACTAATTTTACAATTCCTCGTGTTCTATGAGATAAACCAATTTCTGAGCCCCTACATTTTATACTGATGGAAACAAATAAGGAAAGCAGGACACAAATCAGAAAATATAAGTAAAGTAGCCATAGCCCTTATAATTCTATTCAAAAGTCAGAATTACATGCTACCATGATGGCATTATGAATTTTACCAAACCGCTTAACATAGTCACTGACTCTAGTGTGCAGAAAGAGTTGTTCTACACATTGAAACTGCTAATTTTATTAATGATCAGTCAGAATTAACTTCATTATTTATTCTGTTACAAGAAGTAATCAGGACTAAAAAATCATCATTTCTATATAATACACATTTGATCCCACACATGTCTGCCAGGTCCTTTAGCACAATATAATGATGAAATTTATAAATTCTTAATAGGAAATGTGCTAGAAGCCTCAGAGTTTCATAAAAAGCATTATGTCAATAGCAAGGGATTAAAAAAGTTTTCTGTATCGCTTGGCAACAAGCCAGAGAAATTGTAAAAAGATGTCCCACCAATTCCTTCTATAATCAAACTCCATTGCCAGCAGGAAGTAATCCTAAAGGCATACATAGAAATGAAATCTGTCAGATAGATGTATTTCATTTTATAGAGGGAAAATTAAGATATGTCCATCATACAATAGATACGTTTTCAGGATTTCAATGGGCAACTGCTTTGAGTTCAGAAAAGGCTGATTCTGTAATCACACATTTACTAGAAGTTATGGCCATCGTGGGAATACCTGTACAAATTAAGACTGACCATGCTCTATCATATGTCTCTAGTAAAATAAAACAACTTTTTGCTTATTAAAATATAAAGCATATTACAGGAATACCACACAAACCTACAGGGCAAGCAGTCATAGAGAGATCAAATCAAACTCTAAAGGATATGCTAAATAAACAGAAAGGAATAACAAAGACCTCTAGAAATAGACTACATAATGCTTTATTAATTTTGTATTTTCTCAGTGCTAATGAGAAAGGAACAATAGCTGCTGAAAGGCACTAGACTATTTAAAAAAAAAAAAAAAACAAAAAACAGCTGAGCTAAATCAGCCTGTCTACTTCAAAGATGTACTGACCTCTGAATGGAAGCCAGGATGTGTGCTATATTGGGGAAGGGGTTTTGCTTTTGTTTCCACAGGTGAAGAAATGTTATGGATACCATCAAAGCTAATAAAAACTCAATTTGAATCAGAGAAACTCCCTGAAAATAAGAACTGATGGCTCATCCACCCATACTACAATTCTTTAAGTTGTAAGTAAAAAACAAAGGATTGGGGCAGGTTTTTGTTTTTATCTTTACAGAAAACTGGAAATACCCATCTTCAAGAAGTGAAAAGACCTTGGCCATCTAGACATCTAAACCATAAGAAAGGCTATCCAGAAAAATTTACAAGCAAAAGAATATCAGACCTACTGGTACCAGTATACTCTATAGGGTAAAATCTCGTTGCTTAGCCCCTATATATCTTTATTTGTAAGTTGAAGTCCCAGTTTAATTATAATTTAAATCTGGCTTTAGAGTTGGAGTGTGGCTTTCTTCTTCTCCAAACTCAAGCATACTTGCTAAAGGAAAATGCAAAATTTCTGTATCATATCAGATGAGCCACCTGCTATGGAACAGAATAACTAAAAATAAGGGACTATTCTATTGTTTCTAATTCTATGCTGAATAAATAGTTATATATTTAGCTTCCTATACATTGTGTTGGGTTTTAGTCTTTTATCAGTTTTCTGCAGTGATCTATGACAATGCCTAATTGTGAACTTGAAGTATCCAACAGAAAGATGGGGCCCCACAATGATGACTTCACAGACTATGACAAAGCTGCTAGGCTGACAAATACCAACCAAAGATCGGATTTGAACTACAAAGTGCCAATACAATTTCAAGGTGGCTAGCTGAGGTGAACCAGCTTCACAGACTTCCATAGCCAGGATTTGAGACAAGCTGTGTACTTTCCTATTATGCAGAGACTGGACAACAAATGATACAGCTATTTCAGGACTCTTGGTGAATCAGCTCAATTTTATTCCAGAGTATAATAAATATATAGGATTGAGGAGCTTGGAGACAAACTAATTTGCATTAAGTGGCAAACTCCTATCACAAGGCAGTGGGGTAAGGTCCTATAGCAGAATCCCTAGCATAAGTCTTCTCAACAGGGATCTGTGTCAAGGGTCAAGCTAAAGATGAATCAGACATATGGTTTTAAAAACAGCTTTAAGACAGACTCAGGGACATTATTTAGATAAGGACAGGTATAGAGAAGGAAGCTCTGCTGTATAGAGGGAGCTCCATTTTGCCAACCTTATTAAGAGAAGCTGTTAGACCATGGAGAGGTTACAACTTCTGACCAGCCAGCAATGTCTTCTATCAGAGTCCCAAACTCATCTAAAATAACAAACTATTGTTATTGCTCTTGGTTGCTGGCCATAATTAAAAAGACAAGACCCTATTGTTAAAGATTTTGATCACATTGAATGCACACAGATAAATCAGTCTTAAGCTAACCAAAAAAACTCCCTCCTTGCTGGTTAGCTTTTATCAAGACAGAAGGTGCTATTTAAGATTCTGGGAAGAGAAACATCAATATTCCTATCTAGTAGTGGGCACTGTACACTACAGTAGTGATCTCTTTGTCAAGATGTGACAACTAGTTCAGTAGTGGCATGATGTCTATGGGAATAATCATGGCTTTCTGACCAGATATAGGCCTGCTCCACAGGAGACATATTATGCCACTTACCATGAACCCAGTCAAAACTACATAAGCTTGAGTCCCTATGAGGGAATCTACTCTGGTCATTTTGCTAAATGGCCATGCTGTCAAACTACAATAGAAATATTTATGTTTATATCCATATATTTGTGCTATTCTAAATGTTGGTTAGATAAGATTATTTTTTGCAGTGGATAGTGGTTAATTCAGAGTAATAATTGAAAAGTTTATGCACCCTGATAAGATTTTCTGCCAACACAGAAATACAAATCAGACCAAATTAGAAAAAGCTCCAGATTAATGTGTAAATCACTCTTCAGTAATTTTCCAGCGCCCCAGAAAGGAGGCAGGGAAGGAAGATTTGAAAAACTATCTGCCTGTTTTCTGGGATGCTCAAGACCCTGTGAGAGCAGTCTTGAGCATCACTAGGTGAGAAGCCATGTTTGGCAAGGCTTTCTGAGGGGCAGGGTCTGGAGAGAGAGGTGGGACTTTTACCCAAACTATAATTGGTCAAAAGTGTTGAGTATAAACAACACAGAGTGCTTACCTGTGGATAGATCATCTATATCAACCTCCTACCATCCAAAGCTCAGAGAACTTAATGGAAAAGACAGGCAGAAATATTGTTTAAGTGTTGACAGATGTGGAAGAGAGCTTTAAAATGCTGAGTTCTGGACATCATACTGCTCTTGCATGCATCAATTCATGGCAGGTGTTGTTTTCTGCACAAGACCAAGCTATTCAAAATTCTAGCATGAATGGGAGAATGCTTTCTGAGGTCTTACCCATATTGGAAAAGTTAATTAGGGACTGTTGAAGGCTGATGAAGGAGAGTTACTTGGGAGAGGGGAGAGGTCATGACTGGTAAGTTTTTCATGTCCCAGTAAATTGCCACATACCCTTAGGAATATGAGTAGTATTAGCTATACATGACATTTTAACAATAACAAGGGCATAAAATTTGGAGGGAGATGGGTTGAAGGCAGTAGAAGAATTGGAGAAGTTTCTTGTGGGTAGGTATGGTCAATATATATTACTCCACAATGTATAAAACATTTAAAGAATAAAATGCTACTAAAAATAGTGATACCATTAAAAGATTCAGAGACATTGAATCTCATTTGTTGACAGTAAGAATACAAAATGATACAGTTAATCTGGAAAACACATTCATATTTAAGAGAGAACTCAGCAGTTTCTCTCCTAGACGATAACTCTGGAAGTATATTTACATTTTCACAAAGAACTACACTTAAATGCTCAACTTTATAATTGTTCCATTGTGAACTCATATGTCCTCCATTAGATGAAGGGGTAAATAAACTATGTTACATTCCTATTATGAAGTTGTATATACATTTAACTCCAAAGTATGATTTATACAATTTACCATGCTCTGTAACTTCAGAATATTACAAAATTGGCTAAGTTATATAACACGTAACATTTACTGGGGAGAGGAAACTCTTTAGACAGTCCTGCCTGAAAGTTGAGCAGGGTGCTCCAGAGATGTCACTCAGGTCCTGGGTGGCTTTGCAATGATGTAGCTATTGGGTCACCAGTGTGCATGTAAGCAACTACGATAAAGTCTTGATTCACTAAGCTAGATTCATGTGATACATTTCCTTGGTCCTATGGCAAATAGACATTTGTTCATATCTCTTCAGGAAAAGCCACATAGCAATATAGGATATACTAGTGTTGCATGACAAAAGTTTTCCTGAGGAAAGGCAGCATACAATGTCTACTCACCTTAGATAAGGAACCCATAATGGACTAAAATATGAATAACACCAGTCTACCTTGGTGAACTAATGATTTTTATTGAAGTTACTTACAGGAATATGGGTAAGGAGTTACAGGTTACAGGAAAAAAAAATAACCTTAGAACTGTATCACCACCCCGGTATGGGTGACAGCTCATAAAGCATATCATATACCCTGCAAGCAGCTTGACAGATTGGAAAATATACTTTCTAAGTGACACTGATCTAAACTTCTAGGCAGCTTGGCTGGTTTCTGCTTCTTCTAGTCAACTGGTCTAGTCTTAGAGCCTTCTTTGCAACTTGGCTTATCTGAATCTTTTTTTGCAGTGTTTATTGCCTACTCTGGCAGGAAGGGACCTATGAATCTGGTCACAGGAACTTTGTGAAGTTATTTTGAGTTGTTTGTCCATGCTGTTAAGGGGCTTTCCTTCAGAACAGACTATGTCAGTCTCAGTAAAAACTGTTACACAACACTCCATTTCTTCCTCCAGCATTTAAATTCTTTCCACCCCTCTTCTGCAATGATCCCTGAGCCTTGGAGGGAGTGACTACAAATGTCCACCTATGGCTAAGAAATAGATCACCATACCACAGTAAATCACTTGATCTCAGGAGTTTCACCAGTAGTTATGAGTTGAAGCTAATAACAATAGTGATGTATGAGCATGAGCACACATGTTTCAAAGGCAATTTGATAGGAACATCATATCCATCTAAAAAAAAAAAAAAAAAATCTGGCTTACAGTACCACAGTACCAAGCTTGAACTCCATCTTGTAGAGTAGGCCCTAAATTCAACTAGAAAGCTACTGGTCTTACCCATGATAGCAACGTCATATTGTACAAGCAGAAATGTACTACCTGAAATGTTGGTAGTTTAGAAAATAGCCAAGCAGAAATATTAGTGACAGTTCTTCACTAGCAGCCTTCATGACCCCTCTTAGCACTACAAAAGTCAGCCAACAGGGTGGAAGTTTCCAGTTCAGTCCCAGCTTAATTTTCTATGGCCTACAGTCAAAGTATGTACATATGGTGTTTTCAGTAATAGGGTCTTACCATCTAGTTCTCGTATGCAACCAACAGTAGTATCAATAGCCTTTATGATTTGAGGGGGCCCGGGAGCTACCCAGAGCAATAAATCACAAGGAATTAGCCCATCCCTGCTATTGGGCTTTTATAGGATTTATGGGAAATTTAAGGATGAATAGCCATATGACCTCCAGGAGTGTTCTTTTCCACTCATGTCAGATGCTTTTCTATTAAACCACTTAGCTATTGGTTCAATTATTAGGGGATGCTTGGTGACTTTAAAGGACATTAGTCCTAGGTCAGCCTGCATAGTATTAGTGATGGGGCTCACATACATCATGCCTTGCTGCTTTAAGTAAGTACACTACCTCTCTAGAGTTTGCTTCTGTGTCACACCAGAAAGGAGTTAGGCCACAAGTTCTTTAATCCAACGCTTTATTGTTTAAGCTGATTCACAGGCACTGATGTAGAATTGGTTGCAATGCTTTACATACCTTTCACATTTGTCATTCTAGGGCTGTGCACTAAGCTTCTGGTCCTTTCGTTGATTGAGACCAAACCCTATTGGATCAGTTTGCTTGGGTTGCTTTTGCCATAGCCACCAGCTACAGCTTCTAAACTCCTAGTGACTTCTAACAGGACAGGACACTGAGGTTATGAGGCACACAGATGTTTAACCTGCCCTACAAGGATCTTAAGCTGCTGAAAAGCCTTGGGAACCATTCTGCCTCAACCACATATAGCACTGTTTGTCAAGTTATACAGAGGAAGGACAGCATAGGCAAGATGGAGTATAAAAATCTGACTAAGAGTTTCCCAAATGCCTGTAGCTCCTTTACATTTATAGACACAGGCTGCTGTAGGATTTTGTTAATGATATTGTTATGTATCATAATCATACACACCTGACCATAACACCACAAGAATTTTATAACTGCCTTTGCACCTTGTGTAGACTGACCTCCCATCCTTGCACCTTGTGTAGACTGACCTCCCATCCTTGTTCCTTTATGTGCCTCAATATGTCTCTTAAATTGCTTTCCAAATCTAGAAAGCACTCATTCAAAAGTTAGAACTAGTCATATAAAACTTTTTCCAAACAATGGGCAAGGCAAGGCAACATCCCAAAACACTACACAAAACAGAGTTGGTTCTTTGACTAAATAAACAATAGTTACAAACTCATACACAAACTAGAAAGAAACACGTTTACAATTTAGAGATGGCAGCAGGCACTTCCTGGGAACTCACATGCCATTCTACCAGGAAAACAGGTGGCTAACTCCGGATATTCACCTTTTCCTCAGATCCTCCAAATTCCAAAGTCTCATTCTTACCTCTGCAGCAGACATCTGGTGAGGCCCCTCCGCCTCCAACCTCCATCCCCAGCAGACTACACAGCTCTTTCCTTCTTAACTTCCTTCCTCCTAATCCTTGATCTATCCTAGCCTACAACTCCAGCAGACGTTCACTGGGAACCCACAGGCCACTGAGACGAGGGGAGCAACTAAGCAAAGCACGGTTCCTCACCTCTCTCTTTCTTACTCCAAGTCCAGTTCCTCAGGTCTCGTGCTCAGCTCTGTCGAGGACACTATGCTGTGGACTCTCCTTACTCTCTGTGCCCATTTTCAGGGGACTAGTAGATCTTGGTGGAACTTCCTGTTTTCCTCCCTCTGGTGGACCCCATCAACACCCTCTGCACCCATCCCCATTTCTAAATCTAAGGTTCCAATATCCAGAACCATATATTACCCGGAAGCCCCAATAGTCACATCTATCAGGACCCCAAAAGATTTTCCTACAAGCAACACAGCTACCGCACTTTCCCAAGAATGAGAGAAGAAATGAACCAAGTAACAAAACACCCACCCAGCAAAACCAGATGCTAGCACTTACAATCTTCAAATCTCAGATTTCTGGACGACAGCAGCAAACACAGCTAAGAACAAGAAGAAAGAACAATCTATCTCTACCAGAGCTCAACAACCCTACCACAGAAGTTCCTGAGGTTTCCAAAATAAATGAAGCTTAAGACAGACCTTAAAATGGCCTGCGTGAGTATGATGGATGTTCTTAAAGAGGAAATGAGCAAATCCCTGTAAGAAATCTACGAAAACACAAACAGTAGGGAAAAAATGAATAAAACTGTTTAAAATCTAAAAGTGAAAGTAAAATAAATAAATAAACCCAAATTGAGAGGAATCTAGAAATAAAAAAACTAAGAACTTGGATGGGACCCATGAAGGAAAGGTTCACCAACAGAACACAAAAAAATGGAAGAGAGAATCTCAGGCACCGAGGACGTCATGAAGGAAATGGATACATCAGTCAAATTAAACGTTAATTCCAAAAAAGTAAAAAACCATCTAGGAAATCTGGGGCATTGTGAAAAGAACAAACCTAAAAATAGTATGAATAGGGGAAGGAGAGGAAACTCAGGTCAAAAGCACAGATAATATTATAAAAATTAATCATTGAAGAAAAATTTCTTACTCTAAAGAAAGAGAAGCCAATCAAGGTAGAAGATGCACACAGAACATAAAATATATTAGGCCAAAAAGAAATCCTAAACGACACATAATAGCCAACACAAAAATATACCAAAGAGGAACAGCAAAAAGAATATAAAAAAGTTGCAAAGGAAAAAGACCAAGTAACAGATAAACAAAGACCTATTAAAATTACACCAGACTTCCCAATGGAGACTTAAAACCAGGAGTTCCTAAAGAGATATCTTGCAAATTCAGAGACCACATATTCCAGCCCAGACTACTTTACCCAACAAAACATTCAATCACCTAAATGGATAAAATAAGACAAGATTAAAAAAAAAAAAAAAACAACAAAAAAAAAAACTTAGGCAATATCTATCTACTAATCCAGTCCTACAAAAGTATAAGAAGGAAAATTCCAACCTAAAGAGGTTGACAACACCCAAGAAATCATAAAGAATAAATAATTCCAGGCCAACAAAATTAAGAGAGAAAACAACAGCTACAAAATAACAAGGATCAATAATCAATCTCTCAGTATCAATGGTCTCAATTTTCCAATAAAAAGACAGAGGCTAACAGAATAAGTGGAAAAACAGGATCCATCTTTCTGCTACATCCAAGAAACATATCACGCCATCAGAGATGGACATTCCATCAGGTTAAAGGCTTGAAAAAAAAATTTCAAGCAAATAGACTTAAGGAAAAAAAATGGTGTAGCCATTTTAATATCTGACAAAATAGACTTCAAACCAAAACTAATTGGAAGAGTCATTAAAAGACTCTACATATTCACCAAAGAAAAAACCCACCAAGAAGACATTGTACTTTTTAACCTCTGTGCGCAAAACAAAAATATACTAAAGTTTTTAAATGAAATACTACTACAGCTTAAGTCACATATTGACCTTCACACACTGATAATGGGAGTCTCCAATACCGCACTCTCATCAATGGACAGGTCATGCAGAAAGGAAATAAACAGAGAAATACTGGATCTAACAGATGTTACAAACCAAATGGACCTAACATATTTATAAAACATTTCACCCAAACACAGAATACACCTTCCCCTTAGCACTTCATAGAACTTTCTCTAAAATTGACCACATACTCAGTCACAAAACAAATTTCTGGTTTTTGTGTGTTTATTATTTTTTATTAAAAAAATGTATTTTATCCATGTATCACACTGCTATCCCTCCCTTGCCTCCTCCCAATCCCTCCCAGTGAGCCTTCAACCTCCTCCTCCCCTTCCACCCATCCCCTCTCCGAAAAGGGCAAGAAGTTACAAGGGGGATCAGTTCAGCTTGTCACATCCACTCCAGGCAAGTCCAATTTCCTCATCTCAAAACCAAGACTGGGTTAGGTGTTCCTCTGCAGGGAATGGGCACACGAACACAGTCTGATCCCACCCCTCGAGGCTCCATATACTGCCTATGCCAATGGACAGTTACCTGCCCTTGGAGGGCCTAGCTTCTTTTCCTGATGGTTCCCCAGTGGCTGTTCTTGATTCAGTGAGCTCCCCAGAGCTCCACGCAGCCATCACTGTGGGAACCTTCCTCATAATCCATATCCTCCTTGCTCATACAGACTGTTCAGGGGTTATGATTTGCAGCTTGGGTATTCTTTGCTTTTTGTCTAAAATCTGCTTATGAGTGAGTAAATCCCATGCCTCTCTTTCTGGGCTTGTGATAGCTCACTCAGGAGGATATTCTCCAAATCCATCCATTTGCCTGCAAATTTTAGGATGTCATTTTTTTCTGCTGAGTAGTACTCCACTGTGTGGATGTATCACAGTTTATTAATTCATTCTTCAAGTGAGATGCACCTAGGCTGTTTCCAGGTTCGTGCTATTACAAATAATGCTGCTATAAACATAGTTGAGCTAATGCCTTTGGGGTAAGAATTTGCATCCTTTGAGTATATGTCCAATAGTTGTACTTCTGGATCCTTGGGAAGATTGATTCCCATTTTTAGAGGATTTACCATACTACATTCCTGAGTGGCTATACAAGTTTACACTTCCACCAACAATGGAGGAGTGTTCCCCTTGCTCCACATCCTCTACAGCATAGGCTGTCATCTGTGTTTTTGATCTTATCCATTCTGACAGGTGTAAGGTGGTCTCAAAGTTGTTTTGATTTGCATATTTCTGATGGCTAAAGATGTTAGCAATTCTTTAAGTGCCTTCCAGTCATTTGTAATTCTTCTTTTGAGAATTCCATTTTTAGCTCTGAAACCCATTTTTAATTGGGTTATTTAGGGTTTTGGTCTCTAGTTTCTTGAGTTCTCTATATATTTTAGAAATCAGTCCTTTGTCAGATGTAGGGTTGGTGAAGATCTTTTCCCATTCGGTAGGCTGTTGTTTTGACTTATTGACTGTATCCTTTCCTTTACAGAAGCTTCTCAGTTTCAGAAGGTCCCACTTATTGATTGTTGTTCTTAGTGTCTGTGCTACTGGTGTTACATTTAGGAAGTGATCACCTGTGCCAGTGTGTTAGAGGGTATTTTCCACTCTCTTTTCTATCAAGTTCAGTGTACCTGGGTTTATGTTGAGGTCTTTGATCTGGGTTTATGTTTGAGGAGTTTGAGTTTTGTGCAGGGTGATAAGCTTGTATCTATTTGCATTCTTCTACATACTACCATCCAGTTATGCCAATTAAATTTGTTGAAGATAGAATCTTTTTTTCATTCAATATTTTTGGCTTCTTTGTCAAAAATTAGGTGTTATGGGTGTGCGCGTTAATGTCAGAGTCTTTGATCTGATTTCATTAATCCATAAGTCTGTTTTTATGCCATTGCCAGGATGTTTTTATTACTGTATCTCTATAGTATAGCTTGAAGTCAGAGATGGTGATTCCTTCTGAAGTTCTTTTATCACTCAGCATTGTTTTGGCAATCCTGGGTTTTCTGTTATTCCATATGAAATTGAGTATTGTTCTTTCGAGTTCTGTAAAAAATTGTGTTGGGATTTTGGTGAACATATACCAGGATACCTCATCTTACCACAAAGACACTTGCTCATCCATGTTCATTGTTGTTGTAGTTACAATAGCCAGGAATAGAAACAACCTAGATGTCCCTCAAGTAAAGAATACATGAAGAAAATGGGATACATTTACATAAGAAAGTATTATTCAGCTATTTAAAATTGAGATCATAAAATTTTAAGGGAAATGTATGGAATTAAAAAAAGTTCATCCTGAGTGAGCTAACACAGACCCAGAAAGACAAATATGGAATGTGTTCACTTATATGTGAATATTTGATATTAAGTCAATAATAATCAAGCTACAATCCATAAAACTAGTCCATAAAAGAAAGTCTATTCTGTTCTGAGACACTGAAAAGAGTGGATCTGTATGGGATGGGAGGTAAGAAGAAACTGGGAAGGGAAGGGGTAGGAGAACCATATTCAGGATATATTATGTGAGAGGACAATATATTTTCAATAAAAAGGGAAAGTATATATAAAAATACAAAATTTAAAGCAAAAAGTATGTATAAGCTTTATCTAATATTTGATTAAATTTGGAAAAGATTTATTTGAAAGGCTGACTACCAATGTATCTGCTATAAAACATTAAGGTCTTGAACTAACTATAATTTTTTTAGCTCTAAGTTATTTAAAAATTGCATCACAGAACTATACTTTTTTGTAATTTTTCCTTTTCAGTTTTGTTTGTTCACTTGAGATATTATGCTCCAGGGTAGCTCTAACTCACTCTATGGAGGCCAGCCTTAAACTCTTTGATTCTTCTTGCTCTGCCTGTCAGCTGCTAGTTTTACACACACACACACACACACACACACACACACACACACACACACACAGGCATGCGCGCGCACGCGCACACACACACCTACCAACATTACACCTGGAGTAATCTGAATTTTATTGGTAAAGTACTCCAGTTGTTTCAAAGGTTAATCTTTTAATACATAATAGTTGTAGAACTCTAGATGGAGAAAATTCAATTAGGTAATTCATTGGTGACATAATACCATTGAAGAATAACTTGGGTTCCCACTAAAATTATAGCAAAGGTTTAATTTATCTTGTAATGGAATTATTTGTAATTTATGAGATAAGATACTTGACTTACAGGAGGATGAATCAATGTTAAAACAATTAAAATAACACAGGTCAAGAATATTCTACATCATTCATAAATTCACAGGAATACTTAGTGAAATAAAATGCTGTCTTCTCACCATACCAAAATAAATAATTAAAATATAGTGAAACATCAAAAACTCCTTTGTTTCTAATATTCTTGTTTGCAATGTGATTAAGTTCCCAGAGCCTTCCTAATGGTTTGATGTGGGAATGTCTTTCTGTATGCTGTTAATATCATCTTTAAGTAAAGGAGCTGTTTCGGCCCATGACAGGCATGTAGGTGGGGAAAAAGTAGGTGGGGAATCAGAATATGTAAGAAAGGAAGGGTGAAGTCAGACAGACCGAGCCAGTCGCCAAAGAAAGAGCATATAAGGAACACAGGTGAGCCACAGACCACGTGACAGGCAAATTAATAAAAATAAATTAAATTAAAATAAGAAGCTAACAATGTGCCTGAGCCACAGGCCAAACAACATTAAAGATAATATAAATGTCTAAATCATTTTTAGAGTCTGAGGAGCAGCAGGTGGCTAAGGGATCTGGGGCTACAGGTCTATAAGTCTAGACCTCTAGCCTCCTGGGGCAAAAAAACCCTCATTACAACAAATTATAGGAATGATGAAAGAAGGCCTAGTTGTATCTGGGTTTTTTGGGTTTTTTTGTTTTTTTGTTTTTAAGAGGACTCCTATTTTCCTATATAGGATTGGGAAGAAATTGCACCAAATTAGACACATGGGCCAATAGTACAGGTACTGTCCCATGTTAGGCCCAAAAGAACACTATCTAAAGGAAATACGGTCAACAGGATGTGCAGAAGTCATACACATATGATTATGCATTCTGATGCACCCAAGGTTGAAGCTGTGGCATATGTGCAAATGTGTATCACCAAAGTAGAGATGAGGGATCAAAGATAAAACCGTCTCAATTGCAAACACATAATCATCCTTTACAGTAACAGTCTGGAAACTGCCAAACTAGGACTCAAGCTTGCTTTATAATTCTATAAGAGCCAAATATAACATTTAAACACTCCATTCCATTAATGTTGTATCACTGTGTCAATCTGGAATGCATTTTAATCACAGGCCACCCACCCCTGAAATAGCTGCCTATGTTGTACTTTCTTATTGGCTCGCTCTATCAACATCTGCTGTGTTTAGACAATATGAGTTAAAACTGAGGAATGCTGTTTGTACTCAGCTACTTTTGTTGAGAGTGTAACATCCTAAAACTGGCAGTGTTTATGTAAATCAGTGTGGCTGACACAGTCATCATAAACAAATGAGGGAAATATAACAAACACAACGTTCATGCAGGAAATTTTTGTTTAGAGAGTTGGCTTTGGTCTCAGCAGATTGATGAAGAGTTGCTGATCCTACAGATCTCAGTTTCATTATGTACCATGCTACATCTACTGGAAAGGCAGGCAAGGCTTCTGCCGGCACTCTGTACTCCAAAGAGCAAACCTCAGCCCCATCTGTATAAGTCTGCCATCTGAAGTCCAAGTGGATTCTGACAATTGCATTCCATCACAGAGCACTTCCATCAAGTCTTCTAACCCGAGGACTTAATTCTCATTCACAGAAGGAATGGTCAGGAAACAATCACACAAAGACCCAACAGTACAGATGTACAGTAGTGTTGTTTATATATACAAAAGTTCAAAAACTACCTACACGTTCTTACATAAAGAATTTGTAAGCCAGTAATACATTCTAACTGCAACAGACCACACAACTCTAAAATAGTGTGTGACATGAGTTATGTACAGTTTCCACCTGTTTTATATGAAACAAACAGGAAGTAAAAATGGCAAAAATATCCTCCATCACTGTTCTTTAAGAATGTTTAGTTTCTCAAGCACTTGACAAGTTACCTTGAGGGAGAAATACTAGGGATGACAAAGTTAAAATCTGGAAGCTTGGGAGTTAAGGGGATCAGTCAGTTGGTAAATGTTTGCTGTACAAGGACCTGAGTTTTTATTCTTAGCATACACATAAAATTCAGCATGCTGGTACTGAAGGTAGAAAAGGGGCAGGTGGATTATCAGAGCTCATTGACCAGCAACCATGTCTAGTGAAGTCAGTGTACTCTGGAATCAGTGAGAGACATTGTCTTAAAATACAAGAAAGAGGACCAGGCATTGTGCTGTGCACTTTTTATCACAGCACTTAGGAGACAAAGGCAGGTGAATATGTGGGCTTGGTACTAGCTTTGCCTATACAGTGAGTTCCAGACCAGCCAGGACAACATCATGAAACCCTATATCAAAAATAAATTAACAAAGGTAAAAAAAAAAATCACTAAAGAAAACACCCAAAATTTATATCTGGCCTCCACATGCACGTGCATATATGTGCGCATGCATCTACATGTACATTCAAGCAAATGTTTGCTCATGCTTTACACACTAAAAATAAAAAATCTGGAGGCTTATTCTTTATTTTCACAGTGATTTTTTACTATTAGATTTTATATTGTATGTATAATTGTAGAAAATATTTCCTATAAAAACAGGAAGATCCCACTAGATTGGCTGTGGGCCAATGATGACGAGCAAAATGTAAAGAAACTAAAACCCTTTTACATGTGGTAAGAATTAAAATTGGCGAATCTACTTTGGAAAACAGCCTGGCAGTTCTCTCAGAGTTGTCATCAGACCCAGAAATGCTTCTTTAGGCATGTACACCAGAAAAGTAAAAACACGTGTCTACAGAAAAACTTGCAAGTAACAGATACAGCAACACTGCTCCAAAAACATTCAGGCAAGGATGTAGGGAAATCAGAATACTTTTCAATGATAGTGGAAATTCCAACTTGTACAGGCACTGCGAAAATCAGTATAGCAGTTTCTTCGGATACTGAGATTATATCTACCAGAATATCCAGCTAAACCACTCCTGGGCATATGCCCAAAAGTCTCAAGTCAAACTACAGATGCACATGTTTTTCTATGCTCATTGTTAATTTATTTATAATAGGCATAAATTAGAAACAACCTAAATGTTTATCAATTAATGACTAGATAAAGAAAATATAATGTATTTACACAATGGAATATTATTCAACTATTAAGAAAAATAAAACTATGAAATTTGAAGATAAATGCTTAGAAATAGAAATAATCACTCGGAGTGAAATAACCCAGACCCAGAAAGATGAACATCACCCATTTCCTCAAATTTTACCTTTTAAGCTTTGAATGTATATTTCATTAAGAATATCCATAGAGGTTAGATATCTAGTCAGAAAACACAGGTGAAAATGAGATCTTTCAAGGAAGAAGAAATAGAATATAGTGCTAGAAATGGATAAAGTAGACTAAGAGGAATAAATGGGAGAATGGGAAGGCAGGAAGGGACCACTAACACCAATATCCTTTGAGAAGATATATAAATACATACTACTATATACATACATAAAATATTTAAATTTATTTACCATATAATAGGGGAGAGAATGCCTCAACAAATATCATATGCTATGAAATAAAACTCCTAGTACCAGGAATGTGTTGCATCATTTTGAGTCATTGGTTAAGGAAGTCACATAGAATCCCCCAAACAATATAATTATGATTATCCAAATACTATCTGCTACTCTCCACAACCTGACAGAAACAGCCTATTTTTGAAGACATTACAAACTCATGGCATAAAACATGGAGAAATTGAACTGATAGTCCACTACAAGCTTCATTTCTACTACCAAGAATTTAGGGTTGTATATACATGCTACCAGAAGAGAAGAATAATCATCAGTCTCACCCAGATATAAACCTTGTGATTTACAATCATAACCTGCCTACAAGATATGCCATGGATGAAATAATAGTACAAATGTTATGGGAGTAACCAACTCCTTGATTGTATTTAAGGCCCAATCTATGACATAAACCCACACCTGAGACTAGATTGGGACTGAACTACATGCAAAAACTTACTGCAACTATTCTGCTAAATGAACATGGAAAGAAAACAACTCCTAGCAAGATACTACTGTACCCATGAGTCAGTGCATTTCTGAAACCTTTTGGTGGAAGCTTTATCTCGTGGTAGGTGGTAATTAACACAGACCCACAATAGTACTATGTGCAAAGAGTGAAAGTCTTTAAAACACTCAGCCCTAAATGCAATGTCTGTATTACAATCCCTTCCCTCAAGACTAAAGGATTTATGCAGAAGAGGAAGCAGAAATACTGTAAAAACTAGAAGTGGTGGGTGACTCCAGAAACCAGAAGGCTGATAAACATATAAACTTGAGTCATGCAAAAGACGCACAAAAGTTTAAGACACACAAAATCCCCAGCATAGAAAAAAAAAAAGAGAAAAATAAATAGATACAAATTCCCACTCATAACTAAAAAGCTGTTTATAATACAAACCTGTTGGAAAAAGGAAATCAATTTTCTTCAATGTCTTGACACTGGGTAAGCAACAAAGTAAAGATAATTGTTTTGCACAAAGTAGACCACATTTTTTCTTCTATTTTGTTTTTGTGTATGCTTTTTTGTTGTTTGGTTTTATTTCATTTTGCTTTTTTGTTGAGAAAAAAGTCAAGGTGATGGCAGGAATTTGGAAGACGGGGAAAGAATATAGCTAAAGTATATTGAATAAAAAATTTAAGTTAAAATTTTATTTTCTTAATCTGCCGATCACAGTAAGCAGAATGCTTCCAGAAATGGACCCTTAATAACACTCATAGATTTGTGACTGGGATTGAAGCTAGAAAATAATTTTAAATCTCTCATTTTACTAAAGATAGAACAGTTTTCAAGTATAGTATGTTCCAGGGGCACTAACCATCAGAGAAGGACCTGGTTCACATAGATCTCTGAGTATCTTCCACATCATGCTTCTATGCAGCCATGCAAATACTGATCATACCATATACACTTAGAGGTATGAAACCCAGACAGTAAACTCAAGATAGAATTATTCTGGGAGGTCACAGAAACCACAAAGAGGCCTGTGGTGGCCACAAGACTTTATTAACACAGAATGTCTCCCATTAGAACCAGCACTTAGCTTTTCCTCATAAGAAGGTTAATGACTTCTTAGGCAGAACAAGCAACAGTTTTATAGAACAAGTTACTTGACAGGTTATAGTGCTGGAAACTTCTGAAACTGCTCTCTCTTTTTCTGTAAGGAGTTTTGACTGCCCATGCCCGTGAAGCAGGAGATCAGGGGTGACAACAAGGTTTCACATCTAAAGAAAACACCCATAACTGTAGTGTGAGGCAAAGTACACAATATAAATATCTTACCTGTCCACTTACATTCCCACAGGGCACCAAGATTCATTAGCATCATGATAGCTGGGCCACTTCACAAAGTTTTCAAAATTTCAGCAATCCCCAGGTTGGTCAATCAAGTTAAGATAATAAACACTCAAACCCAATTCAGTGAAATTATATCTTCTTCATTCTAGAGAAAATGGCCTGATGACATTATTGTAGAAATGTTTAAAATCTCTGCTTGTCATTCTTTCTCCCTAAAACTTTAAGGCATCTGGTTACCTGAACAGTCACCCAAAGTCCCTTTGTAACATTGGAGCACCCATCTTCACCTGTGGACCTAGAGTCTCTGGTATACCTTTCAGTGAAACAGGAAATTTGAAGGACTGCTCTGCCCGTTCTAGCATAATTCATCAGCTGTTTCTCCATGAGTCCATAAGAATGTCTGGCAATCTCCAGCAAAACAGAAACCTAAGGACCATCTTGGCTTTTTCGGCAAAGTTCATAGGTCACTTTCCTATGGGTCCTGTATATCCAGTTTATACAGCATACTGTCAAGCAGTCAAGGCAAAAACAGTCTCTTGTTCAGTGGCTAACTTTTGCCACAAAGAAAGGAAATTTCATGTAGAGTTTCTTCAATGATGATCATCCTCTTGAAGTAGATTGGTGTTGCCAGGAGCAGACGTGTCTCACTATCAAGAAAACTCTAAGTTTTTACAACATTTTAAATGCCATATTCTGTAGGATTTTGAAGTATTTGAAGATTACTCATCTAGTTTAAATATATCTTTGTATATCTAAAAACTTAATTAGCATGACTATAAGTTGATTATCATAGATGACTATTAATCTGTATTTCCTAATTATACATTACAATTTTAAACGAGTTACATAAATATAATATCTTAAACAAAAGTATAATTATACATACAGTGTAACAAAACTAACCTTAACTTTGTGCCAATAAACTGAAATCCATACCAATTTACTTCGAGATTAACAGTTGCTATATTTTAGAAAAAAGTAGATTTAATAATCTATTTTTTTATCATTTCTATATCATCTCTCTCTTTTTTTCTAAAAAGAGAATGACTATGGTCATTAACCATTTATAATAAAAACACTTATAAATAATATTTTTGGCAATTTTGGCATAGCTTTTCATTATTACTTCTTGCTGTATTGGGGCACTGGCAATCTTGTGGAAGTCCTGAGGCTGAATCCTCTTAGTTGGCAGTCTTAAAGCTCATGTGGTCATCTCTTCAAATCACAGATTTTTCTGGGAGTCTTCCCTTGATCAAATCATATTATCCTGAAAGTGATGCACAAGTTCTCATCTTCTGTGGAAACAAAAGCATAACCTCTTTTCCAAAGCAACATATCCTTTGACCCAAATTTCAAAGTCAAGAATATATATATGTTAGTTATACTTAGAAACCTTTACAATCAAATGTCTTTCTGCAATTAGCTCTTTAACAGTTAAAAAACAAAATTAAAGGAAAGCACAATAATAGACATAATCCAGGCTCTTTGAGTATTTTTCATCTTTATGTGGCTTGTTATTATTTTTACTCTATTTTAAATGACTTTCCTCTAACTTTTTTCTTTTTCTTTTCTCTTCCAAGCCTACATATATTTTTAAGCACACTGTAAACTGTTTAGAGGTTTTTTCTTTTGTCTGAATCTGTCTTTACGTATTTCTTTTATCTTTTTCTCACCACACCTTTAATCTGGTAAACCTGGCTACCATGAAAGGCTTCTCTATAGTGGCTGGCTCCATTCCGTTCCTTAGTCTAGCTTTATGGAGAGTTTAGCTTTTAGTTGGGGCACTGGCAGGAGCCACACTTACCTCCCCAACTCTGGGGACTATAGGGTCCAGATTGCTAGCAAGTAGAGCACTGCTGCCCAGTGCTCATGAATGCCATTTAAGTATTTGGCAGCTGGGATTCTTAAAAAGCCATAGACTTTCTGAAGCTAAGGCTGAATCAGGAAGCCTCACTAAAGGAGCCATTTGTCTGCTTGCTGCCAGAAAACAGAGCCGACTCAAGAAAATGCTGCTGCTAAGAAAGAAGCTATCTTTGATTGTGTTCCCTTTTTGTCAGTATGAGCCTTAAATCCATCATACGCAGCTTGTACTTACATCAAGGCTCTTGTGAGACTTTGAGAACCAGCCTCGTTCCA
This sequence comes from Phyllotis vaccarum, assembly GCA_033318265.1. NCBI lineage: Eukaryota > Metazoa > Chordata > Mammalia > Rodentia > Cricetidae > Phyllotis > Phyllotis vaccarum. The sequence goes on from JARWLC010000002.1 coordinate 181,398,743, forward strand.
GCTTAAGCTTTACCCCATAAGCTCAATTTTTTTTTTAATTCAAGCCTGCATGCCATGCCACTGCATCTCTGTACCACATCCCACTTGAGAGACACATCTCAGAAACTGTTTTTGGCTCCATTTCTGTGTCTCTTTAAGCTTCTTCAGGCTTTACATGGATGTAAATGCACTATGTTGGAATGTCATTTATAGTCAGAAGTTTCTGACCCAGCCTAGTTCTGTGGTCTAGACCCACCCACAGCCCCCAAATAATTATGTATAGTCTATGACTCAGACTTATTGCTAGCTAGTGCTCACATATTACCCCATTTCTATCAATCTCTCTTTCATTTCTATCAAGCTTATGGCTTACCTGTACTTCATTACAGCTTGCTTTTTGCATGACTTGATTGTATGTTTCTTCCATGATTCCATTCTCCTTCTCCTTTATATATGCTTGGAATTTCCTTCTGACTATAAGCTGGTTCACCATAGGCCAAAAAAGTTCCTTTATTATCCAGTTATAGTTCATAGCATACAGAAAGACACCTCATATCAAGATTATGATAGATTATAATTATGAAGGATGGGAAGGTAGTAGAAGATTATTTGTTTTGTTTTGGTTTTTTTTGCTTTTTAAAAATATTTTATGTGAGTGTTTAAACTGCATGTGTGTCTGTGAACTATGGTGCTAATAGAGCCAAAAGAGGATGCTGAATTCCAAGGAACTGAAGTTACAGAGGTTGTGAGCCAACACATGGATACTGGAAGAATAGCCAGTGCCCTTAAACTACTGAGACATCTCTTTCCAGTCCTTGCTTTTTAACTCTTGATATTTTATTTACTAATCACGCTATGTCAGGAATATTTAAAAAGCTAGAAAATAAAATAAATGATTAGAAATCAGTAGAAAATGTATTTTCATTGATTTTTCTGTTACAAAAAGTATAAATGTCACTTTCTTTATGTAAATGGCAGAGGAACCAAATTGCTATTTAAGGCATGTGTATGTTTTTTAAATGTTATTTTCTTATCTTTCAAGTTTTCTTAATTTACACATAAAATGATGTGCATTTGGCTTAGCATGTGATGTTTTGATGCATAAATATGTTGGCAAATGTTCAAAGCAAAATTGGTCATTTCCACTCCTCAAACTTCTAACCATTTTCCAGGTTCTTCTTCAGACAATTCTGACTACATATTGTTGCTTTCTAAAATCACCCTACTATGCATCTATCTAACATACTGATAAACTTTCTATCTATTGCTCCTACTTTCTACACCCCCCAACTTCTGGGAAGTACCATTTTATTCTCACCTTTTATGCAATCAGCCGTTAGATTCCAAGAGACTATGTGATTCTACTTTGTGTATATCTGAATTATTTCAATAAATGTAGCACACACATACCTTTTATCAAATGGAACAATTTTATTCCAGATTGCATTAATAAATTGTGCTTCCAACACAGTAATACTCCAATACTCAGTGAGACTATAAGACGTTTCCAAAGAATACTTTTATATCAGCTACATTTGATTATTCTCTTCTGCTAGAATCCATGCAAATTTGGGTAATGATTAAAATGCTTATAAGTTATTAAAACACATTGGCTTGTTTCTTTTTCTTTTCAGTAACCACCTTTTATTATATACTATGAAGTTGCACTAAATACTTTCTTCAGCTTTCTTGGGTACTGAATAGCTGGTTTCCCCACAGCATTTCTAAGCTGTACAAGAGCATGCACATGTTGTCACATAGGTTATCTCTTTGAAGTTTTACACTTATTATTTGTAGGGTTTGGCTGTAAAATAAATATTCTTAAGGTCAATAAAAGATAAGTTTTTATTAATAAATGTTCTCCCCTTTTCCTTTTGAATAAATTTTCTGAGATGTTTCCAATAGCAACACAAAAGTTTTGAAAGTTTTATGTATGACTTGGGGTTTTGTAAGGTGGAGTTTCTATCATACATACAAGAACAGCACATTGACAAACATTTATATGGTATCTCTTTATGAATATACTGGTGTGTGACAAGATTGGAGGAACAGTTAAAGGCTTCGTCATTTTCTTTGGTTTTCTACATTTTTTCTTCATTATTTTTTTTAATGTTGAACTAAAATGTATTATTAAAAATTTATGTTTGCTCTTGCAGGATTCTTCTACAGTATGAACTATTTTTTAAAATATATTTTCATATATATGGGTATTTTGCATGTGTGCTTGTCTGTGCTTCAGGCTGGAGCCTAAAGAAACCAGGAAGCCAGAAGTGGGCATTAGAAGCCCTGAAACTGGAAGAACAGACAGTGATGAGCTGCCCTGTGACCTGTGTTCTTAGTCACCAAACTATTTTTTCACACCCTTATATATAAGCAAAACATTCACTAAAGGCCTTCACAAAGCTCACATGTTTATAATGTTTCTCTTTTGGTGTCTGTAAAAAGAACAGTGGAGAAAGAATATACAAATTTACAATGGTAAGGTTGCTCCCCAGCATGAATTTTCTGATGCATTCTGCAACTTGAGCAATAGGCAATGGATTTGTCACAATTATTATATTTGTAAGATAATGGGTTTTTTAAAAAAAATTTAAAGTTTTATTAACAATTAATTTCTTTTTTAGAAACTATTTTTACTTATTTTACATACTAACCACAGTTTCCTCTCTCATTTCTCCTCTCTCTACACCCACACATCATCCCTTCCTCCAAAAAGGTAAGGCTTCCCATAGGCATTTACTAAAGCCTGGTACATTCAGTTCAGGCACGTCCAAGCCCTTCCTCTCTGAATCAAGGCTGTGCAACGTATCCCTTCATAGGTAATGGGTTTCAAAAAGCATTGAGACTTTATCTCAGTAGATATTTTTTGTGATGAATATGTAATGTCCTCCAGATATATTTTTATTTATTTATTTTGAAGTCTATTTTGTTAGATATTAGATAACTACACCAGCTTGCTTCCTAAGTCTGTTTAATTGGAAAGTCTTTTTTCAACCCTTTACTCTGAGATAAGTGTCTCTCTTTGAAGCTGAGGTGTTGCTTGTATACAGCAGAATGATGAATCCTGTTTTTGTATCCATTCTCTTTATAGGGAAATTGAGTCGATTGATATAAGGGATATTAACAGCCAGTGAGTGTTATTCTTGTTTTATTTAGTGTGTGTGTGTGTGTGTGTGTGTGTGTGTGTGTGTGTGTGTGTGTGTGTGTATGTGTGTGTGTGTGTTTTCCTTCTTTGGAATTTGCTGCTGTAATATTATCTATTGCCTGTGTTTTCTTAGGTGCATCAAACTTTATTAGGTTGAATTTTTTTCTTCTGGCATTTTCTATAGGGCTAGATTTGTAAATATGCATTGTTTCAATCCAGTTTTGTCATGAAATATCTTGTTTGCTCTGTTTATGGTGACTGAGAGTTTTGCTGGGCTGGCATCTATAGTCTCTTAGTGTCTTTATAATATCTGTCCAGAGCCTTCTGGCTTTCAGAGTCTCCAGAGAATTTGGGTGTTATTCTGATGAGTCTGCCTTTATAAGTCACTTGGTCTTTTTTTTTTTCAGCTCTTAATATTCTTTCTTTATTCTGTATGTTTAGTAGTTTGATTATTATGAGGTGAGGAAAGCTGGGGATGGCTCATTTATTTGATGTTCTGTAAGCTTCTTGTATCTTCATAAGAATTTTCTTTTTTAGGTTGAGAAAGTTTTGTTTTTATGATTTTATTGAATATATTTTTCTGTGCCTTGAGTTGCTATTTTTCTCCTTCTATTTTTACTATTCTTTGGTTTGATCTTTTCATAGTGTCCCAAATTTCCTGGATATTTTGTTATGATTTTTTTTAACTTTAAAATTTTCTTTGACTGATGAATCTATTTCCCCTGAGCAACTGCCATGATGAGTTATGAGCTTGCTGCTAGAATCTGGCTTCTCAATCCTAGGTACACAGGGCAATGGAACAGGTGCTTCTGAAACCTGATATGGTGAGGTTATCAAGAAAAACCCAAATGACTCTCTGAAATTATGTGGGAAGAATGATAACATTTCACTTGAAACGTTTAAACATGTAATGCTAGAATCATGTGAGTAACACTGCCAAGTTCAGCAGCCAGCTCAGGATGGACTATAACCACCTTGGATCACATTAGCAGCAGCTTTTCATTCCATTACTTTCTAGGCAAGACAACTCAATGGACACTCTTCCACAATTTGGAAGACTGTACACTTTATTCACATGGATACCAAGAAAGACCTTTAACTATTAGATGTTTTTTTGTAATAAGTTTTTGTGTCCCAGCTAGCCAGTCCTACAGCTGGTCAGTCCCAAAATAATCACACAAAGACCTATTAATTACAAGCTGTTTGGCTTGTGGCTTAGGCTCATCACTTGCTAGTTCTTTCAACTTAACTCATTTTTATTAATCTGTATATTACTATGTGACTTGTGGCTTAGCTGTATTTCTTTACATCTTGCTTCCTTGGGTAGCAGCTCCAAGCATCTCCATTTGACTCCACCTTCTTATCCTTTATCTATTCTTGGGTTTCCCCAACTGTTTCTAAGCTTTTCTGCCATAAGCCAAAAACAGTCCCTTATTAACCAATGTTATTTATAGCATACCAAAAGACATCCCACATCACTTCTCCTTTTCTGTCTAATAAAAAAAGAAGTTTTCATTTTAACATAGCAAAACAGCTATCAGGCAAGAATTACAGTCATGATATCTAGTCCCCTTTTATTTAGCAAAATTAAAGAAAGTATCCTATCATCTAATTTGTGCTTGTGACTCCAAAGTTTCATATCTGATTTACCTTTTATTATAACTAAGGACAACTGTAATTATAACTATCTAATGTTCAACTCCATCAAAGACCAAAAACGGATATAGTATTACCTGAATAAACAGGAAGTGCATTGCAAGCAAACTTCAGATTCTAGAAATGACAGAGACACCTGGCTACCTGAACAGTCACCCAAAGTTTCTTTGTAATATAGGGGCACCTATCCTCAGCCTACAGGCCTAGAGTCTCTAGTAGACATTTTTGGGGAAGTAGGAAATTAGAAAGACTCATGTCTATTTTGTGGAAGGTTTGTCAGTTGCATCCCCAGGCATTTTGTAGAATGTCTGGTAGTTTTCTTTGCAAAGGAGGAAGCTGAAGAACCATCATACCATGTTGGCTTGTTCTGCCAAAGTTCAGTGGTCATTTTTCTATGTGTTCTATACGTCCAGTTAATATAGCATACTGTCAAGGAGTCAGCAGTTGAGATAAGAACAATTTCTTGTCATGTGACTAACTTTTGCCACAAAGAAAGTAAACTTCACATGGAGTTTCTTTGATGCCCGTCATCCTCTTGAAGTCAATTGGTGCTCCCAGGAGAAGACGAAGACTTACTGTTCCAAAAAGTCTTAAGTTCTTAAAATACTTTAAATGTAATATTCTGTAAGTCTTTAAAGTGTTTGAGTATTACCTATCTAATTGAAATATATATTTGTATATCTAAAAAAACCTAACTAATATAACTGACTATAAGTTTATCATAATTATTAACCTGTATTTATTAACTATACATTACAACTTTAAATAAGTTACTTAAACATAATACCTTAAACAAAAGTAGAAATACACATATAGTATAAGAAAATTAACCTTAAATTTGTATCAATAAACCAAAATCCATATCAGTGTAAAGTATTTTGAGATTAATAGTTGTTTTTTTCAAAGTAAATAATCTTTTTAAATAATTTCTATATCATATCCTCTTTTTTCCTAGAAAGTGTTTGATTTTGACCATTAACTATGTATAATAAGAACATTTATAAACAATATTTTGGGAATATGGGCATAGCTTTCTATACTACTTCCAGTTGATTAAGAGTGCTGGCAATCTTGAGATTCTAAGAGAATTTAGAATTACGGTTAAGTCCTGACTGGAGTACTCTGTGAAGCTGAGTCATCTCAGTCAATCTCCTTGAATCTCAGGAACCTGTAACAGAGGTGATCTAAAATGCTGGATTATCTGGGTCATCCATTCCCATCTGAAGTTTTTCAGGGGATCTTCCTTGGTCAAGCTTAGTGTTTATTAACCTAAAATTAATCCACAACTTCTCATTTTCTGTGAAAATAAAAAGAAAACCTCTTATCCAAAGTAGCATATTTTGAAGTCAAAGCATTTACAAAATACATAGGTTGGACTAATCCAGAAGCATTTATAATCAAATGTTTCTTAGCAGCTCTTGTTCCTTCCTCAACAAACAATTCAAATACAATATAACATTCAGTATCCAGACTCTCTCCTACTTTATGTGGTTTATTATTATTACTCTATTTCTTTTTATGACTTCCTCTATTCTTTTTCTTTTTTCTTTTCTCTCCTAAGCCTAAATATATTTTTAAATACCCCATAAACCATTTTAGGGTTGTTGTTTGGTTTTTTTTGTTGTTGTTGTTTTGTTTCTTTTTGTCTGACTATGACTTTTTCTGTTTTGGACCATACCTTTAATCTGCTAAATGTGGCTAATATTAAAGGCTGGGCTATAGCAGACATCATGTTTACCTCCCCAGCTTTGGGGAATTTTAGGGCTCACCAAGTAAAGCACTGTCACCTGCTGCTCAAACCTAATTTAAATATTTGGCAGCAGGGCTTCTTACAAGAGCCATGTGCATGTTTTTGTTACAAATCCTGAGTCATAAAGCCTTTCTTTTAAAAAGCCATGCATCTCCTCACTGCCAGCAAACAGAGCTGACCCAAGAAAATGCTGCTACTAAGAAGCCTTGCTTGACTCTGTTCTCCTTTTTTTGTTTTGTTTGTATGACCAATAATCTTAAACCTACATAGCAGTTCATGCTTTTACCAAAGCTCTTGTGAGAATTCGGGAACTGGACTTTTTGTAGCTTAAGCTGCATGCCACAAATCCAACATTTTGTAGCTCAAGCCAGCACACTACTCTGTACCATAGGCCACTTGAGAGACATAATTAGAAATCTGGTTTTGGCTCTGTTTCTGTGACCTTGAACCCTTCTTAAGCTTCCCGACTTTATGTTGATATATGTACCCCACATTGGGTGTCATTTGTAGTAAGAAGCTTTTGTATCCCACCCAGCAGTCCTGCAGCTGATCAGCCCCAAAATAATTATTCAAAGGCATACACTAATTATAAACTGTGGCTCAGACTCATTACTTGCTAGCTCTTCCAACTTAACCTATTTTCATGGCTCTGTCTTTCTCTATATGGCTTGTGGCTCACCTGGGTTTCTTTATATCTTGCTTACTTGGGCAGCAGCTTGAAGTGTCTCTCTCTGACTCTACCATCTTTTCTCTTTATCCTTGGATTTCCTGCCTATCTCTAAACTGGCTTACCATAGGTCAGAACATTCCCTTTGTTAACCAATGGTATTCACAGCATTCAGAAAGACATTCCACATCACATATTTTAGCCTATAGTAAAGAGTAGATAATATTCATTTTAAAGTAGAAAAATAAAACACAAAACTGGAAACATATACAAAAAATATGTAAGGTTTAAAATAATATGTCCTGACAAAACATGATGAGAGGGAGCCTCTAAAGATGTCTTTCAGTTCACTTTCTGTGGTCATACAACGTTAGGCATAAGGCCTGCTCTTAAGAGTGGTTTGTTTCCCTAGTGAGACTCCCTTGAGAAAATTAAATTTTCATTTGCAAGAGCCTATCAATTGGAGATCACTTCTGGATTAGGAATGGAGTGTGTGTCCACTTATCTTGCCAGTTCTAGGAGCCCATCTAGTTCAAAACCATGCAGGACCAGTGCATAAGCTACAGTCTCTTTGAGTTCAAATATTCTTCAGTTGTGCTGTGTCTAGCAAGACTTGAATCCTTGGAGCCCTCCATCCCCTCTACTTCTACACTCTTTGTGTCTCTTCTTCAGCAGAGTTCCCTGAGCCCTGAAGAGCAGGATTGAAATTATTCTTTCAAAACCTGTGAAGAACTGTGTTGGAATTTTCATGGGGATTTTATTGAATTTGTAGGTTACCTTTGATAGATAGGCCATTTTAATTACTTAATGTTACTAATCCATGAGCATGGGAGAATTTTAATTTTCTGATATCTTCAATTACTATCTTTAATATCTTAAAGTATTTATCATACAACTCTTTCGCTTGTGTGGTTAGAGTTAACTTCAAGATATTCTATATTCTGAGGCTGTTTGGAAAGATATCGTTTCCCTGGTTTTCTTCTCAGGTGTTTGTCATTTAAAAATAGCAAGACTAGGAATTATTCTGTTTTACTTTTGTATTCAGCTACTCTGCTAAAAGTGTTTATCAGCTGTTTTCTTTTTTTTATATTTGTATGTTCGTTTTATTAATTTTTATTTAAAAATGTCTTTTTAATCCATGTATTCCCCTGCTCCCTCTGCCTTCCCTCCTCCCAGTCAGCCTTTAGCTTCCCCCAATCCCATCCACCCATCCCCTCCCCAAAAAGGGCAAGAAGTCCCAAGCTAGATCAGTTCAGCTTGGCACATCCATTCCTGGCACGTCCATTTCCTCACCCTAATATCAAGACTATATTAGGTCTTTCTCTGCAGGGAGTGGGCTCCAAGGTACCAGGCCATGCAAGGAGTAAAGTCTGATTCCACCTCTCAAGGCTCCACATACTGCCCATGCCAATGGACAGTTGCCTACAACTGGAGGGCCTAGCTCCTTTTCCCAATGATTCCCCAGTGGCTGTTTTTGATTCAGAGAGCTCCCCAAAGCTCCAAGCAGCCATCACCTTGGGAATCTCATAATCCTTATCCCACTGTTCATATAGACTCTTTACCCCTGCTCTAAGCTGACCAGGAGCTTGGCCTAGTGCTCAGCCATGGATCTCTACCTCCATCTCTATTCATTGTTGGATGTAGGTTCTGTGATGACACTTTGGGTGGTGATTCATTTGATTATAGGGAAATTTCTATTTAGGTTCACCCTCCACTATTGGTTGGAGACCTAGGCAGGGACATCCTGTGAGTTCTTGGAGCTTTCCCTAGCACCCAGTCTCTTTCCAGCCTCGCATTGACGCTTCCTCTATCGAGATATCCATCTATTTTTTTTCTCCCTCTTTGTTGCTTACCGCATCTGGTTTTGGGGTGTTCGAGTCTTGTCCAGGCGAGGGGCGTCAAGGTTAAATAATCTGCACTCTGGAGTCATTAGGTTCTATCATTCAGGATCACAATGATTTATTTTGTACACCTTACATCTTAGTCCTGCTTCTCTCTCTGCTGCTGCTTCTCTCTCTCCTAGTCCCCCACTTAGCTCCTCCTTTCTTGACTCTCTTACACCCCGCCCCCTAGTCCGGCCCACCCAAGGTTTTGGAAAATCCCCAAAGACTAGCACTCAGCAGGTGGCAGCAGTAAGGAGACTGTAGAGCAGGAAAAACATGTTTTTCTTAATCCCCCTATTTAACATAAGGTTTTAGTCCTTTGGGGAGGAGGAGGGGCCATAAGGGCCAGAATGGCACTATTCGGGAGACAACAGTTGCTCCTCTCACTTAACCATCTCCTTCTCTCATGATTTGTTTCCACCTCTCCTTGGTTGCAACCTGTTATGATCCCAATTGCTCCACATCCTCTCCAGCACAGTATTGTTCTTTCAAGGTCTGTAAAAAATTGTGTTGGGATTTTGATGGGGATTGTATAGAATCTGTAGATTGCTTTTGATAAAATTTCCATTTTTACTATGTTGATCCTACCTATCCAGGAGCATGGGAGATCTTTCCATTTTCTGATATCCTCTTCAAGTTCTTTCTTCAGTAACTTAAAGTTTTGGTCAAACAAGTCTGCTACTTCTTTGGTTACAGTTACTTCAAGATATTTAATGTTATTTGCAGATATTATAAAGGGTGATGTTTCCCTTATTTCTATTTCAGCCCTTTTATCTTTAGTGTATAGGAAGACTATTGATTTGTTGTTGTTGTTATTCTTGTGTACTGCTACATTGCTGAAAGTGTTTATCAGCTGATTAGTTCCCTCAAAGAATTTTAAGGGTCACTTATGTATACAATCATAAAATCTGCAAATAGAAATAATTTGACTTCTTCCCTTCCAATCTGTATCCCCATAATCTCCTTTTGTTCTCTTATTGCTTTAGCTAGAACTTCAAGAACTGCATTGGATAGCTAAAGAGAGAGAGGACAGCCTTTTCCTCTTCCTTATTTTAGTGGGATTGCTTTGAGTGTTTCTCCATTAGGTTTGATGCTGGCTGTCAGTTTGCTGTATAGTGCCTTTATTATACTTAGGCGTTTTCCCTGTATTCCTGATTTCTCCAGGACTTTTATCATGAAGTAGTGTCAGATTTTCTCAAAGGCTTTTTCAGCATCTGATGAAATGATCATGTGTTGCTTTTCTTAGTTTGTTTATATGATAGATGTCATTCACAGTTTTTTCTATGTTGATCTATCTCTCCATCTCTGGGATGAAGCCTACTTTATTGTGGTGGATAATATTTTGATATGTTGTTGGATTCAGTTTGCCAGAATTTTGAGTATTTTTGCATCAATGTTCATGAGGGAGATTTGTCTGTAATTCTCTTTCCCAGTTGCATCTTTTTGCAGCTTGGAAATCAGGGTGATTGTGGCCTCATGAAAAGGGTCTGGCAATGTTCCTTCAGTTTCCTCAGTATTCTTCAATCCAGTTATTCTCAGGTTTGGTCTTTTCATGGTGTCCCAGATTTCCTGGATGTTTTGTGTTACGAATTTTTTGGTTTTAGTGTTTTCTTTAACTGACATATCTATTTCCACCATTGAATCCCCCATTCCAGAGAGTCTCTCTTCCATCTCTTGTATTCTTTTGGTTATGCTTGCATCTGTAGTTCCCGTTCATTTCTTCAAATTTTCTATTTCCAGCATTTCCTTGGTTTATGTCTTTTTTATGCTTCTATTTCAGTTTTTAATTTTTGGAATGTTTCATCTGTTTGTTTTATTTTTCTTGGTTTTTTTTATTTTCTTTCAGGGATTTGTTCATTTACCAACTTTTGTTTGTATTTTCTCCTATTTCTTTAAGGGAATTTGTTACATCCTCTTTCGAAGCATTTATTATCTTAATAAAGTTGTTTTTAAGGTTGTTTCCTTCTGTTTCCTCTTCATTGTTATGCTGAGGTCTTGATGTTATAGAACCAGCTGTTTCCAGTGGTGTCTTGTTGTTCTTTATATGTTATATGTATTCTTTTATTCTTGCACTGGCATCTGCCCATTGCTTCCTCAGTTCACTTTAGTCAGCTCTTGGCTGGCTCTTAGTCAGTTGTGCACGAGTGTCTCCAGTAATTGCAAGGGCTTAATTGGTTTTTAGTTGGCTGTAGGCCAAGGAGCTTTGTTTCTCCAGTTGTCATTGTCAAAGGGGTCATTTTTAGTCGGGTCTTAGATAGTTCTTAGTTGGTTCTTAGTCAGCTGTGAACCAGGTGGCTTCAGGGTCTCCAGTTGTCGGTGTGTGATGATCCAGATTGCTGTTTGGTTGGGATTTGGCTTGTGTGATGTCCCTCCAGCTGTGTTTTGCTTGGGCTTGGGGGGCTCTCCCAGTTTTCTTTAGTTTAGGGCATATCTGGGTGTAGTTGGGGTGCTGGGGGCTGTGTCCTCAGGCCAGGAAACTGAGACCACAGCCTCCACTTGGCCTGAGGATCAGGGTGCCACTCACCTCTTAATCAGCTGTGGACTGGGAGGGAGGCTTTGGGGCCTCCAGTTCTCAAATTGAGCTGATGCAGACTGCAGTTTGGGTGGGGTTTGGTCCATGGGATGTCCATCCAGTTGTGTTTTGCTGGGGATTGGTATGGGGGGGGGGCCTCTCCAGGATTCCTTTGGTTTAGGGTGGAGTTGAATGAGGTTGGGTTGCTTGGTGTTGTGTCCCAGGGCCAGGGTTCAGAAACCATTATCTCCACTTGGCCTGAGGATCAAGGTACCACTCTCCTCTTAGTTGTGAACCGGGAGGGAGGCTTTGGGGTCCCAGGTGACCTATCAGCTGTTTTCTAGTACAGTTTATATAGTCACTTCTTTCCACTATCATATCATCTGTGGATAAAGATAGTTTGACTTCTTATTTATCTATTTTTGTTCATTAATCTCCTTCAATTATCATATTACTCTAGCTAAGTCTTCAAGTACTATATTGAATAAATATGAAGAAAATGAACATTTCTTCTTCCTAATTTTAGTAGAAATGCTTTGAGTTTTTCTCCATTTAGATTAGTGGTGTCTATGGAATTCCTGTGAACTGTCTTGATTATGTTTAGCATGTATATTGTATCCCTAGATCTTCAGAACTTTTATCATGAAGAGGTGATGGATTTTGTCAAAATTCTTTTCTGAATCTAGTGAGATGATCATGTGGCTTTTGTCTTCCAGTTTGTTTAGATGGTGAATTACATTTATCAATTTACACAAATTGAATCATCTCTTTATTTTCTTGGATGATGCCTACTTGGTCACTTAATCATAATGGGTGATTTTTTTTCTTTACTTATTTATGTTGCTTTTAACATGACCACCTATTCCCCCTCTCTTCCTTCTTCCCAATCATCCCCCAGCTCCCTCCATTCACCCATTGTTCCCTCAGAAAGTATGAGGATGTGTACTTGGATTTAGTTTGTCATTATTTTATTAAGAATTTTACACCTACTCTTATGAGGGTAATAGGTCTATACTTCTTTTTCCTTGTTGAGTCCTAGCATAGTTTAAGTATTAGGGTAATATTGTCTTCATAAAATGAACTGGACAATGTTCCTTCTGTTTCTATTTTATAGGATTCTTTGAGAAGTACTAGCATTAACTCTTCATTGGAAGTTTGCTATAATTCAGTGCTAAAACCATCTGGCCCTGAGCTTTCTCTGGGGAGGGTACTTTTAGTTACTGCTCTGTTTCACTAAACAATACACATTTAAATTGATTATCTAATTATGATATAACTTTGATAGGTAGTATGTACTGAGAAAATTATTTATTTCTTTTCTATTTTCCAATTTGGTGGGGTACAGGCTTTTTAAGTCTGCCCTTATGATTCTCTATTTCCTTTGTGTTTGTTGTAATGTTTGCTTTTCATCTCCATTTGGTACTTTTCTCTCTACCCTTTAGTTAATTTGGATAAGGATTTGTTGTGTGATATTTTTATTTTTTTCTGAAAATAAAGCTTTCTTTGAGTCAGAGGGCAGAGCTAGCTGACCAAAATTAACCATAGAAGTTTGAAGGACTGTGGACAAACAGGAGACAGGAAGTAGTAAGGTAGGGCTCAACCCTTTTGAAGAAAGAGAAGGAATAGGAGGAGGAATGGTGGCTTCTCCACTGCTTCTTTGATCATTCAAGTGCTTACTCCAATATCTAATTCCTGATTTTTTTATTAATAAAGAAATATCAGTTAAATGTCTCAAGGGTTGGTCAGGCTTATTAATTTTTCTCAAAGAGCCAACATTTTATTTTAATTTTTGCATTTTTAAGTCTGTATGTGTATATTTCGTTGATTTTTTATGCCTGAGTTTGATTATTTTTTATGCATTTATTAATTTTTTCCAGTGATCATTCAATAATATGTTACTTAATCTCCATGTTGATATCTAGCTTTATTCCATTGTTCTTAGAAAGAATGCACAGTGTTATTTCAGTTTTTCTCTATTTGTTGAGACTTGATTCATGGTCTGAAATTAGTATATTTGGGATTAAGAAGAATATGTATTCATTATTGTTTATGTGTAGATATCAGTAGATGTTTGTTAGGAATTTTGATTTTTTGGTATTATTTACTTTACCATTTATACATTTATTTTTGGTTAGACAATTTGTTCATTGATTAGAGTGGATTATTAAGCCCTCATTATCACTATGAGGTCAATCTGTGTCTTTAAATCTAGTAGTATTTGGTCTTTGATACTACATGTACCTGTTTTTAATGAATATGTTTGAAATTGTAATATCCTTCTTTAAAATATTTATTTCATTTTATGCATACATGGTGTGTCTGAGAGTATATCTGTGAACCACATGTGTCCAGGAGTCCATGGAGGTCAAAAGAGGTGTCACATCCCTGGAACTGGAGTTATAGATGGTTATGAGCTACCATGTGGGTGCTAAGAAAAATTTGGGTGTTCCATAGTAATAGCAAATGCTCTTCACTACTAAGTCCCTGTACTAGTCTACTGATGTACTGTTTTTGTTAATGAGTACGAAGTAAACTTCTTTATTATTTCTGACTAGTTTTGGTTTAAAATTCACTTTTCGACAAATATGAGAATAGCTATATCTGCTTGTTTCTTGGTCTTGTTTGCTTTGAATACCTTTTTTATTCTGTTACTCTAATGTGATGTCTATTGATGGTGAAATGTGTGCTTCATTTTTCTAATTTATTCTGTGTCTTTTGGGAGGGAGAGCTGAGACCATTAATATTCAGAGATATTATTGAAATGTGTATACCAATTCATATAATTTTGATAACCCGTTTGTTTATTTTGACATCTTTTGATAAATTCTTCTAGTGTTCTTTAATCTTCCTCTGTAGCTTCTTGAGTATGTTTATGTATCTGTTGCTTTATCACTCTCTTCAGTATGAAGTATTGCTTCTAGTAGCCTTTGCAAAGCTGGTTTAATGAGTATTTATTTATTCATTTAGGTTTCTCCTTATTCGTGGAAAGTTTTACCTTCTTCATTTACAAGAGGTCTTTTCTACTGAGGATAATAGTCTTGTTGGCAATTGTGATTTTTCAGACCTTTAAATGTACCTTTCCAAGCTCTTCTAGATTTAAAGACTTTTACATAATACTTACTAGTTCTATGAATCTTGCCTTATATAGATTTATCTCTCTTGCGTTTTCAATATTCTTTTAAAAATATCCTTTTCATTTTAACTATAGTATGTCATAGAAAGCTTTTTTTCTGATCCCATTTATTTGGTGTTTTCTAGGACTTTTGTGGCTGAATAGTACTAGATTTTGGCAAATTTCTATTATTATTTCATTAAAAATATCTTATTGTTTTTCCAGATATAATTCTTTCATACTGCAAATTAACAAATTTGGTTTTTTCTGGTACCTCCAAAATATTTCCTGTTCTTTTCATGTATTTAAAAATATGTAATTTTTTGAGGGAATACTCTCAGTCCTCTGCCTTGTCTTTAAACCACGAGACCCATTATACTGCTGAGGTTTCCAGTGACTTTTTCATTTGACTAATTAAACTTTTCATATCTAACTTTATTTCAGTTTGGATTTTCTTTAACATTTCTGCCTCTTATTGAAATCTATTTGCATACTCTTATCTTTGGTTTTCTTTGCATTATGTTTTTAGTTCACAATGCTTGAATCTGAAAGTGGTGGTCAGTGAGGTTGATTATTTCAGGAAGACTAAGTTGTGCAGGATGATGAGGAGGAAAGCTGTTTTTACAGATCCCTGCTGGGAGGTGTGCCAAGGGTTCCTAATATGGGGAAGGGGTCAGAAGCAGTCTAACATAAAGTCCACAGAAGGCTAATCCACATGTGGTGAGTAAACTAGAGTGTGCTTCTGTGGTTTGGGAGTTATTGAAGAAGATGTGTTTTTTTAATCTCAGAAAATGTGAAGGGCTCTACAATGCTGCTTCCATTTTACCTGAGTCTAGCTCTGATTCTAAACTGGATGACCAAGAGGGAACACAAGTTTTTCTGTACTTTGAAAAGTTATCTCTTTGTTCCTTCCCTAGAATTTGGGTCCCTATTACTGGGAAAAAATGACCACAGCATGAGAAGCTGGTGACCACTATCAGCTAAGGTGGTGACTCCGTGGGAAAAGCAAAGCCAGTTTCCTTGAAAGAAATAGAAAGAAGTCTGTAAGGCTCCCATTCTAAAAAGCTCTGCCAGCTGGATTCCAGAAGTCTAGTCTTTGTCACTGTTAATATATGGGCCTCACTCTGGGTTGAGTCATTTAGGCTGGAAAAATGTGACTAGCCAAAAAAGTTAAGAAGACAGAGGAAAGGAAGCTGTTAGGCTATGGCCGATAAAATGCCAAGCTTGTGAAACCTCTTGTCAGGGGGAAGATAGCTTTTATGTCTGCCTGTCTTCACCAGGAAGAGCATCCAGGATCTTTGTGTGTTCTCTCCACATGACCAGCCCCAGGAAGCAGGTCAAAGGACACTCACCCTGAAGGAAGTATGTCATGGTGTCATGGTCACGTTGTTTATATCTTTTTTAAAAAAGTGTTCATCTTTTTCCTTGACTACCTGGCAAGACAGCAATTGATACTTGTCTTTTCAGACATTCCTGCAGCTTCAAGATACTGGGCCCAAATGTCAGGAACAACAAGGGTAGATCTCTCTTGCTCTCTCTCCTCCTTTCATTCTTTCACTTAAGAGAGCTGACTGATGGAACAGAATAAGAAGTGAAAAATATTTTCTTAAAGTTCAAGAAAATTCACTCAATATAAGCTATTTCGGAGCTAAATGAGTAGCTAGCGTGCACACTGGTTTTTGTTTGCTGTGCCTTTCTTTAAAGGAAAGAGATTTCTTCAACGTTCTTAAAACCACACTTTGGTTTTTCAATATAAGCTCATACTTCAAATACGTCTGAAACATAAACTACATCTCAAGTTAAGCCAGTCTCCAGTTTTCCACTAAGACACTTATCAGAGCAATGAGTATTAGTTTGGCTCTTTGTTTTTACAGAACAAATAAGCGTGGCCATCTGTGGTGTGGGCAGCCTGCACACACCAGCCAACGCTGGTTGCTTTTCTAGTCATCTTCTGAATAGTTACCTGATGTGCTTCAGATCACAACTCTGGGTTAACCCATTTTACTGATGATTTTAGAGGCTCTTTACGCAGCGTACGTGGCTGATACTGCTGACTGTGTAAGAATTCGTTGTTCTGTGTAGTACAGTGTCTGCATAATTTATAGAGAAGAAGAAATGTTCCTTTGCTTCTTCCCAGGCTGGTAGCCCAGACACTAGCATTGATGATGAACTCAGAATGATCCCAAGATAGCATCAGAAGAAAGCCAGCTCTCAGGCTCTAGGTGGCAACCCTGTCTGAGGGAATGATTTGATCTCAGAGAGGGGCTACCTCTAAAGCAGCAAATCCACCTCAAGCAGTGCAGTATAATGGCTTGGAAACAAAATGATGCCCAGAGACTCATGTTTTAAACACTTCGTCCACACCATTTGGTACTGTTCTGAAGGCTGTACAGGCTGGCTTATAAAAAAAAGCGAGTTACTGAGGAACAGGCCTTTAGAGACTGTGCCAGTTCTTGGTTTTGATCTTGCTGTGTCTAATTTTACTATTGGGGGTCACCACAATAAGAGGAACTATATTAAAGGATCACAGCATTGGGAAGCTAAGAAACACTGCTCTAGAACCACAAGCCAAACAATCTTTTCTTCTTTAAGTTTCTTCTGTAAGGTACTTTGTCAGAGGTGAGAAAAGAAACTAACACAGACGGGAATGCAGTTTTGCTTGGTGACCTTCTCTAAAGCAGTGTTCCAGCCCTGAGGGTGACCATTTGAGGCAGTCATCCAGTCCCGTTCTTAGCAGTGATTCTGTCTGAAATGGTGTCAGAGCAAGATGGTAATCCAGCCTGAAGCAAGGATCCAGTATGAGGTGCAGATCACATTGGAGACAATGCTGTGGCTTGAACATGGTTTGAATTTGTGCCTACCTGACAAGGATTCATCTGTTAAGAGTTGGTGGCCACTATTGACATATAAGTCATGAAATCTTGTTGGGGGAGGTCCTTGGACAATTGGTTGGATTGTTCTCCATGGGAATTAAAGTGTTCTTTTAGGAATCTAAGTTAGTTCATAAAAGAAAAACAAATTATTTAAATGATGTTTAAATGAACTCTGAATCATTTTTTTGTGTGTTTTTGCAAGGTGAGCTCTCCTTCACAAAGTCCATGTAATTAAGGCACAACAGCAGTGGGCCTGAAAGGGCTCTGGAAAAGAAGTCCTGTACAAGAGCCAGTATAATGGTAGCCCCTGGTAGAGGAGAGGTAGAAGCTCCATCCTCAAGGAAGCACTCTGCTCAGCAACACCACTCTTCCTATCTCTTTGCACAAATGACTTTTTAAACAGTGCAGCTTCTGATGTACAAAGGCTACTAGAACACAGACTGCAAAGAAGTTAGACTCTAAAGAGCTGGGCCACAGAGCCAGGGAAAAAGCCGGAGGAGGAAGAGCTTCCCAGAGCCAGGCTACAAACCAGAGTTGGTTGAAAGTGCTATAGTGTCCTCAGGGAGGATCAGCCAATCACTGTGGCAGGACCACCACTGCCCACAATGCTTCCTTGCCTCCTTGTGCAAATAATGAAAAGCCACCCTGTCCTCTTTAAGAAGACCATGCCACTAAAAGGCCAAGCTATAGGCATTCTTGATTTACTAGTTGCTCAAATGTAAGAGCTTTTTTTTTTTACTTCCCCGTTAAATGCTAGGAGTGACCTACTACAACTGACTTTATAAGCCTCCTGGCATAGTCTTGGTCCTGTCCCTCTGAGTACCCATGTATCCTCTGATAATACAAACAGCTACCATATTCCAGCAGCTACACCTATACCACTTGCGTTCTGTTCTTGAATGCAAATGTACCACATTGCAAAAAATTACGGTATCCTCTGGATATCTTGTTAAAAAAACCTTTAAATCCATATCATGTGGTGCATTGATTTCCTTTTCTATGTTCCACATTCTTGAAGAAACAGCTTTATAAGCAAACATTGATCTTTGAGGAGTCTTTCCAAAATGAGTCTCTGCTGGGCCACAACTCCTACATCCTCTGAGTCCTCCATACTGTTTCAAGGTACACAATGCCCTGTTCCTACATCCAGTTATTCATTTCCCACTGCTGGATGTCAGGGCATGTTTTCACACTGGAAGTCTAGTCTTCACTTCACCTCTGTGTAAGGAAAAGCTAAAGGCAACGTGCCTTTACTGTACCTAGGCTACATGCTTTCTGAAAATCACTGGACCCTGGGCCTTTTTCTTACTGCATGCACTGGCCACTCCGAAGCTGAATCCCATGACACAATAACTGGGATTCTTCAGCCCACAAGAAGAAATGAGAACCAGGAGTGTCAATGTTGAGCTGTGCAGCTCTGGGTGCAGTGGCAGATGTCAATCTGAAACAAGCATGGGAAGGAAGCAGTTGTCAGGGCCAATGGCTCCCTCCTTCACACGGCCATGAACCCCTTCTCCAGCACAAAAAGTGAGAGCTCCTACTCCACCAAATGCTTCCTGAGACACTTGATTCACCACCATGAAGCTCAATTTTTGGACTAAAAATGTTTATAAACTAATAAACAAATCGGGAAATATATATACGCCTTTCTATCAGTTGTTTTCCTCTCCAGAGGATGTTCCCGTGTGATACAGCTTTAAGCTTTCAACTCTGTCATATTTTCTAAACTATGATCTCTTCCATTTACTTTAGGGGTGTGGCAATCCCCTTTACTGGGTTGAAAGCTAAACAATATGGTTTAGATTTAGTGTTCCCACCCATGCATCACCATGAAAATGTTTGTCTCAGCAATCATGCCATTATTGTTAGTGGTCACAGCTGTTTAGCTCCCCCTTCCTGTACGAATGAAGATTAACTGTGTCTCTTTACAAGTGGAAAAGGTGGATCTGCCTGAGATGAAAGACTTCCAGTGGAATAGACTTTGAGAACCATTCCCAAGTTTTTCAGCATAAGAAAAGCCAGTTCTTATGCTGGCTTTTACAGGACCTTGCATGGAGTTTCATAGCCCCAACTTGGCACAAAATATAATATGGTGTAAATGATACTTTCACAATGGCCTGCCAAAATGACTGACTGAACTTTATCCATTTAGACTATAGTCACTAGTCAACTGGTAATGAAAATGTCATGTTTTGAGGAGGCTTGTTCTTGCACTAATCTGTGTATGCTCACAAGGTGAGTATCTTGGGGAGAGAACTGTCCAAAAAATAGTTCATAACTTTGTGGACTCCTGGAGAGAAAAAAAAAATCTGCCTATAGATGTTCCACTCTCTGCAGAAGAAGGTTGCAGATGCCTAAATCCAAATGAGCATCCCACCCTGCTCTCATCAGCTCAGCCAAAGCCATGGCCTACACCAAATACTTGCAAGATAAGATGTTCAGCATTCTAGCTGTGTGTCAGCACCTATACACCGGCTCCTGAAATTTTTCCCGGCGCTAGCTGGATTTTGCTGAACGCGGATCCTACTCCTGCCTAATTTTGACTTGTCGTGATATTTCTGGTAGGAAATAATCTATATTCCCATTAATGAGGGGCTGATACATTAAATTACTATCCACAAATGCATTGTAATTCTGCCAGTCATTAAAATTAGTGAAACAGACTTAGTCTCTCATTGGCATGTGAAGAAGTCTACAACGTATTTTGTGAGAAACAAATATATAATGATAGTATATATGTGTGTGTGTGTGTACAAATATATAATCTTACTAATGTAATGATAAACATCTATATACCTACATCTGCATGCATACATATGGACAGGAATGTTCAAGAACAATATTAAGCCAACCAATTAAGAACGCAATTGTTTCTGAATTTTGGGATCTTGTCACACTTTTATTTTCTTATTTGGACTTATTACTACATAGACACAAAAATGTGTGATTCATATAAAATGCATAATGTTTATAATTAACACCTATTGTTCTTAACAGGGAATTTTTTTTCCAAATGAAGGAGTTGATAAAGACAAAGACTGTCACAGACATAAGAAGAATAACCTGGTGGTGGAGCTCCAGCATGACCAATCAGGGTGGGCTCTCCTATATTCTGGGCCTACAAGGAGCTGATCCCTGCCCCACAAGTTTCTTTGTGCAGGAAATGTTCTGCACTCCCCACACCCTCTCAGCGGCAGGCTTATAACACCACAGGTGTTTCTATAGTCTTTGGTCTCTGGCTGAAGGCTTGTAAATGGATGGCTGTGGGTCCAGACTGATTCTCAGATGTCCCTGGGGTGTCTGTTACAAAACATATTTAAAAAGGGCCCTCACACCGTACAATGGCTTGAGCTCCCTCATCCGGGTTGCAAATTTTGCACTCTCGCCTCTTCCCTTTGTTTGTCTACATCTTGCCCCTCCCCCACTTCCTGTCTTCTGTTTGTCTGCCTGTCTACTTTTCGCGTCTTCGCTCCAAAATGACCTTCCACTATTTCACTCTTCCCATCTCCCCCAATAAATTTTTCTTGCACAAACTCTTGTTGTTCTCTTAGTGACACACATTGGCAGGGCCCACCAAGGGGTGCCACTTTCCTGGCATCCGGCCATGAAGGGATTCTTCCTGCAACAGACCTATGTTCTTAGCCTGCTCCTGTTCACAGTGCACTTCTTCCAAACCCTCCACTTGATGTTCCTGCTTACTCGTCTGGGCTTTCTTTTAATCTCAGGCAGTCTGCACTGCTACTGTGTTTTTCAGTTTCCTCCACAAGGCCTTCTCCTACGGGCTCAGGTGCCTGAGAGCAACTTCGGCCTTAGCCTGTGCTGCCTGTGACCCTGACACCATGAATGGCAGTGCCTGGCCTTCAAGGAGGTCGATTGGCCCAATAGGAGCAAGGAAGTTCCTTTATCCCTATGGTTTTGTACATGCTGCTATATATTGTAAACTTATTTCAGGATTATTAAGTTACTCATCTGACATGGTTTTCCATGGAAAATTTTGTTCAGCTTTCTGTTTTAAAAGTCCCATTTGCTTTGTGTATATGGTTGGATGTGTGCTTGTATGTTTATTTCAGGCTCAGTATGAAGTGTAAATTATGTGGTAACAGAATGCTTGATTCTGACTGGTCTTGGATGCCTGAGTTTACATGTTCTGTGTGTCAGCAGTTGCTATTACAACTAGCTGTCTAGGCTCAGAATTTGCCTCTGGAATTTTCTGGCCCAGAATCTGATGTAATGACAGAGAAAGTTATTTTATGCAGTTCTGCCTTATTAAACAAACAACTAAGAAGAAATTAGGTACGGTTTAAAATCTGTAACAAAAGTTCACTTAAAACTGTTAACTCCAAATTGAAACTGCTCTAAAAAACAGCCGTGATCTGTCATCACCTTAAGTGTAGTCTCATGGGCAGCTACCATTTTACTAAGGATGAGAAGAAGGAAAGTCATTGAACTTCACTGATATCTTAACTAAAAGTTATCACACGGAGTGGACCCACCAAGGAGAAATTAGGTCTATGGTAATTTCTGTCCTGGCCTAAAAACAAGGTTTAAGAAAGATAGGATTTAAAACAATTCTGGCTTAATGAAGTATTGAAGCTGCACTTCCATGAATTCATATAGAGGGATGTATGGATGGCAGCCAGATTTTGTAATGTAAGAGTAATCCCCTTGGTACTGATTTTTAAAACATTAAATTGTTTACACTATTAAAACTAAGTTTTGCCTTCTAGTGATATTAAACTGCTTATATCTAACATATAATGATCTCCTGATTCTTGAATGTTTTAGAAATCTGAGAATATGTCATTTTAATCAAAAGGTTCTTGAAAACACAGACTCTGGAGAGCCCATCACAAGAGGTGACTTTCCCTCTTCCCAGCTGACCAGCTAGACCAGCCAGGCCAGCCTCCAGGTCAGGGCAACAGGGTACAAACTGCACCCCCAAACTTATCACAGCTCCAGCTGCAGGTAAGCAAGTGGGACCCCTGCATGTAAGCCTGACTGTCAACATCCCTCATGGGATGCTCTTGCCCATAAGCATCATTCCATTCCCCCAACACCCCTGCCCCAACCTCAGTGGCTTCCTCCTACACTGACTCTGGAGAGCTCCATCACAAGAGATGCCAGCCAGGCCAGCCAGTCAAGCCTTTACATCTGGGCAAAAGGATACAAACCATGTCTCCCAAACCCATCACAGCTCAAGCTGCAGGTAAGCAAGTGGGACCTTTGTGGGAAAGCCTGGCTATTATCCTATCACTGCCCCTCACTATACCCACTAACCTATAATTCCCCAAACTCATTTATGCCCCCAACCTCAGTGGCTTCCTAAGATACTTCCGGAGAGCTCCATCAAAATAGCTCCAGCTACAAACCTCAGCTGCTCCCTGAGACTCAGATCCACTGGCTCTGATTTCTCCAAAAGCTTCAATAGCACCAAGAACATCTATGGACCAAGAACAGCTCACTGAAACACAAGCAATGGTTGCACAAATTGGAAGAAGAAATGGGTAGACACCAGTGCAAAAATACATTTAACACCATAAAGAATAATGCGGTATCACTAGAAACAGTGGTTCTATAACAGCAACGCCTGAACATTTTAGTATAGAAAAGGAAAAAAATCATAAAAATAACATTATGAAGAGAATAGAAGCCTTTAAAGATGAAATTGAAGAATAAAGAACATCCTTAAAGAAATAGAGGGAAAATACAAAAAAAAATGGAAGAAATCAATATATCCCTTTAAAAAAAAAAGTCAAGAAACCAAAAAGACAAACAGACAGATGGGAAAAAAGTAGTTGAAGACTTCAAAACAAACAAGAAAGAAAGAAGCAAGCAGGAAGACACAAACCAAGAAAATGCTGGAGTTGGAAAATCTGAGTTAATCAGGATCAGGAACTACAGATGCCAGAGATGGAAGAGAGAGTCTGGTGTGGAAGATAAAATAGAGGAAACAGATTTACCAGCCAAAGAAAACACTAAAGACAAAGAAGTCATAGACAAAATGTCAGGAAATATGAGACACCATGAAAAGACCAAACTTAAGAATAAAAGAAACAGAAAAAGAAGAACACCAGCTCAAAGGCACAAAAAAGTATATTCAACAAAATCATAAAAAACCCTTCTTAACCTAAAAAAAGAAAATGCCTATGAAGATACAAAAAGCTTACAGAACATCAAATAAACTAGATCCCCACAAAGTCCACTCACCACATAATAATAAAACATTATACATATAGAATAAAGAAAGAATATCAAGAGCTACAAAGAAAAAAGACCAAGAAACTTACAAAGGCAGACTAATCAGAATAACACCCAAATTCTCAATGGATAATATGAAAGGCAAAAAGTCCTGAAGAAATTATACAGACTCTAAGAGACCACAGATTCCAGACCAGACTACTATACCCAGCAAAACTCTCAATTACCCATAGATGAAATAAACAAGACATGCCGTGACAAAACCAGGTTTAAACAGTACCTATCCACAAATCCAGCCCTAAAGAAAGTACTAGGAAAAACAAAACTCCTCCTAAGGAAGTTAGATATACCCATGAAAACTCAAGCAATAGATAAACCCAGGGAATCCTCCCAAAAAAAGAATCACGCACACACACGCGCGCACACACACACACACACACACACACACACACACACACACACACACACACACACACACACACACACACACACACACACACACACACACGCACACACACAACACACACACAGGCCTGCACACACACGCACACTACCACCAAAAAAATGACAAGAATTAACAACCACTTGTCATTAATATTCCTTAACATCAATAGACTCAATTTTGCTATTAAAAAAAAGACACAGACTAACAGAATAGATACAAAAACAAGATCCATCTTTCTCCTGCACACAAGAAACTCACCTCAAATGCAAAGACACACTGCCTCAGAGTAAAGAGTTGAGAAAAGACTTTCCAATCAGATGGACTTAAGAAGGAAGCAGCTGTAGCCATTCTAGTATCTAACAAAATAGACGTCAAACTAAAATCAATCAAAAGAAATCTGGAAAGTCATTACATATTCATCTCAGGAAAGATCCATTAAGATAGAATTTTAATCTTGAACATTTATTCCCCAAATATAAGGGCATGTACACTTAGACACACTAAAAAAGCTTAAATTGCACAAAACCTCACATACCAAGAGTGGAAAACCTCACGCCCCACTCTCACCAATGGACAAGTCTACCAGACAGAAATTTAACAAAGAAATAAGGGATCTAACAGAAGTGATCATTTAAACAAACTCAATAAATAAAAATAGAACTGTCCACCCAAACACAAAGGAATATACCTTCTTCTCGGCACCTTTAGACCTTCTCTAAAATTGACCACACACTCAATCATAAATCAAGTATTAATAGATACAAAAAGTGGGAATAACACATTGCATCCTATCAGACCAACATGGCCTAAAGTTAGAGTTCACCAAAAACACACGCTAAAGAAAGTCTAAACCTGAACAGCTCTCAACTGAACCACCTCTGAGTCAGGAAAAAAAAGAATAATAATTTCTAGAATTTGTTTGAAATTAATCCAGAACATACCTGAACTAATAAGACACAATGAAAGCAGTGCTAAGAAGAAAGTTCATAGCACTAAAAGCCTACATAAAAATATAAAGAAATTTCACACAAAAGACCTGAAAGTTCTAAAAGAAAAAGGAAGCCTCTCAATTTCAGGAGGTTCTAATTATTCATTGTTGTTCTTAGTGTCTGTGCTACTGGTGTTATATTTAGGAAGTGGTCACCTGTGCCAATTTGTTTGTAGCTGGGTTTATGTTGAGGTCTTTGATCCACTTGGACTTGAGTTTGTGCTGAGTGATAGATATAGATCTATTTGCATTCTTCTACATACTACTCTCCACTTATGCCAGCACCATTTGTTGAAGATATAATCATTTTTCCATTGTGTATTTTTGGCCTCCTTGTCAAAAATCAGGCATTTATAGGTGTGTGCATTAAGGTCAGAGCCTTTGATTTGATTTCATTGATAAACAAGTCTGTTTGCATGCCAGTACCAGGCTGTTTTTATTACTGTAGCTCCATAGTATAGCTTGAAGTCAGGGATGGTGATGTCTCCTAAAGTTCTATTATTGAACAAAATTGTTTTGGAAATTCTGGGTTTTTATATGAAGTTGATATTATTTTTTCAAGGTCTGTAACAAATTGTGTTGGAATTTTAATGGAGATTGCACTGAACCTGTAGATTGCTTTTGGTAGGAGTGCCATTTTTACTGGGTTGATCCTACCTATCCAGGAGCATGAGAGATCTTTTCATTTTCTGATATCCTCTTCAATTTCTTTCTTTAATAACTTAAAGTTTTTGTCAAACAGTTCTGGTACTTCCTTGGTTAGAGTTACGCCAAGATATTTAATGCCATTTGCAGCTACTATAAAGGATGATGTTTCCCTTATTTCTGTTTCAGCCCTTTTATCTTTAGTGTATAGGAAGGCTATTGATATTTTTTTTAATTAATCTTGTACCCTGCTACATTGCTGAAGGTGTTTATCAGCTGTAGGAGTTCCCCAGTAGAATTTCGGGGGTCACTTATGTATACTATCATATAATCTGCAAATAGAGATAATTTGACTTCTTCCTTTCCAATCTGTATCCACTTAATCTCTTTTTGATCTCTTATTGCTTTAAAGTATGTTCCTAGTATATGAACTGACATCTCAGAGCCTATTCCTTACAGAGGAACACCTAAATCAGCCTTGACACTGGGGTGAGGGGCTCAAACCTACCTTAACTTGAGATGTCAGACTGAACTGACCCACCTTGGGGTAATCTTGCCCTCTTTAGGGAATGGATGGTGGGGTAGGATGGGGGGAGGCTGAGGGAGGACTGGGAGAAACTGTAAGGAAGAAAGGGAAGAGGAACAGTGATAGATATGGAAAACAATTTAAATTTAAAAAATGGAAAAAATAAAACCTTAGACTAAAAAAAAAAGTAAAAAGAGGTTAACAGTATCATACTTCTTACATAAAATATCATGAGGATAAAATAAATAAGTATATTTTAAAAAACAGAAAAAGAAGTAAACTCACCCAGAAGCAGTAGACGGAAGGAAATAATCAAACTCGGGGCCAAAATAAATAAATTGAAATAAAGGGAGCAAAGAGAGTGCTATAAAGAATGATTGAAACAAAGAGTTGGCTCTTTGAGAAAATAAACAAGATAAGCTCTTATCCCACTAATCAAAAGACAGAGAAAAATGTTCAAATCAACAAAATCAGAAATGAAAAGGAGGATATAACAACAGACACTTGGGAAATCCAGAGAATCATTAGGTTATACTTCAAAAACCTGTACTCTACAAAATTGAGAAATCTTAAAGAAACAAACAGCTTTCTAAATACCCAAGCTAAATCAAGATCAGTTAAATTACTTAAATCAACCTATATCTACTGAAGATATAGAAGCAGTTATTAAAAATCTCCCAACCAAAAAAGCCCAGGGCTAGAGAGTTTCAGGTCAGAATTCTACCAGAATTTCAAAGAATAACTAATACCAGTAATCCTTAATTGTTCCATGCAATAGAAACATAAGAAACATTTCCAAACTCTTTATGTGAGCTACAGTCACCCTGATACTCAAACCACACAAAGAGACAACTAAGAAAGATAATTACAGATCAACATCCCTCATAAACATTAATGAAAAATAGTCAATAAAATTCTGGCAAACTCTATCCAAGAACATATCAAAAAATCATTTACCATGATCAAGTAGGCTTCATTCCACAGACGCAGGGATGGTTCAATGTACAAAAATCTGCCAACAACATCCACTATATAAACAACCTAAAACAACAACAACAAAACATGTAATCATCTCATTAGACATTTTGACAAAAACCTAACACTCTTTCATGTTAAAGGTCTTGGAGAGATCAGGTATACAAGGAACATACCTAACATCATAAAGGCGATATGCAGCAAGCTGATAGCTATAATCAAACTAAATGGAGAGAAGTTCGAAGCAGTTCCACTGAAATTGCAAACAAGACAAGGCTGGTCACTCCTCCCATATATATTTAATATAGTACCCAAAGTTCTAGCAAGAGCAATAACACAACAAAAGGAGATCAAGGGGATACACATTGGAAAGGAAGAAGTCAAACTTTTGCTCTTTTCAGAAAATGTAATAGTATATGTAAGTGACCCCCAAAATTCTACCAGGGAACTCCTACAGCTGCTAGCAGCAGTGTGGCAGGATAAAGGATTAACTCAAAAATCAATAGCCTCCTACACACAAATGATAAAAAGAGCCGAAAAAGAAACCAGGCTACTTACGATAACTACAAATAACATCATATATCTTGGGGAGTAACTCTAACCAAAGAATTGAAAGATCTGTATGACAAGAACTTTCAGTCATTGAAGAAAGAAATTGAAGAAGATATCAGGAAATGGAGCGATCTCCCATGCTCTTGGATAGGTCGGAGTAAAAATGACAATCTTAGTAAAAACAATCCACAAATTCTATGCAATTTCCATCAAAATCCCAACACAAATCTTCACAGACCTTGAAAGAACAACACTCAGTTCACATAGAAAAATAAAAACCCCAAGACTGCCAAAGCAATTCTGTTTAATAGAAGAACTTTTGGAGAGATCACCATTCCTAACTTCCAGCTATACTATAAAGCTATAGTCATTTTATAAAGAAAAAAAAAGCTTTATACTGGCATAAAAATAGACATGGTGATCAATGGAATCCAACTGAAGACCCTGAGAGCAATCCACATACCTATATACACTTGATTTTTTTTGACAAAGTCAAAAATATACAATGGAAAAAAGAAACATCTTCAATATGGGATGCTTATATAACTGGATAAAAGTATGTAGAAAAATGCAAATAGATCCATATCTATCACCCTGCACAAAACTCAAGTCCAATTGGATTGAAGACCTCAACATAAATCCAGTTACGCTGAGTCTAATAGAAAAAAATGCGGGGCAGCCTAAGCAGTGAGCCCATTCTCCAAGACCTAGACCCTGGGACAAAGCTCTTGAAACCCTACCCCCACTAATCTCTTTCCTAAATCCAGGCCAGCAGGAAAAACCCGGTAGACCAGAGCTCCCCAGTAAAATCCAGTTTGCAGTACACCACCAAGTACAAAACCCGCCCTAACCCCCAACCCACCCCATCACTTGGTGACCTCAGTAGCTACTTGAGACCCACAGTCCCAAAGCATCTATTGAATTAAGAGTGGCTCCCTGAGATCCACAGTTTCTCAGCGGCTACTGGATCAAGTTTACCAGTATCTATTGCATAAAAAGTCCCTATAGGATCAAGAGCTCCTTCTGGATCAAGAGCTCATATTGAACAAAGATCAGATCCATGAGACACAGAATCAGTCAGCTTTTATTATATATATATAAAAAAAAAATCTCACTGTGAGACAGAATATACTACCTCCAAGCCTGTATTGGACCAAGAGAGGCTTCCTGAGTCACAGACACAGCCAGAGCAGATTGCACCAAAATCAGTTTCCTGAGATACAGACAAATCATGCTTTAATTGCAAAGGGCAATTGGCAAAAACTCATGCAAGAATACATATAACAACATGAAGAACAATATGACGCTCTTTTGTTCTGCTGGTTCTAAAACAAGACCTGATCATAGCAATGCAGAAGAAAACCTAAAAACAAAAAAACAGCTCTATGAAGATAACTGAAGGCTTAAATGAGGACACAAAAACTCCCTTAGAGAAATAGAGACAAAGACAAACAAAAATTGAAATAGATCAAAAAATCTTTGAAA
The DNA here is from genome assembly GCA_033318265.1 of Phyllotis vaccarum. Lineage (NCBI taxonomy): Eukaryota > Metazoa > Chordata > Mammalia > Rodentia > Cricetidae > Phyllotis > Phyllotis vaccarum. The sequence continues at coordinate 181,428,134 of JARWLC010000002.1, forward strand.
GAAAATAAAGAAAACCATGAAGAAGCAATCAAACAAAGGAAGGAAATATTTCAAGATTTAAAAATTGCAATAGAAGCAAAAAAAGAAAGACACAAACTTAGGCAATGCTGAAAATAGAAAACCTGAAGAAATAACTGGAACTACAGATGCAAGCATAAACAAGAGAATGCAAGAGATGGAAGAGAAAAATCTCTGGGGTGGAAGATTCTATAGTGGAAATAGATACGTCAGCCAAAGACAACACTAAAACCAAAAAAGTCATAATGCAAAATATTCAGGAAATCTGGAACACCATGAAAAGACGAAACCTAGGAATAATAGAAAAAGAGAAATACTAGCTCAAAGGCACAGAAATTATTTTTTGTATGTTCATTTTATTTTATTTTTTATAAAATGTCTTTTTATCCATGTATCCTACTGCTCCCCACCCTTTCCTTCTATTCCTCCCAGTCAGCCTCCAGCCTCCCCACTCCCCATCCCCCATCCCTTCCACCCAAAGGGCAAGAAGCCCGAAGGTGGGTCAACTCAGCATGGTACATTCACTCCAGGCAAGTCTGATTTCCTCATCCCAAAATCAAGATTGGGTTTGGTGTTCTTATTCAGGGAATGGGTTCCACGGTGCCAGCCCACACACAGGAACACAGTCTGATCCCATCCCTCTAGGTTCCACATACTGCCCATGCCAATGGACAGTTGCTTGCCATTGGAGGGTCTAGTTCCTTTTCCCAATGAATCTCCAGTGGCTATTCTTGATTCAGTAAGGTCCTCAGCACTCCAACTAGCCATCACTGTGGGAACTTTCTTTATAATCCCTGTCCCTTTGCTCATACAGACTCTCCTCTTCTGCTCTTAGCTGGACCAGGAGCTTGACCCAGTGCTTGGCCATGGATCTCTGCCTTCACCTCTATTCATTGTTAGATGTAGGTTCTGTGATGACACTTAGAGTGGTTATTCATTTGATTATAGAGGAAGTCCTCACTGTGGTTTGACATCTTATGAGTTCTTGGAGGTTTCCCTAGCACCCAGTCTCTTTCCAAACCCACATTGACCTCTTCTATCAAGATATCATTCTTTTTCCTCTCTCTCTTTGTTGTTCCTTTCACTCAACCATCTTCTTCTCTCATGATTTGTTCCCAGCTCTTCTTGGTTGCAACCCATTATGATCCCAATTTGCTAAGGTAATCTTCTCTGCTTTCTCTTCCTAGGGAAATCTCTAAATGTCTCTCTTAAGTTCCCTCTGATTCCAAGCTATTCAGCATTTGTGGTTTGCATCTTGGGTATTCTTTGCTTTTTGACTTAAATCCATTTATGAGTGAGTACATCGCATACCTATCTCCCTGGGCTTGTGATGCCTCACTCAGGAGGATATTCTCCAGATCCATCCATTTACCTGCAAATTTTAGGATGTCATTTTTTTTCCTGATGAGTAGTACTCATTGTATAGATGTACCACAGTTTGTTAATCCATTCTTCAGTTGAGGGGCACCTAGGTTGTTTCCAGGTTCTCGCTATTACGAATAATGTTACTATGGGTATAGTTGAATTAATGCCTTTGGGTTAAGAATATGTATCCTTCAGATATATGTCCAATAGTGGTATTTCTGGATCCTTTGGGAGATTGATTCCCAGTTTTCTGAGGAACCACCATACTGCATTCCAGAGTGACTGTACAAGTTTACGCTCCCACCAACAATGGACGAGTGTTCCCCTTGCTTTGTGTCCTCTCCAGCATAGGCTGTCATCTGTGTTTTTGATCCTAGCCATTCTGACAGGTGTAAGGTGGAATCTCAGAGTTGTTTTGATTTGCATTTCTCTGATGGCTAAAGATGTTGAGCAATATTTTAAGTGCCTTTCAGCCACTTATAATTCTTCCATTCAGAATGCCTTTTCTGGCTCTGAACCATTTTTTAATTGAGTTATTTAGGTTTGGGGGCTCTAGTTTCTTGATTTCTCTATATATTTTAGAAATCGGTCCTTTTTCAGATGTAGGATTAGTGAAGATCTTTTCCCATTCTGTAGGCTGTCATTTTGTCTTATTGACTGTGTCCTTTGCCTTACAGAAGTTTCTTAGTTCCAGGAGGTCCCACTTATTTTCTCTTTCATTTAGATTTTCAATTTAGTGAAGTATAGATTTTGAAAATATGATCTAATGATTCTCTAGATTTTCTTAGTTTCTGTTATTATGCCCCTTTTCATTTTTTATTCTATTAATTTGGGTCCTCTTTCTCTCTGCCTCTTGGTTAGTTTGGATAAGGGTTTATCTTTTTAACTTTCTCTGAGAACCAACTCTTTGATTTCTTAGTTCTTTGTATTGTTCCATTTGTTTCAATTTTATTAATTTCGGTCCTGAGTTTGTTTATTTTTTGGCATCTACCCCTTCTAGGTGAGTTTGCTTCTAATTGTTCTAGAGCTTTTTAGCTTTGTTATTAAGTCTCTTGTGTGAGATTTCTTCAAGTTTTATATGTAGGCACTTTCCTTTTATTACTGCTTTCATTGTGTCCCATACATGTGTATATGTGTGCATGTTGTAGATTCATTTTCATTGAATTCTAGGAAGTCTTTAATTAATTTCTTCCTTTGCTTCTTCCTTGATCCGCAGGTGATTCAATTGAGTGCAGTTTCTATGAGTTTGTAGGATTTCTGTGGTTTGTGTTGTTGTTGAACTCTAACATTAGTATGGTGGTCTGATAGAATACAGGGAATTATTCAGATTATTTTATATCTATTCATATTTGCTTTATGACTGAGTATGTGATCAATTTTAGATAAAGTTCCAAGGGGTGTGACAAAAAGTTATATTCCTTCCTGTTTGAGTAGAAAGTTCTGTATATATTTATTAAGTCTGTTTGAGTCATAACATCTGTTAGATTCTTTATTTCACTCTTAAGTTTCTATCTGGTAGACCTATCCATTAGCTAGAGTTGGGTGTTGAAGGCTTTCACTATTAATGTGTGAGGTTTAATGTGAGGTTTAAGTTTCAGTAATGTTTCTATTACATATGTGAGTGTCCTTGTATTATTATAGGCATAAATGTCCAGGATTGAGACATCTGGATTTTTTTCTGAGATAAATAAGTAATGACTATCCTGATCTCTTTTGATTGATTTCAGTAAAAATTCCTATTTCATTAGATATTAGGATAGCTAAACCAGCTTGATTCTTGAGTCCATTTAATTGGAAAGTCTTTTCCAAACCCTTTACTCTTAGCCAGTGTCTGTCTTTGAAGTTGAAGTATGTCTCTTGTATGCATCAGAAAGATAGATTCTATTTTCATATCCATTGTGTTAGCCTGTCTTTTTATAGGTGAATTGAGTCTATTAAGGAATATTAATAATCAGTGATTATTAATTTTGTTATTTTGGTGGTTGTGTGTGTGTGTATTGTTTTGGGGGTGTTCCTTCTGTAGAATTATCTATTGCTTGTGGCTTCATGAGTGTGTCTCTAGCTTCCTTAGGTTGGAGTTTTCTCTCTAGTGCTCTCTGTAGGGATGGATATGTGGATAGGTATTGTTTAAATCTGGTTTCATCATGTGATGTGGTAATGTCTATCTATATGTTGTAAATAAAAGAATTGTTTGGGCCTATATGAGGCACATTAGCAGTCAGCAGGAAATAGGGTGGAGTCAGACAGAAGCACAATCTAGTTGCCTGAGAACTACAATGTAAGGAAATAATAGGTAAGCCATAGGCCACATGGCAGTCAGGTTAATGGAGATGGGTTGAATTAAGATAAAAGAGCTAGCTAGCAATATGCCAGAGACATAGGTCAAACAGCATGAAATTAATATAAGCCTTTGTGTGATTGTTTGGGGCTAGCTGGTCTTGGACTGCAGGCTTGTGGGTCTAGACCTCTGGCTGGAAGGGCCCAGAAACCTCATTCTACAGTCATGAAATATTTTGTTTACTCCATCTGTGGTGATTGAGAGTTTCTGTAGTCTGGACTGGCGACTGTAGTCTTTTAGTGTCTGTATAACATCTGATCAGGACTTCTGGCTTTCATTGTTTCCATTGAATAGTCAGTTTTTATTTTGGTGTGATTGCCTTTATAAGTGACTTGGCTTGTGATATTCTTTCTTTATTCTGTATGTTTAGCAGCTTAATTATTTTGTGGCAAGCAGATATATTTTGGAGGACTAATATATTTGCTGTTCTGCATCTATAGTTTGTTTCTTTAGATCTTCCATTTCCAGATTTCCCTAGGTTTGTGTCTTCTTTATTGATTCTATTTCAATTTTTAAATCTTGAACTATTTCCTACACCTGTTTTATTGCTTTTTCTTATTTTTAATTTTTTAAAGAATTTGTTGATCTATTCCAATTTTTTGTTTGTCTTTTGCTTTATTGCTTTAAGGGAGTTTCTTGTTTCCTCTTTTAAGGCTTCAATTACCTTCATAGAGTTGTTTTTAGGTTGCTTTTTTATTCATAGTTATGATCAGGTCTTGTTTTAGAATCAGAATATTCTGGTGGTGCCCAATTGTTCTTTATGTTGTTGTATATATTCTTGCACTGGTGTCTGCCCACTGCTTCCTCAGATCAATGCAGCATTTGTCTGTCTCTCAGAGAACTGATTTTGGTACAGTCTGTTCTAGCTGTGTCTGTGTATCAGCAAGCATCTCTTATTCCACTCTGAGGTAGTATACTCTGTGTCACAGTGAACTGTTCTTGGTCCAATAAAAGCTGGCTGCTTCTGTGTCTCAGGGATCAAATCTTGGTCCAATATGAGTTCTTGATCCAGTAGGAGCTTTTGATACAATAGGGGCTCTTGATTCAATAGGTGCTGGCAAACTGTGGGTCTCAGGTAGCTGCTCTTAATCCAATAGGTACTTGAAAATTGTTGATCTCAGGTAGCCTCTACAGTCACCAGGTAATAGAATAAATTGGGGTTGGGCTGGGATTTATAGATGGGGATGTCAAAAAAACTGGGGTTTTAATGGAGAGTTCTGGCCTAAAGGGGTTTCCCCTGCTAGCCTGGTTTTAGGGAAGAAATGGGTAAATGTTGTGTTCCAAAGACAGTGCACAAAGGCCTATGTCATGTGTAAAATTGAGGTTTCTGTCCTGGACTAGTGCCACAGTTTGGATCCACCCACCACCGCTTATCTGAACCACCAGTCCCAAAGAACATGAATGTTTATATTAACTTCATGATGTTTGGCCTATGGCTTAGGCACATTGCTAACTAGCTCCTTCATCTTAACTCAACCCATATTCATTAATATGTCCTGCCTCCATGGCTCACCTGTGTTCCTTATATGTTGCTTCTTTGGGTATCTGGCTCAATCTGTGTCAACTCTGCTTTCCTACTCCTACCCATGCTGATTTCCCTGCCTACTTTTTCTATGGTGCCTGCCATGGCCAAAACAGTCCTTTATTCACAGCATAAAGAAAGACATTCCCAAATCAGTCGGGGAGGTTGGGCTCTCTGGCTGGATGAATGAAATGTTACTAACCTCTTAATCCAATAGGTGCTGATGCACTGTGGATCTTAGATAGTCGCTGAAGTTGAAGGGTGATGGGATGGATAGAGGGTTTGGTGGGATTTGTAGATGGAGGTATCCAACAAGCTGAGGGTTTAATGGGAAGTTATGGCCTGCAAGAGCTTTCCATGCTGTTCTGAAGTTAGAGGAGAAATGGGTAGGTATGTTGATCTTAGGATGCACATTTGTAACACAAGAACACTTGCTCAACTATGTTCATAGCAGCAATATTTGTAACAGCTAGAACATGGGAATAACCTAGATGCACCTCAACTGAAAATGATTTTTTAATACATGTAGTATATTCACATAATATGGCACTACTTAGCAGCTTAAAAAAGTAGCATTCTGAAATTTTCAGGCAAATGGATTGAACTAGAAAAAAAGCATCCTGAGTGAGGTAACTCAGAACCAGTAAGACAAACATGGTATGTATTCACTCATAAACAGATTTTAGATGTTAAGCAAAGGATAACCAGACTACAATTTACAACCTCCGGGCAACTAGGTAACAAGAAGGGACATAGGAAAGACATCCATGAACTCTGCCATGGTAAAATGAAATATATAAGCTCTCCTGAGAAATTTGAGGCCATATGGGGGAGTGGGTGAGGGGAGCTAAGAAGAACATGAGAGAAGAGTTGGGGGAGGCTCGGAGTGGGAGAACAGCAAATGGATACCGTGATAGAGGGAATCGTTGTAGGGTTAGAAAGAAGCCTGGTGCTAGGGAAATACCCAAGAATTCAAAAAAGACCCTGGCTAAGACTCCAAGCAATAGTGGAGAGGGCAATTAAACTGGCCTTCCCCTGTAATCAAATTAATGACCACCCAAATTGTCATTATGGAATCCATTCACAAAGCAGTGAGTAGTGGCAAGAGCATTAACCCAAAAGGTAAAAGTCCTATAAATGAGAGACAAGGGATCGTTTGAGAGACCTCAGACTTCAGTCATAGGGAATGGCTGGATGTGATAGTTGGTAATAGGGACTGACCATAAATGTGGCTAGAAGATCCTCCATTCCCAATGGCACTAGCAGGGCACTGGACAACCAAATTTGCTCAAGATTGCATTTATGCCAACTAGAAGGGGAAACTCAATCTTATGAGTATGATAATGGATCATAAGATACACCAAAACCTACCTTAAGAGCTTATAAAGGGAATTGGAACAAAGGAATAAAACTGTGGGCAGGCCTAAAGGAGAATAACTATCTTGTAGGAAGGGGTAGAATAAGTGGTTGAGTCTGCTTTTAAGGACTGGCTTAAGGTAGCTTTGTGCATGTGTAGAGGGGACTTATATAGTCACACTATGAATGCATATAGATGGCATGCCATGCTGTACATCCACAGGATGTAAGGTTCTGGGATGACTAGGCATTTTTTTCTGATTACTAGGGCACATGTGCAGCCATAGGATCCTGGAAGTGGCTTGGGAATGTGGAAATGCCAGTACCTGGGATGACTGTGCATTCTGCCTGAGTGCTGGCAGGCACGTGAAATCTGGAAGTGGCTGGAAGGTGTTAAAAATCCTAACACCTGCTTCTATACCCATCTTAAGTTCAGAAGGCATAGGTCTCAGGGAAAGACCATTTAGGTCCAGATCTAAGAAGAATCTAGGAAAAATCTAAGGAATATGTCTGACAGTCAATAGATTCAAAACTTGGCTTTGTATCAAAAGTTTAACCAATAGTTTCCAAGAATTGCTCTACCCCATACCTCTTTACCCAATCCTGAAATGCCAAGACATGTAACACCACACTTACATATTTCTTTCTCATAAAACCCTCTCCCCTCTGAGCTCAGGGCCAAATTCCTTTCACTGTGTCAGAACATGGGGTTTTAGCCTGGGTTCAAACCTGTCCAAAAGAATAAACTGACCCTCATGTGTTTACATTGGAATCCAGCTCCCTGGTGGTCTTTCAGGGTCTCACAACACAGGTACAATAAACCTACCTATCTAAAGCAGGTTTTTTTAATGTCTTTTTTTTTTAAGGTACAATGATTATATACATATATAATATGCAGAATGGTCAATTCCTCAGGAATTTGTGCCCTTATGAGGGAAGAGCTCATTTTACCAGGTCATTGAATTTACCTTGAACAGAAAATAATTGTGTGGTTTCCTGCCATCTTGGCTGGGCACCTCATCAAAATAGAAGCAACCATGTAGCCCCATCACCATCTTTGCAAATGATACAAAGGAGGCAAATGCCATGTAACTTCACCACCATTTTTGTTAATGTCACCACATGACATAAGCCAAAATTGCAGCACCTACAAAATTTTTATCTCAATGAATCATCTCACTGAGTCCTCTGAAAATAATCACACCAGAAATTAGACTAAGAAAAAATATTACGCCTTCAAAGTGTCTATATTATAATTTTAATGTTTCATTTTAATGTTGATACACTTATTGGAATTTCCTGGCTATGAGCCTTCAACACTAGCACCCTAGCAAGGTTACAGCATATTGAGATCTTCAGATCCCACCAGCAAGACAAGGGATAAACTACCAAGTACTAGACAAGCTGTTACCAGTGAGCATCTGTTATGATATGCTCTGCTGACTCTCAATGGCTACTATTTCTGCCTAATATCTCTAGGCCGATTTTCTTCTGAGATAAAAGTGCTCTTGCCTCTATAATACTAATTTGTCCTACATGTATCTGATTTTGTCTCTGCCCAATCTAACAGCATGTTAAAATTATCTCTAAGTTAAGTTTCAGTTACACAAGAAAAATAATAAAAATAATAATATAATCCCAATAAGCAATGATTGATGCTCAAAATCTTCGTTTATCAAAATGTCTTATGTATGATTATTTATATATACTGTCTCTATGTATGTAATTACGGTTTAGTCTTATTCCACATATATAGTACCAAATTGACTCATAAGTAAATGGTCATGTAAACTAAAGTTGTTAATTTAGCCCAATTTAATTTTGTTTATAGTGAAACTAAAATTTACAAAATAATACTGGTAATAACTAATGATTCTGAATATGTCTTTGGAATAATTAAAAGGAGCTTTCAAATTTCAAAAACATGAATCTTATTTTAAGGGCAAGACATAGATAATCATACAATTCTGGTCAAAATCTTATCTTCCTGATTCTTATCCCAATTTTGGTTCTACACATGGTCCTTATTATTAGGGTATAAATTAACTTTAAGAGATGATTACTCAATGTCCATGGTCCATGCTGCTGCTAAGGGCAATGTGTGAGTCAGTGGTTCTGATGCTGCTGAGAGCCAGGTTGACATTCATAGCCTTTTTTACCACCTAAGACCATGTAGACGTCCATGGTTTCTGTTACACCCTGAAACTATGTTGATGTTAGTAATCCACACTGCAGCTAAGAGCCAGTCTGATGTGAGGGGCCTGTGCTTCCGCCTCAGTTCATGTTGATGTCCAAGGTCCAGGCTGGCTGCAGTGTCTTTTCTGGGTCTGTGGAAGCCCATTATCCCTGCTCCTATTGACTGTAAAGAGCAAGGAAGCTACTTTTGCACTGGTGTTGATGACTGTGAGAAAAAAAGGGCATAAAAGATTTCTGTAACAATCCCTACCCCCAAAAAACTAATAGCTTAATCATAAAGCCATTAATATTTTTGAAAATGTAAAAAAAAAAAAAAATGCCAAGTAGCTCTTCCCAATTAATAGCTTTTGCTGGGGATATGGAAAGAGAAAGTCTAAGTTCTATTGAAGAGACAGACCTCTGAGAATTTGACCATGTTCCAATGAGTATATGGTAGCACAAATTGAGTTTGGGGTATATTTTTCTATTTTAATTTTAATTTGTTTTGATGGTATAGATGATAAGGTTTGAGGAGACACACTTGGAAGGACTGGAAAGTGAATGTGACTGAGATGCATGATGTGAAATTCCAAAAGGAATAATAAAAATATTATGTTGAAAAAGGAGAGAGAGATGATGATTACCCCCACTCCAGAATATATCTATTGGACAATTATTTTTTTTAAAGATAAGAATAACTTAAAGCTATTATGCTTCATGTTATAAAGAAAATATGTTATGAAAATATGGAAATTATTTTAGTAAAACAGTATTTATATTGAAGATTAATTGGTGGGTATTTCCAGAATGGAAGAAAACCTAAAAAGGTCTTGAAGGTTATAAAGGTTTGAGTGAATAATATAAGACACGTAGAGGATGATATTTAGAAATGACATATATGGTATTAAAGTTTCTAAGATCAATAATTATAAAAATTAGTTAAAATGTATATCTAATTAAACAGAAATATCTTATTATTAAAATATTACAAAGTAGTTAAAAAGAACCAGACTCATGTAACTGACCTTCTGGGTATCTCATAATCATTCTTGGAGGCTATTCCAATGTGGCCAGAGGGACTATAAGCAAAAATTTTCCCTTCATACTCCAAAGTCAATGAAGTCCCAGGGGACTATGGTCTAGAAATATCTGTAGAAATATTCTATAACTGTAGACAGTCACCTTTTTATTTTTCATGAAGGCCATGGAGACACCACTCAGTAAATTATTACCAGAGTCTAGTCTACAAAGAAGAGAGTCAACATACAGATTGCCTCAGTGTTTCCAGGAGAGCCATGGTCAGGGCAAGCGAGGCTTTGACTTCTCCTCACATAGAGAAACAACAGGTAAAGAAAAGGCTCAAGAAGCCAGGGTTCCTCATAAGCCCAAGTGACCCCTGAAAACCAGATCTTCAATTTGTCTTGACAGAAAAAAATTAATTTTGGGTCCTAAACTCTCGGCAAGAAATTATAACCAACGTTTAAAGTGATTAGTATTTTTTTTAACAGTTCAATGGACAACATTCTTTAGACATTTTACTTAACCATGTGAAAAGCTATTTGGACAATTATTTCTCACTAATAATTTTTTTCCTGAACACACACAATATAGAACAATACCTTACTTCAGCACTGCAGTGTCTATACCCAAATGAGAGAAATAGCAAGCCAATAACTACCAAGCTAAATCTAAAAGCTGTATTTACAAACTATAGAATACTATCTGTTTTGAAAAAAAAAAACTTCTTATAGCTGTAATGTGTCCCTCTGTACTTTTGTCCCCATGTTTCATTGTTAAAGAGGATAATTTTTATTTTTCCCTTACCCCTGATCATGATATACTTTATTCTCACCTTTTCCCTTAATTTCTGCATAAGAGATCCAGATATCCCCCTTTAAAATAACTTACTATCTTATAAAGGTGGTCAATTCTACTTTCTCATTCAACTGTTGGGTGTGTGTGCCCACTAAGGTCTAGTATTCCACGTTGTGTAATATTTTGTTTATGTTCTGACAAATAAACCTTGTCTGAAGATTAGAGGATGAAGATAACCACTAGTTAACCATAGAATCTGGGCATGCCTTTAATGTCCACACACAGGAGGTAATTATATTGAGGAATAAAGTGAGGTAGAGACAAGATCTCTGTAGTAAAAGGTTTCTGGCCCGGACTTTCAGGCCTAACCTCAAGGTCTAGGCCCACAGACCCGTGGACCCACAGACCTGCAGACCTGCAGTCCCACAGTCCCACAGAGACACACAGAGGCTTACTATAGTTTTAGGCTGATCAGCCTCAGACCCAGGCATATCACGTACTAGCTCTCTACCTTTCATCTAACCCATGACTCATCCTGTTCAGCCATGCGGTTCAGTACCTTTTCTTAGGGCAGCATAGTTCTCCTCTGCTTCTTCCGGGCCTCTCTCTGGAATTCTCTCTGGCATTCTGCTCTCAAAGATTTTCTTAGTCTGGTAGCCCCGCCTACACTTCCTGCCTGCCTTTGGCCAATCAGCTCTTTTTATTAAACCAGTGGGTGGGACAATTATTTACCATGAAACAACACAATACCCCTACAGATCTCTGCTTTTTTTGGTCAGAAGATCTGGAGAGGTAGGAAGTCACTGGTGGCTGCTGCTTTGATTCTCTGATCTTTCAAGTTGTTACCCCAATATCTGACTCCTTATTTTAAATTGATAAGTTTAATTAGATTTATGCATCATCTGCCATCCAATTTTCAGGACACAAATTTATGGAACAAGCCTCTTGTCTGTGGCATGGAGACACCAGAACATGCCAGACACACAAGGCCTCATGCCAGAGTCACCACCCCACTGCATAGGTTTTCCTTTTTTTCTCCAAACCATTTGAGTAAATCTGGGATTTTTCTGTTGCAGCCTCTCTACAGCAAATGCCACAAGCACGTGGGTGCCAAATCCAACTAGAGTTAGCTGCTTTCACACATTCCACAGTGCAGATGTCTGGTTCTTTGGCATATTTTCCCCTGGGGGTGGTCAGCTTTCCCTGGACTCCCTCCTTAGGCTGCTGAAACACCAAGAGCAGCAGCTGTACTCAACAAGGCTGTGTATCACCTTTGTTCTCCACTCAGATGTGCTTAACCTCACGTTTCACTGTCATCATTGGCAAATATGGTAAGACAATTAGAAATTCTTAAAGAGGGAATTAGATTTAAAAATGAGGTTGATCATAGGCTTAAAAATGGGAAACAATATTATAATAGGTGGGGTTAAGTCTATGTATGATTACACAGCTAATAATTTAAAAATAGAACAAATGAGGGGATAATTAATTTAGATAGGATTTGTGTGGAGTCAATTATAATCATTATCAGTTTGACAATTCTTCTTTTATCCTTTAAAAAGTTAGTTGATACACATGCCAAGGTATAGGCCTTAGAAAATGTTACTAGTAATAATGTGCAAGTCTTACAAATAATTAATAAGGAGAATAATATAATTTTGACTGATAAGATCAAAATTCTAGAAATATTTACTGCTGAAGAGAACAAAAAAGTGATAGACAATATTACAACCTTAAAAAACTTACTATTCAAAAGTCATAAGCCTTAGAAGACCTTATTAAAGCAAATAACAGTAATATTCAGACATAGAGAGGAAAATTTTAAAAAGAACCAACCTCCATATTGCATTATAAAATTGGAGAGGAGTAGCCCAAAGTTATCAAACAACGAACCTCAACTTTTGCAGTCTCTTTATGGGAAAGATTGTCAAATGACAAGTATCTTGAAGGCTATATAAGAGCTGACTGAACTCCTGTGAAAATGTTAGATTTGAAATGATTTAAGGAAGTGATAGTCTCACATGATATGCATTCACTTTTTGTGAAGCAGTTAAGTTCACGGTCAACTAGTACCAGAATTGTCTGACAAGACTAGAAAGATTTGGTTACAGCATTATTGGAAATTGGTCCTCAATTACAGTGGAGGATATATTGGAAAAATGAGGTTATGACCATTGAACAATATCGTAGGGCTAAAAGAATTGAAATATCCCAAGACCAACTTCTTGGAGAGGGTAATTATGTGGATATACAAAGACAATCTATATATAATGACCATACCTTGGCTCTCTGCCATGCAGCATCTTTGAATGCTTTGTACATAATTGAAAAAGTTGAAAAAAGAATTGAGTCATTTACTAAAGTTATACAGGGCCCAAAAGAAACCATCACTAAGTTTGGATTTTTTTGGTTTTTTTTGTTTGTTTGTTTTTGTTTTTGTTTTTGTTTTGTTTTGTTTTGTTTTACAAAAATTTACTTTGGCAGTAAATAGAATGATACAAAATACAAAATTCAGAAGCTAGGCAAGTAATAATTGAAACTTTGGCTTTTAGAAACGCTAATCCACAATGCAAAAGGAAAGTTATGACTTTAAAAACCAGATCAGCACCCAATAAGTAATGGAACCAAGATACAGTCAATAATGAATCTCATAACCATGATAGTAATAGGAGAGATGATTTCCACAGGTTTGAGGAAAAATAAAAATGTCAGATGTTTTCATTGTGACAAACAAGATAACTGAAAAATGGATTGTAGACAGGGCATTCCTAGAAACAATGTTTTTCTAACAATAATTCAAGGCAAAAGCCCATGCATACTGGAGTATGACAAAGGTATGGTGAAGGCTGACATTGGATAAATGAATACAGTTCAACAAAGGATAGACAGAGTAGCCTTGGGGGACCAAATTCAAGTCATGTCAAATTTGGTTCAGTCATCCCCTGTAATTGTGGGAGAAACTCCTCTCAAGAACAATTAAAGGTCATACTATTGAAAAAAATCTAAGGCAAATATTTTTGGCAGACTCTCATAAATGATCAAAGAAAAAGGCTAAAGGTACAAATAAATGGCATTGTAATTGAAGAATTTATAGACACAGGGACAGAGGTCACAATAATTACACCATATCCTCACATCCAAACTGGCCTCTGCAGGAGATAAATGTTCAAATTTTTGGTACTGGAACTTTATCCCAGGTAAAACAAAGCATAAGATGGATAAAATGTATAGAACCAGAAAGACATAGAGGAAAATTAAAGCCATATGTGGCTAATACAGCAATGAGTTTATGAGAATGTGGTTTGTTACAACAATGAAATATCCAAATTAACATTCTTCCAATCTCAGAAACAAACCATAATTAATGTATATTTCTGGGAAAACTATTAAAACATATTATAAGGAACAGTCACTGACCATTCAGGTTGTCCAAAACAGAGCAAAATAGCTGTTAACTTTGCAAAGGTACCAACAACCCTACTTTTAAAATAGTTGACTGACAAACCTGATGTAGGAATGCCTTTCTGTATGCTGTGAATAGCAATCTTTAAATAAAGGAGCTGTTTTGACCCGTGACAGGCACCATAGAAAAAGTAGGAGGAGGAATCAGAATAGGTAGGAAGAGCAGGGCGGAGTCAGAAACAGAAGGAGCCAGAAGCCCAAAGGAGCAACATGTAAGGAACACAGGTAAGCCACGGGCCATGTGGCAGGAACGATTAATAGAAATGGGTTTATTTAAGATGTAAGAGCAAGCTAGCAATGTGCCTGAGCCATAGGCCAAACAGCATATAATATAAGCGTCTGAGTCATTTCTGGGGCCTGAACAGCAGCGGGCGGCTAAGAGGTCTGGGGCTGCAGGGTTGGTGAGTCTGGGCCTCTGGCTGCCCGGGACCAAGAAACTGCATTGTAACACAAACCTAGATGGGTAGAAAAATAGCCTTTGATATGAGAAAAATTACAGGCCATAGAATATATGGTACAGGAGCTCAACATATTGAGGAATTGGACAGTCCTGTAAATTCACCTATATTTGTTATAAAAAATAAAATCTGGAAAATGCAGAATGGTAAAATATATAAGAGATATTAATGAGGTGATTTAGCCAATGGATTTTTAGAGCCTGGAATTCCCATGCCTTCTGTATTACATAAAGGATGGTTTATTATAGTTATTGTTTTAAATATATAATTTCATCATTATAATTTTACAAAAAAATAGAGATGAATTTGCCTTTATGATGCCTACTTATAATAATTCTCAGCTTGTTAAGAGATATTAATAAAAAGTTTTTTTTCCATGAGGAATGCTAAATAACGATACGCTATGCCAATATTTTGTGTGACAGCCATTGGAAATTATTTGTATACAGTTTTTTCTGTCTATAATTTACCATTATATGTATTATATCAACTAGCTGATTAAAATGTAGATACTTTAGAGAAAATGTTTAAAGAAGTACAGAAAATGTTGCCTGTTGGGAATTACAAATTACTCCTGAAATAAATAAAAAGAAGAGATTCTATTAATTGACTAAAATATTATGTTTACAACAAATTTAACACCAAAAAGTACAAATCAAAATATATCAATATCTGACCCTTAATGGCTTTAAAAAATTGCTGGGAGACATTAACTGATTATTACTAATAATTGGATTAACAACTCAAGAACTGGGTAATTTGTTTCAAACCTTATAAGGTAACAAGGAATTAAATAATCTTAGAAAATTATCATCTGAAGTTGAGATAAAATTGGCTTCATTAGAAAAAAATACAGGATGCACATGTATAACATTTGGGTCCAGTGATTTTAATGCACAGAAAAAGATAATTTCTTATGATGAATATTTTTACCACACAAACAGTAAAAAATGTAGAAAAGGTTTCTGAGTTGATTCTAAAAGGGAAATTGAGACTTTGTCAATTAGCAGAAATGAGCCCAACAAAAATTGGGTCTAATTTTACTAATGCTAATATTTTCTCTTTATGAACAGAAAATAAGCATTGGCAAAGAACGTATGGTAAATTTTGGGGAGAACCTAACAAAAAATATTCCAAAAGTAAGAGAATTTAATTTATAAAAATAACTAACTAGATTATATTAGAAATATCAATTTCTAGAGCTCCTACAATCTATACTGATGCAAACAAATCAGGAAAGTTATAAATCATGAAATTTGAGTAAAGGAGCCCAAAGCCCTTATAATTCTGTTCAAAAGTCATAACTATATGTTATCCTCATGGTAGTATTAGATTTTCCAGAACTGCTTAATATTGTTATTGACTCTTAATACACATAAAGAGTTGATTTACATATTGAGACTGCTGAATTTATTCCAGACAATATAGAAGTGAATTTGTTATTTATTCAGTTAGAAGAAATAATCAGAAAAAAAAATCCTTTATATGTAACATATGTTAGATATAATATGGGTTTCCCAGGTCCTCTAACACAAGGTAATGAAGACATTGATCAACTATTGATATGAATTGTGCTAGAAGCCTCAGAATTTTATGGGGAAAAATGTCAGTAACAATAATTTTAAAAAATATTTTATTATCACTTGGCAACAAGCCAAAGAAATTATAAGAAAATGTCCTACTTGTTCCTTGTATGACCAAACTCCACTACCTTGAGGACCAAAGGATCCTCAAAGAAACAAAATTTGGAAAATGGACATGTTTCATTTTGTAAAATTTGGAAAATTAAAACATGTACAATATACAATAGATACATATTCAGGATTTCGATGGGCAACTGTTTCAAGTATATGAAAAGTCTGATTTTGTAATCACATACTTGTTAGGAGTTATGACTATCATGAAGATTCCTATCCAAATTAAAACTTAAAACTCACCAGCATATATCTTTAGTGAAATGAAACACTTTCTGTATATTACAACATAAAGCATATTACAGGTGTACTACACAATCTTACAAGACAAGTAGTTATAGAAAATCTAATAGAACTCTAAAAGATATGCTAAATAAAAAATGTCTTAATTTTTTTTCAATGTTTTCAAGCTTATATTATACAAATACTTCACTTCTTTGATTTGTGTTATTCCAAGACATTTTATTTTATTTTTTGGAACTATCGTGAAAGGTATTATTTTTCTGATTTCTTTTTCAATGTATTTGTCATTTGTGTATAAGAAAGCTATTGGGTTTGTGTGTTAATTTTGTATTCTGAAACTTTGCTGAAAGTATTTATTAGCTGCAGAAGGTTTATTGGTAGAGTCTTTAATGTATAAAATCATATAATTCAAATAAGAATACTTCAACTTCTTCCTTTTTTATTTAGAGCCTCTTGAACTCCTTAATTGTTTTATTGTTCCAGCTAAAACTTTAAGTACTATATTAAATAGATAAGGAGAGAGTGGACAACCCTGTCATGTTCCTGATTTTACTAGAAATGATTTGAGCTTTTTTCCACTTACATTGATGTTGATTGTGGATGCTACAAATTGACTTTATTATGTTGAGGTATGACCCTTGTATCCCTAATCTCTCCAGAATTTTATCATGAGATGGTAGTGGGTTTTATCAAAGATCTTTTCTCTATCATGTGGGTTTTGTTTTTTAATCTACTTATGTAGTGAATTACATCTATTGATTTACAAACATTGTACCATGCTTGAATTTCAGGAATAAAGCAAACCATATTATGATGGGTTTGCAAGTACTTTATTGAGAAATTTTACATTGATGTGCATGAGGAATATTAGCCTATAGTCTTTTTATCGCTGAGGCTTTGTACAATTTTGGTATCTGTGTAATACTGACTTCATAAAAAAATTAAAATGTTCTTTCAGGTTCTGTTATGCAGAATAATTTGAGGAGCTAGTGGTATTATTTTTTTAAAGGTCTGGTAAAATTTTATGCTGGTAGAATTTTGTTCATTTTTCCATGGACTTTACTAGTTAGAAGGTTTCAGTTACTGCTGCTACTTCACTAGAGGCCCTAGATTTGTACAAATTGTTTATTTCTTGTTGAATTGACTTTGGTACATGTATACATGAAGAAACATATCTATTTCATAGTTTTTATCATTTGCTGCAACATATTCTTAAATTTCTCCTTATGATTGTGTAAATTTATTTGGCATCTGTTGCAATCTCAAGTGCCTACAAGTCCATCAACTGATGAATGGATAATAAAAACTGTGGCACATTTTTACAATAAGATATTATTCGTCTGTTAATCTTAAAATGACATTATAAAATGTGTAGGTAAATGGATGGAGTTAGAAGCAATAATCATGAGTGGAGTAATCCAGACCCAGAAAGACAAATGTTGCATGTTTTCTCCTATATGTAAGTGTTATCTCTTATGCTTTTGATATGTGTGTTTCATTTAGAATTGGCATAGCCAGTAAGAAACAGGAGGAAAGGGTACGGGAACCTTCTAAGAAAGGACAAATAAAACACAGCGTTTTAAAGAAGTACAGAAGAAACTATAATAGGAGGATTAAATTCAGAGGAGAGTGAAAGGACAAAGTAAAGAGGAGAATATTGGGGGAAGGGGAACAACTGACTCTAAAGGACTTTTGATAAACTACATGAAAATCTACTAAGAAGCTTCCAAAATTTAAACATAGGTGAAAGCAATTTAAATTGAGTCACCATACAATAGGGGAGAGAACGCCACCAAACAGACATCATATTCTACCAATTGGGTGCATTTTGTTGAGTCATGGGTCATGGTTCTATTGACACCATCTCCAAACCTCACAGGATATCACCAAGGCTACTAGTTACTCTCCAATGGAGTAAGGCCCTATAGCTTAAGGTGTTACTTTCTTATATCATCAAACATGAATGAAAAATTAAGCTGATTCCCAACTAGAAGCTTCATCCCTACTCACTCACAGTGCCAGGGGGTGCTGTTTGCTATCAGAGGGAAAAAGTAATTATCAAACACACCCACACACCAATCCTGTGAGTTACAATAGTGACGTACATTCAAGATGTACTAGTGCAAAAGTAGCACAACTTTTATGAGAGCAACCAAGCTCTTTGGTGAAATCAAAGATGAAACAGTGTAGAATCCACTCCTGATACTGTTAAAGTGGCTAAGAATCCAAGACTAAATAGGTCATGAGCCTAAAGAAAAGCCTACTACTATTATTCTGCTAAATGAGCATATAATGAAATATTGCCACACCCATAGATCCTTGCATCACATAACCCTCATCAGAGAAGCTTCTTCCTGTAGTAGATGGTAATTAACACAGACACTCACAACTGGGCAAGGTGCAAGGAGATTTTGAATTACTCACTCCTCCCCCATCAAGTTTCAGGGATCTTGTGAAAGAGTAGACAAAAGTATTACAAGAGTCAGAGGTGGTGGATGAGTCCAAGGAGACAGTGTCTTACACACACAAAAGGACTGATGTGCCCACAAACTTACAGAAATTTTACAACATGCACAGACCTGCACCATTTCAAACTAGACAAAAATCCAGCATTGAGAAAGAAAAGAAAGCACAAATTCAACCCCTAGCCAAGTATCTTCTTGCAATTCATACTTACTGAGAGAAAGAAAATCAACTTTCTCCAATGAAGTGACACTGTATTTATCAATCATAGCTCAGTGTAAGCTCTATGCTCAGATGTGGTTGGTTGGTCAACACAAAAGGAACTCTAGTTGTGTGCTTCTTTGTTTATTTTTTATTTGTTTGCATTATTTGACTTTTGAGTTTGTCTGTTTAGATTTTTATGGAGGGGGAGAAGGGAGAGAGATTGAGAGAAATTTGGGTAGGTAAAGAGGTGGGAAGGATCTAAAAGAGAGGAAAAAGAATAAAGAATATAATCAAAAATAACTATATGAACATATTTTTGAAAGCCAAAAAACATGAGAAAGTGATTTTTTTTAAATGGTAAAGGGTGTGAGTGATGTTTCAGTGGTTATGAACACTTCTTTTTTTAGAGGTTTCAATTTCAGCCATATTGAGTGCTATGCACCACCTGTAGCACCAGCTCTGGGAGGACACGACATTTTTGGCTTCTGAGGGCACCTGTATTCACATATACATGCACACATACACAGAATTAAAAATAATAAAAAATTAACTTTCTAAAAAGTATATTCTTTAATTAAAAGAGAGATTGAGAGAGAGAGACTGGATTGTAACAGCAGCCCTAAGTCTCAGAAACTTGAGACAACAGAGACTTCACATTAGACCAGCCTATGGTTTTTGGAAGGTAAAAAATATTTTCAAAAGTGAGAAATATAAAAAATAAACATAGGGCATGAACACAAGGAAGACTTGACATGACATTGGATGTTAAATAAAGAATGAATAGATTTAAAGGAGAGAGCTGGGTAAAGATCTAATGAATGAATTGTTGGGCTTGAGAACTGGATTCAGTTTTGAAGGTCTCATTATTACTTCTTTTAGTTCCTGCAAGCCCACCTCCACCAGGAAATTTCTTTGTATTTTCCGACCTCCTTTTGCGTCTGAGCCTTCTTTACAGAAATGGTTTTTTACAAACTTCTTTACAGTTTGGTTTGTGGTGGGTTGTGACAGAGTCTCAAATGCTTTGTGCAGGTGGGCAGTCCTTCAGGAGACCCATTGTAACTGTGGTCCCTTCCCTAGCTTAGTGCTTCCCATCCTCTCGTGCACTGCTTCGGTGCTATACACTGAGTTTTCCTGTGAACTCTAAACTCCTCTGGCTGTTAACTTGCTGAGTAATACATAGTTTTGATTCAAAGTTTCTGCCTCAGAAACTTGCAGGATTCTGCTGGATAAATATCAGCCATAGTCCCATGAGAATCCCACCAGTGATGTCTGCAGAGGGTTTAGGCTGCTAAGTGGTTTATGCATTGGAATATTTTTAAATGTCATCATAGAGCACCTCAGAGTGCCTACTGCTGAGAGAACAGGGGTTTTTCCTTAGTAGTTCCTTCTGCTTGTGTGTTTTTGCAATAGACGTTGCCTTTCCCTCAGCTCTTCAAAATGTCTGTTAATAGATGTACAGTGCAGATTGCCCAAGCTTCTCTGGCTCCCTATTAGCTACTAGCACTTTCTCATTCATTGGAAGTAAAGGGCTTTTTAAAGCAAGCCATCTCTTTAGGACGGACTCTGGACGTTCCTGCTTTATAAAGTTCCCTATGTTACTTTGCTACTTAAGTTAGAAATACTCAACTATCACCCATCTCTTCCCATATGTTTGAGTTTATTCCCTGGAGATAATTGGCTGCCTTCTCTCTTCTAACATCCATTTTATTAAACACAGAGTTAGTGTTGTGTGTTATAGAAACCCAGGGTGATATAAAGGAGGAAGCTTGTATCTTTGTGACTGAGGTGAGGTAGGAATTTAAAAGAAGCCTTGAGAATCATCTATAAAGTGCCTTGTCACCCCACTGAGGATTCAGAGCTCTGCTAATAGCTATGGAGTACTGCTGGATGAGCATCAAAAGATGAAAGAACCATTTTTGTCTATGAAGGTGAAGAATATGTTGAGAGAATACAAAACAGGAGCAATTTACTCTATAGAAATGGCAGTAAGTTGGGGCTTTGAGGATAGAGGGAAAGCTCAGTGTTTTAGAGGCAGAGGATGTTTAACACTGTAGTAATTTAGTACATACAAAATATTAGGAGCCAGGAGGACAGGGTCCCACTGAACACAGTGCTAAGCAAATGTTCTATCTCAGTTTAGACTAGTGTTACCAAAATACAGCTGAATTACTTCCATTTCTTTACCATTTAATTTATATTTGTTTAATCTTTGTTTTAAATATTCCTTTTTTATTGGTAAGCTCCAAAGAAACAGAAACCATTTGCTCCATTTACTGTGAAGATCCCTGAGTAAAGGCTGCTGCTGTAGGATTTCAAATGAATTTTAATACAAACTTGAACACATGCAATGTTTAATGAAATATTGTGGCTGGTTGGATAATTGTCTGTGGCTGAAAGCTTATTTTAAGGTTCTACCTAGGTAGATAATATATTCATGAAAATCTACAAGTTTTTTAAAGCAAAATACTTTGGCTTTTATTTTGTTTTTCAAAATAGAAAATTCAATTAGATGCTTTTGTGGCCAAAATTCTGCCCAAATGTAAATAATTTTTAAACTCCAGTGGCCCTAGAGCTGTGCTGCCACAAACAGCATTTGGAACCAATAAACTATATTTTTAGGTTTGAAAACAGCCAAATAGTTTGCTCTCAGTTTTCATAAGGGAAAAAAAATTCCCTTCTCAGCTAAAGTGTTGTGCACTGAGATATATTAGCTTGAATCTTGGCAACTGACTGCAAAACAGTGGAGAACAAAAGCTTCCAGTGATTCACCCCTAACTATTCAGGTGGTGCCAGTGTTTAGTAAATACCAGGTTCTTAAACTACATTGACAAAGTTATAGACTGAAGTGGTTTTAGTCAAGAACATGAAACACCACATTATTAGCATACTGTTGGCTATAGAAGGGGAAGGTGATGAGCAGTTTTGGATGGAGTGATGCAACTAGCGTTTATACACAGAGTTCTGGGCCTGTGGGCTGAAACTGGTTGTGGGAAGTTGGGTCAAACAAGTTACAATTTGATGTTTGGGTTGTTAAGTAGATGGAAGTTGGCCTGTGTCTTTAGTCCTGTGCTGTATACATCCTGGCTCCTTCAAGTTCACTGTAAGTGGCAAGTACTCTAGGGCTCCAAAGGTCTGTCTCTCTGTGAGAACCCAGTCACCTTCTCTGGTGTCACATAACTGGAAGCAAAGCTCCTGGCATCCTTACTCCCTAATAGTACAATTCAAACACACCCCATGACTCTCTGGTGCCCAAGTTAACTGATGGTTTGATACATTTTTCAGTTTTATTAGTTTTCTACCTAGCATAAAATTAATAGTACTGATATAATTAGTAAGGTAGATATCTATGTATATTCTTTGAACAGTTCAGTATTTGGTTCTGTGTATATAGGCAACAGCTAAGTTGCTGTAGGTCAGACATTGAGCACAGTATTTGGTTCTGTGTATATAGGCAACAGCTAAGTTGCTGTAGGTCAGACATTGAGCAAATCTCTTTGGTGTCAACAGTATGTCTGCTCCAAGACAAGAAGTTCTCTTGTTCCCAGGATTTAGTATAGACACCTCCATGCTGTTTAAGGTCCAAAAGTGGAGAAAGACTCCTTTGTCCTCATGTCCTGGAGTTGTTTTAAATTTTGTACCGGAAAATATTTAGAAAAAAAAGATGAACAGAACCAAAGAGTAAACAGCCACAGTTGGATTCAGGATGGTGCCTGTGAGTGGAAACAGGAGCAGAGGCACATTTCTGGGGTCCACAGTGTGTTGGCTTCCCTTCTTCATACTTGCTCTATTTGTAGTTTTTCCAGATAATACCCATTCCCTAAAATCACATGTGTGATTAAAACTCACATAATGCTTTAATTTTTGAATAGCATACATCTTTTTTGTTAGGTTTATGCTTTTATTTCTCAAAGGTATTGTCATAGTTACTTTTTCATTCCAGTGTCAAAGCACCATTACCAAAGTCACATATAAAAGAAAATATTTAATTTGGGGCTTATGGTCATAAAGGGTCAGAGTCTATGACCATCATGGTGATAAGCTTGGCAGCGGGCAGGCAGGCATGTTACTGTTGCAGTAACTGAGGGTTTACATCTTGATCTACAAGCACAAAGCAAACCTGCCCCCAGTGTTATGCATCCCTCCAAGATACACTCTATCATTCTCCCCAAACAGTTCTATAGACTGGGATCCAATAATTCAAATATATAAAACAACTTGGCCATTCTCATTCAAACCATCAGAGACATATATGTAAAAAACATGGAAGACAGGAGCACATGTGTAAATGACATGGAAGACAAGATTATTGTAATTTCAGTGTATCGTCCATGACTTCAGGAAACTCCCTTTTTACATTTATGGCTCAGATACAGTTTCTGTCACATTAATCTTATCTGGAATGTTGGAATGTGTAAGTATAATTCAGCCTCCTGAGACTCCTCCCAACCATCTCATGTCTTCATATATAAAAACAAGGGAATAATTGTCACTCTAATGTGGGACGTCTTTCTGTATGCTGTTTTGGCCTACAACAAGGCATCTTAGAAGCATCTGGGAAATCCAAGCACAGATTAAGGGAGAAAGGGCAGAATCCAACAGAGACAAGCTGCCACCCAAGAGAGCAGAGACCAGAGGAAAGACGATAAAATGCTGCACTGAAAAAAGGTATGAAGCCAAAGGCTAATTGTGGGTTAGTTTAAGAGTTAAGAGCTAGCTAGCAATAAGTCTGAACTATAGGCTAAACAACATGAAATTAATGTAAAACTTTGGAATTTGGGACCAAGTAGCTGTGGGTGGTCTATTTGGGGCAGCTGGTCCAGACTTTGGGGCTAGTCTGTGCCAGAAACTTTATATTATATCATTCAAGTGGCATCTCAAAGAAACAGGAACTCTCTACAAAATTCTCACTGCCTTCAGAAGTTTGTTTCAGAGTATTATTTTTACTCTTTGTATTTCATTACCAAATCTGGGTGGAGTCAATCACCCTAGGCAAGCAAAGGTGTGGTCAGAGACAGAAAAAGTTAAGAAAGAAATATACAGTACAGACAGTTTTTGTAAAAAGTCTAAGTGGTTTAGAGTGTGTTGAAAATATATATACATAGGCTTAGAGAAAGAAGAGAAAGGGAAAGAAAGCCCTTAAAAAAAAAAGAAAGAAATAGAGTAAAATACATAGATTAAAAATAAATAAAAAGCCAAGTAAAGATGGAAAATACAAAGAATGTCTGGATACTGTATATTAATGTCTTATCTTTAAGCTTCTTGACTGAAAATGACTTAGTAAAAGCTGCTAAAAGACAGTTGATTATAAATGTTGTTGGAGTAATTCAACCTATATATTTTGTAAATGAGTTTACTTTAAAATTGAAATGCAAAGATACGCTACTTTGGAGAAGAGGTTTTCCTTTTATTTTCACAGAAAATGAAAGACTGTGGATTTCTTCCTGGATAAAGAACATAAAGTTTGATAGAGGAAGACCCCCTGAAAAATCTCCAATGGAAATGGATGGACCAGATGATTCAGCATTTCAGAGCACCTCTGTTGAAGTTCCAGAGCTCTGAATCCAAAACAATTTCAAGGAGACTGGCTGAGATGACCCAGCCTTAGAGACTACTCCACTAAAGACTTGTCCATAATCCTACATTTTTCTTTGGATTCCCATGAGATTGTCAGCGTCCCCATTCAGCAGGAAGTAGCCTAGAGAACAACGCCCACATTCCCAAAACATGGATTATGGATGTTTGTGTTTATTTACAGTGTTGCTTATAAGCTGTTATAGGTAAGGGGGGAAAAGAATTTTAGAATTGGAGTTCCTTTTGTTTTAAAGAGAAAAGGGGATATGTAGGGGTATTATGTTGTTTCAAGGAAAATAACAGTCCCACCCACTGGTTTAATAAAAAGAGCTGATTGGCCAAAGGCAGGCAGGAAGTGTAGGCGGGGCTACCAGACTAAGAAAATCTTTGAAAGCAGAATGCCAGACAGAGCACCAGAGAGAAGCCACAGGAAGCAGAGGACAACCATGCAGCTCTAAAGAAAGGTACCGAGCCACATGGCTGAACAAGAGACATGGGTTAGATGAAGGGTAGAGAGCTAGCAAATGATATGCCTGGGCCTGAGGCTGATCAGCCTAAAACTATAGTAAGCCTCTGTGTGTCTCTGTGGGACTGTGGGACTGTGGAACTTCAGACCTAAACTTTGAGGTTAGGCCTGAAAGTCTGGGCCAGAAACCTCGTACTACAGCTGTCCCATATTCCTTAACCACTATGCAGCCTGACTTCTATAGCTCATTATAAGAGAATTCAAATTGTAGGCATGCCTAGTCTAGAGTTTCAGCTCTGACACCAGTTGACCAGAGTCTTCCCTCAGAAGTCATTAGGGGCAAGGACATGAACTCTCTGGATGATCAGAAATAGCTTGCCTTATGTGAATTCTGGTACTGGCTGAATTTAACATTTCCAAGCCTCAGTTACCAGGTGATATCTGTGAGGAAGAAGGTATCCCTATTTTCCATGTATGCATGTATTATATATAGTTGATGTCTCAGGCTACCTTTGAACTTACTATGCAGCCCAGGATGGCCTTAAACTCATAATTTCTCTACCTCAGCTTCCCAATTACTGAGATTCTGGGCCAAAGCCACCATATATAGTAGTTGCTTTTTATATTAACCTAAACATATAAGCTCTGTTGCACATTTATTACAAAGAAAATTTTTTATTTAAAAGTTTTTTTAACATATCAAACACTGTTCCTCTCCCTCCGCTTTTCCCAGACATCCCCTAGCTTTCTCCCATCCCATCCCCTCATCCATTCCTCAGAGAGGGTAACAACTCCCAGGATGAGTCAATGCAGTCTGACATAACCAGCTGAAGTAGGACCAAGCCTCTCACCCCAGTACCAAGGCTAAGCAAGGTATTTCTCTGTAAAGAATGAGCTCCAATTAGCCAGTTTATGTACTAGGAATAAATTCTGGTCCCATTGCCAGAGGCCCCATGAACTGTCCATGTCATTTGATTGTCAACCACATTAAGAGGGCCTAGTTAAGTCCCCTTCAGGTTCCCCAGATATAAGTTCAGAGTCAGTGAGCTCCCAATAGCTCTGGTCAGCTGTCTCTGTGGGTTTCCTTATCCTGATCTTGACCCCTTTGCTCATATAATCCCTCCTCCCTCTCTTCAACTGGACTGGAAGCTTGACCCAGTGCTGAGCTGTGGATATCTGCATCTGCTTCCATCAGTTGCTTAATGAAGGATCTATAATGATAATTAGAGTGGTCACCAATTAGATTATAGGGGAAGGTTAGTTTAGGCACCCTCTCCACTATTGTTTGGAGTCTTAGCTGGGTCATCTTCGTGGGTTCTTGGGTGTTTCCCCAGCACCAGGTTTCTCTCTAACCGCACAATGGCTCCTCTATCAAGGTGTCTGTTATTCTCCCTCTCTGTCCCTCCTCCATTCCATTCCCTCATGTTTTCTTCCCATCTTCCTTTACCCCCTACTTCGTATGGTCCCAATTTACGCAGGAGACCTTATCTATTTTCCCTTACCTGTTTCCAAAGCAATCCTGTTCAATTAAAGAACTTCTGAGGCATTACCACCCACGAGTTCAAGCTCTATTGTAGAACAAAAATAATAAAACCATCTTGGTAGTAGCATAAAAACAGACATGTACATCAATTGAATAAAACTAAGGATCCTGAAATTAATCCCACACCTATGTATCCCATATTTCAACAAAAAAGCCAAAGAAATACAATAGATAACAGAAAGCATCTTCAACAAGTGGTGCTGGCATAACCAGATGGTGGCGTGTAGAAGAATGTAAATAGATCCGTATCTATCACCCTGCATAAAATTTAAGTCCAAGTGGATCAAAGACCTCAACATAAATCCAGTTACACTGATCCTGATAGAAAAGAAAGTGGAAAATAGCCTTAAATGCACTGGCACATGTGACCACTTCCTTAATATAGCAGCAGCAGCACAGACACTGAGAGTATTAATTAATAAATGGGACCTCCTGAAACTGAGGAGCTTCTATAAGGCAAAGGACATAGTCAATAATACAAAACAACGGCCCAAAGACTAAAAAAAGATCTTCACCAACCCTACATATGACAGAGGACTGATCTCTAAAATATAGAGAGAACTCGAGAAACTAGAGGGTAAAAAAGCTAATAATCCAATTTTAAAATAGGGTTCAGAGCTAAATAGGCAATTCTCAACAGAATTACAAATGGCTGGGAAACACTTAAATAACTGTTCAACATCATTAGCCATGAGAGGAATGCAAACCAAAACAACTCTGAGACAACATCTTATACCTCACAGAATGGCTAAGATAAAAAACACTGATGGCAGCCTATACTGGAGGGAAAGTGAGGCAAGGGGACCACTCCTCCATTGTTGGTGGGAGTGTGAACTTGTACAGCCACTTTGGAAATCAGTATGGTGGTTCCTCAGAAAACTGGGAATCAATCTTCCCAATTATCCTGCAATAAAGTTTTGGGCATATACCAAATAATGCACATTCTTACCCAAGGGCATTAATTCAACAATGTTCATAGCAGCATTATTTATAATAGTCAGAACCTGGAAACAACCTAGATGCCCCTCAACTGAAGAGTAGATTTTTTTTAATGTGGTACATTTACACAATGGTATACTACTCTGCAGGGGAAAGAACACAAAGAGCATTCTGATTTTCCTTATTTCTTTTCCCATTCTCTATTTCTGAAAATAAAATCCAAGTAAAAACTGTCCCAAAATAAAAGTTTTTCATAACAGGGTCCACTGAAATAACACCAAGTTTTAAAATTCAGGCAAGAAGACAAACATAATTTTCAGTTCTCTCTCTCTCTCTCTCTCTCTCTCTCTCTCTCTCTCTCTCTCTCTCTCTCTCTCTCTCTCTCTCTTGTGTGTGTGTGAATATTAGTTACTGACATTTCCCTTTGATGAGTCACACTTACTCAGAAGGTTAATAAAATATACAAGTACTTGTCATGTAATAGAATTGAAGCCAAATGGTGTAATATAACAGGGGTCTAAACTATTGCTGAAAATAGAGAAAATAACTAAGCCTCAGAATTATAAAACAAACATGAAAAAAATTTAATAACACAGCCAAAAACCATCTAAAAATATTGGTCCTACTGGATCTCTGACCATTCCATCTTTTTACCATGTTCCTTGCAATGACTTATGTATAAATGGACATCTGTATTTGTAAATAGGTTCAGCTTTTCCTCAAAATAATTTTCTGACTTTAACTATAGTAAAACTCATTTTTTTATAGATTTTTATGTCTTCTGATGCTAAAAACTGCAAAAATATTCTGGGTGGATTTTCCTTTGATGAGTACATACTCTTCTTCCCTATCTCTTCTGATAAAGTTTATTTTGTAAAACTTTGAATTGGCTATTTTGGTTTGCTTATTAGAGCCATTTGCTTGACATATATTTTTCCACTTTTTTCTACTCTGAGGCAATGTTTATCCTTAATGTTATAATGTGGCTGTTCAGTGCAGCTTAAAGATAGATATTGCTTTCAAATTCATTTTGTCAGTCTGCACTTTTTATTTGTGAATTGAGACCACTGATATTGAGTATTGAGCAATTCTTGTTGATTCCTATTATTTGTTGGTATGATACAGGCTAATCCACCTCCATATGATTTTCTGGTCTGGTATTATTTATTCCTTGTATTTTCTGAGGTAAACTAACAAGTTAAGGTTGACATTTTCCTTCTAGTGCCTTTTGTAGGGCTGAATTTATAGATAAATACTGTTTTAATTTTGTTTTTATCATGAATAACTTTCACCATCTATTTTATTGAAAATCTTTGTAAGTATAGTGATCTGAGCTGGTATGTATGGTTTCCTAAGAGTTTGTAGAACATCTGCCCTGATCTTTCTGGCTTTTAGACTTCTGAATGAAAGTCAGGAAGCTAGGTGTTATTCTAATAAGTCTGCATTTTTTATGTTATTTAGTCTTTTTTCCTTTGAAGACTTTAATATTCATTCTTTGTTGTGTACATTGGGTGCTTTTATTACTATGTGACATGGGAAATTTCTTCCTTGTTCTGTTCTACTTGATATTCTGTATGCTTCTTGTACCTTAATAAACTTCTCCCTCTTTATGTTGAAAGTATCTTCTATAATTTTGTTGAATATATTTTCTGTGCCTTTGAACTGGGCTTCTTCTCTTTTCTCTGTTCTTAGTATTTATAAATTTAGTTTTTTTATATTGTCCATAATTTCCTGGATGTCTTGTTCCTTGAAATTTTTAGGTTTAACAATTCATTTGTCCTAGATACTCATTTTTTTTTCTACCTTGTCTTTATGCCTGAGATTCTTCTCCCCATCTCTTATATCCTGTTGTTGAGGCTTACTTCTGAGGTTCATGTTTGAGTTCTTAGATTTATTTCCAATTTTCCTTCAGTTTAATTTTTATTTATTGCTTCTATTTCAACTTTTATGTCTTAAATGGTTTTCTTCATTTTGTTCCACTTTTTACATATTTACAGAACTCATTAATGGATTTATTCATTTCTAGTTTCAAAACTCTAACGTATTATAGAAAACTATTTTGTAGTCCTTATCTTGTTCTTTGGTATTACACATTTCTCAGGGCTTACCGTAGCAGGGTTGCTGGGGTTTAGTGGAGACATTGTCCGGCTATTGTCCTGGCTGTTATTGATTGCATCTGGAGATCTAGGTTTGGGATGGTTGTAATTCTGGGTCCTGAGATCTATTCATGTCTTTATTGCATGGGTGTACCATTCATTGGTTTCTGTTGCCCTCTATGGTTTCAGAAGAATATGGTAAGTGTTGATTGCTTGGGAGAGAGTCCTGCTGAGATTCTGCCAGGCATGTCCACTGGAGGTTCAGGGAAGAATGTGTTCATAAATATTTAAGCTGGCACTTAGAAATAAAGATGGGCTGAAGTGGTTAGTGGTGCTGTGGACTGTAAAGGCCTGCCTTAAATGGTTTCAAGCAGAAACAATATAAGCAATTGGGCTATAGACCATTTTTGTGATATTTTGGCTATATAATATGGCTCCCTTTTGCCCTTGTAAGAATAAATTGAAGAGTTTTGGACTAATGTTATTGGCAGAAAAAAAGACAATCTAGTATTGACTCTGTCATGTGATTATTAGTGACAATCCTTATGCAAATATTCAAAGAAAATGGCAAGGCTAAGGGGAGATATATGAAGTACAAAATTTGACACAAAAAAAGTACCAGGAAATTTAATGTTGGAGCTCATATTTATGCTAAAGGAGTGGGTGGGGAAATAAAATAAAGGGAGTGGTGTCCTTAGGATGAGATCCCACCCATCTGATCCTATAATGTATTAAAAGAAAATACCTATAGAATTAAAGAAAAGCTTGTGCAATAAAGAAAACTATCAACAAATCAAAGTTTAATCAAATGTAATTTATATGAAGAACCAGACTCCATAACAAGCAGACCAAAGAACATGACAGCTTCAGTCACAAGGTTCTGGTTCTAGAGTCTTGATAGATTTACAAATAAACAGATTATAGAATATTTTTTGGTTAGGAAAAGCTGCTGAGGCCAGGTGTGTGGCAGGAGGATCTCTGCATGAAGAACTGGAAAGATCATTGTGTGAAGCTGTGGAGATAAAGCTTTAATAGTAATTTTGGAGGTGCCAGAGATGTAGGCTATCTGCCAAGGAGAACTGTATAAGGGAAGTGGAAAACTGTGCTGTAGTCAACAAAGCTGGAAAGAGTACAAGATTATAAATACCATTTAAGCCATTTAACATCAGAAATAAAGCTACACGATTTGGAGTTGGCCCCACAAGGTTTTGATTTTGCTTTCATTCATTGTTTCCTCAGTATGCCCCATTCCTCTCTTTGGGGATGGCAATTATATATTCTGTGCCACTGTATATAAAAGTCAGTAATTTGCTTTTTGATCTTATAGGGGTTACAATTAAGAGTTCACTGTAAATCTCAAAAAAAAAAAAAAAAAAACCAACCCTTTGGACATTTGAATATCCTGAGACTATGAAAAGCCTATGGAAATTTTTGAAGTTTGATTAAATAAAATTTCCATTAAGGCATAGCTATGAACAAGAATGTGTTGCTTTGAATGAAAATGGTCCCACACCTATGAAAACTTGATTTTTGACAAAGAGGCCAAAAATATTCAGTGGAAAAAAGATAGTATTTTCAATAAATGGTGTTGGCATAGCTGGATAGTAGTATGTAGAAGAATAAAAATAGATCCAAACCTATCACCCTGCACAAAACTCAAATCCAAGAAGGTCAAAGACTTCAACACAAACCAGCTACATTGAACTTGATGGAAATGAAAGTGGGAAATACACTTCAAGACACTGGCACATGTGACCACCTCCTAAATTTAACACCAGCAGCACAGACACTAAGAACAACAATCAATAAGTAGGACCTCCTGAAACTGAGAAGCTTCTGTAAGGCAAAGGACACAGTCAATAACACAAAATGACAGCCTACAGAATGGGAAATGATCTTCACCAACCCTACATGTGACAGAGGACTGATCTCTAAAATATATAGAGAACTCAAGAAACTAGAGCCCAAAACCAAAATAATCCAATTAAAAAATGGGGTTCAGAGCTAAAAAGTGAATTTTCAGCATAAGAATTACAAATGGCTGAAAGGCACTTAAAAATTTCTCAACATCTTTAGCCATCAGAGAAATGCAAATCAAAACAACTTTGAGCTACCACCTTACACCTGTCAGAATGGCTAAGATCAAAAACACAGATGACAGCCTATGCTGGAGAGGATGTGGAACAAGGGGAACACTCCTCCATTGTTGGTAGGAGTGTAAACTTATACAGCCATTGTGGAATGCTGTATGGCAGTTCTTCAGAAAACTGGGAATCAGTCTCCCCGAGGATTCAGCAATACTACTATTGGGCATATACCCAAAGGTATTAGCTCAACTATGTTCATAGTAACATTATTTATAATAGCAAGAACCTGGAAACAACGTAGTTGCCCCTCAACTGAAGAATGGATTAACAAACTGTGGTACATCCATACAATGGAGTACTATTCAGCCGGAAAAAAAGACATCCTAAAATTTGCAGGCAAATTAATGGATTTGGAGAATATCCTCCTGAGGTAGGTATCACAAGCTCAGAAAGAGAGGTATTGGATGTACTCACTCATAAATGAATTATAGACAAAAAACAAAGAATGCCCAAGCTGCAAACTGCAATCCCCAAACAGCTTGGGATCAGAAGGAATTTAAAAGAAACATCCAAATAATCCCCTAATGAGAGGAAATAGAAAAGATCACCTTAGCAAATTAGAGTCATAATAGGTTGCAACCAAGAAGAGTCAGGAACAAATCTTGAACAAAGGAGATGGTTGAGTGAGAGGAGCAAAGAGGGAAAAAGAAAGAGATGGATATCTCAATAGAGGAAACCAGTGTGGGGTTGGAAAGAGACCAGTGCTGGGAAACTTCCAAGAACTCACAGAATGTCCCTGGCTAGGTCTCTAACCAATAGTGGAGGGGTGCCTAAATAGGACATCCCCTATAATCAAATGAATAACCATCCCAAGTATCATCACAGAACCTATATCCAACAAAGAATAAAGATGGAAGCAGAGATCCTTGGCTGAGCACTGGGCCCAGCTACTGGTCCAGCTGAGAGCAGGGGAAGGGAGTCTGTATGAGCAAAGGGATAGGAATTATAAGGTAAGTTCCCACAGTGATGGCTAGCTGGAGTGCTGGGGATTTCATTGAATCAAGAATAGTAACTGGAGATCCATCGGGAAAAGGAGCTAGGCCCTCCAAGAGTAGGTAACTGTCCATTGGCATAGGCAGTATGTGGAGCCTCAAGGGATGGGATCAGACTGTGTTCCTGTGTATGGATTTGCACCTTGGAACCTATTCCCTGCAGAGGAACACCTAACCCAGTCTTTATTTGGGGATGAGGAAATCGGACTTGCCTAGAGTGGATGTGCCATGCTGAGCTGACCCACCTTGGGACTTCTTGTCCTTTTGGTGGAGGGGATGAGTAGATAGGGAGGGGACACTGAAGGCTGACTGGTAGGGATTGGGAGGAGGGAAGGAAGGGGGAGCAGGGAATACATGGATAAAAAGACTTTTTTATTTAAAAAAAAAAAAAGATTGATTTAACTTGTCTGAAATGTTTTGTGGGCATTAAGAATCTGAAAAATCTTCCTAAGGCATTTCTAAGTCATGCAGGTTGTAAACCTACAGAAGATTATCTCATCTTTTACATTTCTCTCTTCTAGGCAATTCATAATTTCACTTACTCCCTAAGTCTTCACAATTTCACTCCCTAAGTCATACTTTTCTTCTGCTGTACATTATCCAGGTGTGTATTTGATAAATCTTCTATAAAACTTTAAACTGTCAGAGTGGTAAGATTCAAGGGTGTCTAGAATTCAGTATGCTCAAAGGGGAAAAATTCTTATTTTTAAACTCCTGGGAGGGAACCCTTCCCTCTCTCCAAAGAACATCTTTCCTAACTTGTAAAATAGCACTGCCTTCCATCTAATTAGAAAATGGAAATACTGAGAAATGCATGCAGAAGTAACATCTGAGCCACCAATCTTTGTTTATTGGAGTGCTGACAGGCAACAATGAAGCCTAAGGTGAAAAGAATGATATGTGTCTATATGTATACATATGTGTGTGCATATATACATATACATGCACATGTAATACTATTATAAGTATAGTAAAATTGCTTTTATAATCAGAACACACACAAAGACTACAATTACTGGAGCTGAATAAGTGTGAAAATCAAAAGAAACCATAACACCAGCATAATCCAATGTTCCCAGAAGAGAAGAAGACAGACATCTCACATTCTGGGTTTAACCTCACCTTATAAAGTATTACTGTGTAAATAATACTAGGATTAAAAAAAAAAAAAAAAAAAAAAAAAAACAAGTGTGCCAGGTGGTGATGGCACACACATTTAATCCCAACACTAAGGAGACAGTGGAAGGTGGATCTCTGTAAATTCAAGGTCAGCCTGTTCTACAAAGTCAGTTCCAGGGCAATCAAGACTGTTAAACACAGAAACTCTGTTCTGAAAATCATAAAAAGGAAAATGATAGGTAAGCTTCTGAAGTCTCAGCTTGTCTGTCTAGCTCTCTAGCCCTAGGCACTAGGGGCATATACCTTGTCATCCCTCACACCCATTCCAGTCCCAGAGACCCAGCAGCAGCACCCTCGCCCACCCCTGTACCCAATATCCCCAAGGCACCAGAAGCCAACAGAGTCACACAGCCCATTGGCAGCAATTGAGAAGGACAGGTAAGCTCCTGAGCTCCCAGATGGTCTTCCTAGTAGTGCTCTAGCCCTAAACATCAGGGGCACATACCTTGCCCCTCCCCCAACACCCATCTCAATCTCAAAGAACCAGAAGCAGCACCCTCTCCCACCACTGTGCCTCACATCTACAGCACCAGAGTCCACCAGAGCCACATACCCCAACTACAGCAATTAGGAACCACAGCAATCAGGAATAACAGTGATCCAGAAGAAAAGACTGGAAGAAGCAGGACCACCTGAATGCATTTAAGAAAGAAATCAGTAGAGGGAAGTATAAGAAGAATACATTCAACAACATAAAGAACAATATGGCACCTCTTGAAACAAGACCTGAACATCCAAATGCAGATAAAACAGAGGAAAATGACCTAAAAATAACTTTATGAAAATGATAGAAGTCCTGAAAGAGGAAAAAAAAATCCCGTAAGGAAATGCGGGAAAGACAAACAAAAAAATGGAAGAAATTGATACGTCCTTTAAAGAAAGCCAAGAAAAAAAACAATTAAACAGGTGAAGAAAAGAGACCAAGAAAATTTAAATAGAAAAAATAAAGAAAACACAAACTAAGGGAGGTTTGGAGAAGGAAAATATGAGTAAATGATTAGGAACTATAGACACAGACATAACCAACAAGATATAAGAGATGGAGGAGAGAATTTCAGGCAGTGAGGATACAATAGAGAAAATAGATTTGTTGGTTAAAATGATGTTAAATCCAACAAATTTTTAATACAAGACTTCTATAAAATCTGGAACATCATGAAAAAACAAACCTAAGAATGATAAAATTAGAAGAAAAAGAATTCCAGCTCAAAGGCATGGAAAGTATAATCAACAAAATCATAGAAGAAAACTTTTTCAACCTAAAAAAAAAAAAATTTTACTATAAAGGTATAAGGAGCTTACAGACCACCAAATAGATTGGGCCAAAAAAAAAATTCCCTCACCACATAATAAGCTGAACATTAAACATACAGAATAAAGAAAAAGTATTAAGAGCAACAAAGGGAAAAGGTCAATATCATATAAAGAAAGACCTATCACAACTACATCCAACTTTTCAGTGGAAACTCTGAAACTCTAAAATCCAGAAGGTCCTGAACAGATATTCTGCAGACACTAAGAAAGCATGGATGCCATTCTAGACTACTATACCCAGAGAAATCTCGACTATCACAAATGAAAAAAACAAGATATTACATAACAAAACCAGAATAAAAAAATACATGTCCATAAATCCAGTCCCACAGAAAGTTCTAGAAGGAAAACTCCAACCCCCAAAAGTTAGCAATAGATAGCCTCACACCAGTAAACCTTAAAGAGAAACACACACCACCACCAACAACAACAAAACCAAAAATAACAATTGGCCATCATTAGCCATTAATATATCTTAATATTAATAGATTCAATGTTCTGCCCAGAGAACGACTCCCAGAGAGATCACTGGAGTCCAAGGAATCCGAAAAGCAAATACAAGGTTTATTGAGTGCACAATACAAGCAGGCAGGGAATTTGTCCACACACTGGGTAAAATGAGGCTAGGAGGAGTTCCCAGGTTGAGAATACATGTACCTTTTATAGGCAAAAACCATGAACTGGGGTAAAAATGAGAAAAATGAGGAAACAAGAGTTAACTTGGCCTCTTGTCAGAGTGGGTCAGGATTGGGTTTCAATTGACTGGCCCCAGGGCAGGATTGGAATATTCTGCACTTAGGATAGGGCCCTGCCCCAGGTGTCTTTTTGGATAATATCTTTTGCAAGTTTCTCAGAACTGAAGGGGGATTTAGCCTGAGCTTGACCTGTTTGCTAACATGGCTGCTGACTCTAAGATGGAGGAACTTTTAGTTCCTCATCAATTCATAATTCACCTATAAAAAGTCACAGGCTAACAGAATGGGTTAAGAAACAGGATCCAGCCTTTTGTTGAATACAAGAAATACATCTCAACTTCAAAGACAGAGTAAAGAATTGGGAAAATATTTACCAATCAAATTGACCTAACAAACAATCTTGCCTAGCTATCCTATTATCTAACAAAATAGACTTCAAACTAAAATTAATCAAAAGAGATGGAGGACATTTTATGTTCATCACAGGAAAAATTCAACAGGATGAAGTCTCAATTCTGAACATCTACAAATACAATGGCACCTACATTTGTAAAAGAAACATTACTAAAGTTTAAATCATACATGAAACCATACTTTAAGACTCCCAAAGAGACCACCAGAGACACAAACTATCCTAAATGCAAAAGCAAGGTTTATTGAAAAATACAAGTCATGACAAGGACCTCGGTCCAGCTCACCAGCATGGCCTGGCTCAAGAAGGTAGCCACCTCTCAGCAAGCTGGGGTTTTTAAGGCAAAAACCACAAGGTTATACATCAATTAGGGGTCTTAGTACTGATAAAATTCTGATTAGCTCATTTTGGAGTTTTTAGATTTCCTCTTTTATTTTAGCCTGCTGTTTGTCAAACACTCCTCCCTAGACTACCTCCTGGGTTGGGACATTCTGTGGCTATTGAATGTCCCCAGTCTATCTTCCTTCCTGGGGCATTCCAAGGTTAATTAATTAGCAGCTATCAGGTAGCCCCTAGGCTATCTCCTGTTTGTACTTTGGTCCTAGCAGAACTGAGGTAGGCCTGTCTCAAACTGGGGTCAAGAAACTTTTGTTCAAAAATGGAGGTGCTGCTCTGGTTCTTCAGGTCCATGTTACATTATTGTCTCAGCTCTCATCTTTTCTGTAACACAAATTGTCAGAACTGTATAAAATCTCTTTCTAGAGAAAAGTCCCTCCTCTGGCTGGCAGGGAATTCCAGTGGCTTGCTCTCTCTCTCTCTCTCTCTCTCTCTCTCTCTCTCTCTCTCTCTCTCTCTCTCTCTCTCTCACACACACACACACACACACACACACACACACACACACACACCTTAAGATTCCTGAGGAAATTCCAATTTCTCAGAAGCCATTTTTAATAGTCTTACAGCCAAAAAGACACAACTGTCTCAAAAAAAAAAAAAACCAAACAAACAAAAAGCTTTACTTTTATGAAGATGATTATACCTAAAAACATAGCTCAAGGCCAATTTCCTTCAGTATTTCACAGGAAAATACTCCTCCCTGGGGACAGAGGTACTGAGTCCAGTTTCTTTGTGAGCCGAGTCTTTCCCAGGTGGGGGGCGACGAGATTAAACAATCTGCACTCAGGAGTCATTTAGGTTCCATCATTCGGGGGCTCACAACACACTGAGAGACCCGAGCTTTATTCAGTACATCTTATCTCTTAGACCTGCCTCTCCCCTTGCCATGCTTCTCTCCTGCCATGCATCTCGCCTAGCTTTTTCCCCTCTTGCTTCCCGCCATGCTGGATTCCTTCCTGCCCCTGCTCACACTGACTCTACTACCTTACTCCATGCTTGTCCCCAGCTTCTGCCTTGTGTCCCTCCTTGTCTCTCTCCTTTTGTCCCAGCTCTCTATTACCTTAACTCTCTCACACCCTGCCCCCTCATCCGGGCACACCCAAGGTCTTGGAGGATCCTAAGAGGCTAGCTCTCAGCAGGTGGCAGCGTCTATAGCGTCTATAGCGCAGGAAAACAGGTTTTTCCTTTTTCCCCCTATTAACATAAGGTTTTAGTCGGATGGGCCATTAAAGGCCAGAATGGCACTTATTTCGGGAGACAACACAGAGGAAGAGCAGCTATAACTGACCTACAGAAAACAGGAAGAAAAAATCAACAAGTGAAGATGACCTCATAGGACAAGGGTAAGGGCTTAAACCTGGCTTTTTATTATTCAGATTGAGACAGGCTACCAAAACAAGGAAACAGAAGCCTTGGCCAGGACAGCAAGAGTCTGAGCAACCTTACCTTCTCTGGTTTCTCAGGATTTCCCTGTCTTCTTTCAAATGAACTGCAGGAGAACCAGAGATCCACAATTTTAAAATTGGCTTAATCTGCAAAGTATCAAATTTACTTTGGCAGTTCTGTGGAAAGAAGAAAACACACAACTAATCCCTTTCCTACTCTTTTCTCATGACAAAATGAACAGTTACATCATAAAGCCTATTGGAACCAGGTCCAATTACAGAAAAACATTTGGAGATCTGAAATATTTCACAATGTACTTGTAAGGGTTGAGAAATCTGCCTGGAAAAGGAGGACTCCAAGAGACATTCTCCCATGCAACACACAAGGGGATTTTTTTATTTTCCAAGTATACCTGGGGCTCAGGTCACTGAACCTGCAGAAACAGAAAGAGAACCCTGAGCTGAAATTGAACAAAGCTTTTATAGGTCATGGGGGTTGCTACATACAGGAATGCAGGTAGGTCATGGGGGGTGCTATGTACAGGAATGCAGGAGGCAAATGAGATATAACTCAGGAATGAAGGAGACAGATAGGGTGTTTGGACAAGGAAGTTCAGGTATAGGTCAGGGGTGTTATTCTGCTCAGGAATGCAGAGGCAGATAACATGTAACTCTAAAGCCCCTACTTGGTGATTCATCAGTTATGCAGAGTTTAACAAAATTTTCTCTAGCATACTGTGGGATGTACAGGCCCTACAGGCCTCTAAGCTCTCACTGAGTATGTTCCATAAATAAAAAGACAAAGGTGCATATGTGAGATGTATAGGCCCTAAAGGCTTCTAAGGGCCTGGGGGCCAGCTTGGCCTCAGCCAGTTCAAACTAATTATAACTGGTGCCTTAATATATGTGCTCCCAGTACTTCCTCCTATACCAACAGGAGGTCTACCTGTGGCCTTTGCAACAAAGGCAGAGTTCCTGATATGAGATTTCCTAGACAAATAAAGAGATGATTGTAACTATGCCATAGCACACAGCCCCAGATGTCAGCAAATCAAAGCCTTTCCCCCTTACTGGGAGAAGGTTATTTGAAGCTTGTCCCTTTCTCAATAAAGTTAGACTTGCTTGTGTCAACATATGGGAGAGAGCCAGATAAACTTATCCTTCCATTTTCCTTAGGAATAGAGAGGCATTATGGGATGACCCTATTTCCTTCAGGAGATGGTTGTTGGATTTATTGGCACAACTGACAATCATTTGCCAAAAAGTTAGATTTTGCCTGAGTGCTCATCCCTTCCCATTGAGATTCCCATTCATTCATTTCCCTCCTCGGATCCTATTCCACATGCAACCCTAGCTTTCTCAGATACAAATAAGACAAATTATGACATTCTCATTCAAAAAAAAGGTAAAACGGATGAGACATCTGTAGGGAGATTATGTTGTTCCATTGTAAATAATTGTTCCCACCTATGAGTTTAATAAAAGTGCTGATTGGCCAAAGGCAGACAAGAAGTGCAGGTGGGGCTACCAGACTAGAAGACTCTAGGAACAGGCAGAACAGAGCAAAATGCCAGAGAGAAGCCAGAAAAAAACAAAAGATAACTATGCTGCACTAAAAAAAAAAAAAAAAGGTATCAAGCCACACTGCTGAACAGGGTAAGAGTCATGAGTTAGATTGAGGGTAAAGAGTTAGCAAGTTATATGCCTGGACCTTAGGCCGATCAGCCCTAAGCTATTATAAACATCTATATGTTTCTGTGGGTCTGTGAGTCTACGAGCCTAAGCCTTGAGGCTAGGCCCAAAAGTTCCGGCCAAAAACCTCCTACTACAGACATTTGTGTTTCCAAATCTTGGTTCTGTATAACTGGGAGAGTTGTTAGCCCTCCTTAAGATTTTAGTAGTATGACAAAATGAGCCTCTTACATTTTTTTGGTCAATATGAGGTCCAAGCCATTCAAGTATTGGCCTTTTCTAGAATAAAGGATACTCTTTATCCTATAGCCAATGCCATGTTTCTAATATGAGATGTATTAAACCAAAGAACAGACCCATGGTACTTATCCCATATTAGATTTAATTTCAAATTACCAGGGATATTGGATAAAAAATAAGATAAAATAACTGACACCATTATACTAACACCTACAGTTGACTTGACAGAGCAAGCTAGAACATAATACCAGGAATTTTATGTATCCCCTCAAAATTTACATAATTTATTCCCAGAGTTGACAATTTCTTAATGAAACACCACTTGTCACCTCTGGCCAACCCTGGGGCCCCTACAGAGGGTGAGGGTCAACCCACAATACTTGATACCTAATGCTATATAGCAAATAAACGTGACACGTTATGCTCCATTTGATAATTTGAGGCAAATGCATGTAATGATTGATACCTATTCTGGTTTATGTATGCACTAGCATTGCCTGGAGAAGCAGCTTCCAATGTTACAAGGGCAATTAAGTCAGCCATGTTAGCTATGGGAGTACCCTGGGCCATTAAAACTAATAATACCCTTGCTTATGTGTCACAGAAGTTTAGTAAATACTTAGGCTCCTGGAAGACATCTCGCACAACAAGCACCCCTTACAACCCCACAGGGACAAGCCATTGTGGAGAGAGTTAACAGAACCCTTAAGGAGCTTTTGGCAAAGATATCATCACCAGAAGCTAAGAGAGATTCTAACCTGGCTCTGGTGGAAGTTCTCTTTACATTAATTTCCTTAGCTTTGATGAAACTGGATTGAGTCCAGCATATAAATATTGGGTCTATTTGCCTAGGGATATAACACTGCCACTTGTCCGGCAAAGAGATCCTATTTTTCTCCAATGCCAGTCACCTGTTCCCCTGCTGACCCAAGGGCAATGGTATGCTTTGCTTGTGTTTATTTTCAGGGTGCCACAATGCTAATACGGACACCTTTCATTCATTTGTCAAGCAACAGATCAAGAAACTCTGGCCATAGAGGAAACCCCAGATGGGTACTGTATTTTCTCTTTGCTGTACTAACTCCCCCAACTTTGATCAATTTTTAATGGGCACTTGTACCATTGTCCCCCCATTCTCTTACCTGTGACTATTGATACTTTTACATTCCCAAGTTTATTTACCACTAATGTGAGATTAGGAATGCCTGTCATAGATCTGATAACTACAACTAATAGAGTAAAAAATACATGGTCCATGAAAGGAGTACTTTCATTTACTCTAAAGTCCTCTTCTAATGATCCCTGTGTGAGTTTATACAAGATGACCAGAGGAGATTTTCATGGTACCTCCACCAGTGGAACTATATTGCACCTGGAAGTACTCACCCCTCTTTCCTATATTAAGAATTGATTAGAGCAATGCAAGATAGTTCATCCATCATTAGCTTGATGTGCAAATGTGCTCAGATTTTCTTTCTACCTTGCTGAGCCTTCCCATTCCTTGGGAACATTGTCAACAAGTACTGTCTTCTAAATCATTTCAGAATTTTCTAGTACAGCCTGACAAAAGTTATAATGCTCAAATTTAGAATCAAAATTATAATTATATATTTGGCTTATAAAGGTATACTTTTATGCCATATTATGGTGGAGACCCCTTAAAATCTAGATGTGATCCCATTGTGGGCAAATAATACTTATGTAGCCCATCCAATGATCTAGATATGTGTCCCCTTATATTTTTAAAAGGTGGCAGTTTCTATAATGAGACTTACTCCCATGAGAAACAAGATATAGATTTTTTTTTAAAGAATACAACCAATTCACAAGGTTAGTTGAAAAACCACTCTAGTCTGTATCTAGCCACCATTTTTCTTCTTGCTAACTCATGCCTCTACTGTAAAAAATG
Organism: Phyllotis vaccarum; assembly: GCA_033318265.1. Taxonomy (NCBI): domain Eukaryota; kingdom Metazoa; phylum Chordata; class Mammalia; order Rodentia; family Cricetidae; genus Phyllotis; species Phyllotis vaccarum. The sequence continues at coordinate 181,470,226 of JARWLC010000002.1, forward strand.
TTTGTTACTGTTCCCAGGAGGTTTGCTTTCTAACAGATTGCTAGCAAGGATATTAAGAAACAGCTATATTAATAAGAGAACCAGCTACCATTTGGGTCCTTGCTACTCATTTTCTCATTACCAATATGACTCAGACCCATTGACAATAATAAATAGAGAGAAAAGAGATTTTGGGATTATAACTGTCACTCAATACTGCCAGCAGTAGGAGAAACAGTAGCTGGAGTTTTACTCACTCAAACTTCTGTCACAGCAAAGACCTTGAATCAGGTAGTCTCTCAGTCTGCTGAGGCATTCCATGGCCAGCAAGTCATTCATCAACATCTCCATCGGGCCATCTACATAACAAACTCAAGAGTTAGCATCGGTGAGAGACATGTCACTATTAGCCTGTGATCCCAGATATCAGGCAGTTTACCTAATCCCCTACAGAGCCTCTAATATTCCTTTAAAAGGAAAACAACTGGCATGATACATAAAAGAGACCTGGTCAGACAAGTTCCTTAGTTATTCCATGCTACTTTGGGAACAAATCCATGGATTAAATATAACCAAGGTGCCAGCCATGATCCTAGAAACTGACTTTCTGTTTAATGTATAGAACAACCTCATGAAGCTATTTGACCCCTCCTGGATCCCTGCGTATGTGTTGTTGGGCAGGTTGATGCTTTTCTTTCTTCTCTTGTTTAAGTGTCTCCTACAGCATATTTACCCCCACAGAGCAGCCACCGAGGGACCTTTTAGGGCTTAATAGCTCTTAGGCACTCAAAGCAAAGCACTCCTAGAGAGATAATGTATGCATGGTTTACTGAGATTCAAAGGGCTACTGCCTATGCCTACCCTCCTGCCCTGTCCCTGTCCCTGTCCCAGCATGGAGACTGCTCTCCGCTTATGGTGCTACTGAAGAACTGATGGCCAGAGATACATAAAAGATTGTTTGGCCAATCTAAGACAGGCACAGACCAAAATGCTTAGCTCTCCTGAAATGGGGTCAACAAGATCAGAGCAAAGCACCCTGGCTCCCACTCATCATGTTTCAAATAAAAAGAAAGGGTGGATATGTGGGATGTATAGGCCCTAGGGGCTTCTAAGAACCTGGGGGCCAGCCTGGCCTCAGCCAGTTCAAACTGGTTATAACTGGTGACTTAAGATATGTGCTTCATAGCACTTTTTCATAAGCCAACTTGGAGTCTGCCTGGGGCCTTGGCAACAAGGCAGAGTCCTAATGTGAGACCAGCAGGAAACAGCCACACCACAGCCCACAGCTGCAGATGACAGCAAATTAAAGTCTTTTCCCCTTGCTGGTTTCCTATTCCTCAATAAAATTAGACTTAATTGTTTCAACTAGTCTCCCAAGATTGTGTTATTGTTCTCTGTTTCTTCTTGCTCCCTCCCCTAAAAGGATCAAGTAGGGCCCTGAGCATACAGCAACCCCAATATCTAATGCTAAACTAGGTATACCCAACAATATACAAATATGAAGAAGTAATGGTACATGAGTGTGTGGAGTCATGAATGGTGGGATCAGACTGTGTTCCTGTTCATGACCTGGCACCTTGGAGCCCATTCTCTATAGAGGAACACCCAACTCAGCATTGACTTTGGGATGAGTAAATCAGACTTGCCTGAAGTGGATGTGCCTCGCTGGACTGGCCAACCTTGGGACTTCTCACTTTTTTGGGAGAGGGGATGGGTGGATGGGGGAGGGGCAAGGCTGAGGGCTGGCTGGGGGGGGAGAGACTGGGAGGGGAGAGAGGAGGGGGAGGAGAGCCAGGGGATACATTGATGGAGAAGACATTTTTTAATGAAGATTATACATCTGTTTGTATATATATATATATATATATATATATATGAAAAAATATTGGGTACAAAGAGCCATCTTCAGGGAACCTAGTACAAACTGGCAAAAATAGGCAAAGCTGTTCCTATTTGGGGGGGAGGGGTCCATATCTATTTGATTACTTAAGTTCATCACCAAAGATGATTACTTTATGTTGTTCCTTTTATGAGTCACTTCATTGTTTACTGAAAGCATACATTTTAATTTGCATAACACTGTCAAACATTTTCAACTCTAACATTTAATGGTACTATATGATAAGAAGGGTATTTCTTAAAGAAGAAAATTAAACTGTCAGGAAGTACTTGCACAGGAGCGAAATTTTTAAAGTGACAGTACAAATGAACAAAAATATAACTAAATTCTGAGTTTTGGGTGCACTTTGTGCCCCAGAGTTAAAGTAGTAGAGCCTTTAAAGGGAGCCAGTTAAGTGTGATCATGTAAGACTGTGATAGCAGCACTCAGATGACCAAGGCTAGAGAATGGCAAGCTTTAGACAAACCTGAGCTATACTAGAACTTTACCTGAGGAAAACAGCAGGAGACAGTGAATAATAATTAGTATTAGCATTGAGTGAGGGCATCTCAAAAGGATGAACTGGGTCTTGTGAGAAGAGAAGTAGCGTACGCTCCTTTCTTGTTTCATTACCATTGTATCTATCTTTCAGAGCCAAAACTATATACTGGTGGAAACATTAATTTTAGTATAAAGGCTTGGAGATTTTGGTTGAAGTTCAGCAATCTGAGGTGAGACACGGGCAAACAAACAAACAAACAAACCTGCTCAACTCAAGGCAGTCATAAAGTTGATAGAAAAAGCCTCATCACCTTCAGCTAGGCCGCATTCTCCAACGAGGCCCATTTCCAAGTACTCATAAGCTATGAACTCATGAATGGGGTATTTCACTGATGGGGCTTAGAACCAGCCTTCATGCATACAGCTGCTTCTCAAGGCCCCATATATGAACACTGTTGCACTGAAGTCTCTAACACACAAAGTTTTTGAAGGATACTCCAGATTCAAATCATAACAGCCATTAGATAAAGCAGCCAGTGATTTCTTACCAGAATACCAGCTTTTTATGTTTGTACCCTGAGTTCCACAGAATTGTGAACAGGTCTCTTTATTATTGTGAGCAAGTTATCAGTTATCAAGTTACCTTGTTACAGCAACACTAGATAAACACAAGGACCACACTAAAGCCAAATACAATTCTGTTTACTGAGATTCAGGAAAACTTCAGGAAAAAAAACAAAAACTGTGCACAGGCATCAAGGAGCTATTTTAACACAAAAAATATCAATGGACAAAGAACACGTATCAAAGTTAGCAGTTCTCAGGCTATATTAACTAATGCACAAAGCACAAATTCTAATTGGTACTTAATGAAAACTCAGAGCCACATCTTGGGGAAAATCTGGAATATCAGAGAGAGAAAGAACATAGTCAATACTTATCCAGCCAACTTCTCAGGCCGAAGAGGGTAAAAGCTATCCTCCAGCGTCCTCCACCTGGCTGGTTACCTGTAGGCGAAGTTTACTTAGAAGGCACCAGTGCAGGATAGATATTTATTAAAATATAAACCAACACCCACGGTACAGGTAACAGTTTATAGTAGCACCTGAACAGGGACTGGAGTCTGGAACGGTGGACGAGCGATGGACGGATGATGGACTCCGATCCTGTCTCTCCAACAACCAGGAACCAGGAAGATGGCCTCGTGTCTCAGAAGCCCCTTCTCAATGGAGTTGGCCACACCCCCTTCAGGTTGGCCACATCCCCTCCAGGAGCTCAGGACCCTGGATAAGCGTCTTAGGACCCCATCAGCTGACACCTGAATCCCACTACAGTTACCCCTAAAGAATACTTAAACGTCTGCCTATGACTGCCTTAAATATCTTCTCTGCCAAGTTGTTTCACTTCTAGATTCAACTCTGCATCATAATTCTAGAGTTAGAATTAAAGGTATAAGCTACTATCGTTTTGAACTTAGGCTTTGAACTCATATCAATACAGAAAGATCTCTGTCTCCTGAGTAATGGGACTAAACGCATAGGTCACTACTCAATTACTCCCAAACTGGAATTAAAGGCATGAGTTACAACTTTCTGACCCTCATGCTTGACTGTGAGTGATTCTGTTCTCTGATATTTCAGGCTGATTTTATTAAAAATAAAATATATCACCACATATCTCCATTTGTGTCAAAAATAAAGAGCTTCTATAACATAAGAAAAACCATGTACAATAACTATATACAATATATACAAACAATAATTATATGAGTAATGTCCAGTCCATTAACAATTGACAAATTCAAAAAAAAATTCCATTATTTATCCTATTTTGGTAAGCCCTAATTGTACCTAATTCACTATCTATCTAGCCTGTATTGCTAACTGAAAACTATCTTTTGATGTCTCTCAAATTTATACACTTTAACCTCTAAATGAGTTTCTTTTCTAAAATGGTCACTAAAAAACTATAATTATAGCTATCTAACCTTCAATTCCCTCAGATAGCCAAGAAGGAAAAATATTAACTAAGTAAATATGACATGCAAGCAAGCACCTTCCAAAAAATATAAGAAATGAAAGAGCTGGCTGCCTGTACAGTCACCCAAGGTTCTTCTGTATCATTGAAGCATCCACCTTCAGTTTATAGGCCTAACATGCCTGACAGACTTCTCTATGAAGCAGGATATTTTCAAAAACCTTCCTACCTTTTCTTGATAAGGTTTTGCAGTTTTTGTGTGTATGTGTGTCCTGATTGTCCATTTTGAATATCATAATGTCGGCAACTAAAGCAAGGCCCTTTCTTGCTCAGTGGATAACTTTTGCCACAAAGAAGTTCAACTTCATATGAACTTTTTTTGATGTCCATAAACATCTCTGAAGTAGTTTGGTCCTTCCAGGAGCAGATGTCTCATTGTCATATAAATAATAAGTAATTATGTTATTAAAATATATTAAATGCCATATTCTGAAGTGTTTGAAGACCTGTTCATCTAAAGTATATCTCTGTTTGACATTAAAAACATATCTAACATGACTATCAGTATAATTGTAATGTCTAACTGCTAACTTGCATATCTTTACATCCTAGTTGAAAATAATAACTTCCAAAAATTACAATTTGTATTTTGTTGTTAAATAAACTGTATAATACCTTGAACAAGCATAGAGAAATATGTACAGTAACAAAATTAATCTCAACTTTATATCAATATATGCAATTTAAATACAATATACAAAAAAATCTAATCCAATGCAAAAATATTTAAAACTAATAATTGCTTTTTAAAAGTAGATTCAGTAATCTACCTTATATCCTATTATATCTGTATCCCCTTTTATCTTTCTTTTTTTTAAACAAGAACCCTGAATCTAATCTCTCTAACAATAGCCGATAATAATTTGTAACCAATTACTCTAAACAATGACAATCATCCATAACCCATCAAAAAGACAATAAAATCACATACCCCACCTCTTGGGAATGTGGGTATTGTATTCTTAAATTCACTTCCTGCTATCTGAGGGGCAATGGCATCTTTAGGGAATCCTGAAAATTTTTATTAATTGTCAAGTCCTAAAATAAGTAGCTGTGTCATTTGTTGTCCAGTCTCTGCATAATAACAGGAAAGTGCAGGACTTGTCTCAAGTCCTGACTGGAGTAATCTGTGAAGCTGGTTCATCTCAGCTAGCTGCCTCAAAATTGTCCTGAGCAGTTTGTAGTCCAAATCTGATCTTTGGTTGATGTTTGTCAGCCTAGTGACTTTGTCAGAGTCCATGTGAAATCATCCTTGTGGGGCCCCATCTTCCTTTAAGATATTTCAAGTTTGCAATTAGGCATTGTCATGGACCACTGCAGAGAACTTATAAGAGACTAAAACCCAGCACAATGTACAGGAAACTAAATATATAACAATTTATTCAGCGCAGGATTAGTAACAATAGAATGGTCCTTTATTTTTTGTTATTTTTCTGTCCCATATCAAGTGGCTCTTCTGATATGATACAGAAATTTTGTATTTTCCTTTAACAAGTATGCTTGACTTTAGAGAAGGAGAGAGCCACATTCCAACTCTGAAGCCAGCTTTAAATACAATTAAACTGGGACTTCAACTTACAAAAGAAAATTGTAGAGGTTAAGCAATGATATTTTACCCTATGAAGTAATACTGGTACCAATAGTTACAATATTCTTTTGCTTGTAAATTTTTCTGGATAGCCTCCCTTTTGCTTTAGATGTCTAGATATCCAAGGTCTTTTGACTTCTTGAAGATAAGTATTTCTAGTTTTCTGCAAAGACAAAAACAAAAACCTGTCTCAAACTTTTATTTTTCTTACAACTCAAAGAATTGTCATATGGGTACATAAGCCCTCATTTATCATTTTTATGAAGTTTCTCTAGTTCAAAATGAGTCTTTATTAATTTTGATGATATCTATAGCTTTTCTTCACCTGCAAAAACAAAAGCAAAACCCTTTCCCAACACTAACTTTGGGGAGGTTCCCTTTCTAATCTTATCAATTTTAATTTGTAGTTTCTCCTAATTTTTCCTCTCTCTTCTATAGCTTTTCTATCATCCAGAGTAACATGCTTTGTTTTGCTTTTTTAGAATAAGCATTATGTTCTTTAATTGCTCTGGGAAGAGTTTCCTTCTGACATGACAGGATAAGACTGAACTGGATTTTATTTGGGGGTTTTAGAGGCTTTCAAAAGCTCCCTCAGGGTGTTTCCCAAGGCAAAGTTACCTTGTGTACCCCTTGTTGACCTGCACTAGTCCAATGCATCCCCTTGCACCTTCAGCATACTCCAGAAGGGAGGGGCATTTTTTTTTTTTTGAGAGTATTCCTAACAAAGACACTGTCCCTGGAAATGCCTTGCTTACAATCTCTTTATGTGACTTTGCATTCTACAATTGTAACATTTAATATTTTGATTTTTTTTCTTATACCTCTAGAAATAACCCTCCTACCTAGTCATCATCACAGTTATAATATTCTAAAATAAGTGTATTGTGAATCCAATCCTCCAAGGATACTGACCTTGCCTTTAATATCTAATTATTCTTTTACATTGTGAATTAGCATTTTCAAAACTGAGAGATTCAATTATTATTCACCTGGCTTCTGAGTCCAGTATGATTCTGTTTACTGCTGCAGTTAATCTCTGCAAAAAGTCTGTAAAGGTTTCTTTGGGGCTTTGAATTACTTTTTGAAGGGTTCAGTTTTCTTTCCTATTTCTTCATCCCTATCCCATATATTTAATGCTGCCACTCAGCACAAATCCAGAGTGTGCTCATTAGACAGTGGTTGCTTTTCTACATCAGCATAATCTCCCTTCCCAATATTGGAATATTCCTATGCCTCTATCTCTGCTAATTTATTCTATTGTTTTAGCCTCCTCCTTCTATCATGTCTTCCACTATAAAAGTGGCTCAGCCTCCAAAACAGCAATAGCTATATCTAACCAGTCCTTAGGGATAATTTGGTTATATATTGACCAGGAATTTAACATTTGTCTTATAAATGGTGAGTGAAAACCATATGTGATGATTGCTTCCTTGACTCTCCTTAATTCTAACATTTGTACCAAAGCCCAATTAACTTCTGTACAATTTTTATTATTCTATGATTTCTTTAAAGTTACTGGATATACTGATGTTGGCTGTTTGATAACCTTAGGCTGCTTTTGTATGATCTTATAAGGAAATGTTGAAATTGGTTCTTTATATTCCTCTTTATATTCGATTTGTATACCTTTGTATTCTCTCTTAATAGGCTTTTCTAAGACTTTCTTCTTGGCGTTCATATTAACTGACTTTTTAAACGATAAAACAGAAAAAAATCAAACCAAATATATTCATAATATACAATGTGATAAACATTATGATGATAATCTCATATATTTATCTTTTCCCTTACTGGTTACAATTTCAAATTATCTAGAGTAATATCAAAAAGAAACCAAACACCTTCTATTGTTTTGAATTAATTTCCATTTTTAAGAAAACTGAATTTACTCACCAAACTTGTTGTCAGTGACAATTCAGATGTCTGTAAAGTGGGGCAGTTACCTAGTTTGGTGCCAGCCCAAGGAGGAGGAATAAAAAGAAAACACACACACACACACACACACACACACACACACACACACACACACACACACACACACACACACACACAACCCACCAGAAGAGGGAGGTTGATGTCTAAAAAACTTACCCAGATGAATGTGAAGAAGAAACATGTGTAGCCAGCTCTGCCTAAGCCTGGAGGTTAACTCCAAACAGAAAGCCTAGCCAGCTGGTAGTTATTCCTCTGGCCACATGTTGCTCTGGAAAGCAAGCTGGGGTGGTTTTGGGGTTTTTGTTGTTGTTGTTTGTTTGTTTTTTGGTTTTTGTTTTTTGTTTTTTTGGGTTTTTTTGCAAATTCATGCCCCAAAAGTTGAGCTCCAAAGAAAGCATGAGTTCTAGTTGGTATTTAATAAAAACTCAGAGCCAAATATTAAGGGGAAATTGAGATATCAAAGGGAGAAAACAGAACACAGTCAATTCTCAGCCACCAACTGTAGTAGTGAGGTTTCTTTGGTCCCGGGTGGCCAGAGGTCCGAGACCCACAGACCTGCTGTCCCAGACCTCTTTGTAGCCCACTGCCGCCTGCTGCTCAGGCCCCCACCCAGAAATGACTCAGACGCTTATATTAACTTCATGCTGTTTGACCTATGGCTCAGACACATTGCTAGCTTGCTCTTACATCTTAAATCAACCCACTTCTATTAATCTGTCTGCCACATGGCTCGTGGCTCACCTGTGCTCCTTACATGTTGCTCCTTGGGTGGCTTACTTGATCTGCCCCTGACTCCACCCTTCCTTTCCTACCTATTCTGATTCCTCCTCCTACTTCTTCTGTGGTGCCTGTCATGGCCCAAAACAGCTCCTTTATTTAAAGATTGAGATTCACAGCATCCAAAATGGCATTCCCACATCAACCAACTTCTCAGGCCAAACAGGGTAAAAGGTATCTTCAAGAGTCATTTATCTGGATGTTTGCTCCTACAGAATACTTGAATGTCTGCCTATCCTTCCTTAAACATTTTCTTTGCCCAGTTGTTTCACATCCAGGTTCAATTATGCAACATAATACTAGAGTTAGGATTAAAGGTGTGAGCTATTACTGTTTGGTTGTTAGGCTTGAACTCACAGATATTCAGAAACATCTCTCTCTTGAGTAATGGGATTGAAGTATAGGTCACTACTCAGTTATTCCCATGCTGGAATTAAAGGCATGAGTTACCACTCTCTGACCCCCATGGCTTGACTCTGAGTTTTTTTGTTCTCTGATATTCCAGGCTAACTTTATTAAACATAAGATATATCACCACATATGTACCCATTTGAATTGCAGCTGGTTAATATTTATGGAGCCAGCATAGCCTTTCCTATTAAGGAGTTTATGATCTTAGAAGAAAGAGGGTTAAATTGACCCCTGCAAGCATCCATAAATTTTTATTGAACATCAGGAGCTGTGAAAATGACATGAATACTGAGCATTATGAAAGCTATCAAACTTTTGCATGAAGAAAGTCCCAAAAGGATACAGGAAGGCATCTGTGAAAATCACTCTGCCAAAATCTTATTTTTTATTTCATATATGTATGTGCATGTATGTATGTCTATATGTGTGAACTCTATACGTGTGTGTTTGTGTGTGTATGTGCATGTGTGTGTGTGTGTGTGTGTGTGTGTGTGTGTGTGCATTCAGGTATGTGAATACATGTGATAGTATACATATGAAGGTCAAAACACAACCTTGAGTGTAGGACTTTACCTTCCACATTATTTAATAGAATGTCACAGAAAACAGTTAGATAAAAGAGCTAGGAATGGGGTTCAGTAGATTACCCTTTTCCTACTGTCTGCCCACTACTGCACCAGGTAGCAGTGGTCATAATCTCTCCATCATTTCCCAGTAGGCCATCCTAGTGATATTTATTTCTTTAGACATGTCCTTCCAGACGTGTACTCATCAAACCTCTGCATCAACAGTCTTATGAGGTACTCCTGACAATGGATTTGTCTTTTCATACTACCCACAGCTGTGTTGTTTCCCTGATAGAAATCTGACAAACTGTATGAAACCCCTTACCTACCACCTTCCCCTAAATGCACTGCAGTCACAATCTCCATTTCGCTCCATCTTTCCAAGAAAAATCTCTTTATACTCATTTGTATCCTAAAAATTCCCAAGTGACTGTCAATTGTTTTCTTGGAATTTAATGCTTGCTTTTATGAAGATTGTATCATTTATTGTTATTATTATTATCCTTCTATAATTATCTCATGTATATGTTAATATTCTCCTCACCTCCAAATGATTGAGAGCTGATGTGGGAATGTCTTTCTATATGCTGTGAATAAAGGACTGTTTTGACTATGGCCAGCACTGTAGAAAAATTAGACAGGGAAATCAGAGAGTAGGTAGGAGAAGGAGGGTGGAGTCACAAAGAGATCAAGATGTATGCTCAGGGAAGCAACTTGTAAAGGAACACAGGTGAGCCACAGCCACATGGCAGGACAGATTAATGGATATGAACTGAATTAAGATGAAAGAGCTAGCTAGTAATGTACCTAATATAAGTGTCTGAGTCATTTTGAGGGGGAAAGCGGCTGCAGGCAGATCTGGACAGTGGGACTAGACTTAGCCAGAAACCTCCTGTTACAGAAAGCCACAACGCTTGGCAGATAATTGCCTATTGGGCAAAAAAAAACTTCCCTTGCCTCAACTGCTGACAGTAAGCATGCTGTCCAATATGATGAGCAGGATGAAAAATAGAAACTGCTGAAACCTGTCTAAACAGAAGACCGATTCTCAAAATACCCTGATTCTCAAAAATCTGTCCTATATCCTAGGCCTGTAACCAAAAAATTGGATGCTTCAATATTGTAGAAAAGCTATAGTGACTGTCCAGGCAGCCAGCTGCCGTTGACTTTTTTAACTAAATTTTGGAAGTTGCTTGCTTGCACTTCCAACTTACTCAGGTAATATATTTTTCCTTCTCAGCTTTTTGATGAGGTTGAAGACTAGACAGTTACAGTTACGACTATATCATATTTTAGCCAAAAGCATTTAGGTATTAGATTTATATAATTCCAGATAGACAGCTTTGGAGTAATCTATTTATATTGCCACTTACCAATATTCTGGACACTTAATATATGTTTTATGTTTTATATCTGGAGGTCAGATTGAGAGAAGAGTTAGAGGGAGAGAAAGGAGGTTTGAAATTGGGGCATTGTATACCCTTAAGTTAGGCTTTGTCTATACTTTAGATAAACCCTGAGATAGCTGTTAAATAAACCTTAAAGTCTAGGGGACTCCAGCTGCACAATAAAGTTTGTGGAACTCTGCTGGGTCTGGGGATTGGAAGAGGTTAAAATGCCCTGTGTTTTTGTTTACCCATTTGTCAAGCTTAAAATGGCTTCTGGTTCCTTTTCTCTGGTCCTCAGGGGGTAGTGGTCAACTGTTTTCAGATAATAAGATGGCTTCTGGGTTTTTCCCATTCTCCAGAAGCTGTGGCTGGAGGGTTAGCTTGTGGAGGAGGGGAAGGGTGAGGCAAAATACCTTGGAGCCTTTTGTTTCTGGTAACCATTTGACTGGCTCTGAGAAGCAGGATAGAATGGGAAATTTTAGGGAAATGTGTCTACTGACACAAGGATTCTGGGTGTCCCGCACTTGGGATTCACCTGGGAGGCTGTAAGAGGGTATGGGGTGTCTGGCACTGACAGGCTGAGCAGATAGCAAGAGAAGCAAAGGAGTGGCTGGAGTGGCTGGATTCAGGCAAATGTGATGAGTAAAAGGAACAAAAACTTTTACTTTAGCTAAAAAAATCCTTCCCATTAGGGGTACGGGACAGGTTGACATGACCAAAAATCAGTGGATGATAGGGATATCTCTGAAAATATAATGAAGTGGCAGAGTCTGATGAGAGGCCAGAATAGTTTGTCTCCTGACAATGGAGAGGTTAGAGAGGCAGAACCCCAAAACTCTGCAGGATCGAGTATTGTGGCACTGGTGTGCACAAGGAAGGATTTAGACCATCATGATATTATGACCTAAGTCATACCCAAGGCTTCATTTTTGTGATGGTAGTGGTCAGGTTAGAGCAACCCTGGCAGCATCAATTGCCCATGGCCAGGCCTAGGAGATCAGTCAGGGAGTGGTCCATGTGTAATGTCCCTCTGACATGTGGGCTTGGGAACAGTCACTTAGACCAATGTTTCCCTTGATAGCACCCAGAACAAGGTCTGAACAGCCTCTGTGAGGCTAGGCAAGAGCAAGACCAGTGGCCAAGCTGGCCACACTTAAAGCACACACGGGGAGGTCTAGGTCTATGCCATGGGAGGATGCAAAGGAGCTGGTCAGATAGCTTTTGCCAGCAGGAGGTATCTTTCTTGGTATGTTTTCTCATCTCCCCTGATATACACCTTAAAAGCCAGCACTAAGACTTCGGTTTGCAGAGTCAGTGGTCCCCTCTCAACTCTGATGTCAGGGTAGCTCTGGGTAAAGAAAAGGGCCATGATAAGTTGCCTTCTCTCAGCGTTCTCAGGATCTTAGTATACTATGAAAAAGCATTTGTGAGGTATTTTAAAAACTGGGAAGGATTTGCCTGTTTATCTTGTACTATCTTTTGCATTTTTTCAAAATTTTCAGGCTTCAGAGCAGCTCTACATTGTAAGCAGGTCACAAAATTGTCCCTGGCTAAGACCCACCTTGGGGTATTGTAATTTTAATGGGAATCTACATATGGGACAACCTCAGCTCCCAGGGGGTGTGTTATATTTGTCTGATGAATGTTATCTGCATGAGTTCTGGCCTGTTCCCAAATTCAAAAAATTGAGCCCAATTTTTTGCCACCTGAAAAAGTTCTGACAGAGGAAACAAGATATAAATTTCACTATTCTATCTACTTCAGCCACTTCCCACAGACGGAAAACTAGATCGGGATTCTTAGGAGTGTGAGAGAAAATGACTGGTGGGGTAAATGTAGGCACCAGGTTTGGAGTTCCCAGAAAGGAAGAGTTTGGAAGAGTTACAGGTGAGCACTGAGATTTGAAATGTGGAGGTTTCAGAGAAGGATCTGGTCACAGGGCTAAAAACAGATAGCAAAGGAAGAGCAAGCCAGAAGAGAAAGCTTAGAGCTGAGATATGTAAAAATAGGGGAACTCTTTCCATCTGCCCATACACTTGCAAAAGTTAGCTACTATAAAATATTAGGGTCCAGTGAGCCATTAGGTGGCCATTTTGAGTTATGATCTAAGGGGTACTAGAGCTATTTCTTTGTGCAAAAACGGATAAGCTTGGTCATGTCTACTAGGTAAAGCAAAAAGGCTAAGTGGCTTAAAAGTCTCAAGAATGCATCCTAGAGGTGAGAATGGAGAGACATTTTCTGCTGATTCATTCTCCATTATTGAGGCCTAGGCAAGGAGAAATTCAATCACTAGATCTGGGTCAACACCCAGCCAATGAGTGGTCCTGGGGGGCAACACTAACTACCACTAAGTAACACATCGGCTCTTAGCAGTAGGTGTTAGGACAAAGCCTAAAACAATACTAGCCACCATGAGAGTAGGCATAAAAACCACATTGTCACTAGACACTTGTCAGCACCTAAGATAGGCGTCAGGGCAAAAACCCAACCAATGCTTGCCCCCCTAAAAACTCTTTAGTTCTCAGGGGCAGGCATCAAACCCAACGCTAAGCTACCACAGGCACTCGTCAGCACTTAGAGTGGGTGTCCAACGCAAGCTACCAATAGGAACTTGTCAGCACCTAGAGTAGTGATTAGGGCAGAGTCCTGGGAACAGTGACCAGGAACAGGATCAAAGATCTGAGCTGGGCTTCAACAGCACAGAAGACCAGAAATGAGTGTCAGGTGAGAAGGACCAGCCATAACTAGTGAAGATAATGGCTGAGGTTGGCTCTCTGTAAGATTAGAGTCTTACCAGAAAGCCAGACAATTAATGGTTTTTTGTTTGTTTGTTTGTTTGTTTTGTTTTGTTTTGTTTTTGTTTTTTTGTTTTTTTGTTTTGTTTTTTTTCCTGGAAATAATAGTTTGTGTTTAAGCTGACTGGAAAGGGAAGACTTACCAATTGAGGCCAGTGGTATTCGAACAAGCTGTGGTGGGGCAGATGGAAGATGGCCTGGTAGGGGCCCCAGATTAGGATCTTCTGGCTTATGTGCACCTAAACCCAGGAGTCTATCCAAGTCACAGCACCAAAATGTTGGTTTTGCCCATGAGATCAGACCAGATGCCACACTAGAGTTTATTCAGGGGAGTTGCTTGTTGGGCCTCTTATTAGGCCTTTAACAATCCTGGGGCCTGATGTAACTTCCTGAGCCTGGCTCAAGTTTGGCTACCTATCTCTGTCCAGGACTTCTGCATATGAGTGACTCAGCATAGCCTGACCCAAAGACTACCGCTGCCTAATTACTGCTGTTATGACATAATCTCATTGGCACTAAACTCATCCATCTTCTGTCCCCCAAGACTCCTGACAACTCCTGCCTCCTTATCTGAGTCTATATAACTCCCTACCTGATACAATAAAGTGAGATCTTGCTTCGACAGGACTCCTAGCTCAGTGTGCTTCCCTCTCCAGTGGATAGGAGAGGTCTGAACTGTTGACACTCACCATCCCACTCAGCTCCAGGGCATGACCAGCTGGATGAGTCCTTCCTCTGCCCCCATCTGCCAGCTAACCCAGCAGCTGCTGAGTGGGTATAAAGAAGAGAAGCAGAAGAGAGAGTTTCACATGGTGGCTCTTTTTAAGAGAATGGATTTACATAGACATGCCTAGGGGTGTGTCCTCCATAGGCAGCGCTTTCTGCCGGTGCCATATTGGGTTTACCAGGTGGCTGCTATGTGCCGGGAATCCTTACAGTCAATATGCTTTTATATATGTGAGGACATAAATCAAAACTGGTAAGGTCATATTTTGCTGTGCATGAATCTAGACTGTAACAAGAACACAAGTTTAATGATAAACACATGTGTGAACAATTCTTATCTCGGGCTAGATATGCCCTTGATAACATGCAAGGGTTTCCTTATTGGAACTGTGTACTGTAGGCAACCTGGAAAGGTATATCTCCAAAAGAGTGTTCCCCCCAGCTGTAAATTAGGTAGCCATAACTGCTAATTTGATCATCTTCGGCTGTGGGAACTTTAGTTGGGAAAATAGACTAATATTATTATATACATACACATATACATATACATTGCAGTGTTTTAAAAATCCTACCCTGGGCTTCATTTCATGAGGTCTTTCATTCTATTTATTATAAAATAGAAAGTAGTCCTCCTTCCATCTCTACTACACCAAGAAACCTGTTTCTGGTCATAGACTATAGCCTAGATTCTAATAGTCTTTTCTTGCTATGCATTTGGGGGCAGGCAACTATTGTGGAAGACTGGTGGTCTTGGGAGACTAGAGAACTAAATTTCCCTGTAAAGAAACAAGATACTCCAGTCCTAACTTTAACATTTGACATCTTAATATATCAATCTCAAGTAAAATAAAAAAAGTTGCCTTGGCCAATGGTTTCACACACATACACACACACACACACACACACACACACACACACACACACACACACACACACACACAAAACTGGTTATAGTGGATCAGCCTCACTGAGGCAATGATTAAAGGAAAGACAGCTGCACAGGTAATAATGTTATGGAAATAAATATCTAAGAACCAAAATGCTCTTTGGTCCTATGGGTTGGGAGTTATAGAGCTCACAGTAGATAATGTGGTAAGGACATTCTGAGAACAGAGAGAAAGCAACATGGCATTTATGACAACCCACTATGATGGAGCACCTCATTGAAATATATGTTAGCATGTGAAGAATAAAAAGGACTGAAGTGCTAAAAAAAAAAACAAAAAAAAAACAAAAAAACAAAAACAAAAAACTAAGAAAGAATAAACAAGGTCATGACCTGCTCTGCTCTGTCCCTAGATGTGAATCTATTGAGCTAGTGCCAATGTGAATAAATGCTGTTCCCTGGCAGAAAGCCTTGGTATCCTCTTTCTCTGTTTTAAGCATCTGCCAACAATACTACTGAGTATAATTTAGATAAGAGAAAAATCCAGCCAGAGAGATAGCTCAATGAGTAAAGGTACGTTACACCAAGCCTGATAGGCTAAATTTAATCCCCAAGACCCACATAGTGGAAAGAGAAAACAAACTCCTGAAAGTTTTTCTGACATTCACATATGTAGAAGCCCATATAGTGACTCAGTTTCCCATACTGACTTTTGACATAGTGAGTCTGACTTGCAAGAGTAATAGAGTCACGGAAATTCTGAGTTCAAGTGAGTTCAGCTTACTCATTGCTTTACCCTTGATGACCCTGAGACTAGTCTAATTAGCCCCTGGGAAACAATTTATTATCTTGCTAATGTAGGCAAGATAATAAATTGAACTAGCAGAAGGCACAGGATGTGATAGTGAAGTTGTCCATTGCCTAATTGAAGGACAGCACAGGGTTTTCTCAAGATAGTGTTTGATTGCTTGTACTGACTTGAAAAATGTGCATAAGCACTCTTATAAAAAAAAAATTTAAAGCCAGAAAAACACAATGGAAAAAAGAAAAGAGCATCTTTAACAAATTATGCTGGTCAACTGATGTCTGCATATAGATAAATGCAAACATTCATATGAATCACCCTGCAAAAAACTCAACTCCAAATAGATCAAAGACCTCAACATACAACCAAATACAATGAACTTGGTAGAAGGATACAGGGAAATAGCCTTGAACTCATTGACACAGGAAAAGATTTTCTGGATAGAATGGTGTTAGTGCAGACACTAAGAACAACAATTAAGAAACAGGACATCATTAAACTGAGAATCTTCTGTACGGCAATAATACTGGCATTCAAACAAAGCAGCAGCCTATAGAATGGGAATTTTTTTTTTACAACATATTCAAAATATATAAAGAACTCAAAAGCTAGATGTCAATAAAACAAATAACCCAGGCAGGCATAGTGGTTCATGCCTTCAATCTCAGCACTTTTGAGGCAAAGGCAGATAGATATCTGTGAGTCTGAGGCCAGCCTGATCTTCAAGCACAATCCAGAACATCCAGGGCTGTTACACAGAGAAACCGTCTTGAAACTCCTCTCCTCACAAAAATAATTTAATTTGAAAATGTGGTATGTGAACTGGAAAGATGCCTCAGCAGTTAAGAGCACCGATTGTTCTTCCAGAGGACCCAGGTTCATTTCCCAGCTCCCATATGGCAGCTAACAACTATCTGTAACTTCAGGACCTGACACCCTCATATAGTCATACATATAGGCAAAACTCCACTGCATATAAAATAAAAATAAATAATTTATTTTTTTAGAATGTAGTATAGTTCTAAACAGAGAATTCTCAAAAGAGAACATTCAAATGGCTGAGAAACACATAAAGAAATGTTCAACATTCTTAGCCATCATGGAATCTGCAAATCAAAACTACTTTGAGATGTCATCTGTCAAAACGGCTGAGATTAATAAAATAAATGACAGCTCATGTGGGTTGGGTTATGGAGTAAAGGAAACATTCATCCATTGCTGGTGCGAATTCAAACTTGCACCACCACTATGGAAATCAATGTGGTGGTTTCTTAGGGAAATGAAAATTGATCTACCTCGATTCAGCTACATCACTCTTGAGCGTATACCCAAAGGATGCTTTATTCTACTACAAGGATACTTGATCAACCATGTTAATAATAGCCAAAAGTTTAAAATCTGTGGATCATCTCCACAATTGCTCAGTCATAACAAAAATGACAACACAAAATTTGCAAGTAAATGGATGGAACAAGAGAAAAATCATCCTGAGTGAGGTAAGCAAGACTAAGAAAGACACATGTGGGCTGTATTCACTTACATGTGGACATCAGCTGTTAAGTCAATGATAACCAACTCATAAAGCCACAGAGCATAGATATAAAGTAAGGGACTATGTAGTAGAGAGGTTTCTAGGTCCCAGGCGGCCAGGGGCCCCTGGACCCACAGATCTGCCACACCAGAGCCCTTAGCCGCCCGCCCTCAGGTCCCCAGAAATGACTCAGATGCTTATATTAACTTTATGCTGTTTGACCTATGGCCCAAGCACATTGCTAGCTAGCTCTTATATCTTAAATCAACCCGTTTCCATTAATCTGTCTGCCACGTGGCCTGTGGCTCACCTGTACTCCTACATGTTGCTCCTTTGGGCTTCAGCTCGATCTGCCTCTGACTCTGCCGGGCTTCTCCTACCTATGCTCTGATTTCTCCTCCTACTTCTATGGTGCCTGCCATGGCCCAAAACAGCTCCTTTATTTAAAGATTGAGATTCACAGCATACAGAAAGGCATTCCCACATCAGGACTAGGACTGGCAGATCTCATTAGGAAAAGGGAAATGATAGTTATGGTTGGATGGGAGGGCAGCTGGAACATGAGAGGGTCAAATGGGAAGGCAGAGGAAAGAAGGGAATGAGGGAGAGAATACAAGAAGAGAAAATTGAGATGTGGTGTGGAAACCTAATATACTTTAAGTTTCTTAAAGTATATACACATATGAAGATCTAAATAAAATCACCAAATAATGGGAGAGACAGAGTCTCAACTGGCCATTTCTTCTCAACAAAGTACCAGGAATGAGTTAAATCTAATTGAGTTGATGGACAAAGGAGTCTCAGGGAATCCCCAAACCACCTAGGCTGTTCTTAATTAAGACTATACATTACTTTCCACAAACTGAGGGCAAGGCACCATTGCTAAAGACAACATTTACACAACTCACAAGATGAAGTCTAGCCAGTGCCTACATAGCCTTCATTCCTATGCTCTTGCATCTCTGGTACTTTGAGAAATGTACTACACTACAAAAGAGAAATGTAAATATCAAGACAGCAACAAACTCTTTGATTTATAGTGGTGTCCTGCCTAAAAATACACTAGTAAAATGGTACAAAACTTGGGAGAGTAATCAACTTGGGTCCAGGCATATAACTTGCTAACTTTCTACTCTTAAACTAAGCCATGATTCTTATCCTGTTCAGCTATGTGGCTTGGTACCTTTCCTCAGAGCAACATAGGTGTCCTCTGCATCTACTTCTCTGGAGTGTCTGTGGCATTTCTGGTGTCTCTGTTCTTCCTGTTTCCAAAGTTTTCTTAGTCTGGCAGCCCCACCCACACTTCCTGTCTGCCTCCAGGTCAATCAGCATACAATTAAGTGTGTGTGTTTCAGTGGGAATATGGGACTGTGGGTCTGCAGGTCCGGGCCACAAAGCTAGGATGGAAAGTCTGGCCAGAAACCTCATACAACAATTGGCAGCTGAATGTGGGTGAAAGAAATATACCCACATAAAGTCAAAGAAAGTATAAAAACAGTCTAGAGCACAAAAATGGAGCCAAAAACAACTTCTGAGTTATGTTTCTCAAGTGGCCATGGCTCTTTAGAGACTGAGTGGTGTATTGGATTAAATTACAAAATGGTCTGTTTGCTGCTTGCAACTTAAACAGAACAAGGCCAGTTCCTGAGCCTTAATGTAAGCAGGGAGTTGTATATGGTGGATTTAAGGTTTCTGTTAGTAAGGACAAAAGGGAACAGAGTCAAAGATGGCTTCCTAGTGGCAGTGTTTTCTTGGATCAGTTCTGTTTGCTGGAGGCAAGCAGAGGTGTGGATTTTTAAGAGAGCCTTCCCAATTAAGCCTTAGAGGCAAAACACTTGCGAGTCTTTTAAGAGGCTCTGTTGCCAAATACTTAAACGGAGCAGATGGAAGTGATTTACTTGGTGATTATATGAACCCTAAAATTCATAATTGTGGGTCCTACCAGAATCTCTGCTAAAAAGATAAATCCTATGAAGCTAGACTAGGAGCTGGGTGGAGCCAGTCAGCCATCCTTGAAGCCTTTAATTCTTAGCCACACCTTGGCAAATTAAAGGTGTGGTCAGAAACAGAAAAAAATAGAGGGAGATTGGTGGAATCAGCCACCCTAGCCAAGCCTATAATCCTTAGCCACACCTTGGCAAATTAGAGGTGTGGACAGAAACAGAAAGAAATCAAGGAAGCTGGGTAGTCAGCCACCCTAACCAAGCAAAGGTGTGGTCAGAAATAGAAAAAGATAAAAAAAATAAGAGATATACAGTAAAGACATTTTAAATAGCTTTAAATGATTTAGTGTGTTAAAAAAAATACACATAGGCTTGAGAAAGGAAACTGAAAAAAGGATAGAGAAAGTACTTAAAAAGAAAGAGTAAAAAAATAAGCCATGTAAAGATGGAAAATACAAAGAATGTCTGGATACTGTATGTTATTGTCTTTAAGTTTTCTGACTGAAAGTGAAGTAGTAAAAGTTGCAAAAACACATTTGAGTATAAATGCTGCTGGATTAATTCAACCTATATATTTTATAAATAAGTTGACTTTAAAATTAAAATCAAAAGATATGCTACTTTGGAGAAGAGGTTTTCTTTTTATTTTCACAGAAAATGAGAAGCTGTGGATTTATTCCTGGATAAAGAAAATAAGGTTTGATTGAGGAAGACCACTGAAAAGTCTCCAATGGAAATGGGTGGCCCAAATGTTTCAGCATTTGAAAGCACCTCTGTTGAAGTTTCCTCTGAGCTCTGCATCCAAAACAACTTCAAGGAGACTGGCTGAGCTGACCCAGCCTTACAGACTATTTCGCTAAAGACTTGTCCATAATCCTAAATTATTTTTGGGGTCCCCATGGGATTGCCAGTACCCCCATTCAACAGGAAGTAGTCTAGACAACAACGCCCACATTCCCCCAAAATAAATTATGGATGTTTGTCTTTGTTTACAGTGTTGGTTACAAGTTGTTAGAGACAATAATGAAAAAAAATTATACAAAGGAAACTAGATTTGGGGTTCTTGCTTTAAAAGGGGGGAAAGGGATATGTTGGGGGATTATGTTACACTGTAAATAATTATCCCACCTATTGGTTTAATAAAAATGCTGACTGACAGAAGGCAGACAGGAAGTGAGGGCAGGGCTGCCTGATTAAGAAAACTCTGGGAACAGGAAGAACAGACACACCAGAGAAGCAGATGCAGAGGATACCTATGCTGCTCTGAGAAAAGATACCAAGCAATATGGCTGAACAGGATAACAATCATGGCTTAGTTTAAGAGTAAAGAGTTAGCAAGTTATATGCCTGTGCCCCAGGTCAATCAGCATGAAATTCATATAAATGTTTCAGTGAGACTATGGGAGTGTGGGTCTTCAGGTCCAGGCTACAAGAGTAGGATGGAAAGTCTGGGCAGAAACCTCTTACAAGACAGGACCGAAAGAGACTAGAGAGAGAAAAAAATGCTACAAATGTATGGAGTTGGGACATTTTAAGTGAGAATGCCATCTTAAAAAAAAAAAAAAAAAAAAAAAAAAAAAAAACCTCTCATGACTTCTGATGAGGATTAAAGACATCAAGAAATGCTTTGTCATCTGTAACTGCAATTACAGGGTGGGCTGTTTGTGCTTTCTAGTCTGTTTTTTATTCTATACCGAATACTCCTGCACTCCAAGGTCATTTTGACAATGTGCCAAAGGGTTTTGGTTTGTTTTTGTTTTTAAGTGGAGTCTATTTCTAATCACCGGGAAGAAAGAAAGAAAAAAAAAAAAAAAACATACAAATCCAAGCAGAAAAGAATGTTTAATGGCATGTATTGTGAAAGAGCCGGAAATTGTGGAAACTATAAACAAAATATATTATCTCTTCTATCAAAGGACAAAACTCCATTTAAAAAACAAAAACAAACAAACAAAACTTATGAAGCCACTAGGCAGAATTTCAAATTCCCCCAAAGGCCAATACTTTTTAAGAAGAAAGGTTGTATCCTCCCCTCAAAAGTTGGACTTTGTTTCTCATCTGAACCCTCCTGAGTTATCCAACTATGCACGAATGTGAGGCTAAGCTCTGATTACTTAGGCAGATGGGACCCCTTTATACTTGGAATAAAGACCCAACCAGATTCCAGTGAGTGTTAGAGCATGATTTAGCAGGGCTATACATTCAAGTAAAAGTTTTTGTTTTGCCAAAATATTTTGGTTTTGTGGCCCTAGATTATCACAGTATTTAGGAAACTACTCCAAGACTACATCCAGGGTATACAAAAAAAAAAAAAAAAAAAAAAAAAAAAAAAAAAAAATCATGAAGATAGGCCAGTGCTAAACTTTTCTATATGAGAGGTAATAAAGAAGCACACACTTTCTGATGGTAATTTTCTCTTTTACTTCATCTTGGGGGAAAAAAACTCTCATCAGAAAATGACTCCACAATTACATCTCTCCACACAGCTACATCTCATCTATATTCAACAGAAATCTCTCGACAAACGAGTTACATTTCAGAACCATTGTGATAACATAGGAGAAATCAGTTTCACTCAAGGTAGAAACACTGTGCTGACCAGCCAGTGAATGAGTAACCATAGCAATGCTCAGCTGTTAGCCAGTTTCCCTAGTGCGCAGTCTCTAAAGCAGTCAAGTAGTTCTGAGTGGTCAGTCTTTCCTGACAGAGTGACACTGAAATTCAGGACCTAAACAATAAAGTTAGTTGGCGGAATCTTAAGTGTTTAGAAGTTCATGTAGAGTGTCAATTGCTGCAGGGATTTACATCTTCTAAAGTTGCTTTGTGCCTGACCTTGACTCAACAGACACCTGGGAATCTGTCCTTGTGCAATAATTCATCTGCAGAGACAACTAGTGTGCTTTGACTTTGTTTTGAGGTCTTAAATCAGCTAGTGGTTTACAAAGCTATCTTTGTAACTGACAATATTGTTTTCCTATATCAATCTGAGCTATGAAAAATATCCTAGTATTATTTCCATTTATCAAAATTATATAGCTTAAGAAAAAAATCATTTTCCTTATCATTCAGAAATAAATGTGCCCAGAAAGTATTAAACATACTACCAATGGCTGTGGAGAGGAACCTCACAGCTGTTCTTTTTAGGGAGGAATTGTAGCAGCACATGAGAAAATTATAGACAGAAACAAACATATTCACAGTCAGTGACCTCACAATCTTTATCAAGTGGGGCTCCCCATAAGTTATTCATCAGGTGGGTCAAATGTTGAAAACTAGTTGCCATCTGCTGTATATTCTATGACCCATTTATAATATGACCAGCTGCCCTACAAATGTGGCAGGTAACCTCAGAGTTTTCCATCATAGAAAATCCAATCCAAAGGAGTAACTTGAACTCAAATTCTAGATGCATGAAACCGATTACCAAGCCTCAAAAATTTTGAGATCTATGGTTACACTCAAACTTCCACTTACCTCAAAATAACATCTACCTTATTGATACCCAAGAACTTGGGGTCGACTCAATTGTACAAAAGCAATCAGTCTCCGATGGCAGTAACATTGATCAAAAGTGGCCAAATACTACAGAAAAAAAAAAAAAAAAAAAAAAAAAAAACCCAGCTTACTGGAAGTATACAAATTTTAGAACAAGCTAAATTTATTACAAATGAAGAAAGGTATATCTTGGGAAAAAACAGGACATATAGAATGACTGTTACATTGAGAGAAGAAAGGATACTGTTTTAAATAATTCACTGAAAGAATAGGTTAAAAATAGATGAGACACACAGGGCTATCCCAAACCCAGAGGTGGAAAAGAACCTGTACTTTAAATTACAAGGATTCTTGACAACTTCGGTACAAATGGAATCTGACCAACAGTTAACAGTGTAGAAGCTAGTACTAATGACCTGTGGAAATTTGAATTATGTAAAATAGAACTTGTAACCTAAGACACTATTTTAAGAGCCTGGGTTGTCCCAATTAAGTGAATCTTCAAGGCATCTCACAGTTCAGATAGGACTGGAAAAATTGTAAGCAACATTCATTCTATCAGTGGTAAACGGGTGGGCAATACTAAAAGGTGACTCCCTCATTGGAGTAACATTTATTTTCCTTTATGTGAAATAAGAAATAAAACCAGGTTAGGGAGTCCTGACTTTCGCAGTCTGACTCCTTCCTGCACGTTATTAATCTGATGCACAGGAAAAGATTGGTTCTGTTGGGAAGGAATTCAAAATCAAGTAATATTGCTACTTGATTCTTCTGCAATGTTATTGGTCATTTACTTGCCCAAACTGAAATCTGATGCAGTGACCAAAATAAAAGGACAAGTGATTCACAAATAACCAACACACACAAAAACCTAGATACTGATCAGTCTTTTCTAGAATTAGGACTAGCCATTAAACACAAGGTTATACTATAGGACCAAACTAGTTAAAAGAAAACCTAGAATTGAAAGATAATGAACCAGTCAGTCAAATTAAGGAGTGTAACACATGCAGAGGGTTGGGAGGTGGTTGAAATGCCTGCTTCCTTCATTTGATATCTTTACTTTAAAAAAAAAAAATATGTCTAATACTCCTCTATTATATGTGACGTGTAAATGATATATTGGAAACATAGGTCAGGATGTATAACAGATTTGATAATATAATCCAGGACTTTCTCTTCTCCCTTTCCAAAGACTGCTTTTCCTCCCTATTCACTTCTGACAAACTCTAGTAACACAACGTACTAGCATTGTAGTTACTTGGGAACCTGAATTTGTGTTCCCAGGACAGCCCATGGTCACTTATATTTGACCCCACGACAAAATCTTATTCCCTTGGAGACCAGAATATTTTTACACTAATGGACAGAGGATTGACATATGACAATCATTACTTATTTGGCTGTGACCTGAAAAGAAATAAAACAATAAAATTTCTGTCAATTATCAATTACTAAGATTTTCTTCTTAATAATTACAGCCCATGTTCTCTATAAAGAACTACAAGTAACTAAAGAATGCTGAGAGCAAGAGAAACAATCTTCCCGGAAGAGCACAGCAACTGACTATTCAATACCAAACGGTCAGCCTTGAAAACATACATACAAGTAACATTAAACAGACAAAAGTTGCATTTACATATTTGGGAATTTACACGCATATACATATATGTATATAGCAACAAATAATGAAAATAAAGGCCACTGAATGTGAAAGTAAGAGGGGCATAAGGGAGTATTTAGGAGAAGGAAAGAGAAGAAATGATATAACTATATTAGAATCTCAAAATAGAAATGATTTTAAAGGCCATTTATATAATTCCATCTTAGGAATTATAAATGTATTTACAAGTATCATATTTGTTCATTATAAGATGGATGTCTTCACACTAAAGGTTTTAAAATCAATTAAAAGTTCCGGTATACCCAAGGCTACACAGCAAGACTTTGGAACACACGCAAAATGTTATCTTAGTATGAGGATGTCCTATTAAATCTCCTTTCACATTTACAACATGAATTTTTCCAATTACTTCATAATCAACAACTAATCTGCTGTTAAGCCCACTTAAAGCCAGGCACAGTAGCACGTGAGCAATCTAAGATCCTCTGCAAAATAGATAACTCAAGACCAGCCTGAGTTACATTAAGATCCTGTCTCAAAAGAAAAGGAGGAAGAAGGGAGAGAGGAAGAAGGGGGAGAGAGAGAAAACCAAACTTAGGAAAGAACCCAGCAATCTCTTTATTCAGA
Organism: Phyllotis vaccarum; assembly: GCA_033318265.1. Taxonomy (NCBI): domain Eukaryota; kingdom Metazoa; phylum Chordata; class Mammalia; order Rodentia; family Cricetidae; genus Phyllotis; species Phyllotis vaccarum. The sequence goes on from JARWLC010000002.1 coordinate 181,495,719, forward strand.
CTATTTCCCTAAACAGTAATTGAAAATCTTCCTACAAATTGGTATTTTTTAAACTGACCATATTCCTGGTTTCTCAAAATGCCAATTATTAGTCCTCTTTAGCAGATATATTTTTTAAAAAAAACTGTACTCTAAGATTTTTAATTTTTATTTTCATAATGTATACAATTTAATTATTAAATTTCTTCAGCACTGGTTACATGTACCTGTCTCCATCTGGACATGAGGTTGGGGACTCCAGTCTTAACTGCTGGAATCCTACAGCCTAAGGTTACCCAAAGGGTCTTTTCTTTTTTTCTTTACTTCTATTTCTGCAATTCTCTCTTGTGGTTCAGGATTTGTTTTGTTTTTTTTCTTTCTCTTTTGGTGGCTCGTGTTCTTTAAGCATAGTTTTTAGGCCAGACATAAAGTGTCACTTTTCTTTCATTTTGGACACAGGTTCACCAAGTAGACTTGTAAATGAACTTGTGTAAGTAACTCAAGCAACTGTTGTTTACAACCCTGGTGCAGTTCTGTAGTCTTCATCCAAAAATACTAAACATAAACCTTTTACTCTTCCTTGTACCTTTTCCTTTCATTATGAAACCTTCACAGCTCTCCCATACTTGGAAAGTATCAGAGCTACAAGTGAGAGACACAAGCCATGGCCAGCTGGGGCTCAACCTCAGTTTTTCCCCGACACACTCGGCAGTGCTGGTATCAAAGATGCTGGTGCACTTATAAGCAGAATCGTAAGACAATATAACCTGCAAGCAGAACTCAACCTTGCTTTTGTGTATCATCTTTGGACAGCTTCTTCTTTTTTTTTTTTTTTAAATAGCTACTTGTTACTAAGCAAAGACAGAATAAAACAATCCCAATTACACTTACATTTGGTGACACACAGACCAACCACACTGTCCAACAGTTACATGGGATTTTGCTGGTTAACCACTTAAGAAAGGACAGTTGCTACATCTTCCAAGTTAAGAAAGATCTATTCAGCTTTTATCATTGACTTCATAAACTTTAAAGGGAGAACTTAGCTGGGAACTTTTCACTAAGGACATGAATACCAAGTTATATCCAATAGCTTTTTTTAAAAAGTTGTCTCCACTTTCCACTTCTTGATAGAGACATGTTGTAATCACAGACACCCACTACAGAGTCCAGCTTTTTACATAGCTTCTACAAATCCAAACTCAAATCATTAGGCTTATTTTTCCAGACTAATAGCTTTTTAAATCATTTCATGAGTTTCTCAAACTCCTTAATTTTATAAAATGGTGGTTCTGATTTTTATTTTTCTGCGTCATCAAATACCTTCATTAATTTTCTTTTCGGAAAATATATTGTATCTTTTCAAAATTCCATAAAACTTTCTAAACTGCTAATATGTTCAGTGCAAGATTTCCTTACGGCTGGAAAGATGTTTTAGAGGTAAAGGTAAAGCCAGGTGACCTGAGCTCAATCTCTCACATGGTAGGAGAGAACAAGCCTCTAAATAATGATGTGGGGAGGTTGTTCATCCACTCTCTGGCAATGTCCCCAGAGAATATGAACTTTAGAAATCCTGTTCCTATGGATCCCCTGCTTGAGTACACTCAATATTGAATGCGAGTGAATCATTCATGTTCCTATCAGTTCTACAATACCCTGACTACATCTGTTCTTTTTCATGGTGTTTCCAGTTCAGAAAACATACATATCTATCCAAAATTTTGAGAAGTTAAAACTAGCCAAAAACTAGTCAAATTGAAGCAGTAAAATTGAATGTCTTTCTGTATGCTGTGAATATCAATCTTTAAATAAAGGAGCTGTTTTGGCCCATGACAGACACCAGAAAAAAATAAATAAATAAAAATAAATTTAAAAAAAGACAAAGTTAAAAACAAATCAATCCGAACGCCCCCCCCCAAAAAAAAACATATAAAAAACACAAATAAGCCACAAACCACATGACAAAAAATAAATTAAAATAAAATAAAAAAACAAACAATATGCCTAAGCCATAAGCCAAACAACATAACGTTAATATAAACATCTAAATCATTTCTGAAGGCCTAATCAACCACAGACAACTAAAAAGTATAACACAAGTCTGTAAGTCTAAACCTCTAGCCGTCTAAAACCAAGAACCCCCAAAAGTAAAATCACTGTCTATTAGTTTCATCCCAGCAATATGCTGCATGTTAATACCTAAAAAGTACTTATAAAGAAAAAAAAACTAGAACTCTTTACTTTCCAAAATTCTTTTAAGCATGCTACAAAATTATTATTTTAAACATACATGAGAATTCATTAAAAAAGCTGATATGATTTCAATTGAAAACAGTTCAATGTTGTCTTTCTACGCAACGAAACCTACAAATGCACTTATGAGAATGACCTAGAGCCATGAACATCAAACCTATTGAGTGGTTTTTTAGCAGTATGCTCTAAATTTTCAAATAACTTCGCATGCATTTACAACATATAATATATATTAGCATTAAAACCAGTCAACTGGTAAAGTAAATCAAACTAATCTCTTTATTCATCTACTCAAATATTTATTCTAATAGCTTTTTAAATGATAATATAAAATTTTAAGTTTTGTTTTCACACCCAGAAGACTGAAACGCCTTTGAGCCCTCCGAATATTATGTTACAAAATCCTGGGAAGTTATACACAGATCCCTAAATAAATGTAATAACTTTATTGTAAACTATCAAATAATAAAAAAAATCAAGCCATTAAAGTATAATAGTGACCTACTAAGACAAGAGTTTTACTTTTGTAACTTTTATTAACATAGTCATCCTCAAGGGTCACACTTGAAAAAAATCTCTGAATTTCTAAGTCAATTTACACATTTGTTGTGTGTTCACACAACATTCCTGCAACCCTCGCCACCGTACAAAGGAAAATTTGCTTTAAAACTGATGGCTTATATTTTAAATAGGCTCTATTAAGTCTAAAGTTTCATCAATTACGGTATCTTAGATTACCATATATATAATTGTTTCATGCACAATGGATTCTGCTTTGGAAATCTGTTAACTGACTCACAGATTTTGGCTAGGAACCACAATCTCTAATACAGGAGTTTTTTACTAGGCTGGACTCTTGACAAGAGAGACTTGGGTAGAGGGGAGGACTTACAACAGTGTGTACAATGAGGACATGAGGCCCAGGTACCAGATCCCCAGCCTACCAAAGCGTCCTAACACTTACTAACCTCTAAGTATCATCACAAGACACATTTTCAAGGCAGAAAACAAAATATTAGACTAGTAATGACTCTATGCTGTTATTTTAATTCAACTTAATCTTTAACCATGAAAATACTAGGATAGTACTCCAGGATAGTATTTTTCTGCTTTAATAAATTGCATTTTCTGTTTGAACAAATTGTATGTTTATGTTGTGTTGTTTTGAAATACTTGGAACATCTTTGAGGGGTGATGAGATGGCTCAATGGCTGAAATGCTTGTTGGAGATCAGAACCCACATAAAATGATAGGTGAGGCTGTAATTACAATCTTGGGTAGCAGAGGCAGGGGGTCTCTGCAATACACTGACTGGCAAGGCTGCATTAGTGAGTTGTGCGTTTGCTTAGGAACACTGTCTCAAATTATACAGTGCAAGACAAAGATTTTTTGACATCAAACACACACACAAGAAAAAAAGAACGAGCATCTTTGATAATTAGACTGTGTTTAAAAAAATAGTGTATTTATGCTGGACAGGGTGATATACATCTGAACCAGGACTTGGGGGGCTGCTGCAAGTCAGACCATCACAGGCTACCTCTAACAGTGATGATGTTTAAGCAAACTAACAAAAGAAGTTTTAACTTTGAAACAGTTTGATTAAAATTTGACAAGTATGTTCCAAGAAACCTGTCCTTGCTATAAAAGTAACCAAATATTTAGTAAGTTTAGTTGTTCATGGGCTACTTATTAATACTTTCCCTTTACTTTCTTTACAGGCAAAGCACAAACATCTTTTTGACACTTTGATAATTGAATAAAAATGAATTTTCAACTTAAGACAGATTTATTAAAGTGAAAGTGAAGTGGAATGGCTAAAATTAACTTCTGTTGGTCTTAAGAGATGGGGGGGGGGGCGCAATGAGATTGCTCAGCAGTGAAGGCACTTGTTCACAAGCATGGTGATAAGAGTTCAATACCAGAAACACGTAAGAGAGAAGGAAGAACTAACTCCAGAGGTATCCTCAGACCTCCACAGGTGCACACACCCCCAATAAAATAACAAATGAAAAATTTGATAGGAATGATATGTCTTCATTTCTTCACTCATGTCATTTGATATAAGTAATTAAGAGCTTCATATAAAAATAGAGATGTTACAAAGAAAAGAGGAATGAATAATTACAGTCTAACTATAAAAACTGTTAAAATACAAAAATCCTTTTAGTATTACTTATGATGAAATTAAATTAGAAATAACTGGGATACCTCTTTATGCAAAAAAATTTACATTAAATATGCAACATGTCAAAATAAATACTCCATAAATTCCAACTACAAGCATATAAAATAGAATAAAAGATGTGTTTCAATGAAAATACATGATTTTCCTATTATTTTTGGTTTGGATTTGGGTATTTCTTAAAGTGCGGTCTTATTTACCAGCCCAGACTGGCCTGGAACTTGATTTCTGCCTCGGCCACCACCAGGTCTAGCTTAAAAATCCCCAATTTTGCCACCTTGATATGGCTACTATACATATATCAATATAACAGAAATAGCACAGTCTCTGAGGACACATTTTGTATTTTATTTACATTTCAAGACTAACTTTAATCTCAAAATCACAGATCCATACACCTATTACCTTTTTGTTGACTTCACTTAAAACTTCTAAGCATGTTTTATTAAACACAGACTGTAAACAAGTATTTACCATGTCTGTTACATGTAACAAAGAGATTCATCAATACCCCCAAACATCTTTTTATTATAAATACAGACATCAAACAATCTTGAAGCTATTTTTGATGCTATAGTAGTCAGCACCCACACCCGCACCGCTTCAAGAAAGAACACAACTGGGACTACTCATTATACCTGCTACTTTAACAGTTCACTGCGGTCTAAGGATGATGAAATAAAGCATGCCGTTTCTGTTCTTCTTGAAACTTTACTTTTCAGAAAGACAAAGGTTTCCACTGCCATCTGACTCCTTTGCTATGCTTTTTCCTTGAAAACCTGAATTCAATTTTGAATACTTCAGGCTCATGTTTAAATTACAGTGCTTTAAGAAGAAGAAAAAAAAATTGTGCTGCACTTCTCTTGTTACCTGAAAACATAATAGGTGTACATATATTAAATATATTCTTACAACTGTCCGGGTCATGTTTACCAGCTGGAATTCTTTTACTTAATATGTGGGTATTTTGCATGGTGCTATTTAATCAATACATTAACATGAGTAGAAGGTTGTTGATTTAAGACAAGTTTGAAATCCACTAAAATCAGTTGTTGTACGTCTGTCCTTCTGGTGGCTGTGGAAGCTTCATATTTTCTTTGGACATCATTAGACGTCTTAGCTCTTGGAGCACAACTTTAATGCTATAGGAATTTTGCCATTTTGCTAACACTGGTATGCTTCGTGCATCCACCTAAGAGAGGAGTAAAAGAGGGACAGTTAATTACCAAATAAAGCACTGCAGAAACATAGCTAAGCATGGTGGAGCACAATCCCAGCAGAGAAGAGGTTCACAAGGGTCAAGCCAGCCTGGGATAAATATGAAAATCTTATATTACAGGAAACAAAATCAACAACAGTGCTACTAATGATGACAATGTACTATTGTGTACTAATACTTTAACTATACTTTAAGGAGAATGCTATACTATAAAATTACATATTTAAAACGTATACTGCAACACTGAAGTTCAGGATATAGTTTTAAATTATATTTTAAAAAAATATTTAACAAGATTTTCTAAAAATTTAGATTTTAAGTCTATTTTGTGTATTTTACAATCTTCTTACCAGACTATACACATATAAGTATTCAATAACTACTTTGTAAGCATTTATAAACCTGTCTTAATGATTTAACATGATTAGGTTGTTGGCTAAAAACAAACTTTAAACCTGATAACATTAGATAGAACACTCCTTTCTATCTCCAATACAAGCCAAGAGGATAAAAAAAGTTAAATTACTTCTACTTGCAGAAGACATGATCTTATACACAGAAAATGCAATGATAACATGAAAGAAACTACTGGAGGCGGAAACAGTGATACACACTTCTAATGCCAGCATTCAGGAGGAAGAGGCAGGTCAGTCTGTGCCCTACATAGTAAGTTCAAGGCCAGCCAGAAATACATAGCAAAACCTGTCTCAAAAATATGGGGACCGAGGTGAAAAAGGTGAGAGAGGGGAGGAGAGAAAACTGAGATAGAAGGGAAACAGGAAGAGGGAAGGAGGAGGGGAAGAGAAGAGAGGAAGGGCAGAAGGAAGAGAGTGAGTGGGGAGAACAAACTACTAAAGTTCATAGTGTCCATTTCTCTGTACACTTGTAATGAATCTGAAAACAAAAATTAAAAACTTTTACAAATTAAGAAATTTACACTAGTAGGATCAAAAGTAATAAGACTCGTCACCAGGAATGAACTATTGCTGATAGAAAAGGAAGGTCTACATATGTGTGCAGGAACAGCCACTGGAGGCAAGCCTGGGGGACATTTTCTTGATTGACTGATGTGGGATGACCCAATTCACTGTGGAGAGTGTGTCACCCCTGGCCTTATTGTCCTAGGGGAGGAAAGAAGCAGGCTAAAAAGCAAGTAAGCAGTCTCCTCCATGGCCCCTGCACTAGCTCCTGTCTCCAGGTTCACTCCATTTGAGACTTTGCTTAACTCCCTCAGTGACAGACTGTGATATGAAACTGTCGGCTAAAATAAACCCTTTCCTCCCTGAGCTGCTTTTGTTTTGTGTTTTAACAGTGCAATAAAAGACTTAATCATGGAGCCATTAATATCTCAGCCCCCTTACACTGTGTCTCTTGGAGAGATGAAAACTTTCCTGGTGACACATATGGTGAAATTCTCAGAAAATGAAGTTTCCTTGACTGTTGCTTAGCTATTTAGCTTTACTCTTTGAGACCACATCTAACTTTCAATTCTTCATTCTGTTTCTGTCCAGAGACTACCTTGTATTTAGCAAGTACTTGCAATGGAGAACTTAAGAATCCTTTTTCCAAACTTTAAGTGAAGCTAGACAACTATGACTATTCATAAGTATATCACTTTAAGGACTGATCTAATATCTAAACCACTCTTTTGCCTGAAATCTAGGTGGAGTTGAACCAATTCTGGAGTGACTTCCGCAATGGAAAAATTCATTCACCAGCACATTCTGGATCCAAAACGTATTATGAATGGCCTCACCTATGACACATGCTATGGAGCTTTCTATTCCTTTTCCCCCTTAAATACATTCTGTCACACTTGCAATCTCATGAACAGGGAACCTTGATCATTTCTTCTGTAACCCATTTGCCACTTTGCTTTCATACTCTCAAATGTTTCTCCTGCTGAGACCCTCTCATTTCCATAACTAGCACAGTCATCTTGACTAGGTACATCATTACCAAGGAGACAAACCTCTTGGTGTGGCTATGAGAATTTCTAGATTAAGTTAAGAGAAGTGGAGAGACCTACCCTAAATGTGAGTGGCACCATTCCATGGGCTGAAGTTCTGAGCTGAATAAAAAGAAGATAAAACGATGAATGCCAGCATTTATACCTCTGTTTCCTAACTGCAATGTGACTAACTGTCTCATGTTCAGGTGATGTGGGATGCCTTTCTGTATGCTGTGAATTATCACTGGATAATAAATGAACTGTTTTGGCCTATGCCAAGTCACCTTAGAAGCAGGCAGGATAGCTGAGCATAAATAAAAGAGAAAGGAGGGCAGAGTCAGACAGAGATGATGTGAGCTGCCGCCAAAAGCTTCCTTGGTGTAAAGGACCTCAGGTAAGCCACTGGCCACATGACAAGACAGATTAGTAGAAATGGGTTAAGATGCAAGAGGCCAAAACAGCGTGTAATTAACATAAGCCTTTATGTGATTATTTGGGACTGCTGGTCTGGATTTGGAGGCTAGTCTGGGCCAGAAATGTCAGACTGTCTACCTTACTTGGCCTTTCTTGACTGTATTCCTCAAACTATAAGCCGAAATAAAGCCTTCCTCCCTTAAGTTTTTGATCAGTGTGGTAGTTTGAATGAGGATGGCCTCTATAGGATCATATAGTTGAATATTTATTCATCACCAGTAAGTGCAGCTATTTGGGAAGGATTGGGATGGGTGGCTTTGTTGGAGGCAGTATACCACTGGGAGTGTGTAGGGATATGTTTCAAATATAACAAAAACAGCCAGAGATATCAGAGGGATCTACCCACAGCCAGTCTAGGAGGATCAGACAGTGGTAACTCACACCTGTAATCCCAGCACAGGGAACATCCGGGAGTGGTGGCCTATACCCTTAATCCAATCAAATCAGAGTTTGAGGTCATCCTAGTTTACAAAAGGATTTCGAGGCTTCTAGACAGGCAGTAGTGGTGCCAGGCCTTAACTAAGTGAAGACGGTATTTAAGGTAGGTATAAAAAGACAGAGGAGACAGAAGGAGCCAGGAGGAGGGAGGCTGAGGAAGCTGGAAGACAGCTGGGTGAGATTTGACTGTGGTGTTTACTCTCTGATATCTCAGCCTTTCCCAGAGATCTGGCCCTGGGTTTCCTTCATTCATGCAACATTTGGCATCCAACTTTGGGTCACAAATTCCTCCCCTCCCTACCCCAAAAAATGGCATTTGGCAACCAGAGCAACCCATTAGCAGAGGAGTAATTACCAGCTGGCTAGGATTTCTGTTCTGAGTTAACCTCCACTCTTAGGCAGACTGGCCACATGTGTTTCCATTTCATTTTCATCTGAGTAAGTTTTTCAGACAGTGGCCTATTTCTCATGGTGGGTTGTTTCTTTTTTCTTTTTGGACCCCTCCTTGGGCTGCTATCACACTAGGTAGCTGCCCCACTTCACAATCAATTTAATCACCAACAGACAACCAATTGGTGAGTAAATCAATTTTTAAAAAGAGAGAATTTGTTTAAAGCAATGGAGGGTGCTTGGTCCTTCTGTGATCTTTTGCTAAAAGATTTGGTATTAGAACCAGTGAAGGAAAAGACAAATAAGATAGATGGGACTATCATAATGCTATCATAATGATTATCATACTGTTTACTAGGAATACTTTTTGTTTGATTTCCATCTTATCACTTAAAAAGTAAATTAATATAAATGCAAAGAAAAAGGTCTTTAAAAAGCCTGTCAAGAGAGAATACAAAGATGTTCAAATTCAGAGGAATATGAAGAACCAATGTCAGCAAGGTCGTCTAAAATTAGACAAAAACAGGCAATATTAATATACCAGTAACCTTTAAAAAAAAAAAATCAAGAATGATAAAGATGATACAGAAGCTAGTTGGGCTCCAGGAGAAATGCTAGAATTACAGAGAGTAAAAAAAGCAACTGTAACATATGGGATACATTCACTATTTGCAAAACAAATGTTGAATAGCTGGTCATGCTATAATTGGGTGACCACTAAAGATTGGTTAGATATGGTTACAGCTGTTTTAGAGGCAGAACCACTTATACAGTGGAAATCATGGTGGAGGGAGGAGGCTAAAACAATAGAACAAAGAAGCAGGGCCAGAGGCCTAGAAGTCTCCCAAGACCAACCTCTTGGGGAGGGGGATTATGCTCATATTGAAAGGCAGTCTTTATACAATGAACATACTCTGGATTTATGTCGCATGGCAGCTTTGAATGCCTGGGATTGGATTAAAGAAATAGGAAAGAAAACTGAATCATTCACTAAAGTAATTCAAAGCCCAAAAGAAACTTTTACAGACTTTTTGCACAGATTAACTGCAGCAGTAATTAGAATGGTACCAGACTCAGAAGCCAGGAGAATAACTCAATCACTGGTTTGGAGAAATCTAATGTACAATGTAGAAAAATACTTAGACTTTTAAAAGCAAGGTCAGCACCCTTGAAGGACTGGATTGTGAGACAATAAACCTAGAGTCTTATGACAGTGATGATAACTGGGTAGAAAAGCTTATTTCTAGAGGAATAAGAAAAATTCAAAATGTTAAATGGTACAATTGTGGAAGGCAAGGTCACATAAAAAGAGATTGTAAACAAGGTGTTCCCAGAAACAGTGCTTTCATTAGGAATAATCCCAAGAGAACACCCCTCCCTTCTGGAGTGTGCAGGTGTGGAAAAGGAAGACATTGGACTAATGAACGCAGGTCAACAAGGGACAGACAAGGTAACCTTCTGCCATTCGGAGAAACACTCCAAGGAGGCTTTCAAAAGCCCCCAAATCAGGTAACTTTCTGCCCTTGGAAAACGCCCTAAGGGGGCTTTCAAAAGCCCCCATATCAAATCCAATCCATTCTTACCCTGCCACTGTGGAGGAAACACCTTCTAAAACAATTTAAAAAACCTTAAGTTGTACGAAAAAACAAAAGGTGGGGGAAGGTTTTTGTTTTTTTTCTTTACAGAAAACTAGAAACTTTGGACATCAAGACATCTAAAGCAGAAGGGAAGCTATGGAGAAAAATTTACAAGCAAAAGAGTATCAGAACTATTGGTACAAGTATACTCCATAGGGTAAAATCTCATTATCATTATTTTTGTAAATTGAAGTCCCAGTATAATTATAATTTAAAACTGGCTTTAGAGTTAGTGTGGCTCTCTCCTTCTCTAAACTCAAGCATACTTATTAAAGGAAAATACAAAATCTATATATCAGAAGATCCACCTCATATGGGACAGAAAATAACAAAAAATAAGGGACTATTCTATTGTTACTAATCCTGCACTGAATAAATTGTTATATATTTAGTTTCCTGTACATTGTGCTGGGTTTTAGTCTCTTATAAGTTTTCTGCAGTGGTCCATGACAAGGCCTAATTGTGAACTTGAAATATCCTAAAGGAAGATGGGGCCCCACAAAGATGGTTTCACATGGACTCTGACAAAACCACTAGGCTGACAAACATCAACCAAAGATCAGATTTGGACTACAAACTGCTCAGGACAATTTTGAGGCAGCTAGCTGAGATGAACCAGCTTCACAGATTACTCCAGTCAGGACTTGAGACAAGTCCTGCACTTTCCTGTTATTATGCAGAGACTGGACAACAAATGACACAGCTACTTATATCAGGACTTGACAATTAACAAACCTTTTCTTTTCAGGATCCCCTAGAAATACTATCACCCCCAGACAGCAGGAAGTAAATTTAAGAACACGGGGCCCACATTCCCAAGTGGTGGGGTGGGTTGTTTTTGGTTGTTCAATGGGTTATGGAAGATTGTCATTGTTTAGGTTAATTGGTTAAAAATTGTTAATGGTTATCATTAGAAAAAAGTTAAACAAGAACAATTAGATTCAAGATTTGTGTTTAAAAAAAATAGAAAGGGGGATACAGATATATAGAATCTTCTTTTAAAAGGATTTACTAGCCTTAAATATGTTTTCAAGATCAAACAAATATATTTTAAATTAACAAGTTTTCAAACACTTCAGAGATCCATAGAATATGGTATTTAAAGTATTTTAAGAACTTAAGACTTTTCTGGACAGTGAGACAGATCTGCTCCTGGCAGCACCAATCTACTTCAAGAGAAAAATGGGCATTGAAGAAACTCCATATGGAGTCTACTTTCTTTGTGGAAACAGTTAGCCACTGGACAAGAACCTGTTTTTGTATTGACTGCTTGACAGTATGCTGTTTAAACTGGACATACCGGTTCCTTAGGAAAGTGACCTCTGAACTTTGACAGAACAAGCTAAGATGGTCCTTTCAGGTTCCTGCTTTATAGAGAAAACTGTTAGACATTCTTCAGGACACAAGAAGTGACTGGTGAACTATACTAGAATGGACAGAGCAAATTTCATGCTTCACTGAAATGAAAAGAGACTCTGGGCCTGTAGGCTGAAGACGGATGCCCCAAGTTTATAAAGGAACTTTGGGTGACTGTTCAGGTACATAGGTGTCATGTCTGTCATTTCTAGTTTTTGGAAGCTGCTTGAACTTCCTATTTACTTGGGTAAATATTATTTCTTTCTTGGGTCTCTGAGGTAGTTGAAGATGAGGTAGTTATAGTTTTCTAGTGACAGTTTTAGAAAAGAAACTTTGAAGTTAAAGTGGGTAAGTTTAAGAAACATCAAAATAATAGTTTTTAGTTAGTAATACAAGTTAGAAAGAAAGTGAATTAGATATAATCCTTTGGACTCATCAAAATTGGATAATTAATAAAATATTTTCTTTGAATTGTCAATTGTTAATGGACTGGACATTACTCATTTATTGTTTGTATATATTGTATATAATTATTGTACCTATTGTGCATGGTTTTTCCTATGTTAGCTATAACCTTTTTAAAATTTTGACACAAAAGGGGATGTGTGGGGATGTTTCAAATTTAATAGGAGTAGGCTTTAACATTTCAAAAGTCCATGATAGTTTGTCTTTTTATCTGCATATTGGGACATAAAGTGTTCAGCTACTGTTCCAGCACCATGCCTGTATTCTTCCCACCATGACCATGGACTAACCCACTAAAACTGTTAAGTAAGCCCCAATTAAATGCTTCCTTTCCTAAGAATTGCCTTGCCATGCCTCAACACAGCAAGTGAACAGGAGAGAGTGGGGCACCTCTAAAATATATAATATAGAGAGTTTTATTTCATGAGAATTTTAAGAATAGGTAATATGTTTTGTCTACTCAGAAAGCCCAACCCATGGGTAACTGAAGTAATAAATAACTACACAGTTAGTTAGGTGTCTACTCTAGCTAAGGGTTCAGTAAGCATGCATCCTGACTATAAATACGACACAGGCCGTAATGTAGCACTGTAGAACTCACTTAGATTATCCAGAGTTTTACTTCTCCCCCCGCCCCCAACTTCTTTCTTTTAGATACACAAGAGAATATATAGAATATAATTTAACCTAACTACAAGTTGGAACTTTTAGAAATTAGACCTAATGATAGAATTACTGGAGAAATTTCCACGTGTAGGGTGTCATTTCTGTTGATTAGCTCTTAAACAGAAAATGCGATCATCTTGTCTAGCAGATCTCCCTGACCTTTTGACATTTCAGCTTTTACTTAAGCTCTTCTCAATGTTTAAGTTAATCCATGTCCTCAACACAAGAACTTTCAATGTTATTTCTAGTAATTGTATCTTTATCTTTACCATGTCAAGTACAAGTTTAGGATGAAAGACTGTTTACTACTCTGGACAGATCAGAAGCCTAAGGAAAGAAAAACAAAAACAAAACTGGCAAGCTAAACCTATACAAAAGCCACAAAATTCGGGAAGTCACCTACCCTATTGTTATATATATTCATACAGGTATTGTGTATGTGTTTATGGATGTGTAGCTATCAAAACAAATTATTGTGTTAAACTAAACATTCAACTAACCTAAATTCTTTTTAGCTCATAAGACATTTTGTTTGCATAGGGTCTCATATGGCCCAGATTAGTTTTAAACTTGCTGTGTACCTGAGGACAACCTTGAATTTCTTGAACTGCCTCTATTTCCAAGTTCTAGGACTACAAATATCTGCCACCAAACAACCAGCTTAAATCCTTTTGTTTAAAGATACATTTAGGGTATATGTACCTGTGTGTGGGAGAGAGCTTGAGCTCACTAATAGCACACAAGTAAAGAGGACAACTTTCAGTAGTAGGTTTTGTGATATTTCGGTTGCTGTGTTGTTTATGGAGGTTTCTAGCCATTTCTCTAGTCTCCTGATCCCAAGATGCCTTAGGACTGCTGGGATTACAGATAGGAGCCATCACATCAGGTGGTTTTTTGCTGTGGGTAGGTTTTTTGTTGTTTTTTGTTTTGTTTTTTGTTTTTTATTGTGGGTTCCAAGGATCAGTATTGATCAGCAGGTAATTTTAGCTACTGAGCATCTCACTGCCCACCCTCCCCCCACATTCCCCTATTCAAACAAATTGTAAGCAAGTTAATTCAAATTTATCAGTAGGAAAAGAGAATGTCTCAAGGACTATTAAATATTTTTCTGTGCTTATGTTTAAAACTGTTAGGTATTAAAATAAAATGTTCAATGTTGTATTTAAAATTCAGCTACTAGGGTTTTTATTTAATATTTTTCTCAATTTAAAAATTTTATGTAGGGTTACAGAAATGTTCAGCAGATATTGGATGCTCTTGGACCAGGATTCAATTCCTAGTGTAAGAAACATTAAATATTAGTCTTTTTGGTCATAATACTGCAAAACTTAGTTTAAACAAGTAATTCAAATCTTTTTATAGTTACCATTGTTATGAAAATATTTTATTTCCCCATACACATGCCTGACAAAGTTTTTATTCATACAAACACTCTTTTGCATTCTCAGTAACTTAAGCGGCCTACTCCTAGCTTATTCCTTCTGTTTTCCTTTGCTCCAATTTCAAACAGCTCCTCAACAATTCTAACTATTCAGCCATGTTTTGAAACACTGAGGTGAGTATGTAAGTTTCCCCTTCATTACTGGTACTTTTGTAAATTTCTATGGAGAAATTTCTAAGTTGTTTTGTTATTGTTTTTAGGTTTCCAAAACTGGCTAAAGTTCATTAGCCACTTCCTGGATGAGCTTTAGTAAATGAAACTGAAAGTGAGTGGTCCATACAAGATATGCTTGAGGGCCACTGCTGTCAACCCATGCCTACAGAAAAATAAAACCTATAGCCCAAATTTTATGATTAGGTGCACTCCTACCCCCAAAATTTGAACTAGTATTGTCTTTTTATTTCATGTTTCTAGTAATTTTTTTTTTTTTTTTTTTGTATATATATAAAGTACATACCTAGAACAGATTAGAATCAACCAGTGAAGGCCATGCTGAACAGCAGAACCTTAGGGATACAAAATACTGTGTACTATATTCACTACAGGGCACTCGCCCCCAAGCCTGCCAATCTGAGTCTGACTACAGGAAATTACATGGTAGAAAAAAAAAAAAATCTGGCTGCTCTTAGCTGTCACTCACTGCAGCAAACGTTTTAGTGAAAACTTAAAATAACCTTAAAATAACCTAATTACTAAGCAAGTGGCCCAAAGAATTTTAAAGACTGAAAAAGAGAGATCCAATTTTTATAGTTCAATATAAAGTATCTCAAATAGGCATGTTTATCACAACAAAGTGAGATATGTGTACATACATGTAGGGTTGCATAATGTAAACACCGCTAGTATGCACAGAAACACCTGCTAAATTGAAGAGGTTACATTTTGGGTCAAAGTCAAAAGATTGTAAAGTACAAATGATACAATGTAGATTTTAGCTTGATACTCGACTTCACTACAACTTTTGTCAGCCATTTTATCAAAAAGTCACAATTTTGGTTTTAAAATCTGTTTTTAAATTGAAACAAATTAATAGTGGTTATTACCCTGGCTACTTGCTTTTTAAAGATTGCGGGAAGCAGAAGTAGGTCTGGTAGAAAATCCCACTGTGGAACTCCCAGAAAGCTGTCCTCTGACTTTCCTATGTATACACCTTCACTTCCACACCATTTTGTGCTGGTTAATTTTTGTAAACTTTAAACAAGGTAGAGATATCTAGGAAGTGGAGCAAGTCTAGTGGCCATTTTCTTAACTGCTAAACTGAGAAAGAAGAGCTGCTACTGGTCCAGTGTCCTCTTGGGCAAACTGGCCTAGGCTATGGAAGACAAACAGCTGAGCAAGCCAGAAGAGATGATGAGCCAGTAAGGAGTCTTCTTCCATAGTGCTGCTGAGTCCTTACACTGAGCTCCTGCTCTGATTTCTCTCAGTGAGGAACTGTTTCCTAGAAGTGTAAAATAAAATCAAACCCTCTCCTCCACAAGGACAGACTTGTATCACAATGGTAGTACAACTCTGGCTCCAAAGGTAGTTTTAGACCAGCAAGGACTACTATTTCCCAAACCTTCTCCCTTGTGCTCGTTGGAGTTGAGCACCATCAATAGATTAAGACATGGTTATTAACAATGTCAAGAACAAAGGATGAAAAACATGTATGCTTGCTAACAAGGTTTGAGTTCTAGTGTACCGTGTGTGCAGTAGAATGGCACTACCCAGATACTTTTACTTTGTTCACATGTATCTTTGGGTGACACCAAAATTATTCATTTCTAACAGTACTATTAGCATAAACTTGTGACTAAATAGAAGAAAAGAGGAGAATGGATGTGTACAGATATAAAATATGGTGACACAGATTGAGAAAACAAGAATATACAAAGTCAAGAATGTTGACGGTCTTCCTTCCTAGGAGAGATGAAGTTTATCCTACTATGCTGATGCTATTTTGCTCTCTAACATATAGTCTGCATTGAATGTGCTGTCAGCTTGGCATCTTAAGAGCATGAGTCCAAAGTCCTATGAACTTAACCAACAACCTACTCACAGTAGAAAGTCAGCTACTCTAACTTACATGGGTCAGGAAAACTTATTCTTTTTGTAATCTGCTTTAATGTGTCAACCATGCTTAGCCATTAACAATCAAAGAGACATATTTGTTCCTCAAAAATAAAAAGCTTCATTGATATTTATCCCTTTAATCTCAAAAAGTACCTTACCTCTAAAGAACTAACTAAAGAATAATAAATCTTTTCATCAAGCAAAGACTTTTCAAACTAAGATTATTAGTGCAACTAATAAAATTCTAAAAATAATAAATGGATGAATGAATAAACAAACAAACAAACAAACAAACAAACAAACAAACAAGTAAGTAAGTAAGTAAGTAAGTAAGTAAGTAAGTAAGTAAGTAAGTAAATGCTACTTTTTGACACTTGAAGGTATGCCTGGTGGCTTAATGCTTATATTCCCGGCACTTAGAAGGCTGAAGCAGAATTGATTCAAGTTCAAGGCTAACCTGGAGCTAGCTACACAGTGACATTATATCTTGAAGGAAAGGGAAGAAAATGAAAAACAAGTTAAGACAAATTTGATGTGGGAATGTCTTTCTGTAGGCTGTGAACATCAATCTTTAAATAAAGGACTCTTTTGGCCCATGGCAGACACTGTAGAGGTAGGTGGAGGAATCGGAGCATAGGTACAAGAAAGAGGGTGGAGTCTGAGACAGACTGTGCCAAACGCCCAAAGGAGCAATATGTAAGGAACACAGGTGAGCCACGGACCACATGGCAGACAGTTTAATAGAAATGGGTTGAGTTAAGATGTAAGAGCTAGCTAGTGATGCGCCTAAGCCATGGGCCAAGCAGCATGAACTTAATATAAGTGTCTGAGTCATTTTGGGGGCCTGAGCAGTGACGGGCAGCTAAGTGGTCTGTGGTTCTGGACCTCTGGCTACACAGGGCCAGAAACCTCATTACAACACAAACTTCTTTTTTTTTTTTGGTGAATATGTAGCCCAGGCTGGCTTCAAACTCTGTATCATCCTGCCTCTACCTCCTGAATGACAAATTTCTTTAGTCTGAACAAAACTTTTCAAATCTCCTGCCTATATATTATATGCTATATGAAAATAAAATTATCACTATAACTTACCATTCCACTGGAATTATTGATTCCATTCATATTAATTTTTGTTACAAATCTAACTGATGGAGGAGCTTCTGGGTATTTAGATCCACATTCTATTTTCAAGCTATATATTCTGTTCTCATAGTTTGTCTGGAAAGACAGGGAAAAGAAGGAATGACCATAATGACAAAAACTAAAATACTGTCCAACTGTAATAAAGAAAAATGTAATATGAATATTCTTGCTATGACATTTGTGATTGTATGCAAACTTCTGTACAGTTACTTGAACTACCACAGTTAGGAAACAAATACAAGAACACTTCAGTATAGCATGAAGCTAAAGTAATCCTACCAAGCGAAAGCAGAATAATCAGAGTTCACTATTTGCGACACAAATGGTGCCAATAACAAATTAGAAAGACAAGCCAACTTACATTTAGATTTTGCTTAAAAACAAACCAAGGTAGAGGCTTGAAGAGATGGCTCAGAGACTAAGAGCACTGGCTACTCTTCCAGAGGTCAATTCCCAGCAACCACATGGTGGCTCAAAACCATCTACAATGAGAGCTGGCTTCCTCTTCATGTGTGCTCGCAGAAGAATACTATATACATAATAAATAAATCTTCAAAAATAAGTATATGGCTTGTATCATACATACTAAAGGTTCTCACCATCCAGAATCATCTCAGTGGTTTCTACTATTTCAGTAATACTAACAATGCATCTTTTTATTCTCACATGGATTTGTTGGATGAAAAAAACTATGATGACTTTTCAGATGGGCAGGCAATTACTTCTAACAAAGGAAAATCAAGACATACCTCATCTTACAACAATAAAACAATTTCTTATTTCCCATTACTTATACTATTACTTAAAGAATTCTGTGGTTTATTAACTCCATTATCCAAATTCATGTATACTTTATATTTACACAGATTTTCAAACACAGTTTCTAATTAATGAAGTTTAGCTAATGCTACATTCTTATAAAACAGGAATTTTAAGGCTTTGACTTACACTTCAAGGCTATTCAGGGCTTAGTCTCATGTAATAATTAGCTTTTCTTTCTCATTATAGTTTTTGTTGACTTACTAGTATAGTTCTGAAACAGGAAATTACATATAAATAAAAGCAACAAATTCAATACCTACTGATGTCTGCTTAAAACTAGTGAGAAAATAAGTCATGTTAACAACTACAGAACTCATTTAACTTTAAAATAAGAGCTATTCTCAAGTGGAGTTCAGATATGCAACATTAAACTACTGTAATATAAAATTACAAAACAATCTGATGTTATTAAATACTCCATACTTCATATTAAATACTTTCAAAAAGCTCTATAAAATTTACCCAAATTTGACAGCTAACAATCATACACCCAGCAAATCAAACGGTTCTCAAGAAAAAATATTTTTCATGGTTCTAATTTGAATGCAGATCAAATTACCTAAAGTAACTATATTAAAAAGAAAACAAAAAGTTCCAGGAATGGAGTATGATTGTAATCTAAGCATTAGAGAGGCTGATGCTTGAAACCAGCCTGAGTTACACAGCAAGACCCTGTCCCAAAAACAGCAAACAAAAAAGGAACAGAAGTAAGTTCCTATCTTCTCTCTTGAATCAGATTACAAAACCTAAAAGGCTTACCCTAAAGTACTCCATTAAACCTCATCCTTACACCAGAAAACAAGGAATTTTTTTATCTGTGAAAAGATGGGGATAGAAAAGAACCTAATAGGCCTCGTTCAGTGCCCTCCACTCTGCTGAGTACTACTGGATCAGGCTCTTTGTACAACCATGCTCCATACTGTGCACTCTTAACCAAGCAGTATAAAATTCTATAAAGCCTACCTTGTCATGTAAATGCTAATAAAATAAATGTGCATTATATACCTCAGTCATACTCCTTGTGAGGTGAAGAAAAGGAAGTGCACAGACACACACACATAACTCCAGTATGACTGACTCACAGAGAAGGTTCCAGCCTCTCTTGCCTGTGTCTCAGTGAGCTACAAGACAAGAGCTATATAAATAAACTTTAGCTCCAAGTGGGTAAGGGGAGGACTTGCTATTTTCTGTGCATCAATGACACCAGGAAAAACAAGTAGCTTAGGAATCCCACTGAGGACCCAAATGGGGAGAAATAAAGTAGCAGCTACAACATTTCCTCCCCACCGGGAACTATGTTAAAAGTCTGTATGCAAGACACAAGGTCCAACACATTCTTCAAATGCAAAGTCTACTGAGGGTAGTGTATGTAGGAAAAAAATGCAACCTAAAGAATTTCAAATTTATACTCTCCAAGTTTTGACCTAAATCTCAAACCAGTCTATGCCAAAATGTTACAACTACTTGCTTTTAATTTTCCTTTATCTAGACGATCATATGTTTGCAGACAATGAAAACAAAATCAGTATTCATCACAAATGCCAAGATATAAAGTCTTTTAACCATCAATCTTATATTTCCTTTCTCAAATGTCTTATGGAAAAATCAGGGCAGGCGTCAGAAGGAGACTTACAGGCATGCATATCAAGTCTGCAAATTGTGTTCTCTTAACAGACTCGGTATAAAAGGACTACAAAGGAACACCAGAAAACACCCTAAAATATACTTGTCTAACACAGATAATTACATTTTTTAATAACCAGGAATAACTTTAAATTCTACCCAAACAGAACAGGTAAAATTCCTTCATTTGAAGGTAAGAAAAAAAAAAAAAAATGGGTCTCATGGAAGAGATCATAACCCTAAACTACTCAAGACAGCTGAACTAGCAGGACTGAAGTACAAAGTCTTCTAACCCACAGACTGAGTTCACAGCCAGTCTGGAGGATTCAGAGATTGGGTCTCAGAATAAAAGTCAGAGAGTCTGGGGATATACAGCTCAGTGGTAGTAAACTTGTCCAGTGTGTGCAATGCTTTAAATTCAATCGAGTATCACAATAAACAAGCAAACAAATAAATCTTTCAAATTTGTATTTACCCAAGAAGTCACAACATTAACACTAAATAGTACCTATTCCAATGTTCTGCATGAGACCACTGAATAAAGATGCTCTGTTGGAAAAAGTATCTCTATCTAGGAAAAAAATAAGGGGGAAAAAAAAAAAAGAAAGAAAAAACCACCAAGCAATCCTGGGAAAGACCTAAGAACAAATGCACAAGAGATCAATAACAATACTAGAAAATATCTAAGAATCTTAGCCAGGCAGTGTTGGTGCACACCTTTAATCCCAGCACTTGGTAAGCAGTGTCAGGTGATCTCTGTGAGTTTTAGGCCAGCCTGCTCTACAGAGTCAGTTCCAGGACAGGCAGGGCTACACAAAGAAATCCTATCTCAAAAGGAGGAAAACAGAATCCTGGTTATTTTGTTTTATTGTTGCTAAAAAACCCATATGGTATGCATACTAACTTCACATGTTCTACCCCTGAACCTTAGATTTGCTGCTGTATTTTGTAAATTAGGGCATTAAGATCTACAATATCCCACCCAGGCCTGTGAAACAGGGGGCATAACAATGTGTGATCACTGCAAGCCAATCTAGAAATCTTTAGTCACATAAAGGAGCAGGCAACATGTGACACTCTTGCAGATATCTCCTCCATTTCCTCGCTTTTCTTCCTCTGTAACATGGAATGTTCGCCATCCCCATCTCAACCTTCAGAAATCCTACCAATCAGTCCTTTAATGATCCAATCTCTGCCCAGACTTCCTCAATTTATTCCAGCAGAAGAAACATAGTATAAACTTGTTCAACCATTTTAGATTAACACTTGGAATTTGTTTTTCTTCTCTACTAAAACACAAACCCTTTGGGGAAAACTACCATGTCAGTCCTACACTCCAGTCCTCCTGCTGACCAAGCTTATACTCTTCAAACAACAAATATCAATAAATAAATGTACATACAATATATAGAAATGCAGGAATTCTTTCTGTCAAAAGTTATCACATTTGTCTTTTATTACCAATAAAATTGTTAATTCAAAATAAACAATAACGGTTAACAGTAAACATGTATAATTTATAGCACTGACCCTTGGTGGCCCAATAATCATGCCTGTCCACCTTGTAAGTGTCATGTCTTCATCATCTTCAAGGCCCCAGCTAACCGTACCATCACCTACTCCTTTCTGTCCTTCTTCAAGTTCTTCCAACAAGCGAAAATTCCGAGGAACTTTAACTCCTATACAAGAGAATGTCAGTGTCAACGTAAAAGCTCATAATTATTAAGATATACACAGTGTTGTTGGGTGCTTTTTTTTTTTTTTTTTTTTTTTAAAGTTTTGGTGGTCCTGGAATGGAACTCACTCTGTAGACCAGGCTGGCCTCAAACTCAGTGATACACCTGCCTCTGCTTCCCAGGTGCTTGAATTAAAGACAAGCAACACTACCACCCAGCAAGATTTAGTTTTCATAAATTATTTCACCCAAAGGCAAGCCCTCAAATGTATTGTATCTCAAGAAATATCTGGCCTACTAGTTGCTTCAAATGAAAATGCCAGTTGGTATCAATTGCAAATAGCTTCTTGGTTAGGTAGGATTTTGTCAATTTCCTCTTCCCAGTGCTGGAATTCTGTCTGATCTGAACCTCAACAGGTCATGTAGATGCCACTGTGGTCTCTGTGAGTTCCTATGCATCAGTTTTCTCTAATGTAATGTCACTGGATGGTCACTGGATATCAACCATACTCCAGGGAGCTGCCCTGCCCAAGAGTAGCAGGCCAACACAAAACAGACTCCATTCTTGTGTGTCAGTGGGCTTTTTGTTTTATTTTTTAGCCTTATTGGTTTCTTTGGTTTGATTTTCAATGTTTTTGTTTGTTTTTTGAGACACACAAACACAGAGGCACTCACACTAAGAAAACATGAAAACAAGTTGGGGTTGCGGGGATATGGGCAGAGTTTGGGGAGAAGAAAGAATATGATCAAAATATACAGTATGAGAAAAAAAGTTTTAATGAAAATGCCACTAGAAAGCATTGTGTCAAACATGAACAACAGCACTGAATATGTATATAAATTCCTGCTCCATCAGTTCCATACTGGTATATATCAGCTAGGAGGAAACTATCACAAAATGAGCATTTTCCCCTAGCTAAGGTTCTTAGCCAAGGACTTTCAAACAAAATAAAATGGGCAAAACCAGACAGTTAAATTAACAATATAACACACTTCAATAATTTGTGAATTTCATTCAATCTGAGAAAATGCAATAAAAACCTAAGGTTTTCTAAAATACTAGGTGATCCCAACGGGTCCCAGTAGTTAGGGCTCCTATCCCTAACCAAGGGAGGCCTTTATTATCAGATAATCCCCATCACTCAGTCACTACCTAGGGCCTCAAGCACCCACACAAACACACTATCACTGAGCTATGGTCTCAGCCCTATAAAGCTTTGGAAAACAAACACTTTGCAAATAAATTACAGCCATCATCTGTAAGGCCCCCTCCCCAAGAAGTAGAGTTAGCAACAGCACGGTATAAGGACAGTAAGCAACTCGCCTAAGACATATTAACAGGACAGTAAAGATTAGCTTCACTGATAAAAGAAAAACTGCAGTTAAGAGCCGTAGTCAAGAAACAGCCCCCAACCAAGGATTCAGCTGGGCAGAGGGGGAAGGGAGGAGAAGCAGTTACTTAGCTATGGGATCAGGCCCAGCCTGATCAGGGAAAGAATTCCAAAAAGAAGATAAAGAACAAAAGAAACAGCAGGCCTGGGGGCGGGTGATAACCAGGTTGCTTGGTCAGGCCGGATGGCAACCTGGGGGCCCTCACCCCTCACCCCTCAACGGGCGATTTCATTCAAACCAGCCAATGGAAACTTTGTAACTTCGCCTTTGCCTCTGTACGCATGATTTTGCTTCCCTAACCCTATAAAAAGGCCCTAAACAGAGGGCTGGGCGCGCCAACCATCCCAAATGGCTTGGTAGCCCGCAGGTCCTGCGTTATTCAATAAAACCTCGTGCTGTTTGCAGCTGATCTGTGGCTCGGTCCTCCTTGGGTCATGGGGTCTCCTTCCGAGGAAAGGTCCATTTCGGGGGTCCCTAACCCCCGGGGGTCTTTCATTTGGGGGCTCGTCCGGGATTTGAGACCCCCACTCAGGGACCACCGACTCACTGTCAGGAGGTAAGCTGGCCAGCGTTTTGTTCATTGTCTGTGGCTGTGTCTGAACTTGTTTTCTGTGAATCTGCGTTGTTTGTAGCCGTGTTTGAACTTGTGTCCTGTGTATTTGCGCACGCGTTTGGTTTGGGGTTCGGTCGGATCCATTTGTACTTGGCGGGGGCCAGAAGGGGCTGACGAGCTCAGAACTTCTCCCTCGCAGCCCTAGAAGACGTTCTAGAGGCATTTGTAGTCCCGCCGGGCGGGACATTTGGGTCCTTCGGGACATAGAGCTCGCTTTGGAGTGGCAGTCCTTTGGAGCTCAGCCCGTATCAGAAGGATACGTGGTTTTGGTAGGAGAGGGGGGGATTCCGGACCCCCCCCAAGTCTCCGTTTGAGGTTTTGCTTTCGGTTTTAGGCCGAAGCCGCGCAGCGCCTTTGTTCTGTGTTTGAGCGTTCTGTGTTTGAGTGTATCTTTGTCTGTTCTACTAACCTTACTCAGTCTTAAAATCATAGGACAGATGATAACCACCCCGCCCCCGAATGTTACAGCTCCCCCCTTGGCAGCAGCGTTCGCCGAATCCCGGGGCCGAAGAAGCAGGAGGCCGGTAGTTCGCCGCGCTCTCCTCACCACCCCCTCCCTCCTCCCGCCTCTCCTCCGCTGCCCCCGCGGCGGGGCTCGCGCGCGCGCATGGGAGGTCGGGTCGCATGGCTCGGGCGGGCCGCCCCTCCTGCGGCGTGACCACGCTCGCAGGTGCCAGGCACACGGGTCAGCCTAGCCGGCGCAGACCCGTCCACCTGCGCGCGTCTCCGGCCGCAGAGGTTGCGCGCTTTCGGGCGCGCGCAGGCGGAGCAGGAGATAGGGTCTGGCCAGCCACGGGCTGCCGCAAGCACACTTCTGCCATGGCGGCGCCGCGACCGGCTCCGGGACAGCTGGGAAGACCGGCCGCGCATCTCCGGCCGCGGGGCGAGCGCACGCGGGCGGGACCGGGAATGGGGCCGATGGGCACTTCCGCCGTGACCAGCTCCCTCCCCCTGGGCCCCTATCGGAGGTCGCTGAGACTAGCCTGGGTCGGAGCAGCTTGAACCTGGTAGATGCTTCCAAGGCTCCTGGGGTACCTGGTAGAGCAGCTTGACTTTCCCTTGAAGTCCTCTGCCTACCGGGAGTCTCAGATCCGACAGGACCCACTGATGAGCTCCCCCCCCCCTCGCTCGTTACAGGCACCCCCTGGGGCCACTGAGAGTGAGGCCCGGAGCCGGAGAGAGCCGGGCCACCTAAGGGCGTTGCCGGCACTCCAGTTAAACTATGTTCTCTTATCAGCCCGCTTGAAAAAAACTCTCTTTACCTCTGAGGAAAGGGATCCGAGGAAACTGGCCCCCAGCTCGGACGTCACCCCGATGCAGTTGCCTAACCTAGACGTCCCCATTGAGAAGGTAGGAGACACCTATTAACTCTGTCGCCAGGCTCTGATGCACCAATTAATCTGGCCAAGGTAAGAAAAAGAGATATAAAAGTCTGATAGATTCCCCCTCTGAGTTTTTAGTGAGGCTAGTAAAGGTCTATCAGAGAGATATACTGTTTGCTCTAGAATCGAAAGAATAGGGGGGCGTTAAGAAAGTCCTTTATAAAACAGTCAGCAATAGGTATTCAAAGAAAGTTTCAGAAAATGATGAACGAGGGAATGGGGAGGCATGAGTAGAAACGGCTAGACCAAGGCTGGCGATCCAGTGGTCCCCTGTGGTGAAACCTTCAGCCACACCCCTGCGGGTCAGATTTGAGCAAAGATGCCAAGAAAGGGATCAAATCCCACACAGAGGCTGCTGGAACAGAAAATCCTGAAACCATGTCAGTCAGAATTGCTGCCCATTAAGAAGCCTGAGACCTGAGAGAAGTCAACAGCCGGGTGGTATAGACATTTACACTGTCTTAGATTAAAAGGATGCCTTCTTCTGTCTGCGTCTCCATGAGTCCAGCCAGCCCCTGTTTGCCTTTGAGTGGACAGACCCAAAGAACGGATTCTCAGGACAGCGCACCTGGACTAGACTGCCTCAGGGCTTCAAGAACTCTCCTACCATCTTCGATGAGGCCCTGCATCAAGGTAACTAACTCCGTTGCAGTACTCATTGCTTGCAGCCTCCACCGTGGAACAGTGCCGAGAAGGGACTGAGAAACTGCTTGTTGAACTGGCCAAACTGGGACATCAGGCCTCTGCTAAGAAGGCCCAGATATGCCGACCTGAGGTGACATTCCTGACCCTTCAAGACGGTAAGAGATGGCTAACAGAGTCCAAAAAGAGAACTGTCACTCGGATGCCTCCCCCTGAGAGCCAAAAGAGCCGGAGAGAGTTCCTGGGAACTGCTAGATTCTGTAGGCTCTGGATTCCGGGTTTCGCAGCCTTGGCGGTCCCTCTATGCCCCGCCTATAGATGGGGGAAAGAACAGCAAGAGACTTTTGACCAGATCAAGAGGACCTTGCTCTCGGCCTCAGCTCCAGTCCTTCCTGATGGTGTTTCACTCCTGGTGAAAGACGCTTGGTAAACCTTGCAAATTTTTCCTTGGTTTGGACTTTTTGGTAAAAGATAGGGTCCGCGGCCCAGGTAAGTTAGGTGAGTAGCCAAGAAGTTAGGGGACTAGCCAAGATGTTAGAGATTGATTAAAAACTTTATTATACCCCAAAGTTCAGGACAGGTAGAAACCTTAAGCAAATTAACCCTGGAGACTGGCCACAGAGTTTGGGTGATGCTCCTGCCCTATACCCTTTTCTGAGCTTTTTCTGAGCCCAATACTCCTTCTGCTAATACTTTTTGGGTCTGAGAACCATCTCTGATATAACCCCCTTGTCTGCTGGGTTGCAGGCCCTGGCTAATGTATAACATTCTTTATAAAAGCAGCTCTCAAACCTTTACCAGCTTTGCCAGCCTGAGAGAGAGAGGACCCCATGAAAGGCCTTGTCTGCGTCCGGTGACACCAGCATCAGACTTTTGAACCTCGCTAGAAGGGATCCTACCAAGTCCTTCTGACCTCATGGCGTTGCTGCTTAGATCCTGTTGACTGATGGACTGTACAAAGAACTGATAATCCCCTCAAGCTCCGTGTGCAGCGACAGTCCCCTAGAGAAGAGCCTTCACCAATCGATTGAGCAGACGTGGCAGGTGATATCTGAGACTGAGGACACTTTTCCCACCATCTCCAGTGGACCTGGTGGCCTAGCCTGTACCCGGACCTGTGCCTGCTGGGGGCAAGATTAGAACCTTGGGACATACCCACCATTGACCCTGCCCATCTGCCCCCGTGTGCCCACCAGGGGATCCGAGAGCAGAAGCCCTCACAAGCGTAATAAGGGCTTCCCATCGAGTTAATTTGCTGTCAAGAAAAGTAGACAGACAAGTAATGGGCCCTGCACAAAAGAGAGCCTGTCACTATCACAGTACTGCTAAGTGCTGGGGTTTTGGTCCCAAGGTCGGCAGGGTTTAGACCAGAGACTAGATAAAGAGTCATCTCTAAGATTAGAGATATTCAAAAAAGAAAATGGGGGAATGTAAGGCCCCCTCCCCAAGAAGTAGAGTTAGCAACAGCACGGTATAAGGACAGTAAGCAACTCGCCTAAGACATATTAACAGGACAGTAAAGATTAGCTTCACTGATAAAAGAAAAACTGCAGTTAAGAGCCGTAGTCAAGAAACAGCCCCCAACCAAGGATTCAGCTGGGCAGAGGGGGAAGGGAGGAGAAGCAGTTACTTAGCTATGGGATCAGGCCCAGCCTGATCAGGGAAAGAATTCCAAAAAGAAGATAAAGAACAAAAGAAACAGCAGGCCTGGGGGCGGGTGATAACCAGGTTGCTTGGTCAGGCCGGATGGCAACCTGGGGGCCCTCACCCCTCACCCCTCAACGGGCGATTTCATTCAAACCAGCCAATGGAAACTTTGTAACTTCGCCTTTGCCTCTGTACGCATGATTTTGCTTCCCTAACCCTATAAAAAGGCCCTAAACAGAGGGCTGGGCGCGCCAACCATCCCAAATGGCTTGGTAGCCCGCAGGTCCTGCGTTATTCAATAAAACCTCGTGCTGTTTGCAGCTGATCTGTGGCTCGGTCCTCCTTGGGTCATGGGGTCTCCTTCCGAGGAAAGGTCCATTTCGGGGGTCCCTAACCCCCGGGGGTCTTTCACATCCATAGACATGATTTATAGAAATGCTAGTTTAATGGTAAATGTTTAGTTCACAGAGGAAAAAAAAAACCACA
Organism: Phyllotis vaccarum; assembly: GCA_033318265.1. NCBI lineage: Eukaryota > Metazoa > Chordata > Mammalia > Rodentia > Cricetidae > Phyllotis > Phyllotis vaccarum. The sequence continues at coordinate 181,523,650 of JARWLC010000002.1, forward strand.
TCAGATAAGACTATCTACACCTTTAATCCCAACAGAAGCAGAGGCAGAAGCAGCCTGGTCTATAGAGTGAGTTCCATGACACCCAAGGATACACAGAGAAACTGTCTCAGGGTAAAAAATGGGGAGGAGAGTAAGAGGAGGAGGAGAAGAAAAGATTAATGATTATCTTGCTAAAATGAAGTTATAGGACAGCAATTTAACTTAATTTCCAAAATAAGTATTTCAAAAACATAGCTAACATCAAAAATATACTTATTTCTTTTGTGTTTTCCTTTGTTTTAAAACTGGGTGTAACTGTAGCTCTGGCTAGCCTGGAACTCATTATTTTAAATTGACATGTTTCATTCACAAAAGAGAAGAGAAGCATTTTTGAAGAGTATTTTAAATCTAACACATTCACCCCAAAGAGTGACTCTTCGTAGATTTATAACAACCTCTTTATCTAAAATGGGATCAACTATGTAAGAGTCCAAATAAAGTACCAAACACTAAAATATGACCTAGAACTCAACCAGACAAAATTCAAATCAAACGTGGAACATTTGATGCATCTGAATTAAAGCATGAACTGCAACTCAATGGACCTTAGATGACTTGCTAAGGTTCTGATACCATGGTATGGGCCGTGTGTTACTTACTATATATACAGGAGAATCAATCACACAATTGTTACTCTTCATGTAACAACCAGAAAGACTCTGAGCATCTCTCTCTGATCCACACTAAAACCACATGAATTATTCATTCACAAAGCTATTTGCTACATACTAATACAACTAGATAAAGAGAAAATAAGCCTCCATTATGTTAATGAATTTGGGTATAGCAGACCTTAAAAATTCTACTGCTTCAGAATGGTAAATTAAAAGCAGCTAAATAGCATCATTAAGATTGTACTTAAGAAATTTACTTTCTCTTTCTTAAGTCACTGGCATACAGCCAATACCACTGGAAATAATGACAATGTAATAGGTACCCAGTGTAAAAGATCTCTGAAATTACAGAAAATGCTTTTATTCTCGGTATCTGTGAACCAAAATAAACGAAGTGCTGCTAAGACTGAATATTCAGATCTGCTGAAGATCTTAAAACCCAATGATAAAATCAGGTAATGGATTCATTCAAATACAGAGCATCAAGTTGTCTGTATATGCTATAGATGTTACAAGGAAACAGACAAGCTCAAGGGAGAACATAGCAGTAGCTTACCAGGCTCCAGTAAAGCAGCTAACAATGTTTACTGCAGAACTACAAAGGAGGAGCTTTCCTTAGAATAAGTAGTTGGTACAGGTAAGTAACAACACACTCTGGCCTCTCTCTTCAGTAAAACTAGGAATGGCACATACTTTAAAAGATAGATGTGTGGTCTTCTGACAAAAACCACTACCTGGTTGTAACTACTCTCCTTTGTAATCCAGGAAGTTGTAGTTAGCTTCCAAAATTAGAAGACTGAATAAACAAAATAAAACAGCAATTCCTTCAAAAAACTGTTTATAAGGTAAATACTTCAAAAAAAAATGTCAGTAACAACCATTTCCTCTGGGGAAGTTACCTCTTGGTACTGTTTAGTGAGCGACAGCTAGTATTAACAGTATACCAACCTTTGCAGTGTTTGTACTTACCAGTTACTACACTGAATGACCTAGGACACAATTACAGTATCTCCACAGAACAGACAGCTTACAACATTCCTGATTATTAATTTAATGTTTTTAATATGAAGTTAAACTCCAAGTCTTAAATCTTAAGTCTTACTTAAGAATCCTGCTACTCTGTCACATGGTAATTATGTAGAACCATTCTAACAAGGTCATCACTTAGAAAACAAAAGACAGGCCAGGCAATAAAGCACTTATCAAAAGTCACTGTCTAACACAGGGCTCTAAAGATGACACTCACACCAAACACACTGACTGGGAGGAACAGGAAGAGTAACTGCTTTATCCCTGAAGCAAAACAAAGATAGAAGGAAAGGACCACCCTGGCCCCAAGAATAGCAGCAAGAATTCAAGAGTTCAAAAGCATAACCCAGACTCTCCTGAGGTCAGTACCTCTTTCCACAGTAGAGCAGTCACAGGGTAGTGGGAGAAGAGGGCAAGTAAAGTGATGCCTGAGCATTAGTACAAGTTCTCAACAGAACGGAAACGGGAAAACAAGAATAGGGCTGGGGTTTAGAAAGCTAAGCTCAAACACATTCTATCCGGCTTTCGAAAGCAGACTTGGAAGCAGCAGTGGGAACTAAGGTAAGTCCCACAAGTATAAAAAGGCACAGTGCTTATATAAGCAGGAGTCCTCTCTGCACATTTGAAAACTGTTTTACATGTAATCAAATGTAGTTATTCTATTTCTATATCTGTGTATTAAGTAAAGGCAACTGACAAAATGTAAGAAATACTTGCAAAGTATGTTACCTGAGAAGAAGTATCTATCTAGAATAAATAGCTTCTCCAACAAAACAATTTTTAAAAAAGAAAAGAAAAGCAGCCCTGTTACATTGTAAATAATTGGGCCACTTAGAGTTTGCTGATTGGCCAAAGGCAGACAGGAAGTATGGGCGGGGCTACCAAACTAAGAAAACTCTGGGAACAGAAACAGAGCAGAAATACCACAGAGACTTCAGAGTTGCCAGGCAAGTCAAAAGATGCAGAGGACAACTATGCTGCTGAGAAAAGGTACCGAGCCACATGGCTGAACAGGATAAGAATCATGGGTTAGTTTAAGAGCAAGAGCTAGCAAGTTATATGCCAGAGCCTCAGGTCAATCAGTGTACAATTAATACAAGAATTTGTATGTTTGAAAAGTCTGGGCCACGAGACTAGACCGGAAAATCCAGGCCAGAAACTTCTTACTGCACAGCCCAATTTCAGACTAGTCAGGGAACTGGCTACAGTGACAGGCATATGCCTATAATCCCAGAGCTTGGTGATGAAGCCCAAAAAAACATCAAGAGTTGAAGACCACCTGGCAAAATGGCTCAGTAAATTAAGGTGCTTGTCACCAAGCCTGACACCCAAATTCAATCCCTAAATTCCACATAATGGAAGGAGAAAAAACCTCCCACAAGTTATTCTGTGACCTCCACATTCATGTTGGAGTACAGACAGATACATAGATATAGATACACACACACACACACACACACACACACACACACACACACACACAGATGTAAGAATAAATAAATTTTTTAAAAGATTTAAAAGCCAGTCTTGGCTGCATAGTAAATTCAAGGCCAGCTTAAACTACATGACACCCTGTTTTAAAATTTAAGATTAAAAATAGAAATAAAATTGACAGATATGGGGTCTTCTCAAGAACATACATACAAACATACAAAAGGATACTCAGCATCACTAAGGATCAGGGAAATGACAATCAAAACCACAGTAAGACAGTGTTCAAGGTGTCTCCTAAGCGATTAGCTATGTCAAGATGAAGCTGAATATCTCCTTCCTAGCCACCCAATGTCAGAAACTCATTAAAGTTTCCTACTTTATGAGAAGCACAGGACCACAGAAGTACCTGCTAATGTGGTCCACATCAGGTGGTGGTAATGACAAACAAGGTTTTCCTATGAAGAGAGTCTCTTGACACACAGCACAGTATACCTGCTGTTGAGTAAGGGGCATTCCTGTTAAAGACCAAGACTACAGGGAGAAAGCACAAGACTGTTCACAGATACATTGTGGGTGGCAATGAGTAATCTCAATGTGGTTACAAGAGACAGGCAGGCAGGCAGGCAGGCAGGCAGGCAGGCAGGCAGGCAGGCAGGCAGTGAGTTTCTTGAACTCACAGTTACTACTATTTGGTAGGTGGAGCTCAAAAGAGCTAGCAGAACTAAAAATCTTCAATCTCTCTAAAGACCTCATCCACCAGTATGTTGTCAGGAAGCACACAAACAAAGTAAAAAGAAAAAGCACAAATCAAAGCACCCACCCAAAATTACTCCACATGTTCTGCGACACAAATGATGGCATGTTGGTCTGAAGAAACGATGAACTAATAAAAGAAAGAGGCTGAAGAATATGCTAACTTTTGACTAAGAGATGAAATGAAGGAAATCAAAGAAAAACACCAGGAACAGATGATTGTCAAGAGACAGGCTATCCTCACTGCTACCTTCTGATCAGACCCTGATTCTCAAACAAAGCAATAAGATGTCATGCCACATCCTATGCACAGGATGGCTGAAACCAAGCATCAAGAAGTACTGGTGAGCATGTAGAGAAAGCAGGATCAGACACTGTTGCTAAGATTGTAAAGTTAGTTCCTTCTGGAAGATTATGGCAGCAGTTCCTTCAACGGTTAAACAGTTATCACTATTCCCCAGCAATTCCACTTCTAGGCCTCTACTTTAAAAAGCATATTTTGGAACATATACAAAATGTTCACAGCAGCCTTCCCAATAGCCAAAATAAACTGTTAAAGTAGCCAAATGACCATCAACAAGTGAATGAACAAATAAAATGTATTAAAGATACACCATATTTCTTAAACCACAAAGCAGTATAAAGGTACTGATGCACATTGCAACACAAATGGCCCTTAAACACATCACACACAGTATGTTTTCCATCACTGTAACAAACTACTTCAACAACTAAACATAGTCCTTCCTCGGGTGTCTCGGACCTGTGGGAAGGTAGAAACCATCACGGTGGAAAAGCACAGAGAAAAAAGGGCCAGGAACTAAAACCCCAATAGCTTTAATCAGGCTCCTACTTTCTCCCCTTCTCCAAAATGTCCTCCGTCCAATTATGAATGCATCACTGGGTTAGTTAATCCATCAAAGTCAATCAACTCTCAATGACTAGATCTGGCAATAAGGATCACGCCTTCAACACTTGAGTTTTATTGAAGGGTACTCACATCCAAACCATAACAGAGTGAATAAAGTAAACACACACACAGACACACACACACACATACACATACATGATTCCACACATATAAAAAGGCAAAAGAGGCAAACCTATTAGGACAGAAAGTAATTTGGAAGCTGCAACACTGGGAGGAGCAGGATAGTGCTAATGTATTCGGAATTAATTCCTAACAAGCTTAAAATGCTTTAAAGTAACTGTAGCAATGACTGTATGTACATGCTGTGAAACCTTCTTGAAAAACGCACTCTGACACCAGTGAAAATTAAACAGATGTCACTGATAGACCAGAGTCAGGAAAGCTTGTGGAAGGCCCCAGTCTCAAGCTCAGTTTACAATTATATTTTATGCTCTTAAACCACAAGGTGAGGTGAGCAAGAAGGTGAAATTTTACAGAAGCTTATGTGGCCATGAACAAGTTGTTAAGAGCAATGACCCATTGTTATGAGTAGCAGTACTCTAAGTAAAACAAAAAATAAATCAATAAATCAGCAGTATCCGATAAACCTTTTTTTTAACCCGTATTCTACTTTACACACCTCTAAATACACTAAACTCCAGTAATAGACTTGTACTCACTAAATAGACTTAAATAGTACATTTCACTAGAGCTGTTTTTCTGTTTTGTTTTTAAGGTAGAAAAATGATTCCCTAAAACTAAACCCATCCTTATGATCTATCTGGTCAAGGGACAAAGAAGAATGGTGTTTTTAGTAACTGCTGCATCCTACATGGCTTGGTCCTGGAAACTGATTAGGAGCAGTGAGATGAAGAAAAGACAGACACACATACAAAAAGTGGGGAATGAGAGGCTCTGTACATGCTAATGGAACGGTACCAACTACATATAACTGCAAACCTCAGCATATTTCTTATTTATTTATATTACTAGCACAGAGAGAAGAGTTACAAATTCTCAGGAGGAAGTCTGTGGAGATCAGAAGTCTCAGGTATAAACACTTGGAGGAAGAAAGTAAGCTGCTAGTTTTGTACAAACTGCCAACATTCGTACACCCACGCCAAGGCATGCTTTGTCACGTCTGAGGTCTGAAAGGTGGTTATTAGCTTCCCCTGGGTCTGACAGGCCATGAGCCTATCAATAATACACGTTCATACAGGACTGTACCTCTCTTTGCACGTTCTTTACCTGCTCACTCGGGGCTTTCGGGGCTTCTCCCACAGGTAATTTGAAAACCCCTTAAGATATCAGGGTCCCAGAGCTATTGCTCAATCTTCCTAGTTTTCCTTAATAAATATATGGTGGTAGTTTGACATTTATGGTGGTTTAAAAGACAATGATCCCTTACGTGCATATGCTTGACTATCTGGTACCCAGCTGGTGGAACTAGTTAGAAAAAAATTAGGAGGTGTGGCTTTGATGAAGGAGGTCTGTCATTGAGGGCCAGCTTCAAAACACTTCAGATACTATCAGTATGCCATCTCTCTGCTTCCAACTTGCAGACTATGATGCAAGCTCTCTGTTGCTACAGCTGGCAAGCCTCCATTCCATCATCACGTACTAACCCTCTGAAACTAAGTCCCAAATTAAACATTTGGTGTGCTCCCTTTCCTCCCCTTTGGGATGATAAATTCGGTGTCATTGTATATGGGAAGTATAGAATTTGCTTTTTGATTTTTATATGGGGGCTACAATTTAATGACTAGAGTGTAAGAAGAGACTTTGGACTTTTAAATTATGCTGAACTATAAAAGACTATGAAAACTTTTGAAAAGGAAATTAAATGCATTTTGCATTATAAGGGGGCCACAAGCCCACAGGTGAAATATAGCAGTTTAAATGAGAATGTCCTCAAGGGCACATATGAATACATGATTCAGTTGGTGGAACTGTTTGGAATTAGGATGATCTTGTTGGAGGAGATATATCACTGGGAAAGTGCTTTAAGGTTTCAAAAGATTCACACTATACCTACACTGTGCTTGCTCTGCCTTATGGTTGTGTCTCAAGATACAAGCTCTCAGCTACTGCTCTAGCACTATACCTGTTTGGTGCCATGATGGTCTTAAGACTCTAACCCCCTAAAACCATAAGCTCCAAATAAACTCTCCTATAAGTTCCCTTTGTCATGGTAGCAAAAAAAGACAGTAGCTAAGTCTTGTCTAAAGGTCTATTTTGGGTGAGATATTTCTAAAAGATTGAGTTCTTAGGGAGTGGAGGGGCATGTTATTTGGCTCAGCAGAGCCTAGCACTCACAAGTACTTGGGCTCAATCCCAAACAGCACACCCACACACACCAAAAAGGGCCACTTTAGGAATAATAGATAAGATTCAAGAAAGGCTTAAGACTTAACAAGTAAGATTGGTAGGACCCACTATAAAGATGGCTTTGTATTAACCATTCACAACATTACAAATAACCTTCTTTTCCTCAAAATAACTTCAAAAAGAAAATAATGTATCGCCATTCTTAAGGGAACAATTACATTTGTATTTTGCTGAAATGCCATACTTACACTTAGAAAAAAAATCTGTTAATGTGAAACAATATTTAGATACTACGAAGTTTTCCTTTTTTCTTTTTTTAATTAGGTTTAATAAGCTTTTTGCTTAAACGTATTTGCATGTCCCACAGGTATGCCTAGTAACTGTGGAAGTCAAGATATGAGATGACCTATAATAGAGTTACTGATGACTATAAGCTACTGCATGGGCGCTGGAACCAAACCTCAGTCCTCTAAGAACAGCAAGTGTCTTTAACCACTAAGCCATCTAATCTGCCCATTTTTAAAAAGTTTAAAGACATCATTTCACTCCATGTAAGATGAAGCTTTAATGACCTATCATGTCTTTAATCTCTATCATGATAAAGATCTTTATCTTCGTGAAATAACATAACTAGCTTTCCATTTTCCCCCTGCTTACATGTTTTTAAGAGTAACATTCTGTTGCCTAGTCTGACCGGAAACTCACATTCGGCTCATATCACTGGAAATGCACAAAATAAACCAAAGCACACATAAAGCATAGTATGATGCCAAAATAGATTAAAGAATCTGCTCAAGACACTAGCCCTGAACTATTTACAAAATGATGTCAATGAAAGAGCTAGCAACAAAGTTTATATAATATTCATCCCATGATCAACTATTCAAGTTTGGCCTTATGGTTGGGTTATTCATCTAAATAATCTCTACAAAGTCATTTTATACCTAGAGTTCTACTGCTAACCAACAAAATAAACTTGGCTTAGAAGATAGCACAGCTATAATATACTGTCTATTACAACTTTATTCAACCTATGTAAGGACCTTAAGCTATAGGTAACAAAAAAAATTTGTCTTCTGCAATCTTTGATAGGTTCCAACTTAAACTAAAATAACATTTATTCTCACACAAATGAACTAAAACTCTGTAAACAATACACCACTCCCACACCTGGTCTGACAGCCTAACTTCAAATAGTTCAGGCTCATTTTACATTAGTTCTCAAGCAACGAATCTTATTATTCTAGTCTTATTATTCTAGTCGACAAGTTTTCTATCTACTTTAAAGTTTTATGTTAAAGAGTTCCCAAATAGCTACTAAGTGAATGTTTCCATAGTTAGGTAACCTTGGTATGAATGGTTTCCATCTGCATAAGTGTAAATAACACACAGTATAAACATCAACCCCAAGTACTCCAAACTTCCTCTACTACACTATGCTATCATTACATAAGGTACATGTGTGTATATATGGAGGCCAGAGATGAACATCAAATGTCTTTCTCAACAGCTTCTTCAATTTTTGAGACAGTGTTTCCTATGAAACTTGTAGCTTCCTGATTGGTATGGGTAGCAAGGTGGTCAATAAACTCTAGAAATCTACCTGTCTTGCTCACACCATGCCACACTACCTGCACCCTCCAGCTTTCTGTGCATTCTGGAGATCTTAACTCAGGTCCCCATGCTTCTTGGCAGACAGACACTTTACTGAGCATCTGAACATCTTCCTAGCCCTTTACTTTGGTTTGTAAGACAGGGTCTCTCATGAATCCCACAATGCACTCATGCAAGCGTCACACATCCACACTAAACAAAAACAAAAAACAACCCACTATGTAGTTAAGGATGACCTTAAGCTCCTGATTCTCCTATCTCCACCTTCATCCACATCCACACAAATGGAAAAATTGGTTATAAGAATGACTTCAGATAGGTCTAGTGCTACAGGCCTGTAACCTCTGCTATTCAGAATTAGACAGGAGAATCACAAGTTCAAGGCCTGTTTAGGCAGCCCAGCTATACCCTGTATCTAATGAAAAAGTTGAATGAAGGCTGGAAATACAACACTATGGTAGTGCTGCTATGTTTCGTGAGAAATTCCACATGAGAAGGAACTAAGTGTATAAAAGAAGTCAACTTGGAAGGAATATATGAAAGTCACTACTAGACACACAAGAAGCCCTAGCCCTAGATCCAATCCCAATACAAAGAAAAGATGATAAGTAGTACTGAAAACTTCCACACAGGATCTGAGATAGCTTATAACACCGAAGGGGCAAAGGGTAGGAAGATAATCCAACTTATTCACCAAAACTTAGAAAGAAAGCTTGTTCTACATTCTAACGTAACTAGAAGAAAAGAAAAAGTGGTATTCAAACTACATTTGGCATGTACTTCATCAAATGGAACTATCATGTCTTTAACAGGTCTAGGTGACACTATTAACTTTACTACTCTCCTCACATTTGTACTCAACCAGAGTTTTTAATGTCTTGACATTTTCAGAGATCTCAGAGTAACTTTTTCACTTAACTAATTGCTTTGAACAAGTTTCATTGCCATTTTACTCCCCAAATCAGAAGGGACTGTCTCTATGATGAGGCTGTATTATTTGAGCACAGTATCAAGGGTTTATCAAGAATGACAAGAACAATCTACTAGGCCAGTAGTGAAAGTTTCAGGAGGGAAATATATTGAGTTCACCTCTTCCATCATTTAGTTCTAAGACTCAAGTTATTCTCTTCCAGTACTTGTGAGCACTGGCATATAAACATTAGGAAAACAAGAATTAGTGATTAGGTGGCAGAACTACAGAGCATAGTAGTCTACATCTGCAGGGAAATCAGAAAATTGCCACATTAGTCTTTTTGGTATACACAACTCTGACCACTTCTAAAAAAGATAATTTTTCTTTGGTTGTTTCCTGTCCTTACACAAACCTACACAAAGGTAAAATTTCCCCCTAAGTCTCCCATGCATCTTCATTCAAAGAAACTACAATCTCATCACAACACTAACACAATCCAAGGGATTTTTTTTTTTTTGGTATTTGTTACAATGTAATGTGGTATCTAAATTGGGTACCTGATACCCAAGGGGGACCTTAAGTAATAACTGGAAATATGAATATGGCATGGTAAGGTAAACACGTTGATAGATTAGGTCATTAATTTTGACAAATGTATTACACTAAGCTAAGGAAGGGAGAAACCTCAATGAGATATGCACATCTCAACATCACATTTTTTTCTGTAAATTAAAAACTATTACAGAAGGGCATTTGGTTTTTGTTTCCTTAAGAGACAGACTTTACAATCTAGCTCAGGCTAACCTTGAATTTACTATGCAGGCCAGGCCCATCAGGGACTCACAACCCTATCTCAGTGCTAGGATTGTAGGTATACACTACCACAGAGCACACAGAAATTTTTAACACAGTAAATTCCAGTAATTGAATTAAATGAAATTTCCCTTGCTAAGTTCTATGAAATCCTCTTGACTCACAAGGAAAGGAAGGAGGAAACTGCAGAGCCACTTCCACATGAGAAGGAACTAAGTGTATAAAAAAGAAGTCATCTAGGAAGGGAATACAAAAGTCACTATCTAGACTTATCTAGACTGTAACAGAATAAAGGCCATCCTTTGAGGAATGTTCCAAATTCAGCTACTCATTATAGAGAGCACTAGATTATACTCTACTTCTATTTCTGACCAGTTATGTATAAGCTTTTACTTCTTTGGTTTCTCAATTTTCTCAACAGAAATTCTCAAGTCTAAACTGAATCACTTTCCTCCAATATTTTTTTCAGTTAGAGTTCAAAGCCAGCCTGGCTACATGAGACCCGAACTTTCTAAAATAATTGTACCAAAGGTTTCTCATTGCATTGGTCTAAAACCAGTGGAAATAACAAATAGGATATAGGTATCAAAGCCTATTTATAGCATATGTCCCACTCTTATTATCTAATTGCTGGTCTCTTTAAAACAATGAACATTCTTTCATTAAGAGTAGTGTTAAATATCATTTCAATAAAGAAATGCAATCACAAATACATTTTTCATATTACAATGTATCACTTTATTATATTTTAAAGTATGGAGCACAATTCTTAAAAACCATGATCTCATTCATAAAAACATAGATTTCAAGTAAAGAAATCAGAGTTGTTATAACATTAAAATATCACTTTAAAAATAACGCTTGGTCAGTTCCGACCAGAAGAACAGTGATGTACTTCCCCGAGGTAAAACTGCTAAAGACTTTACTGTCTATGGCACTTATACACAATAAAGGTAAGACCTAACGAATATGAAAAAATGAAAGTATTACCTTGAAATGCAACAATCACAACATCCACTCAACCTCTTCCACTTCTACAACCCAGATTCAATAAAAACTAGAAAAAATAAATCCTACGAACCATCATTTTTAAATGCTAGACCTCCACACTTTCAACCTGTTTTAACTTCATTGTTTAAGCCATCAAATTTCAAACCCATCAACACTTAAATTCCAAGTCTCTGCTAATTGGGAAACAAACACTGTAAACAGGAATCGAAGCCTAATCTAAGCGCTAATTGTTCAATTAGCTTTCGTCTAGCGCAGTACACTGTGGTTTTTCACTCAAGTGAAAAATTAAGCACGCATTCTGCCCGCTACGTGAAGTCACTGCTCCCTTATTCCAAACAGGGGTCGTGCTCCCTATCAGTGCTGTCCTCCCGCACATGTCGGGTGGGATCCCAGCCGAGACCCCCCAAGGCCATCCAAGATGTCTCTCCGCCCGGGCCGAGCGGACACGCACCCGCCAGGCCGGGCCACCCCGAGCGCGGCTGCGGCACCGGCTGCGGCGGCCTGCGGTGCCGATGCTCCCGCAGGGCCCCGCGGGCACCGGGCACGCGGGCTTGCCGTCGCCGAGGACTCGGATCGCGCGGCCCAACCTCCCCGCGGCCCGCCCTCCGCGCTGCGCACCCGCAGCCCCGCGCGGCCGCTCAGCAGCGAGAGCACGGAGAAGCGGGTTAGGAACCGACCTGTGGAGACCGCCATCTTCTCCTGCTACCAGGCGCCGCTGCCGCACGCAGGACGTCACGCGTCACTTCCGTCAGCGCTCCGCTCTGCGTCACAGAGGATCCTTGCGCCCCTGCTGGGTTCCTGCCTAGAAGGCGAAGAATGTGCCTTGCATTTCACCAGTTGATTCTACAGTAGGACGTCAAAGAAAAACCTTGCGAGGGGTTAGGATCTGAAGAAAGCCCTTAGCAAGAGCTTGAAAGGCTTTTAAAAATATGTGATTTACAGTGCTGTCTCTTCGTGTGTTCAAGAAGAAATCCCCAGTGAATCTTTGTATTAAGTATTGAAATGCTGTCTAGACAAATGGTAGCAATTACATTACACCAGACGTTTTCTTAAGAACAACATAAAACATTATTATTGACAACTGTTGAAAAATATATATATATATATGTTTCAAAGAGGTGGACATGCTAGTGCAGGCCTGCACTTAGGCTGTTGTGTTGCTCTGATAACATAATAACCAAAAGCAACTTAGGAAGCAACTTTCGAATTGTTTATAACGTTATAGTCCATCAATGAGGGAAGCCAGGACAGAAACTCAAGGCAAGAGCTTGAAGCAGAAACAGATTGAGAACATCGCTTACGGGGTCGTTTCCAAGCTTATGTTCACCCACCTTATGATAAGGCCTACTTACCTAAATATGGTACTAACTATACTGAGCTGGGTCCTCCTACATCAAACAGCACTTAAGAAAGTGCCCACATGCCAATCTGACTTAGGCAATTCTTAAATTGAGATTGCTTCTTCCCATTCGTGTCAATTAGCCAGCACAAGACCACTCTTTGACAAATTGACAAACATCCTTGTTAAACTGCAATTTGTTGCAAGAATAAAGGAAACTCAGAGCCAGATCTCAGGGAAAGGCTGAGATATCAAAGGGAGGAAACACCACAGTCAAATCTCACCCAGCTGTCTTCCAGCTTCCTCAGCCTCCCTCCTCCTGGCTTCTTCTGCCTGCTCTTTCTATATCTGCCTTAAATACCCTCTTCACCCAGTTGTTTCACATTCAGGTTAAGATTAAAGGTGTGGAACCACCACTGTCTGCCTGAGAGCCTGAAACTCCCTCTGTAAACTAAGCTGGCTTCAAACTCAGATTTGCTGGGATTAAGGGCATAGGTCACCACTCACAGATATTCCCTTTGCTGAAATTAAAGGTGTAAATCACCACTCTCTGAACCTCCTGGATTGATTGTGGGTATATCTCTCTGATATTTTAGACTGTTTTTTTTTTTATTAAACATGAAGCATATCCCCACACAAGAGTACTTTCTTGCCCAGTGATAAACGTTCATTACAAAGAAGGTCAACTGTGTATGGTTTCTCTGATGTCCATAATCTTCTCTGAAGTAGATTGGTGCTGCCAGGAGCCGTTGCCCCATTGTTATGAAAATAATAAGAACCTATGTTATTAAAATGTCTTAAGTACCATATTCTATGGATCTCTGAAGTGTTTGAAGAAGACCTGTTCATCTAAAATATCTGTTTCATCTTGAAAACATATCTAATATGACTACATTTGAATGTAATGTCTAACTACTAACTTGAATTTCTTTATGTCCTAATTAGTTGGTAATAAAAACTTTCATGGACTAGCAATTTGTATTGCATTGTTAGATGAACTGAATAAGTATAATACCTTGAACAAGCATAGAGATATGCCAAGATGTGCAGCACACCACTTACATAGACTTTCTTTTAAAAAAAAAAAAAAAAAAAAAAACAAAAAAAGAACAAAAAAAAAAAAAAAAAACTCCTCACTTCCACTGTGTCAGAACAAAGAGTATCAACTTGGGTTCATTTGGAACCTGTTTACAACAATAAAAACTCTCATGAGTTTGCATGGAGTCCAGCTCCTTGGTGGTCTAAGGGGGTTCCTCAACATGAGTACAACAGTATTCTCTTTCTCTTTTCTTGGGAGATCTTTCTCTGTTGGTAGTCCTTTATCTATGGTGATTTGAATAGAAATGGCCCACATGGGCTCATTCACTTCAATGCTTAATCATCAGGGAATATTACTATTTGAGAAATATTTTAAAAATTAGGAAATGTGGTTGGAGTAAGTATAGACTTATTGAAAGAAATGTATCATTGTTGAGGTTTCCAAAACACATACCAGATCAAGGGTCATTTCTCTCCTCAGTCTGTCTCTCTATCTCTATCTCTGTATCTCTGCCCATGGATAAGGACATAGACTTCAGCATGTGTTTCAATGCTGTTATGACCCCTACCAAGGTGATAAAGGACTAAACCTCTGAAACTGTAACCAAGACCCCAATTAAATGTTTTGCCTTACAGGAGTGAACATAATCATGGTGTCTCTTCACAGCAATAAGATAGTGATTAAGACAGAAGTTCAAGGCAAGATTTTAAAATCCCCTATCAATGCAATAAGCCGATCAAGCCAAATTAATAAATTTAGGCTTTATGAATAGAGCAAAGCAATTCTGGGTTGTAAGAATTCCTGGCATGTAGCAGCTACGTGGTAAACTTGTTCTAGTCCAATAACCTAACATACAGAGGGAATGCCCCTAAGCATGGCTATGCAAATTTGTGTTCACCCATTCTCTTATAAGAAGATGCCACAAGGAGGGTCATTTTTTTTCCCTCTGGCTTCTCTTCCCTTGCACACTCTTGGCAACTTACCCAAATAAACTCTAGTATGGCAGCTGGTAGTATGTCTGTTCTCACGTGCGAAACCAACATGAGTGACCCTTGGAAAGGCAGGGGAAAAGTCACATGGCAAATATGGCTACCGGGCCTTAAGTAACCTGTAGGTGTGGTCTTGAGCAATCCCAGGGAGGGGCTGACATTTTTAGGGCTTCCTGGAGAGGGCAGAGGTTTAAGCAGCTCTAGGAAAGGGGCTGAAGTTTGGCAGGCTTTGAGGGGGCAGGACCTGAGAAGAGAGAGAGCTTGGGCTTCCACTCAATTATTCTAGACTCTTTGGGTATATGATATGAATAGCAGAGGCTGAGGTAGAGCTTCCACCAGCACACTTGGTACCATGAAAGATATGTTCATGCTACTTCTCAGGAGAATATGAAGTCATTGAACATTGGACTGAAAAGGCAATCCTAATAGGAGAACTGAAGACAGTGCTGAGGGTAATTTGAAATATGAGGACTCAACTTAAGAGGATTCAGAGGGAAAGCATATTAGTAAGTAGCCTACAGACCATTTTTGTGATTTGGGAAAAAAACATGGCTGCTTTTGCCCTGTCTTAAGAGCCTGCCTGAGGCTAAATTAAAGAGTTTTGTATTCATTGCATTGGCAAGGATTTCAAAACATGTTGGTACTAACACTGCCATGCAGTAAACAGTAATCATTCTCATGCAGATCTAAAAAAGAAATAAGCTGGATAAAGAGAAATAAAAAATGTACAATTTCAGGAGGAAAAGATAGATCCCTGTACAATTTCTAGAGGAAAAGATAGATCCCCAGGAAATGTTTTATTGAAGCCAAGGTTTGTGCTCAAGGAAAGTAAAAACAAAACAAAACAAAATTTAAAGAAAAGCCAGGTGGCTGGGTAGTGATGACAAATGCCTTTAAAGTCAGCACTTGAAAGGAAGAGGCAGGCAGATGTTTCTGAGTTCCAGGATTATCTGGGTTGTTTCACATAGAAACCTTGTCTTGGAAAAAAAGAGAGAGAGAGAGAGAAAAGTGATGTAGGAATGTCTTTCTGTATGTTGTGAATATCAATCTTTAAATAAAGAAGCTATTTTGGCCCATGACAGGCACCATAGAAAAAGTAGGTGGGGAATCAGAATAGGTAGGAAAGGAAGGGCAGAGTCAGAGACAGACTGAGCCGGCCACCCAAGAAGAAGCATGTAAGGAACACAGGTGAGAAACTCAGGTGAGCCCAGGCCACGTGGCAGACAAATTAATGGGAATGGGTTGAGTTAAGATGTAAGAGCTATAGCAATGTGCCTATGGCATAGGCCAAACAGCACAATGCTAATATAAGTTAGTCAGTTCTGGGGGCCTGATCAGCTGTGGGTGGCTATGGGGTCTGGGACTGCCAGTCTGTGGATCCAGACCTCTGGCCGCCCATGACCAAGAAAGCATACTGTAACAGATGGCATGCCAACATGGACTGAACACCCACATACAGCCAGAGAAAGATTAAAAAGGGTTCTAGATTACAGAAACTGAGCCAAAGCAGCTTCCAAATTGTGTATCTGAAGTGGGTCATTTTATAGAGAAAGCTCAGCATCTAGGTCACAAAATGGTGCTGGTGGACTGGTGGCAGGCGGTGTAAGTTGCAACCAGGCCAGTTCCTGAAGTCTCACAGTAGACTCGGTAGCATGTGATTGATTTAAGGTTTTTGTTTACTTTGAGTAAAAAGGAAACAGTCAAACAATTTCTTAGTAGCAGCATTTTTTGGGTCTGCTCTGTTTTCTGGTGGCAAACAGAAACACGGCCCCTTTAAGAGAACTTATTGATTCAGCTTTATCTGCAATAACTGTGTGGCTCTCTAAGAGAGTATGAGAATTTTAAAAGCTCTTCTAGTTAGAAAATGATTAAGGACTTACAATAAAACAAATTCAGATTTAACAAAAAAAAACCTGTAAATGGGTTCCAATGTGTGTAAAAGGTATATAGGCTTCAGAGAGAAAAGAAAGAAGGTAGAGAAAGCCCGAGGTCCAGACCTACAGTTCTGCATCTGCTTAGCCTCAAATAATGACTTGAATATTTATATTAATTAAAAACTGTTAGGCCTGTAGGTCAGGCTAATTTCTAGCTAGCTCTTACAGCTTAACTCAACCCATTTCTACTAATCTATGTTTTGCCATATGGCTTGTGGTTTAGCTGTACTTTCACATCTTGTTTCCTAGAAGGCAGCTCACAGCAGTATTTTCCTGTGACTCTGCCCTCCTTCCCCTTTATCTATGTTTGGATTTTCTAACTGCCTATAAGCTCCTTTGCTTTATTATCCAATGGTAATTTACAGCATACAGAAACCATCCCACATCATGGTATATATGTGATCATGCTTGAGAATGTCCTAAAAACACAAATAAGTTATTTGAAGAAGTGTCTCAAAAGACTGTTATCCCAACTCCTGCTACAATGCCTTCTAACCCCAAGCATAGACCTACGGTGTCAAGGTACATGCTCTATAACTGAGTGACTTAGAAAGTGTTCTGACTGTAAGGGTTGAGCAATCCACCGCAAAAAGGACTCCAAGAGACACTCTCTCATGCAATACGCAAGGGGTTTAATTTTCCAAGTATACCTGGGGCTCAGTTCACTGGACACACAGGAACAGAGAGAGAACCCTGAGCTGAAATTGAACAAAGCTTTTATAGGTCATGGGGGTGCTATGTGCAGGAATGTGGCTAGAATGCAGTGGGCAGATAATGTATATCCTGTGGACTAATGTTTCTGGGAACTAGATCATGGGGGCAGCTATGTGCAGGAATGCAGGTAGCAGATAACCTATACCTCTAAAGTCCCTACTTGGTGATTCATCAGTTATACTGAGTTTAACAAGATTTTCTCTAACACTGACAGGGATATCCTTTAGGGAGTCTCCTGGCGTTACCATGCCCTGAGATTAAAGTCAAGAGGAAACTAAAACAACCTGATCCAGGCAAGATGATAAATGGTTCAGATCCTGCAATAATGAAGATATGTGTCACTTTTACTGATAAAGAGCCAAAACTTGTTGAAGTGAAAATAATATAAAATTGGTAATAAAGGAAGGTAATTATTATTATCAGCTATAAATAGCTGACAAGTGAGTGTTTCTAGTATACTTTGTTAGGAATATGTTTGCTCAGCTGGGAGTGATGAAAGACCCTTTTGTTCCCAGCACTCAGGAGGCAGAGGCAGGTGAATGTTTGAGTTTGCAGCTAGCCTGGTCTACAAAATGAGTTCCAGGATGGTCTGAGCTACACAGAGAAATCCTGTTTTAAAAAACCAAAAAGAAAAAAGAATATGTTTGCTTACATAAAAATCATTTAAGCAAATATGTAGAGGTCAGCCTGCAGCTCTCAGGGCTTAGCACTGTTTAGTGGCCTGCAGTGTTTACAGGAACCAATTGACCCATTTCCATTATCAGGAACTTCTCCCAAGCAGGTGCTGCAATTTAGGAATGAAGTTAGCAGAGGACAAAGAAGCTGGCTAAGGTCAGGTGTTGCTTGTGAGCTGCAGGGGTTACTCTAGGTCAAAAGGCACCCCCCCACACACTATATAAGGCTTTCTCTGAGCTTCAATAAAGGGCATTCCTGGTTCAAGAGGGACCTGCCAGTGTCTATGTTTCAATCTGTAGGTCTTTGCTCAGCGAAGCCCATTCTGTGACACTGGCATTTACAGATGGAGCCTCCAGTGAGATTCAGATGTTATGCAAATATATATATTTCCCCCTTCTATTACTTTAGCATGTAATACAACATTAATTGAGATAGTTTCTGCACTTATATGCTGTTAAACTTATGTATCATATTTAAATTATGGTATATTAAAATAATAAAAAGATTCATCAAGGAATTTTGTCATTTATTCTGGGAGAATTAATGTACTTACAGTTGAAACTGGGTGGTTCTATGGTGTTAGGCAAAGTGATAATCTTGTGACTGTCCTTATTTGGAGATTAAGTCTGATACAAGTAGATATGATTTGTTGTCAGTTAGACAAGAAGTAAATTTATTTAAGCTATTTTCATTCTAAACTTGAAAAGATTTGAAATTAACTAAAGACAAGCCTCTGGGGACTTCAAGGGAATTTATTTAAAAAGCTTAACTGGAGGATGGCCTTCTCTGTGTGGCCATTACCTTCCAATAGGCACCCTAGATTAAAGAAATCTGGAGAAAAAAAAAAAAAACAAAAACAAAAAAAACAGTATTCCATGTCTGCCTCTTATTGCTTTCTTACTGGTCAGAATGTCTAGCCTTTATCAAACATCAGATTCTAGTTCTGACACCTTCCAACATGCACTGAACATCAGCAACTTTCTAGAAATTTTCCAGACCTTTAGCACCAAATCATGCATATTGAAGTATCTAGCTTTGTGAACTGAGCAGATAGCAGGTTCTCAATGATTTTAGTATGCAGATGGCCACTGCTACACTTCCCATTGCCTGTCATATAAGTAACTCTTAAGTATACACTGCTGATTCTGTTCTAAAAAAATTACCATAGTCTTCCTGTAATATTTAGTTCAATTTCCAAGTATTTTGTGAAGAAATTTTACATCTGTATTCTTGTGTCCCTAGGGTAAAATTATCTTTGCAATGTCATACTATTTTGTCATTGTTCTCAGGTCACAAAGAAATTTGGGACGTCTCATTCTGTATCTTCAGCTCCTCCAGGCACTTCTTATCTAAGGTATTTTGAATGTAATTGGCCACCATAATCCCACAGAAAGTGGCAGTATTGAGATGTGTAACTTTGTTGGATGAGTATGACCTTGTTAGAGGACCTGTGTCACTGTAGGGGAAAGTTTTGAGGTTTCATATACTCAGGATATTGCCAAAAGCGTCAGTCAAACTTTTGTTGCTTCTGAGTCAAAATATAGGATTCTGCTCCAACACCATATCTGCCTACATGCTGCCATGCAGCTGCCATGATAGTCTGAATCTCTGCAGTATAAATGAGCCACTGCCATTAAATGCTTGCTTTATAAAAGTTGCCATGGTCATGACATCTCTTCATAACCTAAGACATCACCCTACCCACTACCCTAAACTTTTCCAGCCCACAGGCTGAGAATCCCTTGCCCCCTCTCTTGGTTCTGCTCTTGGCTTTACTCTTGGCTTTTTGGGTCTCTTGGCTCCCATACCCTCTTTGCTTCCTCTCTCTTCCTCTCCTGCTCTCCCTCTTCTCATGGCCTGGTTCATTTTGGACCCTAGATGTCTGTAACTAATTTTCCCCTAATATCCACAATAAGACCTTCTCCTAATACCCAACAGCTTTCACGTCCTCATTTCCATTCATTTGTGAGCTTGAATTCAATTTCCAAGTATTTTGTGAAGGAAAATTTACATCGATATTCTTTTATCTGGCTAAGAATCAGGGTTATACTGGCTTTGTAGAAATAACTTCCTTTCCTTTGTTCTGGCAGCACAGAAGATTAAAGCTTTGCCATTGACATGCAGCCCTTGTGGGACGACTTCTATAGTAATTCTTCACTTTTTATTTTCAAGGTACTCTGGAGCAGGGGAAGGAACTGCTTGTCTGGTCCCTGGCCCTGTAGTTATTAGATCTGAGAATGATTTAAAAAAAGAATAAAAAGACAGAAATGGTGCTCCCAGGTATGGTGGAGGAGAAGGTTTACTGCAGAAAAAAGGAAGTGTATATCTAGAGATGTCTAGAATTTCTCAGAGTCAATATGGCCCTAAACAGGACCACATGAGAAGAGGCAAGAGAGGAGAGCAAGAAGACCAAGGGACCAAAAATCAAAAAGGGAAAAAGGTTTGGCATAGCCAAAATGTCTGGATTATATAGGGAAGAGTAGCTGGGGGGGATGATAACCTAGTTCATAGGCTACAAAAATGTAAGCTATGGGGTGGGCTAGCCAACCAGGAGGATCCTGGAACAAGTAGAGACTGAGGGATGCTAGGAGAACCTGGCAGCCAATGTCCACTTTGATGTTTGTTAATAAACACCTCAGATTTGATACCTAGGCTTTTTGTTGATAATAACTGACAAGAAGTGACACTTTTTTTTTTTATGACTACTTACTGTTGACATTGGGGTATCACTGTTGGGGACATAAAAGGCTGGAATATTGGTCAAAGCCAGGAAGAGAGAAAGGATTGTGCTTGTAGAGGTCAGCCTGCAGCCAGCCCCCAGGGCTTAACACTATTTAGTGGCCAGCATGGTGGGAACTATGCCCAAGCAGGTGCTGTCATTTTGGAATGAGGAAGTTAGGAGAGGACAAAGGAGCTGGCTAAGGTCAGGTGTTGCTTGTGAGCTGTGGAGGTTAATCAAAGTAAACAAGGCAACACCCAGTAGATAAGCCTTCACTTGAGCTCTAATAAACAACTTTCTTCTTTCAAGAGTGACCAGCTGTGTCTATTTTTTAAGCTGTACACCATTGTTCAGTGAAGGTTGCTGAGGTGGCTCAGGTGATACAGGCGAAGTGCTGACTGCTTTACTCACTATCCAGGCCTGTGGGATCATCTAGGGCTAGCTAGGAAAGTGGGAATCTGAACTGGAGCAGTCTGTGAGGCTGGACCATCTGGGACTAGCTACCTCAGATAGAAGATAAAGATTTCAAAGAAATACCTGGAGCTGGTGATCTGTAAGCCATTTATAGTCTTCAGTCTATTGAAAATCTGCTGGGACAGATATAGACTAGGGACAAAAGGTAAAGTTAAAGTGTTAAGGGGAAATGTTATCTTGGGTGTACACTTAAAAGTTTTAGGCCTATGGTCCTAGTATTTGAAGGAGGAGAGAAGCCCAAGATGAAAGGAGGGAGAAGGAATTCCCACACTCAGGATAGGCTGATGATCGAACTTAGACTGTTGTTGATTGACAGGAATATTTATCTGGAGTGCATTTGACCTGTGAGAGGTGGATCCAAGTTGACTCCATAAAGCTTACAAGATTTTTTAAGTTACAAAAAAAGAAGTTTTAGATATGTTAGCATCCCACTGGTTGTAACAACGATTAAAGTCCACACTGTAGAAAAGACAGAAGAAGAGTCACACCTTTGAGTCATAGTAAAAGCTTGAGGACCAAGTAACTTGGGGTTAAAAGCATCTGTGAGTTTGTCCCTTTTGGAGTCTGGCAGCAGGTCAACTATTTGTTTTTCTGAGCAGAGATTTCATGACTTTAGGAAAGTGAGGCCTGAGGCCTGATTTTTACATAGGAAGAGAAGCAGCTATAGCCTTGGGGAGCTGTTAATAATACAGTCAGTCAATATCACCAGGAATCTGAGAAGGATAAATTATAGCAAATAGTATAATCCAAATGTCCTATGTATAAATTTAAATGACATATACATACCCACTACCTAGATTAGAGAAATCCATGGTCTAGATGGCTTAATTGGGGGCAGTGGCCAGTCTTCAGCTGTCATACAGAACAGCATGTAATCATCAGCTGACACACAGAGCAGTATTGGCCTTTGGCTGCCAGACCCTGGTCTGAGATTTCCTTGTGGAGAAACCTGGAGAACTGATCCTGCTTTGATGAAACAGAGAGACGGAGTAGAGCAGTCAACCCAATAGTGTCCACAGTTTGTACACAACTCCAGAAGCAAGCAAGACATGGGAAAATTTTGCCCAGTAGTTAGTGTTACCAGAACTCAGGGGAATTTGCCATGCTCCATTTATCTTCTTTGGAGACTTTATTGTTCCCATTAGGAGCTGGCATTTCTCTCTGTCATTAGAAGCTTTCATTTTTTTAAATGCCATATTCAGCAGATCCCTGAAGAGTTGGAGAACCATTATCTAATAAATATGCCTGGGTTAAACAAACTTTACTTTTTGTAGTTACTTGAAAACATATATAATATAGGAGCTTTACAACGCTTGCAATTATATGAATTATGTAACAGTTTATAATAAAAATAGCTTTTAAAGATTAGAATTTTATAGTTTTATCTCTGTTAAGTTTGAGCCTCAAAAATTAGAGTTGAAGATTTAATTAAAGATCCTTTAGCATCAAAATAAAATTTTAAAGCATTCAAATAGCTAAATTTGACCAAGGTTAATGAAGATGGAGGTTAGAAAAATATTCTCAAGTCAGTTACTATTGACTTTTAAACTTATAAATATTATTTACCAAATATACCTTTTAACTCATATATATATACTTGATTATATGTATTTATTAAATATATATTGGGTTTTTATTTAAAATTTTCTAGAAGCCAGGTATTGAGCAATTAGCAAAGATGTACATGGTTAGACATGCATCTAAGTTAGATTCTGCTAACTTGAACATAGTTTTTTAGTCTTAGGAATTTATTTATTATCATATAAAAGTTCATCCTAATCTAAGATATTTTAGAGACCTATTACTATCTCCCCAGTCTAAAATATATATACAGTGATAAAACAAAGGCTCAGTAGGACTAAGAAGTTTTGAGTTGCCTTAGTTAATTTATGCCAATGTGGTCTTCTTAAGATGGTGCTAAAGTCATGTTTTACCTTAGTAAAGATGACTGTCAACCATGTATTTGTTAAAATCTTCTTTTTTATATACATCTATTTTTAAACAAGAGTTGGATCTAACTTACATAGACAGCATATTTTTATAAGAATTTAGTCTCATAAATAGTATGTTATAGCAAATGAATAGTACTTTTATACTATATAAATATAGATTTTTAAAATTATAAGCCTTTTGTTATATTTTAGGTCATTTTTGTTAATAATTTTACATATTTTTAAACCATACCCAATGAACTTAAAAATCCTGAGACAGAGTTTATAGCCTAGTCTTAACAGGTTTTTTTTTTGTTGTTGTTGTTTTTGTTTTTGAAAGCAGAACACAAAAAACTCATAGCAATAAGAAAATTTTAAGACTTGGAAGTAGAGAACCCTTAAAGAAAAGAGACTTTGGGAGAGTAGAGCTAAGAAGTTTAGAGATAAGAGATTTGGAGATTGTACAGTATCAGAATTGTTACGATTTACAATAATTTGGAAATCAAACATACCAGTCTTTGGTCTTCAATTTGTATTGAGGCCGATCTCTTCACAATCTGAGGAGAATAGAGAGCTACAAATTAAGATTGCACTGAGGGAAATGTCTACAAGCTCCGAGAGGGATCCGACAGAGAGCGTAGGTGGTCCAGATGAAGTTTGGAGAAGCTGAGGAATGGCAGGCAAGGAGCTGAGAGGAGGGTCAAGGACCAGAGAGAGCAGGCAGTGCTAAAGGAAGGGAAGGAAGCTCTAGGAGAGGTCTGAGAGTAGAATCCATGGACTATGAGCAGGAACTGGGAGATAGCTGAGTGACCAAGATGGGCCTAAAGGAGTTTTAAGACATCTCCTAAGGGGAGAAGAGGAAGCTTACAACATAGACAGGTAAGTAGCTTGGGAGGAAACTTATTTATACTACTCCCAAAGTTTTGGCACCAGATGGATTAAAAAAAAAAAAAAAGAATAGAAAGGAAGATACAATGCTCCTAGATATGATGTAGGTTTATTGTAGGTTGAGGAACTAAAAGTTCCTCCATCTTAGAGTCAGCAGCCATGTTAGCAAACAGGTCAAGAAAAGCTCAGGCTAAATCCCCCTTCAGTTCCAAGAAACTTGCAAAAGATATTATCCAAAAGGACATCTGGGCCAGGCTCTAGCCTAACTGCAGAATGTTCCCACCCTGCCCTGGGGCCAGTCAATAGAAACCTAATCCTGACCCACCCTGATGATAAGCCAAGTCAGCTATGTTTTCTCATTTTTACCCCAGTTCACAGTTTTTGCCAATAAAAGATACATGTATTGTCAACTCGGGAACTCCTCCTGGCCTCTCTATGCCAAGTACATGGACCAGTTCCCTGCTTGGCTTGCACTGTGTACTCAATAAGCTTTGGGTTTGCGTTTCAGATGATCTCTCTGGAAGTCACTTATCCCTAGGCAGAACATAGATAAAAGGAAGAGCATAGCCAGAGTTATCTGAAAAGATTTAAAGTTAACATGGCCCTGAGCCAGCTCACATGAGTTGCTGCTTCATGAAATGTCCAAGAATACAAGGCCTAAAGGTAAGCAAGAGTAACAAGATAATTAATGGGCCTATAATTCCAAACGTCAGGAGGGTGAACCAGAGGAATCTCGAATACCATGACTCAAACCAGCTCTGGTTGGCTTCTAGCTCTTGCCTCCTCTTTAATAGCCCTTCCTGAACTCTGGCCATGGTCTGTTTGACTACTCCTGAATGATCTACATAGAAGCAACATTCTTCTCCCAGGGCAGCGCATGGGCCTTTTTTCTGGAGAAAAAGGAGATCTAAGCCTCTCTTGTTTTGCATAACTACTTCTGCCAGAGAGCTGAGGGACTCTTGTAAGTGGGAGATGGAATTTTCTAAATTTTCTATATCTTCATCTATAGACAATTTTAGGGAAGCATAATGCTGCTGTTGACTAATGAGGGAAGGTGCCCTTGTCCCCAGTCCTGCCAGGCTGGCACCCACGAGGATGCTTAAAGTTAAGGCCGAGATTGGTTTTTGTTTTACTCAGCTGTAACTAAAAGATGTAAGTCATAGCTCTTCCTCAGGATAACATAGGAGTCTGGGGACCAGCCAGACCAGAATGCAGACGCCTTGTGTCTTATTGAGCACCTGCATTGAAATAAAAGGGGCCAGACCACTGGAACAGATCCACTAGTTGTCATTATGGGGAATCAAGTATCCTGTCTCTGAGCGACTGATGTCATAAGTCTGATTGCAAAAGAGTTGATATCTGGGGAGAACTGTTCCTATGCAAATTCCCCGTCCTTCTATTTGTTGCAGAGTTAATGCAGCTTTTGATTGCTATCTACATGCGTGGAGTTCAGTAGACAAGGAATAGGTTCATAAGACAGCAATCCCCTCATAGAAGGGAGGTTGGATGTCATAACACAACCAGAAAGATTTGTTAAGTTCAGGTCGAGAGGCATTTAGATGCAGGAATGATTTCTGGACCAAAGAGTAAAAGAGAGCCTCTTGGTGTTCTGTTGGGGCCCACATGGGGGAGATTGTGAAACTTGGTCCAACTGTTGCTTTTTTAGAAGTAAGGGTGGTATGAAGGGGGAGGGTTAAGGATGTTATTGTGTCCCACAGAGGTAGTTCTAAGAGGAGCGGCTACTGTCCTTAAGGAAAACATTATTCCTAGATCCTCACCTGCTGGGACGCAGAGTCTCATCCCCCAGGATTTTCCCATCATCCAAGAAGAGCTTTTTCCTTCATTAGTAAAAGGAATGGTAATATTTGATTCACCTGGTGCCGTCCATCTGAGCCGGATCAGGTCAGAGCAGGTCATAGACCATCGGGAAGCACTAGACTCACATCCCCATGCAACACAATAGAAATGGTCCGGGCCTCCACACTTGGAGGTTCTCCTCCCCCCAGGACATGTATACCAGTTTCTATAGCAGCAGGTTGGGTAGGAATCACCTTGAGTCCTTTCTGCGTCTTTGGTGTCCCAAGAATCTTTAGCAAGGTAAGAAAGGGCAAAGGTTATGTCTGGAAACCAGGTATCCAAGGGACACACACTGAAGGAAAGGTTAAAAAGGGTACCAGGTTACTTATGTTCCAAGTTAGCCTCCGTGGTTGATGTGGATTGCTTTCAATGAGAGTGGAGGTCATCTGTAGTATCAGCATCCATGGCGAATGGGATGAGCAGGGGAAGCCCATTTTTCCGGTGGACAGTCAGCCTGAGGGGGTTTTCTGGGTCTGTTCTGGCCTCCTACCCTTCAGGTAGGTTGAATAGGGTAGTGCCTCAGATGTGGGATTTAGAAATGATGTACCCAGAGAACAATCCTGTCCACAGTTGGAGTGGTGAGGATCTCTTGGAAGGGTCCTTTCCACCTAGGTTCCAGGTTCCAGCGCTGGTGTCTACAGACTAATTCCCAGTCCCCAGGGCAGAACTTGTGAGGTGACGGGGAGGGGGAAGCAGAAGTGTAAATAGCCTGTAGCTGAGGCCAGAGCTGTTCATGAGCCTTCACCAAGCCTTGTAGGGCCTGTAAGAGGTCCTGGTCATCAAGGTGAGCCACTAACTCCATATGCAGGCTAGGGAGGAGAGAAGGAGGGTGTCCATCTCAAAGGGGGTCAATCCCAACTGGTAGGGTGAGTTCTGGACTCAGACAAGGCAAAGGGGAAAAAAGTCACCCAGTCCCTGCCAGTCTCAAAGGCTAATTTGGTGAGGGTCTGTTTTAGGGTCTGATACATCCTTTCTACCTGTCCTGAACTCTAGAGGTGGTATGCACAATGTCATTTCCATTTGGCCCCCAGTGCAGTGGCTATTATTCTCTGGTTTACCTTAGAGATGAAAGTTGGCCCATTGTCAGACCTAATCATAACTGGAAATCCAATCCTAGGTTCCAATTCCTCTAGAATCTTCTTGGCCACAACATGAACTGTCTCGTGCTTTGTCAAGTAAGCTTCAGTCCATCCAGAAAAAGTATCTATAAACACTAACAAGTACTTCTATCCAAATTTCCCTGGCTTAATATCAGTGAAATCAACCTCCTGGTACGTACCAGGTCAGGTTCCTAGAAGATGGTTTACTTTTTCATGGGTCAAGCAACTAGCATTAGTGACCCTGCAAGCTTTACAGCTCTTGGTCACCTACTGGATGAGCCTGCTGGCTTGTCTAAGTCTTAAGGGGGAGCTCTAGAGCAGTTCCCACATCCTTCAGGTTCCCATGTGGGATGCTTGATGTAAGCCTTTGAGCAGTCTTTTACTAAAGAGTTGTGGCAGGAAGATCTTTTCATTGGGCAGGTGCCACCATCCCTCCAGTTTGTAAGCTCCCACCTGTTGGGTTGCCCATGTTTCTTCTTTTGTTATAATCAGGTCAAGGGGGCAATTTCCTCAGACCAGAGTCAACTAGGCCTGGCAACACTGGTGTTATTATGGCAGTCTCTTTTGCAGCCTTGTCTGCCAGATTATTTCCCTGGGAGATGAAGTCTTTCTGTCTTTGGTGTCTAGGGAAGTGCATGATGGCCAACTTCTTGGGAAGCCAGATGGCTTCCAGTAAGTCCAATATTTCTGACCTATTTTTTATGGTCTTTTCTTCTGCTGTTACCAGCCCCCTTTCCCTGTGAATGTGCAAGGTGGCAAAAGCATACCTGCTGTCAGTGTAGATGTCAGTCTTCTTTTCATTACTCATTTCCAGGGCCTTGGTTAGACCAGTCAGTTCTGCTTTTTGTGCCGAGGTGCCAGAGGGTAAGGCTGTGGCCCAGGCAATGGCACCAGCAGTAGTCACCACAGCCCCTGCATACCTGTGTCTGTCTCTGAAGAAGCTGCTCCTATCTGTGAGCCAGGTGACCTCAGCATCTGACAGTGGAACATCTTGAAAGTTTGGCCTTATGCAGTGGACCTAGGCCAGTATCTCAGAGCAGTCATGCAGGGGGGCTTCCAGATCTGGATCTGGCAGCAGGTGGCTGGATTGAGGGTTGCAGGTGCCTGAAAAGTTATCCTAGTAGGGTTGAGATAGTGGTGCTTGATAGTGGGTCACCCATGCAGTGCTCAACCATCCATCAGGGGGCTACTTGAGCACTGATTCTAATGTGTGGAGGGCAGTAATTGTTAAGACTCTGTCCCAAAGTCAGTTTATCTGCGTCTTTAACCAGCCGTGCCACTGCTGCAATAATACACAGGCAGGGTGGTCATCTGGCTACCACTGGATCTTTGATAAGTAGGCCACAGGTCTTTTCCAGGGCCCAGTGGTTTAGGTTAGAACCCCTTTTGCTAGCCCCTGGTGTTCATTGACATACAGATAGAATGTTTGTGGGTGTCTGGCAATTCTAAGGTGGGGGCCTCTAATAATTTCCACTTGAGGGTATCGAATGCAGCCTGCCTTTCTTTGTCCCGGGTCATGTGGGGGCCTTCTTTTATGGCCTCATATAGAGGCTTCGCCAGTTCAGTAAACACTGCTATCCACAGTCTACACCACACTGCTGTCCCCAGGAATTCTCAAACTTGTTTCACTGTCCTAGGGGTCAGTATTTTGAACATAGTCTCTTTGCAAGCTTCTGAGAGCCACCTCTGCCCCACTTCTAGGATGTACCCTAGATACGTGACCCGGGACTTGCACAATTGAGCCTTCTTCACAAATGCTCGGTACCCCAAGTCCTCCAGTACCTTCAAGAGATCCTCCGTTCCCAGGAGACAATCTTCATAGGTCTCAGCTGCCACCAATAGGTCATCCACGTACTGCAAGAGGGTGATCTGGGGGTGCTTTGTACGATACTCACCTAGGTCCTCTCAAGAGGGTGATCTGGGGGTGCTTTGTACGATACTCACCCAGGTCCTCATGCAATGCCTCATCAAAGATGGTGGGGGAGTTCTTGAATCCTTGCTGCACTCGGGTCCAGGTGAGCTGTCCACCAATTCCAACTTCAGGATCATGCCACTCCTAGGCAAAGTATGTTTGGCTGCTTGGGGCCCAAGGGAGGCTAAAGAAGGCATCTTTCAGATCTAAGACGGTATACCATTTCTTTCTAGGGGCAGTGCACTGAGCAAGGTGTAGGGGCTCGGCACAGTGGGGTGAATGTCAATCATTCGTTTGTTCACTTCTCTTAAGTCCTGGACTGACCGATAATCATTAGAGTGGTGTTACTTTATGGGGCATAAGGGGGTGTTCCAGGCTGATTGTATGGAAAGCAGAACCACTTGTTCCAGTAGCTGCTGGATGTGAGGCATGATTCCTTGTCTGGCCTCCAATGTTATGGGGTACTGGCAGACTTTAACCAGGTCAGCGTTTGTTTTTAATTTTACAAATATGGGAGGGTGGTGACTTGCCAGTCCACCCCCCTCCCCCTTAGCCCAGGCAAGGGGAAACTTTTGGAGCCAGGCCTGGATCTGGAGTTCGGGTTCTGGCCCACTCTGGTGGAGTCTATGTTCCTCATCCAGGGGGATGGTTGGCATGACATGAACCAGCTCTCCCATTGGTTGGGTCTCTTGGACTCCTTCAGCTGAGAAACAAATTTGAGCCTTCATTTTTGCAAGTAGGTCCTGCCCTAATAGCAGGTATGGGCACTCAGGAATGACTAGAAACAAGTGGGTTGCCCGCCCCATGCCTATGTCAACTGTCCTTCAGGGCTTGGTGCCTGTAGCCTCTTGTACCCAGGTCTGTCTTTCTACAAGTGGACCATTCAGGACAAGAAGCACAGAACTCTCTGCTCCAGTGTCTACCATGAACTGGACCAGCTTTCCCCCCACCTTAAGGGTTACCCTGCCCTTGGGGAGGAGGACAGAGTCCCATCCCCCCTAGTCACTACCATCGTCTTTTAAGGCCACCAGGATGGTGGATGGGTGTCCATTTGGCTCCTTTGGTTTGCCTTGGTTTTTATTCTTGGGGCACTCCCTGGCCCAGCGTCCTTCATCCATACAATAGGCACATTGGTTCTTACCCAGTCTTGGCCTGGGGCATCTGTTGCGATCTTGGTCTCCAACCTCCGCTGGCAA
Organism: Phyllotis vaccarum; assembly: GCA_033318265.1. NCBI lineage: Eukaryota > Metazoa > Chordata > Mammalia > Rodentia > Cricetidae > Phyllotis > Phyllotis vaccarum. The sequence continues at coordinate 181,553,875 of JARWLC010000002.1, forward strand.
CAGTACTCTTTCCAGCTGGACTTGTCACTCCAGTATCTTGAGAAGGTACCTTTCTTGTCTCTTATCTTTTTTATCCTCTCTGTCCTGTCTCTCTCTACTTTCTGTTCCTCTGTCTTTCTTTTATTGCATACCTTTTCTGCCACTACCACTAATTCCTGGGGGTTCTTCTCTCCTAGTCCTTATAGAGATTGCAGTTTCTTATGAATGTCTGGGTTGGCTTGGTTAATGTAGGCTAAAATAACTGCCTGTTTTGCTTCCTCTGAATCTGGGTCATAGGGAGAGTATTCCTTAAAAGTTGCCATTAGTCTTTCTAAGTAGGCAGCAGAGCTTTCATCTGTACCCTAACATCAAAAATTTTGGCCATATTGGTCGGCTTGAGTACCACTGCTTTTAGACCTGCCAAAGGAGCCTGGTGGTAGAACCTGTAGATGCTTCCTACCTTCTGCCATATTGTAGTCCCAGATAGGGTTAGTGGAGGGAAAGGTTGTCATGATCAGGACTGGGTCTGTCAGTGGGGTGCCCATGGGACCTCGCACCAATCTTTGGGCATTCTCCAAGAGCTGGCTCCATTCCTCCACAATGAACAGGACCCCTATCAATTGTTGGCAGTCATCCCAGGTGGGTTGGTGGGTAAAAGGGAAAGTCTCTAACAAGTTAATCAAATCCTGGGGGTCCTTAGAAAAGGGGGCATTTGGGGCCTTCCAATTATATAAAGTGGCAAAAGGCCAATAATGAAAGGGATGATTTTCGTTGTCATCAGGGGACCTGCTGGTCGGAGGGGTGGCGCCATCATGGTATCAGGCTGTGCTGACCCACCCTCCACTCTGATTCCCTGTGGGAGGTGTACTGGCACAGGAGCAGGTTCCAGCTGTGGAGCGGTGGGCGGCTGTTTGGGGATGTAGGGAGGAAGAAAGATTTTAGTCTTTGGTGTCTCTCCTTGAAAGACAATTCCTGTTTTGGCTCACCCATGTCCTTGGGCCTGGTCCTGGATTTGGCAACCAAAACTGCAGGTATCTGGGGAGGCAAAAAAGGTTTAATGCACAGGAAAGGACCCTCTAGTCTATCTATTAGCCCCTTCAAGTAACTATGTAGAGAACCTGGTCTGGGTGGCCAGACCAGACCAGGCCAGAAGACAATCTCTTCAACTCGATGTATTGTTTCAGAATCAAACGTGCCCCTAGCTGGCCAGCCGACATTGAAGGTCAGCCATTCTGCAGAGCAAAAGGTGATCCACTTTTGTTTCTTGACAATCACACCATTGTTACTTGCAGTCTCCTGGACATCCTGCCAATGAGCAAGAGTTAAGAGTAGGGGTGCAGACAGGGTATTATGCATAGTGAGAGATGAAGAGAGACCCAAATGAAAATGGATGCCAAGAAGTTGTAACAGCAAACTGGTTAGAACACAAACAAAATATACAAAGACAAAAATACACTCTCAGTTTTTCCCAGGACAAAGCACAAATTACTCTTTCATTCCTCATGGGGTGGCCAAATTTTACAAATACAAATGCCTCCTTTTGGGGCAAATCAAACGGTCACCTCAGGGGTGGCCTCAAATGGCTCAGGGTCCATCGGCCCCTTGCCTAAAGTAGGGCTCAAGACATCTCTCTCTCCCTCCAGGATCATGTACAGGTGCGTCTGCCACAGTGAGAGCCTGCAAAATACAAATGCAGTTGACTGATACAAACTACACAAACTGAAAGTAATGATGAAAGAATGAATGAGCAAGCAGAGACAAAGACTGAGCACTTTTACTGGTTAAGATGGCCAATGGACCTTCAAACCCCTGGTGTCCCGGACAAGCCCCCAAATGTTCTGCCCAGAGAATGACCTCCAGAGAGATCATCAGAGTCCAAGGAATCCGAAGTGTAAACGCAAGGTTTATTGAGTGCATAATATAAGCAGGCAGGGAACTTGTCCATGCACCCAGTAAAACGAGGCTAGGAGGAGTTCCCAGGTTGAGAATATATGTATCTTTCATAGGCAAAAACCAAACTGGAGTAAAAATGAGGAAACGAGAGTTAACGAGGTAACTTGGCCTCTTGTCAGGGTGGGTCAGGATTGGGTTTCTATTGAGTGGCCCTAGCGCAGGATTGGAACATTCTGCAGTTAGGCTAGAGCTGTGGCCCAGATGTCCTTTTGGGTAACATCTTTTGCAAGTTTCTCGGAACTGAAGGGGGATTTTAGCCTGAGCTTTTCTTGACTTGTTTGCTAACATGGCTGCTGACTCTAAGATGGAGGAACTTTTGGTTCCTCAGTGAGGAGAATGGTGAGGGGAGAGGGAATAGCTGTCAGACCAAGAGGCCAAAAGGGCAAAGAGGCCGTTGTAGACAAAATGACTGGACTATGTAGGAAAGAACAGCTAGGGGAAGGGAAACCCAGCCCCTGGGCTGGGCAAGTTTAGAGTAGGGTGAGTGTATGCCAGTCATACCTCATAACAGGCAGGAACTTAGGGATGCTGGTAGAAGCTGGCAGACAGAATGAGCTGTGATATAAGGACCTCCGTTAGTTTGTTCCAGGTTTGAGATCTAAAAGGGAAAAATGGTCAAACATGTTAGTAAAGAAAGCTTGATAAAGTTTTATGGTGGGGCTCACACTCTGGCTTAGTTTTGTGTTGTATTTCCTCCAGCAAGGCTGAACCTCCTGAACGTTTAGTAACCTCCAAAAATAGCACTGCCAACTGTGGACCAAGAGATCAAATAAACAGTCTGTGAGACATTCTCATTCAAACCACCACGTTCCATTCCTCAGCCCCGGGAGGATCTTCACTATGAGCATTCCAACTTCCAAAAAGTCCCCATAGTCTTTCACTCTCCATATTCCAAAAGAAAAACTCTCTTTTGGGACTCTACAATCTATTAACTGTGACTCCCTGTAAAAAATTTTTGAAAGTTATGTAAGTTATACTTTCAATGCACAGTGGCACCAAGTTTGTACATTTCCATTCCAAAAAAGGAAGAGGGCATAATGAGGTAAAATTGGGCTGAAACAAGATCTAAATCCATAAAAAAAAACCCACCAAATCTTGTAGCTCCATATCCAAAGGGTTTAGATGTTGATGCTCCTTCTGCTTTGCTGTGTGAAACCACACACTCCCTCCTAGACCTGTTCCATCCTGCCTTCAGCTTTCCTTGACAGATACCTCCATGACTCTGACACCTCCAACATCTTGGCATCTCCAATAAAGCCTTCATACAAGGTCTTCTTTAGGAATCCCTCTCTCACACATTGTCTGGCCTCAGTATTACTCTGAAACCATGAAGGGAAAATCCAAAAATCCCTCACTCATTCATATTTCATGGCTCCAATGCTAGTACCGCATAGACAGCACTGCTACCTTGAAATGGACCCTTGTCCCCTTCAACCACATTAGTAGCAGCTTTTGTATGCTCTGGGATCAGAACAACCTTTAGTTCCTCTTCTGTAATTGGAAGCTTAGCTTGGTGTAGTCTTGCCCTGAAAGAATGTGCCAGGAGGAGGAGGCCTCTCCTGAATGATTCTAATCTCTTTAACATGCTTTAACTTCTTTTCTAGCTCATGCCTTGAGGGCAACATAAAGCTTTTTGGTGTTCCTCTTCTCCCCAGGCTATGCTTCTTATATTTTTTTCTGTCACATTGTTCATTTTGACTAAAGCCTGTATAAGAATAAGTGAAAACTATTCCACAGACTCAATGCTACGCTGTCTTGAAATTTCCTCCACCAAAGAAATTAGTTCATTCCTTTTAAAAGTAGACTCAATCTATTTTATAAGAAGTGAGCAGAAAGTAGCTAGATTTATTGCCCAAATATTACACCAATAACCTCTAGCCAAGATACCAATAAAATTTTTACTTCCTTCTGAAATGTAAATTGGGCCTCTATTGTCTACATTACTCTTAATACTACTCTCTTTAGAAAGTCTATTAGAATGTCCTGTTAAGCTCTGCTTACAATATTCAACCATTTTTCTAGTCAAAATTACCAAGGTCTTCCACAGTCTTCAAAGTTCTTCACAGGAACCACCCACCTCTGGAGTACCGACCACTGTCTGATTAGCTATTTTCTTGTTTTCATAATAAAATCTTGTTGAGTTCACGGGGAATGTGCAAAATAATGGGGTTCAAACTGTGAAGACATAGATTTACCTTTACAAAACTTTGTCTCAGGGAAAGACTAATTTTTAGAACATTTAGTGTCTGAAGTCAGGGCCCAGGTCTAAGAAGAATCTGGGGAAAATCTCAGAAATGCCCCTGACAGCCTGTAGATGCGAAACTTAGTTTGTGCTGTAAGTTTAATCAACAGTTTCCAATAATTAGTCTACCTCATACCCCTTTACCCAATCCTGAAATACCAAGAATTGTAACACTTCACTTACATATTTTTTTTCTTTAAAAACCCTCTTACCCCTGTGCTTAGGGCGACTTCCCTCTGCTGCATTGAAACATAGGGTTTCAGCCTGGGTTCAAACCTGTCCAGAACAATAAACTGACCCTCATGTGTTTGCATCAGAATATAACTCTCTGGTGGTCCTTGGTGGGGTCCCTTCACAGTCTAAAACCAGCAGCAAAATTTTATTCCAAAAAAAAAAAAATCACTGCAGAACACAAAAAGCTGTAAGCTAGCTAAAACCACAGCCAGAGTTCAGGATACTGAAGCTGTAGCAATTAATTAAAAGAGGATTATGACCCCCCCCTTTTTAAGAATAAGGAGTAACATGAGGCACATCAAAAAATAATTTTTACAATCTTGAGGTTAAACTTTTAGAGATAAATTGCATTTTAGGATTTACAATTTTCCATTACCAAGATTTCAGAGGGTCCCAGCTAATTGATATTTGTATATCCCTGCAGTCTTTCCTGACACAGCTAATTGATATTTGCCCCAAACCTGCAGCTCTTCCCAACACAGTTGGACTCCATAGCAAGGAGGGTATAAAACAATACAAGGCAGTTCGTCATGTGGAACCCACTAGAAGTTAACTTTGGTTTACAGCAATTGCAATTTTTGTGGTAGAGGGCTACTGAGAATCACTAATCCCAGAGCTGCCGAGGGCAAAACTGACCTTTTGGGCTGCTGACAGGGCTGCTCATCATTAAACAAAGGGATCAGTAAAGGTTAAACGTATTTGCTAGCCTAGCTGATGGCTGGCTGTCAGTTCCCATCTTTTAAGCTTACAAATTTTTTATTTCTATATTCCTATCTTATTGCTGTATTCCTGGACCTTTCACTATCACAAAAAACAACTTACAGAAGGCAGAGTATATTTTGACTTACAATTTCAGAGGGAGTTCATAATGGCAGGTGTTTGGAGAAGGGATGGCAGCAAGTTGTGTGGAGATATATATTTAATAAATGTATTTAATACTTAATAAAAATAGTCTGGAATACTAGAGGACAGGGCCATCTCTCCAGAATTTTTTTGGTTTTGTTTTCTGTTCCGTTTTTTCAAGACAGGGTTTTCTATGTAACAGTCCTGGATGTCCTGGAACTTGCTTTGTAGACCAACCTGGCCTTGAACTCACAGATTTGATCTCCTCCTGCCTCTGCCTCTCAAGTGTTGGAACTATTAGTGTGCACCACCACTGCCTGGCTGTTTGAAAGATTTAGGTTGTTTCTCTGTAACCTTATAGGTCAATGTTGAGAATGGCTCTCCTTTAAATTCCTCTGTTTGGGTCTGAATATCTCTATGATCCGTTTTAACAAGTTTTTCTAATATTTGTATCTTTGCACTCATTTCAACCAACTTGACACTTCTCATAACAACCAACTTGGCACTCATAGAAACCAGTTTCTTAGGGCTAAAACAGGAATGATCAAAGAAATAAATTTTATAATAGACATTATGATAATCCCACCTACATTTATTGACTCCAAGACAATGGAATACCTTACAAAATGACTCCTCCATTTGTACAGGAGACATTCTCCCTTTTTTTCCTCTCCCATGTTCTTCATATAGTAAAAACTGTTTCTAAAATTCACCCTCTGTAAGCCATGAACTTTATTCTTGAAGTTTGTAAGACAACCATATGAAAGACTCTGCTGGTATGGGAAGGCTTTTGAGACTGTTATGGTTCAAGGACTCTAGCCTTTCAAACTAAGCACAACAGAGCAAGAATGGTTCCATAACTCTCAAAGTAATTTTGATTTTCTCCTACCATTGAGAGTGGAGAAAATAGAGAACATATAATAGAAAAAGGTAGGCTATAAATACACATACAGCCTCATTAACTCCAATAGAAACTAAAATTGTATTGGTCATAATTGTTTCACTATTTTGTTAAGAATATATTTGTACAACTTAAATGCAAATGGATCAAAGACCTTAACATAAAATCAGATAGACCAAAAGAAGAGAAAGTGAGGAATAGCTTGAACTGATAGGAATGGGAAAAGACTTCCTGCACAGAACACCATTAGCACAGGAACTAAGCTCAACAATAAATGGGACCCCATGAAACTAAAGTTTTCATAAGGCAAAGGATGCTATCATTCAAACAAAGCATGGACCTAAAGAATGGGAAGAGATTTTTAATAATTCCACATCCAATAGAAGGCTAATACCCAAAATATATAAATAACTTTAAAAATTAGATAGCAATAAATAAAACAATCCAAATAAAATGAGGGTACAGATCTAAACAGAGAAATCTCAATAGAGGAAACCAAAATTTCCAAAAATCACTTAAATGTTCAATATCCTTAGCCATCCAAGAACTACAAACCAAAACCACTTTGATATTCAATCTTACATCAATAACACAAACAGTAACTCATTCTGGCAAGACTGTGAAATAAGGGAACACTGATTCAATGCTGGTGGAAGTGCAAACTTAGACAATCACAATGAAAATCATTGCACAGTTTCTTAGAAAAAATGGGAATCTGTCTAACTCAAGATCCAGCTATACCATTCTTTGGTATATACCCAAAGGACACGTCATCCTACTGTCAGGAGGACACTTGCTCAATCATGTTCAGTGCTGGCCTATTTATAATATACAGAAATTGAAAAGAACCTAGATGTTCCACAAAAGAATGGATCAAGAAAATGTGGTACATTTATACATTGGAGTATTACTCAATTGGTTAAAAAAAAATAACATCATGGTATTCGTAGGCAAATAGATGAAACTAAAAAAAAGCATCCTAAATAAGGTAACTGAGATCCAGAAAAATAAATGTGTTATGTACTTGGTTATATGTTAATATTAGCTGTAAAGTAAATTATAATCAAACTATAATCCATAGATCCAAAGAGGTTAGGGATAAAGGAAAGGTCTTAGGGAGACACATCAATCTTTTTGGAAAGAGGAAATAGAATAAATTTTATTGTTTCACTGGAGGCTGAGGTCCCAGGGGATCAGGTAGGAAGGTGGAGGGCAGATGGAGTTTAGGAATCTAATGTGGGAAGAGAATTGAGCTAGAATTGAGGAGCATTGAGGGGTGATTTGAAAACTTAGTGTAGTGGAAACTCTCTAAACTATATGAAGGTGATCCAAGTGAACTCTCCAAATAATGAGGAAAACAAAATCCCAACTGGCACCTCTTCTAACCAAAAGAAGCTTCTGGTGCTATTACTGGGTTACATCCAGTTGGGTTGTTGGCCAAAGGAATACCATGGAAATCCCAAACAATGCAGGTTGTTGCCAAGACAAACTGACAGTGGGGCCCTGTTGCTGAAGAAAACACCCACACAAATCATTTAACACAAAAGGTCAAGCTGGTGTCTACAAAGAACCTTCACCCCCGTATTCTAGTGACATTGGGGTGGGAAGGGATATTGCTGGCTACCAAAAAACAAACATAAACATCAACCCAGTCACAAAACCTTTGACCTTTAATACTGTCCTGCCTGTAAAAAAATGCTAGGGCAATGGTGGCACAAAGGTTGGGGGAGTAACCAAAGCATTTTCTGATTGGACTTAAGGTCTACTCCACAAGCTAAAACCCATACCCATACTAACCCATACTGCTTAGATGATCAAGAATCAGAAGAACCAAGATATCTCAGAGACTCAAGGTAAAATCAAACACTTAAAAAGCAATGGATTCCTAATGATATTCTGCTACACTCACAGATCAATATCTTACTCAAACACCATCAGAAAACCTTCCTGCTTTAGCAAACAGGAACAAGTACACAGATCCACAGCCAGACATTACGTAGATAAAGAAGGGGAAGAGGAAGAGAGAGGTAGGGAGGTGAGGAGGGGAAAAGAGACAGTGAGAGAGAGAAAGAGGCTTTGAGCAAGCAACTCTAAATGGCATGTCTTCAACAAACCTCCCCCTTCAGAGCTCAGAGAAGTCCACAGGAGGCCGAAAAACTGTAAGAGCCAGAGAAATGGAGAACAAGGCCTATGGGTCAATTGAGCAAAGCTCATTTGAGTTCACAGAGAGTGAAGCAGCAAGCACAGGGCCTGAATGAGTCTGCACCTTATTCTCTGCATATATTATAGCTTTCAGGTTAGTGTTCTTATGGGATGCCTGGATGTTTAAGCTAGTAGGTCTCTGATTACTGTGCCTTCTCATGAGCTCTTTTCCTTCTATTTGTTTGCCTTATCCAACTGTGTTGTGATGGTTTCAATATATTTTATTTCTATATTATTTGTTATCTCTTATAAGCCTGTCCCTTTCTCATAGATCCAGATGGAAGGGAGGTAGAGAGGAACTGGGAGGTATAAGAGAAGGAAAACTAGACATAGGATATATTGTATGAGAAAAGAATCTTTTTGGTTTTGTTTTTGAGACAGGATTTTACTGTGTAGCACTGGATATTCTGAAACTAGCTCTGTAGACCAGGATGGCCCCAAACTCACAGAGATCCACTTTTCTCTGCTTCCTTAGTGCTGGGATTAAAGGTGTGTGCCACCACTGCATAGCAAAAGAATCTATTTTAAATAAAAGGGGGAAATATTTGATTTTGAAAGAATGTTTGTGAATGTATGTATTAAGCAGATTGATTTCTTCTAATTTTTTCCATTTTTTTAATTAAAAAGTTTTTTTTTTTCCATATCTACCACTATTCCCCCTTCCTTCCCTCCTCCCAGGCCCTCCCAGTTCTCCCTCAGTCTTCCCTCAACCCATCCATTCCCCAAAGAGGGCAAGGAGTCCCAAGGTGGGTCACTTCACTCTGGCATATCCAGCTGAGGTAGGTCCGAGTCCCTCATCCCAGTATCAAGGCTGGGTTAGGTGTTCCTCTGTGGGGAATGGCTCTGAGATGTCAGTTCATGCACCAGAAATATAGTCTGATACTACTGCGAGAGGCTCCACAAACTGCCCACACCATTTGATGGTCTTCTGCCTTTGGATGGTTTAATTCCTTTCCATGAGGTTCCTCAGTGATTATTTCAGAGTCTGTGAGCTCTCAATAGCTTGGGCCAGCCATCTCTGTGAGTCTCCTCCTCATGATACTAATCCTTTTGCTCATATGCTCTCTCATCTCTCTCTTCAGCTAGACTGAGAGCTTGACCAAGTGCTTAGCTATTAATCTCTGCTTCTGCCTCCATCTGTTGCTGGAAGAAGGTTCTATAATTGCTATTAGGGTGGTCACTCATGTGATTATAAGGAAGTCCTATTTATGCACCCTCTCTACTATTGGTTGGAGTCATATCCAGGAACATCCTGTGGGTTCCTGATGGTTTCCTTAGCACCAGGTTTCTCTCTAACCCCACAGTAACTCCCTCTATCAAGATGTCCATTTCTTTTTTCTCTCTTTCTGTTGTTCCTCTCACTCAACCATCTCCTTTTCTCATGATTTGTTCCCACCTTCCCTTGCTCACTCCCCAATTATGATCTCCATTTCCCCTTCACAGGGGAATCTCTGAATGTGTCTCTTAAGTTTCCCGTTACCTAGTTGTTTAGGGGTTGTGGTTTGCAACCTGGATATTCTTTGCTTTACGCCTAAAATCTACTTAAGAGTGAATATGTACTATGTCTGTGTTTCTGGGCTTGTGTTACCTCACTCAGGATGATACTCTCCAAATCCATCCATTTGCCTGCAAATTTCAGTTTGGGAATATGTTTCAAATATAATAAAAACTAGTCTGAGATATCAGAGGGAACTACCCACAGTCAGTCTAGGAAGATCAGAGAGTGGTAACTCAACACCTTTAATCCCAAGCATAGGGAATATCTGGGACGCCCTTAATCCCAACAAATCTGAGTTTGAGGCCAGTTTAGTTTACAGAGGGAGTTTCAGGCTCCAAGGAAGGCAGCTGTGGCACACTGTTAGTCCCAGCACTTGGGAAGCAGAGGCAAGAGAATCTCTGAGTTCAAAGCCAGCCTGGTCTTTGTTCCAAAATAGCCAGTACTATTACACAGAAAACTCTATCTCAAATAAACCAAAAAAACAAAAAAATAAAAAAACAAAAAAACCCAAAAAACAAAGACTGGAAGAGATGGCTCTGTCTTCTGATATTCCAGACTGGTTTTTATTAAATTTGAAACATATCCCCACATTTCAGGATGTCTTTTTTTTTTCTGCTAAGTAGTACTCTATTGTGTAAATGTACAATTTTTTAATCCATTCTTCAGTTGAGAGGCATCTAGGTTGTTTCCAGGTTCTGGCTGTTAAGAATAATGCTGCTATGAACATAGTTGAGCTAATGCCCTTGGGGTACGAATGTGCATCCTTTGGGTATAGGCCCAATAGTTGAATTGCTGGATCACTGGGGAGATTGATTTCCTGTTTTCTGAGGAATGGCCACACTGATTTCCAAGTTGCAAAGTAGCTGTACAAGTTTACACACTCACAAGCAATGGAGGAGTGTTCCTCTTGCTCCACATCCCCTTCAGCATAGGCTGTCATCTGTGGTCTTGATCTTAGTCATTCCAACGCGTATAAGTTGTTTCGATTTGCATTTCTCTAGTGGCTAAGGATGTTGAACAATTCTTTAAGCGTCTTTCAGCCATTTGTAATTCTTCTGTTGAGAATTCCCTCTTTAGCTCTGAACCCTATTTTTTAAACTGGACTATTTTGGATTTTTGGCCTCTAGTTTCCTAGAGATCAGTCCTCTGTCAGATGCAGGGTTGGTGAAGATCTCTTCTCAATCTGTAGGCTGCCATTTCATCTCATTGACCATGTCCTTTCCTTACAGAAGCTTCTCAGTTTCAGGGGGTCCCCCTCTCCTTTTCTTTCATGTGACATAATAGCAATTGAGTTAATATTACTACCTGTTATTAAATCTATGTGCATATTTAAGTTGTAAGATATCAAGGTCCCTTAAGGGACCTTGCCACCTGCAGGAAGTTTTAATGTGATTTGGATTGTAAACTGGTTAATTATACCACACCGAGAACAATTATGAACTTATTATTTTCTTTATTGGAAATTAAACAGATTATAAAAAGATAGGTTGTTTGCCAAGTTGTCAAGGAATAGAGTGGTGATTTATTGTTTATTTACTAAAGGTAGTCTGAAATATAAGAGGACAAAGCCACCCACAGAGGCAAGCCATGAAAGTCAGGAAGTGGTGACCTTTAATTCTATCACTCAGAAGGCAAAGATCCATATGGATCTTTGTGAGTTCAAAGACTAAGAGAGCCAGGCAGTGGCAGTACATACATTTAATCCTAGCACTAGGAGAGCTGAACCAGGAAATGAGATACATGGGCAGAGAGAAAGGAAGGAATAGTTCAGCTTCACCTGGCACTTCCCTTTTCAGCTGAGGATGGAGAAGCTTGATGTCAGAGGAGACAGGCCTGAGGAGTTGACTGGGTGAGAAGTGGTATGGTTTGTTTCTCTAGCTCTCTGATATTTTAGTTTTTTCCCCCAATATCTGGTTCTGAGTTTTTACTATAACACCAAATAGAATTCGTGCATTCAACTTTGAAGTCACGAATTCACAAAAGCTGCTTGCGTGTGTTTTCGCAGCCACCTGCACAGACTGGAGCTGTACATGGCCAGAGACACTACCCAGACAGCTAGGTTTTCCATTCAGAGTTAGCCTTCAGCCACCTGTGCCTTTTAGGCAGTGCCTGCCACACACATTTTATCTCCACCTGGGTGAGTTTTTCAAACGTCAGCTTCCCTCTCCTAGTAGGTTATAGCTTTCTCTGGACCCCTTCCTCAAGCTGCTACCACACAAGGTAGCTGCCTCAGTTCATTCTCATTTGAACTGTCACTGTCAGCAGATTTGGTGACCAATCAGCAGATTGACTGGTCAAATGGGATTTCTTTAAAAGAGAAATTAGTTTAAGACAGGAAGAGAGTTTGCTTCCCATATTAAAAACCAAAACAATTAAGATGAAAGAATTTTTTCTTTGTTTGATAATACTCTAGAAAGTTGAAAAATGGAGCCATTAAAATAGAGGGGATTCTCATAATTATAAATATTATTTGTTAGATCATCTGTTTTATCCTAAGGCCTGGTCCTAAAAAAAACCCCTCTTTTTGTCTAAACTGATAAATCCAAAGTGGGGGGGACTTGTCATGGTTGTCAACATTGTTGATGCAAAAACCACAGCTTTCATCTTAAAGGAAACAGGACATAGTTTATTCTGTAGCCATTTTGAGTGACCATGGCCCAGGTAACACAGATTTAAGTTTCCTTAAATTCTATATTTCAGTGTGGAAATAGTTTCATAGTTACACAAAATAAATAAAGTCATAAAAGCAAGTTTAAATATATTGATGTATACTGAGAGCTGGCTACAACAAAATAGGGGAAGATTTTCTATGGCCTCAAGATCTTTTTTAAATGACATTTTTAGCTCTTGGGTTGCTGTAAACTAATGATCTGCTAAGTTAATAGATTTCACCAAGTTTTCATCTACTAATCATAGGTTATTAGTTACAACACAGAGGTGGGCAAAGAATGGCTGTTCTAGGGCTAAAGCTATCCCAACATAAGGGAATTAGCCTCTGGGCCTGCAACATTCCAGCCTCTGTGAAGGACTCTAGCATGTAAAGGGCTATGAGCATGGCAAACATGGCACCAGCAGGTTTTGCCCCTTTCCTCTCCCCTGCTAAACAGTTAGATTACATTCCAAAAGCTAGCCACCAAGGTCTATTCCCTTATTTGGCCACTTTGCTATGCTTAACTCATTCCTGAGACTGATCACCAACATACAATTACCAAAATATCAAGGTTCAGCAATCGAAAGTCATTATTTTGACTACCTTAATTAAAATACTCCATCAGAATTTACCAACTTTGGTTCTGTGACTCAGACTGGCCAGTGATGCGTCCCGATCTATTTCTCACACTTTCCAGTCCTCCTGACTCTCAAATCTCTTCATCCACCATCAGCTGACTGGCAAGTCCACCACCCTCACTGTCCTAAACAGTCCCCAGATCATCAAGTGACAACTGCCAGTGTCTGGCATCCCTGCTCTGTCCTGAGGCTGGGTGGCCACATCCCAGCAGAGCCTCCATTGCTTGCAATGGATTCCCTGGGACAGCTGTTAGGCACATGCCACTCAGCTTGGCTTGGTGGGCAGTTTTTCTTTCACTTTTGGTGGCTACTCTGATAAAATCCTGTCTGTCCCTAATAATCTAAAAACCCTGTCAATAGGTTCCAAATTTCTCTTTGGGTCACTGAGTTCTCCTCTTGGTGACAGAGTTTGAGTGGTGACCCCCCCCCTCCCAGAGGCCTCTCTATTATCCACTTAATGCCCAGAGGATGTCCTTGACTCACCAGCCACCATTTGTAATAGGATCTACTCCCTCCATCCCATGTCTTCTTCAAAATCTCAGGTTAAAACTCACTTCAGACCTTAGATCTTCTAAGATCTTCATTTCAGTACTCAAGCTTGGCCTCAATATCTCCTTGACAACCAAGTCAAACTGGCCACCTAATGGCTTCCTTGATCCTCACATGATATGGGATCTTTACAACTTTTGTGTGCACACAGGAAAATGGAAAGCAGCCCCCTTATCTCTCTGCTTCCTCTACACTCTTTACTTCAAACCTATATGTGCCACTTGTTTACCTTCCCACATCCTCCTCACCCTTAAATCTTCACCTCACTTCCCAGTCCTCTTGCTCCTGAAACTAAAAGCCGATCCTTTGGTCCTGCTCATGACCCTCCTTCTTATCTCTTCACTCTCCCACACCCGTCACTCACCACTTCCCTCCATCTGCCTGCACTTCACTTCAACAAGAGAAGTCATCTTCTGCACCCTCAAATCCCGCCTCTGTTTCCTCCTGGGCTTCTCAGTCTGGCTCTTCCTCAGAATCTGATGCCAACCCTCTCATTTCAGTTCTCCCCACACTCACTCCTGTGATAAACTGCCCTCAGCCCCTGCTCCAATCCTACTCTTTAGGGAAGTAGTAGGTATAGATGGCCCTCTTCATGTCCATGCTCCTTTCTCTCTTAGTGAACATGCCCAGGTTGAAAAATGTCTAGGTTCCTTTAACCCAGACCCAACCACCCTCATCAAAAAACTGCAATTCCTAACCGAGGCCTGTGACCTCACCTTCTATGTCCTCTATGGGATACTTTCTAATAAGCCCCTCTGAGAAACACAGACACATCTGAGAGAAAGCACATGAAGATGCAGATCAGAAACACCAAATAGATCAAACCCACCTGGAGTGGAGACACACAACTAAAACTAAAACAGACATCGTTGCTGGGTCAGAGCCTGTGTCATTATTTTTCTCCTCTCTGGACTGAAGGAAGGATCCCTTAAACAAACATCTTTCAAAAAATCATAGAGTAGTTCAGGACAAATATACAAATTTCTTTCAGTCCCTCCAATTCCTTACACAGGCCCCGCTCCAACAACTCTGTGGTAGTTTGAATGTAATTGGTACTATTAGGAGATGTGGCTTTGTTGGAGTGGGTATGGCCATATTGGAAGAAGTGTGCCACTGAAGAATGTGGGCTTTGAGGTTTTCTGGGCTCAGGATACTGCCCAGTATTTCAGTCGACTTTCTGTTGCCTGAAAGATGGAGGACTCTCAACTATTTCTCCAGTACCATGTGTGCCTGCATACAGTCACGCTCCCTGCCATGATGATAATGGACTGAACCTTTGAAACTGTAAGTGAGCCTCTCAAATGTTTTTCTTATATAGTTGCCATAGTCATGGTGTTTCTTTAGAATAATAAAACCCTAAGAAAAACTTCTATGACCTTTTTTTGCCCAGCCTTACTCACACATTGAACCAAACTTAAATGTCTAGATCAAGGTCCACTTACACACCAGGCTAAGGTCCTGGCCCTGGCAATCAAAGTCTTTCATAATCGTGATGAGCAAAACCAAAAATACAGGTAGCATCCTTAGCTAAGGCTTTCTTACAGACTCCTGCTGAGGCACCCCAAGGAAAGGGAATACCAGGTCAGAAAGAGCCACCAGACCCTTGCTTCAAGTTTGGCAAGGAAAGTCATTAAGCCTGTGCTTTCAGACCTACCCAACCATGTCCTAAATGTCACCAGGAGAGCCACTGTATGTCCTACTGCCCACAGGGCAGTTTTCTTGAGGTTATCCAGCATTCTGGCCCCTTCCTTGGACCTACTGGGCCTGGTAGTTAAGGACTGACAGGACCAAGGCTCTGCTATAGACTTGACTAAAGTACTAGTTACTCTCCAGGAGCCTTGGGTCTCACTTCTTGTGTCTGGTTGCCTCATCATGTTCTTCCTAGATACTGGAGTCATGCTCTCAGTCCTGAAAGAATTACGGGGTCCCATTCACCCCTTTCTCTCTCATTTAGAGTTGGAGCACATGGACAATCCTCCAGACCTCTTAACTTCAAATGTCCCTTCAAAGGCTTTTCCCATTCCTTCTCCTCACTCCCTCATCTCCTATGCCCTTACTGGATGTTCCTTCTAGGACTGACATGACTTTGCCTTTTACTCCAGCAACAGCTACCCCTCATTTTTCACTCTGTTGTGTATAGAGAGTTTATAAAGGGCAAAGTTTCCATTTACAAAATCTTGTCTTTCTAAATGTGAAAAAGCTTGTCAGTGTACTACAAAAAAAAAAAAAAAAAAGCAGACTAATACATTTTCTGTATTTTGTGCTAACATAGCTACTTCTAAGCACCATAGTTCTCTGGTTGATAGACAATTCTGCAACAGAATGCTCATAATTTGAAGACATTACTATTGTTATATGTGTGCAACTTATTAAAGCCTGCTGTATTCATAGTGGACATTATCTAGATGTTTTAAAGGGCTCAACACACATTAAATTAAGAAGTAGTAAAATACTTTGCAAATATATTTTTTGCTAAAAATCTATGACATACTGTTAATGGGAGTGGATTGTTAACCATTTGTGTGAGCAGTACAGTCTATACTTGCTGAGTAGTTTGGAGGGGGTACAAATGTCACATACTTATATGGCTACATGGGGCCTTTTTAGATGCCATTTATGTATATTTGTATGGTTACAGGCTGTGAATGGAAAGCCCAAGAGTCCATTAGTCATTCAGTCCACAAAGCTGAATGTCTCAGCTGTTCTTCAGTATATTCTGCAATCCCGAAGAAGTAGGCTCTAATGCCAGTGGAATAATGAACTTACTTGCCTATAAGAGCAAGCAGGCAACAAGCAAGAGCTTCAAACTTCTATGCCCTTTATATAGGATGTCAGCAGAAGGTGGCCCACTTTAAAGCTTGCTCTTCCCACCTCAAAGACCCCAATAAGAAGTGGGTCCTCTGTACTTGTAGTTTTATGAAAACCTGACACAAGGTAGAGTCATTAGAAAGAGGGAATCTCAATTGATTACAGGTTTGTGCCACCACTGTCCAGCTTGGGCATTTTCTTAGTGATTGATGTGGCCCCACAATGGACAGGACCCGTGAGCTGGTGGTCCTGGCTTCTATAATAAAGCAGGCTGAGCTGGGAGGTGGTGGTGCATGCCTTTAATCCCAGTACTTGGTAGACAGGGGTAGGCAGGTCTCTGAGTTCAAAGTTAGCCTGATCTCTAGAGTGAGTTCCAGGATGGTTAGGGCTACACATAGAAACCCTGTCTTGAAAAAAGTAAAACAAAACAAAAACAAAAGGCAGATTAAGCATGCCAGCATAGCATGGGAAGCAAGTCAGTAAGTGGCAATCCTTCATGGCCACTGTGTCAACTCCTGCATCTAGCTGGATTCCTGTTTTCACTACTTTTGACCATGAACTGCTATATGCAACTGTGAGATAAACCCTTTCCTCCCAAAGTCACTTTTGGTCATGGTGTTTCATCACAGCAATAGTAGCCCTAATTAAGACAGCTTGCCTGGTTGGGAGTGGTGCCATATGACTTTTGTCTCAGCACTTGGGAGGCAGAGGCAGGTGGATCTCCATGAGTTCGAGGCCACCCTGGTCTATAAATTGAATTTCAGGACAGCCAGGCTACACAGGGAAACCATTTCAAAAATAAAAACAAACAAAGCCCCAAAATAAAACAAAATCCCTCACATGTGTGTCCTGTCTTTCGGGTTTTAGTTAATTCCAGTTGTAGTGAAGTTGAAAACCAATAGCCATCACAATGTATTTTGTGCTAAAATCACTAGAAAGGCTGAATTCTGAAAGGGGCATTATGAAAGTGACATGTGTCTATATATGCTGTTATGAGAGGAGTTGGGAGAAAGGAATTTTCTAGACAAGAATGGTTGCATTAGAAGACACTTTCAGATCTAACCATTGTTACATGGGTAGTTTATTAAATATTAGTTACAATGTTTTTGTAATATTACAATGCTTTTTTAAAAGATTTTTTAATTTATCTGCTCCCGTGTGTGTGTGTGTGTGTGTGTGTGTGTGTGTGTGTGTGTGTGTGTGTGTGTGTGTGTGTTTGTATAGATTCCCAGAGGCCAGAAGAAATCAGATTGCCTAGAGCCAGAATTATAACTCCAGATGCTTGGAACTAAATTCCAGTCCTCTCCAGGAGCAGCTCTTTTGCATTGAACAATCTCTCAAGACCCCCAAATTATAATTTTTAAAGAACATAATTCACAACTAATTTCATAGATTAAGCAGTTTTAAAATTAAGCTGTTTCTGTGCTGTCTCCAAAGTCTTACCTATGCAGGCAATCTTTACAGGAGTTTTGATCTTGTCAGCTGTGCCAAAACTTTCAGCTATGGAGAAATAAAAACATCTTGGCTGAGGGATGTCTTTCTTTTCTCACCTACAACTGAAAATGTCATGAATTAGTCACAGGATCCCAGAAGCAGGTAGGGGTCAGATACTGTGTTATTTTAATTATAAATAGAGTTCCTATTTTAACCAAGGAAACAATGGGAAAGTTTGAAAGTGATAATATTAGTTGGCTTACTGACACTGCCAAATTGAAATAGATAATTTTTTTATAAGTCCTGAGGGTATTTGGGGGGTGTAGAAAATTTGATGAGAAACTCAAGATTTTCATAATTTGTTGTTTCTTCCCAAAATATCTAATTATAACAGGAAGATAATTCACACTGCAGAAAACTTATAGACATGTTTTCAACTTAGCCCAGAGAAGTAGACAGAAAAAAAGAAATCCCGAGTTTAGTAATTTACAACACAAGTTATGAACTATTTTAAGAAATGTAACTTTTATTGTTGGGTGTGTGGATTATTTTTAATTCCTGCACTTAAGACTATCTATACATCTATACATCCACAGATATATATTTGCTTATGTTCTTTATATTAGTTTATTAAAGTATTATTAATATACAAGTGTTAATATTTATTGATCACATACAGGCAATTTAGTCAATGTGGGCATACATTATTTGATTTCAGTTATTAATAAGTTTCAGTCTTCTAGCCATCACTGAAAGACTGAAAATTTAATTTGGGGAAAAATTGGTCTATTTCCTGTATCAATTCTACAACTCTGAGAATTGTCTGGAAATAAACTTCATAAACACTTTGGTTTATAGCCATCTAGTAGTAGTAACTCTTTCTTAAAGGAAGTTTTAATTATGTGTATATGTGTTAACAGTTGCCCATGGAGGCCAGAAGAGAGCACTGAGTTTCCTGGTGCTGGAGTTACATATAAATAATTGGCGTGGTTCCTGGGAACCAGTCCAAGTCTTCTGAAAGAGCAGTACACGCTTTTAACTAAGTGATCTCTTTAGCCACTAAGCAAGAGTCTATAAATATAAAGGCAGTCTCTCTTGACTTGACTCGATAAGTAGTTTAAGAGAAATGCCAAGACCTACATCATACTTTAGGATGCATTATCCTGTTATGTTCAGGTGCCTAGGCCTATGAAAGCCTAGGTAGTTAGTACCTGGCCAACTACAGATATGATCAAGTGGTAGTTTGAATAAAAATGCCTCCCCCCATCTTCCCAACAGACTGATATATTTGAATGCATAGTGATCAAGGGGAGGTACTATTTGAAAATAATTAGGTTTGGGCTTGTTGAAAATGGGTCACTGGAGGTGGTGAGCTTTGAGGTTTCAAAAGCCCAGGCTAGGCCGTGTGGTATGGAAATTCTGCCATCAGTCGGCTACCCAATTGAGAAGAGAGTTTTGGTTCAAGAGGTAGGTTTTCATTGGAGATGGACGCTAACCAAAGAAAAGGTGGAGTGAAGGACAGCATTGGCTCTTTTAAGAAAGCAAGCCGCTGTGGGTGTTATTGTTGGCTTGTGATTTGGCTCAGGTTTCCCTTTTGTTCTTTAATATTTGTGCATAGGATTTTGCATTTTAATAAACTTTAAAGAAAATTTTATCTCCTGGTGCCTGACATGGGGTATCCTGAGGTTCTGCTGTCACTTTCCTGGTACTCACTCTTCCTGTCTGCCCTGAGGGCCCCAGAATGTTCTCTGTCCACCTGCCACCACTGGGAACTCTCCTGAATCAGTTCTGCTGCATATTCTGGTCCTTGCACATTTGATCCATGTGCATCTCCCCTTTCTCATATGAACTTCTGCTCCAAACAAGCATTGGGGCCGAGTCTGGTCCTGCAGCTTTGAGTATCATCTACTCACATGCTGACCCTGAGCTGCCTTGGTGCCACACCTGATCTATCTGCTGGTCAAACATCTGTTACTACCTCTGAATACCTTCAGGCAACTCAGTCCTTCAAACATCAGCTCCACCTGCTGGTCAAACAGAATCTGATTCTCTAAGGATTGGAACTGTGTGTGGTAAGTCACTTGGAAACTTGAAGAATAAACTAGGCTATTAGATCTTTTTAAAAGTGAAAAATAAGGGGAAAGGACAATCTTAAAACCTTTCCCATGTCAATGATAGGGAATATCACAATGTAGGGAATTAGGACTCTTCTCAATGATAAAAGAAAAACTGAGATAACTTGTCTGATCATAATAATTATCACTCTGGTAATTCATATTTTATCCTTAAAACTGTTTGATAACTATGCCAAATAATGAAAAATTAACTGATAAAAGACTTAGAAAGGCTACTACTGATAATATGAAAGCTTTACAATTACTAAGGAGAATAATACAATTTCGATGGACAAGGTAAAGGCTTCAGAAATATTTACTGATAAAGACAGTAAAAAGGTGACAAATAATATGCAAACCTTAGAAAGACTCACTATTCAAGTTATAAGCCATAGAAAAATTTATTTAAATATATTAAAAATATTCAAAAACATACAAAAATAATTTAGAAACAAAGCTCATTACACTATGAAATTAGAGGAATATCCTGATTATTAGAAAACCAACCTTAATTTATCCAGTTTCCATTCAAGAATGATAGGTTATCTCCAAGGCTACAGAAAGTTAAATGGTATCCTATAGAAATGTTAGATTTGAAGAGATTTAAGAAAGCAATAGTTTTACATGGTATGCATTTACCTTTTATGAAGCTATGTTAAATCCATGGTCTACTTGGAACAGAGTTATTCCACAAGGCTGAAAAGCAGTATTAGAATATGGTCCTCAGCTACAGTGGAGAGATGAAGTGAGGACCATCAAACAGCAAGGTTAAGGTTAGAGGTTGTAAGATTTCCCAAGATCAAATCTTTGATGAGGGCTGTTATGCTGAAGTGAAGACAGGTGTGGTAATATATTATGAATCAAATAATGATTGCCTGAAGATCAAAGAATAGCCAGCCATAGCAGGACAGAAAAATAGGTAAGTGACCTTTAAAGATGAGATCAGTACCCATAGAGGGATGGATCCAACATACAATAAGTATTGAATCTCATATCTCATAACTATGATACTTGGATATAAGAGTTGATTTCTCAAGGTTTAAAAAAAATCAAAATGTCAGATTTTTAACTGTGGCAAACAAAGTCATTTAAAAAAGGACTGTATTGACAGTGCATTCTTATTTTTACTAGAGGTAAGTCAAGGAGGCCACCAAACTTCTAGAGTATGTAGAAGGTACAACAAAGGCCAACATTGGACCAATGAATGCAGATCAACAAGGGATAAGTAAGGTAACCCTTTGCCATTGGGAAATGTTATAAGCTGTTCTTTCTGGGCCCCCTTGGCAGGGGGTGAGAAGGCATAGCATCAAATAGTGCAGACACCAGGACTCAAGTAAGAAGAAATGGCAGACTGGGTTTAAAACAAATAGCAGACTCCAAGCTGGCTCAGCAGGAAGCAGCTAGTGCTTATGCCTATGCACTTTACACAGATTTGCTACATTAAGAAGCATGCAAGAGTAGAGGGAATATTATTTAAAAGGCAGTCTTCAGATTTCAAATTTATAAGTCAAGCTTGTATAACCTCACGAGACCCAAGTTAGAGATAATCTAAAGCCATAAGCACCTGGAGGGTGGTCTTGTTGATGACAGCTGTTGTGTCATGTGTTATATAAGACACTTGCAAGTGATTAGTAACAAAAAGGTTGCTGACAGGACAACAGGTGTGACAGACCCAGATGTCTTGTGCTTAGTGGGTGACTTCTGACTCCTTAGGTCACAGCCATATGCCCACAGTGTCTCTGTACTGGGAGTTAGTAGTAGGGCGCCACCCCTGGGTTCTACCTCCTGGGATGTCAGTCTTTATGTTGAAGGTGATGGGCAAACCTAAATTGAAAGGCTGCTGCTCAGCAGGAAGCAGCTAGTATGCATGACTATGAACATGACCTGGAACAGGGCAACTGCAGTTTCATCAGGCTGTGTTCTCCCGACAGAGAAATGCTTTGAGAGGCCTCTCACAGACTCACACCCCAAGTTTGATTAAATCATTCCCTATCACCATGGGGTAAACACTTCTAAGTTATAATTAATGCCTATTATAAAAAAACCCAATACTTTCAATGGGAGTATTCAGCAGGTGACAACTAGTGTTTAATAAGTCGACCCACCAGATGTATAATAAATATTACCCAATGAGGAGCCCTACCTAGCAGAGGCATGGGGTCACTGACTGTTGGTGACCAGTTGTTTTCTGTCTGTAAATTTCCTGGGTGCCACTGCTATGCTTCTGTAATAAGAACAGTTGCGGGGTTCTTTCCACAGCCCATTGATAGTGTGTTTTACATCTTTGGATAGTCAGAAAAGTTTATTTCTGCTTAAGCTATATAATTCTGATGTACAGAATATCAGAATATTCTTCTTTACTGACATAGGAAGTAACAGTATTTTCAATCTCAAAGACAACTAATTTTAGACTTCAGAGCAAATTCAACAAACTGCTCCTGCAGAAAATACAAAGACTAATTCACCACTTCCTCTTTCCTACACACACACACACACACACACACACACACAAATAGACTTTCTGCATGTGCCCTGACCACTCAAGGTTCAACCTGCTATTCCTGTTAAATCTTGAATTTCAATGTCATTCTCTGGGAAGAAATTACATGCAAGGTCAAGCATTTACATTAGTTGGTTTTTGTGACCCCACTAGCCTGAGAAAAAACCTGTATGACTTCATGTGTTATGTGAATGGGCTGGGCCCTGAAAATGTAACATAGAATTGTCTAGAGTTTGGCTAAGGAGGCAAAATGGTGAAATGTTAACAGTATTAAGAGCCATAAATAAAGTAATTCAGTCAACGGAACCTCTACAAACTGAAATTCCCCTGCCTTTTTCTATTACCTAAAGGACAGTCTATTATAGTTATTGATTTAAAGGACTGTTTCTTTACTGTACCTTTACAAGAACAGGATAGAGAAAAATTCACCTTCACAGGGCCTACTTACAATAATTCTCAGCCTATTAAAAGTTATCAGTGGAAAATTTTCCCAGAAAGGCTGTTAAACAGTCCTATCTTATAACAATATTTTGTTCAACAGCTGTTGAAAATAATTTGTAATTTTCTCTATCTATAATTTATCATTATATAGAAGATATCTCACTAGCCGATTCAAATGTAGATACCTTAGAAGAAATGTTTAAGTAAATACTGCCTTACTGAGGATTACAAATTGCTCCTAAAAAAATGCCAACAGGTGATCAATTAATTACCTAAGATATAAAACAGGTTTACAAAAAAATCCAACCACAAAAGGTACAAATCAGGAGAGAATATTATCAGCTGCAGCTGAAAGAGAATTAGCTGATAGAGAAAATTACAGAATGAACATAATTATATCTTAGTTATTCTACCTTCTGCCCATTCTCTTACTGGATTCTTATGCAGAAAGAATATTCTGGATTGGATATTTTTGCCATACAAACAAAAGAAAAACGTGAAGACCTATGTAAACTTCTGAATTCTAAAGGGAAAATTGAAACTTCATCAATTGACAGGAATGGACCCAACAGAAATTGTATAGTACCTTTAACTAATGCTGAAATGTACTCTTTATGTTAGAAAATAAACATTGGCAGGGCTTACAGTAATTTTCTTTTGGAAGAGATTAATATCTCAAACTCCACTACCTGTAGAAATTAACTCAAAAGGTCTGAGAATAAGGATGTAGCTCTCAACTACTTTTTTTAAGCATCCTGTGTGTCTGCTGCCATGATCCATAATGGACTAAACTACTCAAACTGAGCAAACCCCCATTTAAATGCTTTCTTTACTAAGAGTTGCTTTAGCAACAGAACAGTCTGAAACATATGAAGTCTGAAAAGCCTGTAGTTATTATTTTTTTGTATTTCCCAAGGCAGGGGTTCACTGTGTAATAGCCCTGTCTGTCCCAGAACTTGCTTTGCAGACAGACAGGATGGTCATAAACTCAGAGATGCACCTGCCTCTGCCTCCCAAGCGCTGGGATTGAAGGTGTGCACCACCATTGCCACCTGGAAAGCCTGTAGTTATTAAGTTGACACCCTAACCTCTGTCCATTTAAATATGTGACATATGACAGATAGAGTGAGCCTTTTCTGTCATGGTTTCTGGAAGCCCAAAAGAACTGGGCCAAGGTATAGTTGGATCTTTCCATAGGGATAGCCAGCTCCCCAGTAATGACAAAAATACTTTTAATTTTAAATAAACCACTAAGAAGGTGCCTTAGCAAAGATATATCTTCATGGTATACAAAAAGATTATTCTATAATGCCAAGGTAAAACTTGAGCTAGACACGGTTAGGTAAGATTAACTTCTAGTCAGAACATAAAGCTATGAATTCTAGCTCCTCTTTTGGGACTTCAGGGAAGTCATGAGGTTTCTTATGTCCTCATTTGCTGAAGACCTGATTCCACAGGTAAAGGAAACACATGGAAGCCATTTTCTACATAGGAACTCATACCAATGCACACAAATGTAGCAGATAGATAGGAAGATGGCCCCTGGTGATGTCTCAACTTAATCACTTCCTCCTTTGAGATACAGCATTTCAATTCCAAAATCTGAATGCTATCTAAGCATTCATTTTTACATCTATTAATACCACAGTGAGAACTGATTTGAAGTTACATTAAAGTCTAATTCATAAAATTTGAATGGTTTAGAGATTTACTGTAGTAATATTTACATAAAGATTTAAAGCTATGATGGTTTCTAAATCTAAAAAGATTCATATAGTTCACTGTATCTTGATTTGTTTTATAACCTATAAAGCACCATTATGACTCAAAGAATACAATATTTAGCAAAGTTTGGTTCTTAATGAGAAATAATGTTAAACAATCAAGTATTATTTTTTCTATCATTTATTTAGGAAATAGTTTTACATATTAGGAAAAATAGAAGCCAACGTGGAATTTAGCAATTTTTAATCATATTCTTGTTCTAGTAAGTTATGTGGAAGTCTCTATAAAATAAGCTAAATCCAGGCTCTAAAAAAGAAATAAATTTCCCAGCACATCATCACATCACAATAAGGAATGTATCCTGGCCATCTGTTACTTACAATCACAAAATTCTCCATACACTGAGGACACAGCGTGCATATATAGCTTCACTGCAACACAACAAAAGCAAAGCCCCCATTAAGAAGCCTTCTCCCATACTGGGTCTCTGTGTACAAACCAGTGCTTACAAATTAAAGTGGCATATCAGGAAAGTAATCTCTACTATATATGTTGATAATTTAAAACAGAAAATCATATTTTCTAAAAAATACAACACAGGAGAGAAAATTGTTGGGTGGTGGAATACTGCCTTTCAGACTATTTGCATTAATGACAACAGAACTGACTCTAGACCAAGGGCCTCACGGCTCAGAGCAAGCGGACAGTTTTCCCAGTCACTGTTAAGAAGTCATCATCAGCCAAGGCACGCAGGGCTTCTTCAAACATATCTTTGGTAATTGCCTAGGAAACAAGAAATGGCACGGTGAATCCTTCCTCTTAAAATCCCACTCAGTGTCTTTGTCTTATTGATGGCTGTAGACAATTACATTTTATATACGCCACGTTTATTTTGTGTTTTGTTTTTGTGTGTATGTGTTGGCGGTGCACAACTGTAGGTCAAAGGACAACTTCAAGTCAGTTCACTCCTTCCCCCACAAGGGTCCCAGGAACAGACCCGATGGTCTTAGTGGCAGGTACTTTTCTTTATTCACTGAACCACTTCACCAACCCCACTTCTATACAGTTTATAAACCAGGGATGGCAAATGTTTCTGCAAAGGACCAGGCTATGCTCTACCATCATCATGCAATGCAATCAAGGGTAAGAAATGTTATTTATAAAAACAAAGCAAAAACAAGAATACTTTCACTTCAGTCCATAGTTTTTTTCCACTTATTCGTGTTTAATAAGATCATACAAATATTTCATCCTTAAAACAAATCTAAACTATGAACAAGTATATTAAAATTTTAAGTATCTATTTCTTGATGATGTGTTTATGGAAGAGGCAATCTTTTTTTTTTTTACACTTATTACTTACTTATATATAAATACTTACTGTGTCAGACTGTCCCCGAATATCCTCAAAAAGTTGTTGGTATTTTAAAGCTGGTGTTTTACCCTTAGATAAAATGAGTTTTCTCAATGCTTCTGCTAGTTCTTCTTTTCGTTTACGAGAAGTAGCACTCATCCCTATTTCAAAAAGAAATAATTGAAAATTTCTGCCATGTTACAGATTCCCACAAACATTCCTTCAGCAGTATTGCCAAAAAAGGTAGAACAGCCAAATGCCAAGGTACATTAATTATTTTATATATCAATAGCTATTTACCATGAAAACCTGCATAAGCTGTGTAGCAAGTATAATCATACTTATGAGATCAAATTTTATTTTTATTTAGAGACAGGGCCTTACTATGCTGCCTGAGCCCAAGCATCCTTCTGGCTTGAGCCTCCTGTATTACCTGGAGCTAGAGCTGAGCATATGTGGATGCCTTATTCTCCTATGAAACGGACACTAAGGCACCAAGGCACCAACAGAATCCCTTTTGATTTTAAGTCTTTTTGTCAAAGCAAGTAACACACCTGTAGTAAGAATAGATATATCCACAATGCCAGTGCGGGGGTCAGTTGCCGACTGCTTTAGAGCCTCCCGGTGAAGGCGTTTTGCCTCTTCCACATCAATTGCTTCAACTTTGTCTGAAAATCTTACTTTAGCATGGGCTTCTGCTAAGCGAATTAATGACTCTAGCTGTCGAGGGTAGGCAGAGACCATGCCCCGGCTACTACCGATCTTCCTCATGTTCACATAAGCCTAGACAGAGAAGGAAGAAAGAACAAAATGAAGCCACTGCTGACAAGAACCTCCAGTTTCATGGATAACTTTAAACAGTTAAGGTTCTGTTAAATAACTGAAGGGCTGTCTGTCTGTCTGCAGTGTAGAGTTACTCTAGGTAGTTATGAACTGGATCTACGCTGTGGACTTAGAACTCACTAAAGGTTGGCTGGAGCCTTCCACACACAAACAGAAAAAACAGAAACCTAGAAGATTGTTTGTATGGTGATGTCAGGAATATTTGACAGTAAGACTTCTTGGAGACAGCTGTATAGGAAGGGCATGAAGACAGATTAAAAGGCTGGCAGTATAACTTGGAAGAATGCATGTCTAGAAGTTCCCAATGACTTTACTTTTTAAAAACAAGCATAGAAGTTAAGAGAAACAGGTAACTTATCTAGAGCTACAAACTTTCTTAGTCCCGGTTACCTCGATTAGAGCCTGGCTGGCCTCCTCACTCAGCCGGGGCATGATGGTACTATGTGCATATGCAATGTAGTCCTTCAGCACTGCCATGTCCAGGAACTCCTCCTCTACTTGCTCCTCACTTTGGTAGTACAGTGAAACCAGGTGATGAGCCAGACGCCGGTCATATGCCTCATCCTGAGGATCCAGCATGAGGAAAATAAGATCGAACCTGACAAGACAGAGGAAAAACACTGTCTTTCTAGTTGAGACACCAACATACTTGTATATAGGACTTAAGGTGTTTAAGCCACTCATCAACTATACTGTATATGACCACAGGGGGCTGCCATTACTGACTGACCAATCCTTGGTCGTGCCTCGGTCAGAGTAAAGTCAAAGAAATTAAGGCTTTCCTTAAATGTTATATAATCCAGAGGACCAAGTATATTTGGGTAAAAATTCCTTCAACTGTTCTGAGAATAGCTATTTCATAAGGAGGGTCCTTTAGTGATAGAGCACTTGCCTAACACACAGAGAGGCCTTTCATTAAATCCCTAACACCACCAGAAACAAAACAAATTTAGTAAAATAATTAAACAGATAAACCTTGCCAAGAGCCCTGACCAACCCAACCTGATTCA
Source organism: Phyllotis vaccarum (assembly GCA_033318265.1). Lineage (NCBI taxonomy): Eukaryota > Metazoa > Chordata > Mammalia > Rodentia > Cricetidae > Phyllotis > Phyllotis vaccarum. The sequence continues at coordinate 181,581,793 of JARWLC010000002.1, forward strand.
TTGTTTAATGTTAATAAAGATATTGCTAGCAGTTGCTGACTTTTACTATTTTGTTTTCAAACTCCTGACAACTCTATGAATAAACCGAAAGAACCACTCAATGTACAAAATGTCTTAGTACCTTGACAACAATGTATGTGGTAGCTGGATATTTTCAATGGTTGTTTTTTTAGGATTCCACTGAGACTCAATAGGATTTGCTGCTGCCAGGACAGACGTACGTGCATTAAGTTGACAGATGATTCCAGCCTATCGGAAGAAGCATTGCAGTTAGAAACTCTTCCAACTCCCACAAGGAAGAAAACCATCTTCTTCCGACCTCTAGCTAATCCTCATTTACTCTGCTTTTTATTTCAAAAGAGCCTCATTGACTTCAGTGCATACAGATGGAGGCCTGTACTGAGCTTAGATATATGCCTTCTGCAGCTATATTTCTTTATGATTAAGTTTTATTCTGTGTATGCCTGAATGTATGTGCATTAAATGTGTGCCTGGTAACCTTGGAGGTCAGAAGAGAGCAACAGATGTTTGGAACTCAAGTTATAGATGACAGATGGTTGGGAGTTGCATGTGGGTACATCAAACCCAGGTTTTCTGGTCAAGTAGCCATTACTCTTAACCAGTGAGCCAGCTCTCTAACCTCCTGCAGCCACTTATCTTTCAAATCAGAAAGCAAATACTTAACACAAATTCAAGTTTATAAGCAGTACCTATTAGTGAGTCAGAACTGATGAAGTTTAGCTGAAATGTGTTGAGAAGTACTGTTCACTTTCTTAAGACTGGACATGACGGCCTGTAGTTGCAGTAACACCATCACTCACCTTTGCAATGGAGAGAGTCTGTTGCTCCATGACTTCATGTAGAACAGACCTGGTACTTTCATTCATTTTGTCAAACTCATCAATGCAACATATGCCATTATCACTCAAGACAAGGGCACCTGTCTGTAGGACTAGTTGCCTGGTTTCAGGGTCTTTCATCACGTAGGCTGTGAGGCCAACTGCACTGGAGCCCTTTCCAGATGTGTACTGGCCCCTGGGGACCAGGTTGTATACATACTGCAGCAGCTGGGACTTGCTAGTACCAGGGTCACCGCATAAAAGAATGTTGATCTCAGCACGGAATTTCCCCCTTCCGGTGTGGCTGAAATCCTTCCTTGTTCCACCAAAGAGCTGAAGCAAGATTCCCTAAAAAGAAAAAAATGACAAAAAAAGGCATAAACCCTTGGGCTTTCTTATGTGTTAGAGGCACTTTCTAAAAGTGTGACAAAAGCCACATGAGAGTGCTCTGGTCACTTTGGATTATTCCTAATCAGTTTAAACCTAAGTAGACAGAATTACAGTAAGTAACCAGCATGACCTCTGTTCTTACCCCACATAACCAAAAGTGCACATCACAGAGATGAGCATATACAAAACAATAGTCATATTCAGCTAACAACTGAGGCAGGGACCAGTGCCTTGCTAAGTCACAGAGCAAACAGATTTTTTGAATTACTTGATCCTAAAGAACTGTAAATCTTAATCTCCAGCTAAGAACTCCATTGTTACCTTCTTTATATCTTCATGTTCGTAAATGCTGGGAGCCAACGCTGAAGCAAGTCGTTCATAAATGTCTGGTTTCCTGGAAAGTTCCTTAAGCAATTTCACACGGTTCTCTGAAAAAAGTTTCTGTTCTGCTTCTTCATCAAGGCCATGCAGGCGTTTTGCATCAGTTTTCCGATAATGAATAACATCAATGTGGGTTTTATAGACAGACTTCACATTGCTCACTCTTGGGTTGACTCGAATAGGCACTGCTCGATATATGCCTAAAAATATGCAGGAGACACAACTTTACCTATCTTCTACTCCCTCTGCAGACTCAGTGATCAGCACAGGCAATGCGCAGCACCTGGGGACCCCATCTAACTTGTTACCTGTCAGCCTCCCAGGCTAAGGCTTACATTAAGAAAATCAAGAAACAGAAGAAATGGCCAAACTGGAAAGAAAAGGGTTTTTTAAGAACAGATCCAAAATCGTATTTGTGTCCATTTGTTTTGCATGAACTTAGGAATTATATGTGCATATCTACTTGTTACACACATCACACAATTGTTTTAGGTGCAAAAAGAAGGCAGGCTGTTTGTAATAAAAAGTTGCAAGAGACATATTTAATTAATTAATGTCATTTCCCTAGGCTAAAAGCAGAATTTACTTAGTAATTGACTAGAACAAAATATTAAAGCCTACAACTAAAAACTTGAACATAAGAATCCTAAAAGCTCAAGTTTCAAAGGTGAAGGAAAAATGACAACTTAGAGATCATACTAGGAACACAATATTTTCAGGTATCTTCCTCATGAAATATAATTAGGGCTTAAGATGCAGCTTTCCAACTGAGCAAATATGCTCAGCATGTGCAAGGCCCTGGGCTTGATCTCTAACACTGCATGCCAATCCAATCCCCACATCTCTGTGTTCTCAAAATCATCCACCAAAGAAATTCAGTAAAAAATACTTTCACTACTCTAATGGCTCCACGCTTGATGTTTTCAGCTGCTAAGAAAGTTTCATTATTAGTATGTGAAATGCCTGAGTGCAGGCACTCGCAGCATACGGAAGCCAGCGGTCGGCTTTTGGGAGTCACTTCTCTCCTTGCATCATATGGGAGCCAGGGAAGAAAATCAGGTCACCAGATCTGCACAAGCACCTCTGACTCAGGCTACTTCCAAGGACCGAATTTGACCTCCCTGTCATCCCCACAGTACAGACCAGGGTCCTTTAACAAGACAATGGAGTTCTCATTTAAAACATAAAAAGAAAATCAGTTTACAGAGCAGGTGAGGTGCCACCACCCCAGATGATTTGAGTTCAGTCTTCAGACCCCATGTGGAAAGAGAACTGGCTCCCACAAGCTGTCCTCTGATACAAACAACATATATATAACATTTAAAATACAAACCAGACTACACTTCACCCATAGAATGATATTAATGACATCTGGAATGGCCCAGTTTTGGTCCTGTAGGTACCTACTGTAATAAAGCACTGAAGTACAGTTGAGAAAACCAATCTATTTGATTAAATACCTTACCAAAAATGTTAAGGCAATTGGGGGGCAAAGCTAGGACTGCATGTCTCTCATGACTGAGCACCTGGGATAGTTATGCCCTAGACTCAGGAGCCAGGGATACTTGGATTCGATTCCCAAAAAGGAACACTGCTGTTCTTTGACCTACCACCCTTGAACAAATTCCTCCACACTGGAAAGTCTGCCACGCCCATACGGCATTGAAGACAGGGCACTTCTTACTGAAGAAATGGTATTTAAAATCTAGAAACATGAATGAATGCAGCAATGACCTTCAACAAGTCAGCAATGGCTTTCCTACAGGGACACAAAGTGCTTTGCCTTACTCCATGAGTAATGCTAACCACAGCTGTACGTGGAGGAAGTAAGTAGAAATGCATTCATGAGTCCCTCAGCTACCGGAAGACTGAATCCAATCAACACTAACTATACCCTGCAGCTGCTCACATGCCATCAACATCACCAACTTGAAACACAAACAAAATTCTGAGAGATTTATATGACAAGAGCCCACAAGGACATGAGTTTTAAATCTGCACTTGAGAAATTAAAGGTCAAACAGTGGTAAACCACAATGCCAACTGTCTTGTTACAAACCTACAGTCTTACCTGTGACATTCACTCTGTCCCCTGGCTGAACCTTGTCTACAAGATCATTGTGGGCAAAAAGAACAACTGTGTGAGGTGTCTGGCCAGCAGGCATGTCTTCAGGAGACTCTTGAAGTTTGATCTGAAGAAAAAACAATAAGGAGAGAACTTCAGAAACAGAAAAAGCATCATGAAAAACAAAGACAAAAAGAGCCACAGCCCTTTGCACAGTCTAGAGGTAAGTATTTGAAATAAAGCTTACTAGTACCAAAGCTTCAGTGTGCTCCAAATTCTAGTCAGTAACAAAACCAACACTATTACATGGAAAGAGCTGAATTCCATTTAGGGAGGTTATGGGGAGACTGACACATTAAATTTGGCCGAGGATTCCAACAGGCAGAAAACAGGAAGCAATGTGTTGGGGAACTTTATTCTGGGTGCAGAATGGCCAACATACCATCTGCTTATCAGAGAACAGGGAACGGTTGTGGATCAGTGCCATGCTGTGGGTGGTGTGGCAGTGTGCACAAGTGCAGGGCTCAGCAATGCGGCCTCGGTCCATCTCCACCCGGGTGGTATGGGAACACACTTGGCATTGGAAGAAGGCCTCCTGCATCTCAGGAATCAGTTGTGATGTCCTGATGACCATACCACTGATGGTGATGAGCTGATCAATGTCTGTAAAGGAAAAGTAGTTTAATTGTCCACCAGCTACTTCCCTCAGCCCACCCAGACCTGGGTCTGCCACTAAGGCACTCTTAAGTAGAATTGGAGATGACCAACGAAGACACAATATGCACTGTAACCTGGAATGCACAGCTGGTTGGGATCCTCAGGACTAGGTGTTTCCTCTCAACACCAGTATAGTTCTGATCCTTTTTTTTTTTTTTAAATCATTTTTTTACTTTTTATTTACTTATGCCTGCCACGGTGCAAATGTGGAGACCGGAAGACAATTTATGACAGCCAGTTTTCTAGCCTACTATGTGGGTCTCCTAGGAATCTAACTCTAGTGGTCAAGCTTAACATCTTTACCCATTGAGCCTTCTTGCTGGCCTGCATCTGGCCCTATCTTATTCCTCAGGTGTCCTGTTCAGCAGATATCAACAGGTGAGAAATTTGATGTGTAGTATATTTTGTCCCCCAGCCTGGAAAAAGCCACCTGAAACACCTGAATCTCAGGCAAACATTTTAGGCTGGAAATGCTGGGGTTGGGTGTGTATTTTTAATTTTAGCACCAAGGAGAAAAAAATAACAAACAGCAAGATCTTTAGGGCTAGCTGGCCAGCCAGCTAGCCTAGCCTACTTGCTGAGCCCTACTCAGGGAAAAACCCTTTCGTTAACAACAAAATAGCCCCTAAAAAATGATATCCTACAGGCCTTCTGGCCTGCCCAGCATGTGCTACAACAAATAAATATATAATACATAGGAATAGCCTAGCCTAGAGTCTAGACCAAGATAACATAGGCAAAGTATATACGACCCTGGGAATACCCTGAGCCTCTCTGTCGCCTACAGAAGGGAACAAAGATGTCATCAATATACACATCTATTTTTGTAGTCAGTGCCTATAGGAAGAAAAACACATTGCCTCTTAACAGTCACCTCTATAAAACAAGCGTCTTTTACACTTTCTGTTTTCTTTTTTACAGTCAGCACATGGATAAGTGATCTATATCACTAACTTATATCCCAGGCTTTACCTATGAGTTCTTCTTAAAGTATGCTATGCCTCTAACATCTCACCAGAAAGATGATGTAAGAAGCTGATTTTATAACAGAAAATTACGGTTCTTTAATAAATACTGATAAAAGTCCTGTTCATGTTAATGGCCTATGTTATTTTACAATCTTCTGAAGAGGTAATTTTAAAAAACCATTACATTCCAAGAACTACATTCTGTCCTGTTTATACCACCATGGACTGTCCACGTTAGGATCCTGATGTCCCATAATTAAGCCACCGTCAATTTAACTGAATTCATATGACAAGAGTTTTACTGAATTGCATTAGTGGCAAAATCTTTCTTTTCTAAGCATCTCCATATTTATTTTGAAATAAAACTAAAACTTTTTTTTTTTTTTAAGTTTATTTTACACCCAGTTTCCCGTCATTCCTCTCCTCCCAGTCATTCACCCCCACCCTCTTTCGGTTCCCACCCCTAATACACACACTCCTCAGTTTCTATTTTGGAAAGGGCAGATCTCTCATGGGCATCAACAAAACATAGCTGGTTAAGTTTTCAGTAAGACTAAGCACATCAGCCAGAGGTGGTGGCACACTCCTCTAAACCTAGTACGCAGGCAGATTTCTGAGTTCCAGGACACCCAAAGCTACACAGAGAAACCCTGTCTCAAAACATACAACAACATAAAAAGCACCTCCCCACATATTAAGGCTGGGCAAGGCAACCCAGGATGAGGAGTAAAAACCTAAATTCCTTTGTGCATTCTAAGCACTCTAGAACTAGACTCTTGATCCCAAAACTCTGTCTCCAAAATCCCTGCTTCAGCTACCAACATATGCTATTGCTCACACGCAGTGTTTTCTGCTTTCATTCCTCCATTCTGTTATCAAGAAGGAATTCTGACATATTCACTTTTCAAATCCTATTATCTACATTTCTCTGTCACAACTAATATTTCCTCTACAGATCCGGGACTTGGTCCTTTCCCCAAGGCACACCCCTATCTTCTACTCATGTTTTATTTACCTCCCAAGCTGGAATTCTTTAAGTATAAGCTTGGGGATCATGTTCTGCATTTGTATTATTATTTTCATTACATGTGTGTATGGGTGTGGGCACATGTAAACTCAGAAACAATTCTCAGGAGTCAATTCTCTTCTTCCACGGTGGGTTTTAGGAAGTGAACTCAGACCATCAGGTTTTCATAGTAATTGCTTTTACAACTGAGCCACCTTGGTGGCCTGCTGTATTTGTTTTCTTCAATGACTAAGTGCATACCTGCTAACTAGAAATACATTGTATTTGAATAAATACAAATTAGAATAGAGAATTGTTATTTCTTTTATATCAGATATTTCAGTTAGAAAAATGCACAATAACTTCACAAAAGTATATAGAATAAATCTTTTCAACTTATAATTAAATGCTATCCCTACCCACTACTCCCCTTGATCTTTCTTTTTACATAAGAAATTTTCTGTTACTAAATATTATTACCTTCTGGATTCAGGTTTCTCATACTCTTTGTCTTCAATGCATTAAAAGGTCTTACTTGAATCTGATGTTCTAAGATGGAATCAGGATAACGTTCAAAGAAGATCTCATTGACCGCCATGTCAAAGGTTGGTATGACCTCCTGTAAGTACACGTGTAAACATGTCGGGGCTTAAGAAAGTTGAGAGCACGTGTGGCTCTGCAAAGACTCAAGTTCCGCTCCCAGAACCTGCATCAGGTGGCTCAGAAGCCTCTGTAACTCTAGCTCCAGGGGTCAGAAACTCAGAAGTCAAGAGTTCAAGGTCATCTTCAGCTAAAGCATTGCCTTACAGCTTCCAATTAGTACCCCCTGAAAAGGTAATTTACTTCATGAAATCAAAAAAAGAAAAAAAAAAAATCACTGGTAAGATTACCTTTAAAATACACTACCAATTAGTAAAGAAAAAAAAAATTCTCATTTTAACTGTACTAAAACATGGTTTTAAGAAATATTCAACCCTCAGAAGCAACCTTTTTATCTAAATATAATTCTGCTTGCTAGAAACATTCCTCGTAAACATTTACTGTAATCATAAAACTCAAAGTCAATTCTTACCTGTGGGTAGGAGATGAGCTGTCTATACAGATTTTTCCCAAATGATTTTATGTGTTCGCAGTTCACATTTAAAAATGGCTCCCCTATAATATTAATCTGTAAGATATACGAACAAGTCATATTTCACTAACTTTACTATCTCTAAATAAAAAACTTCCACTTGTAAATCCTATCTGATTACCTCTGCAAGTCGTTGCATGTACAAAGGCTGAGTTATATCTATGCCAACATTTTCTTCTTCTTTGGCCAGGGGATCAGTAAAACACTGAAGGAATCTCTTCATGGAGAAAAGAAAAATAGGCCCAATGAACTTAGGAACATGTAATTATTATTAAAATGTAGACTGTGAGACCAGCAAGATTGCTCAGTAATTAAGATGCTTGCCTAGAAGCCTGACAACCTGAGTTCCATCTCCAAACCTACACAGTGAAAGGAACCAGCCCCTGCAAATAGCCCCTCCCCCAACAATAAATATAAGAAAAATTTTTGAGCACATGGCTATATGTATACATACATAGTATTTTTTCTCTGAGATTGAGTCAGGGCTTACTATAGAACTCTGAACTTCTGGCAATTCTCTGCCAGAATGCTAGTTGGAAGTGGTGACACATGCCTCTAACCATAGCAGAGAGGCAAAGGCAGGCGAATCTCTGAAGGTCAGCCCAGTCTATAGAATGAGTTCTAGGACAGCCAGCGCCATACAGAGAAACAATCTTAAAATACTAAAATCTAAAACAGTTTATCACCATGTTCTGCATGGCATAAATTATTTTTGAGGAAAAAAATTCCAAGCCACAAACAACCCACTGCTATACATAATGGTTACCTACACAAAGATTATCAATGCTTTCTCCAAAGTCTCAGTCATGAGTTTTGGCACACATAAACTTACCTGAAAATTTTCTTTGCATGTCGCCACATTCACATCTGTTCCCCAAATAACAAGTTTTTGGCCTAAAGACTGCTCACTTGCTACTATGTCTTCTGTTGCTGTCTACAGAGAAAGGCAAAAATATATTAACAGAATTATCTACTTTATGCTCCAAAGATGTCACTCAGAGAGCTTTGATGTACTCACCCCATCAGAGTGCAAATCGACCTGCAGACCCTTTCGTGCTGAGCCCAGATCTGGCCTCTGCCTCACTGGTGTGCCTCTCACTCCACTTCTTGGGGTTCCTTCCACTCGGGAGCTGGGAGTGCCATATGTCAATGGCGAACTAACATCAAAGTCCAAAGGAATGGCTATAAAAACAACAAATTAACTCTTATTAAGAAATCACTGTAGCACATCAAGCCTCATATCTGCCAATCTAGACAAATACTTGATGCAACTTAAAGCTGATAGGCAGTTCTACTATAAAATGTTCTTTATTTGCTCACTAGGTCTTAACAGATACTAATTGCCTCACTTCCCAGCTGTTTTAGTATAGAACCTATCCGCTTATACAGAAGAATACTTAGGTATACCAACTGTAAAACCAGCAAACCAATAGCTGAAGAATTACTATTACCAACTACAGTATAGCCAACATCTGAAGAAACCCACCAGAAGAATGGATCTGAGGAGGGCTGGAAAACAGGGCATTTTGTGCAGTTGGGCTTTGCAGGTCCGCTCCTGGTGAGGTGGGCATTGGTGGCAGCTCTCCGGTGGAAGAATCTTCGCCTCTTCGTCTCCGACTGGGAGATGACCTGCTTTCCTCACTTCTCACTTTCGTCATACAAAACAAAAAGAGTATCAAGGCTCATGCTTAGTCTTCCAGGATGTGCCTCTCGGGTAGTCTCATTACTTAAGATAAAAAAATGCAAACTAGAACAGAGAGAAAAGGCGTGGGCATTTTTAACCAACGGAACAGACCGCACCAGACAGCCCGGGATGAGCGTCCAGTCAACTACCTGAATCTGAGTGAACAGAGGACGCTAGATACCCAGGCCTGTCAACCACGCTCCAGGCTCGGAGGCCTCAGGCCATTCTAGCGTCAGGAGGAAGAGACCCGAGCGCAAAGGGAAAGATGAGGGAACTCACGCGTCTGGACTGGGGTCACTCGTCCGCGTCGGCTGCTGCGGCGGCTTGGGGTAGACGCCGGGGATGACATGGTGCTGTGGTACCTTTGCCACCACAAAAGCTGGCTCCGAGTCGTTCCAACACTCGTGCACCAAGTGCCCACCTAGCGGAGCGGTCCGGGCCTGAACGCAGAGCCGATTCGCGCCATCTACTATGTCGTCACGGCGCCCAACGGCGCCAGGCCAATCACAGAGGCAGGAGCGCACAGCTCCGCCTCCGGAAAACGCCATTGCGCGCCCTAGCGTGGGGTAGGCGTGGCTTGAGAGGAGGTTTCCCGACCAATCATAGAGGCGGGGGCGCGTAGCTCCGCCTCCGGAAAGCGCCAATACGAACTTGCAGGGGAGTTCTAGGCAGCCGTCTCGGTGGAAGAGCAGCGTCTACACCCTGGGTACCCCTTGTCCCCAATAGGCTAGTCTGCAGCGGGACCGCGTTTTGGCGGGAAATCCGCGGCGGGCTAGTTCCGCCAGCGGCATGTGTAGCATCCCAAGTACAGGGAACGCTCTCGTGCTGCCTCGCTTGGTTAGACTGGCAGGTTTCTGTCCCCTTGATTTCTGAGGTGCACAAGTCAGGCGCTGCAAACCAGTAGGTTTGCGGGTGTGCTTGCCCTCCCCCTCCTGCGGGAGTATAAGGGAGCGTTTCCGCTGGGACGTTCGAGGCCTTGTTGCGCTTGCGCGAACCGGGTGCCGGCGTCATGGCGGACGCGGGAGCCGCCGTACGCGGCCGGCTGCTGCAGCTGCAGGAGTTTCTGTCCGCAGCTGACCGCTACAGCGCTGCTGGCTCCAGTTACCAGCTGATCCGTGGCCTGGGACAGGAGTGCGTGCTGAGCACTAGCTCCGCAGTGCAGGGTGGGTACGGTCCCCGGGTGGCCTACCTGTCAGGTCTCAGCCTCCTTTGGTGTAGCACCGTTTTGTGAAGTCTGGAATACTGCTCGCTTTTCGTAGCATCTGAAGGAAGATGTCTTAAAACCGGTGTTGGAAAATGACCCCCAAATTTGGTAGTTCTTTCTATCCAAAGTTGGAGGAAAATACAAGAGAAGATACTTTCTTTCATCTTAATCTCGACTCAGCCTACTTGGATGTTTACAAAACCCTTTATTCGTTGCACCATATTTTCCGAATAATTGCAAAAATTGCTGTTACTTTGACCTTTTTATTATTTTTTTGAGTTAGGCGCTTACCGTGGAGTTAGAAATGTGAGATATACCTCGCTTGCCTTGTTCCTTTTAACTTAGTAGTGCTTGCAGAATAACGTATTTTCTGTGTAGAAATGCCTCTTTTCAGCATTTTCGTTCAGTTACTTTCTTTTGAACTAGCTCAGACTGGCCTCCAGCTGGGGTCTTCTACTTTTTTGACCTCCCATTTCCGCCAATGCTAGGATTACAGGCATGAGCTATATGGCCAGATAATCCCACAGTATTTATTTTTAGTCGGCTTCTTCCCACCTCACCCCCAGTCTATGCGCTCGAGAGCTCCAAGTGTGCTATAGATGAGGGCATTAGATGCTCTAGAGCTGGAGTTACAGGGTGGTTACACCACACACAGTTGTTGGGAACTGAACTCTGGTTCTCTGGAAGAGTAGGAAGTGCCCTCGGGTACTGTTTTTATGTATAAACCTGAAGGCTGGCAGATAGTGATGGAACACTTTACCTGATACTCAGGAGGTCATACATGGGTTCAGTCCCTGATATTACCCAAATAAAGTTTGTAGGTAAAAACTATGTTTTTAAATAACAGATCTGCAGATCTTTTTTTCAGCGTGTACCATTTAAGGAAGTGGATATGGTGTGGGCTTTTAGTCCTAGGCTAGGTAGGACTAAATAGTGAGACCCTATTATTTATTTATTTATTTATTTATTTATTTATTTATTTATTTATTTATTTATTTATTCATTCATTCATTCATTCATTCATTCATTCATTCATTCATTCATTCATTCATTCATTCACTTATTTATTCACTTATTTGTTTGTTTGTTTATTTGTTTACCTATTTATTTAATCAATCATTTATTTATTTAATCATTTATTTATTATTTATTCATTCATTCATTTATTCAGTTATTCAGTTATTTTGTTTGTCTTGTTTTTAACAAAAAAAGTAAATAAGACTTTTACTATGATGCTTTATAGTAACTGTTGTCAAGGACCTAGTAATGGAGAAAATAGAATGTAAAAAAACTAACATTTAATTGCTTTCTGTTTACATAGTTTCAAGGTTAGAATTCATTTTTGTGGAGTGACCTCTTTGTTTTTAAGTCAGTTCCAATTTCACTCTAATATACAATGTATTGAAAGATTATAGGCTGTGAATTTCTTTTTGCTGCAATAACCACTGCAAGTATTGGTTCGTGGTTTTGTTTTTTGAGACAGTGTCTACATGGCTCAGGCCCCACTATAACTCTACATCTCCTGTATTCAAATCTCCTGTACTGGGATTACAAATTTAGGCTAACATGCTCCAAAGCTTACTGATGTTAAGTAACAAAACTCACCTTAGATAAAGCAGGCAGAAACCTAGATCCAAGATATCCAAGCAGATTTCCTTCCTAAACGGTCTAGGAGACAACCCATTTTTTCATTTATTTAGATTATGGGACTAAAGTCCCTGTTCTTTGCTGGTGATTCTTGCTTTTTAGAGTGTGTTCACTTCCTTTGAATTGTAGCACCCATCTTCAAAGCAGCAGCAAACAGCATGCCTACCCATTTTATGAAGTGCTTGAACTTCTGTGTTCTATCAGACTTGGCTTTTCAAGATAGGGTTTCTCCGTGTTAACAGTTCTGGCTGGCTTTGCAGATCAGACCAGGCTGGCCTCTTAACTCACTGCCCTGCCTCCCAAGTGCTATGACTAAAGGCACATATCGCCACTACCTGGCTTTCTCTCTGAGGTTTTCCTCTTCCTGACTTTTGTTTTTATGTAGATAGGGTCTTTGCTCAGATTGGCCTGACTTACACTTTTAAGGCCACATATGGTTACATTGGATCTACCAGATGTAGTAGTGTATCACCATTTTAAGATCAGTAATTAGCACCCTCATTCCTTGTAACCTTTATTACCTTTGTAAAGTTAATTTCCAGAAGTTAGACATGGATAAGAGGGTGGACATCAGGTGGGGGGGGGGAGTTTTATTTTGTCAACTTCCATTTTTGTGGAACAACATCTAGAACTTTCTGTTTTCATTGTTTCAAAATAATAGCCTCATGTTAGTTTTTATTACTTGGAAGAGTACCTTGAAAACGAGGCAGTGCCTTGAGGGTTGTTTTATAAAATGGTTCTTGGCACTTCTAATTTTTTCCTCCCCCACCTCCCCCTCAGCATTACAGGTTTCCTTAGTATTTTCCAGAGAGTTTGGTTTGCTCGTGTTTGTCCGGAAGTCGCTTAGCATGGATGAAGTGAGTGCATTTGGTTTCATTTCATTTTGCTTCTTCTATCTTCCTCTTTGTTGGAGTGGCTTATTCTTACCTATATCCTCTGCTTCTTTCTTATATTATAGTTTCGTGATTGTAGAGAAGAAGCCCTAAGATTTTTGTGTGTTTTCTTAGAGAAAATTGACCAGAAGGTCATGCATTATTCTCTTGATATCAAGGTAAGGAAAAGGAAAGATCAAAACTCATATGCTGTCTCCAATTTTAACCTGTGGTTTAAAGAACTTAGGCTCTTATTTATTTATGCTTTTTATTGGCATTTACTCATTTCAGCTTGATTGTTTAGGACGTTTTGGTTTTAGTAGTTAATATTTATAGTTAATATTGCCACAATTTACAAGGTTCTTTAATATATAGCTTGTTTTATTTACTTTTATCAAAATACTTTGGAGATTTTTCTTTTTATATTTCATACTAAGGATAGAACCCAGTGACCCGAGCGTGCTAGGCAAGCCCTCTAATATTGAATGTCTTTCCTAGCCCTTTTTCCCAGTTGTTTGGTTACTTTACAAATATTTTAAAGGATGTATTTATTTTTATTTAAGTGTATGAATGTTTTTGTCTGTGTCTGTGTTTTTATGTGTACCATGAGTATGTAGGTACCCTCAGAGGCTAAATGAGGGTGTTGGATCCCTTGGAACTGGAGTTACAGATGGTTGTGAGTCACCATGTGGTGCTTGGAACCAAACCTGAGTCCTCTGGGAGGCACCAGTGCTCTTAACTGCCGAGCCTTCATCTCCCCAGCACACATTCTTATGCTTTTTTTGCTCTCTCTTGCTTTATCTCCTATCAGTGTGTTATCTGAGCTACTCAGACTCCTGTGCTCAGGTGATTTCTCCACCTTAGCCTGTGAGTAGCTGGGCCTATAACTTGTCTTTTGATCTATAACAAGACATATGAAATATATGTAGAAACAAATGATGTACTTTTATTTTTTTAATTTTTTTCAAATTCTTAATGAGGCATCATGTATTTATGCTTTTAACATAGCAACCATAGCATATTGAGTTGAAGTTTTCAGTAAATTTTTTTAAAATTTATTTAATTTTGGTTTTTCAAGACAGAGTTTCTCTGTGTAGCACTGGCATTCCTGGAACTCACACTATGTAGACAGGCTGGCCTTGAACGCTCTAGTGCTAGGATTAAAGGCATGCACCACAACTGCCAGGCCTAGTTTTCAGTAATTTTTAATCTATACTTTTATAGACTATTACGCTTTTAATAGCTAATTTATAAATTTTATTATATTACACATTCGTATCACCCCTCACAGATACAGTTTTACCTGTTAGTAAGTCTTAGTTCTTATGTCATATTGGTGATTTTTGTCTCCTTTTGAATTCTAGAACACTTGTACCAGTGTTTACACAAAAGACAGAACTGCTAAGTGTAAGATTTCAGCCCTAGACCTTCTGATCAAGGTACTTTTATATTTTTAAGTAATATGTTTTTATCTTCAGTATGTAACATATAGCTGGCAATTTGAGTTTTGTTTAGGTGGGAGTTAAGGGGAGGAGAGAGTTGTGATTATGTAAATGACATGCAGATCTGCCTGCACAACGGTGTTTTGTTGTCATATTTTACTGAGTAATAAGATAAGAATTTGAAGTTGTAACGGAAATAAAGAGAAAATTAGCTAAGAATTTACTGTTCTCCATTTGTCACTGTTGCCGCCTTTGCCAAGTCTGATGCTGTTCAGGAGTGCCCAAGATCACCTTGTGCTCCACACGAGTAGTTCATTTTAGTCTCTCTCCTTTTACATTTCTGGTTTAGAATTACTTGGGACTTAGTTGGTCTGTGATCTTGAGTGCCTCTGAAGAAATAGTTCTAGCCATGTTACTGTTCTCTGGGGAAGTTAAAATTATGTTTAGACTGTCTTTCCCTTGTGGTCTTCCTCTGATCACTCAAGCATCATGTTCCAGATTTCAGAGTATGTGTCATTCCAGAGCGACCCAGAACCAGTCTGCTTGTTGAAGTAGAGGATGTCTTTTGTTTATTTTCCTCTTTAGAAAATGCTGATTTATGTTCTTTTAGTTACTTAAAATATTGAGAAGCTCTAGACTCATGGATGAATTTAAGATTGGAGAATTATTTAACAAATTCTATGGAGAACTTGCATCAAAAACAAAACTGTCTGATACAGGTGAGATGTTATTTTCAAATATTTTGATATTAAGGTCTTTTGCTGAAAGAATAACATAATGGAAGCAAACGAAAGGATTTCTTAAAATAGAAAGCACACCATGGATAATTTGGCTTATAGAAAAAGATTTAGGTCAAACTTGGGAGACTTTCATGAAAAACCTAGGTATTTTGTATTTTACTATCAAATTACTTCAAATTTTTTAAAAATATTTTTGTGTATATGTACAGGTGCATGTTAAATGTCAGAGTCAAGTTTTAGGGGTCAGTTCTCTCTACTCACCTTGTGGGTTCAGAGACTCAAACAGTGCCTTTGCTCACTGAGGTATCTGGCTGGCCCTCAAATCATTTTGAATTGAACATTCTCTTATTTTCTTATTCATACATTTATGCTAATCCTACTTATTTAAATGTATTTTCAGGGTTTCATTTCTCTGAATTTATTTTTCAGTTTTAGAAAAAGTCTATGAGCTCCTGGGAGTATTAGGCGAAGTTCATCCCAGTGAAATGATAAATCATGCAGAAAACCTATTCCGAGCTTTTCTGGGAGAACTAAAGACCCAGGTATAACACGTCCTAAGACAATATCATTCCATAGTTTTTGTTTTGTTTTGTTTTTCATTTTGTGATATCTTTATACAAACTTTCTTTTAGATGACGTCAGCAGTAAGAGAGCCTAAATTTCCTGTTCTAGCTGGCTGTCTGAAAGGGCTGTCCTCACTTCTCTGCAACTTCACTAAGTCCATGGAAGAAGGTATTGCTATACTTTTTTTGTTTCTTTCTAGTAGTGAGACCTTGTCTCAAAAATAAGGACAGGTTCTGATTTATGCTGTAACCTAGATAATAATGATCACCTAAGTGAAATAAGCCAAACATCAAAACACGCAGTGCACAGCTCCACTTAAATAAAATACTCAGGAGCTGACGGGGGTATGTTTCAGTGGGTACAGCCTCTCTATTGTGGGGGATGAAAATGGTTTTCTTTAGGTATAGAACATGATGCTACACAACAAAATGGAAATATTTAATACTACTACATTGTATGTTTATACATTTTTAAAATAACGAATATTATATATATTTTTACCACACTGGGGAGTGCCTGTTAATTTTAGACTGCGGTTGAGTTTATAGTTACTTTGTTTTACTTGTTCTTAAACCAGTTTAATGTAGTTGTTTCAATTTCCTTTTAATTGTTTTTGCATTGGCTTATAAATAAATAGTTAGGCATTTTATGTTGGCTGATTCTTCCCCTTTTCTTCCTTTTCTCTCTCCCCTTCTCCTACTGTGCATTCCTTCTCTTTTGTAAATGATTTATTTTTATTTTATGTGTGCATCGTTTTGTTTTTGCCTGCTTAGGCCTGAGTGAGGTGTCAAATCCTCTGGAACTGGAGTTACAGACAGTTGTGACCCACTATGTAGGTGCTAGGAATTGAACTCGGGTCCTCTGAAAGAGCAGTCAGTGCTCTTAACCACTGAGCCATCTCTGTTGCTTCCCCCTGCCCCCCACCAATGTGCACTCTTATTTTCAGTATTCCAGTTACTTTTATCTAAATGGCCTTTACTTTAGGTAACAGCCTCTTTCAATCCCAGTTCAGATTCTATTATGTCTTCCTTCCTTCCTTCCTTCCTTCCTTCCTTCCTTCCTTCCTTCCTTCCTTCCTTCCCTCCCTCCCTCCCTCCCTCCCTCCCTCCCTCCCTCCCTTCCTTCTTTCCTGGTTGTTTGTTTTTAGAGACAGTGTTTCTTTGTGTAGCCTTGGGCTGTTATAGAACTCACTCTGTAGACCAGGCTGGCCTTGGAACTCAGAGATCCCCCTGGCTCTGCCTCCAGAGTGCTGGGATTAAAGGTGTGTGCCACCACTGCCCATATAAAGTCAAATTTTCTTGGTTTTGTATTCCAAAGTTGGCATTAAAAAATCTTAGGACATTGTGTTAGAAACCATGATGCTCTCTCTATCACTGTAAGGCCTCTCTGACATCGTTCTCCCTGAGCGCCTGTCATGTCTGTCTCCTAATACGTAAGTCCTTGATATGAAAGCAAATGGTTTTCTGAAAGGACAAAGAAGCCAATCAGGAATAAAGCACGTCTTCTATGTAGCTGCAATGTATAGTGTGATTGAAGTCAGTTATAGGTAACATAGGTAATTGTGGTGCTAGCCTGCCTAGGAGAAGATCCTTACATTACAGTTGTGTACATATTCAGCATTCTTCTTTAGGACATAAAATTATGAGGTCCAGGGTATTATTCATATTTGCAGATCCCATCATTTTCTACATGTCTTAGTATCCGATTGCTATAAGGAGACCAAGGTAACTCTTACAGAAGACAGCATTTGATTGGGGTCTTGCTTACATTTTGCAGTGTTAGTTTATGACTGTCATAGCAGGAAGAAGACAGGCATAGAGTTTGAGCAGTAGCTGAGGGTTTTACATCATGAGCCCCAGTCAGTAGGCAGAGGACAGAAAGAGACACGGGGCCTAGCATGGGTTTTTGAATCCTCAAAGCCCACCCCCAGTGACACAGATCCTCCAACAAGGCCATATCTCCTAATCCTTCCCACACAGCTCCACTAACTGAGGACCAAACATTCAAGCATGAGCCTATGGGGGCGTTCTCATTCAGACCACCACAGCAGGTATTTTGTATGGAGGAAATGCCTGAGCATTGAGGAAAGGGAAGTGTATTTGGCCTTGAACGAATCAATTCCAATTTTCCAGCCTTCAAAGAAGCCAAATCTTCCTATTTTGTAGATGAGAAAGCTGAGGCTCTGAGAGATTATGCAACATGGGTGATGATTTATATCCTAAGCTAACACACTAGTTATTTCAGATTTTTATTAGGCTTTCCCCAGAAGCTATACCAACTTGAAACTCTAGCTTAGTCAAATGATTTTTGAGGAGTTACTCTGAAATCCTAGGAGATTTGTGCAGGTACTAGAAATATCAGTCTGTCTCAGGAAAAGCTGTCACTTGCAAGGTTTTAATAAAGAATTTAAATGGTGTTATGATGTTTTATTCTTTTTTTGCTATTCCCTCAGATCCCCAGGCTTCAAGGGAGATCTTTGGTTTTGCATTAAAAGCAATCCATCCCCAGGTAGTATTAATATTACTCTAAGTCTTTTACGGTAGGGACTTGTGATTTTCAAACATTGATGATATTTTTTTTTTTTTTTTCTGTAATAGATCGAGATGAAGCGATATGCTGTGCCCTTGGGTAAGTTTTTTTTTAAGAAAGTAAAGTTAGCATCTTGAGTAATGTTTTGTTTAAGCTAGAATGAGGGCAAATATAAAAGCATCTGATGTTTCATCAGTAACTATTTACAACTTTATAGCTTCTTAAACTTCTTTAGTTTAAGAAAACTAATTTAAACAATAAATTCCTAATTGTGAATTTCATTCATGCTACAGAACTTGGATACATATACATGTGTATATATGTATACATATCAGAGATACACGTATACATACATACGGAATTGTTAGGGGCTGGGCTCGGTGGCTCAGTGAGTAAAGGTACTTGACCCCCAAGCTTGATGAACTGAGTTCTATCCTCAGGATACATGTAGAGGCAATACAGCGCCGATTCCTGCAAATTGTCCGTATTTGTACAGGTGCACACACACAAATGCAATAATATGTTTTTTAAAAAAGAATACATTTTTAATGTTAGTCGGTGATCAAAAATATGTATTAAATCCATATAGAAAAGAATTTTAAATATTTTTAAAAATACATATATTAGACTATCATTCAGGAGATTCAAGCTATTTGATTATTTTGTTATTGTTGTTGAGACATGGTTTCATGTTGCCTAGGGTGACCTTTAGATTCACTATATAGCTGACATCTTCCACTTTCTTAGTGCTGAGATTACAGGCAAGTGTACTGTACCTTGTATGTACTATGCTAGCTACCAGCCCCAGGGCCTCAAGCAAGCACTCTATCAATTGAGTTGCATTTTTAGCCCACAGGCTGCTTGATTTTATTGTGAATTAATGAATCTAGATTCTTTTTCTGACCCTTGTTTGATGCCAGGTCATGGGCCTAAGTCAGTGTGAACTTTGAGATCACCAGATTATTGTAAGGTACTCTACTGTATCTTTTTTTTTTTTTTGTTTGTGTTTTGAGACAGGGTTTATCTACATAGGCCTACGTGTCCTGGAACTTACTATGTAGACTAGGCTGGCCTCAGACTCACAGATATCGGTCTGCCTCTGCCTCCTTAGTACTTAAAGGTATGCACCACTGTGCCTGGCTATACAAAATCTTCTTGAGCATAGTTTTAACCTTTAACGCATACAGGAAGCTTTTTTAATTTTCTTTTCTGGCTTTTGTTGACTATTTTAAAAGGAATGGTTTTTGTATTTTGCAGCTGGCCTACGATTACTTACTCTACACGCATCTCAATTTACTACCTGCCTTCTGGACAACTATATTACTTTATTTGAAGTACTTTCAAAGTGGTGCAGCCATACAAATGTGGAATTAAAAAAAGCCGCACATTCAGCCCTGGAATCCTTCCTGAAACAGGTACTTCAGATTCCACTTTCATTAAATGCTTTCGCAAAGAACTAAATTCCAATCTTGTGTCTGCATGTTTGAAAAATAATGATAAAGGGATCTGTTAGTTCTTGTAGCATTTACAACAGAAGTAGCACTCTGCCATGAGTGTTAGCTAGACTGGACAGAAGAGCTTAGATGACCTCAGACTTGATCAAAACTCTATAGGGTATCTTGGCTAGGTGCTGAGGAAGCACTTTGGCCCTGATGGGAAATACTGAGAGATATAACAAAAGTTTTGCTTGAGCACTGTTAAAAATGGTTTAGTAGGGTTGGGCATAGTGGGACATGCCTTTAATTCCAGCACTAGGGAGGTAGAGGCAGGTGGATGTCTATGAGTTTGAGGCCAGCCTGGTGTATAGAGTGAGATCCAGGACAGCCACAGCAGTTAATAGAAAAATTCTGTCGGGGGGAGGTGGGGCAACTTCTTATAAGACTTATTCATTTTATTTATTTTGTGTTTTGAGATAAGGTCTCTCCATGTAGCCTTGGTTGTCCTGGAACTTGTTTTGTAGACCAGGCTGGTCTTGAATTCAGAGGCCCACCTGGCGTTGCTTCCTAAGTGCTGGGATTAGAGGCATGTGCCATCACAGCTGGCCCTATTTATTATGGGTCTGAGTGTTTTGCAGGCATGTATGTATGCGTACCACATGTGTGCTGGGATTAAAGGTGTGGACCATCGCTTCCTGGCTCTGGCTTCTCCTTTTGATGCCTTACGATCTTTCTTCTATTTCTTTTTCTGTGGGAAATTCCATAGTTTATAATTGTTTGCACGTATATTTGTGTCTGTAATCCATTTTGAATCACTTTTGTGATATTGTTTAACTCATTCTCACTTGTTAGTTCCAGCACCAGTTGTAAACATCCTTTTTTTTCTTCTGTCCTTCTAACCCTTCTTAAAAAATTACTTGACTTAGGTTTGTGCTTCTTTCTGGATTCTAATTTGCTCCATGAGTCTTTGAATTTTTGAAGCTAGGTAGTAGATACCTGCCAAGTTTTCTTCTTTTCATTTCTATTTTAGCTGTGATATACCCAGTTTTGAGTATCAGTATTATCCTATGGGAAATAAATTTTTTTCACTCACTTTATATAACGTTCTTAAAAGAAAACATTACTGGTTAGTTAAATCTAGTTTAAATATGTGTGTGTGTGTGTGTGTGTGTATATGAGAACAACTTTTAGTGTGTGTGTATGTATGCAAAGAATGCTAAGTGTTGTGGTGCATGCTTGTTATCCCAGCCCAGAGAAGAGGATTGCTGGAGGCTGGTCAGCCTGAGTTACTCAAAAGAAACAATAAACAAGCCAGCCAACAAAAGTACAGAGAAGACTGTTCAAATCTCCTTCCTGCAACCAAGAAAATAATCATTTCACAGTTTTGTGACCAGTTTCTTTATTACCTTCTCTTTTCCCTCCTGATATCTTTATAGAATTGAAATATTATTTGTAATTTTTGTAGCTTCAAGGTTTTTCCACAGCATTGAATGTTTTGCTAATAGTACATTGAGATTTACATGATTGATTTTTAATAGTGGCATGTATCACTATAAACCATGTTATAAATTGTTCTTAATGTTGTGGAATAATTACTTTTGTTTATTTATTTTTGCTGTTATAAGTACATAGAATTAAATTAGTACTGACTAATTTAATTAGAAATTAATTAGTACTGACTAAATTAGTGCGAACTTAAATGAATAAATATTTTATGGTAAAATGAATTTTTTTTTCAGTAATTAAGAAGATATTAACTATTTTTTCTTTTTTTTTGGTTGTGGTTATTTTGTTTTTGAAATAAGCTTTTATTCCTTAGCCTGGGATGACCTGAAACTCGTGTATAATCTAGGCAGTCCTCCCAGGCCAGTGTGAGCTGCTGCAGTGTGCTTAATTATGTCCAGGACATGCTTTGTGGAAGAAAAGCTTTTCAAGCAGTCGGTGTGGTAACTCCATTCAGATACAATGGCTTTGGGAACAATTTGGAAGAATATTGTTAAATTAGTAATGGAAATGGTGGATTTTCCCACTCTGCCTTTGATAATTACCTAGATTGTTTTCATACTTGACCAGAGTCTGTGCTGAAATGCTAATTTGAATTGTTGAAATTTGAATTTGAAAAGCCTGTGTTCTTGAACATAGCTTTTGTTTCCTGTTTGTGTTACATAGTTGTGCTGCTTAGTGTTTCTGTCAACTGGACACAAAGTAGGGTTATCAGGGAAGAAGGAATCATAATTGAGAAAATGCCTCTTAAGTTTGTCGCATAGGCAAGTCTTTTAGACATTTTTTTGATTGATAGTTGATGAGGAAAGCCCAGCTCGTGTGTGCAGTGCCCCACTTGGCCAGGTGGTCCTGGAGTAAGAGAACAGAGTAAGCCAGGGAGCGGCACTTCCTGCCGCCACGTTACTGTTCCATCTGGGTTCCTGCCCTGACATCCTTCCTCAGTGATGAACTATGGTGTGACAGTGAGCGGAAACTAACTTTCCTCAAATTGTTTTTGACTGTGATGTTTGTCACGGCAGGAGAAGCCCTAATGAGACAACAGTGATCTCTTTTCACTTAGCTTCTCTCTCTGCACCTACGTTTAACATATCTTGTATCTGGGTATTAAAAATAGCTGAAATGGGTAAAGGCACTTGCCACTAGCCTGATGACTTGACTTGAACTGGGACCCATGTGGCGAGACTTCCATAGTTTGCCTTCCCGCACGTACACATACACACAGTATGCGTACCCACAAACAAATAAATCAATGTATCTAAGAAAACAATTTACTCCAGTTGTCCTTGTTTGGTCATGCCCTCTTTTTCCTTTGTCTCTTTTAATCGTTTTTCTTAGGAAAAACGCATCACATTTAGTAGCCTTAGTTAAGAAACTGTCTTTTCTGAACTGATATTGACCAAATACATTGAAGCGGAGAGTTCTGAGTTAAAGCAATCAAGTATAACTATAATCGTATATTAATAATCATATTTGCTTAAGCCCTTTGGTTATTGAATGTTTCTAAAGTGCAAATATCATAAAATTACAGATTTCGTTTTCTGTGGCAGAAGATGCAGAGCTGCACAAGAGTCAGTTGCAGTATTTTATGGAACAGTTCTATAGAATCATCAGGAATGCAGATTCCAACAACAAGGAGTTATCCATTGCTATTCGTGGATATGGACTGTTTGCGGGAGTATGATTTATTAGTTTACTATATTTTATGATTGATTCATTAGTTTTGATTTTATCTGATTATTTACAAGAATACAGCAGTGCATTTTTTATAGTGTGTTGTGCTTGTGTTGGTATTATTAGTACTTGGTCTACTAATAGTTTAATTTCCAGAGTTTACTATGTACTACAATACATTCATTCTCTCAGATCCACATAGCTCACTGATGAGTTATTACAAGAAAAAAACAAACGCAAGAAAAGTCAGTTAACTTGTCAAAAACCACCTTTAATTAATAGAAAAGGTCATAAGTGTTATCTAGGGTTGACACGTTGCTATAATCATAGTGCAGGAAAGAGGCAAAAGAACTGAGAGTCTGTGACCAGCCTGGACTCTACAGAGCTCTACGTCAGCCGAGGCCATCTACACACACTTAGCACAAGCTTAAGAGCCAAGAAGTACAAACTGCCACACAAAGCCCCACATAAATTCACTTCTGAAGCCTAGAAGCATTGCATTTTCACTTTCTACTTGGCAACACCCTTGTTTATACAGTAAAACTATTGTTTTCACTTAAAGGTTTAGACAGATGCTCTTAGGACAGAAAGACATATTTATGAAGACCAGCTGGATTTTACCTGTAGTCCAGTGTTTAGGAAACTAAAATGGGAATTACTACAGATTGAATACAGCCTTGGTTACATACTAAATTCATAGTTAGGACAGGCGTTATCCACCCACCCCCCAAAGAACTGTGAAGAACTCCAGTTGTTTCTTAGTGGATTTCTGTGTAATTTGCTTCTAAGAAAACTAGTTCCCCCCCTCTCTTTTACAGTTCCACCCATCAACATCTGTCTTCTTATTCTCTTTTCTCTTCTTCCTCTTCATTCTGTCTTTTATTCCTCATCTCCATTTGTTTCTGTTTGCAGCCCTTACTAATCCAGAGACAAAATAAGAAGTATGTAAAAAGTCTGCTGGAGTGACAAGCCTTACAGGGCCAGTACATAGTGAAACCTGCCTTTTAAACACAGCCTAGAACTTAGTTAACAATGTATAGAAATAACTGTTTAGGAAGTGAATTACATTATTATGAAAAGCATAAGATATAATATGTTATATACATTAAGATAAACAAGTAAATAGCTTGTTATTATTCAGCAGTTTATAATCATGTGTCTTAACATGACGTTTTAAATGCCTTTGTTTTGACACTGACAAGATTTCTATCTTGCCTTTCTAAAGCCTTGCAAGGTAATAAATGCCAAAGATGTTGACTTCATGTATGTAGAGCTCATTCAGCGCTGTAAGCAGATGTTCCTCACCCAGACAGAAGCTACTGAGGATCATGTTTACCAGATGCCAAGTTTCCTCCAGTCCATTGCAAGTGTCCTGCTTTACCTTGACACAGTAAGTGAAATGGTTACACTGAGCATGGTTGTAAGTATTTAATTTCATCTCCACAAGTAATCTTTGTTGTTATTCATGAAAAGTACATGATTTCTTGGTTAAATTATTAACTGGAGTATCTATCCCCAATAACAATATAAATTAAATGGATAATTCACCAGAAACTTGCTTGGAGATGCTAATTTTAATTTTTTTGAAACAACAAAATTTGTCAGCAGATATATGACAAGCCCCTATTGTAACTGCTAGCTCTTGAAACCAACAACATTGCTAATTGATCTGCTGTCCAAACCTTACTAGTATTCTGACAGTAGTCAAAATCTCAGAGGACAGGAAGTAAGTACTAATGAAAGTTGAGTTTGCAGGCTAACACCATAGCTACTGTCTTAGAACCTCCCAGATAGCTGGAAGGAAGGTTTGGGAAGACATGAGGCTGCTGGAACTGTCCAGGGTTACACTTACTTCTGCCCACATTGTTTCTAAGACTGCAAAGTAACCCAAAAGCTTGGGTGAGACATTAAAGGAAGCAGGCTGCACAGGAATTGTAGCTGGTAGATCCAGAATAGCACACTGGTGGGCATCAGGAACTAGGGGGTGTCTTGATTTTCCAACTGTTTAGCCAGGTTTGGCGTGTCACAGTTCTGAGCCAGGTACATAAATGCAAGCAGGAGCTATAGCATGATGTGGGTGGGAGAGCGAAGAAAGGGGTGAGAGACACTTAGGTCCTCTGTTACTCTCTGGACTTTCTCTACAGAAGGACAGACCCCCACAAGGAATTTGACTCCTATGTTGGTTCATTTCGTGTAGGTACCCTGTGGTCCCCACAGCATTTTATTTAGTATTTCTGTCAGTGGATTTTTGTTGTTATCTAAAGCAGAATTACTGTGATTCCTTTTTATGAGGGAAGTTTCGATGCAATCCTGGGAATACTACATAGTTTTACAAATCAGTTTCTGATGAAAAAGCATGACTAAATTTATTCTAAGACAATTTTTTTGTTTCTGTTTAATTTTATCATTTATTAAAGATGAAAGCAAATTTACATACTAATGAGATGAACTGCTTGCTTATTTTTACGTAAGGATTTAAATACTGCTATAGGGTATACGGTATCTCCATTATCACTCAGAGTTGATAAATGAGTCTACAGCCACCAGTGCTGAGAATGCTTCTTAGCATAAACATGTGTCCCAGAATAGATAGAAGTATGTCTAGGGTTACTTCAGAATGAGAAATACTGTCCTAATCTCATGATACAGTTCGTTTAATGATTTTTTTAAATGGACCTCAAATAAGAAACTCAAGCAGAAGTGTTCCTGTTGTTGTGTTGTTACAATATGGTTTCTTGGCCCCACGCAGCCAGAGGTCCAGACCCGCAGTCCTGCCATCGCAGACCACTAGCCCTTGCTACTGCTTAGGCCCCAAAAATGATTCAAAAGCCTATATTAATTTCATGCTGTTTGGCTGATGGTTTAGGCACATTGCTAGCTAGCTCTTACATCTTAACCCATTTCCATTAATCTGTCTGCCATGTGGCCCGTGGCTCACTTGTGTTCCTTACATGCTTCTTCTTGGGTGGCTGGCTTGTCTGACTCTGACTCTGTCTTTCCTTTTCTACCTATTCTGATTCCCCACCTACTTCTTCTATGGTGCCTGTCATGGGCCAAAACAGCTCCTTTATTTAAAGATTGCTATTCACAGCCTACAGAAAGACATTCCCACATCAGTTTGTTGTTGTGTGGTTGTTTTGTTTAAGGATTTTATATGCAAGTGTTTTACCTTTATATATGAATATACACCATGTGTATGCCTGGTGTCCAGGGAGGCCAGAAAAATATGCCAGATTCCCTGAAACTAGAATGACAGACACTAGGAGCCGCTATGTGGGCTCTGGAAACCAGACCCTCTGTAAGAGCAGCAAGTGCTTCAACTGCTGAGCCTTGTCTCCAGCTTCAGACAGCATCTTGTAAAGTCAAACATTCTAACACAATATTACTTAGAGATACTGTAATTTACTACTTACATACTGAGGAATGATATAAAAATATTTTTAAAAATTATAATTACCCATTGTTTTTCTTAAGAGGAAAAACCAGCATGTCAGGTAAAAAGACTTTAGTTCATTACACAGTTTTGAATTTCAACTAAAAGTGTTTTAGGCCATGCATATTTGTACTATATGATATGATGCAGAATGTGTGTTCAGAACCTAGGGTGTGTTAAAGTCATGTATTACCACATAGGTAAGCACCCCTAGAAATACCTCGGATGATTTATAATTTTGTGAAAAAATTTATTTTGTGTATGGATGTTTTGCTGCATGTGTGTGTGAACACCATATTTGTACCTTGTGTTCTCAAAGGCCAGGAAAGGGCATAGGTCCCCAGGACCTTGAGTTACAAACAGTTGTGAGCTACCATATGTGTGCTGGGAAAGGATCTCACTCTGCAAGAGCACCAGTTCTTTTAAACTCTGAGACATCTCTCCAGACCCATACCTCATGTTCTTTATATGTTTGCTTTTTTAAAAAATTAACTTTTAATCTGGATATTTCAAAATGTCTTACTGTTCTAATATATCTGTGATATATCCTGATATATCCCCATAGTTGATTGAATGATCCCATATTGGATTATAAGACACAATTTAAGAAGCCGGAGTCATGTGTATTCTGTGGATCTATCTAAACTCAGGTCCTCATGCACTTTATTGATTAAACCATCTTCCCAGCTCCAATGTTAGGCATCCTATAATAGAGTTATAGACAATAATAATAATAATAATAATAATAATAATAATAACAACACCAAAACAAAACAAAAGAAGCTGGAGTATAGAGCAGGAAAAATAGGTGTGTTATCTTTTTGTCTTTATAAAAGATTTCTATTGTCATTTAGGATAGGATTGTGTAGTATGAGGTTTCTGGCCCGAACTTTTGGGCCTAACCTCAAGGTTTAGGACTCGCAGACCCACAGTCCCACAGAGACACACAGATGCTTTCAATAGTTTTAGGCTGATCCATCTAAGGCCCAGGCATATAACTCATCTAACCCATGACTCATCCTGTTCAACCATGGAGCTCAGTACCTTTTCTCACAGCAGCATGGTTGTCCTCTGCTTCTTCCAGCTTCTCTCCGGCATTCTGCTCTGTGCTTCCTGTTCTCAGAGTTTTCTTGGTCTGGTAGCCCCACCCACACTTCCTGCCTGCCTTTGGCCAATCAGCGCTTTTTATTAAACCAGTGGGTGGGACAATTATTTACAATGTAACAACATAATCTCCCACAGGATTGTGCTGTAAATACCACTCAGACGGTTTCTTGTGATTTATCCTGGTATCAGCAATAATAAATGTTAAATTTGATAGCTAAGATTCCAGGTCAGTTTTCATTTACCTCTGACTACTTTTGTTCTAGTAAATTTGAGTATATACATGTTGTTCTTGTATTTATTCCCTGTTCTAATTTTGAGATTGTTCTTAATTTCTGGTAGGTTCCTGAAGTATATACTCCAGTTCTGGAACATCTCCTGGTGGTACAGATAGATAGCTTCCCTCAGTACAATCCCAAAATGCAGTTGCTGTGCTGTAAAGCAATAGTAAAAGTTTTCCTAGCCTTAGCAGAAAAAGGACCAGTTCACTGGAATTGCATTAGTACTGTGGGTAAGCTTACCGTTTATTTTCACTCTTACTGTGGGAAGTGCTAAACATTTAACATATTGTTTGATATATTTAAAGAAGATCTGGTTCTGTAATTTTTTTTGGTGTGTAGTACTTTTTAGAGAACTTTTTATTGTGATGAATCAAAATCTTTTTTTTTTAACTAGAATTTGGAGTTAGTGCTACATATTATTTCTTCTTTAAACAGAATCTCTCTTTTTTTTTTTTTTTTTTTTGTTTTTTTGACAATTTCAAGTATGTAAACAATCATGATCATACTTACCCCTGTCTTGGTTACTGTTCTATGGCTGCTGTGAAGAAACACTGTGATCAAGGTCACCTATTAAAGAGCACTTAATTGGGGGCTTACTCAGAGAGTTAGTCCATGATTATTATAGCAGGGAACATGGCGGTAGGCAGGCAACAATGACTTAAGAGCTCCTATCTGATCCACAAGTGTGGTGATATATTGTATACTTAATAATATTTAGTAATATATTTAGTCAGAGAGGGGTACAAGCATTTAACTGGGGACCAGGTATTTGAGCAGGAGTGAGCCTATGGCTCCTGTTCTCATTCAGAGCACAACCCCCACTCTTGGTCCCTCTCTACCTATAAACTCGTCTCTTCCTCCCACTGCTCTCTGCATTTTGTTGCTGATAGCCTCCTGGGTCCCACTGTGCAGCCTGCTGCAGTGCTGACTAATCTTGACTTGATTTTATGCAGATAGCCATAGCTGCAGGGAGTTTGTACACACGGTGGCCGTGCCATGTCTAGAGGACGGCATTTCACAGCATTCCTCCACATCTTCTTGATTCACTTCATCCTTCTAAGGTGTTTCTTAAGCCTTGGAGTAGTGATGGCAGTGATGTAATTACTGAGTTTTTGCATTAACTGGTGCTCACTGCGGAGAGATATTTCTCTAAGCATAAAAGTTTAGACAAAATGGAATGTACTCAGATTGGTGTGGCCATTTTAGAAGTCAGTTTTTAATGTGTCCAGTTAACAAAATGACAGAGTTATGAAAGGGTCTTCCCAGAACCTGAGCAGTGAGCTTTTTTTTCCCCACAAAGACTTTTTCTTAGAACATCTTTGGCGTCTGAATTTATTTTTTTTTTTAGACAGGGTCTCACTATGTAGCCTGGGCTGACTTTGAGCTCCACAGTTGTCCAGCCTCTAATTCCCAAATGCAGGGATTATAGATGTATGTTACTGTATTCAGTTTAGTTTCTTAGTCTCAATAGTTCAGAATTTAAAACCAAAGATAGTAACTAATTTCAAACAAAAATTAAGTGGCAAAATAATGATTATTGCTTTTATTGATTGTGTTTCTTTAATTTTTTTTTTTTCATTTTTAGTGCATCAAGCTTTAATTAGAATATGTTCTACACCAGTGGTCCTTCAAAAGGTAAATTCTGAATCTAAAGTTTCAGAAACTAGTATTATCACTGGATGTTAAGAACAATGGTAGCATGTAAATGTATAAAACATTTCTTTGTTTTAACTCCACCACCTCCTTTCCTGAGACTCCAGTATCCCATGCTGGTTTTAAACCAGATATGTAGCCAGGTACCATGTTAAACACTCAATATTCCTTCTTTTAATTCATACGTACTAGGATTACAGATGTGCACCAAAATGCCACATTTGTGTAGTACTTGGGACTGAACCCAGGGTTTTGTGCATACAAGGCATTCAATCTGCTAACCAAGCCACATTTCCAGACCATCCATGTCTTACATTTTAAAATATCATGTATAATACCAGCCTCTGTTAGATGAATATACTTGTAAGGGTTAAAATTATGTTACATTCACTTTAAAATTTTTCTTTCAATGTTTATTTGTATGTGTGTGTGGAGGTGTCAGAAGGAGCACCCAGGATTTAGTTCCCTTTAGTCCTCAGGTCATCAGAGGTCATCAGGCTTGATAGCAAATGCCTTTGTAAAGATGTTAATCTAGGAGATAATATAAAAGTGTGTAGAAGTTAGAGGAACGTGAATGGAAGAGAGATTGGATCATATAAAAAGAGGGATGACTTGCAGTGGATTTGCTTGGTATATTAAAAATGTTCCTTGGCTGTAATCACTGACTGACTAAAGCTTTTTGGTCTTTTATTCTCGTCTTCCTTTCTTCAGTTTATTGCAGAGGTTTTTAGGAAATTCTCTTAAGTCATTATGTTCTGACAGCAGCTGCCTTATATAACCACCAGTCAATAATGAGATGCTCTCTTCCTCTCCAGGATGTTGAGTCTGATAACCAATGGGCTACAGGGGAAGTCAGAACGGGCAACTGGAAAGTACCCACTTACAAAGACTATGTGGATCTCTTTCAGCATCTTTTAAGCTGTGACCAAATGATGGTAAAATTTTTAAATATGTCCATTTTTATTACCCTTCCTTATTTGGGGGAGCTTGGCATACATTAGTATGGCAGCCAGAGGGCAGGGTTTAATAGTCAGCTTTCAGTAAGTACTTCCCAGAGGTCAAACTCAGTCTGTTGTAAGGCTTGGGGCAAATGCCTTTATCTACTTAGCCATTTCTCTAACCTGGGGGCGTATGTGGCTCAAGCTTTCAGTGTAACTAAGAATCTTCCTGAACTGCTGATACTCTTGCTTCCAACTCCAACCAAATCTATAATTTGAAAGTTATAAAAGAAAAGCTATAAAAGCTATTTCTTATCTTTACTAAGAGACTTCACTAAAACAGTACAAACCAAAGCCAAGTAGACACGCTACCATGTCTCAGAAACATAGAGGAAAACATCTCCGTGGCTTTAGCGTTGTCTTTGTTAGGGTTTCTGTGCTGTGAGAAAACACCATGACCAAAGCAGCTTGGGGAGGACAGAGTTAACTTCATGTCCCATTTCCATGGAGTAGGTCCACCCAAGGGAAGTCAAGACAAGGATCTGGAGGCAGGAAGTGAAGCAGAGGTCATGGAGGCTGCTTACTGGCTTGCTCCTACTGACTTACTCAGCCTTCTTTTAATATTTTCCAGTTCTGCTGAACCAGGGGTGGCACTGCCCACAGTTATCTGGGCCCTCCCACCATATCAATTATCAGTCAGGAAAATGCCATACAGATTGCCCAAAGGTTAGTCCTTTGAAGGCATTTTCTCAGTTACAATTCCTTCTTCCCAGATGACCCTAGCTTTTGTCAAGTTGATGTAAAAACTAGTAAGAATGGGAGTAAGACATTTATTTCAGGATTTTGTTTTACTAACTTTCAAAAGATTTTGAAGCATATTTAAAACAGTGTTAAATCAAGGCAGTTAAAAGTAAAGCTAGAAATAAGTAAAGTGAGGGTTAGTAATGTCACTGAGCAGCAGAGCATTTGTCTAACATGCAAACAAATTTCAGTGTTTTTAAGCATTGGAAAAGCAAATTAATTTTAAAAATCTTCCTCATAGCAAGATGATTATGGTCCTCTCTCTGCCTACTTAGCCTGCCCCTCCTGCGTTAGCTATTTCTCTCTCAGACTTTCCCTCCTTCTCTGAGCTCCTCTACCCACTCTCTTTCTCCTGGGAATTAAACCCAGGGTCTTGATTGTGCTAAGCTTATAATTTCTCTGTTCTCATTGCTGAGTAGATAAATCCAGTCTGTATAATAATTCTTAGGTGTTGGTGTGTATTAGTTATTTATATCACTTGTATTAGAATAATGCCTCTTGCCCAGTACATTGCTGGGTGACAATTTTTTAGTTTCTAGTGGCTTGTATTTTAATATGTACTTCAATAAAGCATTAATAGTCTAGGGTAAGAAATTTTTCACAATAGGTAATTTTTGTCCCATTAAAAGTCATATGTTCTTAATTTTTTAGGTTTGGGTTTTTTTTTTTGTTTTTTCTTTTAATTGGGTTTAAGTGGTTTATCAGGTGGATGGATGTAGTCGTGACATACAGCTTGGATGTGAAATAATCTCAAAAATAATTTTGAATGTGGTTGCATGTGGCTTAGAAGGTGGAAGTCAGCCTGGGCTGTATGATATCCTGTCAAACAGAAGAGCACAGAGGGGCTGAAGTGTGAGTTGATAGAACAGTACTCTCTTAGGATTTATGAGATTTAGTCCCCAGGACCCGAGGTGGAGGGAGGGAAGGAGAGATTGACAGAGAGAGCAAACTGTTAGACCAGTGTGTTATTATACGTGGACACACAAACTGATGGAGGTAAATGCTTTGACAAGGTTGACCTGCATCCTCCCCTCATCCGCTCCATGAATAGAGTATTTGTAACTTCACCAGCTAAGTCATGCGATCTGATTAAAGTGTCGTAATAATTTGAAAAGATACATTAAATGTTGAGTTTTCAGACTTCATGTAAATTAGTTAGTTTATATATCACTGTTTTCATAATAATACCTGTGAAAGTATACGTCATAATGCTTTTAAAATATAGTATTTAGTCTATGATTTTGAACTTAAATTTTTTTTATTTACAGGATTTTATTTTAGCAGATGAAACATTTATTTTTGTGAATTCCTCCCTTCAAAGTCTGAATCACTTACTCTATGATGAATTTATAAGATCAGTTTTAAAGATTGTGGAAAAATTGGATCTTACACTGGAGAAACAGGGTGTTGCAGATCATGAGGTTAGAAATTCTTTTCAATAATAATTTTGCATCATTTTAATACCAACTCTGTGTGTTTAGAACAGTAGTACATGTTTAAGGGAGAGAGGAAAATGGGTTTCTTTGCAATGGTTATGTGCCATAAGTGTTTTTCTGTTGCATATAACCCAGTGTATAGAATATGTTATCAACAGATTATTCAAAAAGTGATTTATATGCTTAAAACCATTTTCTTGCTCAGATGTGGTACCACTTGCCAGTTAATAACATTTGAGAAGCTAAGGCAGGAAGATGCGTTCAAGGCAAGCCAGGTTACTGGTTAACAAATGAGACTCTGCCTTAGCTACCTACATGTGACCAGCACTCATGTTAGGTGGCTCCCAGCTGCTTGTATGTCTACCTCCAGGGGATTCATCACCTTTGTTTGGCCTCTACAGGCACCCATACACATGATAAATCCTACACAGAAATACACACACACACACACACACACACACACACACACACACACACACACACATTCAAGTGATATATCCTACACAGAAACACGCAAACACTCAGTCGTATAAAAAAAAAAATAAGACTATTTAAACTAAGCTGCACTGGACATAGTGTGTCACTCTTGTAATTGTGGCACTGTGAAGAACTGAGTTAATAAGATTGGCATGAATTCAGACTTATTCTGAGCTACATAGAACGGTAAGAACCTGGTTCAAAGCACCCATAAACAAATACAAACCTTTCCTAAAGATGCTTCCTGGAGTCATATATCCGAAGAAGGTCCACCTTCAGTTTAGAAGACGCCTGTTGTTAGCTTTAGCCACTGGTCTCTCTTTGATGTTCTTACCTTCCACTTCTGTGGCCGTCACTTGCAGGCTCCCAGGCATTTCAGGTTCTTACTCTGTAGTTTTGTTCTGAGACAGAGTCCCTCTATATAGCCTAGGGTGAGCACTTCTCACAGTCCTGCAACTCTGTCTCAAAAAACTTTTAAAATTAAAAAATAATACCCTCCCCACCTTGTATTTTGTATTTGTACCATCCTTTCTTGTGAGTCTTTGGTTTGCTGCTTCTATAATTCCCTTATTCTTAAAATGGAAAGTCAATTATGCCTTTTTCACTTCTGCGTTCTTTCCCTGTAAATGAGTTCTATATGACAATTTCATTTGAAAGCTCTTTGTTGAATGTTTTAAATGGAACAATTCTTGGTTTGGGACAATTTTTCAGGATGGAAGCACTACTGGTGTTTGGGTGATCCCAACTTCAGATCCAGCTGCTAATTTGCACCCTGCTAAGCCAAAAGACTTTTCAGCTTTCATTAACCTGGTGGAGTTTTGCAGGTATTTTCTAGAATTTTAATTATGTAAGAGTAATATCAGTATTACCACTAACAGAAGAGATCCCTTATATAAATGTAGAATTGAAATAATCTGATGTTGTTTCTATAGACCTTTAAGATACTTTGAGCAGTTTAAATTTAGCTTTTTGTTTTGTTCTGAAGAGTTACAAGGCCTCAGGCAGGAAAAAAGGGGCACACTTATTCTTAAAGGTGTTAAGATGTCTAAAAATGTGGAAAAAGGAATTGCCCATCATTTTCAATGTCTCATAATTTTAAAGCTGAGTAAGAATTAATAGGATGAAAACTTTTTCTTTAAACATTTTGTTTTTATAGAGAGATTCTTCCTAAGAAACAAGTAAGATTTTTTGAGCCATGGATGTACTCATTTGCATATGAGTTAATTTTACAATCTACGCGGTTGCCACTTATCAGTGGTTTCTACAAATTACTTTCTATAGCAGTAAGAAATGCCAGAAAATTAAAATATTTTGAGGTAAGTGGTTTTTAGTCTTGTGTTACTTTTAAATCTCTTCCACTTACAAGATGCTTTTAAATGTGTGCTTGTGGCATATGTAGTTTTTAAACAATTGATGTGTAAATGTCAGTTAGAAGATGCTTACAAAGTTAGTAGCATTTTCTACACTGATTTTGTGTGTGTGTATGTCTGTGTCTGTGTCTGTGTCTGTGTGTTCCAAGACAAGGCTTCCCTTTATTAACAGCACTGGCTGTCCTGGAACTTCTGTGTAGACCAGGCTGGCCTCAAACTTACAGAGATCTGGCAGCTTCTGCCTCCCAAGTGCCCGGCTTCTACTCTGATTTTTAAGCACCTTTTTAAGAGTCTTCTAATTTAAACTGGTCTCGTCACCAAAGTATTACTCTAGAGGCCTCAGGTTTTCTTAAGACATAACTAACCAGAGGCCCTTCAGGCTGCAGACATCTGTGTTACAAACTCTTAAATTGACTTGGTGCTGTGAAGTTTGGGAATGCCTTAGGTTGTAGAGCTGAAGTTCCAACAGAAGCCTGGGGCGTAGCCAACATTTGTTTTTACTGGAAGGTGATGAAGGAATGGACTTAGCCATTCTTTCTCCCCTGCTCTGTTTCTACTGGGCACCTACTGGGATGTAGCCTTGGAACTGAGTCTCCCTCTCTTCCAGACTAAACTGTGGGAACGTGAAATGGATTCGTCTTCTGGGAGTGCTTGACTCTTGCTTTACATACTAATTTGCTACTTTATTCAACAGGGAGTTGGCCCAAAGAACCGGAAGCATTCTTCTGAAGATACAGAAAAGGATGCTTGCTTTGCTTTATTTGCAAAATTTGGCAAAGAGGTAATATTTAAATAGTCTGTCTTAATATATTACAGGATATTCTTAAGTGAATGTATAGTGAAAAAAATCTAATGATCATTAGTGACAGTTATTTACAACCATAATCCTTCTTAACAAGAAATTATAGAAATTTTCCTTATACCCACAATTATGTGTAGTCTTCAACCTTCATCAAAAGGACAAAAGATAGATTACTACAGAAAACCACAACCAATCATAATACAGAATTTGGGAATGCCAGGTCCCAATGGACAAAGCACTGCCATCACTAGGGCTCAGAGAATACTACAGAAGGCAAAAAGATTTTAATAGCCAGAGGAATGGGGAGTTTGCTATGATATCATGTCTCCTAGCAATAGGATCAAAAGTGGGTGCCATCAGGCAGGCTAGCTTTCTCTCTCTCTCTCTCTCTCTCTCTCTCTCTCTCTCTCTCTCTCTCTTTCTTTCTTTAATACAGTTATTTGTGTCATAGTGCACATATGGATGTTACGTGATAAATTGCAGGGGTTGATTCTCTCCTTTTCACCCTGTGAATTACAGACTCAGGCTGTCAAGTCTCCTCGCTCAGCACCCTTAACTGAGCCGCCTCACTGGACTTGAAATTGATTTCTTAAATTCCAATTGGAAATGAAGTTTTGTTTATAGGTTTGATTGATGGCTTTTGGGTGTTTTGGGTTTTTGGTGTTTTTGGCTAGTTTTTTGTTTTTCATATTTACTTATCTGTATATGGAATGTGTGGAGGTCAGAGAACCTGCAAAAGCCCTTTTCTCTCACCCTGTGTGTCTTGGGTATGAGACACATTGTCAGACTAGATGACAGGTGCCCTGGTTACCTTTGTGACAGGATCTTACACTGTAGCTGAGGCTGTCTTTGGGCTTGTGTCCCTCTCTCCTCGGGTAGGCAAGTGTTAGGATGGCAGGTTTGTCTTGGTAGGAAGATCTTTTAAAAACTTAAACAAGAAATCGCTGCTTCAAATGTTTCTTGAATTTTGGAAAAATAATTCAGCTGAGTGATACCAACTCAAATAATTGTTATTAATAAATAATTGTTCATAATAATGGGTTTTGTTGTGACACAATGTACATTCCTTAGCTTTTTATATAAAGAGGAGTAAGTACTTAAATTAATATTTTCTGAGAATTAGCATTTTGTTTTATAGTCATAACAAACACTGCATGCTTGTTTTTGCATTTTAGGAGAGGGCAAATATTAATTTTTCAATTGTAAGCTATGTTCAGATACACAGATTGTTTATGTGTTCTTTCTTGTTAAGGTATCAGTTAAAATGAAGCAGTACAAAGATGAACTTTTGGCCTCCTGTTTAACCTTTGTTCTGTCCTTGCCACATGACATCATTGAACTTGATGTTAGAGCCTATGTTCCTGCATTGCAGGTAGGTGTATTTTCTTGAGTATAACCTTACTTTTATCACCACTTCGTATACTAGAGGGCATAGAAGTATTAAGATTAAAGCATGGATTCACCCAGCAGCCTCTGACTACTTCCTAGTACCAGAGGTAATTCTGCTCCTCCTTTAGAAACTGACCTGAGGATTAGTTCTTGCATGTGCTAAAAGCCTGCTGTGAATCCCTAGCCATGTCCCTTGTTTTCCTCTGGTATTTTGAACTATGTCCACTTACAACCTTTAGCAGTTTCTAGGGGCAAACGATAGAAACATATCAATTAGAAACTATGAAATAGGGCTGGAGAGATGGCTTAGAAGTTAAGAGCATTGACCTCTTTTTCAGAAGTCCTGAGTTCAGTTCCTAGCAACCACACAGTGACTCATAAGCCCTCTTGCCCTCTTCTGGTTGGTGTGTAGGCAAAATGCAGACAGCACACTTTAAACATAATAAATAAATCTTTAAAAAATAGGAACCATAAAATAATTGATGATTTTTGTTTCTATAAGCTTTAATTTCCTGTTTTAATTTTTCTCATTTGTGTTGACCTGTAGATGGCTTTCAAGCTGGGCCTGAGTCATATGCCTCTGGCAGAAATAGGTCTGCATGCCCTCAAAGAATGGTCAGTTCACATTGATAAGTCTATAATGCAGCCTTACTACAGAGACATTCTCCCCTGCCTTGATGGATACCTGAAAACTTCAATCATATCTGGTAAGGTTTACAGAAATTGGGGTCAATATCATAAATAAAATTTGGACTATTAGTATTTCTTCCAACTTGTAAAGTTTCAATATAGAATATTCAAAAAGGGCTGGGTTGTTTTTCTTTTAGTTTGTTATTTCTTGGAATTGTTATTATATTGTAAACTGGAAGGAAACTGAAGCTTTTTCCTGAGGGTATAATTTAATTACAAGTTTTTTTGCTTTCCTTTTCTCCCACTAAATCCTCCAAAATGCCTCACCTTGCTCTCCTTCAAATGCATGGCTTTCAAATGCATCACTATTGCATGCATATATGTATATGTATGTACTTGTATATTCCTAAATATAATCTGCTGTCCATATCATATTACCTATATGTGTGTTGTCATGGCTAGCCATCTGCACTGGACAGTTAGTTGGTGTAGTATCCATTGAGAAGACTACCTCTCCTCCCAGCTTCCCCCCGTTGCATGTAGTTCTTTCTGTAGGGCTGAGGCTATGTGGGCTTTTCTCGGTCAGTTTGGCATGTTCATTGATGTAATACTTGTTCAGCTAATATTAGGCTAGTCATGTTGATGAAGGCTCTATGGGTGTAGCTTCTGATATTGCTAGGAGACATGATATCATAGCAAACTCCCCATTCCTCTGGCTCTTAAAATCTTTTTGCCTTCTGTAGTATTCTCTGAGCCCTAGTGATGGCAGTGCTTTGTCCATTGGGACCTGGCATTCCCAAATTCTGTATTATGATTGGTTGTGGTTTTCTGTAGTAATCTATCTTTTGTCCTTTTGATGAAGGTTGAAGACTACACATAATTGTGGGTATAAGGAAAATTTCTATAATTTCTTGTTAAGAAGGATTATGGTGGTTTAGTAAATTAGTGGTTATAGAATTCTCCTCCAGTAATATTGACTTCACTGCACTGATTACTTAGCTAGTTTATAGGACCAGACATGGTATCCCTCGTGTTGAGATGGTCTTAAAATTAGAAGAGCTGTTGATTACCTCCAAGATTGTCATGCCATGCTGGTTATTGATGTGGTTTGTAAGCATCATAGCTGGGGAAGGCTGCTGATTGCTTTCTTCCTTTGAGAACCTGCATGATGCCTTCTTGGTACCATGAAAGGTAGTCCCCAGGGAGAGGATGTTAAGGTTAGTTTCAACTCAGGAGTCTCTGGGCCCTCTCTGTGAAGTACATGGTGTGTTTAGCAGTAGGGACTTATCTTCTACTTCTAGGTGAAGAGTAACCCAGGGGATCAACAATAGACTATGTTTTGGGAGTATTTTGGATAGCCTTGACCAACAGCTCAAAAGAGGGCTTATTGGATCTGGTATTAAAGGTTTTGTTAGGAGGTCTTTGGCTCTTAGATAGTCAGCCCAGGTGAGAAGAATTCATTAAAATGTGAATACTTATACACAGAATAATATGTATATAGGGTTAGTAGTATAGTCCCTGTGACTTTTCCAGACATCCTTATGTTATTTTACTTGTCATATTTACTTTCATCCTTTCCCTATAGAGCTCTCTCCATTTCCCCTCTCATAACTCCTGTAACCTGCCGTTTCCCCCTCTGTTCTCTGACCTCCCTATTCTGTCCGTGGTCCCATTTTACTCTCCTGGTTTCTGTAGTTACTGCAGGCTGTGTGCCCACATCTGAAGATTTGGAGTAGTAACTGGGAACATATGATATTTATATTTCTGGATCAGTCACCTCTCAATATGATCTTTTCTAGTTCTATCTATTTCTCTGAAAAACTTGAATTGTGTTTTTCTTTATAGCTGAATAGTATTCCATTTAAGCACCACATTTTTATTATGCATTTGTTGGTTGAGTGACATTCAGGTTGCTTCAGTTTTCTAGCTATTGTGAGTATAGAAGCAATGAACATAGCTGAGCATGTGTCCATTTAGTAATGGGTTGTTTAATCTCTGTTGTGGGATAATGCTCTTCTTGTACACTGTACAGATTTTTCATTTGATTGGTTTAGTAAAATGTCGATTAGCAATGAAGCTAAGCAGGAAGAATAGGCAAGGCAACCATACTAGGAGAATTCTGGGAAGAGGAAGATGAGAATTCTGCACTGAAGCTAAGGTACCAAGCCACGTGGCTGATCATAAATAGAATCATTGGTTAATTTAAACTTAAAGGTTAGTCAGTAATGATATGCCTGAACTACTGGCCTGGACATTACTATAATATTAAGCCTCTAAATAATTATTTTATAAGTGGTTACAGGTCCAGACCTTGGGCCTAGATGGGATCGAAAGCTCAGACTTAGACTTTGTGAGTTTACCTATTACTAGAGGTTTTATGTTTTTAAGTTTTACTGTATTGTGGTTAGATAGGATACAAGGTGAACTTTTGATCTTTTTGAATTTGTAGATTTGTTTTTGATAAGTTTTGGATCCCTGGTTATTGGATATCCTCTGCCACCAATGTAATCAGCCAGTCAAGCCAAGTTAATAAATCTGGGTTTAATAAACAGAACAAAGCATCTCCCTGGTGACTCTCAGGAAGGCAGAGGAGGAATTACATAGCAAATATAGCAACAAGTCTTAAAAAGTCTTGAGTAGCTCTGGGAGAGGAACTGACCCTTGATGGGCTTTTTGAAGGTGCAGGGTGTGGAATTAGGAGTGAGACCTGAGTATGGAATATGCCCCTTCTGCCCCCAGCTGGAGATCCCCACTATTCCAATCTTTTTGGGTATATATGAACCCTGGTTGGGCTTCCCAGAATATGGTCTGTTTTAGAAAAGCTTTTGTATGCTACTGAGTAGAATGTATATTCTTTGTGTTTGGCTAGAATATACTGTAGATACCTGTTATGTCCATTTGTATGACATCGTATAATGCCATTTCTGATTTTCTCTGTTTCTGCTTATTTTTTGGCCAGACGAAGTGTCGGAGAAAGTTGGGTATTGAAATTACTTATTATTAATGGATTGATGTTTATCTGTCTTTAAATTAAGTAGTTGATTTTTAATGAAATGGGGCACGCCAGTGTTGTGCGTATGTATGATTAGGATGGTAATGTCTTCTTCCTTAATGGTTAATTCATTGTTAATTCCTAGATTAGAACGAAGTGTTTCTCTTTATTCTCATTAGTTTTAGATTGAAGTCCGTTCTGTCAGTTATTAGGATAATGATTTCTGGCCCCATTTGGTTGGAGTACTTTTGTCTGTCCTTTAATTCTAAGGTGATACCTATCTTTGTAGGCAGCAGATAATGTCTTGATTGGAGAATCAAGCCCACTGGTTTTTAAAGTTATTACTGGAATGTTTGTGTTAATTGTGGTCATTGTGTTGCTCATCCCTCTCTTTCTTCAGATTGAAATATTGCTTCTTATATATATATTCCTTAGGTTTGATTTGTCAGATGGGAATTTTTTAGGTTGTTTATGTCACAGAAACCTTTCCTTTTCCTTCAATTATGGCACATAATTTTGCTGGATATATGATTTTCAGTTGCCCATAGTCCTTTTCTTCTTATTAATTACATTTATTTCTGTATCTTACATCCCAACAGTAGTTTCCCACCCCCCTCCCTCCGTCCATCTCCCTGTCCCCCCAGTCCATC
The DNA here is from genome assembly GCA_033318265.1 of Phyllotis vaccarum. Taxonomy (NCBI): domain Eukaryota; kingdom Metazoa; phylum Chordata; class Mammalia; order Rodentia; family Cricetidae; genus Phyllotis; species Phyllotis vaccarum. The sequence continues at coordinate 181,622,539 of JARWLC010000002.1, forward strand.
TCCCTGTCCCCCCAGTCCATCTCCCTGTCCCCCCAGTCCATCTCCCTGTCCCCCCAGTCCATCTCCCTGTCCCCCCAGTCCATCTCCCTGTCCCCCCAGTCCATCTCCCTGTCCCCCCAGTCCTCTCCCTGTCCCCCCAGTCCTCTCCCTGTCCCCCCAGTCCATCTCCCTGTCCCCCCAGTCCATCTCCCTGTCCCCCCAGTCCATCTCCCTGTCCCCCCAGTCCATCTCCCTGTCCCCCCAGTCCTCTCCCTGTCCCCCCAGTCCGCTCCCTGTCCCCCCAGTCCATCTCCCTGTCCCCCCAGTCCATCTCCCTGTCCCCCCAGTCCATCTCCCTGTCCCCCCAGTCCTCTCCCTGTCCCCCCAGTCCATCTCCCTGTCCCCCCAGTCCATCTCCCTGTCCCCCCAGTCCGCTCCCTGTCCCCCCAGTCCTCTCCCTGTCCCCCCAGTCCGCTCCCTGTCCCCCCAGTCCATCTCCCTGTCCCCCCAGTCCATCTCCCTGTCCCCCCAGTCCATCTCCCTGTCCCCCCAGTCCATCTCCCTGTCCCCCCAGTCCATCTCCCTGTCCCCCCAGTCCATCTCCCTGTCCCCCCAGTCCATCTCCCTGTCCCCCCAGTCCGCTCCCTGTCCCCCCAGTCCGCTCCTCCTCAGTTTCTGTTCAGAAAAGGGCAGTCCTCCCATGGTGCCAACAAAGCAGTCGTCAATAGTCTTTAAAATGGCTCTTCTGTCTTTCAGAGTTTCTGTATCAGAAGTCAGCTTTTATTCTGATGTGCTTGTCTTTATGTGCGACTTGTGCTTCTCCTGCAGCCTTCAGTACACTCTTCTTGTGTTCAACTCTGATACGGCATTGGGGACTTTCTGCTCTTGGCTATTTTGTGTGCTTCTTGTATCTGTAAAGCTGTGTCTTTCCTTAGTTTGGGGAAGCTTTCTTCTGTGATCTTGCTCTATGCCATACCTGGGATTCTTTCTCATTGTGATACCTATAATTTAAAGGTTTTCTTCTTTTTTTTTTTAATAATTTTTTTAAAAGATTTATTTATTATGTATACAATGTTCTGCCTGCATGTGTGCCTGCAGGCCAAAAGAGGGCACCAGATCTCATTACGGATGGTTGTGAGCTACGATGTGGTTGCTGGGAATTGAACTCAGGACCCCTGGAAGAACAGCTCTTAACCTCTGAGCCATCTCTCCAGACCCAGATTTTACTTTTTTTTTTTCAGGGTGTCCCACATTTTCTTCATCTACCTCTCTCTCTCTCTCTCTCTCTCTCTCTCTCTCTCTCTCTCTCTCTGTGTGTGTGTGTGTGCGCGTGTGTCTGTTTAATTCCATGCTGCTTGCTTATTTGTTCTAGAATTATCTTTGAGAAAATCTGTCTTCTGTTGATCCATTATGCTCATAAGGCTTTCCTTTGGGTTTATTGTTGGACTCTGCGTTTTTAAATTCCATCTTCATTTCATCTGGAGTCCTCGTCAGTGTTTCTATCTCCTGGTTGAATTCTATCTTAAATTTTAGATTATCTTCATTATTTACACTGTTTTATTAGACTTTACTCCAGGCATTTATTCTCCTTAAGCTTGGTCTCCTTAGCAAATAAAATGTGTACGAAGAAAACTTTCCTGAAAAACAAAAAACCTAAGGTGCCACCTACCAGCCTCACCACTCTTCAGTTTTTTGATATACATTTTCTACATCAGAGTCATTGCTGTATTTAATTTTGCAAACAAGTTGGCATGATGTGTTTGGCATTTACTCCTGGGATCCTTTGTATTGTATTTATAAATTTTATTATATACTCTAGCTTCAGCCATCATGTCTGTCTGGTTTTTCCAATGTTTACTCATTTTTAGATTCAGGCTAATGAGTGGCATTCCTCCCACGAAACCTGTCCTACTACCGAGAATTTTCTTACTGTTCCTTAATGAATTTTAATTTGTTCTACTGAAAAAAGAAAAAGAAAAAAAAGATAGGTATTTGAGGTAGCTCAGTGGGCTCCGTGGTTAGTAAACCTGGCTTCGTGACCTGAGTTCAATCCCCTAGACCCACATGGAGAGAATCAAAGAAGTAGTCCTCTGACCACCACATACATACTGTGGTATATGTGCATACTGCCACAAAAACCACAAGATAGTTCTTCCATGTTTTTTTTTTTTTTTTTTTTGCTTTATGGGAGGATGCGCTATGCCTATAATATGGACAAATGAGAAACCTTGTGGGTATCCTGCTGCCAGACCTGATGACCTGAGTTCAACCCTTGCATCCACAAGGTAGAAGGAGATAATTGAGTCCTATAAATTGTCCTTTGATCCCCAGTCATGAAAAATGGCTCCTGTATACCTCTTACCCCCAAATAAAATATACTTCAGTTTTAAAAATTATTATTGTCCCTCACAAACATTTGTCACAAATTTTTAAAGTTACGTTTTTTTAAGGTTCAGGTTATGAGAACCAGTTATAGCATCTCTTTATTTCTCTTTATAACTGTTGAGTTAAATAAAATCTTTGACATGTATTCATTTCTATGGCCTAGTGGTTAATTCTACAGCTATGAAGTTATTTGTCTGCAGTTTTAAGTTGCACGGTGGCTATGGCTCAATTCAGCAAGTCTTTGGTTCTCAGAATAAATCCTGATTCTCAAAGAAGCTTTGCCACTACCTGTTTCTCTCGTTTTCGACTTGACTTTTTACTTTGATTTTTCTTATGTCCTGGAGGCTGAAGTAAAACACCATGACCAAAAAGCAAGCTGGGGAAGAAAGGGTTTATTGGGCTTACTCTTCAGTGTTGCTGTTCATCACTGAAGGAAGTCAGGACAGGAACACAAACATGGCAGGATCCTGGAGACAGGAACTGATGCAGAGACCATAGAGATGTTCTTAGCTTGTGGGTTATAGCAACAAGTTGCCTACTAAGCCAAAGATTCTAAAAGATTTTTTTTTTTTTTTAATCTATTGTCACAAGATGATAGTTCTGAGGTGGGCAAGAATGGCATTAGCCTGTAGTTGGAACTGTAATATTCTGACCTTTCCACAGTACTGAGATGCTAATCAGCCCGTTAGTCTCTCTAGTCAGATCTGCAGTCTCTACCCTCAAGTAAAATAAATTTTAGAACTAACCCTGTAAATACCTTCTTTTCATGAAACCTCCCACAGTAGCTTTAGTGTCTGTTTACTCGCAGTTCTTCCAGAATTGTTTATGTGACAGTTTCTACTAACATTACTTCTTCTCTCCAATTTGGCATCCTTCTAGAAAAAAATTACTTTCCTTTTCCCTCCCGTTAGGAAGGAACAAAAGGATTGTTATGTTTTCAAGGATTTGATTTTGAGGCGTGGATTGCCACAGATTTGGCTTGTGTGGGAGGACTAACTCCTGCCACCACGAAATGCTTCCGGCTCATAAGTGCAGATTTACCCAAGCACAGTGGAGCTTCTGATGGGTAGTGATTCTGAAAAGACAGCTAATTAGATACTTTCTGCTCTAGAGTTTTAAAATCAAATTTTAAATAACCATGACTTTAATTTTTCTGTTTTACAATGTAGTGTGACTGTTGTTTACAAAATTTTTTTGTTACTGCCCATAGATGAAACCAAGAGTCACTGGGAAGTATCAGCACTTTCTCGGGCTGCCCAGAAGGGATTTAATAGAGATGTACTGAAGCATCTGAAAAGGACAACAAACATGTCAGCAGTAAGAAATCTTTTATCTTTCTTTATCCTAAGTCACTGCACTATTCTGTTCCCTAGTACCAGCTTCTGTCTTGGTCACTATTCCACTGCTCTGAAGAGACACCATCAACACAGCTACTCTTATTTATCTGGCTGGCTTTCAGTTTCAGAAGTGAGTCCATTTTCATCGTGGTAGGGAGAATGGCAGCACACAGGCAGACATGATTGAAACACGAATTCTGGTTGTTATTAAATGAAAACTCAGAGTCAGATATCGGGGAAAAGGCTGGAGTAGCAGAGAGAGGAAACAGACCACAGGCCATTCTCAACCAGCAGCTCTCTCAGGGTAAAAAGCTATCTCTAGAGTTCTCAGCCTGGCTCGTTGCTTCTATAGAATACATTGTCTGCCTACACCTCCTTAAATATCTTTTTCACCCAGTTGTTTTACCTCAGGGTTCAACTCTGCATTCTAGAGTTAAGATTAAAGGTGTGAGCTACTACTGTTTGGTAGTTAGGCCTTGAACTCACAGAAACACAGAAAAATCTCTGTCTCTGGAGTTATGGGATTAAAGGTTTAGGTCACCCGAAGGTCTTTCTGCTGGGATTAAAGGTGTGAGTTACCACTCTCTGACCCCCCTGGCTTGACTGTGGTGGATCTGTTCTCTGATATTCCAGACTGATTTTTTTACATATAAAGTTTATCACCGCTCATGGTTCTGAGAAGTAGCTGAGGGTTCTGTGTCTGGATCAAACAGACAGAAAAGAAAGACACTGGGCCTGACTCAGGCTTTTGAAATCCTAAAGCTCACCCCTAGTGTTACACTTCCTCCAAGGCTACACCTACTCCAGCCAAGCCACATCTCCTGATCCTTCTCAAATAGTGCTGTGTACTGATGACTAAGCATTCAAATATATGAACCCTTGGGGGCCATTCTTATTCAGACCACCACACTTTTTATTTGGTCGTTTTCCTATGTTGGTGGGTAACAGTCTTTCTTTGTTTTGTTTAGCATTTTATTTAGCATTCTTTGTGATGAGACAAGATACATACCAACACAAGCCTACAGCCTTAGAAAATATTCCTGGCAGAACAGCTCTTAGGGGATAGTTAGAATTGTGTGTTAAAATCCCCACCTCCTTCAGGTTTACTGTGCCCTAGTTTACTTTCTGTTGGTGTGATAAAACAGATCAAATCAGCTTGGGACATTAGAGAAGTTAGGCTCTAGAGAAACCTATCAGCACTTAGAAAATTAGAGAACCCAGCTGAAACCTCTGTGTACATTACTGTTGTTCCCTGTCAGGGACCCCAAAGACCAGCAGGGAGCTGGACTCAGTGTAAACATATGAGGGTCAGTTTATTCTTTTGGATGAGTTCAAACGAACCTGGGTGGAAAACCTTTGTTCTTACAGCAGAGGGTTTGGCCATGAGCCCAGAGGTTGGGGAGGTGGATAAAAAAAAGCATATGAAAGTGGGGTTCTACACATCTTGGTATTCCAGGATTGGGCAAAGGGGTCTGGGATACAGCAACCACTGGCTACACTGAAACCCTGGATCTGCTGACTGAACTTTCTATTAGCTGTCAGGCTCATTTCTGAGATTCTTTTCAGACTCAGACCTGGGCCCTGCCCTCAGGCATTAAATGCTCTTGTCCTGAAATAGTTTTGTAAGGATAAATCCATGCCTTCACACTATCTGAGAGTGGTCTCTGGGTCTCAGGATGCCTGAAGGAAAGCTTCCAGTGCCATTTAAGCATGTTTACAGAAGCAAATGGTGTGGGTATTGATTAGGACATTATTTATTTATGAAACAGGGTCTTGTTTGAAAGCTAACTGTGTCAACCATTTCTTAGACAGCCTTGTATGCACTTGGTTTTTCAAGATGAGGAGATCCAGCTGAAACAAGCAGGAGTACAAGCTGAGCCCAGTACAATTTAGCCCGTCCTACATCTGCTTAGTTCTGTGGAGCTCAGGCAGAGGGTCATAGTGGACGGCAATCATTGGATTATGATAGGTGCATATTAAAATAATAATTGTTAGAAGGTGTTTGGGGCTTACAGGTTTCATTTAGTTTATCATGAAGGATGCCAAAGGTAGGAACTAGAGGTATGAACTGAAGCAGAGATCATGATGAAAAAGAAATCTGCTCACGATTGACTCCCCATACCATTCTGAGTTTGCTTTCTCATACAGTCTAAGACCTCTGTCCCAGGAGTAGCCCCCTCACAGTGGGCTGGGTCCTCCTACATTAAACATTTAGTCAAGAAAATGCGCCCACACATTTGCCCATAGGTCAGTGTGATAGAGCCAGCTCCTCAGTTGAGGTTCCCATTTCCCAGATAATCCAGACTTGGGTATTTGGCCAACCTTTTCCTTCAATGAATGAAGAAAGCCTGCCACTTGCAGGGAAACATCTCTAACACACAACTATTACAATGAACTTGATACCTGATTGTAACATGAATTCTAGTTGTTAAATGAAAACTCAGGGCTAGATAACAGGGAAAAGCTGGAATATCAGAGAGAGGAAACAGACCACAGTCAGGTCTCACCCAGCAAACTTCTCAAGGAAAAGCTATTTTCCAGCTTCCTCTACCTGGTTCCTTGTTGCATATACAGCATAAATCTCTGTCTTCCTAGCCTGCCTTAAATGCCTTCTTCCCTTCTTTGCCCACTTGTTTCACTTCCTGGTTCATAATCTAGAGTTAAAAGTGTGAACTACTATTATTGGGTAGTTAGGCCTTGAACTCACAGAACACAGGGAGATCTCTGTCTCTAGGTTTATGGGATTAAAGGCATGAGCCTCCAACCTGGTCTTCTTTCCCGTGCTGAGATTAAAGGCTGGAGTCACCACTCTCTGACCCTCATCTGTTCTCTGATATTCCAGATTGGTTTTATTAAATATATATCACCACCACAGCTGATACTTAACATATTTTTCTCATGAAATTTGTGGTGATACCAACAAATGTAATTTTAGGCATCTGTAGTGAAATGTGTCAACATATGGGAAATCTGCTTCGTCTATGAACTGTATTTTTAGCTGAGCAGTGCATGATTGTAAAAAAACCAAATCTATTCAAAGTGCAAGATCAATGAATTTAGCATAATAGAGTTGGTGTAAAAGTTCATTGATTAGGCTTCACACTCTTATATTATATGATATGTAGGATAATCAATTAGGTAAAATGACTGTAAAATACTAGTTTTTCTTCTACTTATACCCCATGAGTTCTGTGATTTCTATGAATGAAATGAAAGCTCTTTGCACTAGTGTGAAGCAGGTATATGCTTTGGAGGGTTTTTGTTTTGAAAAATGATTTTCATGAAAGTCATTTTAACATAACATTGGAGTATTTTTTTTAATGGTACCTGTTTTAAAGTTTGAATTTCTAATGCAATATTTAGGAATGTGACCAATATAAACAAAAGCTCTTTAGGAGTTCTTGGTACCCTTAAAAGTATAAAGGGTCTTCCACAAGCCCTGGAGCTGCTGCCTTGTGCTGGACTTCCACCTGCAAAACTGGAACAGACACAACTTTTTAATGGATTGTCAGTAACATCAGTAGTACTACTGGGTAGGGTTTAACTAGCAATTAGGAGGCATTAGTGATTGCTCTTCTTTCCTTCTTAATTTATAAACTCGAATCAAATAAATATGCATATTCATATTTTCAGAATGAAGCACTATCCTTAGAAGAAATAAGAATTAGAGTGGTACAAATTCTGGGATCTCTAGGAGGACAAATAAATAAAAATCTTGTAACAGGTAAGCTTTTTCCTAAGATAACCCCATACATTTGTACTTGGAATTGAATATGTGCACGTTTACTTGTTGCCAGCCTCTCCTGGTGTGCTTCTGATGATTTCAGAATCCCTCCGACAGTGACAGTATTTACAGCATTTTTCACATGCTGTGCCCAAGTGAATATTATTGTCACTGTAGTAATGAACACCAGTTTGGACTACCATAATATGGTATTCTATTTCAGGTTTTCAAAATTGAGCAATTTTAATTTGTCGTGTCTGGTCATATTCAGAATCTGTAATCATATTCAGAGTGAAGCACATATTTTCTATTTTATATATGACTTCTCTCTCTTCTTATTGAGAAGAATGAATTATGAAGCCCTGACTAGCTGGCCTGGACCATGCTATACAGACTAGTCAGGCTTCAAACTCACAAAGACCTGCCTGCTTTTACCTTCTGAGTACTGGGATTGAGTCGTGCACAACCATGCTGGGCTTTCAGAAACTTTTTAATCTTTTCAGACACCACCTTCTGGCCTTAGATGCAGGACAGCTCCACCACAAGCAGCCACCATGGGAGAAGGCTAAAATTAATATTTTCCTTTTTAAAAAAATTAAAAAAAATATTTTGCATGTTTTGTCTGGATGGAGGATATTTATGCACCACATTCATGTCCAATGTCCATGGAGGTTAGAAGAGGGTATCTGATCCCCTGGAACTGGCATTACAAATGGTTGTGAGGCATCATGTGGGACCCAAGCACAGTTCCTCTGCAAGAGCAATGAGCCCTTTCTCCAGTGCTAAACTTAACATTTTAGTATGTGAATATTTTTAGAGTGTTTTTGTATTAGAAAACTCAGTGTTAACTGAATGCTAATTGGAAACTTTTAGCTACTTAGAAAATTAGAACTATGCTTGGAAAGTATTTTTAAGAGGAAATTTTGGTGGTACGTGTGCACGTGGAGGTCAGAGGCTAATGTCAGTGTCCTTGCTCACTCTCCACCTAGTCTTTGAGGCAGGATCTCAGGTTAACGAAGGACTGAATATGGATATTGCTGCTGTGCAACAGTTTTAGTTAAGTTAAATTTAGAAATAAGAGCCTTCAGTGATTTTAATATTCTTTCATATCTGAAGCAGAAAAAAGGAAAGACAAAATATATTAAAAGTATCTTACTTTAGCTAATGAGCTATAAGAGGAAAGATCTTGAATAAAAATCACTCTTGTAACATTTCCATCAGCTGCATCTGGAGAAAAGATGAAGAAATGTGTGGCATGGGACAAGGAGAAGAGACTCAGCTATGCAGTACCTTTCAGAGAAATGAAGCCTGTCCTCTATCTGGATGTCTTCCTGCCTCGGGTTACGGAACTGGCTCTTTCTGCCAGTGACCGACAAACTAAAGTATCTTTTCCCCTGTCACTCGTTTTTTACAGTGTATTGCTTTAAAAACGTGCATGTATTGGCTAGGAAACAGATACTATATTTTAGCTATTATCATTAAATAAATAAAATTGTAAATAAAATAAATAATAAATTATAAATAAAAATAAATTATAAATAAAAGTGTAAATTATTATAATAATAACATAGCAAAGCATTTATATACCAGAACTTCTTTATAACAGAAAATGCAATACAAAGAACGTTTAAAGATGAAACTTGGTAGGAATTTGATTATTCCCCATAATTTTGGAGATTAGAAATTATAATCTCAAATGTTACCACGAATTTGTAGACTCTTACATGCTTGCAAAATGTGCTTACTAAATTGATATTTACAAATGAAGCCAGAATGTATAGTTCTCAATTGTGTGAAATGTATTTCGTATGAATGTATCACCTTTAGAGTCTGAAGTTTTTAGATTTCAACTCTTAATTCTTGGACAAAGATTAAAGTGAACAGAAGCATTCCTTTTCTATAAATTTAATATTTTCAGTTTTTAAAATTGGAGTATATAGTATTTACTCACAATACAAGTTTTCCCCTTCTAAGTATGGTAATGAACTTCTGTCGATCTCGGTTCCTCTTAGGTGGCAGCTTGTGAACTGTTACATAGCATGGTTATGTTTATGTTGGGAAGAGCCTCTCAGATGCCTGAAGGTCATGGCTGGCCTCCCATGTACCAGCTGTACAAGCACACTTTTCCTGTGCTGCTTCAACTTGCCTGTGATGTGGATCAAGTAAGTGCATGATTACAAGAGGAAATATGATTTTAGCTGGGGATCTCTTGTAATTCCAGAGTTTAAAAGAAACAGGATTGCCGGAAGAATGCAGCCAGCCTACAAAAAAAATGAAAAATAGATAAAAAAATATGGTTTCATTGAAGTCACTACTGCCTGCCTGTTACCCTGTACACTTGTTAAGTCCAGTGACCTGGGGATTGGAACACTTTTTAAACTACATTTTAATTTTTTGAGGGGGTGCAAGGTTTTGGACAGGGTTTCTCTATGTAGCCCTGGCTGTCCTGGAACTCACTCTGTAGACCAGGTTGGCCTTGAACTCAGAGATCTGCTTGCCTCTTGCCTCTGCTTCCTGCCTCCTGGGATAAAATTTTAATTTACTTTATCTTATTTTTTATTGAAAATAGATTTTTCAGACAGTATATTTCTAATTACTATTTCCCCTCAATTCCTTCCAGGTCTCCCCATTCATCCAAATCTACTCATGTTCTGTCTTCTTCTATAGCATCTAAAACAAATAGTAATACAATAAAAACAAGCAAACCAGAATAGGACAAAAAAGAAAAAAAAAAAAAGAGCCAAAGAAAAGGCATAGGAAATACAGATGCAGAAACACCCTCATAGAAATCCTATAAAAACAACATCAGAAAGCATATGGGCCTGCCCTTAAATGCAGTTTGTATACCCAGTGAAACTCCATTGGAGAAAACCAGTTTTTCCTTTGCTAGTAGTTATCAATCAAAAAAAGGTAGCTTATAAGTTAGGGATGGTGCCTTGTGTCTGTCTCTTCTCTTACTGCTGAGACCTCACCTGACTGAGATCCATGTAGACTCCACGTATGCTTCCACAGTCTCTGTAAGTTCATATGTGTATCCATCTTGTGGGGAAGGCCTTGTTTCCTTAGTGTTTTCATACCCTATGACCCCTAAGCTCTTTCCACTTCCTCTTCCACAGTTTCCTGATGCATGAGGGGAGAGCTTTGACGGAGACATACTATTTAGAACTTGGTCCTGCCTCGACTTGTTGACTCTCTATGGGAGTCATGCCCTGTCTGAGGAGTGGATGAGTGTGGCAAGGGGAGAAGAGAAGGGAGCGGGAACTGTGGTTGGCATGGAAAATGAAACAAAAAAGATGCTGCCCTTATTCCAGTGTGTATTTCTTGCTTCCTTATTTAAAGAAAAAAAAGAAGTTTGTGTCTTTAGTTCTGTTGATCAATTGCCTATTTTGATGCCAATCCCATGCTGTATATATTACTGTATATAGCAATGTAGTACAGATTGAGAGTAGGAATGGAGATAGATGTAGTAGTTCTTTTAATAGAATATTTTTTTTGTGTGTGTTTTCCTGTGAAGCTGAGAATTTCTTTTTCAATTTCTGTGAAGAATTGTGTTGGAATTTTGATGGAGAATGCATTAAATCTGCAAATTGCTTTTTGTAGGATGGCCATTATGTTAATCCTTACCAATCTATAAGCATAGGAGACCTTTCCACCCTGTTATATCTTCTGAAATTTCTTTCTTTAATGTCCTTACATCTTTATTATACAAGTTCTTCATTGCTTGGATAGAATTACCCAAGATATTTTATATTTTGATGCTATTGTAAAAGGTATTATTTCTCTGTTTTCTTTAAGTTTGTTATTTGTATATAGAGGGGCTAGTAATTTTTGTGTTCTGTGACTTTGCTAAATGCTTATCAGCTGTAGAAGTTTCCTGGTGTTGGTTTTTAGTGTTTATTATCATTTTTTTAGTGTATAAAGTTACATTACGTGAAAATAAGGATCCTTTGGCTTCTTTCCATTTTGTGTCCTTTAATTGCTCTAGCTAAGATTTAAAGTACTATATAAATAGGTAGAGAGAGAGTGGACAACTTCGGCTTGTTCCTGATTTAGTGGAAATGCTTTTATTTCTCTCTGTTCAGGTTGGTGTTGGCTAGGGCTAACTGTTGAGGTATGTCCCTAGTATTCGTAATCTCTCAAGGCTTTTATCATGAAGGGGCAGTGGATGTTGTCAAATGCTATTTTTGTATCTAACAAGATAATTGTGTAGTTTTTGCCTTTCAGTCTGTTTATACAGTGGATTGTATTTATCGATTTATGTATGTTGAACTATCTTTGCATTTCTGGGATAAAGCCTATGTGATTACATTTGATGATCTTTTGATGTGGTCTTGGATTTGATTTTCCAAGTTTTTATTAAAAACTTTTGTTCTTCTAAGGGAAATTGGTTTATAATTCTCTTCATCTAAGGGAAATTGGTCTATAATTTTCTCTCTTTGTTATGTCTTTATGTGGTTGGTTATCAGGGTAACTATGGCCTCTTAAACTGAGCAGTGTTCCTTTTGTTTCTATCTTGTTATGAGATAACTTGATGAGTATCAGCATTAACTACTCTTTGAAAGTGTGTTAGAGTCCTTGCTAAACCCATCTGGCCGAGCTTTATTTTGGTTGGGAAACTTAATTACTACTTCTGTTTCCCAGGTGCTGTGGGTCCTTTTAAGTTGTGAGCTTGGTTTAACTTTGCTAAGTGGTATATATTGAAAAAATTAGCCATTTCTTTTAGATTTTCCAATTTTGTGAAGTATAGGTTTTAAAAATATGACTGTAACAGGTTTCTGGCCCTGTCTGGCCAGAGGTCCAGAACCACAGACCCGCAATTCCAGGCACCTAGCCGCCCACCACTGCTTAGGGCCTCCAAAATGACTCAGACACTTACATTAATTTCGTGCTGATTGGCTTGGTCTCAGGCACATTGCTACCTAGCTCCTTCATCTTAATTCAGCCCATACCCATTAATCTGTCCTGCCACTAGGCCCATAGTTCACTTGTGTTCCTTACATGTTGCTTCCTTGGGCAGCTGGCTCGATCTCTCTGAGTCCGCCCTCCTCCTGCCTATGCTCTGATTTCCTGCCTACTGCTCTGGTGCCTGCCATGGCCCAAACAGTCCTTTTTTCACAGCATGTAGAAAGGCATTCCCACACCATATGACCTTATCAATCTTTGGATCTTCCTCACTGTCCCTCTTTTTACTTCTAATTTTATTAATTTGGATTTTTTTTCCCTCTTACCTTTAGTTAATTTGGGTAAGAGTTTGTCATCTCACTGATTTTTCTCAAAGAACCAACTCTTTGTTTCATTGATTCTTTGTGTTTTTGTTTCTGTTTTATTGATGTCAGCCCTTAAGTTGATTATTTCCTTCTGTCTACGCCTTTTGGATGTACTTTCTTGTTTTTGTTCTAGTGCTTTCCAGTATGATGTCAAGTGCTTAGTATGCGAGCTCTCCAGTTTTTCTAAGTAGCCACCTAGTGCCATGAACTTTCCTTCTAGAATGTGCTGTCTGTCGCCTTTAGCATTTATCTCTCCTGAAGGCGAACTGCAGGTGTAAGGGCTGGATTTTCTCTTCAGAAACTGACCAAACACCAGAGGCCATCCTCGTGCTCATGGAGTAGAGACCGAGGCCTCAGTCTCTTGTGCCTTCATCATGTCCCACAGGCTTGAGAAGGTTGTATATTCATTTTTATTCAATTCTAAAAAGACTTCAGTTTCTTTCTTAATTTTGTGACCCCTCCCCCTCCTACTTGTTAAATAGAGAGTTATTCAGTTTCCATGAATTAGGAAGCTTTCTGTTGTTGATATTCAGCTTTAATCCATGGTGGTCAGATAGGATGCAGGGTATTGTATCTGTTCATACTTGCTTTGTGTATGAGTCTGTGGTCAGTTTTGGAGAAAGTTCCGTGAGGTGCTGAGAAGACATATTCTTGTGTTTGGGTGAAATGCTTGGTAAATGTCTGTTATATCAATTGCTTTAGGATGTCAGTGGCTCAGCCTCTCCCAGTAGTTTAATGTTTGCCTGGATGACGTATCCGTCGGTCAGAGTGGGGTGGTAAAGCCTCCCATTATCACTGTGAAGGTAGTCTTTCATTCTGAACCTGGTGTGTAGATGATAAGAACTCCAGTGTCCTCTTGATTATTGTGCAGTGGCCGTCCTGTCTCTTCTAATTACTTTTGGTTTGAAGTCTGTTTTATCAGCTATTAAAATGGTTACACCAGCTTCTTAGTTCATTTTCTTAGAATATTTCTTCTATCTTTTTACACTGAGGTAATGTTTATTTTTGATGTGAGTGCATGTTTCTTGGATATAGCAGTAGGACGGATCCTGTTTTCCTACCCATTCTATTAGTCTGTGACTTTTTAATAGGGAATTGAGGCCATTGCTGATGAGAGATATCAGTAACCAATTATGGTTGATTCTTGTTACTTTGTTTTTATTGTTCTTGGTGGGCGAGTGGTGTGGGATGTGGTGTGGTGTGTGTGTGTGTTCTTGACTGTAGTTAACCTCTTTTGATTTGAGTTTTCCTTCTAGCACCTTCTGTAGGGCTAGATTTGTAGATAGATATTTCTTAAATTTGGGATATATATATGAAATGCCTTATTTTTCTCCATCTATGGGGATTGAAAGTTTGATGCCTATAAATCTGTGGTCTTTTAGAGTTTGCAGCACATCTATTCAGGCTCTTCTTTGCAGGCTTTTAGAGTCTCTGTTGAGAATTTAGATGTAATTCTAAAAGTCTGCCTTTATATATTCAAGTTCCTATACTTAAAATTTCCAGATTTTCACAAATTTAGGTATTTTTTAGTGATTCTATTTTGACTATCAGATCTAGAATAGTTTTACTCATTTTTTCCCCAACTGTTTGTGTTTTCATAGATCTCAAGAGAGTTATTCATTTATTCTAAAAGGAGTAAATTTATACTTAAAGGTTATTTTTAGGTCTTTTTCTTGTCCTTCAGCTGTGTCGCAATAATCAGGGCCTCCTGTGGGGTTGCTGTACTCAAGTGAAGATATTCTGCCCCGCATGTTATTGTGTTTTATGCAGGCATCTAGGCATCTGGGATTGGGATTTGTAGATGCTGAAGTATTGTCTTGTCATTGTTGGTGAGTGGGTTTTTTTTTGGTTTGGTTTTTGTTTCTCTATGTCTTAGGAGAGTGTCATGGCTTTGTGTTGCCTGGTAAGAAATTCTTCTGTGGTCCTAATAAGTGTGGCTACTGGAGACTCCCAGTAAAAGATGTGCATGGGGATTGGGAATTAATACTTAGGAATGGAGATGAGTTTGAGGGCAGGGTGGGGGTTGGGGGCACTGAGTGATCCTCAGGAGTTAGAAGGCAGGGTGTTCCATCATGATCTGCTTAGTCCCCTGGGAATGGGAACAGAGGGTGAGGAGAGGCCACAGCAGGTCTGCTGCAGAGCTAGGTGAGACTGGGAGATTAGATTTGGAGGAAAGGGGAGAGGTGAAGGCCTGCTTCCCTGACCAAAGTGGCTCGTAGTTTCCCAGAGAATGCTGTTAAAGTTGGGGCCTAGGGTACAGCAGTGAGTTGGGAAAGGGAGGTTAGGAGGGCAGGATCTTAGTGTTCTACTTGAAATGGGGGTGGCAAGTGACAAGGAAGGCTGTAGCAGGGGTTCTGCTGCACAGCTGGGAGTGAACCTGGGGACTGGATCTGGAGAAGTAGAGGGAGAGGTGAAATCTACAGGAAACTTACTTGCTTCCCTGGCCAGAGTGTGGCTTTTGTTTTCGGATTCATTCACCCCGTGTCATTAAAGTCATTGAAAGGTGCATATTGGTTGCAGTCGCTGTGTTGTTCTAGTTGGTGATTGTTTGCCCGCGCTGTGCTTCTCCGTTTAGTCATTGCAGGCTTGTTTGCTTCCTTTCTACAAGCTCTTCACTGTTCCTACTCCTCCTTCAGCACAAAATGCTGCTTCCTCTGTTTTGTTTGGCTTCATCTGCTAGGTAGAAACTTCAAGATTATATGAAAATATTTTTTTTCCTCTCCCTTCAATTGTGGCATATAGTTTTTGGGGGTCCATTAGCTTAGGTTCACAGCAGAGTCATTTAGGATTTGGAGTGCCTTTCTCCTTGATGTTTCTATTGTGGGGAGCTCAAGCAGGGCTGTCCAGACTCAATGAGCAGTACTGGGGTCCCAGGCTAGACCTGTGGGTGCCAGGGAGGGTGGGCGATAGGGAAGATCAGGCAGACTCATCTGGTAAGATGTGACTGGCCGGTAGGAGAAGTTGTTAGTGATAGAGTTGGTGGGCAGCGCAGGGTTCTGGAAGGAACCTTAGGGTTGTGGGTACGACAGGTAGGACTGTCCAAACTACCTAGCCACCAGCCATAGATCTGGGAGATTGGGGAAGGTGTATGGAAAGGCCCAAGAGGTGTAGGACCTGGCTGGACAGAGAGGCTGAATATAGTGTGTGAGGAATCTGTTGATTGTGAATGGCATGGTCCTAGGCTAGATCTCGGACTTTAAAGAGGGTACATGAGTGGGAGGATCAGGCAGACTCACCAGCTAGACCCTGAAACAAGTTATACTGACAGTTTCTTAAATTGCTTCTCCTAGTTAGATGAACAGCGGGCTTTAGGATGCATATTTTCCTTTCCTGTACTCTTAGGCTCTGTTTATCCTGGCACGAAACTAGAAAAAAGAAACTAATTAATGATAGCATTGCCTCATCTTGCCTTATTGAAAGTGCCATTTGAATGTTTAATTTCAGTGTGCATTTACTCATGAAGGATGTGAACTATATTACACATTGTTTCTTCAGGTAACAAGGCAACTCTATGAGCCACTGGTTATGCAGCTGATTCACTGGTTTACTAACAATAAGAAATTTGAAAGTCAAGAGACTGTTGCCTTACTAGAAACCATACTGGTAAGTAGTATTTGATCCTTAAGTTTTCATTCCAATTGACTGCAGAAATGTAGTGTGCATTTAGATCTTTAGGGAAAGTTCCTCGTTAAGTTAACATACCAAAATATGGCCTGTCTCTAAGCTGTTATCTTTTTTGGGCACAGTGCCATATTTATTTTCATAAGTGACTTTTTTTGTTTGTTTTTAGAGACAGAGTTTTTCTGGGTAACCCTGGCTGTCCCGGAACTCACTCTGTAGACCAGGCTGGTCTGGAACTCACAGAAATTTGCCTGCTTCTGCCTCTCTGAGATCTGGGATTAAAGGCATGCATCACTACTGCTTGGCCATAAGTGATATTTTAATATGTGTAATTAAGTTTGAGCTAACATCTGTTTTTATTCTGCTTTCTGAGTGGCTGTAAGTTTAAAGATGTATATAAATTAAAAGCATGAAAGGAAAAGAATGTGTGGTGTATGTTGTGGATATGAGCAGTAGAAATGTTCTCTGTCAGTAACAGAAGTTTGTTTCTGTTTGCTTGCTTGCTTGTTTGTTTTTGTCCACAGTACAATATTTAACTCAAGAGTAAAGGGAATTTTTAATTTATTTAATTTTCTCTTATATTCAGATTCAGCAGTTAAGATTGTAGAGTCCACAGTCTATTTTACCATACTCCTCCAGAGTTAGTAGAGGTATCCATTAGGATCTGGCCACTGGTTAAGGGAGATAAGCTGTTGTGGTTTTGGATGCATATTTACTTTAATTTTGAATTTGTAGAATAACTTTGGTTCCTTTAAGTATTATTTTATGTGTGTGTTTTCTAGTTATTTCATCCATTTTGGGGAGATGGAGTTGAATGTTCACATTAGAATCCCTGGCACATATTTGTAATTGTAACACTTAGGAGGTGGAGACAGGAGGATTTGAGTTTGATGCCAGCCAGTGACATAGCAGCTGCATACAAGCCTAGGCTACACAGTACCCTGCTTTAAAAATTGAAATAATTAGCCAGGTGGTGGCATACACTTTTAATCCCAGCTCTTGGGAGGCAGAGACAAACAGGTCTCAAAAGTTTGAGGCTAGCCTGGTCTAGAAAGTGAGTTCTAGGACAGCTAGGGAATTCACTCTGAGAAACTCTGTCTCAAAAAACAAAAAAAATAAAAATAAAAATTAAATTAAATTTTAAAAACTAATTAAATAAATAAATACAGTAACAAACATTCCAGTGAAACACCTAGTGAGCTTGTCCAAACATCCTTTCATTCTTGGACCTTGCGTACCAACTCTATTTTGCATCTCTGTAACATTTTTTATTAAGTTGGACCCAGAAAGAGCATAGAAGTTGTGAGAATATTAGTGAAGAGTCAATAGTTTTTTTGTTGATGTTGTTTTGTTTTTAAATTTAGAATTTATAGTTCAGGCTATTAGCTCAGGCTGGTCTGGAACTTACTCTTTAACACAGGTTAGTCTCAAACTCACAGTCTTCTTGCCTTAACCTTCTGAATGTTGGCATATATACTCACACAGAACCGCCATTAATCAATCCATGGGTGTAAGAATAAGTATAATGAAACTGTCTTTATTTTGATTAAGGATGGCATTGTGGACCCTGTTGACAGTACTTTAAGAGATTTTTGTGGTTGCTGTATTAGAGAATTCCTCAAATGGTCCATTAAGCAGACAACACCTCAGCAGCAAAAG
Source organism: Phyllotis vaccarum (assembly GCA_033318265.1). Lineage (NCBI taxonomy): Eukaryota > Metazoa > Chordata > Mammalia > Rodentia > Cricetidae > Phyllotis > Phyllotis vaccarum. Next base: position 181,640,511 of record JARWLC010000002.1, read on the forward strand.
AAGAGCCCAGTAAACAGCAAGTCACTTTTCAAGCGGCTCTACAGCCTTGCACTTCATCCTAATGCTTTCAAGAGACTAGGCGCAGCACTTGCTTTTAATCACATATACAAGGAATTCAGGTATGTAAGCTTTGTGTCAAGGAAAGATGTATAAGACAGCACTTGAAACCTTTAATGTGATTTTGAAAAGTTCCCTGAGGTTCATGGTTGTTTGGTTGGTTGGTTTTTGGTTTTTCAGAACAAGGTTTCTTTGTGTAGCCTTGGCTGAAGTACATGTATTTTATGTCAGGCATTTTTTTATATAAATATGTGATATGTGGTGTGCATTTAAGAATCTTAGAAACTGCAGAGAAATAATTGCAAATATATTTCGAGAATGAAATGAAAGACATGTGCATATCCTTTGAAGCATATAGAACGTTCTTGTCGTGAATAAGTTAGCGAACACCTCTCAGATGTGGCCCATAAAGAATGAATGAGAATCAGCCATTCTTTCAGATCAAAAGGTGATGGTAGAGTTCTAAGAGTCTGTACCACCTCACAAGCCTGCCATATGAAATCGTAAAAACTTTAGTACTCTAAGGATTTGTTCAGAATTAATAGGGTGGTGAGCCAGGTTTTGTCTGCTGAGGTAGAAAAATGGGGAGCATCTGTAATGATATGGAGTCTCGGGAGTTATTAAATTTCTTCCTAAGAAATAAAGGACATTCAAGAAAGTACAGCTAGATGAGTGATATTCATTTATTCACTAGTTCATTTCTTGATTCAACTATTAAGAGCCCTTACTCCTCTTGTCAGAAGAGGACCATGAAAAAGAAAAGAATATTCCATGCCAGGCACTGTTCTAGATCCTGCAGATATAAAATTACAGCTCCTCATGAGGCGTACGCTTGACAGCAGCATCAAATAGATAAAAGTTTATGGCTGAAATAAATCATATGGCATCTTATAGTGGGCCTCTGACTTGAGTGTCAAAATAGTTTTTTCTAGAAACTAGCTACTTGGATATAGAGAAGATAAGTAATAGAAGGTGGATAATAGACAGGAATCCATATATAGTATATATATAAATCCATAAATATATATAATATATATTTATATGAGAATTAACTAGTACTTGAAGCTTGTTACTTATTTAGCTTTTTAAATGTACAAATTTGTATATGCAGGAGAATGTATAAAATATATAACATTTATAGGATGATATTAAGAAACCAAATTGCTATATGCCCATTCTCCTAGTAGAGAAATCAGTTTCTCAGTTCAGAACATCAAAAGCTTCCTAGCCTTGGGGTTTCTGAAGAGAAGCAGTAACCATGCAGGCAGAGAGAGATTCACAGGCTCTCTGCAGTCCTTGCACAGAGAAAACAGGACAATTGTATTTCATAGACTAGTCTATTCGAAGGGCAGAGCAGGGCCGCTGGGAGGGCCAGAACTTATCCAGAGGTCTTAAGGACTCAAAAAACATACTGCCTCCAAAAGGGGGTAAAGTCACTTTCCTTCTGGCTATCAGATTGGCCAGCAATGTTCCAGAGGGACATGTAAAGACCAATGGGAAGAGACAATTTATGGCTCACACAGCACATTTGGCTCCAGAACTAGTAGTGAATGTGTAGTGCAATGATGATTCAAAATATTTTCGAAATGTGATACCCTTGAAGATGCAGAGTATAGTGAAAAAGCTGGGCTATTAGGAAGTTTACAGTCTCTAATTGAGAGCAGTGGCTGAAACTGATCCTCTTCCAACTAAATGCAGAAGAGGCTCCTAAAGAACTCAGCATGGCCATTCATTAGCCATTTGGCATTTGAAGCAAATTGGAAAGCCTCTTGAAATGACTGAAATAAAAAAGAAAAAGAAAAATGCCATCCCCCTTGTTCTATACAACAATGAACTTGATTGTGACATACAGACAAAGTGGATAATGTGCACTGATGGCGATCACCTCACTGAGAATCAGAATGTTCCACAGCTAAACTTATACCTAAAAAGGATATGGTCACTACTGGGTAGTCAGTTGCCACCTTGATCTATTACAACAGTGGTTCTCAGCCTTCCTAAAGCTGTAATCCTTTGATACAGGTCCTCAAGTGGTTACCTCCACCCATAAAATTATTTCCTTGCTACTTAATAACTGTAATTTTGCTACTGAATAGTAAACATCTGATATTTGACCCCCAAAGGGGTTGCAACCCTTGTTGAGAACTATTGCACTACAGTCTTACTGAACCCTAACAAAACTATTTTATCTCAGAAATGTGTTTAATAGACTGATAAGATGCCCAGCAAACTGTAAGGCCTGCAGTTGCCCCAATCAGCATGAAGAGCCCATCTCTTCTTCACAGTATCCATCACACATCACATTATGTGGTCATGGTTTCTAAAGTTGAACAATTTATGAACAAAATTTTGTGTTGTCCAGTATATTCACTGCACCTTTCACCCACTGACTTGTAGTAAGGTTTCTTGGTCCTGGGCGGCCAGAGGCCCAGACCCACAGACCTGCCATTAGCTGCCCACCACTGCTGCTCAGGCCCCCAGAAATGACTCAGACACGCTTATATTAACTTGATGCTGTTTGGCCTATGGCTTAGGCACATTGCTAGCTAGCTCTTTCATCTTAATTCAACCCATTTCCATTAATCTGTCTGCCACGTGGCCCGTGGCTCACCTGTGTTTCTTACATGTTGCTCCTTTGGGCTTCTGGCTCTGTCTGTCTGACTCCGCCCTCCTCCTACCTATGCTCTGATTTCTCCTCCTTTTTCTATGGTGCCTGTCATGGGCTAAAACAGCTCCTTTATTTAAAGATTGATATTCACAGCATACAGAAAGGCATTCCCACATCACTGACTAGTGCTTAAAGCATCTTGACAACATTTGCAAAGAAAATGCTTCCACAACTAGCAGTATGTGCAAAATTCTTTTCAAGATTTCATTGAATCCCAAAGCATGGATTTTTGTGATAATAGGAATTAGCAATGTAGTATTAATAATGGTTCATATTTTGATTAACAAAGATGTATTTGGTCCTAGTTGTAATAATTTAAAATTCGTGGTCTCAAACTATAGTTTGTTTTTTCAGATCTTGGTTTCTGTTTCTCTCATAAAAGAGGGTAAGCTATTACCCTTTATGTTGATAGTTTACCGTGGACAGAAATAATTACAATTAAAATCTTGTCTTAGTCACACTTAATTTTTTTTATTCTTAATTTTCAAGAAAATAAAATTTTCCAACAAATGGACTACTCTTTAATTGGTGCCTATCCTATGTAGGTACTGAGTTCCAGCTCAACCCATAAACATTGAGTGAGACTCTGTCTCATAAAACATTGTGTTCCTTCTTATTCCTGTCTGTCTTAGGGAGGTGTAATGGTCTTTATTTTGCAGGGAAGAAGAGTCCCTGGTGGAACAGTTTGTGTTTGAAGCCTTAGTGACATACATGGAAAGTCTGGCCTTGGCGCATTCGGATGAGAAATCCTTAGGTATGTGCCATACTAGTGTTCTATCCACACACCAATCCTGAGTTCCTTGGGGTCCTTTTACTCAGAATTCAGGGCTCACACGATTCTTTCATGAGGTGATATTTTTCTTTTTTATATTCTTCTGATAATTGTTAAAGAAAAATACGTTATTATTTTACAGCGTCTCAAATCCAGTCTGTAAAATCTTCTTTGTGTCCTTACCCTCTAGGACTCCTCCTCTGCACCCGCAGCTGCGGAGCGCTAGTCCTGGCTGGCGAATCTTGCCAGGGAGGGAGGGATGCACAGTATAGCTAGCTATTAGCAGCACTGACACAACAGTGCAAATGCACATTCACAGTGCTGAAGAGAGCCGAGTACAAAGGACCATGGAGATATGGCCATTGTCTCTGGGCTCTTGATAATTCAGAAAGTAGGTCTCATTGTACAACTTGGTAAAGCTACTTTGCCTATGATTAAGAGAGGCTAAAAATGATGTTAGAACTGAGCTACAGTACTTTAGTCTGGAAATCATTAGGAACCTCACAGAACGTTTGAGGTGGAGGTTTCTGCTGGTCCCGACACTTGGTACAGTTAGGTTCCTGAGGCATGCATCGCGGGCGGGTTAGACCATACAGCCATGTGTGGCAGATGCACTTCTCTTTTGTCTGTTCACATCTTGGCCTTTGCTTAATTCATAAAATGACAGGTTGGCACTGATAATCTTTTATTCTGCCAGTCTGTGGAGACAAATCTATAAAATTTAAGTCCTATCTTAGTTTATGTTTGATTTCCTTATCTTGGTTTCCCAATGAAATTGAATCTTCTTAATTGCTTTTTTAAAAATTTATTTTGTGGAATGTGTGTGAGAGAGACATGAGTGCCATGGCAGGGGTCTGGAGGTCAGAGAACAACTTGTGCAATCCTGTTTTGTTTTGTCCCTGTGGGCCTGGGAATCAAACTCAGATGGCCATCACACTCACTCGTTAAGAACATTTTTTCTTATTAACATTTTTAAATCTATATATATGGATGTTTGACTACATGTATGCCTATACACTATGTGGGTTCCTGTGCACGTGGTGACTGGGAAAATGTGTTGGACCCCCTGGAACTGGAGTTATGGACAGTTGTAAGTTGCCATGTTGGTGTTGGAAATTGAAATTGGGTTCTCTGGAAGACCTTTTAATTGCTCTTAACTGCTGAGCCATCTCTCCAGCGCGATGTTGTGGACCAGCATCTGTGTTTTAATACCCAGTATAACACACACACACACACACACACACACACACACACACACACACAGGGAGAGAGGGGAAGAGGGAGGAAGGGAGAAAACCACAGCAAAAACACATTTTTCTTAGTGCTAGAAGTAACCATGTATGCATTCTCTCTCCATGAAATGTCCGTAATTCTGCCCTTTTCAATAGTGGCTATATACTAAGCTGTAATGTCTGTAATCCTGCCCTTTTCAATAGTGGCTATATACTAAGCTGTAATGTCCGTAATCCTGCCCTTTTCAATAGTGGCTATATACTAAGCTGTAATGTCCGTAATCCTGCCCTTTTCAATAGTGGCTATGTACTAAGCTGTAATGGTTCTGAAGCAGTGTGCACTGGCTCTGTCCTAGACTGAGTTATGGCAGCTGGAGGTTTCTTCTGGTTTAGACTGTCCTGTGAGGCTGTGCTTTGGTTGTTGTGGCTGCTGGCTGTGTAGTTTCTATTTAGATGTGATACTCCTTTTTGCATGTATTATATAGTGTGAATGCATGTGTCATGCCTTCCAATAGTCATGAGTCTGGGTTGTTAAAATAAGATTTCTGGCCCCAGGCGCCAGAGGTCCAGACCCCAGACCTGCTGCCCCAGACACCTTAGCCACCTGTAGCTGCTTTGGCCCTCCAAAATGATTCGGACACTTATATTAAGTTGATGCTTTTTGGCCTACGGCTTAGGCCCATTGCTAGCTAATTCCTTCATCTTAACTCACCCCATTTCCATTAATCTGTCCTGTCACATGGCCTGTGACTTACCTATACTCCTTACATGTTGCTCCTTTGGGTGGCAAGCTCGATCTGTCTGACTCTGCCCTCCTCCTAACTATTATGATTCCCCACCTACTTTTTCTACAATGCCTGCCATGGCCAAAACAGTCCTTTATTTAAATATTGATATTCACAGCATACAGAAAGGCATTCCCACATCACTTTCCCATTTCTGTCTAATCAAAAAGGAAGGTTTCAATTTTAACATAGCAAAATTACATATAACAAAATAACTATTAAGCAAGAATTATAATATCTAGTCTATTTGTATTTAGCAAAATTAAAGAAAATACTCTATCATCTACCTTATCTTTGTGAATCTAAAGTTTTATATCCATATATCTTTTAATATAACCAAGAAAAACACCTATAACCATCTAATCCTCAACTACATCGAAGACCGCAAAAGGATATATTTACCCAAGTAAACAGGAAGTGCAATCAACTTCCAAAATCTAGAAATGACTGAGATGACATCTGTCTGCCTGACAGTCACCCAGATTTCCTTTATAAAGTTGGGGCCTCCATCTTCAGCCTACAGGCCCAGAGTCTCTTCATTTCAGTGAAGCAGGAAATCTGCTCTGCCCATTCTGGTACAGTTTATCAGTCACTTCTCCTTGAGTCCTGAAGGATGTCTGACAGTTTTCTCTACAAAGCAGGAACCTGAAGGACCATCTCAGCTTGTTCTGCCAAAGTTCAGAGGTCACTTTCCTAAGGAACTGGTATGTCTAGATTAAACAGCACACTGTCAAGCAGTCAATACAAGAACAGGTTCTTGTCCAGTGGCTAACCGTTGCCACAAAGAAAGTAGACTCCAAATGGAGTTTCTTTGATGCCCATTTTTCTCTTGAAGTAAATTGGTGCTGCCAGGAGCAGATCTGTCTCACTGTCCAGAAAAATCTAAGTTATTAGAAATAATTTTAAATGCCATATTCTGTAAGTCTTAGAAGTGTTTGAAGATTACTTATCTAATTGAAATATATCTTTGAATACCTAAAAAATTCTAACTAACGTAAGTTTCGTTATCATAGGTGACTATCTGCATTTCTTAATTATACATTACAATTTTAAATGATTTACATAAACATTATGCCTTAAACAAGAGTAGAAAAAATACATACAGCGTAACAAAATTGACCTTAAATTTGTATCAATAAACCAAAATCCATACCAATGTAAAACATTTTGAGATTAACAGCTGATTTTTGGATTAAAGTAAATGCAATAATCTAATTTTCTAAAGTGACTCATATACCATATCCCCTTTTTCTTCTTAGAAAGAGATTAACTATGACCATTAACCATTTATAATGAAAACAAACATAAATAATATTTTGGGAATTTGGGCATAGTTTTCCATTACTACTTCCTGCTGAGTAAGGGAGCACTGGCAATTTCATGGTTCTTGAAACTGGATCATCTTAGTCTGCAGCCCTGAAGCTGATGTGGTCATCTCTTCTCATCAGAGAATTTTCAGGGGGTCTTGGTTGATGAAACCATATTTTCTTGGAAGCAATCCACAGGTTCTCATCTTCTGTGGAAATAAAGCAGAACTCTTCCAAAGCAATAAATCCTTAGACACAAATTTCAAAGTCAAGATACCTTTAAAATATATATTATTCTCTTTTAACTTAGCAGCCTTTGCAGTCCATTGTTTTTCTGCAGTTAGCTCATTAACAGTAAAAAAATTAAGAGAAACACAATAACCATAATCCAGATCCTGTGTCTGTTTCCCATCTTTACATAGCTTATCACATTTTTATTACTCTATTTCTCTTTTCTATGGACTTTCTCTACCTTCTTTCTTTTCTCTCTTGAAGCCTATGTACATTTTACACACATTTTAACCCTTTTACAGGTTTACCTTATTGTAACACTGGGTTTTATTTTGGGGTTTGAAATATAAGTCATTTATTTTAATTTCATATTTTGAGATGAAGAAATGCTAAATCTGTAGTAAAATTACCTTCATTGTCATAAAATTAGGTCAACAATTTATAATATTGCTTTATGAATGATAATCTGCCATATGTTTTCTATGAAATCTTTTATACTGGATACAAATACAGGTACAATTCAGCAGTGCTGTGAAGCCATTGACCACCTAAGACGAATCATTGAAAAGAAGCATGTTTCTTTAAACAAATCAAAAAAACGACGGTTGCCACAGTAGGTGTTACTGTTTCCTTTTCTTCTCAACCCAAAGCTAATTCCATTTGATAAAGGTTGTCATATGGATGTATAGAAGATAAAGAGTTATCGTTATAAAGAAGAAATCTGTAGAAGTATGGTATGGTATGAGCAGTGAACTTTCTAACAAAATTTAAAAGTTTTAAATTTGAAAATACCTGGTTTAAGTAAGGTATTTGATTAAAATCTGAATAGGTGTCCAAAATGACAGTAAGTTTTGAAATTGAGGTGGGCATTGTTATTTTATGTGTACTAAGTTTAAATATAAATTTGGTGAGAAATTATTTAACTAGAACATTCACAAACTGTTACACAATAAATTTGAAAGTGTAAGAACTGAATGTCACATTCAATTAAAGATGCTGACTCCTAGAACATGGTTGTTTACAGCAGTGCCTGTATAGAACTGTCTCACCAGCAAAGTAAACAGAGCTTAAGTGTATATTCAGATTCAAGTTACCAACTCCTACTTAGGCTAGAGATCTGTTTAGTGAGAATTTAAACAGTCTGACCACTGGAAACTTAACAATGTTTTCAGGAAGTCTTTAGGGAACGTTTTATTTAAGAAGATATTATCACCTAGAAGATAAAATGCATATTTAAACTTAAGATGTACTTTTAAGATTGAGCACCTTGTTCAAGCTTTGTACGTTTCTAAGGGAGATGCAGAGGTGAACTCTGTCCAATTTCAGAGTATATTCTGTTCACCACTACTCAGAATTTCAGATGACACAGAAGTTGAATGATGCTCTAAGTAGAGGTTGATGTATTTGTTATTTTTAATTGTGGTGAATTGCATATATGTAAGCATTTTCACATGTATAGTCTAGTAGTGCTATGTGCAATAACACTGTTGTGGAACTAGCTCTGAAGCTCATCCTGTATAGTTGAGACTCTATTCCATTATACAACTACAATTCTATTTTGAAAAAGGAGGACAAAGAAAGAAAGGATGGGTGGAAAATGATGAGAAGGATCCAGAGACTTGAAATTATCAAGTTGAGAAAATTGTTCAAAGCCAGGCTGAGTACTGACTAGTAATTACTCCAGGGTCCAGTGATGCCCCATTTCAGGCAAGATGGTGGTACAGTGAGTACATTGGCCCTCTATGCAATGGTGTCTTTACTGGCAGCCACCAGTCTATATATAGTGGATATTTATATTTTCACCATTTTAAAATTGATACTTTCAGGCATGGTTACTTACACAAGTAATCCTCACTGCTTAGAAATTAAGGAAGGAGGAACTTAAGCTTGAGGTCAGCCTGGGCTATTTTTCGTTCCTATGACCTCCCAGTCCTATCCCAAGTGGTAGGCTCATGCTTGTAATTCCAGCACTTTGGAGGGAGAGGTAAGAGGGTCAAGAATTCAAGCCCAGCCTCATCTAAATGAACCTGTGAAGAAATAACAAAAGCAAATTACTACAATTGAGTCTTTCAGATTCTTCTATCTTAGAACATGACTTTAGACAGTTGGTTCTTGGTCATTAGTATGTATTAAGGTTAATTGGAAATCTAGTTAAAACACAGATTATTTACAGGTACCATCTACAAAATTTCTCAATGTGGGCTAGGGTAGGATCAGAATTTAGATTTATAATGAACTAGTTCACAAAAGTGAACTTCTAAGAAGCATTGCTTTACATCCTGTAACTTCTGGGTTTTGTTTTTTGTAGTTTGAAGAGCACATTGGAATGGAAACATGAAATATATGATTCTGTTTGTTAAGCATATTTAAATTTTCTTTTCTATAGTGAAATAAAAGAGGACCTAAGCATTTGCCTGCTGTATAAGGTCTTGAGTTCTCTCTCTGGCACTGCAGAAACGTAAACATATATTTAAAGCTAGATATCCTAGCAAATATCTATAATCCCAGCATCAGGGAAAGAGAGGCAAGCAGGTCTCTATGAGTTAAGATTCCTTGATTACATTCTAATGGTAATACATTAAAGAATGAATATTCCTGTTACATGTCAGTATGATGGAATTGAGTTTCCAGTTTCTAAATTCTAAGTATGTATTGAATGTTGGATCTTGTTGGATTTTGTGTTAATGACATCATGCTTTCACTGTGCAGGGGATTTCCACTGTTGACATCATTGTGTTTATTGGATCTAGTCAAGTGGCTTTTAGCTCAGTGTGGAAGACCCCAGACAGAATGTCGGCACAAGTCTATAGAACTCTTTTATAAATTTGTTCCTTTACTGCCAGGTATGTTTTTCTTTCTTTCTTTCTTTAATTAAAAATGTAAAATGCAAGTGTGGACGTCCAAGGCTGACTCTGAGGACCATTGACTCCTTTTATCTTTAGGTAAACTTCATAGATTAGACTCAGACGGCCAGGTTTGTGCAGCTCACGCATACCTTTATCTGCTGTGTCATCTCGAGCATCTAGTGTATAACATTCTATCAAAATGATTGGCTTTTCTTTGCCAGTTTGGAGATGCAGCTAATGAAAAAATTATGATTCTGTACAAAAGAATAATACAAAATTTCCTTGTTTCCTCCTCTTCCCCGTCTCTCCTCCCCTTCCTCCTCTCTTTCTTCCCCCTCCTCTCATTTTGCTTTGTAACTCAGAATCCTCCTGCCTCATCTTTCAGAGTGCTTGGATGACAAGCATGCACCACACCTAGTATGTTTCTAATAAATTTAAAGGTAAATATGGGCTGGAGAGATGACTCAGTGTTAAGAGCACTTACTGCATTTCCAGAGGACTCAGGTTCAATTCCATCACCCACATATCAACTGACAACCATCTATAACTTCATTTCCAGGGGATATGACACCTGACCTCTTTGGGTACTGCATTCATGTACATAAACAAAACAGCCATACACAAAACAGAATAAAATAAATCCTTGTAAAAGTAATTATGTTCAGTATTCAATCTAGGTTTGTATGACAAATGATTAATTCTGAATTTGTTTTGTAAAGATTGGTGTTAGGATAGGCAAACACAATTTTAGTATCATGAAATGACACAAAGGTAAATATGGGATTCCCACTCATTTTGATTTCACTACAGTTTTTTTTTTTTCTGTCTCATTTAAATGTTAAGGAAGAGTTGATTTGCCATTGCAGCTAACAAAACTTGGCCAATATTCTAAATATTATATGCTGGAGACATAGTTACTAGTAAAGTACACACTTAATATGCTTAAGGTCCCAAGTTTATTTTCTAATGAATTGGTCTCACAGATTCAAAATATTCGAAGTTACACAGTTGTATTTCATCATGAGTAATTAAAAGTTTAAAAATAAAGTGGAGACAGTGTTTTTGTTTCTTTTCTATTGCTGTGTTAACACTAAAGCAACATGGGAAGGAGACCATTGACATCATGAGGAGAAGTCAGGGCAAGAACCTGGAGCCAAGAACTGAAGCAGAGACCATGGGAAAATACTGCTTACTGGCTTGTGCTCCATGGTTTGCTCAGCCTGCTTTCTTAGATAATTCAGGACCACTTGCCCGTGGATGGGACTGCCTACAGTGGGCTGGGCACGTTCATATTAATCATTAATCCAGAAAATGTGCCATAGTCTTGTCCACAGGCCAATGTGATGGAGAAATGTTCTCAATTGATGCTTCCTCTTGTCAGATGATCCCAGCTTGTGTCAGGTTGACAAAGAACTGAACAGTACCCATAGGTCCTCTCTTTTGTTCACCAATTGGCCTAGATTAGCAAGGCCAGCATGTTTAGGGCATCCATGTTTGCCTTTTCTCCAAGCACCATAGTATAGATGTACACCACCTTGCCCAATTTTTATGGGTGTTGTGGGTCTAATTTTAAGTCCTCATTTTTTGCTCAACAAACCCCTACTTAACCCGCTGAGCCATTTTCTACCTCCATACTGCTGTTATTTTGGATTTATTTAATCTGCTGAGTCATTGTCGCAACCACCTAAGAAGAGGAGCCTGCTGTGGTGGGGGGCATAGTTTTCTCAGAATGTTTAAGTGATTTTAGATGATGCTGCTTGGCAGACCCCACCCCCAGCTCATGAGTGCCTCTGCCACTCTGACTTCTACACAGTTTGTGGTCTCTGTGATGTCATCTTCACTGATCACTGACTTCTATACAGTTTGTGGTCTCTATGATGTCATCTTCACTGATCACAGACTTCTTTTTTTGCTGTTCTCAGTTGCCTATAATGGCAACCTCCTATATTTTCAACTGAATCTTGTTCTTAAAGTTGTTCTTGCCTATAACCCAAGCAGACCCCTGTAGGTTCCAGGCCAACTAGGACAAACAAGTGTAACTCTTCCATCAAAAGAATCAGTAAGCCAGACTATCAGGCTAAAAAGTAATAGGCAAAGATAGCCCTTTTCTGAACCTTAAGAATGTATCAACCTCTTGTGGCTCCTCAACACTACCTTTTTTTTTTTTTTTTTTTTTTTTTTTTCCTGAGCAGCAATGGTGGGAATCTCCAGGTAATTGTGTTGAGGCTTCAAGCACACGAATACATCCGGTCTGTTTAATATCTCAGCAGTTATAGGCTTGTTATGCTATATATATCTGGCTTTTGAGAGACACGATTGTCCAGTTTCTTCTGATCCTTGAGACTCAGTGTGAGTTTGATTGATGGCATAGAGACTAGAATATGACACATTGGAAGAGCCTAAGAGATACTTTTTTCTTCCTTCTTTTTTCTCTTATTTTTCACATATATGAAAAATATGTAAATGCTCACACACTTACTTTTTTTTTAAGGTAAGGTCTGTGTGGCCAAGGCTGACATCCAGCTTGCTGTGTACTGAGTATGGTCCTGAACTCCTTCTTCTTCTTCCTCCTATTCCCTAATGCTACTGAGATTGCAGTAATTTGCCACTCTGGTCAGCCAAGAGACTTTGGGAATGATTTTCTGGATCTGTCCTAGTTGGGGCTACTACTATTGTAATAAAACACTATGGCCAAAAGCAATTTGGGGAAGAAAGGGTTTATTTGGCTTATACTTCTTTATTATTGAAGGAAGTCAGGACAGGAACTCAAACAGAATAGGATGTTGGAGGCAGGAGCTGATGCAGAGGCCATGGAGGGGAGCTGCTTATGGACTTGCTTGCTCCCTCATGGCTTGCTCAACCTGCTTTCTTATAAAACCTAGGACCACTACTAGCCCAGGGGTGGCACCGCTCACCAGGGGCTGGGCCCTCCCCCATCAACCACTAATTAAGAAAATGCCCTATGGCTGTAGCTTATTTCTCAGTTGAAGTCCCCTCCTTTCAGATAACTTTAGTTTGTCCCAAGTTGACATAAGAACAGCCAGCACAGTACCTGATAAGGTTCCCATGTCCTAACTCTTTCTGTAGACCTGCCTTTTCCTTCTGATACTTGCTTTTCTGTCTTTCTTGACACGTGCTGTAGAATTTAAATGCCATGTTGTTTTGTTCTCATATTTATAACTTTCTTTTGGTTCTTAGTGAAAATAATGGGTTCTTCCTCCTTTTCATCCCCCTCGCCCTCTTACTACATCAGTCATATATTCTGATTTGGTTTCTTGTCTAAGTTAATCAGTGTAACCTTTTTTGAGCCACTGATATCTTAACATGCAAAATGAAATATACTCCCCTTTTTTATTTAGAAAAAGGACCATATCAAAAGAAAACAATTTTAAAGCAAGTCATTTGACTTACTTAATAAACACTACTTAGCATGCAGCTTGTGAGGCAGCAGCAGGGAAGTCACTTGCACCCTTAAGTTCAAAGCTAGTTTGGATGACATAGATAAGCACAGGCATGCTATTGTTCTTGTTTTGGAATAAGGAGACTGTGATGAAGAGGCCAGGTCCTCGGACACATGTGATCAGCACAACCAGCATCAAAGCATCATATAGCACTCTTGTAATTTGAAATGGCAGGGACAAAGTATCAGTCTGTGCTATTAGAGATGTTATTTTATAATGTTAGGAAACTGAAGAGTACAGCTTTGATGGAAATAATTGTTGTATTTAGTTTGCGGGTCCCATGCCCCAGAGGTCTCGGATCCACAGACCTGCCTGGCGCCGCTTATCTGCCCGCCGTCCGACCCACAGACCTGCCGTGCCAGACCCCTCAGCTGCCCAGCCGCCCAGGTCCCCAAAAATAACTCAGAGGCTTATATTAAGTTTATGCTGTTTGGCCTATGGCTCAGGCACATTGCTAGCTAGCTCTCATATCTTAAATCAACCCATTTCTATTAATCTACGGGCCACGTGGTGGCGGCCCGTAGCTCACCGGTGTTCCTTACATGTCGTCTCTTGGGCGGCTTCCGCGCGGTCTGCCTGACTCCACCCTGCTTCTCTATCTAAGCTCTGATTCTCCTCCCACCTATTTTACAGTACCTGCCATAGCCCAAACCAGCTCCTTTATTTAAAGATACAGTACGCACAAATGTATTCCCACATTTCCCCCTTTTTCTCTAATCAAAAAGGAAGGTTTCAATCTTAACATAGCAAAATTATATATAACAAAATAGCTATTAAGCAAGAATTATAGTTATAATATCTAGTCTATTTGTATTTAGCAAAATTAAAGAAAATACTCTATCATCTATCTTATCTTTATGAATCTAAAGTTTTATATCTAATATATTTTTTAAATGACTAAGAAAAACTGTACATATAACTATTTAATCTTCAACTATATCAAAGACCACAGAAGGATATAATATTTACCCAAGTAAACCAGAAGTGCAAACGACTTCTAAAATCTAGAAAGGACAGAGATGACACCTATCTGCCTGGACAGTCACTCAAAGTTCCTTTATAAAGTTGGGGCATCTGTCTTCAGCCTATAGGCCTTGAGTCTCTTTTTATTTCAGTGAAGCAGGAAATCCGCTCTGTCCATTTTGGCACAGTTCATCTGTTGCTTCTCCTTGAGTCCTGAAGAATGTCTGACAGTTTTTTCTGTAAAGCAGGAACCTGAATGACCATTTAGGCTTGTTCTGCCAAAGTTCAGAGGTCATCTTCTTATGGAACCTGCATGTCCAGTTTAAACAGCATACTGTCAAGCAGTCAATATAAAAACAGTTTGTTCTCCAGTGGCTCACCATCACCACAAATAGATGAGATTCTATATGGAGTTTCTTCAATGCCCATCTTCCTGTTGAAGTAAATTAGTGCTGCCAGGTATAGACCTGTCTCACTGTCCAGAAAAGTCTAAGCTCTTAAAATATTTTAAATGCCATATTCTGTAGGTCTTAGAAGTATTTGAAGATTATCTATTTAATTGAAATATATCTTTGTATACTTAAAAATCTTAACTAACCTAACTATAAGTTTGATTATCAAAAGTGACCATTAACCTTTATTTCTTAATTATACACTACAATTTTAAAACAGTTACATGAACATCATATCTTAAACAAGAATAGAAAAACACATACAGCATAATAAAATTGACTTTAAATTTGTATCAATAAACCAAAATCTATACCAATGTAAAGCAGTTTGAGATTAACAGCTGATTACCTGTAAATTTAATAATCTAATTTTTTTAAAAAAGCATTCACATACCATATCCCCCGTTTTTTCTTAGAAAGAGATTGACTATGACTATTAACCATTTATAATGAAAACAAACATCTAGAAATAATATTTGGGGAATTTGGGCGAAGTTATTCATTACTACTTCCTGCTGATTAAGGGGCGTTGAAAATCTCACGGTTGTTGAGACTGGGTCATAATCTGCAGCTGTGAAGCTGATCTGGCCATCTCTTCTCATCAGAGGTTTTTTCAGGGGGTCTTGGTTGATGAAACCACATTTGCCTGGAAGCAATCCACAGGTTCTCATCTGTGGAAACAGAAACAGAACTCTTCCAAAGCAATAAATCCTTAGACACAAATTTCAAAATCAAAATACCTTTAAAATATACATTCTTGTTTAACTTAGTAGCCTTTGCAATCCATTGTCTTTTTGCAGTTAGCTCATTAACAGTTAAAAAATTAAAAGAAAACACAATAACAACCAAAATCCAGATTTTGTGTCTATTTTCCATCTTTACGTGGCTTATTATATTTTTATCACTCTATTTCTCGCTTTAAAAACTTTTTCTAACCTCTTTATTTTCTCTCTGAGGCCTATGTACCTTTTACAAACATTGTAACCCGTTTACAGGTTTTCTTTTTATCTGAATCTGTTTTATTGTGAATCCTTAATCATCTTCTAACCTTAAGAGCTTTTAAAATACATTCTCCAAAAAGAAGCACAGTTTTTGCAAATTAGGCTGAATCACTAAGTTTTCTTAAGCGGACCGTAAACAGAGCACACCCAAGAAGGTGCTGCCACGAAGAAAATCTGTTTCTCTTTTGTTCCAAATAAGCAGAAATCTAAAATCAATCACATTACTGAGTCTTTTGTTAGTTTTCAGGAACCCGCCTGATTGTAGCTCACACTGCCTGTCGCCAGCCCGCCGCTGGCGCCATTTTGAGTGTGACCCGGACCATGCTTTGTTTGTACAAAGACCCGCTCCACACACACAATTTGGAAGCTGCCCTGGCTCAATTTCTGCGATCTAGAACTCTTTTTAATCTTTGTCAGGCTCTAAGTGGATAATCGGCCCACGTTGGATGCGCCATCTGTTGTATTTAGTTTGCGGGTCCCATGCCCCAGAGGTCTCGGATCCACAGACCTGCCTGGCGCCGCTTATCTGCCCGCCGTCCGACCCACAGACCTGCCGTGCCAGACCCCTCAGCTGCCCAGCCACCCAGGTCCCCAAAAATAACTCAGAGGCTTATATTAAGTTTATGCTGTTTGGCCTATGGCTCAGGCACATTGCTAGCTAGCTCTCATATCTTAAATCAACCCATTTCTATTAATCTACGGGCCACGTGGTGGCGGCCCGTAGCTCACCGGTGTTCCTTACATGTCGTCTCTTGGGCGGCTTCCGCGCGGTCTGCCTGACTCCACCCTGCTTCTCTATCTAAGCTCTGATTCTCCTCCCACCTATTTTACAGTACCTGCCATAGCCCAAACCAGCTCCTTTATTTAAAGATACAGTACGCACAAATGTATTCCCACATTTCCCCCTTTTTCTCTAATCAAAAAGGAAGGTTTTAATTTTAACATAGCAAAATTACATATAACAAATGTATTCCCACAAATAATTTCTTAGAAGTAAGAACAGTGAACAAATTAGTAGTAGGGAAAAAAGTCCTGTATCATTTTGAAATTTTAATTAGGTTCAAAGATTAAAGAGGTTTTACTTTTGAATGTTGCTATCTTTGCTTTATGTATATTCTAACATATATGTTTCATTCTTGTCTCTTAGGCAACAAATCTCCTTCTTTATGGTTGAAAGAGCTTATAAAAACGGAAGATACTTCTTTTCTCATAAACACATTTGAAGGAGGGGCCAGCAACTGTGATCAGCCTGCAGGCATTCTTGCTCAACCAACTCTCTTCCACTTGCAAGGGCCGATCAGCCTGCGAGCAGTTCTACAGTGGCTGGACATGCTCCTTGCACCTCTTGAGTGCTACAACACATTCATTGAGGAGAAGACTGTGGAAGTACAAGAGCTTTTGTGTAGGTAAAATTTACTAATTTTTTCCGTGTCTGATTCTGTTTGGTTTATATCAGGTAGACACACTGCATGTCAGAAAAAACACTAACAAGCACTTAGAGACAGAGACTGTGAGTTCTATGCCAGCCTTATTTACAGAGACACTACCAGAACAGCCACTGTTCTATTCTGAAACCTGTATAGAAAATAATTTATTTGTATTTTAACAAAAAAAAAAATAATACTAACAAAATTGAAGCTAGGCAGGTGGATCTCTGAGAGGTTGAGACCAGCCTGGTCTATAAAACAAATTCTAAGACAGTTATACAGAGAAACCTTGTCTTAAAAAGCCTAAATAAGTAAATATGATAATACTAACAAAATTGATAACAGTCACTAGCTACTTAGTACTGTGTAAAGGGGTTTAGCCTGAATTTTCTATCACTGACCTATATTCCAGGCTTCTTTACTTATGTTCTCTTTTGTCTTAATTAGCTTTCCACTACTGTGATTAAAACAAAACAAAACAAAAAAGCAGGGGAAATTAGCTTAAGATGTAAAGTTGATTTGGGCTTACAAGCTTGGCAGATTCAGTCCATGACTGGTTTTGTTGCTCTTAGACCTTGGTTTTGCATGAACTAGGAAAGCTATTAGCCCCTTGGTAGCCAGGAGCAAAGTGAATAAGAAGTGGTGCCATCATCCTAATGCACACCTCCAGTAATTTTACATTGTTCTCCACCTTCCAAAAACCCCTTCCTCCCAACGATGCTCTATGTCACTAGGTAGTATAGTCTTATGGAACCACTGTCATATACTTTGTTGTTGAACAAAATGCTAGCAATGTTTTACTCTACTAAGAAATATTTGTTTGAATAAATGTTCCACAAATGATTAATTGTAAAATCAACCCTCTTCTGTTTTAACAACTTTTTAATGATGAGTAGGGCGGTAGCTTGTTGCCTTGAAGGCTGTTTCAATGTTTAGCAATGTAATCCTTGATTCTGGTCTCTTTAGGCTTCCTCTTAGTCCTACCCTTCCTCCCACCCTCACCCCATTCCCACTGCTCCTTACGGTCTCTTTCTAGCCTTTCTCCATTTCTTTGTGTCATTTAACAGTCCACAGAAACACACTCTATCTTACTAAACACTACAATACTTACTAAAGATCCAGAGTGGTAACTAGCAACCAATGAACACTCAACCTAACACAGAGAAAACAAGATTATGCACCAATTACACCTCAGACACCATACCTCTAGATGCCTGTATCCCAGTGCAAAAATATAAACACGAGTATCCAAACTACAGGGAGTCATATAATTTCTGACCCATGTGGCCCATAGGCCTGCAGCCGCTTAGTCCCAAGTAATAACACAAAGGCCTCTATCAATTACAGACTGTTTGACCTTTGGATCAGGCTCATTACTAACTAGGTCTTACAACTTAACCAAACCCATTTTCATTAATCCGTGGCTTTTCCCATGTCTCACCACATCTTCTTTCTGGGCTGCAACTTCAGCTCCTTCCTGACTCCACTCTTCTACTTTATCCCAGTGTCGTTTTTCTGCCTGTCTCTAGGCTGCTTTGTCATAAACCAAAGAGTCTCTCTGTTAACAAATGGTAATAAAGGATGTTCAGAGCATAGAGAAAATAACACCCTGCATCTTATCTAACCACAGCAGATTAAAGCTGGATACCAACAACAGCAGAAACAACAGAAAGCTTACAAACCCATGGAAGCTGAACAAGTCACTACTGGGTGAAAAATGTGTCAGGACAGAAATTAGAAACTTTTTACAATGGAATGAAAATAAAACACAACATAGCAGACTGTGGGACATGGGAAGGTGGGTCTAAGAGGCACGCTCATAGCACCAAGGAGAACTGGAGAGGTTCATACTAGAAGCTGAAGGGACTAGAACACTTGAAAGGTCTAGAACAAAAAGAAAAAAAATCACATCCAAAAGGAGTAGATGGCGAGAAATAATCAAACTCAGGCCTGAAATAATAAAATAGTAACACTACAAAGAAGGAAGAGTTTGTTTCTTTGTGGAAGTCAGTAGAATTGACAAATCAAAGACATAAGACCAAAATTAATAAAATTAAAGATGAAAAGGGGTCCAACAACAGACACCAAGGAAATGTAGAGAATCATAAGGACACACTTTTAAAGATCTGCACTCCACCATATTGAAAACCTAAAAGAAATGGATAAATTTCTTAATATGTACCACTTTTCAAAGTTAAATCAAGCAGTTGAAACAGACCTATAACTCATAGTGAAACAGAACAGCTTAGGGCCAGATAGAGTCAGTACAGAATTCTAACAGACTTTTAAAGAAAATTAACATCAGTACTCCTCAAGTTATTCCACAAAATATAAACACAAGTAATATTGTCCAGTTTTTCCCCGGTGAGGCCATAGTTATCCTGATACTTAAACCAGACTATCAAACCAGACTCAACAGAGAAAGAGAATTGCAGATCAATTTCCCTAATGAACATAGATGCAAAAATTCTCAATAAAATACTTGCATATCAAATCTAAGAACACATTAAAAAGACCACCTATCGTAATCAAGTATGCCTCATTCCAGAAATGCAAAGATTATTGGACATACTTACTTTGATAAATGTAATCCGCGGTATGAACAGACTGACATTTGACATGCTCTTGTCCCAGTCAATAATACACATTTGCTCAGCACTTCATCTACTTTCCTACTGCAAAAGGCCCAGATTTCATCTTTTCCATCTTCCCATCTGTACAGCTGCTGAGATTTACAGCTTACCTGCTCTGCTGTCTCTCAAACTCTGAATTGTCCTGCAGCTTAAAAGGAAGAGCAGGACAGATGGAGGGAGAAAGAAGAAAGACTCTTAGTCATGAGCTTTATTCTGTCTTTGATCATATGAACCACTATTTAACATTGCTCCTTTTCCTGTGGCTCTGAAGGTTGTTATGTCTTGTAGTGACCTGTGAGAAATTTGGATCACTATGGTGAGTGGAAGAAGTGTCCCAGTAAACAGTGTGCAGTGGGGAAGGAAACAGCTTGATTTTGTTCAGACAGATGAATTTTATAGAGCAGTGTGGACTTGAGCAAGAGAGTGTCTCTGTAAGAGAGCAAATGCCCATCTGCTAAAGGGCCCCACTCTCATTTGTTTCTGCATTGCTCATTGGAGGACTTTTGCAATTTCTTTATTAAAAATAATGCCAGATGGTCTACACCTATATTCCCACCTCTTCAGGGGAGGGAAGGGAGGAAAAATCACAAGCTTCAGTCAGCTTGCACTGTATAAACATGCTCGCCTGAAAGATGAAAAATTGATAAAATGAACATTATTTGCTGTTTGCCATTTTATTGTATTAAAATTTTAGTGCTACATAAATCCATAGGAATTTAAAAATATTTGTTAGAAATTAACATGCATATTTATTTAAGTCTTTTATATGAATTGTCAAATTGCTCTTTTAAATGACAGCTCTCTTAAGTAATATTTGACAGTCAGCATTTGACTTAGTTAAACTTTGTGTTGTTGTGACATAAACACTTTGAAGGACCGAGTTCTGGCTTGTTGTTTTAGAGGGCTTAGTCCATGGATGTCATGGTGACAGGAAGATGTTGCAGATCTCTTCACCCCATGATTGACAAAAAGGGAGAGAGTGTCCCTGAACACAGAGACATTCCACAAATATATCTTATCAGGGACCTGTGTCTTCTAACTATTCTTACCTTATAAAAACTGCAGAGCTGCAGGACTCCCAGAATAGCTACACCAGCTCGGGCAAATGTTCAAACTATAACAAGAGGGCTGGGATATAGTACAGTGGTAGAGTGCTTCCTAGCATAGGGGAGGGCCCATATTCCTTCCTACTAAAGCAGTAAATAAATATATAAATAAACAAGTGACCAGACCCTATATAGACATTGTTACAGCCTATGCATGAAACTTAATTTTATTTGGATTATAAATTCAAACTTTGAAGCTAAGAATAAGCAGCTGTGTATTAAGTTTCTGGCTCAGACTTTCTGGCCTACCCCCAAGGTTTGGACCACATATAGCCTTGATGCCACTTAGCTCCAAATAACCACAAAAAGCTTATATTCATTACATGTTGATTGGCCTATGGCTCGGTCACATTCCTAGCTCTTTCATCTTAACTCAACCTATTATTCTTACCCTATTTAGCCATGTGGCTTGGTACCTTTTCTCAGAGCCCCAGTCGTCTCCTCTATGCCTGCTGGTAGCCTTGTCCGACTCTTCCTCTTCCAGAGTTTTCTTAGTCTGGTAGCCCCGCCCACACTTCCTGTCTGCCTTCTGGCCAATCAGCATTTTTATTAAACCAGTTGGACAAATATTTATAATGTACAGAACATAATTCTACAGCATAGCTGCTATTTTATTCTTTTCTTTTTAATTGTTGAAGGAGTTTTTGTTGTTGATTGTATATCATTATCTGTATTTCAAGAGAGAACTTTACATTCATTTTAGTAGACTTAGGAGGAAGTGCACACTAATATTTTACCGTTGTTATTCCTAGGTACTGAAACACCGACTTCACTTTTGAAGTCAGTGGCTTTCTTTTTAGAAACCATAGCAACATGTGATGCTGGAGCAATAGAAGAACGTTTTGGCACAGGGGTAACAACTGGCTCTCCTAGCCCACAAGAGGAAGAAAAATACAACTATAGCAAATGCACAGTCTTGGTCCGAATTATGGAATTTACCACAACCCTGCTCAATGTCTCTCCAGAAGTTTGCAAGGTATGGACTTAGCTCCTGCTCTATTAATTTGAGATTAGTACTTTATAATGGGAAATGTTTTTAAGTTTCCCTTAGAGCAGTGTTTCTCAAGTTATGGGTTATGTCCCATTTGACAAACTTGTCTTTAAAACTGTTTACATTATGATTCATAAATGTAGCAAAACTATGTTATGAAACCATTTTTATGGTTGGAGGTCACCACAGTATGAGGAACTGTGTTAAAGGGTCGCAGCACCAGGTAGGTTGTAAAGCACTGCCTTAGATCACTAGACAGGAGAGTCCATATCCAAACTGCATCGAGATGCCATCTCAGCCCAGTTCAATTAGTAATTCTTAAGAAATCCAACAGTAACAAGTGCTGGTGAAGATGGGGACACTGCTTTGGGAGGGAGGGCCTGAGTGAGGACGTCCTTGCTTGATATGTGTAAGCCCTGGGTTCCATCTGCAGCATTGTAAGTACACTACAAATAAGAAGGTAAATTAACCCAGCCACTGAAAATCAGTATGGATACGCCTCAAAAACTAAAATGGAATCACTATATAGGACCCAGACACACCATTCTGCTTATATAGCTAAAGGAACCAAGCATAGAGGTGCCTATAATCCCATCCCCCACTTTTTTTTTTTTTTTTTTTTGAGACAAGTGAAAACTGTAACCGTGACTGGCTGGGAACTAGAGATCATATTAAGTGAAGTCAGCCAGACCAAAACAATTATCACATTTCCTGTCAAGTGTGGACTGGAGAGGATATGAAAGAACAAGGGGGAGGTGCTTTTAAAGGAAAGAAAAGGATCAAGGAGTGGTGAGAAGGGACAAAAGAGTAATGTGGAGCTTGATGCCGTCAATATGTGTTATGTGTATGAGTGATACTGTCTCAAGGAAACGCATTACTCTGTATAATTAACATTTCCTAACAGTAATTTTTTTGGAAGTAGTTTTGGCACCTCTGAGACCTTCCATTACAAGAAATTATCTTTATTTTCTTTAACTGATGAGTAAAAATCTACATTTATGATCTATACAATGATAGCCTGATATATGTATATATGTGCTAAGTCAAACCAGTTAACATCATCCCCTCACATATGTGAGAATGTTCCAAGCGCAGTCTTAGCAGTTCTCAAGTATACGTTGTTGTCATTATAGTTTCTACAGTGTACAATCTGTTTGTGAAAATAAACACTGAAAGTCAAATATCTGAACTGGTCCAAAACTTGAATGTCAAAATGTCTCATGGTTTGGAGGATTTTTTAGCTTTTCAGACTTCCAATGTCATATGATAGAGTGTGATAGATTCTATTCAAACATTGTAAAATTTAAAAAATAAATAAATAAAATCTGAAATCATTTTGGTTTCAAGCATTTTAATACTCTTCAGTTATTTTGAAAAAGTCTGTCAGTATTGTGAAAGTTGCATACACGTGATGGAAAGAGAGCTATGGCTAAGAGCGCTTCTGTTCAATCTCTTTTCTCTTTTTATAGCTCCTAGAGAAGGATTTGTGTAACACAAACCTTATGAAGGTCTTAGTCAAAATGCTTTGTGACCCCGTGAGCTTAGGTTTCAATGTTGGTGACATCCACGTCATGAGTCATCTTCCCAGCATTTGTGTAAACCTACTGAAAGTACTGAAGAAGTCCGCATACAGAGAGCTGCTGGAGAATCACCTGAAGGAGACAGTAACAGTGCAGAGGTGGGTGCTCAGGCCATAATCACAGTTACTGTGATTTAGATCCTTACACATCCAGTGTTCCTGACATCCATGTGCACAGCTGCAATGTCCTCATGAAAGACATTTGTCAGTAAATGTGTATCTGTGTGTGCACGCATGTGTGCCCACACCTATGCCGCACACAAATGATCTTATATGTTTGGTATGGGAGAGAACAGTAGATGTACATAGCACTGTATTTGCTGTCCATGACTGATGTATTCTGTGAACCTTTGTCTGGTGTCACCTTTGTGTTTTCCAGGACTTTGCTAATGAGTTTTAGGGCCAGGTGATTAGTAAATTTATGACAGCACATTTAATTCCTCAGTGTTTTCTTACATGGTTTTCTGTTTTTCTCATGGCCAGTGTTGAAGAACTCTGTACCATTAGTTTGTGTAGCTCTGATGCTCAACAAGAAAGGACCAAGTTGCTGTCACTATTATCAGCTTGCAAACAGCTTCACAAAGCTGGCTTTTCTCATCTTATATTACCATCTCAGGTAACCATAATTAATTTACTTTTATGTACCTTTAGCTTTGTTGTAGTAATTTTATTATACTAGTACAAATTGGTATTTATACTTATTTGTTTAAAATATTTTATATACAGAATATGCTGAAATGGAAATTATAGAACATGTACATACAGGTGTTGGCTAGAATGTAAATATGAAAGTAAAGATAGACTGAAGGAGGAATAGTGAACAGCTGAAATTTTAGTAACCTAAAACATTTTAAGAACCAATTGCTATAGTCCTGTATCTCAGAAAGACATAAATGAAATTTGTAGCCTAAAAAACAAAGCTGAGTTAGAGTTGTCCTAAACATTAAAAAATAGTCATCGGTGTTAGCTAATACATATTTTTTAACTGAAGAAGTGACATTGTATGTTTGTGTTAAGCACCTCTCACCAGGCAGTTCATGTCAATTTTTCCTTTAGTCCACAGAATTGAATCCTTCCATTGGCATGAGACTGCTCTCCTTGGTTTATAAAGGCATTGTGCCTGCAGAGGAAAAACAGTGCCTGCAGTCATTGGACCCTAGCTGTATGAGCCTGGCCAATGGACTTCTTGAATTAGCCTTTGCCCATGGAGGACTGGTAGGGAAATCAGCTGCATCCCACACTTCCTATTGAATGGCATATATAACTTGTGGTGTATCTCTAAAATGTATGAAATTTAGTTAGTGTAGTCTTAGATGAACATGTATTATGATTGACTTACTGACTTTTCGGGGAGTCAGGGGAACAAGGGGTGGAGTTCCACGACAAGGTTTTGTTGTGTAGCTTTGGCTGTCCTGGAGCGCTCTCTGTAGACCAGGTTGGCCTCCAACTCAGAGAGCTCAACCTGCCTTTGCCTCCCAAGTGCTGAGAATGGAGGCATGCCATCACCACCCAGCTGGCTTACTTTCTAAGACTGTCTTTTGAAATGCTTTTTATAAATGAAAAATAATAGCATTTTTAAATGGAAGTTTTCTGTCCAGCTGTTTCCTAAATGACTTTATGCAAAGAACGTTTTGTCACTAAAGTTGACCAGTGTTGACAGGTTCTTTCTCTATTCTTATTGGTTCTTGGAATGGATGGCTAAAGGGACTCTTGGAGGTTAAATTCCTCATAAGTCTTTGAATTGAGCAAAACTAGTCTCAGATAAACTGCTCTGGTTGAGATCTGAAGCCAGCTGTGTGTCTGTTCCATCCCCCCTTATCACATCTCCCATTGCAAGAACCTCTTCTTTGTCCCATTAATGTCCACGATCACACTTCACTTGTCCCAAACAACTTATTTATATTAGACTGTTCTCTGAGAAGCAACAAGATTTTTCTGGAAATTTGGAAGCAATATCAATGTAAGAGATTTCTCTCACAAAGTGAAACCTAGAAAATAAAAGTTAAATACTTATTATTTAAATGAGTCCTGACTTCATATATCACAAGCTCTTTAGAAGACTTCTTGTATTCTCACTTTGTACCCACTGCCTCAGGGTCTTTCTGGGCACAGGATCTCTAATATGTTTTTCTCTCTTCTTTAGTGTGAGCACCTTGTGAGTTTGCTACTGAATCCAACACTATTGTCTATGCAGTATTTGCACAGTTCACAGAGAAACATCAGCTTCTCTCATGGGGAATATTTCTATAGCTTATTCTCAGAAATAATCAACAGCGAGTTAGTAAAAAATCTTGATATGGCTGTATCAGAGCTCATGAAGTCATCAGCAGATAATCCCAAAATGGTAAGGAACATTTTTTTTTTTAAATATTTTCTTTTTTAATGCTCACAAAAGGGTTTGTGTTTTATGTTTCTGATGATTTTTCTTAAGACCATATTTCTTCCTGGAAGATTGAAAAATATGATTATGTATGAAAATAAAATCCATAGAAACAAAACATTAGTTATCTTTTTCATTCCCTCAAGCCCCTTAAATCTTTCAGCCCAACACTTTAAGATACGATGCTGTAGGATACTGACGTTTGCTAGAATGTCGTATTGGAACTTCCACACATGTCACATGTCCAACACCACCGGGGCTGGTCCTCCACACTAGCACCTGTCTGTAGAGCACTCATTGCTTTAGTGTCATGCCCTATTTTCCTGCATGTTCTTACCACAACCCTCTGTGCCTCATCAAGTAATAGAGAATGATATTTAATATATTTGCTTGACTTATGTTATTTTTGTGGGCTTTTGTTTGTTTTTTATTATATTTCATTATGAGACAAGATCTCACTATGTAGGCCTAGATGCCCTGGAGCTCTCTCTGTAGACCAGCTTGGCTTCAAACTTAGCCTTCTTCTGCTTCTGCCTCCCAAGTGCTCTAACTAAAGGTATATGATACCAAGCCTGGCCTATCTTACAGGATTCTGAAATGTTTCTGGTGATGTACTCTGTAGGTAGTCAGAAACTGAGCTGTTAGTATTTTTAGAGAGTTATAATCTCTACTAGCTTGATATTGTCAAGAACTCATATTTACTGCCTCTATTTCTCTCCCACAACTCTGAAATGACAGAATAACATTAAGAAAGAATAAACCAAATCAGTCTTAGTGGGTACAGAGAAAGAACAGCAGAATGACAAACACTGCAAAGCAGGATAGGTGTGCCGGTCCAGATCCTTAGCCTGTCTGTAACAAGAGTGGAAAGATTGTCAGAGGGCTTGGAAAGGGAGGCAGAAAGGTGGGGAAGCAGAAGACAGATGCAATGAATGACGAATATGAATTGTTGCTAGACGAGAAGATGGGAGAATACTCTGGAAGTAACCATGGGTCTGACGTTTAAGAATGGGATGGATGAGGAAAATAAACGTGAGGAAATCCCCAACCAAAGCAAAATAAAGTGATAGGTGCAGGGATGCACACCTTTAGTCCCAGCCCTTGGGGAGCAGAGGCAGGCCTGGTCAACATAGCAAGTTCCAATACCCTGTCTCAGAAAAGAAGAAAGAAAAAGAAAAATGATGATGGGTTTTAGAACTGAGTGGACAGGACCTCAGATTCAGAGGACAGTGGCCTTTGATGTCAAGAGTCCCATAAATAGTGGTGGAGTGGAATTCTCGTGTGTAAAAGGTCTGTGGAGTGGCTTACCCCCAATTCAGAAATGATTGATTCCACAGGGAACATTTCTCGAAGGCTCATCATGAAAAAAAGATCCCGAAAGTTCTCAAGAAGGTAAGTTTGTTGTGTTTTGAGGGATGGAAAAATTGAATGCCATTTGTTTTCTTTACAGAATTGTGGACACTGCAAGACCAAACAATTAGAGTTCTAAATGCAGTCAAAGTCTAGTTTCATGTGGCAGTACAATACACCTGTTTAGAAAAGCCAGATCTTTAAGGGATGTGTTTTCTTGTACACCTCTCACCTGGAAGCTACCAGGTAGATAGTAAGAAGGCAGTAAGCTGAGAAAAAGGAAGGTGTTTGGCCTTGTGTGGAGGGGAAGATGGGCTACCTAGGCCTGAACTTCCACAACACAGCCAGTA
Organism: Phyllotis vaccarum; assembly: GCA_033318265.1. Lineage (NCBI taxonomy): Eukaryota > Metazoa > Chordata > Mammalia > Rodentia > Cricetidae > Phyllotis > Phyllotis vaccarum. Next base: position 181,668,102 of record JARWLC010000002.1, read on the forward strand.
CCATGTCTTGAGGTAATTTACTGATTGGCAAAGATTGGAGTGTCATGACTTATTTGATTTGGAAAAGTCTGATGACAAAGATAAACATGCTAAAAACAGCTAAGAAATCTGCCAAGATTTAGCTGTAGAGAAAACAAAATGTACAAGAAGGGAAATGTGTTGATAGTATAGACATGGGACATCTGAAAACAATGCTTATGCTATCAGAATGATGGAATATTGAATGATAATCTAACCAAATGAAATATGTTATTCTGTTGCAAATGTGGTGGTAGAACAGAATGCATGTGGCGGTACTTGTATCCACAGACAAGCACTTAGCCTCCTCATCCAAATGGGATTTCAGGGAGAATGCCCCCATCTGCTCCCGCAGTGGAATGGGCTCAAGGGCATCAGCAGAGTCATCCTTGGCTTTCTGTGGGAAAATTTATGTCACAGTGCTCTCAGACAGTTAGATAGGTAAATATCTGTTACAGAAATAGCATGTTCATTTTCCTAGAATAACTTTTATATGAAAGTGTGTTTTTCTTCAATCTACAAATTTTTTTTTTCAGGTGAGTACTATTTTAAATGGTATGTTAGATCAGAGCTTCAGGGATCGGGCTGTTGAGAAACACCAAGGACTGAAGCTTGCAGCTGCAATTATGCAAAACTGGAGGAAGTGTGATTCATGGTGGGCCACCGATTCTGCTTCAGAAAGCAAAATGACAGTGCTGTCCTTATTGGCAAAAATGTTGCAGGTATTTTAAAAAGAATTTAGAATGCATTCATATTTTTGCTATGTTGTTTTTTTTGAGACTTAATCTCACTATGTAGTTCTAGCCAATCTCAAATTTTTCCTTCTTTTTACCTCTGCCCTTCTAGTGTTGAGGTTACAGATGTATACCACCATAGATTCCATGTTCATTATTTTGAACTCTGAAATTTAGGCTTAAACACTATGGTGAAGGTTCCTTCAAAAACTCACTTTGATAAATCTATTTTGGAGAGATATCTGCCAATTACTTTACTTATTCTTACATTTTATATTATTGTTTATTGTGCTTCTTACTTTGTATTTTTTTCTTGTTTCTGTGTCTTCAAGACAGGTTTTGTCTTAATAGGAAATAATAAAATGTTTTATAGCAACATTTTAAAATATATTTGAGGTTCAAATACAAATAATATGAATTCTGAAATTTAGAAATTTGAAAAATATATCAAAATTTTTTGAGGCGTAATACAGAAATTTGTTATGTTTTATCTCCCTCTAGATTGATTCAACTTTATCTTTTGATACAAATCACAGCTCATTTCCTGAAATCTTCACGACATATGCTAGTTTACTTGCTGATACAAAGTTGGGTCTACACTTAAAGGTAAATGATTTAAAAGATTTGTCTTTTTATATTACATTCTCTTTATTTTCACATCTTTACATTTTGTGCATTTATCATGTTGTTTTTTTGTGGCGGAGGGTGGAAAATTCGAAACTTATAATAGTAAAGAGATTAGCATAATAAAGTACCATGCATTTTTCATTTCAGTTTGGGCAGATTTGTTTGAATGATATAGGTTCTTTCTTGTGAAAGAGGCTCTGGCTTTGGTACGCACTTGAGTTTGTCTCCTCAAGAGATGTTTATGCTTGTGTGTGTGTGTGTGTGTGTGTGTGTGTGTGTGTGTGTGTGTGTGTGTGTGTGTTGTAGCACATGCCACAGCACATATATATGGAGGTCAGAGGATAACCATGTTATAGATCTTTGAAATCTATCTTAAGAGAAGGTCTAATGTTTGCTGCTGCATATGTGGATTTTTCCATTCTTCACTACGCATCTCACTACTATTGGGTAAGGATTACAAATGTGCATTGCTGTGTCTACTTAACCTAAGTTTTGGAGGTGATGCATGTATAGTAAGCACTTTTCTCCAGTGAGCTGTCTCCCCAGCTCAACATTTCTTTTAAAGTATAACCATATGATCATTAGCATTTGTGTTTATATATATATTAGATTTAAATTGGTGTTTTGAATTTGCTGTAGTAATTTCAAACTATTTTTTAGTCTTTTTTTTTTTTTTTTTAGTTGAAATCTTTTAGTGATGGGGAAGCAAGAAAAGTAATTATTGTCGCCAAATTTAAAGTCCTGCAATGTGGTCTTCATGAGTGGCCATATTTATTAGATTCGTCTTTGGTATATTCTGTGTAACTCGTGAAGTTTCCCTTTAAATGTGAAAATTTGGGAATTTACCTGTTTTTCAAAGGAAGAAGAATCAATACCTAGTTTCTCATTAGCTTCATTTGAAGTTCTGAGGGGAGTTGCAAGCAAACTTGTAAACTCCTGTAGGTTACTCATGCTATTCTTCTTACATAGGATTTGAACATAATCTTTTTTAAGTGGTTTTAAACATTTGTTCTTTGAAACTTTTATGCATTTATACAAGGTATTTTGACCATATCCATTCACCACTCCCTCCCCAGTGCAGGCCTTCAGTCTTCAATTTCACGTTGTTCCTCATGTCAGCCTCTAGACTTGAAGCTGGGGTACATAGCTGCATTCAAGCTGCTCTTTGGTGTCATCCAGAATTTACTCTGAAGTCATTTGTTGAGTCCATGCAGTATTTTATCTGCAGTTTTCAGGAAGTAGTGATTTTATTTATTCTGTAGGGTCTGAAAGCCACAATTAGTGTGATTTACATTTATTTTCATTGCTTCACAGGGCCAAGCTATCATTCTTCTTCCATTCTTCACCAGCTTGCCTGAAGGCAGGCTAGAAAACCTAAAGCACATTCTGGAAAAGCTCATCGTTTCTAATTTCCCCATGAAGTCTGATGAATTTCCCCCTGATTCCCTAAAGTACAATAATTACGTGGACTGCATGAAAAAGGTTAGTTTTTAGTACTATCAACTGTAAAAAATTACTTGATTTTTTTTTTCCTTTTTGTTATATTTTGTCAGGAGTTAAATTTTCTCTCATTTGCATTCACTGGTACATAAAACTTAAAAGTTAAACACACTAATGGGATACCATGTAATGTTTAAATATAGGTATATAATATGGAATTAACATTTATCATTTTGTTATAATGAAAAGTTTCAAGATCCTTTCTTTTTCTTTTAAAAAATATGTACTGCATAAAACTGTTTCCTGTAGTCCTCTTACTGTGCAGCAGCATACCAGAATTCCTTCATCCATGTAATGATTTAGTGCCCATTGATAAACATTTCCCCATAGCCTCTAGTAATCACTACCCTCCTCTGCTTTTATAACTTCAGTTCTTTAGATTCCATGTATAAGTGAATCATTTATATTCCTGTGCTTGAATTATTGTACTTAATATAATGTTCTTCAATTTTATCTGTGCTGGTAGGGACGATAGGATTTCAGCCCCTTTCAGGGTTAATGACGTGTGTGTGTGTGTGTGTGTGTGTGTGTGTGTGTGTGTGTGTGTGTGAAAGAGAGAGAGAGTGTTCCTTATTCTTCCATTAATTCATGGAGACTCTGATTGTTCTCATTTTTTTCTATTGTGAATAGTGCTAAAATAATACACATAATAATATATTAATAATTTAATAATAATGTACATGTCTCTGCAGATGTGTTCCTTTGGATATGCAACCTGGTAGTGAGATTGCTGGACCATATGGTTGTTCTACTTTCTTTTTTGTTACTGTAAAAATAAGACATTAGCCCAAAGAACTACTTATAGGTCATAATCCATCATTGAGGAGGTTTAGGATAGAATTTAAGGCAGGAAGCAAGAACCATGGAAGGACACTGCTTGCTGGCTCATTCTTGGGCTTGGATATTCATGTTCAGCTACTTGCTTATGGAGCCAGGTCCACCTTCCTAGTGCCACCCACAGTGGCTCTCTTACATCTCAACAATCAAGACAGTCCTCTGTTGCAGTGAGGCTGGTTTAGGGTCAGATAATGGTTGACTCTCCCCACAAGGTCCTATTAGTGCCCCTTGGGATAGTGAGTAAGAAGGAGTAGAGAACAGACAAGTTGAAAGCAAGCCAGTCCAGTTTTATTAAGGCAGAGGAAGCCTCAAATACCCTTTTCCCCAAACCCTCCTCCCAGGCAGGGGAAAGGGTATCTGTGAGCGCAGCTGTGGTCTCTCCCTGGTCTAGGTCACCTTGTATCAGGACTCCACCCTTGTTGTAGGAGCATGTTTCTTAAGGCACCAGTTACCACCAGTTTGTACGAACTAGGCCAGGCTGGTCTCCCCACCCTTTGAAGCCTGTAGGGCCTGTATATTCCACAGTCCTCCACAGAGATAGCTGCAGTCCCATTAGGCAGCTTCTCTGGTAACTCTAGGCAATGAGTGTACTAATTCATACTTCCACCTACAGTTTGTAAGTATTCCCATTGATGGAGAGCCTCACCTTCACTTGTGAACAGCTCCTAAGGGAGATGTAACCATGCCATGTAGTTTTGGTTTGTGTTATCTCTGATGATTGTTGGCAGTTTTTCAGGTACTTGCCCATTTCTATGTCTTCTCTTAGGAAATGCCTGTTTACATCTGTTGCCCATTTTTAAATAGTTTGTTTATTTGTTTGCTGTTGAATTTGTGGACTTTTCAGATATTCTGGATATGTTGATCATTTCCTTATATGATTTGATTTAATGTTGCTTGTCTATTTTTGCTTTTGTTTACTGTGGTTTTGTTTTATTTAACAAAATTACAACAAAAAGTTGCCCATTTGACTGTCCAGAGGCATTTTTCTTATAGCCTTGTGGTTTTAGGTTTTACATTTATGACTCTGATACATATTTTAATTCTTATTTTTAACTGGTGAGAGGTAGAAATTTGGTTCCGTTCTTCAAGTTGTAAATACCAAATTTCCCCAGCACCATTTGTTGAAGAGATTATCTTTTCTCCAGTGTGAGTCTCACCATTGTTGAAGTGAGTTTGCTGTGAATTTCTCACAAGCACTCAAAATTCCCCTGACATGATTCTATTCTTAGGCTATGCTTTGTATTTCTGTTTTATAATTCTGTGAAACTCATGCATAGTCCAGTCCTTTGTAATTCATTTTCAGTCTATTTTTTTAAAACTATGAAATACATGCATAAAATAGATTGCCTGTGTAAAGTCTGTTTTTAATGTTTTATTACATTTACTTGTGTTTTGGGGAAGGTGGTTTGCATGCCAAGTTTCAAGTGTGGAAGTCAGAGAACTTTTGCTCCATGGCTTGTCAGCAATAGTGGCAAACACTTTTCCTTGCTGAGTCATCTTGCCATCTTGTCCCTTTGTAAAGCTTAATGATGTGTGCATTACGAATCAAAATTAGTTAAAAACTAAAGTATTACTTAGTTTCATTTTTTAAAGTAGTGATTATTTGAGACATATTTAATGGCTATTACAGGTATTGTTCAATATACAGGCTAAATCTATGGAATACTAGTGGTTTAACAGAGTGATGAACGCTTTCTTACCTGAGCTTTGGTTGCTAACCTGAGGCAGTCAGGTGCCTGATCTCCTTTTATGTTTTTGCTCATACAGTTCCCAGCTCATCTAGTGTTGGTGCTACAGAAAGCTCTTACACTTTTATCCCAATTTTTTTTTGACCTGCAAAATGCAAGAAAAAGAGTATTGTGTAACAGATCTTTCCTGGGGAAACACAGTACACACATCTGCTCCCCCCAGATAGGCAGACTACAACAGACCAAAGTACAGATACCTCCAAAATCCAGCTTGGTAAATGAATGAGTTTTATATTGGGGTTACTTACAGGAAAATGGGTGAGGGGTTTCTAGAGGAGCAGAAATGATGTAAAAAGTGAAGGAGACCCTTACTAGCAGAGGCTCTCCCTGGGACCCCTGGTTAGGCACAGACCACATCCAAACACCTATCTTCACAGAGAGATCCTTTATTAAGTGAGGAAGAAATGTTAAAGTGGCTGCTTTCTGACCCAGGTAGAAAACCAGCAGCAAATGACCTTACAGGTATAGTTTTTAGAGGAGTAAAAGGGGAGGTCTGTGTTAGAAAGGGCTTGGGTGTGTTGATATATTTTGAGTGGGCATTTCTTAATTAGGTGAACAAAGGGGGTTTAGACTGATGGACTTTTGTAGTCAGCCTCAGGAGGAGGAAGTGGCTGAATAAGGGAATAGACCTTGGTGGCTAGCTTTAGAAATGTAATCTAATGAAAGGCAGAGGGAATTGAGAAGGACAAGGACTGCCAGAGCCATGTGCTTGAGTGGACTAGAGTTCCTTATTCCCACCTTTTTGCTTTTATTATTGGGCTGCTGAGTAAATGTGCATCATTCTTTTTGGCCCCTTCCTGCTAATATTGGAGCATTGTTGTTAGAGGACTCAAGGAAGCTGAGTTGTTGGTCAGGGTTGGGAAGAGCAGGCTATGTCAGTGGATGTCCAGGTTCTGCGGGGACATCTGAGGCTAGGAAAGTGTATTCTCTAAAGCTGGACCAGGATGCAGATCCAAGGAAACAGCTGGTGCTGGTGCTAGAGTTGCTGCAGTAGTCTATAATTGGTTTGAAATCTTTTGAGACATACAGACTAAGAATAGAGGTCAAGTTAAAAAGTTTAGAATTTCCCCCCTTTGGTTTCATGCTCCTCGTAGCTGGGAAGAGGAGTTTCAAGACCAGGAAAAGGGGGAGAGATCCCACCCTTAGAACTAGGCAATAGGCAAGAAAACTTAGGCTGTTGGTTGGCAGGAGTATTTATCTGGAATCTGGTTGAGCGTTCTTAAGAGGAGCCAGGAACACATAGATGGTTATACAAGGTTAATGGGGGAACAACTGTTATCTGAAAATGTGGTCTGATTGTGTGGGGAAGAATACAGTTTGAGAGGCTTTTGTTACATCAGAGTAGTGTTTCCTGGGGGTGTTCAGGTAGGTTTTGAAATGGAATTTTTTTGGGAACATGAATGATTGGGGAGTTTTTTGATAAACAGTGAGAATGATGGTCCATAGCAGATTTTTATTACTAGGGTGGAGAGGCTGAGAGAGACTGTACTTGACTCTCAAAGGGGAGCTGGGATGCACTGGGGCAAATGGACTATTAGTCGGGTTAGGCCTTGGTGACTAGAACATCACTAGTGGAAGGAGGCCATTGAAGGGAGGCACCAGGAAAGTAGTGGAGACATTGAAGGAAGCATCAGTGAAGTTGGGGAGAGACTTTGTTTGATGATGTTGACCCAAGTGAGGGCTTGGTCATGAGAGAATGTGTGGTGGAGAAGAGATGGCTTAGGTTTCGTTATGTCTCATAATAGGAGTGTAGGTTTTTTTCTTTTCAGAGTGTTTGTCTGAGGATGTCTGGACAGTTAATGAATTTGAGGGTGGCGGATGTTTGAACAGGTGATTAGGAGGGACAAAAACTGATGGGTGAGGATGAACATTGATAATGGAGGGGTCAGCCTAATGTGGCCATCTGATGGGAAGAGGCTGATATCCCTATAAAAGTAAAGGCAGAAGTAGCTACAGAACCCTATTCTGTAGAGGGAGGATAGAAGAAGTCTTAGAGTTTTTGAGCAGCAGTATAATAAACGATCTAAAGAACATGCGGATGGGCTGAGGGGAGGACAGGCAAGAATTGTGAGTGATAAATTTTCAGTAAGAGAATTTTGGAGACATAAAATCTGAATGTGGAAGGGACGGGTGGGAGTTGAAGGAGAGAGTGGGAAGAGACTGTAATTTTGAGGGGTCTTGGGGCAAGTATGGGAGTGTTGGGGTTTGGAGATGTAGACAGAAAGGTCTTTGAGTTTAACAGAGAGGGGTTTATGATGTGCAGCAAGGGAAGGAGAGCTGCCGTATTTACTGTCTGTTTGTCAGAGTCTTTAGAAACTTTAAATCTTTCATAGTGTGAAGCCCATCAGCAAGGCAAACTACATATGAAATAGACTGACCAGGCAGCTGTGTATTTGCTGTTGTTAAAGCTACAGCTTGTCATCAGTGTCCTCAAGTGATCTGAGAGGAATAAATTGAGTAGGAAGTATAATTTAAATGTTTTTTGTATCAAGTCAAATGACAGAGACTTAGACAGTTGTTTGAGGGTGGAACAACAATACAAGCTGTGGACTCCAGAGCCACAGTAGGACAGCTCTGGAGGATGGAGCCACTGTAGGACAGCTCTGGAGGGTGGAGCCACTGTAGGACAGCTCTGGAGGGTGGAGCCACTGTAGGACAGCTCTGGAGGGTGGAGCCACTGAAGGACAGCTCTGGAGGGTGGAGCCACTGAAGGACAGCTCTGGAGGGTGGAGCCACTGTAGGACAGCTCTGGAGGGTGGAGCCACTGAAGGACAGCTCTGGAGGGTGGAGCCACAGTAGGACAGCTCTGGAGGGTGGAGCCACAGTAGGGCAGCTCAGCCCTGGAGGGAAAGGTATCCTGACTCAGGAAGCCATGCCTGAAGCTGGGGCACTGATGGTCTCACTGCAGGGTATAGCCATCCTGCCTCTCTCTTAGAGAGAGCTTTACAGCTGAGCTTTACCCCCCCCCCCCAACCCCAGGCTTCCCAGTAAAGATCTGCTTCTTCTCCCTGGCCCAAGATGTTGCTTTCTCTGTTTACATGGCTCAAGGGGGAATCTGAACAGAAATGTAGCATCTCCTCTAGCTCCAGAGAAAAGTGGTCAACCTTTTCTCCTCATCTTTGCTCAGTCTCCTAAGGGATGTCAGGTTCTTCCTGTTCTGTGTAGATAAATGAGTATCTTCACCCAAGACTCTTTTGAGAAAGATTTTGGGAAGGAGTCCAGGAGAGTGACTGAGTGCCTCTTCCAGGGTAGGAAAGGGTAGCCAACTGAGCAGTCAGAGGGGTTAGTATAGGAGTTTTTAGGCCTGAAGTTTCTCCACAGAAGATATTTTGCTCAAGGATTGGTTAGATTCATTGGACAGGGCAGAAATGGCTCTAATTATAAGGCCAATTTTTCACTGGTCCTTTTTACCCTTTTGGCTCTAATTTTAGGGCCAGGGCATATTTCTTTCACTGGCTCTGATTCTAGGGACAAAGTGTGCCTCTTTGGCACTGGCTTCAGGGTTCGGGCATGCTTCTTAGGTTTTGGGTTCAGGACTAAGATGTTTCCTTCACTGGCTTGGGTACCAGATCCCGCTTGTGTTTATTTCACTAGCTCTGGTTTCAGGTCGTTCAGGTCGGGTCTCTTTAGCTGGCCCCTTTCCCTTCTAGTCCATATTTGTATTTCTCCAAAGTCCTCACGGATAACTACCCCTCAAAAAAGGAAAAGAAAAATTCTCAGAGTCTGTCTACTCAGTGACTGCACTGAGTCATCAGTCTCTTACTCTGAGATTGTCTTGCCCTGACGTTCAGTTTCTGGAGGAAAAGAGGATTTTGTTTTAATACTGTCCCCTGTTCATCTGGTTATTTCCTTAAATGTTCGTCACTCTTTGTTCAGCTTGTTTCCTTTTCCACTAATGTAGACGTCGGAAGTAGTAGATCTTGTCAGGTTATTCCACCATAGGGACCTCAAGTCTGGTTAAGTTGGCAGTCTGATAAGTACCCGGTACTCCAACAGTCCAAATTTTCGGGAGCTTTATGGTTTGTGGTTTTTTTTTTTTTTGAGAATTTTAGTTAGAATTTCACACTTCTAGGCATTTACCCCACATCTATACATTACCAGTTCTGGTATTTAATGATAATGTTTTTATCATCTACAAAGATGTGTGTGTGTGTGTGTGTGTGTGTGTGTGTGTGTGTGTGTATCCTAGTAGTTTCTTTTGATATAAATAGTTGAACATAAATGTAGATAAAATACTAATGCATTTGAAGAAAATTTGTAACATAAGAGGTATAAACTGAGAACATACCTGCCATTGCCTGGAGTGCTGGCTATACATAGTCAAAGTATTTTTATGGGGCAAGGTCATCTTGGCAGTTAGGAGCCAAGGAACATCACAGAGTCACACCATGCAACAGATCTCACACAAGAGATTTTCTGGGGAGAGACACAGAATGGTGGTTGTCTCTGACTAGGAACAGAGGCAGCAGAGAGTTGGTGGAGGGGAGGGTGTTTGTGGGGTTTTTGGAGTATACGCAGTCAGCTAAACAGCACAGAAGTATTGCTTGGCCAACTTTGAAACATTGTTTGGCTGTTAATGCTAAGTCACAGTGCAAAGATTTTCAAGTCACCAAATTCAAATTTTGTAGGGAGGCAGGCCAGGGGCACACCAGAGGCAGGGTGATTTTCCATGGCTTATTATGCTCTACATGGGGCTGATGTTAAAAAATCCCTTCAGCCTAGGAACTCAAGGTGGGCAGTAAAACAGAAAATGAACCATCTTAAAACCCAAACTGCTACTAGGGATATAGTTAGCTCACTGATAGAGTGCTTGCCTAGTTTGGGGGAAGCCCTGACTTCCATAACCTGGGCTCTTACTCTGCCTCCTCGATAGATGCAAACCAAAAGGGGGGAAAAAAAGAGCCTAAAGGGAACAGAGTCATTCACTAAAGAAACTGCAAAAATAGTTTCAGAGATAAAGAAATACCTTAACTATGAAGAGGACAGGTTGGAGATTGTAGAAGTTATATCTGTAAAAGAAAATTTTAAGTGAGGACTTCTCTGAATCTAAATGTAGAACATTGGGATAGAGATTGACAAAAACATAGTAACATTTGAAGATTATATGTGAAATTATATTTTCCCAATTAAAAGATTTTGTGTGTGTGTGTGTGTGTGTGTGTGTGTGTGTGTGTCTGTGTGTGTCTGTGTGTGTCTGTGTGTCTGGGGTTGTGAGTATGTGTGTGAAAGAGTGTATTGTATGAGTGTGTATCTTATATGTGTCTTTGTTTCTGCTCCCCTGGGCACATGTGAGTATCATGTTGAGCACATGGAAAGTCAGAGGACAGCTTTCTTGAGGTAGGTCTTTCTTTTCCAACATGGGAGTCCTAAAGATTGAAGGCAGGATGCCCTGCTTAACAACAAACGCCTTTATCTACTAAATCATCCTTTTACCCCTTTCTCTATTTTAAAAATTCAAGTTACTAGACTGTATATGGTAGCACATGCCTGTAATCTTAGAACTTGAAAGGTTCTTTTTGGCATGAGGATCAGGTGTTCATAGTCGTCAGGCTCAGGTATATAGTAAGGTGGAGGCCAGGCTGTGCTACACTCTGTCTCAAAAATAAAATAATTAAAAGGACTAGAAAGATGACTCTGTAATTAAGAGCACTTGTTGCTCTTGAAGAGATCCTGCTTTCAATTTTCAGTACCCTCAGCAGTCCATTTCTGCAGTTCCATGGGATCTAGCGCCGCCTTCTGACCTTGGGGGACAATAAGCATGTATGTGGTATACAACTTGCAAAAGTCAGAACTACAAAAATTTTGATGATGCCGATAATGGATTTCTTTTGTTGTTCTGTTCTATTTTTAGTTTCTAGATGCATTGGAATTATCTCAGAGTCCTATGTTGTTTCAATTGATGACAGATATTCTTTGTCGGGAACAGCAACATATTATGGAAGAATTATTTCAAACCACTTTCAAAAGGATTGCTAGGCGGTAAGTGAGTTATTTTATTCTGGGATTCCCCAGAGCTGTATACACAGTTTCTGTAGTGGTCTAGAGAGTGAATTTAGGACATCCAGGGCTACATAGAGAAACCCTGCCTCAATAAACCAGATAGATTAGGTAGGTAGGTAGGTAGGTAGGTTGGTTTTGTAAGAGATGGTATTTTTTTTTATATTTTGATTATACTAACTTTCAGCTCCTTGCAGTTACCTCCTGGATCTACCACACACAGACAAACATCCCCAGCCCAACAGTGTGTCCCCCTTTTTATTAATCCATCTATTCAAATTTATTTATTTATGGGCATGGGGCCACCCACTGAAATATGTTGTGCCTACCAGGATCCACACCCTTAACTGTCTCTTTCTCCATAGAAGTCAGGTTGGAAACTTATGAACCACTTTCCACCCCCTGTTAGAACGCCTTGCTCAAATCTTGTGTAGGAAACCATAGCTGCTGTGCATTCACGAGTACAGTAGTCAAAAAACACTGTTTGGATACAGTTCTTCCCACCTGGGACTCTGACATCTTTTTGCTTTCTTTCCCAAGATGCTCTCTGAGCCTTGGGGATGGGGTAATAGAGATGTCCCATGTGTGGCTGAGCCACTCCTAAGGTACTTGCTGTCCGCATTTTAACTGTGAGTTTTTGTGACAGGTATCTCTATCCACTGAGCCATTTTTCCAACCACACACAAATAATTCCTAATAAATTTAAAGGATTAAAACATGCAAAGTATATTCTTTGACCACAGTTACATAAAATCAAGAACAGAAAGAAATTTGAGATATCTGAAAATATTTTTCAGTAGCTAACTAATTGATCCCATATTTTTAAAAATTTTTGAGACAAACAAGGAATGATAAGAGAGGTCAGATGTCAAATATCTGAGTCAAATAAAAATACAGCATATCGGGTGTGAGATGAGGCTGACACAGGCCTTAAAGGGGTGTTTCTAATGACTTGAAAAAACAAGAATAATCTTGTTATATAAAACTGTCTCACATGAATCAATAAACATTTTCCCAGAAAAACATTCCAGACCCAGAAAGCCTCACCACTGAACATTATCAAATATATCAAATCCATCATACTGTATATTTGATAAACTATTCAAATCTAAAACTGGTTATCGTGGACCATTCTCTAGACCTTCCTTATCAAAACTGATATGTAGTTGGTCCTTTCACCTCTGTTTGTGTTTCAGGGAACCCATCAGGCTGGTAAGCCTAACTGTGAGCACCTTACTCACTGAGCCATCATAAATGGCTGACATTAGATAAAATCTAATGCTCATTTCTGCCAAAGTCATCTCTGTAAAGGCAGCAGTAGGCAGATATTTAATCTAAAAGCCCAGATGGGAGTCCTTCCTCCCGAGGTTGGAAATGAGATAGGAATTTGTATCTGCTCACATTCAGCATAGCCCTGTGCTGGATGGTATAGGGAGCAAGACAATGATGTAAAAGACAAGTGAGTGCTTTATTATTAATTGTTTTGTCTAATTTTTCTTCTTAATTATATCTAAACTCCTTTTCTTACTCTTTTCCTTTTTTCTTTTATTCTATCATTACAGGATTTAAAACAGTATTTTTTTCTCTTCTTTCCTTAAAGTGTCTCTTACTACTTTTCTTTTTTAATGTTTGTTTTCATTTTTGTCTTTGTTTTTGTTTTTTCAAGAGAAGGTTTCTCTGTGTGACTGTCCTGGATCCAGGCTGGCCTTGAACTCACAGAGATCCACCTGCCTCTGTCTCCAGAGTGCTGGGATTAAAGGCGTTCACTACCAGGCCCAGCTGCTTTTCTTTCTTTCTTTCTTTCTTTTTTTTTTTTTTTTTTTTGAATACTTTCATTTTATTAACTTATCTTTGTTTTCAAGATTATAATATAATTACAACATTTCTCCCTTTCCTTTCTTTGTTCCAAACCTGACCATATACTACCCTTCCTTGCTGTCTTTCAAACTCATGGTCTCTTTTTTCATCAATTGTTATTGCATGCACATACATATCTACTCCTAAATGTGGCCTTCACAGTCTGTATGGTGTTACTTGCATGATGTGTATGTTGTCAAGGCTGACTCTTTGATCCTGGGAAACCAATTAGTGTGCTCTTCCCTGGAGAAGACTGTTTATACCAATCTCAGCGTTCTTCAGTTGCCTGTAGTTTTTTGTGTAGGAGTCAGGCCTTGTGGACTTTGGCCGTCTACTTGCCATGTGCATTGGTACCGTCCTTGTTGAGCTCATCTTTGGGTGGTCATGTGAGGTTTTGTGGGTATAGTGTCTGACATAAGTAGGAACCATAATTTTACAGCAAACTCGCTCTTGCTTCTCATTACAGTGTTTTCAATAAAACAATCATAATCTAGCTACTTTATTCTACAATATAGAAAATATACTTTCAAATATAATACCAATTGTTCTAGCTACTTTTGTGTTGCTATAGTAAAACACTCTGCCTAAGAGATACTTGCAGAAGGAAGGAGTTTATTTTGTATGTGTCATAATTAACATCCATTAATTATGCTTTTATTTTAAAACTAGAATTTGCTTTCCTTTGGACTTAGTGGTTTTTTTTGTTTAATTTTATTTATTATTGTTTATGTGTGGAGGCGGGATATTTGTATGTATGGGTGGCAGTCAAAAGACAATATTTTTGAGTCTTCTACCTCTTTCCACCATGGACTATGGGGCTCATTTGTTACTTTGTAATTATTAATCACAAGAGCATACAAAATATTTGCTCAAGGCATATCACTTTATCTCTGTGTCTTAGGAGTCCATATGTCACACAGTTAAACCTTCTGCAAAGCGTGTATACAATGTTCCGGAAGGATGACCTGCCTTCAAATGTTACTCGCCAAGCATTTGTAGATCGCTCACTTCTCACCTTACTGTGGCACTGTGACTTGGACACACTGAAAGAGTTCTTTAGCAGAATTGTGGTGGATGCCATTGATGTTTTGAAGACCAGATTTACAAAGGTATATCATAAACAGTAGTAAAGAGATTGGGTGGCACTGTGTGCTCAGTTACAGGGCTCTTGTTCAAGGAGCGTTTCGTCTGCATCCAGTAGCAGTCTGTGGCCGCATGGATCTACACTACCTTCCTATAGCAATTGGCGGCACAGTGCCTTAGAATAACCAAGATATACTCTCTGTCTGGATGTCCAAGTCTATGTGCTGTTACACCAGGCCAACAATGTGCTTGCAGGCCATGCTCACCAGGTGCTTCCACAGAGAAGACTTTCATTGTCTTTTCATGCCTTCCATGGTCTCTGCTGGTATTTCTGTCTCGGCCTGTCTCCTATTGCTTGTCTTACCTGCCTAATCTCTATCATCTCACTTGTGTGTAACTTGATCTCCTACCTAGTACATCCAGTCTCGCTATCCTTCCTCAGTGTCAGCTTAGGAATGACTATAAAGCCCCTTTGTGTCACATGAAAATTAGGTCCCAGGAACTGGGCATTATCTGAACAATTTTAATAAAGTAATGATGGGGTTTCATTCAGCCTTTCTGAGGGTCTCTTGGTAAATACAGATAACCAAATGTCTAATTATTTTAAAAAATCAAAATAGGTAAAAATTTATATTTTGTCTTTTGTGTTTTTATCTGCTATCCGTATGGCTTCAGGGACAAACACTGTATATTCTGAGCTTACTGTGTGGAAATTTTGTGTTACTTCCTGTTTTACCCAGTATTACAAAGTAATGTTGTTTCCACATTAGAAACTCTGGACAAATAGACCACTCTCTTATTGAAGTGATTTACTTCTTCTTTGTTAAGATCGTTTTCTATCTGAATGGCATTAAGAATTTAATTTGATGTTTTGAACATGATGTTTCTATGTTTTGTAAGACCAAAGATGTTACATCTTTTCAGGTAAATGAATTTACCTTTGATACTCAAATCACCAAGAAGATGTGCTATTACAAGATTCTAGCTGTGATGTATTCTCGTCTTTCAAAAGATGATGTTCACTCTAAAGAATCTAAAATTAATCAAGCTTTTTCTGGTTGCTGTGCCACTGAAGGAAGTGAACTTACAAAGATACTTCTTAAGTAAGCTTATTTCATTTGTGGTTATATTTGATTTATTAATATTTAGCGTGATTTCATATTATTTGTTTTGATTTTACAGATATTTTTGTATTTTTGGCCCATGTATGCATATGCACTATGTGCGTGCCTAGTAACTGTGGTGGTCAAGAAAAAACATCAGATTCCCTAGAAGTATAGTCACAGATACTAAGTGGTTCTGAGAACTGAATCTCTTATCTCTGCAGGAGAATAAAATGTTCTTAACTGCTGAGCTATCTCTCCAGCTCTTGGGATACATCTAGTTTAAATGTATCTATATAATGTGAATTAAATGTTTTGTATAAGTAAAGTGGGTTTTTTTTTTTCTTATATACAAAGTACTTATATGGACTTCTGTTAAATGAGTGTGTGTGTGTGTGTGTGTGAGAGAGAGAGAGACTGTATGCCATGTGTGCATAGGCACCTTGAGAGGCCTGAAGGTGTTATAGTTCCTGGAAATGGAGTTATAAGCAGTCGTGAGCCTCCTGACTTACACTAGGAACTGAACTCAGGTCATGTGGAAGTGCTCATCAGCCACATACTTATATTTTATAAAGACTAAAATTCTTGGCTGGAGCTCTGAGGTAGTGCTTGTCTCACAAGATAGGAACTCAGATTTAAACTCTTTAATATCTTTCACATTTTTCCTACTGCTTCCCTGTGGTGATATGTTATATATTTAATAAAAGCCAGCCTGGAACATCAGAGAATAGATCCACCCACAGTCAATCCAGGAGGATCAGAGAGTGGTAACTCACGCCATTAGTCCCAGCAGAGGAAAGACCAGGAGTGGTGACCTAAACCTTAAACCCATAACTCCAGAGACAGAGATCTTTCTGTGTTCCTGTGAGTTCAAGGATAACTAGCAAATAGTAGGAGCTCACACCTTTAATCTTAACCTGGATGTGAAACAAATGGGCAAAGAAGGAATTTAAGGCAGGGGTAGAAAGACAGATTCATTCAGGATGCGTGAGGCTGAGGAAGCTGGAAGATAGCTTTTACCCTGAGAAGTTGGCTGGGTGAGATTTGACTGTGGTCTGTTTCCTCTCTGATATTCCAGCTTTTCCTGAGATCTGACTCTAGTTTTATTTAATACAACTAGAATTCATGCAACACTTCCCTCTGAATGGATTAATATATTAATGTATTTCAGTAGCATGAATTATAGTCAGAAATAATATTTTTCTATCATTTGAAGTGTAAAGGTTCTCTATAAAGCATAAACTAATGAGCTATTTTCTGTAAACATAGCTGAGAAGTGCCCCCCCCCACACATTGGACAGCTTTACTTCATCTCATTTTGCATCTCAGACACACATCCTACCTTCTGACCCTAGTCATGTCTTATCTTCTCAGCAGACTATTTCACCACCTAGGAGCTGCATTCATTTCTTCTCTTGACTGTCCCTAACTTCCATTAATACACAGTTGCTAACCAGGTATAGCCAGTGTGGCCCTTTCAGTGATCCTCAAAGCAATGCACTTACATCTTTTTCCTTTTGTATGGTCTTGTTCTAGCATCTGGACTATATTCTAAACTATTACAGTTGTCTCGTTCTGAATTATTTCTGTGCTATGCTTGTCTTTCTTTGCTGTCCCCATGACTGCAGAATCATAATCAACTGGAATGCAAGTCCAGTATATGCCTTCAGCAGCAGGGCTAGTCCAGGGTGTAAATACTGCTGAGTCTGTGGGCCACGCAGTCTGTGGCAGCTCTCATACCATGCTGTGAACAAGCCACAAATTGTACCTAGATAAATGTGCATTGTTGTTTCAAGGAAACCTTTGAAAAGCAGTGGCTAGTTGGTAGTTTATTGAATCCACCCTGCAGGATGAAATACGTACCTCCTAGTATGGTAGGCATTTCTGCTGAACACCTTCCTCCTTATGCTCCCTTTCTAAACATTTGTTGCATCTACGTCCTCCTCATAAGTGCCATTCCTCTCTGCTCATAATGCTTTACCTGCCTTACATTTCCAAGTTCAGCTTAACAAGTGCATAGTGGCATGCGTGTGAGGGCCTGGTTATTCTTGGGACTATTAAATAGATAGGGGAGCTCTCAGACATAGGAATTAAAGGTCCCCTCTCAGCAACACTGTGATGAGACCCCTTTTCTTAACAACTTCCCTACTTTTATCACTTAACAAAATAAAAACACCTTAACTTGGCTATTTTTTCTTAGTTCTTTTGTTGGTGCCTTAGATTGGGCAGTTGGTCCATATTCCTGCCTCCCCATCTTCAGTGTCCTTGCTGATGACACTGTTGTGTCATTAGATGTGCACATGGCCTGTGCTATGAGATGGTAACAAGCTTGTCTATGTATCCTAATGCCTAGTATGGTGCTGGGAGAATGACACTTCTGATTGGCTGAACTGAGTTAGATCCTATCATCTGACAAATACTGATTCAAGCATCAATGTCTACATTAAATAAGTTGATTCTCAGCCTGAATCTCATCTGCAGGTTATGCCATGAAGCCTTTACAGAGAACATGGCAGGGGAGAGCCAGTTGCTGGAGAAGAGAAGACTTTATCATTGTGCTGCATACAACTGTGCCATTTCTGTAATATGCTGTGTCTTCAATGAATTGAAATTTTACCAAGGTTTTCTGTTTAGCGAAAAACCAGAAAAGGTGGGTATTCCCAGGGATTTTCCCTGTGGCTGACTGACATTGTAGAATTTCAGCATTAAAATTTTATCAATTAAATTTATATTATATTGTCCACTCTCCTATAATGTGAAATATAAGGAGTTTGGATCTAAAGTGTTTCTCTGATTTGGGGGGCCTGTACTTGGAGAAGGAAGTGAGTATCTTTGAGTCGGGGTCTCATGTATCAGGCTTGCTTCAGATTCACTGTGTAGCTTAGTATGACCTAGACTTCTAATCCTCCTCCCTCTACTTCCCAAGGGATTACATGTACCACTATGCTCTCTTTATGTGATGCTGAGAATAGAGCCCAGAATTTGTAGATGCTAGGCAGCTGCTACCAATTGCTGCCATTGAGTAGTCAAGTTTTATTGGAGTGGGTCTGCCTTTCTAAGTCACTTGACTTGGCCTTTTTCCTTTGTAGCTCTTAACATTTTTTTTTTTTTTTCTGTAGGTTTAGTAGCTTGATTCTTAGTGGGGTGAGCATATTTTGAGGGAGGGGGTTCTAGTTTATTTTGTGTTCTGTATTTTATGAGCTTTTTATATCTTTATAGGCATTTCCTTATTTAGATTGGGCAAGTTTTCTTCCATGATTTTGCTGAATATATTTTCTGTGCTTTTGAGCAGGTGTTCTTCTCCTCCTAGTCTTATTGTTCTTAGGTTTGGTCTTTTCATGGTGTCCCAGATTCCTTGAACATTTTGTGTTAGGACGTTTTGGCTCTGGTGTTTTCTTTGACTGACATCTATTTCCACTATCAAATCTTCCAGGCAGAGTTCCCTCTCTCATCACTCTCTCATTGCTTGAGTCTGTTGGGTGTACTTACATCTGTATTCCCTGATTGTTTTCTCAGAGTTTCAAAGTCGAGCAAACCCACAGTGTGTGTCTTCTTTCTTGCTTCTATTTCAGTTTTTAAATTTGAACTGTTTTGTTTACCTATTTGATTTTTCTTGGTTTTTATTTTCTTTAAGGTATCAACAAATGTTGATCTCTTTTAAGTTTTTGCCTTTTTTTTTCTATTTCTTTAAGGAAGTTTTTTGTTTCCTCTTTTAAGGCTTCTATTAGCTTCTTCATTGGCATATTCAGGTCTTGTTATTATGGAACCATCAGGTATTGGTGGTACCATATATTGTTATATGTACTCTTGCACTGACGTCTGCCCATTGTTTCCTTGGATTGATGCAGGATTTATCTGTATCTCAGGGAGTGCTGAATCTTGGTGCAATCTGTTCTGGCTATGTATGTGTTTCAAGAAGCCTCTCTTGGTCCAGTCTGAGCTCCTAGACTACTTGGAGTTGGCATATTCAGTGTCTCAGTGAGCTCGTTGTTTCTGTGTCTCAGGGATCCAGTTTTGGTCCAATATGGGCTCTTAATCCAGTAGAAGTTCTTGATCCTGTAGGTGTTCTACATCTAATAGGGGCTGGTGAAATCTGTGTCTCAGGAAGCCACTCTGGATCCGGTAGGGGCTGGCAAAATCTGGATCAGGAAGCCGCTCTGGATCCGGTAGGGCCTGGCAAAATCTGGATCTCAGGGAAGCACTGAAGTCACCAGGTGACAAGATGGGGGTGACCAACAAACTGGGGTGTTAATGGGGAGTTCTGGTCTGCAGGATTCTTTCCTGCTGACCTGAGAATGGGACAGCAATGGTGGGAGTGGCATTCCACAGATTGTGTCCCAGGGACCAGGCTCTCTGGCTAGGCTGGGTGAAATGTCACTCACCTCTTGATCCAATAGGGGCTCTTGAACTGATAAAGCTAATTTTTTTTATAGGTTTTTATCTTTTTTTTTTTATAGAACTTGTTTATCTTTGAAAATTTGATAGACTTGAAGCGTCACTATGCATTTCCTATAGAAGTTGAAGTAAGTACAAATTTTTATTTTGTTTCTAGTTAAAAATAATATCAAATGTTTGTAAGGAAAAAAGCAGGTTATATTTTCAGCATGTTAAGTATCCATTTACCCTCAACTTTAAAATCTTTAGTTTTGTGTTCTTCTAAAACTGGCAGCTATAGTCTAGCTGTTGACAGTTTTAAGTTTCCTCTCACTTGGCTGTACAAACATCCATCAGAATGTACTTGTTCCTTCTCCTGATTATGAAAGACAGTGTCAATAAAAAGAACTTGATTTCTGAGTGATTTCCTCCTGCCAAAAAAATTAAGATTTGTCTTGATGTATCTGGCCCTGGTTGGGTAATGTGGAGGATGGGAAAGTCAGAGAAATCGCTGGAAGATTTTCTGTAGCAGGGATACATTTGATTATCTAGGCTCTATTGCAGCCTCAGGCGTAGGTTAGAAGATGATGGCTTTCACATCACATTGCAAATGGGGAAGTGGTCAAAGCACCCAACTTGCCTTCTATAGGCTGTTACTCTCCCTCACACTCATTGACCTGACCATCTCAGATTGTTGCTTCATCTGTGCTCCTGAAAGTGTCCTTTTGGAATAAGAATGGGACGTTTTCTCCTAGGCATGTATTGGAAGAATGAAAAAACAAAAGGAAAAAATTTCCCAGGCTTATCTAAGCATGGACACTTGCTGTGTTAGCCTGCAGAGCACTCCGAGGCACTGTAGCATCATAGCTGTACAGTTGAGGAAAGTTAGTATACAGGCCCCTAAAAGCACCAAGCAGAGAATCATACCCAAGCTAAGTTGTTTCAGTTAGGTTCAGGGAAATCTATGAGAAAGGCTATACTTGAAAACACACATACATTTCTTTTTTAGGAATGGTTTTGAATACATTTAAATTTTACAAAATGTCTTTTTTAGGTAGTGATGGGGGAGGGTCTAGAATATTACTAAAACAGACAAGATGCAGCCATGATTCTAATACATTTTAAATGGTATATTTGTTTTACCTAATAGGTTCCTATGGAAAGAAAAAAAAAGTACATCGAAATTAGGAAAGAAGTCAGGGATGCAGCAAATGGTGCTTCAGGTAGGACACTTCCAGAGTTTTTTAGAATTCTTCTAGTTGTTGATACCTGTTTATGAAAGAAAAAAGAGAGAGAGAAAAAAAAAGTGACCAGCAAGGTTGGTCAGTGAGTAAAAAGTTTTTGCTTCATAAACCTTACAACCTGAGTTTAAACCCTAGAACCAAGGCTCTTCTGAGACTTTGGGAACCAGCCTTGTTGCAGCATAAGCTGCACTCAGAAAGCATGACATCACCATGCCATCGAGTCTCTGTACCATGGCCCACTTGAGAGATACAACTTGGAAGCTGTAGTTGGCTTCATTTCTATGTTCTAGAACTCTTTTTAAGATTTCTCAGGCTTTATGGGATGTATGTGCCCCACGTTGGAATGCCATTTGTAGTAAGAGTTTCTGGCCCAGACTAACCTCAAGGTCTGGACCTGCCTGAAGCTGATTAGCTCTGACTAGCCCTGAGGCCCAGACCAGCAGTCCCAAAGTCTTAAAGAAACACACAAAAGCTTATATTAGTTACGTGCTGGTTAACCTATGGCAGTCATATTGTTGCTAGCTCTTACAAGTTAACTTATTTCTATTAATCTAAGTCTTGCCACGTGTCCGATGAATTTCTTTACATCTTCCTCCTCAGTAGTATCTCACTGTTTCTCTCAGCTTCTCTCCCAACATCCTCTTTATCTTTGCTTGGAATTCCCATCTCCTTCCAAGCTGCCTTGCCATAGGCCAAAACAGTTCCTTTATTAACGAATAGTAATTCACAGCATACAGAAAGACCATCCCACATCAGACCTGTCTCTTCAAAGTGGAAGAAGAAATCCTCCCAAAAATGTATTCTCTGATCTTCACTCACACATCATGGCATGCTTGCCTCCTCACACACACACAGACACAGCATGTAAACATGAACTAACAATGATATCATGGCATGCTTGCCTCCTCACACACACACACACAGCATGTAAACATGAACTAACAATGATATCATGGCATGCTTGCCTACTCACACACACAGACACAGCATGTAAACATGAACTAACAATGATATCATGGCATGCTTGCCTCCTCACACACACACAGCATGTAAACATGAACTAACAATGATATCATGGCATGCTTGCCTCCTCACACACACAGACACAGCATGTAAACATGAACTAACAATGATATCATGGCATGCTTGCCTCCTCACACACACACAGCATGTAAACATGAACTAACAATGATATCATGGCATGCTTGCCTCCTCACACACACAGACACAGCATGTAAACATGAACTAACAATGATATCATGGCATGCTTGCCTCCTCACACACACACAGCATGTAAACATGAACTAACAATGATATCATGGCATGCTTGCCTCCTCACACACACACAGCATGTAAACATGAACTAACAATGATATCCTGGCATGCTTGCCTCCTCACACACAGACACAGCATGTAAACATGAACTAACAATGATATCATGGCATGCTTGCCTCCTCACACACACACAGCATGTAAACATGAACTAACAATGATATCATGGCATGCTTGCCTCCTCACACACACACAGCATGTAAACATGAACTAACAATGATATCCTGGCATGCTTGCCTCCTCACACACACACACAGCATGTAAACATGAACTAACAATGATATCATGGCATGCTTGCCTCCTCACACACACAGACACAGCATGTAAACATGAACTAACAATGATATCATGGCATGCTTGCCTCCTCACACACACACAGCATGTAAACATGAACTAACAATGATATCATGGCATGCTTGCCTCCTCACACACACAGACACAGCATGTAAACATGAACTAACAATGATATCATGGCATGCTTGCCTACTCACACACACAGACACAGCATGTAAACATGAACTAACAATGATATCATGGCATGCTTGCCTACTCACACACACAGACACAGCATGTAAACATGAACTAACAATGATATCATGGCATGCTTGCCTCCTCACACACACACAGCATGTAAACATGAACTAACAATGATATCATGGCATGCTTGCCTCCTCACACACACAGACACAGCATGTAAACATGAACTAACAATGATATCATGGCATGCTTGCCTCCTCACACACACACAGCATGTAAACATGAACTAACAATGATATCATGGCATGCTTGCCTCCTCACACACACAGACACAGCATGTAAACATGAACTAACAATGATATCATGGCATGCTTGCCTCCTCACACACACACAGCATGTAAACATGAACTAACAATGATATCATGGCATGCTTGCCTCCTCACACACACACAGCATGTAAACATGAACTAACAATGATATCCTGGCATGCTTGCCTCCTCACACACAGACACAGCATGTAAACATGAACTAACAATGATATCATGGCATGCTTGCCTCCTCACACACACACAGCATGTAAACATGAACTAACAATGATATCATGGCATGCTTGCCTCCTCACACACACACAGCATGTAAACATGAACTAACAATGATATCCTGGCATGCTTGCCTCCTCACACACACACACAGCATGTAAACATGAACTAACAATGATATCATGGCATGCTTGCCTCCTCACACACACAGACATAGCATGTAAACATGAACTAACAATGATATCATGGCATGCTTGCCTCCTCACACACACACACACAGCATGTAAACATGAACTAACAATGATATCATGGCATGCTTGCCTCCTCACACACACAGACACAGCATGTAAACATGAACTAACAATGATATCATGGCATGCTTGCCTCCTCACACACACACAGCATGTAAACATGAACTAACAATGATATCATGGCATGCTTGCCTCCTCACACACACACAGCATGTAAACATGAACTAACAATGATATCATGGCATGCTTGCCTCCTCACACACAGACACAGCATGTAAACATGAACTAACAATGATATCATGGCATGCTTGCCTCCTCACACACACACAGCATGTAAACATGAACTAACAATGATATCATGGCATGCTTGCCTCCTCACACACAGACACAGCATGTAAACATGAACTAACAATGATATCATGGCATGCTTGCCTCCTCACACACACACAGCATGTAAACATGAACTAACAATGATATCCTGGCATGCTTGCCTCCTCACACACACACAGCATGTAAACATGAACTAACAATGATATCATGGCATGCTTGCCTCCTCACACACACACAGCATGTAAACATGAACTAACAATGATATCATGGCATGCTTGCCTCCTCACACACAGACACAGCATGTAAACATGAACTAACAATGATATCATGGCATGCTTGCCTCCTCACACAGACACAGCATGTAAACATGAACTAACAATGATATCATGGCATGCTTGCCTCCTCACACACAGACACAGCATGTAAACATGAACTAACAATGATATCATGGCATGCTTGCCTCCTCACACACACAGACACAGCATGTAAACATGAGCTAACAATGATATCATGGCATGCTTGCCTCCTCACACACAGACACAGCATGTAAACATGAACTAACAATGATATGTGGTGCTTTGTTTTGTTGACATGGTCTCACTATGTAGTCCAGGCTGGCCTCAAACTCACAGAGATCTGCCACCTCTCCATAATCCTAGTGTTAAAGCCATGTCTTCCAATGCATTTTTTTTTTTTACTCCAAAACATTGAAATTTAGTTTGATTTTTTTCCCATGTAGCAGCTGATGTGTTTCATTATTTGAACATGAGTTGCATAATTATTAAATATATTCAAAGACCTGTGTCAAATGTAAGCCCTGTCCTGATTCCACCCTTTTATGAACTTCCCAGCATCTTGCACTTCCCTTTGAACAGAGCTGGCAAGACCTCTGACCCGGTGCCTGGCATACCTGCCACTTTCCCCACTCCCCATCCCACTCCAGCACCACAGCCCAGACTTGCTTTGACCCTCTAATAATCTCAGTTTGAGGTAACAACATGCCTTGGAACACTTTGTTTCATATCAACTTGTGACAGGGGCTACCCCTGGCCTTTTTTCTGTTCTTTCATATGCTCCTTCTTTTGATGTGTGCTTGTATGCTTATTTATTTTTTTATAACTATTTTTTATTTGAGGATAAAATATGGACTTATTTTCTAAATCCCTAACATATTTTAGATTAGCTATCTTCTGTAGCATTTTTTCCTATATCTGTGTTATATATGAGCAAAATATACATCAAAATTTTAAGATTTCTATTAAAAATCACATCAAGTTGAACTATATTTGTTTGTCTGTAAAAGGAAAGAGTATCTATTCAATAGTGGCAAAAGCAAGGTGGCTTTTCCTGAATTTGGTGCAGTGGGCTGAAAGTCACAGGGTTGATAAAAACCTTAGCTGAAGTACCCTTTTATTTTATATCATTTGAGTTATGAGAAATATATTTATTATTGGCTATATTTGAGTGTAGATTTCCTTTCTGTTTATTTTTCAGGCAGTCCTCATTATCTGTCTTCACTGTCATATTTGACAGACAGTAGCCTAAGTGAAGAAATGAGTCAATTTGACTTCTCAACGGGAGTTCAGAGCTATTCGTATAGCTCTCAAGATCGTAAACCTACCGCTGGCCATTTTCAGAGACGGGTGACCACATTTCACATATTAAGGGTGTTGTTAAACTTTATAACAGAGGTTACTGTTGTACTCGTAATTACAAGGGAATCAGGTTTTCTGTCAGTCTCAGTAGCCCTGGAATATTAATGTTGATTTGGAGAACTTCCAGTATGTAAAGCAGATCTTTCACTGTTAACTCAGCAATCATGTTTTATCAGTTGGAGGTCAAGACCTCACAGGAATGACATAGGGATAGAGCTGAGGTCAAGACAGCAGAGATGGCCAAACTGAGCGTGCCTTGGCAGATGGGAGCTGAGGGTACATGTGCTCGGAGGGTAAGGGAAACTTGAGGTTCTGTTTACCTTTTAGTTCTATATTAAAATATACCAAGTATATTTTTATATTATTACCACATTATTATATTCAGCTAAGTTTTGTTGTTTTAAGCTTTTGCTGTTGTCAGTGGATATTCCTCATATCTACTGACATTTAACAATGGCATCTGTGTTTCTGGGCTCTTCATAGGAATATCAAGATCGTATGGCCCAAGGTGACATCCTGGAGTTAGAGATGGATGAGCTGAACCAACATGAGTGTATGGCTACCATGACAGCCCTGATTAAGCACATGCAGAGAAATCTGATTACACCCAGGGGAGAAGAGGTATTTTTCTCCTAATCTTAGGGGTTTTTTCTCAATGTTATCCATTGGTGTCACTTCAGGGATTAACTTTTCGTATAGACTAATCCACTTTGCACATTAAAGAGATAGATTCTTTGTTCTTTACATTTTTCTCATTTTCTTAAAATAGCAAAATATGGCATTCTTGTACTCCACTTTTCAGAGTAAGTTTGTGTTTTTTACTCCAGGATTCAAAACAAAAAGATCTTCCTCCTTGGATGAAATTTCTTCATGACAAACTAGGAAATGCATCAGTATCTTTAAATATCCGACTCTTCATAGCCAAGCTTATTATTAATACAGAAGAGGTATGTAACTCTTCCTTATTTAACAATTCTGTGTGGTTCTAAGCATCTACTTTGAAAATACCATAACCGAAGCTTTAAAAAAATAGAACATGGAATTATTGTTCTTACAATAAATCAACTGTAAGGATTCCTAGCACGTAGCAGCTATGTGGTAAATGTGCTACTCCAATAACCTGACATGGCACCAGGTGAGATAAGAATTCCTGGCATTAGCAGCCACATGGTAAACCCAACATGGTGCCAGCAGAACACATATGGAGGGCACATCCCTAGGCATAGCTACGTAAATCTTTGCCCACCCGTCTCTTAAACATCACGTGAAAGCCGGTCTCTTCTCTTCTGCTTCTCTCCCTTGTACCCACCTGGCACTTGTCAGAATAAAGTCTATTGTGGCATCTGGTGGTGTGTGTCTGATCTCACATGTGAAACCGACATCCCACATTGACACACCTCTTCGGAATCCTTCCATCAACACGTTGATTAGGATCAGGAGTTAGAAGTGAAATTTATGTATGTTTGGCACCGTCCTAAAGCCTTCTTTGTTTACTGTAGCAGATAAATGACTGAAAATATTTCCGTTACGTTATAAAAATTAGCTGTCTAGGTAATGAGTAGATGAATTAGTGTTTCTGCATATGACTTATACCAGAAAGGTGTGCTTCCCACCAGTAGAAGACCTACTACCCCAGGGTCGCAGTGAGGCTTGTACAGTGACTCAGGTGTTCTCAGTGCTGGCTTCTCTGATCCTATACCTGGCCTCAGGCAATGTCTGCGTGGAGTTGGTGTTCTTATATTCATACAGCCTCCTTCCTTAGTGTTGCTACCTTCAAATTTCCTTCTTTAGGACTCATTATGTTGATTACAGCCTTCTTTAATGCTTCATTTTGATATAATTACCTATGTAAAGAAATACCCTGTCTCCAAATAAGGTCACTTTCTGAAAATTTCTTCGGACAACAACAGATTTGGGGGGCATATACTTCAGTCCATAATATTTGGGACCACAAATGATTTCTAGCGCATGTTCTTCCAAGTGTTGATTTAATAGCTACCACTGAAGAGCTGGGCATTATTGGTTGATTTTTTTTGGAGCTGATAAAAAGGTCAGTTACACTGCTGCACTTCATTTATAAGGGTAAAAGTAGGGCCTGGGAAGGTTTCTTGGACACGGTTCTGGAGCCTGGCATACATCTGCCTTTAGGTGGAAATACCTAGGATACTGGTATCCAAAAGGAGATAACCAGTTACCTCCACTTTTCACCTTATAGAACAAACATATTTTCATTGATTTTTTTTTAACAGTTTAGCCTTTAGGTGTTTGTTATAATACCATGATAAAAATTTTCGTATGTGTATAGTTTATAGTAAAACTAGAGTATTATATACATACAGTATGCTAGATATTTTTCTTCTTATGGGCTTCTCCTTGAAAAGGAGAAGCTAAAAGACTAGAAAATTATTTCGATTATAATATTTTCCACCAAAGTGGCATTCTGAAATTTCTAAAGTAATTCAGTGGATTTGGCATATGGATACTCTTATTTAGATTCCAGAGATCTTAAAAATGTGTGTGTAACAGATTGACTTAGAAGATAGAGAGAAATTAAAATATTTAATATTGTGTCTTCTGATTGTCATAACCTTATTTCTTATATTTTTATGCATGTGCATAAAATAATTTTCTATAGCCACATATTACTCAGGACAGAGTTGTTGAGCTTTAAGTAGTGAGATCCATAATAAATCTGTATTCCTTGGCTATTTGTGAGTCTTTGAGATAATTCAATGGAAATTGGAACTTACTAAGTTTGGTAAGTGGAAATAACTTTTTGATTTATATCAAGTCATAAAATGTCTGCTGATGGAGAGTACATTTTTGTTGTACTACTTTAGTCTCCAGAACAGTTTACCTATACTTGGCACTTATATTTTCTCTGTAGGTCTTTCGCCCCTATGCAAAGCACTGGCTCAGCCCCTTGCTCCAGCTGGCTGTTTCCCAGAACAATGGAGAAGGAATTCACTACATGGTGGTGGAAATAGTGGCTACTGTTCTCTCTTGGACAGGCTTGGCTACGCCTACAGTAAGGAACACTGTTTCTCTTCCTAGTAATATTTCATTCCTTTCTGATGCTTTGCAGAGGGTGTGACGAGTGTTAGTGTCCTCTTGACAGGATGTGCTGTTTTAGCTGTAGTTGCATTGTGTAACGTACTTGCACTCCACTCTGTCACTGTTGCTTTTATCTTTTTTAACTACTTTGCTATTCCTTGCTTTTATTTGCTAGATTGGAACCTAAGTGACAGAATTGTTAAGGTTGTCCCCGCAATTGAGAACATTGTGTTTCAGGTCCCTGGGTTTGGGACCTTAGTTTATTTATTCTCACCGTGTTAACTGTTATTCATGAAATTGTCAAGAGTGACTACCAAGGAACTGCCACTGCACTACACTTAGAGCAGATAGTTCATAACCTAGGAGGTGGTCGTGATGGAGCTTTGCTTATTCATTTGAAAACATGTACACAGGTAGTTTATAAGGTTATCACAGGCACCATCCTAAATATATCCTGTATAGCTTTTTCATGTCTTTGTGTCTGGATGTTTCTGTTTTGTTTATTTCACAATAAACCAAATTGAAGCATCTTGGTATTAATGTGCTAAAACAGTTAATAGCCTGATCAATAGTTTGAAAGAATTGGGGTATTTAATGAACTTAAAAGCCAGCAGAAAGACCACCAGGAGCTCAGCTACACTTGATAAAGTGAAATTGCCAGTCACTGGCATGGCAGCAGAAGTAAAAAGGGAAGTGGAGGTTCTGCCATTGTGGTGAAGTGAGCAGAAGCACTGAGAGAGGAGACTAGGTACAGTGCTGAGAGGCCCAGAACAAAGGGCTCCTGCAGCTTCATTGACTCAGGTAGAGGGAGTGAGGTATAAAAAGGGCTCAGAGCCAAAGTGCAGCGGGTAGTGTGGAAACAAGTCTTACTGATTCCCTTCCCACCTTATATCAAGATTCAGGAGGACCTGGACAGGACCATTGTCAGGGTCTCAGACAGGGCCTGGGAGTGGATCTCTGAAAAAATAATATGAAGAACATGGCTGACTAGGCCTTGAGCCCTGATTGTAGCTCCTCCCTCCGAGTCACACATCTGAGCAGCTACAGTTTCTCCCACCACCTGTAGTCAGCACTGAAAAACCACCTAGGGTTTAACCAGAAACTAGATTCCTCAGTAAAATGCTAAGTTTCTTTTAGAATTGGGTATTTGAATTACTTCCAAGGCCAAACATGATGGTGCATGCTTACATTTCTACTACTCCTGCTGGTAAGAGGTTCAGTAGTTCCAGGGCAGCCTCAGCTGTACAGTACATTTAAAGTTAGCCTGTGGGCATGGGGTGAAATATTCTTCCAGATGGAATGTTACTTGTCTTACAGATTTTCAATATGTTTTCAGGGGGTCCCTAAAGATGAAGTGTTAGCAAATCGATTGCTTCATTTTCTAATGAAACATGTCTTCCATCCCAAAAGAGCTGTGTTTAGACACAATCTTGAAATTATTAAAACCCTTGTTGAATGCTGGAAGGAGTGTCTTTCCGTCCCTTACAGGTACATGTTTGCCAGTTTTTACAGTATTGCTTAGAAAAGGATCAAAACATAGCTAGTTTTAAATGGTTGCTATATTGAAGTGTAACTATGAATTAACAAGAATATAATTTTTATAAAGGATTACCAAAACCAAAAATAATTTTAGTAACAATTTGATGAATAGCCCACTGACAAGATAAATTTTGCTACTGATAAAACCACAACTCCAGAGTTTTACACCAAAAGCATTTTCGGGTGCTCAGTGCCTCCAATGGCTTTCCATCCTGCTTGTCAGCCCTCCTGTCCCTTTGGCTCTTCAGTAGGCAGTCGGAATATACTGCCCTGCATTACTCCTGCTCAGGGTATCTCACAGGCTTTGTTGGTGCCTTGCTTGAAGAGAGCTAAAATTTTGATGTTACTGTTAATTGGCAGGGTTGGGTCAGAACTAATAAGTGGGTTTCAGCAAGCAGAGGTCTTGGAAGTAGGGAAGGGCCATGTGGGTCTGTTTTTACTTAGCTAAAAATGTGCTTTTCCCGTTTCTCATTCATTATATAATTGTGTTTTCTCCCTTGTGGTGTGTTACAGGTTAATATATGAAAATTTTTCCCGCAAGGACCCTAATTCTAAAGATAATTCTGTAGGAATTCAATTATTAGGCATTGTAATAGCTAATGACTTGCCTCCCTATGACCCAAAGTGTGACATAGCAAGTATCAAGTAAGTACCATACTTCCTACTTAATTCTTTCATAAAGTGTCTGGACTTGATTTTCATATATAGCGTTGATATATTTAAGCACAGATACAAATACTTATATCCTAAAATTATAAGGTTGGCTTCATAGGCCATTTGGAAGGAGAGATGTATCTGGAATAAAGGAGGAATGTAGGCTTTAAATTTTTAATTGGGGCTAGCAAAAATGGCTCAAGGGTAAAGGTGCTTGTGGCCAAGTCTGGGATGATTTGAATTTGATCCCTGGGATGCAATGATGGAAGGAGAGAATTGAGTTTCCCTAGTTATTCTCTGACCTCCACACTGGCAAACACTGAATAAATAAGTATAATAGAAAATTTTTAATTAGTCTGATTTTTTGTGTATGTCTGTAAACAGAAGTTAAATATTTACGTGTGTGTGTGTGTGTGTGTGTGTGTGTGTGTGTGTGTGTGTGTGTAGGATGCCTGTATGTGTGAGTGTGCCTGCCTGTGGATATATATGCAGAGGCTTATAGAGGAAGATAACCCATGGCTTTTTTGTTTATTTGTTTGTTACCTTCTGCTTTATTCCCCTGAGACTGGGTCTCTCACTTAACCATTTCATATGTGTTGGATGGCCAGCCAGCTTCTGGGATAGTCTTGTGGTCATGTCCAGCCTGTGCGGATGCTCAGGTCCCTGTGTTTGTACAACCAATTCTCTTACCGAGTGATCTGACTCCCTTGCCCTCTTCTTTCTGAAGTTGGCATTTTAAACATTGACTCTTGTAAGTACCATGAGCTCTATGAGAGGATTTGAACAATTTTGACAATGAAGGAAGATGCCCTATATTGGCAGCTCTCTTCCTGGGCTCTAGCCTCAATTTATCCTGTCCTGATGGCAATCCCATATTCAGGATAGGATGGGTGCGGTGTGTGGGAAAGAAACTATAGTAACATACGTTGGAACATGATCTTTTTTTAAGTCAGGGTCTCACTGTATAGCTCTGCATATCCTGAAACTCTCTCAGTAGACCAGGTTAGCCTCACACTCAGAGATCCACCTGCCTCTGCCTCTCAGGTGCTGGGGTTAAAGGTGTGCACCACCATGCCTGGCTTCTTGTCCTACTCTAGGATTTTTGAAATTGATGTCTATACGATGTTCTATAGGTTCAGTCCTGCATTGCCGGGGTCCCTCACCTCTGTGTGTTGAGAGGGCAATTTCAATTCTGGTTGGGTCATATTGGTCTTTAGGTCAGTTACACCTGTTGTTGTCACTATAGATGTGTGGGTTCAGAGCTAAGATAGCCAGTAAGTAGTTCAGTATAGACTCAAAACTGAGAGATTTTTGTTTTCATCACCAGGAGTTAACATAAAAGAGTCTGCAAAGGCCAAGAGTTAATGTCTTACTCTTGTTTCACAGTCCATCATCCTTCTGTCTTTCAACATTATGCTGTTTATAGGCAATTTTTGACAGGGAATCCTAGTCATAGATACTTTCTCCTGTCTTTCCTGTAGTTTTCTCTGGTGTCCAACAGAGGGCTATACTCTTATTGCAGGGCTGACCTGGGATTGGACAGTAGACTTTCCTGATTATGATACCAGAACCCATAAATCTATATTGTGCACATTTAAGTCTGTACTTAAGCAATTTGCATCACATCTTACATTTATATGTTCTCAGTTTGCCTGTTAATGGGTCAGGAGGAGAATTGTTACTTTTTGTGTCAAACATTCCAATGGATTGTTTTATGTTTGTTTTCTGTGTTTTTATAGATATTTTGAAGCTTTAGTCAATAACATGTCCTTTGTGAGGTATAAAGAGGTTTATGCAGCTGCAGCAGAAGTTCTAGGACTTATTCTTCAGCATGTTACTAAGAGGAAACACGTGAGTGCTACACAGTGTGTGTGTGATTGTGATGACCCTGTGTCCTTGAGACAGCTGAGTGCTGTACAGCATCCTGTGTTACCATGGCACTTCTTGTGGTGGGTTCTGTGTAGGGACTGAGGTGTGGCTGAGTGAAAACGAAGCTCTGCTCGTCCCAGCAGCACAAAGTCAGCAGATAGTGGTAAGTTCTCGGTGCTGTATCCGGGGTGTCTCTTCATCACTTCTCACTGCTCAGCCGTTCCTTAGGCTCCTTAGTTCCTCTCCTCTGTGCTCTGGTCTCTTTTGTTGTAGCCCAGAGCACCTTACCTAGCCTAATGACTTTGGAATTAATCTTTATCTGTCCCAATTTTATGTCTCCTCTCCAGGTCCTCTCCTGAGGCTGGAGGCTGTACTTTGGGTGCTACCAAGATGGGCCAGGACAGACTTAATGATGCAAATAGACTGGAATAGACAGGAAGGAACCAAACAACAAATTGGACCCTTGCCCATTTCCCTGACTGTTACAGTATTTAAATTTAAAGTAAAGTATATCAAGAAAACAATACTTAGGAAAATGGAGCTTCATTTTTATTTTGAGCATTCTATACTCCCTTTCCATTTTTTATTTATAAATTTATTTTTAACATTGTACTTACCTCTCGTAATACCTTGTCCTCACCCCTCCCCCCTTCCCACAAGTCAATCACTCCCCCCCATTCTCGTCTAGTCTTGTGTGAGTGTGTGTGTGTGTTTGTGTGTTTGTGTGTTGTGTGTGTGTGTGTGTGTGTGTGTGTGTGTGTGTGTGTGTGTCTCCCCAATATTAACCAGTACCATTCGTGTGACCACTGTTTTGGAGCTTGGTGGTTTCAGCAGAGGGTACACAACTAATGACAGTGATTCTCCTTCTCCCACAGTCTTATTGGTAGTTGAGTAGTTCAGAGGTAAAGTGTGGGGCCCTGAGCCCTTCCTTGACTGATTATTAATAGGACTAGTCTTACATAGGTAGGCCCAATGCAGATAAGCATTATTTATTTATCTGAGGTAATTGCAGTGATTGTAATGAGTCTAGGGAATGGCATTTTCTAGCCCTCCATCCTATCTTCTAGCTCTTTTATACTGTTCCCTGGGCCTTAGCAGGGAGTGGTACAGGTTACTTGCTTAGGGCTGGGTCTACATCCATTGCTTATTTACCGCACATTGGGAAGCCATGTCTCTGTATTCACCACTGTTTATTGTAAAATTAAGAAAGGTTTACCTGAGAATAACCTTGTTAGCACTTGATTATAATGTCTTTGAGTGTTAGGTTTGAGTGTGTGATATTCTTTATGTTTACCACATATTATCAACTCACAGTGAAGTCCAAGTTTTATTTTCTCATTACTCAGATTTCTGCTTTATACATACTTTGTCTTGCGTTCTTTTCTGAATTAAATTTAGTATAGCTTTACTGTAGGAATCTACAAAATAAAATGAAACCTAAGTAGAGCGGCTCCCACTCTTTCTAGGCCACTCTCAGCCCCCATGCTAGCTTTTACTCTCAATGTGCCCATCCTGTCTTCTGCTGGCCTGATATGTACTGTCCTTTCTTTACTTGCTAAACTGACCATTTCATCTTGTCATCACTTAGATACTGTTAATGAAAAAGTACACTTTCAGCCAGACAGCACTCTACACTGATCTGGAGTCTCAGCCCTAACAGATACACTGGATGTAGCAGCAATAAAATAATTCAAATGTTCTACATGAGATTTAAAAAAATTACATTTGTGATTAAGTATTTCCCCTACACATAATTTTTAAATAGTCTCAATTAGCAATAAGTTTATGTTTAAAACCTATTCATTTAGCCTTCCTGCCTTTAAACAGTTGTAATGATCTTCCATATTTGTGATGAGATACAACTGAAATTAGTATTTTCATAACTTCCAACAAGTTACATCACCCATATGAGTACTTGCTTTTGAAGACTTACATGCTTGTTCTAGACCCTAGAGACACAGCAGGAAATAGATAGGCCACATCTCTGTTCCAAGAGAGCTAGAATTTGGGGGAAGAAACTGACAATATACAAACTAATATTTAACAGTAGTAATGAGTGATAGAGTGTGATATATGCAGGAAGACCACAATAGTGTCTGTTAAACTGGAGTTGCTAGAATTCAATATGAGTATTTGGCCAACAGGCCCAGCATAAAATGTATTTTGAACTGTATTTAATAAACATTAAACCAAGACTTCTCCAAGGACTTACTTTCAATGTTTCTATGTCAGAAGGAAACTTGGGACTCAAGGCACGGCCTTGCTCAGTCATAGTGCAGCCAAGTCCTGGGGACCCTGTGGCTGTCCAGTGGCTCATGCAAACCAGTGGCCATTCCTAGCATTCAGTGAGTGTGAACCATGGTGAAAGTCATAATATTGGGTGTCCTTCTTGGGTTAACTTAAATAATTACATTTAGGTTTCAGCACTTAACATAATATTCTACTTTTGTGTGTTTGAAAAGAAACTTACCTTTTCAGGTGATAGCAGAGTCTCTATGTGAACTGGTTGTAAAACAACTAAAGCAACATCAAAATACTATGGAAGACAAGTTTATTGTGTGCTTAAACAAAGTGGTGAAGGGCTTCGCTCCTCTTGCTGACAGGTAGGGCACAACAGCACAGCGGGAGGTGCGGCGTTTGGGTAGGGGAGGGAGTTTCAGGACTACCTTCTCATGAGCGCTCTCACTTACCAGTTTCTTGAATGCCGTGTTCTTTCTGCTGCCAAAATTTCATGGAGTGATGAAGACACTTTGCCTTGAAATTGTACTTTGTCGTGCAGAGACAACCACTGGTCTGTACTTAGAGCTAAAGAGTAAGGACTTTCTACAAGTCATGAGACATAGGTAAGTATCAGGCCTCACTGCCTAAAAGACAACCAGGTCACAAAATGTCCACTTTCCCGAGTATCTCCTTTAACCAGGAACCACGGTGGGTGTTTAAGAGAAGCGTATTTGTGAGACTTCAGCCTAAGAGGTAAAGTGATGAAAGTATAGGAGTGAACTGTGAGCCTATCACAGCCCTTCTGTTTCTGGAGCCTCAGGGAAGCCATATTCAGTCCCCACAAATGAAGAATACTGTTGTAATGTAATGCCTCAGGCTCTCTTTAGATTTGTGCATGGCTTTCCATTCTGTACCTGTTTTGAAAGGCAAGAGCCGCCTTATGTTAAAATGGTTCACTTTTCGAAATTGCATTAGAGTAGAAGGTAATTTTAAGATAAAGCAGTTGGTCCCTTATTTTTCTGTCCTATTATAGTCATGGCCTGTATGTATCTACTTTCACAATGATAAAATACTGTTAAGTGTGTAATATGCTAAAAACTATATTAAATGTCCTTGGGTTCTGCTCTCTTTTCGTATTTACTCAAAGCTGACTTCTTTAAGGAACATGAGACTCTCAGATTAGCAAATACACTTGATCTTTAGGACTCAGGGCACACTTAGATTTGTGTCTGACATATGAGGTAGCACCTAAAATTGTTTTTGAACTAAATCCTTTATATTTTTGGCTTATTTTGTCTGCCACTATCTTTCTTTAAATTTTATTTTCAAATAATAATAGTTTAAAAAAAGTTAAAAGATCCTAATCAAAATTCTCATGTATTCTTCACCTGTTCTCTTTTTACATGATTATGGTTGTAGTTGTTTGGAGATTTTTGTTGTCCCCCCCCCCCTTTGGCTCTTTGCTCTTTGGGGGCCCCTACCACACAGCTCCCAAATAAATACATAGAGACTTACTCTTTCTATCAATACCTGGCTTTAGCTTGGCCTATTTCTAGCCAGCTTTTCTTAAATTATCCTGTCTATTAAATTATCCCATCTACCTGTAGTCTCTGGACTCCCATCTTTGTCTGCTGTGCATACCTTTCCTTCGCCTCACTCTACAGCTGGATGCTGGCCTCTGATGCTCACTCCACAGCTGGATGCTGGCCTCTGATGCTCTCCTCCCTCCTTTTCCTTGCTCCTTGATTTTCTCTCTCTAGATTCCTCCTTCTATTTATTCTCTCTCCCTGCCAGCCCAGCCTTTCCTTTCTCCTGCCTTGCTATTGGCCACGTAGCTCCTTATTAGACCAATCGGGTGTTTTAGACAGGCAAACTAGAAAGCTTCACAGAGTTAAACAAATGCAACGTAAGAATGCAACACATCCCTGCATCATTAAACAAATGTCCCCAGCATAAAAGAATGTAGCCCATCTTTAACTAATAGTCTACAGCACATGGTAACCACAATCACGATTGTTAAAACTGAGTGATTAACATTACTGTCAAGTAAACTAGATTGCCTTTTTTAGTTCTTTAAAAATTTAGTAGGCTTTAGCCATGAAGTTATTTGACTCTGGATTTTGTGTGTGTGTGTGTGTGTGTTTGTGTGTGTGTGAGTATGTATGTGTGTGTGAGTGTGTATGTATGGGAATTATAACAAGTTTTGGAACTTCAGGACAAGAAAATACTGCTTATCATACTTTATAAGTATGATCATAAACATCATTAAATTTGTATGTTACCAAAAATCTTTTTTATTGTAGAGATGATGAAAGGCAAAAGGTGTGTTTGGATATAATTTATAAGATGATGGCACAATTAAAACCAGTAGAACTTCGAGAACTTCTGAATCCTCTTGTGGAATTTGTTTCTCATCCGTCTCCAACATGTAGAGAACAAATGTATAATATTCTTATGTGGATTCATGACAATTACAGGTTAGTCGTCAATCTGTTTTATATTACTTTTTTCTAAAATTTTTTTGTGTGGTGTGTCTGTGTGTTACAAATATGTTCTGCACACAGAGATCAGAGGACAATCTCAGGTTTGGGTCCTCCTATTCCACTTGCTTTGGACACAGTTTCTGTTTTGTACACATCACTATGAACACTATGCTAAAGAGTCTCTTGGTTTACAGATGTGCATAGGTGCTGGGGTTAAGAGCTCAGTTCCATATGCTATCATAGCAGCTGCTCTACCCATCAAACTATCTCCCCAGGCCTGTGTTAACCTTTTCCAAGGGCTTGTGTGGGTCCTTCTTATGATTTGAAATATAAGGAAGCATTTTTAGCAATATGAATATAACTGAAACAGGTTTATTTCAGTATGTTGAATTTTCCCTCTTTGCTATTTTTTGCTATTATATGAATGTGTAAGAAGTAGAAAGTGAAGTTATCAGTTGAGTTGGAAATATTTAAGTTGGGGCTGGAGAAATAAGAATGTTTGCCGCTTTTCCAGAGTTTTTCCCATTACCCATGACAAGTAGCTCCCACAACTACCTGCAACTCTAGCTCTAGAGGATCCATTGCCGCCATCTAATCTCTACAGGCATTGCATGCATGTGTACACAGAGGAAATCTTGTTTTAAGTATATGAGTACTCTGCTTCCTGCATGCTGGGATTAAAGGCATATGCCACCACCACCTTGTGAACTTTCTAAGAAAGACTTCTCCCAGGCAGTGTCATCTCTCAGGTACCTGAAGAGGTGACAGGACTCAGAGCATTGAAGGTCTGTCCTGATCTCACCTTTAGCTGAATTGCTTTGGGCGTTTGTCCCCTGGAAACCCACCTTTACTTTAATCCAGACTGTGTGATTGGAGTAGAGCAGAACACTGATATTTTGTTATTTTCCCAAACAGAGATCCAGAAAGTCAAATGGATCAAGACTCCCGAGAAATATTTAAACTGACAAAGGATGTGCTGATTCAAGGACTGATTGATGAGAACCTTGGACTCCAGTGTGTACTTCTTCTGAATAAATTAGATGAGGATTAGGTTATTTGCTTTTCTAGACTAAGCTTAAAGTGTTCATTGTGATACCATCATTCTCTCTGCTCCATTTTCTAACCCTTAGCAAATGTGTTCAAGTCATATAATGAAGAATAGTACTTTAAAATCCTGACACAGTATTTCAAAATAAAACTCATGAAAAGGTGATTAGGACAAAGTGCTTATGCAGTGAGTCAATTGAAGATTTTTAAGTTGAAGCAAACTGTAGTGGCAATTATTCTGTTTTTCATTTAACTCATATAGTTAGAATCACATATCAAACTTAAACGAAGTGTTTGATACCTTAGCGCTAGGAAGAAACCATAGTGTTTATTCTATGTGGAAATAAAAAACAATAACGATTGTTCTCTAAAATGCCCTAACTCAGTTTGTGAGTCTTATCAAATGCCAAACACACAACAAAGGACAGTTTTTATATGACTTGACATACTACTTATTTTTCGCTTGCCTCCCCTTTAAATGGATTGAACTCTTAACAATTTAAGTTTTATAGGTAGTTATCTGTTGAAATATCCAGCATACTTTGTTTTGTTTTTCTCTTTGGGCAATAATGAGGATTGAAATGCTAACCTTACATTTATCTGGCTAGCAGTGTAATAAGTGACTCATATTCCAGTCCTAATTTGATTTTAAGTTTTGAAAACATTATAATAGTAATTTTTGTAGAGAATTGTTTTAGGAAAGCTGTAAAAGATTAAATAAAATTTGCTTTTGATCCTGGGCATCTACACCAGAGACTTGTGTGCTTTTGCAAGTGCTCTGCCAGTAAGTGAACCACAGCTAATATTTGTTAAAATGATTTGCATTTAGTACTATATACTCATTGTAAACTATATACTATACGCTCGCTGTAAACTCTCCAGGGGATAGACAATCATCAAGTTTGTCAAATATGCTATAGTTTGGAGATATTTGTTCTTCAGAGCATCTGATCAGTCATACTCGTATTTTGATATAGTTGCCCTTTTATCTGAGAGTTATGTGAATGAAAAGCTGTAAGGTCCCCACATGACACTGAGCAGAACATCCTTTCATTGCTGGTATCTAAGCATGTTTTTCTCTTCACTTTTCAGATTAATTATTCGGAATTTCTGGAGCCATGATACCAGATTACCATCCAATACATTGGACCGATTATTGGCATTAAATTCTTTATATTCTCCAAAAATAGAAGTCCACTTTTTAAGTCTAGCAACAAATTTTCTGCTTGAAATGACCAGGATGAGTCCAGATTATCTAAATCCAATCTTTGAGCATCCTCTGTCAGAATGTGAATTTCAGGTGAAGTGCTTGTCCTTCAGATCTTGGTGACTATCCCATCTTTCCCTGTTGTTTATGAATGTCTTCTAATCTTGTTAAGTAACATTCTTAATTTTCTTGAAAAGTGCACATACTAGCATGTGCTTGTTTCCCCCGATGTCTTACACTCTTTATCCTCTCAGACTCCACTTGGACCTTTCACATTTCTGTTCTTCTCCCCACATATCACCTCATCTAAATACTAACCAAATATAGCCCTGCTTAGCTGTGGCCATAAGTCAAGTTTACAGCCATAAGTCAAGGCAGCCACAACAGTGGCACCTGTGTTTTTTAATGGATATGGCCTGGTATGTTAAACACTCCTTATCTGAAATTTTGGGGACTACGAGTGGTTTGAGTTCTTGTTATTTTTTTGGATTTTGAAACATTTGCATGTCCAATGGTGTCTCCTATTTATTTACTTATTCATAGGATTTCATAGTATTTACCTTATTTAACCCTGTCCCTCTACTCCCTCTTCAGTCTCATCCATGCTCCCAATTCCCACTGACTCTCCATCTCATGGCCTCTTTCTCTTTAGCTGTT
This sequence comes from Phyllotis vaccarum, assembly GCA_033318265.1. Lineage (NCBI taxonomy): Eukaryota > Metazoa > Chordata > Mammalia > Rodentia > Cricetidae > Phyllotis > Phyllotis vaccarum. The sequence goes on from JARWLC010000002.1 coordinate 181,708,538, forward strand.
ATTGTTAAACACACACACACACACACACACACACACACACACACACACACACACACACACACACACACGCAAATATATAGATATAACCTACTGGGTCCATTTGATGTTGTTTGTATGTATATGTTTTAGAGCTGACCACTTGCTATTGGATAACCAATTAGGGTCTCTTGTTTGGAGAAGGCTGAGATTCCTTCTTCAGCAGTCATTAATTGTCTGTAGCTCTTCACCTGGAAGTAGGGTCTTAAGAGATTGCCTCCATGCACATTGGCATATCACCTGGGACTGTCACTGTTTAGGGCCCCTTTACCTTAGGGCAGACACACTGATGACATCTCATGTGTGCAGCTTCCCCATCCTATTAAAGTAGATGTTTTGGTCTTTAGATTTTTATAGTCTTTCTGGCCCTTCTTCCATGGTTCCTCAGCCTTGGAAGGTGTACAGGCTGCCTAATAGTTAGATCAGTTGGGATTGGGCACCCCATGGTCAGTTGTCTTCATTTTTGACCATTTGCAGATTTCTGTAACAGTCTCTTTCTGCTGCAAGAAGAAGCTTAAAAATGAAACGTGACAGGTCTTTGATGACGGGTCATAATGACGCCATAAGAAGAGAACCAGGGCATACATTACACAGTTCATTTGTATTTTGTCTATAGCCTGTGCACATAGCCTGAAGGTAGAATAGATACAGTTCTTTAGCACTTGGGTGAGCTGAGTGACATGGCTGGTGATAGTTGTGTTGTAACACATTGGCATTACAAAGTGTGGAATCAACCCTCTAATGTAAAATACAAGGAAGAGAATGACTTCTCTCCACTATGATTATTTTTTCTACTTTTTAAGGAAGTATTTGCTTAGAAAAGGTTCTTCTGGCCAAGCATAATAGTACATGTCTTTCATCCTAGCACTTGGGAGGCAGAGGCAGGTGGATTTCTGTGAGTTCAGGCCAGTCTTATTTACAGATTGAGTTCCAGGACAGCCTGGGCTATACAGAGAAATCCTGTCTTTAAAAAAAAAAAAAACATACAAAACAAGAGCAAACAAAATAAAGGGAGGGGGGAGAAAAGAAAAGATTGTTCTAGGGAGAGTGTTTGCGTGGCATGTAGAAACCCTTGAATTCAATTTATAGCAGCACATAAACTAGGAATGATAATATATATACGTGGGAGTTGGTAGCAGGGAAGTCAGAAGTTAAAGATTATTCTTGGTTATACAGAGTTCAAAGCCAAACTAGTCTGTCCATGCCAAAAAGAAAAGAGGTGCCAGGCAGTGATAGTGTGCACTTTTGATCCCAGCATTAAGGAGGCAGAGGCAGGCAGGTCCCTGTGAGTTTGAGGCCAGCTTGGTCTATAGAATGAGTTCCAGAACAACCAAATATACACAGAGAAACCCTGTTTCACAAAAACAAAAAGAAAGAAGGGTTTTTCCTCAGTTGCTTCTCAAAGAGACCGTATATATCTGCTCTGCTAATCTTACTGTTGGGTTTTATTGGGGTTTGTTTGTTTGTTTATTTTTTGGTGCTGGGGTTGATCTGAAAGCCTCACTATGCTAAACAAGCATGGAAGTACTTTAGTGTCACTGCAAAGCAATCATGATTTTCTTTAAACTCTGCTTTCTGTAGGAGTATACCATAGATCCTGACTGGCGTTTTCGAAGCACTGTTCTCACTCCAATGTTTATTGAGACCCAGGCCTCTCCAAGTACTCTCCATACCCAAACCCAGCCAGGGTCCCTCTCAGACCAAAGGCAAAAGCTTGGGCAAGTGCGGGCTACCCAAGAGCAGCACGATTTCACCCCGACACAAACCACAGGTAACAAATGACTCTGGATTTTGACAACAATTTCTGTTGCAATAACAAAACTTCGTGCCCACCAAATTTAAAAAGGAGAGATTTTCAGAGTAGTCAACTCTGCAGAGAGGAACAGTTGTTGGTATATGGGTGGATGTTGGGTACATGTGCTTTAGTGCCAGATGTTGTGGTTGCTCTATGCTCAGGGCCATGCTAGTTCCCTTTAGAAGAGGGGACAAGAGGGCCCAGAGACAAGACACAGTCTCCCAGTCTCCAGAGACCAGCTGAAGAGACTAGTTGAAACAAGCAGGTCCAATTTTATTGAGGGAGGAGGGGCTTTGCTCTGCTGGTATCTGTGGCATGGCCATTTTTTGCTGAGTTGGCCACCTCACATCAGGACTCTGCCCTTGTTGTCAAGGCCCCATACAGGCCCCGTGCTGGCTTATGAGGAAGTGCTAGGAGCACATGTCTTCAGGCACCCTTTCTAAATGACAGGCCAGGCTGGCCTCCAGGCCGCTAGATGCCTCTAGAGCCTGTATATCCCACATTCCACCTTTTTCTTTTTATTCATGGAACATGCTTAGTAGGAGCCAGGGTGCTTTGCCCTGACCTTATTGGCCCCACCCCCCACCTCAGGAGAGCTACACATTTTGGACTATGCTTGTCTTAGTTTGGCTTACTCATGTCTGGTTATCAGCCCTCCAGTAGCTCCATACCTGGAGAGCAGTCCAGGTGGTGAGCTTAGGCAGCAGCCTTTTTAATCTCAGTGAACCATGCTTTATTACCTCTCTAGGAGGGCTTTGTTCTGGGTGCCTAAGAGCCATTAAAACCTGAAGGGTCACCTTGATGGCTGCTCTTTGCTGGTGAATATGCTGTAGAAGATAAACAACAGGAGAATGAAAAGCATCACCCTGCCCAGTAACACATATGTAAGGATCTAGGAGGGATCAAACAGCTTTTTGAGATTGTTCCATACGTTTGTCTAGAAATCAATCTCTAGGGTGATGGCTGGCACCCTGGTCATATTTATTTGATGGATTTGTTCCCGAAGCAAGATAGAATAATTAAAGAACTTATCCGACCAAGTCCCTTTTATATACTGTGCCAGTTGATTTCTCTCAATTGAAATATTGGTGACCCTATAGGGGACAGGACAAATAGCCTAGTGTCTGGGATCACCAGCTAATAATGGCACGTCCCTCACTAACACTGATTCTTCAGCCATTAAATGAGTCTGTTGTAATATGCGTGTGGCCCGATGGAGATGTTGATGAATGGCTTCCTGGGCATGGAATGCCTCTGCTATTTGATTTAAGGTCTCAGCTGTGGCAGCAGTTGAGTGAGTAAAACTGCTCCAGTTAATGCTCCTCTTTCTACTAGCAGTATTGCAGTAATAATGGCAGCTGTAATACCAAAATCTCTTTTCTATTTATTGTTGTCAGGTGGGTCTGAGTCATAATGGTAATAACATTAAAATGTGTAGCATTGACAACAAGGAACAAAATGGCAGCTGGTTCTCTTAATATTAACATAACTGTTTATTAATATTCTTGCCAGCAAGATGTTAGAGCAAACTTCTCCACAACAGTCAAGAACATTATCTATGTAGAGGCATTAGTTACCAAAGAGAAAAATGGTGGCCGGACACAAACCGGGTGGTTTTCCAACTAACCTTGTGAATTGGTTTCACTCTGACTTCTCCCAGTCTGTATCTTGTTTCTCATGGGACTAAGTCCCGTTATAGAAACTGCCACCTTTAAAAACATCAGGGGATGCATATCAAGACAGTAAATGAGCTGCATAAGTCCCAATTGCTCATAATAGGATCACGTCTACATTTTAAGGGGTCTCTGCCATAATATGGGGTAGTTTCTGAGACACCTATTAAAGTATGTCTCTATAAGCCAAGTGTATAATTATAATCTTAATTCCAAAAATAATCAGGTTGTACTGGAAAATCCTGAAATGTTTGGGAAGACAGCACAGGTTGGCAGTGTTCCCAAAGAATGGGAAGGCTCACCAAAGGTAAAAAAGCTGAGCACACTCATAAGCTAATGAAGGATGGACTATCTTGCAGGGCTCTAATGGGATTTTTAATATAGGAAAGAGGGGCGAGTACTTCTAGGCCCAACATAGCTCCACTGGTGGAGGTACCATGAGATCTTCTGTGGTCATCTTGTATAAACTCACACAGGGACCATTAGAAGAGGCCTCTAGGGCAAAACAAAGTATTCCTTCCATGGACCATGTATTCTTTACTCTCTACATTATAGTTATCAGGTTCTTGACAGGCAGTTCCCAGCTCACATTAGTGGTAAACTCAGGAATTCAGGAGTCTCAACAGCCACAGGTAAAAGAATGAAGAGAAGTGGTACAAGTGCCCGTAAATCTTCAGCCAAAGTGGGGGAGTTAGTACAGTAAAGAGAATATATTACCCATCTGTAGGGTTTCCTGTATGGCCGGAGTTTCTTGATTTGTTGCTGGATGAGCATCTCTGGAGGGCACTCGTATCGACATTGTGGCACTCTGGGGAAAAACCCAAGTGTATCCTCACCCTCAGGTCACGGGGAAAGTGGGGAACAGGTGACTGCCATCAGAGAGAACTGGGATCTCCATCTGACAGATGGCACTGGCATATCCCTAGATAAATAGGCCCAGTGTTTATATGCTGGCTCAATCCAGCTTCATCAAAGCTGAGGAAATTAATGTGAAAGAACTTTGAGCCAGGTTAGGATCTCTCTTAGCTTCTGGTGACGATGTCTTTGTCAAGAGCTCCTTAGGGCTTTTTTCTTTTCTTTCTTTCTTTCTTTCTTTTTTTTTTTTTTTTTTAGCTCTTTCCACAATGGCTTGGCCCTGAGAGTTGTGAGAAATGCCTGTTGTGAGAGATGTCATCCAAGAGCCTAAGAATTCATTAAGCTGCTATGATACATAACCAGGGCCATTGTCAGTTTTAATGGCCCAGGTACTCCCATGACTAGAATGGCTGACTTAATTGCCTTTATACTGTTGGAAGCTTTTTCTCCAGGTAATGCTAGTGCATGCATGAACCCAGTATAGGTATCAATTATTACATACACATATCTCAAAATACTAAATGGAGCATAATGTGTCACATTTGTCTGCCATATAGCATTAGGTATCAGGCTTCGTGGGTTGTCCCCACCCTCTGTAGAGGCCCTAGGGGCCTGTATATCTCACAGGTGGAGGTGATGGAGATAGACTGAAATATGGAGGCTCACTGCTGTCATAGGAAAGGGATCTGGATGGTGGTTATGGGAATGGACATAATACTTTTGAATCATGAATTTTAAAATGGTTGAAGTGGTAAGTGTTACTGTACTTTTTCCTACATTTTTAAGGGGGATAAAAACATTATTTTAGAAAATAATAATAATCTGATTATAGCCAGACATGCTTGTTTTGATTTGATTTAACATAAAACTATTTAATGTGTCATATCTAAAGATCACAGTAGAATTAAGCCAGATTCATTTACTGATGTTATTAGTTTATTGGACTGTTCTTTTCCAGATGGATTAATTCTTTGCTTTTATATGCAAAGTATAAATTACAGAGTAAAGTATCTTAATCTTTTTTTAAAAAGATTTATTTCTATTTTATGTGTTTTGCATGCTTTGCCTGCATGTATGCATGTAGTGCGTTTATACGCCTGGTGCCATTATAGGCTAGAGGAAAGCTAGATTTCCTCAAATTGGAGAACAGTAAGTTGTAAACTATCATGTGGGTACCGAGAACTGAACCCAGGTCCTCTGCAAGGTCAGCAAGAACTCTTAACCACCTTAATTGTTTTTTATAAACACTTGAGCCTTTTCCTTTATATAATTTGTTTCACATTCTGTTGTTTCTGGAAGTAGAACTAATGTGAATAATCACAGTGGAAATTCTTTGACAAATATTTTAAACATCAAATGCCATTACTATCATAATTACAGCTGCAGAAGGCTCCTAAGGCTCAAGTGCCTAGACTGCTTTGGGTCATACCCAAGTATGCTTGGCCTCGGCCCAGTGTCACAGGTAATTGCAGAGGTCTAACACTGAAGGTGTGCCCCAGCAGGTTTTGTGCACTGAGTAGCAGCATCCTCACTGCTCTGGTCCCATGTGTTGTAGTTGAAAGGAGCTCATTCGATTGGCTGACTGGGAGCAGCATTGACCCATTGGCAGATCACACACTCATCTCTTCAGGATCCTCCTCCTTGCTGTTTGCCCACAAGAGGAGTGAGAAGTCACAGGGAACATCCTGGAAGTCAGTAGGACCTGACTTTGGGGTGAAAAAGCTGGGCCTTCCTGGTGATGAGGTGGATAACCAAGTGAAAAGTGGTGAGTAAAATACTGAACCTGTTTAAAATGTAAGAAGCTTACATGAAGAGAGCATGTCCACATTTCCTTGAAAGCTGTAATGAAAATCATTAAAATTCAAGTCCTTAATCATTGCTTGGACACTTACCATGTTAAAAACATTTTTAAGTGTCCTTCAAGAAATATAAGTGTGACAGAAGTTCAGTGGCCTTCTGGAACATTAAGGATAGGTAATCTATAAATGAGGTAGAGTTAGTAAGCCCAGTCTCAGAGGTGAGATTTAAATCCAGACACAGCGTGGAGCAAGCATTTGGAAAGACTGGATAGAGGAAGGTTATTTGAGAAGAACCTGGAAGCCTAGGATGCAGGCAGAGAAATAACAAAAAGGATGAAGATAGAAAGGTAAGTGATATTTTTGTTGAGTAGGAGACTCAAAATTAGCTCAGCAAGTTTTATGGAGGGCAGAATCCATGCTGAGGATCATGTATGGTCCAGCGGGATAGATGTCCAGGAAGACATGGGAATTGTGAAATATCCTTTAAAGGAGAGAAGTGGGGTACAATTTAGGAAGCTGCCACCTATGAATGGAGTAGAATTAATTAGTCTGAGGACTCTGTCCATCTCAGAGACATATAGGTGCCACATGATGTGAGGAGAGCTGGCAAAGACAGAAGCTGCTTAGGCCTTAGCAGCTTGAAGGTGAGTAGGTGGGTGGCCTCCTTTTAGAGCCAGCGGGATGCCTAACAGGCTGAACTTCTGGTAGGCCTCCAGTCTCAACACTGAGCGTGCTGAGAAGATAACTCTTTATAAGACTGGGGGAATTGAGGAAAGCCAAGAGGGAAAGATTCCAAGACAGTGAGGACCCTGGATAAATGAAAATGTATTCGGAGCCATGGAACTAAAGTTGGAAGCAAGCATAACTAAAAGGAACCAGAAGCCTAAAACAAAAACACCAGACTTTACTCCCAACTACTGTTTTTATGTCAGTCGCAGATCTATGGCTGAAAGCTGTTCTCTAAATTTCTCTTTTAGAAGGAGATGCAGCTATTTTTTTCCCGTTAACCTGGAGTGTTGAGATGTGTTAGGAAATTTTCTCTGCTTTCCTTCCTTCTTAGTTGACTGTTGCTCAGGACTTTTCTATTCCTAGAATGCAGAGCTATTGGTTGTGCTGTGAGATTGGATTTTCACTCAGTGTGAAGCCCTGCTTAGGTGTCTGTCTATTGCTGTTGCTTATCTAAGGCCCTTATGTGCATTCCACTTTCCTGTCTATGATCACTGCGAAGCAGCTAAAGACAGGTCTGCACTGGGGCACTTCATTCTAATTAATTTATGGTTCTGGACAGTTGGCTTCTTTATTGAATGGAACTTAAGCTAAGATTTGAGGACAGTTCATGAGGGTAATAGCAGTTGTCTATGACTCACTGATCTTCAGTATTCCTGATTTTATTTCTAGACTGAAAATACGTGTGTGTGTGTGTGTGTGTGTGCGTGTGTGTGTGTGTGTGTGTGCGCGCGCGTGTGCGTGTGCGTGTGTGTGTGTATGCGCGTGTGCGTGCGTGTGCGTGTGTGTGTGCGTGCGTGCGTGCGTGTGTGTGTGTGTGTGTGTGTGTGTGTGGTGTGTGTGTGTGTGTGCGTGCGTGTGTGTGTGTGTGTGGTGTGTGTGTGGTGTGTGTGTGTGTGGTGTGTGTGCGTGTGCGTGTGTGTGTGTGTGTGGTGTGTGTGTGTGTGCGTGTGTGTGTGTGTGCGTGCGTGCGTGTGTGTGTGTGTGTGTGTGTGTAATATAGGTAGAATTTGTGGCAAAAATTAAGGAAATTGGAAACATTTTCTTTGCAAATCTTATATATGAACTTGGAAAAACTTAAGTCATAGATCTAAGTAAAAATAAATGCTAATATATTAAATATATTACCTTATATCTTTATAGTTTTAAAATATTTCACATGCTGTGAGAACAGTTCTTAAAGTATGATGCATTAACACTTTATATTTATCATCATTGAAAAAAACTATAGTTTAAGAGATAGTTTTCTTTAGTTTAAATATTACTTTATAAATAATAATTCTCTTTTAAGACTTTCAGTGTTAGGCTAGCACCTACCGCTTGAGTACATGGTGTATCTCCACAGTATTGCCAGCCCTGACTTTTACTTATTTTATTTTGTGAGGAGCTGTTGAATAAAACATGGAGCCTCACACATGCTAGCAAACTACTCTGAGCTCCCCCCTCCCACCATTGTTTAGATTTTTATTTGTCTTTCTTTAGTTATTGATATCAGTTGTGTATGTACAAAAACTAGAAGTCAGACACTTCTCAGAAGCTAAATAGAAAGAAAGAAATGTTAATTTTTTTATCTACAAAGCCAAATTCCAGAGTCAGTCCCTATAATCCTGTTAGTTTAATTTAGTGTCCAGTGACTCTGAGCAGTGGTTTTATTTATTTAAGATTTATTTTTATTACTTTTAGTTTGTGTATGCATGTGTCTGTGTTAGTCAGTGCCCTGTGTGTGCGTATGCCTTCAGAGGCCAGAAGTGGAAGTTGGATTTCTTGGAGCTAGAGTTATAGGTAGTTAGGAGTTATCATAGGTGCTAGGAACTGAACCAAGGTTCTCTAGAAGAGGAGCAAATGCTCCTAAGCTGTCTCTCCAGCCCCAGGTTTTTATACTGCTAATTTTTTCTACATCATTGTTTATTATTTTCTGGTTACACATGACTGACATTTGAGGATTTCTGTTGTTCTTACCCTCCTTATGGCACATTCATACTGGTCATGGCCTGAGGTCTCATCCTGTATAATTATATCTCAGCTTCTGTCTCCTTAGCGTTTCATCTTACTTGAGATATGGTCGTCTTGTATATGATCATTTTTTCCTTAAGTTATTTTTCCAGGACATTGATAACTATTTTGACTTAAATGCTTAGATCTTTGTATGTTTATCATAAAATTTCCATGAATTATACATTGGTCTTTTACTGTGTATCCCAACGTAAATATTTTGTCTTTTCTTAAGATTAGTTGTGTGTGTGTGTGTGTGTGTGTGTGTGTGTGTGTGTGTGTGATGCAAGCATGCATGCACCTACCCTCCATGCCGTGGCTGGTGGTTATAGGACAACTTCAGGAGTCTGTTCTTTTTCATGTGTGTCTGGGAGCATCAAACTCAGATCATTGGGGTTGGCAGCTCTTTTACCAACTGGGTCATCTTACCAGCCCATATTTTGTCTAAAATTTCTTCTAGGCCTTCGTTTTTGAGCCTCCTTTCTGACCATTGTAGGGAGAACATCTCATTCAGTCTTAACCTTTTGTGAACCAACTTAGTCCGCCCTGATTGGTTCTTCTTTAGAGGCTATTGGCGATGGAGAAAGGCAATTGCATGTTCCCAAGTCCTCTCAGTACTGTTTTGGGGCTGGCCTCACACCTCACACTTCACGCCAGACCTGCTACTGAGTCCTTTCTTTTCCCCTCGGAGGTGCTGGTCACAGCAGACCCTGAGCCTTCAACTGTAACCACATTTTATCCATAGTTTGTCCACCGCTTAATTGGGATTTCCTGAGACAGGTACAACCTGTGTTCTTTAGAGTTCAGAATTACTAAGCTACCCGCTGCTGTTTTTTATTGGTTCGTGTCCTTAACAGATTACTAAATTACTATTTTAAAGTGGAGATAAAAACACACTTTCACTTTGAGAGATTCTGGGAAAGAATGGAAGTCAAGTGCGTGTGTGGTTTAATTGGCCATAAGTAGCCAAACTTGCTTTATATTCTTCAGGCACTCACAACCGGGCAGAAATTCTGAGGTTATGCAGAAGATTTTTAAAGGACCAAGAAAAACTCAGTTTGATCTATGCCAAAAAGGGCCTGTTGGAACAAAAACTCGAGAAGGTTTGTATCTTCTTCATGAATTCAATACCTATTTTCCACCACAGATACTATACTAAGGAAAAAAGTCCTGTAAAATATTGGTCTACAAAATTACAGGAGTTCATAAGTCCCTTCTGACATTACTGGGCATAAAGGATATTCATGATACCTGTATGAAATGGCATCTTCCTGAATCTTTGTCTGTCTAGATCCCAGGACTTAATAGGACTAATTGACTCCCTATGCTCACCCCAGCTTAGCTTTACCTTCTCTGTGCAGATTGGCTTTCTATGTGGGTAGAAATATGAGTACTGGTCATTCCTGTTACAACTCTAGCTAATTCTGTTCTTTAGGGAAAGATGTACAACTACTTTGATTTAGGACCTGTGGCTATAGTAGGAATGAGAGGCCTTATCTGCTCATAGATCAGTGGTAGGGCTCCACACAACCCAGAAGCTTTTGTTGGAGACACAAGTAGAGCATGAATAGTTGGAGGGGTGGGGGGACTGTCGTTATATAGACCAGGCTGGCCTGGAATTTGCAGAGGTCCACCTGCCTTGCCTCATGAGTACATGTGCCATCATGCCCAGCAAATACATGAATTAATTTTTAATATGCAGTCTGTGGAATAATCCTTCTGTATACTGTGAATATGTATTACTCTCATTGATTAATAATAAAGCTGTTTGGCCTTTAGCAAGGCAGGATAAAGTTAGGCAGGACAATCAACCTGAGGACTGGGATGAAGAAGCATGGAGTTGAGAGAGACTTGAGCAAGCCACCCAAAAAGCAAGATGCCAGATGACTGGTAAAGCCACAGGCCTCTTGGCAATACATAGATTAATAGAAGGGGTTAATTTAAAAATAAGAGCTAGTTAATAATAAGCCTGATCTGTTGACCAAGCATTTTGTAATTGATATAAGTTTTGTGTGTTTATTTGGGACTGGGCAGTTGGGACAGAAAAACTTTACATCCATTTACAATGCAGAAATAATGAACAAACCTGTTTAGTTGATAGCTTCAGTTCTACTTAGAAAACAGCAATGGCCAAATTTCTAACAGTTAAGATAGATTGTGATTAAAGATCCTGCTGTTGTTATAATTCAGTATAATCCTTTGCCACTTGGCTTCCAGCTATAAGTAGGAAGTGGTTGGATTGTTCCTCTGCATTTTTAATTGAAGTGAAATATATAGTTGTTATTTTGATTTTTTAGGTTTTTTTTTTTCATTTTGTCTCAATAATACAACTGTTGTTTGTTTGCTTGCTTGCTTGCTTTTACAGTTGAAAATTGGGTATATTCAGTTCTTTTTCTAGCTCCTCTGATTTCTTGGAAAAAATAGATCTGATGAAACCTAATACCTTTCTAGCCCTGCCTAAAGGAAATAGCAGTATCTGGTCATCAGAAGCAAGAGAAATCAGAATTGCTGGGTAAAGTATATAAGAAATGAGCCAGGATGACATGTCGGCTTAAGACCCCTGTCAATGAACAGATAAGAAGCTACAGTCAGCTGTGGCAGGATATTGAAGCATATATCAGCCTGCTATCTGTGAAACAGACACTGAAGCTGCCAGCCGATAACTAGACATTAGAAATCCATGTGTTTGTGTTTGCATTCATTGGATGAATGTGTCTGAATCATGATACTTAGTGACAGAAATTTTAATAAGTCTTAGGCATGAAGAAATGATTTATGGTTCCAGGTTCAGTAAATGACCAAAAAAAAACCAAATTGAGATTATAGAGTACCCTATCAGTACTAAGCTATGCATCAGTACATCTATGGAGAGCCTTTCTGGAGAGAGAACACTGAGATTGGAACCGCTCGCTAATGAGGGAAAAGCTGAAAGCACACGAAGTCGCGTGCAGTGACTGAGTAGTATATAAGTGTGTGCGGCATTGCTGTGGATCCCTATGCAAGCCTTACTACTTGAGGTATTGGAAAGGAACTTAGCTCTGAGATTTATATTTCTGTGAATATTCAGATTCAAATTTTTCAGTCTAACCAAATTTTCCATGCTAACTAAATATAGTATAAGTAATTATTACTTCTCCTTTGTACTAATGATGTGTTCTGATAGTTTCATTTTGCATACACACTTGATCTTCTTTTGTTTGATTGAGTGTTTGGTTGGTTGGTTGGTTGGCTTTGAGGCAAGGGCTGCCTTGACTGGCCTCAAACCTGCTACTTAGCCAAGGATGACTTTGAATTCCCTGTTTTTCTACCTCCTGAGTATGTACAACCACACTTGGCATACTTTGTTTTCTTATGTGAAATCTCAGTTTTCATTCTTACCTTCTGGTGGTTGCAGGATGTCAAGAGTGAGTTAAAAACCAAGCAGGATGCCAAGGTTGTTTTGTACAGAAGTTATCGTCACGGCGACCTTCCTGACATACAGATCCAGCACAGCAATCTGATCACCCCACTGCAGGCTGTGGCCCAGGTCTGCCCAGATAGCGTGTTTTATGTTCACATTCGTGGTTCCAAGGTTTACTTTTTCTAGGGAAAAATGATCATTAAAAGGTGGTGGTTTTCCCTAACTTGTAGACTTAAAGACTGTCTTAATTCCAATTTTCGAGATTTGTGATTGCTTTTGTCTTGTTACGTGAGGAGACCTTCACAGGGTTAACTAAAAGTGGGTACTAGCACTAGGTGCCGTGTTAGACACCTGAGCTCTCAGCTACAGGCCTTCCTCTTTAAAATCAGATTGACATTTATATTTCTTATGTAGTGTCAGAATGAAGTAATGCGAAAAATACCAGCAAAAATTTTGAAGTGATAGAGAAGCATTAGATCATTATCTTGTGTGCTTTTTATTTGATCTAAATAATTTCGAGTTGACAAGAATTCTTTTTTTTTAACCATGTTGGACATGTACCCTTCATCAAACTTCCTCCCCTGGGGACAGTTTATGTGACAAAAGCAAAAGACTGAGGCCTCAACCTAGGTGCAGCAGTATTAAAAAGCTAGAGGCTTCATTCAGGTGTCCTTATGCCCCATGTCTTCACACACAGAATTATGTCTATGCATATTCATATAACTTTGCAGGGGATTTTTGTGTCATGAAGTACCTTACGGTCACATTTTTACACCAGATTCTTCCAATAGTCTTGTGCCATCGAGGCAATGATTAGATAAAGCTATAGGTGTCTTTAAGTGTGAGGCAAGAATGTGCCTTGACTGCTGCTCTCCATCACATCACATCACATCACATCACATCTCCATCACATCACACAGAGAGCACTGTGATGTAAGTGCTACTGGCAAGTGACAGGCCTCAGATTGTGTCGAAGTTAGCTTACCACTTTTGTGTTTATAAAACAAAACTGGAAAGAGCCAAGACTTTTTTCTTTTGTTCTCTGAGGAGGGATACATTAATTGATGTTTCTAGTTCTAATTAACAAACCTGCTGACTACATGCTAAATGAAAGCAGACAAACTGCTGAAGTACCAGCATCTAGCAGTGACTTCTCTGTGTTTAATTATGAGCTACACTTCTTTTTTTATTTCCTAAAATTTTGTATAGTAGTATTATAACTGTTTAAACAAGAATTTTTACTTTAAGAACAAATCACATTTGTTCATTTTTCTTCTTGTGTGTATGTCTTTACTAAACAAGTATAGATAGCTAGCTAGGAATTGCTTGTGAATCGTTCACTGCACAGATGTGTACAAGCAGCAAGGACAGTGCTCCTGTGGCTATGAAGCCATGTTGATGGCATTGTCAAGCAGCTTACTCAGATTCTAGCTTCAATAATGCTTATGAACTTACCATAATCTACATCAGGCCATAAGAATTTAACTAAGTTCCTGGTGCCCCTTCCCTTGTACAATAGCCTGTTAAAACTTTGTGAGCTGAATTTAGACATGCCATGAATGCTTTTTTAGTAGTGGATATTTAAAGTGAAGGTCTAAAAATTGTATTTCAGGTCTGGCTTATGTTTATTTTTATTTTTAACAGAAAGACCCAATAATTGCAAAACAACTCTTCAGCAGCTTGTTTTTTGGGATTTTGAACGAAATGAATAAATTTAAGACAACATCTGAAAAAAACATCATCCTCCAAAATTTGCTCCAGGACTTCAACCGTTTCCTTAATACCACTTTCTTATTCTTTCCACCTTTTGTCTCCTGCATCCAGGTAAAAGTTCACACACCCCTCTTTTTGGCCATATGCTTCTCTGCTCTGACACCACATGCCTAATGCCATCCCTTTTGTTTCCTAAGTTGAAACTTAAAAAACAAGGTTTTGTTTGGGGTAGCTCTTCTAAGTGGGGACATATAATTTGTCTTTTGTTATTTTCTTTCCCAAACATACCCTTATATATACAATAATCTGAAATGAAACTTGCATCTTATAAATAATGAGTCTCTTTAGTATTTTGATTAAAGTGTGTGTGTGTGTGTGTGTGTGTGTGTGTGTGTGTGTGTGTGTGAATGTTTGCCCTCAAGTATGCCTGTACGCAACAGCATGTGCCTGTTATCTACAGAGGCTAAAAGAAGGGATCAGATAGCCTAGAAGTGAAGTTATCCCCACCTATCTCATCTTTTTGAAACTGTTTCTTACTGAATCTGGAACTCACTGATGTAGCTAAACGGGCTGCCAGCAAGCGTCCATGATCCTCCTCTCTGCCTACAAGCACCGGAATTCTAGGTGCACTCAGTCTTTTACACAGGTCCTAGCCATCTGAATTCAAATTGTCTTGTTTACATGGCACAGAATTTAACAACCAAGCCATTTCCTGAGGCCCCAAACCCTCTATTTTGTTTAGTTGTTTTTTATTCAGTATTTTAGTAAAGTTTTCCCTGCCTTGAGGTGTTGACTGAGCACATGACTGGTCTTGTTCTAAGTACTGGGACCTCTGACAGACATAAAACACAGACTAAAGTGCTAGTGTACTGTATGCTTGAGTGATGTGGAACTGTTAAAATCAGATAGGGTGGTGACCAGGCGGGTTAGGATTGGGTCGGCTATGCTTTCCTTAGAGAGGTCAGAGAACTCAGCCTAAGTACACTTTCAGTTATTACTAAAGAACGCTTACCGGATTATCATATTTGACAAATATCTCTGAGCCAGCATGAAAGCTCAGCAAGAAAGGGCACTTTTCATAAACCCAATCACCTGAGTGTAATGGAGGAGAGAACTGACTCTCACAAGCTGTCCTCTAACCTTCACATGTTATGCACCATAAATATAAATAATATTTAAAGCTTAGATTTTATGAGCTGGAGAGCAGAGTCAGCAATTCATAGGTCTTTCAGAGGACCTGAATCAGCCCCAGCATCCAAGTCAGGTGGCTTACAACTGCCTGTGAATACATCTCTGGGAGATCTAACAGCTACTTCAGGTTTCCATGGGTACCAAAGACGTGATATACACTCACACAGATGTATACACATACAGTAAAGTAAAAATAAGTATTTTTAAACTTTAGCATTTTTCCTATTTTTTATTGTTTTTGATACATTTTTAGTTAAAATAGAATTATGTCTTTTACCCAATCCTTTTCCTCCTTCCAGCCTGGCCCACCACGACCCCTAGACTCAAGTCGATAGCCTTTTTTTCTTTGATTATTATTGTGAAAAATATATGTGTGGGTGGGGGTGTGTATCGGTACAATCTGCTGAGTTGGTTTTTATTGTGTGTATGTATATGGTTTCAGTAATGACCACTTTGTTATGGGATAACCAGTAAGGAAGCTCATCCCTGGGAGAGGCTAACTCTTCCTCTTCCAGGCAAGTCATTCCTTACCGATAGTTCTTTGTCTTGGAGTGGACCTCATGAAATTACCCCCCTTCCATGTTCGCCTCCGTTGTCTGTAAAGAAAAGCTTCCTTGATGAGGGGTGGTAGCTACTTCTAAAGATTTAGAATATTATAAGTTATACAGGCCTATCGAAGTGGCAGTAGGTTTTTTTCTAATATATATGGCCTCACTGCTATTCTTAACAACTGAAGCTAAGTACATATTCTCATAAATTGAAGCGTTTTAGAATGCTTGGATTGTTGTAAAAATAAAAGATTGTATTTTTTTCCTGTTGCAGAAATTGAATATTGATAAGAATTTTGCTAATAGAATTGCACAGAGATACTTTTGTGATATCCCTGTCTACTACTAGTGCTTAGGTCGAAAGTTGTTTCTCTTATTTTTAATAAAATGAAACAATCACTTGTGATGATGTCATTCAAATCCTGTAGGCTAAACTCCTGTACATGGTTTTATAGGAAATCAGTTGCCAGCACCCAGACTTGCTAAGTCTTGACCCGGCTGCTGTTCGAGTGGGCTCCCTGGCCAGTCTGCAGCAGCCTGGAGGTATCCGTCTTCTAGAAGAGGCACTACTCCACCTGGTTCCAGAAGAGCCACCCATCAAGCGAGTCCGAGGCAAGACGTGTTTGCCTCCTGATGTTGTCCAGTGGATGGAACTTGCTAAGTAAGCTTGGGATGAGCCATTCTTAGGAGAACAGCAAATCAACTAAAATAGCACAGTAAAGTCTTGGCTTTACTTTTATGATGGCTCAGTGCTTAGAAGAACTTGATCTCAGAGAGGACTTGAGCTCAGGTTCCTAGTACCCATGTTGGGTAGTTCATAGCCACCCACCTATAAAACCAGCTCCAGGGCAGGCAACACTATTCTGGTCAACAGATACACAAATAATCTTTTTTTTCCCTCCTCTTATTAAGCAACTAAGAACATTTCAGTCTGAGTTTTAGTTCACGTGTCAAGAATGGCTGCCATGAAAAGAAATATTTGCTTGAAGAAGAAACATTGAATTACCCTGTTGTGTTTTGTTTTTGTTTTATTTTAATCTGTTAAACAGTTGTCCAGATCTATCATTATCTACTACACTTACCTTCCTGTTAAGTAATTTATAGTTCCTAATGGTTCCTGATGTTTTTACAGCTTTGATAAGATGAATAATATAGATGACTCTATCATTTTCAACAGTACTCAAAATTGCAGAAACAGTTTAATCAATTTACTTTATTTGGAAATACAAATTCTGCTTTATAGCATACCATTTTGGCTGATGTCTGCTTCTTCCTTTTCCTTGGTTTTAGTAAACAAAAGCCTAGCCTAATCTTGAGAAGGATGGTAAGTCAGAGTTCAGAGGGCCGTCAAAATTGCCCAAGGGTAAAGGCACTAGCCACATAAACCTGATGCCTGCCATTCAAGCCCAGATTCTACTTTGCTCAGAACCAACTCCTCTAACAGTTGTGCTCTGACCTCCTCATGCATACCAACCCCCCATCCACACACACACACACACACACACACACACACAATAAATAAATAAATGAGATTTTAAGTTTGTTGGTCAGATTTTAGTGAAAAGATAGCAAAAATAAAAATGTTCTTGTCCACCGTAAGGATTTGTTACTTGTATTGCTTTAATAAAATGCTGATTGGTTAGTAGCTAGGAAGGAAGTAGAGGTAGAGCAATCAGACTAGAAGAATTCTGGGAAGAGGAAAAGCAAAGCAGGAGACTCAGGCAGACACAGAGGAAGCAAGATGAAAATGCTGCACTGAAGAAAAGGTAGTGTTATGGGTTCATTTTGTGAAAGAGCTAGTTAATAATAAGCCCGAACTAATGGCCCAGCATTTACTATAGAATTAAGCCTCCAAATCTTTTATTTTATATGACCTGCTGGGCGGGACACAGACGCTTCTAACTACATAGCTTCCTTACCTTTCACTGTTACCACCATTCAGTGTCTTAATGTGCACTGTGACTTTGTAAAGCACTATGCCAGGCACAAAGAAGCAGATTAGAGAAACATTAATCACAGACTTTAAGGGTCTGAGGGTTGTAGCTCAGTGGTGTAGTACTTGGTTGACATGTGTGAGTCCCTAGGTTTGACTCCTGATACTGCAAAAATAAAGAGTCTCATAGAAATGTATATACTTTTAAACATAATTAACAGAACATCAAGTAGGAGGACAGGGAGAATGCTGAGAAGGGAAAGACACAGGGCCATGGTAACCAAAGAGTGTTTCTTGGTAGTAACCATTTTTTCCCAGTACTCCAGATATGTAATTGGACAGTAGATGACATCTTGTATCACTGTTTTCAGGGAATAAGAACATACGTGGGCAGGGAGGAGAGAAGAGAAATGGGCCTTATGAAGCACAAGTGTAAAACCAGCACCTGGGAAGCTGAGGCAGGGTGATCTCTGAGTTTAAGGCTAGTCGGGGCTATTCTATGCCTTAATGTGGGAGCTCCAAGGCAGTGGAAGGCCTGGCTACTAGCTTTCATTTCAGAGAGAGAGAGAGAGATAGGAAAGGAACTTTTACAGACTTAAAACTTGACATATTCGTTCTACCTTTATTAAATAGTTTAGCCTTTTCTTGCTGTATTATGGTCATCTTTTTGATCAAGTTCTAGTAAATATCCAGGTAGGATATCCAGTTTAAAAAAAAACAAAAAAAACAAAAAAAACAGAGTAGGTTATATATGAGGATTTCTTCCTGTGCTTGTAGATAATATCTCTTTCTGTCCTCAACTTCTTACTATGAACCACTGTTGTTCATCACCCATGTGTCCACCTCTGCTTCTGGCCTTTGAAATCTAGGATCTGGGCAGTAACAGAACCATGTCGATTCAGTTTTATCTAAGTTTGGATTTAGTGGGTTCATTATTCATAGGAGTTCTGCACAACTTGTTGCTCACGTGTCTTTCCATTCCTTGGTCCTTAGGGAAGAAACTAAGGCTTTATAAAAGCTCCACAAGCACTTTCCCACTGAATTAAAGCCTGAGCACTTCCACCTCTTCTCTCCCCCACCTTCCCTATGAAGACAGAGTCTTGATAAGTTGTTCACACTGACCCTCAGTCACTATGTTGCCATAAGCAGGGCTTAGAATTGTAACCCTCTTGTCTCAACCCCCTGAGCAGCAGAGATTCCAGGCATACACCAACTTTCCCAAGCAAAGTTTGATTGCTAACAGACAAAGCAGGAGACCAGTGAGAGAGTAGTAGTTCTCAGGTGGCTAGTCAAGAAAAGAAACTTAGAAGCACCAACTTTAAGATTTCATAGTGATGGAATCGTGCTTAACAAAATCAAACTATTGTTTTGACAACATTTGCTATGTAGCCCGGATTACCTAGAGCTCATGATCCTCCTGCCTCACCCTTCTGGTGTTGGGATTATACACATGTACCACTCACTATGCTGGGCAGGCCAGATTTTTATTAAGATGAAAAGATGAGTAAGTGTTCTAACAAATATTAAGGCTACAAGGAAAAAAATGTCTCTTAAAAATTTGTGTTCCTAGAGCATAGACTAAAGAATCAATAGGGTGAGAGTTACTCCTTGCTTCTGCCTCTTATGCTCAGATAGTAACTCCAAATGGGCCACCTGCAGAGCTTATTCCGTCAACCTTATACATTATGAACTTTTCTTATTTTCACATTTGTTCAGTGGACACAGTCTTTATAGGACAGTGTGGATTGGCCTCAAATTAGTGACCCACTTAACTCTCAGCTTCCAAGATTTTTTATTTTTTTTTTTTTTTTTAATGCTCGTTAGAATAACTTGTGCTTTGGGCTAGTTCCAGGATATCCAGGGCTGTTACACAGAAAAAACCTGTCTCAAAAAATCAAAATCAAAAACAAAAACAAAAATGTCACTTTTGGTAAGTATGTGGTGTCTTCATTCAACATTAATGAAAATGGTGTGATTTCTTTTTTTTTTTTTTTAAATGTGGTATTTGCTGATCTGGACCTTCTTGCCTTGGTTGTTATCATTTATTTATTTATTTATTTTAGGCTGTACAGATCGATTGGGGAGTACGATGTCCTCCGCGGCATTTTTAGCAGTGAGTTAGGAACAAAGCAGGACACTCGGAATGCACTATTAGCAGAAGCCAGAAGTGATTATTCTCAAGCCGCTAAGCTGTATAATGAGGTGAATCCAATCTCTGGCAATTGTATCAGTTGCTTAGACATCTTGGCTCTGTACATTTAAAATGAACCGTTAGCTTTAGTGTTAAAGATTAATAACTAAATATAGTTTATAATAACCATTTGTGACATAATTGTTACTGTGTCTTGCTCTTTTTATGGCAACATTGAAATGACAAAGCATTTCATAAATTACCAAGTACATACAGTACTTCCATGACTACTGCTATGTTTACAATTTATTTAAGTATTGTTTGTTTGTACTTAGAAAAGACTATGATGGAGTCAGATAGACTGTATGGTTTTGTTAAGTTGGCAAAGGTGTCAATCTTTAGGCTCTGCAGCCTATAAAACGAATGAGTGAGTAATCTCAACTTTGAAACCGACAGAAGTCTGCAGATGTCCTCAGCTTTTTTGTTTTGTTTTTTAAGTCTAAGAACATGTTAAGAAATAAATGATGCACAGTCTTGACTTAAAGCAAATTTGGCCTCACTTAATTGGCTTTCTTGGTAAGGTTCTTAGTGGGATGACTCATTAGAGTCTTTTATTGTTGGTTTGTTTGGTTTAGTTTGGTTTGGTTTGGTTTGGTTTGGTTTGGTTTGGTTTGGTTTGGTTTGGGTTGGTTTGGTTTGGTTTGGGTTGGTTTGGTTTGGTTTGGTTGGTTTGGTTTGGAGACAGAGTCTCACTTTATAGTCCTAGCTCTCCTGGAGCTCACAGAGATCTGGCTGCCTCTGCCTCCTGGGTGCTAGGATTATAGGTGTGCACCACCGTACCTGGCCTCATTGTTACTATTAGGTTCCTTTTGTTGTCATTATTTTTTTTCACATTCACTGTTAATTTGAATATTATCCCATTTATCTCATGTTGCCCTAAGTCTGAAATGATTGTCTTTAGTATATATGTTAGAATACCCTTCTTTAAAGAATGTATTTCTTTGTTCTTTTCAACTCTGTAAAATAATCCTTCTTTTTTCTGCCAGGCTTTAAATAAGCAGGAGTGGGTGGATGGGGAACCCACAGAGGCTGAGAAGGAGTTTTGGGAGCTGGCATCCCTTGACTGTTACAACAACCTCTCTGAGTGGAAAGTACTTGAGTACTGTTCTACAGCCAATATAGGCAGTGAAAATGCTGTAGACCTAAGTAAAATGTGGAATGAACCATTTTACCAGGTGTGTAGAATTATTTTTCAGTAACTAAAGTAAGTGTTTTAGGTGCATGTGTTTTCCAGTTAATAAAACTACTTAAAAAATTTCTAAGATAAAGATAGTAATTTTGAAGCCTTTGGGTATTTAAACTCCATGATGTTATATTTCATATCACCCTTTTGCCAGCCATTTCTAAATGAGTGAACGGGATGTGTTTTACAGTAGATATTTATCTCTCTGTAAATCTATATCTCTTTTATGCTGCTGAGGAAGCAGTCTTCATTGTGGTCACCCAAGAAGGCAGTTACAGGCCCTCCTGTACCCAGCTACCTTCTTGTGCTGCAATTCCTCAGTTTCTGTGCAGTATCCACAGTCTTTCCCACCTTCAGATACATGGCACTTTTCTGTAGAAAGTGCCTACATATTTTGTGATTAGTAAGTAATCCATGATAGATGAACTTGTTTTTAAAAATTGTAGATACAACATCAGATATCATTACTTTGGTTCTCATTCTTAAATTATAAAATTATTCCAAAGAATATTTTAGGTATAAAATAATCACATCCGCTTAGATTGGCTTTCTAAGTTGATAGTGGGTTATTAATTGTTGTTCCTCAGGAGACATATCTACCATATCTAATTCGAAGCAAACTAAAGCTCCTGCTTCATGGAGAAGGAAACCAGTCTCTGCTGACATTTGTAGATGAGTCCATGCACAAGGAGTTGCAGCAGATGGTCCTGGAGCTTCAGTATAGTCAGGAGCTGAGTCTCCTTTACATCTTGCAAGATGATATTGACAGAGCCACATACTACATTAAACATGGCATTCAGATTTTCCTACAGGTATGACAGATGAATATATGTGCTGTGTATTATTCTTATATTAGTTTTAAGTGTCAGTAATCTCACACGCACACACACGTAGACGACCACACAGAATTGTTTATGGCCTCTCATATGTATTTCCTGGTTCTTTTTGGATTCCTTTATAATGCTCTTCACTCATCCTTTGTCTCCATCTTCATTTTCTTCCTTCACTGTTATAAATGGTCTACTTTTTTTAAGTGTAATCTTTCACACTGTGCAATGTAGAATTTTCTCTGTGGAATAGTTTAGTCGATTTATGAATAAATGTGTGGACTGATCTAATCTCTCTGGGTGGCCTTAATGAGATTGACATCTCAGTAGTGTAAGAGATAACCTGAGACATTCTTTCAGGTAGTCATACTAGGGAGGTTAATACTTACTTTAAGATACATTCCTTTATTTTGAAAGGACTAGCTAAAAGTAATGTAAGAGTTAACACTGCAAAGCTTGACTGGGAAAGCAGATAATGTGTCTTACTCTTTTTCTGTCTTCTTTGTTTTCACAGTTGTGGGTTGGTCTGCGTCTTTGTGAACCACTAACAATCTACCAACAATGTTAATCATAGAAACAGTCATTTTTTAAAAATTTTTGTTTTTATCATTTTAAAGTCAATTAGTAAACCGACTAGAAAGATCTAGTTTCAGGACTAGAGAGATAGTTCAGTAGAAAAAGTACTTGTTAGCATGAGGGTCCAGTTCAGATTCACAGGAGCCGTGTAAAACTCAACATGATAGCACATATCTGTAACCTCAGCACACTCCTCTGATGAAATAGGTGATGGGGGAGAATTCTAGAAGTGCTTACTCTACATGCTGATTAGAGGGAATATCAGTCAAGGAACTGCTTCAGTCAGATTGGTCTGTGGGCATATCTGTGGGGCATCTTCATGACTTGTGATTGATGTTGGAAGGCGGAACATACTAGGTGATACCACCCTTGGCAGGTGGTTACAGATTGTTTAAAAAAAAAAAAAAAGCTGAGTATACTATGGGAAGCAAGCCAGTAAGCAGCATTCAAGTTCCATGGTCTCTGCTTCAGTTCTTGACTCCAAGTTCTGTTTAAGCATATTCATGTTACAATGAGGTTTCTGGCCCCGTCTGCCCAGAGGTCCAGGCCCACAACCTTCTGTCCCAGACTGCTTAGCCACCCACCGCTTAGGCCCCCCCCAAAATGACTCAGACACTTATATTAACTTCATGCTGTTTGACCCATGGCTTAGGCACATTGCTAGCTAGCTCTTTCATCTTAACCCATTTCCATTAATCTGTCTGACACGTGGCCCATGGTTCAACTGTGTTCCTTACATGTTTCTTCTTTGGGTGTCTGGCTCAATCTGTCTGTGACTCTGCCCTTCTCTTACCTATGCTCTGGTTTTCCCCGCTTACTTTTTCTACGGTATCTGCCATAGCCAAAAAAGTCCTTTATTTAAAGATTGATATTCACAACAAACAATAATACATTTCCACATCAGTACCTGCTTTGAGTTCCTCAGCTTCCCATGGTGATAGACTGTCATCTGTAAGCCACTTGAATCCTTTCTTGCCCAAGTTGCTGTTAGGCCTAATATTTTATTGCAGCAACAGAGAAGCAAACTAGCCCAGGGATGAGGGCAAGGACTGACACCCGGGCTGTCCTCTGACCCCTACACCCACACCCTACGAGGAGGGCAAGGACTGACACACAAACTTCTGACCTACACACACGCACACATAGACAGGCATGCACAATCAATATAAAAGAGTTGGTTTTTGTGCTTCACAATTTTGTGTTATAAGATGCTGTGATTTTAAAAATTTGGTCCTGACTATTAATGTAGCTTGTAATGTAGCTTACCCACTGTGTAAATAGACCTGGAATAGATCCTTACTTAGAGAATAGATAGGTAGATGATATTTAGAACAAGGAATCTCATAGCCAGATTATACTGATCTTATTGAAATAGTTAAATCAAAATGTAATTGAAATCTTAAATTATTTTTTAATTTAACCCATTTAATAATTGTTCCCAAGGCATAATTGGTCAACACTCAGACATGCTGAATGATTCTTGTGTTTATAGGGTACTTGTTATATCATGTTTTTAATTGCCTTTATAACAAGGCTGACTTCTTTTTTTTTTTTGTAGAATTATTCTAGTATTGATGTCCTCTTATACAGAAGTAGACTTTCCAAATTACAGTCTGTGCAGACTTTAGCAGAAATTGAGGAATTCCTCAACTTTATAAATAAACATGGTAAGTTTAACTTGTCATTCATTTTTTTATATTCTAATTGTGGAGGGGCAATTATAATTTTTGCTTAATGAAGCAAAACTTAATGTATAGGGTGAAAACTGCTTTGGATGAGTCCTAAATATGCATCTGTTGAAGTCATTAAATTAAATGTTTAAATGACCCAGCATCATTGTCCAAGTGTTGGAAATAGAAAAACAAACAAACTGCTGACAGCTTGAAGTGCTCAGAGTAGACTCCAGAATTAGACCGGAGGCCCCTTAAGGAGGGACCAAGTGCAGTGTGGAAGAGAAAGGCTTGTAGAACCATCCCCGGAAGACCACTACCATGGTACAGGACGCTCTGTCCAGAATGGGACTGGAGTGCTGAGTATGAGGAGATGGGAGGAGTGTCAGGCTTTGGACAATAGAGATCGTGAAGATCCGTGTACCACCAACAGTCCATTTCACTCTAGTCCCTCTCCAGAAAGTATACCTTTGCATGAGGAAAATGTCTGCTCCAGTTTTGTTTAGATAGTTAAAAATGTTTTATCAAATGTTTTTCATAGCTTACTCATTGTTCCTTGCCTTATTTTTTTTAATAAAAAAAAGTCTTTTTATCCATGTATCCCCCTGCTCCTCCCTTCCCTCCTCCCAATCCCTCCCAATCAGCTTTCAGCCTTCCCCCTACCCCTCCTCCCACCCCCTCCCCAAAGTGGGTCAGCTCAGCCTGGAGCATCCACTCCAGACAAGTCCAATGTCCTCATCCCAATATAAAGACTGAATTAGGTGTTCCTCTGCGGGGAATGAGCTCCAAGGTGCCAGCCCATGCACAGGAACACAGTCTGATCCCATCTCTCAGGGCTCCACATACTGCCCATGCCAGTTGATAGTCACCTACCCTCGGAGGGCCTAGTTCCTTTTCCTGATGGTTCCCCAGTGGCTGTTCTTGATTCTATGAACTCCCTAGAGCTCCAGCCAGCCAGCACTGTGGCAATTTTCCTATCCCACTTGTTCATACAGACTCCTCCCCTGCTCTCAGCTGGGCCAGGAGCTCGGCCCAGTGCTCAGCCATGGATCTCTACCTCCACCTCTATTCATTGTTGGATGTAGGTTCTGTGATGACACTTAGGGGGGTGGTTCATTTGAATATAGGGGGAAGTCCTGTTTAGGCAGCCCCTCCACTATTGGTTGGAGATCTAGCCAGGGACATCCTGTGAGTTCTTGGAAGTTTCCCTAGCACCCAGTCTCTTTCCAACCCCACATTGGCTTCCTCTATTGAGATATCCATCTCTTTCTATCTCCCTCTTTGCTCCTCTCACTCAACTATCTCCTTTCATGATTTGTTCTTGGTTGCAACCCGATATGATCCAAATTTGCTAGGTGATCTTCTCTATTTTCTCTTCCTAGGGGAATCTCTGGATGTTTCTCTTAAGTTCCTTCTGATCCCAAGCTATTCAGAGGTTGTGGTTTGCATCTTGGGTATTCTTTGCTTTTTGTCTGAAGTTCACTTATGAGTGACTGCATCCCATGTCTATTTTTCTGGACTTGTGATACCTCGCTCAGGAAGATATTCTACAAATCCCTCCATTTGCATGCAACTTTTAGGATGTCATTTTTTTTAACTGCTGAGTAGTACTCCATTTTGCATATACCACAATTTGTTAATTCAATCTTTGTTGAGGGGCATCTAGCTTCTTTCCAGGTTCTTGCTATTATGAATAATGCTGCTATGAACATAGTTGAGCTAATATCTTTGGGGTACGAATGTGCATCCTTTGGGTATATGCCCAAGAGTGGTATTGCTGGATCATTGGGGAGATTGAGTCCCAGTTTTCTGAGAAACCGCCATACTGCTTTCCAGAGTGGCTGTACAAGTTCACACTCCCACCAACAATGGAAGAGTATTCCCCTTGTTCCACATCCTCTCCAGCAAAGGCTGTCATCTGTGTTTTTGATCTTAGCCATTCTGACAGGAGTAAGGTGGTATCTCAAAGTTGTTTTGATTTGCATTTCTCTGATGGCTAAAGATGTTGAGCAATTTTTAAAGTGCCTTTCAGCCATTTGTAATGCTTCTGTTGAGAATTCCCTTTTTAGCTCGGCCCATTTTTAAATTGGGCTATTTAGGTTTGGGGGCTCTGGTCTCCTGATTTCTCTATATATTTTAGAGATCAGTCCTCTGTCAGTTGTAGGGTTGGTGAAGATCTTTTCTCATTCTGTAGGCTGTCATTTTGTCTTATTGACCGTGTACTTTGCCTTATTGAAGCTTCTCAGTTTCAGGAGGTCCCACTTAATGATTGTTTTTAGTGTCTGTGCTCCTGGTGTTATATTTAGGAAGTGGTCACCTGTGCCAATGCATTGGAGGGTATTTCCTACTTTCTTTTCTATCAAGTTCAGTGTAGCTGGATTTATGTTGAGGTCTTTGATCCATTTGGACTTGAGTTTTGTGCAGGATGATAGATATGGATCTATTTGCATTCTTCTACATGCCACCATCCAATTATGCCAACAGCATTTGTTAAAGATACTATCTTTTTTCCATTGAATATTTTTGGCCTCTTTGTCAAAACTCAGGTGTTCATAGGTGTGGGGGTTAATGTCAGGATCTTCCATTCGATTTAATTGATCCACAAGTCTATTTTTATGCCAGTACCAGGCTTTTTATTACTGTAGCTCTATAGTATAGCTTGAAGTCAGGGATTGTTTCCTCCTGCAGTTCTTTTGTTGAGCAGAATTGTTTTGGCAATCCTGGGTTTCCTGTTTTTCCATATGAAGTTGAGTATTGTTCTTTAAAGGTCTGTAAAAAATTGTGTTGGAATTTTGATGGGTATTACACTGAATCTATAGATGGTTTTGATAAGATTGCCATTTTTACTATATTGATCCTACCTATCCAGGAGCATGGGGATCTCTCCATTTTCTGATATCCTCTTCAATTTCTTTCTTCAGTGACTTAAAGTTTTTGTCAAACAGGTCTGCTACTTCTTTGGTTAGAGTTATTCCAAGATATGTAATGTTATTTGCATCTGTTATAAAGGGTGATGTTTCCCTTATTTCTTTTTCAGCCCTTTTATCCTTAGCCTACAGGAGGGCTAGTGATTTTTTTGAGTTAATCTTGTACCCAGCTATGTTGCTCAAGGTGCTTATCAGCTGTAGAAGTTCCCTGGTAGAATTCTTGGGGTCACTTATGTACATTATCATATATCTGCAAATAGAGATAGTTTGACTTCTTCCTTTCCAATTTGTATCCCCATAATCTCCTTTTGTTCTCTTACTGCTTTAGCTAAAGCTTCAAGAACTATATTGAATAGATAAGGAGAGAAAAGACAGCCTTGTCTTGTTCCTGATTTTAGTAGGATTGCTGTGAGTTTCTCTTTATTTACTTGGATGTTGGCTGTCAGCTTTCAATATATGCTTGCATCTGTGTTCTGGTTTGTTCAGGTGTTTTATTTCCAGCTTTGCCTCATTTTGTGTCTTCTTTATTGCTTCTATTTCCATTTTTTTTTAATTCCTGGAATGCTTCTTTCACCTACTTGTTTTCTTTTTCTTGGTTTTCTTGATTTTCTTTCAGGGATTTGTTCATCTCTTCCAATTTTTGTTTACATTTTCTTCTGTTTCTTTAAGGGAGTTTTTTTTATATCCTCTTTGAAAGCTTCTATTATCTTCATAAGGTTGTTTTTAAGGTCATTTCCTTCTGTTTCCTTTTCATTGTTATACTAAGGTCTTGATGTTGTAGAACCACCAGCTTCTTCTGGTGGTGTCTTGTGGTTCTTTATATTGTTATATGTGTTCTTGTACTGGCATCTTCCCATTGCTTCCCCGGTTCACTCTTAGTCAGCTCTTAGTTTGCTGTAGGCCAAGGAGCTGTGTGTCTCCAGTTGTCCCAGGGTTGTTCTTAGTCAGCTGTGGACCAGGAAGCTTCAGGATCTCCAATTGTCCATGTGTGATCTTGTTCCCTGTTTTAAATTTAAAGAAGTGTTGTATTTGTTTTTTATGCATCTTAATGATATATAATTATTTAAGTGCTTTTTACAGCTAAGGAGTCATGTTAGTGTTTTATTTGTTTGTTTCTTATCTCAGATGCAGTTTCCTCTTCCTTTTCTCCTTCTAGTCTCTCTCCCCATCCCCTAGTATATTCCTCCTTTTTAGGAAAGGGCAGGTTTCCCATGAGTATGAACAAAGCATGGCATATCAAGTTGAAATAAGACTAAGCACCTCCCATGTATTAAGGCTGGGCAAGATGACCCAGTATGAGGAGTGGGGTTCCAGTGGTTCAGAAGTTAGGAGCTGCTCTCCTGGATGTCCTGAGTTCTATTCCCAACAACCACATGGTGACTCACAACCATCTATGGTCTTTTTAAAATATATATATATCATATGTTTTTAAATTCACATAAAATATTCTGATTATAGTTTCTACTTCTCCAACTTCCTCTAGACCCTTCCCATCCCCCATCCACCCAGCAAACAGTACATCTCTTTATAAAAGAAATAAGCAACAACAACATAAAATCCTAAAAGAAAACCAACACATATGTGTTGTATTTAGTTTGCGGGTCCCATGCCCCAGAGGTCTCGGATCCACAGACCTGCCTGGCGCCGCTTATCTGTCCGCCGTCCGACCCACAGACCTGCCGTGCCAGACCCCTCAGCTGCCCAGCCGCCCAGGTCCCCAAAAATAACTCAGAGGCTTATATTAAGTTCATGCTGTTTGGCCTATGGCTCAGGCACATTGCTAGCTAGCTCTTACATTTTAAATCAACTCATTTCTATTAATCCGCAGGCCACGTGGGCCCAGCCCGTAGCTCACCAGTGTTCTTTACATGTCGTCTCTTGGGCGGCTTCCGCGCGGTCTGCTTCTAACTCCGCCCTGCTTCTATTACCTGAACTGACTCTCCTCCCACTTCCTCTATGGTACCTGCCATGGCCTAAACCAGCTCCTTTATTTAAAGATACAGTACGCACAAATATATTCCCACATTTCCCCTTTTTTCTCTAATCAAAAAGGAAGGTTTCAATTTTAACATAGCAAAATTACATATAACAAAATAGCCATCAAGCAAGAATTACAGTTACAATATCTAGTCTACTTGCACTTAGCAAAATTAAAGAAAACATTTTATCTACTTTATTTTTGTGAATCTAAAGTTTTATATCTAGTATATTTTTTAAATGACTAAGAAAAACTGTACATATAACTATCTAATCTTCAACTACATCAAAGACCACAGAAGGATATAATATTTATCCAAGTAAACCAGAAGTGCAAACGACCTCTAAAATCTAGAAAGGACAGAGATGACACCTATCTGCCTGGACAGTCACTCAAAGTTCCTTTATAAGGTTGGGGCATTTATCTTCAGCCTACAGGCCCAAAGTCTCTTTTCATTTCAGTGAAGCAGGAAATCTGCTCTGTCCATTTTGGCACAGTTCATCCATTGTTTCTCCTTGAGTCTTGAAGAATGTCTGACAGTTTTCTCTGTAAAGCAGGAACCCGAATGATGATCTTGGCTTGCTCTGCCAAAGTCCAGAGGTCATCTTTTTATGGAACCTGCATGTCCAGTTTAAACAGCATACTGTCAAGCAGTCAATATAAAAACAGTTTTTTCTCCAGTGGCTTATCATTACCACAAATAGATGAGACTCTATATGGAGTTTCTTCAATGCCCATTTTCCTGTTGAAGTAGATTAGTGCTGCCAGGTATAGACCTGTCTCACTGTCCAGAAAAGTCTAAGCTCTTAAAATATTTTAAATGCCATATTCTGTAGGTCTTAGAAGTATTTGAAGATTATCTATTTAATTGAAATATATCTTTGTATACTTAAAAATCTTAACTAACCTAACTATAAGTTTGATTATCAAAAGTGACTATTAACCTTCATTTCTTAATTATACACTACAATTTTAAAACAGTTACATGAACATCATACCTTAAACAAGAATAGAAAAACACATACAGCATAATAAAATTGACTTTAAATTTGTATCAATAAACCAAAATCTATACCAATGTAAAGCAGTTTGAGATTAACAGCTGATTACCTGTAAATTTAATAATCTAATTTTTTAAAAAAGCATTTACATACCATATCCCCCGTTTTTTCTTAGAAAGAGATTGACTATGACCATTAACCATTTATAATGAAAACAAACATTTAGAAACAATATTTGGGGAATTTGGGCGAAGTTATCTATTACTACTTCCTGCTGATTAAGGGGCGTTGAAAATCTCACAGTTGTTGAAGATGAATCAGTCTGCAGCTCTGAAGCTGATAAGGCCACCTCTTCTCATCAGAGGTTTTTTCAGGGGGTCTTGGTTGATGAAACCATATTTGCCTGGAAGCAATCCACAGGTTCTCATCTGTGGAAACAGAAACAGAACTCTTCCAAAGCAATAAATCCTTAGACACAAATTTCAAAATCAAAATACCTTTAAAATATACATTCTTGTTTAACTTAGTAGCCTTTGCAATCCATTGTCTTTTTGCAGTTAGCTCATTAACAGTTAAAAAATTAAAAGAAAACACAATAACAACCAAAATCCAGATTTTGTGTCTATTTTCCATCTTTACGTGGCTTATTATAATTTTATTACTTTATTTCTCACTTTAAAAACTTTTTCTAACCTCTTTCTTTTTTCTCTGAAGCCTATGTATCTTTTACAAACATTGTAACCCGTTTACAGGTTTTCTTTTTATCTGAATCTGTTTTATTGTGAATCCTTATTCATCTTCTAACCTTAAGAGCTTTTAAAATACATTCTCCAAAAAGAAGCACAGTTTTTGCAAATTAGGCTGAATCACTAAGTTTTCTTAAGCGGACCGTAAACAGAGCACACCCAAGAAGGTGCTGCCACGAAGAAAATCTGTTTCTCTTTTGTTCCAAATAAGCAGAAATCTAAAATCAATCACATTACTGAGTCTTTTGTTAGTTTTCAGGAACCCGCCTGATTGTAGCTCACACTGCCTGTCGCCAGCCCGCCGCTGGCGCCATTTTGAGTGTGACCCGGACCATGCTTTGTTTGTACAAAGACCCGATTTACATACACAATTTGGAAGCTGCCTTTGATCAGTTTCTGCGATCTAGAACTCTTTTTAATCTTTGTCAGGCTCTAAGTGGATAATCGCCCCACGTTGGGCGCCATCTGTTGTATTTAGTTTGCGGGTCCCATGCCCCAGAGGTCTCGGATCCACAGACCTGCCTGGCGCCGCTTATCTGTCCGCCGTCCGACCCACAGACCTGCCGTGCCAGACCCCTCAGCTGCCCAGCCGCCCAGGTCCCCAAAAATAACTCAGAGGCTTATATTAAGTTCATGCTGTTTGGCCTATGGCTCAGGCACATTGCTAGCTAGCTCTTACATTTTAAATCAACTCATTTCTATTAATCCGCAGGCCACGTGGGCCCAGCCCGTAGCTCACCAGTGTTCTTTACATGTCGTCTCTTGGGCGGCTTCCGCGCGGTCTGCTTCTAACTCCGCCCTGCTTCTATTACCTGAACTGACTCTCCTCCCACTTCCTCTATGGTACCTGCCATGGCCTAAACCAGCTCCTTTATTTAAAGATACAGTACGCACAAATATATTCCCACACATATGTCTGAAAAATACAAAGTCAGAAACCATAATATATAAAGCAAAAGACCAGAAAGGCATAACATGCCCAAACAAGGCAGTATTAGGCATAAAGCCCATAGCAATACCATTAAGTTCGTTTTGTGTTGTCATATACTATGGTTGACATTTTCAGTGAGACTCCATTGGAGATGGCTAATTTTTCCTTTGCAAGCAGTTGGCAATTGCAGATAGCCTCTTGGTTAGGAGTGGGAGATCATATCCCCTCTCCCTCTCAGCAATGGGGGAGCTATTTGACTTGAACCTGTGCAGGCCCTGTGCATGCTGCCCCAGCCTCTGAGAGTTCATGTGTGTCGGTCTGTTTTGTCACGCTTTCCTTGGAGTCATTCATCCCTTCTGACTCTTACAGTCTTTGCCTCTCCTCTTCCACATATGTCCCACAGCACCTAAGGGGAGAGTTTAATGGAGACATCCATTTAGGACTGCTCTAAAATCTCTCATTCTGGGCACATTGTCCAGCTCTTGCTCTGTGTTTATGTTCCTATGTATTGAAAGAGAAAGCTTTTCTAAGGACAGCTGAGTGAGGCACTGACCTATGGGTAAAGCAGAATTTCATTAGGAGTCATTTTATTGCAATGTTCCTTTAGCAGAACAGTAGTATTTAGTTTTCTCCTGTGCTCATGGCCTATCTAGTCTCTAATTTGTGGTCACCACGCATTTTTCAGACATGGGTTCCATCTCATGGAATGGGTCTTAAATCCAATAAAGAGTGACTGGTTACTCCAATGATATTTGTGTCGCCATTGCACCAGTATTTCTCATAAACTGTTCATCATTATATGTCACAAAGTCTGTAGTTGGTTTGGTGGTTACCATCATTCTTCTCCAGTAGAGTGTAGAATTTTTTCCAGCACCACGAACACTGATTAAATTAGATGTAACCCATTCCTGGCACAGGTTGTTTCACTTTGTGGCAAAAGGTAAGCCATTGTCAGCCATGTTATTTGATGATGCCATTTAGATTTTTTCATGCTATTCTAAGAAGCTTTTACAGAATTAGGTTTCCATGTAACCCTCAAATAGCCCTTAGTGTTAGTTGTCCCTCCCTATGTTTCCTCCTTTACCTCCCCTCCTCCTTCCTGTTTGATGTCCTATTCTAGTCTGTGTCCTCCCAGTCCCCACCTTCCCGTAACTGTGTCGTCTGTTTCTCCTTCCCTCCACTAGTCCCTTACCCTAGACCTAACCTCTGTGGTTATGTAGATTGTAGCCTGCTCATCTAAATACAAGTAATTACATAGCATGTTTGTCTTTCTGGGTCTGGGTTACTTTACTCGGGATGATTTTTTTCTAGCTCCATTCATAGAATTTTATGATTTAATTTTTTTAACAGCTAAGTAATATTCTGTTGTGAATGTACCACATTTTCTTTATCTCTTCATCCACTGACAGACAACTAGGCTGTTTGCAATTTCTGACTATTATAAATAGAGCAGCAATGAACATAGTTGAGACAGTGTCTCTGTAGTAGAATGTAGAGTCCCATATGTCGCACCAAGATGCTGTAACAGACCCAATGCACATAGGGCATGACATTACAAATCGGTAGGGTATGATTTTATTGAACCGTATGAGGTTTCTTTTCCAGAATTACCAGCATGGCCATTCTTTGAAACAGAGGTTTATAGAAATGTGGTTAGCATCTCTCTTTCATCCTGATCACCTGTGTAAGCTGTTCTAACAAAATTTCATGTCTGCAGTATTTCCTTCAGACCCACAATCCTCCTAAGAGGTCCTTGCTGTCCACTAGCTGTGGGTGGTATATGCCCAGAGAGGCACTGGTAGATCTTGAGATAGATGAGTCTCATCTTCCTAAAGAATTATCACTGATTTCCATAGTGGCTAGATAGGTTTGCACTTCCTCCAGCAACAGAGGAGTGTTCCTCTTACTTCACATCTTCTCCAGCATTTGCTATTTTTTTCTTTTTTTTGATCTAACTCATTTTGATAGGTGTAAGATGAAATCTGAGAGTAGTTTTGGCTTGCATTTCACTCATGACAGAGGATGTTGAACAATTCTTTGTTTCTTAGCAATCTGTGTTTCATCTTTTGAGAACTCTGTTTTGTTCTGTACCCCATTTTAAATTTTCCGACAACTTTATGAGATGTAGAGTTTTTCCTTCCCATTTTATGCTGTCCTAGAGGTTAACTAAGTTGCTTAGGTGGCACAGATTACATTAAAGATGTGAGGCCAGGGCTGTCTGAGCTACAGGCATTTCTAACTACTGCTTCCCAGCTAAAGGGAAGACTTCTTAGAAAACATTCTCCACGTGCAATTTCAAAATTCTGAAGGTTATTCTGAAGCTAGGTTGTTGTAGATATTAGGCGTGTGCCTACATCAGATACTAGGGCAGAGACTTGTGTCCTCATTAGATACAATGATAAATACTCAGTATATGTTGTTAGTATCCATACTGTAAGGACCAAGTCTCTTTGTTCCAGTTTAAATCACATTTGGTCTTCAAGAAAATGCACCGTAACACTATGAAAGCATTCTTTCAGTCTTTATTAGGTTTTGGGATTGCAGATGGAAGACTGTAGACCTGTGGAGAATGTAAAAAGATTTGTTTATGCTTATTTTCCCATAGTAATTTATTTTGTAAGTGAAAGACAAGGTGTTGGGTTTTTTGATGTGTTGTTTTTTTTTTAATTTGCTAATTTTTTAAATTTGTTTCTTTATTTTTAATTCTTGAAAAATAAAAAATTTGAGTTATGTTTCTATTTACTAATTCTGATTCTGCTCTGTGAGTTCTTGTCATTCAGCTGTGGATATGACCAGTCTCTAATATTTTTAGGTGATTTGTCATCTCTGGGTCCCCTTAGAAGACTTCTAAAAACCTGGACGAGCAGATACCCAGATGCTGTGACAGACCCAATGCACGTCTGGGATGACATCATCACAAATCGGTAGGATATGATTTTATTGAACCAAAGGAGGTTTCTTTTCCAGAATTACTAATATGGTGGTTCTTTGAAACCGAGGTTTATAAAAATGTGATATTTAGCATCCCTCTCTCATCCTGATCACCTGTGTAAGCTGTTCTAACAAAACTTCATGTCCGTAGTGTTTCCTTCAGACTCACATTCCTCCTAAGAAGTCCTTGCTGTCCACTAGCTGTGGTTGCAACCACTGACTGTAATGTGGGTAACCAGCATCTGCTCCTCTCTCACAGCAGAGGGGAGAGGACTGTTGGGTACTGATTCTTTATTGATCCGTTTTCAAAACTTGGGTTTTTACCAATTGGCCTCTTGCTTCCTACTCCCCATATTTGATTGTATTTAGTTCTTCAATTATAAGTTCATGTGTTAATCCTGTCCAGTCCTAACCGTGTTTTAGAAAGCAATACTCAGTCACCCTATACTTAGGAAAGGGGCCATGGAATCAGAAGTTGTCGATTATTTGTGAACTATTCATAGCAAGAGATATTCAGTATAATGTCCTATTTTTCTTCCATGACCAAATTTGTGTATTTCTTTTATTTTACTTTTATTATTGTCATGGCGAGGAACATGGCAGCATGCAGACAGGCATGGTGCTAGAGAAGGATCGGAGGGTTCTAGATCTGGATCCTCAGGCAGTGACCTGACTTGAGCTTCTGAGACCCCCACAAGGCCACAATTCCTAATAGTGCCACTTCCTGTGGGCCAGTCATTCAAACACATAAGTCTGTGGTGGCCATTCTTGTTCAAACCACCACAACATCCTTGGGAATTTTGTTTTGTATTTTGCATAGTTCCTATGCACCACAAAGGTAGGCTGCAGGGGGCTCATAGTGCCATCTCAGAGTCAAAACCGTTACTTCTAAGAAAGGCAGCTAGCTCTCTTCCAGGCCCTTTCATCGTGATATAACTTCCTCTCTACTTCTGGCCCCTCCACTGCCTGAAGTTGGATTAATTCTTCCTCGCCTAGGAGAGCCCATCTCACGTGTGCGTGTGCATACCTATCCCATCTGAGATCAAGTGCCCATTTTCTAATACTTACTGCTTGTCTCCAATCATGATTTAAAGCAATGAAGCATTAAAAACAGCAACAGCTTTTGGGAAGAGGGGAAGGACAGCTGTCTTGGGGCCAGGAGCACTGGGTAGCATGGCTGGGAAGGCTGCTGTCTTAGGGTTTCCAGAAGAGGAGGGAATATAGGTAGATAAGAGGCATGCTAGTTTGTCTGACCATGTTTCTAAGAAAATTAGAGAAAGCTTGTGTAGTGATACATACTTACAGTCCCAGTTACATAAGCTACTAACGTGGAAAGATTACTTTTGCCTACAAGTCTGAGACCAATCTGAATAATATAGGAAGACCCTAACTCCCTCAAAAACAGAGAAGGAGAAGGAAGAAGATGGACAAAATGGGGGAAGAAAAGAAGGAAAGAAAATTAGACCTATATGAAAAACTGGAAGTTACCTTGTCATTGATTAGGGATAAACTTTGTATATTACAGCTCTTTAACAATCTACAATTGTTACATTAATCTAACAATTAATGTAAAATAAATCACTTCAACAAAATCATATGTAAATTACAAATATAATGTATGCTTTGTGTATAATGTTTTTATTTGTATGAAGTTGTATATGAATTACAATTTATATACATGATAGTTACACCTATAATCCCAACACTCGGGTGGCAGGAGCTGTAAGATCTTTGCAAGCTTGATGCCAGCCTAGTCTGCATATCAAGTTCAAGACCAGCCAGGGCTACATATTAAGTCCTGGTCCTAAAACCAAATTTAAAAATTTCCCAATTATAAAAGTTAGTGTTTCTATTTGAGTGTTAAAAAAAAAAAATCCAGAGTTTGGAGAATAATGAAAAGGTATGAATGTGCAGGGAAATCAAATTTGATACAGATCTACTTTTAAATTTTTCAGTGTTTTCATTTTTCGGGCAGAATCTCACTGACACAGTGACGGAGCGTTCACTGAGACCCAGACTCATCTTGCCTTTAGTTTGTTCTGATTCTTCTGCTTCCCCTTCCTCATTCTGAGATTACAAATACATACCACCAAGTCCATACTCATTAGTGATTGTTTCTTACCTCTATGTTTGTCTCTGGGAATAGGACCTCATTAGATTACAGTACAATGACATTTGACCTAAGGTACAGTGTTCTACCTATTCCTTTAGAGAGAAACATTTAAGTTTAAATAATTTATTTTATGGAAACGGAGGCACAGGATAAAATCTAAGTCTGTTGAAATATCTATGGTAATCTTTCAAGAGTATATTTATTAAATAGGGAGAAGTCTAATCCCTTAGGTGTATATTTACAAGTGAAACCTTAATGCCTGTCCAGTTCTGTGGTGTGATGTTGTATAATCGCTTCTCAGCCATCAGGGTGCTTTCATGACTCTCCGACACTGAGGCTCACTTTGCTGTTGCTGTTTTATACAGCTGTTTCTTTCTCAGTAAAATAGAGGAGAGGCTGACTGCTTCTTCAGGTGATCCCAGTATGAGTGTAGATGAGGATGAAGAGTCCATCGACAGGGGAGAAGTGCATGAGCCAAAAGAAGAGGCTCATTCCATGATCCAGAGCTGCAGGTTCACCATGAAAATGAAGATGATAGAAAGTGCATGGAAGCAGGTACCATCCTGTCTTTACTCCTCTGTGATAGAAAGTGCATGGAAGCAGGTACAGTCCCTGTCTTTACTCCTCTGTGATAGAAAGTGCATGGAAGCAGGTACCGTCCTGTCTCTACTCCTCTGTGATAGAAAGTGCATGGAAGCAGGTACCGTCCTGTCTCTACTCCTCTGTGATAGAAAGTGCATGGAAGCAGGTACCGTCCTGTCTCTACTCCTCTGTGATAGAAAGTGCATGGAAGCAGGTACCGTCCTGTCTCTACTCCTCTGTGATAGAAAGTGCATGGAAGCAGGTACCGTCCTGTCTCTACTCCTCTGTGATAGAAAGTGCATGGAAGCAGGTACCGTCCTGTCTCTACTCCTCTGTGATAGAAAGTGCATGGAAGCAGGTACCGTCCTGTCTCTACTCCTCTGTGATAGAAAGTGCATGGAAGCAGGTACCGTCCTGTCTTTACTCCTCTGTGATAGAAAGTGCATGGAAGCAGGTACCGTCCTGTCTCTACTCCTCTGTGATAGAAAGTGCATGGAAGCAGGTACAGTCCCTGTCTTTACTCCTCTGTGGCTCTTTGGGAGCTTCCTGAACTAACTCTTTGCTAAATTACCCCTAAAATATGAACCTTAAAAATAATTATTTGATCTACTTATTCTCTTTATGAGGAAGTAATTTTGGAAGCTAGGAAATAGCTCAGTGGTTGAACTACCTACCTACCAATAAACACTTACCTCCCAAGGCCCTGGGTTCCATATGCAACACTTAGAGAACAAAGATTGAAGAAACACTATTCATGATGCCCCAAGTGTTTATTACAAAACTGTTTTTGAAAATGTTTGCTTTCTGATTCTTAAAAAAGCAATTAATGTAATGCTGGATTCATATCATTTAGAAAAGTCAATCCTTGGTGCTTACAAATTTTTCAGGTTTAGTTTCTAGATGTCTTACATTTGGTAAGATCTTAAGTTTGTTTTGTTGGAAAATTATGTATCTATTCAAATATGAACTATATTTGAATATATTCAGCTTGTTATTTTAATGACCATTTGTTGACTGATATTATAAACCTTTATAACTCTTAGTTTAGTAGAAATAATTACCCATTCTATGTTATCAGTTTAAATACTCATCTATATAATCTCTTTGAAGTATATTAGGAGCAGCTTCAGAGGATAAAAGAAATTTATCAGTTTTGGTAATTCCGAAGTAATCTGAATGACTGACATTAGGCATACCTCAAGTACCTTGTGCAGTGATCCGCTTCTCTCCCCTAGCTCTCTCTTGTGTACATTCACACAGTAATCTTGGTAGTCCCAGGTTTGCCCTGGAGTTGGAGATGGCTACAGGCCTGTCACTGAGCTCCTTCACACTATCTTCCTGCACTGAAAGCAGCTCCCCTTTGACCATCTTCAACAAGGCAAAACAACCAAACACCTTCTTTCCAAAAGACTCCATCGCAGCAAGAACGGCATATCCAAACTTCTGACTAAGCTGCACGTCCTCAAGAGACCGGCAGTAAACACTTGTTATTGCTGCTCAGCTGCTCCTCAGAAAGGAGGAAGCAGAGAATGAGTGCATGATTGACAGGTCTTGTAATTAACCTGGAAGTACCTGAAGCTCTGTGATACCAACTCTTCTTTAGTGGT
Source organism: Phyllotis vaccarum (assembly GCA_033318265.1). Lineage (NCBI taxonomy): Eukaryota > Metazoa > Chordata > Mammalia > Rodentia > Cricetidae > Phyllotis > Phyllotis vaccarum. The sequence continues at coordinate 181,747,462 of JARWLC010000002.1, forward strand.
TTTTAGTCATGGAAATGATGACTAGTGATACCAATAATGTTAATGATAGAGAGGAAAATAATGCATATGTAAGGATCATAAGAGACTTTTCTCTAGAAACAGAGAATGTACAATTTGAGTTTCGATTCTTTTCATCGCCAAGCCCTTCACTGTATACTGGAAGTATTTTGTGGAGCCAGAAGATGAACAATTATGGCATTAGTAATAAGAAATGAAGGACATGCTGTGTGGTGGTACCCACCCATAATCCCAGCATTTAGGAGGCAGAGCAGGTGGATCTCTGAGTTTAAAGCCAGCCTGGTCTACAGAGGGCTACACAGAGAATCTCTGTCTTAAAAAGATAAACTGAAGGACAGAAGTGGGGGCACTTTATTCTTGGGGGAATAGAAAAAGCTTTGTGGAGATTGTCTGCTTAGGAACTAAAGGCAGCAGTCACAACAGGATTTATGTGAGTTTAAGAATTTAGTGACGATGGAAGTTGTACTGGGTTAAAAAAAATTCTTCTGCACCTCACTTGTAAGGGGAAAGATGGTTTCTGTCCTTTGAGGCATGATATCCTAGTGCCAGGAAACAGGACAGAAAGACAAAATTAAAGAACAAGGAATAAACTCGACGCTCAGTCTCCTGCATGGAAGAAAGGTTGGATTCTTCTAATCTGTGAATACCTCATAAAAAGCCCCCAGAACCTGGTGGTCAGATCTGTTTCATGAGAGCATGGGTTGTAATGAGGAGAAACCTTAAAAAACAAACAAAACAAAACAAAAAAAAAAAAACCCCGCACTAAATTAGCAGTCTGCTGCTGCACGAATAAAGAAAACTCAGAGCCAGATATCAGGGAAAGGCTGAGATATCAAAGAGAGGAAACACCACAGTCAGATCTCACCCAGCTGTCTTCCAGCTTCCTCAGCCTCACTTCTCCTGGCTTCTACTGCCTGCTCTGTCTTTCTATATCTGCCGTAAATACCCTCTTCACCCAGTTGTTTCACATCCAGTTTAAGATTAAAGGTGAGACACCACCACTGCCTGCCTGGGAGCCTGGACCTCCCTCTGTAAACTAAACTGACCTCAAACTCAGATCTGCTGGGATTAAGGAGTAGGTCACCACTCCCGGATATTCCCTGTGCTGGGATTAAAGGTGTGGGTTAGCACTCTCTGATCCTCCTACACTGACTGTGGGTGGATCTCTCTGATATTTCAGAGTGGTTTTTATTAAATATGAAACATCTCCCCACAGTCTGCTGAGCTGTGCTGACTGGGATGCTGTTAGCCATGTCTAAGTTAGCAGGGTGGAGGTTAGAAAGGAAAAACAGGTCCTTGAGCAGGACCCTGTTGCCTGGGTACTCTACAGGAAGGTACCTTTGAGACTTGTCCTGAAGGCAAGTGGATAAGAATAACCATTTGGTGTTGGATTACCAATGGGTGTTATTCCAGTAGTCTTCCATGGGATGGGGGAACCATTTCTTATGCTGTCAACATTTCTTAGTTGCCTGTGGTTCTCTGTATAGGGTTGAGGCCTCATGGGCTTTCCCAAGTCCATCTTAGCAGTTCATACTTAGGCATTCATGTTGAAAGACTCTATGGTTGTAGCTTCTGACATTACTAAGAGATAAGATCTCACAGCAAACTCTATTTTATGGCTCTTAACAGTATTTTGTCCCCCCTTTCACCATGATCCCCTGAACCTTAGGTACAGGTATTTTATTGTAGGTATATTCAGTGGATTTGGCTTTACAACTCTGCATTTTAATTGGTTATAGTTTTCTGTAATAGTCTCCCCAAGTTTAAAAATAGGCAAAGGATTTGGTAGACATTTCTCCAAACCAGCCATGCTGACACATGTAATCCCAGCATTAATGAGATGAAACCAGGAAAATAATGCATTTGAGGATGACCTGGACTATATATAAGATACTACTTCAGAAACTCAAATTAGAGGAATTGAGCTGAAGAGATGGGTTGGCATTTAAAGTGCTGGGGTTATTTTGAAGCAGTTCCCAATACCCACATCATGTAGCTCACTACTGCCTACAACTCTAGCTCCAGGTATCCAGAGTTCTTTTCTATGTTCCACAGGGACATGCACATAATATAGAAAGACACATGAATAAAACGAAAATAATTTTTAAATGGTTGAAGCATTTCTTTAAAGAAGATATGCAAATGGACCATGAACACATTTTAAAAATTCTCCGTGTCTTTAGTCCAGAGCAAGGAGGCATCAGTCCACATCAGTAGAGTGGCAGGCGTCAAAGAACCATTGCTTGGGAGGAGGGGAGATATGGAGAAATGTACATTGCTGGTGGGAATATAAACTGTTTAGCAATTTCAGAGCTGTCATAGAAGGGAGGTATAAAAATCTACACTAAAATGTAGATTTCTACACAAAAGCAGTTTTTTCATAGCATTCAACTTATCTGGAAAAATAGGAACAATGCAAAGAGCCGTCAACAGATGCATATGTACAGAAAATACCATGAGTCTGTACTGTAGGTCATTTATTGGCCATAAAGAAGAATGAAGTGCTGACAACACATTACAACATGGATGAGCCTGGAAATGCATTGAATGAAAGAAGCCCTACAAAATCACTGCATTATTTTCTAATGCCATTGTTTTGATATATGTAGGATAGGACCTAGAGAAAGAAAATGTGGCCTGGCTGATCCTAGCTTGAGAGGCTGAATATGACTATTAAGGAACAAAAAGTTTAGTTTCTCTTAGGTTGGTAAAAATGTTTTGAATTTAGATGTCTGGTATAAATGCTGTAAATGTTTTTAAATATGTTCAAAATAGATGTTGAAACATTCTTTAAATGTTTAGTGTACACCACTGTACACCGTGTAAAATGCTGCTGTATAAGTAGAGTATTAATCTCCTAGATCCCATGTAAAGAAATGTGTACTAAATTCCAGTGCTGGGAGGTAGGGTTCACTAGCCAGCCAGCCTAGCCAACTCTGTAAGCTCCAGGCCAGTAAAAGACCCTATGTTTAAATAAATAAATAACAAGATGAATGGAACCTAATAAATGAGACCCTGTGGGATAATGCTCTTGTACACTGTAAAGAAAGATTTGTTATTCGTATTAGCTTAATAAAACACTGATTGGTCAGCAGTCAGGCAGAATGTATAGGCAATGCGACCAGACTATGAGAATTCTAGGAGAGGAAAGGCAGAGCAGCAGTCACCAGCCACACACACACACGAAGCTTGATGAGAATGCCTTACTCAAAAAAGATACCAAGCCACATGGCTAAACATATGTAAGAATTTGATTTATTTTAGTGTAAGAGCTAGATAGTAATATGCCCGAGCTACTGGCCCAGCAGTTACCATAATATTAGTCCTCTGAGTCAGTTATTGGGAACAATTGCCTAATATTTGAGAGTTTCTAGCTGGACTACAAATGCCCCATGTTGTTCACCAAAAATTGCATGAATTCTGCTTTGTCTTATAATAAAAATATGGAGCCAGATATTGGAAAAAGCCAAAATATCAGAGAGACAGAGAAACAAGTCACAGCCACTTCTCATGAATCCTCAGACTAATGCCTCTCAGTCCTCAGCCACAAAGGAAATTGGGTCGCAGGTGGGGGCTGAGCTCCTGCCTCCTCTTAGCGCATCTGTCTCTCTTCCTTGTTCAACTTCACAAAGTTGTGTGATAGCTAACACTGCCTGGCTGTTTGGCCTTGAGCTCATAGAGATCCTGTGTGGGTCACCACTTCCTGACGTTCATGGCTTAAATGTGGTTTGGCTCTGTCTTCTGATTCCCAGGCTAACTTTATTAAATACACAGTATACCACCACAACATCCAAAGTTGACCTGAAACCTCTGTACATATATATATGTCCCCACACACAGAGAGACTGCTCTGGGGCAAATTGTGTCATGTAGAAAAGGAAACAGGCCAGCTAACAACTTTTTTAAAGTAATTTTCTATAGTGGTCAGATATAGACAGTATTTTACCTTTTCACTGTGGATACATGTATCTCCTAGAACAGAAAGGGAACAGTAATCCTAGATATTCTCAGACATAGGCCATTTCTCTGCCACAGAGCTATCTTAAGCACAAGCTTGAGCCTCTTTGGCTGAATAATGAGAATCCCAAAACCTTTTCTTTCTTTTTCTTCTATTCATGTAGAATAATTTCTCACTTGCTATGAAACTCCTGAAAGAGCTGCATAAAGATTCAAAAACGAGAGAGACTTGGCATGTGCAGTGGACACAGAGCTACTGCCAGCTGAGCCACTGCCGGAGCCGCACCCAGAGCTCCAGGGAACAAGTTATCACCGTGCTCAAAACCATCCCACTGTTGGGTAATTAGGCTGCTATTGTCCGCATAGATTTGAGAATGCTATTTTTAATATTGTCTTCAAAAGCTATTTTTTGGGCTACTTCATCTGAGGGTTTAAATCTGCCTTATGAATTTTATAGATGACAGTAAAGAGTGCCACAAAGTGACAGCATCTCCTTATGAAGAGAGTAGATGTTCCCGTCCTAGAATTCAAGTACACCATTCAGAGTTATGCTTACCTTTAAAATAAAAAGAAAATTAAACATTTTTTCTCTCAATACTTAGTTTTTAGCCTTTAAACATGAAACATTTCCTTGTGCGTGTGTTGGATCTGACACTCTTGCCATCCACCTCAAGAGTGTCTAGTGGGACTCCGCAGCAGGGAAGAACACTGCAGCCGACTGTAAAAGTACCAGGAGAAGGACCATTTTCTCCACATAATTGTAGGAACAGAAAACATTCCTGACTCACACGTGTGGTAGCATACCTGTGATTCCAGCACTGAAGAGGCAGGGTAATTGCCACAATTTCTAGACTAGCCAGTGTTACATAGGGAGGCTGTCTCAAAAAGAAAGGAAGGAAGGAAGAAAGAAAGAAAAGGAAAAGAAACAAAAGCAGGAAGACATGAAAACGGTAGAAAATAGTCTTAGGGTTCCTTGAGTCATCGTGCCGACATTAGGACTGCAGTACAGTTGTCTGGCATGTTGGAGGCTCTGGGTTTGCTTTCTCGTGGGCACATTGCTGGGCGCTGCAGTCCACAGTTCCTTGCCCAGCACCATGTGGTAAGAAGCAGAACTATAATGCCTTTGTTTCAAAAGATCTGCAGTATCAATTTAAAAATCTGTCCTGGGTTATTAATGCCTATAAACAAATATATTAATAAGAGCCATTTTCTATCTTTGCAACGTACAAGGCTAGGAATTTAATAAAATATGAATACTATAATTAAAAGGATGTTCCTACTTTTAAACCTTAATTCTGTGGATTTCAATGTTTACTTTTAACAAAAAAAAGTTTTCTATTAGCAAAGTTAAGAAATTCTTTTACACCAGTTTAGGCGAAGGAGAAATGCCTACTCTCACCCACTTCCACCTGCCTATCCGTGCATTAGACAGGTAGAGAGGAGCTGGCCTTGGGGGCCTAAGAGCAGGAGTGCTGTGTCCCTGCCCCTCACCAGCTGCAGAGACCTCTGTACCTCACCTATACAACACAGTAGAATTGGCCCTAATGGTATGGGTGTGAGAGAGCTGACCTTGAGGGCATGAAAGCAGGACAATTTGCCCCACCTCTCATTCATTGTTGCTAGAGGTGAATTAGCCAGAGCAAAGCTTAAGGGCTCACCCTGTGGTGAGAAGAGGGGAGAACTAGAGGGCAGACCTACCCTTCAGCGGCTCAGGCCCAGACCCAAGGTTGTGACTTGGCCTGCCCCAACTTCTATTTCATCTGTGATCTGCACATAAAAGGACCCGACCCACCGACCCGAAGCTCCACAACACAGGGCAACAGCAGGGTATCCAAGAAGGGCCACAGTGAGGGCCCAGCATGGATAGTGTAGTAGAAACCAGAGGTCTTGAACCAGTTTGTTGACTCTTTGCAATGGACAAAGGGGTTTACAGCACGACTCACTGTGTCACAGTGCAGCTTCCATGGCAAGATTTTTTTATTTCCTTTTTTCTCTTAAATTTTGTTTATTTGAGGGGAGAGGTTCAAGGTAGGGGGTGGATGCAAAGAGATGTGTAAATGAATGGGATCTGGATACATTATGTAAAAGACACATAAAATAAATTAAAAGAAAGTTGAAAAAATTATCTTTCATCAGAAACTGAAGTCAGGCTCTTGTACATGTAAAATTTATTTTAGTTAATATCTTTACAGTGAATTTTTTCTTTTAAAATTTTTTTTCTTTTTTCTTTTTTTTTTTTTTAATCCAACAGATGAGAGTACTATGTCAAGCTACTTAAACAAAAATATTCAGGCCTCTTGTGACCAGAACATTCTGTTGGGGACAGCTTTCAGGATCATGGCTGATGCTCTCAACAGGGAGCCAGCCTGCCTGTCAGGCCTGGAGGAGAGCAAGGCCAAATCAGTCTTGGCCCTTTCTGGATCTGATACAGAAAGCACAGAGGAGGTAAAGAAAATGGAAGGGGGGGAGGTCTGTCCTTATTTGCTGCCCTCGGGACAAAGTAAAGCAGCAACAAGAGAGTATTCTTTTATGGATCTAAAATATGTTTAAAGCCAGATATAGTGGCTCACAGCTGCAAGCCTGGTGTTTGAGAGACACTAATGCATGCTATTTAATTTATAATCTTGTTTGTAACCAAGGATGGACTTGAATTGTCTCTGCTTCCCATGTGCTAGGATTAGAGGTGTGACACTACACCCAGCTTGTGCTAGGATTAGAGGTGTGACACCACACCCAGCTTGTGCTAGGATTAGAGGTGTGACACCACACCCAGCTTGTGTGGTGCTCTGGACAAGCCTAGGGCTCCTTGCAAACTAAGCAAGCACCCTACCTGCCGACTGAGCTGCAGGGCGTTGTTAGTGTGTTGTTGTTTTCCCTGCGGTGTAACCCTGGTAGTCCTGGGATTGATTGTGTAGACCAGGCTGCCTTGGGTGCAGAAGTAAAACAGTATTCTGCTTCTGCATCCTCAATACTGGGGCTACAAGCTCAACTTGGTAATTCAAATCTTTCAAACAAGTTTTGATTGGAGTGGTGAGTAGTTTTTCCATCACTAATTTCCATTGAGATGGTTTCTCCACAAGCTTAGAGGATAAAACAGCCTTTTCTGCTTCAGTACCTAGCGCTGCTTTGTTAGTTTCTGGGCAGTGGTGGGTGGCTGTTTCTTTTTGGCTTTCAGACAGTTTTGTATTTTTAATAGTTAGCTGCTCTTCACCTCCTGTCTTGGCTCCGTGAAGTCATGTAGTCCCGCCTTCTTCCTTTTCAGTATCACTGAGTCTTTGCAGGACATTAGTGTACAGCACCAGCTGTCATCAACTTTTTTGAATCTCAGACTGACCCAGCTGTGTATGGCTCACTGTCTGACAGGGACGTTCTTTTTAGTTTGTCTGGTTGTTGTATTTTCCATATTTTACTGGCATTATTTACTGCCTTGCATCTGGGGCACACGTGCATGCACATAAAACACACACACACAACCCACCACCACAGCTAACCTAGCTTTAAGTATATTTTGTTTATTTTATTAAAAAGGGGTCTCACTGTTGACCAGGTAACATCAAACTCTCTGACCTCAGGGATTCCCTTGCCCCAGTTGAGACTGCATACCGAACTTCTCAGTGTTATTTCAAAGCTATTGATCCAGTATGCATCTTGCAAATTCCAGGTAATCTCAGGTCTGTACCAGAGAGCATTCCATCACCTCTCTGAGGCGGTGCAGTCAGCAGAAAAGGAAAATCAGCTCTCCTGCTGGGGCCATGAGGCTGCAGCTGAGAAAGCCCGTGCTTATATGACACTGGTAGGTTTCTGTGACCAACAGCTCCGACAGGTAGAAGAGGGTACATCCAGTGCATCACAGAAGAAAAGTGCAGGTTGGTATTCTATATTTAAGCTGGAAAAATGTTTAGATACTTTTGATCTTGTGTCTATGTGTGTGTGTGTGTGTTTCAAATGACAAATGTTTTGCTTTGTTTCATCTTTAGAGATGATAATATCACCAAGCAGCACAACTACATTTAATAGACTCTTTATTTATTGGCAATTCTGAGGTTTTAACCAGCCTTGATAATGCTGGGAAAGAACTCCACTATTGAGTTACGAATCCATCCCTTCCTTAACTTTTAGAGATTGTCTCACTGTGTAGCACAGGCCAGCTTTGAACTTGCCGTTCTGTTCTGCCTGCCAGGTGCTAGCATTGCTGGTGTGAGCCTTTGCATCTGACTTGTTTGCGTCACATCACTTATTTTACTTGGTGTTTGTTATTGGTTCTTGTCGTTTGCCCATTGCTCCGGGAATAAAGTCAGGAGCATCATTCAGCATGTGCTCTCAGTCCAGAATGAAGACTGCTTCCTGAAGATTAGAGAAAGGCTCTGGAGAAGGAGCAGTGACAGACTAAAAAGAAAGAAGCCAAAAAAGGAAAATTAATTGTCACATTTATGTTTTTTTTGCTAACCATCACTTTCCTCTTTGCTGTCTTTGATTCTGTAGAACTGAAAGTGTATCCAGCACTTGTGGTGGAGAAGCTGTTGAAAGCATTAAAGTTAAACTCTTCAGAAGCCAGGCTGAAGTTCCCTAGATTACTTCAGATTATAGAACAGTATTCAGAGACCTTAGACTTAATGACACAAGAGGTTGGTATCCTTGCGAGTGGAAGAGAACTTTAGGAATTAAAAACACGTTTACTCTAATCCAGACTCTGTGATGTGTAATACACATGTTCTGGCCTTTTTTTTTTAATCTTTGTATGTATGCACATGCTACATCATGCGTGTGGAGCTCAAAACACAACCTTATGTGTCACCTTTTGCCCTATTTGAAACTTGATATGATTCCCCTCTTTTCTCCTGCATCTGAGCACTCTAGATGAGTGCTACATCACATCTGACTATACATGGACTCTGAGAATCTACTCAGCCCCTCCTCATGCTAGTCTAACAAGTGCTTTGCCCACTGAACTGTCTGCACAGCACCATATTACAGCTTCCCCAACCAACACTTGATGTCTGCTGTATGCTGAGTATATAGTGAGTTAAAAGAGTATGAGTGTTCACATTTATACTGTCCTGTGGACCTATCTGTATAAGGAGGCTCCATTGATAAAAGAATAGGCCATCTGAAAGGTTCCTTCCTTTGTTTACAGATTTATAACTAGAAAATAGACGCAAACTTTGATCTGAAAATAAGAGTTTACAAAGGACTAACTAGTACTACTTTAGGTAACAAGATTTTGTATGTTGTGTGTTTACATGGGTGGCTAGGCTAAAGATTCATTTCCTGTGTCTTTCTCAACTGCTGTCCACATTATTACCCAAGCCATCTCCCCAGATCTGTATAAAATGTCTTAGACAGTGTCCGTCTGTAAGGACCTGCCATACTGCCAGGACTTTCACCCCATGAGGGCCTGTTGGCTGCCAGGACTCTCACCCCGTGAGGGCCTAACTATTTATGGTAACACACTAAGTAAAATGGAATATATAGCTGTTACAAGAAAGAAGTAAATTCGTCTTCGTTATACTTATATTCCTGTGATAAGACATTATGTACAGGGCAACTTATAGAAGACAATGTTTTTGAAGGGCTTCCAGTTTCAGAGGAGTAGAATTCATGACCATGACAGTTGGGAATATGGCTATAAGCAGCCAGACTGACATGACACTGGAGCAGTAGGTGAGAGCTCTTAAGACACAACCACGATGCACACGGGGGACACACTTCAAATGGTGGGGTCTTTTGAAGTCTCAAAGCCTACTCCAACACACCTCCAGCAATGCCATATTTCCCAGTCCTTTCCCAACAGGTCTACCAATTAGAATCATATATATCATTCTAATATATGAACTTATGGGGCCATTCTCATTAAAACCACCACAGCAAGTATGATTTCACTCCTTGAGCAAAGAATATGAATGTACATGTACAGAAAATGCTTGGAAGAATCCAGAGAGCTAAGAGAGAGACTTAGGTATAAGACACCTCATATTAAACATATTTTACCTTTATGGCCTTTGTGGTAAATGGTGTCAAGTGTTTTGTTCATTTTCAAACTGTAGTTTTCTGAATTTTAGATTTCATCTATTCCTTGCTGGCAGTTCATTGGCTGGATCAGCCACATGGTGGCCTTACTGGACAAAGAAGAAGCTATTGCAGTGCAACATACTGTGGAAGAGATCGCTGATAACTACCCACAGGCCATTACCTACCCTTTTATAATGAGCAGTGAAAGCTACACCTTTAAACATACTTCTTCCGGTCATAAGAATAAAGCATTTGTTGAAAGGTAGTGTTTTGATGTTGGGCTGATAAGATACTATAGGCTATAAAAATTTTGTGTGGTAAAAGCAAAATGCAAATACATTTGAGCTGTTCGTGAGGCATAGAAATTCTTAGACATCTCTTGAGTTTATCTTTTCTCCATATACTTGTTACAGAATTTCTCTCCTTTTGAAAATATTGTTGTTTGTCTTAGGTACTTGCCCACATGCTCATAGTTAATAATCTTTTGCATAATACAGATTAGATCAGATTTTTGCAATCATTCTTGACCTACTTGATTTGCTTTAAATATATAAAAATAAGTTCTGGTCATTAGAAAATGTTTTCATTAATTACCTAAACCTGCTGCTGCTGCTGCTGCTGGTTCGAGACAGGATCTCCGTATGCATCCCTGGCTGTCCTAGAACTCTCTGTATAGACCAGGGTGACCTGCCTCTACCTCCGAGTGCTAGGATTAAAGACGTGCCAGCACTACTGGCCTAAACCTAGTAATTTTTTACAGGATAAAAAGTAAACTTGATCAAGGAAGAGAGATTCAAGGTTTTATTAATGCCCTAGATCAGCTCTCCAATCCTGATCTTCTCTTTAAGGTAAGAAAACAGGTTTTGACATGAAGAATGAATATGGATAGCATTTGTACATAGTCTAACTTCTTTCTTGATTCCTTTCTCTTTCTTTTGGCACAGGACTGGGTTGGCGATATAAAAGATGAACTAGGGAAGAATCCTGTGAATAAAAATAATATTGAGAAACTGTGTAAAAGAATGTACACTGCCTTGGGTGACCTTCAGGCTCCAGGCCTGGGGCCATTTCGAAGGAGATTTATCCAGGTATGAATAGATACAGTTGCCTTGATGGCTGCAGTAGCATTCACATTTGATTGAGTCCTAATGAGCTTGCCTTCTGCTGCCTTCTGCAATGTGCAGTAATTCAGTAGGCAAAACTTTGGGGTTCTACTATGGTCTTGTCATAGTCAATTCTGATTATCTGAAAATTGCCTGTGCTTTTAATTCTCAGGATGATTTAAGTATTGGATCAAGAAAGTAATTCTGTCTTACATCAGGTGATAAGTATTCTGAAGCATGTAGTTTAGAGTACCAGTTTGGGTGCCCAGAGATACAGTACAGACCCAGTACCCAAGGTCAGAGGAAACATGGGAACAACGCTGCTTATAAAAAGCTGATTTCAGATCAGCGTAACACATTGAGATTTGTTTTAGTTATTTTAGAGTTGGAAAGAGTCTTGAAATGAGAGACACTTTTATTTATTTCTTTTCTTTAATTTTGGGAAAATTTTACATGCAATATATTTTGATCATATTTTCCTCTCCCTCAGTTTCTACACCATCCACCCTTCTTGCCTACACACTGAACTTTATGTTCTTTCTCTCTTTAAAAAACACAAAAGGGCCACAAGAACAAAAATCAAAATAAATAAGGGAGGAGGAATCCAAAATGAAATAAAAGGTCTTAAAAAATACCATCGGGTTCATTTTGTGGTGGCCGTACTGCTGGGCATGGGGCAAAGCCTAAAGTGTGGTTATACCCAGTTAGATGCCATCAGAGAAAACTAGTTATTCCTTTGCAAACAGATATCAGTGGCAGATAGCTTCTTGGTTAGGGGTGGGACCCTGTCTCCACTTCTCAGTGGTGGAACTCTGTCCGAATTGAAGCTGTGCAAATCTTGTACATGCTTTTACACTGTCTCTGTGAGTCCTTATGTGTACCAGTCCTGTCGTGTCTGGAAGACATTGTTTCCTTGGAGTCATTCATCACTTCTGACCCTTAAAATCTTTCCACTTCTTCTACCATGAGCCTTGGGGTAGGGTATTTGTTGAAGACATTTAGGGCTGAGTATTCCAAAGTCTTTCCTACTCTGTACATTGTCCAGCTGAAGGTAATAGATAATTCCTATCTACTATGAAAAGAAGCTTCTCTGATACAGGTTGAGTGAGGCACTGATCTTTGTATGTTAGGTGTAATTTTATTGCTGTATGCTTTTAGCAGAATAATAGTGGGTTTTCCCTTAGCCCATGAACTATGTGGTTTCAGATTTTTGACATGGTGGTAGTGTCACATATGGATTGTATCTCATGGATTGGTCCTTAAACCCAAACAAAAAGCAGTTGGTAACTCCCATAGCATTTTTACCACTATTGCACAGTATATCTTTCAGGCAGGTCACTGTTATAGGTCGAAGGATTTTTAGCTCGGTGATATTTATGATTACCTGCTGGTATACAAAGTACCTTCCAGGACCATGAACTCTAATTGGTGGGGTAAAGCTTTTAATGAGACACCAAATTGACTTCTCCATGTGAGATGACCTAAGTAAGTGTTACCTTCTACAGTAGAGCTTCGCCATCAGTTGTGGAGAGTAAAAGCAGCCTGTGATGTTTGGGGTTTCCATGGGACCATTTTAGCCAATGACTTGACAAGATGTGACCAGTTCCTGACAATGGAGGTTTTATTTGGTGACTCTGTATAGATTCCTTTGAATATATATTTCAAAATATATTCAAAAAGTATATATTTTGGATTATATTTTGGAAAGCTTGTACAATAGTAGGTTTCCCTGGTTTTTTTCAAATACCCTCTAGTGTTTGTTTGCTCTTCTCATGTTCCTTTACCTTTCTCTCCCGTTCTCCCTATTTAATCCTTTATTCTAGTTTACCCTTTGCCCCTTTATAACAATATATACCATTTCCTCTTCCTTGGGAGAACCAGTCTCACGCCCCAAATCCTTACTTACTATATAGGTACCTAACCTCTGTAGTAATATGGAGTGGCACACCTATCAAAACTTTAAAGGCTAACATCTACATATAAGAGAAAACATACAGTATTTGTCTTTTAGAGTTTGGATTATCTCAGGATAATTTTTTTTCCAGCTCCATTTATATATCTGTAAATCTCATAATTTCATGTTTCTTAATGAACAAATATTAGTATTTCATTGTGTGCTCTGGCCCTCTGGTAAAGTCAATGGAAACCCTGGAGGAGGGGAGTGAGAATGGGGGAGGGGGCGAAGAAAAATGCAAAGAATGGGAGCAGGACAAGGATCTGATCAAGCCCCGTCTATTAAGGGAATGAACTGAGTATATATAGGGTGAAGGGGTTGGTTGTCACTCTTGCTGCTAACCTTGAAAGGAAAAGAAAGTTTCAGCTAGAGAAGGGGGAAGGCAGTTGAGATTATGAGAGTGATAGGGTGGAGGACCAAGGACACATTCCATCTCCAGCAAAAGTCTTAAGCAAGATATAAACAAGATCTGCTATAGGCCTGATCCTGTTAATTGCCAGTGAATCCTGAGATGTGATCTTGGGTCAGAGTTAGGCAGAGCTTTGCTCTCCAGACACACTGATCAATGGAACTGAGCTAAAAACTCGGACGTAAGTCCATATACCTATGGACATCTGAATTTTTACAAAGATGACATTTCATTATCCATCCTTGAGCTGATGGACATTAAAGTTGCTTGCAACTTTTGAGTATTATGAATAGTGCAGCAAGGAACATGAATAAGCAAGTATCTGTATAATAGGACACAGAGTGCTTTGGGCATCTGCCCAAGAGTGCTATAGTTGAATCTTGAGGTAGATCTATTTCTAGCTTCCTGAGAAACCGCCACACTGACTTTGGTAGTGGCTTTTCCAAGTTTGCTCACCCACCAGCAATAAGTTATGTGTCCCTTTTCACCACATCCTTATAAAATGAAATATCAAAGTATTTTGAATTTGCATTTCTCTAATGGCTAAGAATTTTGAACATTCTTTTAAGTGTTTTCAGCCATTTTGAAAACTGCTTATTTCTGTATCCCATTTTTTAAAAGTTATTTCTCTATCAGATGTATATTCTTAAAAATCTTTTCCCAGCCTGTAGCCTTCTGCTTTGCTCTCATAATATTGTCCTTTGCTGTACAGAAGCAGATTCATGGTCTTAGTGCCTGTGGGGATATAATAACGGAGATATCAGAGGGATCTACCTACAGTCTGTCTAGGAGGATCAGAGAGTGGTGATTCACACCTTTAATCCAAGCACAGAGAGTATCCCAGGAGTGGTGACCTATACCCTTAATCCAAACTGAGTTCAGGTCATCTTAGTTTATAGAAGGAGTTCCAGGTTCCCAGGTGGGGGGGGGGGGGGGATGGAGGGGGGATGGGGGGACACGACACAACACGCCTTAACTGAGCAAAGAGAGTATTTAAGGTAGGCATAGAAAGACAGAGAGAAGAAGAAGCCAAGAGAAGCCAGGCTGAGGAAGCTGGAAGGCAGCTAGGTAAGATCTGACTGTGGTGTTTACTCTCTCTAATATCTCGGACTTTCCCAGAGATCTGGCCCTGAGTTTCCTTTATTCGTGTAACAAGTGCCTGTGATATTGATGCCCTATTCAGAAAGTCTTTTCCTGTGCCAATGATTTCAAGCCTATTCCCTGTTAGATTCTGGTCTTATTTGAGGTCTTTGATCTACTTGGTGCTGAGGTTTGGACAGGATGATAGCTAGTAATCTATTTCATTCTTCTACACATAGCCAACCCAGTTTGACCTATCCCTTTATTTGAAGATGCTGCCTTTTCTCAGTGTGTAACTTTGTCATCTTTGTAAAAATTCAGATGTCCATAGGTATACGGACTTAAGTCCGAGTTTTCAGTTCAGTTCCATTGATCAGTGTGTCTATTTTGATGCCAGTATCAAGCTGTTTTTATTACTTTTACTCTGTAATACAACTGGCATGTTTATACCTCCAACAGTTCTTTCATTATTCAGGATTTCTGTGAACAATTGTTTTGGGATTCTGTTGGGATTGATTAAATCTAATAGATTGTCCTCTGGTAGGGTGGTCACTTTCACTATATTATTCCTACTGATTTTTGTGGATTCTCTATCCTGATACCTTGCTGATACTCAGCTGTAGAAGTTTCCTAGTAGAATTCTGTTGTCCATTCCCAGCCCATTATCTACATTGCAGTTATATCAGGATGTAAGTTATGTATTCTCACATTTTATCCATTTAAGGTGTACAGTGCAATAGCATTTATTATAGTTACAAAAGTCTGAAGCCATCAACATTTTCATTACCAGGGAAAGCAGCCAACCCTGAACCTAATTGCAATTGCTTTAGATTTCCTGCTTCTGCCAGCCCTTGGTAACCATTGAACTACTTTCTGTCTTAAGGAGTGGCTTCTTCTAGATCTTTCACTGAGCATGTTTCCATGTTCAGTAGGCTTCATTCTTTATTGCTGAGTTTCTTCCCACTGTTCATCTCCCAGTTCCCCACTATATCCTGTTGATCTTTTCACAAGACAGCAAACATTCTTCACTCAGTCAACATTACTATTCTGCACATCTTCTGTCTATCAGCTTTTGTGGAGAAAAGAAAAGAGTTCTTGTGGGACATTTTCAGGAATAGAAACTTTGCTTTTTATCTGTTCCTTTCCCTTCAGCCTCTAGATTTTAAACTTGTACACTGAGGTTTTTTTTGTTTTGTTTTGTTTTGTTTTGTTTTTTGTTTTTCTCTTCTCCCATCTAAACATCTCCCAAGTATGAAACAGTCATCTTGAATTAGATGATTAGGATAACTTTGGTTAAGTAGAGGTGTCTTTTGTGGTCACACCTAATGTACTTTGATAAAGGGATGGCTCTAGGAGCACACAAGTCTTCCTGACCTTAAACATGGGTAGACATCCTAAAAGCACCATGAACTCCTATATCTTACTTTCTGACACACATTGAGGTCAGTATCCTGTTATATGTATGCTACTGATTCTTGAATATTTAAGTGACTCCAAATAAAGATTGTCATTTAATTAGATATTTAGGTTAGTGTTAATAAAACTATAGTTATAAAATATTTGATAAAGAAATATGTATCTGGGTTTTGTTTTCCTAACATTTCCATACATTTTAAAAGCCCAGATTCACAGCTTTGCAGGCCATACCAGTCTGTCACCAGAGTCTGCATCTGCCACTGTTATATGTAAGTGCTAAACAGTGTCAGGAGCCCACCTGGCATCATCTAGCAGAATCCTGTTTGTGAACAAAAGTAGTATCTAGATGTTGGTGTGCCAGGATATGGTTTACTGAAGGGGGGGATGAGAGGACTAGACCCAGGATTTCTTAAACTCCAGGCTGAGGGCATCTCTGCGAAAGGACTTCATTCTCATTGTCCTGCCCTGTGGAGTACCTTGACCTTTAAACCAAGGGAGGATGGCGAGAATGGCCTGGGTTGGAAAAATGGCATGCTGTCTCTTTAAATCTATAGCTACTTTGGATTTACATCCTTTCTCTGAATGTCGGATCCAATAAGACTGCCCTAAAAGTATGTCAGTGCTCATTGCTGCCCCTCCCAGCTGTTGCCAAGCTCAGCTACACAGCTGTCATTAGGAATTTGTCTATATACTGTTACTAAGATAGAAACCCCTTTGTGCTTATGTATGTGGTTCCAAGGACCAAGTCTAGCACATTGTTGGATGATGCTATTGCCACTGAATTATATCCCAGTCCTTTATTTCTACACTTTTAATATATTTCTAAATCGAAGGAGAGAGATTTTTATTTGTCAATTTTCTTATAATAAGCTATCAAATTAGTGACTAGTTTAATTTTTTAAAAAAAGTAATCAGGTGAGTAGTCTTGGGAGGTGGGGACTGGAGAAACAGAAGTTCGAGGTTAGCCTGGACTTCATAAGACGATCTTAAAACAAAAAGGATTTCTAAATCTTAGCAATCTTCAAGTTTTACCCTATTTGTTATTTGATGTAAAGATTTTCATTCAAATAAATAGTTTAAAAAAGAACTAATGTATTCCATGGTAGAGTACTTCCGATAATTGCTTTTAGAATTGTTGGTATAAATATGAAATATCTGTACTGGTTTACGATCTAGAACAGTGTCTCAGGAGACCATCACTGACGCAGCAGTACTCTTTTATGAGCTATTTGTTTTTATCTAATTTTTCTCTTGCTTTGCTCCTAATTATCCATGTCGTTCTTTCTACCTCAGATGTCCTAGAATTGGATTAGGTGACCTTCCCATGTTTGTTTTGTTTCTGCATTTTTGATTTGTTGTGGGGGATAAGGACTCATTGTGTAGACAAGCTGTCCTTGAACTCACAGACATTAAACTGCCTCTGCCTCCAGAGAGTCCTGAGAATAAAGGTCTGAGCCACGTTCCCAGCACTTTGCTGTTTTGTTGAAGCTCTTATTAGAGTTTAACTAGGAGTCACTCTAATAACAACCTGCCTAAGGAAGAGAAGACACAGACAGAAGGGACACTCAGGATGTTTTAGGATATTGAAATATTCATAAGCTTAGAGCTTTTTATAATGTACAAAGAAAACAGTGGTCTTAATGGTAAATTTTAATTTTCAGGCCTTCGGGAAAGAATTTGATAAAAGCTTTGGAAATGGTGGTTCTAAGCTGCCTATAATGAAGCTCAGTAACTTCAAGACTGTCGCTGAATCACTACTTGCAAAAATGAGAAGAGACTCAGCGCCACCTGGGAACCTGAAAGAGTATTCCCCCTGGTTCAGTGCATTCAGAGTGCAGTTCCCAGGAAATGAACTGGAGATTCCTGGTTAGTTAACATCCATTAGAGACAAGAATAGTCCTAAGGAGAATAGTGTGGCAGCAAGAACTCTTCTTTTTCTAAGTAATGATTGGGACCCTGGTGTGTGTGTGTGTGTACACCAGGGTGACTACCCTGTGTGCACCTGTGCATTCTCCTGTTTCTGCCTTCTGGCTCTCCTAGGAGCATTATCAAGGACTGCAGATACCTCAAGTTACCATACCTAGCTTCTGCATGAGATCTGGAGATAGGTGCGTTGGTGGAAGCCCTTTTACCCACTGGATCATCTTCCAGTCCCATCTTTTTTGTTTTTGACTTAGGTGCTGGGAATCAACTCAGGTTCTCTGGAAGAGCAGCAAATGCTCATAACTGCTGAGATAGGCATCTCTCTACCGTCCTAACCCAACCATATCCATTAGTAGGAAAACCTATAATTACTGTGAATTAGTACAGCTTACCATATTTTCTTATTATGGCAAGTGCTCAGATTTCTATTTAGTATTTACAGTAACCCAAAATCATTGATTCCTACTTTGCTTCCAACTAATTTCCTTCAGAAATAAATGTAAGTGTAGCGAGGTCTCTTCCTGGAGGTATTGGCTGGTCCCAGTCAAAGAGGCCAGCAACAGGAAAACAAATTGTGACATTGGGGGTGGGCACATGCAGCAAACTCTCAGAAGAAATTTTCTGACTTAGAATTTTCCTAAGAAAGGAACATTTTAATCTGGTGGCTGATTTTCCCTCTCAGCAAATATCAAGAAGTGCTTTGGGAGAAACGGTCCCTTACTTTGGTTGATAACTAATCAGTTACGCTCATCAGCTTCAGGAAAATAAGGCTGTAACTTTTTCCTGGTGTTTTGTTTTAGCCCAAAGTCTCACTAAGTAGACCAGGCTGACCTGAAACTTATAGAAACACCTCTGCCCTCTACCCTCTGCCTCTGCGTGCTAGAATTAAAGGTTTGTATCAACCATGCTTGACTGTGGCTGGTTTCTATAAATGAAAACTTTGAATAAAAAAAATAAGTATAATATTGCATCAACTTTTTTTTAGATCAGCATATATATTTTAAAATGTGGAAATTTAAGAATAGACAGTATCTAAGCAAGGCTCTGTATTTGTTTTAGGTCAGTATGATGGTAAGGGCAAACCACTGCCTGAATATCATGTGCGAATCTCCGGATTTGATGAGCGGGTATGTTGTTTGTGATCCTTTGTGACATTTGATATCAGTTGGTCAACTTCCCATAGCATATTGTTCCCAAATTATAATATTGATGAAATTTCCAAAGATAATATCTCTTATGTTTCCGTATCAGTTGTATCAGTTGTATTTAAGAATGTTGTAAGTTAAGTGCCAAATAGTGGGTCCTGAAAACATATATACAAGTAACATTATATGGACTTATTAAATGGGTCGTGTTTAGGAATATGTATGTATGAATTTGAAGGAGAGTGGTGAAAGGTATGTGGGAGTATTTGGAAGAAGAAAGGGGAGAGAGAAATGTTATAATTAAATTATAATCTCAAAAATAAAGAAAAATATAGCAAATTAGGTATAAGCTATATATGTCCATTGTAGATTATGTGTAGAATTAATTTTTTATAAAAATCCTTTATGTTAACTATCACTTGTTGAAAAGGCTATTATGATCTTAGGCAGTGTCTGTAGCCAGAAATACTGAGTGTACATGAGCTCAGTTCTCAAGATGACAGATGGCCCTGTATACCACCTGATTCTGTCCTCAAAGAGAGGTCTTTCTTTGAGGAATGTAAACATCCTGATCAGGGTGTGGTGAGCTACTCTATAAGACTGTCTTTAAGTTTTTGGGTTTTTTGTTTGTTTGTTTTTTGTTTTTTTTTTTTTTTGTCTGTTTGTTTTTTGGTTTGGGTTTTTTTGTGTGTTTTGTTTTGTTTTGTTTTGTTTTTTTGCTGCAGGTAGCACACACTGCAGCCCCAGCTACTCAGGAAGTAGAAGGACCACTTGAGCCCAGGCATTAGAGACTAAGCTAGGAGACATAACAAGATTATTTTTTTAAACATCAATAACAAATCTCTTAATGCTTAAAGGTAAAAGTAATGGCCTCCTTGAGGAAACCAAAGCGCATTGTTATTCGAGGCCATGATGAAAAGGAATATCCCTTCCTGGTAAAAGGTGGTGAGGACCTCCGTCAGGACCAGCGCATTGAGCAGCTTTTTGAGGTCATGAATGCCATCCTTGCTCAGGATGCTGCCTGCAGTCAGAGAAACATGCAATTAAGGACTTACCACGTCGTGCCCATGACCTGCAGGTATGGCCTGAGCAAGCCTGTATATATGGGGGAGGGGGCGTATATCTCACCCTGGCTGAGTTCTGAAGTAGGTTTTTGGGGTGTCCCGTGGACAGAACTCTATGGTGGTATATTAAATAAAAATAGTGTGAAACATCAGAAGACAGCGCCAAGCCAGGGTCAGGGAGTAGTGACATCCACCAGTAATCCTAGCTCTAGGAATGTTGCAAGAGGAAGTAAGAGAGCTAGGCAGAGGGAGAGAGGAGTTCAGCTTCCCCTGACCCTTCCCAGATGAGCTGAGAAGAGGTTGGAGTTGGACGTTTTGTGAGGACAGGCTGAGACTTAGCCACGTGAGAATTAGCTGCAGCTTATTTCTCGTAAGGAAGTGTAGACTGGATAAGAAATCTGTTGCTTTTTATTCTTCAGAACATTTTTTTTCCTGTTGGAAAGGAGCAATTGGGATTTGTTGGCACTTATTTGTAAACATTTTATTTTTCAGATTAGGATTAATTGAATGGATTGAAAATACTATGACCTTGAAGGACCTTCTTTTGAGTAATATGTCGAAAGAAGAGAAAGTGGCTTATAGCAGGTAGTGTGTTCCTGTGTCACCTTGGACAGCCTGGAAATAGAGATCTGTCTGCACTGAAATTTAAGGCACATGCAAGCTGCTCTGTTTTTTGTTTTTGTTTAAGGATGAATTTTATTGTATAGTCCAGGCTGCCATTGGAATTATAATCCTGAGTGCCAGGATTAGAATCACTGACGTATACTACCAACCTGCCCCTTGACTTGTAATTGTTTCTTTTTATTTCTGAGAGCTCATTTAGGAAGGCTATGCGCACAAACTGAGAAGTGGTCAAGTGCACACCACAGTGCACCCACCTGCACAGGGCCTAACTCTCACCTGTGCAATGTTACTAAAGGCTTTTCAAATTCAAGATGAACATTTTATGACATTAAGAAAATAGTTTGTCATACCTAAGATGGGTTTTATATCTATCTACATTCAGGAAAAGAAGTATCTGGAATTGGTCTAAAATTAAAGAAAAACATATTTTGCGAATGATTTATAAAAGATTTGGCTTATGGTCAAATGAGGCCTACCAACAGTGATATCATTATTGTCAGGATGCCTTTCAGGATCTAGGTCACAGACCTTTGTGCTTACTTTAACATATTTTTCTCTGCATGATTAGGGAAATATTTTGCACTGACTTGATTATGTCTGAGTTTTTGAATGAAGAAGTTGCTTGAGTTTATCTTGGAGTCATCAGGAATAAATAATGGCATATTGGTTATATTTATTCTTCATTGTTTTTTAATAAATTTTTAGTGTTCTTTGCCATGCCGAATTCCTCCTTAATTCTAATACCCTTTTTCACTTACTAGTGATCCCAAAGCACCGATTTGTGAATATAGAGACTGGCTGATCAAAATGTCGGGGAAAAGTGATGTTGGAGCCTATGGGCTAATGTTTAGGTAAGTTTAATTTTGATGTACATTTGTTTGTTCTTCTAAGAAGTACATATTTGTGAGCCTTGAAAACTTTGCATCAGATTGGCTATGTTTCTCAGTGGTTAGAGCACTGGCTTAGCTTGTGTGAGAACCTAGCATCTGTCTCCAGCACTAGAAAATGAGAGAAGAAAATTTTGCGCCACATATCATCAAAATGTAGTTATTTGATATTAATTATTTTTTTGCTTTGTGGGGAGGGAATTGGCTTTTTGAGGCAAGTGTATGTATTTCTGACTGTCTTGGACCTCATAGAGATTTACCTGCTCTGCCTAGATGATATTATAGCTTGTTATAAATAATTTTAAATTTAAATTCACCAGAAATTTGTTCTAATGAAATGTTTATCTTAAATCACAGAGGAGCTAATCGTACAGAAACAGTCATGGCTTTTAGGCAAAGGGAAAATAAAGTGCCTGCCGATCTCTTAAAGTAAGTACATTTGTGACTTGACAAACACTAGTGATATGCCAGAAACTACATGGTTACCTCTCTCCTAGGCGGGCCTTTGTAAAGATGAGCACCAGCCCCGAGGCCTTCCTGGCACTGCGTTCCCACTTTACCAGCTCTCATGCACTGTTGTGTATTAGCCACTGGCTCCTTGGTATTGGTGACAGACATCTGAACAATTTCATGGTAACCATGGAGACAGGAAGCGTGATTGGAATTGACTTTGGACATGCATTTGGATCAGCTACTCAGGTGTGTTGTCCTTAATTCTCACTGCTGATCTAGAAATAGAATATATATTAGTCAGGGTTCTCTCAAGGCACAGAGCTGATAGGTATACATGGGATTTATTAGAGTGGTTTTAGGCTGTGGTTCAGCTAGTCCAGCAATGGTTGTCTCCTGATAGAAAGGACAAGAGTCAAGTAGGTTTCCAGTCCAGGAGACTAGTCCTGGACTAGTCTGGTCAGGTGCTCGAGTCCTAGAAGATTCCTAGAAGATTCCCAGTCTTTCAGTCTGTTGGAATTCTAAAAAAGTAGATTCTAATACCAGCAGAAGAATGCCTCAGCAACAGAGTGTTGAACTTGCTAACGAGACCTACAGCAAACATACAAAGCATAAGAGGCTTTCTGCTTCATAGGTGGTGGGTGGTCCAGCCTCCAAGCATCTGTAGGGCCCTCAGTAGTAACACAAATTATAGATATCAAAATAGACCACCACAGGGTCTGTGGTCCTGACTGGCCTTTGGTAGCAGACATCAGGATAGCCCCAGGTAGCAAGCATGCCCACATCAGCCAGTTCCTCATTGTCCTTGACTCTTCAGATACACCCCCCCCCCCTCTCTCTCTCTCTGCCATTTCCCCACCATATACTTGCTCAACATAATGGTGCCTAACTTGGCAGGCTTGAGATTAGTCTTTGTCCGTTGCAGGTGAGAGTCCTGGGATACAAATGCTGATCTCATCAATTGTCCTAGAGAAACAAAGGTTCTAGTCTCTCATAAATCACAGCTAATTAACAGCAAGGAGGCTAAAAGCTCCTGCTAACCAGAACCATGGATTCTTAGCCCCAGTGGATGAGTAGAGTCTGTACTGCATTCTGAAATCTCACAAGCCAGGCCTCCATCATCTGCACCTGTCCCATTCTCTGCTTCCATGTCCTACGGAACAGCCCTCTGAGCTCTTTTCTACTGCTTTTCTAGTCACCCACAGTCCTTCCAAAACAACATGGTATTCTGTTCCCAACTTCCTATTTCTGTAATGAAACACCATGACCAAAACAAGTTGGGGTGGAAAGGGTCTATCATGGGAGGAAATCGGGGCAAAGACTCAAATAGGACAGGCATGTGGAGGCAGGAGTTTATGCAGAGGCCATGGAGGATGCTGCTTACTGGCTTGCTCAGTCTGCTTTCTAATAGAACCAGGACCATCAGCCCAGGGGGGCACCACCCACAAAGGGCTGGTCGTTCTCCAGGTTTTCAGCCCAGTCTTATTTAGGCACTCCTTAATTGAGGTTCTCTCCTCTCAGACGGCCTTAGCTTGGGTCAAGTTGACAGTAACTGTAAAGCACAGTACTTACGTATACGTTTTCTCTTGTTCAGTTTCTTCCAGTCCCTGAGTTGATGCCTTTTCGTCTAACCCGCCAGTTTGTCAGTCTCATGTTGCCAATGAAAGAAACAGGTCTTGTGTGTGCTGTCATGGTGCATGCACTGAGAGCGTTCCGCGCCTGTGCAGATCTGCTCACTGACACCATGGAGGTTTTTGTAAAGGAGCCCTCCTTTGATTGGAAGGTACATTTTGGTTTTTTTATAGACACACGTTTCCTTTGATGAAAGAACATCAAGTTGTATTTACTAAAATATTTACATTATTTTGATTACATTTCTCAAAACTAACCTAAAAATCAAACACTTATTTGGAGAAAACTTAGTACTATGTTGTTTGGTACTACCTGGGGGTGATAGTGTGGACCCATTGCTAACAGAAGACTGTGTTCTCCCTCACACACAACTTGTTGTTGTTGTTGTCATAATTATAAACGGGGTCTTACTCTGTAGCCTGGACTAGCCTAGAACTCATCACATAGCCCAGGCTGTCCTGAAATTGAACGGAATCTTGCCTCAACCTTCTTTTTAGAATTACAGCCATCCTCCTCTCAAGCTAGAACTTTTTACAAAAACATTTAGCTTTTTATGAGTACTTTGTTTGCATGTGTGTTAAGTGCACCATATACCTGCAGTGCCTGCAGAGGCCAGAAGAAGGCACTAGAGCCCTAGAACTGGACTTACAGTAAGTTGTAAAGCACCATGTGGCTTTAGGATCATGAACATCAAGTGCCCTTAGTCCTTGAACCATCTCTCCAGCACCAACAGAAACATTTGATTTAAAACTTAATCCATGTAAATTCTTCCTTAGTCATAAGAACAGATAGTGCTGTTTGAAGGAAAGCTTATGCAGACATGCTCCCAAAGCATTAACCCTAGTGGAGTTCACCCCTTGATACGGAGACTCCTCCCCTCTCTGCCTCACATGGTCATGGTAACACATGCTGCGTCAGGATCTGTCTAGAAAGCTATAGCGTTGTTCCCAGTTACAGATCTTTGTTCTAGTATCGTTACCTGATATAATGTTTTAATATAATTGTGAATACTTTATAATAAGTAAATTATGTTTCTTTCCCTTTAGTGTTTTGAACAGAAAATGCTGAAAAAAGGAGGATCGTGGATTCAAGAAATAAATGTAACTGAAAAGAATTGGTACCCTCAGCAGAAAATACGCTATGCTAAGAGAAAGTTAGCAGGGGCCAACCCAGCAGTTATAACTTGGTAAGACTGTTGATTGTAAACACAGAATCAGTTCAGAAGTGCAAAGCACTTCAGACGTGAGAGCAATGTGACAGTCTTCACTGTACACATAAGAAAAGTACACTTTAGGAAGGCTTACCACTCCAAACCCAGGCCTTCAAGGACTGTGGCTCACACCTGTATCCTGTGTATGCTGTGTATCCTATGCTTCTGTACAGCTAGCACCAATACAAGAACCAAGGGCATGGCATAACGTTGTTACTCGTAAGAGGAGGCTTGAAATGTATAATTTCTTTTTGTATTGTTTAGGGCATTTGACCCATTTGGCCTAGTAAGCACTCGTATCTATTGCATTGTAAAGAACATTAAATGGGTTTCTTAGATAATATCTGAGATGCATTGACCTTTTACATTTTTTTAATTGAAATCTAAAGCAAATAGAAATGTATACATATTATTCCTGGGAAATAAGAAATTTAAGCTTCAGTTCTAAGCAGTCGTAAGCTCTGTAATTGACTTGATTTTTGACAGGAGTGCCAGGTCTATACAGTGGTTGAGGTTGGCAAGAGAATGAATTTAGAGTTATGCATGTGACTTGCAAAAACTAATTCAAAGTGTATCAGAATTAAATGTATAATTCTTAGAAAAGAATTAAGTTGGTCATCATGACTGAATTTGACTGTGACACTTAACATTGCTAGATGTGACACCAGAAACATAAACAAGCAAGCTAGACAAATTGAACTTCATAATTCAGAACTGTGCTTTACAGGATGCAATCAGGAACACAGGATGAATGGAAGAGTAACTAGGGGTTAATGTGCTAATCTGGCAAGCATGAGACCTGAGTTTAATAGCTCTATTCCCAGAACTAGTTAATAAAAAAAAAGTAATGGTTGGAGAAATAACTCAGCAATAAGAGCACTTGCTCCTTTTGCAGAGGATCCCACCCACACTGTGTGGCTCACAACACCTGTGACTTCAGCTCCATGGAATGTGACACCTTCTGGCTTTTTTGAGCACAGACAAAGCCATGGAAGTAAATAAGTAGTTCATTGGGGAGGTGGTGTTTTGTTTTAAGTAGTGGGACTAGAGAGATGGTTCAGAAGTTAAGAGCATTTTTTGCTCTTGGAAAGGACCCAGGTTTGGTTTCCAGCACCCACAACCTGTATCCTACCCTGTAACTCCAGTTCCAGGGGATCTGATGCCCTTTCTGGCACCCTTAGGCATCAGACATCCTGTGGTATACATTATATGTAAGTAAAACATCCATAAACATAAAAATAAGTCTTCTCTTAAACATTTGAACAACCCTCAGATGGGCAAAGTTCTTGCAAGTCATATATCTGAGAAAAGACTTAGAAGTTCTTAAAAGCATAGTTTGGGGTAGGAGGTAGTAGAGAGATGGCTCGGAGTTAAGAGTGCTTGCTTTTAGAGGACTGCAGTTCCAGTTCTCACCTTACACAGCTTATAACCACTGGTGATTCCAGCTCCGGGGATCTGATGTCCTCTTCTAGCCCCTAGAAACACGCACAAGCATAGACACAAATCTGTAAAATAATCTTTTTAAAGTCCAATGTGGTGGTACTGACCTATAAACCCAGAATATGGAAAGTCGAAGTCAAACTTAGCTACATACCAAGCTTGAGTCCAACGTCAACAAAAATGACCTCCCAAAAACAAAATCTTTAATAAAATAAAAATCAGTAAGCAAAATCCTTGATAAAAAGAAAATTGATAATATAAAGACAACCCCACTTTTAAAGACAGTCAAAGGAACCAGACATTTCTCTAAAGAAGAACAAATGGCCACTAATTATGTGAAGATTCATTTAAAAAGTTACAAATGTAGTTCTGCATCTTTTGTGTAATGACAGCTTTCAGATGAGATAGAAGAAGTGTGAACAGAGATGTGGAGAGTTACATTTATGGTGGGCATGCAAAATAGTACGGTTGTTGTGGTAAACAGTCTGGCAGCTCCTCAAGAAGCTAAATAAAGAATTAGTAGTAAACCCAGTGGTTCCACTTCTAAGTGTCTACCCTAGAAAAATGAAAGCTTATATCTGAACAAAAATATCCAAACAAATATTAATAATTGCATGATTCATGTTTTATTTTTCTACCAACCCAAACTTTGAACTTAAAGTTTTGAGTGACAGGAAGAAAAAAATGTATAAATGATGATAGAGCATCTGTAAAGAATAACCAGGAATACAGGTCAAAAGAAAAGAAAATCATTTGTTCAATACTTTTTTCCAGTGACGAGTTATGTCTAGGCCATGAAGAGTCGCCTGCTTTTGGGAGTTATATAGCTGTAGCACGAGGAAATAAAGACCACAACATTCGTGCGCAGGAGCCAGAGAGTGGACTTTCAGAAGAGACTCAAGTGAAGTGCTTGATGGACCAGGCGACAGACCCCAATATCCTTGGCAGGACTTGGGAAGGATGGGAGCCTTGGATGTAAAGCATTTCATCACTGAGAGACTCTCCTAGACCTTCACTGACAGCAGGATATTACTCAAGCACCAAAGAAAAGCAATGTACTTTGTAGTGCTGGAAGATGGCCCACTGGGCAGAGGCACTTGGTGCCAACACAAATGCCCTAACTTCATCCCTGGAACCCACACAGTAGGAGAGAATCAACTCCTGCAAGTTGTTCTCTTTACCTCCACACGTGCACAGATTTAAAAATAAAAATACAATATTTCTCCTCTTTTCATTGATCTCTCTGTGGGGGTTTTCTGTTTTGTTTTGTTTTTTATTTCTATTTTATGGTGGGTTTTTGATTCTCTTTCAGAATGTATGTCCCTCAGTATTGAACTGAGGTCATCAGGCTTGGCAGTAAGCACCTTACCTTGTTGAGGCCTCACTCCCGCCCATCTCGCTTACACTCACACACACATGCGGACACATGTGCACATCCCTTAGATTTCACCAAGTGTTCTGCATCATTCTACAGTGTGTTACTCTGTTTCTATGACTGTTTGTATTTTCTGTGTTTTTATTGCTGGTGATGTCTAGCTTTATTCCATTGTGATCAGGTAAAATACAGGGTTATTTCAGTTTCTTGTATTTATAAGCTATTGAGAAAAACATGTATCCTCCAGAATTTAGGTCAAGTACTCTATAGCTGATAAATACACTTGATCTGTGATGTCATTTAATTCTGATATCTCGTTATCATCCTCTCACTCTCCCTTCCCTTCCCCATCTTCCCCTCCCCTGTTGCACGAATAAAGGAAACTCAGGGTGAGATCTCTGGGAAAGTCGGAGATATTAGAGAGAGTAAACACCAGTCAGATCTTACCCAGCTGTCTTCCAGCTTCCTCAGCCTGACTTCTCCTGGCTTTCTATGCCTGCCTTAAATACCCTCTTTGCTCAGTTAAGGCGTGGCACCACCACTGCCTGCCTGGGAGCCTGGAACTCCTTCTGTAAACTAAGATGACCTGAATTCAGTTTGGATTAAGGGTGTAGGTCACCACTTACTGGATATTCCCTGTGCTGGGATTAAAGGTGTGAGTTACCACTCTCTGATCCTACTAGACTGACTGTGGGTAGATCTCTCTGATATCTCCGAAATTTTTAAATCTTTTATTAAATCCCCACATATCCCCTTTTGTGTCAAATTTTAAAAAAGGTTATACCTAACATAAGAAAAGTCATATACAATAGGTACAATAATTATATGCAGTATATACAAACAATAAATGAGTAATGACCAGTCCATTAACAATTGACAATTGGAAGAAAATATTTCATTAATTATCCTATTTTGATGAATCCAAAGAATTATACTAATTCACTTTCTTTCTAACTTGTATTACTAACTAAAAACTATTATTTTAATGTCTCTTAAACTTATACACTTCAACTTCAAAGTTTCTTTTCTAAAACTGTCATAGAAAATTATAACTATAACTATCTCATCTTCAACTACCTCAGAGACCCAAGAAGGAAATAATATTTACCCAAGTAAACAGGAAGGGCAAGCAACATCCAAAATCTAGAAATGACAGAGATGACACCTATCTGTCTGGACAGTCACCCAATGTTCCTTTATAAAGTTGGGGCCTCCATCTTCAGCCTACAGGCCCAGAGTCTCTTCATTTCAGTGAAGAGGAAATCTGTTCTGCTCATTCTGGTATAGTTCAGTCACTTCTCCTTGTGTCCTGAAGAGTGTCTGACAGTTTTCTCTGAAAAGCAGGAACCTGAAGGACCATCTCAGCTTGTTCTGTCAAAGTTCAGAGGTCACTTTCTGAGGGAACCTGCATGTCCAGTTTAAATACCATACTGTCAAGCAGTCAATACAAGAACAGGTTCTTGTCCAATGGCTAACTATTGCCACAAAGAAAGTAGACTCCATATAGAGTTTCATCAGTGCCCATCTTTCTCTTGAAGTAGATTGGTGCTACCAGGAACAGACCTGTCTCACAGTTCAGAAAAGTCTAAGTTCTAAAAATATTTTAAATGCCATATTCTATGAATCTCTGAAGTGTTTGAAGAAGACCTATTCATCTAAAATATATTTGTTTGATCTTGAAAACATATCTAATATGACTATGTTTGAATGTAATGTCTAACTACTAACTTGCATTACATTATAGTCTAATTAGTTGGTAATAAAAAACTTTCATGGACTAGCAACTTGTACTACATTTTTAGATGAATTGAGTAAGTATACCTTGAAAAAGCATAGAGATATTTGTACAGTAACACAATTAATCTCAATATATACAATTTGCATACAATATACAAAAACCCAATCCAATGTAAAATATTTAAAGCTAGTAAATCCTTTTAAAAGAACATTCAATAATCTCTCCTTATATCCTATATATCTGTATCCCCTTTTTCTTTCTGTTTTTTAACACAAATCTTGAATCTAATTGTTCTTGTTTAACTTTTTTCTATCCACAACTATTAATAGTTTTTAACCAATTAACCTAAACAATGACAATCATCCATAACCCATTGAACAACCAAAAACAACCCACCCCACCTCTTGGGAATGTAGGCACCATGTTCTTAAACTTACATTCTGCTGTCTGGGGGCAGCAGCATCTTTATGGGATCCTGAAAAGAAAAGTTTTGTTAAATGTCAAGTCCTGAAATAAGTAGCTGTGTCATTTGTTGTCCAGTCTCTGCATAACAGGAAAGCACACAGCTTGTCTCAAGTCCTGGCTATAGTAGTCTGTGAAGCTGGTTCATCTCAGCGAGCTGCCTCAAAATTGTCCTGAGTAGTTTGTAATCCAAACCTGATCATTGGTTGGTGTTTGTCAGCCTAGTGACTTTGTCAGAGTCCATATGAAATCATTATTGTGGGGCCCCATCTTCTTTTTGGATATTTCCAGTTCCCAGTTAGGCATTGTCCTGGATCATTGCAGAAAACTGATAAGAGACTAAAACCCAACACAATGTACAGGAAACTGAATATATAACTATTTATTCAGCATAGGATTAGTAACAATAGAATAGTCCCCTATTTTTAGTTATTCTTTTGTTCCATATCAGGTGGCTCTTCTGATATGATACAGAGATCTTGTATTTTCCTTTAACAAGTATGCTTGAGTTTAGAGAAGGAGAGAGCCACAATCCAACCCTAAAGCCAGCTTTAAATTATAATTAAACTGGGACATCAACTTACAAAAAAATAGAGAGAGGTTAAGCAATGAGATTTTACTCTGTAGAGTATACTGGTACCAATAGTTAACGATATTCTTTTGCTTGTAAATTTTTCTGGATAGCCTCCCTTTTGCTTTAGATGTCTAGATGGCCAAGGTCTTTTCACTTCTTGAAGAGGGGTATTGCCAGTTTTCTGTAAAGACAGAAACAGAAACCTGTTGCCACCATTTGGTTTTTTTCTTACAACTTAAAAGAATTGTAATATAGGTGGATAAGCTATCAAGTCTTATTTTCATGAAGTTTCTCTGGTTCAGATCGAGTTTTCATTAATTTTGATGGTATCCATAACTTGATCTTCACCTGTGAAAACAAAGCAAAACTCTTTCCCCAACATAGCACATATCTTGGCATCCGTTCAGAGGTTAGTACATCTTTGAAGTAAACAGGCTGATTTTGTCCAGCTGGTTTTTCTATAGTCCAATGCCTTTCAGCAGCTGTTGATCCTTTCTCATTAGCATTGAGAAAATTCAAAGTTAATAAAGCATTATAGTCTATCTCTAGGGTCTTGGTTATTCCTTTCTGTTTATTTATTATATCTTTTAGAGTTCAATTTGATCTCTCTATGACTACTTGCCCTGTAGGAGAGTGTGGTATTGCTATAATATGCTTTATATTATCATAAGAAAAAAAATGTTTTATTTTACTACAGACATATGCCAGAGCATTGTCAGTCTTAATTTGTACAGGTATTCCCATGATGGCCATAACTTCTAGCAAATGTGTGATTACAGAATCAGCCTTTTCTGAACTCAAAGCAGTTGCCCATTGAAATCCTGAGAATGTATCTATTGTATGATGGACATGTCTTAATTTCCCAAATTCTGTAAAGTGAAGTACATCTGTCTGCCAGATTTCATTTCTACGTATGCCTTTAGGATTACTTTCTGCTGGCAATGGAGTTTGGTTATAGAAAGAACAGGTGGGACACCTTTTTACAATTTCTTTGGCTTGTTGCCAAGTGATAGAGAAAACTTTTTTAATCTTTTGCTATTGACTTGATGCTTTTTATAAAACTCTGAGGCCTCTAGTACATTTCCTATTAATAATTTATCAATTTCATCATTACCTTGTGATAGTGGACCTGTCAGACCTGTATGGGATCGAATGTGTCTTATATAGAAGGCATGATTTCTAGTCCTGATTATTTCTTGTAACTGAATAAATAATGAAGTTAATTCTGATTCATCATTAATAAATCAGCTGTTTCAATGTGTAGAACAACTCTTTCTGCATACTGAGAGTCAGTGACTATGTTAAGTGGTTCTGTAAAGTCCATTAACGCCATCATGATGGCATATAATTCTGACTTTTGAAAAGAATTATAAGGGCTTTGAGCCAATTTACTTAAATGTTCTGATTTTTAACCAGCCTTTCTCGATTTGTTTGCATTGGTATAAAATGTAGGGGCACCAGAAATTGGTTTATCTCGTACAATACAAGGGAGAGTCCAATTAGTTTTCTTTAGAAATTCAATTCTTTTTCTTTGAGGATATTTGTGGTTAATATCTCCCAAAAAAATTACTGCAGGCTCTCTGCCAAGGTTCACTTTCTACCCATAATTGGTCAATTTCTTCATTAGTTAAAGGTAAACAATTTCTGCTGGGTCCATTCCTGTCAATTGACGAAGTCTTAATTTTCCTTTAAAATAAGTTAAGAAATCTTTTCCACATGTGTCTTTAATTTCTTATTCGGTTTATGTGGAAGAAAAATCCATTCCAATATAACATTTCCTCTTTGCATTAAAATTCCTGTAGGAGAATGCTTAGAGGGCAAGATAACTAGAATGCAATTAAGGTCTGGATCCACACCATCCACATGTGCATCTTGTAATTTCTTTTCCACCAAAGCCAGTTCTTTCTCAGCTTCAGGTGATAATTCTTCAGACTATTGAAGTCCTTGTCACCATTTAAGGTGTTGAACAAATTATCCAGTTCATCATTTTTAATTCCAATAGTGGCTTGTAAGTTGGCAATGTCTCCTAGTAATCTTTGAAAATCATTAACTGTCTTCAATCTATCTCTCCTGATTTGTACATTTTGGGGTCTAATTTTTTGTTAACTTATTTTGTAGCCTAAATAATAATGGAATCCCCCCTTTGTACTTTTTATGGGGCAATCCAATCCCCAAGCAGGCAAAATTCTTTTCACATCTTCAAAATATTTTTCTAAGGTATTGATATTTGAATCGGCCAACAAGATGTAGTCCATGCAATGATAAACTATAGATAGTGGGAATTTGTTATGTTTTTGTTCTACTGGCTTTTGTATAAAATATTGGCACAGAGTGGGGCTATTCAGCATTCCTTGAGGGAGGGTCATCCACTGGTATCTCTTTACAGGCTGAGAATTATTATAATGGGCACTGTAAAGGCAAATTTTTCTCTGTCTTATTCTTGTAAAGGTATTATAAAGAAACAGTCTTTTAAATCAATAACTATAATAGGCCATTCTTTAGGTAACAGAGACGGCAAAGGAGTCCCAGATTGTAGAGAGCCCATTGATGGATCACCGTGTTTATTGCCCTTAGGTCTGTTACCATTCCCCACTTTCCAGATTTCTTTTTAATAACAAATACAGGAGAATTCTAATGGCTGGCTGATTCTTCTCTATGCTGAGCATTTAACTGCTCCTGTACCAGCTGCTCTAACGCCTGCAATTTCTCTTTTGTTAGAGGCCACTGATGAACCCATATAGGCTTCTCTGTTAGCCATTTTAGAAGTCGTGCATGGGAACATAGTCTGATCTTAACCCAAGAGGTTCCACAAACTTCCCATGCCATTCAAAAAGACAGTCTTTCTTTGGAGGGTTTAGTTCCTTTCCTGAAGGTTCCCTAGTGGCTGTTTCTGAGTCAGTGAGCTCCCAGTAGCTCTAGTCAGCCATCTCCGTGGGTCACCTCCTCATAACCCCAGTCCTTTGCTTATATATATTCTTTCTTCTCACTTCAGCCAGACCAGGAGCTTGACCTGGTGTTTAGCTATGGATCTCTGCTTCTGCTTTTATTCATTGCTGGGTGAAGGTTCTATAATGACACTTAGGGTGGTCATCAATCTGATTATAGGGAAGGTCCTGTCTAGGCATGCCCTCTACTACTGGTTTGAGTCCTAGCCAGGGACATCCTGTGGTTTCTTGGAGGTTTCCCTACCAGCCTCTTTCTTAAGTACTTTCTCCTATAACCAGCGAGTCTCCACTGGTTCTAAGCTAACTCCTTCCAAACAATTAGCAGTGCTGAGTTTGGGCTAAGAGTTCCTCAAAGTTCATGAGTTAAAGCACTAGAGCTATGGAATGTGGTAGAGACGTGTGGGATTGGTTGTTGGGGGCTTTGGAAGGGATTCAGGCTTTTGGGCCTTCCCTCTTTCTCTCTCTACTCAGTCAAATGGTTATGTGCTTCCGGCTCTCCAGAGGATCAAAAATGGTGGGTCTGTCCTATGACAGATGACAACCTCTAAATCTATGTGTCCTGATCCCTTTTATTTTACAGGTTATTTCTTCAGATACGCTATTAGACCAGCAGAAAAGTGCCTACCACACCTGACTATAGGAATTGTTTTGGGGATCTTCAAGTTAAGAGCCTGTATAAAAATAACTACAAAGTAGGCTTCCAGCACCCTCTCTGCTCTCCACAACAGACCTTCTCCTCTGTCTTCCTCCAGCAGGCCAAATCTCAGGCTGCGCTCTAGCACTGCAACAGAAGATAGACTGTATCCTTTCTCTCTTACCCTGTTCACATTCTTCTGTGGATGCCACAAATCATCCCCTGTCTGTCTGCCTCCTCTGACTTTTCATGGTATCCCAACCTCCAACACCACCAGCCATTACCTGTGAAATACCAGGCAAGCAGGTCAATAAAACAGGCAACACTCATCCATCACACTCTCTGAAAATGCAGAAAGGAATCAGAAACCAAGAACAAAGCACGTACTCAACAAAGGCAAACTCAGAAATCAGTACCTAAACCTATAATCACCCCAAATCCAGATACCCAGACACCAGCATAAGAACACTGTCAATAACAGCCAGGAGACCATGTCCTATGCTTACAACTAGAGCACAGCTCTCCTGACACAGCAGCCCCAGAATTCTCTAAAGTAGCAGAAGCACAAGAAGAAAACTTAAAACCAACTATAAGAAGTTGATAGAGTCCTTAAAGAGGAATAAATTCTTCAAAGAAAGCCAAGAATAACAGACAAACAGCTGAAAAAAACAAATAAAACTGTTCAAGACCTGAGAATGGAAATAGAAAAGAAAAGGAAACACAAATGGAGGAATGCTTGAAGTGAACAGGAACTACAAAGACAAGCTTCATCACCAGAAGACAAGATATTCTGAGAAAGGAGAACCTCAGGCATTGAAGATACATCACAAAGAATGGACACACTGGCCAAAGAAATTATTAAGTCTAAGAAATTGATGACATAAAACATCCAGGAAATCTGGGACACCTTAAAGAGACCAAACTTAAGAATAATAGACGTAGAGGAAGGAGAAAAATCCAAGCTCAAAGGCCCATAAAACATTTTCAACAAAGAAAAGTTCCCCAATCTAAGGGAGAAAATTCTTATAAAGGTACAAGAGGCATGCAGAACACCAAATGGCAAAGAAAGACCTCCTCGTCACATAATAATCAAAATACTAAACATACAAGACAAAGAAAGAATGCTAAAAGCTGCACAGGAAAAGAACAAATAAAATAAAGGCAGACTTATTAGAATTATACCTCTCAATGCCTGGATAACTACAGACTCTAAGAGATGAAAACTGTCAGTACAGAACTCTATACCCGGCAAAATTTTCAGTCACCACAGAGAAGAGAAGATATTCTATGATAAAGCAAATTCTATGATAAAACAACATTATTTATAAATCCAACCGAGATGACATTTCATCTCTTAACATCTATATCCTATATCCGAGGGCACCTAACTTTGTAAAATAAACGATACCTCGTTTAAATTACATATTGGCTCTCACACACTGATAATGGGATACTTCAATACCCCACTCTCGCCAGTGGATCTAACAGGCATTATTAACCAAATAGACCTAACAGATGTTTGCAGAACATTTCATCCAAACAAAAGAATACAGCTTTTTCTCAGCACCTCATGGAACCTTCTTCAAAACTGACTACATACTCAGTCATACAGCTAGTTTAAACACAGTCAAGAAAATGAAAAGAGCCCCCCCCCCCCCGTGTTCTCTCAGATCACCAGACATTAAAGCTGGACAATGATAACAGAAACAACAAAAGTCTACAAACTCATGGAAATAGAACAACTCTCTACTAAAGAAAAATGGGTCAAGAAAGAAATAGAAGTAAAAGATTTCCTAGAATTTGACAAAAATGAATACACAGCATAGCCAAACTTACGGAACACAATGAAAGTGATTCCCAGGCAAGTTTATTGCACTAAGTCCCTACATAAAAAAATTGGAGAGATCTCGTGCTAGCAACTCAGGAGCACACCTGAAAGTTCCAGAACATAAAGAAGCAAGTTCACCCACGAGGAGTAGACGGCGGGAAACAATCAAACTGAGGAATGAAATTAAGATAGAAACACAGAGAACAGTACAAACAAATCAATGAAAATCAACAAGATAGACAAACCTTTATCCAAACTAACTAAAAGACACACAAAGTATATACAGATTAATAAAATCAGAAAAGGGGCACATAACAACCGACAAAGGAAATCCAGAGAATCATAAAGATGTGCATTATAAAACTTCACTCTACCAAATTGGAAACTCTAAATGAAATGGGTAATGGATATGTCCACTTACCAAAGTTAAATCAAGATCAGATAAACCAATCAAATTTGATAAACCCCTGGTGAATAGAAGAAGTAATTAGATACTTTGGTTGGGAGACTAAAAGCCTTTTCACTCTATGTCCTCGTCTTTTTGCACAGGAAGTACTCTGCAGGCTACTGAAAGGGAAATGTGAACACCATCCCAGCCCTCCTCCATGAGAGGGAGCCCATGCCCAGGGCTGTTTGGATGGCCAGGAATCAGAGACTGGATAGTCCAGAGACATAGGGGAGAGATAAACAAGACTAACAAGAAAAAAGAAGGAAGGAGGGTAGGGAGGGAGGGAGGGAAGGAAGGAAGGGAGGGAGGGAGGGAGCGAGGGAGGGAGGGAGGGAGGAAGGAAAAAAGCCCAAATGAAAACCAGTGAAATGATTCCTAATGACATTCTGGGAAACTGTGGTTGAGATGTGTTGTATGAGAGGCGAATCATTTCCATAAAGTGGTGCCTTGTCTAGTCATCATCAGAGGGGCTTCCTCCAGTGGCAGATGGCAGTGGTTGCAGAGACCCACAGTCAGACATAATTTGGAGAGAAAAAAAATCTAAATTAGAGGTCTCCATTAGATCAGATACTGGGGAACCCTGTAGAAGAGGAGAATGAAAAATTGTAGGAGTCAGAGAGGATGGAAGACACCAGGAGAACATGACCCTCTGACAGCAAGCAGGGTGCATATAGGCTCACAGAGAGGAAGGGTGAGTCCTGGACTGCAGGGTCCGCACCAGGTCCTCTGCATATGTTACCATGGTTTTTCTAACTGTGCCACCAGCTGTGCCACTGACTCTTTTGCCTGTTCTTGGGACTTTTTCCCTCTTGTTGGATTGTCTTGTCCAGCTTTGGTGTGAGGGCTGCTCCTCGTCTTGCATTCTCTCTCTCTCTCTCTCTCTCTCTCTCTCTCTCTCTCTCTCTCTCTCTCTCTGTGTGTGTGTGTGTGTGTGTGTGTGTGTGTGTGTCTTTGGCTGTCATGTGTTAGAGGCCTGTTCTTTTCTAAAGTGGATGGAGATGGGGTGGATCAGGGGAGAAGGGAGATAGGAGGATTGGAGGGAGGGGAAACTGTGGTTGAGATATATTATGAAAAGATAATCACTTCTAATTAAAATATAAATAATTACAGAACTAAGTGATATAAAAGATAAGGCAAAAAAGACAATTTTCAACAAAAACACACATAATAAGTTATATAATCATAAGTTTCTGGCCGGTCCAGCCTATGGTCCAGACCAATAATCCCATAGAAGGCTTACATTAATTTTATGCGGATTGACCTATGGCTCAGACATTGCTAGCCAGCTTTTTGTTTTTTAAACTAACCCATGATTCTTACTTTGTTTAGCCACAAGGCTTGGTATCAGTTCTCAGAGTTTTCTTCGTTTGGTTGCCTTGTCCACACTACCTGTCTGTCTTTGGTCAATTAGCATTTATTATTAAACCAATGGGTAGGACAATTATTTACAAACATAATAAAAACTTAATCCCACTACAAAGTCATGTTTGGCAGGTAAGGTTTTTCCTCCTAAAAGTTAATTGTAGCCATATATGATGAGGACAAGTGAATAAAGGAGTGGTGACAGAGACTAAGGAAGAGCAGCCTATGGCTACACACCCCCTCAGCCTGGCAGATCTTCCAAGGGTGGCTTTCCCCTAGCTGTCATGTCAGGCATACTGTTACCTGAGTGACTATAAAACACTGATCATAGATTACCCATTCATTGAAGGCCATTTTCAGGCCAACAGGCAAGACTCCTGTAGGCAGGCCTTCCCAACCCCCATCAGACCCCATAATCTACAAGCCCACCTCCAAACCCACCCATCCTGAGACCCCAGCAGTTTTCTGACACACAAACACCACAAGTGCAGATTGGATCAAGAGGTAAGTGTCCGTTCTTCCAGTTGGACAGTCCAGTCTTTAGACCCTAGGCTGTGGGGCCTACCCTGTGCCTACCCGCCCTTTACCCACTGAAGCTTCAGTTGTATGCCAGCCAGGGAAGACTCCCGTGGACAGGACTTCCCCCCAGTTGGACCTTATAATCTACAAGTTACACTTCATCCTTTAAACCCACCCATCCTCTGAGACCCCAGTGGCTCTCTGAGACACAGATGCCATCTGCACCAATTGGAAGAAGAGATGGGTAGATTCCAGTGCAAGAATATGTTCAAAAACATAAAGAGCAATATGGCACCACCAGAATCTAGCACTTCTACAACAGCAAGGTCTAAACATCTCAGCACAGCAGAAGCAGAAGAAAATGACCTTAAAAATAACTTTATGGAGATGATAGAGGTCTCTTAAGAGGAAATAAAAAGTTCCCTTAAAGAAATTGAGGAAAAGAAAAAACAAAAAATTGGAAGAGATTCATTAATCCCTTAAAGAAAAAAAACCCAAGAAAATCAAACAATTCAAGACTTAAAAATTGAAATAGAAGCAGTAGAGAAGACACAAACCAAGGGAAGACTGGAAATAGAAAGTCTGAGACAGTGAACAAGAACCACAGATGCAAGCATCACGAGCAGAATGCAAGAGATGATCACTGGTACTGAAGATGCGATAGAGGAAACAGATTAGTTGGCCAAAAGAAATTTAAAAGTAAAGAACGTCCTAACACAAAACATCCTGGAAATCTGGGAAATCATGAAAGGACTAAACCTAAGTTTCTGGGTCTGTGTTACCTCACTCAGGATGATACTCTCCAGATCCATCCAATTGCCTGAAAATTTCATGCCCTTGGGGTAAGAATGTGCATCCCTTGGGTAGGACCAAGAGTGGTACAGCTGGATTGTTGAGGAGGTTGATTCCCAGTTTTCTGAGGAACCCGGCTAGGCTGCTTTCATTTCTCAGCTATTGTGAGTAGAATGGTGAGGAACATGGTTGGATAAGTACACTGGTAGTTGAATATCAAGTCTTTCCCCATAGCGTCACTCATATAAAATACCTAATTAAGCTAATATTTTGAGAATTTCCACAGTTTCCCAGAGGGTCTGCAGCACATTGCAAGCTCACCAACACTGTATGAAGGTCCCCTTTACTTTCGCCTTCACTCGCATTTGGTGTCAATCATGGTATAGATTTGAGGGGTTTCTTTCTTTGATTATTTGGTCTCCATTATTTGGTGAAAACGTGGAGACATATTTCTGAATAATTTTTTAAATTATCTTTTACTTTAATAGTGTACAAATGGACAAAGTAAAAGGTCAAAAATTTTTTTTTCACTAGAGTTTGTGGTTAACAGATGATGCAAGCCTTCCTTTAAATGCCATTTTTCCAGTAAAGAATGCCTATTTCCCTCCTTACAAACCAAGATAGAGGTGACTTAATCTACAACTCCTACTTATTTTAATTGTGAAAAATAATGTTCTCCCCTTTATAATCAAACTGATAACATGAATGTCATCTGTGGTAATGGACACATACTTTGTAAACTCTTAAATCATTAGGTTGCAAAATCTCTCACCCAGTAAACGTAAATACTGCAACATGAAGGATATGAAAACCTGCTGCACCCTTCAAAACATCTGCAGACCCGCATCATGGGGCTCATAGGTCAGTGGTGCTGCAGATTGCCTGGATGGTTATGAGACTTCCAAGGAGCTTGGCCACCACAGCACACACGTGCTGTCCTGAGAAGCTCACTATGATTGCAGCATGACTCTGTCCAAACAGAAATCAAAAACCAAGAAACCATTCTCATGTGCAGGACTCAGGCTTATGCCTACTCTCAACAGTGGCTCCTTTGCCACGCCATGGCTGCCCTAGATACAGGAGAACGGGTATCATTTGCTGATACCAGGCTGCTTGTCACCCTGCAGCCTTCCACAAGGAACCAGAGTCAAGGACAGCAGCAGGGAGCTGCAGCATGGGCTGTTTATATTGGGAGAGATCTGAAGGTACATGGATTGACTGCATATATAAATAGGGACAGACTTGACACATGTGGTCCCTCCAGTCCCACAGCAGGAGCCCACTGTGTAAAGGCACT
The DNA here is from genome assembly GCA_033318265.1 of Phyllotis vaccarum. Taxonomy (NCBI): domain Eukaryota; kingdom Metazoa; phylum Chordata; class Mammalia; order Rodentia; family Cricetidae; genus Phyllotis; species Phyllotis vaccarum. The sequence continues at coordinate 181,787,757 of JARWLC010000002.1, forward strand.
TGGGCCAGCCTGGCATGAATCAGTCCTAGTGGTGCCTGCCATGATTATCTCCACGATGGCTAGGCAGCTTCCAGTCAGTTCGAAGAGACTGCTGTCTTCCTGGATCTTCCCCCTTGTTCTGTTTTGAGAAGAGCCTGAGGCTGCTCAGCACAGGTTAAGAAGCAAGCCTCCATTGCAGGATGTCTGCCTTGGTAGCTCACAAAAGAGCTATCCAATCTTGGCAAGGTACTTTGTACTTGGGGCTACACAGTGAAAGCTGGTATTGCTCATATGGCACTGTCAACACAGCCAGTGTCCCATAGTCCACAGCCTGCATAAGAAACCACATGAAACTGAGCAGATATTGAAAGAAAAATGGCCCATCCTCCACGGATGGTTGCTTCTTTGGATATGTTGTAAAGACTATCAATGTTCTGGTTTTTCAAGCAGTAAAACTGTAGCACAAGCTGGGCCACAAGCACACATCTCATTTGAGGAGACTCCGGCTGTTGAGTCCTGGTCCAGCATGTGGGTGCAGTACTTGCCTGCAATGGAGAACAGAAAGAATTACCGAGACTTGTGATTGTTTTGGACTTTGCACAGCATATAGGCCAGGAACTGGTGGAGACCCCTTGATGGCCCGGTTTCACACATCTTCCACTGAAGTACTGCTGGGCTCTGGACACTGCAGATACTTGCTCAGGAGAATTTGGATCCATCAAACTGAAGTTAATCCAGATTTTCCAACAGCTCTTAAATAAAGTCCACCTCTGCCTTCTCCAGGTACTTACAGACCAGCATGAGAGGTCAGGCACACTGTTCTAAAGGCCACGACGGAAGATCAAAGCTCTTGAGTACATGAGCACTGGGATTTCTGAAACTTGCTTCAGGCTCATATGTGAAGAAGAGGGTCGAGTTCACTACACATGCTTCACAGTCGCCTACCTTCTGGATGATTGCATGCAGCTTGCCCTCCATGTGGTGGAGGCAGTTTAATGAGTGCCCTTCAGCTCCGCCGTTGCCAACACCAATGCTGTAGGCCTCTGCTCTGTTCAGATCTGATCTTATGATCCGATTCTATGTCAGCTGATGTTAGAGGAGCCTCCTTGTTTCCTTCCCTGTGATCCCTACAAGCAATCAACCTGAACAGATTTAAAAAAAAAACAAAACAAAACAAAACAAAAAAAAACAGAAGCTACAATTTATGCCTACTTCCCCATTTGTATCACTGTGAGTGTAACAATTTTTCCTGATAAGGCAGCCATAGAGAGCCTCATCCTCTACCCAGAGCTTACAGATTTGCAAGTCTGTAGCATAATGTGAGGCTTCTTGAGTCCAGTGGATTTAGCGGAGACTCCAGGACCCTTCTAATAGCCTGCCTCAGATTAGTGGTTGAGGAAAAATCTAGGAGGGCTCCCATGCTCGAACCAGTATTTTCATCATCAAAGCTGATACCGCTCCTCAGGGTGCAGGTGAATCTATCTGACTGTTGATATGAGAGGTGCAGAGGAGGATGGTGTCTCTCTCAAGAGATCCTGAGAAAAGGAACATGCCAAAGCAGAAACCAGAGTGAACAGCAGAGCTGGGGTACAACTTTTTAGGGATATGAAGTAGGGACTGAGTGACTTTATGAGTCCCCCTCCAGCACTTATAGGCTAGTCCCTAGCTGTACTTGAGACAGGAAAATGTAGAGACGACTAGTCCATGTCACTGTAAGCATAGCACAGTTTCTTAGACCAGGGTCCACTTTCTGGGCTATCTCATTGTATCATCTCCAGAGATCTCATAGAAGAGGAGCTAATGATACAGATGAGTTTTCTGTATCACCACCTAGTGACTGACACACAGTGTGAATTCCCGAATGAACAAGCCAGGTGAGGCAAAACACATGGTCCCATGGACATTAAAGCAGGTGGTAACACATCTAGGCCTGCATGCAAAGACTTCATTCAGATCCACAATAAAACCTTTGCCAATTCCTCACAAAAGTCCTTGGGCTACAAGTCTGTTAGGTTTACCACAGGTGAATGCCTGTCTTCCAGAAACTCCGGAGAGACACGGCACACTCATTTAAGTCTGAGAGCAACCATCACCTATCACAATTGTTCAATAAGTCAGTTCTGCTGTGTTTTCTTTACTTTATATTTCAGACACATAAAAAGGAAACTACAGGGAACATGGTGATGTGATGTACCGGTGCCATATTTAAACCATTTTACTGATGTATGTGGACAGGAAGGCATAGCACACAGTCAACACTGGAAAGCTGTGATTCATCCTTGAGATGATGGCCAATAGTGTTAAGAGACAAAAGAGTCTGTCAATATGAAACATTCAGAGTAGAGGACATGGTTCCCTTTAGTGGATCAAAAATGAATAGATATATCTTTATACTATAAAGGAAGATGCACTTGTGGGGGGTGATGGGTATAAGGGGGTGTTGGGTGCTGGCATACCCAGACCCATATACTCTGTGTCAGGCTAAAAAAGCCTGGGCAAGGTCAGTGCCCTTTTGTTTACTTCCCTGATCTTTGTGCATCAACACCCTGTTTTGCAATCAGTGGTTTTCCTGTTATGATGAGGAGTCTTGCACCCGTTGCCAGAGAACACACAGACAGGTACATGAACCCAGGGCAGGGGAACTTAAGGGGTATATAAGCTTGCTAAATAAAGGCTGAGGAAGCAGAAGCAGCTGATCTCCCTGGATGATGGAACTGACTGTCTCTTGAGTGCTGATTTAACCCTGACCCCTCTCCAGGTTCAGCTACACTAGGAGGGATGCGGCAAGGGGGCTTAATTAGCAACAAAAATCTGGATAAACATCACAGGACATGACAGAGAAAGGCCTAGAAAGGGTATCAATACCAATGAAGGATCTGAGGCTGTTAATTAACCAGAGTGTAAAAGCAGGCAATAGACCAAGAAGGTGAGTATAATTTTCAGGCAAACATGTCAATGTTCTCAAAGATAGTTGACTACAGCTTTGCCTATTGTTTCCTCTGACATTATTCATTGAAAGATGTTAATGGCTGAACTTTTGAAGAGGAGACCTCAAAGAAAACAGTTCCTTGTGGTTGATATAAGACATCAGAAGAGATCTACAGAAAGGCTGAAATTGTTGATTTATGCCATATTCAGAGGACTTTAGAAAGGCATATACTCCATTAGCAGAAAACTACAGGTCTGAAAGGAGGTGCCGCAGAGACACATCAACCCTGAGGTGCAAAAGGAGGTGATGGTGCAGGGTACTAGGTGGGGTGTAGACAGTGACTAAGGAAAAGACGCAGGTCTGAGGAATTGATTGGAGTTCATATACATTAGGTCTGAGGAATTGATTGGAGTTCATATACATGATCACATATTATGTGAACATGTGCAAACTTATTCAGATATAGAGCTACACAATCATTTTCTATCAGTGAGATGTACCAAGAATGCATATATTCCTATATTTAAAACAACAATGCCAACCACAAATAATGCTTTTTAAACAGTAGGTTCAAAGGAAAATGTTACATGTAGTAATGGATAATTGCAAAAATCATTGTTTATTTGTATTTTATGGCCCTTCATGACCATTGAATGTAACCAAATGATAGAAAATTATGCTTCCAAAGTGATCCCGTGTAGACACAGCTGTGGCAGATGTGGAGAAGGACAAGTTCTGGGATGCTGAGATACTGCATTGCTTCTCCTGTGTCTGTCACCTTGGAAACACATCTCTGCAGACTTGAACGTAACAATCAGACACCTCCATCCAACCACAACTAAAGGAGTGCACAATGTGTATATTATCTGATGTGTACTTAGAAATAGTCCTGAGGACACCAAGAAAGAAACCATCACTCCCAATAGAGCATCTCAACATTGCATGTCTATATCTGAAGGGTGGATGCTCACAGATATGGAAGAACAAGCACTTCCGACAGTAAGTCCTCCATCTGTGATCTGTGAAACAAAGTAGAACAAGGTAGTTAGCATTTGCTGCTGTCCAAAAGGAAGAAGCTGTGAAGACAAAGACAGAGATGTCACGAGATCAATACAAGACTGGGTGGGGCATAAAGAGAAGGAGGGTCCAGGGAGCAGGAGGCTTCCCCTCTCTGCATCCACAGCGTTCCTGAGCACCCCAAGACAAAAGCAGGTTTCCCAGGCAGCACTAACCTACTGCCTCTTGCAACAAGGGGGAAGACACAAGGAAGGGATAGTCTTCTGTTCCCTTTACCCATGCCCAGGCTCCAACTCTCGTCTTCAGAGAAATTTTACTCCTCCTGTTGGTTGTGGGTCTGCACGACCCCACACATTCATCCCTGTCCTTTTCTGCTACAAGACTGTAATTTCCTCTTGGTGAATGGCCACCTCCTCATTTAGATGCATTCACTTTCCACCTCTGACTCTTCCTGCTTTTCTCTCTGGACATGTTCCTCATGCCGCACTCCTCTCTCTCCTGCCCTCTTGTGTGTCTCCTTAGCTCCTAAAAATAAAGAGTGCAAGGGATTCTTGAAATCTGCCCATTATTTCTGGGGATGGAAATGAGGGGAGGGGGAGACAAGGACAGAGTCAGGCGTGCACTCACTTGTCTCTTCTGGACCAGGGAACAGTATAGATGCCTCTTCATCACCAGGAGGTCCACCACTAATGCTGCATATCAAGGAAGTGAACCTCCCTCTGCAGGAGAGGAGTGGTACAGAGCTTGTTCCCGGTTCCTGGAGGTGTCTGACAGATAACAAGAGGTTTCAGGTGTACCCCCTTTCTAGTTTTGGCCTGGTTCCCACATACTACTGTTACTCACTACCAGGCCGAGCACGGAACAGCGGTTTAGGAACCACAACCCTGGGCCTCTTCTTCAGCCCTTTAAAAGATGCAGAAAAGAGCGTGTTAGTGACTTTGACACAGAAGGACTTAGCAAAGAGCTTCCCTGTGGTATCACAGCTACCCACATGATTATTCTTCTTCTAAATGATTCTCCCCATCACACAGTTCTCCTCCTCCCTGTCTCCCTGATTTCTCACGCCCTGGTAACACCCACTGGTGTCTGCTTCTGGATTAACTTCCCCAGACTCCTCATGAGAAGTATTCCATGGGAAATCTCTTTATAGGGTCCTAGACACCTTAACGTTCACATCCTATAGATGGGTGCAGCCTGTCAATGGCAATCTGCCTTTGAAAAGGACAGATCACATACATGACACTTGAGGCCATGCCTGCCTCCTTCTGTTGGACTTTATTATCCATTCCTTGTTATCCCTTACCTGGGGGTTGTGTGTTTTCTGCATGCCATGGGGAAACAGCAACATAATGTTCTAAACATGTTCCTAACATGCTTCCTCACACCCTTCAAGCACATTCTGCTGTGCTTGCTGGAGGCTATGGGTTCCTCCTGGGGCTCTTCATTTCTAGATGTAGTGTCTTTGACCAGTTCGTATTGGTTATGCTGGGGAGGGCCATTCTGGCTGCTGATGTCATCCCAATCTACACTGATGTTGTCCAGACTGTCACCATCATACTCTGCCCCTTGGTTCTTTTTGGAGTTGGGCTCCATCAAGGGCTGTAAGACATTGCGTGTTCTCTGACTGAAAGTCCCGTCATTTCCAGTCTCCTCAATCTGAGCCACCACATGGGCCCCCTCTGATGTTTCTCCAAAAGTGTCCACATTTATTATCTCCTCAGATGTGTTTAATGCCCTTGAGCGGTCACACTGTGGAACAGAAGAATACACAGGTGAGTTAATATCTAAAGTATGCACCAGTTAAGCTGGACTTAGAGGAGACCTGGCTACACTTTTTCACTCACCTCCTGCCTTCTGTTTTCCATTTCAGATGTCACAAATGTGGGCAGAGCCAGCTCACTCCATCTCCTCCTTAGCGGAAATGGAGGGAGGACGAAGCAATGTGCAGGCCTCCTGGGGGAGTGGCTCTTTTGAAGGTGTCCAATTTGTCCACAGACATACACACTTTTCTCTTCATAAAGCAGGTCATTCTTGGCCAGATTCTCAAGAAACGTTTTTGTGCCCGGTATTTCAAAGGTGTCCCCTGCTATGTTACTCAACGAACACACAGATTTGACCAGGCTGGATATGGACCACCTTGAAGCTATTGGACTGTGTGCTGGATATAAATCATCATCACTTACTTCGCACCGAAGTGCTTCCTCTTCCATGTCCTCCTCCACCATTTCAGGTGGAGAATAGCACCTCAAGACGCTAGAAGTAACAAAACCAAAATCAGCTCTTGGCGACATAGTTGTGGTTATCAATTTATACAACATGAAAATCAATGGTCTCTCAAGGATCATAATGGAAAATCTCAGATTCAAAGATAGAGAAATATGGAAACTACAAAGTAGTTAAGAGAGAGCATAAGAAAGGTCAGAGCTGGAAATAAATGAACATTTTAAGGATGCAACAAAGGAAGGTCAAAGAATCAAGGAGGTGGTTTTTGAAAGAATGAACTAATCTGAGAACGCCTAGATATGCATCTCCCAAAGGATGACAAAATTGTTGAAATGTGAGAAAGGAAAGAATTGAGAGGGATCTTTGGAAACCCTATGGGCTGCAATGTAACATTTGTGTCCACATCACTGACAACTTCAAAGAGAGGTATTGCTCAATTTATAAAGCAGACACCAACATTGATATGAGGGATTACCAAATATGCAACACCTCCTGCCTTCCTGCTACTGTACCTGGGGTGTGAGAATGAATACGGGAGTTTGTAAAATATGTAAACAGGTTGCATGAGTACCAGATTATATGAAAAATAATACAATCTCTTAGAAGTAGGACCAACAGATCACAAAATTGATTTTTGCGGCTGACTATAATGGACAATGGAGATCAATGATTCTCAAGCTGTTTCACCAAAGACAAAAGAAAATATGGTTCTAATCATTCTCAAATGCCAATATTACAATGATTCCAAAACTATTAACACACGCACACACACACACACACACACACACACACACAAACACACACACACAAAGTATAAGATAATGTCCTTGATGAACTTCATCTGAAAAGAGGTTTACTATTCAATACTGTTGAACAACATACTTCCCCAGACTCCTCATGAGCTGTATTCCCTGGGAAATCTCTTTATAGGGTCCTAGACACCTTAACATTCACATCCTATAGATGGGTGCAGCCTGTCAATGGCAATCTGCCTTTGAAAAGGACAGATCACATACATGACACTTGAGGCCATGCCTGCCTCCTTCCGTGTTACTCTATTATCCATTCTTGTTATCCCTTACCTGGAGGTTGTGTGTTTTCTGCATGCCATGGGGAAACAGCAACATAATGTTCTAAACATGTTCCTAACATGTTTCCTCACACCCTTCAAGCACCTTCTGCTGTGCTTGCTGGAGGCTATGGGTTCCTCCTGGGGCTCTTCATTTCTAGATGTAGTGTCTTTGACCAGTTCGTATTGGTTATGCTGGGGAGGACCATTCTGGCTGCTGATGTCATCCCAATCTACACTGATGTTGTCCAGACTGTCACCATCATACTCTGCCCCTTGGTTCTTTTTGGAGTTGGGCTCCATCAAGGGCTGTAAGACATTGCGTGTTCTCTGACAGAAAGTCCCATCATTTCCAGTCTCCTCAATCTGAGCCACCACATGGGCCCCCTCTGATGTTTCTCCAAAAGTGTCCACATTTATTATCTCCTCAGATGTGTTTAATGCCCTTGAGCGGTCACACTGTGGAACAGAAGAATACACAGGTGAATTAGTATCTAAAGTATGCACCAGTTAAGCTGGACTTAGAAGAGACCTGGCTACATTTTTTCACTCACCTCCTGCCTTCTGTTTTCCATTTCAGATGTCACAAATGTGGGCAGAGCCAGCTCACTCCATCTCCTCCTTAGCGGAAATGGAGGGAGGACGAAGCAATGTGCAGGCCTCCTGGTGGAGTGGCTCTTTTGAAGGTGTCCAATTTGTCCACAGACATACACACTTTTCTCTTCATAAAGCAGGTCATTCTTGGCCAGATTCTCAAGAAACGTTTTTGTGCCCGGTATTTTAAAGGTGTCCCCTGCTATGTTACTCAACGAACACACAGATTTGACCAGGCTGGATATGGACCACCTTGAAGCTATTGGACTGTGTGCTGGATATAAATCATCATCACTTACTTCGCACCGAAGTGCTTCCTCTTCAATGTCCTCCTCCACCATTTCAGGTGGAGAATAGCACCTCAAGACGCTAGAAGTAACAAAACCAAAATCAGCTCTTGGCGACATAGTTGTGGTTATCAATTTATACATCATGAAAATCAATGGTCTCTCAAGGATCTTAATGGAAAATCTCAGATTCAAAGATAGAGAAATATGGAAACTACAAAGTAGTTAAGAGAGAGCATAAGAAAGAGAAGAGCTGGAAATAAGTGAACATTTTAAGGATGCAACAAAGGAAGGTCAGAGAATCAAGGAGGTGGTTTTTGAAAGAATGAACTAATCTGAGAAAGCCTAGATATGCATCTCCCAAAGGATGACAAAATTGTTGAAATGTGAGAAAGGAAAGAATTGAGAGGGATCTTTGGAAACCCTACGGACTGCAATGTAACATTTGTGTCCACATCACTGACAATCTTCAAAGAGAGGTATTGCTCAATTTATAAAGCAGACACCAACATTGATATGAGGGATTACCAAATATGCAACACCTCCTGCCTTCCTGCTAGTGTACCTGGTGTGTGAGAATGAATTCAGGAGTTTATAAAATAGGTAAAGAGGTTGCATGAGTACCAGATTGTATTAAAAATGATACAGTGTCTTAGAAGTAGGACCAAAAGATCGCAGAATTGATTTTTGCTGCTGACTATAATGGACAATGGAGATCAATGATTCTCAAGCTGTTTCACCAAAGACAAAAGAAAATATGGTCCTAATCATTCTCAAATGCCAATATTACAATGATTCCAAAACTATTAACACACGCATACACACACACACACACAAACAAAGTATAACATAATGTTATTGATGAACTTCATCTGAAAAGAGGTTCACTATTCAATACTGTAGAACAACATACTTCCCCAGACTCCTCATGAGCAGTATTCCATGGGAAATCTCTTTGTAGGGTCCTAGACACCTTAACGTTCACATCCTATAGATGGGTGCAGCCTGTCAATGGCAATCTGCCTTTGAAAAGGACAGATCACATACATGACACTTGAGGCCATGCCTGCCTCCTCCTGTGGGACTCTATTATCCATTCCTTGTTATCCCTTACCTGGGGGTTGTGTGTTTTCTGCATGCCAAGGGGAAACAGCAACATAATGTTCTAAACATGTTCCTAACATGCTTCCTCACACCCTTCAAGCACCTTCTCCTGTGCTTGCTGGAGGCTATGGGTTCCTCCTGGGGCTCTTCATTTCTAGATGTAGTGTCTTTGACCAGTTCGTATCGGTTGTGCTGGGGAGGGTCATTCTGGCTGATGTCATCCCAATCTACACTGATGTTGTCCAGACTGTCACCATCATACTCTGCCCCTTGGTTCTTTTTGGAGTTGGGCTCCATCAAGGGCTGTAAGACATTGCGTGTTCTCTGACAGAAAGTCCCATCATTTCCAGTCTCCTCAATCTGAGCCACCACATGGGCCCCCTCTGATGTTTCTCCAAAAGTGTCCACATTTATTATCTCCTCAGATGTGTTTAATGCCCTTGAGCGGTCACACTGTGGAACAGAAGAATACACAGGTGAGTTAATATCTAAAGTATGCACCAGTTAAGCTGGACTTAGAGGAGACCTGGCTACATTTTTTCACTCACCTCCTGCCTTCTGTTTTCCATTTCAGATGTCACAAATGTGGGCAGAGCCAGCTCACTCCATCTCCTCCTTAGCGGAAATGGAGGGAGGACGAAGCAATGTGCAGGCCTCCTGGTGGAGTGGCTCTTTTGAAGGTGTCCAATTTGTCCAGAGACATACACACTTTTCTCTTCATAAAGCAGGTCATTCTTGGCCAGATTCTCAAGAAACGTTTTTGTGCCCGGTATTTCAAAGGTGTCCCCTGCTATGTTACTCAACGAACACACAGATTTGACCAGGCTGGATATGGACCACCTTGAAGCTATTGGACTGTGTGCTGGATATAAATCATCATCACTTACTTCGCACCGAAGTGCTTCCTCTTCCATGTCCTCCTCCACCATTTCAGGTGGAGAATAGCACCTCAAGACGCTAGAAGTAACAAAACCAAAATCAGCTCTTGGCGACATAGTTGTGGTTATCAATTTATACATCATGAAAATCAATGGTCTCTCAAGGATCCTAATGGAAAATCTCAGATTCAAAGATAGAGAAATATGGAAACTACAAAGTAGTTAAGAGAGAGCATAAGAAAGAGAAGAGCTGGAAATAAGTGAACATTTTAAGGATGCAACAAAGGAAGGTCAGAGAATCAAGGAGGTGGTTTTTGAAAGAATGTACTAATCTGAGAAAGCCTAGATCTGTCTCACCCAAAGGATGACAAAATTGTTGAAATGTGAGAAAGGAAAGAATTGAGAGGGATCTTTGGAAACCCTACGGGCTGCAATGTAACATTTGTCTCCACATCACTGACAATCTTCAAAGAGAGGTATTGCTCAATTTATAAAGCAGACACCAACATTGATATGAGGAATTACCAAATATCCAACACCTCCTGCCTTCCTGCTACTGTACCTGATGTGTGAGAATGAATTCGGGAGTTTATAAAGTATGTAAAGAGGTTGCATGAGTACCAGATTGTATTAAAAATGATACAGTGTCTTAGAAGTAGGACCAACAGATCACAGAATTGATTTTTGCTGCTGACTATAATGGACAATGGAGATCAATTATTCTCAAGCTGTTTCACCAAAGACAAAAGAAAATATTGTTCTAATCATTCTCAAATGCCAATATTACGATGATTCCAAAACCATTAACACACGCATACACACACACACACACAAAGTATAAGATAATGTTCTTGATTTACTTCATCTGAAAAGAGGTTCACTATTCAATATTGTTGAGCAACACACTTCTCCAGACTCCGCATGAGCAGGCTTCCATGGGAAATCTCTTTGTTGGGTCCTAGACACCTTAAACTTCACATCCTATAGATGGATGCAGCCTGTCAATGGCAATCTGCCTTTGAAAAGGACAGATCACATACATGACACTTGAGGCCATGCCTGCCTCCTTCTGTTGGATTCTATTATCCATTCTTGTTATCCCTTACCTGGGGGTTGTGTGTTTTCTGCATGCCATGGGGAAACAGCAACATAATGTTCTAAACATGTTCCTAACATGCTTCCTCACCTTTTGCTGTGCTTGCTGGAGGCTATGGGTTCCTCCTGGGGCTCTTCATTTCTAAATGTAGTGTCTTTGACCAGTTCGTATTGGTTATGCTGGGGAGGGCCATTCTGGCTGCTGATGTCATCCCAATCTACACTGATGTTGTCCAGACTGTCACCATCATACTCTGCCCCTTGGTTCTTTTTGGAGTTGGGCTCCATCAAGGGCTGTAAGACATTGCGTGTTCTCTGACTGAAAGTCCCATCATTTCCAGTCTCCTCAATCTGAGCCACCACATGGGCCCCCTCTGATGTTTCTCCAAAAGTGTCCACATTTATTATCTCCTCAGATGTGTTTAATGCCCTTGAGCGGTCACACTGTGGAACAGAATACACAGGTGAGTTAATATCTAAAGTATGCACCAGTTAAGCTGGACTTAGAGGAGACCTGGCTACATTTTTTCACTCACCTCCTGCCTTCTGTTTTCCATTTCAGATGTCACAAATGTGGGCAGAGCCAGCTCACTCCATCTCCTCCTTAGCGGAAATGGAGGGAGGACGAAGCAATGTGCAGGCCTCCTGGTGGAGTGGCTCTTTTGAAGGTGTCCAATTTGTCCAGAGACATACACACTTTTCTCTTCATAAAGCAGGTCATTCTTGGCCAGATTCTCAAGAAACGTTTTTGTGCCCGGTATTTCAAAGCTGTCCCCTGCTATGTTACTCAACGAACACACAGATTTGACCAGGCTGGATATGGACCACCTTGAAGCTATTGGACTGTGTGCTGGATATAAATCATCATCACTTACTTCGCACCGAAGTGCTTCCTCTTCCATGTCCTCCTCCACCATTTCAGGTGGAGAATAGCACCTCAAGACGCTAGAAGTAACAAAACCAAAATCAGCTCTTGGCGACATAGTTGTGGTTATCAATTTATACATCATGAAAATCAATGGTCTCTCAAGGATCCTAATGGAAACTCTCAGATTCAAAGATAGAGAAATATGGAAACTACAAAGTAGTTAAGAGAGAGCATAAGAAAGGTCAGAGCTGGAAATAAGTGAACATTTTAAGGATGAAACAAAGGAAGGTCAGAGAATCAAGGAGGTGGTTTTTGAAAGAATGAACTAATCTGAGAACGCCTAGATATGCATCTCCCAAAGGATGACAAAATTGTTGAAACGTGAGAAAGGAAAGAATTGAGAGGGATCTTTGGAAACCCTACGGGCTGCAATGTAACATTTGTGTCCACATCACTGACAACTTCAAAGAGAGGTATTGCTCAATTTATAAAGCAGACACCAACATTGATATGAGGGATTACCAAATATGCAACACCTCCTGCCTTCTTGCTACTGTACCTTGGGTGTGAGAATGAATTCAGGAGCTTATAAAATATGTAAAGAGGTTGCATGAGTACCAGATTACATTAAAAATAATGCAATCTCTTAGAAGTAGGACCAATGGATCACAGAATTGATTTTTGCTGCTGACTATAATGGACAATGGAGATCAATGATCCTCACGCTGCTTCACCAAAGACAAAAGAAAATATTGTTCTAATCATTCTCAAAAGCCAATATTACAATGATTCCAAATCCATTAACACATGCACACACACACACACACACACACACACACACAAAGTATAAGATAATGTCCTTGATGAACTTCACCTGAAAAGAGGTTCATTTTTCAATACTGTCGAACAAAACATAGCAGAGATACCTTATGTTCACAATGGGTTCAACATGAACTTCTAGTATAAGTCCACTCAAATACTGGAAAATAGTTAACTGGTCATTTCAAGGAAAAAGGTCATGTGCAGCAAAGAAGAATGAAGTTTTGTCATTTTCTGAAATATGCGAGTTCCTGAGATATACTGCCTAACTCGAGCCTTGAATAGGTAGGTAGCATGAAAGTTGACGGGAGAGAGAGAGAGAGCAGGAGGAATGGAGGGAGGGAGGGAGCGAAGTATAAGTACATGTGTTCTGGGGCTGGTGCATTATAACACCACAAATGAAAATCATCCAACTTAACTGTTTGCACACGTGCAGAAACATACATGTCTTAAGTGTACAGTTAATGGTTTAAAGTAAAAAATCGAAAGAAACCAAAGTAGAATATGTCCAAGTAAAATTTTTGCAAAAGGACCAACTTAGAAAAATGAACACAAGCAGTAATCAATGTCTCAATCAAAGCAGTGAGTGTGCTAATGTAAAAAAAACAAAGCAAAAAAGCCACAGCACTGGAGAGAAAACCTCCCTTATCAAGTCCATGAGACTAGGTAATCCCAAAAGTATAGGGAACAGTGCTGGAATCCAGCAGCTCTCCATCCAACATGAGCTTCTCTGCAGCTTCCGGATGAATTCCACCACACTGCAATGTCTTCTATGAACAGATTTCTATCATTTCTTACAAATGTCACTGCAAGGGATGAGTCAGTAATAAAAGGGAATAATCCAAGGTAGTTTCTATAATTCTGTGGACTGCAATTCTTGATTATGGCAGAGAACCAATCATTCATAAGATGCAGCTTGAGAGACAAAAGGCATCCCTTCTCCCATGCTCTCAGAGGACAGGAAAGACATGGAAACTGGAGGTGCTGGGGAAGATGACTTGTCAAGATGTTTCAAGCATCTGGTTACATGTTTTTGGCAGGCCCCTGCTACATCCAGTAATGGAAATCCTCCTGCTGCTCTCCAGTGCATCAGATTTTATGACTTCCCAGACTAATCATCACTCTATACTAGAAAGCAAGCATTGAGACACATGAGGAAGTGTGAGGCCTTTCACATCTAACCCCGAGGAAGACATTTTGTCTTTAATCAGGGTATACTCCATAGGAGGACAGTACCAAACTAGACAGCATCAGGAACTCTGAGCTGATTTAGATTCTGGACATGGGTCTGGACTTGTGGGAATGTGAACCTGTAGGCTGACTCAGTGGCTGTTCCACTATGACTATAAGTTTCCTAATAACTCACTAATAAAAGCTCCGTCACTTCTACACTTCTGATATTCCTTTTTGCTTAAACTCATATAGAGGGACTCTAAAGACGGTATCCCTCCTTTAACATAACAATGCTGTGGAATTCCCTAATTCACATGTATGCTTTTGTTTTGTGGAAGATGGGATGTGACATTTCTGGAGATAATTAAGAGAACAGGTAAAATATTAAGATCAATAATCATAATAAGGATATATTCAAAGTGTGCACCAGACTGAAACTCCTTATTTTCTATAAATATTTCATACTAGCAAAGCATGGATAATTTGAGGATGTCAGAGAATCATGCGCATTTAAGAGTTGAATACGGGTGTTAGGAAACAAAACAAAACTGAAAGCAGAAATTTCTCACCAGCCATCCAAGAGGCACAGAAAACCCAACAAACCAGGAAAGAAGCTCAAGCTCTTGAGGTCAAATCAGAGCAACTCTTCACTTTTCCAGGTCTTCAAAAACAGCAAAGTCTACAGGACCCAATTTCTGAGCCCCAGCTACCTACAGCCGACAGAGCAACACCTTCCTGCAGTGTGAGCACAAGACTCAATCCAGCCAGCGCCTTCAATGGGCAGGCTCTGCAAGTCCTCACAATGGCTCCAGTGAGGTCACTATGAGAAGCTACTCATGCTACTCACAACCAAAAGAAGTTTTTTCCTCTTTGTATCTCTCAGCATAGCAAGACCACAAACCCTTAAAAAGATCATAAAGTACATAGGTCTGATGTGTGCCACAGGTCTAAACTGACAGGAAGGGCGTAGATGGACACTTGGGAAGACGGATCTAACACATGCTTGCATGGCACTTGCAGGTTCCATTGCCTCTACTGACCTAATTTCTCTTTCTGGGACCTACCATTCTGGTGTCACACTCCCTCCCCTGATAGCTCAGCTTGTCAGACACCAGAAATTCAGATACATAAAAGGGCATTGACACCCCTGTCATCCAATAATTAAGGAAGACGTTTTGAGTACAGGGAGAGCAGTCATTTCAAGAATGGGCTCAGTGAGCTTTCTGATGATCTGAGTGAAATGTGGCTATTCACTAGTTAGGGAGAGAACACACGGGGATCTGCAATGTTGCTTTTACTTAGACCCTCAATTGCTCTAATGATTCGGACTACAGCAGACCTCCAAGTTTCAGTATTCCTGATACCAAATTATCTTAAACTCGTATTTACAAGAGTTAAAGGGATGATGCCCTGTCCTTGACTCTGTAATGCCATGAGGAAATGTGCTGTCCCTCAAATCCCAAAAGCAGGTTTTCTCTCTGGAGTGTCAATCTGGTTGGAGAAGATTCTTCCTATAATAGGGGAATTTAAAAGCAAAGGGAAATGCTGTAGGAAGTACCAAATCTGGTGAGTAGGATCCAAGTGCATGGCATACTTCAACTCTTTGTTTTAAGCTCATACATACCAAAGAAGTTCTAGGTATAGCTATAAAGCAACATACAAAATATAAAAGATAAATGAATAGATCCTAGAAAATGGTTGGGTATAAACCACTGAAGCAATTACTCAAAAGAAAACCAAAACTAGAAACAGCAGATTGAATTCCAGGCTCCAAAACCAACCCCCCAGTAAGCAAACTCACTATGCTCAGATCAGCGGGATCACAGACGTTCAATTCTAAATATGGATACTTAAAAAATAAAGCTCTCAGATCAAAACTCTGAGTCCTACTGCTTTGTAGCCTACTAACAGCTTCACCGCAGTAAAAGGACAAGAACCAGCACAGCTGGTACCTGGTTACATGGGTGTGACACTGTCATTCCTCACAATGGCTCCCTGTGACATCATATGAGCTGTGGACCAATCAGAGCCAGCCAAAATCCATCACCCTTCTGTAGTCCTTTTCATGGTCTCTCTCAGAAATATGCCATTGACCAACTTCAGAGAGGTTGGGTTGCCTTGTATTATTGCTTTCAGAGTATCAGGCGAAGCTCAGTGGTGGGTTCAGCTGCTGGCACTGCTAGCCAAGTATGAGGAAACTATTTCCACCTGCATTCACAGTCTCCCAGGTCCCCTAAGGACCCACCCCCTCCAGCCAGGCAATGCAATGACAGTTTGCTTATTATTCACACAGAACTGCCTAAGGGGAGACCCACCACCTCCAGCCAGGCAATGCAATGACAGTTTGCTTATTATTCATACAGAACTGCCTAAGGGGACAGAGGTATTAAACACATGAGTCAGTACAGGACATACCACATTCAACCCATGACAAAGACCTTTAACCCTAAATGGTATTGATAAATAATGATGAAGAAAATGACAGGCTCAGGAAGATTTGTGTTTCCTTGTGTTATGGACACTGGTGTCTAGTAGGCAGGAATATATCCTGGGTTCTTTAATGGCGTCAAAACTTGGGACCTAACTTCTCTATCAACATTTTGCCTTTACAGTCCTCACCACCTCTGCACTCAAAGTGTTTCTTTTGCTTTAAATTGAGACTGGTGGATATAAAAGTTATGCATCCTCACTGAGATGCTATCTCAAGATGCTCTGTTGCTAAGGCATCCAAAAACATATGAGGCGCTTATGTTAGTCTCAAAAAAAGTAGTTTCAACATATCCTCTTATATAAGACACTAATCTGCTTTCTCTTGGGAATCTCTAGCTCTTATAACAGAGTTATCAGGATGTTCAATGATTAGTTAACAGAAGGACTGAACTCAGTCCGTTATTTCACTTAGGGTACGTGTTTCATTGTTTGGTCCTAGAACTTGCTCTGTAGAACACACTGGCCTCACACTAACAGACTTGCCAGCCACCACCTTGAGGTTCTGGGATTATAAGTGAGCACCAGTACACACAGCTCTCAATTCTTAATTTTGTTTTGCATTTTCTTACTTATTTTAACGGTTTCTGTTTTCCTATGCTACTGCTTGCCCTCCCTTCTTCCCAGTCCCTCCCAGTCCTCCATGTGCCTCTCCCCACCCATCCCCACATCCATTCCCCTAGGCAAGCAAGGAGTCCCAAGGTGGCCCAGTTCAGTCCAGTGTATCCAGTTGAGATAGGTCCGAGTCCCTTATCCCAGTATTAAGGCTGGGTTAGGTGTTCCTCTGTAGGGAATGGGCTCCAAGATGCCAGTGTATGCACAGGAACATAATCTGAGCCTACTCCAGGAGTCTCCATAATCTGCTAATGCCATTCCACACTAATCTACCTTTGGAGGGTTTTGTTCCTTTCCCTGAAGCTTTCTCAGCAGTTGTTTCTGACTCAGTGAGCTCCCATTAGCTTGGCTCAGCCTTCTCTATGGGATTCCTCCTCATGATCCTGATCTCTTTGCTCACATACACTCCCCTCTCTCCATATCCAGCTGGACTGGGAGCTCAACATGGTGCTTAGGTCTGGTTCTCTGCTTCTGCCTCTATTCATTGCTGGATGAAGGTTCTGGAACGACACTTAGGGTGGTCATTCATTTGATTAGAGGCAAAATCCTGTTTAGGCACCATCTCCACTGTACCTTGGAGTCCTAGCCAGGGACATCTTGTGGGGTCTTGGAGGTTTCCTTAGCACAAGGTTTATTTCTAATAACACAGTGAATCCCTCTATCAAGATATCCACTTCTTTTTTCCTTGTTTGTTGCTCCACTCCCTCAACCATCTCCTTCTCACGATTTATTACAGTCTTCCCTAATCACTACTTGTTAGGATCCCAACTTACTAGATCTCTACTTTCTCTTCCTATGGGGATCTCTGGATGTCTCTCCTAAGATCCTTGTGATCCAAGCCTGTTCAGTGGTTGGGGTTTGTAGCCTGGAAATTCTTTGCATTTCATCTAAAATCCCTCCCTCTTCTGGGTGAGTGAGAGAGTTAACTTCATTGGTCTGTAGCATTAGTGGTGGACAGAGAAGCCACCCTCATGACCTTCTAGTGATGAAGAGGCATCCATACTGTTCCCTGGTCCACAAGAGAGAAGTGAGTGCTCACCTGACTCTGTCCTGGTCTCCTCCTCCCCTCATTTCCACCCCCAGATGATGGGCACATTCCAAGAATCCCTTGCATTCTTTACTGTTAGGAGGCACACAAGGGGGGGGGGGGGGGAGAGGAGTGGGGCATGAGGGACATGTCCAGAGAGAAAAGCAGGAAGAGTCAGAGGTGGAAAGGGGATGCATCTAAATAAGGAGGCAGCGATTCACCCAGAGGAAATTACAGTCTTGTAGCAGAAAAGGACAGGGATGAATGTGTGGGTCGTGCAGGCCCACAACCAGCAGAAGGAGTAAAATTTCTCTGAAGAGGAGAGTTGGAGCCTGGGCGTGGGTAAAGGGAAGAGAAGACCATCCCTTCCTTGTGTCTTCCCCCTTGTTGCAAGAGGCAGTAGGTTACTGCTGCCTGGGAAACCTGCTCTTGTCTTGGGGTGCTTGGGAAGGCTGTGTCTGCAGAGAGGGGAAGCCTCCTGCTTCCCTGGACCCTCTTTCTCTTTATGCCCCACCCAGTCTTGGATTGATCTGGTGACATCTCTGTCTTTGTCCTCACAGCTTCTCCTTTTGGACCTCTGCAAATGCTAACTACCTTGTTCTACTTTGTCTCACAGATCACAGAGGGAGGACTTACTGTCGGAAGTGCTTGTTCTTCCATATCTGTGAGCATCCACCCTTCAGATACAGACGTGCACTGTTGAGATGCTCTATTGGGAGTGATGGTTTCCTTCTTGGTGTCCTCAGGACTATTTCTAAGTACACATCAGATGATATACACATTGTGCACTCCTTTACATGTGGCCTGATGGGGTCTTCTTGTTATTACATTCAAGTCTGCAGAGCTGTGTTTCCAAGGTGACAAAGACAGGATAAGCAATGAAGGATTTCAGCATCCTGGACCTTGCCTGTCTCCACATCTTACAACTGTGTCTACACTTATGGCTTTGGAAGCATTGTTTTCTATCATTTGGTTATATTCAATGATCCTGAAGAGCCAAATAAAACAGAATGGTTTCTACAATTTTCCATAACCACATGCAATTCTTTCCTTTGAACCTACTGTTTAAAAAGCATTATTTGTGGTTGGCATTGTTGTTTTAAATATAGGAATATCAGTTCATTCTTGGTACATCTCACTGATAGAAAATGATTGTGTAGCTCTACATCTGAATATATTTAAGTTTCCACATGTTCACATAATATGTGATCATGTATAAGAACTCCAATCAATTCCTCAGACCTAATGTATATGAACTCCAATCAATTCCTCAGACCTGCGTCTTTTCCTTAGTCACTGTCTACACCCCACCTAGTACCCTGCACCATCACCTTCTTTTGCACCTCAGGGTTGATGTGTCTCTGCGGCACCTCCTTTCAGACCTGTAGTTTTCTGCTAATGAAGTATATGCCTTTCTAAAGTCCTCTGAATGTGGCTTATATCAACAATTTCAGCATTTCTGTAGATCTCTTCTGATGTCTTATATCAACCACAAGGAACTGTTTTCTTTGAGGTCTCCTCTTCAAAAGTTCAGCCATTAACATCTTTCAATGAATAATGTCAGAGTAAACAATTGGCAAAGCTGTAGTTAACTATCTTTGAGAACATCGACATGTTTGCCTGAAAATTATACTCACCTTCTTGGTCTATTGCCTGCTTTACACTCTGCTTAACAGCCTCAGATCCTTCATTGGTATTGATCCCCTTTCTAGGCCTTGCTTTGTCATGTCCTGTGATGTTTATCCAGAGTTTTGTTGCTAATGTAAGCCCCCTTACACACATCACCCCTCACAAGTGCATCTTCCTTTATAGTATAAAGATGCATCTTATCCACCTTTGATCCAATAAAGGGGATCATGTCCTCTACTCTGAATTGTTCATATTGACAGACTCTTTTGTCTCTTAACACTATTGGTCATCATCTCAAGGATGCATCACAGCTTTCCAGTGTTGACTGTGTGCTGTCCTTTCCTGTCCACATGCATCAGAAAAAATGCATCAAGGATGGCACCAGTACATCACATCACCATGTTCCCTGTAGTTTCCTTTTAATGTGTCTGAAATATAAGGTAAAGAAAACACAGCAGAACTGATTTATTGGACAATTGTGAAAGGTGTGGTTGCTCTCAGACCTAAAAGAGTGTGCCGTGTCTCTCTGGATTTTCTGGGGACAGGTGTTAGCCGTGGTAACCCTAACAGACTTGTCACCCAATGACTGACCTCACCACTTCTGTGAGGAACTTAGAAAGGTTCTATTGTGGATCTGAATGAGGTCTCCGCATGCAGGCCTAGATGTGTTACCACCTGCTTTATATTCTATGGGAGCATGTGTTTCACCTCTCCTGGCTCATTCATTAGGGAATTCATACTGTGAGTCAGTCACTAGGTGGCGCTCAGGAGAACTTTTTTGAATGACTAGCTCCCCTTCTTTGAGATCCCTGGAGGTGTTAGAATGAGACAAAAGGAAATGAAGAGCCTGTGGTAGGAAGGAACTGTGCTATGCTTGCAGTAACATGGACTACTCTCCTATTCATTTTCCTATCTCACTGTAACGCTCAGGACTGACCTAAAAGTATGGAGGAGGACTCATAAACTCATTCAGACCTCTGGTTCATATAACTAAGAAGTTGTACTTACTGATTCTAGAAGATTCAGGGAATCCCTGGAAGCTTTTCCTATACCACTACTCTGTCTCAGATAATTATCTGGGTCCCGGAGTCTCCATTACATTGTTTGGACACAAGGAAACCTGAAAACCATTTGCAAATTTATCCATCACTAAACTACAGGTTAGAGATTATATGAGCAAAGGTGTCAAGGAAACTCACAGAGTGACTTAACTTCAGCTTATAGGGAGGAGAGTCTGTATGAACATGGGGATAGGGAGTATGAGGAAAATTCCCACAGTGATGGCTGGTTGGAGCTCTGGGGAGCTCACTGAATCAAGAACAGCCACTGGGGGAACTAATGGGAAAGGAGCTAGGCCCTCCAAGGGTAGGAGACTGTCGATGGGCATGGACAGTATGTGGAACCTCAAGGGATGGGATCAGACTGTGTTCTTGTGCATGGGATGGCGGCTTGGAGCACATTCCCTGCAGAGGAACACCTAACCCAGTCTTGATATGGGAATGAGGAAATCAGACTTGCCTGGAGAGCATGTGCCACAATGAGCTGACCCAAAGTGGGACTTCTTGTACTTTTGGAGGAGTGCATGGATGGTTGGGGAGGTGGAAGGCTGGAGGATGACTGGGAGGGTTTGGGAGGAGGGAACAGAGGGGGAGCAGAGAGATACATGGCTTAAAAAAAGTCTTTTTAAAAATAAAATAACATAAAAGGGAAAAAGGAAAAAGTTCAGGAAAAGATTAATACCGATTTTTAAAATATTATTGGTTGGAGAAAACCTAGTAATGTAAACAGTTTACAATTTCTCCATCTTCCTGTTCTCTTTAAATTTAAGTAAACATAAAGACAATTGTTTGGATGCTTCCTATTGTATATAAAATTATGTTACTTTGGGGAATGAGTCAATGGTATAAATGGTTACTGGAATTTGTTACAAAATATTCAGTGTATATTATTCATTAAAATATCATGTGTGAAAAAAGAAAAAAAAACAGAACAATACACTGGTGATCTTTGCAACACACCCGAAGAAGTACCCACTCATAGAGATTGGGCCATTTTTCCCTCAATCCCTGCTCAGTTTCATTGGTTTCTGCCACTGGCTGGGGATTGTGACACACTGGCTGTGTTGACAATGCTATATGGGCAAACCAGCTTTCACTGTGGGGCCTCATGTACAAAAGTACCTTCCAAGATTGGATAGCTCTTCTTTTGTGAGCTGCCAAAGCAGACATCCTGCAATGGAGGCTAGCTTCTGGACTTCCTAGCAACCTCATGGTCTTGTCAAGGCAGGAAGAGGGGAAAAGAGAGGAGAAGACAGCAGCCTCCTCAGGATGGCCTAAAGCTGCATGACAAGCATGGAGATGATCATGGCTGGCACCTCTGGGACAGATTCAGTGCCAGGCTAGGTATGAGGCCCCTTACCAGCTAGCTCCTGCTCTGCAGCTGGAGGATCCACCTGTGAAGGGTCTGTCTCTATTATGTATGGTGGTCCTTGGGCTGTGTAGCCAGGAAAAGTGCAAGGACCTGTCCCTGCTGCCCAATCACCTTTGTTTAGATCCCACACAATAAGGCATAACCTTTCTGCAACACTCTTCTGAGGTCCTTGTCTATGCTTCCTTGTGAAGGGTTCCTGGGACAGGAAACCTGGCATCTGCATGAAATATGGAAAAGATTTGAAATTCAAATACCAGTGTACTTGTCCAGTCATGTCCCCCACTATTCTATTCACAGTAGACAAGAAATGAAAGCAGTCCAGCCATACTTCAACTGGTTAATGGAAGATGAAAATGTTTTCAATTTTATTCTTCTCATCTGTAAAGAAAAATGAAATCTGAAAACAAACTGAAGGAAGTGGAAAAAATGTACTTAGTGATTTCACCCAGGTCTAGAAAGACAAATCCCTTCTCTTTCCTTTGATTTGTAGATCCTTGCACTATATCTGGTTTGAGTGTTTAAACTTGAGTCACTACAGAAGACATGAATGTGGAAAGGGAGGATTGTGGGAAAAGGAGAGGTAGGTTTAGAGAGAAAAACAGCAGGACACAGGTGTTATTAGTGAAAAATGAAAGGAGCAGATTGGCTAGGGAAGAGCAAGTGGGCACTACATAGAGAGGGGAGCGGAGGGCAGGATACACGGAGGAAGAGGGAGAGTGGTGTGTCGGGAGAGGGAGAGGGTCATAAGGAGCACTGGTGTTTGAGAATTACATTCAAAACCTATTATTTTATATGCTTACCTAAAAATGCATTAGGAACACATTGTTTCACAGCACTTACTCCTCATAGTGGGATAATGCATCCCCTGGACCTGTATTTGTTAGAGTACAAGGTATGGTGTCTCCCATGATGTATGGTTTTCAAATGCAATCAGAAAGCTGGTGATTGGCAATATATGTTTGTCAGTACTTCACAGTTAGAGTTACTACAACATACTGGTTATTGTTGTGGTTCATAGGTATCAATCTGGAGAAGACTTTTGCTTGTCTCCTTCCTTTCATATTTGCATGATTCTTTCTGGTACCATGGATATTAACACTCAGGAAGAAAATGTTCAGGTCAGTCTAGTTAAAAGGTCTCCAGAATCTCTTACTGAAGTGTGTGCTATCTTCATCAATAGGAACTTACCAATCTGGGAGGTAACAAAGGGCACCACCGATAGGCTATATGTTTTAGGAGTGAGTCTCTTGAGTGCTCTGAGGGCTTCTCAGATCTGTGCCTTGTAGCAGTGGGGTTTCTGGGTCCCAGGCGGCTAGAGGTCCAAGACCCACAGACCTGCCGCGCCAGACCCCTTAGCCGCCCAGCCACCACCGCTCAGGCCCCCAGAAATGACTCAGATGCTTATAGTAACTTCATGCTGTTTGGCCTATGGCTCAGGCACATTGCTAGCTAGCTCTTACATCTTAAATCAACCCATTCCTATTAATCTGTCTGCCATGTGGCCTGTGGCTCACCTGTGCTCCTTACATGTTTCTTCTTGGGCGGCTTACTCAATCTGCCTCTGACTCCGCCCCTTCCTTTCCTACCTATTCTGATTCCTCCTCCTACTTCTTCTATGGTGCCTGTCATGGCCCAGAACAGCTCCTTTATTTAAAGATTGAGATTCATAGCATACAGAAAGGCATTCCCACATCAGTGCCTGGCCTTCTGTTAGGTGGCTTTTGGCTCTTGGGAGAGCACTGTCTTCACACATGATAAAATCTCATTAAAACGATATATTTGTACACTGACTTACAGGTGTGTGTTTATGTAAATAGTTGATGGGAGGATCCTTTGTGAATTTTCAAATCCTAGTTTTTGTTGTTTTACCAATCTCCATTTTATTGTGTTAACCTTGCTCTCCTTCTCTAAGAAGCCCCATGTTTCCCATTTCTCCTATGAGATCTCTTGTATTCTATTGTCCTTTGCTCCGCTCTCTCTCCTTCCATAAGGAGCAGTTCTTTTCGTTTCTCCTGTACGGTCACCCTTACTCTGACGTGACCTTCTCTACTTTCCCTCAATACTGGTAATAGTTCTAATTCTTCAGAGTATGTTTTCTTATGTGACAATCTGGATCTAGGAGCCTCCACTAAGAGAGAACTTAGGATATTTTTCTTTCCAGTTCTGGCTTACCACACTTGTAGGATCTTTTTTAGTTCCATACTTGCAAAGGATATGAGGTCTGTTTTCTTTATAGTTGATTACTGTTCCACAGACTATACACATCACATTTCATGTTCTGTTTTCAGTTGCCAGACATTTGGTTGTTGTCGTTTCCTAGCTATTATGAGTAGAGTGGCAATGAACATGCCTGGGCAAGTGTCTGTAGAGAACGATGTGGTTCTTTGGGTGATCCCAAGGAGTAGTATAGCTGGCTCACATGGTAAGCTTTCTTTCATAAAAGAAATATTTTAGTGTGGTGGGATTAAGGTGTCAGCTGATAAGGTCAGAAGACGCTTCCGGGACCCTGGAGGGGGTATGGCCAACCCCATTGATAAGTGGCTGCTGGGACATGAGGACACTCTCTTCCTGGTTCCTGGATGCTAGCTGCTGGAGAGACAGTATCAGAATCCATCGTCCTTCCATCGCGCATCCATCGCTTGTCCATCGCTTGGATACGCCAGTCCTTGTTCAAGTGCCACTATAAGCTGTTACTAATATCGTGAGTGTTAATTTATGTTATAATAAATATTAATTTTGGACTGGCGCCTTGAAAGTAAAACTCCGTCTACATCTGGCGCCCAACATCCTTGGCCTTGTGCCCTAATCTGTAAGACGGCAGGGGACATACAGACTGTTCACTTGGGCTTAAAGTTCCCTCTCACTAGCCAGGAGCGGTTTCCAGCCCATTGGTCCAGTGTGCAAATGCCGGTTTTTGGCTCATTGTGCAAGCCCTAGATTTCAGCTCAGTGCACAAATGGGAGTTTACGGCTCAGTACGCAAGCACGAGATTTCAGCTCAGTGCACAAACGCAAGTTTTCAGCTTAGTGCGCAAATGGGAGTTTACAGCTCAGTGTGCAAACGAGAGTTTTCAGCTCAGTGTACAAATGTGAGATTTCGGCTCAGTGCGCAAACGCGAGTTTTCGGCTAGGTGCACAAACAAGAGTTTTCAGCTCAGTGCTCAGGCATGGTTTTCATCTGCTGGCCTGCCACAGCACCTGGCTCTGCTTTCAGCCCGCTGCAGCGCTCAGTTTTCAGCCCACAGCTTCCTGCTGCTGAGAGTCTCTGCATCTATCATGCAGTGGGCAGGGAATTGAACGCTACTGTGACACCTGTGGACTAAATGGCGTAATTACATCTGAATTGATGCAATGGCTGACTATTATTCTTCTGAAGAGTTTAGGTCATATTTTGCCATGGTGGCTGATAAATTTTTAAATGAATATCTTGAAGGATTCAATACTCCAGTCCTACTATTTTTTGGCTTATTTCTCTATTTGATGTTTCAAAATAAGAGGATGATGACGATGATGACAGAGTTGTCAAATGGAAACGAACAACTACTGTCCAGATTATGTATTATGGAACTATCTAACTCTATGGTGGCAGATGAGGTTAAACAGGTGCAAAATGTAAATCGACAGTTGCTGTCCAAGGTATATGACATGGAACTGTCAAACACTAAAATGGCAAAAAGGATGGATACTCTGGAAATTGGTTACAACAAGCTTTCAGATAAGGCTTCCTCTGTAGATAAGGATAACACTATACAAGAGAAATATAGGCTCTATGTAAATGATGAAAACAAGAAACTTGTTGACTACATTAATGACGAGAACAAGAAAATCATTAATTATGTTAATGATGTGGATCAAAAAATTGCTGGCTCGCTGAGGTCTTTGGAAGGACTGCTTCATCAGGACACTCAAGCTCTAGAAAAATCAATAGTATCTAAACTTCAAGAGTGGAAACCGATAGTATCCAAAATCCAGGAATGGGAAGCTGTAATATCCAAAATACAAGAATGGGAGGACCGCATTGCAATACTGGAAAAGGATAGTGATGCATCTTATGCTCAGAACAGTTCAGGTCAACCCTCGATGTGATATTATGGTACTGGAGATACTCTACCCAAGGTGGTAAACATGACAGGACTACCCCCTTCCGCACCACTATTGTTCCCAGCTACTATTCAGACAGGGGGATCCTCAGAATATGTAGAGTATAGCTATGATCCAGTACATATGAGAGACATCAAGGATTTTAAAGAGGCAATATCAATGCACGGTATACACTCGACTTATGTGAAGCTGCTTCTAAATTCATGGTCAGCAAAAAACCGGATTTTACCAACTGATTGGATGCAGCTAACAGCTGCTGTCTTGGAACAAAGTCAGAATTTACAGTGGAGAGGCTGGTTTAGAGAGGAGGCCAAGACCTTAGAACAACAAGGAAAAATTGGGGGTTTCTTTGCTTCTCAGGACCAAATCCTTGGTGAAGGCATGTTTGCTGATGTGAGGACTCAATCTACTTATGATGAGCATACTTTATTGCTATGCCGTACTGCTGCACTGAATGCTTGGGAAAAAATTTTAGACCCAGGTCAAAAAAATCAAGCATTATACTAAGGTCAAACAAGGCTTAAAAGAGCCTTATACCGACTTTATACAGAGGCTTACCATGGCTGTTCATAGAGCAATATCAGATGCAGAAGTTAGGAAGCAATTAATACTTTCTCTGGCCTTTGATCATGCTAATACGGAATGTAGAAGAATGCTTATGCCTTTAAAGATCAGAGCTGCACCTATAGAAGAATGGATTCAATATGCAATCAACGCTGAATCTCTCCATGGCAATGAGGAGAATTGGGTAGGCCAAGCTGTTGCTAATGTTAGGGTGAGGAACCAAGGCATCACTTGTTTCAACTGTGGTAAACAAGGCCATATAAGACGGAATTGTACACAAGGTACTCTTGAAATAATACCCGATCTAAGTTTAATTCGAACAGAAGGACATTGCCTTCTGGATTATGCAGAAGGTGTGGCAAGAGACAGCATTGGACCAATGAATGTAGATCTACCAGGGATAAAGAAGGCAACCCTCTACCATCGGGAAACGCCTTTCAGGGCTTCCCCCTAGAAGCCCCCAAAAATCAGACTCCAAATTCAAGGATGGTGAGATCATATCCGGTCATAGGAGAAAACCAGCATTCTCAGGACAAATAGAGCATCCAAAACCTGATCTAGAAAATCATATGATATTAGAAAATAACATAAATTCAAAAGAAAATTCAGAAATTCCAAAAAGAATCACAAAACGAATATTTTGGCAGACTTCAATAAGTGAACAAAGACCAAAATTGAGAATATGAATAGGTAATATTTATATCCAGGGTTTAGTCGGCACAGGGGCTGATGTTTCGATCATAACCCCACAATTATGGCACCCCAGATGGCTTTTGCGGGCAGTAGATATCCAGTTTCTGGGTATTGGAACAATATCTCAGGTGAAACAGAGTGTGAGATGGCTTGAATGCATAGGACCAGAAGGTCAGAAAGGACGGTTGAAGCCATATATGGCTGACATAGCAGTGAATCTGTGGGGTCGTGACCTTCTAATGCAGTGGAATACCCAGATTAAAATCCCTCCTGGTTCTGATATCAACCGGAGACTCAATTATATTTCCAAAAATGATGCTTTAAGGTACTATGGAGAAAATTCACCAGCCATTCAGGTTGTACAAAAGAATTGCCCAATAACCACAGAACCTAAAAGGACACTCACAGCATTGCCTTTGAAGTGGTTAACAGAAAAGCCTATTTGGGTTCAACAATGGCCTTTGATGAGAGAATAACTTCAGGCTTTGGAACAGTTGGTACAGGAGCAGTTACAGGCTCAGTATATCGAAGAATCAACCAGTCCATGGAATTCTCCTGTTTTTGTTGTCAAGAAAAAATCTGGAAAATGGAGGATGGTGACGGATTTAAGAGCAATTAATAAGGTGATCCAACCTATGGGCTCCTTACAATCTTGTATTCCTCTGCCTTCTCTGCTACCTAAAGGATGGCCTATTGCAGTTATTGATTGAAGGATGGTTTTTTTTTTTTTTTTTTTTTTTTTTTTTTTTTTTTTTTACCATGCCTTTACAGGAACAGGACAAAGAGAAATTTGCTTTCACAGTACCTACTCTTAATAATTCAGGGCCAGCTAAGAGGTACCAATGGAGAGTCCTTCCCCAAGGAATGTTGAATAGTCCCACCTTATGCCAATATTTTATACAACAACCACTAGAAATACTGTGCAAGCGCTTCCCTCAATCTATCCTTTACCATTATATGGATGATATTTTGTTGGCAGACCCAAGCCCAAAGACATTAGAAACATTGTTTGAAGAACTAAAGCAAATATTGCCTGATTGGGGACTACAAATTGCTCCAGAAAAAGTACAGAGGGGAGATTCTATCAATTATTTAGGATATAAAGTAGGTTTACAAAAAATTAGGCCACAAAAAGTAAAATTAAATAGAGATAAATTGAAGACTATTAACGATTTTCAAAAGTTACTAGGAGATATTGCTCATATACGGCCCATGATTGGTATAAAAAACTATGAGCTAGTTAATTTGTTCAAGACTTCGGATGGTGACAAGGATTTAAATAGTCCAAGAGAATTATCTGATGAGGCTGAGAAAGAATTAGAGTTGGTGGAAAAGAAACTTCAAGAAGCACATGTGGATCGTGTGGATCCAGACCTGGATTGCATACTTGTTATTTTACCCTCTAGACAATCTCCAACATGAATCTTAATGCAAAGAGAAAGCATTATATTAGAATGGATATTTCTGCCACATAGGCCAAGCAAGAAGATGAAGACATATATTGAAAAAATTTCTGATCTGATTTTTAAAGGTAAATTAAGTCTTCGCCAATTGACTGGAAAGGACCCTGCAGAAATTGTCATGCCTTTGACTAATGAAGAAATTGAACGATTATGGGCAGACAGTGAACCTTGGCAAAAGGCTTGTAGTGACTTTTTAGGAGAGATTAATAATAAATATCCTCGAAACAAGAGAATTCAATTCATAAAGGAAACTAATTGGATCTTTCCTCATGTGGTACAGGATAAACCCATTTCTGGAGCCCTCACCTTTTATACTGATGCGAACAATTTAGGAAAGGCTGGCTACAAGTCTGAAGACTTAATTAAGGTGGCTCAGAGCCCTTATAACTCTGTCCAGAAGTCAAAACTATATGCAATTATTATGGTGTTGTTGCATTTCACAGAGCCTCTCAATGTAATTACTGACTCTCAATATGCAGAAAGAGTTGTTTTACATATTGACGCTGCTGACTTCATTCCTGATGATACAGACTTGACCTTACTATTCATACAACTACAGGATATCATCAGAGGTAGGATACATCCTATGTACATAACACATATCAGGACACACACGGGTCTCCCAGGCCCTCTAGCGCAAGGTAATTATGAAATAGATTGGTTGCTGATAGGAAATGTGCTAGAGGCCACAGAATTTCATGAGAAACATCATGTTAACAGCAAAGGATTAAAGAAGAGTTTTTCCATCACTTGGAATGAAGCAAATGAAAAAGTAAGGAATTGCAACACTTGCTCTTTCTATAACCAACCGTCTTTACCTGCTAGAAGTAATCCTAAAGGAACACAGAGAAATGAGATCTGGCAAATGGATGTGTTTTACTTCCCAGAATTTGGAAAGATGAAATATGTACACCATACTATCGATACTTACTTTGGAATGCAATGGGCGACTGCTCTGAGTTCTGAAAATGCTGATGCTGTACTAACTCACCTTTGGAAGCCATGGCCATAATGGGAATTCCCACTCAGATTAAGAATGACAATGCTCCAGCTTATGTTTCCCGAAAAATGAAGATAATTTTTGGATACCATAATATAAAGCATATTACAGGGATACCACACAATCCCACAGGACAGGCAGTTGTGGAGAGATCTCACCGCACGTTGAAAGAGATGCTTTATGAACAAAAGAAAGAAGTGGAAAAACCCAGAGAGAGGTTGCACAGTGCCTTATTGACTTTAAATTTTCTTAACGCTGATGAAAAGGGAACATCAGCTGCTGAGAGACATTGGGTGATAGAGAAATCCTCTGAGTTAAATCAACCCATCTACTTCAAAGATGTGTTGACTTCTGAGTGGAAGCCGGGATATGTGCTTCTATGGGGTAGGGGTTTCGCTTTTGTTTCAACAGGCAAAGAAAAGATATGGGTACCGACAAAACTAATAAAAGTCCACTTTGAAAAGGAGTCCCTTCCTGAGGAGGAGAAGTAATCGCTCACCCCTGATATGACAAATAGATACATGGTAAGGAAAACACATTTAATAAACCTGGGGCAGGGTCTCAGTTTTGTCTTTACAGGAAAATGGATACAACTATTTTTAAGACTAATTACTCACCTGCAATAGAAGACAGACTGATGATTAAGGAGTGTACATGACGGACTATGAGACCAACTAATACACATATGCACTACTGGTAATCTCTCAATATTTACTGCTTTGCATCTTGCATCTACACCTCAAAAAAAAAGTGGTCCTGATTTGACTATTAATAGGGCTGGATTTGGATTGGGAGCAAGTGGCTTTCTCCCTCTTAAACCCAAGCATATTGGTAAAGAAAATGTGAAGTATTCTGTCTCATATCAGAAAAGCCACCTGGTGTGAGACAGAAGACAGAATATTTAGGGACCAATATTATTGTGACTTCATCTTAAACCTCGTTTCTCTCTGTTTCTGTACCTTTCAAACATCCTGTCTGCATACAATCTCCTGAAGTCATGAAAGATATGAATATCTTTTTTGAGTATCAACAATGCTGAAGTTTTCCATTGTAAATAATATTTCCTCCTATCAGCTATCTACAAAGAATCTGGAACCGAGATGGGGCCCCCACTGCAACAACTCCTACTAGTGAAACAAGAATAAAAGGGAGAGTATGAGAGAGAGAGTAAGAGACAAGTAGACAGACAGAGGCAAAAATAGAAAAATCAAGAACCTGGTGTGCACCAATCAATGATTGTTTTCAGAAAATAGACTATTCAAAAACGGCTGCAAGATTGCTCTCTATGATAATCTCCAGATCACACTTCTAATTAGAATTCCAGATGGAGTTAACCACTATTCTGAGAATGGTTATAAATGTATATAGTCAGGCCATTAAGATCTAACCATTGTTTCAGCTTTTACAGGATCCCAAAGAGATGCCATCGCCCTTAAGTCAGCATGAAGCAACCTTATGAAAGACTACGCCCCCTTTCCCAATAAGTTTTGTGTTCTGAGGGTTGTGGGTAATTCTTATTCTGTTAGAATAGTTTTAAGTGAAAATTGGGTGGAGGACAGAACTATAATATAGCATCAAAGATCTCTTTAGAAGAAGAGAAAAGGGATAGATATGATAGATAAAGATAGATTGTGAAATCATTTTATATGTTTAATTGTGATAATTGTACATTGGTACAAAGTTCAATCTGAAATTGCTTTATATAACCAAAGCAACTTGCATTTCAATATAAATCTGAATCTGTAACTATTATGTGAAATTGAATCTGTAATTGCTATATTTTATATATGCTTCTATCTCTGTTTAAAATATTTGCACATCATTGTCATGTAAACTATGCAATTACTACCTTCATTTAACTATACTAGATATAATGTATGATTGCACTAGTTATGATATATGCACAAGATGTTTTATATACCTCTGTTTAGATGATATATGTATATACATGTCTAAAATGCTGTGGCCCCTTTACATAGTAATATACCCCTGGCTAGTGTTTGATAGTCATACTAAAAGTCATTGTTCAGGGATTGTACACCCTTTATATAGGTATTCTAATTTTTAGTACAGGGTTTATTCCTTAAGACGATAAAATCTACTGTCAACATTACTTAAGGTACCATATCCCAGTCATCTCAGATACAGGTTAGAATATCATAGATAGACAGAAATCTTAAACCATTTCATAGACCCAGAGACTATGGCATTTAACATTTGAAATTCGGCCATGAGAGGCACGACGACTCCTGGTGTTGAGCATCGAAGATACTCCATTGGAGTTTGTCCTCTTGGCAGAGAATGGCCAGTTGAGTAAGGAACTGTCCTTACCTTGATTGCTGACAGTACACACATGGTGTCCAAGCTGGATGAACAAGTTGATGGATGGAGACTGATGAAACCTGCCTGGACAGGATAAGACAGTCCCTCCAAAATTGCCCTGCTTGTGAGAAGATCTGTCAGATACCATAGGCCTGTAGCCAATATGATAGATGTTCCAACAGCGCACAAAACCAGAGGTGATTGTCCAGGTAGCTATGTTGCTGTCCTCTCCCAAATTTTGGAAGCCACTACTTCCATGTACTTCTGACTTTCAAGTGATATATCTTCCTTCTCAGGTCTTGAAGGGGTTGAAGAATAGGTATTTATGGTTACTAATTCATAATAATTCCTATTGTACATAGTCTTAGTTTAGAACCTTCTTAGTTAGACAAAAGGGGGAGATGTGGTGGGATTAAGGTGTTGGCTGATAAGGTCAGAAGACGCTTCCGGGACCCTGGAGGGGGTGTGGCCAACCTGGAGGGGGTGTGGCCAACCCCATTGATAAGTAGCTGCTGGGACAGGAGGACGCTTTCTTCCTGATTCCTGGCTGCTAGTTGCTGGAGAGACAGTATGGGAATCCATCGTCCTTCCATCGTGCATCTATCGCTCGTCCATCACTTGGATATGCCAGTCCTTGTTCAGTTGCCACTATAAGCTGTTACTAAAATTGTGAGTGTTAATTTATATTCTAATAAATATTAATTTTGGACTGGTGCCTTGAAAGTAAAACTCCATCTACATTTTAGGATTTTGAGGATTCTCCACTTTGATGTCCACACAGACCAAACCCTTTTGCAATCCCACCAGCAGTGAATGTGCATTTAGATCTTAGCATTGCTGCCTTTTGTTCTCTATATTACTTTGACCATTTAAACATTACACACAGCACTGGGACACTTTTCTATTCAAAAGTTTCCAAGTCTTCCACATTCAAAAAAGCAAAGCAAGACAACACACCAACCAGTCCACTAACCACATCAAACCAAACAATACAACAATCTTAGGCTCATCAACAGCTGTTAATAGCCTAGTCTCTGATATCAACTTTTATTAGTTATGTTTCTAAGCTGTGATAAATGCTGTGGGCAAGGTAACTTACAGAAGAAACAATTGGTGGCAGCTGAGGTGAGTGATGGAAGCCTTGGTGACCAGGCCTGGACCTGCTCGCTTGCAATTTCAGAACACTGCATTCATTGCATTAATTTGCAATGAATAGCTGTTAATTGGACTCAGATTTTATTGTTTAGTTTAACAGTTTGGGATGGTGCTTTTCATTTGAATGAATTGGGGGGGGGTGGAATTAAACTTCTGTCCATTAATGTCAGTTTCAGACCCACCTATGACCAAGCAGTGGAAGTGGCTATGTAATGTTTTACCTCTGGGTCACCAGTTCCTCTCCTCAATGTTTTAGTGTTGAAATAACTTCTGGTTTTGGGTGATAATTTCTTACTAGTGCTCTTTCTTAATGTAACATGATCAGCTGTAAATTTGTAGCATGGCATGTGGACTCGTACTGCCTAAACTGAAAATACCAGGCTTTGGTATCTACCCTTACGAGGTCTTACCCTATTGGAAGATGGAGGGTGGTGGGGGTCGGTTCCTAAGACTGGTGAGGGGTGGGGGAGACAGGCAAGATGAGAAGGAGATCTGTAGTTGAAATGTAAAACAAACATTTCTTTAAAAATATAAAAACAGAAAAGATAAAAAGTGTTAGCCTTATCGTGAACTTTCAAAATGTGTTTACACAAACGTATTTAATATGAAATTATGGGATTACCAATAATATGCATAATAAAATTTTATAAAATGAATATTTTAGGACACTAAACAAAAAGACAGAAATATTTTTTAAATGCTGCCTACCCACCATTTAGGACTGACTAAAAACTGTTCATATTATTTCATTTATACAATGCTGTAGACCAGTCTTTCAGTTTAATTTTGCAAGTAGAGCAAGTACATTTTTCCCCCAAACTTTGATTTCCACAGTGACTTCATCCATTTTGGGCAGTTACATTGAAGTTTGATTTTAGACTTGATTTTTAAAAAGAATTCTTTTTAGAAAGGCGTGTATGTACATGACATGTGCTTGCAGGTATGTCTGTGTATCTGAGGAAGACAGAAGAGAGTATCTGATCCCCTAGGGCTGGGCTTAGAAAAGTTTTGAGCTACCTAGCATGGGGGCTGGGAATCAAGCTCACATCCTCTATAGGAATTGCAAGCACACTTGGCTACTGAGACCCACTCTTAATCCCAATACACTAATAGAGTCTTCTCTAGAAATGACCACTATCAGAGGGAATCTACCCACAGTGTATATGGGGATTTAATAAAAGCTCCAGAAGTTTCAGAGATATTAGAGAGAATAAACACCACAGTCAGATCTTACCCAGTTGTCTTCCAGCTTCCTCAGCCTGGCTTCTCTTGGCTTCCTCCCTCTCTGTCTTTCTATGGCTGCCTTAAATACTCTTTTGGTAAGTTGAGGCATGGCCCCATCACTGCCTGCCTGGGAGCCTGGAATTCCTTCTGCAAACTAGGATGACCTCTAACTCAGTTGGGATTAAGGGCATAGGTCACCACTCCCAGGATACTCCCTGTGCTGGGATTAAAGGTGTGAATCACCACTGTCTGATCCTCCTAGACTGACTGTGGTTAGATCCCTCTTATATCTCCAAAACTTCTGGAGCTTTTATTAAATCCCCACATACACTGTGGGTAGATTCCCTCTGATACCTCTGAAACTTTTGGAGCTTTTATTAAGTCCCCACATATCTCCTTTTGTGTCAATTTTTTTAAAAAAGAAGGTTATAAGAAAAACCATGTAAAATAGGTACAATCATTATATACAATATATACAAACAATAAAAGAGTAAAGTCCATTATTTTGATGTCTCTCAAACTTATAAACTTTAAATTCAAAGTTTCTTTTCTAAAACTCTCATAGAAAATTATTACTATAACTATCTCATCTTCAACTACCTCAGAGACCCAAGAAGGAAATAATATTTACCCAAGTAAACAGGAAGTACAAGCAACATCCAAAATCTAGAAATGACAGAGATGACACCTATCTGCCTGGACAGTCACCCAATGTTCCTTTATAAAGTTGGGGCCTCCATCTTCAGCCTACAGGCCCAGAGTCTCTTCATTTCAGTGAAGAGGAAATCTGCTCTGCTCATTCTGGTATAGTTCAGTCACTTCTCCTTGTGTCCTGAAGAATGTCTGACAGTTTTCTCTGAAAAGCAGGAACCTGAAGGACCATCTCAGCTTGTTCTGTCAAAGTTCAGAGGTCACTTTCTGAGGGAACCTGCATGTCCAGTTTAAATACCATACTGTCAAGCAGTCAATACAAGAACAGATTCTTGTCCAATGGCTAACTATTGCCACAAAGAAAGTAGACTCCATATGGAGTTTCATCAGTGCCCATCTTTCTCTTGAAGTAGATTGGTGCTACCAGGAACAGACCTGTCTCACAGTTCAGAAAAGTCTAAGTTCTTAAAATATTTTAAATGCCATAT
Source organism: Phyllotis vaccarum (assembly GCA_033318265.1). Classification (NCBI taxonomy): domain Eukaryota; kingdom Metazoa; phylum Chordata; class Mammalia; order Rodentia; family Cricetidae; genus Phyllotis; species Phyllotis vaccarum. The sequence goes on from JARWLC010000002.1 coordinate 181,823,640, forward strand.
TCTATGAATCTCTGAAGTGTTTGAAGAAGACCTATTCATATAAAATATATTTGTTTGATCTTGAAAACATCTAATATGACTATGTTTGAATGTAATATCTAACTACTAACTTGCATTACATTATAGTCTAATTAGTTGGTAATAAAAAACTTTCATGGACTAGCAACTTGTACTACATTTTTAGATGAATTGAGTAAGTATACCTTGAAAAAGCATAGAGATATTTGTACAGTAACACAATTAATCTCAATATATACAATTTGCATACAATATACAAAAACCCAATCCAATGTAAAATATTTAAAGCCAGTAAATCCTTTTAAAAGAACATTCAATATTCTCTCCTTATATCCTATATATTGGTACCTCTTTTTCTATTTTTTAACACAAATCTTGAATCTAATCATTCTTCTTTAACTTTTTTCTAACCACAACTATTAACAGTTTTTAACCAATTAACCTAAGCAATGACAATCATCCATAACCCATTGAACAACCAAAAACAACCCACCCCACCTCTTGGGAATGTAGGCACCATGTTCTTAAACTTACATTCTGCTGTCTGGGGGCAGCAGCATCTTTATGGGATCCTGAAAAGAAAAGTTTTGTTAAATGTCAAGTCCTGAAATAAGCAGCTGTGTCATTTGTTGTCCAGTCTTTGCATAACAGGAAAGCACACAGCTTGTGTCAAGTCCTGGCTATAGTAGTCTGTGAAGCTGGTTCATCTCAGCGAGCTGCCTCAAAATTGTCCTGAGCAGTTTGTAATCCAAACCTGATCTTTGGTTGGTGTTTGTCAGCCTAGTGACTTTGTCAGAGTCCATATGAAATCATCATTGTGGGGCCCTGTCTTCTTTTTGGATATTTCAAGTTCCCAATTAGGCATTGTCCTGGATCATTGCAGAAAACTGATAAGAGACTAAAACCCAACACAATGTACAGGAAACTGAATATATAACTATTTATTCAGCATAGGATTAGTAACAATAGAATAGTCCCCTATTTTTAGTTATTCTTTTGTTCCATATCAGGTGGCTCTTCTGATATGATACAGAGATCTTGTATTTTCCTTTAACAAGTATGCTTGAGTTTAGAGAAGGAGAGAGCCACAATCCAACCCTAAAGCCAGCTTTAAATTATAATTAAACTGGGACATCAACTTACAAAAAAATAGAGAGAGGTTAAGCAATGAGATTTTACTCTGTAGAGTATACTGGTACCAATAGTTACGATATACTTTTGCTTTTAATTTTTTCTGGATAGCCTCCCTTTTGCTTTAGATGTCTAGATGGCCAAGGTCTTTTCACTTCTTGAAGAGGGGTATTTCCAGTTTTCTGTAAAGACAGAAACAGAAACCTGTTGCCACCATTTGGTTTTTTTCTTACAACTTAAAAGAATTGTAATATAGGTGGATAAGCTATCAATTCTTCGTTTCATGAAGTTTCTCTGGTTCAAATCAAGTTTTCATTAATTTTGATGGTATCCATAACTTGATCTTCACCTGTGGAAACAAAAGCAAAACCCCTTCCCCAACATAGCACATATCTTGGCTTCCGTTCAGAGGTTAGTACATCTTTGGAGTAAACAGGCTGATTTAGTTCAGCTGTTTTTTCTATAGTCCAATGCCTTTCAGCAGCTGTTGTTCCTTTCTCATTAGCATTGAGAAAATTCAAAGTTAATAAAGCATTATGAAGTCTATCTCTGGGGTTTTTGTTATTCCTTTCTGTTTATTTAGCATACCCTTTAGAGTTCAATTTGATCTCTCTATGACTACTTGCCCTGTAGGAGAGTGTGGTATTCCTATAATATGCTTTATATTATCATAAGAAAAAAAATGTTTTATTTTACTACAGACATATGCCAGAGCATTGTCAGTCTTAATTTGTACAGGTATTCCCATGATGGCCATAACTTCTAGCAAATGTGTGATTACAGAATCAGCCTTTTCTGAACTCAAAGCAGTTGCCCATTGAAATCCTGAGAATGTATCTATTGTATGATGGACATGTCTTAATTTCCCAAATTCTGTAAAGTGAAGTACATCCGTCTGCCAGATTTCATTTCTACGTATGCCTTTAGGGTTACTTTCTGCTGGCAATGGAGTTTGGTTATAGAAACAACAGGTGGGACACCTTTTTACAATTTCTTTGGCTTGTTGCCAAGTGATAGAGAAAACTTTTTTAATCTTTTGCTATTGACTTGATGCTTTTTATAAAACTCTGAGGCCTCTAGTACATTTCCTATTAATAATTTATCAATTTCATCATTACCTTGTGATAGTGGACCTGTCAGACCTGTATGGGATCGAATGTGTCTTATATAGAAGGCATGATTTCTAGTCCTGATTATTTCTTGTAACTGAATAAATAATGAAGTTAATTCTGATTCATCATTAATAAATCAGCTGTTTCAATGTGTAGAACAACTCTTTCTGCATACTGAGAGTCAGTGACTATGTTAAGTGGTTCTGTAAAGTCCATTAACACCATCACGATGGCATATAATTCTGACTTTTGAAAAGAATTATAAGGGCTTTGAGCCAATTTACTTAAATGTTCTGATTTTTAACCAGCCTCTCTCGATTTGTTTGCATTGGTATAAAATGTAGGGGCACCAGAAATTGGTTTATCTCGTACAATACAAGGGAGAGTCCAATTAGTTTTCTTTAGAAATTCAATTCTTTTTCTTTGAGGATATTTGTGGTTAATATCTCCCAAAAAAATTACTGCAGGCTCTCTGCCAAGGTTCACTTTCTACCCATAATTGGTCAATTTCTTCATTAGTTAAAGGTACAACAATTTCTGCTGGGTCCATTCTTGTCAATTGACGAAGTCTTAATTTTCCTTTAAAATAAGTTAAGAAATCTTTTCCACATGTGTCTTTAATTTCTTACTCGGTTTATGTGGAAGAAAAATCCATTCTAATATAACATTTCCTCTTTGCATTAAAATTCCTGTAGGAGAATGCTTAGAGGGCAAGATAACTAGAATGCAATTAAGGTCTGGATCCACACCATCCACATGTGCATCTTGTAATTTCTTTTCCACCAAAGCCAGTTCTTTCTCAGCTTCAGGTGATAATTCTTCAGACTATTGAAGTCCTTGTCACCATTTAAGGTGTTGAACAAATTATCCAGTTCATCATTTTTAATTCCAATAGTGGCTTGTAAGTTGGCAATGTCTCCTAGTAATCTTTGAAAATCATTAACTGTCTTCAATCTATCTCTCCTGATTTGTACATTTTGGGGTCTAATTTTTGGTTAACTTATTTTGTAGCCTAAATAATAATGGAATCCCCCCTTTGTACTTTTTATGGGGCAATCCAATCCCCAAGCAGGCAAAATTCTTTTCACATCTTCAAAATATTTTTCTAAGGTATTGATATTTGAATCGGCCAACAAGATGTAGTCCATGTAATGATAAATTATAGATAGTGGGAATTTGTTATGTTTTTGTTCTACTGGCTTTTGTATAAAATATTGGCACAGAGTGGGGCTATTCAGCATTCCTTGAGGGAGGGTCATCCACTGGTATCTCTTTACAGGCTGAGAATTATTATAATGGGCACTGTAAAGGCAAATTTTTCTCTCTCTTTCTTGTAAAGGTATTGTAAAGAAACAGTCTTTTAAATCAATAACTATAATAGGCCATTCTTTAGGTAACAGAGAAGGCAAAAGAATCCCAGATTGTAGAGAGCCCATTGGCTGGATCACTGTGTTTATTGCCCTTAGGTCTGTTAGCATTCTCCACTTTCCAGATTTCTTTTTAATAACAAATACAGGAGAATTCTAATGGCTGGCTGATTCTTCTCTATGCTGAGTATTTAACTGTTCCTGTACCAGCTGCTCTAAGGCCTGCAATTTCTCTTTTGTCAGAGGCCACTGATGAACCCATATAGGCTTCTCTGTTAGCCATTTTAGAAGTCGTGCATGGGAACATAGTCTGATCTTAACCCAAGAGGTTCCACAAACTTCCCATGCCATTCAAAAAGACAGTCTTTCTTTGGAGGGTTTAGTTCCTTTCCTGAAGGTTCCCTAGTGGCTGTTTCTGAGTCAGTGAGCTCCCAGTAGCTCTAGTCAGCCATCTCCGTGGGTCACCTCCTCATAACCCCAGTCCTTTGCTTATATATATTCTTTCTTCTCACTTCAGCCAGACCAGGAGCTTGACCTGGTGTTTAGCTATGGATCTCTGCTTCTGCTTTTATTCATTGCTGGGTGAAGGTTCTATAATGACACTTAGGGTGGTCATCAATCTGATTATAGGGAAGGTCCTGTCTAGGCATGCCCTCTACTACTGGTTTGAGTCCTAGCCAGGGACATCCTGTGGTTTCTTGGAGGTTTCCCTACCAGCCTCTTTCTTAAGTACTTTCTCCTATAACCAGCGAGTCTCCACTGGTTCTAAGCTAACTCCTTCCAAACAATTAGCAGTGCTGAGTTTGGGCTAAGAGTTCCTCAAAGTTCATGAGTTAAAGCACTAGAGCTATGGAATGTGGTAGAGACGTGTGGGATTGGTTGTTGGGGGCTTTGGAAGGGATTCAGGCTTTTGGGCCTTCCCTCTTTCTCTCTCTACTCAGTCAAATGGTTATGTGCTTCCGGCTCTCCAGAGGATCAAAAATGGTGGGTCTGTCCTATGACAGATGACAACCTCTAAATCTATGTGTCCTGATCCCTTTTATTTTACAGGTTATTTCTTCAGATACGCTATTAGACCAGCAGAAAAGTGCCTACCACACCTGACTATAGGAATTGTTTTGGGGATCTTCAAGTTAAGAGCCTGTATAAAAATAACTACAAAGTAGGCTTCCAGCACCCTCTCTGCTCTCCACAACAGACCTTCTCCTCTGTCTTCCTCCAGCAGGCCAAATCTCAGGCTGCGCTCTAGCACTGCAACAGAAGATAGACTGTATCCTTTCTCTCTTACCCTGTTCACATTCTTCTGTGGATGCCACAAATCATCCCCTGTCTGTCTGCCTCCTCTGACTTTTCATGGTATCCCAACCTCCAACACCACCAGCCATTACCTGTGAAATACCAGGCAAGCAGGTCAATAAAACAGGCAACACTCATCCATCACACTCTCTGAAAATGCAGAAAGGAATCAGAAACCAAGAACAAAGCACGTACTCAACAAAGGCAAACTCAGAAATCAGTACCTAAACCTATAATCACCCCAAATCCAGATACCCAGACACCAGCATAAGAACACTGTCAATAACAGCCAGGAGACCATGTCCTATGCTTACAACTAGAGCACAGCTCTCCTGACACAGCAGCCCCAGAATTCTCTAAAGTAGCAGAAGCACAAGAAGAAAACTTAAAACCAACTATAAGAAGTTGATAGAGTCCTTAAAGAGGAATAAATTCTTCAAAGAAAGCCAAGAATAACAGACAAACAGCTGAAAAAAACAAATAAAACTGTTCAAGACCTGAGAATGGAAATAGAAAAGAAAAGGAAACACAAATGGAGGAATGCTTGAAGTGAACAGGAACTACAAAGACAAGCTTCATCACCAGAAGACAAGATATTCTGAGAAAGGAGAACCTCAGGCATTGAAGATACATCACAAAGAATGGACACACTGGCCAAAGAAATTATTAAGTCTAAGAAATTGATGACATAAAACATCCAGGAAATCTGGGACACCTTAAAGAGACCAAACTTAAGAATAATAGACGTAGAGGAAGGAGAAAAATCCAAGCTCAAAGGCCCATAAAACATTTTCAACAAAGAAAAGTTCCCCAATCTAAGGGAGAAAATTCTTATAAAGGTACAAGAGGCATGCAGAACACCAAATGGCAAAGAAAGACCTCCTCGTCACATAATAATCAAAATACTAAACATACAAGACAAAGAAAGAATGCTAAAAGCTGCACAGGAAAAGAACAAATAAAATAAAGGCAGACTTATTAGAATTATACCTCTCAATGCCTGGATAACTACAGACTCTAAGAGATGAAAACTGTCAGTACAGAACTCTATACCCGGCAAAATTTTCAGTCACCACAGAGAAGAGAAGATATTCTATGATAAAGCAAATTCTATGATAAAACAACATTATTTATAAATCCAACCGAGATGACATTTCATCTCTTAACATCTATATCCTATATCCGAGGGCACCTAACTTTGTAAAATAAACGATACCTCGTTTAAATTACATATTGGCTCTCACACACTGATAATGGGATACTTCAATACCCCACTCTCGCCAGTGGATCTAACAGGCATTATTAACCAAATAGACCTAACAGATGTTTGCAGAACATTTCATCCAAACAAAAGAATACAGCTTTTTCTCAGCACCTCATGGAACCTTCTTCAAAACTGACTACATACTCAGTCATACAGCTAGTTTAAACACAGTCAAGAAAATGAAGACACCCCCCCCCCCCCGTGTTCTCTCAGATCACCAGACATTAAAGCTGGACAATGATAACAGAAACAACAAAAGTCTACAAACTCATGGAAATAGAACACCTCTCTACTCAAGGAAAATGGGTGAAGAAAGAAATAGAAGTAAAAGATTTCCTAGAATTTGACAAAAATGAATACACAGCATAGCCAAACTTACGGAACACAATGAAAGTGATTTCCAGGCAAGTTTATTGCACTAAGTCCCTACATAAAAAAATTGGAGAGATCTCGTGCTAGCAACTCAGGAGCACACCTGAAAGTTCCAGAACATAAAGAAGCAAGTTCACCCACGAGGAATAGACGGTGGGAAACAATCAAACTGAGGAATGAAATTAAGATAGAAACACAGAGAACAGTACAAACAAATCAATGAAAATCAACAAGATGGACAAACCTTTATCCAAACTAACTAAAAGACACACAAAGAATATACAGATTAATAAAATCAGAAAAGGGGCACATAACAACCGACACAGGAAATCCAGAGAATCATAAGGATGTGCGTTAGAAAACTTCCCTCTACCAAATTGGAAACTCTAAATGATATGGGTAATGGATATGTCCACTTACCAAAGTTAAGTCAAGATCAGATAAACAAATCACATTTGATAAACCCCTGGTGAATAGAAGAAGTTATTAGAGACTTTGGTTGGGAGACTAAAAGCCTTTTCACTCTATGTCCTCCTCTTTTTGCACAGGAAGTACTCTGCAGGCTACTGAAAGGGAAATGTGGACACCAACCCAGCCCTCCTCCATGAGAGGGAGCCCATGCCCAGGGCTGTTTGGATGGCCAGGAATCAGAGACTGGATAGTCCAGAAACATAGGGGAGAGATAAACAAGACTAACAACAAAAAAGAAGGAAGGAGGGGAGGGAGGGAGGGAGGGAGGGAAGGAAGGGAGGGAGGGAGGGAGGGAAGGGAAGGAGGGAGCGAGGGAGGGAGGGATGGAGGGAGGAAGGAAAAAAGCCCAAATGAAAACCAGTGAAATATTCCTAATGACATTCTGGGAAACTGTGGTTGAGATGTGTTGTATGAGAGGCGAATCATTTCCATAAAGTGGTGCCTTGTCTAGTCATCATCAGAGGGGCTTCCTCCAGTGGCAGATGGCAGTGGTTGCAGAGACCCACAATCAGACATAATTTGGAGAGAAAAAAAATCTAAATTAGAGGTCTCCATTAGATCAGATACTGGGGAACCCTGTAGAAGAGGAGAATGAAAAGTTGTAGGAGTCAGAGAGGATGGAAGACACCAGGAGAACATGACCCTCTGACAGCAAGCAGGGTGCATATAGGCTCACAGAGAAGAAGGGTGAGTCCTGGACTGCAGGGTCCGCACCAGGTCCTCTGCATATGTTACCATGGTTTTTCTAACTGTGCCACCAGCTGTGCCACTGACTCTTTTGCCTGTTCTTGGGACTTTTTCCCTCTTGTTGGATTGTCTTGTCCAGCTTTGGTGTGAGGGCTGCTCCTTGTCTTGCATTCTCTCTCTCTCTCTCTCTCTCTCTCTCTCTCTCTCTCTCTCTCTCTCTCTCTCTGTGTGTGTGTGTGTGTGTGTGTGTGTGTGTGTGTGTTTGGTTGTCATGTGTTAGAGGCCTGTTCTTTTCTAAAGTGGATGGAGATGGGGTGGATCAGGGGGGAGGGAGATAGGAGGATTGGAGGGAGGGAAAGTGTGGTTGAAATATATTATGAAAAGATAATCACTTCTAATTTAAATATAAATAATTACAGAACTAAGTGATATAAAAGATAAGGCAAAAAAGACAATTTTCAACAAAAACGCACATAATAAGTTATATAATCATAAGTTTCTGGCCGGTCCAGCCTATGGTCCAGACCAATAATCCCATAGAAGGCTTACATTAATTTTATGCGGATTGACCTATGGCTCAGACATTGCTAGCCAGCTTTTTGTTTTTTAAACTAACCCATGATTCTTACTTTGTTTAGCCACAAGGCTTGGTATCAGTTCTCAGAGTTTTCTTCGTTTGGTTGCCTTGTCCACACTTCCTGTCTGTCTTTGGTCAATTAGCATTTTGTATTAAACCAATGGGTAGGACAATTATTTACAAACATAATAAAAACTTAATCCCACTACAAAGTCATGTTTGGCAGGTAAGGTTTTTCCTCCTAAAAGTTAATTGTAGCCATATATGATGAGGACAAGAGAATAAAGGAGTGGTGACAGAGACTAAGGAAGAGCAGCCTATGGCTACACACCCCCTCAGCCTGGCAGATCTTCCAAGGGTGGCTTTCCCCTAGCTGTCATGTCAGGCATACTGTTACCTGAGTGACTATAAAACACTGATCATAGATTACCCATTCATTGAAGGCCATTTTCAGGCCAACAGGCAAGACTCCTGTAGGCAGGCCTTCCCAACCCCCATCAGACCCCATAATCTACAAGCCCACCTCCAAACCCACCCATCCTGAGACCCCAGCAGTTTTCTGACACACAAACACCACAAGTGCAGATTGGATCAAGAGGTAAGTGTCTGTTCTTCCAGTTGGACAGTCCAGTCTTTAGACCCTAGGCTGTGGGGCCTACCCTGTGCCTACCCGCCCTTTACCCACTGAAACTTCAGTTGTATGCCAGCAGGGAAGACTCCCGTGGACAGGACTTCCCCCCAACTGGACCTTATAATCTACAAGTTACACTTCATCCTTTAAACCCACCCATCCTCTGAGACCCCAGTGGCTCTCTGAGACACAGATGCCATCTGCACCAATTGGAAGAAGAGATGGGTAGATTCCAGTGCAAGAATATGTTCAAAAACATAAAGAGCAATATGGCACCACCAGAATCTAGCACTTCTACAACAGCAAGGTCTAAACATCTCAGCACAGCAGAAGCAGAAGAAAATGACCTTAAAAATAACTTTATGGAGATGATAGAGGTCTCTTAAGAGGAAATAAAAAGTTCCCTTAAAGAAATTGAGGAAAAGAAAAAACAAAAAATTAGAAGAGATTCATTAATCCCTTAAAGAAAAAAAACCCAAGAAAATCAAACAATTCAAGACTTAAAAATTGAAATAGAAGCAGTAGAGAAGACACAAACCAAGGGAAGACTGGAAATAGAAAGTCTGAGACAGTGAACAAGAACCACAGATGCAAGCATCACGAGCAGAATGCAAGAGATGATCACTGGTACTGAAGATGCGATAGAGGAAACAGATTAGTTGGCCAAAAGAAATTTAAAAGTAAAGAACGTCCTAACACAAAACATCCTGGAAATCTGGGAAATCATGAAAGGACTAAACCTAAGTTTCTGGGTCTGTGTTACCTCACTCAGGATGATACTCTCCAGATCCATCCAATTGCCTGAAAATTTCATGCCCTTGGGGTAAGAATGTGCATCCCTTGGGTAGGACCAAGAGTGGTACAGCTGGATTGTTGAGGAGGTTGATTCCCAGTTTTCTGAGGAACCCGGCTAGGCTGCTTTCATTTCTCAGCTATTGTGAGTAGAATGGTGAGGAACATGGTTGGATAAGTACACTGGTAGTTGAATATCAAGTCTTTCCCCATAGCGTCACTCATATAAAATACCTAATTAAGCTAATATTTTGAGAATTTCCACAGTTTCCCAGAGGGTCTGCAGCACATTGCAAGCTCACCAACACTGTATGAAGGTCCCCTTTACTTTCGCCTTCACTCGCATTTGGTGTCAATCATGGTATAGATTTGAGGGGTTTCTTTCTTTGATTATTTGGTCTCCATTATTTGGTGAAAACGTGGAGACATATTTCTGAATAATTTTTTAAATTATCTTTTACTTTAATAGTGTACAAATGGACAAAGTAAAAGGTCAAAAATTTTTTTTTCACTAGAGTTTGTGGTTAACAGATGATGCAAGCCTTCCTTTAAATGCCATTTTTCCAGTAAAGAATGCCTATTTCCCTCCTTACAAACCAAGATAGAGGTGACTTAATCTACAACTCCTACTTATTTTAATTGTGAAAAATAATGTTCTCCCCTTTATAATCAAACTGATAACATGAATGTCATCTGTGGTAATGGACACATACTTTGTAAACTCTTAAATCATTAGGTTGCAAAATCTCTCACCCAGTAAACGTAAATACTGCAACATGAAGGATATGAAAACCTGCTGCACCCTTCAAAACATCTGCAGACCCGCATCATGGGGCTCATAGGTCAGTGGTGCTGCAGATTGCCTGGATGGTTATGAGACTTCCAAGGAGCTTGGCCACCACAGCACACACGTGCTGTCCTGAGAAGCTCACTATGATTGCAGCATGACTCTGTCCAAACAGAAATCAAAAACCAAGAAACCATTCTCATGTGCAGGACTCAGGCTTATGCCTACTCTCAACAGTGGCTCCTTTGCCACGCCATGGCTGCCCTAGATACAGGAGAACGGGTATCATTTGCTGATACCAGGCTGCTTGTCACCCTGCAGCCTTCCACAAGGAACCAGAGTCAAGGACAGCAGCAGGGAGCTGCAGCATGGGCTGTTTATATTGGGAGAGATCTGAAGGTACATGGATTGACTGCATATATAAATAGGGACAGACTTGACACATGTGGTCCCTCCAGTCCCACAGCAGGAGCCCACTGTGTAAAGGCACTTGGGCCAGCCTGGCATGAATCAGTCCTAGTGGTGCCTGCCATGATTATCTCCACGATGGCTAGGCAGCTTCCAGTCAGTTCGAAGAGACTGCTGTCTTCCTGGATCTTCCCCCTTGTTCTGTTTTGAGAAGAGCCTGAGGCTGCTCAGCACAGGTTAAGAAGCAAGCCTCCATTGCAGGATGTCTGCCTTGGTAGCTCACAAAAGAGCTATCCAATCTTGGCAAGGTACTTTGTACTTGGGGCTACACAGTGAAAGCTGGTATTGCTCATATGGCACTGTCAACACAGCCAGTGTCCCATAGTCCACAGCCTGCATAAGAAACCACATGAAACTGAGCAGATATTGAAAGAAAAATGGCCCATCCTCCACGGATGGTTGCTTCTTTGGATATGTTGTAAAGACTATCAATGTTCTGGTTTTTCAAGCAGTAAAACTGTAGCACAAGCTGGGCCACAAGCACACATCTCATTTGAGGAGACTCCGGCTGTTGAGTCCTGGTCCAGCATGTGGGTGCAGTACTTGCCTGCAATGGAGAACAGAAAGAATTACCGAGACTTGTGATTGTTTTGGACTTTGCACAGCATATAGGCCAGGAACTGGTGGAGACCCCTTGATGGCCCGGTTTCACACATCTTCCACTGAAGTACTGCTGGGCTCTGGACACTGCAGATACTTGCTCAGGAGAATTTGGATCCATCAAACTGAAGTTAATCCAGATTTTCCAACAGCTCTTAAATAAAGTCCACCTCTGCCTTCTCCAGGTACTTACAGACCAGCATGAGAGGTCAGGCACACTGTTCTAAAGGCCACGACGGAAGATCAAAGCTCTTGAGTACATGAGCACTGGGATTTCTGAAACTTGCTTCAGGCTCATATGTGAAGAAGAGGGTCGAGTTCACTACACATGCTTCACAGTCGCCTACCTTCTGGATGATTGCATGCAGCTTGCCCTCCATGTGGTGGAGGCAGTTTAATGAGTGCCCTTCAGCTCCGCCGTTGCCAACACCAATGCTGTAGGCCTCTGCTCTGTTCAGATCTGATCTTATGATCCGATTCTATGTCAGCTGATGTTAGAGGAGCCTCCTTGTTTCCTTCCCTGTGATCCCTACAAGCAATCAACCTGAACAGATTTAAAAAAAAAACAAAACAAAACAAAACAAAAAAAAACAGAAGCTACAATTTATGCCTACTTCCCCATTTGTATCACTGTGAGTGTAACAATTTTTCCTGATAAGGCAGCCATAGAGAGCCTCATCCTCTACCCAGAGCTTACAGATTTGCAAGTCTGTAGCATAATGTGAGGCTTCTTGAGTCCAGTGGATTTAGCGGAGACTCCAGGACCCTTCTAATAGCCTGCCTCAGATTAGTGGTTGAGGAAAAATCTAGGAGGGCTCCCATGCTCGAACCAGTATTTTCATCATCAAAGCTGATACCGCTCCTCAGGGTGCAGGTGAATCTATCTGACTGTTGATATGAGAGGTGCAGAGGAGGATGGTGTCTCTCTCAAGAGATCCTGAGAAAAGGAACATGCCAAAGCAGAAACCAGAGTGAACAGCAGAGCTGGGGTACAACTTTTTAGGGATATGAAGTAGGGACTGAGTGACTTTATGAGTCCCCCTCCAGCACTTATAGGCTAGTCCCTAGCTGTACTTGAGACAGGAAAATGTAGAGACGACTAGTCCATGTCACTGTAAGCATAGCACAGTTTCTTAGACCAGGGTCCACTTTCTGGGCTATCTCATTGTATCATCTCCAGAGATCTCATAGAAGAGGAGCTAATGATACAGATGAGTTTTCTGTATCACCACCTAGTGACTGACACACAGTGTGAATTCCCGAATGAACAAGCCAGGTGAGGCAAAACACATGGTCCCATGGACATTAAAGCAGGTGGTAACACATCTAGGCCTGCATGCAAAGACTTCATTCAGATCCACAATAAAACCTTTGCCAATTCCTCACAAAAGTCCTTGGGCTACAAGTCTGTTAGGTTTACCACAGGTGAATGCCTGTCTTCCAGAAACTCCGGAGAGACACGGCACACTCATTTAAGTCTGAGAGCAACCATCACCTATCACAATTGTTCAATAAATCAGTTCTGCTGTGGTTTCTTTACTTTATATTTCAGACACATAAAAAGGAAACTACAGGGAACATGGTGATGTGATGTACCGGTGCCATATTTAAACCATTTTACTGATGTATGTGGACAGGAAGGCATAGCACACAGTCAACACTGGAAAGCTGTGATTCATCCTTGAGATGATGGCCAATAGTGTTAAGAGACAAAAGAGTCTGTCAATATGAAACATTCAGAGTAGAGGACATGATTCCCTTTAGTGGATCAAAAATGAATAGATATATCTTTATACTATAAAGGAAGATGCAGTTGTGGGGGGTGATGGGTATAAGGGGGTGTTGGGTGCTGGCATACCCAGACCCATATACTCTGTGTCAGGCTAAAAAAGCCTGGGCAAGGTCAGTGCCCTTTTGTTTACTTCCCTGATCTTTGTGCATCAACACCCTGTTTTGCAATCAGTGGTTTTCCTGTTAGGAGTCTTGCACCCGTTGCCAGAGAACACACAGACAGGTACATGAACCCAGGGCAGGGGAACTTAAGGGGTATATAAGCTTGCTAAATAAAGGCTGAGGAAGCAGAAGCAGCTGATCTCCCTGGATGACGGAACTGACTGTCTCTTGAGTGCTGATTTAACCCTGACCCCTCTCCAGGTTCAGCTACACTAGGAGGGATGCGGCAAGGGGGCTTAATTAGCAACAAAAATCTGGATAAACATCACAGGACATGACAGAGAAAGGCCTAGAAAGGGTATCAATACCAATGAAGGATCTGAGGCTGTTAATTAACCAGAGTGTAAAAGCAGGCAATAGACCAAGAAGGTGAGTATAATTTTCAGGCAAACATGTCGATGTTTTCAAAGATAGTTGACTGCAGCTTTGCCTATTGTTTCCTCTGACATTATTCATTGAAAGATGTTAATGGCTGAACTTTTGAAGAGGAGACCTCAAAGAAAACAATTCCTTGTGGTTGATATAAGACATCAGAAGAGATCTACAGAAAGGCTGAAATTGTTGATATATGCCATATTCAGAGGACTTTAGAAAGGCATATACTCCATTAGCAGAAAACTACAGGTCTGAAAGGAGGTGCCGCAGAGACACATCAACCCTGAGGTGCAAAAGAAGGTGATGGTGCAGGGTACTAGGTGGGGTGTAGACAGTGACTAAGGAAAAGACGCAGGTCTGAGGAATTGATTGGAGTTCATATACATTAGGTCTGAGGAATTGATTGGAGTTCATATACATTAGGTCTGAGGAATTGATTGGAGTTCATATACATTATCACATATTATGTGAACATGTGCAAACTTATTCAGATATAGAGCTACACAATCATTTTCTGTCAGTGAGATGTACCAAGAATGCATATATTCCTATATTTAAAACAACAATGCCAACCACAAATAATGCTTTTTAAACAGTAGGTTCAAAGGAAAATGTTACATGTAGTAATGGATAATTGCAAAAATCATTGTTTATTTGTATTTTATGGCCCTTCATGACCATTGAATGTAACCAAATGATAGAAAATTATGCTTCCAAAGTGATCCCGTGTAGACACAGCTGTGGCAGATGTGGAGAAGGACAAGTTCTGGGATGCTGAGATACTGCATTGCTTCTCCTGTGTCTGTCACCTTGGAAACACATCTCTGCAGACTTGAACGTAACAATCAGACACCTCCATCCAACCACAACTAAAGGAGTGCACAATGTGTATATTATCTGATGTGTACTTAGAAATAGTCCTGAGGACACCAAGAAAGAAACCATCACTCCCAATAGAGCATCTCAACATTGCATGTCTATATCTGAAGGGTGGATGCTCACAGATATGGAAGAACAAGCACTTCCGACAGTAAGTCCTCCATCTGTGATCTGTGAAACAAAGTAGAACAAGGTAGTTAGCATTTGCTGCTGTCCAAAAGGAAGAAGCTGTGAAGACAAAGACAGAGATGTCACGAGATCAATACAAGACTGGGTGGGGCATAAAGAGAAGGAGGGCCCAGGGAGCAAGAGGCTTCCCCTCTCTGCAGCAACAGCCTTCCTGAGCACCCTAAGACAAAAGCAGGTTTCCCAGGCAGCACTAACCTACTGCCTCTTGCAACAAGGGGGAAGACACAAGGAAGGGATAGTCTTCTGTTCCCTTTACCCATGCCCAGGCTCCAACTCTCGTCTTCAGAGAAATTTTACTCCTCCTGTTGGTTGTGGGTCTGCACGACCCACAAATTCATCCCTGTCCTTTTCTGCTACAAGACTGTAATTTCCTCTTGGTGAATGGCCACCTCCTCATTTAGATGCATTCACTTTCCACCTCTGACTCTTCCTGCTTTTCTCTCTGGACATGTTCCTCATGCCGCACTCCTCTCTCTCCTGCCCTCTTGTGTGTCTCCTTAGCTCCTAAAAATAAAGAGTGCAAGGGATTCTTGAAATCTGCCCATTAGTTCTGGGGATGGAAATGAGGGGAGGAGGAGACGAGAACAGAGTCAGGTGAGCACTCACTTGTCTCTTCTGGACCAGGGAACAGTATGGATGCCTCTTCATCACCAGGAGGTCATGAGGGTGGCTTCTCTGTCCATCACTAATGCTGCATATCAAGGAAGTGAACCTCCCTCTGCAGGAGAGGAGTGGCACAGAGCTTGTTCCCGGTTCCTGGAGGTGTCTGACAGATAACAAGAGGTTTCAGGTGTACCCCCTTTCTACTTTTGGCCTGGTTCCCACATACTACTGTTACTCACTACCAGGCCGAGCACGGAACAGCAGTTTAGGAACCACAACCCTGGGCCTCTTCTTCAGCCCTTTAAAAGATGCAGAAAAGAGCATGTTAGTGACTTTGACACAGAAGGACTTAGCAAAGAGCTTCCCTGTGGTATCACAGCTGCCCACATGATTATTCTTCTTCTAAATGATTCTCCCCATCACACAGTTCTCCTCCTCCCTGTCTCCCTGATTTCTCAAGCCCTGGGAACACCCACTGGTGTCTGCTTCTGGATTAACTTCCCCAGACTCCTCATGAGAAGTATTCCATGGGAAATCTCTTTATAGGGTCCTAGACACCTTAACGTTGACATCCTATAGATGGGTGCAGCCTGTCAATGGCAATCTGCCTTTGAAAAGGACAGATCACATACATGACACTTGAGGCCATGCCTGCCTCCTTCTGTTGGACTTTATTATCCATTCCTTGTTATCCCTTACCTGGGGGTTGTGTGTTTTCTGCATGCCACGGGGAAACAGCAACATAATGTTCTAAACATGTTCCTAACATGTTTCCTCACACCCTTCAAGCACCTTCTGCTGTGCTTGCTGGAGGCTATGGGTTCCTCCTGGGGCTCTTCATTTCTAGATGTAGTGTCTTTGACCAGTTCGTATTGGTTATGCTGGGGAGGGCCATTCTGGCTGCTGATGTCATCCCAATCTACACTGATGTTGTCCAGACTGTCACCATCATACTCTGCCCCTTGGTTCTTTTTGGAGTTGGGCTCCATCAAGGGCTGTAAGACATTGCGTGTTCTCTGACTGAAAGTCCCATCATTTCCAGTCTCCTCAATCTGAGCCACCACATGGGCCCCCTCTGATGTTTCTCCAAAAGTGTCCACATTTATTATCTCCTCAGATGTGTTTAATGCCCTTGAGCGGTCACACTGTGGAACAGAATACACAGGTGAATTAATATCTAAAGTATGCACCAGTTAAGCTGGACTTAGAAGAGACCTGGCTACATTTTTTCACTCACCTCCTGCCTTCTGTTTTCCATTTCAGATGTCACAAATGTGGGCAGAGCCAGCTCACTCCATCTCCTCCTTAGCGGAAATGGAGGGAGGACGAAGCAATGTGCAGGCCTCCTGGTGGAGTGGCTCTTTTGAAGTCCAATTTGTCCACAGACATACACACTTTTCTCTTCATAAAGCAGGTCATTCTTGGCCAGATTCTCAAGAAACGTTTTTGTGCCCGGTATTTCAAAGGTGTCCCCTGCTATGTTACTCAACGAACACACAGATTTGACCAGGCTGGATATGGACCACCTTGAAGCTATTGGACTGTGTGCTGGATATAAATCATCATCACTTACTTCGCACCGAAGTGCTTCCTCTTCCATGTCCTCCTCCACCATTTCAGGTGGAGAATAGCACCTCAAGACGCTAGAAGTAACAAAACCAAAATCAGCTCTTGGCGACATAGTTGTGGTTATCAATTTATACAACATGAAAATCAATGGTCTCTCAAGGATCCTAATGGAAACTCTCAGATTCAAAGATAGAGAAATATGGAAACTACAAAGTAGTTAAGAGAGAGCATAAGAAAGAGAAGAGCTTGAAATAAGTGAACATTTTAAGGATGCAACAAGGGAAGGTCAGAGAATCAAGGAGGTGGTTTTTGAAAGAATGCACTAATCTGAGAAAGCCTAGATATGCATCTCCCAAAGGATGACAAAATTGTTGAAATGTGAGAAAGGAAAGAATTGAGAGGGACCTTTGAAAACCCTACGGGCTGCAATGTAACATTTGTCTCCACATCACTGACAATCTTCAAAGAGAGGTATTGCTCAATTTATAAAGCAGACACCAACATTGATATGAGGGATAACCAAAATGCAACACATCCTGCCTTCCTGCTACTGTACCTGATGTGTGAGAATGAATACAGGAGTTTATAAAATATGTAAAGAGGTTGCATGAGTACCAGATTATATGAAAAATAATACAATCTCTTAGAAGTAGGACCAACAGATCGCAGAATTGATTTTTGCGGCTGACTATAATGGAAAATGGAGATCAATGATTCTCAAGCTGTTTCACCAAAGACAAAAGAAAATATGGTTCTAATCATTCTCAAATGCCAATATTACAATGATTCCAAAACTATTAACACACGCATACACACACACACACACACACACACACAAACACACACACACACAAAGTATAAGATAATGTCCTTGATGAACTTCATCTGAAAAGAGGTTCACTATTCAATACTGTAAACAACATACTTCCCCAGACTCCTCATGAGCTGTATTCCATGGGAAATCTCTTTATAGGGTCCTAGACACCTTAACGTTCACATCCTATAGATGGGTGCAGCCTGTCAATGGCAATCTGCCTTTGAAAAGGACAGATCACATACATGACACTTGAGGCTATGCCTGCCTCCTTCCGTGGGACTCTATTATCCATTCTTGTTATCCCTTACCTGGGGGTTGTGTGTTTTCTGCATGCCTTGGGGAAACAGCAACATAATGTTCTAAACATGTTCCTAACATGTTTCCTCACACCCTTCAAGCACCTTCTGCTGTGCTTGCTGGAGGCTATGGGTTCCTCCTGGGGCTCTTCATTTCTAGATGTAGTGTCTTTGACCAGTTCGTATTGGTTATGCTGGGGAGGGCCATTCTGGCTGCTGATGTCATCCCAATCTACACTGATGTTGTCCAGACTGTCACCATCATACTCTGCCCCTTGGTTCTTTTTGGAGTTGGGCTCCATCAAGGGCTGTAAGACATTGCGTGTTCTCTGACTGAAAGTCCCATCATTTCCAGTCTCCTCAATCTGAGCCACCACATGGGCCCCCTCTGATGTTTCTCCAAAAGTGTCCACATTTATTATCTCCTCAGATGTGTTTAATGCCCATGAGCGGTCACACTGTGGAACAGAATACACAGGTGAATTAATATCTAAAGTATGCACCAGTTAAGCTGGACTTAGAGGAGACCTGGCTACACTTTTTCACTTACCTCCTGCCTTCTGTTTTCCATTTCAGATGTCACAAATGTGGGCAGAGCCAGCTCACTCCATCTCCTCCTTAGCGGAAATGGAGGGAGGACGAAACAATGTGCAGGCCTCCTGGTGGAGTGGCTCTTTTGAAGTCCAATTTGTCCACAGACATACACACTTTTCTCTTCATAAAGCAGGTCATTCTTGGCCAGATTCTCAAGAAACGTTTTTGTGCCCGGTATTTCAAAGGTGTCCCCTGCTATGTTACTCAACGAACATACAGATTTGACAAGGCTGGATATGGACCACCTTGAAGCTATTGGACTGTGTGCTGGATATAAATCATCATCACTTACTTCGCACCGAAGTGCTTCCTCTTCCATGTCCTCCTCCACCATTTCAGGTGGAGAATAGCACCTCAAGACGCTAGAAGTAACAAAACCAAAATCAGCTCTTGGCGACATAGTTGTGGTTATCAATTTATACATCATGAAAATCAATGGTCTCTCAAGAATCATAATGGAAAATCTCAGATTCAAAGATAGAGAAATATGGAAACTACAAAGTAGTTAAGAGAGAGCATAAGAAAGAGAAGAGCTTGAAATAAGTGAACATTTTAAGGATGCAACAAAGGAAGGTCAGAGAATCAAGAAGGTGGTTTTTGAAAGAATGAACTAATCTGAGAAAGCCTAGATATGCATCTCCCAAAGGATGACAAAATTGTTGAAACGTGAGAAAGGAAAGAATTGAGAGGGATCTTTGAAAACCCTACGGGCTGCAATGTAACATTTGTCTCCACATCACTGACAATCTTCAAAGAGAGGTATTGCTCAATTTATAAAGCAGACACCAACATTGATATGAGGAATTACCAAATATCCAACACCTCCTGCCTTCCTGCTACTGTACCTGATGTGTGAGAATGAATTCGGGAGTTTATAAAGTATGTAAAGAGGTTTCATGAGTACCAGATTGTATTAAAAATGATACAGTGTCTTAGAAGTAGGACCAACAGATCACAGAATTGATTTTTGCTGCTGACTATAATGGACAATGGAGATCAATGATTCTCAAGCTGTTTCACCAAAGACAAAAGAAAATATTGTTCTAATCATTCTCAAATGCCAATATTACGATGATTCCAAAACCATTAACACATGCATACACACACACACACACACACACACAAAGTATAAGATAATGTTCTTGATTTACTTCATCTGAAAAGAGGTTCACTATTCAATATTGTTGAGCAACACACTTCTCCAGACTCCGCATGAGCAGGCTTCCATGGGAAATCCCTTTGTTGGGTCCTAGACACCTTAAACTTCACATCCTATAGATGGGTGCAGCCTGTCAATGGCAATCTGCCTTTGAAAAGGACAGATCGCATACATGACACTTGAGGCCATGCCTGCCTCCTTCCGTGGGACTCTATTATCCATTCTTGTTAACCCTTACCTGGAGATTGTGTGTTTTCTGCATGCCTTGGGGAAACAGCAACATAATGTTCTAAACATGTTCCTAACATGCTTCCTCACCTTTTGCTGTGCTTGCTGGAGGCTATGGGTTCCTCCTTGGGCTCTTCATTTCTAAATGTAGTGTCTTTGACCAGTTCGTATTGGTTATGCTGGGGAGGGCCATTCTGGCTGCTGATGTCATCCCAATCTACACTGATGTTGTCCAGACTGTCACCATCATACTCTGCCCCTTGGTTCTTTTTGGAGTTGGGCTCCATCAAGGGCTGTAAGACATTGCGTGTTCTCTGACTGAAAGTCCCATCATTTCCAGTCTCCTCAATCTGAGCCACCACATGGGCCCCCTCTGATGTTTCTCCAAAAGTGTCCACATTTATTATCTCCTCAGATGTGTTTAATGCCCTTGAGCGGTCACACTGTGGAACAGAATACACAGGTGAATTAATATCTAAAGTATGCACCAGTTAAGCTGGACTTAGAAGAGACCTGGCTACATTTTTTCACTCACCTCCTGCCTTCTGTTTTCCATTTCAGATGTCACAAATGTGGGCAGAGCCAGCTCACTCCATCTCCTCCTTAGCGGAAATGGAGGGAGGATGAAGCAATGTGCAGGCCTCCTGGTGGAGTGGCTCTTTTGAAGGTGTCCAATTTGTCCACAGACATACACACTTTTCTCTTCATAAAGCAGGTCATTCTTGGCCAGATTCTCAAGAAAGGTTTTTGTGCCCGGTATTTCAAAGGTGTCCCCTGCTATGTTACTCAACGAACACACAGATTTGACCAGGCTGGATATGGACCACCTTGAAGCTATTGGACTGTGTGCTGGATATAAATCATCATCACTTACTTCGCACCGAAGTGCTTCCTCTTCCATGTCCTCCTCCACCATTTCAGGTGGAGAATAGCACCTCAAGACGCTAGAAGTAACAAAACCAAAATCAGCTCTTGGCGACATAGTTGTTGTTATCAATTTATACATCATGAAAATCAATGGTCTCTCAAGAATCATAATGGAAAATCTCAGATTCAAAGATAGAGAAATATGGAAACTACAAAGTAGTTAAGTGAGAGCATAAGAAAGAGAAGAGCTTGAAATAAGTGAACATTTTAAGGATGCAACAAGGGAAGGTCAGAGAATCAAGGAGGTGGTTTTTGAAAGAATGCACTAATCTGAGAAAGCCTAGATATGCATCTCCCAAAGGATGACAAAATTGTTGAAATGTGAGAAAGGAAAGAATTGAGAGGGACCTTTGAAAACCCTACGGGCTGCAATGTAACATTTGTCTCCACATCACTGACAATCTTCAAAGAGAGGTATTGCTCAATTTATAAAGCAGACACCAACATTGATATGAGGGATAGCCAAAATGCAACACATCCTGCCTTCCTGCTACTGTACCTGATGTGTGAGAATGAATACAGGAGTTTATAAAATATGTAAAGAGGTTGCATGAGTACCAGATTATATGAAAAATAATACAATCTCTTAGAAGTAGGACCAACAGATCGCAGAATTGATTTTTGCGGCTGACTATAATGGAAAATGGAGATCAATGATTCTCAAGCTGTTTCACCAAAGACAAAAGAAAATATGGTTCTAATCATTCTCAAATGCCAATATTACAATGATTCCAAAACTATTAACACACGCATACACACACACACACACACACACAAACACACACACACACAAAGTATAAGATAATGTCCTTGATGAACTTCATCTGAAAAGAGGTTCACTATTCAATACTGTAAACAACATACTTCCCCAGACTCCTCATGAGCTGTATTCCATGGGAAATCTCTTTATAGGGTCCTAGACACCTTAACGTTCACATCCTATAGATGGGTGCAGCCTGTCAATGGCAATCTGCCTTTGAAAAGGACAAATCACATACATGACACTTGAGGCTATGCCTGCCTCCTTCCGTGGGACTCTATTATCCATTCTTGTTATCCCTTACCTGGGGGTTGTGTGTTTTCTGCATGCCTTGGGGAAACAGCAACATAATGTTCTAAACATGTTCCTAACATGTTTCCTCACACCCTTCAAGCACCTTCTGCTGTGCTTGCTGGAGGCTATGGGTTCCTCCTGGGGCTCTTCATTTCTAGATGTAGTGTCTTTGACCAGTTCGTATTGGTTATGCTGGGGAGGGCCATTCTGGCTGCTGATGTCATCCCAATCTACACTGATGTTGTCCAGACTGTCACCATCATACTCTGCCCCTTGGTTCTTTTTGGAGTTGGGCTCCATCAAGGGCTGTAAGACATTGCGTGTTCTCTGACTGAAAGTCCCATCATTTCCAGTCTCCTCAATCTGAGCCACCACATGGGCCCCCTCTGATGTTTCTCCAAAAGTGTCCACATTTATTATCTCCTCAGATGTGTTTAATGCCCTTGAGCGGTCACACTGTGGAACAGAATACACAGGTGAATTAATATCTAAAGTATGCACCAGTTAAGCTGGACTTAGAAGAGACCTGGCTACATTTTTTCACTCACCTCCTGCCTTCTGTTTTCCATTTCAGATGTCACAAATGTGGGCAGAGCCAGCTCACTCCATCTCCTCCTTAGCGGAAATGGAGGGAGGACGAAGCAATGTGCAGGCCTCCTGGTGGAGTGGCTCTTTTGAAGGTGTCCAATTTGTCCACAGACATACACACTTTTCTCTTCATAAAGCAGGTCATTCTTGGCCAGATTCTCAAGAAACGTTTTTGTGCCCGGTATTTCAAAGGTGTCCCCTGCTATGTTACTCAACGAACACACAGATTTGACCAGGCTGGATATGGACCACCTTGAAGCTATTGGACTGTGTGCTGGATATAAATCATCATCACTTACTTCGCACCGAAGTGCTTCCTCTTCCATGTCCTCCTCCACCATTTCAGGTGGAGAATAGCACCTCAAGACGCTAGAAGTAACAAAACCAAAATCAGCTCTTGGCGACATAGTTGTGGTTATCAATTTATACATCATGAAAATCAATGGTCTCTCAAGAATCATAATGGGAAATCTCAGATTCAAAGATAGAGAAATATGGAAACTACAAAGTAGTTAAGAGAGAGCATAAGAAAGAGAAGAGCTGGAAATAAATGAACATTTTAAGGATGCAACAAAGGAAGGTCAGAGAATCAAGGAGGTGGTTTTTGAAAGAATGAACTAATCTGAGAAAGCCTAGATATGTCTCACCCAAAGGATGACAAAATTGTTGAAACGTGAGAAAGGAGAGAATTGAGAGGGATCCTTGGAAACCCTATGGGCTGCAATGTAACATTTGTCTCCACATCACTGACAATCTTCAAAAAGAGGTATTGCTCAATTTATAAAGCAGACACCAACATTGATATGAGGGATTACCAAATATGGAACACTTCCTGCCTTCTTGTTACTGTACCTTGGGTGTGAGAATGAATTCAGGAGTTTATAAAATATGTAAAGAGGTTGCATGAGTACCAGATTATATTAAAAATAATACAATCTCTTAGAAGTAGGACCAATGGATCACAGAATTGATTTTTGCTGCTGACTATAATGGACAATGGAGATCAATGATCCTCACGCTGCTTCACCAAAGACAAAAGAAAATATTGTTCTAATCATTCTCAAAAGCCAATATTACAATGATTCCAAATCCATTAACACATGCACACACACACACACACACACACACACACACACACACACACAAAGTATAAGATAATGTCCTTGATGAACTTCACCTGAAAAGAGGTTCATTTTTCAATACTGTCGAACAAAACATAGCAGAGATACCTTATGTTCACAATGGGTTCAACATGAACTTCTAGTATAAGTCCACTCAAATACTGGAAAATAGTTAACTGGTCATTTCAAGGAAAAAGGTCATGTGCAGCAAAGAAGAATGAAGTTTTGTCATTTTCTGAAATATGCGAGTTCCTGAGATATACTGCCTAACTCGAGCCTTGAATAGGTAGGTAGCATGAAAGTTGACGGGAGAGAGAGAGAGAGCAGGAGGAATGGAGGGAGGGAGGGAGCGAAGTATAAGTACATGTGTTCTGGGGCTGGTGCATTATAACACCACAAATGAAAATCATCCAACTTAACTGTTTGCACACGTGCAGAAACATACATGTCTTAAGTGTACAGTTAATGGTTTAAAGTAAAAAATCGAAAGAAACCAAAGTAGAATATGTCCAAGTAAAATTTTTGCAAAAGGACCAACTTAGAAAAATGAACACAAGCAGTAATCAATGTCTCAATCAAAGCAGTGAGTGTGCTAATGTAAAAAAAACAAAGCAAAAAAGCCACAGCACTGGAGAGAAAACCTCCCTTGTCAAGTCCATGAGACTAGGTAATCCCAAAAGTATAGGGAACAGTGCTGGAATCCAGCAGCTCTCCATCCAACATGAGCTTCTCTGCAGCTTCCGGATGAATTCCACCACACTGCAATGTCTTCTATGAACAGATTTCTATCATTTCTTACAAATGTCACTGCAAGGGATGAGTCAGTAATAAAAGGGAATAATCCAAGGTAGTTTCTATAATTCTGTGGACTGCAATTCTTGATTATGGCAGAGAACCAATCATTCATAAGATGCAGCTTGAGAGACAAAAGGCATCCCTTCTCCCATGCTCTCAGAGGACAGGAAAGACATGGAAACTGGAGGTGCTGGGGAAGATGACTTGTCAAGATGTTTCAAGCATCTGGTTACATGTTTTTGGCAGGCCCCTGCTACATCCAGTAATGGAAATCCTCCTGCTGCTCTCCAGTGCATCAGATTTTATGACTTCCCAGACTAATCATCACTCTATACTAGAAAGCAAGCATTGAGACACATGAGGAAGTGTGAGGCCTTTCACATCTAACCCCGAGGAAGACATTTTGTCTTTAATCAGGGTATACTCCATAGGAGGACAGTACCAAACTAGACAGCATCAGGAACTCTGAGCTGATTTAGATTCTGGACATGGGTCTGGACTTGTGGGAATGTGAACCTGTAGGCTGACTCAGTGGCTGTTCCACTATGACTATAAGTTTCCTAATAACTCACTAATAAAAGCTCCGTCACTTCTACACTTCTGATATTCCTTTTTGCTTAAACTCATATAGAGGGACTCTAAAGACTGTATCCCTCCTTTAACATAACAATGCTGTGGAATTCCCTAATTCACATGTATGCTTTTGTTTTGTGGAAGATGGGATGTGACATTTCTGGAGATAATTAAGAGAACAGGTAAAATATTAAGATCAATAATCATAATAAGGATATATTCAAAGTGTGCACCAGACTGAAACTCCTTATTTTCTATAAATATTTCATACTAGCAAAGCATGGATAATTTGAGGATGTCAGAGAATCATGCGCATTTAAGAGTTGAATACGGGTGTTAGGAAACAAAACAAAACTGAAAGCAGAAATTTCTCACAAGCCATCCAAGAGGCACAGAAAACCCAACAAACCAGGAAAGAAGCTCAAGCTCTTGAGGTCAAATCAGAGCAACTCTTCACTTTTCCAGGTCTTCAAAAACAGCAAAGTCTACAGGACCCAATTTCTGAGCCCCAGCTACCTACAGCCAACAGAGCAACACCTTCCTGCAGTGTGAACACAAGACTCAATCCAGCCAGCGCCTTCAATGGGCAGGCTCTGCAAGTCCTCACAATGGCTCCAGTGAGGTCACTATGAGAAGCTACTCATGCTACTCACAACCAAAAGAAGTTTTTTCCTCTTTGTATCTCTCAGCATAGCAAGACCACAAACCCTTAAAAAGCATCATAAAGTACATAGGTCTGATGTGTGCCACAGGTCTAAACTGACAGGAAGGGCGTAGATGGACACTTGGGAAGACGGATCTAACACATGCTTGCATGGCACTTGCAGGTTCCATTGCCTCTACTGACCTAATTTCTCTTTCTGGGACCTACCATTCTGGTGTCACACTCCCTCCCCTGATAGCTCAGCTTGTCAGACACCAGAAATTCAGATACATAAAAGGGCATTGACACCCCTGTCATCCAATAATTAAGGAAGACGTTTTGAGTACAGGGAGAGCAGTCATTTCAAGAATGGGCTCAGTGAGCTTTCTGATGATCTGAGTGAAATGTGGCTATTCACTAGTTAGGGAGAGAACACACGGGGATCTGCAATGTTGCTTTTACTTAGACCCTCAATTGCTCTAATGATTCGGGCTACAGCAGACCTCCAAGTTTCAGTATTCCTGATACCAAATTATCTTAAACTCGTATTTACAAGAGTTAAAGGGATGATGCCCTGTCCTTGACTCTGTAATGCCATGAGGAAATGTGCTGTCCCTCAAATCCCAAAAGCAGGTTTTCTCTCTGGAGTGTCAATCTGGTTGGAGAAGATTCTTCCTATAATAGGGGAATTTAAAAGCAAAGGGAAATGCTGTAGGAAGTACCAAATCTGGTGAGTAGGATCCAAGTGCATGGCATACTTCAACTCTTTGTTTTAAGCTCATACATACCAAAGAAGTTCTAGGTATAGCTATAAAGCAACATACAAAATATAAAAGATAAATGAATAGATCCTAGAAAATGGTTGGGTATAAACCACTGAAGCAATTACTCAAGAGAAAACCAAAACTAGAAACAGCAGATTGAATTCCAGGCTCCAAAACCAACCCCCCAGTAAGCAAACTCACTATGCTCAGATCAGCAGGATCACAGACGTTCAATTCTAAATATGGATACTTAAAAAATAAAGCTCTCAGATCAAAACTCTGAGTCCAACTGCTTTGTAGCCTACTAACAGCTTCACCGCAGTAAAAGGACAAGAACCAGCACAGCTGGTACCTGGTTACATGGGTGTGACACTGTCATTCCTCACAATGGCTCCCTGTGACATCATATGAGCTGTGGACCAATCAGAGCCAGCCAAAATCCATCACCCTTCTGTAGTCCTTTTCATGGTCTCTCTCAGAAATATGCCATTGACCAACTTCAGAGAGGTTGGGTTGCCTTGTATTATTGCTTTCAGAGTATCAGGCGAAGCTCAGTGGTGGGTTCAGCTGCTGGCACTGCTAGCCAAGTATGAGGAAACTATTTCCACCTGCATTCACAGTCTCCCAGGTCCCCTAAGGACCCACCCCCTCCAGCCAGGCAATGCAATGACAGTTTGCTTATTATTCACACAGAACTGCCTAAGGGGAGACCCACCACCTCCAGCCAGGCAATGCAATGACAGTTTGCTTATTATTCACACAGAACTGCCTAAGGGGACAGAGGTATTAAACACATGAGTCAGTACAGGACATACCACATTCAACCCATGACAAAGACCTTTAACCCTAAATGGTATTGATAAATAATGATGAAGAAAATGACAGGCTCAGGAAGATTTGTGTTTCCTTGTGTTATGGACACTGGTGTCTAGTAGGCAGGAATATATCCTGGGTTCTTTAATGGCATCAAAACTTGGGACCTAACTTCTCTATCAACATTTTGCCTTTACAGTCCTCACCACCTCTGCACTCAAAGTGTTTCTTTTGCTTTAAATTGAGACTGGTGGATATAAAAGTTATGCATCCTCACTGAGATGCTATCTCAAGATGCTCTGTTGCTAAGGCATCCAAAAACATATGAGGCGCTTATGTTAGTCTCAAAAAAAGTAGTTTCAACATATCCTCTTATATAAGACACTAATCTGCTTTCTCTTGGGAATCTCTAGCTCTTATAACAGAGTTATCAGGATGTTCAATGATTAGTTAACAGAAGGACTGAACTCAGTCCGTTATTTCACTTAGGGTACGTGTTTCATTGTTTGGTCCTAGAACTTGCTCTGTAGAACACACTGGCCTCACACTAACAGACTTGCCAGCCACCACCTTGAGGTTCTGGGATTATAAGTGAGCACCAGTACACACAGCTCTCAATTCTTAATTTTGTTTTGCATTTTCTTACTTATTTTAACGGTTTCTGTTTTCCTATGCCACTGCTTGCCCTCCCTTCTTCCCAGTCCCTCCCAGTCCTCCCTGTGCCTCTCCCCACCCATCCCCACATCCATTCCCCAAGGCAAGCAAGGAGTCCCAAAGCGGCCCAGTTCAGTCCAGTGTATCCAGTTGAGATAGGTCTGAGTCCCTCATCCCAGTATTAAGGCTGGGTTAGGTGTTCCTCTGTAGGGAATGGGCTCCAAGATGCCAGTGTATGCACAGGAACATAATCTGGAGCCTACTCCAGGAGTCTCCATAATCTGCTAATGCCATTCCACACTAATCTACCTTTGGAGGGTTTTGTTCCTTTCCCTGAAGCTTTCTCAGCAGTTGTTTCTGATTCAGTGAGTTCCCATTAGCTTGGCTCAGCCTTCTCTATGGGATTCCTCCTCATGATCCTGATCTCTTTGCTCACATACACTCTCCTCTCTCCATATCCAGCTGGACTGGGAGCTCAACATGGTGCTTAGGTCTGGTTCTCTGCTTCTTCCTCTATTCATTGCTGGATGAAGGTTCTGGAACGACACTTAGGGTGGTCATTCATTTGATTAGAGGCAAAATCCTGTATAGGCACCATCTCCACTGTACCTTGGAGTCCTAGCCAGGGACATCTTGTGGGGTCTTGGAGGTTTCCTTAGCACAAGGTTTATTTCTAATAACACAGTGAATCCCTCTATCAAGATATCCACTTCTTTTTTCCTTGTTTGTTGCTCCACTCCCTCAACCATCTCCTTCTCACGATTTATTACAGTCTCCCAGAATCACTACTTGTTAGGATCCCAACTTACTAGATCTCTGCTTTCTCTTCCTATGGGGATCTCTGGATGTCTCTCCTAAGATCCTTGTGATCCAAGCCTGTTCAGTGGTTGGGGTTTGTAGCCTGGAAATTCTTTGCATTTCATCTAAAATCCCTCCCTCTTCTGGGTGAGTGAGTTAACTTCATTGGTCTGTAGCATTAGTGGTGAACTGAGAAGCCACCCTCATGATCTTCTAGTGATGAAGAGGCATCCATGCTGTTCCCTGGTCCACAAGAGAGAAGTGAGTGCTCACCTGACTCTGTCCTCGTCTCCTCCTCCCCTCATTTCCACCCCCAGATGATGGGCACATTCCAAGAATCCCTTGCATTATTTACTGTTAGGAGACACACAAGGGGGGCGGGGGAGAGAGGAGTGGGGCATGAGGGACATGTCCAGAGAGAGAAGCAGAAAGAGTCAGAGGTGGAAAGTGAATGCATCTAAATAAGGAGGCAGCGATTCACCCAGAGGAAATTACAGTCTTGTAGCAGAAAAGGACAGGGATGAATGTGTGGGTCGTGCAGGCCCACAACCAACAGAAGGAGTAAAATTTCTCTGAAGAGGAGAGTTGGAGCCTGGGCGTGGGTAAAGGGAAGAGAAGACCATCCCTTCCTTGTGTCTTCCCCCTTGTTGCAAGAGGCAGTAGGTTAGTGCTGCCTGGTAAACCTGCTTTTGTCTTGGGATGCTTGGGAAGGCTGTGTCTGCAGAGAGGGGAAGCCTCCTGCTTCCCTGGACCCTCTTTCTCTTTATGCCCCACCCAGTCTTGGATTGATCTGGTGACATCTCTGTCTTTGTCCTCACAGCTTCTCCTTTTGGACCTCTGCAAATGCTAACTACCTTGTTCTACTTTGTCTCACAGATCACAGAGGGAGGACTTACTGTCGGAAGTGCTTGTTCTTCCATATCTGTGAGCATCCACCCTTCAGATACAGACGTGCACTGTTGAGATGCTCTATTGGGAGTGATGGTTTCCTTCTTGGTGTCCTCAGGACTATTTCTAAGTACACATCAGATAATATACACATTGTGCACTCCTTTACATGTGGCCTGATGGGGTCTTCTTGTTATTACATTCAAGTCTGCAGAGCTGTGTTTCCAAGGTGACAAAGACAGAATAAGCAATGAAGGATTTCAGCATCCTGGACCTTGCCTGTCTCCACATCTTACAACTGTGTCTACACTTATGGCTTTGGAAGCATTGTTTTCTATCATTTGGTTATATTCAATGATCCTGAAGAGCCAAATAAAACAGAATGGTTTCTACAATTTTCCATAACCACATGCAATTCTTTCCTTTGAACCTACTGTTTAAAAAGCATTATTTGTGGTTGGCATTGTTGTTTTAAATATAGGAATATCAGTTCATTCTTGGTACATCTCACTGATAGAAAATGATTGTGTAGCTTTACATCTGAATATTTAAGTTTCCACATGTTCACATAATATGTGATCATGTATATGAACTCCAATCAATTCCTCAGACCTAATGTATATGAACTCCAATCAATTCCTCAGACCTGCGTCTTTTCCTTAGTCACTGTCTACACCCCACCTAGTACCCTGCACCATTACCTTCTTTTGCACCTCAGGGTTGATGTGTCTCTGCGGCACCTCCTTTCAGACCTGTAGTTTTCTGCTAATGGAGTATATGCCTTTCTAAAGTCCTCTGAATATGGCATATATCAACAATTTCAGCCTTTCTGTAGATCTCTTCTGATGTCTTATATCAACCACAAGGAATTGTTTTCTTTGAGGTCTCCTCTTCAAAAGTTCAGCCATTAACATCTTTCAATGAATAATGTCAGAGGAAACAATAGGCAAAGCTGTAGTCAACTATCTTTGAGAACATCGACATGTTTGCCTGAAAATTATACTCACCTTCTTGTTCTATTGCCTGCTTTACACTCTGCTTAACAGCCTCAGATCCTTCATTGGTATTGATCCCCTTTCTAGGCCTTGCTCTGTCATGTCCTGTGATGTTTATCCAGATTTTTTTGCTAATGTAAGCCCCCTTACACACATCACCCCTCACAAGTGCATCTTCCTTTATAGTATAAAGATGCATCTTATCCACCTTTGATCCAATAAAGCGGATCATGTCCTCTACTCTGAATTGTTCATATTGACAGACTCTTTTGTCTCCTAAGACTATTGGTCATCATCTCAAGGATGAATCACAGCTTTCCAGTGTTGACTGTGTGCTGTCCTTTCCTATCCACATCCATCAGAAAAATGCATCAAGGATGGCACCAGTACATCACATCACCATGTTCCCTATAGTTTCCTTTTAATGTGTCTGAAATATAAGGTAAAGAAAACACAGCAGAACTGATTTATTGGACAATTGTGAAAGGTGTGGTTGCTCTCAGACCTAAAAGAGTGTGCCGTGTCTCTCTGGATTTTCTGGGGACAGGTGTTAGCCGTGGTAACCCTAACAGACTTGCCACCCAATGACTGACCTCACCACTTCTGTGAGGAACTTAGAAAGGTTCTATTGTGGATCTGAATGAGGTCTCCGCATGCAGGCCTAGATGTGTTACCACCTGCTTTATATTCTATGGGAGCATGTGTTTCTCCTCACCTGGCTCATTCATTAGGGAATTCACACTGTGAGTCAGTCACTAGGTGGCGCTCAGGAGAACTTTTTTGAATGACTAGCTCCCCTTCTTTGAGATCCCTGGAGGTGTTAAAATGAGACAAAAGGAAATGAAGAGCCTGTGGTAGGAAGGAACTGTGCTATGCTTGCAGTAACATGGACTACTCTCCTATTCATTTTTCTATCTCACTGTAACGCTCAGGACTGACCTAAAAGTATGGAGGAGGACTCATAAACTCATTCAGTCCTCTGGTTCATATAACTAAGAAGTTGTACTTACTGATTCTAGAAGATTCAGGGAATCCCTGGAAGCTTTTCCTATACCACTACTCTGTCTCAGATAATTATCTGGGTCCCGGAGTCTCCATTACATTGTTTGGACACAAGGAAACCTGAAAACCATTTGCAAATTTATCCATCACTAAGCTACAGGTTAGAGATTATATGAGCAAAGGTGTCAAGGAAACTCACAGAGTGACTTAACTTCAGCTTATAGGGAGGAGAGTCTGTATGAACATGGGGATAGGGAGTATGAGGAAAATTCCCACAGTGATGGCTGGCTGGAGCTGTGGGGAGCTCACTGAATCAAGAACAGCCACTGGGGAACTAATGGGAAAAGGAGCTAGGCCCTCCAAGGGTAGGAGACTGTCGATGGGCATGGACAGTATGTGGAACCTCCAGGGATGGGATCAGACTGTGTTCTTGTGCATGGTATGGCGGCTTGGAGCACATTCCCTGCCGAGGAACACCTAACCCAGTCTTGATATGGGAATGAGGAAATCGGACTTGCCTGGAGAGCATGTGCCACAATGAGCTGACCCAAAGTGGGACTTCTTGCACTTTTGGAGGAGTGCATGGGTGGTTGGGGAGGTGGAAGGCTGGAGGATGACTGGGAGGGTTTGGGAGGAGGGAACAGAGGGGGAGCAGAGAGATACACGGCTTACAAAAGATTTTTTAAAATTAAAATAACATAAAAGGAAAAAAGAAAAAAAGTTCAAGAAAAGATTAATATCGAATCTTAAAATATTATTGGTTGGAGAAAACCTAGTAATGTAAACAGTTTACAATTTCTCCATCTTCCCCTTCTCTTTAAATTTAAGTAAACATAAAGACAATTGTTTGGATGCTTCCTATTGTATATAAAATTATGTTACTTTGGGGAATGAGTCAATGGTATAAATGGTTACTGGAATTTGTTACAAAATATTCAGTGTATATTATTCATTAAAATATCATGTGTGAAAAAAAGAAAAAAAACCAGAACAATACACTGGTGATCTTTGCAACACACCCGAAGAAGCACCCACTCATAGAGATTGGGCCATTTTTCCCTCAATCCCTGCTCAGTTTCATTGGTTTCTGCTGCTGGCTGGGGACTGTGGCACACTGGCTGTGTTGACAATGCTAATGGGCAAAGCAGCTTTCACTGTGGGGCCTCATGTACAAAAGTGCCTTCCAAGATTGGATAGCTCTTCTTTTGTGAGTTGCCAAAGCAGACATCCTGCAAATGTTTGATAGTCATACTAAAAGTCATTGTTCAGGGATTGTACACCCCTTATATAGGTATTCTAATTTTTAGTACAGGGTTTATTCCTTAAGACAATAAAAGCTACTGTCAACATTACTTAAGGTACCATATCCCAGTCATCTCAGATACAGGTTAGAATATCATAGATAGACAGAAATCTTCAACCATTTCATAGACCCAGAGAATATGGAGAATTCCAAGGGCTGGTTGATTCTTCTCAATGCTGAGCATTTAACTGCTTCTGTACCAGCTTCTCGAAGGCCTGCAATTTATCTTTTGTTAGAGGCCATTGATGAACCCATATAGGCTTCTCTGTTAGCAATTTTAGAGGTAGTGCTGTGGGTGTTTTTGAAAGATCAGCAGCTGTTTTTCCTTGTTTCTCTATAACCTGAATGGTCAGTGACTGTTTCTCATAACGTTAGAGAAAATCTTCTTAAACTGTATAACCGATAAATCAGCAAGTAGAGAATTTAGAGGTATACGTTATCTGCCATCTGCATTCCTACATGTAGCAGCTCCTATGACCTAGCTCCCAGAAATGTTAGTCCATAGGATATACATTATCCACCCACTGTATTCTTTCTCCTAGCCACATTCCTGTACCCTCCCTTAACCTATGCCTGAACTTCTTTGTCTAAACACCCTATAAAAGCTTTGTTCATATTCAGCTCGGGACACTCTGTTCTTCTGAGATCAATGAGTCCCACGCATGTGGAAGAAAAATCCCCTTGCTTGATTGCATGAGAGAGTGTCTCTTGGAGTCTTCTCTCACGTGGCGTGTTTCTCAACCCTAGCAATAATACCTTCTAATGTTTCTTCCAGAACCATCTGCTAGTTTATGGCTTATTTCTGTGTTTGGAGGAATATTAATCTGTGTGTTCCACTGTTGTAGTAAATCTCTTCCCCATAAGTTTATAGCAATGTCAGCCACATATGGCTTCAATATTCCTCTCTCATCCTTCTGGTCCTATACACTCAAGCCATTTTGCACACTGTTTTACCTGGGATATTGATCCAATACCCAAAAACTGAACATTTACCTCCTGAAAGTGCCAACTTGGATGCCATGACTCTGGTGAAATTATTGATACATCTGTGCCTGTGTTCAATAAGCCTTCAATAATAACATCATTTATGTGTACTTTTAATTTGGGCCTTTGTTCATTGATAGAAGCTTGCCAAAATATTCACTTTATAATTTTCCCCGAAATTTTTTTCTTTTTCTGTAGATTTTCTATCATTCCATGTCTTTTTAAAATAGGTTCTAATTTTTTAAAATTGTTCTGGGAAGGTGTTTCCTCCACAATGGCAGGGTAAGACTGGATTGGATTTAATATGGCTTTTGAAAGCTCCCTTGGGGCATTTCCTGAGGGCAGAAATGTAGGGGATTGTGTTGTTCCATTGTAAATAATTGTCACTGCCCACTGGTTTAATAAAAAATGCTGATTGGTCAAATGCAGACAGGAAGTATGGGTGGGGCTACCAGACTAAGAAAAATCTAGGAACAGGCAGAACAGAGCGGAATACCTGAGAGAAGCCAGAAGAAACAGAGGGTAACTATGCTGCTCTGAGAAAAGGTACCGAGCCACATGGCTGAACAGGATAAAAGTCATGGGTTAGATTAAGGGTAAAGAGCTAGCAAGTTATATTCCTATGCCTTAGTCTGATCAGCCTAAAACTATTGTAAGCATCTGTGTGTTTCTGTGGGTCTGTGGGTCTGCAGGTCCAAAAGTCTGGGCCGGAAACCTTGTACTACACAGAAAATTACCTGATATGGGGACTTTTGAAAGCCCACTTGGGGCATTTCCCAAGGGCAGAAAGTTACCTTGTTTGTCCCTTGTTGATCTGCATTCATTTGTCTAATGTCTTTGTTTTCCACACCTTCTGCATGCATACTCTGGAAGGGAGGGGTGTTCTTTTGGGATTATTCCTATCAAAAGCACTGTTTCTGGGAAAGCCTTGTTTACAATCTTTTTATGTGACCTTGCCTTCACCAATGGTCATTTTGACTTTTCTTATACTTCTTGAAATAAGCTCTCCTACCCAGTTATCATCACTTCATAAGACTCTAGATTAATTGTCTCACAAATCCAGTTCTCCAAAGGTGCTGACCTTGCTTTTAAAGGTCTTAAGTATTTTTCAATGTGGTACATTAGCATTCTCAAAAGCCAGCGACTCAGTTACTATTAGCCTGGCTTCTGAGTCTGGTACCATTCTGTTTATTGCTGCAGTTTATCTGGGCAAAAGTCTGTAAAAGTTTCTTTTGGGCTTTGAATTACTTTCGTGAATGATTCGGTTTTCTTTCCTATTTCTTCAATCCAGTCCCAGGCATTTAAAGCTGCCATGTGACATAAATCCAGAGTATGTTCATGGATAAAGACTGCCTTTCAATATTAGCATAATCTCCTCCCCAAGAAGTTGGTCTTGGGAGACTTCTATTCTTCTGGCCCTGCTTCTTTGTTCTATTGTTTTAGCCTCCTCCCTCCACCATGATTTCTATTGTATAAGCAGTCCTGCCTGTAGCACAGCTGTAACCATATCTAACCAATCTTTAGGGGTGACCCAGTAATAGCATGACCATGGTGTAATTAAAATAAGGCTTTGTGTTGCATGAATAAAAGAAACTCAGGGCCAGATCTCTGGTAAAGTCGGAATATTAGAGAGAGTAAACACCACAGTCAGATCTCACCAAGCTGTCTTCCAGCTTCCTCAGCCTGGCTTCTCCTGGCTTCTGTCTGTCTTCCTACCCCTGCCTTAAATTCTCTCTTTGCTCAGTTAAGGTGTGGGCCCACCACTGCCTGCCTGAGAGCCTCTAACTCCTTCTATAAACTAAAATGATCTCAACTCAGTTTGGACTGAAGGTGTAGGTCACCACTCCTAGGATATTTCCTTTGCTGGGATTAAAGGTGTGAATCACCATTCTCTGAGCCTCCTAGACTGACTGTGAGTAGATCACTCTGATATCTCTGAAACTTTTGAATCTTTTATTATATCCCCACACTCCCCCCTCTCCCCCTCCATACCATTTGTGTAGATGTGTTACTGGAATTCCTTACTCTTTCTGTGTTAGGATTAAAATAGCTTTATGTCTAAAATAGTATTTGGTTTTTGAAATTTGGTACATCTGAATTGTGTGCATATCTGTTCTTGATATCAGTATGAAGTGACCTTCTTTGTTCTTCTGGTAAGTTTTGGGTTACATTTATTTGGCTTCAATTCCAGCTTGTTTTCTGGTTCCATTAGCCTGGAGTACTTTTGCTCATCCTTTTATCCTAAGATAGTGTCTGCTTTTAATGATGGGATGTGTTCCTTGGAATTCTGCTTTTTTTTTATTGTGGTTGTTTGGTTTTTGTTGTGTTTTTTATTTTGTTTTTTGGGGGGGAGATTTTTTTTTTGCTTTTTTTTTTTTTTTTGCTTTTTGACATGGTTTTTCTGCATAGCCCTGGTTGTCCTGGAACATTAGATAGATACGTAGATGTAGTAGTGGGTTTCTCTGGGTCCAGGGCGCCAGAGGTCCAAGAAACCACAGACCTGCCGCCCGAGACTGCTTATGAACCCACCGCCGCTCAGACCCCCAGAAATGACTCAGACGCTTCTATTAACTTCATGCTGTTTGGCCTATGGCTCAGGCACATTGCTAGCTAGCTCTTATATCTTAAATCAACCCATTTCTATTAATCTGTTGGCCACATGGCCCGTGGCTCACTTGTGTTCCTACATGTTGCTCCTTGGGCGGCTGGCTAGATCTGCCTGACTCCGCCCTGCTTCTTCTACCTATGCTCTGATTTCTCCTCCTACTTCTTCTCTAGTGCCTGCCATGGCCCAAAACAGCTCCTTTATTTAAAGATTGAGATTCACAGCATATATAAACGCATTCCCACATCACTTTCCCCTTGCTGTCTAATCAAAAAGGAAGGTTTCAATTTTAACATAGCAAAATTACATATAACAAAATAGCTATCAAGCAAGAGTTACAGTTACAATATCTAGTCTATTTGTATTTAGCAAAATTAAAGAAAATACTCTATCATCTACCTTATCTTTATGAATCTAAAGTTTCATATCCAATATACCTTTCAAATGACTAAGAAAAAGTGTACCTATAACTATCTAATCTTCAACTACATCAAAGACCACAGAAGGACATATTTACCCAAGTAAACCAGAAGTGCAAGCGACTTCTAAAAGCTAGAAAGGACAGAGATGACACCTATCTGCCTGGACAGTCACCCAAAGTTCCTTTATAAAGTTGGGGCATCCATCTTCAGCCTATAGGCCCAGAGTCTCTTTTCATTTCAGTGAAGCAGGAAATCTGCTCTGCCCATTCTGGCACAGTTCATCAGTTGCTTCTACTCGAGTCCTGAAGAATGTCTGACAGTTTTCCCTGCAAAGCAGGAACCTGAATGACCATCTCGGCTTGTTCTGCCAAAGTTCAGAGGTCATCTTCTTATGGAACATGCATGTCCAGTATAAACAGCATACTGTCAAGCAGTCAATATAAGAACAGCTCCTTATCCAGTGGCTAACCATTGCCACAAAGAGAGTAGACTCCATATGGAGTTTCTTCAATGCTCATTTTTCTGTTGAAGTAAATTAGTGCTGCCAGGAGCAGACCTGTCTCACTGTCCAGAAAAGTCTAAGCTCTTAAAACATTTTAAATGCCATATTCTGTAGGTCTTAGAAGTATTTGAAGATTACTTACCTAATTGAAATATATCTTTGTATACTTAAAAATCTTAACTAACCTAACTATAAGTTTGATTATCAAAGGTGACTATTAACCTTTATTTCTTAATTATACACTACAATTTTAAATCAGTTACATGAACATCATACCTTAAACAAGAATAAAAAAACACATACAGCATAACAAAATTGACCTTAAATTTGTATCAATAAACCAAAATCTATACCAATGTAAAGCATTTTGAGATTAACAGCTGATTACCTGATCTAAGTAAATTCAATAATCTAAATTTTTAAAAAATTATTCATATACCATATCACCTTTTTCTTCTCATAAACAGATTAACTATGACCATTAATCATTTATAATGAAAACAAACATTTAGAAACAATATTTGGGGGATTTGGGCGTAGTTATCTATTAGTACTTCCTGCTGATTAAGGGGCATTGAAAATCTCATGGATTGTTGAGACTGGATCATAATCTGTAACCATGAAGCTGATCTGGCCATCTCTTCTCATCAGAGGCTTTCTTCAGGGGGTCTTGGTTGATGAAACCATATTTGCCTGGAAGCAATCCACAGGTTCTCATCTTCTGTGGAAACAAAAGCACAACTCTTCCAAAGCAATAAATCCTTAGACACAAATTTCAAAATCAAAATACCTTTAAAACATATATTCTTGTTTAACTTAGTAGCTTTTGCATTTGCAATCCATTGTCTTTCTGCAGTTAGCTCATTAACAGTTAAAAATTAAAAGAAAACACAATAACAACCAAAATCCAGATTTTGTGTCTATTTTCCATCTTTACGTGGCTTATTATATTTTTATTATTCTATTTCTCTCTTTAAAGACTTTTTCTAACCTCTTTCTTTTCTCTCTGAAGCCTATGTACCTTTTACATGCATTGTAACCCATTTACAGGGTTTTTTTTTCATCTGAATCTGTTTTATTGTCAATTCTTAATCATCTTTTAACCATAAGAGCTTTTAAAATACACTCTCTTAAAAAGCTGCATAGTTTTTGCCAAGGAAGCCAAATCAGTAAGTTCTCTTAAAGGGACTGCGTCTGTTTGTGGCCAGCAAACAGAGCAGACCCCGGAAAATGCTGCTACTAAGAAACCGTCTTTGTTTCTTTTTTGTTCAAAATAAACAGAAATCTAAAATCAATCACATGCTACTGAGTCTTCTGTGAGATTTCAGGAACCCGCCTGATTGCAGCTTACACTGCCTGCCGCCAGTCCAGTCTGCTGGTGCCATTTTGAATGTGACCCGGACCATGCTTTCTTTGTACAATGGCCCGCTTCATATACACAATTTGGAAGCTGCCTTTGCTCAGTTTCTGCGATCTAGAACTCTTCAATTTTTCTCAGGCTTTAAGTGGATAATCGCCCCACGTTGGGCGCCATCTGTAGTAGTGGGTTTCTCTGGGGGTGCGTTTGTGTATGCTGTGAGTCTCAATCTTTGAGTAAAGGAGCTGTTTTGGGCCATGGCAGGCACCATGGAGGAAGTGGGAGGAGAGGTCGGAGCATGGGTAGGAGAAGCGGGGTGGAGTCAGAGGCAGATGAGCTGAAGCCCAAAGGAGCAACATGTAGGAGCACAGGTGAACCACAGGCCACGTGGCCGACAGATTAATAGAAATGGGTTGATTTAAGATGTAAGAGCTAGCTAGCAATGTGCCTGAGTCATAGGCCAAACAGCATGGACTTAATATAAGCATTTGAGTTATTTTGGGGGGCCTGGGCGGCTGGGCAGCTGAGGGGTCTGGCACGGCAGGTCTGTGGGTTTCTGGACCTCTGGCCGCCTGGGACCTGAGAACCCACTACTACACGTAGATGAGTGGGTGGGTGGATGGATGGATAGATGGATGAATGGATGGACTGACAGACATGCCAGGCTGGCCTTGAATGCCCCGAAATCTGCCTACTCCTGCCTTTTTGAGTGAGCA
Organism: Phyllotis vaccarum; assembly: GCA_033318265.1. Lineage (NCBI taxonomy): Eukaryota > Metazoa > Chordata > Mammalia > Rodentia > Cricetidae > Phyllotis > Phyllotis vaccarum. Next base: position 181,863,379 of record JARWLC010000002.1, read on the forward strand.
GTTGGGATCATTGTTAGTCAAAGTTATTACTGAAAGGTGTATATTGATTCCTGACACTTTGTTAATTTTGATTCATTTTTCCTTAGCCCCCTTTCTCAATGCTGACCTAAACCTGGTTTTTTTTGTTGTTGTTTGTTTTTTCACAAATACGTGTATTCTTTGAGGCTCACTATCTTTTGTAGGGTTGACTTTGTGAACATAGGTTACCTTAGCCTATTTTTTTCCCCTGGGAAATATCTCTCTCTCAATTATGACTTGGTTTTGCTAGCTGTAGAAATTTAACTTGGCTTCTATGCTTTTTCAGAACATTGATCTAGTTGGCTTTTAAGGTCTTAAAAAAATAGCTGTTTTTCTGATGAGTCTGTTTTTATTGACTTGACCTTCTATCTTGCAGATTTCATTCTTCCTTTGTTCTGCCCTTTCTGTATTTTGACTGTTGAATGACATAGAAACAATTTCTCTCCTTGTCCTGTCTCTATAAAATTTTCTTCTATGGTTTTATTGAAAACATTTTCTGTGACTTTGACCTGGATTTCTTCTTCTGAGCCCATGATTAATATTTTTGTCTTTTCATACTGTCACAAACATCTTACATTTTCTGTTCCTGAATGGCTAAAAGTCTATCATTCTCTTCAGCTGAATCATTCAATAATATACCTTGTCCTAAAGTCCTGAAACTGTCTTTAGCATGTTTCCTCTGAGATTTTTATTAAACTTACTGAAGTTTTAATTCCAAGTTCTGTTTCATTTTGAGTTTACTTCAATAATGCTCTTGATTAAATTCTGTTTTCCCATCTTTAATTGTCTTATTTGGTTTAATTCTTTGTCTTTCTTCATCTCTATTTTGTTGTTTATTCTAGAATTAGTTGGTAAAACACTATTGTTGAAGATACTATATACCTTGATTGCAAGATGTAGAGAAATTTAGCTGCCACTGAATAGGGACCCTCTTGCCTTCTAGAGACCTTTCATAGTTCTGGAGAATACAAGCTGCAGAGGAAAAATAGGCATCAGTGGTCGTACCTATCTGTGAACAGTATGGAGCACAACACCAACCTACTAGGCAAGATGTGCCCACTGGTAATAGTGATATTATTGTTAAGAGAGTAACTAACTTCTCTCAGTTTAGATTTGAGGCCTGTTCCACAAGAGATAATTTATAACTGGTACTGTAAACTCAGTCAAAAACCCATGACTGAAGCTATGGGCCATAGGAGTAAACTTAATTGTGTCAACTTAATTGTCATGGCACCAAGCTGCCTTTTAAATATTAATGTTTATATCCTGTATCAGGATTCTCTAGAAGAACAAAATTGAAAGAATATATATGTGTAAGCACACACACACACACACCAGCTACATTGAAATAGTAACAGCAGCTGCCTCTTACTGGATAGAAAGAAAACACAGTAGTGTTGGGTGTCTCAGCATTCCCAATCCAGCACTGGAAAGCGCTGAACCTCACTCAACAATGGAAGCCATATCAGGGAAGAAATTAGCAACTCCAGCAATCACATAAATTTATACAGAAGCAAGAAGGAAGACCAAGGAAGCAAACAAAACAATGTTTCTGCTACACATTTTTTGGTCTTTTTTTTTTTTAGTCCAGGCTATTACCAGAGCATGATATTATAAATTTGAGGCATGTTGATATTAAAGCTAACACAATGCACCTCTTGTCAACTTGACACATAAGCATGTCACTTTAAAACTGTGACATTCAACCTCTTCTCAAATCTCATTATTTCACAATAACAATAAGTCCATTTTCAAAGGTCTCTTAGATCCTTAAAAATCTTCACACTTTCAGTGTCTCTTATCTCTTAACTATAAATTCATACTGATAAAAAATTCAAATTAATGGGAACCAGTGTTATACAGGATTTTCTAATAGAGTTGTTTAGAAAACATTAAATCACAGAGTAGAGAAACACTACCCTCCCCTTGCACTCCAAAGATAAATAGTATGCTAAATGAGCCTACCACAATTCTATCAAGCAAGCTATGTGTGAATTTCATGAGTAAGAATGGGTTATTCTACCTCTTTAGCTATGAACCAAGTTACCTGGTGAGAATGTGTAAGTCCATAGATTGTAGTTTTGCAGGAGCACAGTGTGTAAGAAAGGTAAAGACATTATCAGAAAAAGTATTCTAGTAAGTAAGAATAAAAGTATTTATTCTAGACAAAGTACTGTCCTCTTTGTAATGAAAATAGTCAAATGTAGTCAACTTTACCACCAGGTCACTGACTGGTCACCCTAGGGAATAGTAACAACCTTGGGTGTTTGGTGTTGGTCATTATTGCTTGCAGATGTTTACATTTGGCACCAGGTCTAACAGAGTCAGATTTAGTAAGTCAAAGTCCACATTGAGCCCATGTATAACCTTCATTTCTATTACTCTGCTACTTATTTCATGGTCTCATTGATAGCCAGAGACAGAGGCTTACTATCTACAGAATAGGTCACCCTGTATATTTAACTGTTAAATTCTTCCTTGCCTTTGATGAGCATTTACAAGGGATGCAAGTATCTTTGCATCCTTTGCCCATTTAGAGAGAGCTATACTCATTCCTCTTTCCCAAATGTATTACACACTTTCCAGTCATGTTCCTTCCAAATCCCCATGCACCCAGCTACAGCCCATGAATCATATATTCAAGTATATATTTTCACACCTGGCCATTTCTTCTTCAAGAAATGATGTGCAGTCATGTGCATTTCCTGCCTGAAATTTTACCCACTGGAAAACATTTTCCTTCATAGTATCCTTCGTGGTTGTTCCATAAATGGGTGGTCCAGCTTATCACTTCCAGGTGGTGCCTGCATATCACAAAGAATCACCAGTAAACCAGGCCCTAGTGTTATCTTTCTCAGACAATCTTAGAGCACACTTTATGATACTATAGATGGATGCTTAGGGACCTACAGTGTTTAAAAAAAAATCAGAGGCACTGGAAGTTTCCCTGATTCTAAGAGCTGCTGTCTTCCTGAGGTAAGAAATTGTTTAAAAAGCCCAACCCTCTTCCCATTAATTGGATTTTTAATTAATTAATTCCCAAGACAAGCAGGCACAATATTCCCATTTTTGTTATTCTAAAAAAGTCAGGCAAGTTCCATTTCTTACAAGATGTATGAGCAGTAAGTGACCAGATGAAGAAGATGAAATCACCACAGTCTGAATTCCACACCCCAGTGCCATTCTTCCATTGTATTATATGATGATATTGGACATTAAAGATTGCTTCTTTTTTCAAAAGGAAAATTTGTTTAACTTTAAAATGTAAAGAAAAGTTTGTTTAACTCTTTATGGCTGTTCACCACCCCCTCCTGATAAACAAAGAATGTGCTTAAAGTTCCAGGATCTACCACCTGCATTCCTGAGATACATCACTTGCCACCTGCATTCCTGCACATAGCATCCCCATGACCTATAAAAGCTTTGTTCAATTTCAGTTCTGGGCTCTCTCTCTGTTCCTGTGCATCCAGTGAGCTGAGCCCCAGGTATACTTGGAAATTAAACCCCTTGCATGTTGCATGAGAGAACGTCTCTTGGAGTCCTCCTTTTCACAGCAGATTTCTCAACCCTTACATTTGGAGGTTCCACCGAGATTTCCTCCCATGAAGGAGAGGCTCCAACAGTCATCTTCCGGGGTAAGTAAGGCCTTTCTTTTCTGGAGTGTGATAGCCTAGGGTGTCAGACTGGATGTGTGGCAGTGGGGAGATGTGTGAGCTTTCCCCGACTGCAACTGACAGGTGTGTCCAGGAGATGAATCCTATTCCACATGCAACCCTAGCTTTCTCGCCAACAAAACAAATTATGGCATTCTCATTCAAAGAAAAGGTAAAATGAATGAGACATCTGTGATTCCAAATCCTGGTTATGTGCAACTGGGAGAATTGTTTTCCCTTCATAAAGTCTTAGTGGAATGTTAAGATGAGCCTGTTAATGTTTTTTTTTTTTTTCAGATAGTCAATATGCAGTCCAAGCCATATGGCCTTTTCTAGAATAAAGGCTACCCTTAAGCCTATAGCCAATACCATGCTTCTAATACAAATGTATTAAAGCAAAGGACAGAACCATGGTACTTGTCTCATATTAGATCCCATCCAAATGACCAGGGATATTGGCTAAGGGAAATGAAATAACTGACCCCATTATACTGACAGTTGATTTGCTAGAACAAGCTAGAGCACTGCCCCAGCAGTTTCATTTATCCCTCAAAATTTACATAATTTACTCCCAGAGTTGCCAATTTCTCAGTGCTAACACCTATCCAGATCCTGTGCCACTTGCACACTGCTGCCCCCCACCCCGGGCCTCTACAGAGGGTGGGGGTCAACCCTCCAAGCTTGAGACCTAATGCTGTATTGCAGATGCATGTGACACATTATGCTTCATTTGGTAATTTGAGGTGTGCATGTAATGATTGACAGTTGTTCTAGGTTCATGTTTACACTAGCATTGCCTGGAGAAAAAGCTTCCAATGGTATAGAGGTAATTAAGTCAGCCATGCTAGTCATGGGAGTACCTGGGCCATTAAAACTGACAATGGCCCTGTTTATGTGTAACAATAGTTTAGTAAATTCTAATGTTCCTGAAAGATATCTCACACAATAGGCATCCCTTACAACCCTCAAGGACAAGCCATTGTGGAAAAAGCTAATAGAACTTTTAAGGAGCTCTTGACAAAGACATTGTCACCAGAAGCTAAGAGAGATCCTAACCTGGCTCAAAGTTCTTTCACATTAATTTCCTCAGCTTTGATGAAGCTGGATTGAGCCAGCGTATAAACACTGGGCCTATTTATCTAGGGATATGCCAGTGCCACCTGTCAGATGGAGATCCCAGTTTTCTCTGATGGAAGTCACATCCCCCCCATCTCCCCCCCTGACCTGAGGATACACTTGTGTTTTTCCCCCAGGGTGCCACAACACCAATATGGACACCCTCCAGAGATGTTTGTCCAGCAACAAATTGTAGTAAAAGTTTCTGGCCCAGACTAGCCCCAAGTTCTGGACCTGCCCTAAGCTGCCCTGAGGTCTGGATCAGCAGTCTCAAAGTCCTAATGAAACACACAGAATCTTATGTTAATTACATGCTGTTTGGCCTATGGCCCAGGCACATTACTTGCTATCTCTGACAACTTAACCCATTTCTATTACTGTTTGTTTTGCCACATGGCCCTTGGTTTACCTGTACTTTTACCTGTTGCTCTCTTGTCTCTCCCTGACTCCACCCTTCTTCCTCTTTATCTATGCTTGGATTTCCTGCCTACTTCTAAGACAGCTCCTTTATTATCCAATGATAATTCACAGAATAGACCAAGATATTCCACATCAACAGATGAAGAAACTCCGGCCATAGAAGAAACCCCGGACAGGTAACGTATTTTCTCCTTACTGTATTAACTCCCCCACTTTGGCTGAAGATTTATGGGCACTTGTACTATTGTAAGCATCTGTGTGTCTCTGTGGGTCTGTGGATCTGCGGGCCTAAACCTTGAGGCCAGGCCTGAAAATCCGGGTCAGAAACTACATGTTACAAATGGCAGCCCAACGTAGGTGACATGCAAGATATACACCCACATAAACCTGGAGAAAGCTTAAAAAATGGTCTAGAACCAAAAGCAGCTTCTGAGTTGTGTCTCTCATGTGAGCCATGGTACAGAGATGCCTGGTGAGGCATGTGGGCTTTGGCTACAATGGCGGGCCTTTGGAATGCAGCTTTAGATATAAAATGGCTGGTTGCTGAAGTCTCACAAGAGCCTAGATATAAGCAAAAAGTTGTAAATGGTGGATTTAAGGTTTCTGTTATTAAGGACAAAACCAGAACAGAATCAAACATGGCTTCTTAGTGGTGATATTTTCTTAAATAAGCTCTGTTTGCCTGAGGCAAACAGAAGAGAAGCTTCCTGATTCAGTCTTAGAGACAAAACACTTGGATTCCCATGAGATTGCCAACTCCCCCATTCAGCATGAAGTAGCCTAGAGAACAATGCCCACATTCCCAAAACATGGATTATGGATGTTTGTGTTTATTTCCAGTGTTGTTTATAAGTTGTTATAGATAATGGGGGGGAAGCTATTAGATTTGAAATTCTTTTTGTTTTAAAAAGATAAAAGGGGATATGTAGGGAGATTATGTTGTTCCACTGTAAATAATTGTCCCTGCCTATGAGTTTAATAAAAAGTGCTGATTGGCCAAAGGCAGACAGGAAGTGTGGGCAGGGCTACCAGACTAGGAGAACTCTGGGAACTGGAAGAATAGAACAGAATGTCAGAGAAAAGCCAGAAGAAACAAAAGACAACTATGCTGCTCTAAGAAAAGGTACCGAGCCATGTGGCTGAACAGGATAAAAGTCATGGGTTAGATTAAGGGTAAAGAGTTAGCAAGTTATATGCCTGGGCCTTAGGCCAATCAGACTAAAACTATTGTGAGCATCTGTGTGTCTCTGTGGGTCTGTGAGTCTGTGGGTCTAAACCTTGAGGCCAGGCCCGAAAGTCCGGGTCAGAAACCACATACTACACTTATACCACTACCCCTAATTATTTTACCTGTAACTGTTGAGACTCCTGATACCACTAATGTGAGCTGGGAACTGCCTGTCAAGAACCTGATAACCATAATGTAGAGAGTAAAGAATACATTGTCCATGAAAGGAATGCTTTGTTTTGCCCTAGAGGCCTCTTCTAATGGTCCCTGTGTGAGTTTATACAAGATGACCTCAGAAGATTTTCATGGTACCTCCACCAGTGGAGCTATGTTTGGCCTGGAAGTACTTACCCCTCCTTTTCATATTAAGAATTCATTAGAGCACTGTGAAATAATTTTTCCACACTAGTTCAATGTGCAAATGTGCTCAGCTTTTCTACCTTGGTGAGCCTTCCCATTCCTTGGGAACATTGTCAACCAGTGTTGTATTCCCAAACATTTAAGGATTTTCCAGTACAATCTAATAAAAGTTATTATTTTTGGAATTGAGAGGTTATAATTATACACTTGGCTTATAGAGACATACTTTAATAGGTGTCTCAGAAACTACCCCATATTATGGCAGAGACCCCTTAAAATGTAGATGTGATCCTATTATGAGCAATTGGGACTTATGCAGCTCATTTACTGTCTTGATATGCATCCCCTGATGTTTTTAAAGGTGGCAGTTTCTATAACGGGACTTATTCCTGTGAGAAACAAGATACAGACTGGGAGAAGTCAGAGTGAAACCAATTCACAAGGTTAGTTGGAAAACCACCCAGTTTGTGTCCAGCCACCATTTTTCTCTTTGGTAACTAATGCCTCTACTGTAAATAATACTCTTGACTGTTGTTTCCAGTAATTGCAGGAGCTGCTTTTATTCGGCTTTTAGTTGGCTGTGAGCCAAGGAGCTCTGTTGGAGTTGTCACAGGGGTCATTCTTGGTAGAGACTTAGTTGGCTCTTAGTCAGTTATGGACCAGGATGCTTCAGAGTCTCCAGAAGTCATTGTGTGATGATACAGATTGCAGTTTGCTGTTTGGACATGGTTTGGCCCATGGGATGTACTTCCAGCTGTGTTTTGCTGGGAATTGGGATGGGGGGCTTTCTTTGGTTTAAGGCAGATCTCTGTGTGTTTGGAGTGCCAGAGGCAGTGTCCCTGAGCCAGGAATCAGACACCATGTTCTTTACTTGGCTTGAGGGTCAAGAAGCTACTCACCTCTTAATCAGCTGTGGACCAGGAAGGAGGCCTCTCTGATTTTTTTCTAAGATTGATTTTAGCAGTAAATACAATGGTATCATATTCAGAAGCTAGACTAATAATAATTGAATCTCTAGCTTTTAAAAATTATCTCTATGCAAAAGGATAATCAGTTCATTAAAGGTGAGATGAGCACCCTTAGAGGATTGGATCTAGGACACAATTAATATGGAACCTTATAAACTGTGCTGATAACTGAATAGGAGAAATTATTTCTAGAGATTTTTAAAACACAAAATATCAAATGTTACAACTGTAGAAAACAAGGTAACAAAAATGAACTGTAAACACAGAGTTTCTAACATTTTTGCTAAGAATAATCCCAACAGAACACCCCTTCTGGAATATGAAGAAGGTGTGGCAAAGTAAGGCATTGGACCAATGAGTATAAGTCAACAAGGGAGAGAAAAGGTAACTTTTTTCCATAGAGAAATGCCCTGAGGGGGTTTTCAAAGGCCCCTGTATCAAATCCAGTCCAATCTAATCCTGTTATCCTGAAGGAACTGCCTTCCCAAAAACAATTAAAGAACCTAAAGCCTATTCTAAAAAAGCATACTGTTCTGGACAATAGAACTACCACAGAAAAAAGAACAAAAAATCTTTAAAAAACATGAAAAGAGTATTTTAGCAAACTTCTATAAATGAACAAAGTTTAAAATTTTAAAAATATGAATAATATTTTTCATTGAAGGTGTGATAGACACAGGTACAGATGTACCAATAATTTCACCAGAATCATGGAATCAGAATTCGACCCTTCATAAGGTAAATGGTCACCTTTTGGGGATTGGAATGTTATTCCAAGTAAAACAGAATACAAGATGGCTTGAATGTATAGGGCCAGAAGTACAGGGAGGGAAATTAAAGTCATATGTGGCCATCATTGCTGTGAATTAATGGAGATGCCATTTATTACAACAGTGGAATACTCAGATCAGCAGCCCTTCAATCTCAGAAATAAATCATAAACTAGCACATGTTTCTGGGAAAAAATATTACAAAGTATTATGAGAAACAGTCACAAACCATCAAGATTTTATAAAAACAAGGCACAACAGCTGCTGATCTTTCAAAATAACCAACAGCCCTGCCTTTAAAATGGTTAACAGAGAAGCCTATATAGGTTCAATAATGGCCTTTAACAAAAGAGAAATTACAGGCCTTAGAGCAGCTGGTACAGGAGCAGTTAAATGCTCAGCATGTTGAAGAATCAACCAGCCCTTGGAATTCTCTGTATTTGTTATAAAAAAGAAACTGGAAAATGAAGAATGGTAACAGACCTAAGAGTGATAAACAAAGTGATCCAGCCAGTGGGCTCTCTACAGTCTGGAATTCCTTTGCTTTCTCTGTTACCTAAAAAAAAATGGTTGATCATAGTTATTGAATTAAGATGGTTTCTTCATTATACCTCTACAAGAAAAAAATTACTTTTACAATGCCCACTTATAATAATTCACAGCCTGTAAGAGATACCAATGAAAGATTTTCCCATAATAAATGTTCAGTATCCCCACTATCTGTCAATATTTTGTAAAATAGCTGTTTAAAGTGATGCATAAGCAATTTCTCCAATCTATCATTTCTGTATATTATTAAGATGACATCTTATTGGCTGATTCAAATATAGATACTTTAGAAAGAATGTTTGAAGAAGAAAAAAAAACAAAACAAATGCCTGCTTGGAGCTTACTAATTGCTCCTGAATAATACAAAGAGGAGATTCTATTACTTATTTAGGATATAAAACAAGTCTATAAAAATTAAACATAAAAGCTACAAATTAGGAGAGATAAATCACAAATTCTTAATGATTTCCAAAGACTGCTAAAAGAATTTTCAATATATGACCCACTATTGGGACAAAATATCATGAAATGGATAATTCATTCAAAACTTCAGATGTTGACAAGAACTTAAATAGTCCAAGAGAATTGTCAGCTGAAGCTGAAAGAGAATTGACTTTGGTGGAAAAGAAATTACAGAATGCACATGTATTAATTACAGGATTATGTGGATTCAGACCATTAGGAGATTCTGGTTATTTTACCCTCTAAGCGTTCTCCTACAATAATTTCAATGCAAATAAAAAATATTATATTGAAATGGATATTTATATCATATAAACTGAGTAACAAATTAAAGACATGTGGGAAAGACTTCTGATTTGATTTTTAAAGGAAAATTAGGACTTTGCCAATTGACAGGAATGGACCCAGCAGAAGTTGTTGTACCTTTAACTAATAAAGAAATTGACCAATTATAGGTATAAATTGAGTCTTGGCAAAGAGCTTGCAGTATTGTGGAGGGGAGAGATTAACAACATATATCCCTAAAGTAGAAGAATTGAATTTATACAGAGAACTAGCTGAATTATTCCTCATGTTGTACAGGGAACATCAATTTCTGAAGCCCATATATTTTATGCTCATGCAAACAAATCAGGAAAGGCAGGTTACAAATTGGAAAATTTAAGGAAAGTGGCTCAAAGTCTTATAATTCTGCCCAAAAGTCAAAATTATATGCTATTATGATGGTATCAATGGATTTCATAGAATCTCTTAACATTATTATTTACTTTCAGTATGAAGAAAAAGTTATTTTATATATGGAAACTGCTGACTTTATTCCTGATGAGTCAGAATTAACTTCATTATTTATTCTGTTACAAGAAATAATCAGGAATAGGGATCACCCCTTATATCTAATACATTGAATCTCATATGGGTCTGCCAGGCTTTCTAGCACAGAGAAATGATGAAATTGATAAGTTATTAATAGTAGATATGCGGAAGCCTCAGAGTTTCATTTAAAACATCACGTCAATAGCAACGTTCTAAAAAAGGATTTACCCATTACTTGGCAGCAAGACAAAGACATTGTGAAATGATGATCTACCTGTTCCTTTTATAACCAAACTTCATTACCAGCAGAAATTAATCCTAAATACACATATAAATAAAATTTGGCAGATGGATGTGTATCATTTTACAGAATTTTTAAAATTAAGATGTGTACATTATACAATAGATATGTTTTCAAAATTTCAATGTGCAACTGCTTTGAGTTTGGAAGAGGCTGGTTCTGTAATCATACATTTGCTAGAAGTTACAGTCACTATAGGAATAACAATACAAATTAAAACTGATAATGCTCCAGCATATGTCTCTAGTAAAATGAAAAGTGTTTTGCTTATTATAATATAAAGCATATTACAGATATACCATACAATTCTCCAGGGCAAACAGTCATAGAGAGATCAAATCAAACTCTAAATGACATGCTAAATAAAAAGAAATTGATAACAAAACCTTCCAAAAATAGACTACATAATGCTTTATTAACTTTAAATTTTCTCAATGCTAATGAGAAAGGAACAACAATGGCAATGGACTATGGAAAGAACAGCTGAGCTAAATCAGCCTGTCTACTTCAAAGATGCGCTGACCTCAGGATGGAAAGCAGAATATGTGCTACATTGAAGAATGGATTTTGCTTTTGTTTCTGCAGGTAAAGAAAGGATATGGAAATCATTAATATTAACAGAGACCCAATTCAGACATGAGAAAATTCTTGATTAGGAGAAATGATGACTGATCCACAGATGTGACAATCCTTTAAGAGTCAGGGCATGATTCTGTTTTTGTCTTTACAGAAAAATAGAACTACCCATCTTCTAAAAAGATCTTGAACATATATACATCTAAAGCAAGCAAGCAAACAAACAAACAAAAAACTGATGTCCAGAAAAAAAATTACAAGCAAAGAAAAATCAGACCTATTGGTACCAATATACTCTCTCTACAGGGAAAAAAATCACTGCCTAACATCTGTATCTCTTTAATTCTAAGAAAAGTTGTAGTTAAAGTTCAATTGAAAATTAAAGCTGGCTTTGCAAGTGTAGCTCTCTCCTTTGAACTCAAGCATGTTTGTTAAAGGAAAATGCAAAGTCTCTATCTGTATTATGTTGGAAGAGTCACCTGACATGAGAGAGAGAAAAAAAACAAAATCAAGGGACTATTGTATTACTACTAATCTCATGATCTTTTAAATTTTATATCAACATTTATAAGATTATATACATATTTAAAACTTTTTGTCATGATATCAATGAATGCATTTAATTGTAGGAAAAAAAGATATTATCTAGCTTCCTGTACATTGTTTTGGGTTTGCGTCTCATCATTTTTTTTTTTTTTTTTTGCAGTGAAGCATGGCAATGCCTAACTCCAACCTTTAAGTCTCCAAAAGGAAGATGGGGCCCTGAAATGATGATTTCACATGGACTATGGCAATGCCACTAGTCTGACAAACACCAACCAGAAATTGGCTTTGGACTACAAACTACTTAGGACAATTTCAGGGTGGCTATTTGAGATAAACCAGGCTCACAGACCGCTCTAGCCAGAACTTGAGACAATCCCTGCATTTTCCAACTATATAGAGACTGACTAACAAATGATACAGCTACCTAAGCCATGACTTGATGTTTCAGGATCCCCTAAAGATGTTGTCTCCCCCAGACAGCAGGAAGTAAATTTGAAAACACAGTGCCCACATTCCCAGGATGTGGGAGGAGTGGGTTTTGGTCTTTCAATGGGATGATTGTCATTATCTAGGATGATCGGTTACAAATTGTTATTTGTAATGGTTAGGAAAAAAGCTGAACAAGGAAGATTAGATTCACGATTCTTATCTGAAAAAAAAAGAAAAATGGATACAGATATGATAGGACAAAAGGGTAGATTATTGACTCTATATTTTAAAAAGCAATTACTAGTTTAAATAATTTACATTGGATTGGATTTTTATACATTGCATACAAATTGTATTAATTCAAAATTGAGATTAATTTTGTTACTGTACATATATTTCTGATCTTGTTCAAATTATTGTACTTATACAGCTCACCTAGCCATGTAATGTAAATTACTAGTCCTTGAAAGTTCTTATTACAAACTAATTAGAATATAAAGAAATGCAAGTTAGCAGTTTATAACTACAATCAAGCATATTCATATTGAATATGTTTTCAAGGTCAAACATACATTTTAGATAGACAGGTCATCTTCAAACACTTCAGAGATCTACAGAATATATCAATTAAGATATTTTAATAACGTTTTTTTTTATTTTAATGACAATAAGACATGTCTGCTCCTGGCAGCACCAATATACGTCAGAGAAGATGATAAACAGTGAAAAACCTCCATCTGGAGTTTACTTTCTCTGTGACAAATGTTAGGTACTTGGCAGGAAAGTGCCTTTGTCTTGATTACTGACAGAATGATGTCTGAAATGAACAAAGAGGACACAAAGGGAAGAGCTAAGGCACAAAGGATCTTTGCTAAGACAGGGTAGGAAGGTCTTTAAGAATACCCTGTTCCACAGAGAAGTCTGTCATATATGCTAGGCCCATAGGCCAAAGATGGCTGCCCCAGTGCTGCAGAGGAACCTTGGGTGACCATCCAGGCAGCCAGTTCTTTCTGACATTTTCACATTTTTTTGGAAGTTGCTTTCTTTCACTTCCTATTTTGTTAATATTATTTCCTTCTCGGGTCTCTGAGGGAGCTGAAGACTAGATAGTTATATTTATAGTTTTCCTAGTTATAGTTTTAGAAGAGAAACTCACTAAAAGGTGGAAAGTGTATAAGTACATCAAAAGGTAGTTTTTGTCCTTCGGGATCTCTGTGAGTTCACGGCCTAACAGAGCCAGGTGGTGGTACACACTTTTAATACTAGCATTAGGAAAGCTGAACTAGGAAGTGAGATTGCTGGACAGAGAGAGAGGAGGGAGAAGTTTAGCTTTGCCTGTGACTTCCATTTTCGGCTGAAGATGGAGAGGTTGGAGTTACAGGATTTGGGAAGACAGGCTGGAAGAGTTGGCTGGGTAAGAATTGGCTGTGATTTGCTCCCTGTCTCTCTGATACTTCAACTTTTCTCCAATATCTGGCTCTAGGTTTTTATTATAATACCAAATAGAATTCATGCAATGACTTTCAGTGTGATACCCTTCAGGACCAAATTAATTATTTGGTTTCTGTGGTCCAAAACTGAACAGAACTAGTCCTCCTGGGTACTACCAACAGAAGGTTTGGTGACCCCTCCAGGAACCAAGCTGTTTCTACACCAACAGATGTAAACTGCTTTGAGGTGAGGCCCAGAGATTTGAAGAATCAAAAACAAAGAATTCAGCAACAAGCCTCATCCTTTAGATGGGCTATTATTTTACCCTGTCCCAGATCGTCCCCTTACTTAGCCCTTCCCTCCTTACTATCCTCATACTTCACTTCTTACTCTGTCTTAAGCTTTTCACATCAGTTCCTCTATTATCATCAGTCTACTGTTCAGGATGAAGTAAAACCAATGCTTCTCTTAGAGTCACTCCAGACTCTCAAACTTTTAAGCAATGCCACCTTTATCAGGAAGAAGTAGCAGGACAGATAATGGTGTCCATCCTTTATCTATACAGGATCTAGAATATAGGGCCTGCCCCTTTCCCAAATCAGAGGCATTAAATCAGTTCAAAACTTCAAGAAACCTGCTGCCCATGGAATTTTAGAAAGCAGGAAATCACCATCACATGTTCTAGAACCCGGAGGTCATAAAAACAGGCATAAAAACAGGCCGTCTGACTTTTGTGTCATCCCGCTGTTGAAGCTTACAACAGACAATCCAAATTATTTCCCACTGTATAGTTTTAAAAAACACTTTATCCAGAAATAGTTTATGGGTTTGATGACGTCATGGTCAGGTGAAGCCAAGGTGTTCCCCCTTCCTACTCTCAACTACGTAAATTGTTCTTAGATCCTGCACACCAAACGAACTCTCCTGTTCCCTCAGACACTGCATCAACCTCTCAGACTAAGAAGAGTGCTCTTGCTGTTTTGAGGTTGAACTAAGTCCACTCTCATTTTCCTCCACTAACTTATTTCTTACAGATTCTATTTTAGAAAATGTATGCTGAATGATAATGGATGTGTAAGAAGCCAGCATCATCCTTAGAGTTATTACACTGTTAAAGCAAAATTTGCAATCTTTAAATGATTTAATGTCTTATATCTTTTGAAAATTACATTAATTACCACAAAAGGCTTATCATCTGGTATATAAATGTACCTCACAAGTATATCCTTATTCAACATGCAAATTAATCATCAAAAACCAAGACAAATTTAAATGATCCCCAATTCTATTACAAGCCTCCAGGTTGGTAGAAAATGAAAACCATTACTTTAAAACATATATGTATGTGCACGTGGTGCATATGCACATCATACAATGTCATATAAAACCATGTGCATGTGCAGACACCAAAAGTGGATATCGACCCTCTTCCCCTATCATTCTCTACTTATTACCGAGGCAAAGTTGGAAGTCAGCAAGCCATAGTGATGCCCTTGTCTCTGTGTGAGACGCCTGGGTAAATTCCAACTCTTTCAGATCTGTTATCTCAACAGTGTGATAGCCAACAGGTGTTTCTTTAGAATATCTTCATTCCTTCAGGGTTTTACAGTATTAAATCTATACTAAAAGGCCAAAAAAGTTTTAAGCTGATGTCAATGAAGCATGGTAGTGGAGATGAGAGCCTGAAAAACAGTGAAGGCAAAGCATTTGTATTGCTTTTCTCTTAGTCTTCTTGATTAGGGCCTCTCTTTGGAAGAAACGTCTACGTTAGTAAATCCTCTCTAGAAATGACCTACAGACATGATCAGAGATGCTGCTTGTCAGTATTTCTGAAAGCGACATTTAAGACTACTCATCACAGGTCCATACCTTGCTAGTTTAGCAAACAACCTGTATTTTTATGTCCTGTTTAATTCCCAATAGAAAAAAATAACAAATCCATAACAGTTTTCAGCATTGTATAATCACACCACGTACAACCCAAATCACATTAATGCTTCCTGCAGTTGCTAAGGTCCCTTGAGGAATGCTTGGACTTTGATATCTCATAGCTGAAATGTGACAATATAGCTTTCATAATACTTGAGTACTGATACTAACTCAATTGCTATTGTGTCACATGGTTAAGAAGTAGAAGAGGAAAAACATTAATGCATGCATACATAAATGATGTGCAACATGCTTCTTTAAACATCAAATCTTTTCCCTCTTTTATTGAAAATAGATTCTGTTCAGTAGGTGGTGGGGGCCCATGCCTTTAATTCCAGCATTCAGAAGGTGGATCTCTGTTAGTTTGAGGTCATCATGGTCTACAGAACTAGTTCAAGAACAAGACAGTGAAACCCTGTCTCAAAAAGAATGAAAAAAGATTGTTTTCTCATACAATAGATTCTGAGTATGGTTTCTCCTCCTTATTCCTCCTGACTTTCCCTTCCATTTGGCTCCATTAGAAAGGAACAGGCACCTATCTATGAAATAACAATGAATCATCTCAAAATAAAATATAACAAACACCATCACACAAAGTTGGACAGGCAAACCAACAGAAGGAAAAGAGCTCAAGAGAAGGTACAACAACCAGAGACCCACTTACAGACCCAGGCACCCCATCAGAACACTAAACTTAAAGCCATAAGATACACACAGAGAACCTAGTGCAGGCACAGGTAGGCCCTGTGCTTGCTTCAGTCTGTGTGAGTCACATGAGCTTTGCTCAGCTAATTTAGAGGCCCTGTTCTCCTGCTGTCCTCCATTCCCTCTGCCTTATACTCTTTCTGCTTTTTCTTCTGTGGGGTTCCCTGAGCTCTCTCTCTCTCTCTCTCTCTCTCTCTCTCTCTCTCTCTCTCTGTGTGTGTGTGTGTGTGTGTGTGTTTTATGTCTGGCTGTGTCTCTGTATTTATTCCCATCTGCTGCAGGAGTGAGCTTCTTTGATGATGGCTGATCTATGTCTCAGTCTCTGAATAAGGCACTGATCTATGAGTACAGCAGAATATCATTGTGTCATTTCACCACTTTTCTTTAAATCAGGAGTATTTGGTTTACCTTAGATTGCTGAGCTATCTAGTTTCTGGTTTTTGGATATTCAAGCAATGTCAAGTATAGGTTCCATCTCATGGAGTAGACCTTAAGTCAAATCAGACATTTATTGATTACTCCCACAAGCTTTGTGCCACCATTGGCCTGTTTTGTAGGTAGAACAGTATTGTAGGGGTTTTGTGGTTCAGTTGGTATTTCTTTTTCTTTTTCTTTCTTTCTTTCTCTCTCTCTCTCTCTCTCTCTCTCTCTCTCTCTCTCTCTCTTTCTTTCTTTCTTTCTTTTTTTTTTTTGATAATGTGCAGAGTACCTTCCTACACCAAAGATACTACTAGAACACGGAATGAAGGTTTTATGTAGGTACCAGAGCAACCTCTCCTTGTTTAATGGGTTGTGTGGGTGTTATCTTCAGGAATGGGTCCCCCTGTCAGTTTGTGTAGAGCAAACTGTCCTGGGTTATTTGGGGATAAAAGACTTCGTTTGCAGGCCAGTCCCCTGCAGTCTAGAAGTGGTAGACACCAGTGGGTTTGGCACTAGAGTCTCCTGACCAAAAGCATCTACAGTACTACAGTCAAGGTCAAGTCAGCTTCCTGTCAGAGTCTCAGCACACCTGAGGCTAGTGGGTCATTAAACTTTAATTCCAAATCATGAGGACAGATAAAAACCATTCTCTCACTGGTTATTTCCTTCAGAAGGAGAGATGAAGAGAAGAGAGTGGCGAGATTGGAGCTAGGATCTGTCTCTAGGATCTAAGGGTCATAGATCAGCTTGGTTTCAGATAGCAGATGGAGATCTTTAACTTGATCAACTATAGTATATCCTGCAATTGCCACCATGCACTTCTAGAGAAGCCTCTGAAAAATAATAGAAGACTGAAAATGAATGATTTGGTTATGGAGTGAAATTGAGAGGTTGTTCAGTAAAGTGGGTTGTTCAGAGAGGGGGCCGGAGCAGAAGTGGGGGACCCAATGAGAAGTGAGAAGAGCTGCAAGCCCAGAGATAGGGGTTCATATAAGAGGCAGGAAGATCTGTAGTTATTTAGCAGGGGGTGATTTGGGTCAGAAAGGGATGGATGCCAGTAGAGTTGAAAAGTTGGAGGAGACCCATGCAGCTCACTACTCATAATTGTGTAGAGTGAGAGATCATAAAAGGCTGAAGAAAGCTGAACTATCTTGGGAGGTTTGTTATTAGTGAGAAATAGTTATCCAAATAACACTTCACGTGGTTAAGTATAATGCCTAAAGACTGTGTCCCTTGAACTATTAAAGAAGATAATAATCATTTTAATGTTGGTTATACCATGCTAGGAACACAAATTAATTATTGTTTTTGAACTGTCAAAGCCAATTATGGATCTGTTCCTCAGGGGTCACTTGGGCTTGTGAGGAATCCTGGTTCCTCGAGCCTTTCTTTACCAGTTGTTCCTCTATGTGAGGATAATCAAAGCCTTGGTTGGTCTGACCATGGCTCCCCTGGAAAAACTGAGGAAGTCGTTCCTGAGTGTTGATCTTTCCCTTTGGTGAAAATTCACTGAATGGTGTCTCCATGGCCTCTATGAACAGAGAGGTGGTGATTTTCCATAGTTACAGACTCTTTCTGGAGATGCCCCATGGTCCCCTGGGACCTCATTGACCTTGGAAGATGAGGGGGAAATATTCTGCTTTTAGTCCTTCATAACCACAATGTGTGGTTATTAGACACCTAGAAGGTCAGTTACATGAGTCTGGTACTTCCAACTACTGTGTAATATTTTCCTACCCAGAAATTTTTAATTTTGATTTGGCATATATTTTAGCCATTTTTTGTGATTGTTAATTTTAGATTTTAGAAACTTTAATACCATATATATTATCTCATACTCTATGTAACTTAAGTAACTTACTCAGACCTTAACAACTTAAAAAAGCTTTCTAGTTTTTCCCATGCTGGAAGCATACATATATCTTACTCTATACATAAATTTTTCTTTAAAAAATTAATTTCCATATTTATATCATTTTCTTTCTTAATACTATGAAACATAATAGTATTTACAAATGAATTTATCCATTGTGACAATATAAACAATATCTCTTTATGTTTATAAACAATGTCTGTTCCCTCTTCATAACATCTAAAAACCAAAGTTTAGTTTCAAAATTTATTCTGGGGAACCAATGAATTGTATTGGTCTTACTTACAGAGAATTGGTAAGAAGTTACTGATGGGAGATTGTGTGATCCTGAAGCAATCACACAGAAAAATCTTTGCTCAGTAGATGTCTTACAATCAGATGGCTAGATATTCCCTTTTGCTTATAGCACATGGATAGATACCTTCTTTATATTGTCATGTGGACAGATGCTCCCTTTGCCTAAAGTCACATGAATATGTATCCCCCCCTTTGCCTATAGTCATGTGGATAGATACCCTACCTGTGCCTTTGGTCTTTGTAAAATTGGCTGGGCTGATCTATTCCTCTACCCTCTAACAAGTCCCACTTCAATCATTAGACAAAAATATTTGAAGGTATAAAGATGGCAATCATTTAACTTAGAAAATAGGAAGAAGCCCTGTCTTCTAAGAGAGGGAAACTAGATTTTGTTGTTGTTGCTGTCTGCTTTCACAGGTAAAATAAACCTATTTGTTTTAAAGAGAGCTAAAGAGACTATAGTGGTCAAAAATATCCTCAAAATTCTTAAAATGTTTGTGCGTGTGTCTGTAATTTACATATGAAAAGCATTTACAAACTCAGACAGAAATTATTCTTATTTAAAGGGAGGCAACTGTCAAGCAGTTTTAAAACGTATTCTAAAACAGGGACGATGATTTCCTTAGTTTAACTTGTACTCTCGAGCATTCGTACAGAACCAGAATTGGAGTAAGGGTCAAGAAGATAACATCTTGACCAAATATCTTGTCCTTAAAGGCAGATTTTAGAATTTTAAACTTAAATGCCATGTTGTACCGTTTTTCCTCAAACTTTAGTTAACAGAATTAAGTTCAGCCAAGTTAAGTTTGTAGTGTTCTAGAGGTGGTGGGACCTGGAAGAAGTGAGCTGATAATTGAATTAGAGGCTCATGCGATGGGCAGCTTTATTCAGAGCCCCAGATAATTTATATTCAGAGAGTTAAGAAGAGTCACGTGAGGAAAGTGTCCGGTCACAAAGACAAAGTGGACATGATAGATAAATGAGGCAGAACAGCTGAAAACAGCCTAGTGATCACAAGTGGCAGCTAAGCTGCGCATGGCAGGCAAACGCCAAGTGCCGAACAAGCTATATGTGGCAAGGTATGTTTTCTACAAAAATGTAAACAAATAACAAAGGCCAGTTGTAACGAATAGTCTACAGTGAACTCACTCCTATCCACTACATCTGGGCGTGGATAAAAGCACATTCAGAGAACAATTCTGTGCTTTTTAGGAAACTGAGGCCACAAGATTCTTCTTGCCTAGTTTTTTGAATTTTCTCATAAGCACTCAGAAATCTCATACCACTCCATTCTCGAGCTGTGTTTCAGCAGTAAACAATATTAGTTTACAAGAATATTTACCAACACTCAATTTGGGGTTGAGTATATGATGTAAATAACAAACCAAAATCACATATAGACAGTCTTTATATACATAATCATACACAAGAACTATCTTATTAAGCCAAAAATTTGAGCATTATTGTTGGGATTATGTTTTTTATAAAATCACCATTGTCAAAGAGGAACAGCATAGAGATCTTTAGTAAACATGGTGTTAGATTTGTCAGACACAAAAGCAGACAAGTGGAGCAGAGGAGCCTCAAGGGAGGCAAGAGCATTTTATCTCAGAGGAAAATGGGCCTGGAGACACCAGGCAGAAATAGCAGCCATTAAGACTCAGTGGATTCTGCAATAGCAGCTCCTCATTGGCTTGTCTAATGCTTAGCAACTTATTCTTTGCGTGTATGATTTGATCTGTGATTCTCAAAATCTTACTCTGTTTGTTAGTGTGACAGTGTTGGGGGCATGTTATTGGGAAAAACATATAAGTCATCCCTAAGAACTAATAGAAGAATCATGTGAAAACTGTATTAAGATAAAAAACAAAACAAAATACTAAAATCACAAAATCTTAGAGGTTTGGTGTTTTCTTCTTTGAATAATATAGAAGTGCAGTGGTGATCCACAGTGATCAAATGTCTTGGTTGTAAAACAGAATTCCTGTGAGATTAGGGTTGAACTTACCCAACCATTATTGGTCAGCCCAAAAAAGAATGTCTGTTAAAACAGCCTGGCTTCCAAGATAGTATGTCTTGCCTTGGACAAACACTTTCAGGAAAGAGAGACTGTGACTTGAATATAGCCCCCACCAAATTCCTCATTCCCAAGCCCCTCACCCACCCCCATAAAAAGTCCCAGCCATTTGTCCCCTCAAAGACCCTTTCATTTCCTGTGGGGATATCCCTCATCTGTTGAGGCCATCTTTTTCTAGCCTTTTGTCTTTTTATGCTGCCTTGAAAATCTAACACACAGCAGATTCAGTGGGACCATGAAGTTTTATAGATGTCATTTTGACTTGTGCCAGGTGGTGACATTAACCAAGAAGGTAGTGTAGTTATGTGTAATTTGTCTTCTTTATGTCATTAGCAAAGATGGTAACCAAGTTACATGGTTACTTCCACCTTCATGAGGTCCTCCAGCCAAGATGTCAGCTGCTCATGGCAAATTCCGTCACAAGGTAAAGTAAGCCCATCCCCTGTTGAATTATGAGTCCCTGGAATCAAATGTATATTGTTACACCTTCTTTAAAAAGGATACTTTAGTAGGTATGTGCCTTAGTTAGGGTTTTCTTTACTGAGAAGAGGCATTGTGACCATGACAACTCTTATAAAGGAAAACATTTCATTGGGGCTGTCATACAGTTACACAAGTTTATCATCATGGCAGAACATGGCAGCATGCAGGCAAACATGGTACTGGAGAAAAAAGATGAGAGTTCTGCATTTTGATTCACAGGAAATAGGAAACTGTGAGCCACCCTGGGCAAAGCTTAAACATAAGAGAGCCCAATGCCGACCCTCACAGTGGCATACTTCCTCCAATACAGCCATGCCTACTCCAACAAGCTCACACCTTTTAATAGTGCCACTCTTTATGGACTAAGCATTCAAAAACATGAGTCTATGGGGCTATTTCTATTCAAACAATCACAGTATATTAGTATAGGTATAGGAGGAGATGGTGCCTATGGCCTAGGCAGGTAGGTCAAAATGAGCAAAAGAAAAAAAAAAGGAATTTTATGGTCTCAACTCAAAAAAGCTAAGTTTGGATGGTATAATGTATATTTAATAAAATTAACCTGAAATATCAGAGAACAGAATAACCCACAGTCAAGCCATGAATGTCATCCTGAGTGATGGGTACCTAAGACTAGCCTATTATAGTTATTGACTTAAAAGTCTGTTTCTTTATAATAACTCTACAAGAACAGAACAAAGAAAGCTTGCCTTTACAGTGCACACTTAGAATAATTTTTGACTTACAAAGGGATATCAATGAGGGTTCTCCCACAGGAAATGTTAAATAGCTCCACTATTGGGATTTTAAGAAATCATGAACTTGATAATTTGTTCAAAACCTTGGATGGTGACAAGGACTTAAATAGTCCAAGAGAATTGTCAGCTGAAGCTGACAGGTCAATAAAATTTTAGATTCCCAAAAGTGCAAATCAGGAGAGATAGATTGCAGACTCTTAATTATTTCCAAAGATTGTTAGAAGACATTTCCAATTTATGGACCTGTTCAGTTCTATAATTTGTAAGAAAAACTCAAGAGTTGAGTCAAGATTTTGTATTTGTCTTTACAGAAAACAAGAAATATCCATCTTCAAAAAGTCAAAAGACCTTAGCTTAGATGTCTAAAGCAGAAAGGAAGGCTATCCAGAAAAAACTTACAAGAAAAGTAATATTAAAAGCTTAACATCTTTATCTCTTTATTTGTAGGAAAAGTTGAAGTCCCAGTTCAATTATAAATAAAGTTGGCTTTGGAGTTGGAATGTGGTTCTCTCCTTCTCTAAACTCAAGAATGTTTATTAAAGGAAAATGCAAAGTCTCTGTATCATATCAGAAGAGCCACTTTATATGGGACAGAAGAATAACTAAAAGTAAGGAACTATTCTATTGTTACTAATCATATGCTGTATAAAGGTTTATGTCAAAATTTATAAGATTATATATCTATTTTAAACTTTTTGTCATGATAGTGATGCTCATATAAAGTACTAACTAATTCTAGTAAAAAGGTTTTATCTAGCTTTCTGTACATTGTGTTGGATTTTAGTCACTTATCAGTTTTCTGCAGTGATCATTCATTGGATTATAGGGGAAGTCCTGTTTAGGCACCCTCTCCACTATTGCGTGGAGTCTTAGCCAGGGACATAGTATAGGTTCTTGGAGGTTTACTTAGCACCAGGTTTCTTTCTAATACCACAGGGCTCCTATCAAGATATCCATTTCTGTTCTCCCTCTCTGTTGCTCCTCCCACTCAACCATCGCCTTCTCTCATGATCTCTTCCCACCTCCCATTGCTCTCTCCTCATTTTGATTCCAATTTACTCAGGAGATCTTCTCTACTTCCCCTTCCCAGGGGGATTCCTAGATGTTTCTTTTAAGTTCCTCCTGTTACCTGTTTAGAGGTTTTGGTTTGTAGCCTGGTTATTCTTTTATGTCTAAGATCCTTTTATGAGGGAATATATACCATATATATCTTTCTGGGCCTGTGTTACCTCACTCAGAATGATACTTCCAAAATAGATCCATTTGCCTGAAAATTTTAGGATGTAATTTTTTTAATGCTGAATAATATTCAATTGTATAAATGTGCCACAATTTTAAAATCCATTCTTCAGTTGAGGGGTATCTAGGTTGTTTCCAGGTCCTGGCTATTACAAATAATGCTGCTATGAACATAGTTGAACTAACGTCCTTTGGGGTACGAATGTATGTCCTTTGGGAATATTCCCAATAGTGGTATTGCTGGATCGTTGGGGAGACTGATTCCCAGTTCTCTGAGGAACTCCCATACTGATTTCCAAAGTGGCTGTTCAAGTTTAAACTCCCACCAGCAATGCTCTATATTTCCTCCAGCATAGGTTGCCATCGGTTTTGATCTTAGCAATTCTTACAGGTTTAAGATGGTATCTCAGAGTTGTTTTGATTTGCATTTCTCTGATAGCTAAGGATGTTGAGCAAATATTTAATTGTCTTTCAGCCATTTGTAATTCTTCTGTTGAGAATTCCCTTTTTAGCTCTGAGCCCCATTTTCTAATTGGGTTATTTAGGCTTTTGGTCTCTAGTTTCTTGAGTTCTTTATATATTTTAGAGAACAGTCCTCTGTCAGATGTAGGGTTGGTGAAGATCTTTTCCAATTCTGTAGGCTGTCATTTTATCTTATTGACTGTATTCTTTGCCTTAAAGAAGCTTCTCAGTCTCAGGAGGTCCAATTTATTAATCATTATTCTTAGTGTATGTGCTACTGGTGTTATATTTAGGAAGTGGTCTCTTGTGCCAATACACTCAAAGGTATTTCCCACTTTCTTTTCTATGAAGTTCAGTGTAACTGGGTTTATGCCGAGGTTCATCCACTTGGACTTGAGTTTTGTGCAGAGTGATAGATATGATCTATTTGCATTCCTCCACATACTACCATCCAGTTACGCCACCATCATTTGTTGAAGATACTATCTTTTTTCCATTGTATATTTTTGGCCTCTTAGTCAAAAATCAGATGTTCATAGGTGTGTGCATTAAAATCTGGGTCTTAACTTTGATTCCATTGATCAACAAGTCTGTTTTTATCCCAACATCAAGCTGTTTTTATTACTGTAGCTCTATAGAATAGCTTGAAGTCAGGGATGGTGATTCCACCTGAAGTTCTTTTATTGAGCAGGATTGTTTTGGCAATCCTGGGTTTCCTGTTATTCCATATGAAACTGAGTATTGTTCTCTCAAGGTCTGTGAAGAATTGTGTTGGGATTTTGATAGGGATTGCATTGAGTCTGTAATGGCTTTTGAGAAAATAGTCATTTTTACTATGTTGACCCTACCTATCCAGGAGCATGAGAGATCTTTCCATTTTCTTATGTCCTCTTCAATTTTTTTCAATGACTTAAAGTTCTTGTCAAACAGGTCTGTCACTTCTTCAGTTAGAGTTATTACAAGATATTTAATGCTATTTGCTGCTATTGTAAGGGGTGATGGTTCCTTGATTTCTTTTTCAGCCTTTTATCACTTGTGTATAAAAGGGCTATAGATTTTTCCGAGTTAATCTTGTCCCCTGCTACATTGCTGAAGGTGTTTATCAGCTGTAGCAGTTCCCTGGTTGAATTTTCAGGTTCACTTGTGTATACAATCATATCACCTGCAAATAGAGATAGTTAGACTTGTTTTCCAATTTGTATCCCCCTAATCTCCTTGTGTTCTCTTATTGCTTTAGCTAAAGCTTAGAGGACTATATTCAATAGATAAGGAGAGAGAGGACAGCCTTGTCTTGTTCCTGATTTTAGTGGGATTGCTTTGAGTGTTTCTCCATTTAGTTTGATGTTGGCAGTTGGCTTCCTTTATATCGCTTTTATTATATTTAGATGTTTTCCCTGGATTCCTGATCTTTCCAGGACTTTTATCATGAAGGAGTGTTGGATTTTGTCAAAGGTCTTTTCAGCTTCTAAGGAAATGATCATGTGGTTTTTTTTTTTTTCTTTCAGTTTGTTTATATGATGGATGGCATTCACAGTTTTTCATATGTTGAACCATCCCTGCATTTCTGGGATGAAGCCTGCTTGATCATGGTGGATGATTTATTTGATATGTTGTTGGATCTAGTTTGCCAGAATTTTATTGAGTACCTTTGCATCAATGTTCATGAGGGAGATTGGTCTGTAATTTTCTTTCTTTGTTCCATCCTTGAGTGGCTTGCATATCAGGGTGATTGGGGCCTTATAAAATGAGTTCGGAAATATTCCTTCAGTTTCTATTTCATGGAACAGTTTGAGGAGTATTGGTATTAGTTCTTCTTTGAATGTCCGGTAGAATTCTGCATTGAATCCATCTGGTCCCAGGCATTTTTTACTTGGCAGACTTTTAATAACAGCTTCAATTTCCTTTGGGGTTATGGGTCTGTTTAGGTCTTTAATCTGATGCTGATTTAATTTAGGCAAGCGGTACCTGTCCAGAAAGCTGTCCATTTCTTTTAGGTTTTCCATTTTAGTGGAGTATAGATTTTCAAAGTATGACCTGATAATTCTATGGATTTTCTGGGTGTCTGTTGTTATGCCCCCTTTTCATTTATGATTCTGTTAATTTGGATATTCTCTCCCTGCTTCTTGGTTAGTTTGGATAATGGTTTATCTATCTTGTTGACTTTCTCAAAGAACCAACTCTTTGATTTATTGATTCTTTTTATTGCTCTCTTTGCTTCTTTTGTTTCAATTTCAGCCCTGAGTTTGATTATTTCCTTTCATCTATCTCTTCTGGGTGCATTTCCTTCTAATTGTTCTAAAGCTTTCAGCTGTGCTGTTAGGTCTCTTGTGTGAGATTTCTCTAGGTTTTTCATATAGGCATCTAGTGCTATGAGTTTTCCTCAACACTGCTTTCATTGTGTCCCATAAGTCTGGGTATGTTGTGGGTTCATTTTCATTGAATTCTAGGATATCTTTGATTGCTTTCTTCTTCTTTGACCCAGAGGGGGTTTAATCGAGAGATGTTCAGTTTCCATGAATTTTTAGGCTTTCCGTGACTTTTGTTGTTGTTGAACTCTAAAGACCATGGTGGTCTGATAAGAAAAAAGGAGTTACTCCTATTTTTGTATCTATTGATATTTGCTTCATGACTAAGTATGTGGTTCATTTTAGAGAAAATTCATTTGAGTGCTGAGAAATATATATATTCCTTTGTGTTTGGGTGGAAAGTTCTGTATATATCTATTAAGTCCACTTGGTTCATAGCATGTTAGATCCCTTAGTTCTCTGTTGAGTTTCTGTCTGGTAGACCTATCCAAGGGTGAAAGTGGGGTACTGAAGTCTCCCACTGTTAGTGTGTGAGGTCTGATGTGAGGTTTAAGCTTTAATAGTGTTTCTTTTACAAATGTAGGTGCTCTTGTGCTTGGGGAATAAATATTCAGGATTGAGACTTCATCTTGGTAGATTTTTCCTTAGGTGAATAAGTAATGTGCATCCTGATCTCTTTTGGTGGATTTTAGTTTGAAGTCTATTTTGTTAGCTGTTAGGATGGCTGCACAAGCTTGATTCTTGGGTCCATTTGATTGGAAGGTCTTTTCCCAACCCTTTACTCTGAGCCAGTACCTGTCTTTGAAGTGGAGGTGTTCTCTTGTATGCAGCAGGATGGAGCATGCTTTTATATTCATTACCATTAGCCTGTGTCTTTGTAGGTGAATTGAGTCCATTGATATTAAGGGGTATTAATGAGCAGTGATTGTTAATTCCTGTTGTTTTTAGTGGTAGTGTGTGTGTGTATTTCCCTTCAGGTCTTCTACTTCCAGCTTTCCCTTGGTTTGTGTCTTCTTTATTGATCTTATTTCAATTTTTGACTCTCGAAATGTTTTGTTTACTTGTTTGATTGCTTCTTCTTGGTTTTCTTTCATTTTTTTCAGGGATTTGTTGATTCCTCCCAATTTTTTTTTGTTTTGTTTTCATTTCTTCTATTTTTTTAAGTTAATTTTTAAATTTCCTCTTTTAAGGCTTCTATTATTTTCATAAAGTTGTTTTTAAGGTCATTTCCTTCTGCTTCTTCTGCATTGCCATGATCAGGTTTTATTGTTGTAGAACCACCAGATTCTGGTAGTGCCATGTTGTTCATTATGTTGTTATGTGTATTCTTGTACTGTGTCTGCCTTTTGCTTTCTTGGATCACTGCAGAATTTGACTGTATCTAGGGAGCTGATTTTGGTGCACTCTGTTCTGACTGTGTCTGTGTCTCAGGAAGCCTCTCTTGGTCCATTCTGGGCTCTTGGTCCACTTGGGGGTAGTGTTTTCTGTGTCACAGTGACTTGTACTTGGTGTAATAAGAGCTGGCTTATTGTGTGTCTCAGGGATCCACTATTGGTTCAGTATGAGCTCTTGATCCAGAGGGAGCTCTTGGATCCTCTAGGGAGTTCTTGATCCAATATGTGCTGGACAGTTGTGGGTCTCAGGTACTGCCCTTAATCCAGTAGGTGCTGACACACTATGGGTTTCAGGTAGCTGCTCTTGATCCGGTAGGTGCTGAGGAACTGAGGGTCTCAGGGAACCTCTCTTGATCCAACAGGTTCTGGGAGACTCTTGGTCCAGTGGGTACAGAGGATCAAGACTTGCTGCTGAGGTTGCCTAGTGAGAGGGTAGTTTGGGTATGGGGCAGAGTTTTGTAGTTGGGGGTGTCCAGCTAACTGGATTTTACTGGGGTTTCTAGCCTGCAGGGTTTTTATTTTTTTTTTTTCCTGCTGGCCTGAAATTTGAAGAGAGATGAGTTGGGGTGGAGTTCAAAGGGCTCAGAAACCAGGATCTCTGCCTGGGCTGGGTAGAGTGTCACTATCTCTTGGTCTGATGAGTACAGAGGATCTGTCAGATAAACCACTTCTAATCCACATCTTTGAGGTGGGATGAGCCACCTCTAATTTGGGTTCTGACTTCTGATAGAAACATATAAAAGGACATGAAAGTGAGAAGCTTTCTGACTACTTCCTCTCCTCCCTGAGCATTAGTGCCTACTGCGTTGGGATTTTGATTGAGACATCCAGCCTTGTGGACTGAACAAGTGCTGGATTCTTGAATTTGTGGGCCTTCTGTACATGGGCAGTTATTGATCCGCTGGAGCACAGCTTGTATGAAAGTCATTCAAACAAACAAAAACAAACTATGAGGATTTGTACTCTGGAGAACCAACCCTACTAAAACAATACCCAACATCAATATCTTCAATGAAAATGGCAAACGGAACCATATTTATAGCATTAAAAACTGTCATCTACGATTGAAGCATGAAAGTTAAAACTTGCAGTTCTACTGTCAACACTTATTTTTTTTCTAAAGGGAAATTGAACATCTTAGTGGACTAAGAAGTGAAGATCACAAAGGGCACACTTTCTGAGCTTTCGGTAAGTTTTTCAATGTCAAGTTAATACGAATCTAGTAGTTGTGCAGCCCACAAAGGTGGATGCCTCAGCTGGTCTTCAGTATATGCCAGAATCCAAAAGTTGCAGAAGACAATACCCACACAACTCACTTGAAGATGTTGAGTTGGTGTCTACAGCAAGGGGAAGGGCTGGTTCTCCTGCTTTCAGTCCCTTGGGGTGGGCTTGTTGTCACCTACAGCACCAGGGCTGGCTTTACTGTGGTGTCCATGAGAGGTGGTTGGGCCAGTTCTTCCTCTCTCATGTCCTGTGAGATTAGTCTAGCCCGCCACAAATGGTGAAGGGCAAGAAGGGGAAGATACCTTTCCCTCACCCATACCACCACAGGGCAGAAGAGGAAGGGTGGGGTCAGCTTTCAGGTTCTCATTCTCCTGCCCTCAGGGCACACTGACTCAAACCCTTGCCAAGAGGATCAGCTCTACTGTGCCGCCCAGGCCAGGTGCAAGGCTGGCTTTCCTGTTCTCTTGACCCTGGGGACAACTTTCTTTTCTGTATCAGATGATGAAAAACATGAGGGTATGGGACTCAATCTCTCCCTGGGCCATGCCACCATATGACAGACAAGTAGTGGGGCCAGCTTTCCCATGTTCACTGTTCTTTGGCCTGGCTTACCATCCTACACCCTATAGATGAAGCCAG
Source organism: Phyllotis vaccarum (assembly GCA_033318265.1). Lineage (NCBI taxonomy): Eukaryota > Metazoa > Chordata > Mammalia > Rodentia > Cricetidae > Phyllotis > Phyllotis vaccarum. The sequence goes on from JARWLC010000002.1 coordinate 181,892,825, forward strand.
TTCCACTATGCTGTCCAGGCAAGATGCAGGCCTTACTCTCCCAAGTGCTGCCGCTGGTGAGAGGCAGGGCCATCTCTCACTAGTGCTGTATCCAGTGAGGAGATAGGCCAACTCTGTGCAGCCCTAGCCTTTGTGCGGGGTGTATGTGTGTGTGTGTGTGTGTGTGTGTGTGTGTGTGTGTGTGTGTGTGTGTGTGTGTGTGTGTGTGTGTGTGGTATGTACATATCTGATAATAGGAGCCATGAACATCAACACAGACTATGGCTTTGGCAGGGTTATGGACTCAGACAGGGCCCTTGGCAGCATCTCAGGCCTAGACTAGATGTCACTATGGCCTGAGGTAGCAAGCAGGCTACCCACCTTAGCCTCCCCTTACCATCTTCATCTATTCAGATCTGTCTTTCTGAACCATTTTGCCTCTCTCTGCCATGCCCCACCATATATTTTCTCACCAGAATGACATCCCAGACAGGCAATGGGGATCTTCTGCTTATTCTTCCTTATGGTACCAAGCCAGCTTCTGTTCTCTCTCCCTGCCCTGTTTCCTGAATTTCTTTTCCTCTTTAAGGAACTTTATCATGCACATACAGGCTATTTTACTGTCTTTTCGTGTGCTTCAGCTATGTTTGAATATTCAGGGCCTACTGTGGTAGGGTTGCTGTGCTCTAGTAGAAACTTACTGTCCTGTCTGTTATTGATCTTATTTTTACACTGCATCTAGGAATCTGGTATTGGGAAGCTTATTGTTCTAAGTGATAACTGATTTTGTCTTTATCAGTGAGTGTTTTGTTCTTTGCTTTGTTTTCTTGATTTGGGTGGAGGGAGGATGTGTGTTACTTGGTAGGAGATTTTCTGTGTACCAAATACTTGTGTCCTCTGGTGGTTCCAGGTACTATGTTTTTGTAGGTGGAAGTTTCTGTCCTGCCAGCATCTCCAAAGAAATACACAGAGATTTAATATTAACTATAAATGATGGACCAATAGCTCAGGCTTTTTACTAACGAGCTCTTACAACTTAACCCTTCTATTAATCTATGTGCTGTTCTAAAGCTCATGGATTTCATTTCTAATCCATTTTGTGTAGTAGATCTCCTCTTGTATCTGGCTCAGGATGCAGATGCAGATGACTCCTCGTTTCCTTTCCCCAGCATTCTCCCTGTGTCATCCAATTTCTTCTTTCCAAGCTCCCACTCAATCAGCTTCCCCCCCCCACAGTTCATGGAGACTTTTTATTTACATGTTTTACATCTCTAGAATAAGAATTCCAAGATTTCCCCTCCTGTGTGTTTTTGTCTTGCTTCTTCACGGTCCGTGATGCCAGCAGAGGTCATCAGTACGATGGAGCTGAGCTGACAGGATGGAAGCAGGTTGTTTTGTCAATTTTCTAGGGTTTTGAGTTGCACATCAAAATTAGGGCTTATCGCTCCACACTTGTTCAACCTGCCTGTGAGGTTTATGGCATTTTCCCCAGATCTGTGGTCATCCGTGATCTCAAATTCCCAAGTATCATCACAGAAATCTAATGATGACTTTACAGCAGGCCTTGATGAGGACCTAGTGTTTGCCTCTTTCTCGGCATCGTTGATGCTCTTGAGATTGTCGGCCAGGACAATTATGTACACGATGGTGACAACTGAGGGAGATGAAGAAAAGAACACAATCAGCTTTTTATTAACCATCAGAGCAATACATATTTACAGTGTACAAATATTGTTCCTCAGCATGTATATCTGGGTACTGGAGGCTGACAATTAAGGAATGAAGATAGGGGAGGGGCCTGAGGGGGTTCACAGGAGGGAGGAAAGCAGTGTTCCACCAGGATCTGCTTATTTAGTCTCCTTGGGATAGGGACAGAGAAGAGAGAGGTGACCCCAGAAAGCCTGCTATAGAGCTGAGCATGAGACTGAGGGATTGGATCTGGAGGAACAGAAGGAAGGGGAAGGTCTACAGACAGCCTACCTGCTTCCCTGGCAGAAGTGGCCTGTGGGTTGGCAGGGAGTTGGGGGCTAGGAGAGAGCAATGAGTGGGAGAATGGAGGTTAGAAGGAAGAGGTCTGTGAGATCCACAGAAGGTGAAAGCATAGAAGGAAGGCTGCAGCACGTGTTCTGTTGCAGAGCCAGGGATGAGCAGTGGATTGGGTTTAGAGGCGAGAAGAGAGTGGTGAAGGTCTTCAGTTAGCTTGCCTGTGTCCCCGGCCTGCTCAGGTGCTGTTTTCTCAGGAAATGCCTGCTGGAGTTGGAATCTGGGATAAAGGGATGTATTGGGGGTAGAGAAGCTGGAGATCTTTCTGATGCACTGGGGATGGGATCAGAGGAGAAAGGGAGGCAGCAGCAGGCATTCTGTTACAGAACTGGTGATGGGACTGAGCGGTGAAGGTCTGCAGTCAGCAGAGCCACTTCCTGCATGAGTCTGACCCAAGGCAACGTAGAATAGAAACAGTTTAATTGGGTGTACGGTTTCAGAGGGCTAAGGCCCATGCTAGTTTAGAAAAGACATCAGGAACAGCTAAAACTTCTTAAACCTCAAGTAGGAGACTCAGAAGGAATTCTAGAAATGGCCAGAGTCCTTTGAAAACTCAGAATTAATTCCTAGGGACACATCACCTCCAAACAGTTCCTCCAAGAACCAAGCATTCAAACAGGTGAGGTGTTCTTACTCAGACCACCACACCCCACAGCCTTCTTTTCTTGGTTTATGGCCTCAACTATGTAGCTCAAACTGGCTTCAAACCCACAATCCTCCTGCCTTTGCTTCCATATGGTGTAAACAAAGCCCAGGCTTTAATAAGCATGGTCCTAGCCCCTTGGCTTTATGCTTGTGGACTCCGCCTTACCTTTTCCAAACATAATGATTTATCTTGAGAAGAACTCAATTTTGGAAATAATAATAATATATATGAACCTGACAATTGTGAATCAACACATAAGAAAATGTAATCAAAATTAGCCATAGGGCGAAAGGTTTGTAAAAAGAGCATCTAGTTTGGGGCTGGCAAAATGGCTCCACTGGGTAACGGCAACTTGTGTTCCATTCCTGGAACCTACAAGGTGGAAGGAACTGACCCTTGAAAGTCATCCTCTGACTTCCCAATGCACACTACAATGTGCTCTCTCTTCCTTCCTTCCCCCCAAAACACATACAATAAATGGAAATATTTTTTAAAGTATATAATCTGATACTGAAAATAACGCATTGTGAGGGCACTAAAGTCAACTAAATTTTACTTCTCTTCAAACTTGATTTCATATTTAATTTCACCAAGGGCTATTCAGAAACATTTCACATTTGAGTGTTCCATCCAGAGAACTGTTTTTGTGTGGAATGAAATACATAGACAGGATCCCCAGGGAGATTCGTTGGTCACTGAGGGTGACCAGACTGATCTTCCAACTCCGACCTCACTTCACAACTCTAGTACACTCTCGACATTGCTAGTCTCCTAAATAAACATTAAGGTTTTCAGAACGTCCATAGGGACTGAGTGTCATTGGAACCTCTGCTGCGTTCCATGTGCATAGGACATGTCCACGGCAGAGGACAAAATGGGGAATCCGGGATTCTAGCCAAAAGGTTAAAACAGGTATGCTGAGAACAGCTTAAATGACAAAGCACCGGAAGTGCTGATATTTATCCTGAGTACATCATCTGTGGTGCCTAGGAAAGGCCCTTGAGCGCGAGTGGACAGTCATGAAAGGGCTACAAACAACTGTCACAAGGACCAAACTTAGACTGTTATTATTAAAAGGTCTTTCATAGCTTTCAAATGTCATAATCATCCATGCTTTGGTGTTCCGTCATGTCCTCCTTTCTAGAAAACGGGGGTGGGGGGGGGGTTGGAGGGTGGGGGGGTGTCTCTTCAGGCCCAGATGTGACTACTACACACCGGCCAGCGAATTTCTGAATGTAGATATCACGTAGCTTTCACATGCAGCCCAAAGGTGCCAATGACTTCCTAAGACTTCTAATTGGCCCCAGTGTCTTGTAAACACAACTTACTTTTCATAAATGTAATGAGTGGACTCAAGAACGAGAAACCACAGCAGGTTGTCTCACTAAAAACAGCCTTGGAATGAAGAAGAAAGAGAGTGCTCCCTAACTGATTAGAGAGGGCCCGAGGCGTGCTTCTCTGGCTTCTAGGGCTAAGAAACAAGCAGTTTGTTGCAGTTCTTTCTCTGTATGTGCATGAGCTCACATGCACATTAGTTATAACTAGTAACTAATACATCAATATCATGTACCGTTTTAAAATTCACACCTGTGTTTATCCTTTTCCAGAAAATCTATTCAATATTCCACAACCCATCCTTAAGATTTTCCTAGGGAATTGACGGAAGGATCAGCTGATGTTGGTCAAAACACCCGGTGGATAAAAAGGATGGACACACCTGAATTTGTAGAGACGTTTTTCTTGACCTGTGTTTGAGACAGGAGCGCAGGCACTCGAACTCTTGGGCTCAACTATCCCTCCAGCTTCAGCTGTGAGTAGCTGAGGCTTCAATTCCGCTTTATCTTTCACGAATATTACAACATGCATTTTTAAGAGTTGGCAACTGCACACCTCTTTATAGGTACTGATGTATATCTTTCGGCAAAACCACAGTTATTTTAGAATGGCATCTTTGGGGGAGGGGGGGGCGGTTAGTAAGGAAACGGCGGCGAGGTATGCTACCACCAGGTGGCAGAGCTTTAATAACCTGGAAGAAAAGCCTAAGGCTGTCTGGTGCGGTGAAACACTCTCCCAAGACTCAGGTCGACGGAGAGGTCCCGTCGCCCCGTCGGTCCGTGACAAGTGTAGCTGGAGCGGGTTCCAATTTCCGGAGAGACCCGATGGGCTCCGGACGGGCTGGAGCTGAACTGCGGAGGCGCCCAGGACAGAACCTGTGGACTCGGGCCGCCCTCCGTGGTGACTGGAAGGGGCAGTGGGGGGCCAAATCCTGATTTTCATTTTGCTCCAGGCTCGGAGGACTAAGTAGGCTCCAAACCGCACAAACAGGAAGGAGGGAGGGCCGGGAGTGCGGGCAGAGGGCGGGTCGTTCCCAGCAGCGCGGGCGGTTCCACCCCGCGCGGGTCGGGGACCCGCGGTGCCGGGGCGGGGCGTGAGCGTCAGCTGGGGCTAGAAAAGGCGTCCTCCCGGTCCGGGCGAGGTGACAGCCCAACTCGGACGCCAGGCCAGGCCGACGTCGCCATGAGCGCTGCGCTCTTCAGCCTGGACAGCCCCGCGCGCGGCGCGCCCTGGCCCACGGAGCCCGCGGCGTTTTACGAGCCAGGTCGAGTGGGCAAGCCGGGCCGCGGGCCGGACCCCGGGGATCTGGGGGAGCCGGGCTCCAGGGCCCCTGCCATGTACGATGACGAGAGCGCCATCGACTTCAGCGCCTACATTGACTCCATGGCCTCCGTGCCCACCCTGGAGCTGTGCCACGACGAACTCTTCGCAGACCTCTTCAACAGCAACCACAAAGCGGCCGGCGCGGGCGGCCTGGACTTGCTGCCCGGCGGCCCCACGAAAACCCCGGGCGCGGGGTCAGCCACCCGGGGCCCGCTCAAGCGCGAACCCGACTGGGGCGACACCGACGCGCCGGGCTCCCTGCTGCCCGCGCAAGTGGCCGTGTGCGCTCAGACGGTGGTGAGCCTGTCGGCCGCCGCGCAGCCCACACCGCCCACGTCGCCCGAGCCCCCGCGAGGCAGCCCGGGCCCGAGCCTCGTGCCTGGCCCCGTCCCAGAAAAGGGCGTTGGCAAGAGGGGTCCGGACCGTGGCAGCCCCGAGTACCGGCAGCGGCGCGAACGCAACAACATCGCAGTACGCAAGAGCCGCGACAAGGCCAAGCGCCGCAACCAGGAGATGCAGCAGAAGCTGGTGGAGCTGTCGGCCGAGAACGAGAAGCTGCACCAGCGCGTGGAACAGCTCACGCGGGACCTGGCCGGCCTCCGGCAGTTCTTCAAACAACTGCCCAGCCCGCCTTTTCTGCCGCCCACCGGCGCCGACTGCCGGTAACGCGCGGCGTGGGCCTCAGAGACTCCAAACGACTGATACCTCAGACCCCGACGGCCCAGAGTGACAGCCTGGAGCGGACACCACCAAAGCCGCTGCAGTTTCTTTGGGACATGAGAGCAACCGGAAGCTGCGGTTTGGACACTGGACTGCCAGAGAAGCTATAGTCTTTTCCCCCTTAAATTATTTTTATAATGGTAGCATTTTCTACGTCTTATTACCATTGCAACTAAGGTACGTTTGTAGAAAAAGACTTTGACAGACTTGTAGATAAGAGGAAGAGACTGTGCATGCTTTTTATATTAATTTTTACATTTTTTGTAAGAATAAAGAAGCATTTAAATCGCTGCAGCTTCTTATTTCCAGTCTTGCCCTCACACCATGTACTGGGACCTCACCAGGAAAAACAAAAAATCCAAAACAGGCACCTGAGAGCCACAGGACCAGGTAGTGGTGCCCGCATGGGGTAAGGAGATGGCTGAGTTTGCTTGCTTTGGAAGCCTGGCAGGGTTGGCCTCCTAATCTCTATTGCCAGAGGAAGGAACATGGGAAAGCATGACTCCTCCCAGAGTGTGCACACCTGGGTTGGGGTTGGTCAGAAACTAAAGGGTGCAAGGGTGGAGAGTCAGAAACAGCATTCCCCTTGGCTTGTGTGGCTTTGCTTTTACTTTCTTCAGTATTGAGGACATTGTGTACATTTCAAAGTGTGCACCAGATCAATTCTTGTAATGAAAAGGACAGCCCAGAACGCCATTAACTGTAATGTTTGGGTGCTTAATCCAAAAAAAAAAAGCTCAGTGCCTTTCACCTAAGAAAACCGTATGTTAGGAACGCTGTGCAGAAAAACCAACATGTTCAGGGCCCAACTATATAGCCTCGTTAGTAATTTAAATTATGCCCAAAGCACAGGATGGTGGGTCCCTGTGAGTGGGATCTTTGCCCTCGATGACAGGCATGTGGTGGGGTGAGCTACAGAAACTGGCTTAATACAGCTCTTCACACTCAACTCACCTATACTGTATATGGGTGACAGTGCCATCTCTGACAGTCCCAAGAATCCTAAAACCACAAAGTATTTGTTATTTATTTATTATAGCAAAGCAGCAATATCTCAATATGAGATATTCGTTGAAGCTTTAGAAAATACTCTTCCAGGGAACATTAAAAACAGCAAAGAAAAAAATGTACAAATACTGGTAAAGTCTTAAATTTTTTAAAGCTATAACAAAGAACATTTCCTAAAAAAATTAATAATATTGCCTAAAAAATGAAGACCACAGGGATACTCAAACTGTAGAAACATGCCCTCAAACTTACAGGACTGTAATTTTAGAAAGATGTAAAAAAAATTTTTATTTTTTAATTTACAAAATCATCATATGAATCTTTTTGCCAGGGGAAAAAAAAGAAACCCATTAAATTTTAAGCTATAAAAATACTCTGTGGAGTTAAACACAGCTAGCTCCTCAAATCAGGCCTCCATTCTCCCTGTCAAGTTCCCAGATGTCAGGAAGGAGGTTGATCCGTTCCTCTGGCACCCAGAAGCTCAATTTCCTCCAGTATGATGCAGCTGGTCTGCTGTGGGGTGATGGACTGGACAAAGCAGAGTAAAGGCCCCAACTCCTTCCCAAGGACATTCTTCATTTCATAACTCTGCAGTGATAGAAGTATGTTGGTTAAAACAAGCAGTCCTGAACTCCTGCACATTCTGTTCCCAACAACACTACCATAGCCAGGACAAATGACCTTCCATAAGCTACAACCCTTCTTCCAATGGAAATTTTTTTTGGGGGGGGGGTGAGGTTGTACTGTGAAAGTCCCTTTATTATAGCAAAGAAACAAACTACTTTATTCTGACAGCCCAGTCTTGTTGTCTTATGGCTGCCAGGATAAGCAGGCCTAGGACAGGATCTGGAAGACAATATGCAGAGGAAGTGTGGTCCTGCCATGGGGGCTGGGCTTTTGGCTTGCATGTCTTCCACTTCCTTTGGAGACACTTCCCCAATCTAGCAACACTTCTGGTCAAAGGATTTCCTGGGCTTGCCCAAAACTTCCCTCTTCAATTGGATTCCATTTCTTCTTGAGTTTCAAGGAGCTAATAATTTCTTTCTGTGCTGTGGTAATGTGACTTGAGTTTTTACAAAGATAATCTCGGGAAAATTTCATCTCTAGACATAAACACAGGTACTGGGCAACAGGCTTTCTGCCTTGAAGTGGCTGTGCCCCTGTCTGAGCTTCTAAAGATCCAACTTCAGAGCATTTTCATTGAGGGTGGGGTTAAAAATAAAGCCCAAACTCAAGACTGATACTGCAAAAGGTGGTGGCATGCGTAGAGTGTGATAGGCCCTGACCTGTCCTCTGCACAATTTATTTAGTTTTGAACATAGGAATTCCAGCCATGGCAAGGCATTAGGGCCAAGGAGATGAACAGAAAGTATGGCCAACAGAGACTAGTTCCTGGCATTCTATTTGTGTCCTTAGTGTTTGGGCTGGCCACAGTGACTGACTGTTTCATGAGCAGTGGAAGGAACATAGTAATGTCTTCAGCTCAGGTAGAAAAGTGGCCAATGCAGTCAGGCATTATGAGGAAGTTGGGCCAAGAGCCTTGGCTGGGGTAGGCTTCTGTGACTGCAGCCCTGCCTTGAGGGCATCAGCTGATGGAGCCCAGAATGAACTGTATGTCTGAGTGCAGAGTGCTGTGTTTTGTTTTGTAGAGGACCATTTTGGGATGTGAGTGTAACATATGCTGACTCAATTTTCCCAATGTACCTTACTTATTACTATGTAAAGTTTTAAATACTTAGTACAAAAGAAGCAAGGTTTACAAATGTGGCTCAATAGCCCAGCAGGAAAAAATGGGAACTGCTGGACAAGAGGAAGGTCAGGCTTGACAGGGGACAGGTGCTTTGCTGCAGGTTGCCTGTGGGAACAGCAAGCTCACTGCCCTGCTCAACAGTGAGTATGGAAGGAGGGAGCACCAGTACAGGATCAGGTCACGAAGGGTTGGCAGAAGGACGATGAAGGAGGGGCAGCTGAGTATTCTCTCACTGTCACTAAAGTGTGAAAAAGATAACCCAGGCATTCCTATATGTTTCTCCGGTAAAAGTATGAAATTTTTGTTTTCTTTTGAGGTTTAATGCCATATAGCTCAGGCTGACTTCAAGCTTGCTATGAACAAGCTTCAATACCTGATTCTCCTGCCTTACCTCTAAGGGCTAGAGTTATAGGTGTGAAACATCATGCCCTGCTCAAAAGTATGGAATCTGGATTTCATAAAGGTCAGTAAGAAATCATTTCTATGTAAAATGTTATGTTCAGCCCCATCACCTATGAGTAGACTTTAACTATAAATCATATTTATTTTGGGGAAATAATAATGGTGAATTTAAAATATTCTCATCAGCATAGTCATGCCTTATCCATGAGTATGTATCTACATATATTAAAGATGTGTCTATCTGACTGTAAGTATGTATTGATTTAATTTCATGTTCTTTTGAGAAAATCTGACAAGGCTGAGATTGAGCCCAAGTTTTTCTGTGTGCTAGGCAACTACTAGCTGAGCTATAGCCAACTCCCTGGGTCTCTAAATTTTTTAAAGACATAATACATGTGTGCCTTTTCTGAAAGCTGGGGATACAGATTTCCACCCCACACCACTGTAATGTCACTAGTGAGAAAGAGCAAAACCAACAATAGTTAATCTTGTTGCTTTCACAACAATTTAACATTCATGGTTTAACCAGAAACAGTACATTTGTTTCAGAGAGTAAAGTACAGTTTTTATGGAGAACCCTCATTTGATTCTTTGGATTTTGTGAATGTGCATTCCGACTCACAGCCGAGTCTGCACATATACCTTTGATGGCAGCTTTTGTCACAGTCCACTCCAGGTCAGAGGTATCTCTGAACAGAGAAGAGAGCTTGCTAAAATGTGCTCCAGACTTGGCTTCTCCCCTTGTCCCACTGATATGGGCTCTGGAACTAGAGCACCCACAAAGGTGACACCAAGAGCTATGACCTCCCTATATCATTTCCTTTAACATTTGTGCACATGTATGTACAAGTGAGCATACACAAATGAATATATGCCAGTGTCCATGTAGACTCTTCATACACAAGCACATGAACTACACACACACACAGACACACACACAGACACACATATAAATACACACAGAGACACACACACACACGTCTGTCTAAGCAGACTCATACATACAAATACATGCACTTCTGCACTTCCACACACAGGAACACATGCTCACATACCTTTTCAAGCCCTAACAGCAGGTTTTCAGTTACCAGAGCATTCTGGTTGAGAAGCCGCAGGAAATCAAAGAAGGGAGGGAGGATTTTTGCCAGCATTTCCTGGTGTTTTGATTCCCAAAGAGGCATTACCTTACAGAGGGCACCAGACACTGTCTGCTTGGGACATCAGTGTTCATGGTGGCCACTGAGTCAGAGGGCAGACACCAATGTCTACACACCATGGATCAGAATGTAGATACTGATGCTTGTGGGTCTTAAGTTTGTTCAGGGAAGGAGGTTGGGTACATTTTGTTACTCACCCAGGACTCTCCAGACTTTCTTTTAACTTTCTCCACCAGCTATGTTTTCAGAAAACTGTGATCCACCTTCATAAGCACCCACCTAAGTACCTACACCCCACTAGAAACTTCTAGAATCAATCTTGGTGTTCTGGTTCACTATCATTCATTGTTTCATCTTCCCTACCACGAAACCCAAAAGACAAGGACAAATTTCAGCAAACAGACACTGGTCCCCGTCTCATGCTTCCTATCAGGGCTAACTACCAACTAAGCCGTTCCTTTCTGCAGACATAAAAGCTACTTTGGGAGGATGTCTTTGTGGTGAATCCCTCATGGAGAAGGGCAACCGTTAGTGAGGTCCATGTGTGGGCAATGCAATGGGCTTGAAATTCACAGGCCATGGTGATTGCTGACGTTTACAGATTAAGAAAGTCAGCTGTGTCCTCTAACTTGGTGCCAAGACATCACTCTTTCTTTATTTGGACAACAGTGACAGCAGCAGCAGCAGCAGCAGCTCAGATGAAAGTTCCAGGACAGAGTACAAGGCCACCAAGTAGTTTAAAGCTGGTGGGTTTTATATCAGGGGATCAGAATCTGGGACCTTGTGAAGTCAGGGTTGAGAATGACAGCTCAGACCAACAATCTTCCAAACTTATTTATGCATCTCCTAATTCCATTCAAACCCTGAGTCCTAGTTTAGATAAAAGAGGGTTAATGGTGGCTCTGTGTCTTGGCTGTCTTCCTTGGCAGGGGCTAGGACAGGAGGGATAGACTAAGGAGAAACCTGAGAGCAGGGTCAACACTCCACACTTCCAAGCTGGACCAGTACAAAAATATTCCTGTCTGGTAGCCAAAGTTGCCCTGGTGGTCAGCTTTCCATGTGCCACACTAACCAAAACTGATGCCATCTGGGGTAGCAGGTCCCCAACACCCTTTTCTGAATTACCAATTCCATGTGTTGCCTACAGTGCATTTATTTATAGACAGGGTTTCATGTAGATACAGGCTAGCGTCAAACTTGCTATGTAGTTAAGGGTGATCTCCAGCTTCTGATCTCGCTTCCACTCCCAACTGCAGCTGTGTGCTACCACATTCAGTTACATGCAAGACAGTGGACTACACTCAGACCCTGTGTATCTTGTCAGGCACTCCACCAACTGAGTTACATCCTCAGCTCCTTAAAATGTCCTTAAATGGCTTCTACACAGTAAATGGCATTTCAAAAGACCAATTTTCATAATGTAGTAATTCTTTTCTTGGAGGCATATGCCACAATTTACTAAGTCTTGCTATAGTACTTCTCAAGGCAGGCAGTCCCAAAATTATGAGACATTATGAGAAATAATAATAATGTTTTCAGTTATTTGGAGTCTGAATATCCAGCAATAAAAAATCAAAAAGTGCCTTAGGGCCAGAAAGATGGCTCGGTAGGAAAAGGTGTCTGTCATCAGGCCTGATGACCTGAGTTCAGTCAATCCCTGGAACCAAAGGGCAGGAGGAGATACTCGATTCTTCCAAGTTGTCCTCTAGTATCTACTTGCATAGTGTGGCATGTACATAGTCACACACACACACACACACACACACACACACACACACACACACACAAATAAAAAAAGCATGTCTTAGGCAATTTTGTGATTGATTGGGAAGCCATAAAGAAGCTGTAGTCTCCAGGCTATATGTCTATAACAGAAGCCACAGAGGAAGATTTCCAGTGTGTTTGAAGGTTGATCTGAAAAGAATACCATTTCCAAACAGAGAAGGATCTGAGCCTGCCATTCTGCACTGACAACAGTGGCAAGACGGATGTTTTAATATAAGTGACTTGTGTTGTTATAATAATATTTGTTGTATATACAGTAAAGGGGTCTTCCTGAAGGGACAACTTCACACAGGTTCAAGAGCACAGGGCACACTCAGACTGTGCCCCTCCCCCAACTCCCCGTACTTACCCCATCCTTGGAGGCAGCAGATACCAGCAGTGAAGAAATACTGCTCTCCAGCAGCTGGAACAACAGGGAAGAAGGGCCCAGTGACATCACACCAAATGGCAAGCATTCACCCAAGGTACCCCTGTCTGAGGATAACCCTGAATCTAAGCTAACTGTAAAACAAGACACTACACAGAGAAACATGACAGGTGACCCCACTTCCCCTTCCCAGGAAATGAAGACAGCTCTGACCCACATCTCCTTCCTGGCACATACAGTTTGCCACAAGGTAAAGGAAAAAACTACACATGTACCCTGTTCCAGTTTCATCACTGTAATACAGAGTAGAGATATGGAATCAAGCATGGGTCCCAGGTCTCTTTTCCTACCTTGACCTTCACAGTACTCTTGGGTCTTGTGGGACAGTCCAGGAAGACGTGCAGTTGCCTCTTTTGAAGAGGTGATACAACCAGTTGTGAACAGTCCATACAGCAGAAGGGGCCTCTGTTGTGTGAAAGCACATGGGGGAAGACAAGCACCAAGGGCGGCAGATATGAGAAGAGTTCTACAGCAAAGAGATTTCTCTAAACATCGATGTTTAGTTACAGAATTTGAAATTTTGCTGTCAGAACTATTGAAACCAGCTAGAAGCATCCAGGGAAAGACTGTTCTGATGGATTAACAGTTGGAAGCTACTGAGGGGACCCTTGGGTGCACAAAGAAGGATTATTCATGAGGAATATGAGGGGAAGATAACCTTCCACAAAGTGAAGGTCGGGGAGTGGGTTCTCATCCTTCTGGCAGGGCAACAGATCCCCTAGAACTGGTAACAACAGTTGTAAGCTGCGATGAGGGTGCTGGGAACCCAGCCCGGTCCTCTGGAGAGCAGCCTATGCTCTGAACTGCCAAGCCTCTCTCAGCCCTGCTCATGGTTTCTAGGAAACAGACAAATGATGAGAACACTCTTTGGTCTGTCATGTGACACAGTCCACTGGGAGGCATAGAAGCAACTCCAGAGAAACAAACAGTTCTGATGCTGTGCTGGCGAGCTGCATGACAACACGACACTGACCAGTTATCTAAGAGAGGGTGTCTCAACTGAGGAAATGCTTCCTAAGATTGGGCTGTACGCACAAGGACATTTTCTTAACTAGTGATTGGTGGAGAGAGCCCAGTCCATTGCTGGTTGTGCCACCCCTCAGCCAGTGGTCCTGGGTTCTGTTAAAAAAGCAGGCTAAGCAAGCCATGGGGAGCAAGCCAGTCAGCACCAGTCTCCTGCATCACCTCCTGTTTCCTGGTTCCTGCCCTGCTTGATGAACTACAGTGTGTAAGCTCAATAAACCTTTCCTCTTAAGCTTGCTTTTGGTCATAGTGTTTCATTACAGCACAGAACCAAAACCATACCAACAAGTTAGCCTTGACCTCGGCCCACAAGGGAAAGAAAAGTGGGCGGCAGAGGGGTGTCTACGGATGGCTGTTCACTGTCCTCTGGGAAAAGTCTGTTTGACTCCAAGGACACACTATACAGCTGTTCACTGTCCCCTGGGAGAGTCTGCAGGACTCCGAGGACATGCCATGCGCGTGCTCTGTGCCCTGGGAGAGTCTGCAGAACTCTGAGGACATGCCATGCGCATGCTCTGTGCCCTGGGAGAGTCTGCAGGACTCTGAGGACATGCCATGCAGGTGCTCTGTGCCCTGGGAGAGTCTGCAGGACTCTGAGGACATACCATGCAGGTGCTCTGTGCCCTGGGAGAGTCTGCAGGACTCTGAGGACATGCCATGCAGGTGCTCTGCGCCCTGGGAGAGTCTGCAGGACTCTGAGGACATGCCATGCAGGTGCTCTGCGCCCTGGGAGAGTCTGCAGGACTCTGAGGACATGCCATGCAGGTGCTCTGCGCCCTGGGAGAGTCTGCAGGACTCTGAGGACATGCCATGCAGGTGCTCTGCGCCCTGGGAGAGTCTGCAGGACTCTGAGGACAAGCCATGCAGGTGCTCTGCGCCCTGGGAGAGTCCGCAGGACTCTGAGGACATGCCATGCACGTGCTCTGTGCCCTGTGAGAGTCCGCAGGACTCTGAGGACATGCCATGCAGGTGCTCTGTGCCCTGGGAGAGTCTGCAGGACTCTGAGGACATGCCATGAAGGTGCTCTGTGCCCTGGGAGAGTCTGCAGGACTCTGAGGACATGCCATGTGCGTGCTCTGTGCCCTGGGAGTCTGCAGGACTCTGAGGACATGCCATGCGCATGCTCTGTGCCCTGGGAGAGTCTGCAGGACTCCTAAACATACCAGTTCACATTTGTACTTTTCTTTCTTTTCCTAATAATGAAGGGGCTAAGTACAAAACTCAGTTCTATACTTCTGAAAATAGGAAGAACCGCAAAAACAAGGCTCTCCATTAGGAAAACCCACTAAAGGACACCTGCAGCTCAGCAGAGGCGGGTTCCCCTCTGTGCTTAGGGAACCCACATATAGGAGAGAGGGTCTCAGGACCCTGGGTTGGTGCAGTGTTCTTTGGGCCCCAGGGGTTTCAGGCTGCCATACCCATCTTCTGGCTTCTGTTCCAATCTCCCACTGCCACAACGGTCACACGCAGGCCATGAGAAAGCAGTGCTCTCATCTACGTCAACCACAGCACCTAGTGAGAAGATTGCCATCTTAGCTCTACTCCTTTGTTAATTTCCTCTTTGATGTAATTTTATGGTTTCCTTCATTACTGTGATTAAGAATATATGCTGTTATGGGACCAGGGGGATGGCTCAGTGGATCAGAGTGTTTACTGTGCAAACATAAGGAATTAAGATCAAGTCTCTAGCACCTGGAAAAGAGAGAGAGACAGAGACACACACACACACACACAGAGAGAGAGAGAGAGAGAGAGAGAGAGAGAGAGAGAGAGAGAGAGAGAGAGAGAGAGAGAGAAAATGAGAACAGAAATCAACTTGTGGAAATCGGATTTTTTTTTATATTTTATTTTTAACAGTGTCAGTAATGGGGATTGAACTCAGGTCACTGGTTTGGGGGCAAACACCTTTATTTGCTGAGCCATCTCATAGGGTCAAGGATCCAGTCTTTAAGGAGCCTTCCTAGATCATAGTCAGCAAGATGAGAGCTCCATTTTGAGAAACTGAGTCTTGTCTGTGTCCTTACGTGACTTATATCCGCTTATATATAGTGACATATATAGACTCTGAGTCCACAATCACAATGCCTCTTCTCATTTTTCCCCTAAACATCCAATGTATGGAACATAGACACCTAATAAAACTTACTGAGCAGTGTGATTAAAATAATACAACATGTAAGACAATGGAATTCTGCTTCCAATCAGAGGGCTGCCCACCTTGCACGCTGCAAATGGAGTTGACAGGAGTGAAGGAGACCAGTTCATCCAGTATCACTGGGCCAGGCAGGTCACAGGAATCAGCACCAGAAGGTACATACAAGAGGGATTTCTGGGGTAGCAGAACTGTCCGCTCAACACAAACAATCCGACCTGCTGTGGAGATTCTACACATTACTCAAGCAATTAAGGAAGGCATGCATACTTCAGCCAGTTTCCTTCACCAGACACTGCAAGTTGTGTAGGAAGAAAGGCACAGATGTGGGCTTGTCTTTTCCTTATGCCTGGCATGTCCAGCACATAAATGTGACAGAAGTACATCTTAAAGCTCCCAGTGACAATGGTGGAAAAGAACACAGATAATACATTCAAATTCAACTGAAAAGGATATATTTTTGTGGTATTTGTCATACGTAAATAAAATGGAAAAAAAAAGTTTTAAGTGTTTGGTCCCAAGAAAAGGTATGGACTGATCTAAAGCCTGTTGTTGTTGTTGTTATTATTATTATTATTATTATTATTATTATTATTATTATTATTATTAAAAAGTGTCTCACTGTGTGACCCAGCCTGGCTTCTAACTTATGATACTCCTGCTTCAGCATCCCATGTTTTGGGGTTATAGGCCTTTGTTACAGGGCCAGAAATATACCATGTTCCCTAGCTTTTGTTTTGTTTGTTTTTTTTAAAAAAACAAAACAAAACAAAAAAACCCCCGAATACCTAGGCCATGAATGTGGGTAGTTTCCACATGAGCACTTGTGCTGCCAACAGAGTCAAGGAGTGGCCAAGTGTCTTCCCAGTGTCTAACCCAACTTGGGGGACTAACTCCTATCAGATGGCCTTGGCAAAGTCAATGATTGCCCATGGCAGGTAAGATGGCCTCTCTACCCCCACAAGGCTAGGCTTGCACTGAGCTTTGTGATGATGCCAGCAGGATGGGGCCACAGTGCAGGAACTAAGCAGTCACTCTAATTAAACCAGCATACCCTTGTCTTGAAGAGCATCTCTGAAGAGTATGTTATGAGGCACAGCCATTGCAAGTCCTTCTAGAACTTCTGGGCCCAGCACACACGAGGGGTCTATATAGATTGGCAGGGTTTTGGGAAGGTAATGGTCCCTTTCATTCTGTATTTGTAGGGTAATGTCAGTCACCAGCAGCCAGATTTCCTTTTGTGCCAAAATATTCTTTAGCTACAATAAAAAAGCCCAAATATTAACTATGCATATCTAAAACCTTTAAAAACAATATCAGTGATTATTTATACTCATAATTTATGATTTCAAACACACTTTGAAACATGGAATGAAGTTTATGTAGCAAGGTCACTAGTACTCACTGATGCAGTCATACCCTGTCCGTCCGTGGCTTTGGGGTTTCTCTCCAGGGCACAGCACAGCCCTCTCTGGCACTTCTCTACCTGTCCTCTAAAGCCTCAGAGAGAATCCAAGAAAACTGTGTGCCGTTTTCCGTCTCTCTGGACAGGAACAGACCCTGAGTGACCTTGCAAAGGACTCATAAAGCGCATACCATAAATCTGTTGCATGTGCAGCGTCCATTTTTATTAGTTTCGTCTTTTTCCTCCTTTTTTGATTTTATATATATGTAAATTTTATCATTTGCAGGAGTTGTGATGCTTTTGGTAGTTCTAGTAAACTGACATTCTGCCTCTCCCAGTGGGTCAGAACTTATGCCAGTAGCTACAAGTCAAAGAGAAATTGTAGGCCCAGGACCTAAGTGCGTGGCAGGTTTAAGATTTCAGTTGATATGGCTAGAGTGGATGGCATGCTTAAGAGATGTGGGCTGGGGTAAAGATGGGACTTACGTCATTAGGGAGTTTATTACATAAAATAAATCAGAGTATATATCTCTAAGGAAAATATAAACACAGACAGCTTTCTCTTCGTTGGTGAGAGAAGGCTTTATTTATTTATTAAGAACCCTTTGGAGTCACGGGTCATCTTGAACCTCTGATCTTCCTGCTTCCATCTCCAAGCCACTACATTATGCTGGAGAGGAAGTTACACCAGTCTAGAGAAAGTTCTGTGGTAATGGTCTTTGGTAGGAGGTATGGTGTGCAGCGTGACTTTACATAAGACACCCAGGTATGCAAAGGGACACATCCACATCTGTCTCCTTGCTCTGGTCACAGAGGTCCAAAAATAATTACATTCTAAGAAGCAAGACTACCTAGAACCCAGATACTGGCTTTCAAATTTAGTTTTTCCTTTAAAATTCACCAGCACTCCTTGAAGAAAGGGTGGATTCTAAAATCTACAGCCCAAAAAGCAGGTGGAAAAGATGGTTTGGTGGAAACAGGAGCTTGCCGCCAATCTAGACAATCTTCCATGTAATGGAAGCAGAACTGAATTTCATAAGCTGCCTGATGGTCTCCACATGTAGCTGCACGTGCGCGCGCGCACACACACACACACACACACACACACACACACACACTGTGCCCTTTATGTCTATGACACAAGGACTGTAAGGACAATGCCCTTAAGCTGTGAGCAGAGCCAGACTGAATGGATCACCCTCGGAGCAGCTGTAGTGGCCTTTGTCCGTTTTGTAGGCTGAGGAATAGCACTACTTATATTTAATCTTTTTCCATCTCTTTAACCCAATTTAGAAACGCTCTTAAACATGTCCAACGGTTCGTCTCCTAGGTGAGTCTAGATTCTATCACATTGACAATCAATACTGACCATCCCAGTAGGTAAATGGATAAAGGAGCTTCAATACATCTAGATAATGAAATATTTATTACTGAGTGTTATAAGAAATGAGCACTCAAGTCCCTGATGAGACACTGGTGCCCGAATGCTTAGTATGTAAAGAAAAAGGCCAATCTGACAAAGGTGTGTGTTCCATGATTAAAACATATTGGTACTCTGAGTTTCAACGTTTGCTAAAGGGCCTGAAGGAAGAAGGGATGTGTAGGAAGAGCACAGAGGACTTCTATGATAATGTAATGATTCTTCCCAAATCATAATGGAGAACAAGAATCATTAACTAGAAACTCTAGATCACTGTGTCAACTGTGAACAAATGTACCACTCTGTGGACATGCTGATAACATCCATGAGGCAGGGTATACATGGAAGATTTTTACCTTATCCTTGATTTTAATGTAGACCCAAAACTGTTATCAAACATAAAATCTATTAAAGAATTCTTTTCTGTGTGTTTCAGACAGGATTTCTCTGTGGAGCCCTGGCTGTCCTAGAACTCACTCTATAGACTAGGCTGGCCTTGAAGTCACAGAGATCTGCCTGCCTCTGCCTCCCAAGTGCTTGGATTAGAGGTGTGCACTACCACTGCCCAACCTAAAGCATTCTTATAGCTACCTGTAACCCAGAAAAAGTATTTGAACGTGGGTGATAGTTCTGGATCTCTGACTTGTTCCTAAGCACAGGGTCATCAGACACCCTGCCCCCCCCCCCCCACTGAAAGCCAAGCTATTGCTCTTGCATATTAAAATCTATTTATTGCATATAAGGCTGTGCGCATGCCCACCCAGCCCCATGAGGTAGTGCCTCAATGTCTTCCCCTGCCATGGTGTTTCTCCCCAGCTGCTGTCTTCCTCACTTTCAGCCTTTGCATTACAGCATCTCCCTGTAGGGCAAATGGCATCTGTACCACTAATCTGCATAGCTCTGTGCCTAGAATATACTTTGGAATAATAGGAAGTCTCAGATGCTCATGGTGTCCTCATATACCAGGTGTTCTAAAGACTCACTAAAAAATACAGAGCCAGCCTTCAGTTTGCTTTAGACTTTGAGAAAGTGCTTTTCTCTTCTTTTTTAAAAAAAATCTATTTACTCATTTATTAATGTCCATATATCTGCTTTTAAATTGCAGAGTAAAACTGACTTACTGTAACAGAAACAACATGATCCAAGAATCATAGAATACTGAGTATCTGGCCCTTTTAATAATATTCTACTTTTCATTATAGTTGAGGGAGAAGCTCATATACTCAGTTTATGATGATTTAAATGTGCAACCCAATAGTAGCTCAGTTAGAAGCTAAGGAACATATTCTCTTGGTCCTTCTATAACTTTTTCACTGACTATGGATCAGGGGAAAAAAATGCCTGTAATAGATTCCCAGTAGAAACAACTCTAAAAGAAATCAAAATTAACAACATCAAAATCCAAAAGAGCTCCACATAGTTTATACAGGGAAGGATAACTCCAAATGAGGAGGGCAAATTATATGGTAATCTAGATTTTAGAGATATTTTTCTATTATGGCATATCACTAATTTCTAAGAGATTGTTCATAGGCTAGAAAAGGGGGGGGGGGAGACAGACAGACAGACAGACAGAGAGATATTACCTGTGTTCTTTGATAAATCACTTTGGCATAGAAGCTGCATCGCGTGCCATGCTTATAAGTCTGGAAAGGCATACAAATATGGAAACATCACACAAAGCAAAGGATTAGCAAAAGCATTTGAATGACCTGTTAGAAACACAGCCATTACCTGTAGGATTTCTCGTAAGCAGTGGACAGCTGGAGGCCGGTAGAGGTCAGAAATAGGGTCCCCTTCAATCACACTGATGTGTCCCAGGCTTGGATGTGCATAGAAGATATAACAGAAGGTAGGAGGAGGCAGGAAAGTCTTTATCTGCTTAGCATAAAGGAAAATGCAGAGTAAGAATGTCTTGTTAAAAGATTAAAAAAATACTATTAACATAAGTTCTTTAGTATTCACATGATCAGACTTAGGTTGATTGTGCAGGCCTGGATCTCAGCTTGGGAGACACAAGGATCACAAGTTTAAGGCCAAGACGGACTACAGGAGGACTCAGTGGCCAGCCTGAACTACTTAGCGAGACCTATATAACTCAGTGGTAGAGCAACTAGCACAAAAGAAACCCTAGCTTTAATTCCTAAGACTGGAAAACACACACAGTTTGCTTTACGATGTTATGTTTTCATGAGAAGGCTAGATAAGAAATGAGTTACTCTGTGCATCTGGACCATGCAGTAAGAATATTTCTGTGTAGATTTAATTTTAATTTAGTCTTTATGCCAGGCATGGTAGCATAAGCCTGCAATTTCAACTCTTGGGAGGAAGAAGCAGGAATATGAGGACTTTCAAGCCATCCTAAGATACTCAAGGCTCAGTGTTAAAACAAAACAGAAAGAGAAGAAATGTATTCTTCAGAGTATACTGAAAGCACCACTAGAAATTATTTATATGACCTGCAGACAGAAATTTTGAGAAGGACTATGTTTTCAGCAAAGACTCACATGTTATATATGTAGCAACTCTACTAAAATGCCAGCAAGAAGCTGGGGAGATGGCTCAGTAGGTAAGTGCTTGCCACAAAATTCAGCTCCTCAGAAGCCACAAACAAGCTGGTGTGATGGAACAGCAGTGCTTGGGGTGGAGACAGAAAGATCCAGAAGGTTCACTGGCCAAGAAATCCAACCCAAAGGGTGAGCTCCAGGTTGCACTATTTGGCCAGTGAGCCAGCTTGCCGTGAAGAAGCAGCTAAGAACAATATTCTGACAGCAAGCTTTGGAATCCACATACGCCTATTTGTGTTCTCTCTCTCTCTCTCTCTCTCTCTCTCTCACACACACACACACACACACACACAGACACACCAGACAAGAGTGGTGTTGAGGGAGAAGAGAAGGAAAGGGAGGTGTGTGTGTGTGTGTGTGTGTGTGTGTGTGTGTGTGAGAGAGAGAGAGAGAGAGAGAGAGAGAGAGAGAGAGAGAGAGAGAGAGAGAGAGAGAGACAGAGAGAGAGACAGAGACAGAGAGGGATATGCTTTGGGAACTGTAGACTAGAGCAGCCACCCTGATGAACAAACTCAAGACAAAGCAGAAGAGACTTCTTTATCCTTTTTGCTGCTTCTGAGTCACTACAATAAACAATGTGGTGAGGAAAAGGGACATTTCTGGTGACTATTTACAGATTCTACCTAGTGTCTCTTCTAATCGCTGAGTGTTGACTTTATAAACGATTGCGGTGTCTGGTTCAGGATGAGGCTAAGACTCTGGCTTGCAGCAGTGAGTATGGATTACATCATAATTGAGTTTGCTGGCACACATCTGTAATTCTAATACTTGGGAAGCTGAAGGTGAAGGATTGCTCTGAGTTTAAGGTCAGTATAGGCTCCACACTGAGGCCTATTTTGTATTTCTCACAAAAACCAAAATACAAATCAAAATTCATCAAGAATTTACCAGAGGAGCATGGAAAAGAACCATTAGAATGTTGGCACTGGAGAGGGGCTGAAGTCTGACCTAGATGGCATTCATACATCATTCCAGACAAACTGGTTACATAGTTCTTGCTGCCCAAAGAAAGACACAGGCCATCTAAAGCAGTAGGATCGCCTAACTCAGCTTCTGAGAAGGAGCTCTCCAGGCTGGGCTTACCTCTTCACTGGGCCGGTCACAGGAAGCCTTGGCCAAAGGTATCACTGGGGGCCACATGGTATCAATTAAACTAAAGAGACCTGGTGTCCTAGGACAAGAAGAGACACTGTTGGAAGTATTCATCACCAAATACTTGCCAATAAAGTATCAGTCAGTGAGCTGTTCATGTACTGAAACAGACAGTTCTTTACACTGAGATGAACCTGCACATGGCATGTCATCACTGAAATGAATATGCAGAAAACACCTGAAGAGCAGGCATGAACACCTCGACTCCAGCGTGTGGAGCCTGAGGTAGGAAGGTCAAGACTTTGAAGACATCCCACTACCAACAGCCAGAAAACAGAAAACAGTGTAGAGGACCAGCTGCTTTACCAGAGGACCTGGGTTTGCCCACATGGCAGGTCACAACTGTCTATAACTCTAGTTCAGAGGACCCAACACTCTTACACAGACACATACATGTAGGCGATACACCAATGTACATACAATAAAAATAAATATGAAAAAACCAAAACAGTAAAAACAACAAAAACCTTAAGGGTAAGGACATAGATACCTTGTTAAAAGAAAGACAAGAAACAAGTTAAAATGTCCTTATGGACATATCAGTGACTAAAAGATATAAATCTTTGAGTGGTTAATTAAGAAGGATTTGGAGGCAATATTTATATTGTCCTTTGGACTGTTTTATATGTATGTATATAAATACTACATTACACACATATATGAGTGTTTCATACAAATAATCTACATAAAACAACATTTACAGTTAAATGTATGCCTTATATGTTATTATTACTACTACTGTGTATGCAGGATGTCTATGTGGGTGCACATGCCACAGAGCAAACATGGAGTCAGAGAACAATGTGTGCTGAGCTAGTTCTTTCTTTTTACATTCTTGGTGACTTGAGGTCACTAAGCTTGCATGGCAAGCACTTTTATTCACTGAGTCATTTAGCTGGCCTTGGATTATAAATTTAAAAAAAGCTTTAGGCTCGTGGCACGTAATTTTTTATCACAGCACCTGGGAGGCAGACACAGGAAAAACTCTGCAAATTTCAGACCAGCCAGGGAGTCACAGTGAGATCTCATATTAATTACATTGTGTGTGTGTTATGTGTGTGTGTGTGTGTGTGTGTGTGTGTGTGTGTGTGTGTGTGTGTGTGTGTGTGTGTGTGTGTGTGTACACATCCACAGGTACTCACCCATGTATGCACATAAAGGCTAGATTACAATTTGCTGGAGTTAGTTCTAACTTTCCACTATGCAGGTCCTGAGAGTTGAGATTACTCAGTGACTCACTGTTTTTATGTTTTGAGGCACTGTCTGAAGTCGCTCAGGCTGGCCTCAAACTCCACAGGCAACTGAGCATGACCTTTCATTTCTTATCCTTCTGTTACCACTTCCCAAATGCTGTCACAGGCACACCCCACCATACCCCACTGAGGCAGTACTTGAGGAGGGACTCAAAAGTTTTATGCATATTGGACAAACATTATATCAACTAAACTAAAAGCCCAAACATATTTTTCAAAAATGGACATACAGACACTTTTCATCTTAAGTACAATGAGATTATGTTCTAATAAACTCACTGTAGTTTGAAAATAACTGTGGGTCAAAAATACACCTATGGGTTAAAGAGACGGGCTCAGTAGTTAGGTTCCCAGTCCAACATTACAAAGCTCACAACTATGTGCAATTCAGGATCTATGGGATCTGTGGTGGTTTGAAGAAAGATTGGTCCCATATACACTGGAGTGTTTTGCCAACAAAGAGTGGCACTACTTAGGAGAGGTTAGGGATGTGGCCTTGTTGAAGGAAGTGTATCACTAGGGTGGACTTTGGGGTTTCAAAAGCCAAAGTCAGGCCCAGTGTCTGTCTCTTCCTGCTGCCTGTGGATCTGGACGTGGAACACTCAGCCACTTCTCCAGCACCATGTCTGCCTGTGTGTTGCCATGTTCCCCACCATGATGAAAATGAACTCAACTCTGAAGTTATAAGCCAACCACAATTAAAAGCTTTCTTTTATAAGACTTGCCATGGTCACAGTGTCTCTTCACAGCAATAGAACATACTATACGTGTAGTATGCATAAACATGTGCAGGTACTCACATGTACACATAAAATAAAAAGAAATCTTAAAAACAAAACAAAACATTGAATCTGCCTAACTCCCCAAGCTTGGCAACAGTGCTCACCAGTAGGCCAGGTGCTTCTTCCCCTGTGACTGAAGAGGTGACTGGGAGCTGCAGTCTTTGAAAAGACAAAAATTTACAGTATAAACCAGGTCTTGTACTCACATCTGTACTCCTAAGGGGCAGAGGCTGGAGGATTTCTACCAATCTCAGGTCAATATCAACTACACAGTGAGACCCTGTTATATCACCCCCCCCCCAAGTGCTTGCTGAATGCTCATCACTTCTGTGCCATCATACTATCAGGAAATTATTAAATTAAACCACTGCAAACCAAGGACTATCTGTGTGTTACTTGTAGGTTAAAAAAAGTTATCTAGCCAGGTGGTGGTAGCCTATACCTTTAATCCTAGCAACTGGGAGGCAGAGACAGGCAGATCTCTGTGAGTTTGAGGCCAGCCTCATTTATAAATCAAGTTGTAGGACTGCCATGGCTGTTATACAAAGAAACCCTATCTCAAAAAAAAATTTTTTTTTAAAGTTATCTAATATAAAGTATAGCCAAATAGTCTACAAATAATCTATGATTCCACTTATATGTTCTGGTCTTAGATTTGTTTCTAAAAGAGAAGTCTGGCCTTTGCTCCAGTTCCTTGTTAACAAAGAAAGGAACCACACAGGCTCTGTCTACTTCTACCTTTACAAACATTGTGAAACCTTGCTGAAACTGGCCATGATGGCACACAGATATAATCCTAGTTAGCACCTGGGAGGTGATGGCAGGAAGATCAGCAGCTCAAGTTAATTCTTGTTTACATAGTAAATTCAAAGCTAGCCTTGGATAAATGAGGGACTTAGGGGAAGAGATAGGTGTGCATGTGTATGTGTGCCATATAGCATTAATGTGGAAGTTAGAGGCCAACTTTTGGTTACCTGTCTGGGGTAAGTAGATGCTTGCTCATGTCTTCCTAGGTGCAGTGTCATACAACAAAAGGCATAGAAAATATTTTCGATGAAATAATACTAAGAAAATTTCTGAAATCTAAGAAAGGAGTCACCCTTCAGATAACAATACCAGAAAAGAAACAACAAATGTCATATTATAGTTAAAACATTAGATATAAGAAGGGAAAGAGTATTGAAGCTGTAAGGGAAAAAGATAAAAGGCCCATCAAAGTAAGAGTTCTGATTTTCCTATGGAGACTTGAAGAAGGGCTTGGAAAGGCATATCTCAAGTTCTGAGAGATGACAACTGTCAGCCCAGATTGACATACTTGGCAAAAATATGTGTCATAATGGAAGAGAAAGAATTTCTCATGATAAGAACAGGCTAAAGTAATAGATGGCCACTAAGCCGGCCATACTGATGAGTCTGAAAGAAACATTGAAGAGAAAGATGAGCACATCTTAAGAGGTTACAGAGAAAAATAACCCACAAAACAGAGCTAATAAGAAACAAAAGACCAAGAAACAGAAGAGACTAAAAAAATGAACAAAATAAGAATACACTTTTTTAATAATTACTTCGAATATCAATAGTCTCAATTCTTCCATGAAAAGGCTCAGAAAACAGAATCTTCCTTTTACCTGTTTCTAAGAAATGCCTCCTCATCAAAGATAGATACTATCTATATTGGGAAAAGGTATTTGAAGCAAATACAATAGGCTTTACATTCTAATACCTGCCAAAGCAGGCTTCAAAACAAATCTTGTCAGAAGGGATTAAGAAGGTCCCTCTTTTTCGTTGAGCATATCACAATTGTAGAAATATAAGCACTGAAGATTTCATAAATTTCATAAAACAAATACTGTCAGATATAAAGTCAGAGATTAACCTCAGCTTCAATCCCCATTCTCATCATTAGACAGATAATCCAGGCAAAAAACCCCAAGAAACAATCATTGCAGTTAAATGATGTCAAAGACGAAATAGATCTAGTAGATATCATAGAATATTCTACCCAAACACTATAGAACACACATTTTTCTCAACAGTCCATGGACTTTCTTTAAAACCTCACAAAGATTGTCAGGAAGTGTTTGAAAACTGGAAACTATTAAAACCAATTCAAGTGACAAAACTCGGTAGCACAGACTAATAGCTAGAAATCACAGCAAGAGAAACAACATAAAATGTGTAGGATAAAAGGTCCAAGCCCAATTTTGAGTTTGAAAATTTACCCAAACCCTCTAATCCCTACCTGGAACACCCCCCCCCCCACACACACACACAAGAATCCCCATATAAGCCTGCCTCCTGCTCAGTTCTCTGATGCTTCCCACCTGCAAGTCACCCTCTTCTGTCTCTCCTACTTTGTGGTGTTCCTTGGCTCCTGACTGCCAGGATACCTTTCTCCTCAGAGCTGTAACACCTGCATTGGGGAAACCTTCCCCCTTAGAGCTATAATACTTACACAATGCATAAACTTAGGGTTTATGCATTGAATGATGAAGTGTGGTTCTAAAAAAACCAAGGAAGAAAAAGTGATAGACCTAAATGAAAATATAACATATAAAAATATGGAATATAATAAAGGCAGCCTTGGGAGGGGAATTTATAGTTTCTAAGTACCTGCATTAAAAAGTTCGAAAGATATCAAATAACTTAATGATGCATCTTAAGACATCCTTGCCTCCCCCACAAACTCCACAAAAACCCAAAGCAATAGATGGGCAGGAATAAACTGTGGAAATAATGTGAAAGGAAAAAATATATACTTATTATAATGTAAAGAGAACTTGTTTCCTCACCCCAAATGTTTGTCTTTTGGTTTTTAGAGACAGTGTTTCTCTGTGTAGCTTTGGAGCTAGTCTGAAACTTGCTCTGTAGACCAGGATGGTCTTTAACTCAGAGAAATCCACTTGCCTCTGCCTCCCAAGTGCTAGAATCAAAGGCATGTGCCTACTACTGCAACTACTGTCCAGCTTTACCCACAAAATTTAACAAGAAAACCACATTCTACTATGAAAGGTCACAGTAGTTTTGACATTATGTATCAGAAAATACAATCATCTTCCTTTTAAAGCATAAATGACTACTTATGAACTACACATAACTCAATCATGATGAGAAAAAAACATAGATTCTGTCTTTCAGTGTCCCATACATAATGCATTTATACAATGGGTAATTATTTAAATGCTTATAGTTTTTAATAGTTCATTGTATGTTACACAGAATATAAGTTGTACTGTGAACACATTTATTACGGAGTGTGTTGGGGCTCCTTGAGCTGGATTTAGTCTGTATGAACCTAAAGTGGGTCCTGGGAGCTGATCCTCTGCAAGAGCAGAAAGTGCTTTTTATCTGAGCCATCTATGAGCAGAAATTAATGAAATAGAAACAAAGAAAGAAAGTAAAACAACAAACAATAATATAAAGAATCTATAAAACAAAAGGCTATTTCTTGAAAAAGATAACCAAGGTTGACAAACCTTAGCCAAATTAACCAAAAGAAACAGAAAATCAAAATTAGAGATAAAAGGAAGACATTACAACAGATATCAAAAATATCTATTTTAAAATACCTTTGCTCCACTACATTATAAACCATAGAAGAAACGGATACATTTCCAGATGGGACCCATGAAAGACAATGTTGAGAAAATAACATATACAGACCTTTAAAAAGCAGTTACGAATTAAATCCGTAATAAATAAAAATTCAGACAACTAAAAGAAACAAATTCACTACAAACCTTAAAGAACTGTCTTAGGATTTCTATTTCTCAAAGCCCACCCTCACAGTGACACACTTCCAACATGGCCACACCTGCTTCAACAAGGCCGCAGGGCCATTTTCCTTCAAACCACCTCAAGAACTAACACCAGTATTTTAAAATTATTTTATAGAGAAGCAAAAGAGGCAGTGCAGCCTCAGAGAACAGAATCCTTTCCTTAGACTGAAGAAGAATGCCGGAGTAGAGTGTCGTCAGGAACAACAGCAAAGGGGAGCGTCAGAAACACATAAACAGATGAGAGATGTAGCCCAGGCTAGCCTCAAACTCATGACTGTCCTCCTGCTTCAGCCTCCCTAGTGCCCTATGAACCACCATACCCCGTCAGATTTTTAAACAATACAGCAAACAAGCAGCCACCTTCAGCCTCATACAAAATGCTGCAATTCATACCGTTCAGAAAGAGACCACGAAAAGCAGGAGCAGCCAAGATTTCCACCACCTCCAGGCTACTGGAGAGTGTGAACAAACCTATCTTCTGTCACAAAGGACAATCAGCTAGAGTTACTCGCTGGCTTGTGCCCTCTGTTACTTTGGGGGCAGGCTTCCACTCTGAATCTGCTGTCTGTTGGATCCCCTGGAAGTGCTCTCACTTCAAAACTCACACCTTCCCTCACCGCTGTCACTGGAGCCAAATTCCTCTACTTCTGGGAACTGATCTTCTGGATAGCAAGGCCTCAAACAGCAGAAGGGTGGCTGACAGACCAAGAAACTCCTACTGCCTAAGTGCTAAGGAGGCCCATTTTTCTTCCAGAAAGCCCTTATCCAGGAATGCCCCTGGGACTTTTAAAATAGCCTCTTCAGTCAGAAATACAAAAAAGCATGACCCTGTATCTAGTTAGGTGATGTCAATTGACCATGGGCCAGCTTCCTCTAGGCACAACACCTCCCCTCCTACTTTCAAAGGGAGCAGTCTTCTCTCTATAGACTTGGTTGCTGTGTTAGCTAATAAACACTTTGCTTCCACGGCTGTCAGATGTTTTTCCTCTCTCTCTGTTCCTCTCTAAAGCCTTTTACTGCTTGCAAATCTCACAGAATAATCTAAGCCTTTCTGATGAGTGTGGATAGAGTAGAATTAGCAACAGAAGGCAGAAAGATAGCAAGTGGGGAAATGGCCTAGTCTACTAACCTAGTTCACCCTCAGAGAGCTCAGATTTTTTTCAAACCTGGTATATGTTAGGGTGTAAACATTCTTTAAAAATCTCTTATGCAGTTGCTATTTTCTCTGTGCCCATTTCTGTGCACTCTCACGAGCTGATAAAGGAAATGAAGCATATGGTTGTGAATGCTGGAACATTTTCTAAAAAGATCTTTTCACAGTTTTCATTCTCTTATATAAAAGTGAAGTCTTGCAGGGATTTTAAAAAGATAAACCAAACAATAAAGGGACAAACAGGGCTGGTGAGATGGGCCAGTGGGTAAAGCAGTTAATAGACCCTGAGAGTGATAACCTGAATTCAATTACTGTGCCTCATATTATGGGTGAAAAGAACCAACTCTGGAAAACTCTCCTGACCTACACTAGAGGGTTGTGGCATGGGTGTGAATAAACACATACTATAAATAAAATGTAATGAAGAAATTTAAAAAGAGCTGAAAAAACATAAATCTCTCACTCTAAAACTGTGAGCCAGGTATAGTAGTGTATGCTTGTAACTGCAGCACTCAGGAGTCAAGTGGGGTATGCACAGAGGTCAGAGGCCAATCTTTGGAGGGTCCAGGAGCTGGACTCAGGTCATCAGCCTCAGCAGCAAGTGCACTCACTCACTCACTCACTGATCCATCTTGGATCTTGAATTATGAGATCAGCTGGGGTTACCAGATAAGACCATGACAAAAACAAACCAAGCCTCCACCTATAACAATAATAAGCCCCAAGCACCAAAAGGAAAACTCAAAATGAGCTATATGCTTTTAATTTCTAATATGGTAAATATTGATCAATATAAGCTAAATTTAAAAATGAACTTTGGGGGATAGAGGTTATCCAGTTGCTAACAGAACTTGCTGCCCTTGCAGAGCATCGTGGATGGGTTCCCAGCACCCACAAGGCAACTCTCAACCTTCTTTTCTCTAATTCAAGGGATCTGGAATCTTTTGACCTTATGGGGGGCAGTGTACATACACACACTCAAGTACAACAATCGTACTTCACATAAAAACTGTGAAAGGCACAGGTTTCAGAAAGACCATTTAGTGCCTGAGGGCAGGGGAGGATCTCGGGAATGCGCTTGACAGCTAACAGATTCAAAACTTGGGCTCACACAGAAAGTTTAGGCAATAATTTCCAAGAATTATTCTATCCCATACCCCTTTATCCAATCCTGAAATGCCAAGATGTGTAACACCCCACTTACATGGCTTTTTCTTTAAAAACTCCCTGACCCCAGGCCAGGGGCTGAATTCCTCCTCTGTATCGGAACTAAGGGTTTGGGTCCAGGTTTGTTTGAACCTGTCCAAAAAAATAAACTGACCCTCAACTGTTTGCATCAGAATCCAGCTAAACAGTGGTCTTTGGGGGTCTCACATCATGGACACAACACAAATAATTATTTAAAAGAAAATAAATTCTCTGTGGCCTCCGTGTGTGTGTGTGTGTGTGTGTGTGTGTATGTGTGCATGTGTGTGCACATGTGTGTATGTGTGCGTGTGTCTATATGTGTATATGTGTGTGCATGTGTGTGTGCACATGTGTGTATATGTGTGCATGTGTATATGTGTATATGAGTGTGTATATGACTCTGTGTGTGTGTGTGTGTGTGTGTGTGTGTGTAGCAAAGAGAATGTTTGTCCTGAGAATGAGAGTAACTCTAAGAAAGACTGGCAGGCCGCTCCCTATTTTCTAAGTGGCCCTAGCAGGCCTAGAGTGTAAAATAGGCTGCAGAGTAAGTTTGGGGCAAGTCTGTGCTCTATTACAAACAAGCCATTGCCTTAAAAAAAAAAAAAAAAAAAAAAAAAAAAAAAAGTCCACAGAAGCAAGAAAACGAGGAAAAACGAGTTAGAGGTTGACAAGAGTTGGGGAAATTGGGGGGTGACAGCCAATAAGCAAGACTTTCCCCTTTACAAGTTGTGTATTGGCACACACTGTTATATATACCATTCAGTTTCAGCATATTTTCAAATCCCTTGTCCTCTGACTCCTAGTAATCCTTTCTCTTCCCTAGGCCCCTTCTTCTTCTTCCGTGTTATGTATTTTGGGGAGGTACTTATAAAAGCGTGGGTGAAGGTCTATCTAAGGTGCAGGGGAACCTTCCTTAGAAGTGACTAAAGAAGTAAAGAAAATGTCTCTTCCAGCCCCTTCCCTCCCACAATCATTACTCAGGTGTCTGTGTGTGTGTGTGGGGGGGGGGGACTTTAGAACACATTTTGGAATTAAGGTAGTTGTCTTAATTATTAATTAATTGCCTAATTTGGTGAATAAGATAAAAAGGGTTGTATGCTATAGAATGGTAAATCTAGAGATCAAGCTGCTATTTTAAAAAGTGTCAGTGGATAGAGTATGTAAGTAGGATAGGCCTTACCAAGCAGGTAAAAGGCTGTGTGTTCAGACAAAATAAAACCAAAGATCATTAATTTAAGAGGAGTTTTCCAGAAAAGACACCGTGAGCCTGGAACTGAAATTCTCCCATCAGTAGGTCTTCAGCTTCATGATTTTGTCACAGACATTCTCTCTCTTTAAGTAGGGCTCTGATTTTATGTGTATGTTTTGGGTGCATGTACATGACTGATGCCTGAGAGTTAGAGGCTGTGTCCCCTATGTGAGCTGAGTTTCCATGTTGGTACTGGGAATGGAACCTGTGTCCTCTACAAGAGCAGCAAGGGCTCTTTAGAACTCATCTCTTTCTCTCCCCTCCCCCCCTCCACTCTAGTTTGACCTGTTTGCTTCAGTTTGACTTCTCTGTGCTACGCACTCTTCCTGCCAGCCAGCTCCCCCCCCCCCCCCATACTCTCAAAGCTTCTCAAAGACTAAGGGCTGGGAAGTTCGGAATTCTGCAATAGATTATAATGCTTCTACCTTCACAGAAAACCTGACAAAGGACCCATGGGCTCTGAGAAGGAAGGAAAAGCAAATAAGAGGCATTAAGAGAGAGTGAGGCAATTCTGAGCATTTGGTTTGGAATGGTCATTCTTCCTTTTCCTAAGTCAAGACAGGTATGTGGCTGGACACTAGCACCCCTCCATGGGTGTACCACACATACTGTTGGGCTACAAGTTCTTTTAAGCAGCCCTATCACAGGCTAAGTCTGTGATATTAGACAGACTCTCAGAAGACAGACACTATACATGTATGGGGTCATAATATAAAATTGGGACCATGTGAATAACACAGTATTTTATTTTGGGGTTTCAAAAATACCTATGTAAGAGTGTGCCCAGATTTCTGAGAAAGCTGCCTTGATGGTTGAGAAATTTCATGTTTATATTCTCTACTACAATGACCTACCGTAATGGAAAGATCTGGAAATACACACCATAAACTAGTATTTCAGTAACAACACAGGACAATGGCAGCAAGAACAACTAATGTGGAACTTCGCTGGGAATGGACCGTTTGCTCGGCTTTGACTTCAACACAACACGTACAGGAGTAGTCCCGTACCAGGATGGAAGCACCTGGTTCCAGAATATCCTAGAAACACTTTATAGATGAGCAAAATTACAAAATGCTTCCCAAAGGCAGTTTGTTGAATTTCAGGAAGATACTTTGCAACTTAAAATTAACTAAAGAAAATGAAGATTGGGAGAAGCAGAGAGGAGAGAAAAGCACGGGACACCAGCAAAGCCGCAACCAGTATCAGGGAGGCTGAGGCTGGAGGATCACAATATTGGATATTTAGTGAGACTGTTGGGAGAAAAGACAAGAAGTACAAGGAAACAGCAAGCAAAGAAGAAGAAGGTGGGATATAACATTAACAAGTTGTATAACTGTAAAAACCAAGCTCTATCAGGCTTTCGACCTCCCCTTCCTGCAATATGTTGCTTTCTGAAACTGCATATAATTCAAATTACCTAGCCTTCTGAATGATAGGGATTACAGGAATATGAAACCATGCTTGACTCAAAATTTTGATCAATGCATAAAATAATGAGAAAGAAAATAATAATGCACTTGCAGCAAGTGACTGCACTACAGTGTGAATAAAGGGAACCCAGAGCCAGGTCTCAGGGAAAGGCTGAGATATCAAAGAGAGGAAACACCACAGTCAGATCTCACCCAGCTGTCTTCCAGCTTCCTCAGCCTCACTCCTCCTGGCTTCTACTGCCTGCTCTGTCTTTCTATGCCTGCCTTAAATACCCTCTTTGCCCAGCTGTTTCACATCCAGGTTAAGATTAAAGGGCTGGCACCACCACTGCCTGCCTGGGAGCCTGGAACTCCCTCTGTAAACTAAACTGGCCTCAAACTCAGATCTGCTAGGATTAAGGGTGTAGGTCACCACTCCAGGATATTCCCTATGCTGTGATTAAAGGTGTAAATCACTACTCTCTCACCCTCCCCCACTGACTGTTTTATCGAATATAAAACATATCCCCACACTGCACTCACACATAATTCTCTTTCTTTTTTGGCAAGGGATAGAATCCAGGGTGTTTTGTTGAGCAAATGATCTACCTCTGAGCTATTTGTCTAGACCTACGTACATCAGTATTCATCTGCTTCATCTGCTCCTGGTGCCCAGTCTAAAGCTGGGACTTCTGATGAAGACTCTTAAAGCTTATCTATCTCCTTTTATTGGGTAGAGGAAAAGAGTGACAGCTTACTTAGGGGGAAGCCTGTGCGCTAGGCCTCCCCCACCCACATCAAGCTCAAAGCATTCCACTGTAATCTAGCTGTGTTTCAGGCTTCAAGAAATCTCCAGAGAGAAGACAGAAGTTGAAGGATGAGTACTGTGAAATGCTGTCGTCTGAATGTCAGTCACATGGAAATCGGATTCAGCTATAGCTACCTGTACAAGACTTGTAAAAGATCAAGCCAGCCAGGATTCTAGCAACGTGCGGAGGTGCTCTCTAGGTCCCTCCCCTAACTCAGGAGCTGCTGGAAAGAGACCATTCTTTTTAAAGGTGTTGCCATGGAAGTTTTCAGGTGCACCAATGGGTAGTTCCAAAATTGTGTACATTCCAGCAATAGTAATTCTTCATTGTGGGCTATTAGGAAATAAAAGGGCAAAGAGTTAAGAGAGGGGCATGCTGGGAAGACATATGGGGAGAGTGGGGGTGGATACAGTCATATTTCTTATATACATGAATGAAACTCTCAAGAATAAAGAAAATCACAATTCAAGTAGAAGCAGGATGTTCTTGGAGTGATTTGAAAGCAGCTTTTACCCCAGCGTTTCGACTTTTTAGTTGTATAACACAGTATAAATGCTGTACGGTTTTAGAGGCAGGGTCTCTTATAGCTATAGTTGGCCTTGAACTTACTGAACCTCTTGCCTTCACATCAAGTGTTGGGATAACACTCAGCTTTGAAGAGCTCACCCCCTCCTGCCACACACACACACACACACATGACCCATTTAGTATGTGACATTTATTTGTCCTTGTCACTTTCGTGCTGGGTGTAGGTCAGTGGGAGGAAGAGCACTTGCTCAGTCAGTATGCTCACTCTGAAGCCTCAGGTTCAATCCTCAGGATGTTCCTTCCTCCAAACTGGCATCTTCTTTAACATTAAAACATTTTTTCATTATAAAGTAGGGCAGAGGCAGGCAGATCTCTGTGAGTTCAAGGCCAGCCCGGTCTACAGAGTTGAGTTCTAGGACAGACAGAACTGTTTCACAGAGAAACCCTGTCTCAAAATTTTTTTTTTCTTTTTAATTTACCTAATTGTGTGTCTGTACTCATATGCATATGCCAAAAGACGTCAGAAAGGTATGTGAGATGCTACAAAATCCTTCATTTACGTGGGGCCTCAAGCTAAATCACATGGGCAGAAAACAAAATGGTGGTTTCCAGGAGATGGTAAGAGGGGTGTGGGTGGGCAGTGTCAGTTTAACGCCGTGAAAACAGTCCAGGAGACTGGTTAATACTACTGAACTACAACATACAAAAATGCTCAGGCAATAAACTTTATGCTCTAATTTTAAACACAAAAGCACTATTTGGATAAATAATAGCTGTTCATTTCAAATATATTTGTCAAAGTGAATGATTATAAGTTTGTTTTTAAAGGCAGGGGTCATTTTAGCCCAGGCTGACCTAGAACTCATCCCATAGCCCAAGTTTAAATTGCTGCTCCCACCTCAGTCTTCCCACTGTTGTGAGTCAGTCCATCCAGTCTACAGGACTACGGTACCAGGAACTGAAACTGGGATCTCGGACATGCTAAGCAAATGATCTATCACTGGGTTATGACCCAAGATCAAAGTACTGACATTTACTTTAAAAAATTAAATACAAGTAATGTGTAATAATAAATTATAATTACCACGATAAATATTGAATAAAAATCCATATAAATATTGAAGTAAAATTAAAATGAATTAAAAATAAAATCAAATTATTGTAATGTTAAAGATATTTATTTTTATTCAGAGGGGAAGCGAAGGCAGGATGCAGCCAAGCAGTGATCGCAAACCTTATCAGGATGGCTTTGAACAATGTTTAATTTTCTAAACTTAAACGGAGGTTATCTAACTCATCTTACTCTGACCAGTCAATATAGACACTTAAATAAAAATTTTAAAAAGTAAGAGAAAACCCCAAAACTATGCTGCCTGTCTTTCTGCAAACTTTTGGACCGAGGCAATAGTCACAGACTCCTTATGCAAGTACAGCAGCTGTCTAGAGCAAGGAGGAATGACTGGTGTTCAGTCACTAGAACTGTGGACAGATGAGATCTGCTGGAGTAGATCTGAAGGACAGCATGGCTTAGCTTAGCCATACAACTGCCTTCCAACTAACACAGCATTTTCTATGTTATAGCCGCACATGTAATCATGCTGACCTACATTGCTGGGAGTCACCATTCTGTTAAGGGCCAGGAGAGTTGCTAACAGACATAACCAATGCATAGAAAGATGACTACCTTGTTTTCTGGGTTATGGGTGGATGAGCAAAAGTGGATGATGTCATTAATAGGCAATTATAATATCCAACATTCCGAAAGTAGTTAGTAATTTGTTTTGAAGAAACACAGCTTCCAAAAGAACAAAAAGATACTCCAAATATTTATTTGGATGGCCGCATGCTGAAATAAAGTGAAATGCATAAAATAAAAAATAATCCTGATTCTAAGAAGCAGCAAATATTAACTTTTGCCAGCAAATAGGGAAAAGTATTCAAACATTTTTTGGTAAGGTGAGCTGGAGATAGAGAGCACTCCCTGAACATATGTGAGGGCTTGGAAAGTGAGGAACTTCTTACAGGAAGCCTACTTCCTTTGGAAATGCTACAGATGGCAATGAGTCTCCCAGAGCAACGCTTAAGAACTAGATTAAATATTAAGAGCATGTATAACATGATTCTGGAAGAACATCAATTTTACAGAGCCACAGGTCCCAGGTTCCAGGCCTGTCTATGCCTATGTGCATCAGAAGTTCCACAATGTGTTCCCATAGTCTCTAGCCTGAGCAGTTCTCTGGGCCATCATGAGCCACTAAGTGTGAAGACTAAGCCATGAAGCAGTTTTATCAAAGCTGCCTTGATGGAGTGAATCTAACTGTAGATATATGGCCATACCAATTCTGTTTTCAGAATCTTCTGAGTTGGAGAGTATTATAAAGAATATTCTAATAAGAATTGAAGCTAGGGTCAGGATGGGGTAATATGGATTTAGTAAGGATAGGGGGTTCATAAGTCCAATCAAGCTTTCCAAACACTTGGGCAAATCTTCGCTTTCTTCCCCAAGCCATTTAACATAATTCCATTAAAATATAGTAATATAAAAATGGAAACATTTGCCATTAAAGACACACATGTACAACAGAGAATGTTCTACATCTGTTTGAGTTTGTCCTGCATCAGATCTGTTTATGGGAAACACTTCTTCCAGGCCCATAATTCTCAGGTAGAGCTGCCATTCACCTGAAAGGTGCTGTATAAAGGGCTGACAGGAAAAATGCTTGAAAATGTTCATCATTTAGAATGGCCACATTGGGTGGTCCTTTTACAAAGCAGAGAAGATGCTATCAATAAGTAACTCAGAATGTTACAGAATGTAACAAGCTTACCAACAATACTAGAGGTGCAGATGCTACTATAATTAAATAAAATAAATACTATTATGAAGGAGTAATATGTGACTTGAAAGGTTACAATGAGTTTGAGAACCCAAATTTATTGCTTATAGTATTTAATTATATCCTAGGTTACTTCTTTACTTCTTTAAATTTTCTTTTTCCAAATGCACATTGTAGAAATAGTGGTACAAATCTTACAGAAGTAACTAGTTCTAGATAGCTTTATATCAACTTTACACAGGCTGAAGTGATCTGAAAGAAGGGAACCTCAACAAAGTGCCTCCAGGGTTTTAGAGTTGGCTCGGTGGTTAAAAGCACTTTGTTGCTCTTGCAGAAGACCGAGGTTAGATTTCCAGCACCTAGATAGATGGCAGCTCACAAACTGTATAACTCCAGTTTCAGGGGACCTGATGCCGCTTCTTACATCCTTGGGCACACGGTGCATAAAGGTCCATGCAGGCAAATATACTCATGGCCCACCAAATAATAAAATAAAACTTAAAAGAAAAAAAGAAAAGAAAAAGAAAAGACTTCTATAAAATAGGGCTGCAGGCAGGCCTGTAGGGCATTCTGTTAATTAGTGGTAGGGAGTGCCAGGCCATTGCTGAGTGATACTGTCCCTGAGCTGATGGTTCTGGGCTCTATAAGAAAACAGGCTGACAAGCATAGGGAGTAAGACAGTAAGAGCACTTCTCCGTGGCCTTTGCCCTCACTCCAGGATGACGGAACACTACATAGAGCCGTGAGGGAAATAAGCTGTTTCCTCTCCACCGTGCTCTTGGACATGACATTTCATTAGAGCAATTGTAACCCCAACTAAGATAACAGCTGTATTCTGACTGGATTTGAGGCCTACTCCATAGAAGACATCTATGCTCGGTGCTGCAAACTTTGCCAGAAATCCTACGGCTTTCCCTTTGCTAAGCAGATATGGTCAAACTGCCTTCTAAACATGTATGTCCACCCTGTAGATAATTGTCAGCCCAGCTAAGAGAAGCTTCTTTCAACAGCAGAAAGACATGAAGGCAGACTCATAGAACTGGCCAGGTGCCAAGAACACATGACTGTGGGTGCTCGGCTCTAGACGGAACTTTTACATTAATCCAGCAACATTCATGGAAGACAGAAAGAACCTAAGAGCTGGGGGATGGGGAGCACTGCTGGAATGTGCTGCTGGGGGATGGGGAGCACTGCTGGAATATGCTCTCTTCGGGACTCTTCTAGACTCACACCAGCTGTGGTTATCTGCATAGGCCTAATCAAGATCAAGTCAATAATAAGGTCACTGAACATTCCAGAGGGCAGAACTAACTGGAATCCGTGGTTACATACAAAGAGAGGGGGAGGGGAACTGTCAGGGTAGGTAGGCAGAATATGGGATTATCTGAAGGCAGCAGAGGTGGGGGGTCAGGGGGCAAAGATGACCAAAACACACTTAATATATTAATGAGCTTGTCAAAGAATACATTAAAAATATATAACAAAGAAAAAAAGTCTTCCTTTAATTTATATTAAAATGATAACTGGTAAAGCAAAATCATGATTTGGTCAGGTTTAGGCACAGCTACATCTCTGCTAAACAACAGCTTAGGATAGGATGCCACAACATTTGGCACAGAACAATTTTGCTTATGATAGCACTAAGAATTTTTGGTTTTTTAGAGACAAAGGATCCATTTGCTGGCCTCAAACTAACCATGTGAAGGATGATGTCTTGAATTTCTGATCTCCGTCTCCACTTCACAGTGCTAGGAAAAGCATTAATACCTGACAATTTAAGTAGTTTTGCTTATTTCAACATGCAGGAAGCAGAGGGAGGTGGAGCTCTGTGAATTTTAGGCTAGCCTGGTTTACATACATAGAGTTCTAGGGCAGCCAGGGCTATACAGTGAGACCCTGTCTCACACGGGGGGAAAAAGAATGTTTTGTCCAAATCTTACAAAATGTCTTTTTATTAAGTTAGATCATTTATTGCTCTATTTGTTATATAAAGCTTTTTAAAAACAGATATGGTTTAGAAGAATTGCAGAAAACAAACAGGTCAGAAAGTAATACAGACACATGTCATTTAAAAGTCTTTTCTTTTTTCTATTTCCCTTTATTATGACTTAAATGGTCAGATTTCACCAGCTAGTTCCAAGATGCGGACCATTTTGGTGAGTCAACTAGTAAGTATGGCGTGCGCGTGGTAGGGGCTGAGTGACAGGAGGCTTTCCCCTCCACAAGGTCTCTGGCTACACCAGAGGGTTAAACACTCATGCAAAACAGTTATTTCTACAAAATTTGCTATCCTTAAACTATCTTAATTTGAAATAGTATTAAGAGAGGCAAAATAATATTATTATCAAAATGTATTTGTTTCTAAAAATGAGAGGACTTATATAAATGTCAACAACAATTTCTTTTTACTAAAGATACTTCACTTGGCATACATGAATTTAGAAGACACACTGTTCTTATCCATTTTCTCTTAATTTCAACAAATTATTAATCAGGAAAGATGTTTAACTACTTCGGAAGTCGATTATGTGTCTCTACAGATACTGCACTCAACTACCATATTTTTTTCTTTTTGTTTTTTTGAGACAGGATTTCTCTGTGTAGCCTTGGATGGCTGGGAACTCCCTTTGTAGACCATATTGGCCTGTAAATCACAAAAGTCCACCTGTCTCTGCCTCTGCCTCCCAAATGCTGAGATCAAAGATGTGCTCCACCAACTATTTTTTCAAACTCCAGTCTTACTTTATAGTTCAAGTATAGGCGTACTGTCTTAAAAAAGTGAGATAAAAGCATAAAAACATTTGCTTCTTATTTGTCATTGTACAAAGTGGATAGCCTCCCAGCGTGTTCTTACCTTCCTCTTGTGGCCTTCTGCATAACCTTCATTCCCGCCATGCTGCAGGACCTCCCTTCTAACTGGATGTTCCTCCAGTGGGTGCCATCCAAGTACACTTCCCCAAACATCCCACAGGCATCCTGCACTAGAAGGCAAGACCTGCAAAGAACAGCATATTTACTTTCTAAGTTAAGAGAATCAAGAAGACCCTTGTCTTTTTCCCTGAAAATACACTGGGATCACCTTCTTAGTGATGAATATGAGCAAATGAAGTTGGCTTCAAGTATATTTTAAAGTCAGCCTAGTCCACAGAATGAGTTCCAGGACTGTTTCACAGAGAAACCTAGACTCAAAACAAAACAAAATACCCTCCCCATCCCCACCGCCAGCATGATCAAAAGAGGAACGGGTTTATTCCATCTTACACTTCCAGATCACAGTCTACCATGGGCAGGGACCTAAGACAGGAGCCAATGAAGAACCAGAGAAGTGCCTGCTTTTTAAGCAAATCCCTAAATCAACTTGAAACAGGCCTGAGTTTTGCTAACATAGAAGTCAAAATGCCCTAGTACAGGAGATAGTGGAGATAGCCTAGGGCCACCTGATAGCAACTGATTAACCACAGAAGGTCCCAGCATCAGAGACAGTCTATACACAACCTGGAAAACCTGACAACCTGAAGGCTAAGATAACAGAGGAATTCTGGAAAGGCCCTCGCTAATCAGAATTGTATCTGAGACCCCCAACTGATGTGTAACTTTGTGATTTTTGTCTTTAAAAATTCAGTTTGCAGAGGGTACCTCCTCCACACACCACTATGAGGGTGCACTCGAATGGAGTCCCTGCCACGGCTTGAATTTCTTTTCAATAAACCTTGCTTTTGCATTTCGAGTCTCTGGTGGGCTCTTCGGGGGTCTCGAGACCAGGGCACAACATCTGGAAGTAGGAACTAAAGCAAAGGCCATGGAGAAGCACTGTTTATTGGAGTACAGATTATTTAAATTTGCCAGTTAATAAGTAGAATTTCAGTGGTAGCTCATGTTTGTAATAACTGTAGCACTTGGGGTTCAAGGCTAGGTTAGAACTTACAGGCCCGTCTGTGCTATAGAGTGAGATGCTGTTTAAACATTCTAGCACGTGGGAGGTAGAAGTAGGAGGGTCAGGAGTGCGAGGCCAACTTTGGAAAAACAAACAAAAGGGAAACCACAAGAGACTGAACACAGTAAGTTATCATTTTATGTGCACTGGTGTTTTGCCTGCATGTGTATCTGTGTGTCGGATCCCTCAGAACTGGAATTACAGACAGCTGTGAGCTGCCATGTGGGTGCTGGAAATGAACCCAGGTCCTCTGGAAGAGCAGGCAGTGCTCTTAAGTGTTGAACCATCTCTCTAAGCCCCCTCAAGAGTTCATTAACAAGAGTGGAATATTAACCAATACTGAACAAAATGTTTAATTATCAGGATGATGTTGCATTTTAAACCTTTATATTCTTAACAGCCTCCGAATATATAAAATATAAACTATAAAACATCACAGAGACACTAGCAAATCCACAATTATTTCAACACACCTCTTCCAGTTACTGACAGGCTAAGAGAAGATAAAGCAAATATTTTTTTAAAAAAAAACATTTTATATATCTAATGAGTTTGATTTGCTAGATGAACAACTGAAAATTTCCCACAGTTAAAAAAAAAGCGGTTTCTTAGGCATGAAGACTTAATTAAAAACTGACCATGCCACTGGCTTTAAAGTAAGACTCGGTGAATTTCATATAAATTCGTATAAGCTACAATCTGTTTCTGATATAATTAAATGAGAAACTAAGCAAATAATAAACATTTAAAAAATCTTCTTACATTTATACATTTTACTTTAACAAAAGATAGGGCATTTATTTAAAAAACTGTTATCATTATGAGAGAGAGAAAGAGAAAGAGAGAGAGAGAGAGAGAGAGAGAGAGAGAGAGAGAGAGCGAGCATGTGTTTATAGTAGCAATCCTGCCATGATCCAAATGTGTAGGTCAGAGGACAACTTTATGAAGTCTGTTCTCTCTTGCACCTTTACATGAGCACAGGTCAGTAGGCTTCTGGATGCAGCTGTCTTTACCTACTGAGCTATCTTGCCACTGAGTAAGGGCCTTACTGTGACTATGTTGGTCTCAATATCACTGATCCACCTGCTTCCATCGCTCAAAGTGCTGGAATTACAGGCACATACTACCATGTCTAGCTTTGGATATTATACTTATCATTACATATTTATATATCATAATAATTTATTTTGTTATATTAATCATTATTTTTAGAGTTGCTTATATATACCTGTCTCCAAAGAGTACATGCTGGACTGAATTCAAGATTTGGGATTACAGGTATAAGCTACAATGCCCAACTGCTTTTCCAAACTATAAAATCCTTTTAAATCAATATGTTAAACATGAAATTATAACTAGAAAGAAAAAACACTATGATCTATTTGATGATAAAAATAAACGTCAAAGTTTGTGTTAGAGACATTACAGTATTCCATATAATAAAACTGTATTTTCTGTTATATTTATGTATTTGTTTGTTTATTGTGGTAGTGGGAACTGATCCCAGGGCCTTGCACCTGCCAGATCTTGCCACTGAGCTATATATTCCGACTTTCTACTTATATTTTAAATTAATTTTCTATGTTCCTATGACAAATTCTACATTAAAGCTCTGTAGTTACCAGCTCTTCCTTAAGCTGCTGTACCCCACTAGATCAGTCCCAAGACAGCTCGCCTGCAACCCTCCCTGATTCAATGCACATCTATCAGTGACTATACTCAGATCCACGCCAGTTATCCTGTCACAAGATCTGGGGGTCATTTTGCTAGTTTGCTACACGAGGCATACTATTTCCTATCATACACACACACACACATACACACACACATATCCTTCCTGTTTAATTTTATCTATTATTGTGTGTGTGTGTGTGTGTGTGTGTGTGTGTGTGTGTGTATGCACATGTACCAAAGTATGCACGTGGAGTCAGAGAAAAACTTGGCGGAGTTGTTTCTGTCCTGTCACTTTTTATGCAAGTTTGCTACTTTGCCCGAGGACAAGTGGTCCTGGATCATATAAGGGTACAGGCAAGCCAGTAAGCAGTGTTGCTTCAGCCTCTGCCTCCAGGTTTCTGCCTTGTGTTACTTCCCTGTGTTCATGCAGGTCAGCTATGCTCTACCATGTTCTATACACAGAGCCATGGCTAGTGATAATGCTGGCTCATACCTAAAGAAGGTTTCTACAAAACCAGTTAGTTTACAAGCAGCACACAGTGAATTCCATCTATTTGTCAATGCTTCCTGCTTGGTGAAACACTTATCTCCTAAAATTAGCAGTGGTGCAGTCTTTGCAGAAACATTACACAACCCACTTGCTTTTCTTAAGCCACTAAAAATACTGAATTGAACACAAATGGCTTCATAATCATGAAAAGTATCATCCTGTCAGAAATTTACTCACCCAAACGAGTTTGAATTTATTCATTTTTATATGGAAATATTAGAAACTAACACAGAGCACTGGGACAAGGATTAAAGTGACCCACACAGCCTGGGGCTTGGTTCAGTAAATGAACAGCACAGAAATCTTTCTTAGGTGGGCACATTTGATACCAAAGTTTAAAAGAATTTTTTTCATA
Organism: Phyllotis vaccarum; assembly: GCA_033318265.1. Classification (NCBI taxonomy): domain Eukaryota; kingdom Metazoa; phylum Chordata; class Mammalia; order Rodentia; family Cricetidae; genus Phyllotis; species Phyllotis vaccarum. The sequence goes on from JARWLC010000002.1 coordinate 181,936,622, forward strand.
AAACATTTTTGCACATGCTACATTGGGTCAACTGCCATGTTTTCTATGGATTTACTTGCTGCACTAAATGATTTTGTCAGATATTGCTGGTATATAAAAAAACACAGTGAAACTGTATTAATCTTGTGCGACCTCTATCGCCCTCATGGAATTCATAATGCCAATTTTGCTTCTTCACTTCCAATTCTATTTGTTTTGCTTTGTAACACTGTGAGCAAAAATTTCTGAAAAGAAATTATGTTTGGCTGTGAATAAAAAACTCCTGGAAGGAGTCTGTGCTGCAGACACTGGCTGACCAACTTGTATCTTGGTGTTGCAGGGAAATTGGGATTTTGCAGGGCTAGTGTTAGCTTTTGGAGCAGCCTTGCCCCACTCGGTATCTGAAATAACATCTCATAATAATAAGTAATAAATAGCCCTTAGAAGCTTTAGCATTAGCAAAACACTAGTTTCCATCATTCCAAGAGCGACGAACGTCATCAGACACCTTAGGCATTCACCCTTTTTGTTGTACCTCTCTGGTGTACCAGCCAATATATTTTACACTTGCCTTGATTTATAATTTTCTCTGTTCCATAAAACTATAAAAACTTTATGAAACTGCTTCCACATTAGAACATGAAGCTTGGAGTAACCTACATCTGTGTTCCTGGGCCGTAGTCACTCACAATGACTTTAATGAAATAGACCATCTCTTTAAGATGAGAGCTGTGGCTGGATGATGGTGTCAAGCTACTTTAATCCCAGAGCACAGGAGGCAGAGGCAGGTGGGGCTCTGAGTTCAAGGCCAGTCTGGTCTACAGTGTGAGTTCCAGGGCAGTCAGGACTACACAGAGAGACCCTTAACAAAACAAAATGAACAAACAAAACCCCAAACAAAACAAAACAAAAAAGATGAGAGCTGTGTGGTCTTTATGTCAACAACAGGATCTCAAGTAGCTTAGGCTGGCCTTGAACTTGTTGTATAGTTGAGAATAACCTTGAACTCCTACCTCTACCCTAAGTGCTACATTATAGCATATGTCATTACTCTAAGTTGTTTTATAAACACAGGTTGAGGCTTCTTTACTGGAGTGTGGGTAACTTACCAGTAGTTACACCACCTAAGAAGAGATTCTTCTTCTACTGGCTTCTACAGTTTCTCAGCCAGGGTGGGCCCTCATGAGCCCCTCCTTTACCCTTGCTAGACTGTTGCTAGGCTCAGTTTTATGCAAGTAACCCCCAGCTACTGTGAGTACCTGAAAATAGCAGCTATATTATGTCCAGAAGACAGCATTTTATAGTTGTCTTAGGGTCTGATGCTGTTGCTATGATAAAAACCCTGAACAAAAGCAAACTGGGGGAGGAAAAAGTTTATTTCGTCATATAGCTTGTAGTCCACCATTGAGGGAACTCAAGGCAGGAATCTGGAGGGAGGGGCTGTGGAGGAACACTGATCACTGGCTTGCTCAGCCTTCTTTCTCATAGGATCTAAGACTACCTGCCCAGGAGTGGCACCACCCACAAGGAGCTGGGCCCTTCCACATCAATCACTGATTAAGAAAATGCCTTACAGACTTATCTACAGGCAAATTTATGAAAGCTCTTTCTTAACGGACAGTCTCTCTTCCCACATGACTGTGTCAAAGCTAACCAGCACATAGCATTCTTTTCCATTCCTTCTCCCCCTCTCTGAATATACTTCCTGAGTTTTAGGGGAGGGGAGACAGACCATATAGATGGCCTATTGGAAGGAAAAAACAGCATTCCCTTATTATCTCAGGACTTTGATCAGGCATGAGCTTCTGTAGGCTTTAACTAATGCCTACTGCAAGCAAAGCTTCTCCCACTAACGTTGAGACTCTACAGCTATGAAAACAAGCATTCAGAAGACAGTTATGCCTAATGGCCATGCCACTGTTGCGTCAGTGCTGCTATCACACCAGCACTGGCACATTTTTCCCAGTAGGGAATGCAGCATCTGTGGTCCACCACTGGGCCAGACCATTGGCACCTCTTTTCCCCATCAACCCCCCAAAAAAGCTTTCTGTAAAGCTACCCAGCAGAGAGGAAGCTTCTGGCTTAGTTCCAGCCTGAATTTTCTGTGTTGTGATGTCTTCAGCTAAATGCTCTCATCATCTAGTTCCAGTAGGACAACTGTGGTGGTTGGAATAAAAATGTCCCATAGGCTCATATATTTAAGCACTTGGTCCCTTATTGAGGACACTGTCGGTGGAGTTGGGGAAAACTTTAGGAGGTGGAGCCTTGATAGAGAAAGTAGTCACTAGGAGCTAAGTTTGAAAATTTACAGTCTCACTCTAACTCCTGTGTGTGGAGGAAGGCATGATCAGCTTCCCACTACTGCCATCATACTTCACACAGGTTGCCATGGCTCCCACACTGTGCTGTGGAACTCTAAGCCAAAGTACACTCTTTCATGCCTAAGCAGCTTTTGGGTTTTGGCATTTAATCACAACAGCAAAGTATATATGGAAACATATCCCAAAAGATACAATACTGAATGGCTGAAAGACATTTTATAAAATGTTCAATACCCTTAGTCATCAGGAAAATGCAAACTAAAACCACTTTGTGATTTCACACCCTTCCCCAGAAAATTGTCAGGATTAATAAAATAAAATAAGAAGAGATTAAGAAGACAGACGCTCTTTCCGGTGAAAAGAATCTGGAGACAAGCGGCACCTCCCAGAGGAAGAAAAAGATGAACAAGACATCAGCCTGGGGCCCCACGTGGCTGAAGGAGAGGGTGTATTTGGTGTCACATCCTTCAGTGACACCTGTGCCCATGCTACTGCTCTTTCTGGCAAGGAAATGTGGCAAAGGCTGACAGAGGGAAGTCCTCTCCCTATGCAGCCATGCTGGCTGTCCAGCAAAGGCCGAGGTCAAACTGTACCACAGGAGGATAAGGACCAAGCCCCTGGACCTGGAGCCCCGTTGGCCCTCAGAGCTCTTGCTCACTCACGGATGACCTGGGCGGACCGAGGGCATCACTCCCATCCCCTCTGACAGGGGGTGTGGCTGCAATCTATAAGCAGGACTTATCAAATTATTTTCTGTTAATAAGTTGCTTTGTATAAACTTTAAAAAAAAAGACAGATGCTAGCATGGATGTAGGAAAAAGGGAATATTTATTCACTTTCTGTACAAGTGCAAACTGGTAGTAACTATGGAAATCAGTGTGGAGCTGCCTCAAAAAGCTAGAAATAGATCTTCCGGGAGATTCCTATTAAAAAAAACAAATAACTTTGCCTTTCATCCCAGGCTTGTTGCCAATAAGTTGTTCTTCACAAACTGACAGCAAGACCCCATTGCAGAAGACAGACTCACACTATTCATTGAACATGGACAAGTTTGGCTGGTGAGACATTTTGGTAACATACATTCTTGTTGTGGCTTTTCCATTATCTTCCTGACTTGTTTATGTCTCTGAAGGTATGATTGTCTTTTTAGTATTTTAATCTTTTATTCATTTTCTTTTAAAGTTAACTATTTACTTTTTTATTGTGTGTATGTGTACAGTGAGAGAGGGGCACTTTGCCATGGAGTGTTTAGGGAGGTCAGCGCACACATAAGTGGAGCAGGTTCTCTTATCACTATGTGGGTTCTGCAGCTGGAACTCAGGTAATCAGGCTTTGAAGGAAAGTATCTTTATCTACCTCACTTTAAAGTTCTTATGAATGATTTCACAGAATTAAATTTTTTGCTTTCTCTGTTTGCTTCTATTTCTAAAGCGAATTTATTCTAATGAGGAAGACTATTTAACTTCAATCTTTTTTTAAAAAGTGTAAATATTTTAATTTTACCTACAAGGGTATTTTTGTGTGTGGCATGTGTATGTGTGTGGAAGAAGAGGCCAGAATGTAATGAACATATTGGCTGAGAAAATGCCATTGGTTAACTGTTACAAATCTATATAAATTTAAGTTATGAGACACTGAAAGACTCAACATTCCTCAAGGGACATTATTACCTATTTCCAGATATATAATGTATTTGTGGCTATATATTACCAAGAGAAAAATGTCCCACAGGGAGGCAGTAAGATGTTAGGGGTTAGAGTAAGAAAGCCCCAGAACTGGATTCATTCCAGTTCACCATTCTGGGCATGGAATAACACTCTAGTAAGTGAATTCCTCTCTTAAAGTACAGAGGCATAAAACCAACACCCTTAACCAGCTTTCCAGTTCTCTGGCTGTTACCCTGTGGTACAGAGAAACTTGCAAGGTCTGGAGGGGAGACTTCATTTTGAGCTCTGTAGCTGATGAACAAGATTCCTTCCTGGCTCTGCAAGTGTTGTCCTCATGTCCATGAAATCCAGGTGACCTTAATTTACTTAACACCCAGCTAAATTGTTATACCTTTCCAAAACTCAAAATTTTAGTTTCTGTTACTCATATGGAGAATCTGAATTGCTACTGATATTCATGTATTTGTTTTTATGTGAAAGCCGAGACAGAGAGAGGGGGGGGGAGGGGGAGAGGGAGAGGGAGAGAGAGCCATATAAAGTTTTCTAGATCAGGCATGAGTTCCTCACATTGGAAAACCAAGCTGTGATGAGGGGTATTATGGCAGTAATCACATCCCTTACTGTAGTTTTATCTGTAAGGAAGGTTTTGTTAAAGATAAAGCAATAGATAACTTGTAATACAGTACCCACATATGCCCCTGTCCCAGTTGGCACTCAATTCCACCTAGGATGAACCACAGCAATCAGGAGACATAGTCACAATATTGAATACAAATGGCATAGGCCTGTAATCCCAGTACCAAGGCAGATCATGATTTGAAGCTATTTGGGGCTCTATACAGCAAGTTTAAATCACATTGTGAGACCCTGTCTCAAGGCAAAAACAAATAACAAAGAAAGCTGTAGTTGGAGTTTCTGGCCCAGCCTATCCCCAAGATACAGACCAGCAGTCCAAAATAATCACAAAGCTGTGGGGATATAATAAAAGATTCAGAGATATCAGAGGGATCCACCCACAGTCAGTCTAGGAGGATCAGAGAGTGGTGATTCACACCTTTAATCCCAGCACTGGGAGTATCCTGGGAGTGGTGACCTAAACTCTTAATCCCAACTGAGTTCAGGTCATTTTAGCTTACAGAAGGAGTTTCAGGCTCCCAGGCAGGCAGTGGTGGGCCATGACTTAACTGAACTAAGAGAGTATTTAAGGCAGGCATAGAAAGACAGAGCAGGCAGAAGAAGCCAGGAGGAGCCAGGCTGAGGAAGCTGGAAGACAGTTGGGTGAGATCTGACTGTGGTGTGTATTCTCTATAATATCTCCACCTTTCCAAGAGATCTGGCCCGAGTTTCTTTTATTCATGCAACACAAAGCCTTATTTTAATTACATGCTGCTTGGCCTATGTCTCAGGTATATTACTCGCTAGCTCTTATACTTCAAGTTAACCCATATTTCTACTTATGTTTAGCCATGTGGCTTGGTACCTTTTCTCAGGGCAGCATTCTCATCTTCATTCCTGTGTCTCCTAGAATTTGCTGCTCTGCTCTTCCACTTCCCAGAATTCTCCTAGTCTGTTTGACCCACCTTTACTTTCTGTCTAGCCACTTGGCCAATCAGTGTTTTACTAAACCAATACTTACAATAACAAATAATTACAGTGCACAAAAGTATAATCCCATAATCTGCAGAAAGCAGGTGTTGTTTGTGAAAGAAACTACATGATCCTTTCCAGTGCCACAAAAATCATACATAAATGGTCTTATGTGCCGGAAGCATAAAGGTCCTAAATTATATAGTTAGTATTTACCTTAGAAAAAGGTTCCTCCTTCTGTGCGTGTGCAACACACAGTTACATGTACTGGAGACTGAAGTCAGGGCCTAATGTGCACAAATCAAGCACTCAATCAGAGCTACATCCTCACCCTGTAAAGTTATTTCCTGCCTTTATAAACTTCACTGAAGAATGTTTCAGAAATTATAAATCATAAAAACTAAAGCTATATAATGAAAAAGAAGCAAATCAGACTTGTAGAAGGAGATTTAAATGGTATAATTCCTCTGAGAATTTCACACACACACCCTTTTCCTTCCACATGATATAACTTCCTTTTCTTTGATTCAGTGGTGTAATTTCACCAGTCCACAGAGAGGGAGCAAGGGAAACTGTGGACGTGTGTGTCAGCACATGCACATGTGCCAAGAAAGAAGATTAAGTGACCATGTGGGTGTTTACACTGAGATGGGAGCAGTTCTTAGCAGTCCACCAGGAATTCCGGGAATCTGGTCAGGCTGGCTGTTCTATTCTAGGTCACTGTCAGAGGCAGCAATCTAAGATCAACACCATCTTATTCTCTAACTCACAATCTCTTACAAGCACCAATTTAAGAAAAAGGGAGAAAAACCTGGAACATAAAGCATCAAAGTAAAAAGCAAGAGACAAAGAGAGGGGCGTGGGAGCAGGAGGAGACAGGAGCTTGGCCCTGAGCAGGAGGAGGGCTGCTCCCCACAGCTGGGAACTAGACACAGGACACTGTGTTCCCTTTTCTCAAAAACAACCAGGCATGGGATCTCAAAGTAAACAGTTAATCCTGCTGTTTATCTTTTTAATATGAAGAGATGTTAACAACATAGTTTTTGCTGTACAGAAATGTTTCTTATTTAAAGATCGTATTTTTTCTGCTAAAATGCCTCATTTTTCTTCTCTCTCTTTCCTTCTTGAAATGTTTTTATACTAAAAGAGGCTCTCTCTCTGTGTACCCCAGGCTTACCTCAAACTTGAAGCAATTCCTGTTTCAGCTTCCCAAGTGCTGGCATTATAAGAATGTGCCACCATGGTTTGTATAAACTTCCCAGTATTACTAGACAGAAGCAAATAACAGTCGTCTCTTGCTAAATGTGTACTTGTCCCTTGCTAAATGTGTACTTGGTATGGTTTTAATGCCATGCAAGACCCATAGCCTCCACAAGTGTCACGATACTAAGCAGTTCCTATGAGATTGTGGATGACCTTGCTCATGACATTGGTCACCCCAGAAATGATAGACTGTCTCGACTCAGGGAAACATTTCCGGAAGGAGAAATGCAGGACCGCTACACACCTTAGGGTGCTGCAACATTTTCTTTTCTTCATTCCCAAGCCGTCTTACCCCACCTCTAGGAGGGTCACAAGCAGCTCCCCAGACTCCCAGACCTCTTAGTGTCTAGCCTTAGAGAGGCTGCCCCATGCTGTGTGCTTTAAAAACAGTCCTGTCTACTGAAGGTCAGACTTTCTGCTGCTTCAGATATCAAAAGGGTTCTGTATTTTGGGGAGATATGGTACAAGAAACAAGTCTCATGTAGCTCAGGATTCAATGTACATAGTCAAGGATGACTTTGGATTTCTGACCCCCCTTTCTTCCTGCCTGAGTGCTAAAATCATAGGTGTTTAGTGCGGTGGCTAATTTTATGAAGAACTACTGGGACTCAAACCCAGTTTGTTGGTGTCTTCAAGTGTTCTACCACTTACACCTCCACTCCCCTTCCATATCACTATATATTTTTTTTTAACTATGTAGCTTACACTGGCTGTGAACTCATGACCCCTCACCATTAGCCTCTGGGGTGCTTGGTTTTCAATGGTCCCCAGTCACTGACCCCCTCCAACCTTTGTCATTTCCAACAAATGGGAATTACTGACTTGTCCTTATTAAACTTACCACTTCAAAAATGCCATAAAAATAGAATCACTCAAAATATAACTTATTTCCCTCAGCATAATTCCTTGGTAATGTAAGCTATTATGCTCTTTATCATTATTAACAACTTTACTGAGATAGAAGCAAATATTAGTAATGGGTAGATCTCAGTTTTCAACCATCCTAATGCTGTGACACTTTAATACTGTGCCTCATATTGTGGCAACCCCCAACCAACCATAAAATTATTTTTGTTGTTATTTCATAACTGTAATTTTGCTACTGTTATTAATCATAATGTAACTATCTGATATGAAGATAGCTGATAAGCAACCTTAAAAAGGTCAAGACCCACAGGTTGAGAACCACTGGTATAATGTATGTTGCATATATTATAATGTTTTCTATGCTTAGTCTTCTTGCTGAATAATATTCTATTGCATTTATATATCACATTTTAAAACTTGTCCATCAGCTGATAAACATTGGGAGTGTTTCTACTCTATGAATTAAGGGTAATTAACCATGAAAATCTGAGTTGGTGTGCAGACTTTTATGTCAAGTTTCATGGCCATAAACTGAGGCTGAAATTACCCTGCTATATTGTAGAATAATCTTTTTGTACACTATGAAAATGTGTCATTATGATTGGTTTAATAAAAAGCTGAGCTTCCAACAGTTAGGCATGATTTTCAGGTACCCAGGATGCTGAGCAGAAGAGCTGAGTCTCAAGGGGATGCCAGAACTCAGAGAAAACAGCACGGACATCATAAAGGTAACTGAGCCACATAAAAGAATGTAGAGTAAAGGATATGGTTAATTTAAGTTATAAAAGCTAGTTAGAAACAAGCCTAAGCTATTGGTCAAACTTTCATCCCTCTGTGTCATGATATGGGCACTGGCTGGCAGGATAGAGAAAGACCAGCTACACCGCTATAAGGTAACTGTTTTAACATTTTGCGGTTATGCTATTTTTTCCAAGTGGGGGCACTGTTTGCCCATGCTGGCATAAGTGCTACTCCTCAGTAAGGTTTAGACATGTTTCTTCATGGCTACTGGTGATCACTGTGTGCTTACTGGTCATTTGTGCATCTTCTTTGGAGAAATGTTTGTTCAAAAATTTCACCATTTAAAAATCCGAGTCTCACGAGGTCCAGGCTGGTGTTTGAGCTTGCTACATTTCTCTTATTGTATTATTTGCCACTACTGTGTAAATAATTCTTCTTTTCTTTTATTCAAAGTGGCTTCTTTTTGTTTTAGTGAAAAAGGAGGGACGGAAGGATCTGCTCTAGCACAGCTTATTATTCCAGACACAATGGGTGATAGATGGACTGTGGCTTGCTTTCTCTTACTAACTCCCAAGCCACCCCAAATGAGTGGTCAACTGTACCTACTTTCTCATGTCTATTACTCATTAAAACCATATGGGCCACCAGAGTAAAGCATAACACAGATCAACTATGGGACACACACTTTTGAAATATCATAGGGAAGATACAGCTCTCTGTGTTTTCCCCTGGCCACCAAATGACACAGTGGCCAAGCAGAGTTATCCCACACTTTCTCAGCCAACATCCTGAAAGCTAATGAAGCTTTAAACTCCAAGGCCCCAACATTTGCAGTGGATCAGTGTCTCTTCAGTACACGTAGAGGATATGTTCCTCAGGGCTTATCTTGACTGTTAACTGATATACAAGAGCTCAGCTTACTGTTGGTGGCACCATCCTTGGGCAGGCGGTCCTTGTCTAAATGAGAAAGCCAGTTAAGCATGAGCAAGCTAGCAAGCAATATTCCGGCATGATTTCAGCTTCCAGTTCTGGCCTGAATTCTTCCTGTGACTTCTCTCAGTAACAGACTATAACTACTGTGAACTGAAATAACTCAGTAATGCTAGCATGAATTTTGAGTAGTTAAATAAATTTATGTCAGCTCTCATGGGTATAAATTAAGCATGAAATAATTGTGTGATAAGCAACTCCTCTTCCACATTGCTCTCCATCAGAATGTTCATCACATCAACAAAAAAAGATTATAGAATACTGGAGTGGTGATGTGGAAATGCCTTTCTGTATGCTGTGAATATCAATATTTAAATAAAGGAGCTGTTTTGGCCCATGACAGGCACCATAGAAAAAGTAGGAGGAGAAATCAGAGCATAGGTAGGAGAAGTAGGGCAGAGTCAGACAGACCAAGCTGGAAGCCCAAAGGAGCAACATGTAAGGAGCACAGGTGAGCCACGGGCCATGTGGCAGACAGATTAATGAGAATGGGTTGAGTTAAGATGCAAGAGCTAGCTAGCAATGTGCCTGAGCCATAGGCCAAACAGCATGAAGCTAATATAAGCATCTGAGTCATTTCTGGGGGCCTGAGCAGCAGCGGCAGGCGGCTAATGTGTCTAGGCCTCTGGCCACCAGGGACCAAGAAACCCCACTGTAACAGAGTAATGGTCAGGGTCTGCAGCTCCAATGTAGGAGCCAAAGAAGGGTCTGAATGCAGTATGTCACAGGACGTATGTGACTGCATTACTGCAACCAGCCTACTGACACAATAGAGAGTATAACTCTGACTCATGCTTAGACAAGCTGTACATCTAAGGAGTCAGGATTTTCCCTCTTCAGTGCCCTATAATCCAGTCTTGTCTAATGTCATGACTTATCAACTATCTCAGCTGTGAAATACACTTCTACACTCTACTTGCTCTGACTCTACCAGATGAAAAACAGCTTTAGCAAAACTCATACACACAAGCCCTCCTTGCAATACTAATGAAAACCATGTTATTATACAATTCTAGGAACAGCTCTTCTAGGAACAAAATTACTAAACATGCTAAATTGTTTGAAATAAAACTAAACCATATTCAGTTTCCTATCCCAGAAACAGGGGCTAAGCAGCCACTGTTCGAAAGTAACCCTCTTCCTTCCAAGAAATTGGTCATAGGTGTGAATTCAATTTCCCTGCTCACTTCTCAAGCCTGCTCGACAGGCTCCCAACTTCTTACCAAGTAGTGTATTCCCATCTGGCCTCACGATGATACCCTCAGGTCAGATTTGCCATAGTCTACCACATAAGCAGACTGGCCAAGTCTCCTCCCTGACAGCTCTGCTGCTGACCTTCCTGCGAGCCTTCTAGAGCATACGGACTTCACTAACCCATTTACATCTGTTAATCACTTTTATAATAATTAAAACATTTAAACACTTTCAAATTTACTAAACACTTCTCTTCTAAATAAAGTGCAAAACTTGCTTCTCCCCTAACTTATTCCAGACGGAGTCCCCGTGAAGCCTCTTTATCTTCAAGCATGCTTATAAGTCCTTATATGTTCTTATACGTCCGAACTTCCTGATGCAGCCTTGGTGTAGCGTGGCCACTGATAGCTTTGACCCCTCTGTCTATGGCTCTAGAGCCTCACAGCGCATCCTATCAATGTGTCTTTCTCTGCAACTGGTTAGACCTCAATATCATTATCCTTGCTTCACTGTCATGGCTCTGACATTATTTTTCTCAGGCAAATGATGATCTTATTATTATTTTCCTTGTGGCTCAGTTACATGGATCCAGAGTGCATAGGAGCCTCATATATGTAATAAACATTATCTATCATATCACTGAGAAGTTCCATGTAGTGAAGTGTTATGCCATATTTAGAACAAATGTCATACTTGGTCATCAGATAACCATAATGTTTTAAAATTATCTTAATATACCATCCTGAGCCATTTTATTCCATCAGGAAAACACAGATTTAAAAAACCAACTAAATAACAAAATAACTATATCTAAATAAATGTACGATAATGACAGTAAAAGTTGGGGTACAGTCTTCTATGAGCTCTGCTGCTCACTCCTGGCTGCCATCTTCCATCACTCACTCTCTAGCCTTAGGTTTTTTTCTTCTGTACTTTTGTCTGGGGCGGGGGGTGGGGTGGGGAGCGGTGCAGGACAGAAGTCAGCCTCTGAGTTGGACTTAGTTCTAAAAGATCGGGAAGGCTCTGTATTTGATGCTCTGAACCAGCGATTATATCGAGGGCACTATACATGCCACAAAGGACTGGCATATGAAGAATACAGGGAAGTTATATACAAAATAAGCTCCTAAACTTCCTCAAAATAAGGTCTGGTTAATTTGTCATTGGTAGGGATAATGTGATACTGTATACTTCCAATTACATTCTGAGATGGCACATTTCAAATCACCCCATGACCATAATGGATAGAACCTGATCAACAATGGATGTCTGGGCCAGGCCGTGGTGCACGCCTTTAATCCCATCATTTGGGAAGTAGAGGCAGGCAGATCTCTCTGAGTTCCAGGCCAGCCTACTCTAAAAACTTGTTCCAGAACAACCAGGATACAGAGAATAAAAACAAACAAAGACTAGCTGTCTGCAGGTTTCCTAATAGTAAATTGTACACACCTTCCTTCCCATGCTGGAGACTCAACCCAGGGCTTTGCACATGCTGGGAAAGCCTTATGTTATGTTATGTGTGTTAATCCCCACACCCCCTCTGTCCTCTTATTTAGCATTACAGGAAGTCAGCATAGGTCCTCACATGTGTTAGCAGCATCTGCTATCCTCTCCGTCTTTTAGAAACAATGTGGACATATGCAGTGACATTCCATTCACTTTCAAAGCTCTTTTTTCAAATCATTGTAGACAATAGATCCTTGCAGACTGTGTCATAATCCATAATTATTATTTTATGTTCAAAATGTCCCAGGAATATAGATAATAGGAGCCACTTTTAACCTTGCTCTTGTATCCTGTAAAGTCCTTTTCTTATTATTTCTTCCCGTATGCCTCTGTCTTTCTGTACTTATGAACTTGTGAGTGCACACGCATGTGTGTGTAGTCTCTGTGCTCTCATGGATGTGTGAGTGCACACGCATGTGTGTGTAGTCTCTGTGCTCTCATGGATGTGTGAGCGCACACGCATGTGTGTGTAGTCTCTGTGCTCTCATGGATGTGTGAGCGCACACGCATGTGTGTGTAGTCTCTGTGTTCTCATGGATGTGTGAGCGCACACGCATGTGTGTGTAGTCTCTGTGTTCTCATGGATGTGTGAGTGCACATGCATGTGTGTGTAGTCTCTGTGTTCTCATGGATGTGTGAGCGCACACGCATGTGTGTGTAGTCTCTGTGCTCTCATGGATGTGTGAGCGCACACGCATGTGTGTGTAGTCTCTGTGCTCTCATGGATGTGTGAGCGCACACGCATGTGTGTGTAGTCTCTGTGCTCTCATGGATGTGTGAGTGCACACGCACGTGTGTGTAGTCGCTGTGCTCTCATGCTCTCATGGATGTGTGAGTGCACACGCACGTGTGTGTAGTCTCTGTGTTCTCATGGATGTGTGAGTGCACATGCACGTGTGTGTAGTCTCTGTGTTCTCACGGATGTGTGAGTGCACATGCATATGTGTGTAGGTCCAAGGCTGATAAAGTCTTCTCTGATCGTTCTCTATCTTATTCAATTCAGGTCAGATGTCTTCGTTGAACTCACAGCTCACTGTTTTAGCTAGCTTTGCTAAATAGCTTATTCTAGGGATACACATCTCTGCTTTCTGAGTGCTACAGATGGGCCACTGTGCCAACACAGCACTAACATGGGTGCTGTGGACCTGAACTCTAATAATTATGCTTATATGACAGGCACTTTACAGAGTAAGCCATTTCAACAGCCATTTTGAGACAGGGTCACACATTGTAACACATGTTGGCTGATAGTCTTCCTGCCTCAACCTCCCACATACTAGGATAACAGGCATGAGAAAGTTTCAATAGACAGAAGTGGCCTCAAGCTTAGTAGTGTTGCTGGTGTTAAGGTTGTTATCCTTCTGCCTCAGCTTCTTGAATGCTTAGAGTACAGGCCTAAGTCTCCATGTCTGTTTTCTTTTTCTTTCTTTTTTATCTTTTTCTATTTAAATATGTTTTTAGTTAAAATACAATTACATTACTTCCTCCATCCTTTCCCCCTCCACACTCTCCCTCCCGGTTTATGCAAATATATATATAAAACCATTTTCTGTTGTCTGTGTGTAGACAGTTTCAGGGCTGATGACTCTTTACTGGACAACCAATAAAGGGGCTCACTCCTGGGAAAGCTAATTATCTTTCTCCCGATATCCCTATTTACCGCTACTTCTTTGTCGAGGGATCAGACCCTGTGAAATTTCCTCCTTTCTATGTTGATGTGTCCATTGCCATTGCCATTGTTCCAGTCTTGTTTACTCAGCCATTTCTAGGAGAGACTGTGGCACAGCAGACCTCCTGCTATTCTTGCTCAAATCCTCTTTGATATCCCTGAGCCACAGATGCAGAGCTGTCACGTATATGTACAAGATGGGGTTGGGTAGATGCAGAGCTGTCACGTATATGTACAAGATGGGGTTGGGTAGATGCAGAGCTGTCTTGTATATGTACAAGATGGGGTTGGGTAGATGCAGAGCTGTCTTGTATATGTACAAGATGGGGTTGGGTAGATGCAGAGCTGTCACGTATATGTACAAGATGGGGTTGGGTAGATGCAGAGCTGTCACGTATATGTACAAGGTGGGGTTGGGTAGATGCAGAGCTGTCACGTATATGTACAAGATGGGGTTGGGTAGATGCAGAGCTGTCACGTATATGTACAAGATGGGGTTGGGTAGATGCAGAGCTGTCACGTATATGTACAAGATGGGGTTGGGTAGATGCAGAGCTGTCACGTATATGTACAAGGTGGGGTTGGGTAGATGCAGAGCTGTCACGTATATGTACAAGATGGGGTTGGGTAGATGCAGAGCTGTCACGTATATGTACAAGATGGGGTTGGGTAGATGCAGAGCTGTCACGTATATGTACAAGATGGGGTTGGGTAGATGCAGAGCTGTCACGTATATGTACAAGTTGGGGTTGGGTAGATGCAGAGCTGTCACGTATATGTACAAGATGGGGTTGGGTAGATGCAGAGCTGTCACGTATATGTACAAGATGGGGTTGGGTTCTCTATGATATGTTGATCTCTGTTTCTTGTAAAGAGAGCTTCTTTGATGAGAGGTGGTAGCTACACTTATCCAGAAAAGGTGTCTTAAACATCATCCTTTCTTTTTCCTGTCAACATTCCATGCTCAAGCCTCATTTAGTATTTATCCAAATACAGAACCAGACACTTTGCAATGGAGCCCTAGTTTTTCTCAGTATTTAGAAATCAATATTTACTTGCTAGTTGTAGCTCCATTGCCCTAAAATATTTGAGTAGGGAGAGCTAGGAAAAGTGTTCACTTATAGCCTCTCACACATATCAATTTTCTTCTCTTTATTTACACCATACCAGCTGTTTTGAAAACCTTGAGTGGTCTACTACCTCTAATTCTAATTAAATAATGTAATGTTCACTTTTGTTTTTACCACTTGAAACTCACAGCTCAAATTTAACATGCCTCAAATGAAGTGGGTCTTCTCAGTACTCTCCAATTCATCTCTCTCCAGATTCCTTATCCCATTTAGTAGACCAGCACCATCTTGTTAGCCAGACCTTAGAGTTCTTTCATACCCTTCCTTTATCTCTAATCTTTCACAGACTGTTGCATTTTCTAATTGTTATAGGCATGTACCAACTCATTATCAGCTTGCCCTCATAAAGGAATTATGAATTTATATAATTCTATTTGTATTTACAAGTATTTCCTATGTCCCAAATATTCTAATAGCTATGTAAGACACAAAAAATAAAATCAAAAGCTCTACCATACTGTTTCATGACCAAATCTCAGTTCCATTCTATACTAGCATCCTTGTCATCCTATAAGCTTACTAAGAACAGCCCCACCCTATATGACCCTCCCATACACTTGCATGACTTGCTTGTTCATCTACTCTATTATTTTATTCTTTTTCTTCAGTGAGACCATGTGGTTGATTTTCAAGTAAAAAATAGGAGCCCTCATTTTCATTACTCTATTTTTTTCTTAAACCTACTTGTCTGCTGCAAATCTCAAAAGAAGGTAAATTTCAACAGCACATATTTTATCTTTTTTATTTTAATCTTATTTATGGCTGTCTCCCTTTCTCTTAGAAACAGTGCTTGATACATAGTCACCACATACGACTGAAAGTCTTAGCCTGGTTTTCTTACACTACACAGAGCTGAGTCCTATATAACTATGTATACCATAATCGACTAAATAATCTACCCATAGAGATATTTAGGTTGCTCCTATATTCCCATGCTACACCAGACTCTGCTCTTATGAAGACAAATCTAAAGAGGCAATCCCTTTCATTTAAAGTTAACTTTTAAAATTGCCTTCCATTGGTTTCTGCTTCTAAGAGCTTGGTGGTACTTAACAAATGGAGACCAGGAAAATTACCATCTTTCCTGGACACGATGCCTGGCCTTTATAGCCTGACCTGCTCTGCAAGGTCATAGCCAATTTAGTTCTCCAGCTCAAGGTCTTTTGGACACCTTCCTCTTTCAAGTAAGTACCCTAAGTACAATTTTGGCTCTAACCACTCAATCTAGTACTCAGAGGCATCTTTAAATCTCCTTCTCCTACGGATACCTAAGAACTATTCAAATTTATGACGAAAATGGACCCCAAATCTCTCTACTTCCTCCTACTTCCCCATTAGCACTGCAATCTAGGTCTGGATTCCTGAAAGGTCTGGTCTGTTTCTTGATCCCACTCTTGCACTGATACATTTCATTTGTTTACAGTAGCAGAAAAATTACTTCAAAGCATAAATCAGATACCACCTGCTGCACACTGAAAAGCTTGAAGATGCCTCATCACCTATAGAACAAAAGCATAAATTCCTGCCCTGCCTCTGTTTCATGTCCCTGTGTCCTGGCTTTCTAGAATTACCATGATCCGGATACACAAACCAGAATAAGCTCCTTGAACACACCATGGATGTTTACATCTGTAGCTGTCGGGCTCAATGCCTACGATTTGAGCCTTCTCAAGTTTCTCATAGCTGCTACACCTTCCAATTAGGCCCCAGCTAAAAGGCTTCTTAAACTTCCGTAACTGCTCATTTCCAGGTAACTGTGGCTCCCTCCACATATTACTCATAGCACAATGTTATTTAACATAATAATAGTAAACATTCTATAAGAGTTCGATATTTACCATGACCAAACCATCTTCTTTGTGTGTTATGGGGTTTGTCTCATTAGCATACATTATCTCCATTGAACAGACATCAAAAGTAGGGCCTAAAACAGTTATTTCCAAATTCACATAAACACATACGATCTCATATCTTTACTACACTGTAAAGAAAGCTGAAGAGCAGGCCTTATCTCTTATTCTTTGCTCTATACACTTAACCCTACAACATAACCTACATCAGTTTTAAAATGACCCAAACAGTAACACATGACCATCCCCATCTCGGGAATATTTTCTCCCTAGAAACCCCTTGTGTGATAGTGACACGGTGTTGACACTCCAAGGAGAGAGCTGTCTTCATCTTCCGTTTGGGTTTATGCTTCTTAGCTGTCTGATCAAAACCTTCTTTCTGGGTGTGCAAATTTAATCTGTGATCCTCATGGCTCTTCCTCATTGGTTATTCTCACAGGACTAGCTTAATGGCTGTGTATCTAAAGCACAACTGTCAGATACAATCATTGCTATGGACCACTAACCAACCAGCTTTCTGTTCCAACTGTTAGAGAGTGGTGTCCACAGGTTCCACAAACAGGAACACCACACGCCAAACCTTAATCAACACAGTGCTTAGAATTTACATACTGTAATTAAAAGCATCTACATGTCATTAACCATAACAAATGACCTCATGGGTAAAAAAATTTTTTTTTAAATTGGAAAGATACATTGCTATACAAGTCATAATGGTATACAGATGACTTTTAACTTCCCTGGTATAGGAAGAAATAACTTTCTAACAGAAAAATATCATGCATATTAGAGCTTATACACCTCCAAATTTTCCAATAAAAAATGCCTTTTGTTGTATAATACACAAAGAAAATAGTCTATGAATAAAGGAATTTCAGCTTTTTCTAGAATATAAGATTCACAGTTATAGAACTATGGATCAGAATAATATTGACCAGAAACAGAATTTTGTGCCTATAAATCATTCAAATATTAGTATTTTCTATTAAAGAAAATAGATATGGGCTACAGGTTGAATTTCATGTGTCCCGTATATGTGCCTGGTGGCTACAGAGGTCAAAAGAAGGAGTCAGATTCTCTGGAACTGGAATTAGGGATGGTTATGAACCATAAGCCAGTACCAAAACTTGAGCCTGAGACCTCTGTCAAAAGCAATAAGTAGAGTCAGGCATTGGTTTGAAAGGTGGGGTTCACATTCACCTGGTCGGAATGGAATCATGGAGTTCCCTGGTGGACTTGGAAGAAGGGACAGAAAGGCTCCCGGAAGAAGAGGTAGGGCCAAGGGGTTGTAAGACCCTTTCAAGCCATAAAAGTATATTTTGTGGTTGCTTGCAGTTATCTCGGGTTTTATCCTTAATTTTTATATCCGAGTTTCATTTTTAAAAGTAATAAAAAGAAATAATTTAACCAATGAACTACTTCTCCAAGAAATAAAGCTCTTCTAAAATACTGAGATAGGATCTTACTATGTAGACCAGGGTGGCCCTGAATTTACAGAGAGGATCTGCCTACTTCTGCCTAAGGAATTCTGGGATTAAAGACGTGTGCCAACACTCCCAGCCCACATTCAACTGAAGAGAACATCCTTGTATATGTGCTGTTTAGACTTTTAGACCTTTATAAAGCATTACAGTATTCTATGTGTAAGGCATTGGTGCAAAGACTAACACTAACAATAGTTTCCAATGTAGTAGAATAAATTAAAAATTCTAGATTAAGTTCACAATGTTGCATATGCTACAGTCCTTATGCATGACTAAAGTATCTATTCTAAGAGCTTTATGTTCCCAAAATTGGAAAAATATTTATTATTTGTACATGTTCTGCCTTTCCACTAAATGGCTTTATTCATTTAAGTAGACTTATAAAGGAACAGTGAGAAAGAACTCTAGAGAGTAGCAGGAGCTAAAAAGAAGAATGCCACAAACTTGATTTTTAGTGAAAATTTTCCATTTGCTAGAACAATTCAAAACTATTTCAGTCATTGCTAAACTACTATCTTTTATTAATGGCATTTAAAAAATATATTTTTGATGTGCATAGGTATTTTGGTTACAAATATGTCTATGCACCACAGTTTGCAGGATGACTATGGAGGCCAGAAGAGGGTTATGGGTATCCTGGAAATGGAGTTACAGATGGTTGTGAGCCACCATGTAGGGTCTAGGAATTGAACCCTAGTCTTCTAGATTAGCCAGTGACCTTAACACTGAATTATGTCTAGCCCACATAACATTTTTTTGAATAAAAACTAACCACAGAAGCCACTGTTGATAGCAGGCCCCACAGAACACAAGGGGACAAGCCACCTCAACCTGAATTTGCTGATGACCTTACATGAAGTAAACACATGCCAATTTTTACCCTAGTAAGTCACTATCGGTACCTATCATGTCCCTTGGAAGAAATTATGGCCATGAATGGAGACAGCTCATGTTGGACTGAAGCTCAGAACAGATCTGTGGCACTGTTAGATCCCATCTCCTTAAGAGTACTGGCTCTCTGTTTTCTACCCAGCCTACTGGATTATATTTCTGTTTATCACTGGCTTGTCTCCCTGGTTCTTAGACATACTGAGCTGGGCAAAGGTATGAGACTCAGGGCTTGTGAACTTAGTGATGGCCAAGTCGTCAGGCTTTGTTTGGTTTATCCTCTCCTGAAATTAATTGACACTTCATTAGAGTGTATGGTGGTTTGAATGGGAATGGCCCACATATATTATGTTTGAATGCTTGGCCCCCAGTTGGCTGAACTGTTTGTTAAAGATTAGGGGGTGTGGCCTTGTTGAAGAAAATTTATCACTGAGAGTGGACTTCGGGGTTTCATAACCCATGTCAAGCTAGGTGGTAGAGATGAGACAGATCTCCGAGTTCAAGACCAGCTTGGTCTACAGAGTTAAAACAGCCAGGGCTACACACACACAAAAAAAAAATCTGTTCTGGAAAAAACAAAAACAAAAAAAGCTGCTCATGCCATTCCATTTATTCCTTTCTCTGTCATCTACCTAAGGATCAAGATGTAAGCTCTCAGCTACTGCTCCAGCACCGTGTCTGCCTGTCTACTGCCATGCTCCCCACTTTGATGGGCATGACTGACCCTCTGAAACTGTAAGAAAGCCCCCAATTAAATGTTGTTGCTGTTTAATAAACCGCCATGCTCATGGTGTTTTGTCAACAGGCAAGTAGCTAAGGCAGAGGGTAAATCCCAACAGCAGCCTTCAGTCACATCTGACATTCTTTTGTATTTTTACTTAACAAGTTTCAAAAACTAGTAATTCTTGGTCCTATTACTCTTTCTTCTTCTTTTAAACTTAATTAATTAGTAGTATTATTATTTGTGTGTGTGTGTGTCTTTGTGTGACGTATATGTTGTACGAGGCACTGTAAAAGACAAAAGACAACTTTATGGAATCAGTTCTCACCTTTACATGGGTTCGTAGGACTGAACTCAGGTCATCAATCTGAGGTTGTTCAGTTTGAATGGAAAAATGCCTTTATTCTCTGAGTCACTTTGCTGGTCATTCCATTGTTCGTACATATAGATTTCAATGGAAGTACTCTTCAAATATGTCTCGACAAGTAAATTTTTTAAATTGAATTTTGCTTCAAAAAACAAATAAATTTATAACTAATCTTACAAAAACATACTTACGTATTAAAAACAAATCATGTATTAGAACAGCAAGTCGCACACAGCACAATGAAAATTGATTACCTTTGTTTATTAATGGTTAAAATATCTGAAAAATGGAATGCACAACCACTTCTTAGATTTAGTTAAATTTCCCTTTAAATCTTAGTTCAAATCACAGTACAAAAAATTAGATTTAATACTACTAAGTAATATATAAAGGCTTTTAGATTTTAAATCTTTTAATAAAGTAAAACTCGAAATAAATAAAGACATCCCATTCACAACATTTAATGAATAAAATTTTAGATTTGAAAAAAATTGCTGATATCCTCTACTTCTTTTAAAATGTTTATTTCTCTTTCTAGCAGGTTCTTTATGTTTCTTGTGACAGATATGAAAAGGCTCTGTCACTTTCTATGAGACTTCCAACACTCCAGGGGCCGGACACAAACACTGCTTCCTCAAATTCTCTGGTGACCTGGAGACTCAATGAGAGGCACAGGCTGTGCTGCTTCGCTGGCAGACCTAACAGAACAAGGTCCAGAGGCAGATGAATTAGCCATTCAGTTTGTGAATTTAACTTGTGGCCCACACTGAGTGCTTCTAGAGACAGAAGCCATAGCAACAGTGCCAGTTCCCTGGGGTCAGCTTAGACCACAGAGAAGACAGCTCCCACAGTGGCCTGGTTAATTGGGGTAGCTTAGAAATTCTGTTTCCTCAATGATTCTTTGACCCACTTGAATCTTTTTAAGTTACAGGGAAGTAATTTTATTATTACTAAGCTGACACATTCAAATGTAATACTTAGTGAGAACTAAAGGTACAGAGTAAATAAGTTCTTCGACTCTCCTCAGGACATCTCAGCAAGTACATTTAAAGGGTAAAACACAAAACAAAAAAACAAATAATGTAATGGGATATGCATGCCTATAAATATTATCTTTTTTTTTATTATGACAGATTTTATTTCACTGTGGCCATTTTTGTAAAAGTGGGAAGCATTCTATTTATATCTATTTTATATACAAATTGCAATTAAATCTGAAATAAAGAATATCTTTAGTGAGGGTTGGGAAATGGTTCAGTGGTTAAACTTCTTGCCATACAATCATGAGGATCTTCATTCAGATCCCTAGCACTCATGCTGAAAGCCAGTGTGACAGTATATGCCCATAATGCCAGTGCTGGAGTTAGGAGACAACCTGTACTGGCTAGTGTTAGAGTCACTTTAGAAGTGAAAACCTCAAATGAGAAAATCCCCAACAGACTGGCCTGCAGCAAAGCCTGTGCTGCATTTTCTTCATTAGTGATGCTACAATGGTGGTCCCAGGTTGTAGGGTCAAAAACCAGAGGGCCTAGCAACAGTGCTGTCCAAGGCAGAGTCTGCCCGAGAGCCTAGCAACAGGTGCTGTCAGAGGTCCTCACTCAGTGTCCAGTGCCCAGTAGATGAGAGGCAACCACACGATGTCATCGGATTGGAATGTAGCCTGGGTCTTGGGATGAGGATATATAAGGCTATCTCCATTGTTGAATAAATGAGTTAGGTGTTTGCTTTTGTTAGGTGACTCCTGGTGTCTGAGCCTTTGGCACAGTGTCTTCTTAGCCCCCTTCCCTCGAGGGACCCATTAGGACACTGGACAACAGCATGAGGAATAAGCTGTTATTCAATCAGAATAATTAAATAATACTAAGAATATTAGAAGCTATTAAAGATGTGGGACAATGTAGTAATATGAAGCTTCTGGCCCAGGCCTCCAGCCAGATCCCCTAGGTTCAGCTCCAAAGAATCACACGAAGCTTACATTAGTTTCATGTTGATTGGCCTATGGCCAAGACATATAACTTGCTAACTCTTAAACTAACCCATTATTAGCCAAGTGGCTTTAGTCCCTTTTCTCAGAGCAGCATTTTGACTTCTTTCCTCTGTGTCTGCCGGTGTCTCTCTCTAACCCTTCCTCTTCTCAGAGTTTTTTTAGTCTGGTAGCCCTACCCACACTTCCTATCTGCCTTCTGGCCAATCAGCATTTTTATTAAACCAGAAGGAGGGACAAATATTTACAATGTACCAGAATACAATCCCACTACAGGGCAACCAAGTAGTTCAATCGTGCTGATACGACTATGAAATGGAATGGCCAACTGTGGTGAAAAGATTATAAATCTGTCACACAAATAAATGTTCATCACAACACAAATTAAGAGTCAGTACAGATGCCCTTCAGCATGTGAAAAGCTATAACTATATCCAGCCACATTATGAAATTCTACATTTAATAATTATGTATGTGTGTGTCCACTGAAATGACATAATTAGAGAAATAGAGAATGGGCTGGAGATGGCAGATCTCACCTGTCCAGTTTCACTGTGGTGCTGTACATATGAACACATGTGTAACAAAGTGCACAGCACTGAACCCCCACCTCCCAACAGTGCAAGCATAACTTTATCAAATAAACAAAGAGCCCCAAACTGCTGAGATGGTCTAGGAAGTAAGCGCTTACACAAAACCCAACCACCTGATTTTGGTACAGAATCCATGGAGGAAGGAAAGGATAGATTCCTGACAGTTATCTACCGACCTCCATACATGTGCTTTGGTATTCACTGTCTTTGTCTCTCTCATATACTTATGATAAAATAATAAATTAGAAAGTAAACGCACAATAAAAAGTCAACCCCTTCTTTAAGGCCAACTAATGGCATTAAAAATTTTACTGAACACAATCATAGCATTTACTATTTAAAAAAAAAATCACAACAGGTGATGGTGGAGCATGCCTTTAATCTCAGTATTTGAGAAGCAGAGCCAGGTAGATCTCTAAGAGTTCAATGCCAGTCTGATCTACAGAGTTAATTCCAGGTCAGCCAAGGTCACACAGAGAAAGCTGGTTTCAACCCCCTCTCTCCCAAAACAAAACCCAAACTAAATCGTTGTAGGCTATGTTAGAAAATAACTAAAATCACTACTCTTGTTTTTCCTTCTTAACCACAAACATATCTCCAAATACAACCCAAGAATAAACATCTCTCCACATTTAAACATCTAAACATTCTCACTACAACTTTGATTAGACAAAAATGTTACACATCTGTAGTACTGTCCTTTCCACCAGGTTATATCAGCTGAGAATGGACTTCTGCAGGTCAGACCTCTAAGGTACCATGTAAGTGACTTAAGCTTAAGGTCAGACAGGACAAGGAAATACATTCACAGCCTCAGTGCAATGGCTGAAATTCTAGGTTTGGTTTAAATCTATCACTAACAAATATAAATAGGAATTCTACAGTTAAAAACGTGGGCAGAAAGGACCATCCTCTCTTACTTCTGCATTATGTCATGTTGATATGTGCTCTTTCATCTTTCTATCTTTCTCCTTCCTTTGTCCTTTTCATGCTCATCTTAAGAAGACAGGAAAAGGTTGCAGCTGAAGGCCCAGAGATTTGGAGTGTGTGCTGCTTCTTTCACAGAACCACAATTCCACTCTTAGTGCACAAATCTATAGCTCACAAGTGTCAAGAACCATTCTGAGGCATCTGATGCTGTCTTCTGCCTTCCAAGGGCACAGAGAGCACACCACATGCAGACATACATATACATATTTCTCTCTACATTCACAGCAAGGAAGAAGGAAAAGGCTGTGGAATAACATGCTTGCTCCTTTTCAAGGCCTATTCCTTTTTTAGGAAGAACATTGGGGTCTTGCTGAGTTGTCCACAGAGCCCAAGGAAGTAAGAAGTAAAAACAAAATACTCACTTGACTCCTTATTAAATCAGAATCTAAGATGACTGATATTTGTCCCAAAATGTTTCTTAATCATCAAGAAATTAATTTGTTGTCTCTCAATAAGTGCCATTCTGGCCCTTATGGCCCATCCTCCTCCCCAAAGGACTAAAACCTTATGTTAATAGGGGGATTAAGGAAAAACATGCTTTCCTGCTCCTTATGGCTGCCACCTGCTGAGTGCTAGTCTCTTGGGATCTTCCAAGACCTTGGGTGTGCCGGGAGGAGGGGGCAGGGTGTAAGAGAGTTAAGAAGGAAGCAGAGAGTGGGGGGAGAGGCTGAGACACTCTAGCAGAAGCTGGAGACAAGCATGTGGTAGAGTTAGTAGAGTCAGTGTGGAATGGAAAGAAGGAAACCAACATGGCGGGAAGCTAGAAGGGAAAAAGGCTAGGCGAGATGCATGGCAGGAGAGAAGCATGGCAAGGGGAGAAATAGGTCTAAGATATAAGATGTACTGAATAAAGCTTAATTTACTTAACTGCTAATTATAGATTCCTATCTTGATAGCTAGGTACTTTCTAGGTAAAAGCTGATATTTTACTGCTCCTGAGGTAAGTGAAATATAGCTGTATATAAAATTACCTACAGTAGTGTTCATTGCCCACGACAGTCAACAAATTTGAGTACACTTTTTGTGAGTTACTGGGAACTGAACCTACAGCTAAGTAAGTGTTACACGAGTGAGATATATTCCCAGCCCCAAGAATAACTTTTTATACTGTAAATGTGAAATAACTTGGTTACCACTTTCATTAAGGCCAATTGCCTCTTGCCTTTGTCAGCTTTAATGTTCAGAGTCAGACAAACCAGGCTCTATGTTCCAATCTCAGCCTGGGACAGGTCTTCAGCATTGGAACCCTTTAGGTATATCCCCCAGACAATGGAGATCTCAGATTCACCCCTCAGATGGTTTTTGCAAAACTGTTGTGTAGAACGAACACCTCCAGAATGCCTGGTACTGCATGAGAATTTTGAGTTCTCATGATTTCTTCCAAAACCAAACAAATAAATGAAAAATATCAAGTTCCCCAAAGCACTTATTTATTCTAGTTTCTCAGCCAAGTTCTTTTCCTTCTGAATATTCAAAAATGTTGAACAGAAGGAAACATTCACTGATACTCTGTTGACAAAGAGCTTCATGATTTCAACCTAAAGTAAATATAACATATAAACTAATCATATAAGAAAGAGACTCAGACCAGGATTACTACTTTTGCAAATATTGAAAATATAGGTCTGATAACCTGAAGTTAATCTTTGGAATCTAAACGGTGGAACACAAACAGCACACAGATGAAATGTTGAATGATCTTTCTGCCAGATCTAGCCCCTGCCTAGGTGCCATGTGTTAGCTTTCAAATTTTAGAAAGGCAAACTTTGTCCTTTGTTTGAAGAAGGTAAGATGAACCAGTAAGGAAAACACAATATAGAATACATCATTATTAAACAAACAATTTTGTGTTATGTAATTAAAATGTTGCAAGAAAGTATTTCCTGGCCTCACCTCCATTTCACTAAAAATAGTCAAATCCAGAAGGCTTAACTCATATGTTCCATTTGGGTACTGGGAAGGGGTATGTGTGTACAGAATTCTTTTTCACATCTGTGACTCCTGCAAAAATATCTGGCAGTACATTCAGTTCTGTGTCTTCAAACTCACTGGGCCAATTCTAAAATAATGTTGTAAATGCTCATAATTATCATCACCTAACTAATCTAAAATGGTAGGTCCTTTAGCTTTCTTAGACTATCTCAGGGAAGTGGCTAAATTCTAGATGCTGGTCTGCTTAGACATAGTTTGTCAAGAAATTTAAACTTGAATTTCTTTATAATTGAAACCTGTGTGGCTTAAAAAAAACTTTACTGTATTAACTATACAATGATTAGGAAGTAAGATTTCTGAAGACTGTAAAGAAAAGCTTCGTATTCCCATAATATGGATCTTCCTTAAAGCCCAAGGGCACAGAGAATCCACAGCCTTTGTTAAGAGAAAGTTTTGGGACAGTCCCAGATCCAACTTCAGCTCTGTTAGTACACCAGGAAGGAAAGGACACGATTTTGGCAACTCTCCTGCCTCTGAGACCTCTGGGAACAATCACAAATGTGGGTGTACCTTAGCCTCTTCACCACTAGCTGCTCCTTTTGAAGGCCTCATTATTTCTCCCTAATTCTTTTCTTGGTGTGCCCATTCTGCTGGGCTTCTTCCTGTTCTAACAGTCTTTATCTTCCTAGTGAGGCGGGACTTGCAATTGTTCAAATCAGAAAGCAGATTTGATTTACATATCTTAAAAAGTAGGAGGAGGAGAATGAGATAAGCCACACAGGCATGCTCAGAAGGTGGACTGCTGGTTCTGATGTCTGTTGAGTAAGAAGCTAATTTCTTCTTCTCTAAATTTAGCACATATTCTGGGTGTGGCAGCCAAGGTGAAGCATGGGTAACTAAGAGAAGCAAGAGAAGCAACCATCCAGTGGACAGTGTGTATGGAGGGGGGGGGGGGCATGTCCTGGTGGAGGCCTGGGCTTACCAACCCAACTACTACCACCCAAGTGCACATCCAGCTTTGAGTTGGCCCACCCCAGCATCTCCACCATCATGACCTGCAGGAGTGTATGAAGAAACCAGTCCTACAGAATCCTAGCTCAGGACCATAGCAGGATATCTGAAAGGGGTCTGCAAGGGTCCACTACTGATGGAGTAGAAACCAGAGGCCTTGAACCATACCGCTGAAGCAGTGAACATTACAAGTGGAAGTGCCTGAGCAAAAGGACATAGATACTACATGAGACACCATAGCTCCCAATGCCACTATGACAAATGACAAATAAATATGATGAAGAGGTGGGCACAAAGTAGAATTTATAAAGATGTAGGAGAGGAACAAAGTAGAATTTAAAATAAATCATTTCTATTTTCATTTTGTTTTGGGAAGGAGGCTACAGGGATAAAGGGTGCACATAGAAGGACTGGGATGAATGGAACGGGGTGCATGATGTGAAATCCCCAAAGAATCAATAAAAAAATGTATTAAGAAAAAGGTTTTTCAGTTCTCATTTTCACTGTTACAAAGAAATAAAAATGTACACATATTTTATGAATGGTATTAATGTACCCTAAATTAATGATCCATAGTTAAATTTTTTCCTTCAGGCAGTTTACCCAGGAAAGGCCATTTATGATTTTGTTTAACTCGGCTAGAAATGGTAGATAAATTATTCTCTATCCCCCAAATGTAATTCCTAGTTGTGTTAGGAACAACAAATGACTTTCTCCACCTGACTTAAAACACTGAAAGGAAAAAAATTCTCGGCAGTCAGGATCTAGTCCTGCTTGGGTGCATCATCCTCGGATGACGAGTTTAATAGGAAGTCATCTATATTTTGGAGTCTTTTGTTTGTTTTGCAGTATGGAGTGGAACAGCATCCAGGGAGTATTACCAGGACATTCTCAATCACAGCACGTGACAGCAGGAGCCACTTTATGGCAACACCACCAGTGCTATTACAAGCTGTTTCCTTCAGTGGCCCTTTACCATAAGAGACCTGAACTCTAAGAGGCAGCCCCGCCCTACTAACCAGCTACAGCTGGCTCACTGTTATAAAAAGAACTAATGAAAACACTGACTTCTCAACTTCTCCCACGTCAAGGCTGCGCTAAACAGCCCTTTCCAAAGCTCTCAGTGAATGAACTGGCGGGGCTGGTTCCCTCAAGTTGTTTACTGAACAGTATGTGCAAGGAATTTGCCAAGCACTAGTGGTTGGGGGTGGGAGCTTGACATGGTCTAGTAATACACAAGCCACTTCCCCCGCTTAAGATCATGGATTTAGTTCAGAAATCTATTTTCTATGTTTCCTTCCTTTCTCTCCCCTCTCTTCTTCCTTTCTTTTGAAAGAGAAACTTAGGTATGCCAGGCCGGCCCCAAACTTACTGTGAGGTGGAGGATGCTTCAGAACTTCTCCTTTCTGTCTCCGCCCCCTGACTTCTGGGATTCTAGATAGATATATACTCCATGTTTGTTTCATGTGTGTGTGGAGTTACACTCCGATATCATTCCTCACGTCTCACTTTGTATTTTAAGATAGTCTCTTGCTGAGGCTTGTGACTTTGCTGTGCAGACAGGGGTCTTCTTGTTTTCACCTCCCCCCCCATGTTGGTAATACAGAAGTTTACATGTTTACATGGTTGCTGGGGGTTGATCTTGCAGAGAGTATGCTTGCAGACAGTAAGCACTTTACCAACTGAACCTAGCACCCTGGTTCTTTGACTAGAAAAGTAATAAATCAAATTATGCGTAAGTATTTACGCAAACGTATGTCTGGGCATGTGTGAATCTGGTGTCCACACATGCCAGAAGACGGCATCATATCCCACAGAACTGGAGTTACAGACCTCCGTGAGAAGCCAGGGGTATTGGAAACTGAACTGAGTCCCTCCCGAAGAGCAGCCACTGCCCTAACCTCCAAGTCATCACTGCAGCCTGGATTGATTTTTTTTGACATAAAGCACAGGTTTTATTGCACAAGCTGGCTTCAGAATTTTGACTCCTCTTCTTCAGCCTCCAGGCACATGCCACAATATGGGGAAAGTCATTTCTTAAACTTACAGCATGTTTAAGTATGAGTTCAGGAAATGCCTTAGCACACTCAAAATGCCTTAGAATATTCTAAATTCTTTGTATATTTTTTGTTGCTTTGAGACAGGCACAAGCTTTGTAGCCCAGAATGGCTCTTTTTGATGTTCTCAAGAACTAAAATGAAAGTATGCCACTGTACATTATTCTAAAGTTTTAAGGCAAATAATTTCTTGTTCACCAACTTCCAAAGGAAAACGTTCTCAACAGCACACTGTCACTACCTTTACATGGCAAAAGAAGCCCTGGCTTTATGACTGTACAGGACTGTGGTGGTTGTCTACCACAGTTTTCATGTACTCGTGGACTGTTGTGTGCTACAAGAATGCCCTAGCCTGCTATGGGCCACAAAGTTTGTTAAGAGGAAAAAAATGTATTTACAATTTTTTTCTATTTCATCTTGTGCTAGAAATAACTACTGAGCAAGGTCAAGATTAAAATGAAGAGAGTGTTAGGATTCTAACCCACTCCTGGAGTGCTGGCAAATGGGCAAGAGCCTGGTCTGCCCAGAGCCCTGATGTCAAGCAGGCCTTCCTTAAGAGGACTTCTCCCCTTGGCTCCCTCTCGTTCCTTCTCTTCCCATCCCTACAGAGGTCACTCATAACTCTGATTCCTCTTTCTCTCTGCCGTCCCCCTCCTCCCTTTCTCCCTCCTTACTCTATATGAAGTCCCTCCAGGTGAGCCCAGTCTCTTACCTGAGGCCTTGTGTGTCTCACTGCAATGCCTGGGCCGCATGAAGCCCATCTATCAACTACAGGTACACTAGATCATATAACATAACAGAGAGTAGGTGGATTATTTCATTATCATAGAATTTAATCTAATCTTGCCTTTGAAGATATCTGAAATATAAACCTAAAATTTAGGGAGGTGCACCGACATTTTTTTCACATTTTTGGATAGGTGGTAAGTATTACTCACTACAGAAGGGCTAACGTTCAATGCCTGAGCTACTGACTTGCAGTGCTGAAGCTGACTGGTCTACCCAGGATTCTAACCAGACTT
Source organism: Phyllotis vaccarum (assembly GCA_033318265.1). Lineage (NCBI taxonomy): Eukaryota > Metazoa > Chordata > Mammalia > Rodentia > Cricetidae > Phyllotis > Phyllotis vaccarum. The sequence continues at coordinate 181,966,435 of JARWLC010000002.1, forward strand.
CTGTCCTCTGGTTCAACCTTCCACTGGAAGACCTGTTTTACATCCATCTTATGAATACAGGGAGGGAGCCAAGGGGTCATAGCACCCTGCCTTCCTCTGCCTTATTCTGGCTCATTTCTTACACCAGTCCTTTGAAGATCCTGCTCTTACAGAGCCAGGAGACACAGCAGCTAGTGAATTTCCACTAAAAGTGGTAAATTTCTGACTTTAAGTTGAATTGTTTTATGCCCTCTCACTAGGCCTGTCTTTCCAACATTGATTTTCAAACTAATCAGTTATTTGTAGACCTCACTTTTCTCCATTATTCACTGAACTAAAATCACTACCAAATATCAAATTTTCCTTGAAGAAGCCTCTTTCTTTCTCCTAACTTCATTCATTTCTTGACAAACAACAACTGGGAGAAAAAGCATTTGTTTAGCTCACAATTCCAAGTTACATCTATCATGACAGACGTCTAGACACAGGGCCTTAAAACAGCTGGTCACATCCACAGTCGAAAGAGCAGAGTGAATCACGCATGCCTCCTCTGAGTTCACACACTGCAGGACCCAAGCCCACAGCACAGTACTGCTGACAGGTTTAGACAACTTGTCAATGAGACTTTCCTAATGTGGCTCTACACTAAAAGTAACCATCAGACTTTCCAGTTCTCATGGTGCCTACATGGCAGGGCGAGTACCTCCTCCTTACCCTCAGATTCTCATGTTTCCTCTCTTACCCATAAAACATTGCTTCATTACACTGTAATCAGTACTTGGTAAGATAAATTCTAGAGCCCTCTGCAATGCAATCTCAATCTTTTTATTTTACAGTAACACTTGAAATTTCAGAACTAAAATATGACCAATCTTCAACTGTAGATCTGAAAACACCACATTTGTCAAATTAGGATGCCCTATCATTTACCCAGACTATACAGAACTGAGAAACGAAAGTCAAAAATAGGTGTCTGCACATATAGAAGGCACAGCCTTTTCCTTACTGAGATGTCCGAGACAGCATGGGAAAACAGAACTAATAAGTAAGGAAACATGCTTGAAAACAGACCTAAAATAAAAACCATGAAGTCCCAAATCCATGACTTATGGAAAACGTCCACAGTAGTTCAGTCAGAAAGTGCATTAGTCTTTGTAAGGACCAGGGAGCAGGAAGGGAATTCAAAACAGCAGGCTAGTGGATCCAAGTCTCACTGTGGGGTGATAAAGCTGTTCTGAGAATGGACAGTGGCAGTGACACAACTTTATGAAGACAGTTAAAACCATCAAATTATGTCATTTAGAATGGTCTGAGCTGGGTGTGGTGGCATCTGCCTGTATAGCTTCAGCTCAGGGTTAGGAGGATTAGGAGTTCAAAATTAGCCTTGGTTGCTTAGGGAGCAACAGGAGAGAGACCCTGTCTAAATAAGCAAGCAGAAAATAAATAAACAAACAAATAACTAGATCCAATGACTAAGTTAACCAAACAACTAACACAAGGCAAATAACACCATGCACCTCCATATAGAAATCTATCTTGTCCTCAAAACCAAGCTGGTACTTTCCACCTTGGAGTCCATTACACAACACATGTGTGATAACACCTCCCTGTCTTTCTGAAAAGACACAAGCTGTTCTTGAGTTCATGGCAACAATCAATTCTCCCCTCCCCCCCTCCCTCCCTCCCTCCCTCCCCCCCCTCTCTCCCTCCCTCCCACCATGTTAAATGAAGAAATAGGATACAGGTGTTAGATAAGCCTTAAAATTGTTTTAGAAGTTACAGTGAATGTTTATTCAACATTTCATGAGTAGATGATATCACAAATTAAAACCTGATTGCCAGGTAATGTTTTTCTACATCACAATACTGCAATCGTTTCCCTATCATTCTGCAAAAGATTACTATAACTCCCCTTTTCATTAACACCAAGCACTGACTGAAAGCTTCAAGACATGGGGAAATCACACTCCTGTCTGACATTTCTGACATTCCCAAATCCTCAGCCGCAGCCCTGGATCTGACTTCTACTTCTAACTGATAACCCTGTCCTACAACTGTGAACACACCTCACTTGGTTCTCCTGGTTTGAGATTTACTGTGATGAGACCTGGATTTGGAAAGAGTGTTAAGGTTTTTATTGTTGTTGTTTGTTTTGTTTTTCCAGACAGGGGTTCTCTGTTTTATCTCTGGCTGGCCTTGAACTCACAGAATCTGCCAGCACTTTTGATTACTGTCACCCAAAGAGGCAGATGGACATTATTTTTGTGCTCACACCACGAACTTGGCATTTACACACAGGAACCCCTCCCTTTTGGACAGCAGACATGCAGGGTATCACCATTATAAGGAAAAACTCTCAAGAAGGCCAAACTATGTATGCTAATGTACAGAGCTGTGTCTATGACCGTGATCTTTTCTTCCTGTTATTGACGCTAAGCCCTGAGTACTAATTAAGAAAGGACCTGGCTGAAGCCTCTCTCCCTTCCTGTGTTCTCCTTCCTGCATATTCTCATTGTTCACCATTCAGACCTTCTTCTCCGGGAAAGCACGCTGATGCAATGCGAGGGTCTCAAATGCAACGCCAACAACACAATATGAGAATCCTGCCTTCCTACTCCACACCAAATGCCTTTTGTGTTGGACCTTGGCCCACAATTCTGCAGTTATAGGCTCTAACAGTGACTGGCCAGTCTTCTTCATAGGCTCCTTATGAAAACTACCTCTGAGCTTCTAACCTTCTTAAATCAAATCAAATTAAGTATATTTATAGCTACATGAAAGAACAGATTCAAAGAAGCATGAACATTGGAAAAAGTGTTTGGAGTGGGGAAGGCAATAGAGCTATGGAACTCAACAGTGAGCACTCCCACTTCCCTGAAAAAAGGAGAAACAGAAATGGCTAGTAACTTAAAACTGTTCAGTATCATTAGCCACCAGGGAACTGCAAATTAAAACTCATTTTAAAATTCCATGTATCCCTTGTCAGAACTGCTACCATCAGGCAAACAAGTGAGGTTTTAAACCTTCACAGCCCCATAAGCCACTTTTGGGCTGAAGTTGCTTCTTCCTTTCATCCCTCTTCCCAACAGGCAGCCACTGACTAACATGCCAGTCACATGACCTGTGGCCATCAACTCTATTTTTTGAGTGCTCTTTGCTGTGCCTAACTCTAGACCTTTGCTTTGGGAGCTATGTTTCCATGTTTCCATAAAAGCAGCTTTCCCTGGCCTAGATCAGGTTGCCCATCTCCTGCACTAGCCCCAGCTGACGCAGGCAGGTTATCATATCAAACACAGAAAGAAAAAAACAAAAACCCATGAGTGGCCCAAACAGCTCCTCACCAAAACTACGAGTCATATTCTCTAATGAGAACAACCTAGAAGAACCTCAGGGTACAACATTTAAAAGAAGAATCATGAACTTTATCAAAGAATTCAGTAAATTTAATGAGGACACAAGCACTTCACCAAACTCCAACAGGATAACAATAATAAATGTTTGAATGTCAAAGAAACTCAAATACGCAGCTGGATAAAATGATGAAGAAAATTAAGTATTCGAAAAACCAAATTAAAGATATAAACACTGAAGGGTACAAAAAGCTGAAATGAAGATAAAATTGGAAAACTCAACACCCCAATTATAGAACTTATGGTGAAGTCTTGCAAATCCAATGATTCAAACAGAAGACAGACTACCAGGACTTGAAGATACAGCAGAGGATCTAGACAAACAAGCAAAGAAAAAATTAAAGCACAAGATAGGAACATATGAGGAGTGTGATACACCATCAAAAGATCAAATATTAGAGTTAAAAACATTCAAGAAAAAGAATCTCAGGACAGTGGCATAAATAACATCTTCACCAAGATTATGGATGAAAACTTCCCCAAACTAAGGAAAGACATTCCGTCAGTTACAAGGAGCACACAAAAACCCAGACAAACCGAAAAGGAAACACCCTACAATATATCACAGCACCCAGAAGAAAAATAGAATACTGAAAGTTGTAGAGAAAGAACACACGTTATATACAAAGGAAAACTCATCAGAATAATACGTGATTTCTCAACTAAAATATCGGAAGTCTGAAGAGTCTGGAACAATGCATTTCAAGTTCTAGAAATGCATGACTGCCAACTTGGACTACTGTACCCAGAAAAACTATCTGCCATAGGTGTGTGTGTGTGTGTGTGTGTGTGTGTGTGTGTGAGAGAGAGAGAGAGAGAGAGAGAGAGAGAGAGAGAGAGACAGACAGACAGACAGACAGACAGACAGACAGACAGAAACAAAGAAATACACAGATGTTACATAATTCCAAAAACCTAAAGAAGTCAGAGCCAACAGAAAAATGTTAAGAATAATATAGAAAACAATATTCCAAACTGAAGAGAGGGATAAACACAGCCAGAGGCTGTAGAAAGAAAACAAATGAAGCCATAATTTAATGAAAAAGACAACTAGACAGAAAGTATCAAAATGACTGAATACACATATACCTTTTAACAAACACTAAATGTTAACGTTCTCAACTCTCAAAAAGACACAGACTAACTGAATGAATTAAGAAACAAAACCCATCTATCTGTTGTCTGTAAGAAACTCTTGGCTTTAAAGATAGGCATCCTACAAATAGGATAACTATATCTCTAAAGACACAACCAAACAAAAACCGAGTGCCAGGAATGGGGTATCACAGGATATAAACCCCTGAACTCAAAGGGAAGATCCTGCTGCTGAATATACCACTTACTTGAGTTATAGAAGAAATGAAGCTAGTCTTGATTGGAAAGCTTCATTCCTACTGCCTAGCTGTCACAGTTTTGGAAGGTGCTATGCACACTTCTGGAAGAGACCAGTACTCAATCTTATCCACTTATGAACTCTGCAAACTACAACCGCCTAGTAAAACAGATGCAAAAATGATACAAATGGCATGGGCATAAACAAATAGTTCCTCATGAGATTTAAATCTCAGCTCACCAAATTGAATCCCATATCTATCACCTAAAGTGGTGCCAAGAACCTTTAGCAAGAGATGTATAGGTCTTAGGGGACCATCTTCAATTACTGAATTATCCACAGGTCAATCCTCATTAGACAAACTCCTTTTTACAGAGGACGAAGATTAACAGAGCGACCCATGGTTAGCTAAACTACAGAAAATTAAGAGCCTTCAGAGTGTTTAGCCAAAAATAAGAAACCTTTACCATGTTCCTTCCCCCACAAGGCTCATGGATTACTGATGAAGAAAGCTCAGCTGGTAAGAGCCAGGGGCAGTGAATGATTTTTGGAACACAGTCCAAGAATGGAGTCACGTGACAGGAAATTCTGAGTGCCTGTGAGAAAACTTCAAGAAAACAAGACAAAAGTCTTTTGACTTAAGTTTCTTCAAAAATCACAGAATTGTCCTTGGAATTTTCTGTGTTCTTCCAAGGTGTAGCAGATATGAACGCTTTAACTTCAGATTATCCATTACAACTGGCTATTGTTACTTGTTTATATGCCTCTATGGAAAATAGTTTGGGTGGCTTGTCCTTGTGATTGTATACTTTACTTATGTGATTCTTCTTAACTCTCAGAATAAAAACTGTTTCATGCTCTGAATAAACTCTGACTTGTATGAGACTTTAGTATACCTCATTTATTATTCTATTCTCCTACTCCCAGAGCTTCCAGATCAGTAAACAAATGACTATCATGAAACAGAGTTTTTCAGACAACAGGACCATAGGACATAGCAGTTCTGACAGCCTGTACAAGATCTATGCAAGCCCAAGCCAGACAGAACTCCAGTACAAAGGCGACAGATATTCAGTAAGTCCCACCAACAGCCTCTAACAAAAGAGAAATTGCAGGCCTTAGAGCAGCTGGTACAGGAACAGTTAAATGCTCAGCACATAGAAGAATCAACCAGTCCTTGGAATTCTCCTGTATTTGTATTAAAAAGAAATCTGGAAAGTGGAGAACAGTAACAGACCTAAGGGCAATAAACAAGGTGATCCAGCCAATGGGCTCTCTACAGTCTGAGATTCTTTTGCCTTCTCTGTTACCTAAAGAATGGCCTATTATAGCTATTGATTTAAAAGACTGTTTCTTTACAATACCTTAACAAGAACAAGACAAAGAAAAATATACCAATTGGGAGATACCAATGGAGGGTTCTCCCCTAAGAAATGCTGAATAGTCCTACTCCGTGCCAATATTTTGTACAAAAGCCACTAGAACAGATATGTAATGAATTCCCACAATCTATCATTTATCACTACATGAATAATATCTTGTTGGCAGATTCAAATATTGATACCTTAGAAAGAATGTTTCAAGACTGAAAAATAAATTGCCTGCTTGAGGATTACAAATTGCACCTAAAAAATACAAAGAGGAGATTCCATTAATTATTTAGGTTAAAAAATAAGTCAACAAAAAAAGTTAGACCCCAAAAGGTACAAATCAGGAGAGATAGACTGAAGACTCCTAAAGATTGCTAGGAGACATTTCCAAATACAAACCACTAGTGGAATAAAAAATGATGAGCTGGATAATTTGTTCAAAACCTTAAATGGTGACAAGGACTTACATAGTCTGTGAGAATTGTCACCTGAAGCTGAGAAAGAATTGGCTTTGGTGAAAAAGAAATTACAGGATGCACATGTGGATCATGTGGATCCAAACCTTAATTGCATTCTAGTTATCTTGCCCTCTAAGCATTCTCCTACAGGATTATTAATGCAAAGGGAAAATATTATATTGGAATGGATATGTATGGAATAGAGAAGAATTTCCTACTCTTCATCCAACAAGTACAACAGGTACCAGTGAAGAACACAGAAGATACCTTTCAAGAAGTACTGTAATGACTTCAGTGTCATGGTGACTCAGATCCCACTGTCTCTTTGTGCTGGGAGTGTGCACACTGGCAGAGGAAGCTTTAGCAGGACACCTAGTCACCACCTTACTTGTATGCCTTTCTTAAAGCAAAACTAAAATACAAAATAAAATCTGTATCCAATCTAGAACTGTTTTTGATAATTTAAAATCCCCAGAGTGAAGGAAAAAGAATCTATAAATCCAATAAATTATTCCCACTCTAAACCACCAAAAGATATTAAACATTTGTGATATTTTCAGACAGAACACCATTTACTTGAAGATCGACCAGAAGGTACCAACAGAACGAGGGGATTGTTCCATTCACACTGTTCAATAAGCAGCATGTATACTTTCAATTTATAGTCTGTTCCTTGGAGGGTTATTGAAAGGCACCAGAAAATAACATTTAAAAATTGTGCCCAATGCTCTAACATAAACTCTTTGGTTCATGACATTCCTAAAGCCATTAAAAACAAACAAGAAACCAGATAGGCTGGGAAGGGCATAAATCTGAAGACATGCCTTCCATGGTTCCTCTGAGCTAAGTACTTTGAATCATGGGTGTGGACTACTAGATTATTGGTCTTTCCATTGGTAGACAGAGTTATTTGAATAGCTGGACCATAGCCTGTAAACTGCTTTAATAAACCCCACAATCAGTCTATCAATTCTGTTCCTCTAGAGAACCCTGAGCAGTATACACATGTACCAAATTTTGATGCAAGAAAAAGATATACAAAGCAGCTTCTGCATATAGTGACTAACACCTGGAATTCTTCTGAGGAGAGCTTCCTTTCTTGGGAACACTGTTGTGCTTCCCTTTTCCTGTGTCTATGTTTGCTACTCACCATGCTCCAGGTGAATCTTCATGCCCCACAGTGTGTGCTTGTTGGCTCCTGGCACCATCTCTGCTAAGGGAGTAAACCCTCTGCACTACTACTCGGACCCCAACTTCAGACCATGGGCCAGCTCTTTGGATCTCCACTATGTCCAGAAGAGAATCCTTCAGGGAAGCACCAACCGCAAGATGCTGCTCTGTTTTGTCATGCCCGTGCGTCCACCCTGGGCCAGAAGTAATCTGTCCATGACATGCAAAAACAACAGTCTCAGTTTGGCTTAGAGTGTCACGCTGTCGAAAAAATAGTGACATAATGGGGTAGTTGCCAAAGAACCAGCAGTGCACTAAAGAAGCATACACACAAAAATATAGCACTGCATCGAGGTTGTCAGAGTGAAGCTGCTTTGGACATATAAAACAATTTCAGATTTAAATTTGTACCAATATACAAATTAACTCAATCAAGCATATAAAATGATTTCACATTTGTACCAATATACAAATATCTATACCAGTGAAAACTGTCTTTGGCTTATCCCATAAATTTGGCTAATAATTATTTATAGGTAGGTAGAACAATCTATCTTTATCTATCCTATCTATTCCCCTTTCTCTTCTTTAAAAGAGATCCCCGAGGCTATATTATTGTTCCGTCCTCAACCCAATTTTAACTTATAACTATTCTATCAGAATAATAATTATCCATAAACCTCAGAGCACAAAACTTATTGGGAAAGGGGGCATCAGTTTTCTAGGGTTGCTTCCTGCTGACTTAAAGGTGGTGGCATCTCTTTGGGATCCTGTAAAAGCTAAAACAATGGTTAGATCCTAATGGACTGACTAAACACATCTATAACCATTCTCAGAGTACTGGGTAAATCCATCTGGAATTCTTATCAGAGATGTGACATGAAGGATAATCATAGAGAGCTATCTTGCAACCATTTTGAATAGTCTATTTTCTAAACACACCAAGTTTCTTTTAATTACAGTACCAAGTAGATAGTCCTACTATTAATTACTTCCTGTAAGAAAGAACGAATACAGTTTAAGTAAAACAAGTCATTTTATTAAGTGCTTGAATGTGTAATCTGCTAATTTAAGAAGTTTGCACACTCATGTATTTTCCCAACAATTATATATATCAATAATCTTAAGCCAATGATACTTTTAAAATATTTTTATCTTTTACAATCTGTTCTTTACATAATAATATTTATTCTTACAATGACTCTAACTATTCTCATAGATAAAATTAAGGCACATAGAAATGGCTAATGTGACCCAGCATAAAGCTACTGAGGTATGGTGTGAAACAAGGCACATGCCTCTAAAATCCTATTTTATTTTTCTGTGTCAGTGGTGACTGTTCACACATGTGTGTGGGCACCTTTGGAGGCCCAAGAGGGCACAGGATCTTTTGCAGCTATAGTCAGTTACCAGCCACCTGTTCATGTAGGTGCTGGGAATTGAACTTGGATCCTCTAGAATAACAGCAAAGGATGCTGAATTTATTTTATTTATTTAATTTGGTTTTACAAGACTGGATTTCTCTGGCTGTCCTGGAACTTGCTCTGTATACCAGGCTGGCACCTGCCTCCCAAATCTACTAGGATTAAAGGCATGCACCACTACCTGGCAGCAAGAACACTCTTAACGCTGAGCCCTCTCTCCAGCCCCCTCAAAATCTATATTCTTTAGCAGTATGCTACATGGTTACTGTCATCTAACAAAACGCATCTCAACAGTTTGACATAGCATAAACTGTTTAAAAGTGTTCTTTTACAAATTTCCTCTGATATCTCTGACTGTTGTCCCCCCCCCCCCCAACACTCTGGGAATGGGGGAAAACAAAACAAAACAACAAAACAAAACAAAAACAGGAGGAGGTGGATATGCCCTCTGTTTTTTCCAGACAGAGTTTTCTGTGTAACAGTCCTGGCTGTCCTGAAACTTGCTTTGAAGACCAGGATGGTTTTGAACTCACAGAGATTCTCTTGCCTCTGCTTCTCAAGTGCTGGGACTAATAGTGTGAGCCATGGCTTCTTCTGCCTCCTCTGTCTTTCTATGCCTGCCTTAAATACCTTCTTTGCTCAGTTAAGGTGTGACACCACAACTGCCCATCTGGGAGCCTGGAACTCAATTTCTTCTATAAACTAAAATAACCTTGAACTCAGATTGGATTAAGGGCGTAGTTCACCCCTCCCAGACTTCTCTGTGGCTGGGATTAAAGGTGTGAGTTATCACTGTCTGATCCTCCTAGACAGACTGTGAGTAGATCCCTCTGATATCTCTGAATATTTTTTATTATATTTGAAAATATCCCCACATACAATTTTTATTTTTTAATTGAATATCCCCTTGATTTTGTGTCTGTATGTGTCTGCATGTATTGCAAGTTATGCATGTTAAGGTCACAGGGTAGCTTTAGGGCCCTCCTCAAATTATAGCTTCCAGATACTTCTTTTGATAGTCAATGGAAGAAGTTTTTTTTATATGGTTCAAAGCAGGGTGAAAGTTTACATACTTTCTGATTTTCCTTCCTTCTTTTAAATAAATACTTCTTTAACATTTTTTAAAGCTTAAAAAAGATTTATGTATTTATTATGTATACAGTGTTCTGACTACAGGGCAGAATAGGGTACCAGATTGAATTACAGATGGTTGTGAGCCACCTTGTAGGTGCTGGGGACTGAACTCAGGACCTCTGAAAGAGCAGCCAGTACTCTTAACCTCTGAGTCATCTCTCTCATCATCTCCCTTCTATCTTTTAATCTCAGTATTCTGTTCTGTGGTGATTCTGGTAATCCAGAAAATTTGAGGCCAGTGTACAGAAAACAGATTTGCAGAGATGAGACTCTTCTTGGATACATACCCTGCCCACCACCAGTGAATTACTATGAAATTCCAAATTCATTTTGAATAGCTCAGAGACTCCGCCCCAAACTCCATTAAATAAGTCTCTAGCATATGACTTTCAACATAATCATAACGCTTTATCTCAAAGAGATAAGCACTAGAAAAACAAAAAATATAATAAGGACTTATAACTCTTAATTTCGAGATAAAAATAAAGAAAATACTTTCAGAGTCCTGAGTGCTAACCATAGCCCCAGGGAACTAAAAACTTCCATGCTGTAATAAACTTAAAGAAAGATTAAAACTATGTGATAGAAGGATGGAAGATTCTGAGACCATGACTAAATGATCCTTGAGTTTTCATATCTTTTTGGCATAATAACCACAACAAAGTACTCTAGCATTAGATGAATATCCTTATTTTCAAATCCAGATATCAACATTATTACAAGTGTAGGAATCATAAGCCAATGAGAATTTACCTGACTTGTGGATGAACTACTTGTTATGTCCCCAATTCTAAACATCTGAGCCAAAGTTATACTTCTTCTTGGAAGAAATGTGTCCTGACAGTATATTTCACGCACTGGTTCTTTTGTGATAGCCTTCTGACAAAAATAAGTATTCAGAATAATAGAGCAACTTCCATGTGGGATAAGAAGTTTTTGCCTGAAAAAGAAAAAAAAAATTAATCAGTTTATTTGCAACTTGGGTTCTCATATTTGTTTTCTTTGTGAAACATGGAATGCTACACTTAAAATCAAGACAGCATACTAAATCACAGCACTCCCAATGATGAGTAGCGAAGACCATGCATGCCAGCATATTAGATACATGCAGCCACATCATTCTAGGAAGGGAGAGACATCCCTAACAATCTGACAGGAAGGACCATGACAGTCAGCGGGAAGGATGGCCCACAACAGCTATGTATGATGGATAGAACCTTACTTTTCCACCGTTAAGTCTTATGCTAGTTATGGAAAGTCATTAAGTCTCTAGGCTTGAGACCTCTTCAGGAGATCCATGGCCTCTCAGGAAGAAATACAGCTAAGAATGAGCAGGGCTATGAATATCAAAGAAGCACTCAAGTAATGAATTGCATATTATTTACAAATAAAATCTTTATGTTTTAAGGAGATCTAGTCTTTCAAAGAATTATTACATAGTGATGGAACTTGGACCCTTGTTACTAGTTTGTCACAATTAACATTATTAGTACTGAAAGAGACAAAGAAGTAGAAATATATTAAACAAAATTCTAAGGTGCTTCTTAGTGCTCTAATGTATCATTTTAATGCACAGTCTTTAAATCAAGATGTGCTGCTAATAAGAAAAACTTAAAAGCCCAGGTTTTGAAAGTAAGAATTTGATACAAGTTACCTTATCTCTCTCATTAAACAACACTGATAAGTGGGGAGAAGGCAGAACACCAACTAGGGGAGTGGGGAAGGAAAAGGGAGAAGGGAGAGAGAGAGAGCTTGCCAACAATATCCTTAGGACCCAAGAAATAATGCAATAACCACAGCAGCAAATGCTCTTAACCACTGAATCATCTCTCTAGGCCCTGATTTCTCGACTCATACAGTTTAGAACCCCTTGCCTGGGGAATGGTGCTATTGACAGTGCCATGGAATTTCCCAAATCCCTTAACTATGACAATTCCCCATAGGCATACTCATAAGCCAACCCAAAGTAGATAATTCTTCATTGAGATTCTCTTGACAGATGAGTCTATATTGTGCCAAGTTGACAAATCATGCTATCACTGGCCTCAACAAGGGCCAACTTTCTCTAAACAAAGGACAAAAAAAAAAAAAAAAAAAAAAAAAAAAGACTACCTTTGCAAGCTGGACAATCTTAAAATAATACCTTGAAAATCTCTTTGAATTACAAAAGAAAACTCTTTAACTTAATGCTAAGAAGATAATCAGAAATTTTCTCTTTCTATATTTTTATTAAATACAGTGCTACAGAAAAGAATAAGTGTGCACACGCACGCGCGCACACACACACACACACACACACACTAGAAAAGAATCAGTAAAATATGACATTCCCCAAATGACATTCCCCAAATACATGTTTTGAGATAGGTTTCATGCTGTGCAAGGTGGCTTCAAACTCTATATGGTTGAGGATGATCATGGACTTGTGATCTTTATGCCTCCATTTTTGCTATATAACCAATGATGGCAACACATACACACTAGCACAGAAATGAAGGAATAAATAAATAATTGCCAAAGAAACCTAAAGATAAGCCCTAAATCTAGTGAGTCCAGTTAAGGTTTTTAGAAAGAAAGAAAGAAATATCAAGTATAAATATATATTTTTAATAAATACATGGTCACCAAAATTATAACAACAGTAATAAGCTGAGCATGGTGGTGCATGCCTAAAATTCTAGCACTCATTAAGCTGAAGCAGGGGAGACCACAAGATTTAGGGCAGCACAAATTATACAAAAAGATTCTGAAAGAAAAGAGGGAGAGAGGGAGGGAGGGAGGGAGGGAGGGAGGGAGGGAGGGAGGGAGGGAGGGAGGGAGGGAAGGAGGGAGGGAATTAGTTTCAATGTAGCATGTTAAAATTTGCTCCTTAAACTACAAAACGCTGATGAAATTTTGGAACTTAAGAGACATACTTACTATGGACTGAAAACTCAGTTCTCCCCTACTTATGACAATTTCCATTGAAGTTTTTCGCAAATATATAAAGCTATAATACATATATGTGTATACACACACAGTTACCCTAAAATGTATATGAAACAGGCCGGGGGCACACACTTGTAATCACACTACTTGGGAAGCTGTGAAAAGGGGAACATAAACTCCAGGCCAGCTGGTGTTAAATAGAGAAGAGCCCTCTTAGAAAGCCAAACTAAACGGAAATACAATAAAGTAAACTGGGTATAGAGCTTTACAACTACAGTCCTAGGATCAAAAAGCTGAAGAAAATGTCCTGAGTTTCAGAGCCTGAGCTATATTGCGAAACAGTGAGGGAAGGAAAGGGGAAGGGGAAGTGGGGGGGGGGAGGAAAAGAAAAACAAAGACAAAACACAAGATAAGAAAAATTTATACAGAAATACAGAGGAACTAGAATATTTTTATTTCTGCATACAGGTGGAGGTTCTTGCTCAATGCAATGTGTGTGGGTATGTACAGATGAATCTCACTGAGTTGTAAATTAATGCACACTGATGCGTGCAATCATACTAAAATATAAAAAGCATATAAGTCAGGCTGGAGAGATGGCTCAGAGGTTAAGAGCACTGACAGGTCTTCCAGAGGTCCTCAGTTCAATTCCCAGCCTCCACATGGTGGCTCACAATAATCTAGAATGAGATCTGGTGCCCTCTTCTGTAGTGCAATCATACATGCACACAGAACACTGTATATACAATAAATAATTTTTTAAAAAACATGTAAGTCAAACAATCTAAGTCTGTTTGATTTAACTTATTCTCTTTTTATGACAAACTGTGATGTGGCTTTTGAGTAGATAGTGGAGGCACTCCCAAATAGCAAGCCCCCAGCCACACTTGCCTAGGATCCGGAGGGTAACAGAAACCAAAAAACTGTTAACACCTACCCCAAAAGACAATACCAGATATTAACATGAGGAAACACTTTAAAATTCACACTCCCTGATTTCTAGACCCCAGTAGGAAAAAAAAAAATAAATAAATAAACAGCACAGACTGCAGCCTCCACACATTGGACCCAGTGACCCTATCAAGGCAGTCCTTAAGAAATGTTATACAGTGAGGCACAAGAAAAGCCTCAGAATAGCAATTATATCTTCAAAGACCTTGAAGACGATATGAATAAATCCTTTAGCGAAAACTGTAAAATCATAAAGAAACAGTTAAAGACATGAAAAGTAAAAATAGAATCACTAAAAGCAAAACAAAACTGAAATAAAGTAAAAACGAAAGATTTAGGATGTGAAACAAGCACAAACCACAGAGGTAAGGTTCACCAACAGATCACAGAAAGAGCAAATCTCTGCTGTTGAAGACTGTTCTGGGCATTGACGCACCAACCATAAGGACACACAAGTTTATAAAAGCAGCATCACCACAGCTAAAAATTCTTATTGACCCTCACACAATGATAGTGGTCACCATCATACACCTCTCCTGCCAATAGACAGGTCACCAGACAAAATATAAACAGAGAGATACTCAAGTCAAATAACATTATAAGTCAAATGGATGGAGTAGATATCTACAGAACACTTCACTCCAAAATAAAACAATATACTTTCTTTTCAGCAGCTCATGAAACTTTCTCCAAGTGGCAAGCTACAGAATGGGAAAATATTCTTCACCAATTATATACATCTATCTGATAGAGGGATAGTATCTAAAATACATTTTAAAACTAAGATAAAAAAAAAAACCCTGAACAGTAAGATATAATTGATTAAAATTGGAGTATAGAACTAAACAGCTGGTTTTCAAAAGATGAATGTTGAACATTCTTAGACATCAGGGAAACAGAAATTAAAACTACTTTGAGATTTCATTATTACTGCAGTCAGAATGTCCAAGACCAATAAAACAAATGACAGTACATGCTGGCAAGATTCTGGGGCAAGAGGAACACTTACTCATAACTGGTAGGAATTCACACTGGTACAGCCACCATGGAAATCAGTGGGGCTGTTCCTCAAAACTATGAAAATACATGTACCTGAAGGCCTAGGTGCATCAACTGCTGGTATATGTCCAAAGGACTTTATCTTATTCAAGAGACACTTGAAAATCCACTTTCACTGCTGCTTTACTGATAATTGCAAGAAAATGAAACAACCTAGCTGTTAATGAACTAATGAATAGACAATGAGACATGGTACTTTTACACATTCTGCTGTTAAAAATGAGATTTTCAGATAAATGGATGTAACTAGGAAAAAAGCCATCTTGAGTGAGGTAAACCATACTCTTCTATGTTGATGTTAGCTATTTCAGCCTTTGATATGTTTGCTACAAAGTGTCCGAACACAGAGATTAGGTACCTAGTAAGGAGCTACACAGGAGGAGAGGATTTCATAAGAAGAAATAGAATATATTTGAGGGAGAAAACTAGAGTAGGAGGATTAAATAGAGGGCACTGGAAGAGAGGGATGAGATGGATAAAACCAAATATTATTGTGTGGCTAAAGATACATAGTATTAAAATGACCCTGAATAACATCCCTCTATACCTGTAGATCAGTATCTTGATCGGTCATCATCAGAGAAGCGTCTTGCAGCTCGTGGGAACACAAAACCCCATTAACTGCAGAAAGGGAGAGACTTTGGAGCACTCCCATCAGGGTTAAGGGACCTATGCTGAAGAAGTGGTAAAAAGATTTTAAGAGCCAGAGGTGATGGATGACTCCAAGGAATGTGTCTTCAGACACAGACATGGAAGCATGTACAAGCTCATGTCAGATGAAGTTACACCACTGAAAGGAGGTAGTAGAAACAGGTTCCCACTGGCAAAAGGAAAATTGGCCTTTTCCAATGGAGTCTCACCAGGCATTTGTTTTGACTTTTTTTTTTTTCAAAAGACTTACTTATTTTATCTTATGCTTGTGACTGTTTTGCCTATGTGGACATGTGTGCACTGTGTGTGTGCCTGGTGCCCTTGGAAGCCTGGAAGCGTTAGATGCTCTGAAGCTGGAGTTATGGACTTTGTAAGCTTCTGGGTAAGTGCTGTAAATAAAGCATAGGTCTTATGTATGATCAGAAAGTGCCCCTAATGTGAAGATGCAGACATCTCTCCAGCCCCTTCCTCACTTTTCTTAATGATAGCAATTCTCATGAGGTAAAATGGAATCTCAATACGGTTTTAATTTGTTTTCATGTGATGAACAGTAAGGTTGAGAATTTTTTTTCTATATTTATTGGCATTTTTCCCTTGAAACATACATTAATGCACTGTTTTCATTCTTAAGCAACTGAATGATTAAAGAATTAAAGGCCATAAGTCTGAAAGAAAAGAGGGTGGCACATAGGAGGAGTTGGTTGGAAGAAAAGAAACGGGGAAAATATAAAAATCATATTTAAATCCCTCAAAACAGAAAAAAAATGAAAAAGTAGTTTAAATCTGCAAAGAAAGAGAAAGCCTACTTACTCTTCATAATTGAAATTAAACTCTATATACAATCAGGTGTACGGCAGTGTAGCCATATACTGCATAGATATGCAGTTGCCATATACTGATAGATTACTAATAGCACAAATTTTATGATCCAAGAAATGTGTATGCTGGCAGTAGTGGCACACACCTTTAATCCCAGTACTTGGGAGACAGAGGCAGGAGGATCTCAATCAGTTCAAGGCCAGCCTGGTCTACAAAATGACCCATCTTAAAAAACCAAATAAACAAACAAATAAATAAATAAGAAGGAAGGAAGGAAGGAAGGAAGGAAGGAAGGAAGGAAGGAAGGAAGGAAGGAAGGAAGGAGGGAGGGAGGGAGGGAGGGAAGGAAGGGAGGGAGGAGGGAAGGAAGGGAGGGAGGGAGGGAGGGAGGGAGGGAGGGAGGGAGGGAGGGAGGGAGGAGGGAAGGGAGGGAGGAGGGAAGGAAGGAAGGAAGGAAGGAAGGAAGGAAGGAAGGAAGGAAGGAAGGAAGGAAGGAAGGAAGGAAGGAAGGAAGGAAGGAAGGAAGGAAGGAAGGAAGGAAGGAAGGAAGGAAGGAAGGAAGGAAGGAAGGAAGGAAGGAAGGAAGGAAGGAAGGAAGGAAGGAAGGAAGGAAGGAAGGAAGGAAGAAAGATGTTTACATTTAATTTCCTTTTAAACAAATATATTAAATCTTAAAAATTATCTTTTCTTGGTACTTCATTTTTAAGTTATTGGTACAAGTTTATTTTAAAAAGTTACATATTTTGACAAACATCAAAAAAGCTGCAAAGACTTTCTAAGGTACTTCTTAATCAATTTACAGAAATAAATATATTCCCAGATCTCTAAAAGGAACAAAAACTGATGCATCAGCTTTTGAATAGCTCATGGAGTTACATAAGTATATTCTTCCCAACACTAAGAACATGACAGTCTTCACTGAACTATTAATTCTAGCTCGTCATAGTGGTGAATACCTTTAATCCCAGCATTTGGAAGCAGAGGCAGGAGAACTTGAGGCCAGTCTGGTCTACAGAGTGAGTTCCAGGACAGCCAGAACTACACAGAGAAACACTGTCTCAAAAATCAATGAAACAAATACATGGGGGAAAACAATCCACTCTACCACTCCAGTGACACTGTGGATTCTTTGGCTGCAATAATCAATTTCGCTGACTATGGAATGTGTCAGTTTTCTTTATATCTTGATCTCAGTCTATTCTTTAAATCAGAAATTCTACACACCAAAAGTAGCTATATAATTGACCTACTAACTCCCATCAGCATGCCTGAGTTTGAGAACCACATGTACATTCACAGGGTCTGTGGAGCAGAAGTTCTTGGTCCCATAGGTGAACCCCTCACAAACAGCAACTAGAGGAAAAGTCATTGCACAAAAAAAATAAAAATAAAAAATCTCCTCCAGCAACTGCCCACCCAAACTAGGCACCCAGGCAATGCTTGCTTATTTAAAATGAGTTCTCATTAACTCCAATGTGTTTCTGAGCTGACAATGACCTTGAACTTCTGGTGTGCGTGTGTGTGTGTGTGTGTGTGTGTGTGTGTGTGTGTGTGTGTGCGTGTGCGTGTGCGTGTGCGTGTGCGTGTGCGTGTGCGTGTGCGTGTGCGTGTGTGTGTGTGTGTGTGTGTGTGTGTGTGTGTGTAAGACAGGTGACAACTTGTGGGAGAAAATTCTTTCCTACCACCATGTGGGTGGAATTAAAATTAGGAAAATACTTTCTCTGCCTAACTGTTCACTGACCCAATGCTGGGATTCTGGTGAGGAATACTTTAAGCCCAAAGAATACTTTTGGTGGAGCTACTTTCTTTTTAAAAGTTTTGGTCTTTTATAATTTATACTTAGGCATGTGTGTATCTGTGTAAATGTATGCTCTATGTGTATTAGCATCTCTGGAGGCCTGATGAAGTTAAAGGTGGCTGTGAGCTGCCTGACATGAGTGCTGGTATAAGAAGTGCCCTTCACCACTAATCTTTATAATGCTAATTGCCTGAATCCATGAGAATAAAAAGCCATTTCATCTTCTGTGTTTTCTTCAACTTCTTTCTTCATTGTTCTACAGTTTTGTGGTGATATATGGTCTGTGCTCTAACAAATAAAGCTTGCCTGGAGATCAGACACAGAGGAGTCAGCTACTAAAGAAACTTCCTACCTCAACTGAATCTTCAGGACAAAGGTCCAGTCTCCTCCCCCTAATATTCCTCTCACCAACCAGCCATACCACTTCCTGCCTCTACTTCCCAAGTACTGGGACCAAAAGCAAGAGATACCAAGTGCTGGGATTAAAGGCTTAAGCTCCCACTGTTCAGCTCTGTTTCTCTTTTAGACTGGATCAATCTCATGTAACACAGGGTGGCCTTGAACTCCTGATCTTCTTGCTGCCTCCTCTCAAGTGCTATAATTAAGGGTGTGTGCCACCACTGCCTGGTTTTTGAGACTATTCATGGTGGCGTTAGCCCCAGGGATACACATACAACACAACACAACACAACACAACTCCATCATCCAAGCTTCAAGGAATCCCCAGGAAATCTGTTGTGAGATTCTGTCTCCTAGAATTGACAAGGGAGTTAAACCCATGATACCTTAAGAATATGGCTGGCTTAATAACAAGAAAAACACAGACCTATTAGCATTGGAGGGGAAAACCACATGAGGCTTTATCCCTAGACTAAGAATTACCTAAGCAATGCTGAGAACCAGAGAATTAATCTTCCCCAGGTTGACCCCTAATTGGTTATCTAATACCAAGTGGGCAGTCCTGGAATTATATCATACAAGCATCAGGATTCACATTCAACCTTTTGTATGTATGTTTTCTGTGTGTGTAATAACGGGAAAAAAAGGGGGGGGGCATGAATTTGAGAGGGAGTCTGGGCGTGTGGAACAAAGAGAATGGGAAGAGGAAAGGAAAGGGGTAAATGATACTCTTATATTTTAATTAAATTTTATTAAGATTTTATTTTTATTTTATGTGTATGAGTGTTTGCCTGCATGCATGTCTGTGCACCACTCTGCAGTCATGACTGACGTCTGAGAAGAGCATGCCACATGCTCTGGAACTGGAGTTACAGGCTTATGCAATGCCATATGGCCGCTGGGAAATGAACATGGCTGTGGCTGCTAAGTAGTTTCTGCAGCCTCTCATATTCAATTTAAAGATAAAGGAAAAACTGTGGTCTTTCTCTGTATCAATAAAAATGCTGAGAAGGAATGAAAACTGTTCAAACTGTAGAATGAAACCGTGTGGTGAGATTCTGTTTGTGTGCTAACAATTAAAGCTTGCCTGAAGGTCAGAGGCAGAGCCAGCCATTAGCTGACCATGAATAAATAGCTAACTGTTCTCTGCATTTTGAACAGTTGTAATTTTCTATAATAAAGACCACATACTTATCCTATCATTCTACTGAATGTACTCTTGAGTTCTAAGAGTTGGATGGTGAACTCTTTAAGGTCTTACATATTGAGACACAACTGAATATAAGGATATTTTACTTATTTTCCTACTCTAATTCCTTTATTTCTCCTAATTTATGCTCCAGCTAAGACTAAGCACTATAGTAGACAACAGTGAAGAGTGATGAATACTTCAGATCTTTCGCCATTTTGTAGAAAACTAAACATACGCTTATCATATGTAGTCTTTATTTTGTTGAGACATGTTCTTTGTATTGAGTTTTTTTTTTTTAATAAGGGAATGTTGGGTTATAAGAAGTTTTTCTGCATTAATTGAAATGACCAGGATTTCTGCCTTTGATTACATTTTTGGGGTATATTACATTCATTTATATGAAAATGTTGATCCACCCCAGTATCTCTGGGATGAAGCTAACTTAATCCCAGTGAAAATTTTCTTGATTTTGTTTTGCAAGTATTTTACTGAGAATATTAAAATCTATGATCACCAGAGAAACTGGCGATAAATGATTTTTCTTTATTGCCTTTAGAGTCAGAGTCATAGAGACTTTGAAAAAGACTCCAGCAGCACGCCTCCTGTTTCCACTTTACTGAACAAAACAGAGCTACTTTCAGCATCCAGTGGAATTCAGCAATGAGTCTATTTGGACTTTGATGTTTGGAGTTGGAAAATATTTTTATTAATGCTTCAATCCAACTATGTGCTACAGATTGGTTTAAATCAGTTCTCTCTTCTTCTCTCCTTTTGTGTGTCTATAAGAAAATGATCCACTTCCTTCGGACTTACTGATTTTCTGAATTTCATTAGTGCCTATTGTAATGACTCCTTTTCATCTCTAATTGATGGATTTGAGTCTTTTCCTTCTCTGTTGGTTGAGTTTGGGGTTGGTAGGTTTGTCTATTTGTCTCACTGCTTTGTATTGTTTTCCTTTTCAGTTTATTATTTTAAGATCTTAATTAGTTCTTTGAGTCCACTGAGCCGAGATTTGGTTTCTTGTTCTTTGAAGACTCCAGAGTATATCATTACGTTGTTTTATTGGGGTTTTTTTTTTTTTGAGATCTCTATTATTATATTTTAAAATGTAGTCAGCTTCCCTCTCAAAACTGCCTTGAGTCTCAGAAGGCTTCAGGGGTGGTGTTTTCATTTTCTTCTAGGATTTATTTTTCATTCATTCATTAATGTGTAATCCAATCTCTAAGAGTCTGTGTATTTTGAGCACATAAAATTTGCTCCAATTTTTTTTATATTTGTTAAAACTGTTCATTTTGGAGAAAGTTCCAAGAGTTGTTATGGAAATTGTATATTCTATTAGGTCTATTTAATTTATGATGACATTTAACTCAAACAGAAATTGCTATATTTGTTGGGGTGATTTACTAGTGAAAATGGCATACTCAAGCCATCTATTATTGTGTCCTGTTTGTCTTTACACATAATACTGCTGCCTTCATCAGATCAATGGGTTATAAATATTCTTTATCTTTAGAGATAGAATCAAAGAGAGGTTGGTTACGACAAGGAAGAAAAAAACCTACAACTGCTACTTTCAGATGCTTCATGTTGGTAGAAGGTTGCTACGGTGTATGCATGTTTCCGCTCTTGTTAAAAATATTACAGCCATACAATATCTTCTAGACTACTGAAGGAAACCACAAGAAAGACTTTGGTAGAAGTTTTTGTGTTGTCGAAATGAGTGTGAAGGCAGAAGACTGAAAGATAATAAAGTGCGGTAAAGCGGAAAAATGGTCTTAAGTAAAGATATCTGAAGAATCAGAGGGACATACTGAAGGTATGTAGAATACTACAGAAGGCTAGGGGTGATGCAGACTATGTTTGCTGTAGTTTCTCATACCTGAAGATACTGATTTTAAAAAGAAACTATAAAATAAGTTAAAAGTGTATCCATAATAGGTTCATTCTGTTTGGTTTTCTTCATTTTAAAATTAGCTGATGATTATTAACTGCAAAATTTTTGTGATACATGTATGGTTATATGGACATGTATGTGACATAGATTTAACTCTATGTGTGAATGTAACCTAGCTTTTAACGTGTGTGTGTGTACGTAACTTGGATCCAAACCTGTGTATGTGAGAATGTAACTATTGATTAGAAAAGCATGTTTAAAGAGTATGTTTCTTAGTCCTAATGAGCTCTCTGTTCATTATATCTCTTTCTAGACTAAAGAAGCAATAAGCCTCAACTACTTTGGTTTAAAAGCAATGCTTGTTTAGTAAGATGTTAAAGTTGCACCTTGTCTGATAGCTAAACTTGGGAATTTAAGAATCAGCCAGGTGATAATGGTTTTAAAGACATGAAGAAACAGTATCAGAGCCCATGAGTTTCCACTCTTTTGGGGGGAAAAACAAACATTTTTACTGGGGTTAGAAATATTTTTACAGGGATAATCTAGGACAACTTGCATGTCAGATGTTTGCATTGAAATTTATAACAATGGCAAAACTGCAGTTATAAAGTAGTAATAGAAAAAATTATAATGGCGGTTTACTATTACATAGGGATATATATTATAAAAATCAATTATATAATATTAACTATATTATATAATTACATTAGATATTAATTAATATATATATTAAAAAAATAAAAGGTCAAAGCATTGGGAAAGTTTAAAGCTAGTGGCTTAGAAAATATCTCTCCCTAGTTGAGATCTATATTCAGGCCTAAGAATTATATGTCTAGACTTCTTGTCTTAGCTAACTTTGTTAAGCATAAGCTATTTAGATAAACTGAGTCATATAAAAGATTTTGTTTTTGAAACTAAGAAAAGTTTCAATTCAGTATTATTTTTAGGGCTAAACCTGACAGAAATAAATTGTGAAGTCCTAGTCTTATGAAAGCTGCTAACATATTAAAGGTTGTTAGGAAACACAAGTGTCAAGTCATCCTTAAATATCAAAGTTCTTTATTGTAGCCATGCTATGTACTGATGTAATTAATTACAGGGATGAGCTTTATTTAGTCCCATGTATATGTTTTCAGGGTTGAACTTACAACAAGCAACTAGAAACAAAGTTTATCTATTCAGATATTCCTGGGAAGCCCTCATACTTCACAGATCTGCAAAACATGGAATTTAAAGTGTTTATTTAAAAGCTTATTATATCAGACAGAGACTCCCAAATCCTAACAGTGACCCATGGTCTCCAAAGAAGATTATGAGGTACCAGGATGTCTCAATTTGGATTGTGGCTGTGCTGACCTTGGCAAGATGCCCTAATGCAATGCCTGCTATCAGGACTTAGTCCAGACTATGGACAAGCAGAAGGACATTAGAGAATTGATTGCATCCTTTGCCTAGACAGAGTAAGGTCAATTTTCTCCTCTATGTCCTTCTACCATTAAAAAACAAAAAACAAAAAACAAAAAACAAAAAACAAAAAACAAAAAAAAAAAAAAAAAAAAAACCCAAAAAAAACCTCCCACCTCATGTGCCTGGCAGCTGAAGAATGATGCTGTTCTGATACTTCTGCCTCCAAAAATGTGCAGACTTGGGTATGGCTAACTGGGTATAGACCAGTTTCTGTCATTTTTAGTAGATTCAGGAGCTACTTAGCCTGAACTCAGCTCTCTGCAAGTATTGATGACTAGGCTACCTATAATTTTGTCAGTTTGGTAGCATCAGACAACCAGATTCTTCTGCAAGACAATAGCCAGCTTGCTAGATCATTTACACACACACACACACACACACACACACACACACACACACACACACACACACACACACAAAATAAAGCCTTGCTTTTTCTAAAGCTAGCTCCTGAGAGATTGGTAATACGAATATATGTAAAACTTTTTATGTCCTTTTAAAATTTATATAAGCTCCAGAGAATTAAAAAGTCATAAAATTTGGATGCACTTCAAAGAGATCAAAAGGACTCCAGATAAGTGCAGTCTAAGTTTTCCCCACCTATCTGTTCCCGAAGATGTTATTTTTCTGTCTCCTGGTCTTGGGACTACTACCCTCCCCAATTGCTGAGACTATGGACCTGAAAGTTACAAGTACGTACACAAATTTGAACTTCTGTTCCTGGTTTTAACTTGTTTCAAAAGACTTGCATTCGGCTGGCATATATAACCGGCTCCAAAAGGACTACAGGCTCTAGGCTTGCTGAAAGCTGATGTGGACCAGTTCAACCATGACTTGTTTCCTGTTTATACAACTGGGTCAGACAACCACATGCTTCTGACAAATGCACCATTGCCCAGACTTTTACTAGTTTTGGGGCCTTATTGGGCCCTGACAACAACGCCCCAGTGTCAGCTTAAAGCAGATACAGAAGAGAATACCTCATTCTCTGTTCCCTGTTCAAATTAGTTTGAAATACTGAGTTAAAAAGAAACATTCTGGCATGTGAGACAAAATTACTACCTATAATGCCCTTTAACATGCCAGAAAATAGACTCTTGACCTTATGAAATCCTCAACATAGACTTCCATGGGGAAGACATCCAGCCCACCAAGGCACACACTAAGACCCATGATTGGGTGTCCCTAAGTTACTAAAAGAGGAAGTAAAAGAGCAGAACCAACACCACCCTGAGAACAGGCCACTATATGGTAACCGGGGGCTGAACTCAAGCTCCAGAAATATGCTCTGACAGCAATATGTGGACACAGTCAAACAGGAAGC
Organism: Phyllotis vaccarum; assembly: GCA_033318265.1. Classification (NCBI taxonomy): domain Eukaryota; kingdom Metazoa; phylum Chordata; class Mammalia; order Rodentia; family Cricetidae; genus Phyllotis; species Phyllotis vaccarum. The sequence continues at coordinate 181,991,195 of JARWLC010000002.1, forward strand.
ATGGAGGTAAAATTTAACAAGAGCAAGACATCTCTGCAGGCATCCTATATCTTGCCATAAATCCTGTCATTGTTCTACAACTGTTAGCAACTTCACACCTACAGCAATAATTTCAAAAGAAAACCCCATTCTGTGTCCTCTTACCCAATCCTAGAAAGCCAGGACATACAGCTCCCTCCTTGTGGTTTTCCCCTGTATACGCCTTTTGTAATCAGGACTCAGGGTTTCCTCCTTCACTTGCTCATTTGGAGAACTTGGGAAGAAGCTCTTGCCCAGGCTCAAATTAAAAACCTTTGTTTTTGCATAGGAAAGCCAGCTCCACAGTTTTGTTAGGGGATTTTGTGACATGAGCACAACAGTGAACTTCTACTGCCCATGACAATCATTACAGTAGGTGGAGTCTGATACACATGTATAATTACTATCACTTAATAAGGAAGCTGCCTTTTGAAAACCAGTTAGGATCAAACAAGACACTTATTCTTGACTTGCTCTATCTTGGCCCAGGCCTGTAAGAGTAAAAGTAGATGTCCTACCTCTGAAAGCATGTCTCCTTGAAAGCACTGTTTCAAATAGCATGTTCTCAATTCAGGTTTCTTTAATATCCTAGGGTCTTGGCTACAAACGAGACTCTAGCCAGCTTGAGTATGGAAGACATGGCTCTGGCAGGCCTTGGCAGGCCTTGTCCTTCTCAATTCCCTCTACCTTTCTAAAAACCACTAGATTACATTCCTAAAGCTAGCCACAGAAACTCTATTCACTTATTTGGCCATTTCCTCCTCTTAAGGCTAATTATCAAGCTATCAATGTATTGAAGTCTAGCAATCAAAAGCCCCCTTTGGTTCACCTAATTAACATGTCTGGTTAAAATTAAACTCCTCATCAGGATTTCCCCGTAAATCTTTATAGACCACCACTTCCCTATGGGCCATGATCTTTATCGTCCATAACAAATACCCTTTCCTTCTCTTTTATCTCCCTCATCCTGTCTTTGTCTCTAATTTCTTGCCCTCTGTCCCTCTGGGTAAAAAAACATTTCTTTAGTGCTGAGAACTCATCTTTGGGGGTCCTGAGTCCATACCAACTCTTTAGCTACAACACAAGCTATATGTGCCACACTTCAAGCAGGCCTCCATGTCAGGAATTCAATGTAGTAACACACTGTCTAGATTCTTGCTTTCTGGAATGTTAGGGCTTGTCTCCATTACCTTGTAAAGCTTATATTTTATATATATATAGAAGCAGCACCACATGAATAGACCAAGCTCCACTGCCAGCCTGAGATACAGCCCAGCCTCCTTGGTTTCCAGCAGGTATCAAAAGGGATTTGTTTTTGCAAGCATTCTTTTTAAAAAGAACTTGTATTCTTATTTCCAGGATTTCTAGATGAGAGGAATCTTATCCTTAAGGTATATATCCTGTTCTAGTGGAGTTTGTGAGTTTTCATAACGCTACTAATCTCTTTAAAGAGTATAGATGCTTTCTTACAAGTGATTATCTGTAATTTTAAACTTGTTCATGTTTCTTTCATTGATAAACCACAAACTGTCCATTTTTTCTGCTCTCTCTCACTGTATACCTGACTAAAAGCAGTGACCAGAGATCATGGCACAGACTAGATGGTAAAATGTCTTGTAATTGCCTCCACCAAACAAATTGGTTCATTATGTTTGAAGTGAGCTTTATCACAATTTAAGGGCCCAAGGATAAGTCAGCAAAATTCTTTGCTAGAATGTACCATAAATGAACAGCTTTCAGTTCAGCACCTGATAAGACTCCTTGTTTCCCTGAAACCTGAGGTAACTGACCTCTACCGCCAGAATTTCTCTGGTCATCCAAACTCCCATAAGGAATGCTCATTGAGGCATCTCATTTGAGACCTCTCTCTACTTTTTAATAAAATCTTGTTTCTCTTTAAAAGATGTCCATCAAGCTCTACTTGCAGCATTCCAGGAATTCTCATAACCATAACTTTAGTCTCTCACTTGCAACAGTCTAAGAACCATATGCCCAGGTTTTTACAACAAAGCCTCCATTTCTTGGTATCAATTATCTGTATTAATTAGTTTTCTCATTGCTGTAACCAAGTATCTTACAGAATTCAAGATAAAGGAGCAATGGTTTATTCTGGCTCATAGCCTAAGGGTACACTCATGGTGAAGTGAGTTTCACCTGAAAGTCTTCAGTCTGTACATCTTACATGGCAAGAGGGCCAAGACTCTGAGAGACTGAGTTAGAGCTATACTGCTCACTCCTTCCTCCCAGTGATATTCTTGTTCCCAGCTAGGCACTACCTCCCAAAGGTTTCACAGCTCCTAAGAGCCACCTAACACCCAGGATTCAAGCACAGGAGTGTGCAAGATTGCATTTTATAAATACTTATACTGGTCTGTTTGCTTTCTTGATGGTCAGTATTTGTGTGTGTGTGTGTGTGTGTGTGTGTGTGTGTGTGTGTGTGTGTGTGTGCTTTGCATATTCTAGATACTATACAGAGCTGCTAAAGTTTTTTTTTTTTTACCCATTCTGTGGACTGCCTCCTCACTGGTCCTGTGCCAGAGGGTTCCCCCAAAGACCACCAGGGAGCTAAGTTCTGATGCAAATGCATGGGGGTCAATTTATTCTTTTAAACAGGTATGAATGAACCCAGGCCAAAACCCTACGTTCCGAAGAAGTGGAAGGAATTCAGCCCCAAGCTCAGGGGTGAGAAAAAATATGTAAGTGGGGTATTACACATCTTAGCATTTCAGGACTGGGTAAAGGGATGTAGAGTAGAGAAATGCTTGGAAACTATTGATTAAACTTTTGGCAGGAAAGTTTTGAATCTATTGGCTGTCAGGCTGGTTCTTGATATTTTTCCTAGATTCTTCCTAGACCTGGGCCCTGCCCTCAGGCACTAAATGGTCTTTCCCTGAGATAAAGTTTTGTAATGTTAAATCTATGCCTTCACATAGTTCTCTGTCTGACTGCTCCCTGAGCTTCCTAATCACGGGACTCTCTTGTCTTCTAGTTCTTGTCTAGGTATGATTCTAAGGTGATTCTAAGGAGCCACACTACTGCTTTGAGGAGGCTGTTTGAATCTTTCAAAGCTTCTCATCTCTGGAAATCTTCCTTGAGTATGAAGGGGTTTGCTGGCCTGGGGTGGAAATGGTGGATCCAGGTGGCTATGCAGTCAACCTTGATGGCTGTGGGCGGGTGTGGTCAGCAGAAAGATATAAGGTCCTTTCCACCTGGGTTTCAACGACCCTAGGCAATGTCTCATAATGTAGACCCAGTCCCCTGGTTGGAACCTGGGCAGAATGTCTTCAAGTAACTTCTTTGCCACTACCTGTGCCATTTCATATTTGGTGGGAAATGCCTCTGTCCATCCTGAGAAAGTATCTAAAAAATTAGCAGATACCTGTAACTATACTTGCCAGGTTTTATCTTAGTAAAGTCTACTTTCCAGTAGACTCTAGGCTTCTTCCCCTAAGTTGAGACCCAGGGATTTTAGGGTTGGCAACAGCATTGGTGAACTGACAGGTAATTGGTGACAGTGTTTACAATTTTTTTTGTTGTATATCTTTGACTTTTATTCTCTGTGTTCGCATATGAGAGGTTCAATGGATCTTGGTAAGCAGACTCTTTTCTTGATGCTCAGGCAAGATAATTTTACAGTTTGCAGCTCTCCATCCATCTATGCAATGGATCATGGGGAGGGTCTTGATACAGGAAAGATCTATCTAGTATGCGCAGAAGGAAAGGTACTGAGCCACATGGCTGAACAGGATAAGAGTAACAGGTTAGATTAAGGGTAAATAGTTAGCAAGTTATATGCCTGGGCCTTAGGCTGATCAGCCTAAACTATTGTAAGCATCTGTGTGTCTTTGCGGGTCTAAACCTTGAGGCTCGGCCCGAAAGTCAGGGACAAAAACCTCCTACTACATTTTATGGTAGATTAGGTGTCCCAGGGTCCACCAATACATATGTAAAAACTACATCTGTCTGGAGTGCCACCTGTCAGGCAGTTGGCCCTGGGGATAAGTCTATCCCCTGTCTGGTGCCCTGGGCAATGGATGATGGCCGGTTTCTTGGGTAATAACAGAGCTTTAAGGAGGGCCAGGACCTCATCTTTGTTTTTGATAACCTTTTCTTCTGGAATCAGCAGTCTCCTTTCTTGCGCCAAGATGAAAGCGTATCCGCTGTCCGTGTAGATGTTAATGCCTAAGTTAGGGCTATCAGCTCCATCTGTTGGGCAGATGTCTCAGGTAGCATCAGCTCTGCCCATATTACCTCCTCTGCAGTGGTACCTGCCACTCCTGCATATCTTTGGCCATCCTGCACTAAACTGCTGACATGGATATACCAGGTAACTTCTGCATCAGACAACAAGATGTCTCACAAGTCTGGCCTAATGCTGTGCGCCTGGGCCAGGATACTGGAGCCGTCATGCAGTGGTGCTTCCAGGTCCAGATCGGGCAGTAGAGTAGCCTAATTCAGAGCTGAGAGCACCTGGAAAGTTATCCTGGTGGGGTTAAACAGAATCTGATAATGAGTCATTCTGACATTGCTCGGTCACCAATTAGAGACTGCTTGAGAACTCCTTCAATTATGTGGGGGGTGCTTATAGTGAGAGTCTATCTCAATGTCAACTTGTCAGCATCCTTGACCAGTTGGGCCACAGCCACTATTATGCAAAGGCAAGGTGGCCATCTGAACTCTCTCACCTGCCTGGTGGTGGTGGGTGCAGGAATCTCAAGTACTTTTCTTTGCTTGCATCAGAAAGCCACTGCTGCCCTTCCTTCAGGATGTACCTAAGGTATGCTACCTGCTGCTTACAGATTTGAGCCTTTCTTGGCTGAGGTATGGTACCCTAGGTTCCCCAGGGTCCACAATAGCTGCTCAGTCCCAGGCAGGCAGGTCTCTCGGTCTGTGACTGCACTCAGCAGGACGTCAACATACTAACAGACTGATTTTGGGGTTCTGTGTCTGGGTCTCACCCAGGTCCTCATGCAGACCTTCATGGAAGATGGTGGGGAGTGTTTGAATCCTTTTGGTAGTCTAGTCCATGCCAGCTGGCCACAGATCCCAATCTCTGGGTTGTGCCATTCGAAGGTGAAGTACTGCTGGCTTTTGGGAGCCAGAAGCAAGATGAAAAAGGCATCTTCTGATTTGTCCTCCTTCTCTCCAGTCAGCAGACTTTGATGAAAAAGGCATCTTCTGATTTGTCCTCCTTCTCTCCAGCCAGCAGACTTTGCAGTTGCCCCAATGCTCTTCTGGTTTCTCAGCAGTGGCTAGCAGCACACTAGCAAGGTGCTGATTCCCGAGCCACTCTCTTTTAATTTCTTTTTCTTCTGTACTATCTCTTTTATAATATGTATTTCTTTTTTTTTCTCTGTCAGGCGTTCTAGCCTCTGTCATTCTCTCCTGATATCAGGAGCTGACCGATCAATGAAAGCCAAGGTCATTGCAACAGCATTTTCCTGGAGGCCTCTTGGAGGGATTTCAAGAATGCCACTGGGCCTTCATCTGCTCCCTGCCCTACATTATAGACACTATTCAAATTTGCAGGTCATCTTGCAGCTACCTTGAGACCTGCCAATTGAGCCTGACAATAGACCAGAAGGTTCCCCTTACTTTTAGTTGTATTACAATCCCACACTAGGCAAATTAGGGGGGAGGCTGCATATATAAGAGATTGGTTGGCTGCAGACTCTCCTGTGGGGCCCTGGTCCAGCTCTAAAGCCTCAGTCTGTGTCTGATCTCTCTCCTCTGTTGTGAAGAGGACCCGCAAAAGCTATGCACAATCATCCCACATAGAGATGGCTGCACCAGGATGGGGGCATAAGGAGGAGGAAGATCTTTTCATCCTTTGTGCTGCCTCCTCAAAGGACTTCCAGCCTAGCAGCCAAAAGGATCTTGGAAGGTGAGGCCCCCTCTGTAGCTGCCAGGATCTTAACCTGTCAGGAAAAGAATGGTTTAATCCAGGAAGAGTCCTCTACTAAGTCTCTCCAGACCACTATGTTAGGCACTTGGTTGGGGTTCTGCTCGTGGTCTGAAGAACATTTCCTCTACTGCCCCTATAAGGACCAGGTCAAAGGTTCCCTCAGGAGGCCAATCGATGTTGAGGACTGGCCATTCCGACCTACAAAAGGTAGCAAGTTTAGACTTTATGAGCACATGCATAAAGATTTCAGTAATGAGTTAAGAGTAAGTCCAGAGGGGAAGAAATCATTTGTTCCATAGCTTTAGTCACAGTCAAAAACACAAATGAGAGAAACAGAGGCACCACAGAAGACTAAGGGCACTAATATCTCGGTAATGAGTTAAGAGTAAGTCCAGAGAGGAAATCGTCTGTCCCATGGCATTTGTCATAGTGCCGTGTCCCCGTCCAGATCTGAGGCTCTCCATCCTCATACAGATATGGGGCCCTCCACCCCTGCCATTGGGGTCCGGAATGTGTTCCAGCCCCTTGTGACCATGGTTCACCAGCACGTCTGCTCTTAAACAAGTCTGGTCATGATCACCAATTTGAATACATCCCCAAAACAATACTAAACATGGACAGACAGATATCACTCAGAGACACTCACTGGCCTGTAAAACCCTCCAGTCCAGAGTCTGTGGGGGCCATGGGTGTTCCTGGCTCATACACCAAATGTTGTATCCATGTCAAGGGACCCTCAAAGACCACCAGGGAACTAGACTCTGATGCAAACACATGAGGGTCAGTTGATTCTTTTGGACAGGTTCAAACAAACCTGGGCCAAAACCTGGTGTTCCAACACAGTGGAAGAAATTTGGCCCTGACCTCAAGAGTTAAAGAGGGTTTTTAAAGAAAAAATACGTAAGTGGAGTGTTACACGCCTTAGCATTTCGGAATTGAGCAAAGGGATAAAGGTAGAGTAATTCTTGGAAACTATTGGTTAGACTTTCAGCGCAAAACCAAGTTTTGAATCTACTGGCTGAACTTTTGGTGCCAAACCAAGTTTTAAAACTATTGGTTGTCAGGCGTTTTCCTGAGATACTTCCTAGACTCTTCTTAGACCTGGGTCCTGCCCTCAGGCACTAAATGGTGTTTCCCTGACATAAAGTTTTGTAATGGTAAATCTATGCCTTCACACTTTGCTGTACAGAACTTTTAAGTTTTAAGAGGTTCAATTATTATTTGTTGATCTCAATGCCTGTCCTACTGGAGGTTCTGTTCAGAAAGTCCCCTCCTGTGCCTCTTAGTTCCACTCTCTGCTCCATCATGTTCTGGGTATTAGGTTTGTTGAGATCCTAGATCCATTTCTGCATAGAAAGAGTTAAGAATCTAATTTCATTCTTCTACATGCACCCATTGAATCTGAGGAATAAATTTTTTGAAGTAGCTGTCTTTTCTCTAATGTGTCTTGTTGGCCTTTTGCCAAAAATTGTCTGTCTGTAAGAGTGTGGGCTTATATGTGGGTCCTCAATTCTACTTCACTAGGCAATGTATCAGTTTTTATAGCAGCGCTATGCTATTTTTATTACTATAGTTTTGGTGTAACTTGACATTGAGGATAGTGATACCCTAAGCATTGTATTTAATTGTTCAAGATTATTTGGACAATTTTGTGGATGTCAATTTTGAACCTTTAAATATGTGTCTCATTTGGAATACCCAAAGAAGCCAGGAAATTAGTGAGGAACCATAGAGGGGGCTCTCAAGGGAGGGAACAAAGGAAAGAGAGTGATAGAAGAGAGGATTAACCCATGGGTCAATGGGCAGGGAGCACTGGGAAGAGGAGAGAATATGGGAAGGAGTAACTAAGACTAAAGACCTTCTGAAACAGTCAAATGAAAACTTAATACTGTAGAAACTTTCTACAATACAAACATATCCATATAGAAAGTGCTCAAGTAGAGTTAACCTATAAAAGGGCAACAATGTCCCTACTAGACAGCATAGGCTAACAAATAAAAAATCCAGTAACTTTTTTTAGAGGTCTTGGACTGTAAAGTCTCAAAGATCATTCAAACATCACAAACTTCTACCACTGCACTTGGTTATCCTCCAGAACTTAACTGTAAGACCTGATTGCTAACAGTAACATTTAGAGTTCAGCCAGCACTGATGTGGAAGCTAGCTCTCACTGTGTTGGAAGGCACTATGCATGCTGTCATAGGAGAACAGTCACCATCTTTCTTATACCGCTGACAACCTTGCAAGCTGTAACAGTGATAGGCCTGGCAAGACATGTCTACTGGTTTAGAAGTGGCTTAAATGTCATGAGAGTATCACTTTTTAAATCGGACTTAAGGCCTGTCCCACACTATGTAATCCACACCCACATAGTTATTGGGGTCTAGAACTGTGGTTAGAAAGGTCGTAAGTCCTAGGAGAGAACCAATTCCAAATGACTTATTGGTACCTATGCTTAATCTTATAATCTTCTTTGATGTCCCCTGAGCCATAGATAGAGGCAGAGCTGTGATGTGGATGGACACGATGAGGTTGGATTTTCCATGGAAGTTAAACTTCACTGAAATCTGACTTATTGCTTTGGGCTATAAATATCTGCTGGTGTTCCTAGATATCTTCTTAGGATGACTGGAGGCCCACCTCACCTGAACAGAGACATTTCTATAGTTACCAAAAAAAATCACTTCAGGAAATAATTCCTAGATTTGGTGCCTAACAATGGCCCAGCCTTCATAGCAAAGTGTCTAAAAATCTGACAAAGATATTAAATATTAATTGAAATTATCTTATATATGTAGGCCACAAAGATAAAGCCAGGCAGAAAGAAAGTTGTTTTTTTTGTTTTTTGAGGCAGGGTTTCTCTATGTAGCCTTTGCTGTCCTGGAACTCACTCTGTAGACCAGACTGGCCTCAAACTCACAGAGATCTGCGTGCCTCTGCCTCCTGAGCACTGGGATTGAAGGTGTGAGACACTAACACCTAACCACAAAATCCTTAAAACAACAGAACAGAAAATGCTGATGCAACTGTGATCCTGGCTTATTTCACTCCCTTATTGGGAAGACAAACAATACTTTTTAAGCTTAGATGCTGTTCTAGTTCTGTTGCGGTGGGAATATCCCAAAAGCACTTAGGGGAGAAAAGGCTACAGTCTGCTACTAAGGAGAATAGAAGCAGCTAGTTAATGACATCCAAGTCAAGAGCAGGTAAATGAATCCACACAAAACATTGCTTAATTTTTTTACTCATACAGTTCAGGACTCTCTGGCTAGGGAGTATCTACCCATAGTGGCCTAGGTCTTCCCATATTAACTAGTTTAATTAAGACAATCTTCCCACAGACATGTTCATACGCGAATCCCATGTAGACAGTCCATCACTGTGATCCTCTTCCAAATGATTCTAGGCTGTGTCAAGCTGACAAGTCTTACAATCCATTCATGCCAAATTGGAAACCATAAGTCAGAAGGCGGACCTTTTAGTTTTGTTTATTTAAATTTGGTGTCTTAAAATACCATTTGATCTGCCAAGTAAGGTACGTGTTCTGTTGTGATAGTAACATGACCACAATAAGGATAACGTGTTTCTGATTGGTTGTAGGGACTGCTCCACAGGAGTAAACTCATGTTGGGTTCTTGGTCAAGAGACCCTAAGGAAAACCTATTATTATTGCAAAATGGTGATGATGTCAAACTGCTTTCCTAATATATTATAGTATAATGAAATATTAGTGTATATATACTATATATTAGTACATATATTAGTAAATATAATATGATACAATGGAATAGAATAGAATATGCTCCTCTCAGTCTTCATCACAGCCTCATACTGTGGTGGGCAGCAGTTACTACATATGAGCCAAAGTGCCAAAAATATAAGTAACGCTCAGCCCTAAAAAGGTTATCTATGTCACCTCTCCAAAGCTCAGGGGACGTCAGAAAAGAGGGAGTGAAGAGGATCTAACAGCCAGAAGATGATGGCCGCACTTAGAAGAGCTCGCTACAGCTGTGGCTGTGGAGATAAGAACTGTTAACATTTCCAGCATCTCTAGCCACCTTCAGAGTCCTATGGCCATGCATGCACTGTCAGTACTCAGGCATTGTACTAGTCAACCCAGGGTCCTAGGCATTGCCAGTACTCAGTAAAACACCTAGATAGCCTAGCCTGTGCAATCTGTGCACAGGCCCTAAATCCCCTTATTAAAAGCAAGCTCCCTCCCTCCCTCTCTCTTTTGCCATGAGGTCTTCTCTGTACCTCAGTTCTCCCTCCCTCCTTCCCTCCCTCCCTCCCTCCCTCTCTCCCTCTCTCCTCATGAGGCCACTCTGTGCCTGCCTTCTCTCTTCCCTGCTCCTGACGCCCCAATAAAACTTTTCATGTGAGTGCTGCCTGCATGGCATCTGTCTCTAATGCACTGTGACCATCCAGCACCGGTATTTTAATACAACAACTATATAAGACTACAGACTGAAGGTAAGACTTTCACCATAGGTGTGAGAGGGGCCCAAGACACCTCCCACCCCTTTTTGAGCGGTACTGACAGTTATTGCTTGCTAGGGGTATAATTTTCTTCAGGGGCGTAACTACTGATAAACTGCCCATGCTCCAGTACATAGCCTCTCTCACTCATGCTCATGCACGCAACCCTAACTGTTCACATACTAAAAGAAGACTAAATTAGGAGAACTTGCTGACAAAGGGATTTCAATGGGGAAGGGAGAGCGCATAGCAGAGAATAACTCAAGTAAAAACAACTAAAATCCATTGCATAGGAGACACATGCATTGCAGTGTTCATTATTTTAGTATTAGAGAATACTTTTGTGAGTGTTGAGATAATAAAATCTGGGATAGTCCCTTCCCCAAATCCAGAGGCTCTAAGTATAGTTCAAGGAAGTAACTCAATACACTACTTTTTAGGGTATGAGGGTTGAAGATGCCTCTACAGGCAATGGAAAAACAATCCACTCAGATCCATACTCTGTGATAGTTGCCAGGTATCTCCATCCAACCACTGGAATCACAAAAACAGATACTTTCCCATTTTTTTTATGACTCTAAGAGGAGCAGTGCATCCTATAAACATTCTCCATACAACTGTGCCCACAGCTCAGTGCTTCCTCTAGAAGAAACCAGTGACGGTCAGGTCCAAAGCCAAACTGCTACTTCACTGCCTTTTACAAGTTCTTTCTTCATACACAACAGCTTAGAAAGAGCAAGGAAATAGAAGTCTCCTAAATTTTCATCTGTATTTATTAACGAAGTACAAATAAGTAGTAATTCAGCTGGGAATGGCAAAACTAGAAAGGTTAAAAGGGAGGGTTTTCTTCCCCCACTCTCAGTTCCAGTAAGTGGAACATCAGGATTCTCCACAGAATCACGTGACCACGGGCAGCCAGCAGCTGCCCACTGGCACTCTATGTAAATGAACTCCGTCACCCCTCGGGTTTTCCCCTCTCCTCTCCCTCCTCTCTGTAATGGACACAAAATCATAGAGTCACTAGCTGAAGTAGCTCTGTACTTTTAATTGTTGGCAGGAAGCCAAAGGGCAAACACAATGACTGAATTCAGTTTTACAAGTAAACACTGGAGCTGAATTCACCCTAGTCCGGGAAGAATGCCTCTGATCACAACTGGCAGGAAATCCAATTCAAAACAGGGTGTGTCGCCCTCGGTTCACACTGTGGCCTTTATACCTTTCACAAAATTCTTTACATAGCAGAGTTTTCTTCTCTAAAATGTTCCCACAAAGACTAATCTTTATTCACAATATTCAGAAATGCTTTTGCAAGAAAGGTCTGAGTTCCAACTACCACCTTTGGTAGATCTGAGGTTCTGTTCTTTCTTCTTTGGTTGAATGTTTAGAACCCATCAATCATTCTTCTCCCAACTCTACTTTACTCTCTGAGTTCTCCCTGATATCATGCCAACTTTCAATTCCCTTCTTGTTCTTTGGATCACTTGGTAAGTTAGTATGAAAACGCTGACATCCTGTGAGAATTAACAGAGCCATACACTTTGGCCCAACCACATCTTAACTGAGTCATTTGGTTCATATGCCTATTTCTTGTGCCTCTAGAGTCGGTCAAGACTACCAACTTCAAGAAGATATACTATGTACAAGGGCTGCCTGTCTGTAGTGCTACAAGAAAGATCTGAACTTATATCAGCTGCCTATGGCCAGCCTTCCCAATACGATGCTGTGATTCCAGAAGCCCAGAGGAATTTTGGTCCAGCATGTAAACAGTAAGCTAGAAGTCGGGTACAAACATGTTAAACTGGATGTATATGGAAGAAAGAACAGAAGAAATGATACTCAGTTTTCTCAAACTGAAAAGTTTAGGTATGGAGAAGGTTTAGGTGAGGAAAGAGTATCTCTCAATTACATCAGTATTACATACAGTATTAGTAGGCTTAAAGGCCCCAGAGGATGGACACGCAATTACAATGATCTTTGGACCTCACCTGTTTCTGATGAAAATGGAGAGCACTGGCAATGCCTTGAACTACGTGTACTGTGCTCACAGCTGCATACGTGCTCCAAAGTCCCTAGGCATTTGACTTTCTAGTTGGGCTGAAGTGCCATGCAACTTGCTAATGTATTAAAATCAAAGTTAGCTGTTTTTAACAACTTGGTACCTGGAGGAGCTGACTGCTCTGCTAATATAGTCACAAATCTGTCCAGTCTCAGCCCACTGGATTCTAAGGTGGGCTAGAGTATCCACATTGCACGCAGCTTCTCTCTCTCAGTTCCTCCATGTGCTCCCAAAGCAGCAGTGTAAATTCATGCTGAACACATTTCCTGGTCCCTCCCAGTTCTTACATGGGCTCCTAGTGCACAAGCAGATTGAGAAAGCAAGGACCTCAGCGCTGAGAAGAAGTTCAGCTTTTGAACATGAGATCTTTCAGTACTCCTAGTTACAAATGGGTTTCCTTCTTCTTAGTGGACTCTTAGGTCAAAATTATAAAATTCTCCACTCTTTTCTACCTACAGTTTCCTTCTGTAAATGTATTCCCGTACCTACTTTCAGGCTCTTTCCTCATTTGGCGCTTTGTACCTCAGGTCCCTTTCTCACGTACTTCTGCCTCCGTCCTACATTCATGTTAATCTCACTCAGGTACTTTTTATTTTTTTACAAAATGATGGCTATACACATGCCTGTTTTCTGGGTGTCCTGCTGCATTATGATTAAGGCCCATGTACTTTTTGTATCAGATCAAAGACCTTCATTGTGGGTTCTTCAGGCTTTGAGAAAGTTATTTTACACGTTGGACCAACTGGGCCTTTCAGATGTCTCTCATGTCACAGAATACGTGGCTCTTTTACTTCAGGTTTCCTCTCAACCACACATCTTTACAAGAAAGACGCTAGTGCCATATCTAAGAGAGGCAACCATACTTTTACTATATTTAAAAAAGGCAAAGAATAACATTTGATCACTACTGATCACAGTGATTGTGGGTCCTGAACTTCACAGGTCAGGAAATTTCGTCCCTGTCAACTAAGGTAACTCTGGAAATGGTGACAGCATGCCACTCCAATTTCTACTGTGCTTTTGGGCTTTGTTTCTCTCCAATGGATTAAAGCAGTACAAGAAACTACTGCTTTCTTAGAAGCTTGTAAGTCCTGATTCTTGCTGGATAAAAGAACTTAGTTCTTATTGACTATAATGTAACTCCCAATTCCCAAACTGCTACTTCCTATTGATTCCTATTAGTTTGGCTTTCGGATAGATTCTGCATAAGTAGGAAGAACACTTGATCACAAGTCTAAGAAGAAAATTTTAACTGCTTTACTTTAGCAGGCAATTTAAAACAATTTTTGGAAAGAATGACGTAGCATTAACAATTTGAGCTTCAACTCCCCATGCCTGATATATCTATTTCATAAAAGACAAAAAGCAACCAGATGTACTCTATGCACAAGCATTTGTTCAAGACTGGTGTAACAGACCGTCTGGGTGTTTTAACAACCAAAATTGAAGTCCAAAAGTAATGAAGACAGACAATGTATGAACCTCTGCCTCTAGGCCTAAGAGGTACCAGGGGATGGAAAGGTATCTCTCAAAGGGCCCTACAGTTCTCTTCAGTCTGTCTTAACAGCCGTCTACTTGAGCAGAGGCTGTTGAGACTCAGAGGCTAGACAATAACACCATACATTCTGCAGAGTCAACAGAGGGAAATGAAATCAATCCTTCTAAGCAAAGCAACATGATCAGTAAGTCTGACCCATCCCAGCAGATGGCCCGAGCAGTCCCTGAAAGGAAGTCGGAGTAGGAAGTCAGGGCAGGAGCTGAAGCAGAGGCCATGAAGGTATATTGCTTATTGGCTTGTTGTTCCTCAAGGCCTGTGCCGCCTGTCTACTTACTTATACAACTAAGAACAACCTGCCAAGAGTGGCATTGTCCACAGGGGACTGGGGCCTCCTACATCAACCATTAGTCAAGAGAATGCCCCACAGACTTGCCTATAGGACAAGCTAATAGAGTCATTTTCTCAACTGTGGTACTTTATACCCAGATGACTCTAGTAGGTGCCAACCTGGTGTGACTGCTTACAAAGTTAAGTTGAAGCCGTGTTAGGCTAACAGAGTTTCTGTTGTGAAAATGAGCCCGATCTTGCCCTCTCTATTCCTTTCTTCTTGGCAGCTGCTAAGAGTTACAACAGCATGACCTGGTGTTTTTCTCCCAAATCCTAACACAACGATCTAGCTTTCTTCTGACTTTGTCAACAAGACTCGGAACTCACAAAAAGTAACACTGATGTGACAGCTGTAACTGTAATATTTTACAAATTCTAGGTTCAAGTATAAAGTTGTCAGATTTAACCAAATAAAGTACAGGACCCATAGTTAAATGTTAATGTGAGATCCTAAAAAAGGATAATATTTTAGTATAAGCACACACTGGGCATTATTATCTGATATACACATCTTCTTGACAACATTACTCAGATATCAACTCATCTATAACATAATAGACATTTCTAAAAGTATCATAGAGGTGAGTGACCTTGACCTCCTGAATTTTAACCTCCACTTCCCCAAAGCTATGATTATAAGCATGTACCACCATGCTGGAATTCTACTTTACTCATTTAAATTCTATTCATTCATTTGTTTGCTTATTTATTCATTTTGAGTACTGACTCATGCAGCCCCAGTCTTCTCTTTAAATAAGACAACAAACAGAATATTAAACACACATAACAAAGTGAAATTTAGTTTTGTTGCTGTTTGACACATGTCCCAGGCTGGCCTCCAACTCTGAATGTAGTCCATCTGTCTCTTCTTGCTAAGTGTGGGGATCACAGGCATGTGCCACTATTCCAGGTTTATTCAGCACCGAGGGGAGGATAATATCCGGGTCTTCACTCAGGCTATAGCACTTTACAAACTAAGTTATACCTAAGTCCTACCTCGGTGACCTGTTTTGTCTATGAACATACTTGTATGCTAATTAACTTAGCAGGAGGGAGTCATTAACCTAGGGTCACTAAACAACCATGATATTAAAATGCTCCCTTTCATTTCCACATCAAATCTAACCAAGCCCTGCAGTTAAAAACCACGTGGAGAAAATAAGTGCATTTCATAAGTTATTTGAAAAAGGAAAGTTATCAGCTCTCAGATTTGAGAAAAACGTGTAGGTAAGTAGTTATATGTAGATGGTACCCAGGGCAGAGAGGAGCAGAAAGCAGGAAGCATTTGTGATGCACATCGTGTAGAGCTGAAGGGAGCAGGTCCATCCTTTGTTGATCTAGTTCCTTTCCATTCTTAAAAAACTAGGAACACCCTTTCTTAAAACACTCACATCCCCGATGACTAGATTTCCACCTATACAGAATGACTGGAGTGGCTTCAGACATGGCTCAAGTGCTAAAGTGCTTGCAGTGTATACATGCCAACACACGGGAGCTCACATTCCTAGTACTCACGTAAAAAGCCACGCAAGATGGAAAAGGTTTGTAACCACCTCAGAGCCAGAGAGCTGTGAACAGATAGAAGCCAAGGGCTTGTTGAGCAGCAAGTCTAACTGAAATGGTAAGCTCCATGTTTCAAAAATAAGGTAGCGAAGGGCAATGACCTCTGTCCTCTGCATGCACTCGCATGACACAAGTGCACATGCATATGCCATATGCACACATACATACAGGAAATAAATGGGCCTCTCTCTCATTTTAACTTAAAGAGTCATCCCCACATCTGAGTTATTTGTTCTGGTGTTCTTGTCATGAGGTCCGTATTCCCTACACATAACACTCCATCTTCATTCTCTCCAACCCATCCCCTGCATCCTGCTCTCCAGAGCGTCATTTATATTTATTTGTACTCCTCTGTTAAGAAGCTATACATCTGTAATGTGTTTCCTACAACTCACCCATTAGACTGTGTTTTTAAATATTTGTCTCTTTGGGCAATTCAAATTATTTTTAATTATTCAAATTATTTTCTGTCAGCAACTCTAGTACCCTCAGAATCATAGCAAAGGAGCACCACCCCTCCTCCTACACAGTGCAGATTTGAACACACCATCCTTTGCTCTTTCCTGTGTCCACAGATCTCCATAATGGCCATCATCAAGCAATGTAATATGTGTTTATACATGCGTTCTTCCTGTCAGTGAACAAGGAGCACACCTTCCTGTTCTTCATGTCTTCAACACTGAACATTACTTGGTGTTTGTGGAGCTGAGGGGGATATAAATTCTGCTATTAGAAACTCATTTAGAAGTCTGCCAATCCCACATTCCTCCATTGAGTACGCTATTTAATACCAACCTATCAACTATCAACCTATCAATGCCAAATGTATCAAGAGTTTCAGGTTCTGGTAATTTAACAGATAAAAAACATGGCAGAGTCATGCGCATTAAAAGTTAATAAATCCTAATTTTTCTCTTCTTAGTAGCTAATATTCAACCTTAAAAAAATGCTTCTAGATCTATATGTTTCTAGTTATAACAATAAAAGGTACAATGCCGAAGCCTTTTTCTGGACCTTTACATGCAAACAAGAATGTGACCAGCATAGAGGCAAGAGGGTCACTCATGGGGCATAAAGCAAAAGAGACCAAGCATAAGCTGCCAATGGAAACAACAGCCTGCCTTCTGATGTGCAGAGAGAGACTTTGAGCAGTCAGTCCTAATAGGATGCCTTCTCCATACTGTTCTTCCCCTGGACAGGAATGGAGAGCTGTAGGGAAGAGGAGGTGAAGAGGTCCTAAAAGCCAGAAAACATAGATAATACCAAGGAAACTGGGCCTTCCAGATACAATAGAACTGACACACATACGAACTCACAAAGACTGTGGCAGAATGCACAGGGCCTGCACAGCTTCAAATCAGACAGGGTTCCAACACTTAGGGGCAAGTGGGCACAATCTCCCATCCCTCACAAGAAGCTATCTCCAACTGACATCCACTTGCAAAGGGAAAATTAGTTTTCTCCAATAGAATATTATTGGGGATATTAACCACATCTGCAGTAAATGGCCACCACAAAACAAACTCGAGGTATTTTTCTAGACTTTTTGACACATATCAGTTTGGAAACTTTTTGTCTTACTGGTATTTTGCTCATACTTTATAATTTCTAATTTTGTACTTTTAGAAGCCTTATGTATTTGTGCTCCTTGTGCTTTCTCTTTGTTATTTATTATTTTAAATTCTAGTTTATTTGCTTTTTTTCTTTGCCTTATTATTTTTCAAAGAGAGAGATGTTATGGAGCTGGACAGAGAGCTGAGGAAGGAACTGGGAAAGGTTAGGGGAGAGAAAACTGTGCTCAGAATATATTGTATGAAGAAGTTTTATTTATAATAAATAAAAACTCATCTCCCAAATCCTAATAAATTGTACAAAAGTATACATTTAAACACACACCTAAGAACTTTGGCCATTTTAAAACTATTAACAAAGAACTCATCCCAAGCAAGTGTCTGTCCTTTATTCTCACTGTTATATTTAACAATAAAATAGAGAACTTTATAGCCACATATTTTGTTTTACTCAGTCAAGAGCTCTATGAAAATCTCCTAAAGCCATGCTGTCAGTAGACCAGTCAGAACATGACGAGCAGGCACTTTTCCTAACCCTGAAAGCTATAGGTAATGATATCTCAGCCTCTGTTCAATAGGAGGTGTTCAAATGGGTTATATCTGAAAATTACTGTTAAATACATCAAAATAAGCAAAAGGCATATTTTTAAAGTGCTTAATACTTTATTTTTTAAATGAAGAAAAACAAACTGTGATAAGCTAAACCAGTACAGTGAACTTTGTACCAAGCTTCTTAAGCACTAGTAGTAGACAGGAACAAGACAAATTAAGCTTAACATTTAACTCCGTATGTGTGCACTGTCTGTTACATTTTACCATGGAGGAGCCACCTAACTCTGGAGAAACTGGGCCTGTCTCTTTAACAACTTCCTCTGTTGTTTTGGGTGTCTACTTGGAACAGGAGTTTGAGTTTCCGGAACAGAAACAACACTGGGAACCCAAATCCCCCGAGGAGAAATACTCTGCAGCAGATAGTAAAATACTTTTCTTCTCTCTTCAATGGATAGCTGATTAACACAATATTCATTGATGGATTAGAGTTATGTTTCAGAAGCAATTCTTCAGATTAATAGGATTTAAAATAGCTTGCATACTGTCTCTAGGTCAGTTCATCGGGCTTCTCAATTTTACAGCAAGAAAGCTTTCATAAATGAAAGGTCATGTTGTACAAGAAATCTTTTACTTTAATTATTCTCTCCTTCTCTCCTTCTCTCCTTCTCTCCCTCCCTCCCTCCCTCCCCCCCTCTCTCCCCCTCTCTCCCCCCTCTCTCCCTCTCCCTCTCCCTCTCCCTCCCTCTCCCTCTCCCTCTCCCTCTCCCTCTCTCTCTCTCTCTCTCTCTCTCTCTCTCTCTCTCTCTGTTTGTCTGTGCATGTGTGTGTAAAATCACCCCATATCAAGTATATTTCTCTTTGCAACAGATGGAGACCATTACAGAAAACCACAACCAATCAAAATGCAGAGATGTAGAGTCCAGTTCCCCTTAAATCTTAAAAAGTTTCAAAATTTAAATTCAGCAAAAAGTCTGATAGTTCAGCTATTATAGTAATTAGTAAACTCACTTAGCATTTCAGGGACATCAAAATGTAAGACATCTGGTTCCAATTCCAATTTTGGCTCAGAATAAAAATACCTCCCTTACAATAGTCTGATTATAAGCTGTTTGCTCTTTTTGAAACTATAGTACTTCCCTTGCTGGAAGCCACCTCACCACTGCCAGGAAGAAGAATGCAAAACATTCCCAGGAGCTGAGGCTGTGATGTCAGAAGCACATTCCACTTCTCCCGAGTCAGGGCTTTTGGGAAGCTCTGGCCTTCAGCTAAACCCCTGGAAGAGATAGCAGCTAAATAAGGTTTGTATTAAATAATACAGAGAATCCTTGTGCTGTGTGTTAGTGCTGGCCAGGATCAAAGCAAGGGAAGGAACTGAAACATGTTGCTACATTTCTTGCAAAGTAAAAAGGAAAAAAAAAAAGTACTTTGCAAAGAAGAGAGGAAGGGGAAGGAAGAATGGGCAGAGA
This sequence comes from Phyllotis vaccarum, assembly GCA_033318265.1. Taxonomy (NCBI): domain Eukaryota; kingdom Metazoa; phylum Chordata; class Mammalia; order Rodentia; family Cricetidae; genus Phyllotis; species Phyllotis vaccarum. The sequence continues at coordinate 182,010,690 of JARWLC010000002.1, forward strand.
AGGAGGAAAGGGGAAAACAGGGTGTCTGGAGGCAAAACATGCTATCTTTCTGTGTACTGACTTTTTGTGTACCGTATTTAGTGAGCAATGTATAAGCTACCAACAGTAAGCTCTGGGTTTGACCAAGAGACGAAGCTTCAATAAATAAGGTGGAAGAGTGACTTTGAATGACTTCCTACATCAATAGAGGGCTTCCATGTGCATGTGCACACACACATATTTGTTCCTATGAAGATGAAAAAAAAGGTACATCATAAGAATGAGAAAATGAAAACAAAATGGATTTCCTTTTCAAGTTAATAATTTGGAAATTATACTTCAAGCCAAATACTTTTACTATGCATGACAAATAAATCTTATTTAAAAGTACTTAAATTTGGAAGATTAGCTGTTACTTGATGTGGTGGGATTCAGGTGTCAGCTGATAAGGTCGGAAGATACTTATCCAGGGTACCGGGCTCCTGAAGGGGGAGGGCTGCTGGGATTGTGTTAAATTTTCACTATCCCAGATGAACAGTTTTGAAGTAATTTATACACCCTACCATCTACCAATATTCTAGAAATGTATGATGTACTTTGTATGTGTTAGGTTTTGGTTGTAGTTTGTGCCTTATCCTCTCCTAGATACTACCTCATAATAATTCCTATCGTATATAGTCTTAGTTTAGAACCTTCTTAGTTAGACAAAAGGGGGAGATGTAGTGGGATTCAGGTGTCAGCTGATAAGGTCAGTAGACACTTATCCAGGGTCCCGGGCTCCTGAATGGGGAGTGGCCAGCCCCATTCAAGAGGGGCTGCTGGGATCTTGGGGGCCCTGTTTGTTCCTGCCTGCTAAAGAGACTGGTTCAGCATCCATAGTCCATCGTGTAGATAATCTGATCTCTCAGGTGCCTATGTAAACTGTTACCTATATTGTGAGTGTTGACTTATATTCCAATAAATATTAATCTTGGATTGGTATAATTAAGAAGATTTGCAGCTTCAACTTATTTCTTCAGTCTTTAAAAGAGGAACCTGAAAATATCAACCAAGAATGTCGCTCAGTTGGTGGAAGGCTACCTTTCATGCATAGTGTGGAAACTAAAGTCCCTTCACCTTGCGGCCTGGAGCTATTTTGGGAGCTGATAAGTTTCTAGACCTCATCCTAAGAAGTTTCCAAACCTTCAAGCTAAGCACTCAAGGCCAAGTACCCAAGATCCTGAGTAATCAGAGGACACTCCACCCCAGCTGCAAAGTATTTCTCCCCTTCCTAAGACAACCAGTCAGCCAGCAGCTTCCCACCTGACAGCAATGGTAAAGAAACTTTCTCTGGACTCCTCACCTCCCAGCCTGATGACAGCATGTCTATGGTCTTTGTTTGATCTTTGTTTAAAAAAATAAATGCATGGGGGGGGAGGGGGCTCACTACCACTGGCACTACTGTGTGATAGTCAGGAGCTGAGCTCAGCTGTACAGCTGTAATAAACCTTGCTTTGCCTTTGTATTCGGAGAGTCGGTGTGATTCTGGGAATCTTTCTAGCAGTCTCTGAGATGGGCAGTACAATAAGGCCCTAGGAGTTGATCCTCAGTACCATGCAAATCAGATGTGGTGACAGCGTGTATAATCCCAGCAGTTAGGGATGTGAAAGCCAGTGGAAAGAAGTTTAAGATCATTCTTGCTTACATAGCTCCAGGATAGCCTGGAACACATGTGACCTTGGTCAAAAAAAGAAATCAGGTTAAAAGATCAATAGTTATTGGTTATTCATAAAAAATGATGACCTGGATAATTTGTTCAAAATCTTAAATGGTGACAAGGTCTTAAATAGTCTGAAAAAATTGTTACCTGCAGCTGAAAGAGAATTGGCTTTGGTGGAAAAGAAATTACAGGATGCATATGTCAATCATGTGGATCCAGACCTTAATTGCATTCTAGTTATCATGGCCTCTAAGCATTCTTGTATAGGAATTTTAATGCAAAGGAAAATAATATATTGGAATCGATATTTCTACCACATAAATTGAGTAAGAAATTAAAGACATACATAGAAAGGATTTCTCAATCAATTTTTAAAGGAAAATTAAGACTTCATCAATTGACAGGAATGGACCCAGCAGAAACTGTTGTATGTGGTGGAATTAGTTGACAAGGGATGATTGGAGGTGTGTCTCTATAGAGTTCTGGGAGCTTGAACAGGGCATGGCCAGCCCTTTAAAAAGCTGCTAAGACCCAAAAAAGATCCTGTATTCTCAGAAAGCAAAGCCTCAGACCCGTCATAAGACCGTTCCTATCTCCAAAAATTATCTTAAAGTTCAACTTACATGAATGAATGTTAATATACCCCTTAATAAATATTAGTCCTTTATATAATATAGAACAAATAAATATTATTACAATATCTGGCTACCACGAGGGTTCTGTGCCTGAGACATAGGTCAAACAGCATAAAATTAATATAAGCATTTATATGTTTCTTTGAGATTTCTTTGAGGTTGGTAGTCCGGATAAACAACAACAGGAGAGTCTAAACTATAGGGCTAGTCCAGGACAAAAGCCTCATTGTTACAGTTGTACCTTTAACTAATAAAGAAATTGACTAATTATGGGTAGAAAGTAAACCTTGGCAAAGAGCCTGCTGTACTTTTTGGGGAAATATTTAACAACAAATATCCTCAAAGCAAAAGAATTGAATTTCTAAAGAAAGCTAATTGGATTCTTCCTCGTATTGTACAAGATAAACTAATTTCTGGAGCTCCTACATCTTATATTGATGCAAACAAATGAGAAAAGGCAGGTTACAAATAAGAACATATAAGTAAAGTGGCTCAAGGCCCTTATAATTCTGTTCAAAAGTCAGAAGTGTATGCTATCATGATGGTATTAATGGATTTTACTGAACCTCTTAACATAGTCACTGACTCTCAGTATGCAGAAAGAGTTGTTCTACACATTGAAACTGTTGATTTTATTAATGATGAGTCAGAATTAACTTCATTATTTATTCTGTTACATGAAATAATCAGGACTAAAAATCATCTCTTCTATATGACACACATGTGATCCCATACAGGTCTGCCAGGTCCTTTAGCACAAGGTAATGATGAAAGTGATAAATTATTAATAGGAAATGTGCTAGAGGCCTCAGAGTTCCATAAAAAGCAGCATGTAAATAGCAAAGGATTTAAAAAAAAAAAAATTCTCTATCACTTGGCAACAAGCCAAAGAAACTGCATAAAGTTGTCCCACCCACCAAACTCCATTGCCAGCAGGATGTAATCCTAAAGATATACATAGAAATGAAATCTGGCAGATGGATGTATTTCATTTTACAGAATTTGGAAAATTAAGATATGCATATCATACAATAGATACATTCTCAGGATTTCAATGGTCAACTGCTTTGAGTTCAGAAAAGGCTGATTCTGTAACCACACATTTGCTAGAAGTTATGGCCATCATAGGAATACCTGTACAAATTAAAACTGACAATGCTCCGGCATATATCTCTAATATAAAGCATATTACAGGAATACCACACAATCCAGCAGGGCAAGCAGTCACAGAGCTCAAATCGAACTCTAAAGGATATGCTAAATAAACAGAATAACAAAGGCCCATAGAAATAGACTATATAGAGATCTACAGGATATATGCTACGTTGGAGAAGGGGTTTTGCTTTTGTTTCCACAGGTGAAGAAAAGTTATGGATACCATCAAAATTAAAAAAGACTAGATTTGAACCAGAGAAACTTCATGAAAATAAGAATTAATGCCTCATCCACCCATATTACAATTCATTGAGTTGTAAGAAAAAACAAAGGGTTGGGGCAGGTTTTTGATTTTATCTTTACAGAAAATTAGAAATAACCATATTCAAGAAGTTAAAAGACCTTGGACATCTAGACATCTAAAGCAGAAGGGAGGCTATCCAGAAAAATTTACAAGTAAATGAATATAGGATCTATGGTACCAGTATACTCTATAGGGTAAACTCTCATTGCTTAACCTCTCTCTATTTTTTTGTAAGTTGATATCCCAGTTTAATTATAATTTAAAGCTGGCTTTAGAGTTGGAGTGTGGCTCTCTCCTCTAAAAGCAAGCATACTTGTTAAAGAAAAATGCAAAATCTCTGTATCATATCAAAAGAGCCACCTGATATGGGACAGAAGAATAACTAAAAATAGGGGACTATTCTATTGTTACTAATCCTATGCTGAATAAATACTTATATATTTAGCTTCCTGTATACTGTGTTGGGTTTTAGTCTCTTATCAGTTTTCTACAGTGATCCATGACAATGCCTAATTATGAACCTGAAGTATTCAAAACAGTGATTTCACATGGACTCTGACAAAGCCACTAGGCTGACAAACACCAACCAAAGATCAGATTTGGACTACAAACTGCTCAGGACAGTTTCAAGGCAGCTAGCTGAGATGAACCAGCTTCACAGACTACTATAGCCAGGACTTGAGACAAGCCGTGCACTTTCCTGTTATGCAGAGACTGGACAACAAATGACACAGCTACTTATTTCAGGACTTGACAATTAACAAATTTTTCCTTTTCAGGATCCCTAAAAGATGCCATCACCCCCAGACAGCAGAAAGTAAATTTAAGAACATTCCTAAGAGGTGGGATGGGAGGTTTTTGGTTTTTCAATGGATTATGGATGATTGTCATTGTTTAGGTTAATTGGTTAAAAATTGTTAATGGTTATATTTAGAAAAAAGCTCAACAGGAAAGATTAGATTCAGGGTTCTTGTTTAATAAAAAGAAAGAAAAGGGGGATACAGGTATCATAGGATATAAGGGTAGATTATTGAATCTTCTTTTACATATGATTTACTAGCTTTAAATATTTTACATTGGATTAGATCTTTTGAATATTGTCTACAAATTGTCTATATTGAGATCAAATTTGTCACTGTACATATATCTCTATGCTTATTGTTCATCTAACAATGTAATACAAACTGCTAGTCCATGAAAGGTTTCATTACTGACTAATTAGGATATAAAGAAGTACAAGTTAGTAGTTAGACATTACAATCAAACTTACAGTCATATTAGATGTTTTCAGATCAAACAAATATATTTTAGATGAACAGGTCTTATTCAAACACTTCAGAGATCCATAGAATATGGCATTTAAGATATTTTAATAGCATAGTTTCTTACTATTTTTATGAAAATGGGACATCTGCTCCTGGCAGCACCAATCTACTTCAGAGAAGATTATGAACATCAGAGAACCTCCATAATGGAGTTGACCTTCTTTGTGACGAAAGTTAGCCACTGGGCAGGAAAGCACTCTTGCTTTGACTGCTGACAGTTTGATGTTCAAAATGGACAAGCAGGAGACACACAACAAAAGAATTGCTGGACCTTGCCAAGGCAAGGTAGGAATGTCTTTGAGAATATCCTGCTTTACAGAGAAGTCTGTCAGACATGTTAGGTCTGTAGGCTGAAGATGGATGCTTCAATGATACAGAAGAACCTTGGATGACTGTCCAGGCAGTCAACTGTTTCATTTTTTACATTTTTTTGGAAGTGGCTTGCTTGCCTATGCTATTTTACTAGTTAATATTATTTCCTTCTTGGGTTTTTGAGGAAGTTGAAGATGAGATAGTTATAGTTTTCTAGTGACAGTTATAATAAATAAGCTCAGAAGTTAAAGTGTTTGAGAAACATCAAAATATAGTTTTTAGTTAGTAATACAAGTTAGATAGAAAGTGAATTAGGTTAATCTTTTGGATTCACCAAAATAGGATAATTAAAGGAATATTTTTTGAATTGTTAACAGATTAGACATTACTCATGTAATTATTGTTTGTATATACTGTATATAATTATTGTACTTATTGTATATGGGTTTTTTGTGTTGGTTATAACCTTCTTTATTTTTATCACAAAAGGGGGTGTGTGCTGATATGTTGTATATTTAATAAAATCAGTCTGAAATACCAGAGACAAGATCTACCCACAGTTGGTCCAGGAGGTTCAGAGAGTGATAACTCACACCTTTAATCTCACACAGGGAAAGACCTGGAGTGGGGACCTATGCCTTTAGAACCAGAAGATCTGAGTTTGAGGCCAGCTTGGTTTACTGAGGGAGTTCCAGGCTCCCAGGCAGGCAGTGGTATTGCTAGGCCTTTAATCCTATAACATCAGATACAGAGATCTTACTGTACTTCTGTGAGTCCAAGGCTAACTTCATCCCATAACACAAGAGACAGAGATCTTTCTATTTTTCTGTGAGTCCAAGGTGAACTACCATATAGTAGTAGCCCACACCTTTAATCTTAACCTGGATGTGAAACAACTTGGTGAAGAGAGTATTTAAGGCAGACATAGAAAGACAAAGCAGGCAGAAGAAGCCAGGAAGAGTGAGGCCGAGGAGGAAGCTGGAAGACAGCTGGGTGAGATCTGACTGTGGTGTTTCCTCTCTTTGATATCTCAGCCTTTCCCCAATATCTGGCTCTGAGTTTCCTTTACTACAACCAGAATTCTTGCAACACTACTGAGCAAACAAAAGCCATACACAAGCAGGCATAGCTATCTCTGCAACTGATAAAAACACTTCATACCAAAACTAATCAGACTGATAAAGGGAGAAATACCCCAAGATTTTATAATCGTGGTGGTGGAGAGATGGCTCAGTGGTAGAGTGCATACTGCTCTTACAGAGGTCCTGAGTTCAGTTTACAACATCCATACCATACAGACAGCCACCTAAAACTCCAGTTCCAGGGAATCTGATATCTTCTTCTGGTGTCTAAAAACCCTTATACACTTCTAGTACATATAAACTCAGGTAGGCCTATATGCATACACATAAATTTTTAAAAAGAACAGATTTTTAAAACATATTCATAGTTACCATACATTTTAAATGTATCCATAAATACTAAAAAACTGAACAATAATAATCAAAGAATAGAGGCTATCAACACCAGAGCAGAGGGAGCATGAGAGGGGAAGGTGTTATTCCTTAAAGCCACGCCCTCCTCTGATGTCAAGCCCCATCTAAGAAGAATTCCTGCCTCTGAATATTTCTCTCTCTCTCTACCTTCCCTTCTCGCTCAGGAGTACTCTTCATTTCTATCTCTGTCTCTATCTCTCTCTCTTTTCCCCCGTTCCCCTCCCTCCTGTTCCTCTGTTAATCATAACCACATCCCTGTATCATAACAATAAAGTCCTGTTACATAAAAACAGCTTCTAGGTGTCTTCTACCTCTGCCTCCAGATAAACAGGTACTTCATATTCGTACTATGCCAGATCTATACAAAATCCTAACAGAAGGTAGCTAGAAGGGGTTGGAAACAGGAAGAAAGAAAGCTATATAACTGTACTTGAGTTTAAAACATATAAAAATAAAAGACACTATTATTGTAAATATTTATGCACCAAATATTAGTCTCCAAATTTCGTAAAACATATACTAAACAGTACATCAATCCAAATATATAATATTGGGAGACTTTATCCACTGTCAGATGGGTCTTCCAAAGTAAAAATAGGCACAGAAACTTCAGAGCTTAAATACACCATAAATCAACTCGACTTAACAAATCTATACAAAATATCCCACTCATCAGATAGAAATATGTTTTTCTTTGGTAACACATGAAACCTCAAAAGTTGATCACACCGTGGACTACAAATCAAGCTTTACCAAATTAAAAGAAAACAGAGAAAGAGAGAGAGAGAATGCATGTGCCCTGTTAGACTATAGTAGAATTAAAGAAACCAATAGTGAAACACATTACAAAAATACTGAGCAATGCATTTTGAATGAACAGTGAGAGGTATTACAGAAATCCAACAAAAAAAAATTTCAAAGTCAAATGAAAATGAGAAGAAAATTTACCAGGATCTCTGGGACACAGTCAATCACAGAAGAAGTTTTATAGGTTTAAGATTTCCCGTTAAACACTACAACAGTCTCCAATAAGCATCTTCACACCACACCTCAGTGCTCTCAAAAGGGGTGGGGGTGGGAGCCAATCACAAACCTAGTTGAAAGCAAGAAATAATAAAGATCAAGGAATAAATGAATGAGATAGAGACTATAAGAACAATACATGCTGGGCCAGGTAGTGTATACTTTCATCCCCAGAACTTGGAGCGCAGAGGCCAGGGGACTTGTGATTTATACTGTGAGTTTTAAGCCAGCCCTGGCTGTTCTGCAAAAGCAAAGCAAACAATGCAAAGAGAAAAAACAACACCAGCATCAAAAACAAACAAACAAACAAACAACCCAACAACAACAATACACACAGTGAAAGAGCTGGTCATTTGGAAAAGCCAGTAAGTTCAACTAGTGTGGGGAGGGGTTGCAAATGCAGAGAGTTAGAGACAAGAGCAGTACTGTTAAAACAGACTCAATACATCAGGAACATGACTTTCTCAACATGTACGACCTACTAAACTAAAGCCACAAAATACAAGGAAGCCACTATGAGCAGTGATGTCAAAGCTGTAACAGTACCAGATGGGTTCACTGTTGAATCCTATAAAGATTTTAAGATTCATTTGACGGAAACACTTCTCAAATTGTTCAGAAAATATAAAGAGAAGAAATAATATAAGGTTTATTCTACAAAGTTGGAGTATCCTGATCCCCAAGCCACATAAACATGACTGAGGTGATATATTGTATATTTATAAAGCCAGCCAGTGAAGACTTTTTTTAGTCCCAGCGCTCTGGAGGCAGAGGCAGGATGATATCTGTGAGTTCAAGGCCAGCCTGGTCTACAAAGCAAGTTCCAGGACAGCCAGGACTGTTATACAGAAAACCCTGTCCCATCCCTCCCCACCTCTCCCCCCGCCACCAAAAAAAAAGGGCTAGGAAGATGAATCTGTCCTCTGATATTCCAGACTGATTTTACTAATGATTAAGAAAGAAAATACATGCCAATTTCCCTGATAAATAGAGACACATAAATAAATTCCCAACAAAACACTTATACACTGACACCAGGAAATCATTCAGATACAACAGAACCAAGTAGGCTTCATCTCAGAGACACAAGGTTGGTTAAAAGGATACAAATTAAAAACACTTAAGGACAGAAATCATATAATTATCTTTACAGATATAGAAAAGGTGTTTAAGAAGGTTTAATATGTCTTCACCATAAAAGTCCTGGAGATATTAGGAATAAATTGAGTATACCTCAAAATAATAATTATATACAAAAAATCTAACTCAATATTACACTAGATGTAGACAAACTGAGAACATTATTTTTGTAATAAGGAATGAGACAATGATGTCTATTCTCTCATCTCTTAGTCAACAAAATGCTTCAAGTTTTAAAAGAAAAGACAGGAAGGGCTGAAGTAGGAGAGGAGGAAAGTCAACTACCTCTGTGTTCAGACATGACTAGGACCTAAAAGACCCCACAGGATTTACTACAAGACTCTTTGATCTAATAAGCTTTTTGATACAGTTGTCGTACACGAAATCAAAATGCAGAAATCAGTACCCTTCACAGACAGCAACAGGGAACTCATAGGAAAAGAAACTAGAGGGAAAAACCCATTCATAATAACTCAGGGAAAAAAATATGAATAAACCCAAGACAATGAAACATTTTTATCACAAAAATTTCAGTGCAAATAATAGATGATGTTAAGACTTTTCATGCTTACCTTAGTTAGGGTTTCTACTACTGTGACGAAACGGTCATGACTAAAGCAAGTTGGGGAGAAAGGGGTTTATTTGGCTTACATTTCCACATTGCTGTTCCTCACTGAAGGAGTCAGGAAACCTGGAGGCAGGAGCTGATGCAGAGATCATGGAGGGGAGCTGCTTATTGGCTTCTCCCCCAAACTTGTTCAGCCTGCTTCCTTCTAGAACTCAGGACCAGCAGCCCCGCTGGGCTGGATTCTCCCCCATAGATCACTAAATGAGAAAATGCCTTTCACCTGGATCTCATGCAGGTACTTCCTTTCTCTCTGATGACCGTAGCATGTGACAAGTTGATACACAAAACTAGCCAGAGCATCAATATGGTAAAAATGGCTATATTACCAAAAGTCACCTATAGCTTCAAAGCAATTCCCATCAAAATTCCTATGTTACACTCCACAGAACTAGGAAAAATAATCCAAAAAAAATCAGTCCAAGGGAGAAAGAACACAGCTGTAGGTACAGCTGACCTCACATTGTACTGTAGATGTGTAGGGAAAAAAGGACAATCTAGTGCTAGCCTAAAAGCAGAACTGGACCAATAAAACGGAATAGAGGATTTGGAAGTAAAGAGACAAAGCTATACCCACCTATTTTTTTCTTTTTAACCAAGGAGCAAAAACATGTAAAACCCATTTAAGCAAAGGAAAATCACTAAACAATAACCCCACCCCACCCCAAATCCTTTAATGATATTTACTACTCTGTATGGGCAAATTTTAAATGATACCTTTCAAATGTAAATGTCTTATTAAAAAAAAAAACTAAAACAGTAAAAGAGAACTTAGTAACTTATTATCCCTTTTACTTTACCACAGTAATCGTCAGGGGCTGGAGAAATGTCTCAGTGGCTACCTCTCTTGTTCAGAAACATTTTGGCTCTTAGCATCCACACTCTAGCTATAATGGACTCAACATTCTTCTGGCTTACAAGAACACACATGCACTTGTCCACAAGAAAAAATAAATAAATAGAAACAATAAGTCTTTTAAAAAGTACTTCATCAAAAAGTGTAACTTCAGGAACATCAGAAGTAGACAGGTTGAAGGTCGTCCTTGCCCCCATTTCCCTTGGGCATGCAGGGTCAGTGGTCGCCATGACAATGAACAACTCTAATGTCCATGGTCTATGGTGCAGCCTGAATCTATGTTGATATCTATAGGCCCTGCTACTGTCAGGGCCATGTTGATGAAAGTGACTTCCCTGACACCTAAGGTCATGTTGATCTCAGTGATCTGAGGTTCCTCCAAGGGCCTTGTCTTAGTCTGTGGTCCTACTGCCGCTGGGGTCATGTTCATGGTCTGTGCTGTCACCAGAAACCATGAGGAAGCCCATGATCCAAACTCTAGCTGACTGTGAGAACAAGGAAGCGACTCTGGCAGTGACATTGATGACTTCAGACTCACAATTGAGAAGGGGCATGGAAGGCTTCTGTGATAAACCTACCCCTTCCCAAGCCGGCCACCCCCCCTCCCCCACCTAAAGTAACAGCCTAAAAGGAAACCATCAAAGAAAACTCTTAAATGTTGAGATAAGGATGCTGAAGTGTAGCTCTCCACAATTCATGGCTTCGGGTAGGGGTGTGAGTGGAGAAAAACTTAAGGTTTTTAGGGGGCAGGCCACTGGGAGTTTAACCATGTTCCAGTAAGTATATGGACAACATAAATTGGACCTTTTCTATCCCCATTTTGTTGGGGATGTCACAAGGGCACAGGCGAACATTGAAGGACTTGGGAGGGAGTATGACTGGAGTGTATAAGGCGAAATTCCCAAAGAATCAATAAAAATATTATTTTTTTAAAAAATGAAACTTCAAGTATATAACAAAAACCATAATACCTAAAGTCAAACTTCACTTGAGATTTTTTTTAAAGTCAAAAGAAGCAATAGACACACTAATATTATCTAAGAATGCAAGTTACATCAAAGTGTTGGTCTCAAAGGCGACCCAATGGTGCTGCTGGGGTGGGGAGCCAATAAGTGGAGTGAAACAAGACGAGGTACATATTTGTGGGGGTTCTACCCAGGACCCTGTTTCCATCACAAATCAAGAGATAATCCTGTGTAGAACACCCTGGGAAGAGAGCTAAATGTCCAAAGGGATGTCACTATAGTTACCTTTTAAGAAATTTGGAGAAAAAAAATCTTTTTTTTAATGACACGGATACTTAAGAATTACTTAAATGTTGAGAGTTACATCATAATGTTGACAACTTCCAGGTTTACATAATTCAGGAGGAGTCCTGAAAAGAAGCTGCGTCTGCAGAGACCGCCTAATCAAAACTTCAAACGGAGAATCCGCACTCTGGAGAGATTAGAATGCTATAGGTCCAGAGACTAATTAATTACCTTATCTTTGGCTCCAAGCCTACTTTACTTCTGGAACTAACAACCTGTGACTAATGGATAAAAACCTTTTGAAATCTACTATCAATATTAATCAAGGTAGTAATTATAAAGTTTTTTATAAAGAGGTCTTGATACATAAATTAGCCCAGACTATCCTGAAACATAAAACTAGCCTGACTCAGATCCCAAGAACTTTGATCATAAGCATGTGCTACAATGTCCACAATATCATGCTTACAATATCAATCCAAATTATAGCAAATTCTACCACAGATATATTTTATGTAGCATTTTTATACTTTCTGTTCTTAAGGAGCTAAAAATCTGCAAAGCAGGAAGGTAGAACTAAACTGCTAAGCAGAATATGACAGATGAGAAACAAAAATTAAAAGCAAAAACTGCTGATTCAAACATCAAAGCAAGAGCTCATTGAAAAGAATCAGGAGAGACTTCATGACAAAGTGGAATTTGAGATGTCTTAGACCGAGTCGAGGCATTCCAGACAGAGTAGGATAGAAATATTAGGAATTTAGAGTTGGCTCATTAACTGGGCCAGTGACAAGTCAGCCAAAGCCACATTTAACGTGGTTAGAAAGAAAATGGTCTCCAAAGGGAGTGGCACTATTAGGAGGTGTGGCTTTGCTGGAGAAAAAGTATCACTGTGGGGGCAGGCTTGGGCTCTCTTTTTATCAGGTTTCCCTCAGGGTGACAGTCAGGTGACTTTCTGTTGCCTGCAAGATAATAGCATCTCAGCTTCAGCACCATGTCTGCCGTCTACCTGCACACTGGTGTGCTCTGCTCCATGATCTTAATGGAGTGAACCTCTGAAACTGTGAGATATCCTCAATTAAATATTTTCCTTTATTAGAGCTGCCATGGTCATGGTGTCTCTTCACAGCAATAGTAAATCCTAAGACAACATTTAAACAGGCTGAAGGGAAATCTTCACATGCAAGTTAAAAACTAGATAAAGGTGAACATTAGAAGGAAGCATGTAAGACTTCTAAACAAGCAAGACACATGGCCAAATCTGTTTCCTAAATATACATCAGAATGTGTCAAAACCAGAAGTAGGATGCTAAGTGGCTTAGGGAGAGAGCTCTGAGACTGGACAGCTACCAGCTGAAACCCTGCAATGTTTCAGAGACGGAGCAGGGAAAGGGAAAGGGGGATGAAAGCCGTGTGGAGGGGCAGTCTATGGCTGAGACACTTGTCCCTTACACTCAGTTTTCCAAGCTAATCAATTATAATCTCTAATCACAAGCGAAGTCATGGAGACAAAAAGCAAGTAGCAAGGATTGATTCTGGGGATAAGGAACCAGGCAGATCTTTCCAAACTGCGTCCTAAAAAGGAAAGGCCTTGGGAGGAAGCTATGCACTTTGCTCATGCAGGTTAAACAGCTTGACAAGAGTAAAGTTGGAGATGGATGAAGCTGAGGCTCAAGAGTTATACTGTGGGCTAAACACAGTGACTGAAGTTAGGACATTTCCGCCAGAGGAAAACCACTAGCTAGTCTCGATATACCATGCCTTGTTGTGATGGTGTTTTTGTCTCATTTTGTTTTTTGCAACTGGCATGAAGGAAGGAGTGAATTTAGTACACAGGGTGGGAGATAGGCAAGCTCTATCTGAAGATTAGAGAGTGAGATCTGTGCTGATTGGAAAGGAAATGGCCTCCAAAGGAGATGTGCCCTTGTTGAATTGCTGTGGTCTTGTTGGAGAAAGACCACAGTGTGTGTCACTGTGAAAGTGGGCTTTGACGTCTCATATATGTTCAAGCCAGGCCCTGTGAGACAGACCACTTCCTATTGCCTTCGAGTCAAGGTGTAGGACTCTCAGCTACGCAATGTTTGCCTGCATACTGCAATACTCCCAGCCACCATGTTCCCAGCCATGAAGATAATGGACTAAACATTTGAAATGTAAGTCTCCACCTCAATTAAAAGTTTTCCTTTATAAGAGTTGTGGTCATGGTGTCTCTTCACTGCAATAGACACCCTAACTAAAATGAGATCCTTATGCAATCCAAGGTTGGCATAACATGAGTTAAAGTTGAAGGCCTTCTCCCATCCTGTACTGGATCAGCTTTCTATTTGCCACAGCTCTTTAGGACTTGGTTAATAAAAAATAAATAAATAAATAAAAATAAAAATAAAAAATAAAAAATAAAAAAAAGCCCTTCAGGTGGAATCATTTTTAAAACAAAAGAGTATGTTGACACCTGTATAAACTCCTAGCACATGGGAAGTAGAGGCAAGAGGACCAGAAATTCAAGGCCAGGCAAATCTACAAAGTCAGTTTGAGTCCAGCCTGGGATACATGAGAATCTAGCTCAAAAATCCAAAATCAGTAAATTAAAACAAAATGTAAAAGGCTCAATTTTGGGTTGCTGTACATTTTTCTGATTATGGACATAGGTACGAAGAACATCTGCCCCCATGTTTTAGGTAATTATAATCATACTTTTCTGTACATAGGATGTGTTACTTGATAAAACAGACTCTGTACACTACCATTCTGAAATACTTAAAGACTTGAAAAAAATATTCAAAAAATGCTTTGCATTCTATTAGATTAATGAATAGAAAGCCTTTTGTCATACTGGCTTTGTCAGTGTCTCCACATAAATAGTATAAAGTTGTGGTCATTGTAGTTAACAACCATTACTAACTTGTTGAGCTACAGAGAATAATCTATAGACTCTGTACAATTTAATTCTGAACACTTTTAGATATATTCCAAAGCACAAGGTTTTCCCTTGTAAAGCCACAGTACAATGAAAACATTTAAGATGGGAGCAATCTTATAATCTATTATGGAATTCATATTTAAACTATATCAGCTGTTCTAAATATGTCTTTTAGAGTGGCACTTCTCAATGCAGGACAATAATCAGGTCAGGCATTAGTGTTTCAACATCTGGCTTTTACTCTTTTGCCTTTCTATGTCCAGAGCTGCTGACCATCTCTTACAGCCACATTTACCTGCAGCTCTCAAGTCCTAGTAGACTCAATGGAAGAAACCATACCATAAAGCTGACCCTTTGGGAGATGGACAACCTTGTTCAGTCTTACAATCAAATTCACAACTGCTCTGGAGAAATAGGGAAATGCTTCCCCAGCATACCTTTATGGGACAGACACATCTGTCATCCAAGATATCACTGGCCTCAAAGTAGAATAAATAGGGGCACAGCTACCACGTACTCTTCTAATGGTTCTGAACTGGAGGAAACTGTCCAAAATGTTTAGTACTTCACTGGACATCTTCATTAAGTCACTCCTCTGTGTTAGGCCATCCTGCACTCTGACTGCCTGTCTAGTGAGTAAGTTCTACATTCCAGTTATTTAAATTCATTCTTGGATACTGATTTAATAAATTTATCACTGTTTGTTAACTTTTATGGACTTTGGTAATTTTCCAACTAAAAACTCAAAAAGGGGGAAATCAAATAAAAAGTCTAGACTGTTCTCACATACTATGTATCCAAGGTGTAATGTAATAAATAGAAAGTAGGATTGTACTTCACAGAGATCACAACACTTGCTACAATGTCTGTCAATCAGAAGACAAGAACATTCAGAATCCTTTTTAAAGGTAATGTCACAAAGTATCTTAACCTAAGTATCTCCATTTGTGCTGCAGCTTCCACCCACACTACCCAATAATTTCATGGAAGCAGACAGCTAATCCTGAATTAACATTTCACCAAAGAACAAGAATATTTACTATCATTATATAGGAAAATCACCACAGATTTAATAAAGTCAGGATTTAAACACCTAACTGTTTCCAAATTTTCAAGTTCTCAAACAAGTTTACTAACATGTTTCCCAATGTTTGTCTGAAAAACCAAGCTGGTCCCAATGAAGGGATTAATTGCCATAAAGAAATAATCAGTTCAAAGGACCATGGGAATCAGCTACAGACCTTCCTGCTAAGGTGGCCTAGATAAGAATAAAACAATGATACGCCTATTCCTGACTGGATGCTATGCTCTTTATAAATCCCAAAACCCAAGCCACATGGCATAGACAGGCAGCCACCCACTGATCACCCACAGCACAGAGAACATTTGATCCCAGATTGTACTGTCCAGTTTATGTGAACAAAGATGTTTACCATTCCAACATTTCATGTAATAAGCTAGCTAGCCACTAAAATTATCTATTCCTGTAGAATGTTTGGAATTTCCTCATTTGTAAGATTTGGAAGGTTCCAAGTACAGACAATATTCTCATAAAGTAGTACATGTTATTACATCCAAGGACTTAGTACATTTCCCTAAATTATCAAGGCACAGTTATGTGAAAATAACTAATCCACAAACTACAAAACAAACATGTTTATGCTAAATACAGTGCCTCATGTATGTGGGGATTTAATAAAGTTTTAGAAGTTGAAAATACTAGAGGGAATAAACACCACAGTCAGATCTTACCCAGCTGTCTTATAGCTTTCTCAGCCTCAATTCCCTTGGAATGGATTTCTCTGTGTTTGAATCCCCTCTTAAGTATTCTTTCCATAATAAAAGTGTGGCCCCACCACACCAGCTTGGGAGCCTGGAATTCCTTCTATAATCTGAAGTGACCTTGACTCAGTTAGGATTAAGGGTGTAGGTCACCACTCCCAGGATACTCCCTGTGCTGGGATTAAAGGTTTGAATCACCACTCTGATTTTCCTAGACTGACTGTGGTTAGAGCACTGGGACTTCTGGAGCTTTTACTAACCCCCCACATAGACTGTGGGTAGATTCCCTCTGATATCTCCAAAACTTCTGAAACTTTATTAAATCTCCACACGTGTAATTCTGGAAATATAATTGCTTATACAGCTTGTTTCTTAATCTTTTACTTTGGATGTCAAATCCATGTTATCATTGATTCATATTTACTCATATTTTATCTTTAAAAATATTCCTGATTTTAGAGAAATAATATTTGTCTTTTGGGGTCTGGGTTACCTTACAAAGATTTATTTCTAGCTCCATCCAATTACCTTAGTATTTCATAATTTCTGTTTTGAAAAGCTGAATAATATTCAACTGTGAAAATGTACCACAATTTCATGACCTATGAATCAGCTGATGGACATCTAGTCTGTTTCCAAATTCTGGTATTTAGAATAGCATAGCAATGAACATGGCTAAGAAAGTGTCTCTGCAGCAGGACGTAAGAGAGTCCTTTAGGTTCATGCCCAAAGGGGGTATAGCTGGATCTTGAAGCAGATCTATTCCAAGCTTCTTGAGGAACCATCACACTAATTTCCAAAGTGGCCATACAAGCTTGAATTTCCATTTAAAATGAGCAAGTGTTCCATTTTCTCAAATACTTGCCACCATAAGCAGTCATCTGTTTTATTGATCTTGACCATTATGGCTGGTTTAAGCTGAAGTCTCAAAGTAGTTTCAATCTGAATTTCTCTGATGGCTAAGGACATTGGACATTTAAGTGTTTCTTAGGCAGTTGTGTCTCAACTTCTAAGAACTCTACTGTGTTATGTATCCCAATTTAAAATTCAGTTATTTCTTTTCTTCATGTTGAGTTATTTTTAGTGCTTTACATATTTTTGATATTAACTCTTATCAGATGTGTAATTGATGAAAATATTTCCCATTCTAAAGCCTGCCATTTTGTCCAAATGACTGTGTCTTTTCAGCATCTTGAGGTCCCATTTATTGCCAGTCTTAGTGCCTGTACTATTGGTGTCCCTTCAGAAAGACTTTACTCTGCCAATGAGTTCTAGACTATTGAGCCATCAGACTTTTCTATCAGACTTAGTGGAGCTGGTCCTATGTTGAGGTCTCTGATCCAGTTGGAATTGAGTTTGGCTCAGGGAAATAGAAAGGGATCTATTTACATCCCTCTACATGCAGCTATTCAATATGACCAGCACCACCTGTTTAAGACTGTCTTTTTTCTAATGTGTATCTTTGTCTTTTTTTGGTCAAAACTCAGATATCCATAGGTGTGTGAAATTAAGTCTGGGTCTTCAATTTGATTCTACTGATTACAGTGTCTGTTTTTATGTCCTGTTTTCATTAGTGGAGACCTAAAATAGAACTCAAATATAGGATAGTGATACCTCCAGAAGTTTTAGCTATGCTGAGGGGTTTGTTTGTTTGTTTATTCATGTTCTGTGAAGAATTGTATTGGCATTCTGATGAGAACTGTGTTGAATTTATAGATTGTTCTTGGTAGGTTGGCCATTTTCATAACACTAACCTACTGATTCATATGCATGAGAGATCTTTCCATATTCTCATGGCTTCATCTGTGGTGGGATTCAGGTGTCAGTTGATAAGTCTGAAGATGCTTATCCAGGGTCCTGGGCTCCTGGAGGGGGTGTGGTCAACCCCATTGATAAGGGGCTGCTGAGACCCTGGGAGCTCTGTTGTTCCTGGTTCCTGGCTGCTGGAGAGACCGGTTTGGAATCCATAGTCCATCGCTCATTCATCGCTCGGATCCTCCAGTCCCTGATCAGGTGCCACTATAAGCTGTTACCTGTATCTTGAGTGTTGATTTATATTTTAATAAATATTAATCTTGGACTGGTGCCTTGTAAGTAAAACTCTGCCTGCATTCATCCTTTTATTTCCATAACATCCTGAAGTTTCTATAATATACATCTTTTGCTTGTTTGGTTAGAGTTATCCCAACATAAGACACACACACATACTTTTGAGGTTATTGTGAAAGGTACTTTTTTCCTAATTTCTTTCTCAGTTGATTTCTCATTTGACTATAGAAAGGCAACTAATTTCTAATTTTTTCTGTGTTAATTTTGTATCCTGTTACTTTAATGAAAGTATATATCAACTGTAGAAGTTTCCTAGTGACGTTTTAGGGTTATATACATGAAAATGTCTCTCTTTCTTGCCCGTCCCACGGTCTGGATAAATCTCTCCCACCCACAGTCCCACAGCCACTTATAAAATAATTACACAGAGGCTTATACTAATTACAAACTGTTTAAACTGTGGCTCAGGCTCATTACTAACTAGGTCTTACAACTTATCTCAATCCATTTCTATTAACCTATGTCTTGCCACTTGGCTCTGTGGTACTACCTGTTCCCCTGGCACCTCTTAGTATCTGCTCTGACTCCACCTTTCTTCCTCCCCACCCACTTGAATTTCCCCTCTGGCTGTAAGCTGTCTTAACAGGCCATAATAGCTTCTTTATTAACCTTTAAAAGCAACACAAATTCACAAGGTAAGAAAGATATCACACAACATATATATATATATATATTTAAAGTCCTCTATCATTTTCACATGAGAATATTTTGATTTATTAATCTCCTATTTGTATCCTCCTTGATGTCAAAAAGCTCTCTTCTTGTGTGTACTGCGATCTGTTCAACCACAGGAATAAATGCCCAACATAAAAATGAACTTGATGGTATATTTACAGACATTATGTCTTGTATAACTTTGTTGGGCTTTTGGGGGGGGGTCTTATTAGGCTTTTTGCTTGTTTATTTTGGTTTGTAATTTTGTGTTTTTATATGGGTTTAGGGAGTGTAGGTATGTGAGGTTTTTATGTTGTTTTTAGAGAAAAAAGAAAAAGAGGAGGGAAGGAGGGAGGGAGGGAGGGAGGGAGGGAGGGAGGGAGGAAGGAAAGACAGATGGATGGACAGATGTGGAGTTGAGTGGGTAGTGAGGAGATTCTGAGAAGACTTGGAGAGATGAAAAGCATATTCAGAATATATTGTTAAAGACACATTTTTTTCAATGAAAAAAATATTCCCAGATTACCCAAATTGGTTATAGATTTTTCAAATTATTTTAAGATTAGAAGATAGTAGCAATTGTTATGAATAATAAATCAACAAAAATTTACTGAGCATATAATATATATATAGGCACAAGCCTTCTTGCATTAGGCATAATATTAATTATTTTTTACCTCCATTTTACCTATAAAGAATATGTCCACAGCTGATGAAAAGCATTCTGAGGCATGTGTGTGTGTGTGTGTGTGTGTGTGTGTGTGTGTGTGTGCATTCATATATTTACAATATAACTGAACAGCACCAACCTCCTTTGGTACAGCAAGTACTAACAGATACAAACAGAATGAGTGTTCATTAGTAGATATTTTTTACTGATATATTGTTTTATTATTGTCATTAGCAGATATTTTTTACTGATATATTGTTTTATTATTGTATTCTCACTACTATATATTGCTGTGTTTTTATTCATGCTGAAAGATTCAGAAACGGCTGTTTCTTTGTGGGACCTCAGTCATTAAACATACTCAGCAGGTATTCTACAAATGAATTATTCCCAACTACTGGTATGTTTCAAAACCTCATGGTGGTGGCACACACCTTTAATCCCAGCACTTGGGAGGCAGAGGCAGGCAGATCTTTGTGGATTCAAAGACAGTCTGGTGTACAGAGTAAATTCCAGGACAGCCAGGGCTACACAGAGAAATCATGTCTCAAAATAAATGAATGAATGAATGAATGAATGAATGAATGAATGAATGAATGAACGAATGAACGAACGAACAAAAGCAAAATCTCATTGTCTAGGTGCTTAAGAGTGAAAGCAATGCTATTGGGGAAATTAATTCAAGAGCAGATTGCTACTGGCCCAAAGTCAAATTGCCAGTTGATCTGTCTTCTCATGAATGTTTTGTTCTATTTTATTTTTATTACTATTTTTGTTGCTGTTGGGGTTTTTTTTGGGGGGGGGGGAATACTGGGCTCTCACTCTACACCCTGGTTGGCCTAGGTGACTTACTTTGTTGGGTCTTTATCACAGTTATGATAAAGGAGTAGGAGGCTGCTGGTCACATTTTGTCCACAGTCAGGAATCAGAGTCCAATGAACCATGTCCCACTTGCTTTCTCGTGTTTATCCAGTCTGGGTCAGTCTGGGTCCTCAGCTCGTGGATAGTGCTAAATTTCTATTCTCTTTAAATAGTGATTTAAAATACAACTGCTATTCTCTTTAAACCCATCAGGAAATACATCCACAGAGGCACCCATCTGTGCAGACCACTACCATGAGACTTCTTGCAGGAGGCTTAGAGACTATGTTATTATTCATTTACGTGGCTGTGTGGCATATGCATGAGTTCATGTTTGTGTAGGTGTATGTACATGAGTGCACATGTGTAGAAGCCAAAGGTTGAAACCCACTGTTTTGAATTGGGGTCTCACTGAACCTGGGCTCACCAAATGGCTAGGCTGGCTGGCCTGTCAACATCTCCAGAGTACTAGGGACACATAAATGCTAACAAGCCTGCTGTTTCTGTAGGTTCTGGGTAGCTGAAGTCAGGTCCTCAAGACTGTATGGCATTTACTCTAACAGCTGAACTATCTCCTCTACTCTGATAGTTCTTTTGTTTTAGTTTATTTTTATTTTATTTTGATCTTGATTCAGGATCTTACTCTGCACTCTGGCAGGCCTAGAACTTGCTATGTAAACCAGATTAGCTTAAAATTCACAAAGATCTGTCTGCCTTTGCTTTCTGAGTGATGAGACAAAAGACATGCCCCATTACACTTGGCTGAGGATTTCTAAAATGGAAAATATAGAATATTTTAAGGGAACATTTTGGAAACCTGAATAGGAAGATCAAAAAGAAATGACTTAGTTTCTTAAGTTCTTCAAATTAAGTTACATAAAGAACCTAACCAGATCCATGAAAAGGGGGGTACTGGAACAGTATCAAAAGCCTTCAACTTTAAGAGAGAGAGAGAGAGAGAGAGAGAGAGAGAGAGAGAGAGAGAGAGAGAGAGAGAGAGAGAGAGAGAGAGAGAGAGCACAGGTTGAGATGGATTCACAGCAGAATTCTACCAGACTGTTAAAGAATTAGAACCAATTCTTAAATGCAAAAAAGGGAGGGGGAAGAAATGAAGGAAGGAGATAGGTAGGGAGAGAGAGAGAGACAGGAAGAGAGAGACAGATGGAGACAGAGACAGAAGAATCACTCCCAAGCTCCATGGAGCCAGCACACTCTAACAACAAAATCAGGTAAAGATATAAAAAAACAAAACTACAGAACAGTAGCCCTGATAAACACAAATGCAAAAGTCTAGCAAACTGAATCAAGAAATTCACCCACCAGAAGCAAGTTGGCTTTATCCTAGAAATGCAAAGGTGGTTCAGCACACATAAGTCAATAAATATATCATATAAGTGAACTTAAAGATAAAAATCCCATGATAATAGACACAAAAATATTCTTTAACAAAATCCAACAGGTATCTTAGAGAAAGCAGGAATGCTGGAAGCATATCTCAACATAATAGTTAAGATTAATATTGCTGTGAAGAGACACTATGGCCATAGCAGCTTTTATAAAGGGAAGACATTTCATTGGGGTGGCTTATGTACATTTCAGAGGTTTGGTCCATTGTCATCATGGTGAGACATGGCAGCATACAGGCAGACATAGAGCTGTAGAAGTAGCTCTGGTGTCCTATCTTATCTCACAGGCAACAAGAAGAGGTCTAAAACACTGAGTGTGGCTTAAGCATATATGAGACATCAAAATCCAACCTGTACTTACATATTTCCTCCAACAAAGCCACACCTCCAAATAATGCCACTCTATTTGTGCACTATTTCAAACTGCCACAGTTATAACAGACAAACCGACAGACAACATTACCCCAAATGGAGAAAAGCTTAAAGCAATCCTGACGTAAGGCTGTTCACTATCTCCATGTCCTTGTTAGTACAATGCTGGAAGTACTAGTTGGAGCAGTAAGGCAAGAGAAGGAAGTTAAAGGGACACAAATAGGTAAAAAAGACAATCCCTATCAGCAGATGACAGGACATATATAAGAGGTTCCAAAATATGAATCAGAAAATCAAACAACTTCACTGAAGTAAGTGGCAGACTACAGTGTCACAAAAGCTAGTCGCCATTGTACACACCACCAACAAAGACACTGAGAAAAGAGTCATCAACACATTCTAATCTACAGCAGCATAAGAGACAATAAATATTTTGGAATAAAACTGATCCAAAAGGCAGAAGAATGAAATCTTCTAAAGAAAGAAATTAAGAAAGACATTAAATGGAAAGGCATCTCAAGTTCATGGGTTAATAGAATTAAAATTATGAAATTGATCATCTGACCAAAAACAATTTATAAATTCAATGCAACCCAATTACAAACCCCAATATACTTTGCTCTTATTTCATGAATCCTAACTCGTGTTTTGTAACAAAAACCCATAGACAGATAGTGAGGAAAAGCTGAAAGATCGCCACGGCTACTTCTCACCTAACCAAATCCTCAGGTGAAAGATGATCCTGTCTCCATGAATCCTCAGACTGAATGCCTGCATGGAAGGGGTGAACTCTGTCTCCTTCTCTGCG
Source organism: Phyllotis vaccarum (assembly GCA_033318265.1). NCBI lineage: Eukaryota > Metazoa > Chordata > Mammalia > Rodentia > Cricetidae > Phyllotis > Phyllotis vaccarum. Next base: position 182,034,071 of record JARWLC010000002.1, read on the forward strand.
TGTGCATGTGTGCATGCATGCATGTATGTGTGCATAAAATCTATATAATAGAAACAACTATAAGGTGATGAACTATAAGGTGATGTCCAGGAGAAGGAAAAGGTAAATAAAATAAACAAGGTCAAGCTACAACTAACAAAAACAAACACAAAGCATACATTAAATGTCTAGAATACTGGAAGTATAGAGATTATTTTAAAGCTATCTATCTTGAATAATATGAACTTAGTACTTAAATGTTCTTAGCTAAGATGTAAGATGATCATAACCTTAACGATTTAGTCTTTAACTTCATTAAGGACTTAAGGAAAATATATTACCTGAGTCAGCTGAAGCATAAGTAAGCAACTTTTGACATTTAGTTAAAGAAGACAGCAACAGTCAGCTGCCTGGACAGTCATTTCTACTGTTTTGCAAAGCTGGAATATCTAAATGTTTTGGCTATAGGCCTGGGATATCTGTCAGATGTCTTTGAAACCATCTTGTCTTGGCAGGTTTTAGCAGTCTTTATCTTTTGTCTTGCTCGTCTGGATTGGACAGTGTGTCAGTAGTCGAGGCAAGGGCAGTTCTCTGGCCAATGGGCCATTGTCTGCGAAGGAGGACAAACTCTAAATGGAGTCCTTGATGCCCAGCACAATCTCGGGACAGAAACAGGCTGCCAGGACTAACTGTGTCTTTTGTAGTCAAATTTTTAATAACAAAATATTAAATGCCATATTCTCTAGGTCTGTGAATGTTTGAAGAATATTTATCTGACATATTTTATTATATATCTGAAAGACTTAATTAACAAGACTATTACATGACAAACACAGGTAACTAGGACCTTTAATTTTTATCAATCTAGATAGCTTAAAGACTAAGGGTTATATTATAAAGGTTGACAATCTATATACAGATGTACAGTTTGGGGATAAAGATTTAAAGGATGACAATCATATAAATTCTTAAGCAGAGTAAAGATGACAGCAGCATCTATAATATGTATTAATATATAAAGTATCTTAAACAGGTAGAAAATATATATATAGTATGACAAATATAATTAAAGAGATATAGAATTTGTATAGTACAAATAACTACAATATTTTAATATGTATTAATGTATAAAATATCTTAAACAGAGGTAGAAGCATGTATACAATAACATACAGATTTAAATTTGTAACAATATATATTATCTTAAACAGACATACAAATAATTTTAGATTTTAATTTGTATTAATATATAATTATCTTAAACAGACATAAAATAATTTTACATTTGTATTCATATATAAATATATATATATATATATATATATACACACACTAGTGCAAAGTGTCTAAGAAACTGCTAGAAGAAAATATACATAGTACTCTACAAGATATAGGTGTGGAATGCACTTTCAGGATAGGCCTCCACTTTCCCAGTATTAACACCAACAATTGAAAAGTTGGACCTCATAAAACTAAAAACTAAAACCTCAAACCTCTCCGAACCTCTCTGTCCTCACTGGACAAGAGAAGTGGCAGGGGAAGCAAGCTGAACTTCCCCTTCCCTCTGTCCACCCAGCTATCTTACTTTCTGGCTCAACTTTCCTAGAGATAGGAATAAAGGTGTGTCCAACCACTGCCTAGCTATTGGGCCTTGAACTCTCTCCCAAGTGATGGGATTACAGGAGTGGATCAGCACTCTCTGACCTTCAAGGCTTGGCTCTGTGGGTGGCTCCGTCCTCTGATATTACAGACTATTTTAAATAAATTTACAATATATCATTATGGGGGGGATGCCACAATAATCATAAAAAAGAGTTCTCAATAGAAGAAATGAAGGTGTGTAAGAAACACTTCAAAAGGTATTCATTATCTGTAACAATTATTGAAATGTAAATTAAAACATTTTTGAGATTTCACCTTACCTAAGTCAGAACAACAAAAGCCAAAACAAACCAAATGACAGCAAATGCTGGGGAGGTCCTGGGAAAGGAGGCCTGCACGGACTGTTGGTGGGAATGCAGACCAGAGCAGCCACTCTGGAAATCAGCACGAACAATCCTCAAAAACACTAAATATACATCCTCCTAATGAACCAGGTACCACACTCTGTGGTGGAAGCCCAAAGCACTTGACAACCTACAGCAGAGGAACTTGTCCCATCTTTTCACAGCTGCTCTATTCACAGTGGGCAGAAAGTGAAGAAGCTTAATGTCCTTCAACAGATGAGTGGATAAGGAAGATGTGTACATGTACACAATGGGATACTATATTCATCTGTAAAGAAAAGTAAAAGCATAAATCTGAAGGTAAATGGATGGACCTAAACACATTATAGTCGGGGGTGGGGGGGAACACCTTTTCTCTCAACTGAGCTTGACTAAAAAAAAACAAGAGAGGTAGAGAGGATGGAAGGAGGGATAGAGACAGGGAGAGAGAGAAGGAAAGATTTCAATCTTTTAAAATATATTACGATTGAGCACTGAACTGACCATAGATTGCCCAGCCCCAAAAGAAGTATTTATAATGCAAACTTGGCTGCTAAGGCTCAGGGAATACCATTGAGGGGGTGAAGGGAGATAGACAGAGTGAATGAGAGCGATAGAGAACCAGGATGCCTGCTTAGATGGTGTCCTGCAACATGACAAGTAATACGTACCAATGAAATCTCACCAAGGTGGCACTCAAACATGGATATAGGAATTTCACAAGGCCATCCTCTAGAAAAAACAGCTTCAGGTGTCAATAACTCCAGAGAGAGAATCAGATTTCCCTAGAAATGAACTTCCTGATAGGCTATTCAATCTCAAATAGTCAGCTCTGAACACATGTACAAATGAGCAAAGTTTTGTGTGTGTGTGTGTGTGTGTGTGTGTGTGTGTGTGTGTGTGTATGTGTGTGTTTGTATATAACAACTATAATCATGAATTTATCAGGAAAATAGGGAGCAAAGAACAGGTTATAGAAGGAGAGCTGGGGGTACAAATGATAGACAGTATTCATTTCTGAAATTCTCAAAATTTTAAAATGTAAAATTTAGAGAATTAAAAATTATTTTACCAAAGAGTATGCAAATCGCATGTGCAAAGCTTCCCTCATAGTTCTGGATGCTAGTAATCCAAGCTGTCAGTGGGTTGTTGTTCCCAAATACTTATCTGATTCTCTTATTCAGAATGCTATCTTGTTAACTTTCCTTCTTGTATACATAGCTGCAATACTGATTAAGAATCATTTAAATGACAGTATTACCTTAAATACCCCTAAACATCTTATCTGCAATATAGTCCCATCCCAAAACAGAAGGGAGTTGAGACTGTTGCATATGAGCACTAATGGGAACGAACACACCTCAGTCCATAGCTTGTATAGTCTAACCTGGAGAATATTCTGTATGCCGGTTTTAAATATAGCATTGTGCATATGTATTATACTGCTCCATTTCCTTAGTTGTCTTCTATTTGCTTTCTGTCCATATTTAAAGCAGGGCACTGAGGTCTCTGCCAAATATTATGGAATTGTCCATATCTCCCTTTGACCCTGTCAATTTTCACCTCATAATATTTCATAATTTCACTTCCTTTGCTAGAATTGCATTTTGGGCTATACTGTCCCTCTAATCAATGTTATCAATTATCTCATAACCTTCTAAAATTTAAATTCTTTTTTCTCTGACAATATAGTCATCCCAGTACTCTTTTAATTAATAATTCTATAGAATATCTTTCTTTTATTTTTTTTTTACTTTCAACTTCCTTATGTTTAAATTGAGTCTTTTAAAAAGTGTGCATAAGTAGATCATGGTTCATTAACAAGCTCTATGTACAATACTCTGGCTTTTAATAATTGAATTTCAAGTCCTCATCTGCTGCACTATTGTGAGATTGATTAAAGTCTGAACCCCAAATTCTAAACAGAGCATCAGATAAGGATTCTTACAGCCAGTTTTACTCACACCTCCAACACTCCATCAGCCAAAGCTTGCCTGTCCCATCCATGTCATGCGCTTACCTCTAGGCCTAGGACTGCATGGAGTCAGAACAGCTTCCTCTGAAGACTGCACCACGATCACCAACAACCTGAGGATCTGGCTGTTGCTTTTAGTCTGAACCCAGAGCTCCTCAAGCCAGAATTTCAGGTGGTAAATCCCAGAGCCAAGAGCACACCACCCACCACTAGGCCCTCAGGATAATGACCAGAATCATATGGAGCCTGACCAAATGACAACTAAATACGTGTAGGGTCACTCCTCTCCCTAAACCTACTTGCCTATCAGCCACTTCACTTATCAAACCAATCTGAGACTGCCTGACCTCTGATACCAGAGTCCTAAGCAGAATTTAGCCTGGAATATTAACTAAGCTTGAGTCCTAATTTATTCAGGAACAAACAAATCAGCCACCACTCTCCAATGTCAGTCCCTAGTCACTACTCTTTTGAGTAGGCAACTTCACAGAACTCTACTCAAAAGAATAAAAAAACTCCCAAGACACAAAATAACCAAACACTACATGCACAGATAGAAAAAAAAAAGAATAATTTTAAAAGCTAAAATTGAAAAAGACCAAGTAAAAATACAGACAAAGTTCCTAAGAATAACATCCGACTTTTCAGCACAAATAGAACAATTTAACAAAAAGTGGTCTTTAAAAAAAAAAAAAAAAAAAAAAAACCCACCTACATCTAGACAAAAAAATGGAACAATGTTCAATAATAAATCTCAATGTGAATTGTCCCAATTAATTAGTAAAAACACACAGGTGAACAGATTGGAGTAGAAAATACAATCCATCTTTTTGCAGCCTCCAAGACGCACAGCACGTCATTGGGCAGACTCTGTCTTCGTGTGAAAGGATGGAACAAGAAGATGTGTTTAATATTTTCCAAGATGGACTTCAACCCAAAATTCAACAGAGAATAGGGAGGGGCATCACACACTCATGAAAGAAAAATCCACCAGAGGGACGTTACAATTCTGATATTTACCCGCTGTCGTAGTGAAGTGTTTCCATTGTTATGATAAGATTTCATGACCAAAAGCAACTTGAGGAAGAAAGAGTTTATTTCATCTTACAGCTTGTAGTCCATAATTCAGGGAAGTCAAAGCAGGAATTCAGAGTAGGAGCCCAGACATGGGAATTAAAGCAGAGGCCATGGAGGAAACTGCTTATTGACTTACACATCATGGCAGGCTCAGCCTGCGTTCTCATACAACCCAGGACCATCTATCCATGGGTAGCACTGCTCAAAATGGGCTGGATCTTCTCATATTAATAATAAATCAAGAAAATGCCTGTCAGATTTGTCCATGGGCCAGTCTGGGTAGAGAATTTTCTCATGGGAGGTCTCCTTGACAAAATGATGCTAGTTTGTGTTCTTAACATAAAAGTAGTCAGCATATGTACAAAGCACAAGACCATAATAATTTCATAAAAGAAACACCATATGAATCTAAAATCACATACTAGACAGTAACACATCAAGAGTTTGTTACTTTAATGCCTGACTCCTAGTAGACAGGTTATCCAGACAAAAAGTAAAGGCAGAAACTGGGTTTAAATAGCACCAATTCTACTTTGCATTATATTGCTGTGATGAAAACCATGACCAAAAGCAAACCTGAGAAGGAAAGGATTTATTTGGCTTACATCATAAGTCACAGTTGATAATGAGAAGAAAGGCAAGGCAGGAATGAAAGCCGAAGCACTGCGCACTGGTTTGAACCCAAGGTTCACATTCAGCTATGACTCTTATACCCCCCAAGGGCTACCTGCCTATAGACGGCACTACTCACAGTGGCTGGGCACATCCAAATAAATCAGTAACTAAGGAGGTGCCCTACAATCAATATGATTGAGATGTTGTAGAATAATCTTTTTATAAACTGTGAAGATGTGTCTCTGTTTTACCTCATTTGCCTAAGGTGCTTTCAGATTGGTTTAATAAGGAGATAAATGGCCAATAGTTAAGCAGGAGAGGGTAGCCTGTACTTCCAGGCAGAGATAGGTACTCTAGGAAGAAATTTGAGAGGCAGGGACTCACCAGCAAGATGCAGAGGAAGCCTGATGTACAGAATTGAGGAGAGGTACCCAGCCACATGGCAGAACATAGATGAATATAAGTGTACTTATTTAAGTTATAAGAGCTGGGTGGGAACAAGCCTAAGCTAGGGCCAAGCTTTCATAACTAATAGGAAGTCTCTGTGTCATTCAAAGACTGACTATATTGAGGCATTTTAATTGAGGTTGTTTTCTCAGATAACTCTAGCTTGTTTCAAGAAGACAAAATAACTAAAGACAGTATCATAAAATATACAAACTTAACAGATAACTATAGACCATTCCAGCCAACACTAAAGAAGAAATTTAGAACTTCCCTCAAACTGATCACATATTAAGACACAAAGCAAGTCTCAAAAAAAATTGGAAAGTTGAAATAACATCCTTCATCCTATATAACCGTCATGGACTAGAAGTGGATAATAGGAACAATAGAAAACAGAAAATGCACAACTCATTGAAGCTAAACAGCAAACTACTGCTGTGGGATTATGTTCTGGTACATTATAAATATTTGTCCCGCCTACTGGTTTAATAAGCTCCTCATTGGCCAGAACTAAAACAGAGTGTATGGGTGGGGTTATCAGACTAAGAAAACTCTGGGAAGAGGAAGAGTCAGGCAGAGATGCCAGCAGGCTCACAGGAAAGAAGAGCAGGATGAAGCTCTGAGAAAAGGCATTTGGCTAATCAGGGATTAGTTTAAGAGTTAAGAGTTAGCAAGTTATATGCCTGAGCCATAGGCCGACAAGCACAAAATTAATGTAAGCTTCTATGTGTTTCCTTGGGACTTTGGACTGCTGGTCCAGATCTTGGGAGCTAGCCTGGGATATAAACTTCTTATTACAAACTACTGCATGAATATTTGGTAAAAGAAGAAATCAACAGAGAAATAAATAATTTCCTATACTTGAATGAAGATGAAATCACAAAATACTCATATCTACTGAAGATAACAAACGGAACATTCATAGCACTAAATTCCTCCATAAACAAACAGAAGAGCTCTACTAATACTGTAACAATACACTTGAAAGTTTAGAAAAACAAGAAGAAATAACATTCCCCAAAGAGTAGAGAGAATAAAATAATTAAACTAGGGCTGACATTAATGAAATAGAAATAATAAAAGCTAAAAAACAAAAAGTTGATTCTTTGAAAGAGAATTACACAAGTGAAAAACTTTTACCCAAATTAATAAAAAGAGAGGACCCTAACTAAGGAAATCAGAGATGAAAGCAGCAGCATTACAGCAGACACAAAACATCCAGGGAATTATACTGACATTTCTTTAAAATTCTGTATTCAGCCCTGCTGCTTTCTGAGACACAGCTTCTGGAGAGCCCTAGCGGAAAAGGTGAGTTGCCCTCCTCCCAGCCAGCAAGCCAGGCACTAGAACAGGCCCCAGGTCTGGGCAACAGGGCATGAAATGTGTCCCCCTAATACATTTCAGCTCCTGCTGCAGACAAGCAAGCAGGACCCCTGCCTGCAACCCTGACTTATCTACACCCTCCATTCCCCCATAAAACCTTCTACCAATAAGCCACAATCCATTTCCCAAAATAACCCATACCCGCAACCTCATATGCTTCCTGAGACACAGCCTCTGGAGAGCCTCAGTGAAAGAACTGCTCCCTGAGTCAAGCCGTAGGAGAGCCCCCATCACAAAAGTAGCTTCTTAAAAAACAGACTTTGGAGAGCTCCTTCATAAGAGCTCTAGCTACAGATCTCATTTTCTCCCTGAGACACAGATTCCACGGCCTCCAAGTTCTCCAAGAGCTCCAAATGCACCAAGAGCACCTAGTAGACCAAAACAGCTAGTTGAAATGCAGACAACACTTGCACTAATCAGAGAAAGAGATGGGTAGATACCAGAGCAAAAGTTCAACATGAAGAAAAATCTGACACCACTAGACCCCAGTGGTTCTACAACAGCACAACCTGAACATTCCAATAAAGAGACAGAGGTAAATGACCTTAAAACATATCTTAATAAAGATGATACCATTAAAGAGGTAATTAAGAAGAAAGGAAAAATTCCCTTAAGGAAATAGAGGGGGAAAAAGCAAAAAAACAAAATTGGAAGAAAAAAACAAATTTCTTAAGGAAAGACTAGAAAACCAATAAAAAGCAAATAAACAAGGGATGGAAGCAGTGCAAAACTTAAAAACTTAAATACAAGTAATAAAAAAGACACAACCCGAGGGATAGCTTGAAATAGAAAATCTGAAGAAACAAACCAGAAATACAAATACAAGCATAACCAACAGAATGCAAGAGATGGAAGAAAGAATCTTTGCTCTGGAAGACTCGATAGTGGAAATAGATATGTCCGTCAAATAAAACAATAAAACTAAGAAAGTTCCAACACAAAACATCCAGGAAATATGAGACACCATGAAAAGACTACACCTAAGAATAATGGGAATAGTAAAAGAAGAATACCAGCTCAAAGGCACAGAAAATATATTCAACAAAGTCATAAAAGAAAACTTTCCTAACCTAAAAAAGGAAATGTCTATGAAGATACAAGAGGCTTACAGAACAAACACCAAAAAGACTAGATCCCAAAATAAGTCTGCTCACCACATAATAATCAAAACACTAAACATACAGAATAAAAAAAATAATTTTAAGAGCTGCAAAGGAAAAAGGCCAAGTAACTTATAAAGGTAAATCCATCAAAATAGCACCCGACTTCTCAATGGAGACTACGAAAGCTAGAAGGTCCTGGACAGATGGTACAAGAACACTAAGAGACCACATGTGATAATTAAAACTTCTGTGCCCACCAAACTCTCAATCACCATAGATGGATTAAACAAGAGATTCCATGGCAAAACCAGATTTAACCAACACCCATCCAGAAATCCAACTCTACAGAAACCACTAGAACGAAAACTCCAATCTAACGAAGTTCAAAAATTCCCACAAAGACACAAGCAATAAATAATCCCACAAGAGCAAACCACAAAAAAGGGAAATATACAAGCTACCACCAAAAATAACAAGAATTAATGATTACAAATCATTAATACCCTTTAATAGCAATGGATTCTATTCACCTATAAAAAGACACAGGCTAACACAATGGACACAAAAACAGGATCCATCCTTTGGCTGCATACAAGAAACACACCTTAACTTCAAAAACTGACATTGCCTCAGAGAAAAGACTTTCCAATAAAATGGACTCAAAAAACGAAGTGGTGTAGCCATCCTAATATATAACAAAATAGACTTCAAACTAAATTCAATCAAAAGAGTTCAGGACAGACATTACTTATTATCTCAGGAAAAATCTATCAAGAAGAAATCTCAAATCTGAATATTTATGCCCCCAATACAAGGACACCCACATATGTAAAAGACACATTACTAAAGCTTAAACCTCGCATCAAACCCCTTCCACTAATAGCGGGAAATTTCAATACCCCACTCTCATCAACGGATAGGTCTTCCAGAAAGAAACTGGACAGAGAAATAAGGGAACTAACCAGTATTATGACTCAAATGGACTTGACAGATATGTAAGAACATTCCACCCAAACACCAAAGAATATACTGTCTTCTCAGCAGTCCCTGAAAGTTCCTCTAAAACTGACCACTTGCTCGGGCATTAAAGAAAAAAAAGAAAAAAGGTACAAAAAAAAAAAATGGGAATAACCCCATGTATCCTATCAGACCACCATGGACTAAAGTTAGAGTTTAACAACAACACAAACCACAGAAAACCTGCAAACCCATGGAAACTGAACATCCCTCAGTTGAACCACCTCCGAGTCAAGAGAGAAGGAAAGAAATTAACGACTTCCTAGAACTGAATGAAAATGAACCCACAACATATACAAACCACAGGACACAATGAAAGCAGTGCTAGGAGGAACCTTCAGAGCATTAGAGGCTACATTTAAAAAATGGCAAAAATCTCACACAAGAGACTTAAAAGCACAGCTGAAAGCTCAGAACAAACACAAGCAAACTCACTCAGAAGGGAAATAATCAAATTCAGAGCTGAAATCAATCAAATTGAAACAAGGAATGCATTACAGTTAATCAATGAAACAAAAAGCTGGTTCTTTGAGAAAGTCAACAAGATAGACAAATCTTTATCTAAACTAACAAAAAGGCAGAGAGAATATCCAAATTAACAAAATCAAAAAGAAAAATGGAGACATAACAACAGACACCGAAGAAATACAGAGAATCATTAGTCATACTTCAAAAATCTGTACTCCATAAAATTAAAAAACCTAAAAGAAATGGGCAGCTTTCTGGACAGGTACCAAATACCAAAACTAAATCAAGACTGATAAATGACCTAAACAGACCTATAACCCCTAAGGAAATAGAAGCATTATTAAGTCTCCCAAGCAAAAAAAACTAGGGCCAGATGACTACAGCACAGAATTCTACCAGAATTTCAAAGAAGAGCTAATACCAATTCTCCTCAAATTGTTCCAAACAAGAGAAACCGAAAGAACATTGCCAACTCTTTTTATGGGCCTATAGTCACCCTGATGCCCAAACCACACAAAGATGCAACAAAGAAAGAGAATTACAGACCAAGCTCCCTCATGAACATTGATGCAAAAATACTCAATAAAATACTGGCAAACCGAATCCTAAATATCAAAATAGTCATCCACCATGATGAGGTAGGCTTCATCCCAGAGTCGCAGGGATGGTTCAACAAAGGAAAAGCTGTCATTGTCATCCAACATATAAACAACCTGAAAGAAAAAAACCAAACAAACCACATGGTCATCCCAATAGATGCTGAAAAAGCCTTTGACAAAATTCAACAGTCCTTTATGATAAAAGTCCTGGAGAGATCATGCACCTAAATATAATAAAGGTGATATACAGCAAGCCGACAGCCAACATCAAATTAAATGAAGAGAAACTTGAAGCAATCCTTCTAAGATCAGGAGCAAGACAAGGTTGTCAATATTGTTCTCCAAGTTTTAGCTACAGTAATAAGACAACAGAAAAAAATCAAAGAGATACAAATTGGAAAGGAAAAAGTCAAATCATCACTATTTGCATACGATATAATAGTATACATAAGTGACCCCTAAAATTCTACCAGGGAAGTCATACAGCTGATAAACAACGTCAATGATGTAACAGCCTATAAGATTAACTCAAGGAAAAATTTAAAAAAAAAAAATAGCCCTCCTTTACACAAATGATGAAAGAGCTGAAAAGAAATCACCCTTTACAATAGCTACAAATAACATCAAATATCTTGGGGTGACTTAACCAAAGAAGTGAAAGACTTGTATATCAAGAACTTTAAGTCACTGAAGAAAGAAACTGAAGAAGGTACGAGAAAATAAAAAGATCTCCCATGCTCTCGAACAGGTAGAATCAACATAGCAAAAATGGCAATCTTACCAAAAGCAATCTACACATTCAATGCAATCCCCATCAAAATCCCCAACACAATTCTTCACAGACCTCAAAAGAACAATACTCAACCATCATATGGAAACACAAAAACCCAGGATTCACCCCACAAAAAAAAAAAAAAATCCTTTTCAATACAAGAACTTCGGGACATGTCACCATCCCTGACTTCAAGCTAAACTATAGAGCTACAGTAATAAAAAACAACTTGGTACTAGCATAAAAATAGACTTGTGGATCACTGGAACGGAATCAAAGACCCTGACATTAATCTACACATGTATGTACACCTGATTTTCAACAAAGAGGCCAAAAATATACAATAAAAAAAAGATAGCATCTTCAACAAATGGTGTTGGCATAACTGCATCCAGTGCTATGTAGAAGAATGCAAATAGATCCAAACCTATCACCCTGCACAAAACTCAAGTCCAAATGGATCAAGACCTCAACATAAACCCAGTTAACTGAACTTAATAGAAAAGGAAGTGAGAAATACCCTTGAACGCAGTGGCACAAACAACCACTTTCTAAATATAACACCAGTAGAACAGACACTAAGAACAACAATTAATGAAGGTGATCTCCTGAAACTGAGATGTGAAGCAAAGGACACGGTCAATAAAACAAAACAACAGCCTAAAGAATAGGAAAAGATCTTCACCAACCTTATATCTGACAGAGGACTGGTCTCTAAAACATATGGCGAACTCAAGAAACTAGAGGCCAAAAAACCAAATAATCCAATTTAAAAATGGGGTTCAAAGCTAAGCAAGGAATTCTCAACAGAATTTCAAATGGCAGAAAGACACTTAAAGATCCTTAGCCATCAGAGAAATGCAAATCAAAGCAACTCTGAGATAGCATCTTAAACCTGTCAGAATGACTAAGACCAAAAACACAGATGGCAGCCTATGCCAGAGTAGATATGGAGCAAGGGGAACACTCCTCCATTGCTGGTGAGAATACAAACTTTTACAGCCACTTTGGAAATCATTATGGCAATTCAACAGAAAAGTGGGAATCAATCTATCCAATGATCCAGCAATACCTTTATTGTGGAAGTTTCTGGCCCGGCCTAGCCCCACAGTCTGGACTGTCAGCTGTTGCTTAGGCCCTCAAAATATGTTGCTTGGCCTATGGCTCAGGCATATTGCTAGCTAGTTCTTGCATCTTAACTCAACCTATTTTTATTAAACTGGCTTGTCAAGTGGCTCATGGCTTACTTATTTTTTTATATCTTGTTTTGTGGGTGGCTGGATCTTATCTCTGTCTGACTCTGCCCTCCTTCCTCTTTATTTATGCTCAGATTTCACACCTACTTCTAAGACGTCTTGCTATTACCTAATGACATTCATAGCATACAGAAAGACATCCAGATAGTGTAGAAATTATTTACTGGTAATTGATTATATATATAAAGTATTAATATTTATTAAGGGGTTTGTGTAAACACTGATATAAGATTGGACTTTAAGGCAATTTTTAGATAGTTGAACTGTCTTCTGTAGTGATGGTGTCAATTTTCTCTTTGAGAACGCAGGAACAAAACAGGAAGGTTGAGCACCGTGCAACCAGATCTTCAATGGTGGTTGGCAGGTCCTGAAGACCCTAAAGCTAAGCCTCTAGGTCTCCCTCAATAACGCCTGAATCCTACCACATACCACTATTGGGCACATACACAAAGGATGTAAATTCTTACTCCAAGGGCATCAGCTCAACTATGTTCATAGCAGCATTATCTATAATAGCCAGAACCTAGAAACAACCTAGATGCCCCTCTGAATGGGGTTGGCCACTCCCCCTTCAGGAGCCTGGGACCCTAGACAAGTGTCTTCGGACCTTATCAGCTGACACCTGAATCCCACCACATCTCTCTCTCTCTTTTTTTCTTTTTTCTTTTTTTTTTTTGTCTAACTAAGAAGGTTCTAAACTAAGACTATATACAATAGGAATAATTATGAGGTAGTATCTAGAAGATGATAAGGCACAAACTATAACCAAACTTAACATATATAAAGTATATCACATATTTTTAGAATATTGGTAGATGGTAGGGTGTATAAATTATTCTGAAACTGTTTATCTGGGATAGTGAAAATCTAACATCTGAATGTTTTTTTGCTAAGGGATAATAGGGTAGTAACTTTAGATATTTATTTTTTAACCCCTTTAAGACCTGAGAAGAAAAATGTATCACCTGAAAGTCAGAAGTACATGGAAGTAGTAGCTTCTAAAATTTGGGAGAGGACAGCAACACAGCTACCTGGACAATTACTTATGGTTTTTTGTGCCAATGGAGCATCTATCATATTGGCTATGGCATCTGACAGATATTTTCACAAGCAGGGCAATTTTGGAGGAACTGTCTTATCTTGTCTAGGCAGGTTTTGTCAGTCTCTATCTGTCATCTTGTTAATCCAGCTTGGACATCATGTGTACTGTCAGCAATCAAGGTAAGGGCAGTTCTATCCAACCAACCATTCTCTGCCAAAAGGACAAACTCCAACAGATAGGATAGATAAAGGTAGATTGTTCTACCTACCTATAAAAAAATTTTAGCCGTATATATGGGCTGAGCTAATGACAATTTACACTAACATATTTATATATTGATACAAATATAAAATTATTTTATATGTTTGATTGAGACAATTTGTACAATGATACAAAGTTAAATCTAAAATTGTTTTATATATCCAAAACAATTTATACATCAATATAAAACTAAATCTATAACTTTTATGTAAAATTAAATCTATGACTGTTATATTTTATATACGCTCTACCTCTATTTAAAATATTTGCACATTATTGTCATGTCCACTATACAATTACTACCTCCATTTAACTATACTAGACATAATGTATTATTGTACTAGTTATGATATATACACAAGATGTTTTGCATGCCTCTGTTTAGATGATATATATATATATATATATACATGTCTAAAATACTATTTCCATTTTACATTTTACATATATATATATATATATATATATATATATCTGGCTAATGTTTGATAGTCATACTAAAAGTCATTGTTCAGAGATGATACACCCCTTTATAGGTAACCTAATTTTATAGTACAGGTTTTAATCCTTAGGACGATAAAAACTGCAGTCAATATTACTTAAGTTGCCATGTCACAGTCATCTCAGATATAGGTTAGAATATCAAAGATAGACAAGAGTCTTCAACCATTTCATAGGCCCAGAAAATATGGCATTTAACATTTACTATTTGAAATTTGGCTGTGAGAGACATAACGACTCCTGGTGTCACTGTTCCTTTCCCAAGATGGTGTTGAGCATCAAGGACACTCCTTTGTGTGCTCTCACTGCCGTGGCCCAAGTTCAATTCCCAGTCAAAAAACCAAAAAACAAAAACAAAAATCAAACAAACAAACAAACAAAATGAGACCCCAAGATCCCAGCAGCCCCTTTTAAATAGGGTTGACCACTCCCCCTTCAAGAGCCCAGGACCCTAGATAAGCATCTTCGAACCTTATCAGCTGACACCTAAATCCCACCACACCCCTCAACTGAAGAATGGATTTTAAAAATGTGGTATGTTTACACAATGGAGTCAGCAAAAAAAAAAAAAAAAATGACATCCTGAAATCTGAAGACAAATGGATGGTTTAGAGAAAATCATCCTGAGTAAAGTAACACAGACCCAGAAAGATAGACATGATATATACTCACTCATAAGTGGATTTCAGACATAAAGCAAAGGATAACCAGGCTGTAAACCACAACCCCTGAACAGGTAGGAAACAGGAGGAAATTAAGCAAGACATCCAGGGATGCCCCTGGGAAGGAAAAATAGAAAAGATCTCCTGAGTAAATTGGGATTATAATGGGGAGCAAGCAAGGGGAAGTCGGAACAAATCATAAGTGACAGAGACGGTTGAGTGAGAGGAACAACAGAGAGGGAGAAGAAAGAAATGGATATCTTGATAGAGGAGCCATTGTGGATTAGAGAGAAACCTGGTGCTCGGGAAACATCCAAGAACCTACAATGTCCCGGCTAGGATTCCAAGCAATAGTGTAGAGGGAGCCTGAACTGGCTTTTCCCTATTACCCTACGAATGACCATACTAACTGCCATTAAATAGAACCTTCATCCAGCAACCAATGAAGGCCAAAGCAGAGATCCATAGCTAAGCACCAGGTCGAGCTCCTGGTCCCGCTGAAGAGAAAGAGGAGGGATTATATGAGCAAAGAGATTGGGACCCTGGGGAGGAGACCCACAGAGAGCTGACTCAAGCTATTGGGAGCTCACTGACTCTGAAATAACAGCTGAGGAACACTCGTGGAAAAGAAACTGAACTCTCCAAATGTAGGCTACAGTCGAACAGTGTGGGCAGTTTGTGGAGCCTCTGCAATAGAACCAGAGTTTATTCCTAGTTCATGAAAGTGAAGGAGTCAAAGAACCTGTATTTGCAGATGATATAATGTTAGTCATTAAAAATCCTAAAGGCTCTTCAGGAAACTTCTACTGCTGGTAAACACTTGCAGCAAAATATCAGGATATGAAATAAAATCAGTAGTCGTCTTCTATACATATTACACATATACAGAGGAAAAGTCAGAGAAAATAACCTTCACAACAGCCTCAAAAAAAAAAAAAAAATTCTTGGAATAACTCCTAACTAAGGTATAAGATTCTGGCCTGTCTGGCCTGTGGTCCAGATCTGCAGACCAGCAGTGCCACAGTCCCATAGAAACACACAGAACCTTACATTAATTTTATGCTGATTGGCCTATGGCTCAGACATATTGCTAGCTAGCTCTTTCAACTTATCTCAACCTATTGCCTGTTTAGCCATGTGGCTCGGTACCTTTTCTCAGAGTAGCACTTCATTTCTTTCCTCTGTATCTTCCCTTTTCTCAGAGTAGCACTTCATTTCTTTCCTCTGCATCTTCTGGTGTCTCTGCTCTGTTCTTCCTGTTCCCAGCGTTTTCTTAGTCTGGTAGCCCCACCCACACTTCCTGTCTGCCTTCTGGCCAACCAGCTATTTATTAAACCAGTAGGCAGGACAAACATTAACAACATACCAGAACACATTCCCACAGCACTAAAGAAGTGAAATATTTGTATAATAGAAACTCTAGAACATGGATATTAAAAAAAAAAAAATGAAGACATCAGAAAACTAAGACCCCCCTCCCCAACATGGAACACCAAATTAATATTGTGAAAATGCCCAGCCTAAAAAAGCAATCTACAGATTCGATGTGATCTCAATCAAAATCCTCAACAGAATATCCAACACAATTCTCAAAAATATTGAAAAATAATCTGAAACTTCCTATGAATCCCAGAATAGCTAAAACAATCCTGAATAATAAAAGTAATGTGGATGAATCCTCATCCCTGATTTCAAGTTGCACTACAGATCTTTAGTAGTACAAACAGCATGGCATTGGCATAAAAACACAGAGATAGTGGTCAACATGATAGTACTGAGGACCCAAATCCAAGTCCATACATTTTAAAACACCTAATTTCTGACAAAGAAACCACAAGAACAAACTGGAGAAAGACAGCATCTTCAAGAGATGAAGATCAAAGTAGATAGCTTTACGCAGAAGAATGAAACTAGAGCCTACCTCTCACCCTGAATGTGAAACTTGACTCCAAATGAGTCACAGCCTCAATGTAAGACTTAATAAATTACACACACACACATGCACACACACACTCATGACAAAGGGTTAGTATATCAAAGAACTAAAACAATCTGAATATCAAGAAAACAAATACAATTAAACATGAGGCACAGAAATAAACAAAAATAATATGTTCGACATACTTAGCCATCAGAAAAATGATTTGAGATTTTAGCTTACCCAGCCAGAGTGATCAAGATTAATAATAATTTTTTGAAAAATACAGCAGATATTCTCAAAAATTCACAAAAAAAGGAATACTTATACATTGCTGGTAAAAGTGTGAAGGGGTTCAGCCAATATTTAAATCTACAGATTCTGGGGTGGAGGAAGAGAAAGCTAGAAATAAGCCTACCATATGATACAACATATAGTATTCTTGAACATATACCCAAAGTACTCTCTAACTTACTTCAGAGATACCTGCTCATCCATGTTTCATGGCTGTTCTATTCATCATAGCCAAGACAGGGAAACTGCCTAGATGGATAATGAAAATGTGATATATTTGTATGTTATTCAGCTATTAAGATAACTGGAATTAAGAAATTTGGAGGTAGATGGATGGAGCTAGAAGCAATCATCTTGAATTTGGTAATCCACATATAGAAAGACAAATATTATATCTTCTTTCTTATATTCTGAATGTTTGTTTTTAAACTTTAGATATGTAAGTTTCATTTAGAATGCCACAAAGGCTAGGTAGCTAGTAAGAAACTGGAGGGTGGAAGGGGTTCTCCCAAGAATAGGAAATATGTTATCAACAGATAAAGAAGAGAGAATTAGAAGGGGGGGTATGGGTGGGTGTAGGGGTATTGTGTTGTTCATGGTAAATAATTGTCCCACCCACTGGTTTAATAAAAAGTGCTGATTGGCCAAAGGCAGGCAGGAAGTGTGGGCGGGGCTACCAGACTAAGAAAACTCTGAGAACAGGAAGCACAGAGCAGAACGCCAGAGAGAAGCTGAAAGAAGCAGAGGACAACTATGCTGCTCTAAAGAAAGGTACCCAGTCGCATGGCTGAACAAGAGACATGGGTTAGATGAAGGGTAGAGAGCTAGCAAGTGATATGCCTGGGCCTGAGGCTGATCAGCCTAAAACTACTGAAAGTGTCTGTGTGTCTCTGTGGGTCTGTGGGTTTGCAGGCCTAAACCTTGAGGTTAGGCCCAAAAGTCCAGGCCAGAAACCTCATACTACAGGTGGGATTGGAAAATAGGATAAAGAAGGTAATTAACACTAAAGACCTCTCTTAAAAGCCATATAGAAACCTGCCACTGAAGAAGCTTCCTAAAACACATGTATAGATGAAAAGAATTTTAATGAAGGTACCATCTAAACAATGGGGTGTAGTCATTTCCAAACTAGATATCATATACTACCAAATAAAAGCTCTAGTACCAGGAAAGAGCTACACCTTTTTTGAGGTGTTGGCCAGTTGGATCCCCTAGCATCAACACCACCACCACACCACCACTACAACATTATCACCATTACAGCATTACCACCACCACCATCACATTACAGGCTATATTCAGTATTATTGGATTCTCCACAATTTGATGGTAAGATCCTATTACTGAAGACACTACATACTTACATCATAGAACATGGAGAAAATTAGATGAGACTCAACTGGAATCATTGCTCCTACTGGGGAAGCACTATTCATGTTATCAGAGGAAAAAAAGTAATCATTAATCACACCTAGCTATGAACCTACAAACTGCAGTAACAAACTGCCTGCAAAGTATGCACTTGTGCAATACTACCAAGAATGTTAGGGGAGTAGCCAACTACTTTTTGAATGGATTTCAAGTCTGCTCCAAAGTATGAAAACCATAGTTCACACTGTCTAAGCTAAAAACCCTCAGGCTAGACAGACCATAGTCCATAAGGGAAAACATGCTACAATTAATATGCTAAAGGAAATTTGCAATAAACTGACTCCTAATGACCTATTTCTATACTCATCACTCAATTCTCAGTAAAGAAGCTTTTTCTTGCAGTATATAGTAATTAAACAGAAAATCTACAACTCATGACTATACATAGAAAAAGAGATGCTGAATGCTGAACCCTAAATAAGATGTCTATATCATAACCCTCCCTCCCTCCCTCCCTTCCTCCCTACCTCCCTCCCTCCCTCCTTCCCTCCCTCCCTCTCTCTCTGCCTCAAGGATCTAATGTGGAAGAGAGGGAGGAAAGATTAAAATAGTGCTTTTCAGGTGTACCATGGCCAGATATACAACAGGAACTCACAAACACTGGGCAAGGGGGCATGAGGAGGGGGAATAGTCAACAAGCTATTCACTATAGATAGCTGCTGGAGCAACATTGGGTGGGGGAACCATAACCCAGCACAGTCTCCATGCTCAGTAGGAGTCAGATGATGAGGCTTGCTGGGGAAAAGAATATGATCAAAATCTACTGCATGAAACTCTCAAAGAATGAATAAAATTATTAAAAGTTTAGTTTTATTTGTTCACATTTAGTGTAATCATTTATAAAAAAGTTCACTCTGTCACTATATCTATTAATAGTTTGATATATATCCTATATTCTTTTTATTTTCAGTTACTTTATTGGTGTTTATTTTGTACCATTTTTTTAAATTCCTCTGTTTTATTTCCTTTTTCCTTTCTAAAAATAATAATTATTATTGTTGTTGTTATTATTATTATTATTATTACTATTATTATTATTGTGAGTGTATGAAGCATGTGCACATGCATGCCATAACATGCAGGTAGATGTCAGAGATCTTTTTAGAGTCAGTTCTCTTCAAATAGAATTAAGGGGCATTTGAAGGGTAGTATGGAAACCCAGAGCAATGAAAACTTCCTAAAATATATGAAGATGATCCAAATGAAGTCTCAAAATATTAAGGGAGACAGAGTCTCAGCTGACCATCTCTTGTGACCAAATGAAGCTGCCAATATCAGAACTGGGTTTCATTCAATTGCATTGTTGGCCAAAGGAGTCCCATGGAAATCCCCAAACAACCCAAGCTGTCACCAAGGCAACAGTTGCTACCCACAAACTGACAGCAAGAGACATTGCTGAAGACAGCTCACTGAGTATAGAGAGCCTACATAGAACATTTATCCAAATATTCTAATGTCTTTGGTATGGAAAGGTACTCTGAACATTACCGAAAGAGAAATGCAAACACCAACCCAGCCATAAAAACTTTGATATACAAAACTGTCATGCTGCAAAACAGGCTAGGGCAATGGTGGCACAAAGCTGGTGGAAATAGCTCACTGATGTCTGGTTTGACTTAGATCTACCCCACAAGATGAAAACCATACCCAACACTGCTTGATGACCAAGAACCAGAGACCTAGGGTAGAAAAAGAAACTGATGATACTCAGCTACACCTGCGGATCAATGCCTGGCTCAGCCATCAGTGAGCTCACAGAGAAGGCAGCAGCAAGCACAAGACATGCACAGCTCTGCTCCAGGTCCTGCCCCACAGATTGTTTCATTACTTTATTTTTATTACTTACAACTTACTTGGGAATACGTTTTAGATTGATAGTGTTTTTTCCTAATTATTTTTTCTGTATGAGTCACTTTTCTTGGTGCTGTGACCTGAGAGCACATGGCAAAAACAGTTTAAGGAAGGAAGGGTTTATGTTACTTCACAGTTTGAGGGTGTAGCCCATCATGCCGAGAAGCAGCTGGTCACAGTGCACCAACAGTCACTTTATGGAGGCCCACTCATCATGGAATGGTGCCAGAGATATTCTGGGTAAGCCTCCTCTCCTCTGTTAAACCTTTCTAGAAAGGTCCCACAGATATTTTCAGATATATGTATCCTTGTCTAATTACAGTCAGGCTAACAATGAAAATTTAAAAATCATAATATGCTATTTGTGTTTTTCCTCATGCTGTTGCTACGGTGTCTTATTTTGGCTTCTCTGAATAGTACTGAACAGCAAACCCTCTGGAAAAGCTATTCAATAAGACCACTGAATCAAAGCGGAAAAGCTACACTAAAAGTTGGGCAACATAGAATTACAAACACCCAGAAAGTAAAGCAGTATGCTATGATTCCTCCGAAAGGTCCTAACTTTTAATGTCTAAGAGGATGGGTAGAGAAAAAATTCCAAGAATTAAGTTTAAAAATCAGCAGTGAATTCAATAAAGACATAATAGCTGAATGTAAAAAGCAATATACAGGGGTGATGATTTGAAGAGGCACGGCCCCAGAGACTCGTGTGTTTGAATGCTTGGCCCATAGAGAAAGGTTGTCACTGTGGAGGCAGCCTTTGTGGTCTCCTCTGCTGCCTGAAGAGCAGTATGTAGGACTTTCAGCTCTTTTCGAGCACCATGACTGCTGCATGCCTCCATGTCCTGCCATGACAGTAATATACTAGACCTCTGAAACTGTAAAGGCCACATCCAATTAAATGTTTTCCTTTATAAGAACTCTCATAATCATGGTGTCTATTCACAACAACAGAAACCCTAACTAAGACGCAGGGCATAAAAGATTTCAATAAATTAGAAAAATAAATATAAATAACAAATGAAAGCTCAGTAAGTCAACATCAAACACAACAAAGCCTTACCTAAAAGCCCCTATATTTCCCTCCTAAATGACTACCAAGAAAATGACAAATTAATATGTAGTGCCTTATTGTCACGTAAGACCTCCTACCACACCTATCTTCTCAAGAAGGATAAAAACAAAAACAACCAGGTTATAGATCGTACAACATAGCTCTTGGACAAGAATCCTCAAGCGGTTGTTTTTCCTACTCCCTGAGTCCAAATTATGAAATCTCTGCTTCAAGGACACAGTTCAATACTGTCACATAGGATGCACATAAGACCCTCACTTTCCTCCCTAGCATTTCTCTAATAAAGTCACAGAAATTTTCCTAGTGAAACGTCTTCTCCTTATGAGACAGATGCATGGGAGTTAACTTTTGAACTCAGTTTGCTGTACTTACCAAGGAGGGAAGATGTAAACGATGTCCTGGGGATGCCCCCTTAAGTGGTCTGCAGTCTCTCTGGTAAAGAGAACCTTCAGGAAGGATCCCGGTCTAGGAGCTTTTCCCCTGGTAGGGCTGGTGTTTGATGGCCCTGCTAACTGTTCACATACTGCAACTTGCATGGAACATTCCTCGTGCACCTCTAGAATTTTCACAGTTAATACGCCAGATTGTCTGCCTAGATGTTTAAGAGAGAACAGAGGGGAAAAGAAAAAAGCACACTTAGAAGCATTCTACACATTTTGTAAACAGTCTATACCCACCTCAAGAGCTCCTGTCAGAAACAATGAACCAGTGAAAGAAAAAAAAATAATACAGGGTGTTCATGGATTGCTGGGTGTTTGGGTTATGGACATAAAGGGGTAGAATTTGACCTGAATCCCAGCAGTACCTCTCTTACAGAATTGGCCATATTGTGTAGATTTCAGCTCCTCCATTTTCTCACCTATGAAACAAATCATGTCACTTAATACAGTGAACATCTCAGAGAAGTAGAGGCTAAGCTAAGGCGAACTAATTTAATAGTAGTCATGGACACACACATTGAACCAATATAAAAGTGCAAACAACTGTGAGTGCTAGCTCAATTGTAGAATGTTTGCCTAGCGTATGTGCGGTTCACATCATAGGATCAAATGGCTAGAGTGGGGTGGGACACGCAAAAGAACTCCAATAAAAATCAAAATCTTTACAGAGTTCATGTCGCGTGTGGGAGATGTCATCTGTAATCCTAACTACAAAACGGGAAGGAGAAAAGGAGGCAGAGCAGCTGGAAGGAAATGAAAATGCATGAAGGGGAACAAAAAAATGGTGGGTGATGTGTCTAGGAGAAACAGACTGCCGTGACTCAGGAAGCTGGGGATGCCACATCTCACTATAACACACAGGCATATAAGCCAGGATTAACATGAGTATATTTACCTTTTTCTATTACTGCTTAATTTTTAAAATACAAAATTTGTTAAGTGAGAATAACAAAAATGGACGTGCAAACGACACTCAATATGAGTATCTCAAGCACTGCACATTAACAGCAAGCAGACCAAAAGCCAAGTTTTACGTTATACAGTCTCATTCCCATTTCCATTTCTCTCACTTTGCTTCATTAATTAGTTTTAAAAGCTTCCCATCCATTCTCCTGACTAAGTGCTGGAGAATAGGCTAGCACACTGAGCTGGCCCATCATCTTGTCAAGGCACTGGTCAGTACAAACGCTGCTCACAGTCTGTATGTGTCTCACTTGAGGACAGGAAGGGAGGACACGAACATACAATGTCCAGCTGCTGCAGGTCATGATGTAAGAAAAGATGGAGGTGTACAGACAAGTGTCTAGAACAAGAACTGACTAAAGAATGAGCAAACGGACTGGCACAGCACATTTATCTTTAGTGAAATGTAGCTGCTTTTCAATGGTGAATAGAAGAAGAGGTTAGATCAATGAAAGTCATTTTAGTTTAGATAGTTCTCTAGAGCAAGACAGCCAAACAGTGGCTAGAAAATTAAGAGTTTTTAGAATCAAAAGGAAGCGTGGTATATGTAGACTACAGTGGTCAAAGGAGTATTTTTAAACATATTTTCAAAGTTGTTAAAACTTGTGCTTCTATTAGGGGGTATATATTAAACACTGCAGAACTACCATCTGTCCATATCTTGCTGACAGAAGGCACCGTCCAGGGCTTCATGACCAGCTGCTTTATTGAGTATTGGTCACCCAGCTCCGAGTATTTGTTCCTGGTCTTGTAATACAATATATGCTATGCATCACACTGGACATACAGAACTACCTATCAGGTAGCAGAAAGTAACAGGTTAGTGGTTACTTTAGAGTACCTAGAAATCCTCAGAGTTCATTATCTATATAGATAAACACAAATATACAAGAAAACACAGGATGAAACACATCATTATCAACTGTTCATTTTTGCAAGACTTATAAGTCCTAACAATATTCCAGATAAGATAGTTTTCTCAATATCCACAGCACCAAATAGTTGGGGAATAACCAAGTTATTTTATGTTAACTGTAATCATGTCCGGAACACCACAGCTTCCTTGGTGATTAAACAGGTATATGGCACTGTAATAGGTATCAGCACTGGGAACCACAGCTGTACAGAAGGGACCACACAGTCTCGTCCTCTGTACCACCAGGAGTTCTAGGGGCACAAATAAAGAATGCCCTTTATGGAATAAAAAAAGGCAGCCTCAATTCCACTTCCCTGAGAGAGAAAAAGAGCATGGGATAAGCACTATGAAATTATGTGCTGAAGGCAAGCTTGTAATTTGAGCCCAAGACATACGAGTACCAGAGATACTCATTTTACAAAAAATACTGTTTTGCAATTTGATATATGGTTCAAAACAGGTCATTTCTATGCAGCTAGGGCAGTATTTTCCATAAATGTTGGAACACTTAACCAAAATATCACATCATCCAGGAAATAGTTTGGGTAACTGCCAGAAACAATTACTAAGGGATAAAAAGCAATGCTACAAAGGTTCTTAAGAGCCATAGTCGAAGGAGGCCCTGAGCCAAACTGTCTTCTCAGTATGACAGGACTGTTGTTCTCATGAACTTAGTAGCTCTGGTTGTGTGCGCAAGACCTTAGGCTACGCTATTCAACACTGTAGCATGGAGCGGGATGAGTTCTTGAGCCTGAACCATGAATGAGAACTATGGACAGCTGATGGCTTCTGGGGGAGAGACTTTAAGGACACGGCTCCTGCAGGCTGACCGTGCTCCAGTGAACGGCACAGTGAAGCCACCACGGCTGGAAGCACATCACAAAACAACAAAAAGAACATGGAGACCATGAAATTGAGGGAAGGAGGGAGATAGGAAGGTGAGGAAAGCCAGCCTGGGAGGGGTGAAGATGATCCAAATACACTGTGTGAAAACTTTAAAGTATAAATAAAAACATTTTAATCCTAAAATTAAAAAATATCCAAATACCTCATTTGTATTTCTCTAATGTTAATATCTTCAGCTCATATATATGAAAATTATATATATATGCATGTATATAGTGTATATATATAGTACTAGCTACCTCTGAGAGCACTGAGAATCAGTAGACACAATAAATACATGGTATAATACCTGATCCAGCACATGTATAATCAGCCTTTCAAAGCATTTTCAAGTCAGTTTTCCTTTATCGAGACAGCGTGTCTCTGTGTAACAGCTCTGGCAGCCCTGGAACTCATTATGTAGACCAGGCTGGCCTCAAATTCACAGAGATGCACCTGCAGAAGCCTCCCAAGTGCTGGGATTAAAGGTATGTGCCACCACTGCCCAACTCAAGTAAGTTTTTTTATACAATCTTTAAAAACTACAAAAAACATCCTGCAAGAAATAGGACCTGTGTAAAGTTGCTACCTCAAGTAAAGCTGTGATACCCAAAAAAAAAAAAAAAAAAGACTGATTAGAGGCTTAATAAAATTACAGAAATAATCAAGGAGTTAGGAAAAAAGTATGTTATATGACCAGAATGCCAGGCAGGACGTATCTACAGTTACTTTAATGTTGTGATTACTATGAGTACAGCAATCAGCTTTCCAACTGAATTTAAGGCCTATTCTACAGAAGGAACTCTTCTCTAGTACTTATGCCAGGTAAAAGTCTGTGGATGGGAGGTCATAGGGCCTAGTGGAGAAGGAACCTGATCTGGGGTGTCTTTTTGTAAGCTGTGAATATGCTTTATTATCATTGGTTAATAAGCTGTTTTGACCTATTCCAAGGCCTAATAGAGGCAAGCGGATAATCCAATCAGAGATACAGGAGGAAGAAGGGCAGAGTCAGACAGATGCTACCAGCTGTCAGGAAAACAAGATGTAATGAAACACAGGTAATGTCACAAAGTCAAGTGGCAAGACATAGATTAATAAAAATGGGTTGCGTTACATAAAAACTTCAGGCTTCAAGAACCCCTGTTGTTTTGTTGAATGGATGCAATGTGCATCAAGTTGTTTCTAAACATTTGTATCTGCACCCAAAGAATTACTAATAAACAAAAATTTCCTTTTGTAGATTAGGTGCATTTAAGAAATTCATAACTATCGGTGAAGCTACGGAGAACAAGTGATGTTGTTGTGGCATAGAAGACCAATGCTTAGTCATTTAGAAGAGGAGATGGAAAAAAATGGAGCTGGAAGAGGTGGAGTACTGTATAGCAATTTATTCTTGGAGGGAATAAAAGGCTCATGAGGCTCCAGAAGTAGAAGCAAGAAGTAAACAACCTTCAAGTATCAGGAAGTTCATGAAACTAAACAAAATTCACAAGAGCCCTCTCAAACATTATAAAAGAAGTAAATTATTCATGGGAGAGAACACTCTAAGAAGTAGTAGTTACCTCCAGGAGACTCTCTTATCTCTCTTGAAGCTCCTGCACTGCAGCTTCTATTAGCTGTCACTCAGCTGGGGTGGACTTTTGTTTATGCAGTTGCCTTTGAGTTATTCATGCTCCTGTAAGCCACCCATCACCCATACTCCCGCAAATAACCTCAATAAACTCACTAGTCTTCTAATCAGATTTTGACAGAATCCTTACTTTGGTCTGCCATTGTTTCCCTACCTAAGGTAAATAGAATTTTGTTTGCCTTTCCTTAGAAAAAGCTCATCGAACATTTTATTAGTTGATTGAGAGAAATAAGGGGAAGGAGGCACCTTTGGTTTAGATGGTTAAGAGGACACAAAAAATATAACGAGAGACTTAAGAGAAAAACCTGTTTGTGGTTACTGTGACTGTTGATTTATTTAAAATACGTAGTGAAGAGTCAATTGACATACATGTAAACTCAAATCATCCTAGGCATGTTACTCTGAAAGTTAATGCACGTGGCTAAAGTACTATAAAAGAAAGGACAATGTGAGGTAAGTAGGAGCAGAGAATCATTCTTTTGTAGAGGATAGGAATTCGCTCATCCTCTGCTTTTTTAAGACAAGGTCTCACATAGCCCAGGCTGGCTTCAAATTTACTATCTTATTGAAGATGACCTTCATCTGCTGTTCTCCTGCCTCCACCTCCTCAGTACTTGACATATGCAGTGCTGGGCAAAGAACATAGGACTTCATGAATGAAAGGAAAGCATTCCAAAAACAGAATTACATCTCCAAATCCTAAGTCTTTCTAACAGAAATATTTTCATTTTGGCTAGGACCATCTTCTAGTAATTCACCAAAATTAATACAAAGACTATGCATAATTTTGAAACTGAACTGAATGCATTCTATATTTTGAGGGTTAGGGAGTGAAAGGTGGTGGTTTGAATGAGGATTATCAACCATAAGCATTTGAATAGTTGCCCCCCCCCCCCCCCCCCCCCCCCGAGGCTATCTAGGGAAGATTAGGAGGTGTGACTTGCTGGAAGAAGTATGTCATGGGGTAGGCTGTGGAGTGTCAAAAGGCTAAGCTTTTTGAGTCAGCATGCATACAAAATAATGTCTCCATGAAGTCAACTCACTATAACCGTACAGCAAAAAGAGTTAGAAAACATTCATAGAAAAACTGAGATTCCAGGGTGTCCCCACTATAGTTTTATAGTAGATAATTGCTTTATAAATCCCTTATCCCTACCCCTTTCTAGTGATGATTAGAAAAGTATACCAGAGTTTGGCAGCCATGAGTCCTATATCAGGGAAGATACAGACTGGCAACTGTAGAAAGAAGGAACATACACTGAAAACTAAGGGATCAGACAGCAAGAGGCTGGTCGAGACTAGACAATACCTAAAAGGAGATGAACCCCCCCCCCCCCCACACACACACACTAGAAAAATCTCATTAACTGAGATTAGTCTTACAGTCACCCATTTGCTATTTACTACTGAAGCCCCAAACTCTTAACCTCCAAGAGTGTACATGGAATCCACAGCTGCATTCACAGCAATGATTGACACTCAAGTGGTTTTGAAGGGACAAAGACGGATCTCCTGCCTATTTCATTTCACTGCAGTGGCTGTGCCTTAGGCCCTGTTCTATTATAAGATACATAACCAGATGTCTTATAAAAGGAAGCATTGAATTAACAGTTTAAGAAGCTTAGTCCATTATCATCATCATCATGTCAGGCAACATTACACCAGAGTAGCAGTTATGAGCTTCATCCTGAGCCACAGGCAAAGGAAGAGAAACACACTAGGCCTGGTGTGAACTTCTGAAATCTCAAAGCTCACTCCCAGTGACATACTTCTTCCAACAGGACCACACCTCCTAATCCTTCTCAATCCATTCCTGGATAATTAAGCATTCAAATATATGGGTGTATGAAGGCCATTCTTATTCAAACCTCCACAGGTTGTTGCCCTCATTTTCAACCCACTTGTGAAACAACCCCTATCTAAAACATTTGCCACCCTAAGACTAATTTGGACAGGGTGAGAGAATCTTCTGAGCTACTACGTCTGGCTAGCAGAGCCCCTGCTACATGTAGATAGAACAATGCTAAAATTGAAGTTAAGTATGGCAGAGACCAGATAAACAAACTTAGCAGTCTTACCTGACCCCCATAACTCCATGCATACACTGTCAGTGTCTAAGTTCGGAGGATGCCAAAAGAGGCTGTTTTGACATTTCATGTTTTCTCTATGATTACGATTTTTCCTAATCACTTAGCTGGATTTTTTTTTTATTTTAACTTTTCATATTCTATGAGTTTTTATTTGTTATCCACCACACATTCATCTAATTTTGCTTGTGAATTTTTTTATTATGGGGGTATACTTTCCTCCCTTAGCACCCCCCCCCCCATTTTGTTCACTGTATATTTAGGGACATTCTAAATTTACCTTTTAATTTTTCATTAGTAATCAGATTTCAATGTATCTATGTTGTATTTATGTAACTTTATTTTTAACATCTTTATGACTGATGCCTTTTTTTTCTTTTTATCTCTCTTCTAATCTCCTGTTATTTTTGTCTTAATGATGACCGTCCATAGCTCCTTTGTCTCAGTTCATTTAACGCTCCTTCATTCTTTCTCTGCCCTTCTCCGTCTTCTCCCTAACCCTACATACTAGAGCGACTCTACCATTCTCACTCTTATTTTCACGGTGACTCTGGCGCACTCTCTTTCCTTTCAGATGTATTTTTACACCGTATATGGTTTGGTCCTGCTACTACAGCAGGTTTGTTTCCTTCTGGATGAGTGGTATAGGGTCCTACCTCCTACCCACTGCTGACAAATCCAAAAGATATATCCAAAACAAGAGTGAACAAATCAGACACAGAACGAGGGGAGGCAGCAATCATTCTTCATGAAAACAGGCAGATGTCAGGTGAAGATCTCAAAAACTTTTCTAATAAAATGATTAACACAAACAAGGAGATACATTCAGTCTAGGACCTAGAGAAGGAGGTCAGCAACACAGGGGAATTACCAAGGTAGAGGAAAAACTTAGTAACGTGGAAGAAAACTCCTACAAATAAATTGAAAGTATTTTTGGAAAAAGAATGTTACAGAAGAACAATTCAACACACCAATGAAAAAGCACACTGGAACACCTGAGCTGAACATGCAGAAGAAGAGACGGAGAATCTGGTGAAATGGTGCATTCAGATATCAGTAAGGGGAAAACGAGCATGACCACTACATCCAAAAATGCTGCAATGCAATTATAAGACCAAGACAAAAACATCTTTAGGAGGGAAAAGATAGGATAAAATTAATAGCATAAAACAATCTATTCAGTAAGAGTTCTCAATGGAAGAAATAAAAATGACTAAAAGTTATCTCAAAAGTATTGAAAGCTTAGCAATTACAGAAATGCAAATTGAAATAAGTTTAAGATCTCATCTTTCAAAAGGCAACTGACAGCAAGTGTTGCTGAAGTTACAGGAAAAAGAAACCCTCATCCACTGTGAGTCTGACTGCAAACTGGTAAAGCCACTGTGAAAACCAACACGGAGAATAATCAAAACACAGCCTGGCAGACGGAGGGTGAAAATGTGGCACATACATTCTATGGACTGCTATTCAGCTGTAAAGAGAAGTGAAATCAGGAAACTTGCTGGTGTGGTGGTTTAAATAAGAATGGCTCCCAAAGGCTCTCCTTGTGGTGACATTACAGCCAGCCCTAACCTGACAGCATGGTATTTTTGCCTGCGCAGAAATGAACTGTTCCATCCCATCATCAGAGTGCTCAGACCTGAGTAATAACTTACACAGGCCCTCTGAACTGACTAAAGAACATAAATACAGAGCCAGACATCCCTTAAGGGCTCTGGAATGCCTGGGGGATCCTAGTGCATGCAGGTGAGAAAAACAGAATAAGGGGCTGTGAGGTGTTGAGAGCTGCCTTTGTTTCTATACATTATAAAAGCTTTGCCTCGAAAGAAGGACCACACAATAAAGCACTTGTTACAGAAGCTTAAGAGAAGACAACACACGAGCAAGCATCAGCCTACCGGTGTGCGGCAGCAGCAGGTACCACAACCATGAACAAATATATAATGGAGTGAAGGGAAGGAAAAGTCCATAGGGGAGAGATGAGAGAGAAAGAGAGGTGGCTCAAGCACTATGGGGAGAGGTGGAACTGGAGATACAGTAAGAGGAGCAGCCAGAAGCCACGTTGATGTCCTGGGGCCTGCCGCCCTGAGGGAAAGGGAGCACTACTCTGAGTGGTCTGTACACTGGTACAATACCTGCAAAGTATGTCAGGGTAATAGAGACACAAAGCTTGTGAGAATAACCAGCCCACTCCATGAGATGAAACCCACACCCAACACAACTTGGGTGACCAATAACCAGAGACTAATAGCCCAGCAACCTAGGGGGAAACTATCTAATACTGATCTAAAATAAGGGGAAATGTAATAATAAAATAACTCCTAATGACATTCTGCTATACTCATAGATCCGTTGTCTTGTTTAGCCATCATCAGAGAACTTCCTCTTGCAGCAGATGGGAACAGATACAGAGTCTCACAGCCAGGCATTATGCAGAGAGACTCAACCTTAAATGGGATGTCTCCATCAAATCCCTCCCCTCAGAGCTCAACAACGACCTCAAATATGTAATTCAAGGGCTACAGAACACAACACACTTGACAAACAAGTTGGCAGACATCATATAAAGCATGACATTCTGAACCTTCCCATATACTCATGTGAATATGCAATGAGATGCCAGAAGGTTTCTTCAAAGAAATCCAAATACTTAAAACCAAATATGTTATCTACATGGAAGATTATAAAGAAACCATTTTAATAGGATGAATTGAATCCCTATCTGTTGACTGAAATTTTTGCTACCACTAAAAAGCAGATAATTACACCAAGAGTGGCGGTGTACAATTTTAATCCCAGTAGGTAGTAACAGGCAGATCTCTGTAGTCGGATTATGTTGTTACATTGTAAATAATTGTCCCACCTACTAGTTTAATAAAAACGCTGATTGTCTGAAGGCAGACTGGAAGTGTGGGCAGAGCTATCAGACTAAGAAAACTCTGGGACCAGGAAGAACAGAGCAGAGATGCCACAGAGAAGCCAGCAGATGCAGAGGTCAACTATGCTATTCTGAAAAAAGTTACCAAGTCTGCATGACTGAACAGATAAGAATCATGAGTTGGTGGAAAGGTAAAGAGTTCGTAAGTTATATGCCTGGGTCCAAGGTCAATCAGCCTACAATTAACATAAGCATCTGTGTGTTTCAGTGGGACTATGGGACTGTGGGTCTGTGGGTATGTGGGACTGTGGGTCTGTGGGTCGGTGGGTCTGGGTCACGAGGCTGGGCCGGAAAGTCTGGGCCAGAAACTTAATACTACAGAGCTCAGTAACTTAGAGGCCACCTTGATCAATACAGTGAGACCCTGTGTCCCAAACAAACAAAGCAGATCTTTAAAAGGGTGATAGAAAAATACAGTCCCAGTTTTTAAAAGTCTACCCTCTGTCTTTATTTTAAAGACAGAGGTCAATTGATTCCCGTAAAAAGTATTTCTAGATTTCTCAAGAGAAGCTGGAAATCAAGTAAAGAGAGAGTGAAAGAACTCAAAGGCTCTTACTCGCTTTACAGCAAACTGAAGAGCATCTCCCAGCAGGTAAAGAATCATTAGGATGCTCAAGAGAACAACTCTGGGACTTGATCAAACTCTAAGGTTTAGGGGTGGAAGGACATGAGGGTAACTCAAGAACAAGTATTTGTGCTGAGACAATCACTTATGGCACTTGAGTGAATCCTTACCAATTGTAACCAGTGCAATCTCTCCTAAAGTAAAGCCACAGAAGCACCAGTGTCCTGGAGAAAGTTTTCTTTGTCAAAATTTAAAAAGCCATACTGCTGGAAGAGGAAAAACAAACAAACAAAAACCCCACCTTTTTAGCTTTTTCTGATATATATTTAATTGCAGTTATGAGAAACTTTATTTTAAGGAATAGATCTTAATCTATTTATTTCAACCCTTTAAACTGCCTTTGCCATGCCCATTAGTGGCCCGCTCCATGTGATCAAGGGTTTCCTCAAATCCTCTATCTGAGGAAATTGCACACATTACCATGATTTCATGGAATCTAGAAAGATTTCAAACTCTGAATTTTTATCTACTTTTTTCTAATGAATGGTGAATTTAATTTATTCTAAAGAACCTTAAGTATAGAATACTTCATACAAAGCTTGCATCATGTGATAACTGAACTCCCAAAAAGCCCTCCTTTGACTCCTATGAAAAGTTGAACTTATAAAAACTTTGATGAGCATCTGGAGTTTTGATAATTCTGTCCACATATAAAAAAAGTTATGAATGCATTATCAAAATTCTGATGAATCTTCAAATAAATATATAGTATCACATTTAATGTTACTTATGAAACCTTATGTTTCGAAAGATAACCTTTAAGGAATAAACATGAGAACACTTGAGACTGAGTTAGCCTGTCTTAATAGGAAATCATATTTAGTCTCTCTATCAATCTGGTGAAACTTCCTTGTAAATAAAGGACTCCTTTCTTTTCTATGATACATAAAAGCTCATCAATAACGTATATATGAACATTTTCCTTTGCATTATCTCACCAAGGACAGTTGCCAGTATTTTTAATATCAAAGTTGCTTTATGAGTTTAGAATTATACCCCAGTAAAATCCACCTTCCTTCTCTTTCTTCCTTTCTAACATTCCATTTCACCTTTTTGTGTTTGGATGGGGGCACATAGTGCCAAGGGAAGCATGTGAGACTCAGAAGCCAATCTATGGGAGCTGGTTCTCTCTTTCCATGCATGATGTGAGCTCTGGGGAGCAAAATAATGCTGGCAGCAAGCATCCACATCTGTTAAGCCACCTTCCAGCCCATCATAAAATCTCACTGAGTAATCTACCATGGGACTCTGGAGTAGTGCTTGGGTTTGTTTACTTAGTACATTACATAGGAAAAGATGAATATCTGGATGCATCTGGAAAAACAAGCTAATATACCACCATATAAGATAAAGTAATCCTGACAGTCCTTGACACTAATTTTTATGATGCAAATTTATGAAATTAATTTCTTATTAAAAGAACAGTGTATGGAAATTTTTCTATCAGCATTAGTTAAAAGAGGTCATTAACAGTCATTAAAAACTAATGCCAGATACTTCAGAGGGAAAAAAACAAACTATAATGGCTAATATGTAAAAGTGCTTGTGATGTGGAAAATGTTCACAATGAAAAGCCATCAACATTTTAAAGTGTACCTTGAATGACTGCAGAATAATGGTTCAGTTTGAATATTTTTTACTAGTTTTGATCACCTGTGTATGAGATTTGCTGAAGCAGCTGTCTAGACTGTTATTCTCTTTTTGTTTTTGTTGTTATTTGGTTTTGCTTTTCAAGACCAAGTTTCTCTGTTTTAAGAGCCATGATTTTCCTGGAACTCACTTTGTAGATGGCCTGGAGTTCAGAGATCCACCTGCCTCTACCTTCTGAGTGCTGGGACTAAAGGTGTGCGCCACCACTGACATGCTCAGATCAGTGACCTCTTAAAGTTTTAGGTTTTTGAGTAGGTATTCATATACTATGTCATCTTTAAAGTTAAATTGCTTCTTCTATATTGAAAGCATTTTTTATGTTCTCTGATTTATATACTAATTTCCTTATAGCTGTTATACAATAAAGTTGAAGTAGAACTGATAGCTTTTGCAAATATTTTAACAACTGATAAAATTGTATAGTGGTAAAAATAATTCTTTTCTGTATGTGTGAGGAAAATGCACATGTGTGGAGGGTATGTGTGTGTGCATGTATAAGACAGCATGTTTAACTGAACCTGGAGCTCACCTATTTGGCTAGACTCATGGGCTAGGAGACTTCCTGTCTCTACTTTCCCAGAGCTGGGATTACAGGTCCCTTTTTGAATGCATGCTAAAGACTTGCACTGAGACAATCCTCAGGCTTGCACAGCAAGGATTTTACCAGCTCAACAAACTCCCACCAAACAGTTTTCAATTCTATTTTGAAACGTACCCTCCAAAACAAAGACTACTGGAGAGAATCCTTTTAAGCCACAAAACACTAATAATCACCTTCGTGTATTTAAGTGTGAGAAAAATTTTACCTGGAATATTTTGCACCCATCATCTTAGAGGCTTGTGAAAATCTTACCTAAAGGTGTCATTTGGTAAGAAACACTTCGATGTCTCCACAAAGAAATGGCAGATCTCTCTCGATTCTGCAGTTCTTTTAGTCTTTCTGCTAGCCCGCCTCTGTTTAATGAATTATAATATACTATGTTTAATAAAAGAAAAGCCCTCCTAACAGCTACAGCTTTTACATTTCATACACACACCCAACCAGAAACAGTCGAAACAAGAAACTTTTTGTATTTTGTTCTCTTTCTGAGTATCGGCTGCAATTCCTAGTTTTCTTAGAAAGTCCATTTCCTGATCCTCACCAAGGCTGGACTACTATTATCCTCCTAGAGAGTGACAGTTAAGTCAGTATGGTCCCTTCTCTCCAGCAATGTGCTGTACACTTCCTACCTACACTCATCACTTGGAGAGGGTTAGAAAATGCTGCATTCTGTCATGAAAATAGGAACTCCAAATGTGCAAATGAAAAAGACAGAGTGAATTTGGACCCTCGGACAAGAGTGAACTTGCCCATCTTGGTATGCACAATCATCAAACAAGAATGCTTTAGTATCATCACACATACTACAAGAATCACAAAATCAAGCAAAGCTAAAAGTAAAGTTAGAAAGGGACCGGGAAGAAAGAGGCAAAGCAAGAGAGGGGAGACAAGGTAGAGAAAGAAAAAGAGCAAAAGAAGAAAGTTCAGTGGATTTCTCGACTACTTTCCTCTAGTTCATCGACCTACCTCATCTCAACTTGTAAACCTGAAATTTACAAAGTTCCTCTTCCTCTCTCCATTAATTCATGCCTAAGACTCTACCACCATCTAATAGCTTATCCCCTAAAATGTTTAATAAGCCACTTCCTATCTCAAATCTGTTGCTCCTACTACCTCATTTCTAACACTGTAACTACTTTATTTTCTGGCTGACAATCGGTCTGCACTCAGAACAGGTAATGGCTTACTGTTATGTCTCCTGCATATAAAAACATGCTTGGCGTGCAGAGGGTCCTCAGTAGGGTTTGGAACATTACATTCTAGGGCTGCATAACAGCAGCTGCATCACTAAAATCATTCTAACTTCAAGCACAACATCCTCTTTCCACACTCCTTCCTTCAGGGTAACAGAACCCAGATCTACACACATGTTAAATAAACCCCCTCATCACTGAGTTATAGTCCTAATAACTAGATTTTGGGGATGAGATTTAACTATGCAACATTCTAGTCTGACTTCAAAACTACCATGTTAATCAGGTTTGTCTTGAACTACAATCCTACTGCTTGTAATATGATTAGAGGTGTGAATTATCATATCCAATTATACCTTTTGCTTCTGAAGCCACAACTTCATTTGGGGCATTACTAGATTCTGATTGGCATAACTGTGAATATCTTGAACTATAATGTCTACCAAGTGTTACTAGAGAGTTTTGCTTATGGCATTTCCCAGTATGATACAAATAAACTAAACCATCAGAGTGGTATGCATAGCTTTATGATTGAACCCATCAGCATCAGGAATGTTTGATGTCCAGATATTAGCTTCATATTGGCCATGTCCAATTTAGCCTGGATGAGGTCACTTTTGTCTTGACCCTTTAATAAGCCCTTTTCCTTTGACTCAAATCACATGCATCTACTGGTCTTCCTGTTGTACACACCAAACTCTGCCACTGAGTCACTAACTATACTGTTAATTGTGGATCTTTCTTATTCTTTGGTCTCATGACACTTTCCAAGAGTTTTGGATACTAGGAAGTGTTTTTTTCTAGAATGCATACACAACCTTGTGCCTTATTTATAAAAACAACATGAGAATGGATATAACTGTTCCCAAAATAATGCATGCATGCCATTATTTGTCTCTGCAAATATTGTTTCTTGAAATACTATTCTAGTAACTAGATTCTCTCATGACATAATCAGCTAAGTCTCTCCATCCAGAGTGTGAGTTTGACATTTCTTTCATATGTAGCATTGAACATATGGTCATTAGCCACTTGCACTCAGTTTGCCATGGAGACCCCACTGTCCTCACAACCGTGTCTTTCTCCACTGTGATGCGTTCTAGGAGCTCTCTGCCACTGTTTAGTTTAAGGCGCTGCTGGACAGAGGCTCCTTCTCACCCTTATTGCTCTTTTTCTACAGACAAGGACATTATTTTGTTCCAATTTATAATAAACAAAGACACCATGTATGGCATGAGGTTGTGACATGTCTCTAAAGACTCCTACACACATCCTGCTTGGCTCCCAAGGGCCGGCTACAGCCTGATATACTAGTAAGAAAGATTTTTATCCGCTGTGGCTCTGCTAGACCATATGTGGTATTTTTATCCCATTATCAAGGCTGTCTTATATTTTCTTACATTATTAAGTATTAGTTTGGCCACTC
The DNA here is from genome assembly GCA_033318265.1 of Phyllotis vaccarum. NCBI lineage: Eukaryota > Metazoa > Chordata > Mammalia > Rodentia > Cricetidae > Phyllotis > Phyllotis vaccarum. The sequence goes on from JARWLC010000002.1 coordinate 182,071,136, forward strand.
TCTCTAATACTCATGCCATAAAGGTAAACTAATGGATTTATATTTTATTTTTATTTTCTCTTTATAAGTTATATTTGATAATAAAGCAGTGATTCATCTGTCTCTAACTGAGCATCTGGACTACTAGTGTTTAATAAAACTTGATAAACCAAACAACACATTTCCCATTAAGGAAAGCAGCCATACATGCTAGTCATGATCAAATCTACCAATGCTCCGCTTGAATGAACAACTTTATAAACTGGCTCCTGAGCAGGCTTACTAATTGTCTATCAAATCCAGAATTTTATTTTATCAACTTTCTTTCTTACTTAAACAAGTATAATTTTTTAAAATTAAAGCCCAGTCAATATTTTAAAGGAAAAAAAAACTAAGAAAAAGAAAATTACAAAGATGATTTAACCTTAAGAGCTTCTTCTTTGCTGCTGAATTTTCCGGAGTCTTGGGGAAATTGGCCATATATTTCTGGGGTGTGCTCAGTACGGACTCAGCTGAATTTGTCCCTGAGACAGTCTGCTTGTTCACAGACTGTCTTGCATCTGATTTACAATCCACCTGGTATTTGTGAGGAGATCCTGAGTCAATGACCAGGGAATTTTCTGGCTCATCTTCCTTGTCACTATCTGATGAATACTCCAAAATTTCTGTAGATATTGGCTGGAAAATTAAAAGAGATGTAATTAAATATTCTTCATTTAAACCTACATGCATATATGGCTATCACTGTTTTGACAAAAAACTTAATACTCAAAAATAAAGATAAGAGTAAGATGAACTAGCTATAAGGCATTGTTTTATAGCCTCCATCAAATCAACACAAAAGGGTTTTTGGTTTTGGTTTTGTTTTTAATATAATTCTCCAGCAAACTAACTGCATGTGCCATACGTACTGTAGTCTCCAATGCAAACTAGTAACATGCCTGAGAGTCTGAAAGCAGTCATTATCTGACACTCATTGTTTCTCAGCTTTTAAACTTTAACAAGGAGGTAACAGCCTTTTCTCGCAAACTAAATACAAAGCTACTGTCTCTTTAGCTATAAAGCATTTTATTTCAGCAACAGAGCCACTAAGAGTGACTATAAAACTTGCCTTTTCTGGCACAATCCCAATACATTTTCTAAAGTCCACTTAGAAATCTTTAACATAAACAGGAATTATTTGAGAATGTGAATAATCAAATTTCTGAACTTTTAAAATAACATTTTTTAAAAGTGAATTAGAAAACCAAATTTGCATCATAAGGCCATTTGTAGAATCTAATACTTTCTTTTTATGTCTTCTGTCTTTCTCTGACACACACTAAGTATGCTGGATCTTAATGATAACCTGACACAGACCACAGTCATCCAGGAAGAAAGAACATCAGCTGCAAAAAAAAGAAAGAAAGAAGAAGGAAAGAAAGAGAGAAAGGAAGGAAGGAAGGAAGGAAGGAAGGAAGGAGGAGGAAGGAAGGAAGGAAGGAAGGAAGGAAGGAAGGAAGGAAGGAAAAGGAAGGAAGGAAGGAAAGAAGGAAAGAAGGAAAGAAGGAAAGAAGGAAGGAAAGAAGGAAAGAAGGAAAGAAGGAAAGAAGGAAAGAAGGAAAGAAGGAAAGAAAGAAGAAAAAAAAGCCCTGAGCCAGTAGACTTTTTCTAATTAGTGATTGGCAGGAAGCATCCAGCACCTTGTGGGCGGTACCATTTTTGCTAGGTAGTCTATGGAGTGAATAACAAAGCATATGAGCAAGCCAAAGACAGCATTACCCCATGGCCTCTGTATCAGCTCCAGGCTCTAGATTTCTGCTTGAGTCCCTGCCCTGACTTCCTTAGATATTCCATGACAAAACCCGATTTAAAAATATCTATCCACAAATCCAGCCCAAAAGCACTAGAAAGAAAAACTCCAAGCTAGATACACCCACAAAGACACAGAAGAATAATCCCACAGAAGGAAACCCCAAAGAAGGGAAATACACACACAACCACTAAAAATAACAGGAATTAACAATCACTGGTCATTAAAATCCCTTAATATAAATGAACTCAATTCATCTATAAAAAGACACAGGCTAGCAGCAATGGATACAAAAACACAATCCATCCTTCTGCTGCATTCAAGAAACACACCTCAACTTCAAAGACAGACACTGCCTCAGAGTAAAACATTGAGAAAAGACTTCCAATCAAATGGACTTAAGAAACAGCTAGTGTAGCCATCCTAATATCTAACAAAAAATACTTCAAACTAAATTTGATAAAAAAGGAAGAACATTACATATTCATCTCAGGAAAAAAATCCATTAAGATAAAATTCTGAATATTTATGCCCCCAATACAAGGGCACCCACAAATGTAAAAGAAACATTAATAAAACTTAAACCTCACATAAAATCCCACATACTAATAGTGGGAGACTTCAACACCCCACTCTCACCAATGGACAGGTCTATCAGACAGAAACTCAACAGAAAAATAAAGGAGCTAGCAGATACGAATCAAAAGGATTTAGAAGATAAATACATAACTTTCCACCCAAACACCAAAAACTATACTTTCTTCTTGGCACCTCATAGACCTTTCTCTAAAATTGACACATATTTGATCATAAAACAAATATGGACAGATTAAAATAAAATAAAATAAAATAAGAATAACCCTTGTATCCTATCAGATCACCATAGGCTAAGTTAGAGTTCAACAACAACACAACCACAGACAGCCCACACGCTGATGCAAACTGAGCATCCCAACTGAACCACCTCTGGGTCAAGAAGAAAGTAAAGAAAGAAATTAAAGACTTCTTAGAACTCAGTGAAGCATAACACATGCAAACATGGGGTACAATGAACACAGTGCTAAGAGGAAAGTTCACGAGGTGCCTACATAAAAAGTTTGGAGATCACACACAAGTGACTTAACAGCGCAACTGAAAGCTCTAGAACATCAGAAGCAAACCCACCCAGAAGTGGACAGCAGAAAACAATCAACTCAGGGCTGAAATCAATAAAATTTAAAAGAGAGAGAGAGAGAGAGCACAAAGAATCAATGAATCAGAGAGCTGGTTCTTTGAGAAAGCCAAGATATACAAAACTATCCAAACCAACTAAAAGGCAGAGAGAGAGAATCCAAACTAACAAAATCAGAAATGAAAAGGTGGCATAACAACAAACACCAACACTGAGGAAATTCAAAGAATCATCAGGTCAGACTTAAAAAACCTATACTCCACAAAACTGGAAAACCTAAAAGAAATGGACAGCTTTCTGGAAAGGAACCACTTATCAAGATTAAATCAAGACCTGATAAATAGTCCTATAACTAACCCCCAAAAATATAGAAGCAGTCATTAGGTCTCCCGACCAAAAAAAAAAAAAAAAAAAAAAAAAAAAAAAAGGGATCCAGGGCCAGATGGTTTCCTTGCAGAATTCTTCCAGAATTTCAAAGACCTAATACCAATACTCCCAAAATTGCTCCACACAATAGAAACAAAGGAAACACTGCTAAACTCTTTTTATGAGGCTACAGTCACCCTGATATACAAACCACACAAGAATTACAGACCGATCTCCCTCATGAATATCAATGCAAAAATACTCAATAAAATACTAGCAAACCAAATACAAGAACATATCAAAAAAAATCACCACCATGATCAAGTAGGCTTCATCCCAGAGACGCCAGGAATGGTTCAACATACGAAAATCCACCAGTGTCAACCATCACACTGAAATGAAAGAAAAAACCCACATGGTCATCTCATTAGATGCTGAAAAAGTCTTTGACAAAAATCTAACACTCCTTCAGGATAAAAGCTCTGAAGAGATTAGAAATACAGGGGAAATGCCTAAACTTAATAAAGGCAATATACAGCGAGCCAACAGCCAACATCAAACTAAATGGAGAGAAACTCAAAGCAATCCTACTAAAATCAGGAACAAGACCAGGCTCTCCACTCTCTCAGTATCTATCAATATAGTACTTGAAGTTCTAGCAAGAGCAGTAAGGCAACAAAAAGAGATTAAGGGAACTCAAATTGGAAAGGAAGAAATCAAACTATCTCTATTTGCAGATGATGTGATCATATACATAAGTGACCCCCAAAATTCTACTAGGGAACTCCTACAGCCGATAAACATCTTCAGCAATGTAGCAGGATATAACATTAACTAAAAGAGAAGAAAAAGAAGTAGCCCTCCTATACACAAATGATAAAAGGATTGAAAAAGAAGTCAGGGAATCACCACCCTTTACGATAGCTGCAAGTAGCATTAAATATCTTGGGGTAACTCTAACCAAAGAAGTAACAGACCTTTATGACAAGAACTGTAAGTGATTAAAGAAGATATCAGGAAATGGAAAGATCTCCCATGCTCCTGGACAGGTAGGATCAACATAGTAAAATTGGCAACCTTACCAAAAGCAATCTACACATTCAATACAATCCCAATTAAAATCCCCAACACAATTCTTCACAGACCTCAAAAGAACATCACTCGAATTCATATGGAGAAACAAAAAACACAGAATTGCCACAAAAAAAAAAAAAAAATCCTTCTCAATACTAGACCTTCAGGAGGTATCACCATCCCTGACTTCAAGCAATACTATAGAGCTACAGCCATAAAAACAGCTTGGTACTAGCACAAAACAGACTTGTAGATCAATGGAATTGAATTAAAGACCCCAACATTAATCCACACACATATAACACCTGATTTTTGGCAAAGAGGCCAAAATATATATAATGAGAACAAAAAGAAAAATCTTCAACAAATGGTGTTGGCATAACTGGATGGTGGTATGTAGAAGAATGCAAATAGATATATATGTATCACCCTGCACAAAACTCAGAGCCAAATGCATCAAAGACCTCAACATAAACCCAGCTACACTGAACTTGATATAAAAGAAAGTGGGAAATACCCTCCAATGCAATGGCACAGGTGACCACTTCTAAATATAACACCAGTAGCACAGACACTAAGAACGACAATCAATAAGTGGAATCTCCTGAAGCTGAGAAGCTTCTGTAAGGCAAAGGACACAGTTAATGAGACAAAATGACAGCCTACAGAATGAGGAAAGATCTTCACCAACCCTACATCTGACAGAGGGCTGATCTCTAAAATATATAGATAACTCAAGAAATTAGAGTCCAAAAACCAAGTAATGCCTGAAATTTGCAGGCAAATAGATGAAGGGTGAAGGGGAAGGAGAGGGAACAGTGTTATGTATGGGGAAAAAATATTTTTAAATTAAAACAAAAAACCCCTACTATGTCTAACAACAAAGTCTAACAACAGCGAAAATTATTAGCATTAAATTAGATTAAGTAAAAAAAAAAATAGTATGCCTAAGTGGGGGGGGGAGCTATGAAAAAAAATAATAGCAGCCTTGGTCATTAATATTGTTGATTCATCATTGCAAAAAAAGTCAAAGAGGAGTCACAAACCTCAATCTATCCGTACTGGGACAGCACAAGGATAGAGATGGATGGACATGAGCTCAGTGCAGGAGAAGCCTATCACTTTAGAGACGAGCATGAAGAACAAAGTACCTAACAAGCACTAAAGTGAGGTTAAGATTAAGTAAATTAAAAAGCTACAATCACCAAACGCCATAGGGAAATAATAAACTTTTACACGATGTATTCTTACCTCAGGGAGCTCACAGAGCCTGTCATCATTTGTCAAAGAATGACCACTTGCACAAGAAGCACAATCCGAGATGTCCACGGTCCCCTCATCATCTCCACACTCACCGGGCCCACCAGGATCTTCCATGTCACTATTAATCTCCCAGTCAATAAACTGTAATTCATCTAAAAAAATACATTTTTAACTTTATTAATTTCCTATCTCCTCAATACTTATTTTTAGAAAACTCATACACTGAATGATTTTTACAGATACACCAAGAGAACACTGTGCTCCTGCTCTCATCTCTGGTCACTGTGTCCCCCAATTCTCACCCTACTTCAAATATAAGTGTGCTGCTTTCATTCATTCATTCTTGAAGCCTTGTAGTTTCTCCAGCATGCTCATGAAAATAAGATACACCATTTCTCCTTTCGTGCACATCTTGACTTTTCAAAAATTAAGATAATGAAGAAATCCCTTATCAATTACAGAAAGCTGCCTCATTCTTCTACATAACTCAGTAATCTAGGGTATCAACAAACCACGGTTTATTCGCACAGTCCATTGATAGAAATAACTTTTGAGTCTAGAAAGTTAGCTCAGTAGTACTGACTGTTCTTGCAGAGGACCCAAGTTCAATTCCTGGAACTCACATGGTTTTTTTTAAAAAGTCTGCTAATTCCTGTTCCAAGTGGATCTAACGCTCTCTTCTGGTTTCCATGGGTACTGCATGTATGTGGCACACAAGCAAAACACCCATAAACATAAAGTAAAAATACATCTGAAAAAAAAATTAAAAGAAATAACTTCAAGTATCTCTTACCCAAGAATTTTTTCCCAGAAACAGCTTTCGTCAATATGGAAACAACCTGGTTTCATTTTACCTCATAATCCCATTACAACTTTAACAACATTTTAAGATAGCTAAATTATGCAAGATATTACATAACCAAATATACAAAATCTAATCTGCTATGTCTAAATAATTCAAAGTAGTTATCACAGAACTATGAGGCACAATACATAACATAAATTTTTCCTATAGTTCACCGAACAAATACTCAGAGAGCTAAAATCAGCAATTAAGAGCACTGGCTGCCCTTACAGAAGTCAGATTGTTCCCAGCATCCACACAGTAGCTTACAACTCTAACTCAAGTTCCAGACACCGCCTTCTGGACTCCACAGGCACCAGGCACGCATATATACACACAAAATAACAAATAAGACACCATAGCAATCCTGTGCACTTTACAAATGAAGACTAGGTCTCTAGTGAACTAACCCCCCCCCCCCCCAACAATATCTACTTTGTGTAACCCACAGAAAAATAACATACTGCAAAGTTGGGAGTGAAATTAAGTGACATACCTTATAACTAACCACAGCAATCCCATGCACTTTATAAATGAAGACTGAGTCTCTAACAAGCTAAAGGGCTTCGCAAAAGTTCTAAAAGACCCAAGTATCTGGGTATATGTGCATAGGTGAATGAGAGCATGTTTACATACGTGTATGTGCAGACCAGAGTCAAGCTTGGGTTGCTCCTCTGACATTGCCCTCACTAACCTGTAATTTACCAAGAAAGCAAAGCCCTCTCACCACTGGCCCCTGGGATCTGCCTAGCTGCCTCCCTAATGTTGAGATTCATGCACCACCTGGCTTCTGTTTTGTTTTGCTTTGTTTACAGGGTTTCACAGTACAGCCCTGGCTGACCTGGAACCTGCAGTGTAGCCTAAGACTCACAGATCCTCCCAAGTGCTGGAATGAAAATGTGTCATCATACCAGGGCTTGTGACTTTAAAACCACTGGTTCTGGGTATTGAACTCAAATCTTATTTACCAACTGAACTACTCCTCAAGCCGAAGAAGAGGAATTTTTAAGAAAAAAAATAGAAATATTTTGACAACTTTAACTTAGAGTTTTTCCTTCCTAAACCCAATTCTGGACCTTTAAATGAAAACACTCAAATCCCAAATCTGGGATATAATTTTAAAGGAAATGAGAAAAGTTTAACAACCAGTTATACAGTTAAAGAGAGGCATCCCTAGGTCTAAATTATCAACTTAGCACTTTTAAATGTGCCGCTCTTCACATGACCCTTTGTAAGTCCCAATCTTCTTGTAATAAAATAAAGATATTTCTTAGCTCATGAGATAAGAGTATGTATAGAAGGAAATAACATACTTAACACCCAGTTTTATGTCTTAAACAAAATAAAATCTTGATAACTATAGTATCTGTCATCCATTAAAGTTTAAAAAAAATTAGAAGAATAGGGAGAAGGGAGACAGTCCAGCAACCACATGCACAGCTTCAAATACTCCAAAAAAATCATTTATTCTTTACAACCTAAGGATCAACTTTATAAGAAGAGTAAATATCATGTTAAATAATCTCACTTTTTAAGTATTCTAGTTTCTAATTTATTGGCTAGTGTTTAAGGATGGACATATACTTGTGTGTGCATGTGTCAGGTTATCTTCCTTTCAACCTTGTGTGCTGAGATAAGGTCTCTCCTCAAGTAGAGATCTGACAACCTGGCTGGTTAGCACTCACTGGGGATCATCCCTTCTCTTCCATTCCAGTGCTGGTGTACATTGCAGCCACTTTTTTCTTTTTGCATGGCTGCTAGGGATCGAGATTAAGTCCTCACACCTGTGCAACACATTTTAGTGACATAGTCATTTCCCCAATCCCTAATTTTTTGTTTTCTGGAACAAGATCTCAATAAGGAACCAAGCATGGGTTGAAACTCCAGATGTAAGCCAAGCTGGCTTTGAACTCACAACTATCTTACTTCTCAGTCCCTTAAGGAAGGTTATTTATTTTAAATAATTAGCCCAGGGCATGTTTCAATTTAAAAATAGAATGTTAGAACCTACCAAATATTGCTTTCAATAAAAGAGGTCAGCCATGTATTAGACAGAAGCTTTATTAAGATATAACTAAGATAAAAATACACAGTTTTTTTAATGATGAAAGTCTGTTCTAAATCATGTAACAGATTAGCCAAGAGTCATATCACAGTGAGTTTCAGTCAATAAATCTGAATTACTAATGTAAGAATTATCACCTTACATATAATGTAAAATATTACCTTATCAGATAACTACTAAAATTTCAGTGGTAGTTGTCAGAATGGCATTCAAAGTGGTCAATGGATTTTAAACACTTTCCAGAGATGTCTGAGCAAACCTAACTTTAACGGAATAACTAAAATGAACTCTCAGAGTTAAAAGCAACAAGCTTACTTTGAAAGCAACAGTGCTAATTTTGAGAAGTAAACACAATATACTACTACTAAGTTACATTTAAACCACATACTGATTTTTCTAATATTTATCCATTAATAACAAGTTAGAAGAACTGGCTCAGCACTAAAGAGGAAACAGAATTTCAACTAAATCTGAGCAAATCAAACCCAACATACTAACTGCAAACAAATGGAACAAAGCAGAAAACCCAGTAAAGAGAGGCCACATAATGGTACAGGTTTGTAATCCCAGGACTTGAGAGACAAGCACAAGATTTCAGGTTAAAGGTAAGTCCAGACTACACACACTCTATATCAAAATATAAAAAGTGAAAACAAAATCATTTCTTAAAGTCATTATAAGAAATACATAAGAAAATGTACACAGACTATAACTCGTAAGGTAATAATTCATAATAAATATTTATAATTATAACAAATATATAAAACAAATGTTAGTACTGAACACAATCCTTCACAGAAACTGGATTCTTACAAAACTCGGAACTTACCTTCAGTGGCTCTATCTCCTGGACATAGAAGGGTCCGGTTACAGACGCTGTCTGTTTTGTGGCCATGTCTACCATCTCTCTGTAGTTCAGGGCGTGTCTCATCTCCGTCTGAGACATCACTTCCACTTGAACTCCATGTTATATCTGCCAGCTCACTAGGACTCTCACCTGCTGTCCCTGCTACAGAGGATAAAATGACAAATATCAGCTGACAATTGCTACTTACCTGACCGTGATTATATGCATATTAATTAGACAAAGCCACAAGCACAGAAGCTCTAAAGACGATGTGTTACATGTTCTTACAGTGTTCTATGAGTAGTCCCATACAGAGTCTCTGAATTAAAGCCAAGGGCAAAAACTAGAGCTCAAGGAAGTTATAAAAGACAAATTAAAACAGAAAGAAGTAAGGAAACAGTCATGGACACAGGCTTCACCCTAAACACTGTTTACAAAAATATGTTCCTTACTTACATTTTCCAGTCCTCATAAAAATATTTGCTCCTCAACCTATTAAATAAATGTGGGTAGGTTTTTCATTTGCCTGATTTTGGAAGGTGGTGGTAGTTGTTATTGTGGTTGTTTTTGTTGTGGTTATTTGAAACTTTATCTTGGAATTCTTACTAATAGGTTACTTTAATTCTAGGAGCTGCTATTTTAAAAGTGAACCAGTTCTAGGAATGCTTTATATACCTTTTCCCACTGACCTCGCTCCTAAGCCTTTTATATCTCTACCTTGGCCTAGCTAAAGCCATGTTATAAATAAGTATATTGGTACAAACTCTTTGAGCCTTTCAGAATATAGTATATATCATCTATATAGTAAAAACAACATAAGTCAAATATGTTCTGCACTGAGAAAATCATCTCAAAGGAATCTTCTGCAACTGATACAAATATAAGAGAATTTGATGCTAATTAAAAGAGGGATGTAATTATGTACTGTTATCAGGTATCTAACAAAGATGTCTGCCTATTTATTGTATAAGACAGCGTTTTATAAATTTTAAAGGAACATTTTTGAATATTTTACTTTTCACTTGCATAGAAAAAGAACACAGGCTATGAGCGTAGCTCGGGTGTTAGAGGGTTTGTCTAGAGTGAATGAAACCGAGTTCAAATCCTCAGCATTCTCAATGGAGCACAGTGGAGCAGGCCTGCTTTCCTAACACTCAGCAGGTAGAGGCAAGAAGATCAGCCTCAGCTACATGAGAGGGAAAGGAGAGGGAAAGAAAAGAAACCTGTGAAGGAGAACGAAATGGTAATATGGTTTAGAATGGTTAGTCTGTGGATCATAGAAAGCTACTCCACTACACTGAACTGTGGGCAAGCCCATGCACAGACAAAAGTAACTGTTAGCATGACTGAGTACCTTTGAACTAGGAATTTTATCTATCTTCCTAGCTCACCTAATACAACTACCAAAAAAGCCCACAATCTTATGCCCATTTCCCAGATGGATAATCTGAGATTTGAATATTTAACTTGTTTTCCTAAGATTGGTGGAGACAAAAAGACCTCTGAAGTCACAAGATTTCACTCTTCTAATCCATCTACAGAGAGATGGATGCAGGTAACAACAATGGCAGTGGCCTACCTGTATAAATACCTACTCTTCTCCATTTAAAACCAACTCTCACGTGCTAGCAGCAATACTCACGTATAAAAATCCTTGCCTTCAAAACACCATTTTTAGTGGAGATTACTGGTAATCTATGTGGCAGGTTCTAGCCAAGGTCCTAAAAAAGGTCTATCTTCCCAAAAAGTGCAAAGTTCATTGGATAAAAACCAACAGTTTCCTCAAGAATTTGGCCTTATTATACCAACCTACCACATTTCTCCCAGGAGAGCCAATCCCATATTAACATTATAGAGCTCAAATAGCAGGAATCTGTGGGTGTCTTGCTGTGGGAGATAATATCAGTCCCTAATTTTTGAGAACAGCTTCCTTGTATTTGTGGTTAGAAAGCATCCATAACTAACACACCAAGAAAAAAAGATCACAGTTTGTAACAGTGGTTCCTATAATATAAATCATATGCTTATTTTCAATATGAATATTTTTATGTTATCAGAATTCAAATCAGACCATTTGGCTATTCATTACTTCCCTGAAGTTCTAAACCTGAGCTATCCTATTAGAGTAGTGGTTCTCAGCCTTCCTAATGCTGTGACCTTTTAATACAGTTCTTAATGTCATGGTGACCCCCAACCATAAAATGATTTTTATTGCTACTGTATAACTATATTTTTGCTAGTTATAAATCACAATGTAAATACCTGGTTCTCAGTGGTCTTAGGTAACCCCATCTAAGGCACTAGATTCTGTGATTAAAGGAAACCCAGTAAGGACACCAAAATGTTAGTCACCAGCAGAACCAAGAAGAACTGCGTAGATCATGACAGAGATGAAAGACAAGTCCTCAACATACTTTTCACATTGCTAACCCTGAATATACAAACTATCCAAATTGTGTGACATCATAAAAGGGAAAAAAACACACACACACACACAGAAAAATAGCCTTAAGCCTTATCTGTCAATAAATCAACATACTAGGGGTTGGGACTTTAGCTCAGTGGTAGAATGCTTACCTACAAAAATGATTCCAAAGTTGTGGTCTCCAAAACCAGGGTTAAAAAAAAAAAAAAAAAAAAACCTTTTTTTAAAGGGGACTAGAGAGATGGCTCAGATGTTATGAGTTCCAGCAGCTCTTCCAGAAGTTCCGAGTTCAATTCCCCAACCACGTGGTGGCTCACAACTGTCTATAATAAAATCTGGTGTTCAGGCATACATGCAGGCAGAATACTGTATATATATTAAGTAAATAAAATCTTTTTAAAAAATCAACAAAACATTGTTACCTTTATTTGGGCTCGGGGATAATTCCAAGGACTTTTCATTAATAGTCATATTTTCACTTGCTAATGACTGCAGGCAAAGTAAAAATAAAAATAACATATGAGTCATGTAAAAAAGGTTAAACAGCAATACTAGTTTGTAAAATATTCAGTATTAAATTATGCCCTCCTTGACACAGTCTTCTACTCTTCTTTTTAATATTTACCAATTAAGTATTTCCAAAACATGTAGTCCCTACAGACACACAAATTGCTTTCATATTTTCCTAGCCTCTAAGCTGAGCTGTTGAAACATTTCACATAATAATCACTGTTAATGGTTTCTCATATATATGACTGACCACTCATTACTACTTATAACCATATTATCTTTAGTTTATGACCCATTCCTTTGTAATTCATAAGATATGTAAAAATTAACTAGAATCAAACTGACATTCCATAAATATAATCCTCATAAATAGTAGTATGTTCAATAATTTCATACCTATAAGCATCCTCAGTGTGCATTCTTCATTTTCAAATAAGTAGAAAGACTCTACACAGAGACTATGGTGGAAAATACTAAGTTGACACAATTATAAAAGGAACTCAAGGCATGAAAAAGAAAAGTGGCGCTTGGAAAAATAAGAGAATTACAAGGAAACTAGCTACAGTAGCTAGGTACCAGGATCTTCTGCAGTCATGAAAACAACTGGTTAGCTCTCCTACCAGGGTCTCAGAAGTGTCCTGAAATCCTTCTCCACACTTGAGCCATGCTTTAGAGATAGAGGCAGCTGCTTCCACTGTCTTCAAATTTGCTCCTCTTGACTGCAGCGGCCTCTCTTCTAGAAAGGATGAGTGCTCTAGACGCCAATTCCTTTTCCTCTGCAGAAGTGAAAAGAAAAAGAAAACCAATTAGCGATTTAGAATCCAGGAATAGTGGCAGTAAAAACACAGCTTTTGAATGCCTCGGAATCATCATATGAATACAGCAATTAGATAGCAAAACCAAAAACCCATAGAACTGATTAACTTCAAAATAAAAGTGAAACCAAACCACCAACAATCCTTTAGACATGTAAAAATAGCTCAGTCAGGAACCCCACTACACCCAAGGCTGCACCTGATAACCAGAACTTAGTGACATCACCCACTCCAGATAACCAGACACAGTCCACTGTCCACTGGACAGTATATAAGCAGAGACCAAAAACAATCCCTGGAGAAAATATGGTAAAAATGGCTATCGTACCAAAAGTAATCTATAGATTCAATGAAATGCTCATCAAAATCTAACACAATTTTTTACAGATCTTGAAAGAACAATCTCAACTTCATATGGAAAAACAAAAGCCGGGCACAGTAATGTCTACTTTTAATCCCCACACTCAGGAAGCAGAAGCAAGTGATCTCTGTGATTTCTGAGTCCAGCCTGGTCTACATAGTGAGTTCCAGAACAACCAGAGCTACACAGTGAGACCCTACCTTGGAAAGGAAAATAAAAGGAAAAAAACAGAATAATAAAAGAACTACTGGAGGTATCACCATCCCTGATTTTAAGTTGTACTACAGAGCCATAGTAACAACAACAAAAAAAAAACCAAACTGCATGTTATTAGCATAAAAAACATCTTCAAGAAATAGTGCTGGTCAAACAGGATATCTGCATATAGAAGAATGTAAATAGACTCATATTTATCACCCTGCACAAAACTCAAGTTTAAGTGGATCAAAGACCTCAACATAAAAACAGACACATTGAATGAACTAGATAAAAGGAAAAGTAGGAACAACCTTGAATGCATTGGCACAGAAGATGACTTTCTAAACAGAACACCAATAGTGCAGGCAGTAAGATCAATAATTAATAAATGGGACCTCACGAAACTGAAAAGCTTCTGTAAGGCAAAGGACGCCATCAATGGGACAAAACGGCAGCCTAAAGAATGGGAAAAGGTGTTTACCAATTCCACATCACTAATATTACATATATATGTTATATATATATTAAAAATTGGGCACAGATCTAAACAGAATTATCAATAAAGGAATCTCAAATGGCTGAAAAACTATTTTAAAAAGTGTTCACTATCCTTAGCCATCAGGGAAATACAAACCAAAACTACTTGGAGATTCCATCTTACACCTGTCAGACTGGCTAGGATCAAAAACGCAGTTGACAGTTTATACTAGAGAAGATGTCAAACAAGGGGAACACCCCTCCTCCGCTGGTGGGAGTCCAAACTTGTACAGTCACTATGGAAAACAATATGGCAAGTCCTCAGAAAATTAGGAATCCAACTATTCGAAACCCAGCAATACCAACGTTGGACATATACCCAAAGGATGCTCCATCCTATCACAAGGACACTTGATCAACTATGTTCATAGCAGATTTATTCATAATAGCCAGAAACTAGAAACAACCTTGAAGTTCTTCACTCACAGAATGGATAAAGAAAATGTGGTACATTTATACAACAGAATAACTCAGCTATTTTTTTATTGACCTCATGAAATTTGTAGGAAAATGAGGTAACCCAGATCCCAGAAAGACAAATATAGTATGTGCTCACTTATAAGTAAATGATAATCAAACTACAATCCACAGACCCAAAGAAGGTCAGTAAAGGGGAGGGCTCTAGGTGGGACACATGTACCTCCCTGGGAAGGAGAGAAAGAATACATTTTGCAAGTGGATTAGGGTAAGAAGGATCAGGTAGGGGTTGGGGGAAAGACAACTGGAATTGGGAAACATGGGGAAGTGGTGTGGAAACCTTGTGCAGTGGAATCTTCCTGGATCTATGAGGGTGACCCTAGTGAGGGCTGCTAGTAATGGAGGATATAGAGTCTGAATTGGCCATCTCCTGTAGCTAGGAGATATAGATGCAGAGGTCCATGGCCAAGCACCAGGCTGAGCTCCAAGAGTCCAGTCGAAGGGAGGGAAGAGAGATTATGGGGGGGGGGGGGGGGCAAGATCATGATGGGAAAAAACTGAACCAAGTTCATGGTAACTTACAAACTTTAGACTGAGAGTTGTGAAGCCTGCATGGGACCAGACTAGGCCCTCTGCATACAGGAGACAGTTGTGTAGCTTGGTCTATTTGAGGGGCCCTTGTCAGTGGGAACATGATCTATCCTTGGTGCATGAGCTGGCTTTTTGGAGCACATTACCTAGGGTTGGAAGTCTTGCTCAGCCTTGATCAGGGGAGAGAGGCTTGGTCCTGCCTCACTGAATGAACCAGGCTTAGCTGACTCCCCATGGGAGGCCTTAACCTTTGGAGGAGGGGATGGGAAGAGGGCTGGGGGAAATAGGGAGGAGGGATGAGAGGAGAATCTGATTGGTGTGTAAAATTAATTTAAAGAATCATGGTGTTTCGTTATAGCAACAGAATACTAAGACAGAAGATGGTACCAGGAGTTAGGGTACTGCTGTGACAGACTTGCCCATGCTGCTTGTTAGCAAAATATGGATTATGGGATTTTTAGATTAGGAAAGCAGCAGAACAATTTAAGTGAGGCTTAATGGGCCATATTAGGAGAAATTTGGAAGACAATGGCACTTAGAGCAATGTAGATTATGTGGCCCTACTCAAAAGGTTTCAGAGGGGAAGAATATTAGTAAGTGGTCTTATGATGTGGCAAAGGATGAGGCTGGTTTTTGCCCTGGTCCAAAAAGTCTGCCTGAGGCTAAATTGAACAAATTTGAATTAATAGCATCGGCAGAGTAGATTTCAAAGCAGCCTCATATTGGCTGTGTCATGCAATGGCCAGTCTTATGCAGATCTAAAATTTAAAAAAGCAAACTAAGCAAGGAAAGATTCAAGAAGTAGAGTAATGTATCTAATTCTCTGCTCAAAGTGATAAAAAGATTAAGAAAAGGAATGAAAAGGAGTGATGTCCTCAAAGCAAGATCCCACTCAGTTAAGCTTCCAGCCTGTAGAAAGTAACTAGAGAACCTCAAGCAGTGAGTGAAACAATCAACAATGAGGTGATGCAGATGTAATTCAACCCCATCAAGCAGCAGCAGCAGAACCCGGCACCTTCGGTCACGTGGTTCTGGTTTTAGAATCAAGGATACAAGAAAAGGGTTATGGAATCTCCAAGGCTAAGGAAAGCTGTGGAGGCCAGCCATGTGTCAGGCGTGTCCCTGTATGGAGGCCTAGGGAGGCCATTGCATGAAGCTGTGAAGGTAAGGCCTGAACTTCAGTGGAGACCCGAAGATGTTAGGCAATGCCAGAACAATGAGAAACCTGCCAAGGAAACCTGAAGGCAAAGGATAGAACCAGCCCCAGAGAGAAATGTGCTAAAGTCAACAAAACCAAAATGAGTTGGAAGTCTGAAGAGCCCCTTGCCATCAGGCATGGAATGAAGAGTTTGGAGTTTGCCCTGCGGATTCTAGGTCTTACTTGGGTCCCGTATTTCCTCACTATGCTCCCTCTCCTCATTTTTGGAAAGATAATGTACATTTTGTTCCTTTGTTAGTTGGAAGTATGTGAGTTGTCTTTTGATTTTGATTTTACAGAGGCCATAGCTAATGAGATTGCCATGAATCTCAGAAGACTTCGGACTTTTAAACAGTGGGGACTTTTAAGGTTGGACTGAATGCTTTTTTTTTTTTTTTTTTTTGGCGTCTAGGGGCCAGGAAGTAGAATGCAATGGATTGAAATAAGATTAGGTCCCAGAGGCTCATATATTTAAATGCTTGGTCATCAGGGAGTGGCAAGAGTTGGGGGATTAGAAAGTGTGGCTTCCTTGGAGAAAGTGAGTCACTGGAGGTGGGCTTTGGGGTTTCAAAAACTGAAGCCGGTCCCAGTGTCTCTCTGGCTACTCTCCAGCAC
The DNA here is from genome assembly GCA_033318265.1 of Phyllotis vaccarum. Taxonomy (NCBI): domain Eukaryota; kingdom Metazoa; phylum Chordata; class Mammalia; order Rodentia; family Cricetidae; genus Phyllotis; species Phyllotis vaccarum. The sequence continues at coordinate 182,088,204 of JARWLC010000002.1, forward strand.
CATGTCTTCATGCATGCAGCCTGGCTTGCTACCACTGAAACAATAAGCAAGTACCAATTAAATGCTTTCTTTTACAAGAGTTTCCTTCCATGCTCATGGTGTCTCTTCACAGCAATAGAACACTAAGGCAAGCTAGGAAGGCACATATGAGAGTTTGATTGTATAATGTCTTGACACCCTCCCATTCCTCATAAAATATGCAACATGACCCTAAGACCTTGTAGTCATTCAGGGGAAATAATCTCAGGTTGAGAGTCAAAGGGAACAATCCCAAAAGCATTCCTATACCTGAACCAATACATATCCCCTAGAAAGGCCTACAGTTGGGGGGAGGGGGGGATTCCAAGAAAGAATTGTTTGGAGACAAGTCACTTCTAGGACTTCAACTGTCCCACTGTGATGAGTATGTACTTCCAGCTTACAAATATTTGAAAAAGTGGGAAACACTAAAGCAGAAATAATTTAATTTTATAGTTCCCTCCATGGAGAACTTATGATATTCTAAAATCAGTATTCCTGTTTGTGAAACTATAAGCCTTAGATAATAAATCAAAACATAATGAATGGGAAGCCTATTGTGAGTGGAATTGAGAAGTGGTAAGAAATAAGATGATAAAAATGTTAACTTAGAAGAATTTTGAGAGCTGTGGAAACAGTATCAGAACTGAAGAAACATACAAAGATGTTTAAAAACATCTTTAAGATCCATCAGAACAAAATATAAATTCTGAGCATCATAACTTTCTCAGCCCTCTGCTCCATCTACCCCTCTCTATCCCTGTCACTTCTATCAGAATAGCCTCACCCTCTTCTCTTCCGTTCCCTTCAGGTTCACTCTGTAACAATTCCCAACCAAGCAACACTTAAAAAAAAATTAAAGGCTGTTATGGCTCCTTTAAGAAAAAGGCCCAACAAATGTACAAAACTGTCAAAAAAAAATTTAATTAACAGAATACTGAGGGAATGGCATTAACCTACAGAAGTGACCCATCCAGTGTTTCTATTCCCTAAACAAAAACTTAGCTGAAACACCATTCTCCAATCTGAGTTTGGTAGACTCTGAATCTACCAAACCCTCTCCTTCAAAACCCACACTCTCCTAAACCCACAGAATCTAGTTCATCCAATGATGATAGCTCGTCCAGTCATCCTTGCCTAAGTCTCAACAAACCCCTAGCCTTCCACATGGATCACCCCTGCCTAGCTCCAACCCACAGCTCATTCTCATAACACATCCAACCTCTCCAACCTGCAAGATCTCTACACTCCAGGCTTGGGCTAAAACCCACATCCTCCACACCAGCATAATCTGCTCCATACAGCTAACCTCATTTCACCCAATCCATTTCCAACATCAAGGCCCAGCCACTCTGGCACGTTCTCCTATGCCCCAGCCTGCTGTTCCTATCAGACTTTAAACTAATAAAAGAAATTCACATGCCTACATCTCATCTGAAAATTATAAACATTATGGAAGATCAAACCAATATTTTCCTCTACAAAAATCAACTGGTCCTACAGAATTTTTGCCAATACTAAATAAACCCAGGACAGATAATTTAAAAGATCAATCATAAACTTTAAAACATTCATAGAATTTAAAGACACATAGAAAAAATACCAATTAAATTAAGGAGAAAGAACTTAGAATAAGCTTCTGAGTTACGCCCAAGAAAACACAAGCCAAAGGGTGATAGAAATGAAGACAACAACCCAGAGAGGGAAAAGTAAACTCAATAAAGACACAGAGACACTGAAGGGACCTCAAAGTGAACGAAGATGAAATTGAAAAAACCAATAACCCACTAGAAACTCAAAGGAGAGCTTTACAAGTAGAAATGAATCAAACAAAAGATAGAATATTGGGACAGGAAGAAAGGAAAGAATCTAGGCCAAAAGAAAAGGCAAGGAATATAAAAATTTCTAAAAATCACAGGAAAAGATTAGACTAAAAATTTCAGACACCATGAGAAGACCAAGCTTTCAAATAATTCTAACAGATGAGAAGAAGAATCCCAGGTCAAAGCCATAGACCAGATCTTCAACAAGACCCAACACTCATACAAAAGAAGCACAAGAACACCACACGGCTAAGTCCACAGAGGAAAATATCACAAGGCGTATCACAGTTGAAACACTAAGTATAGAGAACAAAGAAAGAGTATTGAAAGTTGCCGGTTAAAAACACAAATGACATGTAAAGGAAACCCCGTGAGAATAATTGCTGGTTTCCCAAAGGAAACTGGAAGCCAGAAGAGCCTGGAGCAATGCATTGCAAGTAAAAACACGATGTCAGCCGTCCTAGACTAATATACCAAGCAAACTTATCTGGAATGAAAAAGGAAAAATTTCCACAACATAAACAGCCTCAACAATTTATACCCAGCAAACGAAACCTAGGGAAATAAAACAGGTATTTTTCTGAATAAGGAAGCAAATGAGCATAACAGAGAGACTGTGGAAAGAAGTAGAACTCCATAATCATTAAAACACAAATACCATTGAGAACACAAACACCACCACCAAAAAATGATCATAAAATGGCAGAAAATAGCACACACTTCAGCAAAACTTTTAAATATCAATGGCCTTAATTTTCCGATCAAAAGGCACAAGCTGACTGACTGAATGAAGAAGCAAAATCTATCTGTTGTCTACAAGAAACACATCTCAATTAAAGACAGGCACTGCCTTAGAGTGAACGGATGAATAAACGCACTCCAATCAAAGGGGACCAGGAAATACACTTCAACTGAAATGAATCATAAGAGATAAAGACAGACACTTTATTCTAGCCAAAGAACAGCTAACCAAAAGACATTACTATCCTAAATATATACTTTATGGAGATTCAGCAACTCATTACTGCATGATAAATGGGTCAAAGAAGAAATTCTGTAACTAAGTAAGAATGAAATACAACATAACAACACCTAAGGCACATATTGAAAACAGTCCAACAAAGAAAATGTATAGCTTTTAAGTTCATATATTTTTAAAAGGCAGAAAGAGCACAAATAAATGACTTAAAGATGCATCTCAAAAATTTGGAGGAAAAAGGACAAATGGAATCAAATCCCAGTCAAGAGTCAGGAATAATGAAACTAAGAACAGAAATCAATGTAACAGACACAAAGATCAATGAATGTCAAGAGCTGGTCCTTTGAGAGTAGGAACAAGAGTGACAGAAACAGCCCAACTAACCAAAATAATAAAAAATGAAAGTAAATGAAAAGGACAGGCCTAAATCAGAAAAAAACAAAGAAACATCATGACAGTACTCCACTCCACAGCGTTGAAAAACCTTAAAAAAAAAAAAGGCTAGATTCAGCCAAGCATCCAAAACTACACCAGGTTAACAATCAAATAAGTCAACAACCAAACAAACAAGACTCAGGTGGTTACAAAAACCTCCCAGCAAAAAAAAAGTCTAAGACCAGAGAAATTCACAGCAGAAGTCTACAAGATTTTCAAAGACCTATGGCCAGCAGTCTTCTTAAACTATTTCTGAAAAATAGAAATACACCCATAAAGACTTTCTATGAAATCAGTGTCACTCTAACACCAAAACCAACAACAAATTTTAAAAGTTTTTAATTTTAAAACTACAGGCCAATAACCTTTATAAACACAGATTTTTAAATGCTCAACAAAATACTTGTAAGCAAAATACATCAAAAAGACTAACGACAAGTTTGCTTTATCCCTAAAATGTTCAACATATGAAGGTCAATAAATGTAATAAATCACACAGCCAGAAATTACGTACCCATTTCAATAGATTCAGAAAGATTCTTTAACACTCTCCAACATGCCTTCATAATAAAACTCCTCAAGCAGTGGACTAAGGAAACATAATTCAACATAATAAAAGTTCCATGTGAGAAACCCAAAGCAAGATTATCCTAAATGGAGACAAACTTAGAGCAACTTCACTGAAGCCAGGAAGAAGACGGCAATACAACATTACCTCCATTCCTTTTCAATACCTCAAAGAACTAGCTAGCGCTTTAAGAAGGGGATAAACAACCTAAAGAAAGACAAATGGGAAAGAAGTCAAACTACCCCTATCTGAGATGACATGCTACACTTTAGAGGTCCAAACAGTTCTGGCAGAAAACTTTGAGAGATGAAAAAAATTCAGCAAAGTGAAAAAATACAAAATCAATTTGTGAAAAACAATAGATTTTTTTGTATCCCAACAACAGAGAGAGAACATGAACATTCACAACAGACTCAAAGAAAATAAAATGTCTAGGAATAAACCTAAGCAAAGTTAGAAACACTACAATAAAAACGGAAAACCTCGGAAGAGAGAGCTGAAGAATGAAAAGATAGCCAATGCTCTTGGATAGGTAGAAATACCACTGTGAAAATGACAGTTCGACCAAATCCATGTACAGATTGAATGCAATCCTAATAAAAGTCCCCATCTCATTATTTGTAGAAATAGTAAAAGCTATCCTAAAGTTCATATGAAACCACAAAAGCCCACAAAGAAAAACAATCCCAAACAAAAAGGGCAATGCTGGAAGGGTGATAACTCCGGATCTCGAGATAAATTACAGAGCTATAGTAATAAAACCACACAAAACCAATAAAACAAAACTGAAGACCCAAACATAAGCACACAGCCAGTTAATACTTTACAGAGATGCCAAAAACATTCACTGAAGAAAAGCAAGCACAGGCAAGAGGTCTTAAGTTGTAAAAAGCTAAGCAAGCCATGCAGAACAAACCACTCAGCAACGTGTCTCCATGAGCCCTGCTTCATACTTGCCTCAGGTCCCTGCTGGGAGCTCTCCCTTCACTTCCCTTCATGATGGACTGACCTATAAGGTAAAATAAGTCCCTTCTTCCCCCAAGTTGCTTTTTTGTCATGGTCTTTATTGCAGCAATATAAAGCAAACTAGGACCATATTTAAAATCATCTTGCTCCGGGCATCTGAGGCAAAAGCAGTCTACAGGAATAAGCCTTCAACCTGTGTGATCTTACATTATTCCCATTAGAAAGCATCGGTATTTAATGAAATTATATATAGGATATCATCTTGGTGTTTACTAAGAAACTGACCGGAACAAAGATAAAACTCCTACACATCTAGGTAGCAGAAGTGACCATATTGTATGTGACAGTATAGGGGAAAATGATGCTTTTCTTTTTTAATGTATATACAAGAAAATGTTCTGTAACTCACTTCAAATGGTAAAATGTGTATATGTAGACAATGAAAACTTGTGCATGTATAGTATAGAATCCATAAAAACTAGTAAGAGGGTCAGTGAGATTGTTCAGTGGGCACTTTCCACACCAGGCATGAGTTGTCAATGCTAAATTCAACCTGAGACCTGCATGACAGAGAGAACCAAATTCCACAAGTTGTCCTCTTCACCTTGTCCATGGTGGACAGGCATACGTGCGCACATGCACACACCAACAAACACGTGTGTGTGTGTGTGTATATGTGTGTATGTGTGCATATATGTATGTGTGTATATGTGCATATATGTGTATTGTGTATATGTGTATGTGTGTATGTGTGTGTATGTGTATGTGTGAATATGTGTATGTGTGTGTATGTGTATGTATGTGTGTATATGTATGTGTATATGTGTATGTGTGTGTATATGTGTGTATCTGTGTGTGTATGTGTGTATGTGTATGTATATGTGTGTGTATCTGTGTGTATGTGTGTGTATGTGTGTGTGTGCATGTGTGTATGTCTATGTATCTCTGTGTGTTTATCTGTGTGTGTGTATTGTGTATATATGTGTCCCCTTCTCAAACAATTTTTTTAAGGGAACAGGAGCATTCCTAAAGTCAGTATCACTCTAATACAAAGCCAGGTAAAGAAACAACAATAAATTAATTTTTTTAACTAAAAAACAAGCCAATAGGCTTTCTGAACATAGATTCAAAAATACTCAATAAAATACTCACAAGCAGAATACATTAAAAACATTATCCACCATGACCAAGTTGGCTTTATCCTTGACTGAAATACACATAAACACACATATATACATGCAGCATATATTTAAAGAAAAAAAAATGATTAAAATTTTGGGCCGGCAAGATAACTCAATGGGTAAAAGCATTTGCTGTCCAAGCCTCACTCAAGCCCACATTAAAATGGGAAGAGAAGAAAACCAACTCTAAAGTTGCCCTCTGACTTCCTCAATGAGCTATAGTACCCCTACAGCTTAGACAAAATAATAAAAAGTAACCTTTACAACAGTTAGTGATTTTCCCACACTTACCAAGAAAGAATACAGTGGAGAAAACCCCATTGACATTATCTTCAAACAATAAATAATATCTGTACAGAGGCTAAAGATCTCTATAATTAAAACTTCTTTAAAGATTTATTTTATTTTTAAATATGAGAATTGTGGATGTCTCTGTGTGAATCTGTCCACATGAGTGCAAGTGCTCACAGAAGCAGGTCAGTATCAGATCCCCCAGAGCTGGAGCTATAGGCTTTATGAGCTGCCCAATGTGAGCTCTAGAAACTGAATGTGGGTCCTCTGCAAGAGCAGTACCCACTCTTAACCACTGAGCCATCACTACAGCCCATACAATGAAAACTTTACAATACTGAAGAGGACTGGGGAGATGATTCACTTACTGCCAAGCCTACTCACATAGTTGAAGGAAAAAACTAAATGCTGATAATTGTCCTGTGACCTCAACACTCAAGCTGCGGTGCATATGTACCATGTGCTCCCTCCAATAAACAAACAAATAAATAAAATACTTTAAAAAAATTAAAGACAGTAGAAAGTGAAAAGATCTTCCATGCTGACAAATAGCCAGAATTAATATTGTAAAAATAGCTATATTACCAAAATCTGTTGATCTACAGATTCAACAAAATCTCCAACAAAATCCCAACCACATTTTTCATATAACTAGAAACAATCCTAACATTTACATCTAAGTGCAAAAAGCCCTCCAGGCTTAGCCAACAGACCCATGCTGAAGTATCACAGTATTTGATCTCAAATTAGAGGATACCGCCATAACAACAAGAATAACATGATGCTGGCAGGAAAATAAGCATATAAATAAGGACCCAGAAATAAACTTACACAGTTATGGCTACCTGGCTTTTGACATAGCTGTCAAAAAACTTACATCAGAGAAAAGGACAGCCTCTTAAAATGATGCAGTGAGTGATGGATTTCTACATGTAGAATTAACTTGATCCCTATCTCTCACCAAAAGCCATTTAAAAAGGGATCAAACACTTTAATACAGACCTGACACCTTGAAAGTCCTCAAGGAAAGCATAGATTGAACACTTCAACATACAAGCATAAGCAAGACTATGCTTTTATTTTATGCGCACGGGTATTTTGCCTCCGTGTACAACCATGCAACACCTGCCTAGTTCCTGCAGAGACCACAAGAGGGTGTTAGACCCTCAGTAACTAGAGTTATAGGTGCTTGTGAACCACCATGTGGGTGCTGGGAATCAAACCCAGGGCCTCTGAAAGAGCAGCCAATGCTCTTAACCACTGAGTCATCTCTCCGGGCCCAGCAAGGATTCTAACAGCATAGGAAATAATCCCAAGAATTGGTAAACAGGATTACATGACATTAAAAAGCTTCTGAATAGCAAAAGAAATGGTCAGCAGAGAAAAAGAGATTGCCTACAGAATGGGAAAAACATCTTTGTCCACTACCAGACACTAGGGGATATAAAGAACTAAAAAAACTACAGAGTTTTCAGAACAAATAGAAATGACCAGTAAATTCTTTTTAAAGTCTTTAGGCATCGAGGAAATGCAAATCTTCTTTGAGATTTGTCTCACCCCAGTCAGAATGGCAATCATAAAAAAAAAAAAGGACAATAAACTCTGATAAAGATACGGAGAAACAAGTATCTATCCTTACTATTGATGGGAATGCAAACTTGAGTAGCCACAATGGAAATCATCACGGAGAATTCCATGTTGGGAGGGGAAAAATGTAAAGAGGTAAGTAGCATAGGAACCAGCTAACAAGCTATGCCTTTCAGGTAGATACTCAGAGGACACTAGTCAACATACTAGAGAGATTTGTACATCTATATGTTGGAGGCCACTGGCCCCAGCCCCTCTAGGTGGCGCTATTACCTGGTGCTGGCCAACCCGCCTGAGTCGTTAGAGAGCGCATGCGCTTGGTAATCTCGCGAGACTGGTCTGGTTTCTCCGCCTTTCCCGTGGCGTCATGGGATTCTGAACTACGACCAATAGGAAGGTGTTTCGTCTAAAGCAAGAGCCGTTTGGTCGTCTTAAAACCGGGTCTTCCTACCTCGTGCTCTCTCTCTCCCTTCTCTTCCTCTCTCTCTCTCTCTCCCCGCCCCGCCGTGCGCACGGACGCCGGCCCGGCTTCTGGGACGCGGGCTCAAGGCCACGTGGCAGATGGCCCGGCCCAGACCACGCTGGGGCCTAGCCTAGCTCCCTCTCCCTCACCCTCTCTCTTTCCCCGCCGGCCCTTTGCCAGCTCTCTCTCCTCCCTCTCCATTTCCGTAAGCTAAATGCTCTCCCTTAAGATACATTAAAGTTATACTGCAGAAGGATCCTAAGTGTGTACCGTGCCTTTTCTTGCGGGCGAGAAATAGGCGCGGAACATCTATATTTATTGCTGCTCTACTCATGGTAGCCAGAAAATGGAACCAGCCAAGCAGTCCATCAACAAATGAATGGGTCAAAACCAAAATGTAATGCATACAAAATGAATTTTATGAAGCCATAATGAAAACATCTGCAGCAAAATAAATGGAATTGGAAATCATTATGTTGCGTTGATTACATCAGATTCAGAAAGAGAAATGTTTTCTCTCATATGCTGAGCATAAAATTATACATAGGCATATATTTACATATGAGTACTAAAATATTTGCATATAAGTTATGAAACTAGGAGAATCACAAGAAAAAATTCTAAGAGATGGTATGTGAGGCAGAAAAAACGGATAATGAAACATGAGAAGGAAGAGAGGCAGAAGATACAGAGTGTCTGCTTGGGGTGTACAAAGCACAGCCCCAACACTACATAAAATCAAGGTGTGGTGACAATGTCTGCAATCCCAATACTCAGATGTTCAAAGCAATTCTTAGTTATATATTGAGTTTGAAGCTAGCCTAGAACACGACACCCTGTCTCAAAATAGGATAAAAATCAAAGAAAAAGCAGCAAGAAGGGTCATGTGAGAAAAGGAAGGGCATTCACCAAAGGAGGAAGGACAAGGGAGGAGGGGTTAAAGTAGAATGACACATATGTGGAAAACGCCAGAATAAAACCCATTGCTTTGGCTAAAACCTGAAAGATAAATTTAAAAAGAAATTCTGACAACTTCTCTCACTTTCCCCTAGCACAGGATGACATGATAGGATGGTTGAGAATAAACCAGAAACGTGGGCCCTTGGGAGACACTGACTCTGTCGGTGCTCTGTTCTAGAACTATAGAGCTATGGAAAACAAATTTCTGTTATTTATAATGCACTCTACATAGGGATTTTTGTTATTTTTGTTTGGATTTTTTGTTTTTGTTTGGGGGTTTGTTGTACACATGCATGCAGGCAGACAGAGGGAAAGAAGAAAGAGGGGAGGGGAGGAAAGAGAGAGGAGATTAAAACTTTGAATAATATAGTTAGAATATACTAATGCCAATATATTGATGTCCTGAATGTAATATCGTTTTGAAAAATATCATTGGGGGACACTAGGTAAATATATCTGAGCTCTCCATTATTTCTCACAATTATGTCAACCTATAGTTGTCTTAAAATATATAAAGGAACGGAATATGGAAAGTAGCTGATGTTTCCATGATGGACTTTTCACACTATTTTACCACATTTATGAACATGTGTCACTTTGATGAAGAAGAAAAAGTGAGGCGTTTTATGTAAATCATTTCAATAAGTTAGCTGTTTGCCTTTCGTTATAAGAATATAAAACTTCCAGACAAAGACTCAAATATTATGTATTGCTATCCAGACACAGAGCTACAGTGAGCACATTACCCAATAAGATGACCAAAACTTAAAGCGTAACCACAAAGCCCTCCTATTAAAGTAACTATAAGAATCTTCTACCATCACTGAGCACCTTTAAAAACTAACCCTACCTCTCAGCCCTTGTTGCCAACATGAAAGACAAATTCAAGTAAATGTGGAAACCAAATAGTAGAGAATAGCATCCTCGTAAATAGCCTTAGTTACAGTTTTATTATTAACAGATTTCACTGAGTGAAAAGCATGTTTATTATTCAATCCTCTTTCCAACCCTGAAAAATAGGTACTATCTAGACTTTACAAAGAAATTACAACTTAGAAATGCTGTGTACTTTGCTAGTCAGAGAGTTAGTACAATGTGTCAAAATTTTTCCCATGAAAGTCTAACTCTACAAATTGATTCTAGCCATCAATTCTATTATTTCACTTAAAAAATGCCTATCAATAACTACTATATCCTCTTCCCACACAGAAGCACCCCATTGAGTTTCTGACTGGGCTTACGTGTCTGGGAATTCAGTGATACTTTTGTACTAGATTTATCAGTCATTATCCCTCTCCCAACTGAGATTATCCTGTGTCATTCTGTAAATATGACTAGCTATTTCAGGACTGCCTTTTAAGTACTAGAACTCCAACCACATTATCCAATCACCAGCCCACAGGACTACTGTTCAATGAACCAAAGATAAGTCTACCTCCTTCTGTATTTTCTAATGGTATGTCTTTGGTCAGTGTCTTAGTTAGTTTCTGTTGCTGTGAAGAGACACCATGACCACAGCAACTCTTACAAAGGAAAAACATTCAATTGGAATAGATTACATTTTCAGAGGTTTAGCCCATTATCATCACTGGCATGCAAGCATACAAGGTGCTGGAGAAGGGGCTCAGAGTCCTACATCTTAACATTAACTGGCAAAAAAACAAGAAGTGATTTGAGACACTTCCATAGTGGCACACTTCCTCTCCAACAAGTCCATAGCTACTCGACAAAGCCATTCTCCTAATATCACCACTTCCTATGAGCTTATGAGGTCAATTACATTCAAACTACCACAGTCAGTTTCAGTGAAGATTCTAACTAATTTTCTAGCCCTCTACATTCAAACACACAACAGAGTCCCATACTCACACTTCTTTCTATATCTCCATGTAAGCCTAACTTGATTTGTCACATCTGCCCTTCGGGAAAAGATACCAGCCATTATAAAAGTCCATAAAACTCCCATCTACTCCACTCTCCTTTTTCCCTATGCTCCTATAGCCTAAAACTAACCTTAGTCTGTATCCTTCTTTTTCTAAATCCTTTCAAAACAGTGAAACGTTCTTATTGATAGCTCCTTTTCTCCTGCTTTCCAGAAAATCAACATACTTCAATTCAAATGGAAATGTACAGTGTTTAAATAATGTCTACCAAATGATAGTCACTGAGCAAGAGCCACTTATAAAATATTTGGTGATCAGGACCTGAAACTGTGTTGGAGAAAATATCCTGGCTAATTGACACAAGCTAGAGATACCTTAGAGGGAGGAACCTCCATAAGATCAGGCTGCAGGGAAACCTGTAGGGCATTTCCTTAACTGGTTATACATGGGGGAGGGCCCAGCCCATTGTGGGTGATGCTGCCCCTGGGCTGGTGGTCCTCAGTTCTGTAAGAAAGTAGGCTAAGCAAGCCAGTAAGCAGCATGCCAGCATGGCCCCTGCTTCTGCCTCCAGGTTCCTGCCCTACTTGAGTTCCTATCTTGATTTCCTTTGATGATAAACTGTGATATGGAAATATAAGCCTTTAGTCCCCAAGTTTCTTTGGTCATGGCGTTTTGTCACAGCAACAGTAACCCTAAGACAGAAGGGGTCATCAAAAACAATTTTTCTTTTTTCCCTCTTATGGTTAAAAATCTCCCCTCACTTCATTCTCTGCGAATGTGCATATATTTTACTATAGTAAACACATCTCAAGTGAGTATCATTAGTCTTTGAAAATATCTCTCTAGCTGTTACTTAGGTTGACAGTGTCTTGTCCAAAACCCTATGAGGAAGCTGAAGAGCTAAGGCTGATATTAAAGATTTGTGATCAGGGTATTTCTACATGCTTCTTCACAGCTAGTATGAAGTTCATCATATATTTACCAATTATGGTGGTTGCTCTAAGGAGCATGAATTGGAGATACCATTCCTAATCTTATAATGTCTATATTAAGAAATCGAAAGTATAGACACAGCAGGGCACAGGGGTGCACACCTTTAATACCAGCACTCAAGAGGAAGAGGCAGGCAGATTTCCATGAAATTTGAGGCTGGTCTAGTCTACAAAGAGAGTTTCAGAACAGCCAGGGCTGCACAAGAAAATCCTGTGTCAGAAAATGGAAGGAAATAAAAAGAAAAAAATTAAACTACACAATGGCCAGTGTAAAAGAACATGAACACAAAGAAGCTCATGAGAGAAAATGAGTGATGTGTACACTGGGCGATGATCACTCAGCCTCCTGCTTTGAGTCACTTTCATGACCCACAAAACAAGACAAGGATTGACTGACGCTTGATGTGGAGGTTCACATTTGTAATCGCAACAATGGGGAGGTACTGCAAGTTTGAAGCTAGCCTCACCGACTTACTAAGCTCTAAACCAGCCTGAGCTATATATTGAGCCATGCTCCCTCCCCACCCTCCAACAAAAACTAAATTTTAAATGAAAGCCATGCATGGTGGCACTTGATGGTAGAGGCAGGATGATGAGGTTCACATAAACACTGACTTCAGGGCCAGCCTGTATGACATGAGATCCTGTTTCATTTGCTGCTGAGAAAATCCATGACTCTGTTGTCAGCCACCCTATGGGAATAAAATGAAACCTACCAACCACCACCTCAGTAAACTTGGGAGAAGACCCTGTGGGAAACCTTGAGCTATATAACCACAAGGTCTTTGGTAGCAATACTTGCTCAAAGCTGCTTCCGTTTGAGGCAATTTTTACACAGCAATAAGCAACACAGCTATTTTTCAAAAGAAAAACTACTGAAATATAAAAGAATAAAGAGGGCAGAAATAAAAAACCAAAAACACTAGATTACTAAATTAGGAAAAAATTGTTAGGTCCTGGCAAACTAAAAGAATGACAATTTCATAATACACTGTAACCTGTTTATACAGTAGTGGCAGTTAAAACCAATGTACCAGACTGCCCTGGGCAAACTCTTAAAGTTGACAAAAGGCACAATGTCAAAACTCAGAGCAGGGCAGTAAGGAAAAGTAAATGAACAGCTAAGACAATCCGGATTTCAGGGATACTTAAAATCAAATACTGACAAGAGTATCAGTTTTTTTAATAATTAAATAATTTTAGGGAGCTTCCAACTCCTTTTTTCCCACTTTAATCTTTTCGAAATTGAATTAGTTTTTAAGTAATAAGCTAAGTGTGTTTTTTCTCCCCAAAATCAGCTACAATGTTCCCACTGTGGTCTACCGGGTCTATTTGGAAAGTAAGGTAGAATGGCAGTGATAAGGTAGTTGAGGCATTTACGTGGGATATTTTTTCAGCGAGTTTTTCAGTTAGAATAAAGCGCAGACCAAGAAATGAAGCAGTGCTTGCTGTTTTGAGTATTGTGAAACATCTATGAGAAACTTTGAAATGGCAAACTATGTTCAAAGAGGGACACAATGATGGAGCAATGCAGAGAAGATATGTTCACTTAAACGTCATCCCACGTAACAGTTGCTACAGGCCACGCCTGCACGGAGACCGCTTGCACACACAGGAGACAGAGTCGCAACTCCGCTCAGAAAGTTTGGGCGGGAAAGCACAGTGCAGTGAAAGACACCTGGGAAAAATGCGAAGGGGCACTTCAATACCCCGCGCTGTCCTGGGTTGTTGAGCAACAGAACAGAAAGCAAACAAACGCATTGCCAGGCTGCAGCTAACACGCTCATTCCAAATCAATGGCCAGCCGGGAGTTCCGAGCTCGGCTTCTCGGGCACTGACCGCCACAACCGTGCCCGTCGGACTGGCCAAGGCGGCCACGCGAAGCCGACGGGCCACGCACCGGCCCTTTCCACAGCGTACCTTGGAGCCGCGAGAACGGCCGCCTCCTGACATCTCCAAAGCGCGGCAGAATCCATCCCCTCCGGAAGCCGCCCCCTCGCGCGCCCCGCCCCTTCCGGAAGCCGCGGCTGGGGTTCCACCGGTTTAGAGCTTCTTCGGGTTTGGACCCGGGAGAGAGGTGCTGTACCGGGGGCCGCCAGTTTTCTTGGAGGGGCAAGAACTTAGAACAGTTGCCAGGATGTTATATTTCAAACTGTGTTGTGTGAAGCAACCACAAGCCGTAAAAGGAAACCTCAAGTAGACTAGAATTCATTAATTATTGTTAATTAGTAATAAAATGCTAGGAAGCCAGAGAAAGCACTTCCATTTCTAATGAGGATGAATTCACAAGTGTCAAGAACAAGGATTATCAATTTTTTAGGAGACTTCAGAACCTCAAATTGGGTTTGTTATAAAGTTAAGTTCACATACTCTAGATCTGAGGTGAAGTCAGAGAACTTTTTTGTTTCTCGATGCTGGTTCAGGGTTTAATTTGGAAGAAGCAGTCATTCCTTAGATGTCTTAAAGCACTTGAATATACTTGTGACTGGGTATTTTGAGAATATTTCAAACCAACAGGAAGGAGAGCTGATACTTGAGTAGAAACAGGATTAACAGAAGAGCCTCTAAAGATTTCTATTGTTGAAAAATACAAAATAATTCATTGTTGAGAACGTGCTGGCCTGGGGCATGAGAAACTGGCTTAATAGGGGAAGACTAAAGATACACACTGAAGAAAAATAAATAATTTACATGTTGAAAAAGTGTTGGCATGGATAAAGAAGCAGGTTCTCAGAAAGTTGTGTTCACAAATGTGTACAGAAGTGGACATTAAAGCTGGGGGGGGGGGGGTGACCTGAGTCTATAATCCAAATACAAGCAGAGTGAGAAACAAGACCCTCACTCTGTAACAAATTAGAGAGACTATTGAAAGTGAAGCAGTTTTTATATATCATTCTGCAAAATGGAACTGCAGTTTGAGGGGCACAAAATGCTGGCATGCTGCCTTGGGGCAAGACAATGGGGTTTTTTGTTGTTGTTTTGTTTCTGATAGTTGGTTTTTGGTTTTTTTGAGACAGGGTCTCTCTACACCATCCTGGCTGTCCTAGAATTTTGTAGACCAGGCTGGCCTCAAACTCAGATCCTTCTCCTGTTGCCTCCTGGGAGCAGAGATTTTTGCTGTGCACCACCACACCTGGCAAGACAATTTCTTTCAAAGTCTTGAATTGCAAGAAATTCCTGCCCTCCTTTCCCCATAGGCTAATGCTTTAGAGAATTACAATCTAAACATACTTCTAGCAAGGCATCTTTCCCAAATCCTCATCCTATTGGTTCAGGATGCAAGGCTTTATCTTGAAGGGGCTTGAAGATGCCTTCCTGCCTGATATGGGCCCAGTCACATAGCCTGCAGCTTTCCAGTCTTAGAGATAGGAGACAACCAGACACCACCAGCTGGGGAACAGAGGGATCTAGCACTTCCCGTGATCCTTTGATGAGCTCTAAGTGTACCTCATATTGCAAGTTTACTACAATGATTAGTTTCTAGCATTAGAAGGACCAAGAATTCAGCAATAGTGAGTTTAAGGCTGTCCTTGGCTATGTAAAAATAAAAATAAGTTTAGTCTCTTCTTCAAATGCACTTTGTCTTTCTAGAAATATGTAGTTTTGCTATTGGTTTGCACTCCACCTGTAGCCCTAATACAATGCTAGACTGTCACCTCCTCTTATAAACTCTACTTGACTGTTTCTGCTCAAACTTTTGTAGACACAGATTTGAATCTGAAGGGAACCTGCAGGAACTACAGGAACATGTGCTCAAATACAGAAGTTCTGTGTGGCACTGCAAAGAAGTGGAGATGGGATTAGAAAGACAAATACAGAAAGCATATACATGCAAAAATGGAAATACAAATAGTCTAGTTAAAAACTGGATGCACTCCCAAGAATGAGACTGAGCTAGTGAGTTAGGAAAAAAAAAAATGCTCCAAAACCATTGGCCCAGAGCTTCATAAATCTTTACTGGCCATCTGCACTGTACCCTCCTCTTCAAAATTCATATAGTTTGGGATTTCTTGATCATACTCAATTTGATGTGTGAAACTAGGTGAGGGAAGATTTCTGGCCTTTTTCTGCCTATTGATTCTTTTGTATGTTAATATTGACTCAGCTTTCTCTAGTCTGTAATCTGCCTTAATTCCCTTCTGAGAGTTGTGAACCCAAAAATCTTCTGGAGGAGCACAATTATAATCAGTCTTCCATAACCAATTCTTCCATACTGATGAGAGACACAGACCCTGCCTAAGGATGACCACAAAACTCCCTACCTAATCTGCTGGTTCGAAAAAAGATTTGTATTTTCTATAGAAGGAAATTGTTGGAATTGAGAGAGTTTAGTTTGAAATAGTTGCATATCCTAGGAGACACAAATTTTACAAGATTAAAACACACGGTTTAAGAAATAATATGATTATGTCAACTAATAATCCAATAAAGGGAAAGATCAAGGAAAACCATGGCTGTATTCATTTCAGAATAGTTATTCTTTATACACTGTTCTCAAGGCTGTGGTTGTTGGCTGATGGCTAATGTATATTAAAAATAGGGCAAGTGGAACTGGAGAGCTGACTTGGAGGTTGAACAGACCTCTTCCTCTTGCAGAAGACCCAGGTTTGGTTGCCAGCATCCACATTGAGCACAATAGCCATCTGTAACTTCAGTTCCACAGGATCCACTGCCCTCTTCTGGGATCTGTGGTACACAGACATACGAGCAGGAAATATAACCATAAATATAAAATTAAAATAAATTAAATCTTTCAAAATAATTTGGTGAGATAGAAAATAATGACTTCAAGGGAAGAAATATAATGGTGGAATACATTAAAAGGAAGAGAGTGTAAAGCTGTAGCCATTGAGATAAGTTTATATAAATCTATCTAAATACATTTACATACATATAGCTTGGAGAGAGACTTTCCTACATTATCATTCTGTGTGAACTCTTCTTCCTTGGATTTTTGTTTGTTCTTCTTGGAGAAATGCCTCCCTCCACTTGCCTAAGGAATGTCATGTTTTCTTCCCCCAGATTAGCACATTTAAGGGCATTATGCATACTGCCCCTATCCTGGAAGAGACTTGTGAGTGCATCTGGTGAAAGTGGATTAGAAGTCTGTATGTTTACGTTGCTTTTCTGTTCCTGCATTGAACCCCGAGCAATCTTAGAATAAAACTTTCAGAGAAAACCAATAAACTCAGACTTAGACTACAGAGACTTCTGGTTTTCAAAAGAAACAATATTAGCATCTGGGCTATGGACCATTCTCATGATAAGAACATTATTGTGTCCTAAGAACTTGCCTGAGACTAAATTTAAAAGTAATATGCTAATTTCTTTGGTCAAGCAGATTTCAAGAGAGCCTAATATTGATTCTGACATATGATCATTACTAATCATTGATGCAAATCTACAGTGATAAAAAGCAAATGGAAGACAAAAGGAACACTGACACACTTGATGTTGTAGTCAAGGCCTGAGCTAGAAGAAAGACTAATTATTAAAGAGATAATCACCATTGATAAAGATCCCTGCTGTCTTAAGCTTTCTCCCCAGAGTGCCTATAGTTTCCAAACTTAACTTCCTGACTATTAATTTCACTGTAGTTGAGTGAAAACACACAGGTGTCCATGGAAGAGAATGCTGTGCTGAGGTAATGGCCTCCCGCTGCCACCTGAATGCTGAAAGTTGAAGTGTTCTTTAAGACCAGCTTCATGGGGTCACTGTATAGTGATGTAATCGTGTACACCCCGGTACAGCTGGTGACTCCCCTTGTATAGAGTTTGCATAGTAGAGTAGTAGTTGCTCATCACCCCTTTCTCCCAAGTGCTTTGATGAAGAAACCACCCTTGTGTTTCAACCAATCAGAAACTACTCTATCTAGATGTACTAACCTTTCCTACCCACCCCTCAATTTACTTTGGAAAAACAATTAGGTGTGATTATATCTTCTTTATAAGAAATAAATTCAGTATTAATTTATGTCTAAATCACTGGGGTTCAGATTCCTTCAGCCACCCCAATTGATTAGAGATTCTCAGAAAGCAGTAGAAACCTGGCTTGGAGGTAGGCTTCAGATGAGTGCTCCACAGCTCAGAAGCAGAGTGACCAAGGGTGTTGGTGTCCCAAATAGGGGACAGGTCCCACGTGGCTCTGTCCTTTGTTGAAGTCCTTTGTGGCCATTGCCTCTGGCAGTGGGTGAAACTGCATGGTTGCTCTCAAGTGAGTTTCAAGTCTTAATCTATGCATTCATAAAAATATTTTTATATGCTTTGTGTAATTTATAATAAAGGATTTTCTTTTAAGCTTTGTTAACTGAATGCACTTCTCCTCCACTGCATACTTAAAGCACGTGTTCAAAGTGTGTGTAAACATTCACAGGAGACTTTTCCTCACGTGTTGTTGACTGTTCAAACATAACAGGTATTATTAAAACTGAAAAAGAGAGAGATAATTACCATTAAGCCACAGCCTTAATTTGCATTGGGATAATTAAGGTATGCTCAGGCAAGTTCCCACTAAGCTCAGCTTCCAAGTAATGAAAGAAAAAGGTCTAAGGAAGGACTTCCTTGCTGCTAAAAATTAACAACAAAAAAAGCTGTTGCTAGTATGGTTTACAGGGAAGAGGATCCATCACAAAATGGCAGCTGGACTCCCGGCTATATTGTCCACATGGCAATGATACAAGGCCAATCAACATGTGGCAGAGGAGTTCCATTGTGAGGACCCTAAGAGGACAAAAGTCCCTGAGAAACAATCATGTAAATCTGTGAAGTGAGGTTGGATTGTATTGAATACCCCAAGATGCTGGAAACAGGTAATAAGTTGTCATGAAAATATCGCTTACATTCAAAGAGACTAGCACTTTTGCTGGACTTCAGAGCCAAGTTAGTAATAAAACTTGAGGACCCTTAGGACATAAGGTTGATATCCTTCTTTGTATTCAGCCTGTTTGTTTAAGATAGCATCGTAGTAACCAACCTTACCAGCCTTAGATTCCCATGTTACCAACTTTGACAGCCTAATCTAATGCATAGTTTTAAATATATGTAATGTATTTTTCCATGCTCCTGGCCCAGAGTAACAAACAGGTGCATCTGTGCATTGTAGGAACTGCTGAAAATAACAAACAAGTCAAAAGTTACCTTATACAAAAAATGATCACCATGAATGCTGAAAGCAATACAGACATAGTCAGTTTGCAGTGTTGCTTACAGTATGTTTTGCTATTGGGGTCAGTTAAACAAATGCTGTTAAAGATTTTTCTATTAAGTAGTCCTTGTTTTTTTCCCATGAGATGCTCTCTGTGCTGTTCAAAAATGACAGCAAAAGCCATTTATGAGGAACACAAGTAGTAGGCACAGATCGGATGTACAGAAGAGGCAAACCACAGAGAAGCCAAATGCCACTGGCTATATTAAAGTGAAAGATAAAGGGAGAGAAGTGAATAATTCAAATATGGGGTCGTTCTTGGCTGAATCACTCCAAGAACTGCTTTGATTTCTTCCTTTAATGTAGCACCAATGCATTTCGGTGCTTCAGAGGCTATATCGAATGTGCTATATGATATAGGAGAAGTTGTGACACCTGTGTCACCTGAGCGAGCTCTATCAAGTAAGGGCCTGGGGATTTAAGAGAGAAAGAGACAGACTAATAATGTCATATTTGGAGTTTAGAGAAAGCCTTATATAATGCTGTTGTTCTTTTGACCTTGAGTAACCTTTGTAGCTCACCAGCAACTTTTGGCTTGGGTCAACTTTTTGTTCTCCACTAATTTCCTGATTTCCTAATTGTAGCACCTGCTTAGGCAATGTTTTGATAATGGAACAGATTAGCTGGTTTTGGTAAATAATGTAGGCCTTTAGGTCCTAGAGGCTGCAGGTTGACCTCCATAGATCTCCCTTCTTTTTGTATAAAAAGGATAATTAGATTAGGCTTGTCTTGGGTGGTATAGATATTTGTCTTTAGAGAATTTTATAGCATAGGGCAGAACTTTTTCTTTTAGATTGATTATTTATTTTTAGATTTTATTTCTTATTGGCTTATTAGTTTGTTTTTAATTTATATTTTGTTAGATGTTGAATTTTGGACAATAGTATAAAGTATATTTTTTGTGGCTAATATTGACTTGAATCTGTTGTTGGCTTTGTCTTAGAAGTATGATGAGAAGCAATTTTTTTATTATTGATTTTGTTTATTTTTTATTTTTTATGTCTTGATATGTACTTGTGATTAATTGATTGGCATTTTGGTTTTTTATTGCAATGATTTTTTTTAAACAGGTGCTGTGTACAATTTTTTAAATAAATGTATTTGCTTTATAATAAGGAAATAAGTAAGTTATTGTAAAATATTTTGGTTTTATATTGTTTTGTGTTTGTAAAGTATTGACTATTTTTTAGCCAGTGAAGCTAATGTGGCTGCAGTGGCTATAGTAAAGGCACACTCTTTCTTGCTGCTGCCCCCCACAGAGGCAGCTACAATGGCAGACAACAGTCGTGGTGATTTTTTTTTTTTTTTTTTTTAGGATGAATTAGGATGAGTTGATTAAACTATCAACATGAGTGTTTTATTTTTTTAGCAGTTAGTCAAGAAACAGGATTTTTTAGAATAATTTAAATTGTTAGATATAATAATGATGTTTGTCACTATAAAGGAAAAAGAGAAAGGACAGTTTTTAAACTTTGTATATGAACATGAATTTTAAGAAGCAGTTTTATTAAAATAGGTTGTCTGTATAGTATTTTTGGCAGGGGCTGTGGCCCCACTGTTATAAAGGGTTTAGTTGATATGGAGGATTTGTAATATATTTAGCCCATAACGGTGGACTGACTAGGTGGTAGTCAGGGTGTCCAGGACAGTAACGACTAACTAGAAGGATGTGGCTAGCGTAATTTTGAAGCTTTGTATTTATTGGCATAAGCATAATTTTTAAGCCTATAACAGAAACATTGGAGGAGTTTTGTTAGTAATTGAGGCATTGTTTTGTGAAGATAGAAAAATCCTGTTTGATTCTTTCCCCTCGACCCCTTCCTGAGGTCTCCGAAACTAGCCGAAGTTGACAGAGTTTCGGTTCCATTGTTAAATGGCAGCTTGCTCAGAACAGAGTTTCGGCTCCATTGTATCACTAAATTAGATGGAAGTTTGTTCAGGGCTCAGATTCTCGGAAAAGCTTTGTTCACAGGATTTATGGCAGCTTGCTCAACTGCTCACAGGATATACTTCCTGAGTTCTTGGAACCCACCTGGTCAGCAGCTTGACCTTCTGGACTTCACTCGAGCAGGACCATCCAAGATAAAGCCCTGAGACTGCATTCCTGATATAACAACCTGGGTGGGGCCACCCAGGAAAGCCCTACCATGAGAACTGTTACAACTTCTATCTCACGAGCCGGATGCACCCCTCCCCTACCCAGAATGCAGTATAAGAATTCTACTCTGAAAGCATTCGGGGCTCTTGGCTTCCACAGTGCCTTGAGCCCGCACATATGTGTGTACTGGTATATCATTCATTAAATTCTCTTTTTCTTTAAAGTTAACAGTGGTCATTAGCTGAGGTCTTGGGGTATCTAGGGGTGATAAAGTTAGGGGCACCCACTTGTTACAGTTTATTGTAACATATTTACTATGGGCAAGAGAATTATTAGGGAACTGACTTTTATTTAGCACCTTTTCAAAGTAGAGGCTTTTAGCAAGATTTTAAGTGTTAGTAATATAGTTTGTTTGTTTGTTTGTTTATGGGTGCCCATATTTTAGTTAGTAGATATGAAGTAGGGCCATACTGAACTATCAAGACTCATTGGCATCAACACTGGGGGATTCCTTACCAGTGCCCAACAGACTTGTTGCACCAGGCTTGTTCCCAATGTAATGGGCAGGTGCCTCTAACTTTAGCACCCCTAGACACCCCAAGACCACCGTTAATGACCACTGTTAACTTTAAAGAAAAAGAGAATTTAATAAATGATATACCGGTACACACACATGTGTAGGCTTGAGGCACTGTGGAAGCCAAGAGCCCCAAATGCTTTCACAGTAGAATTTTTATACCACACTCTGAGTAGGGGAGAGGATAGGTCTGGGCTCGGAAGGTTACAACAGGACAAGGCCAAATGATGTGGGAATGTGTTTATGCATGCTGTGAATATCAATCTTTAAATAAAGGAGCTGTTTTGGGCCATGGCAGGCACCATAGAAGAAGTAGGAGGAGAAATCAAGAGTTTAGGTAGGAGAAGCAGGGTGGAGTCAGGCAGATGAGCTGAAGCTGCCCAAGGAGCAACATGTAAGAGCGCGGGTGAGCCATGGGCCACGTGGCAGGCAGATTAATAGAAATGGGTTGATTTAAGATGTAACAGCTAGCTAGCAATGTGCCTGAGCCATAGGCCAAACAGCATGAAGTTAATATAAGCATCTGAGTCATTTCTGGGGCCTGGGCAGCGAGCGGCTGGCTGGGCCGCTAAGGGGTCTCAGGCGGCAGGTCTGTGGGTCTCGGACCTCTGGCCGCCCGGGCCCGAGAAACCCTCCACTACTACAGCCAAAGGTCAGCTTAGGACGGAGTTTAGGAATGTTGATAGGCAGGCAGGGGTATTTCCTGTGAAACAATAGAGTCTTGGGCAAGCAGGAGACTGCCTGAGGATATTCATTTCCTGGAGCAATGGTCACAATTGGCACATTGTGCAAGCTTCAGAAAGTTCCTGCCTCGACAAAACAGCACATGGTTAACAGTTCTCATGGTAGGGCTTTCCTGGGTGGCCCCACCCAGGTCTTGGGTGGTCCCGCTAGAGTGAAGCCCAGAGGATCAAGCTGCTGACCAGGTGTGTCCCAAGTGTGCAGTTGAGCAAGCAGCCATTAATCCTGTGAACAAAGCTTTTCAGAGAAGCTGCCATCTAATTTAGTGATACAATGGAGCTGAAACTCTGTTCTGAGCAAGCTGCTGTTAGTGTATTTGATACAATGGAACCAAAACTCTGTCAACCTTGGCTAGTTTCAGGGACCTCAAAAAGGGGTTCGAGGGAAAGAATCAAACAGGATTTTTCTATCTTCACACCAACAAGGTCACCCTGTAAATTCCACAAGATTCCAGAACCATGAGATGTCTACCAAGGAAAACAGCATGCAAAGCATACCAGCCCAAGAGAGAAAGGTGTGTTACAGGCAGCAAAACTGAAGAGGCAAAACCAACTAAGCCTTTTGACACCAGAAATGAAGCTACAAGATTGGGTATTTTTTTCCTTGTTGGATTTTAGACTTACCTTGTTCTAGTATTTTCTCACCATGCCACCATTTTTTTTTTCCTGTTTGGAGCAGCAATGTATATTCTGGGCTAAATGTTGAAAGTATGATGATTAAGATTGACTTGAGTCTCAGAAGAGATTTTGGACATCGAAATTTTTAAGAGTCTTGAGACTATGAACAGCTATGGGGAGTTTTGAAGTCAGACAAAATGAATTTTACATTATGATGTAGCCATGAGGTTATAAGGGTAGTGGACTGTAATGGTTTGATTGAAATGTCCTCCATAGATTGAAGCATGTTAATAGTTGGTTACCAGTTGATGGAAATGTTTGGGAGGATTAGGAAGTGTGGCTTGCTGAAAGAGTTGTGTCACTGGTGATGACCTTTTTAAAATATTCTGTTTCCTGCTTGTGGTTCAAGGTATAAGCTCTCAGCTACTCCAGCTGCCATTCTTGATACTTCCCCATGATGATGATGTACTCAACCTTCTGGAGTAATAAGTTCAAAGGAAGCACTTTCTTCTATAGATTCCCTCATTCATGTGTCATAGGGCAATAAAAAGAAACTAATACACAAAATAATTACTTCAGAAAAGTTATAGGCACAGGACTAGTTCATTGTTCCAACTTTTGGATTCTAGGAAATAAGAGCAATCATTCAAGAGTAGACTGTACCATGGAGCAGGAAGCGCCACATTTGAAAAAACCATCTATTTTCCCAGGTAAAGATGCTTTCTGTCTACCACAGTTAGAATCATGGTTGAGACAATGAACAACAAAATAGCATCTTGCCCAAGATTATTCACTTACATATACATTTTAAGTTTTGTTTTAAAATTTTAGCTACACTATGAACTAAAAGGAAAGTGGGATAGCAGACAGTTTCAATTAATATGTCCACTTTTATAAACCGATTTGGCATTGTGTAAACATTTTATAAATACAAGAGAGAGAGGAGGATAAGTATTTTTAATTATTATTTCATTTCACTTGTTAATTTTCAGTTTGACTGTTGATCAGCATGGTAGTTTGAATGTAATTGGCCCCCACAGGCTTACAGGATGTGGATATATGCCTTTGTTAGAATGAGTATGACATCGTTGAAGGAAGTGTGTCATTGTGGGGTGGGCTCTGAGGTCTCTTTTGCTTTGTTCAGTGTCAAAGACCATTTCCTGCTCCTTTCTGATCAAAATGCAGCCAGCACCATGTCTGCCTACATGCATCATGCTCCCGCCATGATGGTAATGGATTGAAACTCTGAGCTATAAGCCACCGCCTAAATTAAATATTTTTCTTTATAAGACTTGGCACGGTCATGGTATCTCTTTATAGCAATAAAAACCCTCAGACAATCAGATTATGTTTTAATGGCATTAGCAATCCTTAATCAAAACTCTGTACTTTTAAGTATACGACTATTTTAATATAAAAAATTATTTTAAAGATATAGGTCTTACATAATTATTGGCAGGTTTTAAGCAGACATATACTTTTAAAATCACTATCTTCTTATTATTTGGTTTAAACTGTACAAGATATGAACCCAGAAAAGCAAAAATAAAATAACCTTGCTTTTGAAAAAAGAGAACATGCTTTGTATTTCTCTTTTCCTTTTTTTTTTCTTTTTTTGGGGGGTTTGGTTTGGTTTGCTTTGGTTTTTGTTTATTTGTTTGTTTTTTGAGACACAGTTTCTCTGTATAGAACTGCTGATCTAAAACTCACTTTGTAGCCCTGGCTGATCTGGAACTTGCACTGTAGATCAGGCTATCTATATTTCAGAGATCCACCTGCCTCTGCCTCCTGAGTATTGGGATTTAATAAGCATCTTTAGAATATCTCCCAGTAATAACTCTGGTCAGGCAATAAGCCAAATCAAACTGAATTAATAGTTCAGACTTAATGAGGCAAGCATTCCCTGGGTGATCTCGGGGGAAGAGGTGAAACCATGTGGCAAGTCTATGGGCTCAACCTTAAATACCCTGGAGGAGCTATCTTGAGTTCTGGGGGGAAGAACCACCACTTGGCAGGCTTCCTTTAGGAGGAGTTTGAAATGGGAGGCATGGGACCAAGTTCCCAGCTGAAAATCTAGGCGGGGTTTAGAATCCCCCACCTCCTCGATCTGGAGATTGACAACAGGATTAAAGGCATGTGTCACCATGCCCAGCTGCCTTTTATTCCTTAATTTTAATTTTTTATTTAGGCAGTGGTTTTCTTAATGTTATAACTATGAGTTAAACTTTATCTTAAAAACATAAGACACTATTTATTATTATGTTTTATTTACTATTAAGACTTAATAACATAAACATTTTATTATACATAAAGTAATAAATTTTATCTAAATTTTTAATGTTACTGATTTTGATATTATAATTTCTATAATCTTATTCATGAAAAGAGAATTTAATACAAAGATACTTATCTATCATTTTACATGTATCACAGGCTTAATAAAACTCTTACATTTAACGTTTGATATTAAGAATTATTCTGAAGCCAAATGATGGTGACACACACTTTAAGCCCAGTGCTGGAGAGGTAGAGGAGGGTGGATTTCTGTGAGTTTGAGGCCAGCCTGCTCTACAGAGTTCTGGAACATCTGGTGCTATTATACAGAAAGATCCTGACACACACAAAAAATCATTCTGAGTTTCAGTCTCAGTATGCTGTCTCTGCCATAAAGAGATTTATATTGTGGAAGACTCTTACTTTCTCAATCTCTGGCCATCTTGGTGGCTGTTCTTGACTGGGGCTATCATATACCTAAAGCATGAAGATGGTAACCACAAAGGAAAGAATAACAGTTTCTAGAATTGATCAACCTAAGACTTTGAGTTGTTTTGAAAGTTGAAAGTTCATACTAGTATAATACAAAGTCTGAATAAGATCAGACAGGACAAAGTGAAATCAGTCATTCTTACCAATAACTTCCCAGCTTTCAGAAAATCTGAAATAGAATTTTATGTCCAAAACTGACATCCATCACTATATTGGCAATACTACTGAATCGGGAACAACATGAGAAAAATACTACAGAGTCTGAACACTGGATATTACTGATTCAGATGATTATTAGAAGAATGTCAGAATAGAGTGATAAAAATTAAGCCAGGAAATTTAAAATAAATATATGTTAGTTGCTTTTCTGTTTCTGTGATAATATACCATGAACAAAAGCAACTTATAGAAAGAAGAGTTTATTTTAGCTTATGGTTCCAAAAGGAAAGAGTCCATAATGATGCTGGTGAGGGTTTGAATAGGGATGGTCTTCATAGACTCATGTGTTTGAATGTTTGGTCTATAGGGAGTGGTACTATTAGGAGGTGTGACCATGTTGGAAAAGATGTGGCTTGTTGGAAGAAGTAGGTCACTGTGGGGGTAGGCTCTAAAGTCTTCCATCCTCAAATTTCCCTCAGTGTGACACTCAGACCATTTCCTGTTTCCTGAAAGATACAGTACTCCCTCTTCAAAGACGTTGCCTGAGCCTTGAGTGAAAGGATTTTCCAGAGGCACATCTTGCCTGGCAGGTTTAGTCCTGGAGTATTCCAGATCCACATCAAGGTAAAACCATTTATGCCTTTCTCTGTAGATTGGAGCTACTATTCAATAGTTCTAGTACTATTAAAACTAGCCAACAAGGAAGCAACATTCAGATCAGTTCCAGTAATACTAAAATGTGTTCTATCTTCAGGACTATGGTTTAATCATATAGTTATAGTGTGCAACCAGGAGCAATAACAGCTTCAGGCAATAGTTGCTAATAATTAAGAGGTGTTCCTCCCTGAACTCATGGTGCCTAATTCTCGGTTGAGATGCCAAGTACTACCTTATGAGCAAAGCTCCACTCAGCAGTCTCTGAGCCAGCCCAACTCTATGGCTGTATGGTTAACTGTGGCTGCTGAAGATCTGAACATCATCCTTTGTTGCAATGTGGTTTCTTGGTCCCGGGCGGCCAGAGGCCCAGACCCACAGACCTGCAGCCCCAGACCCCTTAGCCGCCCGCTGCTGCTCAGGCCCCTAGAAGTGACTCAGATGCTTATATTAGCTTCATGCTGTTTGGCCTATGGCTCAGGCACATTGTTAGATAGCTCTTACATCTTAAATCAACCCATTTCTATTAAACTGTTTGCCACATGGCCCGTGGCTCACCTGTGTTCCTTACATGTTGCTCCTTGGGCGGCTTGCTGGATCTCCTGACTCTGCTCTGCTTCTCCTATCTATGCTCTGATTTCTCCTCCTACTTCTTCTATGGTGCCTGTCATGGCCCAAAACAGCTCCTTTATTTAAAGATTGAGATTCACAGCATACAGAAAGGCATTTCCACATCACTTCCTCCTTTCTGTCTAATCAAAAAGGAAGGTTTTAATTTTAACATAGCAAAATTACATATAACAAAATATCTATTGAGCAAGAATTATAGTTACAATATCTAGTCTATTTGTATTTAGCAAAATTAAAGAAAATACTCTTATCATCTACCTTATCTTTATGAATCTAAAGTTTCAGATCCAATATACCTTTCAAATGACTAAGAAAAACTGTACCTATAACTATCTAATCTTCAACTACTTTAAAGACCACAGAAGGATATATTTACCCAAGTAAACCAGAAGTGCAAGCGACTTTTAAAATCTAGAAAGGACAGAGATGACACCTATCTGCCTGGACAGTCACCCAAAGTTCCTTTATAAAGTTGGGGCATCCATCTTCAGCCTACAGGCCCAGAGTCTCTTTTCATTTCAGTGAAGCAGAAAATCTGCTCTGCCCATTCTGGCACAGTTCATCAGTTGCTTCTGCTCAAGTCCTGAAGAATGTGTGACAGTTTTCTCTACAAAGCAGGAATTTGAATGACCATCTGGGCTTGTTCTGCCAAAGTTCAGAAGTCAACTTTCTATGGAAACTGCATGTCCAGTTTAAACACCATACTGTAAAGCAGTCAATATAAGAACAGGTTCTTGTCCAGTGACTAACCATTGCCACAAAGAGAGTAGACTCTATATGGAGTTTCTTCGATGCCAATTTTTCTCTTGAAGTAAGTTAGTGCTGCCAGGAGCAGACCTGTCTCACTGTCTAGAAAAGTCTAAGCTCTTAAAACATTTTAAATGCAATATTCTGTAGGTCTTAGAAGTGTTTGAAGATTACCTATCTAATTGAATTATATCTTTGTATACCTAAAAATCTAACTAACATGCATTTCTAATTATACATTACAATTTTAAATTAGTTACATAAACATCATGTCTTAAACAAGAGTAGAAAATATATATAGCATAAGAGAAGTGACCTTAAATTTGTATCAATAAACCAAAATCCATACCAATGTAAAACATTTTGAGATTAACATCTGATTTCCTGATCTAAGTAAATTTAATAAACTAATTTTTTAAAAATCATTTATATACCATATCCCCTTTTTCTTCTTAGAGATTAACTATGACCAATAACCATTTATAATGAAAACAAACATTTATAAACAATATTTTGGGAATTTGGGCATAGTTTTTTATTACTATTTTTTGTTGATTATGGGGTGTTGAAAATCTCATGAGTTAGACAGGATCATACTCTGTAGTCTTGAAGTTTATGTGGCCATCTCTTTTTATCAGAGATTTTTTTAGAGGGTCTTGGTTGATGAAACCATATTTTTCTGGAAGCATTCTATAGGTTCTCATCTTCTGTGGAAACAAAAGCAGAACTCTTCTAAAGCAATAAATCCTTAGACACAAATTTCAAAATCAAAATACCTTTAAAACATATATTCTTGTTTAACTTAGTAGCCTTTGCATTTGTAATCCATTGTCTTTCTGCAGTTAGTTCATTAACAGTTAAAAAATTAAAAGAAAACACAATAATAACCAAAATTTAGAATTTGTGTCTATTTTTTATCTTTACATGGCTTATTATATGTTTATTATTCTGTTTTTCTTTTTAAAGACTTTTTTTTACTTTCTTTTCTCTCTGAAGGCTATGTACTTTTTATACACATTGTAACCCATTTACAGGGTTTTTTTCTGTTTGAATCTGTTTTATTGTGAATCCTTAATCATCTTTTAACTAGAAGAGCTTTTTAAAATACTCTTACTCTTTTGCCACATAGTTTTTGTAGATTCAGATGAATCAGTAAGTTTTCTTAAAGGGACATGTCTCTGTTCATGGCCAGCAAACAGAGCACACCCAAGAAAATGCTGCTACTAAGAAACTGTCTTTGTTTTCTTTTTGTTCAAAATAAACAGAAATCTAAAATCAATCACATGTTACAGAGTCTTCTGTGAGATTTCAGGAACCGGCCTGATTGCAGCTTACACTGCCTGCTGCCAGTCTGCCAGCACCATTTTGAATGTGACCCGGACACCACACTTTCTTTGTACAATGACCTGCTTACACAATTTGGAAGCTGTCTTGCCCCAGTTTCTGTGATCTAGAACCCTTTCTAATCTTTCTCAGCCTTTAAGTGGATAGTTGACCCACGTTGGACACTATCTGTAGCAATGGGGTTTCTTGGTCCCGGGCAGCCAGAGGCCCAGACCTTGCCGTGCCAGACCCCTTAGCTGCCCATCCACCCACCGCTCAGGCCCCCAGAAATGACTCAGACGCTTATATTAACTTTATGCTGTTTGGCCCATGGCTCCGGCACATCGCCAGCTAGCTCTTACATCTTAAATCAACCCATTTCTATTAATCTGTCTGTCACGTGGCCCGTGGCTCACCTGTGTTCCTTACATGTTGCTCCTTGGGCAGCTTGCTGGATCTCCTGACTCTGCCCTGCTTCTCCTACCTGTGCTCTGATTTCTCCTCCTACTTCTTCTATGGTTCCTGTCATGGCCCAAAACAGCTCCTTTATTTAAAGAACACAGGTGAGCCACGGGCCATGTGGCAGACAGATTAATAAAAATGGTTTGATTTAAGATGTGAGAGCTAGCTAACAATGTGCCTGAGCCATATACCAAACAGCATAAAGTTGATATAAGCGTCTGAGTAAATTCTGGGGGCCTGAGTGGCGGCAGCAGGTGGGTAAGGGGTCTGGTGCACAGGTCTGTGGGTCTGGGCCCCTGGCTGCCCGGGACTAAGAAACCCCATTGCAACAATCCTTCTTGTGTTATGCTCCTGTGATAGAGGCCAAGAAGACCTAGGTGTGTTACAAGCCCCATGCAAATGTGAGTACTATCAGCCAGGCAGATCACAGGAAGACCACCTTGACTTCATCCACCACAAAAATTCTAGCCAAGGCATGTAGAGTTAAGTTCAAGAAGTACAAGAAGATAGACAATGGCCCAGAGGAGCAAGCATGGGGTATTATCATGAATGCAGCTCCTGGGAGGGTGTAGCACTGTGGCCTGCCACAATGTCCACACAGACTACCCTGGTCACACAGATTATGTTGAGAATACAATCAGAGATGCTCACCCTCTGGATTACTGCATCCCAGTGATGGCAGCTAATGATAGCCACATGCCCCAGATGCAAGAGCACTTATACTTGCTAAAAAGATTAGGTGGAGAATTTTGTGTGATGTGAACAAGACAGACACTGTCCAGAACTCAGGGATGATGGAGTGAGTAAAGCTATAGATCCTGGAGCTGCTCACCAAGTTTGGATACAACATAAGCTCAGCTCTTTGTGCCATTGAGTAATGTGATCCTGAGTTAGTTGTGAAGTTAGTGCAGAAGCTGCTGGATGCTGTGGACACTTACATCCCTGTGCCCACTGGGGATACAAAGGAACCCTTTCTGCTCCCTGAAAAATCACTTCCCTCACTTCCTGGCTGGGGTACAAAGGTGACATGGAATTTCAAAGAAATGAGAGGTTCTGGGGTATAACAAGATCATTCCCACTGTGTTAACTATTACTCAGATGGTCTACAAGAGCACCTAGAGGGCCGAGGCAGGGGATAACCTGGGTGTTCTGAGTCTGAGGCTTAAAAACCAAGGATCTAAGGTATCATTTGCTCCTAGTGAGACAGGCTCTATCCAGCCCCACCACAAGATGGAGGCTCAGATGTAAGAGATTGTGTTGTTACATTGTAAATAATTGTCCCTCCCACTGGTTTAATAAAAAGCGCTGATTGGCCAAAGGCAGGCAGGAAGTGTGGGCGGGGCTACCAGACTGAGAAAACTCTTGAGAATAGGAAGAACAGAGCAGAAAGCCAGAGAGAAGCCGGAAGAAGCAGAGGACAACTACGCTGCTGTGAGAAAAGGTACTGAGCCCCATGGCTGAACAGAACAAGATAAGAGACATGGATTAGATGAAGGATAGAGAGCTAGCAAGTGATATGCCTAGGCCTGAGGCTGATCAGACAAAAACTATTGAAAGCATCTGTGTGTCTCTGTGGGACTGTGGGTCTACGGGTCTACAGGTCTGTGGGTCTACGGGTCTATGGTCCTAAACCTTGAGGCTAGGCCCGAAAGTCCGGCCAGAAACCTCCTACTACTCTCAGGGTTACACCATCAATAAGGAGGAAGGTGGCCACCACAAGCCCTTTGTGTCTCATTTCATGCCTGTTATGTTCTCTCTGACAGGTACACAGCCTGTCTTGTTACCTTACCTTTAGGTAGGGACTTGCCATGCCTAGAGAGGACTTGAAGTTCAGCCTAATCTTACACACAGTAGCCCATGATCTTAGAGAAAGATCAGTGTTTCACCTTGAGGCATGGTCTATACCATTGGCACTGGCCTTATCATTGACATACAAGCCATGACTGACCAGAATAAGAACATCAAATGGAGCTGACTCTGGACTTCTGCTGGAGATACTGAGCTTAGAGCTCTCCTGGTCATTGCTCCTTCGTGTGAGCACAAGCTGCATCTAAGCAGAGTACAACTGTTCATATGTCTCCTGCTCAAAAGAAGTGGCTTGCCAGGAGAGGTAGGCATGTAAACTGTTCCATGAATAATTGAAAACATGAAAGAGGCAATCCATACTTGGCACTAATGTTTGAATTTAACAATACACATCTTCTTGGAGAAGCACTATCCTCACATCAGGAGTACCTCTGTTAAAATGTTATATACATATGTATGTATGTATGTGTCTAAATATATATGTATGTGTGTATACATATACGCACACACTAACACACACATATATAATAACTCTGTGTGTATGTGAGACACAGAGAGAGACAGAGACAGAGACACAGAGAACAAGTGTAGTCAGGTGTAGAGATATGTTTCATATTTAATATAAACCAATCAGAAATATCAGAAAGATATACCCACAGAGAGTGGTGATTTACACCTTTAATCCCAGCACAGGGGATATCTGGAAGCTGTGACCTACACCTTTAATCCCAGTATATCCGAATTTGAGGCCAGTTTAGTTTACAGAGGGAGTTCCTGGCTCCCAGACAGACAGTGGTGGTGCCAGCCTTTTATTCCCATAACTCCAGAGACAGAGGAGATCTTTCTGTGTTTCTGTGAGTTAAAAGTTAACTCCCAAATAGCAGTAGCTCATGCCTTTAATCTTAACCTGGATGTAAAGCAACTGGGCAAAGAGGGTATTTAAGGCAGGCATAAAAAAACAGATTCAGGTAGTAGAAGCCACAAGGAGCAAGGTTGAGGAAACTGGAAGACAGATGGGTGAGATTTGACTGTGGTGTTTCCTCTCTTTGATATCTCAGCCTGTAGGGGTATTATGTTATTCCACTGTAAATAATTGTCCCCGCCTATGAGTTTAATTAAAAGCACCGATTGGCCAAAGGCAGACAGGAAGTGTGGGCAGGGCTACCAGACTAGGAAAACTCTAGGAACAGGCAGAACAAAGCAGAAGGCCAGAGAGAAGCCAGAAGAACCAGAGGACAACTATGCTGCTCTGAGAAAAGGTACCGAGCCGCATGACTGAACAGGATAAGAGTCATGGGTTAGATTAAGGGTAAAGAGTTAGCAAGTAATAAATGCCTGGACCTTAGGCCAATCAGCCTAAAACTATTGTAAGCATCTGTGTGTCTCTGTGGGTCTGTGGGTCTGTGGGTCTGCGGGCCTAAACCTTGAAACTAGGCCTGAAAGTCCAGGCCAAAAACATCTTAATACACCAGCCTTTCTCTGATATCTGGCTCCGAGTTTCCTTTATTTGTGCAACACATGGTATCCAACTTTAAGGCACAATTCCCTCCTCTCCCCCCCCCAAATCCACTTGCATTCATATACCATATCCCCCTTTTCTTCTTAGAAAGAGATTAACTATGACCATTAACCATTTATAATGAAAACAAACATTTATAAACAATATTTTGGGAATTTGGGCATAGTTTTCCATTACTACTTTCTGCTGATTAAGGGGCATTGAAAATCTCATGGGTTCTTGAAACTGGATCATAGTCTGCAACCCTGAAGCTGATACAACCATCTCTTCCCATCAGAGGCTTTTTCAGGGGGTCTTGGTTGATGAAACCATATTTGCCTGGAAGCAATCCACAGGTTCTCATCTTCTGTGGAAACAAATGCAGAACTCTTCCAAAGCAATATATATATCCTTAGACACAAATTTCAAAGTCAAGATACCTTTAAAATATATATTCTTGTTTAACTTAGTAGACTTTGCAATCTATTGTCTTTCTGCAGTTAGCTCATTAACAGTTAAAAAATTAAAAGAAAACATGATAATAAACAAAATCCAGATTTTGTGTCTATTTTCCATCTTTACATGGCTTATTATATTTTATTATTCTATTTCTCTTTTTAAAGACTTTCTCTACCTTCTTTCTCTTCTCTCTCAAGTCTATGTACCTTTTAAACACATTGTCACCCGTTTACAGGGTTTTTTGTTTTTTGTTTTTTTAAAATGCTCAAGCAGGTGCTGAGATTAAGGACTCAGGAAGTTAGAGGACAAAGAAGCTGGCTAAACTCAGGTGTTGCTTGTGAGCTGCAGAGGTTACTCAAGGTCAAAGGGCAATCACAGTATATGAGGCTTTCCCTGAGTTCTAATAAACGGCATTCTTCTTTCAAGAGTGACCTGTGTCTCTAGTGTCTCAATCTCCAGGCCTTTGCTCAATGAAGCTTGCTTAGGTGATGCAGGCATCACAATTCTTTATGTTATTATTCCCTTTTGGTACTCATTGCATTAATTTGTACCCTTAGTAATATCATTACATTTTTAAGAGCCCCAAAGTGTATTATGAAATTGCTTAATTGAGCTCTCTCTGATTTTCTCATGAGGGTACTTGGAGCTATAACTCTTTAGATTGTGTTCATTCTGTCTCATAGGTTTAGATGTGTTGTATTTTCTTTTTCATTAGCTTCTAGAAATTTTAAATTTCTTTGATTTCTTCATCATTAAATAGTGGGTTGCTTAGTTTCCATGAGTTTGTGTATATTTTAGAATTGCTTTTTTTCTGTTAATTTGTAATCTTATTCCATTATTAACAGATGAAATACAATGAATTACTTCAATTTTCATGTACTTTTTAAAGACAACTATGTGTTATAATATATGAACCATCTTAGAAAAATCTTTGTGGATCACTGATAAGAATATGTATTCTCCATTGTCTGGATAAATGATTTGTAGGTATCTGTTAAGTCCATTTGATCTATAGTGACATTTAATTTGTACTTATCTGTTGTTCATCATGAAGAGCTGCCACTTGGTGAAGGTTGGGCGTTTTAGCCTGCCACTACTGTTGTGCTAAGGCTAATATATGTCACATCTAATAATAGCTGTTATATGTAATTGGATACACCTGAACTCGGGGACATATATTGGAATCATCATGTTCTTTAGATGGGTTACTTAGTCAGTATGAGATACTTATGTTTTCTCATTAGATTTATTTGAAGTTTCTTTTGTCTGATAATGAAGCAGTGACATTGTCAATGCATAGACTTAACTTTATTTTAATCTCAGGGAAAGGCTATTTTTTTTAGGCCATCTAGTTCCCAGGGGCAGGAGTCAGATATAAAAAGAATCTAGGAAAAATTTTAGGAAAATGTGTGACGGCCAGTATATTCAGAACCTAGTTTTGCTCCAGAAGTTTAACCAATAGTTTTAAAGAATTGCTTTATCCCATATCCCTTTACTCAATCCCCAAATGCCACATTTTTTTTCTTTAAAACCCTCCCAACTCCTGAGCTCAGGACTGAATTCCCTCTGCTGCATCAGAACATAGGATTTCGATCTGGGTTTGAATGTGTCCTCAAAATAAACTGACCTTCATGTGTTTGCATCAAAACCTGAATTCCTAGTGGTCTTTGGGGGTCTTACAACACAGGTATTATTATACATGCTTGTTTACTGGGTCCACTTGATTGGAATAGTTTTCCTTTTGCTTTAAAGTAGTATCTGTGTTTTTCTGTCCCTTTACCCTGAAGTCACGTCTGTCTTTTGTGGTGAGGTGCATTTATTAGAGGAAGCAAATAGTTCTTGACTTTTGATACAATCCACCAGCCTGAGTCTTTCATTGGGAAATTGTTACCAATTGTGTTCAGAGTTATTATCCAAAGATAGGTCCAAATGTATTGATTTTGTCATTTTAAATTTTGTAATGTTTGGGTTGTTTTTTATATTCCTCTCTTGTTTAAGTATTATTGTAGTACAGTTTACTTTTTTGTGGTACCATGAATATATTTGTTGTATTCTGAAGGACTACTTCAAGTATTTTCTTAGGGCTGCTTTAGTGGTTATAAATCTATTTAGTCTATGGGGAGGTAGAGTGGGGGAATAGCATCTTACTTTATTACCTCCTCTGCCCTGAATCTTGTTATGTAGACTGAACTGAACTAGAACTTACAGAGATCCACCCACATTTGCCTCCTAGTGCTGGGATTAAAGGCATGTGCCACCATGTCTGACCTTATTTAGTCCATTTTTATCATAATAATCTTTTATTGTTCTTTCAGTTATAACAGATAGCTTTTCTGGGTATAGTGGTCTAGGTTGACAGTCATTCTTCAGAATTTGTGATTCATCATGCCAAACTCTGCATTTTAAAGTTTCAGTTAATCTGGTGTTATTCTGATGGGTTTGCCTTTATATATGATTTGGTGTTTCTCTCTTTTAGTATACTTCTGTGTTTTTTACTGTCTTAATTATAGCATGGTTAAGTAGATCTAGAGGGCATGAGGTCCTTATGCTCACAGATAAGTACTAGGGAAACCAGGAATGTTAAACATGAGGAGTATCTCCTCAGCAGAGAAGATGTACATCTCTTTCTGTCAGAGAGCTGGGAATGGAGGTAGATAATAATCTGGTAATCTTTGTTCTCTGCAGGTTCAGGCCTTGCCCAAGTCCCCCAGATTATTATGTTGGTTTATTCCAGACTCTTCCTCCCTAGATCTTGAGCATTGCTTCTCAGTCAATAAAAACTAGTCTTATACAAGATATCACTTGTACTTTATAATGGGCCAATCCTGACTCCCACAGGCTATTGTGTTTATCAGTCTTTCTCCTTAGGCTCTCATCTTGAGTGTTATTTCTAAGCCAACAGAACCCATCTTTATAAAAGAATACATACGTACTTTTTAAGGATTTTCCATGTAAGCATGTCTTAAGCTGTGTTGTGCACCCTAGACTGGGTTAATTATTATCAGAGAAACTTTTTCCAAAATTGTGCTTAAATATACCCAAAATAAAATGCCCAAGATCATATTCTAGAGGTTTAAACCAGCACCAGCTAAGTTGTAGTACTCAGGACTTCCTTCTTTCCCATGTGGATGGTTAATCTGTTGGCCCTGTGTTTACAGCCCATGGTGGAGGGCTTTTTTCTGACCTTACCAGTTTTGTGTACCTGGAGGGGCAGCTCTTCTCCTGACTTTTAGAAATTTTATGTTATGACTATTTAGAAAATGTTTTCTATTGCTTTAAAATGAGATAATCCTTTTTCTATGGTTATTATCTAAAAATCTTGTCTTTTTAATACATCACGGATACCTTGAAATTCTCACTAATTCTTTATCTATGTCTTGTTTGAGCATTCCAACTTTTTTTTCTTGTCTTTAACTCAGAAATTTGTCTTGTCCTTGAATATTCTATTGCTGAGACGTTACAGTGAGTTTCTAATTTGACTTCTGTCTTTCATTCCAAAAATTTCAAATGGTTTTTCCTTAAGCATAGATAATAAAATAATGTTAGCAGAAAAAAGTCTCCTATCAAGTGTGACCCTAAATTACATCTCTTGGAATTTGTCTGACAACTCTCTTAGATAGTGATGGTGCCCTAAGGGGGCACTACAGGGGACACAAGAGAGAGAGATAGTATAACATAGAGGATACAAGAGAGTGGTGTGAATAGATCTTAGGGGGCACCAGAGAGTAGCAGTAACACCCAAACATAGGAAACAATCAAGAATGGTAGTGATCCACTGTTGGGACACCAGAGAGATACTTTCCTCTTTACACAGGGAAACTGAAAGGTATGTGTACTAAACGTGTGAGACTCCAAAGGGTAACAGATTTCTATACCACCACTTGTCTTATAACTAAACATAATCCCAACTTTACTGAAACACTGATCACTCAAGGTGAACATAATAAAATTCAGTTACTCCAAAAG
Source organism: Phyllotis vaccarum (assembly GCA_033318265.1). NCBI lineage: Eukaryota > Metazoa > Chordata > Mammalia > Rodentia > Cricetidae > Phyllotis > Phyllotis vaccarum. The sequence goes on from JARWLC010000002.1 coordinate 182,126,056, forward strand.
GTCGATAGGAAATTCTTAGGGAATTTCATGACTCACACCTCCCAGGAAAAAAAAGTATTTAACTGCTAGTCACTCACGCCTTTGGGAGAAAGGGCTAAAATCCTCAAACAGGTGACCAAGACTTGTTATCTCTATTTTTGCTGTGACCAGGTGGGGTGTTCCAAAACACTGCTCTTAGTAAAGCTCACACAGTGGAGATGCACATTTCCCGGGGAATACTGACAACTAGATTTTTCTCAGATGCCTTTTTGTAAAGGATATAAATAGTTCCTGGTATTCACTGACATCTGGGTGTAGGCAGAAGCTTAATCAATTTGGACAGAAAAAGCACTAGAGGTTGTGAGCCCTCATTAAAAAAAAAAAATTAATCTTTGGGCTTTGGGCTTTATTTCATTTCAGAAACATTTTCAGGTTTGGGTAGATCATTCTGTGGGTAAAGTGCTTTGCTACACAAGTATGAGAGTAAGATCCTCAGAATTCATGTAAATTTCAGGGAAGCATTGTGGCCATCTGCAGTTTCATCACACACAAGGCAGAGGAAGCTGTCATAGGCTAGCTAGCTAAATTAGCAATAACACATGTTCTAGGTTCAAATGAGAGACACTGTCTTAATAAGTTGGAGAGTGATTGAGAATGACTCCTGAAGTTAGCTTCGGACCTCCACATGTACACACATGTGCACCCACAGACATTTAACCACATATACCTGCACATACATCACATGATACACATACAAAATGCCCCGTTAAAAAAAGGAAAAGCAAAGATAAACTAGGAGGTGCCCCCACACTGAGCACAGCCTACTATTCACAGCCTATGTAACCATAAAGTAGATAGAAAAAAAGTTATAACTTAATCTTGACCACGCTATTCCAAAAGAGCTGGTTAGTTTTACCTCCTACTATACCACTGAGAATCAGAATTATTGCTAAATCTTCTTTACAATTCAGCCTTTACAAGAGGTGCTACTGCTCAGCTTTTCTGACCTCTGACCTTGTAATAAAAACCCAAATTCGAGAAATGTTCAAATATATAATTAATTTAGGGCAGGTTCAAAAAGATTCAGTAGAGCAGTGGTTCCTGGCCTTCCTAATGCTGCAACACTTTAATACAGGTCCTCATGTTGTGCAACCCCCAACCATAAAATTATTTTATTGCTACTTTAAACTATAATTTTGCTACTGTTCTGAATTAGAATGTAAAGATCTGATATGCAATCCCGTGAACGGATTGTTTGACTCTCAAAAGAGTTGTGACCTAAAAGTTGAGAACCACTCCATTAGAGTATGGTAATTAGTTCTTCTGACTCTGATAGGAAAACACATGCTTCAAAAATGTATTGAGGAGACTACATACTATTAAAATCCTAATAAAAAAGGATCCCCATTGGATCAGCTCCTCCCTGAATAAAAAAGGCTCATATCAAGTTCTCTTGAGAGCTTGCTTGCAGCTAAACTGCAAGAATATTTTTCATGGATTGATGTTTGTCCAATGAACGCTATCTACGTTGTTTTCATAGCCTCAATTCAGTGAACATTTGTGACCCATTCGAAGACTTAAAGTTTCTCATCAGTCAAGGAAAAAAAGTCATAAACAAAGATAAGTGCCTTTCATAAAACCACTCTTTGAAAACCACAAATATACTCTTTAAGATTATAGTTTTTGTTCATTTCAATGAGCCCTGACCTCTTTGAAAAAATTCTTTTTCTAGATTGTGCAAAACAGTAGGTTCACAATATTAACAAATTTAATTTCTTGGCTTGTGTGTTGCAGGCCATGTCCAAGATCTCTGGTCTGCCCTGGGAGTGTTTCCTTTTTAAGGAAATGGATTAATTGAGGGTGGATAATAAGAGTGTCTGTCTTTAAATTTCTATGCAATGTAATGTTCTCATGTGGTCTGGCCACAGGAAAAAAATATTTTAAGACATCAAGTCCCAAAAACCTTTATAATGAAGGAGTGTTGGATTTTGTCAAAGGCTTTTTCAGCATCTAATGAGATGATCATGTGGTACTATCCTTTCAGTTTGTTTGTATGAAAGAAATATCTTGACCTTGTGACTGGCTATGGAAAGTCTCTAAGGGTAGAGGGCAGAAAGTACTGGTGGCCTGTGGTCTTAAAAATCCCTGAGAATCCTGTGGCAACTGTGCCAATGACAAGAACAGAAAAATCACCCCCACCCTGCTTCCCCTGCCACGTTCTCCACTGTTCTCAGCAACGCCTACAGCCCACCAATATAAAAGCAACCCACACCCAGTCACACAGCTTGTGGTTTTTGCCAATAAAATCTAGCAGTCCCCCAACCCTTAATACGCTTCCACCCTCTCACTGCTGAGTGCATGTGCAATGAGTTCCCTATCAAGTTATATTAAACTCCAGCAATAAACCTTACTTTTGAATCTGGACAGCCTTGGTCTTTGGTGGTCTCTCTGGGGGTTGTGCCTTTGGCAGAACATTTGGGGGCTTGTCTGGGATCCCCAGAGACCCCACCAGGACTCCTGAGGGTCCGGAGGTTGCGTAACTGGTAAGCATGCTTATATTTGTCTGCGTCTTTGTGTTGATTTTGTTTTGTACTGACCAATAGGGTTTTGTAACTTGCAGGCTCTCACTGGGGCAGACGTGCCCATATGGTGACTAGAGGGAGAGAGAAACCTCTCAAACCCTGACTTGGGCAAGGGGCCACCTGGCCCCAAGGTGCCCATTTGGTTCCATCGACCTTCAGTGGAAGGTGACTAGGAACATCTCCTGGTTGTGAGACAGCTAGTTTGGAGTGTTTTGGGGTATCCTTTCCCTCCACAGGAAGGCGTACCATTGTCTCGTATTCTGTCCCAGGACATTATTAAGATTGGTTTGTCTGTCTATTGTTCTTTTTGTTGTATTTTTTGTCGTGATTTATTTTTTTCTTTATCCTCACCTTCAGCCTTCTCCTACTATGGGAACTACCCATCTACACCCCTAGACCTAACCCTTGCTCATTGGCAGAATGTTAAAGCTACCACCAGTAACAATAGTATGGTTGTCAAGAAGCAAAAATAGGTCACTTGCTGTTCAGCTGAGTGGCCAACATTTAATGTTGGCTGGCAGGCAGGAGGCACCTTTGATGTGAAAACACAAGTGGAGGAGATTATGTTCTGACCCCACACTGGCCACCCAGGATGGGGGGGGGGCTGGAGAGAAATGGGGAGACCAGCCCATTCTACTCACAGCAGAAGGGGTGGGACCCCTCAGCCTGACACCACAGTAGCCCTCCCACTTACACCTGCAGGGCCCCTGGATGATTTAGGGAATCAACCCTTTTACTACTGGCTGTTTGCTACCAGTGGTTTGTATAATTGGAAAGCCCAAAATGCCCACTTTTCAAGAGATCCCAGAGGCTTCATTAACCTGTTAGAAACTGTTTTGATTACCCACCAGCCCACGTGGGACGACTGTCAGCAACTTCTAGGAGTCCTCTTCACAATGGAGGAGAGAAATCGAATGTTAGAGAATGCCAGGAAATTAGTCCCTGGTCCCACAACCACCTGCTGACAGATCCAGCTCTGACTGCAGGAGCCTTCCCTTCCACCCGCCCCAACTGGGACTACAACACAGCAGACGGTAAGGAGAGTCTCCAGATCTACTGTCAGGCTCTACTGGCAGGTCTTAAGGCGGCTTTCCACCACCACTACTACCAGATAGTGGGACTGTGGCCCCTATCCTCACCCTGGGAGAAAAATAACAGTGACTGAAAGGGAAGGGGCGTGATCCCCTTCCCCGAGCCTAGGGTAACCCTGAAAGTGTTCAGTTTATGGTTGATATGGGGGGGGGGCAGAAAATTCAGTGCTCCTTACCCCAGGAGGCCCCTGTCGTCTAAACAAACATGGGTGCAAGGTGCCACAGATACTAAACCCTATCAATGGACTATCTGAAGAACAGTAGACTTGGGCATGGGACGGGTAACCCACTTGTTCCTAGTCATTCCTGAGTGCCCATACCCATTATTGGAACATGACTTACTTACAAAAATGAAGGCTCAGATACATTTCTCCGCTGAAGGGGCCCAAGTGACTCACCTCATGGGGGAGCCAGTCCATGTCATGTTAACCGTCCCCCTGGATGAGGAACATAGACTCCATCAGAGGGCGCCAGAGCTCCAGATTCAGATGTGGCTCCAAAAGTTTCCCCTTGCCTGGGGTGGGGGGTACTGGCAGGACACACACCCGCATATTTGTAGAGCTAAAAGCAAATGCTGACCCAGTCTGTAGGGAGCCAGCCGCACCCTAAAGATGGCGCTTGTATCGGGCCTATGACTAAGCGGTTTAAGGAAGCTCCTTAGTAAACAAGTCACTGCGCATGACACCTTGTAATTTTCCAGCAAGAAGCCTGGCCCCCAGACAGATACATCATATCGGGTGAGGGTGTGCTGACCAATGGGAAAGGCCCACGTCAGAGACAAACAATGTTGCCTATAAAAGCGGCTTGCCTGGGAGGCTTGGGGTCTTCCGTTCTTTGCCCTAATGTGTGAAGCTTCAATAAACCTGCTGCAGAAGGATCCTGTTGTACTGCGTCTTGTTTGTGGGCAAAGAAGGCGTGGGACAAGTGGTGCTGAAACCCGGGAAAGACAACATCAGCTGCACCAGCGGAGACCCCTCGGTGACGAGGAGGATTCAGAACTGCAGAGTGTTCGCTCGGAGAGGTATGGTCCCTGACTGAGGTTTGGTTTTTAGTGCTTACTGGCAGGAGGTTTTGGCAGGATTAGGTTTGGTTCTAGTCACCCTGATCATCTTTCTTGTGGTTGCCTTTCTTTTTCATTGATTTCGGTGCTGAGTGCCTAAGACCGACGTAGGTAAGCGGCAGCGCTCTTTGGTTTCGTTTTGCGGATAAGCCGGACGCGGATAAGCCGCGCTGCTAACGGTATCATGGGTACTTCGCAGTCGATGATCTCGGATTTAAGGATGGGCACCAAAGCTATATGGAAGATGATCAAGAATTGTTTAAAGGATGAGTCCTGCTTGCCAGTGGTCATGGAGGGACAGATAATGTTGAGAGAGGTTCAGGATAGCCTATCAGAAACCGAGCGGGATGAGAGATTGGGAGCGCGCCCCAAGGAAACTGTACATAAGGAAAAAGGACCCCCCGGTACTGGTATGGGGGAGAAAAGTTTCGAGAAAAATTATGAGAAAAATTCAGAGAAAAATTCAGAGGTTAGAAGAAAGAAAGAGACCAAACTTACCTTCCCCTGGAAAGAATTGGCTAATTTAGAGATCAGGGATGAAATAGAATCTTCCATTTCTTCCTCTAAATCCAGCCATGTAGATGAGGAAGACCCACTAGACCCAGGAGATGAATTTGATTTGGAAGAGGAGGCAGCCAAATATGAGGCAGAGAGATACTACCCTGATGATCCTCCTCGTAACCAAATCAGAAGGAACAGGCACAAGGCAGAAAGCCAGTTAATGCGCAGAACTCCGCCTACAGCTCCTCCTCCTTATGGTGTGAGCGGTGCTACAAACTTTTCTTTCCTGCCGGAGGCCACGAGGCAGCAACTTAGTTTAGCATTTCTGGTATATGAGGGCCAAAATAATGATCGGGTTTATGCCCCAGTAGAATTTAGTCAGATTAAAGAGCTTGCAGAATCTGTCTGCAAGTTTGGTGTAAATGCCAACTTCACTGTTACACAACTTGATCGGCTTGCCTTGTGGAACCTGACTCCATCAGACTGGCAGACGGTGGCTAAAGCTTCCCTGTCAAGCATGGGTCAGTATCTAGAGTGGAAGGCTCTATGGCATGAGATAGCTCAAGAACAGGCTAGAGTAAATGCTGCGGCCATAACCCCTGAACAGAGGGAATGGACCTTTGAGATGCTGACTGGGCAAAGACAGTATGCTACACAGCAGACCCAATTTCCTTGGGAGATTTACCCTCAAATTTCAGCCATGGCCATTCGTGCTTGGAAAGCACTCTCTAAAAAAGGAGAGGGTAGCAATCAGCTTACTAAGATTATCCAGGGACCAAATGAACCATTTGCAGACTTTGTGGCACGTATGATAGAGGCAGCAGGAAGGATCTTTGGAGACCCTGACTCCGTCGCTCCTTTTATAGAGCAACTTGTCTTTGAACAAGCAATATTGGCTGCCCCCGTGTGTGTGTGTGTGTGTGTGTGTGTGTGTGTGTGTGTGTGTGTGTGGCCACCCTTTATTTGGATTGTAAGTAATGTTTCTATAGATAAAGATGTTTTAGAGTGTGCCCAGAGCACCTGCTTTTATACCCTTTGTTGGGATGCTCAGAAGTATTCCTTTGCGATGGTGACTCGCATGCCACGATTTGTGCCTATGCCGGTTGAGGCTCCTAGCAGCATGAGTTTGTTTCGACCTAAAAGAGATTTTGGCATTTCTGCTATAATTGTTGGGATTGTTGCAGTCGCGGCTGTAGGGGCCACAGCAACCGCTTCAGCCCTCGCCCTTTCCAACACTGTGCAAACTGCTCGGGCTATTAATAATTTATCAGCCTCCATAACCATGGCCTTAGATAAACAAGCATCCGCTAATACCCAAGTTCAAGAAAGACTTATGCTGGTTAACCAGCGTATTGATTTGGTACAAGAACAATTAGACATTTTATGGCAAATGGCCCAATTGGGATGTGAACAAAAGCTTCCTGGACTTTGTGTTACCTCCATTCAGTATGAAAAATTTTCTAGGGCAGCTAACTTGTCGAAAAGCCTTTCTCAGTTTATCTTACAGAATTGGTCTTCAGAGTTTGAGCAGACGCTACGAGAGCTCCGCGTTGCCATCGTTCAGATTAATTCCACCCGTCTGGACCTGTCCTTAACAGAGGGCCTTTCCACCTGGATTTCCTCAGCCGTTTCGTACCTGAAGGAATGGGCTGGCATGGGAACCCTTGGGATCCTCATGGTCGTGGGATTCGGAGGCAGTCTTTGGCTGATTTGCCAGATGCGAGCGTCCAGAAAGAGAGAAAGGACAATTTTAACCCAAGCCTTAATGGCTATTGAAGATGGACAATCCCCTACAATTTGGCTGGCAGCTCTGAATGAGCAAAAATTTTAAGTTTGACTGATTGTGGTCACCTATCCTTGCGGAAGGTATGCCTCTCCCTGATTGGTGAGGAAGTTTGGGCAGGCTTTGGCCTATTGCTTGGAATTGAGCAGAGTTGATTGTGTATACTGTATAGGTATGGCTCTTGCACTGAGAGGCTTAATTGCCATTGCACCTCATTAGAGCATACCTGTTATAGTTTCCATGTGGATTGTAAGGCTAAGCACTGCAATGGTTCCACCTTAGAGTTTGAGGGGATCCATGGAACATGTTTGTCTGCATATGGGCAAGGCACACAAATCCCATCTCCCACAAAGGTGCCGGGCTGGTCGGGAGGTGTACCTGGTGGACGCATCAGGAATGTCTCCTTTGTACATAGTTTACAGAAGTTTTGGGAGGACAAACCTCTGTTTCCATCCACTGGATAGCCTCCCTCATTTTAAATATAAGAAAAGGGGGAGATGTAGGGAGCCAGCCGCACCCTAAAGATGGCGCTTGTATCGGGCCTATGACTAAGCGGTTTAAGGAAGCTCCTTAGTAAACAAGTCACTGCGCATGACACCTTGTAATTTTCCAGCAAGAAGCCTGGCCCCCAGACAGATACATCATATCGGGTGAGGGTGTGCTGACCAATGGGAAAGGCCCACGTCAGAGACAAACAATGTTGCCTATAAAAGCGGCTTGCCTGGGAGGCTTGGGGTCTTCCGTTCTTTGCCCTAATGTGTGAAGCTTCAATAAACCTGCTGCAGAAGGATCCTGTTGTACTGCGTCTTGTTTGCGGGCAAAGAAGGCGCGGGACACCAGTCAAAGTCCACCAGTATCCCATAACACTGGAAGCCAAACAAGTAATTATGCCTCATATCCAGCGGCTGCTGGGACTAGCCTGGAATACCCCCTTACTTCCCATAAAGAAACCCCACTTCAACGATTATCGACCAGTCCAGAACCTACGAGAAGTGAATAAACGAGTAGTTGACATTCACGCCACTGTGCCAAACCCCTATACCTTGCTTAGTACATTGCCCCAGAAAAAAAATGGTATACTGTGCTGGACCTGAAAGATGCCTTCTTTAGTCTCCCCTTGGACCTGATCAGCCAAGCTTACTTTGCTTTCAAGTGGCATGATCCTGAGATTGGAATTAGCGGATAACTCACATGGACTTGACTGCCACAAGGATGTAAGAATTCCCCTACCATCTTTGATGAAGCACTACATAAAGATTTAGGTGAGTACCGCACAAAGCACCCTCAGATTACCCTCTGACAGTACATGGATGACCTGTTGGTAGCAGCTGAGACATATGAAGATTGTCTCCTGGGAACGGAGAATCTTTTGAAGGTATTGAGGGACCTGGGGTATCGAGCATCTGCAAAGAAGGCTCAATTGTGCAAGCCCCAAGTCATATATTTGGGATACATACTTGAGGGGAGGCAGAGGTGACTCTCAGATGCCTACAAAGAAACTGTGATAAAAATACCGGTCCCCAGGACAGTGAAACAGGTCTGAGAATTTCTGGGAACAGCAGGATAGTGTAGACTGTGGATACCAGGTTTCACCGAACTGGCAAAGCCTCTATATGAGGCCATAAAAGAAGGCCCCCATATGACCTGGGGTGAAGAAAGGCAGACTGCATTGATACCCTTAAGTAGAAACTATTAGAAACCCCCAAACCCACCTTTAGGATTACCAAACATCCACAAGCCCTTCTATTTGTATGTTGATGAGCGAGCGCCAAGGGGTGGTGAAGGGAGTCCTAGCTCAGACTATTGGGCCCTGGAAAAGACCTGTGCCTTACTTATCAAAGAAATCATATCCAGTGGCAGCTGAATGGCCACCCTGCCTATGTATTATTGCTGCAGTAGCATTGATGTTAGAGACGCAGACAAACTGACTTTGGGACAGAGTCTTATAATAACTGACATTAGAATCAGTGCTCAAACAGCCCCCTGATTGATGGTTGAGCAATGTATGAGTAACCCTGTTGTAATAAGGTTTTTTGGTCTTGGGCGGCCAGAGGTCTGGGACCCACAGACCTGCAGCCTCAGACCCGTTAGCCACCCGCAGCTGCTTAGGTCCCCCCAAAATGATTTAGAAGCTTATATTAACTATACGTTGTTTGGCCTATGGCTCAAGCACGTTGCTAGCTTGCTCTTACATCTTAACTCAGCCCATTCTCATTAATCTGTCTGCCATGTGGCCCATGTCTCACTTGTGTTTCTTACATGTTGTTCTTTTGGGCTTCTGGCTTGGTCTGTCTGACTCTGCCCTGCTTCTCCTACCTATGCTCTGATTTTTCCTCCTACTTTTTCTATGGTGCCTGTCATGGGCCAAAACAGCTCTTTTATTTAAAGACTGATATTCACAGCATACAAAAAGGCATTCTCACATCATAACCCATTACCAGACACTACTTCTCAACCCTGCCAGAATAATCTTTCAGGCACCTGTGACCCTCAATCTAGCCACACTGCTGCCAGACCCAGACCTGGAAGCCCCCCTGAACAACTGCTCTGAGATACTACCTCAAGTCTGCATAAGACCAGACTTACAAGATGTTCCACTGTCAGATGCTGAGGTCACCTGGTTCACAGACAGGAGCAGCTTCATCAGAGATGGGCACAGGGATGCTGGGGCTGCAGTGACAACAACCTCTGAAGTGGTTTGGGCATCACCCCTACTGACCGGTACCTCAGCACAGAAGGCTGAACTGATTGACCTAACCAAAGCCCTACAACTAGGTCAAGGAGGAAAGGTGAACATTTATACAGACGGCAGGTATTGTCTTCACTACTTTCCATATACATGGGGCAATATACATGGAAAGAAGTTTACTCACAGCCAAGGGAAAGACAATTGAGAAAAAAGATGAGATACTAGGCCTGTTGCAAGCATTGTGGCTCCCGAGGAAGCTGGCTGTCATCCATTGTCCAGGGCATCAGAAGGGGACAGATTTTGTGTCCTTAGGCAACAATCTAGCAACAAAACTGCTAAGGAAGTGGAAATTTCCAAAGGGACTGAAATTTTGTCTGCATGATTGGACCCTGGACCCACCCTCTCCCCAGTACGATCATGATGAGGAGAAATGGGTGATGCTAATAGAAGGGGCATGCACGATAGATGGATGGTGGTACTTACCCACTGGAAAGATACTCTTTCCAAGACTGTCAGGGGAACACCTAATCTGGAGGCTCCACCAGACCTCCCATATGGGGGGGGGGGGTGAGGAAATTAAAAAAATTGATTTCAGGGTCGCCTCTGAAGATCACACATGTCACCTGTATGATAGAACAAACTGTGGCTAGGTGTGGTGTTTGCCAGTTAGTGAACTCTTGGCAATGCAAGGAGGAAGGGGGAATCCAGCTGAGAGATTGCCATCCGGGTATGTATCGGGAGGTAGATTTCACTGAGATAAAAACAGGAATATTTGGATACAGGTATTTATTAGTCTTTATAGAAACCTTCTCAGGATGAACAGAGGCCTACCCCACCAAGCATGAAACTGCTCATGTGGTGGCCAAGAAGATCCTAGAAGAGATCTTCCCCAGGTATGGCTTTCCACACATGATTGGGTCAGATAATGGCCAGGCCTTTGTGTCTCATGTGAGTCAGGGCATAGCCACTGCACTGGGGACCTCATGGAAATTTCATTGTGCTTATTGGTCCCCGAGTTCAGGTCAGGTTGAAAGAATGAATCGAACCCTAAAATAGACGTCTTCTAAATTGGCCTTGGAGACTGGTGGGGACTGGGTGACTCTCTTTCCCTATGCCTTGCTCTGAGTACAGAACTCCCCATACCAATTGGGGCTCCCCCCTTTTGAGATTATGTATGGGCATCCTTCTCCTCTCATACCTAGCCTACAGACAGACTCAGTGTTACAATTGGATGATGAAGACCTCATTAAAGTCTGAAGTATTTGGCCAACATTCAGAAAGACATGTGGCCCCAGTTACGGGATATATACTCATCAGCCTGGGGACCGGGTCCTAGTGTGCAAACACCAATGAAGGAGTGTGGAACCTAGATGGAAGGGACCAATCCTAGTCATCCTCACGACTCCCACCACACTCAAGGTTAATGGTATAGCTCTTTGGTCTCTTGCCCAGAGACCCTGAGAACAATGAACTTCTTTGCCCAGCTACATCCTCCATATCTGGTGTATCAGCCCCATCAACTGATGTCATCACACTCATGCCATATCCAAGCTTCAGGCCCAAGCCAGCTGCACATCCTGTGCTCAGTTCCAGGATGCCAGGCACAGAAGTCACAAAAACCTCACATGCCCAGTCTCATTGCAAAAAATACAAACAATATAAAAGATCAAGACAGTATTTCCTCCCCCAAACCTATCATCTTATATAAATGTTCTTCAGTGATAATCACCTAGATGAATTTCAGACATAGATCTCAAAAGAATAGTCAAAAACTTGATGAAGGAATTATAGAAGACACAAAAGCTCAATGAACCTAAAGAGAATAAATTAAAATAAAATAAATGTCAAAGTAACACAAAAACAAAAAAAATCTCTACAAATATAGAGATGAATGAAATAATTTTGACATTAGAATTAATTGACACCATGCACCAAATGGACTTAACAGATATCTACAAAATGTTTCACCCCCAAATGAAGAATATAAATTCTAATCAGTCACCCACAGAAGGTCCTCTAAAATACACTGCAATTCTGCAACCTCAGACATAACACAAATCTCGAAAATAACTCTATGTATCATATCTGACTATAGAGCAATAAAACTTAAAATCAAAGCCAAAGAAATCTCTAGTGTGATGGTTGGAATAAGAATGACCTCCAAAGGCTCAAGTGTTTGAATGTCTAGTCATCCTAGAGTGGCACTACTTAGAAGTATTAGGAAGTGTGGCCTTATGGGAGTAAATGTGGCCTTGTTGGAGGAAGTGTGTTACTAGGAGTGGACTTTAAGGTTTCAGAAAGCCCACACCAGACCCAGAATCTTTTTTCTTTTGGTCTGCAGTTAAGGATGTTGCTCTCAACTACTGCCGCAGCACCATGCCTGCCACCAGGTTCCCCACCATGATGGTAATGCAATTATATTCCAAAACTGTAAGCAAGCCACCAATTAAATCCTTTCTTTTATAAGAGTTGCCTTGATCATGGTGTCTCTTCACAGCAATGGAACATTGACTAAGACATCTAATAAGTACACAACCTCATGGAGGTTCAGCAAAGAAGAAAGCAAGCAGAAATAATAATAATAAAGCTTGGAAATAAATAAAAGTGTAAATACAACAAAAGCTCAGGGGCATATTAAAAACAGTCCTTGAAAGGAATGAATGATTCTAAAATTTATAATTTAAGAAAATAAAAACAAAATAAATGACTTAGTGATGCAACTGAAGAATTGCCAGAACTTGTACAGCCCCTGTGGAAACCAGTGTGGCAGTTCCTCGGGAGATGTGAACTGATCTACCTTAAGACCCAGTCTCATACACATACCCAAAGGGCACTTCATCATCCTACTATGCTTGGTCAACCATGTTCATTGCTTCTGTATTCATAATAGTAAAAAATTGGGAACAACCTAGACATCTGTCAATGGATGAATGAATTAAAAAATGTGGTACATTTACAGAATGGAATATCATTCTACTGTTTAAAAAATGAAATTCCCAGGTAAATGAATGGGAGGAGAAAAACTCATCCTGTGTGAGGTAACCCAGACCCAGAAAGACCAATACAGCATGTATTCACTTATACATGGACATTAGCTCTTAAGCCAAAGATATACAGCGTGTATTCACTTATACATGGATGTTAGCTCTTAAGCCAAAGATATACAGCGTGTATTCACTTATACATGGATGTTAGCTCTTAAGCCAAAGATATACAGCGTGTATTCACTTATACATGGATGTTAGCTGTTAAGCCAAAGATGTACAGTGTGTATTCACTTATACATGGATGTTAGCTGTTAAGCCAAAGATGTACAGCGTGTATTCACTTATACATGGATGTTAGCTCTTAAGCCAAAGATATACAGCGTGTATTCACTTATACATGGATGTTAGCTGTTAAGCCAAAGATGTACAGTGTGTATTCACTTATACATGGATGTTAGCTGTTAAGCCAAAGATGTACAGTGTGTATTCACTTATACATGGATGTTAGCTGTTAAGCCAAAGATATACAGCGTGTATTCACTTATACATGGATGTTAGCTGTTAAGCCAAAGATGTACAGCGTGTATTCACTTATACATGGATGTTAGCTGTTAAGCCAAAGATGTACAGCGTGTATTCACTTATACATGGATGTTAGCTGTTAAGCCAAAGATAAGCAAGCTGTAATCCATAGAACCACAGAAGTTAGGTATAAAGGACAAGCAGTCTTTGTGCTCACAGACAGGCACTAGGAGAACCTGGAATGTTAAGCACAGAGTTGTTCCTTAAAGGGAAGAAATGCAAAGCCTGTTTTCTGCCCAGAAGGCTGGAGTGGGCGTGTTTTCTGTGGCCCCAGACCCTTTTCCAGACCCACTCTCATAGACTTGCTTTTCTCGGTCAATTTATAGAATACACCTCTCTGTTTCTGTGTGCGCGCGTGCGTGCATGCGTGCGTGCGTGCGTGCGTGCGTGTGTGCGTGCGTGCGTGTGTGTGTGTGTGTGTGTGTGTGTGTGTGTGTGTGTGTTTTGTAGGGGTGTTAGTTTGGTTTATTTTTTGTTGATTTTTGTTGTTTTGGTTTTTTTAGACAAAGTTTCTTTGTGTAGCCCTGACTGTCCTGGAACTCACTCTGTCGACCAAGCTGGCCTCCTTGAACTGAGAGATGCTCCTGCCTTTGCTGGGATTAAAGTCATACACCATCATCACCAGAGTTGTATGTGTGTATGGGAGAGAGATGTGACACTTTGATGTCATATCTGATCTGTATTTGGCTTATTTTGTTCCTCAAGTGGATTTAGATATGCTTTGTTATGCACATGGGATTGAATAAATCCTCACAAACATATTTTCACTGGATTGTGCTGTATTTAAATATGCCTAATATGAACAGCTTGGTTGAGTTCAGACTTCCAAAGTTTGTACCAGCACTGGCTATTGTTCATATTGCAGCAAACTATCTTCTTACTTGCAACAGCTTTTCAACTGCTGCCTGTGAAGGTCACAGAGAGCTCACCCCCAAACCTGGGGCTCAATCCGTGGAGAAGGTAAGGTAAGAAACTTTTTTTTTTTTTTAATAGAAACAGAGAGTAGTGTTGTGGGGTATTCACCAGAGAAGACTACACAGACATGGGTTTGAACCAATAGAAGTTCTTTATTAGTTGATCAGTGACTACATTTGGTATTCAGCATCCCTGTATAGCACTGAGCCTTTCTCAGGGTCAGCTTTTCAATACAAAAACCATGTTCTAGGTTGACATACTTAAGTTAATAATAATAGTGAGCTAGGAGCCAAACTACATAAGCTAAAAAGTGAGGGTAGTACATTTAGAGACCCAGAACTATATGGACGTCGATAGATTCGGTTTTTTTGTTTGTTTGGTTTAGGTTTAGCGGGTGGTGCTGTCTACATGCTGAGTTTTACAGCCTATATTTCCATTATGGAGTCAGTCATGCAAAGCTCTCGAGTCTACTCAGGACTGAGATCCTGATACAAGTAAGATTTTGCCCCTCTCCTGCAAGGAGTCAAGACCATAAGTTAGCTTGTGAAATGGCATAGGTTCTTTTCAGTCATCTGAGGCAAAGCATTTTATACAGTTTTTGAGATTTCCATTAAGTCCAGCACAACAAATATCCAGAGCTATTGCTCTATGATTTTGTACAAGTGATTGTAAAATTCAATCCTTGGTTTCCTAAACAAGGAAACATTCACTGATGCTCACTATTGGAGAATCAAAGAAGCTAATGTAAAAAGAGCCCGTAAAAGGAATAAAATCCCTGACAATTATTTTGCAATCTGGATTGCAGTTATGTACTGCTTGGCCCATCTTCAGGAGGACCATAATGGAATTTCTTTAGTCACATCTCAGCAGGATGCTACTGCTTCCAATTCAAGGAGACGAATTTAGACATGTTGCTCCTCTTTCAAACACCCCATATTTATATCCATATACAACAAATATTCATTCTCATCAATCCAATTCAGAAACCCAGGCTATGCTTTCTTGCTTTCAGAGACTTTATATGGAGGATGAGGGACATAACTAACAGAACAGCAGTGATTGGACAGAGCCTCTTACTGTGACACTTCTTATGTTTCCTATAGTTTAAAATTTTCAAAACCCAAATGGATGTCAATATCACCCATTTACTTTTTAGTTCTTAAAGAATTTCAGAAAATATGTCTCTGTCAATGGCGTGCATGCTCCATTTACTAACACAACATGGGAAAGCTTAAGAAAGGCTGTTATTACTCCTTGGGACTATAAGCAAGTATGTGAAGCTTTCTGAGCCTCGAGACGGTGCTGATATGGAAAGCAAAATATTACGATAAATGTGCTGGAAAGGCAGAAAGAAACCATAACAATAACATCTCTATTAATCCGGTTATGCTTCAGGAAGTGGGACAATATAGTGACTCTCTAATACAAATACATGGTTTATCCTAACTACCCCAAAATTCAAGAAACTGGATCCTCTGGCCACTTTACGACAGAAAGCTGATGAGCCTTGGCCTGAGTTCCTTGCTTATGCTGGGAGGGCAATACAATTGAAAGTAACACAGGTATCCTGATCAGGCAGCTCAAATTTTAGGGAGCCACCAGAGTATGGCCATAATGCCAGTAAAGCACGGTGATTTCTCTAACTGGGAACAGCTCATCTCATGTTGCAGCAGTCACTACAGCAACTATAAACAAACAAACAAACAAAAAACAAAAGAACTTTACAAAGGGGACCTTGCTTTTAATATGGGGATAGAGGATACTGGAAAAAAACAGTGCAAAAAAACATCTAGCAATCCTTTCCATGGTGTAAAAAAAGAATATGCTGGGCTGAGGAATGTCAGTCGAGATGTGACAAGAATAGTAGGCTTTAAACTTGCCAGGGATAACTCTAGAATTGACCCAGACAGTCAAAATAAACTAGGCTCAAAAGCGGCATTCAGTCATTCAGAAGAAATAACAGGATGTAGCGCAATGGAATTAAATTCGCTAGCTTTATGGACAAGGCTGTATCAGAAGACTTCATACACAGTAAACGATTTCCTTAGAGTCATTCAAGATATTGTGCAGATCATTCAGTTATTAGTTGAGAATTATGGCCCGTGCAATGGCAATGTCTAGAGGCCCTCCTGGATTCTTTAAAAATTACCAATGTCTTAAATTGGACTAATTAGGGTTCTTCTTCTGGCATTGTGCAGCCTTATGTTGTCTCCGAATTTTTATATAATCTGTAGGGAAGAGATATAACAATGCAAGCAATGTACCACTTCAGCTAATAAATTATATAATAATTGTAGTACAGAAAAACATAACTAAATTGGAGTCATAGATCATGGGCCACTTGTAGAGCCTTTAAAACTATAATGATTCTGATGACCCAGTATGGATTGATTAGTGTCCCCCTTTATGAGGAAAAAATAAATCGGGAACAATTGCAGCTAAAACACATAGACCCTTCAGTCCATCCTTTTAATTTCTCTATTTTTTAAATTCATAAAAAGACAGAGAATAAGTTTCAACTGTTATATAATCTCTGGGGCACAACTATGACCATGGAAAAACTCCATGCAGGGCTTCTGATCCCACTGACTCCTCAAGGACATTACCTTACACTTGACTTAAAAGATTGGTTCTTTTATTCTCTTACAACATGACTATAAGAAGTGATTTTCATTTTCTGTTCCAACCTTAAACAACCAATCACAATTACTCGATTATCAATAAGGTAAAATAGCTCTTTATATGTCAGAATAATGTACATAAAGTGCTTTAAGCCACTGATGATTAAATTCCAGAAGTGGCGGTCTTTCATTACATGGATGACATTCTCTTCTCCTGCTAATTGAATTAATACTTAAGTTACTGCTTAACTTCCGTGGTAAATAAACTAAAAACGCAAATTTAAACATAGCTCTGGATAAAATACAAAAGCAGTTACCTTGTAATCATTTAAGATATACTATTGTCATCATCATCTCTGCTTAGAACTTCCAAACCAGTGTACCTTCAGTTATCTATAAAACAATTTGGGGGACAGTTCTCTGGAAGCAGACAGCCCGCTGCTGCCCGAAAAAGGTGCTGCAGAGGGAACCTGAAGAACAGCATAAAAGCACATGCTTTTAAAAAGTTAAAAGTTTTGAGAAAAAAAAAAATTCGGAGAGGAAGGTGTAGCATGGAAACTGGAAACCAAAGGGGACAGAAGGGCCAGAGCCATGTGGGGGCACAGCCAGCTGCAGCTTCAGCTGTGGATCTCCCAGGCTGTAGGGGGAGGGCGGCGAATAGCCATGTGCTGGGCATGGATTTCAGCGTGACCAGACCAAACATCAGGGAAGCAAAGACATCCAAGAAAAGAGTAAATTGGAGAAACTAGCAGAGCAATTGGACAGAAGCATTGGATGCAGGCAGGTAAGGAAATAGTAAGATACGAACAGACAGAAAGGGGAGGGGGCAGGAATAAGCTCTCACTACCTGGCCAGTGACTACTCAGCCATTGGTGAGACAGCCCCAGTTTGGACAGATTTTGCAAAACGCACGTGAGGGGTGGATCTGGCTTCAAATTTTAAGCGCCTGTCTCACAAGTCTGTGTCCGAACGCAATGCATGCATCCGCTGTGGTAGGCTTTGGGTCAGAAAAATTGGGGTGTGGGAAACGCCCTTTGACAGAACATCTTCTGAAGAAGGGGTCCCACAGAAACAAGGCGGGTTTTTGTTCCAGAAACAGGTCAGGGTCGGCACAGCCACGTCTTAGGCAGGACCGGAAAATAAAAGGAAGCCTTGGGCCTTTAAGGTAACGACTTGGGAAGGACATGAACCCAGTGGAAAGCTGATGTGTGAGTCTGGTGGAGAGAAGGTGTGAGGAAGAAGGGTGTTTTCTCACCATGCAGCCCCAGGCTGTACAGCTCAACAGTCTGAACTTGCCATAATTAATCAGGTTTTATTAGATGTTTCTAGGCGTTTTTTGTTTGTTTGTTTGGTTTTTTTGGGGGGGGGGAAGACAGGGTTTCTCCTTGTAGCCTTGGTTATCCTATAACTTGCTTTGTAGAAGAGGCTAGCTTCAAACTCACAGGGATTCTCCTGCCTCTGACTCCCAAGTGCTGGGATTAAAGGCATGCACCACCACTGCTGGCAGCATTGAATATTTTAACTGACTCTGCATATTGTGCTCAATCTGTTTCTCTTTTACAAACTGCAAGACTTAAACTCATCAACTACTACAGTCATTTAACAATCAACTTCCTTCCCTTCAGACATCTATAAGACCGTAATATCAATATTTTCATAACTTACATTCATGTCCATTCTAGTTTTCCAGTTTCATTAACATCTGTTAATTCTCAAAGGATGTGCTGGCCTCCACCTCACCCGCTAAAGCTTTCTTGCCTCTCTAGTCTCATGACCGCCTTCAAATTCTTGCTCTTTCTTCACACCACTGCCACCTGCTGGCAGAATTAATACGTGAGCGTTAAAAATCTAATACCTTTTGATAATGGTCCTGCTTATACTAGTAAATACTTTACAGAAATTTGCAATTTACGGACATATTTATTAATCTATTAATCATGTTACTGGAATTTCTCATAGTCCACAATGTCAAGCTGTTGTGGGAAAGCACCATCAAATACTTAAATGGCAAATTTTAAAATTAGAAGGGGGTATAGAAACCCACCTAAATCCCCACATACTATGCTACATTTAGCCATACTAACTGTTTTTTTTTTTTTCACTTTAAAGGATAGTGATTTTTCTGTTGCTCAAAAGCATTTTTTTTTTTCGGAAAGGAGAAATGGCCTAAATTATATGTTAAGTGGAAAGATCGATAAACTAATCAATGGAAATGGCCTGGTGTTCTTCTAACATCAAGGTGAGTTTATGCTGTGTTTTCCAGGTGGTTCCTGCTCTGGTGCATCAGACCAGGTCAGCATCCTGAGGACCACTGGATAAATAAAGTACCTGAAAGGGGACAACAAACACATCAAGAGGAGATGTCCCAAGAGGATGAGGAAGCTCAGACTTCATCAAACAGACACCTTGGAGAGACAATAGAACATAATACTGCTGACCCTAAAATATGCCATTATATTTACTGAGTATATTATATGTCAATTCTCAGCTTGTCAATGCAGAATCAAAATAATTTTTCTCAGGGTTACAAAAAACTGTGCCTGTAATAAGAGACTGTATAATGTTTGTTTTGTCATGGGAAGGACTGTTTTTATGCTTCTCTGTTACCACTCCCAGAAATACTTACCGTAATACCAAGACAGTCTTAAAGAATAGCCTGTATGATTAGTAAAACTACTAATATTACAGCAGAAATTTTAGCAGACTATAACAAGAGATGGGTGTATTGAGAATCATAATTTTATAAAAATAGAGCTGCTGTTGATTCCCTGCTGCTCAAGCACAATCTGAAGATTTCCTGGCATGTGCTGCTATAATATGTCAGATTTACCGCATACTGTTAATTGTCAAATTAATGATCTGCATAAAGAGACAAAATCTCTCAAGTGACCTTTGAGTGCCATCAGCATTAAGATGGCTTTTCCCTTTCCCAAGTGCTATCTTAGCTATTTTTAGAATTCTGTTATCTTCTTTTACAATAGAGTACCCATGCAGGCAATGCGTTCAACTTTGGCCTCGATTACAGCCACAATTTTCTCTTGAAAAAGAAAGGGAGCTGGAGGAGCGTGTAAGTCCTTGTGCTCAGAGCTAAGCACGAGGGAAACCTGGAGTCTTAGCACACAGGGTTGTTCCGTCAAAGAAAGGGATGCATATCCTGTTATACACCCAGAAGGCTGGAAGTGGATGTGGTCAGTATTCTGGTTACTGTTGAGATATCTGTGTGGCTGGAGACCACATCAGATCATCCCCAAGACCCCACTGATGAGCTTGTTTTTATCAGTCAGTCTATAGAGCCCACCTTTGCTGTCACATATACTTCATAGAGTTTCAATGTAGTCACATCTGACAATTATTTCGCTTACTTTGATCCTCAAGGAAACTTGTGTGTGTGTATTGTAAACACAGGATTGGGTTAATTATCACCAGAGTAAGTTTTCACCAAACCGTGCTGTGTTTAAACACACCCTTTTCTCCTTCCATGGATCACCTCTCTGCTATCTGTGGAGGTTGCAGAGACCCCAACGACCTGTAGTGGCATATTTTTCTCCAAAAGACGGCATTTCCTAAACATCCTCAAATAGAGCACCTGGCTGGGAACCAAGTGTTCAAATGCGCAGAGCTCACTGGGACTTTCCCACTCAAGCCACCAAAATGGGTGGCCAGAAGCAGGGGCACTAGCATGTGAATGTTTAGGAGCCCTCTAGGACCTCCCTGAAAATCACTCATATGGAAGTGATTTTATACAATATTTGCTTAATAATTCATGTCTTCTGGGAACAGCATTGCCTATCCATGAAGCATACTTCTGTCTGAACTCCTCTAAACTTTAATTATATTTCAGAAATTAGCTTACTAGCCCTAGGTTTCTATAAGACCTTTTTATACTCTTGTATTTTTGGCTAATCCTTCTTTTAGCCCCTTTACTATCTCCTCCATATCCCCACCACCACTTATATGTTTAATCTTCAATATTTCCTAGCAACATCTTTCATACAAACCTATACTATTATCCCCTCCAACTATATTTTTCATTGGATTGTAGGAGTAAATTTCCACACGGATTCTTCATATGTACCCTCCCCAGGGTAACTCGCAGGTTCCCCTACCTTCCCAGATGCCTCCTTGCTCAAGCTTTTTTACCCTCAGTGTTCCATTCCTCAACTTTGTTTTACGTTTATTCTACTATCTCCCCTCCTGCAGGTTGTTACTCTGATGACCATGGTGGCCGCAAAGACCACACTGCATACACAATAAATATACACATGTACATACAAACAATAAACACGTGTATGCATAAATATGCACGTAAACACACAAATGACTGTACACATATACACAACATAAACATACACATATACACACACAAATACACAAGTAAAATATAAAAATACATGTATGTACACATAAATATAAATTTGTATACAAATGTTCATACATATAAATATACGCATGTAATACATAAATATTCACATATACACACATATTAAGATATGTGTGTTGTCTTCTTTAGGGTTACTCTTGGTATGATGAAACACCATGACCAAAAGCAACTTGAGAGGGAAAGGATTTACTTTACTCACAGTTTCATATAACATTCTTCATCAAAAGCAGTGAGGCAGGAAGTCATGGAGGGCAGAAACCTGGAGGCAGGAGCTGATGCAGAGGCCATGGAGAGGTGCTGCTTACTGGCTTGCTTCCCATGGCTTGCTCAGTCTGCTTTTTTATAAAACTCAGGACCACCAGACCAGGGACAGAACAACCCACATGGGCTAGGACCTCCCACCAATCACTAATTAATAAAATGCCCTAAGGGCTTACCCACAGCTAGATCTTAAGGGCACATTTACTTAATTGAGGTTTCCTGTTCTGATAATTCTAACTTGTAGCAAGCTGACCCCTGTGGACTTTGGGACTATGGGTTAGGAAAGCATATTAGGAGCATATTGGGCCAAACTAGTAGAAGCAGAGAAGAGAGTGTACTAAGAGGAATGTAGATTAATGGCCCTGTTCAGGAGGCTTTAGAAAAGAATATTAGTCATTAGCCTAAAGATCATTCTTACGATATTTTGGCAAATAATGATTCTTTTTTTTTGCCTTTGTATATATATTAAAAAAAAAAAAAAAACCTGCCTGAGACTAAATGGAAAAGTTTTGGATTAATGACATTGGCAGAGTAGGTTTCAATGCAGCCTAGTATTGACTGTGCCGTTCGGTCATTAGTGGCCAGTCCTATGCAGATCTATAAAGAAAAGGAGCAAGCTTGGTAAGGAAAAATGCAAAATGTACAGTTTGAGGATAAAGGGAACATCAGGAAGTGTAATGGAGCTAAGCCTATTACTACAAACAAAACACTAAATAATAATAATAATAATAATAATAATAATAATAATAATAATAATAATAATAATAAAGTGTCTGGCCTGGTGGTAGTGTCACACCACTTTAATCCCAGCACTTGGGAGGCAAAGTGGATTGAGTTCAAGGCCAGGTCAAGTTGTGGGGGGAGGGGTACACAGAGAAACCTTGACTTGAAAAAAGAAAGAAGAAAGAAGCATGAAGCTGAATGGAATGAAGGGAGTGGTGACCTGCGGGCAAGATCCCACCAGCCTAAGCTACCAACTTGTGCAACCTGTGGCTAGGAATTAAAGAAAAACTTAAGCAGTGAAGAAAACAGTCGTCAATAGAAAGCTGATGCGGATATAATTGGCCAAGTTCCAGCCCCAGCAAGCTGCAGAACTTGGTAGCTTTGGCCATGTGGTTCTGGCTTTAAAGTCAAATATATAAGAAACAGTTTGTGAAATCTCCCTCTGTGACTAAGAACAGCTGCTGAGGCCAGGCATGTTTCAGGGGTGTCCCTGCATGGAGGCCCTATGTGAAGCTGTGAAGGTGAAGCCTAGATTGTGTTGGATGTTAGAGATGCTGGAGCCATGTGATACCTGCCAAGGAGAGCTGAAGACGGGGAGTGGAAGCAGCCCAAGGGGGGAAAGTATGTTGTAGTCAACAAAGCTGAAAAAAGTTGGCGTTCTGAAGAGTGCTTTGACCTAAGACATGGAGATGCAGAGTTTGGAATTTGCCTTGCTAATTCTTTGTCTTGCTTTGGTCCAGTATTCTTTACTATTCTCCCTTTTAAAATGACAATGCCTATTCTGTGTCACCGCATGCCAGAAGTATGTGATCTGCTTTATTTTTATTTTACAGGGGTTTTACTTAACAGACTTGAGTTTGACTTTGAACTTTAAACTTTGTATTTTTAAATAGAGTTAACACCATGATAAGACTATGAAGACGTCTGATGTTGGACTAAATTCATTTTGCATTATGACACGGCTACAAGCCGACAGGGGCCAGGTCAGGGAGTAGACTATGGTGGTTTGAATAAGGATGACCCCCATTCTTTAGGCTCATAGATTTGAATGCTTGGTTTCTTACTAAAATACATGTACACACATAAATACACTCTACTACCTGATGTTGTGTGTCAACTTGAAGCGTATGGCACTGTAACAGGAGTAGAAAACAAAGGCATTTGGGCAACTTCTTCATGTAACTTCCTTGTCCCTTCAGGACCTGCTTGGGCCTGATCACATATACATCACTTCCAGTTGATAACAGATTGTTGCTGTGCATGTCCTACTTCATGACTTGGTGGGACAGATAACATCCAGTTCATGATGGGAAACTCAGGTCTGTGGTAACTTGGTGGCCCATTATCAAATGTTCAGTTTCCACTATGACTCAATAGTAGACCAAGAGCTGTCTCTCAAAGGGAGAATAGTTATCTGAAGATGATGGCAGAGCCTTGCTCCAAAATCCCAAAGGTCTTCTCTGTGATTCACCTATAGGAGGCCTACCAAAGGCACCAAACAGCATCTCTACTGACCACTGACACGTCAAGTACCATAGGGTCTGCTGGATCTTATGGTCCAAGTGGTAGAGCAGCCTGCACAGCAGCCTGGATCTGTTGAAGAGGCTTCTCCTGTTTTGGGCCCCACACAAAACTAGCAGTGATGTGGAAATGCCTTTCTATATGCTGTGAATCTCAATCTTTAAATTAAGGACTGTTTTGGCCCTTGAGAGGCACCATAGAAAAAGTAGGCAGAGGAATCAGAATAGGTAGGAAAGGAAGGGTGGAGTCAGGGACAGATCGAGCAAGCCGCCCAAGGAGCAACATGTAAGGAACACAGGTGAGCCATGGGTTGATTTAAGATGTAAGAGCTAGCTAGCAATGTGCCAGAGGCATAGGCCAAACAGCATGAAGTTAATATAAGTGTCTCAGTCATTTCTGAGGGCCTGAGCAGCAGTGGCGGGTGGCTAAGGGGTCTGGCGTGGCAGGTTCTGGGCCTCTGGCCACCCAGGCCCAAGAAACCCCATTGCAACATAGCAGTTTTCTGAGGCACTTGTATATGGGCTGGAGTAACATGAAAACAGGAAATGTGCTATCTCCAGAATCCAAATAGGTCTACCTAAATGTTGTGCTTCTTTCTTGGTGGTGGAAAGCACCAGGTACAATAATGTATTCTTCACCTTAGAAGGAATATCTTAGTATGCCCCACACCACTGAATTCCTAAGAATTTCACTGAGATATAATATAAGGTCCTTGAATTTGGATTAAATTTATTTCCCATCCTCTGACACACAAATGTATTATCAATGAGTTCAAAGTGATCACTACTTCCTGCTCACTTGCTCCAAGCAACATAATGTCATCATATAGTGAACCCCCCATGTGATCTTTTATGGAAGAGACAGATGATCAAGATCCCTTCTAACTAATTTATGACACAAAAATTTAATATATCCTTGAGGTAAAACTGTAAATGCATACTTTTAGCTTTGCCAACTGAAAAAATATTGTTTCTGGTAGTTCTTATGGGCAAGTACTGAGAAAAAGCATTTGCTAGGTCAATAGCTGCATACCATGCACCAGGAGATGTGTTAATATGCCCAAGGAAGAACACCAAATACGGCATAGCAGTTGCAATCAGAGTCACTACCTGCTTGAGTTTTCAATGGTCAACTGTCATTTTCCATGATCAATCTTGTCTTCTTCACTGGCTACAGAGGTGAATTAAAGGGAGCTGTGGTGGGATCCACCACACCTGCATCTTTCAAGTCTTTGTTGGTAGCTTTAATTTCTGTAATTTCTCCAGGGATGCAGTACTCTTTTAAATTCAATATTTTCCTTGGCAGGGGAAACTCTAAGGGCTCCCCTTTAGCCTTTCCAACCATAACAGCCCTCACTCCATGAGTCAGGGAACTAATGAGAGAATTCTGCCTGTGTCTAAAAATACCTATCCCAATTATAGATTCTAGGGCTGGCGAGATAACCACAGGATGAATTCAGGGACCCACTAGACTTACTGTGAGTCAGACCAGCAAAAATTTCATTATCCTCTGACCTTCATAATCTTCTACTTTAACTGGAGGGGCACTAGTTTTCTTGGGATTGTGGTAATATGTTAAATATTTAATAAAACCAGTCTGGAATTTCAGAGAAGAGATGCACCCAGAGACAATCCAGGAGGATCAGAGAGTGGTAACTCACATCTTTAATCCCAGCACAGGAAAAGACCAGGAGCCGTGACCCAGCAAATCTGAGTTTGAGGCCAGCTTGGTTTACAGAGGAAGTTCTGGGCTCCCAGGAAGGCAGAGGTGGTGCCAGACCTTTAATCCCATAACTCCAGAGACAGAGGAGATCTTTCTGTGTTTCTGTGAGTTGAAAGTTAACTACCAAATAGTCAGTCATAGCCCACTCCTTTAATCTTAACCTGGATGTGAAACAACTGGGTGAAGAGGGTATTTAAGGCAGGCATAGAAAGACAGAGCAGGCAGAAGAAGCCAGGAGGAGGGAGGCTGAGGAAGCTGGAAGACAGCTGGGTGAGATGTGACTGTGGTGTTTCCTCTCTTTGATGCTTCAGCCTTTCCCCAATATCTGGCTCTGAGTTTCTTTTATTATAACCAGAATTTGTGCAATATAGAATCTCCTAGAATCAGCAACAATTGAGAAACAGTGTCCATTAGACCCCAGAATATTGTAATTGTTTTCTTTTTCCCAGTGTACAGTAACCATTGTGAAAGGCCATATGCTCTCTGGGGAACATTGGAGAAAGGCTACAACTTAAAACTTTTATGTATTCTACCAAGGTCCTTCCTCAGAGCAATCTGACTATCCCTATATTAAAGGGGTTCTGGATCTACAAACTGGTCAATCTGGAAATTGGTTCATGGTCCAAGATTGCCTTTTGATAGGAAGTCTTACTTTTGTTTGAGGAATTTTCTGCTTATACACGTTAAACAAAAATTCAATAGGCTTCATATCTATCTCATGCCTAGAAACAAGCCCATGTGAGTCATGCTACCATAAAATTCACCTGTGCTGACCATATTGGTTAGGCTAATATGAACATTGCTTTGTCTCTGCTGGCCATTATGATAACTATAATCACTTTGCAATTTAATGCTGCCACCTGGCCCCTGCTACCTACAGCCCAACTAAACCTGGTGCATTTAATTCATCGAACTGAGCAGCAGCATCTCCAGCTGTAAGGTGTTTGCAGTAGAAAAAGGACAACAGCAAACTCTTTAATGTGCTGACGCCTCTCACCATTGTGTCTTATAGGACTAGAGAAGAGAGTGTCTTCTGGGCTCTTCCCATTAGAGGATTAGAACTGCCTTCCTTGTGTCCCATACATTGAGCATGTTGTATTTTTCTTTTCATTCAGTTTAAGGTTCTAATTTTCTTTTTGATTTCTGTCCTGACCCATTTTTCACTCAGTAGTGAGTTGTTCAGTTCCAAAAAGCTTTCTATTGATGATATTCAGCTTTAATCTGGCTTGCTTAGCAGGATGCAGGGTGTGATTTCAATTTTCTTGTAACTGTTGAAGTTTTTTTGTATCCAAGTATGTGGCTAATTTGGAAACATTTCATAAGCTTTTGAGAAGTGCATCCTTTGTGTTTGGGTGAAATGTTTTGTAGATGTCTTCGAGATTATGACATTATCTATCTATCTACTCCATTTTTCTGTTAACTTTTTGCCTGGATGATCTATCTATGGACAAAATTGGAGCACTGAAACCATCCATTACCACTCTCTTGGGTCAATATGAGACTGTAGCTTTTATCGTGTCTTTTATCAGTTTTGTTGCTCTTGTTCTGTGCACAAATGTAGAATTATAATGTACTTTTGGTAATTTTCTTCTTTGATGATTGCCCTTCTCTACCTCTTCTGAATACTTCTGGTTTAAGGTCTATTTGTCCAGATATTAAATGGCTACACCTTCTTGCTTCTTGGATCTATTTCCTTGGAATACCTTATTCTTTTAGCCTAAGGTGATTTTTTTTGATATTGCAATATGTTTCTTAGATGTATGAGGAAGATGAATGCTGCTTTCTAATACAGTCTGTTACGGTGCATCTTTCTATTAGGGAATTGAGACCATTAATACTGAGACCTATCAGTAAACAGTGTTTATTTCTGTTACTTTATTGTTATGATATAGCCCCCTCCCAATTTGCTATTGGATTATTTACTCCTTATACCTTCTTGGGCATACATAACCTCTTCAGACTGAAGTTTTCCTTCTAGTGCCTTCTGTGGAGCCAGAGTGGTAGATTGATATTGCTTAAGTTTGGTTCTATTTGGAATGTTTTACTTTCTGTCTATTGTGCTTGAAAGTTTTGCTGGGTATAGTAGTCTTGGCTAGCACTTGTAAATATCTGTCCTGCCCTTCTGATTTTGAGTTTCCATTGAGAAATCAGGTGTTATTCTAATGGGTCTGCTTTTACATTTAACATCTTTTCTTTTGTACATTTACTGTTTTGATTATTATGTGTCATGAGAAACTTTTTCCTGGCCCTGTCTATTTGGCATTTATATGTCTGTATGCCTCTTATACTGTAATAGGTACCTATTTTTCCAAATTTATTTATTTATTTAGAGTTTTTATTTTATGTATATAAGTGCTCTATCAGCATATATGCCTGCATGCCAGAAGAGGGCATTGAATCCCAATATAGATGGCTGTGAGAAACCATGTGGGTGCTGGGAATTAAACTCAGGACCTCTGGAAGAGCTGGTGCTCTTAACCACTGAGCCATCTCTCCAGCCCAGGGACCTCCTTTTTTATGATAGTTTTTTCATTTCTGTGAAAAGTATGAGATGAAAATTTGATCAGAATTACACTGAATCTGTAAATATTTTTTGATAGAATGAACATATTTGCAATGTTAAGTCTATTGTGTCTTTCTCAATTCCTTTCTTCAGAGGTTTAAAGTTTTTATTGTAAAGAATTTTCCTTCTTTGATTAAGTTTATTTTATTTTCTCTGATATTTTATTGTGAATGGGGGTGTGTCCATGATCTTTAATTTTTTTTAAAGTTTTATCTTACATAGCCAAAATAAAACTAAGTATATGTTAGCAACTTCATTTACAATCATCAGTCAAAATATACATATTTAAAAGGGAACAAAAATCTATAATTTGAGGAAGTGTGTGTTTTTTCTTCTAAAATGTGTTTAATCATAATATAGAAGTGAGTTGCAGGTGGTCTAGAAATCAAAAAGGGAGCTCTGAAAAACACATTAAAAACAGTCATGATCGACAGTTGTCAAGTTTGTTGTTGGTAAGTTTGTTGTATAGAAAAGCTATTGATTTATGCAAGTTGATTTTGTATCCTGCCACATTGCTGGATTTGCTTATTGTTTTTAGATTTCTGACAGAATTTGACCTGGAATGTGCATTACTGTGTATCCTATCATGTGCAAACAGAGATGGCTTGGCTTGTTTATTTGTATTGGTAGGAGATTTTTAAACATTTTTATTCTTTCAGGGGAGGTGTTTGCACTGTTCCCGTAGAACTAGATTGGAATGTGGCTCAGCCATCCCCTTCTATAATAAAATGACATTCTTTTTCCATTTAACTTACATTCCGATACTCTACTAATAGGACAGTGACTAAAATACAACCACAATTGTAAGTCACAAAATCAAGAACTCTCCAAACATTCCTGCTAAAACAAAGGAATGGTGGTGATATGTTCTACAGTGAGGTTTTAGTTACTCCAGGTATCAGTGGGAAGCAAGGTGGTATAACAGGAGGTTTCTGGCCCCGCCCAGCCAGAGGTCCAGACCCACAGACCTGCAATCCCAGGCACCTAGCAGCCTCCAAAATGACTCAGATACTTATATTAGCTTCATGTTGTTTGACCTAAGGCTCAGGCACATTGTTAGCTAGCTATTTCGTCCTAACCCCACCCATTTCCAATCATCTGTCTGCCACGTGGCCCATGTCTCACCTGTGTTACCTCACATGTTGAATCTTGAACAGCTGGCTTGTCTCTCTGTCTGACTCCACCTTCTTTCTTCTAACTATGTTCTGATTTCCTGCCTATGGTGCCCAGCATAGGCCAAAATTGTTCCTTTATTTCACAGCATACAGGAAGACATTCTCACATCAGGGTGATTTGATTAAAAAAAGAAAAAGAAAGACAAGTAAACGGAAGAGGTAACGAGAAACAGAGGGATGGCGCAGTTTGGCAAATGTAGAACAAAAAGAAGCAAAGATAGAAGAGAAAACGGAAAAGTTCTTTGGCCTCACGTGGTTGAGACACAGAGAACACAAAACCAGGGAAGCTTATGTTCCTTGGGAAAGCCTGACAGTGTTTTAATGTGAGCACTTAGAGCTAGGAACTTCCTCTAATGGGCTCCTTGTCTGTGTATAAGAAGTTCATTTTATTATGGGGGTTTAATTTCCTCTGAGTTCTTTAGTAATTCATTGCTTTTTCAAGAAAGTATTGTTCTTAAGCAATTTTAAAATTCATTAAAATATGAGATGAAAATCTGATGATATTTTAAATGTAGCCTGAAGTGCATTAGTGACTGATGGGAGCGGGCCCGTCCCCTTTTGGGTGAGAGCATCCCTGGACTGGTGGTCCTTGACTCTATAAGAAGGCAGGCTGAGCAACCCATGAGGAGCAAGCCAGGTAAACATTACCCCTCCATGGCTTCTGTATCAGCTTCGGCCTCCTGGCTCCTGCCTTGTTTTGAGTTCTTATTCTGGCTTCCTTCAGTGATGGACTACCATGTGGACATGCAAGCTGAATAAATCCTTTACTCCCACCATCTTGCTCTCTGGTCATGGAGTGTTTCATCACAGCAATAGAGTAACCCTAACTGAGATGGTCTCTAAATGTTTGTGTTTCTGAGGCTAGTTTTGCTATGGTTTCTAGTTTTAACACACTATAATCTGATAGGGTGTAGGGCATTATTTTCTTTGGGTCTATCACTTTTTTTCTTTGTATTTATTAAGGGTTGTTTTGTTCCCCTCTAATTTTCAAGATGGTTTTTGATGTGCTGCTGAGAAGAATGTGTGTTCCCTATCCATTAGGTAGAACATTCTGTAGACATTTATTTATTGAATAATTTATCTCTGAGGGTGTTTTGTTGATTTTTTTTTTTTTAATTTGGAGCATCTATCTAGATATGAGAGTGGGACATATAAGTCTTTCATCCAGTTTTAGCTAGACTCATACAGGTATTTTATGCCTTATATTGTCCACATTATAAGTTTGAAGCCTAACCCAAATTTGGTCCATGAATATTTATAATCATTATGTCTTGTTGATCAACTGATTCCTTTTATCAAAATATAGCAGCCCCTGTATCATTTCTGACTAGTTTTGCTTTGAAGGCTGCTTCATCAGATCTGAGAGCTGCTTCAGCAGTTTGTACTCTCTGATTTACACGGTAGATTGACTTCTCAGTCAGATCCTTAGCTTATGGCTGTCTTTCCAAGCGAAGTGTCTTTCTTTGAAAAAGCTGATAGTTCGGTTATGTTTTTTTAACCTAATCCCTAAATTTGTTTGCCTTAACTGGTGTGATAAGGCCATTTAAATTCAGGCTATAATTTGAGAAGGGTTAGCTTTTTCTCCCTGGGTAGTGTTTGCTGTTCTAGCGGGCTGGCTGATTGGTAGGTTGATATTTGCACGGTTCTGTATTGGTGTCATTGTTTTCTTCTTCCCTGCCACCCTCTATTATCCTGCTGCTTTCATGCTCTATATTATATACTGAACATTGGTTCTGTGTGCACTTGTCTTTAATTTCTACTTCATTCCCTTATTTTTATTTTTATTTACTTTTGGTTTTTGAGACAGGGTTCATGTTGAACTCACTTTGTAGACCAGGTTGGCCTTGAACTCACAGAGATTCTCCTGCCTCTGACTCCAGGGTGCTGGGGTTAAAGGTGTGTACCACCACACCTTGCCTCCTCATTTTCTTTATAATTTCATGTATAGTATTATGATTTGTCAGCTCTATTAAGCTTTGTGATTTCCCCGTCTTTTCCCTCTATTTCTTCCTAACAAGTCCTCAATGGCTATATTGTTTACACATTAAGAAAAGAAAACTCTCTGCCATAACAACAATTAGCAGTCAACAGCTTCTCAGGAAGGAGTAGAGCCTCATGGCTACCTCCTTTTACCATGATGTAAATGTGAAAAATCCCAATTCTGTGCAGATATCCACTGCTGCTGTGTATTTATCATTTCAATGGCCGTGTCATAACTAGAAGAATTTCATAGCACCCTCTTTCATCCTCTGGCTCTTTTAATCTTTCTGCATATTATATGTGATATTTTCTAGTCTTTTGGGGAGTGATATAGATAGATGTATCACCTAAGGCTGAACATTTTACAGTCACATATTATCAGGGTGGTTTTTTTGGAATTACAGCTGCCATTATTATTGGAATATTGCTAGCAGGAGAAGGAGCAGGAACAGGATCAGTTTCACTAACTCAAATTGCTGCCATATTGAATCAAACAGCAGCTCAGTCTGCTGAGGCATTCCATGCCCGGGAAGTCTTTCATCAGCATCTCCATCAGGACATACAAATATTACAACAACAAATGGATCTTATGACTGAAGAATTTGCACTGGTGAGAGGCACGTCAATATTTCATTGGAGAGAAGTCAACTAGCACAATATATTAAAGGGGCCTGATCAGATAAGTCCTTTTATAATTCCATCTTGCTTCAGGAACAAATCCATCAATTAAACGTAACCAGGATGCCAGCCATCACCCTAGAAGCTGATTTCCTAAATAAAGTATGAAACAATCTTAAAAAGCTATTTTGGGCCCTTCCTGGGTCCTTACATATGCATTGTTGGGCAGAGTAATGTTTTTAATTCTCCTGTTGTTTATCTTCTACAGCATATTCACCAGCAAAGAGCAGCCATCAAGGCGACCCTTTAGGTTTTAATAGCTCTTAGGTACCCAGAGCAAAGCCATCCTAGAGAGGTAATAAATGCATGGCTCACTGAGATTAAAAAGGCTACTGCCTAAGCCTGCCACCCAGACTGCTCTCCAAGTATGATGCCACTCAGGGACTGTTTCCAGAGATGGGTAAGAGTTTGTTTAGCAAGCCAACCTAAAACAGGCACAGTCTAAATATTTAGCCCTCCTGAGGTGGGGTCAACAAGGTCAGGCCAAAGCACCCTGGCCTGTCCCACTCAGCATGTCTCATAAATAAAAAGAATATGGTGGATATGTAGAATGTATAGGCTCTAGAGGCTTTTAGGGACCTGGAGGCTGGCCTGGCCTCAGCCAGTATAAACTGTTGATAACTGGTGCCTTAATACATGTGCTCTTAGGCTCTCCTGCATAAGCCAACCTGGGTCTGCCTGTGTCCCTCACGAGGGTAGAGTCCTGATTCAAGGTAACCTAGACCACCAAGAGACCACCACCACAGCTGCAGATACCAGCAAATCAAAGCCCTTTCCCCTGGCTGGGAGGAGAGTCTGAAAAAAGGGTTATAGGCTTTCTTCTTCTTAATAAAATTGGACTTGCTTGTTTTAACTACCGGAGACCGGAAGACTGTATCTTTGTCTCTACACCATCTTGCCCCAACCCCAAGGGGAACTAGCAGGGCCCTGACCATAGAAGTAACCCCAACATCTGACCCCAAACAAGATCTCATCTTAACAGGTATTAACAAGATATGATTTTCTATACTAACTGTCACCATTCTTAAAAAGGAACTTCTCTCCTCTAGGCTGAAAGCATCTATGGATATAAGCATAGATATTTTAAAATGCATTTTTATGACATGTCCACTTAGGGAGACAATGATAATCTGTTTCCTTTTTTCTCATGAGTTCCCTGCTTTCCCAGCCATAGGCTTTTGGACAGTTTTATAGTACAAATCCTTCATGGGGAAAGTCTTTAATCACAAAGCAGTTAGTTACTTCCAATATAGTAAAGCAATTATTGCACCAGTGGGCATAGCCTACCTGACCGATCACTATTGTAGCAAAAATAGTTTATACAGATGAGGCTACTGATGAATTTTCTCTCGTGACAGTCTGCGTAGCCTGACACTCTGAACATGAGCCAGCAAAGAGGTTGTTTTCAGCTGGTGCTATCTTGGTTTTCCTTCGTTCGGTAAGAAAGATGTGTGGGTCTTCAGAATAAAGAATTTACCATACAGCTAGAGTTTCTACTGTTGTGTTAAAACTCTATGACCAAAAACAACTTGGAAAGGAATGGTTTACTTCATCTTTCAGCTCATAGTCCATCATCCAGAAAAGTCAGAGTAGAAATCTGGAGTCAGGAACTGATGTAGAGACCATGGAGGATTGACTGTTGCTTACTAGTTTGCTTATTCTCTGTAGTAATGAGTTTCTTGCTCAGCCCCACGGTCCAGACCCACCCACTGCCCCACTGCCGGTTAGCCTCCCCACCCAAATGACTCAGATGCTTACATTATTACCTTTCATTCAACCTATGGCTCAGGCTTGTGGCTAGCTAGCTCTCTCACCTTAATTCAACCCATTGATCAGTCTTGCCACATGGCTGGTGGCTCACCTGTATTCCATTACACTTGCTTCTTGGGTGGCTGAATTATATTTCTCCCTGACTCAACCCTCCTTCCCCTTTATCTATGCTTGGATTTCCCACCTACTTCTAAGATGCCTTGTCATAGGCCAAACAGTTCCTTTATTATCCGATTATAATTCACAACATACAGAAAGACATCCCACATCATTCCTCAGCCTTTTTCTTATAGCATCCAGGACCATCAGTCCAGAAGTGGCACTGCCCACAGTGAGCTGGGCCCTCTCACATGAATCCTCAATCAAGAAAACACACCACAGGCTTGCCCACAGACAAATCTGGTGGGGAATTCTCTCAATTAAAGTTTCCTCTTCTCAAATGACTCTAGATTATTTAATATGACATAAATCTAACCAGAATAGATTTCTCTGTCTGAAAATTCATTAAGAGGTACTCGTACCTTGGCATTGTAGTTTTATTTAATAGTCTATAATTCTAGGAGAATAATTACCTATCTATGAATAATGCTTCTCTTTTATTAATCATGATCATTATTTTAATTATATTTTTTAGTTTATAAAGTAGGAGGTTTCTATACCACTTCTCATTCACTTATCTCTGTTCTACTTTGGATGTGACTACTTATTTCAAGTTCCTGCCTTGACTCTTTACAATAGACTGTAATCTGGAATTATAGCCACATAAAATCTTTGTTCCTTAAAGTTGCTTTTGTAAGGATATTGCTGTTGTTTCTGTCACAGCAACAGAAACGAAACTAAAAACTAATACAACTGGAATATTTTTATGAAGTCAGTATTATCCTGATACTCTCATCAGAAACACACACACACAAAGAAAAAGAAAAAAATTTCAAACAAATCCTCCTTATTAACATAGGTAAAAAAAAATCTCAATACAAGCAAAATTGATACAAGGACAGACATTACACAATCCCTTCAGTAAGTACAAAAATGGTCCTCGACAAAATCCAACATTATTTTATTATTGAAAAACTTTGAGGAACCTTGGATTAAAGGTAAAATATCTCAATGCAGTGAAGAGAGTGTTTGAGTGAGTGTGTGAGTGTGTGTGTGTGTGAGTGAGTGAGTGTGTGTGTGTGTGTGTGTGTGACAATCCTACAGTAAAATCATGCTGAAGCAGAAAAACT
The DNA here is from genome assembly GCA_033318265.1 of Phyllotis vaccarum. Taxonomy (NCBI): domain Eukaryota; kingdom Metazoa; phylum Chordata; class Mammalia; order Rodentia; family Cricetidae; genus Phyllotis; species Phyllotis vaccarum. The sequence continues at coordinate 182,160,849 of JARWLC010000002.1, forward strand.
TGAAGCACAATGACTAAGACCATGAACAAGACAAAGTTTTTCATTCTCACTACTTTAGTCAATAAAGTTCTTGAGGAGTGAGCAATAGGAAGTGAGTGAAATTAAGTAGCTCATATAAGAAAGGAATAAGTGGAAATATCCTATATTCTTGAGGTATCCATCAGTGGCTGCACACATCTTTTGTCCCCGCACCCAGGAGGCAGAGGTAGGTGGGTCAGTGAACGTAGTTTAAAAAGGAAGTTCCGGAACAGCCAGGGCTACACAGAGAAAACATGTCTCAAAACAAATCAAAATAAAACAAAATCTTGAGGTATCTCCATTTCTGATTTTATACTATGCAAACAAACAAAAAAGTGCAATTGGGTGTGCTGGCATGCACCCTTCATCTCAGCACTCGGGAAGCAGAAGCAGGTGCATCTCTGTGAGTCTGAGGTCAGTCTGTTCTACGAAGTGAGTTCCAGGAGGGCCAGGGCTACACAGAGAAACCCTGTCTTGAAAAGGAAAAAGGCTATGTGATATAGCATTAGTAAAATAAAGAAGCCAATAAATAACCAGCATTGGCACAGAAACAGACGCATGGATCAGTAGAGCAGAATGGGCAAGATATCATCAGCCACACACCTAAAACTACCTGACTCTTGACAAAAATGTCAAAAGCACACGTTGAAGAAAATACATTTTCAACAAATAGTTATGAAAAAAATGAACATTTAAATTTTCAAAGATCCATGGGGCTGGAGAGATGGCTCAGAGGTTAAAAGTACTAACTGCTCTTCCAGAGGTCCTAAGTTCAATTCTCAGCACCCACATGGTGGCTCTCAGCCATCTATAATGAGTTCTGGTATCCTCTTTTGTTGTACAGACATGCAGGCAGGCAGAACAAAAAATATGTTGTTTTTAAAAGATCTGTAGTCCATCCCCTGGATAAAAATCAACTCCAGTGGATCAAAGACTTTTGTGAAACTTGGAAGCTGCTGGAGGAATAAAAGAGTGAGGAAACACCCCTTCGAGATACCAGCATAGGTGAGGGCTTTGTGTCTATGAATCCACTCAGGAAATTAGGACAACTGTTGACAAATGGGACCTTTAAGGTCCCCAAATAGAGTAAGTTATTTCCATGAATCTCGGTTTTTCCACCAGAATTAAAGGAAAGACTCTATTTCTCAAGATACAAATATCTTTGTTTTGGGACATAGAGACATTAAACGGGAAACTACCTAAGTGGTGGTTAGCTTCCATAGTACTGGAGGAGAAAAGCCACCCATGGTCTTAACTGGTTGTAAAAACTGTGAACTACAGTACCAACAAGCCAAGCAAGACATGCTATTTGGTACAATAGCCGTTATTATTATGGAAGTAACCAACTACTTTCTTATTGGATTTGTGATCCATTCTACAGAAGGAACTGATGTTTAGGAGAAACTTGGTACTATTGACATTGTATCAAGCTGTACATGTTTATACCTGTATATTAATGCTACACTCAGTGTTGGTCAGAGAAGCATAGATTTGCAGTGGAGGAGAGCTTTCTTTATGTGGCTTTCTCAGCCGGCTTTTTTGTAGTACCCAAGACCACCAGCCAGTGGGCGGTGTTGCCCCCAGTGACCAGGGCCCTCCTACATCAAACATCAATCAAGAGAACTGCCCACAGGCTTAGCAACAGGCCAGTTTGGTGGGGACTCAATCTTACCTGAGGTTTCCTCCTTCTAAACAATTCCAGCTCTTACATGTTGAAACAAAACTAGCCACATGGCCACCACTTAGGGGGTCTTTGTAGGTGTTCGGGAGGGAAGTGAACTTGAAGAGATGAGAATAAAAACTCAGTTCAGATTGACTTCATCAACTGGATCAAGACTTCTAAAGCGTCTGATCTCAGGTGTTTATTCCCAACTTTCCTTTCCCCGGGGGTCATCAGCCACTGGTCCACAGGGTGAGGAGAGCAGCAGTGGACAGGGTTTGGATGGTCATGAGCATGCTGGAAAGAACTTCCAGGAGTCAGCTTCAAAGAGACAGACAGCTCATTTTGTTGTTTCCGGGGTAAGGTATATAAGGGTTTTTAGGATTATGAGTCGGAAGGGCTGATTGGTCATAATGCAGCACCTAATTACCATAGGGGCAGGAGGAAAGCACAGAACTTATGTGCTGAGTCATGCAGCATTTGCAGGGAGTCAGTGCAAGCTTATCCTCCAAATAAGGTCAGGCATCTGAGCTTAGAGACAGTCTCCATATAAGGTTAGTGAAGAGGAGGAAGTCCCACTGAAAAAGGGAGTCCTCCATTTTGTGTGAACTCAGAGCTATCCACCTTAATAGCAGGGTTCTCCAGTACCGGACATATTTAAGCACAGTATAGTTTGGGAAAATGTTCCCTGGTGTAATACAATCCCCTATACACAAGGAAGCATAATTACATTGAAACTTGACTCAGGGTAGGTTCATGTCATTTCCTCCAAGAAGATGGATTCTGGAGATAGGCTATCTGTACTAGCTTAAGGGCTTAGGGAAGGCTCTGGTCTGCTCTCTGTCAGTCACACAGGTAGTATAGAGGTCATTGGGGCTATTAGTCACCTCTGGTTCTGGTTCTGGAGGCTTGGAGGAGCCTCTGGCTATGTGGATAATGCAAGAGTCATTTATACTATTAGGAATTTCTGGTCGTGGTTGTGGGAGCTTTGGGAGGTCCTGACTAGAAGGGTCGTTTAGATCACCAGCCACCTCTGGTCCTTACTGTAGGACTTTGACATGGCCTGGCCCAACAGATAACACGGATCACCAGGATATTAATCACTTCAAATTCCCAGCTTTCTGGATAGAAGAACATGTTTTTGTTTTTTTGCATCTTTTCCATTGGAAAGGCAATCTGGTGTGTTAAAAATTTCTGGTTTCTCTGGAGATCTGTGGGTGCAAGAACTTCTGTGCTAATGCTGCCAATACACAGCCAAAAATGAAATGACGGCAGATGATGGAGAGTGTAGGAAAAGAGGGATCTTTACCTACTGTTGGGGGAAGTGAAAACTGGTAGAATCACTGTGGAAATCTTTGTTGCGCTTCTTCAAAAACTAAAAATAGAACTGCCATATGATCCAGTGTTCTGGTTAGGTTTGCTGCCAGACTGACAGAATTTGACATTATCTTGGAAGCTAGAATTATCTTGAAAGAGAAATATCAATTGAGAAAATGCCTCCAACCGATTTCCTGTAGGCAAGTCTGGGGGACATTTTATTCACTGATGATTAATGAATGATTGATGTCTAAACGCCAACACCACTGTAATAAGTGGTGCCACCCGTGGGCAGGTGGTCCTGAGTGATATAAGAAAAAAGTGGGGCAGGACAGACGGAGCAAGCCAGTAGGAAGCCTTACTGCCTTCAGGTTCCTACACTGAGATCATGCTTTGGCTTCCCTCCGTGATGGGCTATTTTACCTTAATGTATAAAAAGAAATAAAATTTTTCCTCTACAAGTTGCTTTTGGTCATGGTCTTTATTACAGGATGGGGGGGGGATCTAACTAATGCTTCTAAGGGGCTGAGAGACCAGACCAGCCTCAGCCAGCACAAACTGGTGACAACTAGTGCCTTAAGACATGTTCTTCTAAATACTTCTGCACACACTAACCTGACCTGGGTGGGATCTAAGCCTGGGGCCTTGAGGGTAGAGTCCGGATATAACACTCCTAGACCACCGAGAGACCACTGCCAGCAACCACAGACAGCAGCAAATCAAAGCCCTTTCCCCTGGCTGGGGAGAGGGTCTGGGAAAAAATATTTAAGATCTTCGTATCTTAATAAAATTAAACTTGTTCATTTCAACCTGTTCTGGGAGGCTTGTCATTGCTTCCGCAACTTCTTGGCCCCCTCCCCAAGGGGAAAAGCAGGACCCTAAACATCAAGGCAACTTTGATTCCTCACCCCAAACGAGGCGCACCCCAACATTTTGGCACCCAACGTGGGACCTTTGGCTCCACTATTGACTGCTCCTCATTTCGGGTCATCTTTGCTATATGCTGCAGGTTTTTTGGCCTTTTATTTTGGCCTGCTTTTGTTGCCCCTGTTTGAGACTTGAGTAACTGCCCCCTCGATCTCGGATCCTGCCTCCCCCGTCCTTCAGCTCGGTGTGATGGTGATGTTCACGCCCCCTCAGTGGTATTCAATGAGATGGCCCCAAATTTTGTGCTTGTGTCCTGTCCACCTCGGTCTCTTTTCCGAGGCTCCACTTTTCCTTCTGCCAGCGTTTCTCTTTTTGTGTTTGCCTGTTTAAGTTCTTAGGGATAATTCCTGCTCAGGTTCACTCAACATTTCCATATAATGGGGAAAGGGAACCAGGGTCTGGCTTCCTGAGAAGCAGGCCCCCAACCAAGACACATTAGAAGATGGGAAAGCTGGAAGATTCTGATGGGAGGTTGCGGTGTTGGCCCCGTGGATCTCTACTGAAAACATATGGGAAACACGTCTGCGGATAAGAATGTGTTGTTTCTAGCAAGAAAGAAGAGGTCAGTAACTTCCTCATTTGTCCAGCCTGTGCCTTGGGCAGCTACTCCCCCCTTCCAGTTATCCTTCAGGAAATTTGACCTCCCTGGCTCAGAAGCAGAGGTTTGAGCCCGCCCCTGCATTTTCATAGGTGACTCCTTGCCTGGTGGCTTCTTGGCCATCAGTGGCTATGAAGTTTTTTCCCCGCTTTGGACCCAGCTGTGTCCATGCTGGCGAGCCAATTAGAGAACTGGCAAACAGGAGCACTGATGTTACGATAATCAGGAAAACTGAAATGCTTTGTTTTCCACACTAGAAGTTTTCCCAATTCTTAGGGCCACTGTCTATTGGAGGTAAGAAATTTTTAAAAAGCCCAACCCTATTCCCATTAGTTATCTGTCAGACCAAGTCATCTGGATGGGATAGCAGCTGATTATTGAAGCCAAATTATCTATATTAAAAAATTTAGTTGCTGAACAGCCAAAGGCTGGTCATATTGAGCAGCACAATACTCTCATTTTTGCTATCCAAAAAAGTCAGGCAAGTTGTGTCTTTCACAAAATCTAAGGGCAGTAAATGATCAGATAAAAAGATGAGATCATCACAGTCTGGCCTTCCGCACCCCAGTGCCATTCTTCCAATGCATTATGTGATGATATTAAACATTAAGAATTTCTTTTTTCAAATTCCCCTGGCATTTCAAGGTAAGGATATTTTGCCCTCACAGTATGGGAGCCTGATACATGTATAAGCCAGCTAACAAGTACAAATGGACAGTTCTGCCACAAGAAATGAAAAATAGTCCAGATATGTGTCAACTTTATGTTGCACAAGCTCTGGTCAGTGTTCCTAAAGACATCACCTTGGCACGTTACATAGATGATCTATTATTGGCACATCCTGACTCAACATGTTAAATTAATCTTCTAGGATTTGGCCTCATGAAGCTTGACAATGGCCCCAGAATAGTTTCAGTTAGTGCCCACCTTTTCTTTTTTGGGATTTATTATTGCCAAAGATAATTCATCCTGTGCCCTTTAAGCTGGATGTAAAAGATAAATATTCATTAACAGAACTACAACAGTTATGTGGGACTGTAAATTGGCTTAACCCTTTTTGCATATTCCAGAGCAAGAGATCAGAAATTTGTTTTCACTCCTAGAGGACCCCTTGTGTCCCTCACAGAGGATAGAGCTTACTCCAGAAGCAAGGGGGTGTATTACAGAGGGTGCTTACCATAGAATCCACTGCCAGCTTGCACTGCCACAGGCCTAAGCTTCTCCTGCTCATACTCTGGATAGTTAAAGGATTTTTAGGGATGTTTTGGCCATATGGCCCCTTGCTCTGGATTCATCAGGCCCGTTTGAATTTACATAAAGTGAGTTACAAATATGACCAAATGTTCTACATGGGACTAAAGACATAAATATTAGCTCAAAGAACATATGGGAGAGAGCCAGATAAACTTATTCTATCATTTCCTTTAAAGAATACTCAGGCAACCCACCTCTGTCTGCCAGCTACACAGGTTTTTGCAGCCTGAGACCCACTGCAATTGTCAGCCAGTTGCACAATACCTCCCCAAAAGGGAGGAGGTGGAGTTAATCCATCCCCAATCATTGGAAGATTCAGAACCTCACTGAAAACTGGTATTGTTGGATTGCCAAATGTTGGGAAGCCCACCTTCTTCAATGTATTAGCCAATAGTTAAGCTTCTGCAGAGAACTTCCCATTCTGCACTATTGTGAGAATGGAGTGCCTGTGCCAGATGAGAGTTTGACTTCCTCTGCCAGTACCACAAACCAGCCAGCAAGCTTCCTGCTTTTCTAAATGGAGTGGATATTGCTGGCTGTGTGAAAGGAGCACACAATGGTTAGGGCTTGGGAAATGCCTTTTTATCTCATATTAGTGCCTGTGATGGGATTTTTTTGTCTAACACATGCTTTAAAGATGATGATATCACACATGTTGAAGGAAGTGTAGATCCCATTCGAGATATAGAAATAATTCATAAGGAGCTTCAGCTGAAAGATGAGGAAATGATTGGGCTCATTATAGATAAACTAGAGAAGGTGGCTTTGAGATAAGAAAATGAAGCCTGAATATGATATAATGTGCAAAGTCAAATCCTGGGCTTTAGATCAAAAGAAACCTGTACACCTCTGTCGTGATTGGAACTACAGAGAGATTGAAGTGTTGAATGAGCAATTATTTTTGACTTCAAAACCAATGGTCTACTTGGTTGACCTTTCTGAAAAAGACTATATAAGAAAGAAAAACAAATGGATGGTAAAAATTAAAGAGTGGGTGGGCAAGTATGACCCAGATGCCTTGGTCATTCCTTTTAGTGGGGTGTTGGAACACAAGTTGCAAGAATTGAGTGCCAAGGATGGACAGAAGTATCTGGAAGCAAACATGACACAAACTGCTTTGCTAAAGATCATTAAGGCTGGGTTTGTGTACTTTAACCAGAACAGGCCGAGATGAAGGGTGTGTGGACCATCAGGAGGGGAGCAAAGGCTCCTCGGCCTGCAGAAAAGATTCACAGAGATTATGAAAAGGGATTCATTGTGGCTGAAATAATGAACTATGAAGACTCTAAAAAGGAGGGCTCTGAAAATTCAGTCAAGACTGCTGAAAAATACAAACAAGGCAGAAATTATATTGTTGAAGATGGAGATATTATCTTCTTCAAATTTAATATACCTCAGCAACCAAAAAAAGTAATAAATTTTAGCTATTCTTCAGATAAACATATAACTTCTAAAATGCATATATTGGGTTTTGATGTTTTGCTTTTTAAATTAAAGTTTCTTAAACCCAAAGAGACAAAGTTAGGAGCAAGATCTTCTACAAATAAACTATTTTTATTTGTTCTTAAATTATAAAATACTGTGTACCTTAAATAAAATGTAAGAAACTAAATGTGAGCAGCTTTGCTTTTCACATGATTAAGACCCTGCTTCAAATGGTAGAAGCTTTTCAAGAACCATATTACTCTCACGACATTTCATTAATCTCCATCATACATGCCAAGCCTGATGCCTTTGACAGTGAAGACAATGTGGCTTGCTCCTTTTTGAATCTACAGATTCAAATGTATGTTTTACATTTGAATTTACATATTCTAGATATCTACACTCAATAAAACATTTGATAAAACCCAGAAAAAGAAGAAAAGAAGAAGAGGAAGAAGGAGGAGGAGGAGGAGGAGGAGCAGCAGCATTATGGGATGACTCTATTTCCTCTCAGGAGACGGTTGCTGGACTTACTGGCACAATTGACAATCATTTGCCAAAAAGTAAGATTTTGCCTGAGTGCTCATCCCTTCCCACTGAGATTCCCATTCATTCAGTTCCCTCCTCGGATCCTATTCCACATGCAACCCTAGCTTTCTCAGATGCCAATAAGACAAATTATGACATTCTCATTCAAAAGGTAAAACGGATGAGACATTTGTGATTCCAAATCCTGGCTCTCTGCAACTGGGAGAATTGTTTTCCCTTCTTAAAGTCTTAGTGGAATGTCAAGATGAGCCTGTTAATGTTTTTTTCAGACAGTCAATATGCAGTCCAAGCCATATGGCCTTTTCTAGAATAAAGGCTACCCTTAAGCGTATAGCCAATACAAATGTATTAAAGCAAAGGACAGAGCCATGGTACTTGTCTCATATTAGATCCCATCCAAATGACCAGGGATATTGGCTAAGGGATGAAATAACTGACCCCATTACACTGACAGTTGATTTGCTAGAACACTGCCCCAGCAGTTTCATTTATCCCTCAAAATTTACATAATTTACTCCCAGAGTTGCCAATTTCTCAGTGCAAACACCTATCCAGATCCTGTGCCACTTCCACACTGCTGCCCCCCACCCTGGGCCTCTACAGAGGGTGTGGGGGTCAACCCTCCTAATGCTGTATGGCAGATGCATGTGACACATTATGCTTCATTTGGCGATTTGAGGTATGTGCATGTAATGATTGACAGTTGTTCTAGGTTCATGTTTCTCATTGCCTGGAGAAAAAGCTTCCAATGGTATAGAGGTAATTAAGTCAGCCATGCTAGTCATGGGAGCCCCTGGGCCATTAAAACTGACAATAGCCCTGTTTATGTGTCACAATAGTTTAGTAAATTCTAATATTCCTGGAAGATATTTCACACAACAGGGATCCCTCACAACTCTCAGGGACAAGCCATTGTGGAAAAAGCTAATAGAACTTTTAAGGAGCTCTTGACAAAGATATCATCACCAGAAGCTAAGAGAGATCCTAACCTGGCTCAAAGTTCTTTCACATGAATTTCCTCAGCTTTGATGAAGCTGGATTGAGCCAGCGTATAAACACTGGGCCTATTTATCTAGGGATATGCCAGTGCCACCTGTCAGATGGAGATCCTCTGATGGAAGTCACCTGTCCCCTATTGACACGAGCAGAGAGGATACCCTTGTTTTTCCCCAGAGTGCCACATACTGATATGGGCACCCTCCAGAGATGTTCATCTGCCAATGGATCAAGAAACTGACCATTAAAAAAAAAAACCCAAGATGGGAAATGTATTTTGTTGCACTAGGGTTTCTTGGTCCCGGGAGGCCAGAGGTCTAGACCCACCGATCTGCCGCCCCAGACCCCTTAGCTGCCCGTAGCTGATCAGGCCCCAAGAAATGACTCAAACACTTATATTAACTTCATGCTGTTTGGCCTAAGGCTCAGGCCCATTGCTAGGTAATTTTTAAAATTTTAATCTATTTTATTTTTATTAATTTGTTTGTTATGTGGCTTATGGCTTATTTGTGTTTTTTTTTTATATGTTTTTTTGGGGGGTGGCTAGCGTGACAAACAGATTATTAAAAATAAGTTAAATTAAGATATAAAAACTAACTAACAATATACCTAAGCCATAGACCAAACAATATAAACTTAATATAAACATCTAAATCATTTTTAAGGGCCTAAACAACCACAAGCCGCTAAAGAGTCTAAGGCTACAAGTCTATAAGTCTAGACCTCTGGCCGCCCAAGGCCAAAAACCCTTATAACATATGTTCTCTTTGCTGTGGTAACTCCCCCCACCTTAGCTAAAGATTTATGGCCACTTATACCACTTCCCCTCATTCTTTTACCTGTGGCTGTTGACTCATGTATTCCCAAGTTTATTTACAATGTGAGCTTGGACTGCCTGTTATAGAATTGATTGCTGTGGGAGATTATGTTGTTACATTGTAAATAATTGTCCCACCCACTGGTTTAATAAAAAGTGCTGATTGGCCAAAGGCAGGCAGGAAGTGTTGACAGGGCTAATAGACTAGAAGATTCTAGGAACAGGCGGAACAGAGCAGAATGCCAGAGAGAAGCCAGAAGAAGCAGAGGACAACTATGCTGCTCTCAGAAAAGGTATCCAGCCACATGGCTGAACAGGATGAGTCAATGGCCTGAGAGTTCAGGCCAGAAACCTCCTACTACAGATTGCTACAATGTAGAGAGTAAAGAATACATGGTCCATGGAAGGTATACTTTGTTTTACCTTGAAGGCCTCTTCTAATGGTCCCTGTGTGAGTTTATACAAGATGACCAGAGATTTTCATGGTGCCTCCACCAGTGGAGCAATGTAGAGCCTGCAAATACTCACCCCTCATTAAAAATTCATCAGAGCACTCCAGAATAATTCGTCCATCATTAGCTCAATGTATATATGTGCTCAGCTTTTGTACCTTGGTGAGCCTTCCCATTCCTTGGGTTACATTATCAACCAGTGCTGTCTTCTAATCATTTCAAGATTTTCCAGGGAGGAACCAAAATCCTCCATCTTAGAGTCAGCAGCCATGTTAGCAAACAGGTCAAGGAAAGCTCAGGCTAAATTCCCCTTCACTTCCAAGAAACTTGCAAAAGATGTTATCCAAAAGGACATCTGGGCCAGGGCTCTAGCCTAACTGCAGAATGTTCCCACCTTGCCCTGAGGCCGGTCAATAGGAACCAATCCTGACCCACCCTGACCAAGTTAATTCTTATTTCCTCATTTTTCTCATTTTCACTCCAGGTTTTTGCCTATAAAAAATGAATGTATTCTCAACTCACTGTGCCAAGTGAATGCATGAGTTCCCTGCCTGGTTTGTATTGCGCACTCAATAAACCTTGCGTTTGCATTTCAAATTACTCGGACTCTCATGATCTCTCTAGGGGTTGTTATCTGGGCAGAATACCAGTACAGCCTGATATAGTTATTATTTTTGGAATAAAAATTATAATTATACACTTGGCTTACAGAGACATACTTTAATAGGTAACTCAAAAAGTACCCCATATTATAACAGAGACTCATTAAAATCTAGATGTGATCCCATTATGGGCAATTGGGACATATGCAGCCCTTCCAACTATCTTAATTTGTGTCCCCTGATGTTTTTAAAAGGGGGTATTGTACCCATGTTGAGGGACCCCAAAGACCACCAGGGAGCTGGATTCCATTGTAAACACAGGAGGGTCAGCTTATTGTTTTGGACAGGTTCAAACAAACATGGGTCAAAACCCTTTGTTCAGGCACAGCAGAGGGTTTTGGCCATGAGCCCAGAGGTAAGAGGTTTTTTAAAGAAAAGCATACATAAACGAGGCACTACACATCTTGGCATTCCAGAGTTGGGCAAAGGGGTATGGAGTACAGCAACCACTGGCTACACAAGAATCCAAGCCTTGAATCTGCTGGCTGAACTTTTGGTGCCGAAACTAAGTTTTTAATCTATTGGCTGGCAGGTGCATTCCTGAGATTTTTCCCAAACTCCTAGACTAATTCTTAAGACAAGTGTTCCTGCATACTTCCACATAAGCCAAGTGACACCTCATAATCCTTCTCAAATAGTCCCACTAATTGGGCATCACACATTCAAATGCATTAGTCTATGGGGTTCCTTCTCATTCAGACCACCACCATGATCAAGAGATAATAAAGAAGTGATCACTTTAATGAGTTTTAGATTCAGACGATGCTTCTTTGTGGGATATCTCCGTCAGCTCTCACTGGGAGACAGTTTAATTTTTCCCAAGCAAACCATCCACTCTACCATCTGATCCAGGAAGGAAGTTCTCTCTTTGGCACCAGTGGCCCTCGTTAAATGTTAAATGAGTTTCTGTCCAGTAAACAGAAGTAAATAAACATTACAGACATACTAAGTAACACTTGGGGAAACTCACCAAAAATATTTCATATGAATCCCAGACAAGTCCTCAAGAAGAAGAGGAAGAGAGGGATGTTTCTATGCTGCCACCTCACAGCCTATGGAGTTGTCTTATCTTTTATATATCTTGACCTGTGTAAAAACCATACCCTTGGGTTTGACAAATAAACAAAAAAATTCAGTACTAGCCAGTATGAAACAGAGGAGTTGGGGTTTATTGAAGATGTTTTTAGGGGCAGTAAAATGGCTCAGTGGTGCTTTGTTGCAGAGCTTGGTGAGCTCAGTTGCATCCCTGGTACTCATACAAAGGAAGGAGGGGAGCGAACTGACTCGTGGTGTAAACTCTAACCTCCATACACAAACCATGAAACACACGTGCTACATGCACACATCCATGTACTAAATAAATAAATAAATGTAATAAAAAGAAAAGCAGATGTTTCCCCCTTTTTCCCCTCATCTGCTCTCTCCTCTCCCAAACCTCTATTTCTACTCCTACTTATTTTTCTGCTCACCAGCCTCACCTATTCTTCTACTTCCTAGCTATTGGCCATTCAGCTTTTCCTTAGACCAATCAGGTGCCTTATGTGGGCAAATCAACACATCTTTACATCATTAAACAAATGCACCTTTACATAGCTAAATATTCTAAAACATATACAAATATAACACATCATACATATTAAAGTAATATTCCACAACATTTCCCTATTTTTGTCTAAATTAAAAGAAAAGTTTTAACTTTAACGTAGTAATACTCTATGCAATAAGAACATTTATCAAGTAAGAATTACAATTACACTATTCAGTCCATTTATATTTGGCAAATTCAGAGAAAATATTATTTATTTTATCTTGATGACCTCAAAGTTTTGTACCTAATTTACTTCTATCGTAACTATGAAAAACTGTAACTATAACTATCTAGTCTTAAACTCCATCAAAGACCCCAAAAGAACATATTTCCTGAGTAAACATGGACATGTCCTCCAAAGTTCCTCTGAAACATTGGGACATTCATCTCTAGACTGTTTCCTATTGTTTGAGGATGATAGCATCTTTAGGGAACCCTGAGAGAAAACTGAGATAATAGTCAGCAAACCCTGGGAAAACTAGTTGTAACATTTTTTATCCAGTCTCATGTTCATGTGGACGGATCAGCATATATGTCACCCACTTCTAGTTTTTCTTGGTTTACTTCTTTATGTCCATAGCCAAGATTTTCATGAGGTCTCCCCCATCAAATCTGATGTCTATTAACCTGAAGGAATCCACAGTCTTTTGTTTCCTATGGAAACAGAAGCCTAACTTTTCCTTCAATGCAATATATTTTTTAAATTCCATTTTAAAGTTAAGACATCCTTAAAGTGTCTGGGCTGGTTTAATTCAGCAGTTCCATTTACAATCAAATGTCTTTCAGCAGCTGTCCTTAAATCACAGCATTCAAAAAATTCAAAGTCAACATCACACCATACAGGATCCATATTCCCTGTGCATTTTCCCCCTTTCTCCTTTATATTACATTACTCTCTTTAAAGATTTACTTTATTGTTTTTAAACTGTTTTTTTTTCCTATGACTGTCTATACCCATTTTCTTTTTTTCCTTAACCATGCACACATTTTTAAAGCACACTGAAACCTGTTTAGAGGATTCCCCAACCTGGACCTGTCTTTACTGCATGTCTCTAACCTTTTCTGATGACATAAGCCAAATGTTAACCAGCTAAGCTGCATTTAGGCCCTCTTCTGTGGCTCTGGCATCTGGTTCCCCCCACTCCTCTGGTCTTAAACAGGCCTTAAGCCTCTTTAAATGTTTAATCAGAACCTGCATTTAATGGCCCCAGCTCTAGGAAGTTGGTGCCTGAACTGTGGCAGGTGTTTTGCTTAAGGTGCCAGCTACTCAAGTGCTCTCTGTATAACAGAGCCTCTAAAAGGAGTCATAATAACCATTTTGCTTGCTTTTATTTGTTTGTTTGTTTGTTTTTCAGCTTTCTCAGGCCTCATATGGAAATTTGGGCCTCACATTGGAATGCTAAATGTAGTAGGATTTCTTTTAGACCACAAACCAGCTCCCAAATCATGACACAGACTTATCGGTTATGAATGCTTGGCCTTAGTCTAGACTCATTTCTTGCTAACTCTTATAACTTAATTTAACCTGTTTCTCTTCATCTACATTTTGCCTCAGGGCTTTTTACCTTCCTTTTATTTTGTATGACTGGCTGGTTGGCCTCTCTGTCTCTTCCTCCCTTGCTCTTTCTTTTCTCCTATTACTTATTCTCTCTTCTCCCCCCCCCAGCCCCACCTATCCCTCCACTGCCTAGGTATTGACCATTCAGACTTTTATTAGATCAAGTACCTTAGGCAGGCAAAGCAACACATCTTTATATCATTACACAAATGCAGCATAGATAAATATAACAAACCTTTACACAGTTAAAGTAATATTCCACAATAGGACTCTCCAAAGTGCTTGGGTCACTTTTCTGGCTCAGCCCTCTGCAACACACACAGCTTATTTTCTAGGCTCTGACTGGCTCTAGTTTATTGCTGCTGCTGCTGCTGCTGCTGCTCTTGGTGGTCATCCCATGGTAATGGCATCTCCAAAATATCAAATTTTCTGCTCCACCCGTGCTTCACTTTTATCAATAGCCTCTCCTAGGTGGTGCCTAGCTCCCTTCAAGGTGCCTAGCCTCAACTTCTTTGTATGACCCCTTCAGTCCTGAGCCTTCAACTGCCAAATGAGGCTGCACCTTCACCAGTGACTTCTCCTGGCCTCTCTCAGTTGTTCTTCATGGCTTCTTCATGCTTCAAAACCAGTACCACTTAGGTGACTCTTAGATGATGAAATTTGGTGGCAAGAGTGAGATACAATCTTGGCCACTTCTGTAACACAGCTTCTCTGTGCCTTCAGAAAACACTTAGCCTAAAGATTTCACCTCAACATTGCTGGTCTCTTCTTAATCACCACTAATGTCTCAGCTCTAGCTGAACAACTTCAAGTATCCCAGCAAATGAAAGGCTTCACTTTAATGGTTCTGGTATTTTATGAATTATAGCTGATTCTTCAACCACAGCTAACCAGAATCTTAATTCAAAGTAACAAATGATCCAGATAGAGATTTTAAACTTCCCTCTGAAATATCATAAGCTAGACCTCCATCTTCTGCTTTGCCTTCAACATTCTTACCTTCCAAGCTTCTTCAGAAGAGCTCACCAAGCAGTAATTCCAAAGTCCGTTTACAACCCTCCCAAAACAACATGGTCTTGTCTGTCACAGCAATGCCTCCACAATGCTCATACCAACTTGTCTTAGTTAAGGTTGACATTGCTGCGATGAAACACCATGACCAACACAACTTGGGAAGGAAAGGGTTCATTTGGCTTACACTTCCATGTTACTGGTCATCGCTGAAGAAAGCCAGAAAAGGGATTCAAGCAGGCCAGGAACCTGGAGGCAGGAGCTAGTGGTTTGCTTCCTATAGCTTGCTCAGCCCCCTTTCTTACAGAACCCAGGGCTACCAGCCCATGGATGGCCACCCACCGTATGTATATAATATCCTACAGCTAGATCTTCTAGGGACATTTTCTCAGTTGAGGTTCTCTCTTTTCAGATTACTTTAGCATGTGTCAACTTAACATCAAACTGTCCAGCACAGTTCTTAAGGCTGATTCATTAGTATTTTATCATAACATATCTATGAAACAAATACCATCTCTACGTACACAACCTTTACATAAGATGCTATTTGTGGGGAATTCTTTCTTCTCAACTGGAAGAGACATCCCTAGACTCCAGGGTAGAAGGCTCCTTTCCTTCCCCATATCTCCATATTTTCTTTGTCCCATTATTCCACCTCAATGGCCAGTATACGTCTTCCCATTCCTGCATCTAGTCTTCTTTGGGAACACTATAGTGGCCTCTTCCTTAGGAGGTGGAGTCTATTTTGTTTTACCTTTGGAAGGAATGGTAATCCCTCCTCCATTTTATGATGGTTATTTTACACTTTTAAAAGAAGAAAGGAATGGCAGAGATTGAGATTTAAAAATTCAAGTCAGAGTGTTAGTACTTTTTTTCTAAATACACAGTCATACTTCAGCTTTTGTAATTTTAAAGAAATAATAGCGTGTATAAAAAGAGAATACAGATCTAAAAGACAAATATTTCAATTTTAAGTAAATATTATCTTATACTTAAGCCAATAAATGTCTTCTAAACCATTAAAAATATGTGTAGTACAGTGTTTTTAAGAGAATACAGGAAACTGAGGTCATAAAAGTCATAAAAATGATTACTACCACTGAGTTTTTCTGATACTTCATAAACTTTAAAGGGCAATAGACATGTTTTGTTTTGTAAACATGAGAGCTATCTCTGCATTTTGTTTCAGACTAGTCTGCCTTCTCCAGAGGTTTCACTGGATCTAGTATTCATGGGACAACATTGTCATCTCTGTGCTTGTGTTACTGAGGTTATTAAGGTCACCCTAACAAAATGAACTGGACTGTTCTTCCTCAATATGCCAACTCTAAAGAAAAGTAAAAAATGGAAAATAAAAATAACTCTACTTACACATTATGGCCACATTGGGAAGAGGAATAAACACAAAGACCCAGTAACCCTCCCCAACTTTATCTTCAAGATCCTGACTTGAGGTTTAGTTTCAAATATTAGGCAGAAAAAGAGGCAAAATAACTAAGTAATCAGGGCCAAGGTGTGAAGGTGGCAAGACAAACTTTGAGAACTATGTGAAATCTTTTTCCAACAGACAAGTTTCTCCTCCGTCTGGCATCAGGTTTCTGCCTTTTCATCCCTACAGAGAATCTTTGGGGAAATTTCAATTTCTCTGGTGTTCATTTAAAAAAAAATATCTTAACAGCCAAAGGGAGAGTCATAAGTACCTTAGAATACATTTGTAGGGGTATTGTGTTGTCTCATGGTAAATAATTGTCCCACCCACTGGTTTAATAAAAAGAGCTGATTGGCCAAAGGCAGGCAGGAAGTGTAGGCGGGACTACCAGACTAAGAAAGACTCTGAGAAGAGACTGCTAGACAGAGCACCAGAGAGAAGCTGCAGGATGCAGAAGACAACCATGCAGCTTTAAAGAAAGGTACCGAGCCGCATGGCTGAACAAGAGACATGGGTTAGATGAAGGGTAGAGGGCTAGCAATCTATATGCCTGGGCCTGAGGCTGATCAGCCTAAAACTATTGGAAGCATTTGTGCCTCTGTGGGACTGCGGGACTGCGGGTCTGCGGGACTGCGGGTCTGCGGGTCTGTGGTCCTAAACCTTGAGGCTAGGCCCAAAAGTCCAGGCCAGAAACCTCATACTACATACATTTGCTTCTGCAATCATGGTTATGTTAGGATATAAAGTAAAGAGCAAATAAAGATCATAATTTCAACCACACCAACTTCTCCATTCAGCTTCCCTGGTCATCAGGCCAAGGATTCAAACCCTCACTGCAGCAACTGTGGTCATCTGTCCAGAAAGAAATTATCTGAACTCACATTTCCTTACACATGTCTGTGAGTTATGACTGGAGAACATGTTTGAAGTCTAAAAAAATAGCATAAATACATGCTTGCAGCTCCAGTACTGTGGGAAGGAAGAATAGAGCAATACCTAGGACTTGATGAGTAGCCAGCCTGCTCAGGAGAGTTCCAGGTACAGCGAGAGGCCATGTTCTAAATAGTAAGGTGCAAATGGATTAAGGAAGACAATGCTGACCTCTGACCTCCACACATGTACACAAGGATCACCTGTGTGCACACAGAAACATACACTAAAATAAAGATGTGATATATTTAGTGTTCAAATAACTTTCTCAAGTTTTAATATACCCTAATTTCCCATAATGATTAACAAAAATAAAAATCACTTTGAGAAAACCTAACTATATAATTAAAAATGATGACAGGCAAGTGTTTCAGATAGATGTGTGTGTAAATTATGGGCTTAGAATGTAGCTTAGCTGATGGCCTGAGAAAGGCAGTGGGTTGACTCTTCAGTACCATAGTCTTCCATGGCTACATAGCTAGTTCAGAGTGAGCTTGAGCCTGTCATTCATGTGTGTGTGTGTGTGTCTGTGTGTGTGTGTCTATGTGTGTGTGTGTGTGTGTGTGTGTGTGTGTGTGTGTGTAGTTGAAAACTCAGGAATTTCAGAATTCTTATCACAGGTTCACAGCAAAAGGGACTTGTTCTAGTTAGGTTTCTATAGCTGCAAAAAAGCATCTTGGGGAGAAAAGGACTTAGTTTCATCTCGCAGTTTATAGTCCAGAATGAGAGGAAATCAGGACATGAACTCATCAGAAACCCGAAGGCAGGATCTAGAGCAAAAACCATGGAGTAATGATGATTACTGGCTTGCTCAGCCTGCTGTCCTATGCCCCCTGGGTGCAATTGCCTGCCTAAGGATAGCACCTACCATAGTGGTCTGGGCACGCCTGCATTAAGTGATCAAGAAATGTCCTCTTCACTTGCCTACAGATAATCTATGGAGGCATATTCTCAACTGAGATTCCTCTTCCTAGTTTTCTCTTCCTAGCTTGTGTTAAGTTGATTAAAAGAAAAACCCAAACAGGATAGGACTGTACCTGATTATCTGGATATCCATGATATTTCACTTTAAAATCCCTATGAATTACCTTTTTAAAGTCATACCTTGAGAAAGTTAAGAGAAAAAAAGAAGTTTTTGAAAACTGTAACCAATCTGATAGCTGATTGCAGAACAGCCAGGTGCCATAAAAGTGCATAACATTCGTTTCCATGCTTCAATTTTTCTGGGAAGAAGCCTGTGGGACAATGCTCTTGTACACTGTAAAGATTTGTCACTCCTATTGGTTTAATAAAACACTGATTGGTCCATAGCCAGGAAGAAAGTAGAGGTGGGGCAACCAGACTAAGAGAATTCTATAAAGAGAATTCTGGCATAGGAAGCAAGATGAAAATCCTGGAGTGTGCAAAGGTACAAACCATGTGGCCGAAATAGTTAAGAATTATGTGTTAATTTAAGTGTAAGAGCTAGATAATAGTATGCTTGAGCTACTGGCCTTGCAGTTACTATATTAAGCCTCTGAATCAATTATTTGGGAAGTGGCTTCTGGGTACTTGGGAGTTGTTGGTGAAACAAAAACTTCCAACTACAAATGGCATCCAACATGGGGCATGAACCCATGACCCTGAGATTAAGAGTTTCATGTTCTACCTACTGAGCTAGACCACACCCTGTCTTATGCTGAATGGCAGCCTTGAATGCTTGGGATAGAATTGAAGAAGTAGGAAAAAAAAATGAGAGTCATTTACAAAAGTGATACAAGGCACAAAAGAAACCTTTACAGATTTCTTACAAAGATTGACTTTAGCAGTAAATAGAATGGTATCAGAAACTAGACAAATGATAATTGAATCTCTGGCTTTTGAAAACGTTAATTCACAATGCAAAAGGATAATTAGACCATTAAAGGCAAGATCAGTACCCCTAAAGGAATGGATCCAAGATAGAATTAATATGGAATTCCATAACTATAATGGTACTTGGTAGAAGTAGTTATTTTTAGAGATTTAAAGAAAAATCAAAGTATCAAATGTTGCAATTGTGGAAAACAAGGTCACATAAGGGACTATAATAAGTCATTCCTGGAAACAATGTTTTTGCTAAGAATAACCCTGTTGCAAGAATAAAGGAAACTCAGAGCCAGATCTCTGGGAAAGGCAGAGATATCAGAGAGTAAACACCACAGTCAGATCTCACCCAGCTGTCTTCCAGCTTCCTCAGCCTCCCTCCTCCTGGCTTCTTCTGCCTGCTCTGTCTTTCTATGCCTGCCTTAAATACCCTCTTCACCCAGTTGTTTCACATCCAGGTTAAGATTAAAGGCGGGACACCACCGCTGCCTGCCTGGGAGCCTGGAACTCCCTCTGTAAACTAAGCTGGCCTCAAACTCAGATCTGCTGGGATTAAGGGTGTAGATCACCACTCCTGGGATATTCCCTGTGCTGCGATTAAAGGTGTACAATCACCACTCTCTGATCCTCCTAGACGGACGTGGGTAGAATCTGTGATATTTTAGATTTGCTTTTATTAAGTATGAAACATATAACCACATACCCCAACAGCATGACCCTCTCTTCTGGAGTGTGCAGAAGGTGTGGTAAAGGCAGGCATTGGACAAACAGATGTAGGTCAGCAAGGCACAGACAAGGCACATTCCCTTTTGCCATTAGGAAATGCTCTGAGGAACCTCTCTCAGGCCCCAATTTCAAATTCAGTTCAGTTATTTACTGTCTTCATGGGGGAAACGCCTTCCAAGAACAACTAAAGAACCTAAAGCCTATTCCAAAAAATCATACTGCACTGTGTGATAGAACAGATACTGGAGACAGAACAAAATTTCAGCAAAAACCACAAGGCTAATATTTTGGCAAACCTCTATAAATAAACCAAGACCATTGTTATCAAAAGTCTGGAAGACACAGATATGGATGTTACCATAATTTCATCAGAATCTTGGCATTCAAATTGGTCCCTTCAGGAGGTAAATGCTCAGCTTTGGGGATTGGAGCATTATCCCAGGTAAAACAGAGCATGAGATGGCTTGGAATGTATAGGTCCAGAAAGACAGAGAGGAGGATTAAAGCCATATGTGGCTAACATTGTCAAAGATGTCCTCTTTTGTTGGAACATACATAATAGGGTTGAAGCAAAGAGTGATTTGAAAGGAGACAGCAAAATGAAATCATGCTTCCTAAGATAAATGAAAGAAATTATTCCCCAGTCCCCTGTGAAGAAGACAGAGAAGGACCTTGTGAGTCCCAGTTCTCCAGGTACAAAAGCCAGAGAATGTGCCCACTGGCCCCGGAGAAGTAGGTCATCTTTGAAAGTAATAGACCTGGGACTTTCAGGAGGAGCTAGGAGAGAGTAGAGGAAGAGGGGTGGGTTTAAAAGAGGCAGGGGATGAAATTTGCTGTTGTAACTTGACCTTCATAACCTTCAGGCTCATTCTTGTCTTTTTTGCTTTTGGTAAAATCTCAGCATCATGGCTGCACATTTACACCTGGCAGAGCTAGCGGAGCTGGACGGGTGTAATTTACCTAAGAGTGGCCCAATTGCTTCCAAGACTTCGGAGCTCCCACTTACTCAGTGCCTACTGCATGACATTAGACCATGAAGCCTGTTGAGAATGGGTGACTAGTCCCAGATTCCCTCTTCACTCCCTTGGTGCTCGGTAAAACAGGAAGCCACATACCTGTGCATTAATTGTATGGTTAGGAACCTGCTGAGGAGAGAGACTGTGTTCTCTAGCATTCCAACAAAGGTACAACCCCAAGCAACCAAAGGGAAAAGCTCACTCAATGCCAAACAGATTTTTTTTCCCTTCTCTCAAGTCTAATTACCAGTATCTGAGGAGTGACGTCGGTTGTTCAGGTCAAGGGCCCTTCTGTTGCTTGTAGCTCTTAAGTTCTCGCTGCATTTGAAACATAATTAATGACATGATAAACTCAAGTTGTGGAAGATTTAATGTCAGAGGCCTCTTCCATGGGTTTCCCTACAAAGAGCGTGTCATAAAGAGGGCTTACTCAACATTCGGAGGGCTATTAAAAAGCATATTAAAAGTCATCTCTTCTCTGAGCTTCTTATTGGAGTTTCTCTGTGTGGGCATGTTCCTTAAGTAGGAAGTGGGTGGATGAGAGAGCACTGGGTACAATTTGTGTGTTTGCAAAAGCAAGCATAGGCTTTCACTGAGGAAGAACATATGTTTCTGGGGCTCCATCTGTACGAAAAGCATGTCATAACTGAAGTTGCACTAAGGATTAAAAAAAAATACTTTTTGAATACTTTTATTTCATACACCTTTCGTCATCAGTCAACATTTGGAACAGTGTGACCGAACCTAACTACACGTGCTACTCCAGGAGGCCAACTTCCCTGCTGCACCTGTCCTAAGGGCAGCTCCTCCCACAATCCTTCGCGAGGCGAGCGTTTTGTACGTGGGGCCTCGGAGGACGTGCTCGCCCGGGGCTGAGTGCGCCTGCTTTGCCGGAGCCACACCCCTGTCCCCCGCGGGCCCGGGTCTTCGTTGGGCGGGGCGTGCGGGGCGTGCGGGGCGGGACTTCAGGCGGGTCCCCACGCCTCCGTGGCTCTGCGGGCAGGTCCTGGCAGTCCCTTGCCGGTCACCTCGCCGACGCGATGGCGGTCCCGGGCTCACTGGCCGAGTGTGGCTACATCCGGACCGTGCTGGGCCAGCAGATCCTAGGACACCTGGACAGCTCCAGCCTGGCCCTACCCTCCGAGGCCCGGCTGAGGCTGGCGGGCAGCGGCGGCCGCGGCGACGTGGTGGCCCGGAGCCAGCGGATCCAGGAGCAGGTGCAGCAGACCCTGGCCCGCCGGGGTCGGAGCTCTGCGGCCAGCGGTGAGTCGGGTCCCATCGGCGGCGCGCGCCTCGCGGCTCCCGGCGGTGCAAGCGGTGGCCTCCCGCTCGCCCACCTGTTGCTCACTATCCCTTTTAGGACCCGCTGAGCCTCCTGACTGGCCGCTGAACTCGGCGGAAACGCTCTTTCTCCTTTACCTTGGTTCAGGCAGGTCTATGTTAAACACAGTTGTCTATTTAATGAGTTCAGTCGATCCCAAAAGCACTTGGAAATTGTCTGCAGACTTTTTGGTGTGCGTGATTGTTCTTCTGTAAGCTTGCGCGTTTTGACTTTTATTTAGATGTTTTAGAGTTCGTGACTCTGCATAAATATTTTTAGAAACCTTGAAAACCCTGCGGCTCCTACATCCTCTAAATCGAGGTGAGGGGTACTTCTCCCAGGTACTTTGGAGCGCTCCACTTAAAGCGAGTGTTTGCCGTGAACAAATTGGGCAAGTCGACTTTGGGCCTGGGAGAAACCTCCACACTCTGCGTAGGATAAGGAGGAGGAAGGAGACTTTAGCCTTGCTGAAGGCATCCCGGCCTGCCCACCTCACCACACCAGCACGGGAACCAACAGACTCGTGAGTGCAGGAGTGCTCTCAAAATAAAATAAAATAAAATAATAAATATAAATCAAACCTCAGTACACAGATTAGTTGATAGAAATGTGGTTGATCAGAAAGATCATCACGTTCTGGCAAAAGCGGTGCCCATTAGGAATAATAATACTTACATGCCAGCCTGTGGATTTCAAACAGCAGAGTCTGGGAGGCTGTACTCTTTTTAATTTGTCTGAATGTTAAGGCAGTAGTTCTGTGCATACTTGAAAAGTAAAGAGACGTTTAATGATTGTAAGCTCATGTAACTGAGTGCAATACGTTATAGTAATGTCCATAATTAGGCTATGTGGTTTGCATTTTATACTCTTTTTAAAATGAGCTAGTCTTTTTCCTTTGCTTTTTCTTCATCATCATCATCATCATCATCATCATCATCATTATTATTATTATTATTATTATTATTTTGAAATGCAGTCTCGATCTTCCTGACTGCTTTCCAGGTCCTAGGATTACAGGCATGAACTACCTGGGTTTTCTGGGGGGATCCAAGCTTGGAGATAAGGAAATTAAGCAAGTAAATAACACTCGGATTCCAGATAGAAAGTGGCAGAGTTGGTATTTTAAATTCCCAAACCTGGAAGTTGTAAACTGATCCTTAGTTATGGCATTATGTGTTTTTGATTACTAACACAAAAAGACTATTTGGGTCCCACACTTCCTTGTTACTCCGTCCCATTTTCCTCTAAATAAAACTGAGAAAGTTCTGAGTGAATGGGAAGGTTTGCCTAAGAACTACCTTAATCCCTGAGGAAAAGGCCCAAAATTTAGAGTTAGGTGTCTGGCTAAAGATTTTAGGATACTGAAGCCAGTATTTGGCTAGTACTGTCATTACACCCTGTAGTCTGGTCTAAAGCAGCCTCCCTCTCTTCAGCGAACACGATACCAGAGATCTGTTCTTATCCTGTGAGAGGGGCTAGCCCAGAAGAGCAGACAACTAATAAACAATGGAGTTCAGTGTAGAGCCTGTCACAGCAGGCTGTCTCTCATGTATTCCATCTTGTTATATCCTTAGATGATGTTGGAAAGGTGTATGTGATAGATACGGTGATTCTTTTAAAGTGTGAGGTGTGTGTTTGTCAACAGCTGTAGGATGTTTGGTCCAAGTGCCACAAAAATTGGTCTCTCCTCTTGCTGAAATAATAGAGACTAATACTTCATAGTAATATTTCATAGAATTGATATTAGAGCAAAAGGCATAGCTTGCCGCTTCTGCTCAGAGGAGCGGCTCTTCCAGTGAAGGAATGAAGCCCTTGAACTATTTTTGATTACAAGAGCAGCTCTTTGGCAGCATACACAGAAATGCCCTGTACACATGGGTAAGAGAGCAGACCCCTGCTTTGAGAGGAAGTTGGCTTCAAGGAGCCAGCATCCAGGTGCTGCGTGCAGCAACATGAGGTGATTCTCATGTTGTTTAATTAAAGCACTTTGAAAGGTCTTGGACTTGGGATATCTGCATTGTTTTTATATTTTCCTTATATTTGCATCCTGGCTCTAGTGCTGAAACACAAGCCATGTGGTTGCCATGTGGTTGAAACAGGGCTGATCTGGAAAAGGTGACCCTGATGTTACTGCTCTTAGCTCCAGTGCCCAGGAGAATTCTGGGTTGTTGACATACCGAAAAGGAGGAGGAGCAGACAGTCTGGCGTAAGGGATGAGATAAATGTTGCAGATTTGTAGTTGATGCCTTGTAAGGCTCTTTAGCACCCCATCTCGTTCTCAGAAGTGGGTGTTTTTCCACTGTAAACTACTCATTGGCTTTTGGTATCATTTTAAACTCCTGAATATTTTAAAGCCAGATTTTCCCCTTCGGTGGGATTAGATTCAAAGGTGTGTGATTGTTATAAAATGTCCATATATTGAATACAGATTGGCAAAGAGAAATTTTTTTATACTTTAAAATAATATTTTACTTATTACATTTTTATGCTCTCTCTAGAGTGTCTAAATAGGAAGAAGCTTCTGTTTTAAATTGTGGTATGTAATGCTTATAACACACAGTGAACAATATTCTAATTCATTTTACAAGGTCTTTCAAAATCTACCATAAAAACATCAACCGTCATGTCTACTTACATGATTTCCTGGTGAAACTACTTTTAATATTGGTGATTAGCATGGGTTCTGGAGAAAGGAATACAAATTTATTCTGAGTGTCAAACAGTGCAGTTAACAAAAGCCAAATGTGGTAGCTAGTAATTCTAGCACTCGGGAGGATGGAACAAGAGGATTACTGTAAATTCAGGGCAGACCTAGGCTATAGCATGGAACCATGTTCCTAAAACAAAGGCAGTTAATGGGAACTGTTACAAAAAAGAGACAGCATTTCATAAGTGTCATAGATAGTTGTCAACAATAGGCCTGCCCTTTCAGAGGGAGATAAAAGCTTTTAATGATTTTTTTAAACTAGACTAGCAATTCAGTTTTAATGTAAAAATCAATGGTAAACTATCTGAAGATAAAATAGCATAAAGCTTTACAGTGTAAGAATCCTTTGCCAAAGGGCATTACGTGAATGAGTCATTCTGGAGAGAGGATTAGTCAGTTACTAGGTAGAAGGAAATAGGAATGGGAGGAAGCCGTGGCAGGGATGCAGTCATACTGTTCAGAATGTGAAGTGTCGTTCACACTCCATGTTAGCCTCCTAGAGCCCACAGGACCCTCCAGGGTGTACTGACCCCACGTTAGCTTCCTAGAGCCCACAGGAACCTCCAGGGTGTACTGACTCCATGTTAGCCTCCTAGAGCCCACAGGACACTTTATCATTACTTCTAGCAGATTTTATACAGAAAAGTTTTTATATGAGGGTTTTCTGTTTTTACAGACTTCTTATACTCTGTCAAATAAAATAGAATACCAACAAAATGATGATTAGAAAAAAAAATGATTACCTCTAGAATGGGAAGAACATATCCTTTTGTGGGTAAAATGCTGAGTTGGAAAGTGGTAAGAATGCCTCAGAATGAGTGGAACTATAAGAATCCACAAAGATCCAGGCTCACAGAATTTGATTAGAACAATACACTGCTCTTTAGAGCAGAATTGCTGTAAAGGAAATCATTTTATGCCGTCATAGTCACCCTGTGCCAGCTGTGCTGAGGTCCTGGGATCTGAAGACCAATCATTACAGCAGATTATTGTGTTGTTGACTCCTTCTCTTGCAATTCTTTTGGATGTGGTCTTAGTTAGGGGTTAGGGTTTCTGTTGTTGTGAAGAGGCACCATGATCATGATAACTCTTTTTTTAAAAATTTAATTTATTTAATATGTATGCCTGCCGGCCAGAAGAAAACACCAGATCTCATTACAGATGGCTGTGAACCATCATTGCTGGGAATTGAACTTGAGGCCTCTGAGAGAAGAGCTTTTAACCACTTGAGACAGCTCTCCAGCTCAACCACACCAACTCTTATGAAGAAAAAACAATTAATTTGGGCCTGTCTATGGTTTCAGAGGTTTAGTTCATTATTGTTAAGGCAGGACATAGTGTGCAAGCAAGCATGGCGCTGAAGAGGGAGCCAAGAGCTCTGTATTTTGGTCCTGAGGCAGCAGGAGGAGCTGCTACATTGGGCATAAATGGAGTGCCCATGAGCCCACAAAGCCCTGCAACAAAGCCACACCTCCTCCAACAATGCTATGCCTCCTACTGATGCCACTCCCTATGGGTCAAGCACTCAGATATATAGGTTTATGGAAGTGATTTCTATCCAAACTACCACAGATATCAACACTAAAACTTATTTCTCATATGTTAAAATAAGGCTTATTTTATCTTAAGATAGACAGTATTAATATGGAATTTAATAACAAGTAATGTGTGACTCAAACTTCAGACTTGACTAATGTGACCTACAATGACAGTGTTTGCTTCCAGCTCAGATGATCTTCAAAAATGCCTAAATTATTTAATTTTGAGATAAATGCAGAACTATATTTTGCATGTGTATCCAATTGTATTTACATATGAGTCCCATGTTCCTTCTTGGGAAGGAAACACTAAATAGAGTCAGCAAGATTGGAGATAGACCATAAATTAAGAGAATTTTAAATCTTTGTATCAGAGTAACCCTTCCTTTTGACTGACTAAATTAAGAATAGGCAGTGTGTAAGGTCCTTTTATAATAAAAACTTTAAAAAAAATCTACTGTATGCCTTTTATACATTGGATATGGAGCTGGAAAGTACAATTTAAGTGCTTAAAGATTTGGTTGGCAGCTTAGTATATAGCCGTAATAAAAATGATTAGAAATAGTCTACACATTTAAAGACCATACTATCAAAGGAATACATGCAATATAACTTTAAGTATAATAATGTTAGTTGGCCAGAGCATTTGTAACCAAATTCTATTTCATTATTTCCAGAATTTCAAAGAAAATACATTGCACATTAGAAGCTTACTGATTCCTTCCTTGAACCCTAACCTCACACATGAAATTAGATGGGATAGTGGACTAAGTATCACATCAACTTACTGAATCTTGTAAGATTTTTAAAAAATTTGTTTTATGTATTTGGATGTTTTGCCTACATGAAAGCCTATATTTTCATGTGGATTGGTCCAGTGCACATGGGGGTCAGAGGGTGTTCAGATTCTCGGACTGAAGTTAAGGAAAGTCATATACTACATGTGGCTGCTGGTACTCAAATCTGGGTCCTCTGGAAAAACAATCAGTGCTCTTAACCACTGAGCCGTCTCTTCAGCCCCAGATTGTCATTGCTTTTTGTTTTTGTTTGGCTTTTAAAAAAATTTTAAAAAACTTGTTTTAGATTTTTTTAAAATGTGCTTTGGTGTTTTGTCCGCATGTGTGAGGACATCTGATCCCTTAGAATTTGAGTTATAGACAGTTGTGAGCTGCCATGTGGGTGCTGGAAATTAAGCTCGGGTCCTCTGGAGGAGCAGCCAGTGCTCTTAATTACTGAGCCACCTCTCCAGCCCCCAGATTGCCATTTTTTTAAATTGAAGGATAGAAATTAATGAACAGTTTTCCTGATAGGTAAAATGAATTTGTCATAGACTACCAAAAGACCACAGGTAAATGTACAAGTCATACAAATAAGAAAATAATAAGTCTATATTATCCAAATAGAGAATCAACTTCAACAAAATATCTGATAAATCAGGAAGCATCCTCTGCATTTTAGTAGAGAGAGTTTCCCTTCTTCACTACGTACCCAGAAATAAGGAGTGATGTTTGGGTACCCGCCATCCACCTAAGACAAGGACATGAGTGACCACTGACCTCACATTTTTGGCTTCACTGTGGTGATGCATAGAAGAGATGTCAAACTATAAGATTATGTGTTGACTTGGTTTGTGAAGGTAGGCTATTTTGGATGTCTGAGCAGAATAACTAATGAATATTTAACTTGCTACATGCTGCTGTGGGACTGTTGGAAGTGTCAGATGAGATATAATTCTTTCTGTCAAGGAGGGAAAGTCCACTTTGAGATAAGGACCCCTTGCTGCTCTAATCTGGCCTCACTGTTTCCCAGGCAGCTACCAAGTAAAGGCTCTTAAATTCTTGTTGGTTGTTGGTTGTTTCTTAAATACCTTAGGTCTCGCTGCTATCTCCAGGAGAAGAATCCATGTTCCAGATGGCATTCCAGGTTCTCTGTGATGTGAAGCCTGCAACTTCTCACACTTCATTCCTGTCAGCACCTCCCCACTCCTCACACACACACACACAGATAGCCTGTCGTTTCGCCCTTCCCAGCTCTGCCCTTCCTTTTCTCTTTGCCTGGTTAGCTCAGTTCAGCTGTATCTCTTCGTGTGCGCCTTCCCCATTCTTCGACCGTTCATTAGAGATGGATCCTTTGAGTGCTACTTAACGAATTTGATAATTGTGAATCATAGGTTTCAGCAAGAGATAAACAAGAATGCAAATTTTCTATGGAAATGCATTTGTCATATAAGGAATATTTTTAAAAGGAAGAGCAATTGGGCCCAGTAAGGAAAGTTGTTGACCCTAGCCGATGAGAAGCTAATAAGAAATCTCAAGCTAGGGGATTGAGATTGAAGAATTATAATTGTTTGGTTTTTGACCTGAAGGTTTCAATGGACATTTGCCATTTTGCACAAGCTAGCCTCCAACCCCTGAGCTGGAAGAGACCCTGGCTCCACGTCCTGGGCAGCTAGAGCAGTTGGGACGCATTACCACAGGGGTGTAGCAGTTTTCTTTTCCGTGTTTTGTGCTGACTGGCCAGGAACTCACCCTGTGGATATGGGCAGACGGACATCAAACTTACAAATCGCCCGTCTTTGTCTCCACCTATAAGAGCTGTGATTATGGCATGTCTACCATGGCCAACACTCACTTTCCTCTGGACAGTTCAGACAGTTCACTGAAGGCTGTTTCCATCTTCAAACTAATATCTCTACAGTGATTTTTTTTTTTTCTTTTAAAGTGAGATTTTCTCAGTGACCCAGAATGAACTACAAATTCTGGACTCAAATAATCCTCCCAGTTCAACCCACAGACACATGCTGTCACACCCAGTGTCATACTTTGTGGAGTCTTAAGAAAAATGCAGCCATGATAATCAGACAGCTAAGATCCCAAGTGAATCCTCACAACTATAGTTTCAAAAAGCACCAGAAAAAAACTGCTTCAGGTGATAGGAGTGGCAGACAGAAGCAGTGATGACACTGAGCAGCCAATCAATAACTTGTGTTGATTTTAGTCCTTTGCTTGAAGGTAAAATTAATGTGCTGTACTTCTTGTCACTTATATTTAGGTGCTGTTTTGTGGCAGAGTCTCATATTGTTCTGAGGTCATCTTGAAGTCATTGCTCAAATGCTCATACCTCGGCTTCCCTAGTAGCAGGGAGCATTTTCACCATACCCAGCTCTAAATTACTTTGTAAAACAAAGCAGTAAATCTGTGCAATTGTTTGAATGAGACTGGCCCATTTAGGCTCAAAGTTGAGTCTAGTCCCTAGTTGTTTTAGGTGTTTGGGGGAAGGATTAGGAGGTGTTGTGAGTCACTGGGGTGTGGGTTTTGAAGTTTTAAGTATCTCATGCCAGGCCAGTCTCCCCCTTTTCTCTGCCTCCATCTTATGGATAAGATGTGAACTCTCAGCTCCTACTCCAGTGCCATGCCTGCCTGTTGCCATACTTCCCACCATAATGATCATGGGCTCACCATCTAAAACTGTAAGCAAGACTTCCATTAAATCTCTTCTTCTATAAGCTGTCTTGGTCATGGTGTCTGACTTATGGTATCAGCTAATTAGTAATTATTTGCCGGCCACAGCCCCTGTAGGAGGTTTCTGTTTCTCTGGTGATGGGAGGAGTATACACTTTCTCTACGATACCTTCCCCGGACCGGTAAGGCTCAGAGCCCTTGGTGCACCCTGCAGCTATAGTCTCCAGCGGGACCTTTGCACCTGTCTCCTGGTGCTCTGCAGTGTGGACCGGACCAGGGAATGCGAGAAAAGGCAGGGGTTCAGAATTAAGGATAGACTGAATAGGAGGAGC
Organism: Phyllotis vaccarum; assembly: GCA_033318265.1. NCBI lineage: Eukaryota > Metazoa > Chordata > Mammalia > Rodentia > Cricetidae > Phyllotis > Phyllotis vaccarum. Next base: position 182,190,986 of record JARWLC010000002.1, read on the forward strand.
CAGGCCTTGAGAGTTGAGACCTTACGACTTGTAACTTCAAGAGATTCCTTTCCCTCATTCTTAGTCCAGATTCTAGGCATTCTGTCCTAGAAGCTAAAGATGAAGTAGCCATTGTAAGTGAAGTAAAGGGATTGAGACACAGCTCCACACACAGTCTGCCTCAGCAGCCTCAGACATTCCCTTAATTGTTTCGGGACCTTGATACAAGGCAAAACTAGTCCTTGTGGCTTGAACCCAAGAAAGAACTTAGACATGGCAGATGTGAAATAAAGTTAAGATTTTATTTTAAAAAATATTTTAATACTGGCCCTGGGAACTAGCTAAAAGAAAAAGCAAGGTGCTCAGGTAGAAGTGCTGTATGCCTAAGAGCATAGAGATGGGAAGCAAGACACAGCCAAGCATGGGTACAGGCTCCTCAAGGCAGTCATGCTTGTGTAGCATTAGACACTCATGCCGTTTTGTGGCTTGCTTTCAGAAGTTATCTTAAAAAAAGTTGCTAAGAAGCCTTTTACTCATGCCCCCCCCCCCAGCCTTTTCTCTTTTTATAACTGACATTAAGTGTGGTAGCTCCAGAGATTCTGTGGAGAGAATTATGATTGGATAAGATAAAACCATGAGCCATCAGGGCTGCACAGACGTTTAATGCACATCCTGTCCCTGAAAATGGAGTTCCAAGAGAAAGGCTGTTCCAACTGTGCTGGAGCTGTTCCTTTGTCACTGGCAAGATGCTTCAGTGAATCCCAAGTGAGAGTTGGTCACCCTGTCCTGTCTTGCTGCATGACTCTCTTCAAGCCTCATGGAAAATGCAATAATTCACTGTCTTGAAAAACAATAGTTACAAGCCTGCAGATGCCTCCTCTCAGGAGCTAAACAAAATGCTTACCATCAGGAAATAGAAACATGTACATAATTCAAATGGATTCAAACTGTTAGCACTCTCCTCTGAGTAACTTGTAAATATATTATTAGTCTCTTGAAATTGTAACATTTAAACCCTTTGTTAGGAGTATGTTGATCATTTCCATCACACTGAAAGGGACTGCCTGTGTTCTGTTCTCAGCATCCCTCTTGAGGCTCTGAAGTCTTAGGACAGTTGAGGGTCTTTTTTTCTCATGTGTGTAAAAGAATGCTACCTTACACACACACACACACACACACACACACACACACACACACACACACACACACACACACACACACGAGAAAGAGAGAGAGAGAGAGAGAGAGAGAGAGAGAGAGAGAGAGAGAGAGAGAGAGAGATCTTTAGAAGTCTTTTTTTTTTTTTTCTTTAAGAGATTACAGAACAGATGCCAGGAAAAGGCTAAAGAGCAGACGAGGGGACACAGTATGGTCTTCACCCCACATTCCACAGAGATGAGTAGAGTAATTCAGGAGTGTGAGATAAACATCGCTGAGCACAGAGCCTGGCTTTCCCCTGAAGTGTTTGGGGGATAGTTGTCTAGTGTCCTGATTCCACAGGCACAGCCATTATAGAAGAGAGGTTAGTTTCTTAACGACCTGATCACATTGCTAACACATTAACCTCGCCTTAGCCTGGTTGGTTGAGTTTGCTCTCTCTGATTATGCTGACTTCACCACCTGTTTACACAGGCTCCCTTATCTAGTAGCACTTGAATGTATTCATTGCCCGCACCTTCTGAGCAGCAAAAAATTCCTGAGCACCTACCCTGGGACCAGAGCATCTGACTTGGGAACCCAGCTTTCTAGTACTGAGCAGATTCTTTGAGACTCTCTCACTCACCCACACTGCTTTTGTACTTTCCGTGGTTTTCTTGGTTTGTTTGGGGTTTCTGTTTGGTTAGTTGATTTTTATAGTTTGCTTGATTTCTCTCAGGCTGTCCCCACTCAGAAAGAGGGTGTCAGGACTTCAGCATTACAGGTATTCACTTCCTGGTATTTGGAAACACCCAGTAAATGTTTTGATAACCTTTGATCCCTTGTTATTTCCAAATGACAAGCTTTCAACTTGCATTTTAAAACATTTAGCTACAAACGTAAATGTTTGCCATCATTCATAATTGTTGATTAGTACATTTATAGTCAATATTATTTTAATGTTCTTAATTTCAGGGAATCTTCACCGGACCAGCAGTGTTCCGGAATATGTATACAAGCTGCACTTGGTTGAGAATGACTTTGTTGGAAGGCAGTCACCTGTCTCTAGGGACTATGATGCACTAAAGGTGGGATATCAGAGAACATAACTCTGTGGTCAGATTTTCAGGAAAACCATTTCAGACCTCTTTTTTTTTGGGGGGGGGGTTATCCTTTAAAGTGGTCTTGCTTTCCAGTTTTTAAGAAAAGTTGTGTAAACATGATGGAAAATTGGGATTTTAAAGTTTAAAAGTTTAGAAGTATTAAATCCTAGGAGAAGTAAATATGACTCAAGACAACTGAAAGGGACTGATTTTCATCTTATTCAAAGAAGTCATCTTGTTAAATTGTAATCCCAAAGTCGGTCATTAACTTCATATACATTTTATTTCTCTTATACAGGCTGGCATGACTGCCACTTACGGGAGTCGCTGGGGGAGAGGGATAGCGCAGTACAGTTCCCAGAAGTCAGTAGAGGAGAGATCCTGGAGGCAGCCTCTGAGGAGGCTTGAGATTTCTCCAGATAGCAGCCCAGAGAGGGCTCGCTTTGCGAACAGCGAATACCAGCTTGCCTGGCGGAGCCACGGGGTGACTGGTGCGCGCCTAACCCTGCCACGCTATGCACGCTCAGAGATCTTAGGCCTTCGTCAGGCGGGCACAATCCGCAGGCCACCCGGACATGGGTCGGTCAGCGATGCTGTCTTCGACAATGGTCCCCTCAACGCCACGATGCCCCACCGCCCTCCAGGCACCAGCCACAGCGCAGGCAGCCTCCTGGAGGAGACTGTGCATGTGAGCCAGGTTCGGCCTCTGGGCGCACAGAGCAGAGCCGCCCGTTCCTCCTGGCCCCGAAGCTCTGTCCGCAGCACCCTGGTGGACTCAGGGAGGATGCTGCCCACCGCCGGCCAGGCAGCTGTGGGCAGCGGGGATGCACATGGAGAAAGGAGCACCTTTGTGGATGCCCAGCTCGGGTGAGCCTCCCGAATCTGCCTCACATTTTACATTGTGTTTATGCATTAACTTGGCTGTTAACCCCCAGTCTTCAGCTTTTTTTGCTAATGTTCGATTCATCATTCTATTCTCAGCATCCTGAGAACAACACAGGTCCACAATCGACACTGTAAAAATATACCATGAAAGACGAGTGAGGAAATAGCCCCTTTTGCTATCTGGATCCTTTTGTTGCTTAAACTATACTAGCCATGGTAGTGCCAGAAAATTGTGTTAACGGTGTAGTAGTGGGGTTTCTAGGTCCCGGGCAGCCAGAGACCCAGACCCTGCCGTGCCAGACCTCTTAGCCGTCCTGCCGCCCAGGTCCCCAGAAATGACTCAGACACTTATAGTAACTTTATGCTGTTCGGTCTATGGCTCAGGCACATTGCTAGCTAGCTCTTACATCTTAAATCAACCCATTTCTATTAATCTGTCTGCCACCTGGCCCGTGGCTCACCTGTGTTCCTTACATGTTGCTCCTTTGGGCTTTGAGCTCGATCTGCCCCCTGACTCCACCCTGCTTCTCCTACCTATTCTGATTCCTCCTCCTACTTCTTCTATGGTGCCTGTCATGGCCCAAAAGATTGAGATTAACAGCGTACAGAAAGGCATTCCCACATCACTTTATTTAAAGATTGAGATTAACAGCGTACAGAAAGGCATTCCCACATCACTTCCCCCTTTCTGTCTAATCAAAAAAGGAAGGTTTCAATTTTAACATAGCAAATTTACATATAACAAAATAACTATCAAGCAAGAATTACAGTTACAATATCTAGTCTATTTGTATTTAGCAAAATTAAAGAAAATACTCTATCATCTACCTTTATGAATCTAAAGTTTCATATCCAATATACCTTTCAAATGACTAAGAAAAACTGTACCTATAACTATCTAATCTTCAACTACATCAAAGACCACAGAAGGATATATTTACCCAAATAAACCAGAAGTGCAAGCGACTTCTAAAATCTGGAAAGGACAGAGATGACACCTATCTGCCTGGACAGTCACCTAAAGTTCCTTTATAAATTTGGAGCATCCACCTTCAGCCTACAGGCCCAGCGTCTCTTTTCATTTCAGTGAAGCAGGAAATCTGTTCTGCCCATTCTGGCACAGTTCATCAGTTGCTTCTCTTCGAGTCCTGAAGAATGTCTGACAGTTTTCTCTGTAAAGCAGGAACCTGAATGATCATCTCGGCTTGTTCTGCCAAAGTTCAGAGGTCATCTTCCTATGGAAACTGCATGTCCAGTTTAAACAGCATACTGTCAAGCAGTCAATATAAGAATAGGTTCTTGTCCAGTGGCTAACCATTGCCACAAAGAGAGTAGAGTCCATATGGAGTTTCTTCGATGCCCATTTTTCTCTTGAAGTAAATTAGTGCTGTAAGGAGCAGACCTGTCTCACTGTCCAGAAAAGTCTAAGTTCTTAAAACATTTTAGATGCCATATTCTGTAGGTCTTAGAATTATTTGAAGATTACCTACCTAATTGAAATATATCTTTGTATACCTAAAAATCCTAACTAACCTAACTATAAGTTTGATTATCAAAGGTGACTATTAACATTCATTTCTTAATTATACATTACAATTTTAAATCAGTTACATGAATATCATACCTTGAACTAGAATAGAAAAATACATACAGCATAACAAAATTGACCTTAAATTTGTATCAATAAACCAAAATCTATACCAATGTAAAACATTTTGAGATTAACAGTTGATTTCTTGATCTAAGTAAATTCAATAATTTAATTTTTTAAAAAAATCATTTATATACTATATCCTCTTTTTCTTCTTAGAAAGAGATTAACTATGACCATTAACCATTTATAATGAAAACAAACATCTAGAAACAATATTTGGGGAATTTGAGCGTAGTTTTCCATTACTACTTCCTGCTGATTAAGGGGCGTTGAAAGTCTCATGGTTGTTGAGGCTGGATCAGTTTGCAGCTCTGAAGCTGATAAGGCCATCTCTTCTCATCAGGTTTTTTTCAGGGGGTCTTGGTTGATGAAACCATATTTGCCTGGAAGCAATCCACAGGTTCTCATCTTCTGTGGAAGCAAAAGCAGAACTCTTCCAAAGCAAAAAATCCTTAGACATACATTTTGAAATCAAATCTTTAAAATATATATTCTTATTTAATTTAGTAGCCTTTGCATTTGCAATCCATTGTCTTTCTGCAGTTAGCTCATTAACAGTTAAAAAATTTTAAAAAAACACAATAACAACCAAAATCCAGATTTTGTGTCTATTTTCCATCTTTACATGGCTTACTACATTTTTATTACTCTATTTCTCTCTTTAAAGACTTTATCCTCTTTCTATTTTCTCTGAAGCCTATGTACCTTTTACACATATTGTAACCCATTTATAGGTTTTTCTTTTCATCTGAATCTGTTTTATTGTGAATCCTTAATCATCTTTTAACCATAAGAGCTTTTAAAATACACTCTCTTAAAGAGCTTTATAGTTTTTGCCAAGGAAGCTGAATCAGTAAGTTTTCTTAAAGGGACCACGTTTCTGTTCATGGCCAGCAAATAGAGCACACCCAAGAAAATGCTGCTACTAAGAAACCATCTTTAGTTTTTTTTGGTTTTGGGGTTTTTTTTTGTTCAAAATAAACAGAAATCTAAAATCAATCACATGTTACTGAGTCTTCTGTGAGACTTCAGGAACCGGCCTGATTGCAGCTTACACTCCTGCCGCCAGTCCTGTCCCGTCCCGTCCCGTCCCATGCCCCCCCCCCACACCACGCTTTCTTTGTACAATGACCCGTTTCGTCATCATAATGGACAGTGTAATTTTAATAGAATATTTGATTACATTTCAAAGAATAATTTCTGCTGGGCAGTACTGGTACATGCCTTTAATCCCAGTACTTGGGAGGCAGAGGCAGGCAGATCCCTGTGAGTTCGAGGCCAGGTTGATTACAGAGTGAGTCACAGGACAGCCAAGGCTATTCAGAGAAACTCTGCCTAGCAAAACAAACAAACAAAAAGAATAATTTATTCCTGAGATTCTCAAGTTCTAGAGACTAGTAGTTAACTCTTTGATTTCTGAAGGAAAAGTTTTGCTTCCAAGAAGCTAGAGGCATTCCTGTAACTAGAATGCAAACAATGGCAGGGCCCTTCAGTGCTGATATGCTCCTACCCATTTGAGAGCTCCGGGCTGCTCCCAGAGACACTTGCCCCACACCTGCACTCCGAATCCTCTACCCTTATCCATCCCATTGTTTCACATTTTATTTCCAGCCAGACCCAGACTCTACCTTTTTATGCCCACTAATATTTTTGTCAAATATGTGGAACATTCCATGGAATTTCTGAATACTGCTATAAACTTACATTTTGATGCACAGTACTAAGGCATGGGTTTGTCTTTCCAGAAGAATGGAAATGCATCAGTCAAGCAGTAGCTGAGGCAGCTGGAAATAGTCTTGAAGGTGAAGGAGATACTTATCACCTGTTCGCAGCAGACTAATGAGGAAAGTTTTATAAAAATCACCAAGTGAAACAATTCTATACTGAGTTTTCTAAAGATGGGATTTCTACACTTCTTAAAATTGAATTATTCATCAGAGGAATCTTAAGACACTTCCAGTGTGCCCTGCATTGCTATAAAGCCTTATTGAGAGACAAACCAAAGGACTTGAGAGAGCATCTGGGAGAGGGGCAGAGCCCTAGGGCCGGGTAAGGGCCAGTGAGTGTCCAGCAGATCACCAGGCAAGTTCCTGAGAACAGAGAACAGGTCACATTAACCCCTTCACACTCATGTCTACTATAGTTATTATTTTAGCAATGAGAAATCATATATACTCATTTCTAATGTATAAAGAAGTCTTTAGAAAGGAAGGTAGGTCCCAAGGGACGCTGTGTTTATGGACCTTTTATGGACCTTTTCAACCCAAGAATGGCAAACTGTATAGCGAGAAGAGGAGACTTTGAGTAGGTGTAGTGAGCTGAGGAGGAGAGACCAGGAATGGTGCTCAGAAAGCTAAGGGAAGATGAGTGTGATTCTAATCCTCTCTCTGGGTATTTGAACCTCCTAGTCCCTAGTCCCTAATGGTGAGAATATCCTCTCCTGTGTGGGGATCTTTCTCCTGAGAAGTTCTGTGGTCTGATTTAAGTAGAACAGGGAGAGGTCCAAGACTCCTTTCTTACCTGCTCTTTCCAAGGGCTTTTCAGCCTGACATATTCTGAACTTCAAGGAGTTTGTTGTTCTTGTTTATATTTCTATCTTTATTTCTAATTACTAATTTATGAAGAATATGAAGTGTAATGCCAACCACATGGCGGCATCTTCGTTGTCACTGATTTTGTAGACACTAAGCATGCCATGCAGATACTCCCTTATATACCACTTGCTTTCAGCTGGCTCTTTCTATCATACTTCCCAGCTGCCTCAGCTCAGACTTGCTGAGGTGTCTGTCTCTAACCTTTGCACAGATAGGAAGGACTCATGTTTCCACAGTAGCATTCCTACCACACTTTGGGCGGCAGGTGATTTTCCCCTTTTGACAACACTTGCGGGAACCTGATGGAATCAGCGATGTAACCATATGCTTATGTCAGGAGAACCAGACTGGGCAAACCCTGCTGCAGGAATGTAAGCTGGGCACTCCACACACAGAAAATAAATAGAATTTTTTTTTGTTTGTTTTTGAAGCTGAGTACTTTATAATGATGACTCTTATTGTAATCAATAGCATGGTGTGGTCTTCCTGTTGGATTTGTTATTTACAATTGCTAAGTTTCTTTCTTCTGTCTGTGTGCGTGTTGCTCTGGAAGCTATGGAGTCATGTATTATCAGGCTCTCACTTTCGAGTTCCTGGTTTAGAAGAGGAGTCAGGGAACTGCTGTTCTTTTCGATATCTCACCTCCCTCTCTAAGCCATCCATCAAGTCATATTTCTGTGGCCTCCACAAGTATTATCTTGTAGCCCATGCTGACCTTGAACTTCTGATCCTCCTGCCTCTATCTCCAAAGTACTGGAATGACAGGTTTGTGCTACCACGCTGGTAATGGTTTTCAAATGTGAGACGATTATATAGTTTTAGTATAGAGGCCAGCAGTGTTCTGCTTTTCTTTAAATACCTTGATACTCATGAAGTACCTTTTAGCCCAGCATAAACAGTAGCCAGAACTTCATATTTTGAGGTGGCATGCTTTGTTTTGTTTCCTTCTCTTTTTTTATTTAAAAAATGTCATTTTTATGTATGTATATCCCTGTTCTTCCTCCCAGTCATCTTTTAGCCTGGCCTCTCCCATCTACCCATCCCCATCTCTCCCCCACCCCCAAAAAAAGAAGTCCCCAGGTGGACCAGCTCAGTGTGGCACATCCACTCCAGGCAAGTCCAATTTACTCATCCCAAAGTCAAAGCTGGATTAGGTGTTCCTCTGCAGGGAATGGGCTCCAAGGTGCCAGAACACGCACAGGAACACAGTCTGATCCCACCCCTCATGGCTTCATATACTACTCATGCCAGTCCACAGTTACCTACCCTTGGAGGGCCTAGCTCCTTTTCCCAATGGATCTCCAGTGGCTATTCTTGATTCAGTGAGCTCCCTACAGCTCCAGCTAGCCATCACTGTGGGAATTTTCCTCATAAACTCTATCCCTTTGCTCATACAGACTCTCCTCCCCTGCTCTCAACTGGACCAGGAGCTCAAGCTCAGTGCTCAGCCATGGATCTCTACCTCCACCTCTATTCTTTGTTGGATGTAGTTTAGTGATGACACTTAGGGTGGTTATTCATTTGATTAGAGGGGAAGTCCTGTTTAGGCACCCCTCCACTATTGTTAGGAGACTTGGCCAGGAACATCCTGTAAGTTCTTGGAGATTTCCCAGCACCCAGTCTCTTTCCAACTCCACACTGGCTTCTTCTATTGAGATATCCATCTCTTTCTATCTCCCTCTTTGCTCCTCTCACTCAATCATCTCCTTCTCTCATGATTTGTTCCCAACTCTTCTTGGTTGCAACTCGTTATGATCCCAATTTGCTAAGGTGATCTTCCTTATTTTCTCTTCTTAGTGAACTCTCTGGATGTCTCCCTAAAATTCCGTCTGATCCCAAGCTGTTTAGGGGTTCTGGTTTGCAGCTGAGTATTCTTTGATTTTTGTCTAAAATCCACTTATGAGTTAGTACATCCCATGCCTATCTTTCTGGGCTTGTGATATCTTGCTCAGGAGAATCAAGCAATCCATCTGCCTGAAAAATTTTAGAATGTCTTCTTTTTTTAAACTGCTGAGTAGTACTCCATTGTGTAGATATGCCACAGTTTGTTAATCCATTCTTCAGTTGAGGGCCATCTAAGTTGTTTCCAGGTTCTTGCTATTAAGAATAATGCTGCTATGAACAGAGTTGAGCTAATGCCTTTGGGGTATGAATGTGCATCCTTTGGGTATATGTCCAATAGTGGTATTTGCTGGATCATTGGGAAGATTGAGTCCCAGTTTTCTGAGGAACCAACATACTGCATTCCAAAGTGGCTGTACAATTTTACACTCCCACCAACAATGGAGGAGAGTTCCCCTTGCTCCACATCCTCTTCAAAATAGACTGTCACCTGTGTTTTTGATCTTAGCCATATTGACAGGTATAAGGTGGAATCTCAAAGTTGTTTTGATTTGCATTTCTCTGATGGCTAAAGATGTTGAGCAGTTTTTAAGTGCATTTCAGCCATTTGTAATTCTTCAATTGAGAATTCCCTTTTTAGTTCTGAACCTCATTTTTTAATTGGGTTATTTATGTTTTTGGACTCTAGTTTCTTGAGTTCTGTGTATATTTTAGACATCAGTCCTCTGGCAGATGTATGGTTGGTGATCTTTTCCCATTCTGTAGGCTGTCGTTTTGTCTTATTGACTGTGTCCTTTGCCTTACAGAAGCTTCTCAGTTTCAGGAGGTCCCACTTATTATTGTTCTTACTGTCTGTACTACTGCTGTTATATTTAGAAGTGGTCACCTGTGCCAGTGCATTGGAGGGTATTTCCTACTTTCTTTTCTATCAAGTTCAGTGTAGCTGGGTTTATGTTGAGGTCTCTGATCCACTTGGATTTGAGTTTTGTGCAGGGTGATAGGTTTGGATCTATTTGCGTTCTTCCTCATACTACCATCCAGTTATGCCAACACCATTTGTTGCAGATACTATCTTTTTTTCCATTGAACATTTCTGGCCCTGTTGTCAAAAATCAGGTGATTTTTGTGTGGGGATTAATGGCTGGATCTTTCATTCGATTCCATTGATCCACAAGTCTGTTTTTATGCCAGTACCAGGCAGCTTTTATTACTGTAGTTCTATAGTGTAGCTTGAAGTCAGGGATGATGATTCCTCCTGAAGTTCTTTTATCTTGGTGTAACTCTAACCAAAGAAGTAGCAGAACTGTTGGACAACCCCAGGTTTCCTGTTATTCCATATGAAGTTGAATATTGTTCTTTCAAGGTCAATAAAAAAATTGTGTTGGGATTTTGATGGGGATTACACTGAATCTGTAGATTGCTTTTGGTAAGATTGCCATTTTTACTATGTTGATCCTACCTGTCCAGGAGCATAGGAGATCTTTCCATTTTCTGATATTCTCTTCAGTTTCCTTCTTCAGTGACTTAAAGTTTTTGTCAAACAGGTCTGCTACTTCTTTGGTTAGAGTTATTCCAAGATATTTAATGCTGTTTGCAGCTATTATAAAGGGTGATGTTTCCCTTATTTCTTTTTCAGCCCTTTTATCCTTAGTATATAGGAGGGCTATTGATTTTTTTTTGAGTTAATCTTGTACCCTGCTACCTTGCTGAAGGTGTTTATCAGCTGTAGGAGTTTCCTGGTAGAATTTTGGGTATCACTTATGTATACAATCATATCATCTGCAAATAGAGATAGTTTGGCTTCTTCCTTTCCAATTTGTATCCTCTTAATGTCCTTTTACTATTCAACTTATTCAACTATTTCAACTATATTAAATAGATAAGGAGAGAGAGGACAACCTTGTCTTGTTCCTGATTTTGGTGGGATTGCTCTTAGTGTTTCTTCATTTAGTTTGGTGTTGGCTATCAGCTTGCTGTATATCGCTTTTATTATATTTTGCCTGTATTCCTAATCTCTCCAGGACTTTTATCATGAGGGAGTGTTGGATTTTGTCAAAGGCTTTTTCAGCATCTAATGAGATGATCATTTTTTTTTTTTCCCCCTTCAGGTTGTTTATAGAATGGATGACATCTGCAGTTTTCATATGTTGAACCATCCCTGCATCTCTGGGATGAAGCCTACTTGGTTGTGGTGGATGGTTTTTTTGATATGTTGTTGGATTCAGTTTGCTAGACTTTTATTGAGTATTTATTTTTGCATCAATGTTCATGAGGGAGATTGGTCTGTAATTCTCTTTCTTTGTTGCATCTTTGAGTGGTTTGGGAATCAGGGTGATTTTGACCTCATAAAAAGAGTTTGGCAATGTTCCTTCAGTTTCTACTTTATGGAACAGTTTGAGGAGTATTGGTAATAGTTCTTTTTTGAATGTCTGGTAAAATTCTGCACTGAATCCGTCTGGTCCTGGAATATTTTTACTTGGGAGACTTTTAATGACAGCTTCAATTTCCTTTGGTGTTATGGATCTGTTTAGGTCTTTAATCTGATCTTGATTTAATTTTGGTAAGTGGTACCTGTCCAGAAAGTTGTCCATTCCTTTTAGGTTTTCCATTTTAGTGGAGTATAGATTTTCAAAGGGTGACCTGATAATTCTCTGGATTTTCTTGGTGTCTGTTGTTATGCCCCCTTTTCATTTCTGATTCTGTTAATTTGGATATTTTCTCTCTGCTTCTTAGTTAGTTTGGATAAGGATTTATCTATCTTGTTGACTTTCTCAAAGAACCAACTCTTTGATTAATTGATTCTTCGTATTGTTCTCTTTGTTTCTATTGTATTGATTTCTATCCTAAGTTTGATTATTTCCTGCCATCTCCTTCTAAGTGCGCTTGCTTCTAATTGTTCTAAAGCTTTCAGCTGTGCTGTTAGGTCTCTTGTGTGAGATTTCTCTAGGTTTTTCTATAGGCATCTAGTGCTATGAGTTTTCCTCTTAACACTGCTTTCATTGTGTCCCATAAGTAGGGTATGTTGTGGATTCATTTTCATTGAATTCTAGGAAGTCTTTGATTTTGTAGGTGGCATATTTTAAACTTCTGTGTATGAAAATTGTATTACAGAAAATATATTACATTGCTTCTTATATCCTCACCTCTGCACACTTGCCTCTACACAGACACCATTCACAGTGGTCAACTTACTTCTGTGTACACCACACAGTGACACTGTTCATAGTGGTCACACAATGTTCACCTCATGACCTGCCCCACACTCACCACTACACAGGGATACTGCTCACACTGGTCACCTCACCTCTGCACTCCCATTACCACATAGGGACACTGCCCACACTGCTCATCTCACCTCTGATACTCAACTCAGGGACACCGCTCACTGTGGTCACCTGACCTCTGCATACCCATCACCGCACAGGGATACCACTCACAGTAGTCACCTCTCCTCTGCATGCTCATCACTATACAGGGACACCACTCACTGTGGTCACCTTACCTCTGCACACTCATCACTACACAGGGACACTACTCACTGTGGTCACCTGATCTCTGCACACTCACCTCTTCACAGAGACACTACTCACTGTGGTCACCTCACCTCTGCATACCCATTACCACACAGGGACACCCAGTGCTCCCACTGCTACCTACTCTCACCTCCACACATGCATGTAGTAATTGGCTGTTTTAATAGAGAATATCTACACTGAACTTATAAGCTAGCAGATGTTAGGAAACCACCTTCCAAGATGTCTTTGGTGTTTGTATTACTTGGAATGAATTAGATGTAACCATGTCCATATTAGACTATCTAATCTAATCATCTTCATAGAAGAAATTAAAAAGAGAGCTGTAGAATGAAGTTTCTGGCCTGTCTGGACTGTAGTCCAGACCCACAGTCTCACAGAAACACATAGATGCTTACATTAATTTTATGCCAATTGGTCTAGGGCCCAGGCATATAATTTGCTAACTCTTTACTCTTAAACTAACCTATGATTCTTTTCTTGTTCAGCCAGATGGCTTGGTACCTTTTCTTAGAGCAGTATAGCTGTCCTCTATATCTGCTGGTTTATCTGCTGGTCTCTCTGGAGTCTCTCTGGCATCTCTTCATGGTATCTCTGTGGTGACTTTCTGGCTTCTCTGTTCTGCTCTCCCTGTTCCCAGAATTTCCTTAGTCTGGTAACCCCACCCACACTTCCTGTCTGCCTTCAGCCAATCAGCATTTTTATTAAACCAGTAAGAGGGACAAATATTTACAGTGTACAACATAATCTCACTACAGAGATCAAAGTGTTGCTTTATGAATCAGATAGGAGTTATTGTTTTGCAAGTCATGTCGTGTATAGAGGAGCCTTTCTTTATCCAGCTACATCTGACTTCATCATCACATGCAGGTAATACAAAACAAATGGTCCATCAAGCAGCAGATGAACTTCCTTACAGTGGTAGTGAAGGGTAGCAGATGGGCTAGAAGTGTTCAGAAAAGGGGTGTTATTTAAACATTGCTTTTTCTGGATTTGTCAAACCAGCATGACTTATTTTACTAAAACAGAAGTAAGTCTTTCTGGCGGCTGCATTTTCAGGTGAAATAGCAGATTGTGAGCAACTCAGAAAAATCTAATTTGGGGGGTTTTGGTAGAGAAATGGTATTTCTACTATAATTGTGAAATCCCTGGTGTAAGGATAATTTTTAAGTTCTGTGAACAAATTCCCTTTAAATTATATTTAAATGGTAGTGTTGGCAAGTTTTAGGGATTTTTTTAAATAATTATCATACTATACCTATTTATCTTAGAGAGTTGCATTTATTTGTCTCTCTCTTCTACAGCATCCTCAGAAGCCAGACTAAGGAAAGGTAGAGAAGTTCTGCCACTAGCTCCTGATACCTTCTGATTTCCAGTGCTGGTTTCTTAAGTTAAAGAAAATTTAGAGTGCAGATGTTGTAGGTGTTTCTGAAACTAGTTAAGTCACTTCTGGACAATCGAGGGCATGACTTGCATTCTCACCAAATCTGTGACTGTTTTGTCTAGGAATGTAGACATGGAGATGACCTTGGAGAGAGCTGTGAATATGCTTGATGCAGACCGTGTACCACTGCCCAGAATATCTGCTGCAGCTACTTTTATACAGCACGAGAGTTTCCAAAAATCTGAAGCACGGAAAAGGGTGAGTATCCTCTAAGCCCGTGTATAATCCAGCAAACTGTCAGTGGTGTGTTGACTTTTGCACACCAAAACTAGTCCTTAATGGAAACTTAACTTTTCACTGATGACTGATACAGTGCTTCTTAGTACACACAAAGCCCAACATTGCACAAGCCAGGAGTGGCAAGGCACACCAGTATTCTAAGCACTCAGGTGAAGACAAGAAGATCAGAAACTCAAGCTCATTCTTGCCTACACAATGAATTTAAGGAGATCTTAAGCTGCACTGATCTATTGTAGTATGAGGTTTCTGGCTCAGATTTTCGGGCCTAGCTTCAAAGTTTGGACCCACACACCCACAGTCCCACAGTCTCACACAGATGCTTACATTAATTTTAGGCTAATCAGCCTAAGGCTCAGGCATATATTTGCTAGCTCTTGCTCTTAATCTAACCCATAGTTCTTATCCTGTTTAGCCATGTGGCTCGGTACCTTTCTCAGAGCAGCATAGTTGTCCTCTGCATCTTCTGGCTTCTCTGTGGCATTTCTGCTCTGTTCTTCCTGTTCCCAGAGTTTTCTTAGTCTGGTAGCCCCACCCCTACTTCCTGTCTGCCTTTGGCCAAACAGCACTTTTTATTAAACCAGTGGGTGGGACAATTATTTACAATGAAACAACATAATCCCCCTACAATCCATGAGTACAGTAGAATGTCATTCAGACTCATTTTATTGCTACATTCCTTTAGCGGTATAGTAGTTTATTATTTTCCCCTAGGTCTTTGGCCTATCTAAGTTTCAAGTTCTTGGCTTTAAATCAAGGTTACTCCTACAAGTTATGGTTGGCCCACTATTATGCCAGCATATATTGTAGATCACAGGGTTTGTGGCAGGGTTGGTGTTTACCTTTTTCCTCTGGTAGTGTGTATAGTACCTTCCATTGTCATAAAGTCTAGTCAGTAGGGTGAAGGTTCTAGGTAGGTACCCTGACTTCTCCATGTTTAGTGAGTTTATGTAGGTATTATCTTCAACAATAGGGCCTTACTGTCAATTTGTGGAGAGCAACAAATATGCATTACAATAACCTGTATCGGTTGAAGGTTTTCATGGGAACTTTTCGGCCAACAGCACTGTTCTGACTAGCTTTATGACAGCTTGAGAGGAGGGAACCTCAACTGAGAAAATGCCTTTATAGGATCAGATTGTAGGCACACCTGTACAGCATTTTCTTAATTAATCATTGGTGGCAGAGGGCCCAGCCCCTGTGGGTAGTACTGTCTTTGGGCTGGTGGTCCTGGGTTTTATAAGAAAGCAGGCTGAGCAAGCTATTAGGAGCAAGCCAGTAAACAGCACTCCTCTTTACCCTCTGGATCAGCTCCTGCCTCCAGGTTCCTGTCCTGCTTGAGTTTTTGCTCTCCTTGCCTTTGGTTATGAACTGTTATATGGAATTGTGAGTGAAATAAACTTGCTTTTGGTCATGGGGCTTCATCACGGCAGTAGTGACTCTAACTAAGACAAATACAGTAAGATATAACCTATTCTTGGCACTGGAAGGTTCATGTGGTGTTAAGAAATGTCCAGTTGGAGCTCTGTCTCCCTGTTGTTTGGCAGTTTCATTGAGACTGACTGTCTATGTATGTATTTTAGTGAGCGTCTACTGTGCTGTTTCCTAAATGGCCCTTAGCTGTCCCTCTCCATATTTCCTCCTCCCCTTCTCCCCCTCATTTGGTTCTCCTGTTCCAGTATCAGTTCCAGTTATACCCCATCGATCCATATCTGTTCTATTTCCCACTCCTAGGGAGATCCATCTCTCCCCCTTGTCTGTCCGTTACTCTATACCTAACCTCTGTGGTTATAGGGATTATAGCCTGCTTATCGGAGACTAACAGCCAACACTCACATATGAGTGAATACATACCATATTTTGAATCTGAGTTACCTCACAAAGATGATTTTTTTTCTAGCTCCTCATGTTTACCTGAAAATTTCATGATGTTATTTTTAAATGTATGAGTAATATTTCATTCTGTAGCTGTGCCAAAATTGTATAAAGTCTATTCATCTGTTAACAGACATCTAGGCCGTTTCTAATTTCTTGCTATTTTGAATAGAACAGCAATGAACATAGTTGAACAAATGTCTCTGTGGCAGGATGGAGCATCCTTTGGGTGTATTCCTGAGAATGGTGTATCTAGATCTTGAGGTAGATCTATTCCCATCTTCCTGACAAGTTGGCAGGTTGATTTCCATAGTGACTGTACAAGTTTGCACTCCCAACAGCAATGGAGGAGTGTTTGCCTTACTCCACATCCTTACCAGCATGACTTGTCATTTTTTATTGATCACAGCCATTCTGAGAGGTGTAATGAAATCTCAAAAGTAGTTTTGAACTGCATTTTCCTGATGGCGAAGGCTATTGACATTTTTCAAATGCTTCTCAGCCATTTGCGTTCCCTCATTGTTTATATCTAGATTGTTTTCCTCATGTCCATTTTTAAAAGTTTTATATATTTTGGGTGTTAGCCCTCTATTAGATGTATTGTTGTGGGATATTAACTGTGTGAAGATATAGCACTGTGATGGGTTTAAAAAGAGCTGAATGGCCAATAGCTAGGCAGGAGGTATAGGCAAGACTTCTAGGCACAGAGAGAAAGTAAGAGGATGAACATATGGAGAGAGCTGGACATACAGAATGAAATAAAGGTAAAAGGCCACATAGTAGACTGTAGGTTAATAGAAATGAGTTAATTTAAGTTATAAGAGCTAGTTAGAAGCAAACCTACATTGTAGGCTAAACTCTCATAATTAATAATAAGTCTCCTTGTCATTATTTGGGAGCTGGCTGGCTGGACAGAGAAAGACCATTATAGTTTATAGTTAGTACAGATCTTTTCCCATTCTGTGTAGTCTGCCATTTGTTTGAATGATAGTGTCTTTTGCCTCACAGAAGCTTTCCAATTTCATGAGTTTTCCCATATGTTAATTGTTGTTCTTAGTGCCTGTGCTAATGGTGTTCTGTTCAGAAAGTCTTTTCCTGTGCCGATGTGTTCAAGACTATTCTCCAATTTCTCTTCTATCCAATTCCTTGTATCTGGTTTTAAATTGAGATCTTTGATTCATTTAGAGTTAAGTCTTGTGACAGGTAATGAGTATTGATATGTTTGGGTTATTCTTTATGCAACCATCCAGTTCAATCAGCACTAAGTTTTTAAAGCTAGGTTATATTTCTGGCTTCTTTATTAAAAATCAGTTGTCCATAGATGTGTGAACTTATTTCTGGGTCTTAAACTTAACTAAGTTCATCAACATTCTCTTTCTTTGCCAATACCATGCTGGTTTTTATTATTGGAGCTCTGCAGTAAAATATGAGATTGGGGATGATAATTCCAGCAGTTCTTTATTTATTTAGGATTTTTTTTTTTTTTTTAGCTATCCTAGACTTTTTGTATTTCCAATATGAAGCTGAAAATTGGCCTTTTAAGTTCTGTAAAAAATTGTGCTGGAATTTTGATGGAAATTTCAGTGAATCTGTACATTGCTTTTAGTAAGATGAACATTTTTACTATTTTAAGTCTGCTGGTCCACAAAGATAGGAGATATTTCCATTTTCTGATATCTTTTTCGATTTATTTCTTCAGTATTTTTCAAACAAGACTTCTTCTTGCTAGGTTAGAGCTACCCCCAAAATATTTTATATTTTTTGACGTTTTTATGGATTTCTTTCTCAGTATCTTTGTTATTTATGTATAGGAGAGTTAATTTTGTAGTGAACTACTTTGCTGAAAGTATTTATTAGCTGTATGAGTTTCCCAGTGGAATTTTTTAGGGTCACTTGGGATATCATCACTTGCAAATAAAGATATGCTGGCTTCTTTTTTTCTACTTTACATGACCTTCATCTCCTTCCATGGTTTTATTGCTAGAGCTTCAAGTACTATTTTGACAAGGTATGGAGAGAGTGTAAAACCTTCTTGTTCATGATTTTGGTGGAAATTCTTCAAGTTTCTCACTATTTACGTTGATGTTGGCTATGGACTCATTTTAAAATGCCCTTATTATGTTTACATATGTCCCTTGTATCCCTAATCTCTTCCGGACTTTTATCATGTAGGAGTAGTCCATTTTTTCTTATTTTTTTTTCTGCACCTAATGAGATGGTCATTTTTTCTTTCAGTTTGTTTACGTCATGGGTTTCACTTACAAATTTATGATCTTTTTGATATGTTCTTGATTTGGTTTGCAAGTATTTTATTGTGAATTTTCACACCTATGTGCATAAGGAAAATTGCTATGTAATTATCTTTATTTTTTTGAGTCTTTATGTGGTTGAGGAATCAGGGTAATTATGAACTCAAACAACCAACCCTTTGTTTCATCAATCCTCTGTGTTTTGTTTATTTACTTGTTCTACTGATCCTGTGTTTGATTAGTTCTTCACTTCCACTTCTTCTGAGTGTTATTTCTAGAGTTTTCAGGTATGCTGTTAACTTACTAATATGAGATCTATTCACTTTTTTTTTTAATGTAGGCACCTAGTGCTATGAACTCTCCTCTTAGCACTGCTTTCATTGTGTCCCACAAGTTTGGCTGTGTTGTATATGCATTTTCATTCAATTCTTTAAATTTTTTAAATTTCTTTCTTAATTTCTACCATGACTCATTTTTCTTTTAGTATTGAGGTGTTCAGTTTTAATGAGTTTGTAATCTTTCTTTTGTTGATAACCAGTTTAAATCTGTGCTGGTTTGATGTAGGGTGTTTGTAGTGGGATTCTGTTACATTGTAAATAATTGTCTCGCCTACTAGTTTAATAAAAACACTGATTGGCTGAAGGCAGACAGGAAGTATGGGCGGGGCTACCAGACTAAGAAAATTCTGAGAACAGGGAGAGCAGAGCAGAGATACCACAGAAGCCAGAAGATGCAGAGAACAACTATGCTGCTCTGAGAAAAGGTACCGAGCCACATGGCTGAACAGGGTAAGAATCATGAGTTACTTTAAGAGTAAAAGGCTAGCAAGTTATATGCCAGGGCCGTAGGTCGATCAGCCTAAAATTAATACAAGTTTCTGTGTGATTCAGTGGGACAGTGGGTCAGAACCTCAGGGCTAGGCTGGGCCAGAAACTTACTACTATAGGTGTTGTTTAAATTTGCTTGCTTGCTTGCTTGCTTGCTTGCTTGCTTGATTGATTGATTTTTGCTTTGTATCTATCTGAGTATGTGGTCAGTTTTGGAGAAAATTCCACGAGGTGCCAAGAATAAGGTATATTCTTTGGGGTGGAATGTTCTGTAACTATCCATTTGATTTATAATGTCAACTAGCTCTAGCATTTTTCTGTTTAGATTTTGTCTGGATGACCTGTCTATGGATGAGAGTGGAATATTGAAGTCTCCTACTATCAATGTGTGAGAGTTGATGTGTAATTTAAACTTTAGTGATGCTTCCTTTTATGAACATGGGTGCCCTTGTGTTTGAGACAAGGATGTTAAGAATTGCAATGTCATCTTGGTAGATTATTGTGGTATATAAAAATGTATTGCTGTGATGGGTGTAATCATAAGTCGAATGGCCAACAGGAGGGATGGGCAGTCCAGAGAGGACTCTAAGAAGAAAGGCAGAGTCACCAGCCAGACACAGAGGAAGTACATGAGCAGTATGGAGAGATGAGGGAATGAGCTATTAAACAGAATATAGATTAAAATAAATGGATTAATTTAAGTTATAAGAGATAGTGGACAAGCCTAAGCTAAGGCTGAGCTTTCATAATTATTAATAAGACTGTCGTTATTTGGAAGTTAGTGGTACAGAAAAAGACTCTTTACAGTGAATTGATTTGTTTGTTTTCGCTTCCCTATCTTTTCTGATAGGTTTCGTTTCGAGGCCTATTTTGTTAGGTATCAAGTGGCCATACTACCTTGTTTCTCAGGTCCATTTGCTTGTAATATCTTTTTTTCATTTTTCTACCATGAGGTGATGTCTGTTCTTGATGTTAAGGTGTATTTCTTGGTTGTAGCAGCAGGATGGAGTCTGTTTTCAAATCCATTTTGTTGTTCTCGGTTTTTCTTGGGGAGAACTGAGGCGACTGATGTTGAGTTATCAGTGAGCAGTTTGTTGATACCCATTATTTCATTGTTGTGCTGCTGGACTTTCCCCTTCTTTTGGTTTCACGGTCTGATATCGTTTATCCCTTTATTTTCCTCATTGTGGTTACTTCTTTAAGTTGATGCTTTCCTCCTGTAGGGCTGTGTTTGCAGAGAGCTACTGCCTGGGTTTCTCTTTATCAAGGAGAATCTTTCTTTCTCCATTTACTGTGTGGAAAGACTCAGTCTTCCAGTCTGTGCTCTCCTGGAATCTGTGATGATCTGTCCAGGACTTTCTGGCTTCTAGAGTCTTCATTGAAAAGTCATGTTTTATTCTAACAGGTCTGCCTTTTATATTATTTGATCTTTTTCCCTTTCAGCTTTTAATATTTAGTCTTTGTTCTGTACATTTAGTGTTTTATTTATTATGTACCATGGGGATTTCTTTTCTGGTTCAATCTATTTGATGTTCTGTGTGCTTCCTGTACCTTTCTTTGGGTTAGGGAAATTTCTTCTGTGAAATTAAAAAAATATTTTCTGTTATCTGATATGCAAGTCTTCTCTCTCCCTTTATTCCTACTGTTTGTAGATTTTGTCTGTTCATTGTGTCTTGGATTTCTTGGAGGTTTTGTACCAGCAGTTTTATACATTTAACATCTTGACTGAGGCGTCCATTTTTTTCTATCTTGTCTTCAGTGCCCGAGACTCTTCCATGTCTTGCATTGTGTTGCTGAGGCCGCTAAGGTTTCTGTTTGAGTTCCTAAACCTCTTATTTCCAGCTTTCCCTCAGTTTGGTTGTTTGTTTGTGTGTTTGTTGTGATACTATTTCCTCTTGCAAGTCTTGAGTTGTTTTCTTCATTTCTTTCTACAGTTTGTGTTTTCCTAGATTTCTTTGATGATTTTTTTTCATGATTTATTTGAAGACATCTAACATATTCATGAAGACTATTTTGAAGCCCTTGTCTTGTGCTTTGGTGATATTACATTTCTTGGAACCTACTGTAGTAGGATTGCTGTGCTCTAGTGGAGGCAGATTGTCTTGACTGGAGTCTATGCATATGAGTTCAGGAAGATTGCAATTCTTGGTGGTGATACCTAGCCTTGTCTTTATTGGGTGAGTATTTTGTTCTTGGGTTGCCCTCTTTTATTCGTCAGAGAATGTGGTGGTTGTGGTCTGCCTGGTAGGGAATACTTCTGGGATCCCGAGGTATTGCCACTGGGGGTTTCAAGTAGAATATATTTCTAAGTATGTGGAGCTGAAAGGAGTGTGGGTGGGATAGAGGTGAGGGGTCCACAGGAAGGAAGGAAGCAGAGTGTGCCTCTAAGATCTGAATACTCCCCTGGGAATGGTTGGAGAGAGGAGAGACCACAGCAGGTGTTCTTATACAGATCTAGGGATGAGGTTGGGGGATTATATTTAAAAGTGAAGATTGCCTACCTGCTTCATTGGCCAGCTGAATCAGTGGATTTCAGGGAATGCCTGAAGGAGTTGGTGTCTGAGACAAAGGGGCTGGTATTAAAGAAGGCTGTAATGTAGGAGAAGATCTATGTGACCTTCTGGAGATGAGGTCAGAGAGGAAGATGAGGTTGCAACCTGTGATCTGCTATATAGCTGGAGGAGGAGAGGAGAGTGAAGCCTTCTTGCCCATCACTGTAGCCCTGCATACAAGAGAGTCACTAACAGTTATGCAACAGAATCAACATCGACCTGTCTTACAACTTCTTCAACTAATACTATTAGTCCAAAACTTTCAATTTCGAATGACATGGATTATTAGAAGGGCAAAAGACAGCCACATTATTTACTGAAACAAGAATTAGTCCACTTGCTAATTAATTTTCCCTCTGAACCTCCTAGAACTTGGCCTTTATAGTCCACATTGCTCTCAACACTACTGTCCTCTAAGTTCCTACTGAGGTGTCCATTAAGAGCTCAACAACTTTCATAGTTCACAACCTCCAAATCTTCCAAATTCCTCTCAAGAGCAGCATGGTCAGGCCTGTCACAACAATAGCCTGTTTCATGGCGCCAACTTCTGTCTTAGTTACTTTTCTCTTACTGTGACAGAACACCATGACCAAACTTACAGAAAGAAGAGTTTACTAGAAACTATCGTTTTCAGATGATGAGTTCATGACTGTCATGGCGGCAGACAGGCAGACCAACATGGCCCTGAGCATAGCTGAGAGCTTGCATCTTCATCTGTAAAGCCCCGAACCCCACCCCAGTGACACACCTCCAACCCAGCCACATCTCCGCATCCTTCCCGAGCAGTTCCACCAGTGGGAGACCAAGCATCCAATCGATGGACCTATTGAAGCCACTCCCATTCAGACCACCATATTGTATACGTGTTGTGTTCTCATTCAGTTCTAGGACTTTTTAAATTTTGTCTTGATTTCTTTAATGACCAGTTTTTTATTAAATATTATACTTATTTATCATTTGTCAGTGGGTATCAGTTGCAGATAGCTTCTTTATTAGGTTGGGAACTTGTGTCCACTTCCCCTTCTCAATGCTGGAACCTTATTTGGCTCGAACATGTTCAGGCCTTATGATTGCTGCCCATAGTCTCTGTGAGTTTAAATGTGTGTCACTCCTTTGCAATCATCCGTCACCTCTGACTCTTATAATCTTTCTGCCTCCTCTTCTACACAGCTTCCTGAGTCCTGAGGGAGGTGTTTGATGAGACATCCCATTTAGGATTGAGTGTTAAAATCTCTCACTTTTTTGCACATTGTCCAGTTGTGAATCTTTGTTAATTAGAGAAAAAACTTCTCTAATACTGGCTGAGCAAGGGTTGGACTTTACCTTTTACTTGTGGTAGCATATAGAGTACCTTCCAATACCATGAGCACTAGCCTAAATGATTTTCATACCCTGGTCTCTTAGTCCACTTTGTACTTCAGGCCGAGGCATATTACATAATACCACCCGCTGAAGTCATCTCGGAGACAACCAAATTTGGCCTAACCCTCAGCCAAGCACTCAACAATGTCTGCCCCAATTTTGGTTTTTATGTAACTGTTTTTTATAAAAAGTTCTTCCTTTAATGTTATCACAAGCTATGAAATAAATAATGTGTCTTAAACTCAAAACTATGCTGACAACCTAGCAGGTAGAATGGAAAGGAGAAAGAATTGTTACTTGGCTATTATTATGAATATAATTTATCATTTAGATTATTGTATAATACTGGTTTTTATTTCTGACTTGCTGGTCTTTCCCCCAATCCTAACATAAGGTTGGAAGACACTTTCTATAGATTCCACTTTTACTATTTTTTATATCCATTTATTGTGTGTGTGTGCATGCACACTTGTATCATGACACACAAGTAGCACTCAGAGGCCAACTTGTAAGAGTCAATTCTGTTCCTTTACGCTGTGAGCTCTAGTGGTTAGACTTAGGTCATCAGGCTTGGCAGCAAGTACCGTTACCCACTGAGCCATCTTGCCAGCCCTCAGTTATGCTTTCTGTATGAAGGAGGGAAACTTGAGTTTGATATATTAGGTAACATGCAAATGTGCCATTGGCACCAGCTGTGCAGAAAGTTGGCTTTTCGGGTACCTGTATGCCTCATTTTACAGCAAAACCCAGGGTCAGTGGTAAAAACTGGCTTTCTAAGAACACCTACATTACAGTGATGTAAATGAGTGAGGTATGCACCAAAAGCCCTTGCCAACTTGAACATTTACATTTCAGACGGCGATGAGGAAATTATCAGACTGCAGGCTAACATTCCAGACCACCACCGTTAGGTTTCTTTTATGGTATTTGCAGCCTAAAATACCCAATCCCTGCTCAAATTAATGTTGTTCACTGTTTAGCTTCTTTTCATCTGCTATAATCTCGGAATCTAATTTATTTATTCTCATTTTATCTTTGCTGTTCTTGGTTCTTGTTGTTGTTTGGGGGTTTTTGGTTTTTTAGACTGGGTCTCATTTTGTAGCTAAACTTCTGCTTCTGCTAGTGAAGCGCAAGTACTGGGGTTACAGCTACACTGTATGAGGGCGTCACCAACACTCGGCTATGTGATCTGTGCTTCTCTTCCCTTTCTGGTTGTGACTACTTCTCTTAATAGACAGCATATTCTTCCTTGCATGTATAGGTAGAAGGAATATTTTTTAAATAGCACATTAAGAGGTATACTTTTTTTTTACTTAAAATTCTCACATAGCTTATGCCCTCCTTTTTACATACTCTAAGAATTTGACAATAACTCAGATTTGGAGATAAATTTAAGACTCCTAACATTGCCATAATAAAGATATTTTTTCTACTATTGATGATAATTTCTATTCATTTTCACTAACTATAAAACTTTGTTCTAGAAAATGTACTCAAGTAATTTGTGTAATTCATCAAACTTTCCTAGTCTCCAGAGCTGAGATTATCCTATTTTTTTTTTGTTTTCTAGATTTTATTAACAAATTCTTTGATCTCTACTTAAACACCCTTTACCCATCATTACTTAACCTTCTTCAAGCTCATTGAAAGGTTTTTCCTATTGGAACAGATACTCTGTACAATATGAGTTTCAGATTGTGCCATGTATAGTTGTTGACTGATAAGTATTATAATCAGTGAAAGTCTATTCCTCAGATATTTAATGTCTTAATGCCATATCAAAATTAATAAGTGGAGGATATATACATTTATTCCTTCCCTAGGTTAATCAACTTCGAGGCATCCCTAGGCTTCTACAGCTGCTCAAAGTTCAGAATGAAGATGTTCAGCGGGCTGTGTGTGGGGCCTTGAGAAACTTGGTATTTGAAGACAGTGACAACAAGTTGGAGGTAGCTGAACTGAACGGAGTACCTCGCCTACTCCAGGTGTTGAAGCAAACCAGGGACTTGGAGACAAAAAAGCAAATAACAGGTATTTCCTGCTAATTAGTAAGAGCCCAGCAATGCAGTGTCCACCCAGGTGCTTTATGTTACGTGTTTTTCTTAAGTTTCCTGGGATTGCTGATGAATAGGATTATTGATCTATGCCACCGTGGTTTATATTCAGAATCTGAACTTCTTCTGGAGAAAATATTCTGAAGTTTTTTAAAAATATTTTAAATTAGAAACTCTATATACCTACTGTGACTAAATGTTTTTAAAACAACTTTTGACAAGATTGACTATGTGAAAAGTTCTACTTAACTGCACTCATAGCCAACATTGTGGTTTGGCATTGTGTGGCGATCTGATGTTATTCTGGGTGTCTCAAATGTTCTAAAGGAAAAGGAGAGGAAACAGGTCCAAGTGTCCATTCAAGAATCAGCATTCTCAATCTGTGAGGGGAGTGAAATGGAGAGGTACATAAATGTTCATTGTTCAAATTGTTCAAAATGCAAAGAGCCATTTTTCCTATCTTACTGTTACCTGGACTCTGCTTACTGTGGCCTTCTCAGCTCACATGATTTTGAAATGTATCACCAAAAAGACTTTAGATTTTGAGATATTATGATAATTGGTTTCATAGATTATTAATATAGATGTAGATTTCCCCTTGGAGACCTAATTCAGAAATCTGAATTCTTGTAATCCATTTTGAGATTTTGGTGCAGTGAATCTGGAGTGTGGCCCAGATTCTGGTCTGTCACTGAGTTCCTTTGGAAACTTCCAGTCTAACACTAACTCAAGAATTAAAAATCTTTGTCAACATTTCAATATAAAGTGAGCTAATTTTTACTGATACCAGTTATAAAGCTGGATCTTTTAAATAGATCTTTTTGGTTCCTACAGAGAGAGTAGTCCCCAAAATTTCCCTTCTTAAAATTTCAGTTGGTGATCCTGGCTTTGCTTTCTATAACCACAGAGGGTGTTCTTCATCCATTTAATTCAGCCTTTCTTTAGTGACTGTAACAAGTATCTCCATGTATAGCAGCCCTAACATCTTTAAGCTTTGTGTTAGTTACCCTATTTATAGATGCTTATTTACTGAGTTTGTGTGAGTGTGTGCAGAAGGGTATGTACATAACTGTGTCTCCAAAGAATACTTCTAGTGTCATGCCATCCAGAAATTTAGTGGCCATGACCTAGTAATACATTATCTTACATTATTTTTTTACATTACACCAAAACTTTTAAAATTATATACTTGTATAGAAATAATACAGCATACCAAGCTAAAAAGGTTATATATTGACTACTAAAGGAAAATTCTATTCCCTTTGTTCAAAGTAATTCTCTTTGCTTTTTATGCAAGATGTACTATAACTACTTTGTGTGGTTCTTTGTAGAAAGGAAATTTCATTGTGTGTCAGATTTTAAAGCTACTGGCAGGCAAGAAGCTTGCTGATTTTCTTGTGTGTTTTCTTATTTTGAACTCAAGGAAGTCTTGTCCATCTGCCCCCGACCCCCTCTTTTTCTCTCTTGCTTTCTTTCCAGTTTCTTTTTCTTTTTTTCCATAGCTTAAGAACCAAAACTCAACCTGAGCCCTGCCTTTACCTTGTCTCCAACTACCTTCTGAGTTTTATTGTCTCTGTCCCCCTTCCAGGACCCACTTAAGATGAAGTGAGAGGGATGAAGCCATTGTATTGCAGAACCCACGGCTGAGACACTGCTCCTGACTAACCCCAAATACTAGTTTGATCAGGAAAAGACTTTCTGCAGTCCAGAAATCCTGTTCTCAGCAGACATCAGTCCTACCGTGACCATATTTAATTGAAGCTATGTGTAGGCTACGTGAAAATCTGGTTGCTGTTTCAAAATTTAACTATTATACACAACCAAAGCAAACTATTTAAGCCTGAAACATTAGCCCTGATGATTTTAATTGATTGAACCAAATACACACAGTGTTGAACAATTACAAAGCTTTAACTACATCAACCGTTAATTCAGTCATTAAAGTCAAGGGAGATGGTACCACCCTTCATAAAGGAAATACCTTACCACCCTTCATAAAGGAAATACCTGTAGATTTACGCTTTCACTGCAATGCACTTAAGAAGTAGGAATTGCTGACTGGAGGATGAAGAGGATAAGATAGGAATGGAGGAATCACTCTTCTCTTTGTCCAGCCTTCCTGGGCCTTTTCCTGGATGTCAGTGAGTTGAAGCAGCGTATTGGGGGGAAAGAGCAAGGCAGTGTACATGTGAGCAGGACCATTGTCAAAGCAAATAGTCAGGCCATAGTTCCTTCACTGAAAAGTATTTGAGCACCAGAGCTTCATTTAAAGAGAAGAAGAAATCCTACATTATATGTGGTTTTCTGTTATCTCTCAGCACCAAGCTCCAGTTCCTATGTCTAAATATCCTAAAAAACCTGGTATTTTATTATATACAGCCTTTCCCTTTAATAATGGCATAATTGAAGTTATTTTTGACCAAATGCTGTGAAGAGATAAAATGCAGTGTTCTTTGTCTTTTACTGCCAAACTCTAAAAGAAGTGTAAACAATGTCTAGCAAAGAAGCACAATTCCCATGATTGGGCAGAAGTTAGTAAGCGTTAACTGGGAGTGTTGATTAGCCAGCCTCCTGCAGGGACTCCTTCCATAAAAAGGACAAAAAATAGCAGGGCAATTTTATAGATGGTGAGAAGAAGCAATTTAGAAACATTGTTTGCCTTTCTATGTTTCTTGGAAAGAAAAAAAATCCTTTAAAATATTGAAATAGTAGTTACAGGACAGCTGTTTCTCACATCCATGTTGGTGAACCCAGAGTATGTTATCCCAGTGACGTCATCTTTACGGTAGGGTCTGTAAAAGAAATAGCAATAAATGCTTAAGTGTGCATTGGTTACTTTTCTTATTGCTGAAAAAAATACCAGACAAAAGTAACTTAAGGGAGTTTATTTGGGCTCAGAGCATCAAGTCCTGAGATATAGTCCATCACAAAGGGAATGGAGTCATGGAGCTGCTTCTTCACATGGTGGAAAACAGAGAAATGAAGGAGCAAGAGATAATAATCTACTAGTGACCTGTCCCAGTGACCTACTTACTCCAGCTAGCCTCCCAAAATGGGAGGTGAGCTTCCAAATATGATCCTTTGGGGAATATTTCAAATTCATACTAGTTTATTCACACCCCTGGTAAATCTGAATTTGCATGATTTTGCATACTAAGCAATAGATAATTGTTCTTAGAAATCGGTTTCTACTAGCATCAATTGAGCATCAAATGAGTTTGCACCCTGCATCCTTTTTAAAGTACCCCATAGTCCTGAAGCTGGAAGTGGCCTGGACTTGCATGTTGAACATTGTTCTCTTTTTCTAGGTTTGCTTTGGAATTTGTCTTCTAGTGACAAACTGAAACATCTCATGATAACAGAAGCCTTGCTCACCCTGACAGAGAGTGTCATCATCCCCTTCTCAGGGTGGCCTGAAGGAGACTACCCCAAAGCAAATGGCTTGCTGGATTTTGATATATTCTACAATGTCACTGGATGCCTCAGGTAATGCCACCTTGTGTCCGTCCCTACCCACTCCTTCAGGTAAAAGGTGTAATCAAATTAAGCACCCAAAAAGAAGTCAAAATGTATTCTCTTTTTGATCCTTTCTGTAATTATGCAGTTTAGTTTTGATAGACTCTCCTTGGGTGGTAGCTGAGGAAATTTATTATAGTAAGATGCTTCTGTCTAGTTAACCATACTAATATATACTTGCCTTAGTCAGGGTTGCCCCTGCTGTGATGGAACTCCATGAAGCTTGGAGTAGAGAGAGCCATCAAACAGAAACTGGAAACATCATCTCTGGACAGGTTGTAGAGTCTCTGGGAGTGACAGGAAGGAGTTAATTTTTCTTCTCTCTATCAGCCACATTAGCTGGTGTTCCATGTAAACCCACTGAGTCAGAAATAGGTTAAAGAAGAAAATCCAGTAGTAACAAAAAAGCTATAATGAAAGGGTGATGCTAGACCAGTAGTGCGTGGTCAGCAAAGAGAGACAACTGAGTAGTGATTGTTGGTATCTCACTGCAACTGAGGGATATTATACTGGAGCTGCAAACCAGCCGTACTCAGAGTGTTTCCATGGAGGAAGTGATAGGTGCTGTGCCCTACACCACATGTTCTGTAGCTCCTGCAGATGTCCACTACCATACTTGGTTTGAAGATGTTGATTATTTTAGCATCAATAAATAAGTAAATAAGTAGTGTAGCTGTATGTCTCCATAAGCATTCTTTTTCAAAGAAGAGACAGATTTTTTTTTTTTTTTTTTAAAGGCATTATGGGCTGGAGAGGTGGCTCAGAGGTTAAGAGCACGAGTTGCTCTTCCAGAGGTCCTGAGTTCAATTCCCAGCATCCACACGGTGGCTCACAGACATCTAGAATGAGATCTGGTGCCCTCTTCTGGCCTGAAAGGATATATGCAGACACAGTACAGCACACATAATAAATTTTAAAAATAAGTCAAAAAAAAAAAGGTATTAGGAAACTTCAGTGTTCCTTTCCCACTTATGTAAAGGAAAAACCTCTTCAAAGCCATGTCTCCTTTTATACCTTTTTTAAATTTTTTCAAATTATAGAAATGATGTACATTTCTAGCTTCCGTTTCCTCCAAACTCTTCCATATACTTCTCCTTGTCCTCTCTCAAATCAGTGGCCTCTTTTTTATTACTTGTTACTGCATATGTATACGCACGTTTCTGACAACCCGCTCTGTCTGTATAATGTTACTTGTTACTGCATATGTATACGCACGTTTCTGACAACCTGCTCTGTCTGTATAATGTTACTTGTTACTGCATATGTATACGCACGTTTCTGACAACCTGCTCTGTCTGTATAATGTTACTTGTTACTTGGGTTATCAGTTGGGTGTGCTCTTTCCTCGAAGACTATTTTTCCTGATCCCAGCATTTCTTAGCTGCTTTGTAGTTCGTTCTGCATGGTTAATGCCTTGCGGGTTTCCCACCATCCTTATTGGCATGTCTTTTATTATTTTCCTTGTTCACCTCATGTTTAGGCAGTCATACTGGTGAGAATTTATAGGTATAGCTTCTGATGTTACTAGGAGACACAGTCTCACAGCAAACTCCCTGAGCCTCTGGCTCTTACAGTCTTTCCCCACCCTCTGCTGCAATGTTCTCTCACCTTTAGATGCTGGGGCTTATTAACATATCCATTGACCTGAGATCCATGAGTATATTTTGATTGGTTGCAGTTTTCTATAGTGGTCCCCATTTGTTGCAAAGAGAATTACCTTCATGAAAAGTGAAGACTACACTTTTCTGTGGGTATAAGGACAAATGTTGATAGGTTGCTACTAAGGATTATGCTGGTTTAGTTAAGTAGTAGTAATAGTTTTTTCTTCAAGATCTATGACTTTACTAGCCTGGGGTAATTGGCTAGATTGCCAGTAACAGGCATGTTTTCACTTTTGTCGACCAGATCTTAAATAATTAGAAAGCTGTTAGTTATTTCCAAGGTGTGTGTACATCCACTGCTCCTGTTAATTACTGTACCATGCTAGTCATTGATGGGCATCATAGCGAGGTAGGACTTTTGGTTACCTCCATCCTTTAGAAGCTTTTATAGTGCCTTCCATGAAAGCTAGTCCTTGGGGAGGAAACATTCAGGTAAATCCATACTCCGGACTCTTTTTGAAGGTCATGATGTTGTCAGCAGTAGGAACTTACCAGCCAAGTGACAACTAAGGGCAATAGCAATAGGCCATATCTTTTGGGAGTTTCTTGAACAGCTCTGACTATCAACTGAAAGGAGGACTTCTCATGTCTGCTATTAGGAGTTTTATTAGGTGGTATTAGCTCTAGAAGGGAGCATTGGCAGTCAAGATGAGAAAAGTTCATTAAAATCATATGTGTGTATGTAAATATATGCACAGAATTCATGTATTACAGGTTTTCCCTTTTCCTGTTTATTTTTGAGATTATATTTGATTTATTTTTATTTTATGTGGATTGGTGTTTTGCCATGGGTGCCAGGTCCTCTGGAACCCACAACAGGAATTATATGTGGCGCTTGGAATTGAACCCGGGCCCTCTGGAAGAGCAATCAGTGCTCTTAATCACTGAGCCATCTCTCTAGTCTCAAAATTTTTATTTTAATTACAACACTTTTGCCTTCTCTTTCCTCCCTCCAAACCCTAACATACACTCCTCCCCCTCTCAAATTCATGACCTCTGTTTTCAAATGCTATTATATGTATATGTACATATATACTCCTAAATATAACCTGTTGAGTCCATATAATGCTACTTGTGTGTTATCATGGCTGACCCTTTGTCACTGTCCAGTTGGTATGCTCTTCCATGGGGAACGCCACCTCTTCCACTTACTCAGTTTCCTGCAGTCTTTGTGTAGGACTGGGGTCTTGTGGACTTTCTTCCATGCTGTTTGACAAGCTCATAGGTGTTTGAGTGGTCATGCTGAGACGATTTTATGGGTATAATAGAATATCACAGAAAGTCACTATTTCTCTGATTCTTACAGTCTTTTTGCCTCCTTAGTTTTGGGAGTGTTTTTCAGTTCTCTCCATTGGACTGGACTCCACACCACCATATTGATAGATTGTGGGTTTTTGTAGTGGTCTCCATCTGTTGCAAAGAGAAGTCTCCTTAATGAGGGGCTAAGACTACACTTACATGTGAGTGTAAGGACAATGTTTATAGATTGATGTTAGGGATTATGCTGGATTAGTAAATTAGTGGTTGTAGATTCTCCTCCAGTAACCTAATATGTTGTAGATCTTTGTTTTAAGGTAAGTAGTTAATAATATGGTTCCCGTGGCTTTTTAGGCCATCCATTTTGCTACTTTACCTCCCTGCCCCCTCCTCTCCTGTTTCCCCTTTTCACTCCCCCTTCTTTTCTATTTTCCTGATCACATCATCACGCATCCCCCTAGTGTCCTCAGTGGTCCTATCTTACTTTCTCAGCTTCTTCAGGTATTCTAGACTATGTGCGACATCTGCGAACTGGAGCTAGGAGCCCCTAGTGACGGAGAGCATGTGACTTCTAGATCTGGACTACCTCATATGATCTTCTCAAGTTTTATCCAGTTATTACAAAGCTCATGATTTCATTTCCTTTATGCCTGAATAGTATTCCAGAATGTACATATACTACATTTTCACATTAGGTTATTTCCATGGCTATTGTAAGGAGCATATCAGTGAATGGATACTTATCCATGTTGGAGGATATCGGCGTATGCCAAGGGATGTTTATAGCCACCTCCATGGTAGGTTTAGTTTTAGCTCTTTGATAACTTTCTACACTGGCTTCATCGTGTCTACACCAGCTTGCATCCCACCACCCCTGGATGAGGGTCCCCTTTTCCCCCATTCCCTGCAGCAGTTGTGAGCTGTTTAATTATCTTCGTTGTTATAACTATACATCTTCTCTGAATGCCTGGCAGACTTTGCTGTGAATCTATTTGGTCCTGGAATTTTTGTCTTGTTTTTACTGGAAAACTTTTTATTACTATTTCAATTTCTTTCTTTTTTATGAATTTGTCTGGGTTGTTGACTTCTTGGTTTAATTTAGGTAGATTGGCTGAATCCAGACATTCACACACCCTCTTTAGGTTTTCTAGCTTCGTGACGTACAGCACAAGTCTTGATGTTTGTTTAGTTGTTTTCCTATTCATTTCTGGTTGTGTCAATTTCTCCATCTCTTCTTTTAGTTGGGCCAAGGGCCTGTCAATCTTGTCTATCTTCAAGAACCAGCTCTTAGATTCCTTATTTTGTGTGTGTGTATGTTATTTTCTGTTTCAGTTTTGTGGGTTTTGGCTCTAATTTTTACTATTTCTTACCACCAACTGTGAAAGATACACAGGCTAATCCTTAAACTACTGAGAAAACAGCAACAGCAAGAACTCAGTGTGGCACCCAAACACAAAAAGAAAAACAACAACCAAAAGGAAATTAAAGGCCAATGTCCCTGAGGACACAGTCCAGCAAATGGAATATATGAACATATACATTAAAATTATTATACACTGTTACCAAGTTACCCTGGATTTGGTTTAATCTAAAAAGTTTTTCTAACTTTTTGAGTTGTACTATTAAACCATTTTTTTAGCTCTCTCTGATATTTTTAAAAATTTTATGTTGACTCTTTTTGAATTTCACATCACGTAGCCCAATCCCACTCATCTTCCCCATCCCTTCATATCCACCCACTGCCCTGCAACCTCCCACCCCCTGAAAAAAAAGTTAAAAGAAAATTAAAAAAAAAAAATCTTGCCTTGGAAGCTCTGGGGTGTCATGGTGTGTGTCACAGTATAACCTTTTGCCCAAACTGCTTTACTTGTAAGTGTTCATTGCAATGAGTCATTGGATTGGTTCAAGGCCTCTGGCTTCTTCTACACTATCACACTGGGTCTTCACTGGGTCTCCTCCTGGATATCCTGTTGTTGTCCTATGTCATCAAGATCCTGCAACTTTGGTTCTGCAAGCCTGGCCCATTCATGTGCAGTTAGTTCATAGATGGGGTACTTGTTGGGGTGGGCCAACTAAAAAATACTCTGGTTCTGGGCCTAGGTGGTAGTTCATTTTGTCAGCCCATCTGCTTTCCTGCACTTGAACCACCAGAACCAGCTCTCCAACATTGCCCTGGTAAAAGGTAGCACCAACTCTTCCTATCTACAGCAGCTGGCATGGGGGGTGGGACTGGCACCCAAGCCACCAGGACCATATTTCCAGCACTGCCCTAGCGAGGAGCCAAGTGCTGAAGCCAGCAAGGGGCAGGACCAGCTCTCTCATGATGGTACCCCTTAGGGCTAGTTCACTGGTGACCACATCACCAGGGCCAGTTCTGTTGTGCTGCCCAGGCAAGATGATTGGCCAGCATCTCGTTATAGGAGAACTGATAAGAAGAAAGAAAGAAACTAACTTGGGAAAGGCAACTTGTCCAGCCTTCTTTGGGCCTTAACCACTGTCCTTTATTCTCTCTTATCTAACTATCATTATTCTTTGAGTGCTATATCAAGATAGCTGTTTAGATTTCTGGAATGCAAAAGAGAGAAGGATCTAATTGTGTCTAAGAGGATATTTGTAGTTGAAGTGATAAAGACATTGTATCTGGCTAAAAGGTACGGTGACATCTCTCACTGTATTTATTTTGTTCAATATTGCTTTGGGTTATCTTTTTTATTTCGTGCTTTCATATAAATTTTTAGATTTTTTTTATATGTGAATTGTGAGTGTAATTGCATTAAAATTGCAGACTATCATTAATCAGGTGGCCAATTTTATGTTATTAATCCTTCTAATCCTTAAGCATGGAGAATCTATATTCTGCTCATTTCTTTTCTTTGGTGTTTTAAAGCTTCCTTGTAGAGGTCTTTTGTTGCTTGGTTTGGTTTTATCCTGGTTGTCATATTTTTGAGGTTACCATGAATGTGATTGTCTTCCTGATTTCTTTGTGTGTTTGTCCTTGGTACATAAGGAAGCTAAGGCTTCTGTGCACTGAGTTTTGTTCCTTGCCACTTGACTGAAAGGTTTATTGGCTCTAAGTTTTTTGTTTGGTTGGTTGCTTGGTTTAGTCTTAAGGGTCTCATATCATCTGCAGGCAAGAATGCTTTGGTTTCCTTTCTCATTTCGATCCCTTTTATGTTTTTCACATACTGCTTAAGCTAAGATCAAGCACTGTAATAAACAGAAGTGGGACAGGGAACATCTTGTTTCATTCCTGATCTTATTGGGAACACTTGGAGTTTTCCCTCTATTTAATGTGAAGTTGGCTGTAAGAGTACTGTATACAGCTGTATTATGCTGAGGTATGCTCTCTCCATTCATAGCTTCTCATGGCTTTTATCAAGAGGGAATGTTAGGTTTTATCAAAAGCCTTTTGTACATCTATTGAGATGATCATTTTTTCCCTTTGAGTTCATTTATATGACAGTTTACATTTCATGATTTATGGCAAATCATTCCTGACATCTATAAAGTAAAGTCAATCTGTTTATGATGAGGATCTTTATGATCAGATTCAGTTTGCAAGTACTTTGTTGAGAATTTTTGTGTCTATATTTGTTCATCAGGAGATTGGTTGATAATCTGTATCTGTGCTTGGTGTTTTTATTTGGTTTTTGAAGGAGGGTAACAAGCTGTGTTCATAAAAAGAGTTCAGGGACCTTCCTTTTCTATCATGAATTAATCAGTACTGTATAGTCATAATTTATGTATTGTACTTTATATATTTTTTATTTTATTATTTATATATTGTACTTTATATACTTTATATATATTGTATCAGTTCTCTGATATTTGTAGACATAAGTTTTTCTGTTTCGCCTGGCTGGTCCCACAGCCATTCAGTCCCAAAGAAACACACAGATGCTTATATTAATTACAAGCTGTTTGGCATATAGTAATATGGTGCTAACTTTTATACTTTAAGTTAACCCATATTTCTATTTATGTTCAGCCATGTGACTTGGTGCCTTTTTGCTCAGTAAAGCATTCCTATGGCATTTCTTCTGTGCCTCCCGGGTTTCTCCTCTTGTGTTCTTTGGCTTCCTACAATTCTCCTACTCTGGTTGCCCCACCACTACTTCAAAGTCTAAGTACTTGACCAATCAGCGTTTTATTAAACTAATATGAGTGACAAATATTTACAGAGTACAAGAGCATAGTCCTACAGAAGATGTTCCTTAGTTAGGAATCTATTTCTGCTTCAGTCACTTTGCTGATTGTGGAAACGTACATTATTTATTTCATCTTTGTTTAATTTTGGCATGTTGTATCTAGAAGTTCATGTCCTACATTTTCCAATTTAGTGAGATAAAATTCTTCTGTATCTCTTAGTGTTTTGTCTAGTACCCACAGAGGCCAGAAGACAGCATCAGATATCCTGAATATCTTCTGAGCATCTCTCCAGTTCTGGGGACAGCTTTTTAAAGTCTGTTCTCATAAGAGTCTCTGATCTTATCTGATTGGGATTTGTTGTAGTGTCTACATATTTGTTTCTAGTTTTACTACTTTGGGGCTTTTATTTATTTATTTGCTAACTTGGCTAGAAGAATTTGTAAATCTTGGGTTTTTTTTAAGATTTATTTTTAATTATGTGTATATGTGTGTTTTGAGTGTGTGGGCATATGCCCATAGAGACTCCTGAAGCTGGAATTACAAGCATTTGTAAGGACCCAACAGAGTAACTTGAAACTGAATACAGATCCTTGCAAATCCATACATTCTCTTAACCACTGAGCTATTTCTTCAGCCCTTTGTTTATCTTTTTGAAGAACTAGCTCATCATTTTTAAGTCTACTAATTTTAAAAATATTAATTAATCTGAAGAAGGTTGACATGGGAAAATCTTGATTTCCAAGATATCATAAGCCACACTTTGGCTTTCATCTCAAAAACAAATAATAATATATACTATTACTAACATTATTATTGATAAGGCTCAAAAACTATTTTCCAAGTTACAACTATTGTTAATATTATATTGCTGCCCTAAACTTATCAAACAATCTGGTTCTGCATTAGCCAAAGACACGTAGTATCTGTCATTCATTATGTCCAGTATGCCAATTACAAAGCAAATACAGTCTAGGCCTGGTGATATATCTCTCAGAGACTGAGATAGGAAGATTTTTTTAAGCTCAAGATCAATCTGGAGCATGTAGTGGTTAGACTGTCTCAAAAGAATGTTGGAAATGTAGTTTGGAAAATAGGCTCATAGAAGGCAGCCAAATTGTTAGAGACAGGCTCTGCTCCCACCATTAGCAGTCGCACAAGTAGATCAAGCTACACAACTATCGCATATATGTAGAGGGCCTAGGTCAGTCCCATGAAGGCTCCCTAGCTGTCAGTCCAGAGTCTGTGAGCTCCTAAGAGCCTGGGTTAGTTGTTTCTGTGGGTGAGCCCCCTGCTCCTATAATTCTTCCTCCCCTTCTTCAATAACATTCCACTAGCTCAGCCCATTATTTGGCTGTGGATCTCTACATCTGTTTCCATCAGTCACTAGATAAAGGCTTTCTAATGGTAATTGGGGTAGTTACCAATATGATAATAGGTGATGGACAGGTCAAGCTACCTATCCACTATTACTAGGAATCTTAGTTGGAGTTCTTGTAGATTTGTGGTTTCTCTTGTACCAGATTTCTACCTGACCCCAAAATGTACCCCCATCAAGACATCTTTTTTATTACCCTCCCCCTGCATCTGCTCCTCTAAAGCCAGTCCCTCATGTTCCCGCCCCCACCAGCCCTTGGTCTACTAAGGGGATCTCTTCTATTTTCCCTTCTCAAGGAAATCCACGCATCCCTCTTTGGGCCTTCTTGTTATTTAGCCTTTCTGAGGCTGTGGATTATAGCATGGATATTCTTTACAGCTAATATCCACTTATGAATGAGTACATATCATATGGTAAGTGTTTCTGGTCCAGACCAGCAGTCCCAAAGAAACACACAGAAGCTTATATTAATTTCTTGTTGATTGGCCTATGGCGCAGGCATATTCCTAGCTAGCTCTCTCATCTTAACCCATTTCCACTAATCTATTTAGCCATGAGGCTTGGTACCTTTTCTCAGAGCAGCATTCTAGTCTTCTTTTCCCTACTCTGTTTTTCCTCTTCCCAGAGTTTTCTTACTCTGGTAGCCCTTCCTGTACTTACTGTCTGTCTTTTGGACAATCAGCATTTTATTCAATCAGTAAAAGAGACAAGTACCTACAATGTACAAGAGGATAATCCCACCGCAGTACCATGTTTGTCTTTCTATGTCTGCATTACCTCACTCAGGATTATTTTTTTTCTAGTTACATCTACTTGCCTTTAAATTTCCTGAAGTCATTCTTCTGGGTATATGCCCAAGAATGATAGCTGGGTCTTGAGGTAAATTGAATCCCAATTTTTTGAGAAACTTCCATATTGATTTCCAAAGTGGCTGTACAAGTTTGCACTCTCACCAGCGAAGGAGTGCTCCCCTTGATCTACACCCTCTCCAGCACAAGCTTTTATCAAGGTATCCATTTTTCCTATGTTAATCCTGCCAATCAGCTTAAGAGATTTTTTTCCTATCTTCTGATATCTCCGATTTCTTTCTTCAAAGATTTGAAGTTCTTGTCATACAGGTTTTTAGTTTATATTATTTGTGACTATACTAAAAGGTGTTGTTTCCAGGGCTACTGATTTCTGTGAGCTAATCTTGTATCCCACCACCTCAGCTATAGGATTTTCCTGGGGTCACTTTTGCCTTTTCCTTTTCAATTTGTATTTCCTTGATCTCCTTTTGTTGTCTTTCCGCTCTGGCTATCACTTCAAGTACTACATAGAATAGATATGGAAGGAGAGGACAGCCTTGTCTCGTTCCTCATTTTAGTGGACTTTGATGTTGGCTGTTGGCTTGCTGTATGTTGATTTTAATATATATATTATATTTAAGTATGTTTCTTGTATCTCTAATCTCTCCAAGACTTTTATTATGAATGGATGTTAAATTTTGCCAAAGGCTTTTTAGCATCTAATGAGATGATCATGTAGTTTCTTCTTTCTTTCTTTCTTTCTTTCTTTCTTTCTTTCTTTCTTTCTTTCTTTCTTTCTTTCTTTCTTTCTTTCTTTCTTTCTTTCTTCCTTCCTTCCTTCCTTCCTTCCTTCCTTCCTTTCTTCCTTTCTCTCTCTCTCTCTCTCTCTCTCTCTCTCTCTCTCTCTCTCTCTCTCTCTCTCTCTCTCTCTCTCTCTCTCTCTCTCTCTCTCTTTCTTTCATCCACAAGCCTGTTTTTATGCCAGTACCAGGCTGTTTTTATTACTGTAGCTCTATAGTATAGCTTGAAGTCAGGAATAGTGATTCCTCCTGAAGTTCTTTTATTGAGCAGGATTGTTTTGGCAATCCTGGGTTTCTTGTGTTATTCCATATGAAGTTGAGTACTATTCTTTCAAAGTCTCTAAAAAATTGTGTTGGGATTTTGATTGGAATTGCATTGAATCTGTAGATTGCTTTTGGTAAAATTACCATTTTTACTATGCTGATCCTACCTATCCAGGAGCATGGGAGATCTTTCCATTTTCTGATGTCCTCTTTAATTTCTTTCTTCAGTGACTTAAAGCTTTTGTCAAGCAGGCCTGCTACATCTTTGGTTACATTTATGCCAAGATATTTAATGCTGTTTGCAGCTATTATAAAGGATGATGTTTCCCTTATTTTTTTTTTTAGCCCTTTTATCTTTAGCATATAAAAGGGCTATTGATTTTTTTTTTTAATTACTCTTGTACCCTGATACCCTGATAAAGGTGTTTATCAGCTGTAGGAGTTCCCAGGTAAAATTTTTGGGGTCACTTATGTGTACCATCATATCATCTGCAAATAGAGATAGTTTGATTTCTTCCTTTCCAATTTGTATCCCCTTAATCTCTTTTTGTTCTCTTATTGCTTTAGCTAAAACTTCGAGAACTTTATTGAATAGATGAGAGAGAGGACAGCCTTGTCTTGTTCCTGATTTTGATGGGATTGCTTTGAATGTTTCTTCATTTAGTTTGATGTTGGCTGTCGGCTTGCTGTATATTGCCTTTATTATGTTGAGGTATTTTCCCTGTATTCCTGATCTCTCCAGGACTTTTATCATGAAGGAGTGTTGGATTTTTGTCAAAGGCTTTTTCAGCATCTAATGAGATGACCATGTGGTTTATTTGTTCTTTCAGTTTGTTTATATAACGGATGACATTCACAGTTTTCGTATGTTGAGCCATCCCTACGTCTCTGAGATGAAGCCTACTTGGTTGTGGTGAATGGTTTTTTTGATATGTTGTTGAATTCGGTTTGCTAGAATTTTATTGAGTATTTATTTCTGCATCAATGTTCATGAGGGAGATTGGTCTGTAATTCTCTTTCTTTGTTGCATCTTTGAGTGGTTTGGGAATCAGGGTGATTTTTGACCTCATACAAAGAATTTGGCAATGTTCCCTCAGTTTCTACTTTATGGAACAGTTTGAGGAGTATTGGTATTAGTTCTTTTTTGAATGTCTGGTAGGATTCTGCACTGAATCTATCTGGTCCTGGAATATTTTTGCTTGGAAGACTTTTAATAACAGCTTCAGTTTCCTTTGGGGTTATGGATTTGTTTAGGTCTTTAATCTGATTTTGATTTAATTTTGGTAAGTGGTACCTGTCCAGAAAGTTGTCCATTCCTTTTAGGTTTTCCATTTTAGTGGAGTATAGATTTTTAAAGTATGACCTGATAATTCTCTGGATTTTCTGGGTGTCTGTTTTTATGCCCCCTTTTTATTTCTGATTCTGTTAATTTGGATATTCTCTCTCTGCTTCTTAGTTAGTGTGGATAAGGGTTTATCTATCTTGTTGACTCTTTGATTCATTGATTCTTTGTATTGTTCTTTTTATTTCTATTGTATTGATTTCTATCCTAAGTTTGATTATTTCCTGCCGTCTACTCCTTGTAGGAGAGTTTGCTTCTAATTGTTCTAAAGACTTTACCTATGCTGTCAGGTCTCTTGTATGAGATTTCTCAAGGTTTTTCATTAGACATCTAGTGATTTGAACTTTCCTCTTAGCACTGCTTTCATTGTGTCCCATAAGTTTGGGTATGTTGTAGATTCATTTTCATTAAAGTCTAGGATGTCTTTGATTGCTTTCTTAATTTCTTCCTTGACCCAGAGGTGGTTCAATTAAGAGATGTTCAGTTTCCATGAGTTTGTAGGCTTTCTGTGATTTTTGGTGTTGTTGAACTCTAGCTTTAGACTATGGTGGTCTGATATGATACAAGGAGTTATTCCCATTTATTTTTTTTTGTATCTATGGATACTTACTTTATGACCTTTTATATGATCAGTTTTAGAGAAATTTCCATGGGGTGCTGAGAAATATGTATATTCCTTTGTGTTTGGGTGGAAGGTTCTGTGTATATATCTAAGTCCATTTGGGTCATAGCATCTGTTAGAACCCTTATTTCTCTGTTGAGTTTCTGTCTGGTTGACCTATCCAAACATGAAAGTGGGATATTGGAGTCTCCCACTATTGGTGTGTGGAGGGTTTGATGTGAGGTTTAAGCTTTAGTAGTGTTTCTAGGTACTCTTGTGTTTGGGGCATAAATATTCAGGATTGAGACTTCATCTTGGTGGATTTTTCCTGAGAAGAGTAATATCTGCTCTGGTCTCTTTTGATTGATTTTAATTTGAAGTCTATTTTGTTAGATATTGGGATGGCTACACCAGCTTGTTTCTTAGGACCATTCGATTGGAAAGTCTTTTCCCAACTCTTTACTCTGAGCCTGTGTCTGTCTTTAAGGCTGAGGTGTGTTTCTTATATGCAGCAGAAGGATGGCTTCTGTTTTTGTATCCATCATGTAGAGTATTTCTTTTTATAGGTGAATTGAGTCCTTTGATATTAAGGGATATTAATGGCCAGTGATTGCTATTTTTTGTTATTTTTGGTGGTAGTTTATGTCTATTTCCCTTCTTCCGGTTTTTCTTCTGTGGTATTATTGATAGTTTGTGATTTGAATGGTGTATCTGATTTCCTTAGGTTGGAGTTTTCCCTCTAGAGCTTTCTGTAAGGCCAGGTTTGTGGATAGGTATTGTTTAGATCTGATTTTGTCATTAAATATCTTGTTTACTCTACTTACAGTGATTGACAGTTTTGCTAGGTATAGTAGTCTGGATTAGCAGCCATGTTCTTTTAGTGTCTGTATAACATCTGACAGGACCTTCTTTCTTTCATTGTTTCCATTGAATAGTCTGGTGTTGTTCTGATGGGTCTGCCTTTATAGGTAATTTGGCCTTTTTCCTTTGCAGCTCTTAGTATTTTTTCTTTTTTCTGTAGGTTTAGTGCCCTCATTATATGTGGCAAGCAGATTTGGGGGGGGGGCTCTAGTCTATTTTGTGTTCTGTAAGCTTCTTGTATCTTTATAGGCATTTCCTTCTTTAGGTTGGGGATGTTTTCTTCTATGATTTTGTTAAATATATTTTCTGTGCCTTTGAGCTGGTGTTCTTCTCCTTCTTGATTCCAATTATTCTCACGTTGGTCATTTCATGGTGTCTCAAATTTCCTGTACATTTTGTGTTATGACTTTTTTGGTTTTAGTGTTTTCTTTAACTGACGTATCTATTTCCACTATTGAGTCTTCCACTCCAGAGAATCTCTCTTCCATCTCTTGCATTCTGTTGGTTAAGCTCGCATCTGTGGTTCCGATTTGTTTCTTCAGGTTTTCTATTTCTAGTTTTGCCTTGGCTTGTGGGTTTGTGCCTTCTTTATTGCTTCTATTTCAATTTTTAATTCCTGGAATGTTTCTTTCACCTGTTTGTTTTCTTTTTCTTTGTTTTCTTTATTTTCTTTCAGGGCTTTGTTGATCTCTTCCAACTTTTTGTTTGTATTTTCTTCTGTTTCTTTATGGGATTTTTTTTTTAAATAAAGCTTTTATTATCTTCATAAAGTTGTTTTTAATGCCATTTCCTTCTGTTTCCTCTTCATTGTTATGCTCAGATCTTGATGTTGTAGAACCACCAGCTTCTTCTGGGTGTGTCATGTTGTTCTTTTTATTCTTATATGTATTCTTGCACTGGAGTCTGCCCATTGCTTCTTTGGTTCACTCTTTGTTCGCTCTTCATCAGTTCTTAGTTAGCTGTGGACCAGGAAGGGCGTCTTCTGGATATCCAGTGGTCGGTGGGTGATAATGGTGATAATGTAGGTTGTGGTTTAGGCGTGGTTTGACCCATGGGATGTCCCTAGAGCTGTGTTTTGCTGGTGGCAGGGTAGGGGGAGTACGGGGGAGGGGGAGCTCTCCCAAAGTTTTTTTGGTTTAGAGCCAGAGTTGGGTATGGATTGGGTGCCAGGGGCAGTGCCCCCAGGCCAGGGTTAGAAACCATGGTCTCCACTTGGCCTGAGGGTCGGGATGCCACTCACCTCTTAGTTAGCTGGTTATCCAGTGGTCAGTGGGTGATGATGTAGCTAGCTTGTTTATATGGTGGATGACATTGATAGATTTTCATTTATTGAGCCATTCCTGCATCTCTGGAATGAAGCTCATTTGATGATGGTGGGTGATACTTTTTGTCTGTTCTTGAATTAATTTTTCGAGTATATTTACATTAGTGTTCATGTAGGAAATTGGTCTGTAATTTTTTCATTCTTAAATCTTTATGTGGTTTGGGTGATAGGCCTCATAAAAGGAATTTGGCAACATCCTGTTTCTATTATGTATTAGAAGAGTATTGGTGTTAGTTCTTCTTTGAAATTCTGGTAAAAATTTTCACTGAAACCATCTGGCCCTGAGCTTTTGGAAGACTTTTAATGACTGCTTCTATTTCCTTAGGGGTTAGAGGTCTGATTAGGTCATCTGTCTGGTCTTGATTTAAGGTGGTAGCTATCAAGAAACCTGTCCATTTCTTTTAGATTTTCCAATTTAGTGGAGCACAGGTTTTTGAAGTGTGACCTAATGATTCTCTGAATGTCCTCAGTGTCTGTTGTTTCCCATTTTAGTTCTGATTGTGTTAATTTGGATATTCTCTCTCTGCCTTTTAGTTACTTTAGATGAGGGTTTGTCTATCTTACAGATTTTCTCAAACAACCAACCCTTTGTTTCATTGATTCTTTGTATTGTTCTCTTTCTTTGTATGTTATTGATTCA
Organism: Phyllotis vaccarum; assembly: GCA_033318265.1. NCBI lineage: Eukaryota > Metazoa > Chordata > Mammalia > Rodentia > Cricetidae > Phyllotis > Phyllotis vaccarum. Next base: position 182,234,891 of record JARWLC010000002.1, read on the forward strand.
GCCCTCAATTTGATTATTTCTTGGTGTTTACTCATCCTGGATGAGTTTGCTTCTTTTTGTTCTAGAGCTTTCAAGTGTGCTGTTAAGTTATTAGTATGAGATTTTTCCAGATTCTTTATGCAGGTGCATAGTGCTATGAACTTTCCTCTTGGTGCTTTCATAGTTTCCCATAAGTTTGGGTTTGTTGTACAATCACTTCCATTGAATTTTAGGAAGTCTTCAATTTCTTTATTTCTTCCTTGACCCAGTGGTAATTCAGTGAGAGTTGTTCAGTTTCTATGAGTTTGTAGACTTTCTGTAGTTTGTGTTGTTGTTAAACTCTAACTTTATGCCATGGTGACCTTTGTACGCAAGATCAGACAAACTACTAGATGCCACAGTAGAGTTTATTCAGGGAGTTGCCAAGCAGGTATGAGGGAGAGAAGCAGAAGAGAAAGACAGACTTTCACATGGCATCTCCTTTTAAGAGAGCAGATGGGCACAGATTTACATAGCCACACATAGGGACATGTCCTCCATACACAGCATGTTCTGCCAATGCCATGTTGGTTTACCACGTGGCTGCTATATGCCAGGATTCCTTACAATAACAGGAGGTTATTCCAATTTTTTTGGTATCTATTGAGATTTGCTTTATGACCGAGTATGTAGTCAGTTTTAGAGAAGGTTCCATGAGGTTCTCTGAAGAAGGTATATTCTTTTGTGTTTGAGTAAAATGTTCTGCAGATTTCTGTTAGGTCCGTTTGAGCCATATCTGTTAGAGCCCTTATTTCTCTCTTAAGTTTCTGCCTTGCAGACCTATCCATTGGTTAGTGGGGTGTTGAGGTCTCCCACTATTGATGTTTGGGGTTCAATGTGTAATTTAAGCTTTAGTAATGTTTCTTTTATTAATGTGGGTGCCCTTGTATTTGGGGCATAGATATTCAGAATTGAGGCTTCATCATGATGGATTTTTTTTTTGAATATGAAATGTCCTTCATCTCTTTTGATTAGTTTTAATTTGAAGTCTATTTTGTTATCCTAATATGGATAGCTATACCAGCTTGCTGCTTAAGTCCATTTGATTAGAAATTCTTTTTTCAACTTTTTACTCTGAAGTAATGTGTCTTTGAAGTTGAGATGTGTATCTTGTATGCAGCAGAAGGATGGATCCTGTTTTCCTATCATGTCTTTTTATTGGTGAATTGAGTCCATTGATATTGAGAGTTATTAATGTCCAGTGACTGTCAATTCCTGTTAATTTTTGGTGGTGGTGGTAGTGTGTGTGTGTGTTCTTTGGGTTTTATCTATTGAGATTATCTATTGCCTGTGTTTTTGTGCATGTGCAACTAACTTCCTTGAGTTGGAGTTTTTCTTCTAGTACCTCTGTAGGGCTGGGTTTGTGAATACATATTATTTAAATTTGACTCGGTTCTGAAATATCTTGTTTTCTCCTTCTGTGGTGATTGAAAGTTTTGCTGGGTATAGTAACTGGGCTAGCTGTCTGTGTTGTCTCTTAGTGTTTGCAAGATACGTGTCCAGGTTCTTCTAATTTAGAGTTTCGATTGAGAAATTAGGTGTAATTTTGATAGGTCTGTGTTCATATGTTACTTGGCCTTTTTCCTTTGCAGCTTTTAATATTCTTTCTTTGTTCTGTATGTTTAGTGTTTTGATTATTATGTGGCAAGGGGACTTTTAGTTTGGTTTTGGTCCAGTGTATTTGATGTTCTATACGCTTCTTGTTTCTTTATAGGCATAACCTTCCTTAGGTTGGGAAAGTTTTCTTCTATGATTTTGTAGAATATATTTTCTGTGCCTTTGAGCTGGTGTCTTCTCCTATTCCTGTTATTCTTAGGTTTGGTCTTTTCATTGTGTCCCAGATTTCCTTGATGCTTTATGTTAGATTTAACGTTTTCTTTGATTGATGAATCTATTTCTTCTGTTGTATCCTCAATAGCTAATATTTTGTCTTCCATCTCTTATAATCTGTTGATGTTGCATCTGTAGTTTATCTGTAGTTTCTGTTTGTTTACTCAGACTCTCCATGTCCAGAATTCTCTTGGTCTGTGTTTTCTTTATTGCTTCTATTTCAGTTTGCAGGTCTCCATACCCTTCACCTGTTCGCTTGTTTGCATTGTCTAAGGGATTTATTGATTTCCTCTATTTTTTTGCCTTTTCCTCAATTACTTTAAGGAATTTTATTTCTTCCTTGAGGACCTCTGTTATCTTCAGAGTTATTTTTAAGGTTGTTTTCTTGTGCTCCGGCTGAGTGGGAATGTTGAGGTCTTTGTCGTAGGATCACTGGGCTCTAGTGTCGCCATAGATTACAGGTCTAGGTGTTGATTCCTGCATGGGTCTTTGCTAGAAAGGTGTGTGGTTCCTTTGTTTTCTGTTTCATCTTGTCTTATGGTCTCAGTGGCCAATGGTTCTGGTGACTGGCGTGTCTTCAGGTCCAGTAGGGTGTCTCCACGGATGTTTGTGGGGATCTGGGTACCTACATCTAGATCTCCTGTAAAGCCAATGTCTTCTTCTGAAGTTGTCGACCAGAATATAGAGCCCAGTGGAGAGGGTGCTGTTCTTCTGACTAGTGTGGGCTATACCTTGTACTGTGGAGCGAGCTACAGGAATTGCATGGAAGGGCTGGCCAGGACTTCATCAGATCAGTAGAATTCCACCAGGGTTGGGGGCCAAGCCCAGCAGCCTTGCTGATGCTGAGAAGAAGAGAGAGGTTTGGGCTGTGCCCTGGGGCTTAGGGTCTGGAGATTGGGACAGCTCATCTGGGAGACTGGTCACTCACCTGTTCTTCAGACTGGTGTGGGCTGTTCCTGTGCCTATAGCGTTTGCTTGAGTTTCAGGGCAGAGTTAGCCATGGGGAGGATGATGAGGTGGGTGAGTTAGCAGAGGAATGGGTCTCGGGAACATAATTCAATGGAGGCATCAGTCCAGCATTAAGCCAACTTACACGCTTGTTGGTAGGGACAGCCTGATTTTTCTTTTGATCTGTCAGTCTTAAAATGTTAGTGTTGTTTATTATGTGAAAACTGAATCAAAATGAAAACAAAACATTAAAAATATAAAATAAATATCTTTTTAGCTTAAGGAAGCTGAGCTGAGAGGTAGTTAGTAGGGTGGTTGGCGGAGAGGGGACAGAGCTTTTTAAGTCTCTCTATGCAAAGCTACCAGCTCAGTTTCAGCTTTTATGTTTTGTGTCTATCTTAGGCTGTTTTGTTTTGTTCCCTGTCACAGAGCCAGAGGGCCTGTCTGGCCCAGGAGAGGTGTGTAAAGGACATACCAAGAAAACAAATTTGCGTCAATCTCAGTGGAAGGGCCAATCCCATGTTTCAGAGTTGGCTTGTGGCTTGAACAGCACAGGACAGTTGGCTGCAGCAGCTCTTCTGTTTTCATAGATTGGAGCCTCCATGGCAGAGTTTGAGGACTTGGACGTCTGAGCTAGCAAAATCTAGTGTGCAGAAAAGAGGATGGAAATGGAGGCAGAAAAGAGACCTCTGTTCTTTGTGAGGTTGTCGGTGCTTGCCTGCACTGTCTGAGGAGCAGAGATGGGCTGCTGCTGCCACCAGTCTTTTGAGACCCCCCCCCCATACACAGGCACACACACACACAGAGCTGCCACCAGTCTTTCGAGACCACACACACACACACACACACACACACACACACACACACACACACGCAGTGCTGCAGTCTTCTAGCACAGCCATCAGTAAGTGTCACTCTCCTGTGCTGAATCTTGTGTAGCCACTGCTACCGCACTGACTGTTCTTTCTCTGACTCCATCTCTCCATAAAGCACTGCTGTTACTGTAAGGCCCCCTCCCCAAGAAGTAGAGTTAGCAACAGCCCCCAACCAAGGATTCAGCTGGGCAGAGGGGGAAGGGAGGGGAAGCAGTTACTTAGCTATGTGATCAGGATTCAGCTGGGCAGAGGGGGAAGGGAGGGGAAGCAGTTACTTAGCTATGTGATCAGGCCCAGCCTGATCAGGAAAAGAATTCCAAAAAGAAGATAAAGAACAAAAGAACAAACAGCAGGCCTGGGGGCGGGTGATAACCAGGTTGCTTGGTCAGGCCGGATGGCAACCTGGGGGCCCTCACCCCTCACCCCTCAACGGGCGATTTCATTCAAACCAGCCAATAGAAACTTTGTAACTTCGCCTTTGCCTCTGTACGCATGATTTTGCTTCCCTAACCCTATAAAAAGGCCCTAAACAGAGGGCTGGGCGCGCCAACCATCCCAAATGGCTCGGTAGCCCGCAGGTCCTGCGTTATTCAATAAAACCTCGTGCTGTTTGCAGCTGATCTGTGGCTCGGTCCTCCTTGGGTCATGGGGTCTCCTTCCGAGGAAAGGTCCATTTCGGGGGTCCCTAACCCCCGGGGGTCTTTCATTTGGGGGCTCGTCCGGGATTTGAGACCCCCACTCAGGGACCACCGACTCACTGTCAGGAGGTAAGCTGGCCAGCGTTTTGTTCGTTGTCTATGGCTGTGTCTGAACTTGTTTTCTGTGAATCTGCGTTGTTTGTAGCCGTGTTTGAACTTGTGTCCTGTGTATTTGCGCACGCGTTTGGTTTGGGGTTCGGTCGGATCCATTTGTACTTGGCGGGGGCCAGAAGGGGCTGACGAGCCCGGACTTCTCCCTTGCAGCCTCTGGGAGACGTCTCAGAGGTGTTTGTAGTCCCGCCGGGCGGGACATTTGGATAGCTCAGCCCGTATCAGAGGGATACGTGGTTTTGGTAGGAGAGGGGGGGAATCCGGGCCCCCCCCAGGTCTCCGTTTGAGGTTTTGCTTTCGGTTTTAGGCCGAAGCCGCGCAGCGCCTTTGTTCTGTGTTTGAGTGTTCTGTGTTTGAGTGTATCTTTGTCTGTTCTACTAACCTTACTCAGTCTTAAAATCATAGGACAGATGATAACCACCCCGCCCCCGAGTGTTGCAGCTCCCCCCTCCCTCCTCTCCTCCGCTGCCCCCGCGGCGGGGCTCGCGCGCGCGCATGGGAGGTCGGGTCGCATGGCTTGGGCGGGAAGAGGTTGGGCCGGCCCGCCCCTCCTGCGGCGTGACCACGCTCGCAGGTGCCGGGCACACGGGTCAGCCTAGCCGGCGCAGACCCGTCCACCTGCGCGCGTCTCCGGCCGCAGAGGTTGCGCGCTTTCGGGCGCGCGCAGGCAGAGCAGGAGATAGGGTCTGGCCAGCCACGGGCTGCCGCAAGCACACTTCTGCCATGGCGGCGCCGCGACCGGCTCCGGGACAGCTGGAAAGACCGGCCGCGCGTCTCCGGCCGGCCGCGGTGCGCGCGCGCACGGGCAGGACCGGGAATTAGGCTGATGGGCACTTCCGCCGTGACCAGCTCCCTCCCCCTGGGCCCCTAGCCTGGGTCGGAGCAGCCTGAACCTGGTAGATGCTTCCAAGGCTCCTGGGGTACCTGGTAGAGCAGCTTGACTTTCTGAGATAGTGCTCTGGGACCGGGTTCCGGTTCTGGCAGCCTGGGTGGGGTCGCCCGAGAGGGTCCTACCATAAAAATTGTTGGCTGCTGGCATGTGACACATGTGCCTCTCGGGTCGGATGACTCTTAGGCTTTTGGCTTGGGTACACATCTAACATGTGTCAGTTGCCTCATCTATTAAAAAAAAAAAAAAAAAAAAAAAAAGGTACAGCACAGCTGTCTGATAGAAGCAGCCACTGCTTGGACACAGCACTCAGTTCCTAGTCACAGGGATTCTGATGACCCCTGCTGGGCACCTAGAAAAGCCATTTGGCCATTCTGCCTGTTATCTCTGATCAATGAATACAGAAGGTGAGGTATCTTCAAGTTAAAAAGTCATGGTCAGATAGATCAGAGTAAAAGGTATTAGATGTCTAAAGTCACAGACCTGGCTAATAACTTCTTTCATTGTTAAGAAGGGTGAATGGCCGACTTTTGGTATAAGATGGCCCCACACCATCTGAGCAGTCAAAGCCATTTTCCGCAGACGCCCAGACATTGGGTCTGTGAGAACCTACAGCCATTCCTACTTCCCCCACTGATGAGCTCTCCCCCCGCCCGTTACAGGCACCCCCTGGCGCCACTGAGAGTGAGGCCCGGGGCATTGCCAGCACTCCTGTTAAACTATGTTCTCTTATCAGCCTACTTGGGAGAATCTCTTTACCCCTGAGGAAAAAGATCGGATCTTATTAGCAGCTTGGAAACTGGCCCCCAGCTCGGACGCCACCCCGATGCAGTTGCCTAACCTAGACGTCCCCATTGGGAAGGTAGGAGACACCTATTAACTCTGTCGCCAGGCTCTGATGCACCAATTAATCTGGCCAAGGTAAGAAAAAGAGATGTAAAAGTCTGATAGATTCCCCCTCTGAGTTTTTAGTGAGGCTAGTAAAGGTCTATCAGAGAGGTACACTGTTTGCTCTAGAATCAGAAGAATAGGGGGCGTTAGGAAAGGCCTTTATAAAACAGTCAGCAATAAGTATTCAAAGAAAGTTGCTGAAAATGGGTGGCTTACAAGATATGGCCTTGAGACTTAGTTAGAGAGGCTGAAAAATATTTTAAAAAAGAGAGAAAAAAAAAACCGATAAATAAACGAAAAAATAAGGAAGAATCTTGGCTACCTTAGTTGACAGGCAAGAGAGACAGTAAAACTTGGGCCCGCGCCAGAAGCTCAGAGGAATACCAAGCTAATAAAGATGGCCCCAAGAAAAAGAAGCCTGCGGCTAGTACAGCCAGCCTTCTGAATCCCCTCCTGAACCTTTAATGTGGAGGGGACCCCAAGTGACTTTGAAACGGACACGGGAATGGTTAGGTTCCCTCTCCAACAAGAAATCATTAGTCCAGGATGTCAGCAGTGCAGACATAGGGCGTGGACGACTAAAAGAACAATGGACTTTAGAGAAAAAAATGCAGCACTCTTTCCTAGTGACTCCAGAGTGCCCAAGAGACTTGCTTACCAAACTGGGGGCAAAGATCACCTTTAACCCCCAGGGGCCCCTCTAGTCAGCCAGCCTGCTGTAACCAATTCAGGCCTTCCCGGAGGGGAGGCATGAGTAGAAACGGCTAGACCAGGGCTGGCGATCCAGCGGCCCCCTGTGGTGAAACCTTCAGCCACACCCCTGCGAGTCAGATTTGAGCAAAGATGCCAAGAAAGGGATCAAATCCCACACTCAGAGGCTGCTGGAGCAGAAAATCCTGAAACCATGTCAGTCAGAATAGAACATTCCATTGCTGCCCATTAAGAAGCCTGAGACCTGAGAGAAGTCAACAGCCGGGTGGTATAGACATTTACACTGTCTTAGATTAAAAGGATGCCTTCTTCTGTCTGCGTCTCCATGAGTCCAGCCAGCCCCTGTTTGCCTTTGAGTGGACAGACCCAAAGAACAGATTCTCAGGACAGCGCACCTGGACTAGACTGCCTCAGGGCTTCAAGAACTCTCCTACCATCTTCGATGAGGCCCTGCATCAAGGTAACTAACTCCGTTGCAGTACTCATTGCTTGCAGCCTCCACCGTAGAACAGTGCCGAGAAGGGACTGAGAAACTGCTTGTTGAACTGGCCAAACTGGGACATCAGGCCTCTGCTAAGAAGGCCCAGATATGCCGACCTGAGGTGACATTCCTGACCCTTCAAGACGGTAAGAGATGGCTAACAGAGTCCAAAAAGAGAACTGTCACTCGGATGCCTCCCCCTGAGAGCCAAAAGAGCCGGAGAGAGTTCCTGGGAACTGCTAGATTCTGTAGGCTCTGGATTCCGGGTTTCGCAGCCTTGGCGGTCCCTCTATGCCCCGCCTATAGATGGGGGAAAGAACAGCAAGAGACTTTTGACCAGATCAAGAAGACCTTGCTCTCGGCCTCAGCTCCAGTCCTTCCTGATGGTGTTTCACTCCTGGTAAAAGACGCTTGGTAAACCTTGCAAATTTTTCCTTGGTTTAGACTTTTGGTAAAAGATAGAGTCCGCGGCCCAGGTAAGTTAGGAAAGTAGCCAAGAAGTTAGGGGACTAGCCAAGATGTTAGAGATTGATTAAAACCTTTATTGTACCCCAAAGTTCAGGACAGGTAGAAACCTTAAGCAAATTAACCCTAGAGACTGGCCACAGAGTTTGGGTGATGCTCCTGCCCTATACCCTTTTCTGAGCTCAATACTCCTTCTGCTAATACTTTTTAGATCTGAGAACCATCTCTGGTATAACCCCCTTGTCTGCTAGGTTGCAGGCCCTGGCTAATGTATAACATTCTTTATAAAAGCAGCTCTCAGACCTTTACCAGCCCAAGAGAGACGAGACCCCACATCGCTACCAGGTGGGAGACCTCGTCTACGTCCAGTGACACCAGCATCGGACTTTTAAACCTCGCTAGAAGGGACCCTACCAAGTCCTTCTGACCTCATGGCGTTGCTGCTTAGATCCTGTTGACTGATGGACTGTACAAAGAACTGGTAATCCCCTCAAGCTCCGTGTGCAGCGACAGTCCCCTAGAGAAGAGCCTTCACCAATCCATTGAGCAGACATGGCAGGTGATATCTGGGACTGAAGACACTTGTCCCACCATCTCCAGTGGACCTGGTGGCCTAGCCTGTACCCGGACCTGTGCCTGCTGGGGGCAAGATTAGAACCTTGAGACATACCCACCATTGACCCTGCCCATCTGCCCCCGTGTGCCCACCAGGGGATCCGAGAGCAGAAGCCCTCACAAGCGTAGTAAGGGCTTCCCATAGAGTTAATTTGCTGTCAAAAAAAGGTAGACACTAGATAAAGAGTCATCTCTAGGATTAGAGATATTCAGAAAAGAAAATGGGGGAATGTAAGGCCCCCTCCCCAAGAAGTAGAGTTAGCAACAGCCCCCAACCAAGGATTCAGCTGGGCAGAGGGGGAAGGGAGGGGAAGCAGTTACTTAGCTATGTGATCAGGATTCAGCTGGGCAGAGGGGGAAGGGAGGGGAAGCAGTTACTTAGCTATGTGATCAGGCCCAGCCTGATCAGGAAAAGAATTCCAAAAAGAAGATAAAGAACAAAAGAACAAACAGCAGGCCTGGGGGCGGGTGATAACCAGGTTGCTTGGTCAGGCCGGATGGCAACCTGGGGGCCCTCACCCCTCACCCCTCAACGGGCGATTTCATTCAAACCAGCCAATAGAAACTTTGTAACTTCGCCTTTGCCTCTGTACGCATGATTTTGCTTCCCTAACCCTATAAAAAGGCCCTAAACAGAGGGCTGGGCGCGCCAACCATCCCAAATGGCTCGGTAGCCCGCAGGTCCTGCGTTATTCAATAAAACCTCGTGCTGTTTGCAGCTGATCTGTGGCTCGGTCCTCCTTGGGTCATGGGGTCTCCTTCCGAGGAAAGGTCCATTTCGGGGGTCCCTAACCCCCGGGGGTCTTTCATTACGAGAGTTATTTAGTTCAGCTAAATGAGTCGGAGCTATTTTGGGTGATTTTATAACTATCATCAAAAGATTTTTTTTTCTCATATTCTGAAGCAAAGGAATTTTAAAATTGATGCCACTTTCCCGAGGACCTTTTATCTCTATTCTTTCTGTTTTATGGAGGGTTATTTTGTTTTATTTCATGACTACCAGGACTTGGACCTAGGACTTCACAAATGCTAGGCAGGTGCCCCACTTAGCGCCCCTTAGTGGCTTATTGTCAGTTTGGAGTTCCTCTTTTGAAACCTTCAGATCCTTGGCTTGTTTATTGATGGGCAGCTTTGTTTCTTTGGTTCTTAACTTCTGAAGGTCTTTATATATATTCTAGAATTAACCCCTCATTTGAGGTGTAGCTGGACATTATTTTCTCTCACACTTAGGCTGATGATTGTTTCTGTGCAAACACTTACATTTCACTTAGTTTCATTTTGTCAATTCCTGGGGCTGTTTCCTATGCTAGCAGAATTCTATTCCCAGTCTTTAGTTTACCATATGAATGGTCTTAACAGAGGCATTCCAGCCTTCCTTTTAATTCTAGCAAAGGCCAAGGTATTTTCTGCTCTCTTTTCATTTGATGCTCAGGAATGTGAGAGGTAAACAATCTTGGAGATAGTCCAGAGTCACACATTTGCTCTCAGGCGAGGAATCTGAAACATTTGAAAACTGTGAAGTCTGAGATTTTTTCAAAGATGCCCAGAGGTCAGAATCCCCTGACTCCAGTAAAAGCTATATTGAGGGGAGGGGGAAGGGAAGGGAGCCCTGGATCAGTCATTGGCTGCAGATACTGCATTTGGGCCTAGTGGAATGAGCCACTGAATGAGCGCCATCTCTCCTTCTGCTCACTGGTTTAAAAGCTCATTCTTACTTTGCAATAGGATGATAATTTTGGTATATTTAATTTATATCTCTGAGGTATTTTCCATGTTAAGTCTCCATTGGGTTATATACAGGAAAAAGTAGTAAAAAGTATTTCTCAGAATTCAGGAGGCACATGAAAGATACATTCTAAGTTAATTTTTTACAAACTTTAAAGATTAACTATTAAAAAATGCTTTCAGATAAATGTCATTTTACATAAATTATTCTTATCAGAGTAGTATAATAGTAAATTACTTTCTGTCTGACATTCATCCACAGATGAAGTGGGATAATCGGCCTTTGTTTATATTTTTTAGATAGCTTAGTGAAATTCTTTTGATATGCAGGCCAGGCAGTACTTTGCATCAGGGTTCCATGCACTTCCTGTCAGCAAAGGTATCAACTTCCAGAAACCCCTGATAAGTCCTATTTCAAGCATCAGTGTCTGGACAATGAGGACTACCAGATAACAGCACCTGGCAGCAGTGCCACTCACTGCCTCACAGGCAGGACCAGAATAAACACTGATTTACACACAGCTAAATCCCCTTTGCAAACTCGGCAGGAGATCCAGCTAGTGAGCAAGACTGACCCTTAACCTGTCAGAGCAGTTTTAAAGGCTCATTTCTCTAGTCCAGAGGTCGGAAAGGATCAGAAGCTTTGAAATATAAAGAACATTTTCTTGTGGTCAGGGATCTGTGATATTTGCTAAACAAAGAGCAAGAGAATGAATGTTGGATGAGATTTTGCTCCCTTCTGCAACACTCTGCATAGAATAAAAAAATAGTTCTCCTGTAGGACTGGAGCGATGGCTCAGCAGAGAACAGCACTGCGTGCTCTTAAGAGGACTCAGGGTCAATTTCCAACACCCACACAACATCTCACAGTCATCTGTAACTAGTCTCAGAGGATCTGATTCCCTCTTCTGACTCCCACAGGCATTGCATGGACATGGTTCATGGACCCATACATATAAAAATAAAATGGGAAAAAAATGTACTTCAATCCTGACATTACCACTAATTTGTTGTCAGCAGAAAAAGTAACTTAAACTCTTTCTGGCCCCTTCTTCATGTGAGAAACTGGAAGACTGAAAAAGATGTGTTTTCAATTCCTGTGTAGCTTGTTCTGATTCTTCCCAGGTCAACTCTACTTGGTGTCTCTCTACACAGGGGAATCTCCTAAGAACTTTCTCATTGCTTCCAAAGTCAGTGTTCATTCTCAACAGAAGAACACAGGGTTTAAAACATGAAGGCTGAAGAAGCAGGAGCTCCTCCTAAACCCAGGGAATCCCCAAGGACACAGTGGGAAAAAATGGTTAATTTTGGCTACCTCCATGGTCTGAAACACCCAACCAGGGTGTATGATGAGAGAGTAAAGTGATCAGCCTGCCTCTCTTGTTTATTTGTTTTGCTTTTGTTTTTTAAAGGTGCTCCAATAAAGTTTTATTAAAGGAAAACTTCTGGTTTACTTTTTACCGGTTAGTTCTAGCATGCTTCTAATAATATCAGTCACCTGGGTCAATGATAGCCAGTGTAGTATTTTCCACTGCTGTACCCAATTCAGCGTTACTGCCACTGTAGTGATGGACACCAGTTTCAACCAACGTGGCATAGTTTTCTATTTCAGATTTCCTCAAAGCCAGGAAGTTGTTGGCCAGGATAGCCAACTCTGCCTTGTCTGATCATCCTCAGAGTCTGTTTATTGTATCCCTGCACGTACTTCTCACTTTTCATAACAAGTTGGAACCTAGAGTTGATCGACTCCAGAGACCTTTTTGTCTTCCTCACAGCTATCATCTTCCTGCCTTGAATGCAGGACAGCCCCCAGCCAAGACCAATCAGCATGCTTCTAAACAGACTGCACAATTCAGAATGGCCCGCAGCAGACAGCAATAGATAGTGCCGTTTATTTATTTATCTTATTTATAATAAGATGACCATTTCTTTAAACAATTTTTTAAAGCTATAGTCAACATAATTTTGTTTCCACTTAATAAACCCATTATTGTCTTTTTTAAAATGTGTTTATTACTGGGAGGGATCTGCATGTGCAGGTCAGAGGGCAACTTGGCCAGTCAGTTCTCAAGGCTGTGTGTGTACCAGTTATTAAACACAGGTCTCAGGCTGCAGCAAACTTCTTTATCTTGTCTTGTAATTGACAAAGGTACAGCATTTTTCACACACAGCAAAAATTAAGGTAATGAAATTTCTGAAGAGTCAAAATCACTGAAGGAATTTTGTTAATGTCAACTTTTTATTGTGTCAATTCAACAACCATTAAATTGTTAGTCTGTCTTCCTCCGCTTTGAGTTGAATTGTGAAAGTACCATTTTGGGGATTAAAGTAGCCGAGCACTGTTGGCTTCACAGAGATCACATGACACTGCAGTGTGCCTGCTCCCATTCCCAGTTCTTATGGCCTGCTGGGCACGTCTGTTCCTTTGAAAGCAGTGTTTGAGGATACAAAAGTATTTTGAAATCACTTAATTCAGTTATATTTTTAAATAAAGAAATAGACCTATAGGTTCTGGAACTGTTAGTTTTACAGTGACACTGCCTGAGACATTATTTTAACATTCCTGAGTATTTATTTATCTTCTACTTGTTCATAAACAAGCATGACATAGTTTATAATAGTTTTTTTTTTTCAATTAAAGTTGGCAAAGGGAATAGGAGGCAGTTTTCAAATTCCAAAACCTCATTTTTTTTTATATTCTTTTTTATTTTTATGCCTGAGTTTATGTGTACCATGTACATGCAGGAACCTACAAAACCCAGAATATATCAGAGCTCCTGAAACTGATACGGATGAAGAGAATTGAATCTGGGTTCTCCTAGCTGCCACGCTGTCCCCGTACCCCCTTTTCTTATTGACAGACATGTTAACATTTTTCAGGCTAATGATTAAAAGAAAAACTTATGCAAAGGAATATAGAAACAATAATGCCAGAATATAAATATGACCTGAATCTGCAGTGTGATAACTAAATACTTTGCTTTGCTGTATTTGATGAGCTGCATTTCTCTACAAGGAAATAGCTCTACTTGTGCTCATGACTTAGCAGAATTAGAAGAAGACTAAGCAATGTTTATAGGTCAGACATAGACCCTGAAAAGTGCAAAGGAGAAGAGTATCAGGTTTAAATTTGTCAATAACAGTTTGTATAGAATCCTTCAAGACTCACGCAGCAGAGTCCAACAAACTTTCACAGATGAGGAGGAAAGTGAGGCCTGGAACAGCATCAGGTCATTTAGAGTCAAGGCATGGAGCAAACTGGGACTTGGACACAGCATATTGCTATGTCTAGTGTACTATATGCTGTGTTGCTTTAGTTACAAACATCTGCCTTTAAAAAATATGGGTAAGATTTAATAAATCATGTTTGGGCCTTGATAACATGGCATACAGCAGATAGAAAGCTTCCTGGTGTGATTGTGTGCTTATGGGTTGAGGTTTGACATTAGGTTGCCAATAACTTACTGTACTAATGGCAAGCTCTCAAATTTTTGCTTGTTTGGCTGTTTCCAAACACTTGGAAGAAGCCTAAAACGCAGGCCTTTGTGTTCATAGCACACGGCTCACACAGGCCTGTGGGATAGATAAATTACATCTTACAGTTTCTTGTTATTGATTTTTTTTTTTTTTTTTAAAGAAACATGAGCTCAGCCGGCCCTGATGGGAGGAAGACCATGAGAAGATGTGATGGGCTCATTGACTCTCTGGTCCATTATGTCAGGGGAACTATTGCCGACTACCAGCCAGATGATAAGGTAACGAGAGTTGGACATCCTTATGCCAGATAACCCACTATGACTTACTAAGATTCTTCAAACTGTTCAAATAATCACTTGACATAATTTTGTGCCTTGGCTTACTTTCCGAGCCCACAATTTTCATGACATGCTTAGACACTTGCATTTCTGTCTAGCCTTAGGCTCAGAGTTTTACCAGATCCAAATTTCCAATGCACTTCCTAACATTTCATTGTGGGTATTCATCAGGAACACAAATACATGTTCAACAATAAACACTTAAATTCCTTTCTTCCATCCCCCAATCTTGCTTGTTTCTTTCTAATCTTTCTAATAATCAACATATCCATGGCTGGAGATTGTAGGTTGATGTTAAGCACTGGCCAGTATAGCATCTTAATTAGACAGAATGAATGGACTGCAAATAGATGAGTGAATGAATTCTCACTACCAAAAGAAGACTGAAATGTGATGACCTTGACCTGTTCCTTTTCCCTTGCACCCCATATACACAGGCAGCTCACCATGTGCTACATGCCACACCTGCCGCTTCCATTTGCGTGTCCTTTACACTAGTTACTATAGTAGCTTCCTGGCTGGTCACTGTAAGCAGTGTCATATCCTGTTCACCATATTAGTGTGGCTACTGATTTATGTATGGGAAGTTTGGAGTTGTTCTGGACATCACGCTCCTTGAAATTCTCTGCGGAACTAGAACTATAGTTCATTGGTGGAACACTCGTCCACTGTGCAAGGTCCTGGGTTCATCTCCAGATATGTTAAAAAAGGACAGGGGAAGCTACCCATTACTTTAAGAAACTTGGATTCTGCATTTTAGCATGGTGCTCATGACCATTTGTTCATGGTCTAGCATTAGCCATTCAGCTGTCTTCAGCACTCCAAGCACAAGTGTGATGAGTCATCTGAAAGGGACATCAGTGTGATGTGAGCAGTATTTGTGTTCTTTCCACAGGCCACAGAGAACTGCGTGTGCATTCTTCACAATCTCTCCTACCAGCTGGAGGCAGAGCTCCCAGACAAGTATTCCCATAGCATCTACTTGCAAAACCGGAACATCCAGACTAGCAGTAACAAAAGTATTGGGTGTTTTGGCAGTCGAAGTAGGAAGGTAAAAGAGGTATGTCAGGAGATCTTTGAGAGACAGAGGTGGATGAAGGGAGACTGGGGGCAAAGAAACTCCCACTCCTGAGTATATGTCAGCTACTATTTCAGATTTAGTTCTCACATCTGTCCTCCCATGAGGCTCCACCAATAAAGAAACAGGTACAGAAAAGTTCATTAATTTTCTAAAATTCAGTCCCCACTAATCTGGCTCTAGATTTGTGCTGTTAGTGATTAAACTATGCTGCCCTGTGTCCTATGTAGGTGGTAATATAGTCATTTGTTTAAGCGTTACCAGAAGCCCTGGTGTTTTCATTGTGTATCCTAAAAATAAACTATGAACACATTAAAGGCAAATTTCCTGGAGAAGATAACATATCTCCTTCAGAACTGACATAAAAGTGAAAAGAATGTGAACTACTGTATTCTTAGTGTTAGGATATTTTTGAATTTGGAAAGTGCCTGGTAAATTTAGACCCTTGATGCTATCCCAAACAAATCTATAATCTTTGAAGGAACAGACCTGTTTTTATCTTCAAAGTGATGGTGACCATTTAGAATCTTTGTTAAATGCAGCTAGAAACCATTTTAGAAGGATCTGTGTTTGATTCCCTTACTGTGAAGTGTAAAGTTTTGGAGAGTGAGAGTTTCTTAAAAAGAACTAATTACTGTGAGCTAAAAGTCAAGTAACTGAAAACCCTGTGTACTAGCCTTCTGATTTGCTCATCTTTCCAGACAGTATTTTTGATCTGCTGTTGTGAGTGTAGAGTTGTAGGCATAACTTGAAGTGCATCTGCTCTTTGTGTGCTTAGCAATACCAAGACATGCCCATGCCAGAGGAGAAGAGCAGCCCCCGGGGCATGGAGTGGCTGTGGCATTCCATTGTGGTCAGGATGTATTTGTCCTTAATTGCCAAAAGTGCCCGAAACTATACCCAAGAGGCGTCATTAGGAGCTCTCCAGAATCTCACAGCAGGAGGTGGCCCGGTAAGTCCTGTGCCAGCTTTTGTACTTCTTAAAATGAGAGCATTGTAGACATATTTACCTTAGGTACAGAGGTGAAGCAATCAGGTAGGAGCAAAGGTTTCCTCATTCCAGCCAAGACAGTTGTCTGAAACCAGCAGGGTTTCAGCCCTTCCATTACCTTGAGCCTCAGTTTCTGAGAAGCCATATCAGATGCCAAGTAGCAAACAACACACTGGCATTTATATCGCTCTGTTCTTCCATCACACTCCTCAGAAGCCTGCCTCAAGCTATTGGAGAAAATTCAGAGGGAGAGGAAGGAATTTCTCAGCCGTTTGGGGTGGGTCTGTGTCTCACTCCATCTCTGGATTCTTTCCTCTGTGGTCTGTGGTGATGAGGATAGCCAGGAATGACCACTGGCTTACATCTCAACCACCCACTGTCCTCACACATAGTGCTACTAGCAACTCAGCAAAGATGGCTCACTGGCTGTATCTCAGCGGGGCTCTGGGAGGAGGCTGGGATGTTAACTGGCCTTGTCTAGGTAAAGTGCCCAGGGTACAGGTTTTCACGGGTAGGGGTCACTTGCCTTTGTACTACCTATATAGGAATGTGTCCTCACAGAAAGTTATGTTTATACCAAAAGAAGTAGTGTGTTCTTCATAGGTAAAACCAAGGACGTCTACAGTAGCATGGGATTTGAAAGAATGTCTACACATCTGTAGAATCCATCCACAGGGCAGAGCTCATTCTCTTTCCAGTGACTTCTTATAATCAAATTCAAAGCTTATGGCAGAAGGTTATTGAATTGCCAAATATTGTGTACCTGTGGTGTGTTTCTGGAAGAGCAGTCTTAACCTCTGAGCCATCTCTCCAGTTCCCTGCTGCTATGTGTTTCTATATTCTATTTTAAATCATTATTAAAACTAAGCTTATATTTACCTTGATCAGAATAGTTCATTATATAGCCATTCTTCAGTTTCATATCCCCATAGATAAGAACTCTTCAAGGGAACAGAAACATCTAAGAATACGTATTTATTTCCCATATAATTGTTCACATAGAAGCGTGTTTGTTTTTAAAATCTGTGAAATGATAAAGTCACCTTTTCGCTGCACTGTGGTTAAGAGTACAAGCCATCATGTATCTGAGAAAGGAAGATCTCGGTTGTTTCAGAAAACTCAGAGTCTAGCAAGAGAAAATGTGAAATAAGGTCATTTTTACGCAGATAACTGGGGACTAGTGGTAGAGGGGAAGCTGTATGATGGAGGACAGCATGGGCCACTATAAGGTGTTTGAACATCATTCTGAAGGCAGCAGATAACCATGAGCAGGTTAAATCAGATGGGATTTTGGAAGAAGCTTTATCCCAGATCCATCATTGATATTTAAAGTCAGCAAGGTTTTGTGTTGTTGTTCTTATATTCATTGGTGTTTTGCCTGCATGTGCATCTGTGTGAGAGTGTCAGATCCCCTGGAACTGGAGTTAGAGACAGTAGTGAGCTGTCATGTGTGTGCTGGGAATTGAACCTGGATCCTCTAGAAGAGCAGTCAGAGCTATATTCTTCCATCTCTGTATTTACAAATCTGCCCCCACTCCAAGACAAGATCTCTTACATTAGTTCTGGCTATTCTGGAACTCACAGAGATTCACCTGCATACATCTGCTTCCCAGGGGCTGTGACTAAAGATTTGTGCCACCACCACTGCCTGGTCTAAAATCATTCAGTTTGTTAGCACCAGCTCGGGGGAGGTTGGATGAGTGAGATTGCAGAAACGCTAGTCTGAAAATGTACTATTTATTCTAACAATATAACAAACCCAAAAATCAGAAAAGGCAAAAGCTAAATGAACCCAACAGTGGACTGTTGATGGGTGGGTGAAGTTAAAGTAGGATGACATCATTGTTACGGTGACAATGACATTTATGTGATAGCTCAGGCAACTCTGGCATTAGTACAGATGTTAACAAGAGACAGTTGGTGATGTGAAGGTATTCGGAGCTCTATGGCCACATATGACAATGCTTTTCTGGTTCTGTGTGACAGTGAGACTAAGCAGCTGACAGATGGAAAGAGTCGAATCATCAACTAATAAATGAAGCCAAGGGATGACAAAGGAGCCTATGTTTTCTCACCTCAGTTGGCAGTCTAGGAGACTAGATAGAAGTGCCTAGCAGCTATGTGGCCAAATTCACGAGACCCGTTCATTCACAAATATGAGTGGACATTAGATGAATAGTTCAGAAGATAAAGGAAAAATGTTGTCCAATTCAGTACAAGAGGCCTTGGAGATGCTCAGTGGCCACATGTACTTACTTGCAAGTACAAAGACCACAATTTGACTGCCATACATCCCCTGCAAGTACAAAGCCCTACATCCACATAAAAAGCCAACATGGCCATTTTGGGGTAATGAATATGTTCTGCTCAGTCTCAGCGACCCCTAGAAAGAGTCCCAGAATCACACTGACTCTTCGAATACAAAGGCAAAGCAAGGTTTATTACAGCTGTACAGCTGAGCTCAGCTCCTGTCACACAGCAGTGCCAGTGGTAGTGAGCACCCCCCCAACTCAAATGCCGAGTTTTTTTAAAACAAAGACCCCAGAAATGCTGTTATCAGGCTGGGAGGTGAGGGGCCTAGAGGAAGTTTCTTTACTATCTCTGTCAGGTGGGAAGCTGCTGGCTGATTGATTGTCTTAGGAGGGGGAGAAGATTTTTTGAAACTGGGCTGGAGTGTCCTCTTTTTACCCAGAACCTTGGGTGCTTGGCCTTGGGGGTTTAGAAACTTTTCGGGGTGGGGGACTAGAAACTTCTCAGCTCCCAAAGTAGCTCCAGGCCTCAAGGTAGGGGGACTTTAGTTTCCAAAAAGACATGTAATCCCAAGAGCTTGCTGGCCAGCCTAGCAAAACACTGCAATCCAGGTTCACTGAGACTCTGGCTCAAGGGAATAAGGTGGACAACAATAGAAGACAGTGATGTCCTCCTGTGTCTTCCACAAGCACCTACAGGGAGTGCGCACACTAGTGAAAAGTAAACACAGGTGCAAAAAAGTGACTAGTTTTTGGTTTTCAAGACAAGTTTTCTGTGCAGCCCTGGCTGTCCTGGAACTCACACTGTAGACCAGGCTGGTCTGAACTCAGAGATCCGCCTGCCTCTGCTCCTAACCTGTGCCACCACTGCACAACTGGACAAATATTTTAATTCAGCAATTATGCTGAAAATCTAAAGGAATTTGAAGAAAATATATATATAGTGTTTTTCTTTTATTATTTATTTATAGTGTTCTAGCTTTTATTGTGCCTCAGTCTGGAATCTACAGAGTATATATTTCACTGATAGCAAATATGATAGCATTTACAAGATGTGTTTCACAACAGATGCCCACTTCAGTAGCCCAAATGGTTGTTCAGAAGGAAAATGGTCTTCAGCACATCCGGAAGATGTTGCATGTGGGTGATCCCAGTGTGAAAAAGACTGCCGTCTCCCTGCTGAGGAATTTGTCACGAAATCTTTCTCTGCAGAATGAAATTGGTGAGTAGAGGGCTTCATGCCATAGGTACTTACTGAAGGTACAAGTGCAGGAGAGCCTGTGATAAGCAGGCCAGGCTCTGTTCCCCAGGGAGCAACGCAGGATTGCCCTAATATCCAGCCTTTTGTTCATTTGCTTTGATTACTTGCAGAAGAGAAATGTTGGACCAGTGAGGCACTCAATCTGCATGACACCTCTCACTCATTGGCTGTTCTATTTAGTGGGTCTGTCTCATCTATTTGTTTATCAGCAACATAATTACAACTGCATAATTGCAATTTTAAAATTGCAAATTTGCTTTATGTTCAACATTAATTTAAGCAATAGGACCCATCTTGATTCTGAGCTTTAATAACCAAGAATAAGCAAAAATCCACTTCAGTACATGTTGTGGTGTTTTTGTTGTTGTTTTGTTTCATTTTTCAAGACAAGGTTTCTCTGTGTAACTTTGGAGTCTGTCCTGGTAACTCCTTCTGTAGACCAAGCTGCCTCAAACTCAGAGATCCCCCTGTCTCTGCCTCCCAAGTGCTGGGGTTAAAGTCATGTGCCACCACCAGCAGGTATGCACTGTTGTGTTTTTAATGAGATTTCTAGCCAGGCAGATTTTTATTTATTTCATTTATTCATCTATGTATCTATGTATTAAAAGAGAGAGAGAAGATATTGTGGATATGGGTTTAGATAGATGCCTTCCCATAGTATATCCCATAGTATATTGTAGAATGTGTTTTTTGATACCTGTACTTTTCTGAGACAACTTAATATGATAGAAAACTCCTTTAATTGCTGTTGTCCCTGAGCCTTGATCTGTAGAAGGGATGTCCTGGTGGAATGATGAAAAAGAAAAGCTAGGACCCAGCTCTCAGTGGGTGGCTGGGCCTCCTGTTATGCGGTCCAGAATTATTTCCATGTTGTCTATATATTGTGAATGGAATGCTCATATTCCCAAGGTCTTTTAGCCTGTGCTTTCTTTAACTTCTGATAAGGACATATATCTCACAAGAGCTTAGTATGTGTGGCCACAGTCAGTGGGCCACTCAGAACACTTGTGGAGGAAGGTAGTACTATTTCCAGTTTCCTAAGTTAGATACATTCATCAGACGGGAATAGTTTGTGCACCCTGCAGTCAGGGTAGCTCTATCGAAAATATCTTTGCAGAAATCTTTTTTCACTTTTAAGGTGATGTCTGTATCCCTAGAAATGGAATTTTTGGATTGAAGAGTATGAAATTAAAATCTTGATATTTTACTCTATGGAAGGATTTTTAGTACACTAAAAGCAGGGCACTGGGTTTTCAGCACAGTCAGAGTGGGCATTAGGTTTTCAGACTCAGCACTTTTCCATACATATGTCAACCAATGACCTGTGACCCTAGCACTTGGGGTTGGGAGAGGCAGATCCAAGTGCTCAATGGCCAGCCTAAAAACGGAAGCTCTGGTTCAGTCAGAGACCTTTTCTCAAAGCAATAGGCAGAAAGGGAAAAAGGGTGACAGCTAACATTCTGTTTGATTTTCACATGCATGTGCAGGAGGCACCCATACCAAACACTCTGTGTGTGTCACACACGCACGCACATACACACACACTCGCTCTCTCTCCCCCAAAAGACAAATCTTTCTAATCAAGCATTGTTTTTCTTTCAATTTGTTAGCCAAAGAAACTCTACCAGATTTGGTTTCCATAATTCCCGACACAGTCCCAAGTACTGACCTTCTCATCGAAATTACAGCCTCTGCTTGCTATACATTGAACAATTTAATGCAGAATAGTTACCAGAATGCACGAGACCTTCTGAACACTGGGGGTCTGCAGAAAATTATGACCATCAGCATAGGGGAAGGGTAAGTAAGCTCTTAGTACTGCTCAGCGCTATCCATTTGCTGCCATCACAGCCATACAAGGTAGCTGCAGTTACCTTTTGCTGAGTCCTATGAGCAATGAGGCCACAAGCAGCATCACAGATCTGGACTGTTTCCCCTCTACTTCTTGGTGGTTGGGCGAGGAAAGAATGGAGTCAATGGAGCTATGCAGCCATCCAGTCTTCTTCTCGAAGATCAAGGCAGACACTGCTGTTTCTCTTACCTGTGAATTCTGGTATTTAATGATATAATTAATGAGCTTCCAGAACAATGGTTGTAGTTTAAGAATAGTAGACAATAGGCAAAATGGGATTCTACCGTATTATATCTTGAAAGGTCAAGTGCCAAACAACTTGAAGGTAAATGTTAGGAATGCAAACCTATTGCACGAACTCTGGTTAGTATATAATGAAAGCATGGAGCCAGATACTGGGCAAAGCTGGAATCTCAGAGACAAACCACAGCCAACTCCTCAGGCCTGTCTCCAGGATCCTCCAACTGAGTAACTCTGAGTCCTTAAAGGGAAGGAGGGGAGAGGGTATTTCCTAGAGCTGAAAAGCCTCTTCCCCTGCTCTGCCCAGCTCAAAACCTTCCTCTTTCCACATTCCTAAAGCTAGGATTAAAGGTGTGGGTCGTCCCTCCCTGACCTGGCTTGGCTGATATTCCAGATTAATTTTATTAAATATATATCACCACAAAAACCCTTTGTCATTATAATAGGGTTTTGAATATATGAGCCCTATAACTTAATGAATTTACTTCTTCCAAGTAACCCTGAATGTCCCCAGATATGAAGAGCATTGTAGGAGGCTAAGGTGACTGTCCTTCCCACAAAGTTGTCATGGAAGGGAATGCTGGGAGGAAGCACAACATTTTTATACACTGTAGTTTTGCTGTCTGTATTTTTGATTGCATGTTAATAGACCGTTGTGCCAAGGGAAATGAACCCCTTTTTTAAATTTCATTACCTTTTATTACCTACTATGAAATTTAAAAAGAAACTTACCTCTATCCAGAAATGGGAAGTTGGCACATTTAGAGCTGGAATATCAAAAGCCAGTGTGGTGTCAAATGCAGAGGGATCTGGGTTGTGATAGTCGGCTCTCTGTCAGCTCTGTACTAAAGACACAATGATTTTAAAACTATTTTAACAAGTACTGCCACAAGAGTGTATTTTATTAACTTGAAAAAAATGGGTTGGCTCTACATTGGAAGGGTCCTTTAGTCTAGAGGCATGCACATTTTCACTTGTTTTTCTGCATTGGAATCTATAAATATATACCATAATATACAAATGTAAAAGCTCTATGAGTAAATGAAGGATTTACAACATATAAATATTAGGGGTTTTTCCCTGCACTGCCCTTATGATTTATAGAAGAGCCTCTTAAAAAGTGGACTCTGGCTTTGAAGTTCATCTTCTGTATGTGACAAATGGCAACTGTTGAAGCCACAGACTGTGAAGGGAGTGGCCAAAGCTCCCCGTTCTCACTGACTGACCTACAAGCATCTCTCTTTTCAGGTATGCCCCCAACAAGGCCAGCAAAGCTGCTTCTGTCCTTCTGTACTCTCTGTGGGCACATACCGAACTCCATAATGCCTACAAGAAGGTAAGAACACTGACCAGATAAAACGTGGCATGACTTGACCCAGCAGGCGGATCTCTGTGAGTTCGAGACCAGCCTGGTCTACAGAGTGAGTTCCAGGATAGTCAGGGCTGCACAGAGGAACCCTGTCTCAAACAAACAAAAAGGAAGTAGAAAAAGAAGAAAACAAAAAGGAAATCCCAGAACAGCCCCACTTTCTTCTTCTTCTTCTTCTTCGTATTTAAATGGTTTTGCTGCTGTTATTGTTTTTGGAAAATCTCATACATGGGCACTGCATTGTCCTCCCAAGTTCAGGTTCTCCTCTTTAAATATTAGTGTGTAATAAGTATATATATGTATATACATATGTGCATAAATGCATACATATACATGTGCATATGTAAGCTACTGAGTCCACTTAGTTTTGCCTGTGTCCAAGGCTGACCACATACAATTGGACAACCTATGTAAGAGATTATTCCTGAGAGCAATTGATTTTCCTTCTCAGCAGCCCTTGGCCTGTAGTTGTTCATCTAGAAGAGTGGTATGGAATTTCCCCTGTCCAATTGTTGTGTCACCTGGTGGTGTCATTTTGCTGGTCTTGTTTGAACAGTCATATTATTGAAAGTCCATGGCTCCATTTTCCCGGCCATATCTAGGGTACACAATCAACAGATATTGTGGGTCTCTGGCTCATTACCATCTTTCTATTCCTTCTTCCATGTGCTCCCTAGTCTTAGACTTAACACTTATGGCTAGGCGTTCCACAGACCTTATTCTCTGCATTTTGACCACTGTGGGCTTCTGTAATAGTTCTGTATGCTGCAGAATGAAGCTTTGATGAGGAGTTGGAGCAACACTTATCTGTGGCTATAAGGGGAAACACTTAGGATACAGTTAGGAGTTCTGTTGGTTTAGGATCTGGCAGTAATAGGCTCTCCTCTCTGGGAAATGGCCTCTCTAGGGTTTACAGTACAGATATGATATCAGTCCTCTTGAGTGATCCTTGAGCCCAATTAGATAGTCACTGATTATCTCCATGGTAGAAATGCCACTTTTTCAGCATTGTGGATTCCAGGCCCGGCACTGTTGTGGGACACAGGCTTTGTGGCTGGGTAGAACTACAGATTGCTCCTCTCTTGGCAACTTGCATAGCACCTTCCAAAATGTGAGAACCATTCCTTGGGAAGGAGGCTTTCAGGTCCAGCTCAGTTCCTCCAAGTCCTGTGTCCCAAAGTGTATGGTGTCTTCAGCAATAGGGATTTACCTTCAAATTCTGGAGTAACCACAGGTAATGGTAATAGCTTGTATTTCAGGAGTCTTGGGCTCCTGACCAATAAATCAAGAGGAGGTTTCTCATGCATGGTACCAGGGGTGCTGTTAGTCCAAGTTAAGCTATATATCTGTGCACACACACACATATTACAGGTAATTTTAGGTTAACATAAAATGACTTCTGTGTCCTTTCAAACATTCTTAGTGTTTTTGATCCTTCCTCGGCCTTTCCTCTTCATTGCCTGCCCTTTCCAGCTAAAGTGCCCAGTTTTTCATTTCCATTTTGACGTCACCTGTGTCTTGCCATTCCCACTCAAGACCTTTTCCTCATCCCCAAGCCCCTCCCCTACCAGCCCTCACCTTTTTCTCAGGCTCTGACACCACCTTGGTCTCCTTTTGCTTTCCTGACTCTGTGTGCACTCCAGTTATTTACTCCCATCTGAGGATTAAGAGCTGGAAGAGAGAACATGTGATTTGTTATTAGGGTCTCGGTCACCTGACTCAGAATAATGTAGTTTCATCTGTTTACCTGCAATTTTACAACTTCATTTTTCTTTACAGCTGAATAGAATTCCATTGTGTGCACGTACTGCATTTTAATTATTCATCAGTTGAAGGGCATTTAGGTTTTTTCAAAAAAATAATTCCACCAGCCTTAGCAGTTAAAAAATGGAAATTAAAACTACTTTGAGATTTCTTCTTACCCTAATCAGAATGGCCAAGACCAAGAGTAGAAATGCCAGCAAGTACTGATGAGGACTGTGGGGAAGGCAGCACCCTTGTTCACGGTTGGGAGTGTAAACTGTTGGCAGCCACTCTGGAAATCAGTGTGGAAAGTCCTCAGAGCTAAACATAGATCTACCTTCTGACCAGCTACCCAACTCTCCTTGATATGCTGCTGCCCAGACACATGCTCAGCTGTGTTCATTACTGCTTAATTCACAACAGTCAGGAAATGGAGGCAACTTAAATGTTTGTTGAGTGGGTGACACATTTTCTTATGTGAAGCCTTTACACTTCTGTTTGCTTCTTCCAAAGGCTCAGTTCAAGAAGACAGACTTTGTCAACAGCCGGACTGCCAAAGCCTACCACTCCCTTAAAGACTGATGAAGGTGAAAATAAATCAGACATTTCAGCTCTAGAGTTCCCACTATAGAGATCTCTCCAAAGAAAACACCTATTTTTCTACTAACTGACCCGAGACAAGAAACATCAAAAGGCTTTGTTTATATTCTTTTCTAGAAAATGAATAATCATGATATAATCTTGTTAAGCATCCTGAAGGCCTTTACAAGGCTGCTGCCAGTACTGGTTCTGAAATGAGTTTTATCCCGTGGAGATAATGGGCATCATTTTCCACACTTACAGTATATGTGAGTTAATGCGAAGGAAGGGTTGTAGGCCAGCCCTTTAGAGTGTGACTGACATTCTTGTCACTCATCTGCATGTTCCTTCATTGCTGAACCCTGAACAGAGATGAGAAGAATAAAGCTTTGATGGCAAATGATTTAATCTTGATTGTTCTTTACCCTCATGGCTTGCTTTACTTTGCTTTATCTTCCTTCCTCCAATTTAAATGAATGTGAAAAATGTAGATTACAGACAAGGGAACTGAGAAGGGGTCATAACAAACTCAAAAACATCTGGCTATAGAAGCTCCCTCTCCAGGCACCACTAAGATAAGCAAATATTGGGTGGAGAGATGGGAGAGAGAGAGAGGCAGAGCAGTTCATGTGCCTTGGAGAGAGGCAGAACTGGAGACACTATGGTGGTGAGGAACTGCCACCTGAAGCCTAGTGATGTCTGGGCCTGACTGACTTGCTCCCAAGGTGGCCCTATGGGAGTCCACCAAAGGCCATGTGGATGCTGTAGTTTGGACTGCCATCCAAAGTCATGTCCAAGGACCATGCTCAGCTGGCCCTGCCCCTTGATGGCCCAGGGAGGGTCCCCCCCACCCCCACCCCGGGCCCTCACAGGAGAGCTGATCCCACCCCTCCCTGGCCACTGCATGCAGGAAAGCTGACCGTGCTCCTCTCCTGGGTGGCGGTTTCCAGCAGAGGCATGGGATGACCACCTCAGCTCTCACCCAGACCCACACCAACATCTGTTCCATCTATGACCTGCTGGAGCTTATGTAGGAACTGGTCCTGCAGAACCATAGCCACAGGATCTTCATGATGGGAACAGCAGAGTATCCAAGAGGAGTCTCCGTGAGGGTCCAGTATTAATGGCATAGCAGAAGCCAGAAGCCTTGAACCAGACCAACAACTCGCTGCAATGAACACTTGCAAGTAAAGCTGTTTGGAGAAGGTTATACTGTGACACTGCAGCTCCCAAGGCTCCACTACACAAGTGAGATGGAGGGTCGGGCAGGAGGAGCAAAGGTCTCATTATTGTTATTATTTTCTTTTTAAGAAGGCGGCTCCAAGGGTGAAGGGTGAACAGGGAAGGACTCAGAAATGAGTGGGATTGGGGTGCATGATAGGAAATTCTCAAAGGAAAAAGTGGTCTTTAAAAAGATCTGGCTACTGAAATTCCATGTTCTCCCTAAGCATGGTATAAACAGGCTTTTGATTCCATAAAATATTTACATGTAATGTCACCACTGGGTGCTGATCTCTCTAGTTCCAGTGTGGAATTGGTATAAGAACGCTTCTTCAACAAGGTTCCAAGAGGAGCCAAGGCAGTGAGGCCAGAAGGGCCCTGAGAGCAGCTTGATTTAACAGAGTCAACTTTGTTCAACTTTGAAAACATGACCCAGGCCGCTGCAACTCATGCTGTCCTCTCTGGTGCAGGCAAGGGAGCACCACAGAGTGGACAGGAAGTGCAGCTTTAACTAGAGAGTATTAAAGCCTTTCCCATCATCCCTCAACTACAGCTGTGCTGTTTATTAGTCCTTTGAAGTCTGACATAATTTGCCTAAGAAAGTAAAAGAAGAAAATAATCCTTCAGCAGTGTGTTTGAACTTAAAATGTGTTTAGCTTTAAAAACTCCAGAGTAGGTGATTGAGAAGGTTGTATTTTTTAAATACCAAAGTTCTAACAATAAACATTTACAGTTCATTTCTTTCTCCAGACAAGTGATACACATTTTAAGTTTCTGTGCATTTCTTTGTCTTTATCTTAAGATGTTTAAGTATTCAATTATATTAAATACAAAATGAGTGAAAGTTATATTGCCTAAAGTTATTTATATTTATTTCCAACTTAAAGTCCTAAATTGTTCTTTCCTATGAAAATTTTCCTATCATGACCAAAGTATATAAAAATTGAAAGACGCAAAACTGGGCTCAGTGTTGTGAGACTTTACACACTGAATGGCTGAGTCTGAGAATTAGCTTCACCCTCTTCTCTTGCTTTGCTCTGTTTGCAAACAGCCCCCACTTTCCTCTTTGTTAGTGCGTCTGGCGAGGACCTTGTGTAGACCAGTGGTCTGGACATGCTGTTTCCTGACTGTGCCTGTGCACCACACACCCCACCCCACCCCACCCCACCCCGGCCCAAAGCACTCCCCCTTATCTATTTGTGCTATGAGGTTTAGGCCACTCTATGTTCAAGAATACTAAGTAGTTTTCTAGACCAGAAGGTTTCTGGTTTGGGATTGTGGGAGCATTTAGTTTCACCTCACTGGTAATCCCCTATTTATCTTGAAAAGGTTATCCACAAAATAAATAGGGGTTTAACATGCCAAAGGGAAAATAATAGCCAGTATCTGATGAAATAATGCCAGGCTGTGAAGCATGTTTGGAAAGGAGAGAGTGTCATGTTAGCATCTCAGTGGTTAAAATCTGATCAGAAAGGAGAACACTGAGAAACCCACAGACTGGGAGACTCTCTGGAAGCTGAGGCAGTGAAAGACCCCAGACTTCAGTCCTCCCTCTGGCTTCTCAGGCTTCTTTTCTTTTAAAAAGAATTTATGCATGGGAAAGTCTGAAGCAGAGATAATCACATTTCTAAAGTCACAAAGCAAAGCTACAGAAGCTGAAGCTTAGCTCCCCTCCAGAATTCTCCCTGAAACCAAAGAGAAAGCTCTGTCTGTGGCCTGTGGAAGCCCCACCTTCTCTCCTTAGGAAGCTATGGCTGCAGTATGACCTGACAGGGCACTCACTCCAACCATCCAGCCTGGTTTCACACTGTGGCATTTCCCAGTGGTAAGCTTCTAACTGAGGTTCAGATTTCCTCATCTACATAATGGTTGTTCTGAGGATTAATTGTTGCAATAAATATAAAGCCATGCCCCACAGTATATACTAAAGATAAGCAGTAAAGATAAGCAGTGGAAAGTTTACTTTCAATTCACCTCTGTAATTTATTTTTACAAATATTACTGCTTATGCTAAAATTCCAACCTCCCCCTCACAGGCTCCTGTCTTCTTAAGCATCCTTCACACTTGCATCCTGCTCTCCCTCAGTCTTAAACTCACACAATGCACTCCTTTACATCTCTGTAGGTATGCACTCATGCATTTCCTGAAGCACACCTTACACCCTTGCTAACTCTGCACTCACACACTCATCTACTAACACTTATAAACTGCACTCTTGTACTCTCACACATATCCTTTCTAGACCAGGTAGGAATGAAGGGAACAAATACAGACTGCCATAGTTTTGAATATTGTTTCTCAGAATGTGAATCCTACATGGTTATATGTGAAAAACAAATAGCCTATACTTATGTTTGGGAAAGAAAGAGTTAATACAGAGATCAAAAGGTTCTTTGACCAAGTGTGGTGAAGCACCTCCTTTAGCCCAGCATTCCAGAGGCTGGGATAAAAGGCAGGTGAATTTCTGTGAGTTCAAGCCTGGCCTGGTCTACATAGAGATTTCTAATTCAGCCAGAGCTACATACCCTGCCTAAAAAAAAAAAAAAAAAAAAAAAAGTCTCCAAGTGTAGAAAGAGGTTTCTGGCCCAGACTTTCAGGCCTAACCTCAAGGTCTAAGCCCACAGACCACAGACCTGCAGGCCCGCAGTCCCGCAGTCCCACAGAGACACACAGATGCTTTCAATAGTTTTCAGCTGATCAGCTTAAGGCCCAGGCATATAACTTGCTAGCTCTCTACCCTTCATCTAACCCATGTTTCTTGTTCAGCCATGCGGCTCAGAACCTTTTCTTAGAGCAGCATGGTTGTCTTCTGCTTCTTTCTGCTTCTCTCTGACATTCCGCTCTGGCATTCTGTTCTCAGAGTTTTTCTTAGTCTGGTAGTCCTGCCCACACTTCCTTCCTGCCTTTGGCCAATCAGCTCTTTTTATTAAACAAGTGGGTGGGACAATTATTTACCATGAAACAATACCCCTACATCCAAGCCTCAGCGGAAGACATCATGACATCCCCAAAGAAGCATAATGTTCTGCATGTGACAAGAATCAGTGTGATTGTTTTAACTCGGAGCTGTCATTTATTGCTCCCACTGCCACACAGGTCTAAGCTATGGCTAGAAGACAAAGGCTCATAGCCTAACTCATCAGGGGCATGAGTCCTGAGCCACTCTTGGAGTTCATTCTAAACGGAAACTTTAAAAACTGGCAATCTTAGTAAACTGAGAACCATTCTGTAAGCATTTTGTTCATGTGGAGTACTGCAAACTGACAGAAGGTGGTGATTACTCAGGGAAGCATGTGGAGGCAGCAGCAGACATTTCTGCTGCCTGATCAGACTCCCTCATAAATCTAACATCAATGAGCAGTTCAAGTCACAGAAGCTGGCTTCTACCTGCAAACTGCTAGCACACAGTATCTGGCAAGAAATGAAAAGCATGTCCAAATAAATAGTGCTGTTTTATCACAGCCACACACAGAAACTTTTACAGTAACTAGCAGTCCTGTAGGCCTTTTAATTACATCTTTCAGTGTCTTATCCTGCAGCTGACTACTGAGTATAGCTCTGAGAACATGCCCACAGACCTTACTGAGATGGACTTCACCATGGTGGGATGTTCTGGTTTCTGCAATGCTCTTTGCTTCGCCTAAGAACCAGAAGTTTGCGGCTCGAGCTGTGAGGATGCAGAGTTCTACCACATGCCCTGCCTCCGGTGTGATTGGAAGTTAAGTAGTGTACTCACCAGGCATGTTAGGAGCCACAGGAAGGAAGTTTGTGGAGAATAATTGAAGTTTAGGTGTGCTGAGTAAAGTTTCTGCTAGTGTTTGTACATGGACTGACCTTTAATTATGTTTCCATTCCCATAATAAACAATTTAGAACCCAAACTTAACTGGCCCTTAGGCCCGCCTTCACTCTAGGAGGCAGCTCAAGGGGGCAGCACAGGACCACAAACACCATTAAGTCCTAAGCTGCCTTCCACTTCCCTCGCCTCTAACCTAACTCTGCCTCCTGCTCTACTTCTGTCTTCACTGTTTATCACTTTCTTGGCACAGGAAGAACAAGGCAAAAACAAGTGATGGATCAGGCCACAGCGCTAGTCTCAGGTTTGGTTATTTCATAGCTCCTTGGTGTGTCCAGAATATGGTGGCTCACACCTGTAATTCCAACATTTATGAGGCAGAGAGCAGAAGACAGCTGCAGATTCAAGACCAGCCTGAGCTGCACAGCAAGTTCAGGATAACCAGGGTTAACCAGCAAGTCCATGTCTCAGAAAGAAAAAAAAAAAAAAAAAAAAAGAGCCCATAGAGCCCAGTTCTCGGGCTACAGATATAACTCAGTAATAGACTATTTCTAGCTTGTGTAGGACCCTGGCTTCCATCCTCAGCACCGAGTCCCCCCACCACCCCCCACACACAGAGACCATCTTCAGCTTGCTGGCATCTGTCCTTTGCTGGCAACTTCATGCTCACAAAGCACTAAACAGTGGCTCCCAACATCCCATTTTCAGAGAGCAGTAATGAAGAACTAGAGTGTAAGTACCTTCTCTTCCATCCACTATTTTAATAAATAAACCTTTCATAGATATAAGTTTGCATTCCTCTGTGTGTGTGTGTGTGTGTGCGTTTGTGTGCATGTGCGTGAATGCACACACACGTGTCTATATCCTTTGTTTATTATCCAGAGCTACCTTTTTTATTACTTTATTCTAGTGCTTGAAAGCAAACCTAGGGCTCACAACATGGTGGACAAGTACTTCAGTCTGGTCTATACCTCCAGCTTGCACATCCATTCTCAAGCTACTTCTTAGTATTAAAAGTAAAAGTATAATTCCCATAACCCAATCACATTTCACCCACTGTTGGATGTTGTGCAAGACCACCACAGAGCCAACTTCCCAATGCAAAAACAGAGGTTTCTTTTATTTGAGCCTGGGCAAGGGCTTTATCCAGCACTACAATTACAGTGAGTGAAGGAAGAAGCCCAGAACCTTTATACATAGAAAAACCACAAGCAGGATCTGTATGTCTTGGCACTCTAGGATTGGGTAAGAGGACACAGAGTGAGGTAATATTTTAAAATTATTGGTCATGCTATAGGCACTATGCTGCTAACAGCAGAATGTCTGCAGGAAACCATAGGACACTGGCAGGGTTTATGGCAAGATATAGGCTCTCTGCAGGGTTATCTGGCCTTTGTTAAATTTTACTACCATGGATCTTGTTTCTGTCGGGGATGTTTGCTTTGAATTCTGCTGTCACAGCATATTTTGGGAACTAGAGTTCAGTCCACAGTCACCAGTTGCCGCTGTATGGAGGCCTGTTCTCAGGATGGTGTTCGTTCTGCTCTTTCATTGGACATTACTGCCTGAGGCTAGTGAATGGTGAAAATATGAGCAGTCAGAAATGTACTAATAATGAAAAATAAAGGGTTGCAGATTAGTCATCTGACATTTCCCACTGGATGTAGACACACTCAGAGAAGAAAGACTTTGACAATATTTATTAAGTGGGTTTCACCTGTCCCATAAGAACACCATGTCCTTTCAAACACTGCATGTTTTAACTGTTTTGTTAAATTTTATATATTTTTCAAATTATTAATGAAATTCCTTTTACATACCCTTCACTGTTGCCCCTCCATCCCCATCTCCTGCCCCTCCCCATCTACTCCTCAAAGGGGGTAAGATCTACCTTGAGTAGTCAATACAAGTTAACTTACCACGCTGAGGCAGAACCCATTTCCTGTATCAAGGCTGAGCAAGGCATCCCACCTTAAGAGCTCCAAAAAGCCAGTTTCTATTGTGGTTGTTGTACTGCATTAGGACAATCCCCTGAAAGTTTGTTGGTATAGAGTGTTGAGCAATCTAAGAACTGCAGCTAACCTGAGAAGCCATAAAGTAGGGCAATAAGGTAACAAAAGGGTGCTCAGCTAAACAGCAGGAAGTAGAGTAAATGAAGTGATGCAGAAGATAGAAACTTGAGATAATAAAATCTGTATAAAGATTTACTACTAAATTTGCTTAGGCGACATTAAGTCACACAAAATAGAATTTAGCTAAGGAAGTGCTGCTTTTGAAATAACTAGGCAGGTCTAGTTTAACAATCAGGTTCTATTCCCAGAACAAAAGCAACAACCCTGATTTACAATTAGCTGTTAGACCCACCCCATATCCAAAATACAGCTCTAAAGGGCAGCTAAAGGAGGCAGAGCAGGATCATGACCACCACCCTTTAGTCCTGGTCTCCATGAAGCATGATTCTATCAAGTAAGCAAGATGACCCTTGGCAGCTGCTATTTAAAAAGAACAACACTGGTGTACTTAAAAAATATTAATTCTGAGCCAGGCATGATGGCTCACATCTTTATTCCCTACACTCAGGAGGCAGAGGCCAGCCTGGTCTACACAGTGAGTTCCAGGACAGTCAGGGCTACCAGAGAAGCTCTGTCTCAAAAAAATAAAAATAAATTAATTCTGACAGTATCTTTGCTGTGTGAATCTCCATCTGCCTAAGTGGCCAGACATGTAGTTTCTTCTGTCTATTGAAATTGTTCAAGAGTAACCTGGGACCTAAGGGAGATGTAAGGACGACAGTGTGAATGGGATGGATAAGCCCAAAGCTTGTATAAAGAAGTAAAGTTTTCTGTTCAAGGCTGTTTCCCTTTTGCACATTAGCCAGACAAATTGCATGCTATTAAAGAAATCTTCTTTCATTAATCATTAACTGTGTGGCGTGCTTTCTCACTGGAAAGGCATGTAGACAGTAGAGAGAAAACTGCTTACTCTTTGCTTGGCGTTAACCATTCCTTGACTTAAGCAACAATTACAGGATGGAAATTAAACTGTAACAAAATGTTCTTAGAGGGAAGGTCTGTTCCTGAATTTGGAGTCTGCAGGTTCCTTGTAGAGAGAGCAAGGATGTGAGCAGGTCACTGGGGAGAAAGAATCTGGATTTGAGTTTAGACTCCCCATAGATATGTGATACATTAATTTGGGGGTATTAATTTCACCTTATTGCTTAGCACAATTGTGTGAAAATTAAGATGCTCCAGAACAGTGAGCACCCTAATTCTCTAGAGAGGGCATCAGTGTTTCTTCCCTTTTTACACCTCACGGCTTCATTTCCACATCCTCACAGCCCATGTGTTTCCTGGCCTAGGGATCCTCTCACAGCAGAAGGTAATTTCCACAGTAGGGGAGCCGGAAATACTAAGAGGGCCAAGTTTCCTGATGACTGGATCCTCTTTAGTCCTTCCTTTCACTCCAGATTTCAATCCCTTCTTTGCTCTATTTCCACTCCCCAGAGCAGTGGCTCCTTTCCTTCTCTTCTTTCTTTCCTTTCTCATTTATTCCTGTTCTAGTTGTCTTTTGCTTTTTCTTTTCTATGCACTCCAGCCGTCCTGAAACTTACTCTGCAGACCAGACTGGCCTGGAACTCAGAGACCCTTCTTCCTCTGCCTCCCCAGTGCTGGAATTGAAGGTGTGTGCCACCATAATTTTGCCTGGGTTGTGAATAAGAATGCAAATCTCTGATATCCCACCCGTGTGAAGGGTCATCAAGCCCTAGAGCCGTTGTGACTCTCAGGTTGAGAACTCCTGCCCTAGGATCTTTCACACAACAAACCCATGAAAACTCATGGGAATTCAGTGAGGGAGATCTACCAGAGACATAAACTAAGCTCTCATCCCTTCCTGATGCGAGGGTTGTACCAGGAATTAATGTAGCTTTGTTTCCAAGTGGAAACCCTGAATTTATCTTTCTACTAAAAGTAAAAATAAACAAGCAAAATAAAAACTGAGTCTGAAGAGATGACTCAGCAGTTACTGGCTGTTCTTGCAGAGGATCTAGGTTCAGTTCCCAGCACCTACATAGCGGCTCAGAACAGTCTATAACCAGTTTAATGTGATCTGCCACCCTCTTGTGGCCTCCATGGGCACTGCAGGCACATGCAGGGAAAATACCTAGATACATAATAGAAAAGAGGGGGTGGGTTATAGAATCAGGGCAAATAATAAATTAGTGGTGCCCAACATTAAAGATGAATTTCTTCTAGAAAAAAATGGGGAAAACCCTGATATTTTGAAAGACACACTTGCAACAGAGTGGATTTGATCTGCCCCAACCTCTTGGATATATCAGCAAGTATAAAGTCTACCAGCTCCCCAAACCTGCCTTAAGATATGCTGGGCTCCTGCCCTTTTCTTTCCCTTTTATTATCCTATCAGGAATGCGGATGCTGCTTTCCTGGACCACAAGATGAATCCACATTGTCATGTGGTGGCAAGTGACCCAGTCATCCTAGCTTTGGATTTCTCATCTTTAGAAATTGATATGTGCGTGAGGAATAACGTTTTTGAAGAGAGGTCGTCCTGGGAATTGGATGAGGACTTCGTGTGTGCACACTCTACTTTAAATCTCTGAACAAAGAAGCTGCTTCTGCAGAGCCTGGCTGGCTGACTAATTCCAGTACTGTGGAGGGACTGGAGCATTGCAGGTCCAACAGTTAGTCACCTCATCGTGGGCTAGCTCTAGCCTTCTGGAATACTTGTTCCTTGACCACCTCTGCGTCAGAACTAACATCTTGTGACTATTAGCTAAACACCTCTTGAAATCTATTAACTTAGCAGACTACTAGCTTCTACCAACTCCAAAATAAAGAACGTCATTGGATACCACCTAAAGGAAAGTCTTCCCCATCTCAATGTACCACCTCTCTGATGTATTCATTAATTTATTTTAAAATTTCTTTAATGTATAACTTTCTTTGTTCTGTAAAACTATTAAAAAAAAAAACTTCATGAAACTCCTTCCACATTAGAACATGGAATTTGGGGTAACATAAATCTGTATTTTCAGGCCATGATCACTCAAAAGCTTCCAGAATATTCCTTTTAAGCTGAGAGCTGTGGGTTTTATGTTAATAATTATGGTATCCAGTGTTGGACTCTGAGAATGATCCACTTTTCACTGGGGAGCTGGTGGTCTATATACATACACACACACACATACACAAGAGGTCAAGGCTGATCATGTTACTTCACTCTGATGCAATCATCTGAAGCCAGGTACCTTCAAAGACTAGACCCATTGTGTCTAGACTATCTGGTGCTATTTCCTCAGAGGGACTGTTGGTGAGTTCTTTCGAGGCCTCTGGACCTCTCGGTTGATAGTCAATTTTGTTTATTATCCTACTTTATAGATACCTTTTCGTCTGCCTTCAAAGTATTTGTTTTAAGGTATGTGTCTTAGTTAAGGTTTCTTTTGCTGTGAAGAAACACCATCACCATGGCAACTGTAACATTTAATTGGGTGGCTTATGGTTTTATCATCATGGCGGGACATGGTGACACACAGGCAGATATGGTATTAAAAAAGGTGCTGAGAGTTCTGCATCTTAATCTGCAGGCAACAGGAGGAAAACTGTGTCACATTGGATGTAGCTTGATCATATGAGATCTCAAAGCTCCCATAGTGACACAATTTCTTCAACAAGCTACACTTAGGGTGCCACTCCCTATAGTCCAAGCATTCAGATACATGAGTCTATGGGAACCATACCTATTCAAATCACCAAGTATATAATTTTGCTTCTTTGCTTTAAAAGCATTTTGCATTTGGTTTGGCCGGCTCAGAGGTTAAGAGCACTGACTGTTTTTTCAGAGGTCCTGAGTTCAATTCCCAGCAACTACATGGTTGTAGGGGGATTATGTTGTTCCATTGTAAATAACTGTCCCACCCACAGGTTTATAAAAAGCGCTCATTGGCCAAAGGCAGACAGGAAGTGTGAGTGAGGCTACCAGACTAAGAAAACTCTGGGAACAGGAACAACAGAACAGAAATGCCACAGAGACTCCAGAGTTGCCAGACAAGTCAAAAGATGCAGAGGACAACTATGCTGCTCTGAGAAAAGGTACTGAGCCACTTGGCTGAACAGGATAAGAGTAATGGGTTAGTTTAAGGGTAAAGAGTTAGCAAGTTATATGCCTGGGCCTTAGACCAATCAGCCTAAAATTAATGTAAGCATCTGTGTGTCTCTGCGAGTCTAATCCTTGAGGCTAGGTCCGAAAGTCTGGGCCAGAAACCTCTTACTACACATGCTGGCTCATAACCATCTATAGTGGGATCTGATGAACTCTTCTGGTGTAAAGGCATACATGCAGATAGAGCACTCATATTCTTTAGGGGGGAAAAACCCCAAAAAACAAATTCAGCCTGGCTGAGACAGAGAGGCAGGCAGGCAGACAGACAGACAGACAGACAGACAGACAGAGAATAACCAAAATAGTGGGGCTATCAAGAGTGGCTGTGTCTGGGAGGTGGGGAGGAAAGCCCTTAGGGTAAAGAAGAAGTGAGAAGTGGGAGCCTGGAGCCAGCATGCACGTTGGTGTGCTAACAGGCACCACACACAGCCATTTGTCCTTTCTGCTGGTGATAAGAAAATGGCTGCTTTGGTAGAGAGGAAGCAGCTTCACAAGATGTTGGGGATGCTAATGCTGACTGTTGTCTAACCTTCAGAATTTGGGGAAACTCTTTTCTTTGTACCTGACCCTAGGCTATGAAGGTATTTGTTTCACAAACAGGCAGCCTGCTTTAATTAAAATGAAAAATATCTTTTAAGAAAAAGAAACCTGTTAAAATTGGTAATTCACTAGATATATTTTTAAAAGCTCTTAAAATACACATAGGTTAAAAATTCAATGCTAAAATTTAAAAAATTAAAAAGTTTTTAGAGTTGATATTGAAGATAAACTCTAAAGCGACTTCTCATTCTCCTCTTCCTCTGGCCTGGCTTCTTTATCTCACTATCTATTTTTTCAACACCTCTTTTCCTTTAACTCTCACACTTACAGTAAAGCTGATCCTTAAGGCCAAGTCTCGGCGTTGGCTCCAATCATAGGTAGAATGACCTAACTGCCTTAGGAATCCCTTCTGCTATGTATAAAAGGAGCCTTCAAGCTTCTCTTAGGATTGCCACCATTTTGTTTCTGTGTTGGATGTGCAACCCGCCAGCATGCTGGCGCTCTTCCTCTCAAGATAAGAAATGTTCTTGCTGATTGCACATGGATGGTGGTCTTTTGTGGGACTTCTCTGGGACCCTAACAAGAATGGGTCCTAAGAGCAAGGGAGTTACCCAGAAATCTTATGCTGGGTATTGGGTTAGAGCCTCTGGCTCCTCCTGTTCCAACCCTATCTACCAAACAAAGAAAAGGCACCATAAAGCTTAGTTTGCATTTTGGGCAGCTACTGCAGCTTCTTTCCCTGAAGTTGTCTGCTGCTCAAGTCCTCACTGGAGCGCTCAGGTTTTGACCATACTTAGGTACAGACCCAGCTCAGGGGTTGACGTGTCATTACCCGTGGCCTACGACCTTTAAAAATCTCCCTGCTCTATGGGGGTGCAACCTCTCTGGCTTCCATGTCTGGGACCAGAGAATCCACACGGAGTTGCTTTCTCAACATACTTGTTATGCTTTTCCAGTTCGGCTTGGTCTGGCTTACTGTGTCAGGGAAGGTCAGAAAACCTATCACTGGGAAAAGATTAAAGACTCAGTCAGCAAAATGGACATCAAAGACTCCATTCTGATATAAAGACCAATATTGTATCCAGGTACTTCTAACTACTTTCACATCATCAAGAGGACATTCATGTGGACTTTAAAATGCTGGATGTACTCATGTTCAACACCACTGACAGTCAAGTGCCCTGACGAACTGAACAGTCTTTTATATTTCTAAAATATTTTTATAATTAGATTTTTAAAAATTTATTATTAGCCTTGACTTTAATGAACTTAAAAATGAAAATATTATGTCTGCCATATGATCATGCCTTTGTTATGACTGTTTGTGGGAGTCAGTTCTCTTCTCCCATCCTGCGGGTTGTCAGTCTTGGTGTAAGTGCCTTTCTTTACCTACTGAACCATCTCACCCTCCCTTAGCTGAGATTTTAGATGTCATAATAGGATTTTTCATACAGCAAGAATATGAGGTTTTTGAAATATTAGTTCAATCAAAAATCAGCTTGTTTTTACATATTAAAATTCAAACTTATTTACTTATTTTTAAATTTTATTCAAACTTATTTAAACAAGTTATTTAAAAATAAGAAAATAAATTATATGCTATTATTTTTATTAGCATGTATGTGGACACTCACATACATAGCACAGTATACTTCCAGAGGTCAAAAACTAACCCCCAAAAAATGAAGAAGTCATGCCATTTGCAGGAAAATACATATAATTGGAAATATTAAGTGGCTTCATATTAAGTAACTTAAGCCAGCCTTGAAAAGATAAATGTTACTTTTTCTATTGTTTGTAGTTGCTAGGTTTCATATAGATACATAAAATCTTAGAGACAGGAGATGAATTCCCCCTCTGCCCAGCACCCTTAGGATCCTTTGAAGTCCACTCACCAGGTTAGAGGTCACATCCTGCTAACTGAGTCACCGGCACACAGCCTCTCAGATCCCTGTGGATTCAGTCCCAGTCCTTAGGACTCAACAGAGCTCCCTTGCCAGGACCCCACCTCCTCCCAGGTCTCTAATCCAGTTCCTTAGGTCCTGAACAGACCTTGCTTTCCAGGTCCAAGGCCACATCCCATTCCCTCCAGCACCCTAACTCCCAGCCTCCCGGGACCCATGTAGAACTAACTTGTTTCCTGATGCTATAGAACTCAAGTGAAGTTCACTCCTTAGGTTTAACATCTCCCTCTGCCAGCACCTAACCACAAGTGCCTCAGAACCCACATGGATCCTCTTCACCAGAACCTCAGGGCCTGAGTAGAAGCCTACTCAATGGTACAGGTTCCATCTCTAGCCATATATTATCCTACCATCAAATTCCCTTGACCTATGTGGCACCCTTTTCCAGATGTGAGACCATATACTCACCCCGATTTGGCCTCTGCTGACATCAGGCATACTCATCATGCACAGACATGTGCAAACGAACCACACACATACATATAAAATAAATCTTAAAGAGAAGGCTTTATAATTATAAATGTGTGCACGAAATAAAGCCACACACATACACCAAATACATTGGTTTTTTTTTTTTTTTTTTTTTTTTTTTGCTTCTTAAGACAAGGTTTCTCTGTGTAGCCCTGTTGTCCTGGAATTCCCTCTGTAGACCAGGCTTGCCTCAAACTCAGAGAAAAGCCAGTAGAACAAATACATAACAAATTCCCACAATCTATAATTTATCATTACATGGATGACATCTTGTTGGCCAATTCAAATATTGATACCTTACAAAAAAATTTTGAAGAAGTGGAAAAAATTTTGCCTACTTGGGGATTACAGATTGCCCCAGAAAAAAAAAAAGAGGGGATTCCATTAATTATTTAGGCTATAAAATAGGCCAACAAAAAATTAGACCCGAAAAGGTACAAATTAGGAGATAGATTGAAGACACTTAATGATTTTTCAAAGATTACTAGGAGACATTGCCAACTTACAACCCACTATTGGAATTAAAAATGATGAACTAGATAATTTGTTCAAAACCTTAAATGGTGACAAGGACTTAAATAGTCCGAGAGAATTGTCACCTGAAGCTGAGAAAGAATTGGCTTTGGTGGAAAGGAAATTACAGGATGCACATGTGGATCATGTGGATCCAGACCTTAACTGCATTCTAGTTATCTTGCCCTCTAAGCATTCTCCTACAGGAATTTTAATACAAAGGGAAAATGTTATATTGGAAAGGATATTTCTTCCACATAAACCAAGTAAGAAATTAAAGACATGTGGAAAAGATTTCTGAACTTATTTTTAAAGGAAAATTAAGACTTTTGAAAATTGACAGAAATGGACCCAGCAGAAATTGTTGTACCTTTAACTAATGAAGAAATTGACCAATTATGGGTAGAAAGTAAACCTTGGCAAAGAGCCTGCAGTAATTTTTTGGGAGATATTTAACAACAAATATCCTCAAAGCAAGAGAATTGAATTTCTAAAGAAAACTAATTGGATTCTTCCTCGTATTGTACAAGAAAAAACAATTTCTGGAGGCCCTACATTTTATACCGATGCAAACAAATCAGGAAAGACAGGTTACAAACCAGAACATATAAGTAAAGTGGCTCAAAGCCCTTATAATTCTGTTCAAAAGTCAGAAATATATGCTATCATGATGGTATTAATGGATTTTACCGTACCTCTTAACATAGTCACTGACTCTCAGTATGCAGAGTTGTTCTACACATTGAAATGGCTGATTTTATTAATGATGAGTCAGAATTAAGTTCATTATTTATTCTGTTACATGAAATAATCAGGACTAGAAATCATCCCTTCTATATAACACACATTCGATCCCATATGGGTCTGCAAGGTCCTTTAGCACAAGGTAATGATGAAATTGATAAATTATTAATAGGAAATGTACTAGAGGCCTTAGAGTTTCATAAAAAGCATCACGTCAGTAGCAAAGGATTAAAAAAATTTCTCTATCACTTGGCAACAAGCCAAAGAAACTGCATAAGTTGTCCCACCCACCAAACTCCATTGCCATCAGGAAGTAATCCTAAAGTTATATGTAGAAATGAAATCTGGCAGATGGATATATTTCATTTTACAGAATTTGGAAAATTAAGATATGTATATCATACAATAGATACGTTCTCAGGATTTCAATGAACAACTTCTTTGAGTTCTGAAAAGGCTGATTCTGTAATCACAAATTTGCTAGAAGTTATGGCCATCATGGGAATACCTGTACAAATTAAGACTGACAATGCTCCGGCATATGTCTCTAATATATGTCTCATATGTCTCCGGCAGTCACAGAGATCAAATTGAACTCTAAAGGATATGCTAAATAAACAGAAAGGAATAACAAAGACCCATAGAAATAGACTATATAGAGATATACAGGATATATGCTACGTTGGGGAAGAGATTTTGCTTTTGTTTCCACAGGTGAAGAAAAATTATGGATACCATCAAAATTAATAAAGACTCGATTTGAAACAGAGAGACTTCATGAAAATAAGAATTGATGGCTCATCCACCCATATAACAATTCTTGAAGTTGTAAGAAAAAACAAAAGGCTGGGGCAGGTTTTTGCTTTTATCTTTACAGAAAATTAGAAATAACCATGTTCTAGACGTCTAAAGCAGAAGGGAGGCTAAAGTTTTCATTAGCAAGATCTTTTACTTCCCTAGTTAGGAACAAAATAGAAACCCTAACATGAGTGTTCACAGCTACAGCTAACATCAGACAAATTGCCAAAATAGGTCCTGGAAAAAAAGTATCTTCAACAAATGGTGCTGGGAACTGGATGTGCATATGCAGACGAATAAAATTAGACCTATATCTACCACACTACACAAAAATTAATTTCAAATTGATCAAAGATCTCAATGTGAAATCTGAAATGATGAAACTTTTAGAGGAAAACATGTACCCTACAAGATATAAATTAATAGAGGGATTTTTCTAAATAGTATTCTATTTGCCTAGGAAACAAAGTCAATACTAAGAATGAACTAGGACCCCATAAAAATAAAAAGCAAAAACACAAAACAAAACAAAACAATCAAGTGAGATGAAGTCAACAGAATCTTTATCAGCTGTACATCTGATAAGAGTATTAATATATAGAATGTATAAAGACATTAATATATAGAATGTATAAAGACATTAATATATAGAATGTATAAAGACATTAATATATAGAATGTATAAAGACATTAATATATAGAATGTATAAAGACATAAAAACTCAAAAACAAAGATTCAAGAAAATAAATGACCCAATCTAAAGAAACAGGCTATGGGTCTGAGCAAAAAGTGCTCAAAATAAGAAATAATAACAGATAATAAATACTTCAAAAAGTTTTCAACACCTGTAGCAATTATGGAAATATGGACCAAAACTACTTTGAGATTTTCTTATCATATTTAGAATGGCCAAGATCAAGAAAATAACTGACCACAAATTCCAGTAAGGAATTTGGTTGATTTGCAAACATATGAACTTACAATTACACATATGTATCCATCATGGAAATCAGTGTGGAGAATTCCTAACAAGCTAAAAGATGTTTGACTTAGAGTTTTTATTGCTTTACTGAAACACCATGATCAAAAATCAAGTGTTTATTTGTCTTACACTTCTGTATTGCTGTTCATTATCTGCCACAATTAGGGTTTCTATTGTTGCGATGAAATACCATGACCAAAAATCAAGTAGGGATTTTACACTTTCACATCTCTGTCCACCATCAAAAGAAGTCAGGGCAGGAGCTCAAACAGGGTAGGAACCTGGGTTAGGAACTGATCCGGAGGACATGAACGGGTACTGCTTGCTTACTGGCTTGTTTATCATGACTTGCTCAGCCTGCTCCTTATGGAACACAGGACCACCAGCCTGGGGCATCCTCACTTACAATGGGCTGGACCCTCCCCCATCAATCATTAGTTATGAAAATGCACTACAGGTTTGCCTACAGCTCAATCTTGAGACATTTTCTCAAGTGAGCCCTCCTCCCTAATGACTTTAGCTTGTGTCAAATAAAGCTATCCAGCACATGGATCTACCATAAGACCTAGCGCTACCACTTCTTGCCATGATGAAAAAACTCAACATACTACTCCACAGATATTTTGCTTCACTGCATTCATTGCCAGTATAATCACAATAAGCAGGAAATGCAAGCAACCTAAATGTTCTTCAAGTGCTGAATGGATAATGGAAATATGGTACATATACACAAGAATACTATTCAGCTGTAAAGAAAAGCAAAATCATAAAATTTTTAGGTAAACTTATGGGTCTAGAAA
The DNA here is from genome assembly GCA_033318265.1 of Phyllotis vaccarum. Lineage (NCBI taxonomy): Eukaryota > Metazoa > Chordata > Mammalia > Rodentia > Cricetidae > Phyllotis > Phyllotis vaccarum. The sequence goes on from JARWLC010000002.1 coordinate 182,278,335, forward strand.
ATATATTGAACAAAGTAACACAGACCCAGAAAGACAAATGACGTGTCCTTGCTCGTCTTGGTTCCCAGTTCTAAACCTTCAGATGTGAGTATGTAACCCGGAGTAACCACAAGAGCCAGACAAGTCAGACAGAACCATTGGGAGGGACCGAGAAAGATCTCCAGAAGAGGGATAGAGGACATAAAGAGAGAGAAAGATAAGTGCAATGAGGACGGAAATGAGAAAAATCAGGGCATCGTCAGCTGGAGAGAGGTGAGGGAGGGTGCTCGAGGCCATGCCAAGTGGCAGACAGATCCCAGAGAGAAGGCCAGGAGTTTCTAGGGGGGAGTGAGCCAGGCCAAGGTGGGCAGGAGACTCTTACAGCCTGACTAAGTGGCAGTCAGTGTTTATTTATACAGAATTCAGTGAGTGGGGATAGATTCTTGTTGGTCTAAAACATAGATCATGTCATTTCTGTTCTTGAACGTGTGTGCAGCTTCATCTTGCATATCTTTTAGTTGTCATTAATAAACCATGACAGAACAGAGTTATCTTTTACAGTCATTTTTACTCATCAACACCATAACCCAATTTTTGAGACTCTAGAGGTGTATGACAGACAGCCCATTCTCAGGCTGGCAGACCTTGCAGCTTCAATGACATTAGACAGAATGAAGATCACCAAGCCAATCTGGGTGGTTTACAAAGTCCCAAGCAGTATATCCTTAATTCTTAATGATCAAGAGTGCCAGTAGGCCCAAGAAAAATCCTCAGGCCAAAGCTGCTGCAGTTAGAACCCAATTTCTGGCATAATACAATGTTTACATTTTTTACCCTTATAGAATTTATTTATGTCTAAGCCTGTCATTCTTTTGTTCTTTGGTCATATGACACTACAGTGATCCTGATTCCTCATTTTTTAAAATCATCTTTCCACACTTTTTTCCCCCCATCAATATAAGCCTCTGTGGGCAAAGGTAACTCCAGCCAATCAAGTTTTGTTGCTGTATATACCACCTACAGTAGGAAGAGACTTGAACTTTGTGAGTAAATACAGGGGCAGATGTTCCAAGAATATCTCAGAGCTTCATAAGGAAACCGCTGGCTTTTTTATGTGTGTCACAACCTCCAAGGTGTAAGGAAGACTTTTCAAGTAGATAAGGCTATCTCCCTAAAAGCCAGAGGGGTAGTATATTCAAGATTGTTCTGGGAAGCTTAGAAGCAGTATTCCTGGGAGAAGGTATAAATGATTCATAAGAAAAGTTCCCATCAATCCAATATCCCAAAGTTGTACAAATATTAAAAGCCCCCCAAGCAACACACAAAAATCAAAACCAAAAGTGAAAAAGTTGCCGTGACAGCGACTATGCAGCTCAGCTTTGCTGGACCTTTGTCAACCGGTGGTGATGGCTTAATGGCCTTCAAAGTTCCCATGAGATATAGCTGTGCCAGGAGGGCAATTGTGTAGTAGCTTTCTCCAGATTGAAACATTTGGCCAGGCAAGGAACTTCTTCTGCCAGAAAGTGAACAACTCAAAACAGCTTTAGGAAGCCAGTCAAAGTGACCAGATTCACTAGGCCCCTCCCTCCCAAAAATAAGCAAAAGGAACTGATGAGAGTCAGTCAGGTAAGACAAGCTGTAAACATGACTCTGAGATCCAACCAGCTGCCTCAGTGGGGGTTAGATCAACTGAGTCTCTTGGAAAGAACATTATCCAGACTGTTGAGCTGCTCAAAGGCTATATATGCAGTGTGCTCAAGGTTACCAGCTTCAGGAGCTGTCCTTCCTCCTGGGATAGGCCATGGTAATTTGTCTTTGAGTCATTTCTGCTCTTGTAAATAACCCCGCATCCATATTCTTGGTTCACCAAGTTGGATTTCAGTGTGTCACTGGTTTCCTATTTGGGGTGAGTAGCTTCTCTCAGGAAACATTGGTCACACAAGAGCAATACAGAGGTAGATGGACGGAGAAGGATAAACAAACAACACTAAGGATGTTTGAAAAAGCCACAGGGAAGCGTATTATTTTATGTGTACTTAAAAGTATATATGTATATTTCTGGGCAGTGGTGGTGCATGCCTTTAATCCCAGCACTTTGGAGGCAGAGGCAGTGGGGGACCTCTGAGTTTGAGGTCAGCCTGGTCTACAGAAGGAGTTCCAGGACAGACAGACAGGGCTACACAGAGAAGAGCCCTGCCTTGAAAAGCATCTCTCTCTCTCTCTCCCTCCCTCCCTCCCTCCCTCCCTCCCTCCCCCCTCTCTCTTTCTCTCTGTGCATACAAATGTACATTTTAAATGAAGTTATACCACAGTATAACTTTTGTAGTAACAATGCTCCCCTAAGAACCATAAACTCAAGGGTTAGGTGACTCAGTGTGGAACTGACCTGGAAGCTTCCACACTAATGATTAGTTTTCATAGTGCCTGAAGGTGCTTTGTAAGCTGCCAGGGGAGAAAGCCAATAGTCACCAGTCCAACCCAACTAAAATGCCTATGAACAACAATCACAAGAATGGCAAGATATCCCGAAAGGTGAAACCATGACATTTGTATCCTGAGGGTAAACACTAGATGTCTAATTGGATGAAATTCATTCTAGCTGCTGTAAACCTAACTAACCCATTACCCTGGCTGATAAGGCCATGGACCCTAGAAGGAAACCCATTTCTGCCACTTTCCTAAACAAGTATAATCCTAACGGTTCTTAATACTATACTAGCTCCCACCTTCATCAAAGAAGCTTCTTCCTGGAACAGACAGAAAATCATTACAAAAATCCACAACTGGTAAAAATACAGAGAACAACTGACCATGTGGTGCCCAATCCCAACTGATACCCCTACAGCACCGAAGGCTCAGAAAGCAGGCCAAAGGTCTAGTGTGCAGGAAGATAATGTTCTCTACAGTCAGGAAACCTCAATAATATGATCTCTTAAACAAGACGACCATGGTATCAGTTGGTGTGCTAGGGCTCCACCTAGATGAAGATTGAGAGGAAATAAGGGGTTATATGTAAGTATGTATGTAAGTATGTATGTATGTATGTATGCATGTATGTATGTATGTATGTGTGTGTATGTATGTGTGTATGTGTGTTTATATTATATATTACATTTATGTATGTGTATCATAGAGGTTATGAATTTGAGATGAAATCAGGGAGATATAGAAGCAATTGGAGTAAGAAGAGGGGAGATTTAAATGATGTAAATCCAGCACCCATATATGAATTCTCAAAATAAAAATCTTAAAAATAGTTAATTGAATTATCAATGAGCATATGAACATAGCATTGTTTTGGCATTGTAAAAGGGCACATTTTATTTATTGCTGGTAGTTAATTGCTAGTACCTAGTAGGAGTTCAAAATTCCCTGGGATTGGTCTCTGGAGAGACAGAAAAAAATACAAAAGTGAAAATTCTGTAATTTTGGATGAGTAACTGAATTTCTAGTAACTCATATTACAAATGCAGTTGTACTTATATACATGTACATACATACATATATATATACCATATATATGTGTATATGTGGTGGCAGCTGCAAGATATTCACATAGAAAGTGTTATAATAGAAAAAATATTGACAATAGGCATTGGTTCAGTAAACTTACAGATTTTTATGAGACTGTAAGAAAATCTGCTACTTTTCTTGTGCTGGTTGGAAACCTTGTCAACTATAATATAAAATAGTAAAAAAGAAAATACAATATAATCTATATCACATATAATTAATAGAATTTTACATTTGAAAATATCAAAAGAAACTGGTAATTAGGTCTTTTGAAAGAAAACTGGATAAAATGCTTCAAACCCCTCTTGATATTAATCCTGTGATATGAGGACCAGATGACTAACATGACAGCTTTTATCACAGACTAGAGAGTTATTTTCCCACGTAAAGCAGTGCAGCCCAAAGGTGAGTGCTTCTTCTAGCCTGTGTCAGACTGTAATGGTTTCTGCAGAAACACAATTGCTCAGAGTACCACAAATAAGGGACTGTTGAGGGTTTAGCCCTAAAGAGACCTTTTATCCAAGCCCTGGAGAACAACCCTGTGGAGGGGAAGGGGGGCTGAGAGAAGTGGGGGATGGAGGGAGCACTTCTAACTCTGCTTCTGGGTGTGGACCGGCCATTAAAATCACAAACTCACACTGATGCGGCTGCCTGCACAGGAGTCTCGTTATCTCCAAGTGGGACAACATAAAAGTAACAAGGTGAGTGGAGTTTGTTTTCCTCTTTTATTTTTAGGTGTGGAAAGCTTGATTTACTTTATTTTCTGCTTAATTAGAATCTTACCCTCTTTTCTCCCTTTTAAAGACAGGATCTCACAGTGCAGTCTTAGCTGGTTGGTCTGGAACTTACTCTGTAGACCAGGTTTGTCTTGGTCACAGCTATCCACCTGCCTCTGCCTCCAACTGTTGGGGTTTAAGGAGGGCGCTGCTATTCCTGGCTACTTACCAACTGTGACAAAAGACAGAGGAAGTGAGACCACAAAGAAGAGGGTTCAAGAGGAATGAACAAGGGAAAAGACAGAAGTTGGGCCTGGAGATGAGGCTACAGAAAGCAGAACCCACTGTAAGCTAACTTTAAATATCCCCCTGGGTATATCCAGGGGCCCTTTAACCCTGGGGGAGTGACCTAGTTACACTATGCTCCAACATTCATTTTATGGTGCACAAGCCATACAGGGAACTCTTACTGCTCGCTGTGGCACACAAAGAAAAGTCACCATTTCATTTTTATATTTTTAGTCTCATTTGTACTGCCCCTGCTTAGCTCACCCTCATTCCTGGGTGCTCAGTTTCTGTGACAAGTTATGGAACGGCCTGTATCTGTGGATAGCTTGGTTCAGCTGAGGCATCCTCTCTAGGGCAGCAGCTTTCACTGCCAGCTGAGGAACTCTATGCATCTGTGAGACTTAATTTTGGACTGCACACAGTTCAGTTTGAAGAAAATCACCGCGCCACATACTTTAACAGCAACAACAACCTACTCCTGGTCCCCTTGTCCCCATCCCCCATCACTGGTCCCCTTGTCCCCATCCCCCATCACAGGTCCCCTTGTCCCCATCCCTGGTCCCCTTGTCCCCATCCCCCATCACTGGTCCCCTTGTCCCCATCCCCCATCACTGGTCCCCTTGTCCCCATCCCCCATCACTGGTCCCCTTGTCCCCATCCCATCCCTGGTCCCCTTGTCCCCATCCCTGGTCCCCTTGTCCCCATCCCTGGTCCCCTTGTCCCCATCACTGGTCCCCTTGTCCCCATCCCCCATCCCTGGTCCCCTTGTCCCCATCCCCCTACATTTGGTCACATTGTTCCCATCTCTCTACCCTCTTTTTAAAATTTTTCACTGGAAAAGAATTACATGGGACACGTAAGTGAAATAGGGATCTAGATATCTAAGTTTTTTTGTTTTTATTTCAAGGAAAATAATATGTACATATTGAATGATTTTCACTTCACCTTTGTCAAGGAGACCCTTTTGGATTTGGTTTTCTATCCATTGGAGCTTTGGATAGAATGAATAGTATTTGAGCAAAACTAGTATATTTTGGTTGATTATTTCTGTAAAAGTGGTATATACTTTATTAGTCATTACTTTTAAAGTCATCTTCTTTAAAAATTTGTCATAAAATATATGACTATATTACAGCCAGGTGAGGAATGCATTAATATGGCTTCTACTTAAGCAGAGTTAGCAGGGTGGGTGAGGGGGTACATGTATGTATTCTTCACTTTCTACTTAAGCAAAGTTAGTGTGTGGGGGGAATTCATGTATGTATTCTCCACTTTCTTACTAGCATGGTGGCCTAAATCATCATAATAATAAGTTTTCTTTTCTTCTCTAGGAAACTGCAAGTTTCTTCAGGAATATCAGTGGTGATAAGGGATGCAAAACGGCATGGATAAGGGACAAAGGAGAGAACTGTCACTCGGGAACCACGCCTTCTACTTAAAGTATTCCTATTCCTACTTCTCACCGAGCAAAAACAATTTTTAAAACTTTTACTGATTCTTTGTGGATTTCTCAGCATGCACTCTGATCCTGCTCATCTCCCTGTCTCCTCACTGCCACCCTCTGTCCTTGCAAACCACCTCCCCCCCATCAAAACCAAATTTAAAAGAAAACCCCCAAACAATACCAACAAAAGTGCAGCAGCCTTTCCTGGAATGGCGCCCAAAGCATGACATAGCAGCTGATGAGTAATTATGAGTGCCTGGCCTAGTTGAGCTTTTTCTAACTAGCTTTTTAAACTTTAATTAACTCATTTTTATTACTCTATGTGCTTCCCTAAGGCTCGTTTACCTCATCTATGTGCTGTTCATCCTTCATCCTCCTCCCTCCATGTCTGGCTTGCTGGTCCCCAGCTGTCTGGCCCCCACTCTCTCCCTGTCCACCAGCCCTGCCTATCCCTCTATCCCTCTTCTGCCTAGCGATTGGCCATTCTGCTTTCTATTAGACCAATTAGGTGCCTTAGAGAGGCAAGGTATAACAACAACACATCTTTACATAGTTAAACAATTATCCTACAACAAACAAAGACAAATCTTGTTGTGAAAGCTGTAGTGTGGTCTGTTGAGTCGCACGGCTTACCCTTTAGTCCATCTTTACTTGCAAGTGTTCATTGCCAGGAGCCATTGGAGTCACTGCTCAGGCTCGAGGCCTTTGTTTCTGCCACACACTGATAACAGCCTCTCGGGGGCTCCTCTTGGATATTCTGTTGTCCTGTGACATGGATATCCTGCTGTACTGGATCTATAGGTCTGTCCCCTTCACGTGCTCTAGCAGCTCACAGATGAAGTGCATGTTGGGGTAGGTCAGCTCCCAGCCTTGGTTCTGAGCCTGAGTGTGAGCTGGGTTGGTCAGCCTGCCAGCTGCATCATCACTACCCAGGAAAGTTCTCCAGCATTGCATCAGCATAATTCAATTATTATTTAAAATATGCAACTTAGATTCTACTCTTCCTTTAAAAAATGGGCCTACGAGAAAAATGGGTATTTTAAATAGCAACCATGTGGCTTGCCTCTGTCTTGGCTAATGACCTCATCCAGACAGAAGCAGACATGTCATTGGAAGCCATATTTACTAGGGTTAAAATGGTATCTGCCATGTAACCTCATTGCCATCTTGGCTAAGTTGAGCACATGTATAAGACAACAAGGCAATAACTGGCCTCTAAAGTACTAGGGATTACTTCATGTTTTCATATGAGATATTCTTAAGATTATTAAGGTCCACTCAGATTAACAAAAGCTGGCCCAGACATGTATTTCTAACTTTCTATGTCTTTGTTACTGTGTTCAGCACAGGCTTCTAGAAAATTTTAGATAAAAAAATTTGATAAAGAATGTTTGATTAAATTCCTGATGTCATAAAAGTGTACTCAGGTTAACAGAACCCGACGTAAAGACATCTATCTAACTGCTTGTGTCTTTGTTAACAGTATAACACCAGGCTTCTAGAAATGTTTAAGTAAGAAACAACTTATATATGATAAATTATTATATTTTGATATATTAATTATTATATATTTGATAAATAAGATTTATAAATTTCAAAGGTCTACTACTTAGGTTAACAGTAACTAACTTGAAGATATATATCTAATTTTGCTAACTTTGTCAAGCTTTTTTATTTGGATAAACTGAGTCATAAAAGAAAATGTGAAATTGTATACTATAACTGTGCACTATAAAAGGATAAAGTTCCCAATCTCTCTGTGGACTATATTTATGATCTAAAGTTTTATTTTGAGGCTAAACGATCTTCAATTGAATCTTCAACTCAATATTTTAAGGCTCAAACTTAACAGGGATAGAATTCTAAAATTCCAATCTTATAAAATCTACTTGCTATAAACGGTTTAAGATAATTAAGAGATAGATACAAGTTACTTTATAAATGATCAAATTCTTTAATATGCTCAGAACTCTGCTTATAGTCACATTACTTATAAGTGTAGCCATTGACAGGGATAATAAGCTTTATTTAGGCTCATTTATAATCCCAAGGTTAAGTTTAACTAAGGTATACTTATAGATAATAGTCCTCAGACTCTTCAGAGACCTGAATATGGCATTTAGTGTTCAATGACAAAGCTCCCCAAGATAAACAGAAATGCCAGATCCTAGTGACAACCCTAAGGTCTCCAAAGAAGATGAATGGGCACCTGAACAATGGTAATGCTAGCTGTGGCATATAGCTGTACTATGCCACACCTCACTGTCAGGGATCTGCTCACACTGTGCACTGATGTGGGATGTCTTTATGCTGTGAATAAAGGGACTGTTTTGGCCTATGGCAGGCACCTTAGAAGTAGGCAGGAAATTGGAATGTAGATAGGGGAAGGAGGGCGGAGTCAAGGGAGACACCATCCAGCAGCCCCAAAATCAGCAGGTAAGGTAGCACAGGTGAGCCTCAGGCCATATGGCAAGACAGACTAATGGAAATGGGTTGAATTAAGATAAAAGAGCTAGTTAGCAATATGCCTGAGACATAGCTAAACAGCATGAAATTAATACAATCGTCTGTGTGTTTCTTTGGGACCTTGGGATTGCTGGTCCATATAAGCAGTGGTGGGCAGGTCCAAAGCCAGAAACTTCGTACTACTGTGGACACTGTTAGGTTGACTTGCTTTGTCCTTCCTTGCCACAACAGGTCAGTTTTCCCAGGTTCCTTATCCACAGTAAAATCTCTCAGACTTTCTGGGTCTGGCAGCCATAAACCTTTTGTTCCCACCATGAGAGTCTAGGTAGTGGGTAAGTCTCTGTCATTTTACCTGATACATAGGCCATTTGGATTATACTTCCTCCTATAATTTATCATTCTCAGATCTTTGATGATATTAATGGCTGATTTTAACTTTATGTTGTAGTAACAAGCAAACCAGCTCCTTCCCCAAGGCTGCAACTACTTTGTTAATTCATTTCATATTTAAAATCAGGTACCAGGCCTCACTTTTCTGGAGCTACTAGATCTTCTGCTGAGAAAGGCAGACCAAGACAGTTCAGTTGGAAGACTTCAGCTGGCCAGTGGTGGCATACCCCTTTAATCTAGGTGTGTGCTCTAGGGAGGCAGATTTCTGTGAGTTCAAGGCCAGCCTGGATTACAGCCTGAGTCCTAGGACAGCTGCCCCAGTACTACACTCGATCTCTCTTTTTGGCCTGAGGATTGGCTAGGTAAGAACTGGCTGTGGCTTGTTCTCTGTCTCTCTGATATTTCAGCCTTTCCTTAATATCTGGTTCAAGGATTTTATTAATAATACCAAGTAGAATTTGTGCAATAAGTAGTTATCCATGTTTATTTGGCACCATGTGACATTTTGAGAGATGTCACACAATGTATAATAACTAAATTAGGATATTTAGCATATCTAACACTTCAAATGTTTATCATCAATTTGTGTTGATAGTATTCAAAATCCTCTACTGTAGGGGTATTGTGTTGTTTCATGGAAAATAACTGTCCCACCCACTGGTTTAATAAAAGGCACTGATTGGCCAAAGGCAGGCAGGAAGTGTGGGTGGGGCTACCAGACTAAAAACTCTGAGAACAGAACACTAAGCAGAACACCAGAGAGAATGCCAGAGAGAAGCCTGAGGAAGCAGAGGACAACCATGCTGCTCTAAAGAAAGGTACCGAGCCACATGGCTGAACAGGAAGAGTCATGGGTTAGATGAAGGGTAGAGAGCTAGCAAGTGATATACCTGGGCCTGAGGCTGATCAGCCTAAAACTATAGTAAGCCTCTGTGTGTCTCTGTGGGACTGTGGGACTGTGGGACTGTGGGACTGTGGGTCTGTGGTCCTAAACCTTGAGGCTAGGCCTGAAAGTCTGGGCCAGAAACCTCATACTACACCCTACTTCAGCTATTTTGAAATTGTCTCCATTTCTTGATTGGTGATTGATGTAGGTGATGCTACCCTTGGGCTCACTGCTAGAAGAAAGCAGGCTGAACAAGCCACGTGGAATAAGCCAGCAAGCAGCACTTCTTGATTTCTGCTGGGATTTCCTTCCACAGTCACCCAATTTGAAGCTAGGAGATAAGCTGCTTTATTTAAATAGTTATAAAATATCAGTTATGGATGTAACCTCAGAGTTTCAAAGTTAACCTTTGACAGCTCCTGGCTGCCTTTTGGACAAAGCTTCAGCTTCTCCAACACATCAGGTTGTAAAAAGAAGATAATTATGTGGAAATATTTGACAATATTGTTGTTGCTGTCATGCCTCATGTAGCATCTGCTTTGTTGTCCTTTTATGAAATACAATGTATAAGAGACAAAATGGCAGGGGATGGGGATGACATGCTAAATAGGACAGTCTGGCTTCAAATTTATATCAACCCTCCTGCTTCAGTCTCCCAAATGCTAGGACTACAGGTATAAATCACCATTATCAGAGTCAAGTCTATTCTTAAAGGATTTTAAAATAAACTTTTAACACTAAACAGAAGTTATTAATTTTTTATCATCTGAAAACGTCCCCATTAAGTATGAGGCCATCATATAATGCTGACATGAGTGTATGTATTTATAAAGAGAAGCAGTATTGAAGCAATTAAACCACAATATGAAGTCATGCTTTCTATTGTTAACATATCCTTTAAGGACACAGATAGGTGGAAGGTATTTGCTACATTAACCCAAAACTCCTCACTGAAAGATTTTTCCCAGGCTGGGCACAGTACCTGCTGGTGCTGAGGAGAACTTTCTGTTAGGCATCATCATACCGTCTGTCCCTAATCAAAGTGTGGGGCATAAACCCATAGGTCAACAACATGAAAGAATACTCCTGCTATTTTCTCCAATATTAGAGAATCATATCTATTATTGACAATGAGAAATTAAACTCATTGATAATTAGACAAGCAAATAAATTGATTAATCAACATAATTTAGAAATCACTAATTAAAGTGAATAATGTTTTCTTTAAATAAGTTGTTATGAAATGGAATGATCCACAGGCAATGGTCTTGGGAATGAGCCGGATCCTGCTTCAGGACCATGGTATTCAGTCCATGAGCTACTAGGAGTGTTGTTTGCCTCTTGCATATGGCTCTCAGCCAAAAGACTTGCCCCAAGTTTGAATCCCTCTTCAAGAGCATCCCATATTTAATGATTAGTCAATAATAAAATAAAGCAGCCTATCTCCTAGCTTCAAATCAGGTGACTGTGGAAGGAAATCCCAGCAGAAATCAAGAAGTGCTGCTTGCTGGCTTATTCCACATGGCTTGTTCAGCCTGCTTTCTTCTAGCAGTGAGGTTCACTAGCCCAAGGGTGGCATCACCCACAGTAAGATGGCCCCTCCCACATCAATCACCAATCAAGAAAATACGCCCCTGGCTTGTTCACAGGCCAGTACGATTGAGGGCATTTTTTTCAGCTTAAGTCCCTCAGTGACTCTAGCTTTGTCAAGTTGACTTAAAACTAGCCAGCAAGGTCCAATTGAGATCGCTCTCTATTGCAGGTGTTGTCCGTAAACGGCACACCTCAATAATCTTCCTGCACACAAGTCTCCAACGGGCAGTTCAGGGAATCCAATGCAAGGCTTGGTATTGAAAATACAGTCAAAGTCTATTCATGTCTGAAAATGTCAGAATAAATTCATTATTTTGCCCAATTCGTGTATGCTGATTTAAATGTTTAAAGAAAGCGAGTCAGATTCTACGATGGGACCTATGGCCGGCTCACCTGCCATACAGCTGTCAAATAGAATTCTCATCCTCAAGGCAGCTGACAGTGTTCTTTCTTTCCAGTATGACTTTCCTCCCGCTATAGCTTGGAGGAGACTGCCATCTCCAGGACACACACTAAAGACGTGTGTGCGCGCACGTGTGTGAGCGCGCGCTGATGCACTTTAACTTAGCAAACAGGTGCAACGAAATTTCGCCTCCACGCTGCTCGGGGTTTGAACCAATTCCCAGTCTCTTTCTACAGATTTACGGAACGTTAGCAGCACAGGCTTGTAGCACAATCATTTACATGACAGTAAACAGCTGTGAGATAGAAGTACTATCCCGATACCCACTCTGAGAAAATAGAAATGAAATCAGAGAACATGGGGGCGGGGGCGGCACTCATAGGACTCATAGTCCAGGACCGCCCACAACTGTAAACTTCCTGGGACACTCGGTTTCGCCCCGCCCGAGCATGCGCAGAGAGACACTGAGACGCAGCCGAGTCCCAGCATGCCTTGCGTGTGCTGCAAGATGGCAGCGCCCATGCTGAGACGCCTGTACTGCGTGCCGCGGCCCGGGATCTGGCCACGCGAGCTGCGCGCGGTGCGTCCGGGCACGCGGGGAATGCTGGCTGCACCGAGGGCCCGGGGCCTGTTCAAGGAGTTCTTCCCAGAGAGCGGCACGAAGACGGAGCTCCCCGAACTTTTGGACCGCGGCAGGGCGGGCTCGTTACCCCAGACAGTGTACTGCGGCTTCGACCCCACGGGCGATTCGCTCCACGTGGGGCACCTGCTGACTTTGCTGGGTCTGTTCCACTTCCAGCGAGCCGGTCACAACGTGATCGCGCTCGTGGGAGGCTCCACGGCCCGCCTGGGAGACCCCAGCGGCCGGAGCAAGGAGCGGGAGGCGCTGAGCGCGGAGTGCGTGCAGGCCAACGCGCGCGCCCTGCAGCAGGGGCTCGAGGCCCTGGCGGCCAACCACGCGCGGCTCTTCGCTGACGGGCGGCCCTGGGGCACTTTCACGGTGCTCGACAACTCGACCTGGTTCCAGAAGCAGCACCTATTGGACTTCCTGACCACAGTGGGCGGCCACTTCCGCATGGGCACTCTGCTGAGCCGGCTGAGTGTGCAGAGTCGCCTCCAGAGCCCAGAGGGCATGAGCCTGACGGAGTTCTTTTATCAGGTGCTCCAGGCCTATGACTTCTACTACCTCTTTCGGCACTATGGATGCCGAGTCCAGCTGGGAGGGTCAGATCAGCTGGGCAACATCATGTCTGGATACGAGTTCATCCACAAGTAAGCTTGAATTATTAGCTCCTACAGAAATCCAGGAATGGATACTTGAGCATTTATTATGAAGACTGTAAGATACTGCCCTTGCCAGTTAGAAGGTCAGAATTATGGGATTATTCTAGAACTGAAGCAGACCACTTAAAGATTTGGATTGCTTTTGAGTCGCCCTCAGTCTCTAACTTGATCAATTGCTTTTGTTATTTATACCTGAAAATAATTGGACTTCGTTCAGTAGTCCGATTTAGCCGCCCCCTTAAATATTTTCACAGCATTTTCTTGAACATGGAGTGTAGGGCTAGCTTGTGTGCTACACGACAAAATCACAAACAAAAAACTTTTAAATAAGCACCTCCCAAATGTACCTTTCTAGTGCCCTAGCACCCAGTTTTGTCTTTTTTTCAAAGTCACTTCCTATTCATAAGTATTCATCCAATTGCAGTTCAGTGTGACAAATGTAAATAAAGTGAATGCTGTTATAGTTCTTAAGGACTAGAGTCCAGATTGAGAAGGGTTTATATATATATATATAATTTTATATATATATAATTTTTATTTAGAAAGTTTCCCCCCCCATACCCACCACTGCTCCCCCTCCCTCTCCCCTCAGCCATCCCTCAACCTACCCCACCTCATTCCCCCATCCATTGCCCAGGGAGGGCAAGGAATCCTAAGGTGAGTCTGTTCGCTCTGGCATATCCAGTTGAGGTAGGTCCCAGTCCATCCAGTCGTCTCCTCTCCCCTCCCCCACTCCCCTTCAAGGCTGAGTAAGGTGTTCCTCTCTGTAGGAAAAGGGCTCGCTCTGAGAAGCCAGTTCATGCACCAGGAATAATCTGGTCTTACTACAAGAGGCTTCACAAAGTTTGACTGTCATCTACATTTGGAGGGGATTTAGTTTCTTTCTATGAGGTTCCTCAGCTGTCATTTCGGTCCATGAGCTCCCAATAGCTTGGGTAAGCCATCTCTGTGGGTCTCCTCATAATCCTGATCCCTTTCCTCATATACCTTCTCCTCTCCCTTTCTTCAGCTGGACTGGGAGATCGACCTGGTGCTTAGCTATGGATCTCTGCTTCTGCCTCCATCAGTAGTTGGAGAAGGTTCTAAAACGACAATCAGTTGCTTATAGCGGAAGGCCTGATTAGGCACCCTCTCCACTATTGCTTGGAGTCCTAGCTGGGAACATCTTGTGGTTTCCAGGGTGTTGCCCTCGCACCAGGTTTCTCTCTAACCCCACAGTGGCTCCCTCTCTGTTGCTTTCCCCACTCAACCATCCCATTCTCTCATGTTCTCTTATCTCCCCTTGTCCACTCCTTCCATGATTAGAAACAGAAAGAAACCGTAGTAAGTAATGAAACTCAAATCTCGATTGTGCTTTGTGGAGCTAACTGTGCTTACAGAATACCATGAATGTACGTGCAGGCTGACTGGAGAAGATGTGTTTGGAATCACCGTTCCTCTAATTACAAGTACAACTGGAGCAAAGTTGGGAAAGTCTGCTGGCAACGCTGTTTGGCTAAACAGAGAGAAAACATCACCGTTTGAACTTTATCAGTTTTTTGTCAGGCAGCAAGATAATTCTGTAGAAAGGTGAGCTTTTTTCATAGATAGCTGAGAAAAATTAATATGTAGTTATGATTTGGCTTTAGCTATTGAAGCTTTATTCCTTATAATTTTATGTTGATTCTACTTAAGGTGTGAATCACAAGATATTGTTGTTTAACTGTTACAATTTTATTTTTACAATACTAGCGTTGAACCCAGGGTCACTGGCTGTTAGGTAAGTGCTTAACCATTGAGCTGTATATGTCCCAGTCCTGGAAAAAAAAAAAAAAAAAAAAATTCAGTGTTGTGAATTGGCCAGGACAGACTCCGACTTCTGCCTCAGCGTGGTGGTTAGAAGCTGGGATTAAGGACTGCACCATTGTGCCTAGCAGTGGTGAGGGGTTGGTTTCCCATACCCTTCCTTGTATAGGCTTAGATGAGCATGAAACTATACCTCAGTCTTTCTAGGAACTGTTTGGTTAAATTGGAAACTACAGTGACTGCCTCAGATTGTTTTTATTTATGTCCTGCAAGTACACAGGATTTTATCACTTGCATTCTAGGTTCTTTTCCCTTTGTCTCATCTCACAGATAGGACTCTAAGTTTCTTTCCTTTAGGTTTTCCTCCAGCTGTGTGAGATACTTAGGCTGGGAGTCTCAGGTTCCAGGCAGGACAACATCGAGAGACCCTGCCGTCATCACTGTATCTTAACAGTGTTCCACAAACAGTTTCAACTCTTTGCAAAGATATTCTTTAAAAAGCCAGCTCCTTTGTTTTTACGTATGTTTTAGGTTTTGTTTAAACATTGTGGTAAAATCACATCGTCTGAGTCCTATAACTTAGCCACAGAATCCTGTAGATAACTGTTGTGAAGACACCTAGTCATGGATCTCAATTGTGTACTGTATCTTAATATACTAATTTTCTTTCACTCTGATTGGTCTCAAATCTTCTGTGGTATAATCAAGGATCCTGCTTTACCTGAGTGCATCTGTCAAAGGGAGAAAATTTCTCAGACGTGTTGGTTGGTGTCTCCTGTTGTACCACCAATAACAGTACCAACTATTACAGAGTGATGTGAAATTAAACTTAAGAGATCTTTGAAATAATAGTTGTATGTAAGCTATGATCTGACATAATCTCTACTGGGTAAATGCCTAACAGAAATTCATGCATGTGTGTGCCAAGAAAAATATGAAGGTATTCAGGGCATGATTAGCATATGTTCCTAAGTAGACATACAATGCCCATAGTAGAGTATTAATAGCTTGGAAAGCTGAGCCTGTGACACTATAAATCTACCAATTGTGCTGGTCTGCAAAGTAGCTGCAATATGTATTCTGTGTGATTTTATTCATAATCTTGTATTTCTTAAGAGGATGATGTCATAGGTGTTTGCTTTATAATGGTTCACTAAGCCTTTTCTACATAGCATTTTGCAAAGGTTAATATACAGAATACTATTCATGTCAAATTTTAAGCTATACACATAAAACAAAAATGTCAAAGTATGTTTAGGAAGGAAGCTCACAAATCATCTCTTGGCATTAAAATGGAAGGAGATGGGGTGGAACCTTTGTTTATTTCTGTAACATTTTGTTACTTAAGGCAAGTGGAAAACAAGAATTGGGAAGTACTGTCCATTAGGGTTCTGTATGTCTAAGTGTACAGTGTAAGTCCATTAAGAACATTCATTATTAAATCACATTCATAATTCGAAAGTGATTTAAGAAAGGTTTTTCTTCCCCCTAAGATAAGGGAGCTGGTAGGTGCTGCACATCTAATGTGTCATCTTTTGTCCTGCAGGTACCTGAAGCTCTTCACTTTCCTCCCTCTTCCCGAGATTGATCATATTATGCAGCTGCATGTCAAAGAACCAGAAAAGCGGGGTGCTCAAAAACGACTTGCTGCAGAAGTAACAAAGCTTGTTCATGGACAAGAAGGTCTGGACTCTGCTAAAAGGTTGGCTTGAGAAGAGTTTATGCGCAAGTCCACAACACAACTCTACACAGAGTCTCACAGACCATCTTGGAAGAAAGGGAAGAGATACTGTATCAGCCAGAGGTCTGGAAATGGCTGTGAAGTTGTGTCCCAGGAATGACAGGGAAACCTCACCCATAAGGCTGCCTAAACAAGTGTGCGCTAACACGGGAGGGGGAGATCGCGTGAGCCCTGCTCCCTCCACAGAGAACTACAGGCAACTAAAGAATGCTGAGAAAAGTTAATACTTAATGAAATTTAAGATGGTGTTTTAGGAGTTTCTCATGACTAATTTGGACTTACCTAAATTGTCTTTATTGGATAAATCCTTAAGTTAGTGAATTAAACAAAATAGATACTGCTGTTGAGTGGGAAAACTATACTGTAGAACACAGTAGGCACTCCATAATTGGTCAGGGGTGGGGGTAAACAGTCTCTGACATGGCTTCATGTTTTTCAGGTGTACACAAGCTCTTTACCATAGCAGCATAGAGGCATTGGAAGTCATGTCTGACCAAGAGTTAAAAGAATTGTTTAAAGAAGCTTCATTTACTGAATTAGTTCTCGACCCTGGAACAAGTGTTATAGATACATGCCGCAAAGCAAATGCCATTCCAGATGGTCCCCGAGGGTAAGATTTAACTTTGACTCTTCTCTATGAAATGCTGCACTTGACAACATGTTTCCAGAGTGTTTTCTGGGAGATACTTTCATGTAACTTATTCCCTGCAGAAGTTAGGTTCATGTAGTTGAAAATGCCTTGACCACTCTATGAGGACAGTGATCCTTCATTCAGTATTTCACTGGGATCAGTCAGCTCAGAGATTTGGTTACAGAGAAGTGGGATTCTCAGGACCTCCCTCTTATTCAGCCTGTATTCTTATTTGAGGATAGGATCTATTTTAAAATTTAATTACTGAAAAGAAATGAGCATAGAAACAACTTCATAAAGCTTATAAACTGTAGAATATCCTCCTTGGGAATTACATTTTTCTGTATATTGCAATTCCTCAGTTCTGTCATATTATTAGGAAATAATACTTTTGCTCTACAAAAAGTGATTTGGCATATGGAATAGCTGGTAACTGAACAGCAACATGTTCAAGGAAAAGCAATCAGAAACCCTTGGTGCCTCAGTCCCTGTCATTTGCTCATGGTTATCACATGAATGACATGTTACAGTTGCTTTCTTTTAACTGTTTTGAATTATCTGCTTCTCCAGTGAGCTTTACATTTCTGGGTGCAGATCAAGTGTCCTGTCTCTGTTCATGACCTGCCACTTCACCTTATTTATTTATTCTCTAATATGTTTTACTTAAAATGCACTAAATTTAAGACTGCAGTCCACTTCTCCCCTACAGCAAGTCTGGGCTTACACATATTCTTGTGAACTTTGTTTGGTGTTTGCTGATTAGCCAGAGTCAGCAGTGGCCCTATATATTTTTCATACTGTAAATAGGGTCGGCCTGTATATTTAGCATGAAAGCAGTCTTCCTAGAAGAAAGGAATTTATCTTTAAATGGAAACGTTGTTGTTGGCTTGAATTTATAAAGCTGTGTTCCAGTTGCTTAGCTTTATTTAGAAGCCAGTGTTTATTCAGACTTTTTAAGGGTCCCTTTTGTTTCTTCTCTTTACTTGACAAAATTACTTCCTTATGTAATTTTTGCTCTCAGAAAGTTCCCAACCCTCACCTACCCAGCCACTGTGCCCCTAGAGAAATATCTAGTCCTTCGGAGCCCAGCACAGTGCTTGCTAGACATTGGTGTTAACATTCTTTATCTTTGATGCTATTTCTGTTTAGCACATAGTTAAGTACTTGTCTATTGAATAAACTGTATATGTAATTCAGCAAAACCTACTTCTGTCATACATTAAGCAGCTATTTCATTTTATGAAATCAACTGATTAAAAATTGTTTTTATTCTAAAAACAAGTCTTAATATTTTCTAATTTCTTATTAACTTTTCTTAAAGATTTGTATAGAGGTGTTTGTTACTTGTATCTTACAGGTAGCATCCTTTAAAAGCAAAATTGATCTTTTTTGTTTTCAGGGGTTTCTTGTCTGGCAGTTTTTTACACTCCACAAGAATAGAGAAATTCTGAAAGTGTATCTCCATTAAAAGCCATTATGGGGTGAATGTGTCAAAACGCTGGTCTATCTGAGCCTGTGGTGCAGGCCTGTAATCTCAGATGCCTAGGTACTTAAGGCAGGAGGATCACAGGTTTAATATCTACTTGAGCTGCAATGAGTGTTTAGGTCAGTAGGGTGACCTACTCTAACTTCTCTCAAAAAGTCAGGCCACGTCAGGTGATGGGATGCTTTTAGTTATTAAATCTTTTTATTTTTAGGTATCGGATGATAACAGAAGGTGGAGTCAGCATAAATCACAGACAGGTAACAAATCCTGAGAGTGTTTTAGTAATTGGACAACATATTCTCAAGAATGGACTTTCGTTACTTAAAATAGGAAAAAGGAATTTCTACATTATAAAATGGCTTCAGTTGTGAAAGATTTTTGTCTAAATATGTCCACCATTCATTTTCAAAACATGAACAATCTCCAAAAACCAAAAATGGAAAATACTTTTGTGCATTTTAAAATAAAGTGTTATTTAACTATGGTTTATTCTTATGAAAGATCTATCCATCTTGCTTCTTGGACTGATGAAGTACAACTGAAATGAAGTACACAGAATTATACATTTGTAAGGTTAAGAACACTTACTGACTTCAGGAGGGTTACATAGTTTATAAACCAACTAAGTAAGCTTCTAATGCTGGATGGAAACTTAAAATTTTTGACTGATGCTATGAAGTAAAAACAGAAACCCTCGTCTCAAAAGCCACACACACACACACACACACACACACACACACACACACACAGTAAACACTTTTTAAAAAGTTAGATGTGGCAGAGGTTCTTAGTAGAAGCTCTAATAATAGTTTCTTCTCAAACAAAACAGATATCATCTATAGTTCAGTTTTCTACTTCTTTGTGTTTCAATGTCATTCTATTCATTCATAATTGCCTATATTTGTCAATGGGTTCCCAAGGCAGACATTTTAAGGCACCAAAGAGTAAAAGTATGTCATCAACTATATAGTTAAAACAATAAAGATATAGGAAATCTTGAGGCCAGACTAGTTCAGATTGTATGCACTAGCTAAGTTAATTCTCCAGAATTGTTTCTGTAAAAATTAAGATAGTGCCACCTGATTGCCCATAGAGACTAAGTGAAGCATAAAGTATAGTGTTCACATTCACCCCTGGATTACTGGGAACAGGTTTCTCTCTTCGATCTATAGAAATGAAGATTAACAAGGTCTTGATGCTGACAATGTAATAGGAAAAATCCCATAAAACTTTAGGTGTAATGCAAGTTGAATTGTTAGGGTATGAAGTAGATTCAGATGTTTAAAAGATGCAGCTATTTATAAACCTATTTCTGAGGCAAGTCGGGAAAAAGTCATTTACTGGCAAACTTTAATGTCATTTCATACCAGCAGCTTTATTTACACAGAAAAAACATAAAGTGGTCTTATAAATATGCCAGAAATTATCTTCTGTTTCAGAACACAATTCAGTGTAAAAGCACACACAAAAAAGCTGTTTTCTTTGTACAAAGTGTATATGCTAACAAGTACACTGTTGTAGCACATTTTTAAAGCTAACATCTTCCATTTATAATCTATTTGAAATGTTGGGTAAAGGTGCAGTTCCCCTTACAAATCGAAAAGGCTATAGTAGTAGTCATCTCTCTTAAGAAATCATGAATATCTAACAGATGGCAAGGTACTTTTTAAAGTGCTAACATATTTAGGCAGTGTGCACTCACTGTCAAGCTGGTACTATAAACAGATTGAGTGCTGTATCATCAGATTAAGGTGGACCCTGGGTATCATAAACTAAAGATAACATGTTCTGTTTCCTTGCTGATAATACTCCATGAAATATCTGGCCATAACTCGAAAAGGAATTTTAGTATTTTTAATAGTAATGTATTATTTGGTTTTTCAGAACTAGATACACCAAAGATTTTTACTTAGGTCTGAAAATTTTTTTATGCTTAGTTTATACCATCAATTGCCAGGCAGTTTTCACACAATAGGTTGTAAACATGACCCTCAGAGTCTGAATACAGCTTAATAGTCTATAAACTTTTAGGTGTATGTCCAAGTATTTCTCTTTAAGTAACAAAGTTCCACTAGTGTTTCCGTTAACCATAATTAACCATTTTTCTAGTGTATTTTCTTGGTCTGGAACAATGTATTTTAGGTCCCACCTCACTGTGAGTCCTGGGGACCAAGGCAGTTGTCCCCATTTAAGGATGTATCTGAATTGCTGTTAGTCTACTTGTAAACCAAGGGGAATTTAGGTCATCATTGGATCTTTCAGAAATTAAAAGGACTGGCCATTGTTACCAAATACATTCCTAATAGTTGTTTTTAATGCAGGAATTCAATTCATGTCTTCAAGCTTAATTATGAATCAAAGTATATTTTAATTTTTAACACATTAGGACAGTGTAGACTCAGAAATGGATAACAACACAGTCTGTTCCTATATCTTTAAGTCTTTCAGATCTTCTATATCTTAAAGGTTATAGAGTTTTGTTTTTTAAGACTATAAAAATGCAGAAGAGGTGGATAGGAACTTGTCAAGCTCGATCTTTTAAAGCCAGATGAGTCTATATAAATAGTGCATGCATTACAGTCATGAAATGTCCTGGAGTTTCTTGTCTGATGACTACGGCTGCAGCTATAAGACTAAAAAAAAGGCTATCATGGGTCATCATATCCACACACAAAACTGCTTTGTACAAACAACTAGAACATGAATTGTTCTTGTAAGTTTGAAACAGACAGACTTGATATACATGTATCCTGGGAAACCTTAAAAATGTGAATTAAATGTGTGATTTTTTTGTAATGCAGAATATACTTTTCAGCTTTATAGCCAGTCTTCACATGAGCAAATTCATACACTGCAATACACAAGAGTCCATAAATAAATTTCTACTTAGGTAGGCAGTAGCTACCAGGTTCAAGTCAACAAAGTCTGGGTGTTACAAACAGTTCTGTTCACCAGAGATGAGTCTCCCGGATTTCAGCGATAATTTGACTGGCTCCTTGTAATGCCTGCAGTAAAAGAAACAATAACTCCAGTTACAATGTTAATCTGAATTTTGAAAAGAAATTTCTGTTTTCAATGCTTTAATAAAAGAAAGCAGTATATTCTCTGAAATTTGAATCTGGGTGAGAGTGTAGGGGGCAAGAACAGAATGCAATTAAAAAATTTTGTATGTGTATTTTCCAGGGAGGAAACTTGAGAACAACTTCATAGGTACCTTTAGCATGTCCGCTGCTTCTTTTCTGCGTTGTGCCATGTCCTCAGATTCAGTCAGAAGGTCATCTAATAAGGAAGATTTATACAGCTGTCCTACTAATTCACTCTGAAGAGTATCTTTCACATGATTAACCAAAAAATGCATTACTGCCTTTGGGACACTGCAAAGCAAAGTAAAATTATGAAGTTTCAGTAATAATTCTATTTTTAAAAATTTAGAGGTTCTCAACATGTGGGTTGTAACCCCTGGGTGGGTGTCAAACCACCCTTTCACAGCAGCAAAATTAAAGTTCTGAAGTAGCAACGAAAATAAGTTTATAGGAATTACAGCATGAGGGTTGTCACAGCATTAGGAAGGTGACAGCCACTGCTTTTAGAGTATGGCTTCATAAAATAATAAATAAGAACACTGAATATCTAATATACTTAGAGATACCCTTCAAGTATCATTAAGCAAAGGCACAATCCGTGATGTTTTAGCTTCATTCACCTCACTTATCATTATCCCATATAATTTTATACCATTATTCTTAACACCCAAACTGAAAATCAAGTATCTACAATGTGACAAAGTAATGGTATAGCATATAATCCAGTATCATAGTCAACTGTAAAAGGGAAGTGCTGGTCTACACCATAATGACCTTTTATACTCATAGATTTAAGACATCTCTCAACCCTCATTGTAGATTGTGATTGTAGATGATGGTTAACATAGAGACTCACAAGTGGCCAAGATGCAAAGAGTAAGATACCGCACTATATTCAGCCCTAAATGGAATGCCTACATCTCCCAAGGGCCATGGATCATTGTGGAGGATGTGGTGGATGATGAGGAAACTTCTGGACACATCAGGGCAGCTGCAAATATGAACTCATCAGTGTGCACAAGACCAGTGCAAGTCTAAATCAGACCAAAATCCATCATGATTAGGGTGTGAGGTACAAAGTTCCATCCCCAACAGACGAGCTACTGGCAATTCTCAGCTGCTGGGAGAAGGCCAGAGTGAAGCCCCTGTGGCCAACCAAATGTCAATAAAAGGCCATACATCCAAGAACATTAGGTAACACAGACTGCCTGGATTGGGGAAAGGAAAAACACACATATTTGGGTGAGGAAGGGCAAGAGGAGGATGAAACTGGCAAGAGTTGGGGGAGCATGAAAATGATCAAAACAAGAAATTCTTAAATATTTTTCTTAAAAAAAAAAAACAAAACAAAAACCCCCACACTACTGCCCTTTTCTAATTTGGAGACTGGGAGGGGGCCATGGTGCTATCTCAGGCTGGCCTTATATTTGTGATCTTCTCTTGAGGTTGAATATACTTAGGACTGCAGACATACACCAGTGTTCTTAGTTCCCTTATTTTTGAATTTTTTAAGCTGATACATAATATTCTAATAATTCCATGTCAATAGACTAATAAACCTTATGATTTTTAAAGAAATAGATCATGGATTCATCCAGCAATATTTAGATATTAAGCAATACTGACCTGTCTTGAATATTCTTTCTGACAATTAAAAAATATGATTTGATGAGTCTTTCAATAACCTCACAATCTCGCTGTTCACGGGCAGACAGTTTTCGTGCAACAGGAACTGGCTAAAATGGTAAGGGAAAAATATTATTTTTGTGCCGTTCTGAAAGTGGCAACATTTAATATTTAAAAATTAAAAATTTATGAGACTTTAACTCCTTCTGTTTAGAGAGACTGTCTGCTACTAAGCTGGTTTATTAGTAGACTTAAGTCACATTGTAATGGCTTACCACATCCAATAAATTGACAGCATGGCCTTTTTGTGGACTTGCTGGCATAATTGGAATTGGTTTTGATTTTTCTTCAGCAAGTAATTCTTCAGCTTTTGAAGTTTTTAGCATTCCTCTCCAGTTGCCTGTGGCTGGTTCTTGACCATCTCCAATCCCACCACCTGCAGATGCAACCTGAAAGCACATGTTCCAAACCTATACTCTGTCTATGTGACAACAAATGAAGTTCAATTTTTTGGATGATAATCAAGAATATATAGGTAGTACCTATCTGGAATTTATTCAAATAATGAAGTCAGAGATGATAGTGACATTTTTCACTAGAAACCTGAGGTTATCTTTGAAACTGTTTGCTAGCCAGTAGCCAATTCAGATCCCACTTAATTACTTTTTACGTTTTATTTATCATTTACTGACTTTTCAAAATGTTGCATCTTTCTCCATTCCTCAGACACTAGATTAAAAGCACACACAAAGGAAACAGAGCTGTCACTTGGTTCCATCTCATCACTAACTACTGAACCTTGGGCTCAGAGTTCAGAGTCTCTACATAGTTCTAAAACTAGTTTATATCTACAATAGACAAAAGATAAAGACCTCTCTAGTAAAAGAAAGACTATATCCTCAGATCAACTATCACATTAACAATCTACAAAATGTGAAATGTAACGTAAGCACAGCATAGTCTGTCCTGAGAAAGAATCCAGTGAGAGAATCCATTGCTCCCCTTTACCACATTGTTTCTTCAACCTTACTGATAGACTTCTAAAAGAACAAAATGACTATTTGCTACATCAGGAAAAACAAAATACATCAACATTTAGGAGATGTTTTTAGATCTTTAAGAAAACCTCTAAAAGAATTGAGTCATGTAAATGTAGTGGGAAACTATTATGGTACTTTGGGGAGTCATTCAAATTTGAAAAATCCGTCACAGTGTCAAAAATATAGAAGTGAGTGATGTCTATATTGTAGGTATTACTGAGAAAATTACATGTTTAGTGTTTATTAAACATACATGAATTATGATAAATTAGATGAAATGATAATCTATCTGGTGATAAATTAGATGGAATCACAAGGAAAGTAAATCATAAATGAAATAAAATTTGTGCGGTGGTTTATGTGGTTCTCTGAAGACCATGGCTGAGATGGAGATATCTGTAAGGCTCAGAGGGGAGAAACAAATCTAGAAAGTCAATTGGAGAAAAGTGGAAAAGGAATAGGCCTGAATTAGCTACCCATGATTTTCTGTGAAAACCATGACCAAGAATCAGTAAGCCTCAATGCTCAGTTTCCCTGTTTTGAATTTGCTTAAGCTTCGAAAGCACATGTGGAATTCTGTATTTAGAGTTAATCTAGACACTGATGGGAAGCACAGAAAAGCACGGAAGAGGCTAGAGCTGAGACCTTTACAGAGGAAATGTTCCAGAGTGTCATTTCCAGCTCTGAAATCTTAATCTCTAACAAAATAAGACATTAGAAGCGAGTCTAGAAAAGGCTACTGTTAATATTTAAAACTAGACTAATGCCAGCTTATGCGGGTAAGATAAAAGGAACATTAAGACCACAACACAGACAACAAGAAATGGAGGTCACTGTACAAACAAGTTTTTTTGATGAATGTGAAGAGTGTTTTAGTGAGAACCAAAGGCACCAACATTTCCATTCTAAAGTTAGAGACTCACATTTTTAGTTTCTCTTCTGCTGTCCTGAATTAACTGTTAAAAGATATGTTAAAACATGCAATTTAACAAGCAAGATCTAAATAGCAATAGCTTGAAAATTTTAAAGTAGAAGATAATTTCTTTTAGAATTATTTTTCTATGTATATCTTCTATAGAGCAAGCAAAGAAAAACATGTCAGTAACACTTGGATATATGCTCAGCTATCCAATTAAAAAATTTGCATTTAAAATAGTCTAACACAATACCCATATTAATATCATTTTATTCAGCATCATGTCTCCAAACTGGCATGCAGGCTTAGATTAGGAATGAGAACAGACCTTGCCATCAGCCTCAGCAGAAGCAGCAGGGGAGAGCTCCTGGGAGGCAGGTGCCAAAGCACTTGGAACTTTAGAAGACTAAAGGCAAAAATGCAGGGGAAAAAAAATATCAAGGATGCCAAAAATGCATTTGGAAACATTTAAAGACAAAATTTTCCCTCTATAACACAGTAATAAACTATAAAAACAAAAGTACCCATGGAGAGAGAATTCTGTGCTCTGCTTTACTTCCTATAGCACTGTCACTTGTTAAGATTCTCTGCAGAAGAACAAGGAAGAAAACCCAAATCTACAGCTACTGCCCCTTTGGGTGGGTGGGCAAGCACCTAATGAACCCAAAATAAGAGGTAAACAACTGCTCAAAGTTACTGCTGGGAATTAACACCCACTACATACATAGTTGCTGTCTCTCTCCCAAAATCACTGCAAAGATCCTTGACATTTAAAAGCTACCTTTTTAAATTATTCAAAGCTTTAAAAAAAACTTTTATACTTACTCTAACATCCTTAAAGTATTAGAGACAAAGGAAGAAAAACACATTCTCCCACAAAAATACATCCAGCAAACGCTGACCTTTGGGTGTGGGGAATATACTAGCAAGACAATTTTATTTACTTACCTTGTCTCGTGATACAGCTGAAGGTAGTTCTCTTGCTAGCCTGTTTCTTCTTTGTTCCTACAAAATGCAACCAAGTTTTTGTGATTATCAGAATATTGAGATATAGGCCTACAACTATTCATCCTAATTGAAAAGTGTGGAATAACTTACAGATTTGTTGTATTACTTGTAGTGAGAACCAGGCGGTATTTACCTTGACCTAGAGGTGTGGTCTTTATTTAGGTCTTGAGGACCCATGTATGGGGCGTGGTCAGGCCAGTCTAAGACTTGGTGCACACCCATTTTTCATTGTTACCCCGAGCTCTTAGACAGAAGTTCTGACCCATCACCTCCACAGTCTTTTTAAAAACTACCCTAAAGGTTCAATCTTTAGAGTCTCATATAAACTCCTTAATAAATATTCTTTTATATAAGCAGTTGTTAATGATTAATACTTACGATATCTGGCCCCAACATGGGTTGCTGGCCCTATTGGTACTAATATGCAATACAGGGTAAATTTGACATCTATATCACTTTAAAAAAAATTGTGGTCCTGTTTAATTACAAAGCAAGCTGGCTTTAGAGTTAGAGTAAGTGGCTTTTCCTTCTCTAAACCTAAGCACATTAGTTAAACAAACAAACAAACAAAAACCTTAAATGATTCTGTCTCATATCAAAAAGCCTCCTGGTATGAGACAAAAGACAGCCAAGATATATAGAGACTATTGTTATAACTTTGTTTCTAATCCTATATCTCTCTGTGCTTATTCTTTCTTGACCTTTTAAAACCTTTTTTTACATACAATTTTCTCCTAAAAATATAAACTAATAATGTTTAAATTTTCCACTATGAACAACAAATTCTCCTACCAACACTATCCAAAGAGCCCAGAAAGAAGATGGAGCCCCACCAGGATTCTACCTATTCTGTGCTATTTTTTTTTTTTAAATACTGGTGTACACCACTCAATGACTGCTTTTAAAATACAGACTGTTCAAGACAGTTACAAGATACTTTACTATGATTATCCATCATATCACATTTTTAACAAAAATTCTAAGTGGCCTTACCTAGTACTTTGAGACTGGTATAAATGTATATAGTCAGTCCGTTGGGACCAAACTACTGTCTTAGTTTTTATAGGACCTCACAGACATGCTGTCACCCACAAGTCAGCAAGAAGCAAGTCTTGTCTTCCAAGGGCTACTATAGATAAGTACCATTCTGCTAGAGCTGTTATAAGCTGTATTTAGGTTGAGAGTAAAACAACAATATAGACTCAGAAATCCTCTTTTAAAGAAGAGAAAGGGGAGTAGATAAGGCAAATTAGGTAATCTTATCTACCTGGAAACAATTACTGGCCAAATATGGGTCATAAACAATTTTGCGCTGATAGATTCTTGTATATTGATACAAATCTAAAATTATTTTCTATGTGTAGGCTAATTTATATACAAAATTAAAATTTGTAATTGTCATATTTTGCTCCTACTTCTACCTGTTTAAGATATTTTGCACATTAATACACATTAAGCATACTGTTATCATTTCTATGCAGTTTTTATGTTAATTATACTAGTAATATATATATTTTCTACCTCTGTTTAAGATATTTTATATACCTCTCTAGATATTTTGAATGATTCATATTTAAGATACTGATGTCATTTTGCACTATACATTTATCTTTAGTGTTTATACAACTGTCATACTTAAAATCATTATCCAAAAACTCTACATCCATTTATAGATTGCCTATTTTATAATGTAAGCTTCAGTCTTTAAAATTACAGATCACAGCTACCTAGGTTTGCCATGCAGTAGTCATGTTGTTTAAGTTTCTCAGATACATAGTAAGATATGTCTTCAAACACTTCACAGACCTAGAGACTATGACATTTAATGATCTGTTATTCAGAACTTGGCCACGAGAGACACAGTCACTCCTGGCAGCACCACTCCTTTCCCAATATATTGCTGGGCATCAAAGGACACTCCACATGGAGTTTGTCCTTGGCAGATAATGGCCGGTTGGGCAAAGAACTGCCCTTGCCTCGACTATTGACAATAATCATGCTGTCCAATCCAAACAAGACAAAAGATAAAGATTGCTAAAACAGACAAGACAGGTTCTCAAGATACCTTGCTTCTAAAAGATCTGTCAGATATCCTAGGCCTATAGCCAAAGAAGTAGATGCTCCAGGTTTGCAGAAAAACTGTGGGTTTTCTAGGCAGCTATTGCTGTCTTCTCCTACTAAATTTTAGAAGTTACTCACTAGTGCTTCCAGCTTATTCAGATAATATATTTTCTTTCTCAGGTCTTTGATGGGGTAAAGACTAGATAGTTAAGATTATGACCATCTCATATCTTAGCAAAGAGCGTTTAAGTACTAGATTCATATTATCAAAGATAAACAACTAATATATACTTTGTTGTTGGTTAGTTTTGTTTGACCTTGTTTATGTCATTTGCCTTTTGTCTCTCCTAGACATTACCTTACTTACAACTGTTTCTATTATAGGTAGTTTTATATTTAGCTTTAGAACTTTCTTATTTAGACAAAAGGGAGAGATACTGTAGTGAGAATCAGGCGTTATTCACCTTGACCTAAAGGTGTGGGTTTTAGGTCTTGAGGACCCATGTACGAGGCGTGGCCAGGCCAGTCTAAGACTCGATGCATGCTGTTTTTCCTTCCTGTTGGTTCCCTTGAGCTCTTAGAGAGATCTGACCCATCATCTCCACTGTTGCCGCCTAAAACAGTCCAACTTTCTAAAAACTGCCCCAAGGTTCAATCAGTGAGTGTTTCATATAAACCCCTTAATACATATTAATCCTTTTATATAATCGGTTGTTAGTGACTAATATCTACTATAATTACTCTTGAGATTTAGGCCTTAAATGATTATATTAGAAAACAAAACAAAAACACAAAACCTATCACTTCCCTATGCTTATTTGTTTTCTGCCCAAGTATATCACTGAGGGATACAACACTGCAACAGTAGCTCCCTTTACCAGGGACTCCCAAATGAAAGGTAGCAGTGACTGGAACTGTCCCCACATGAAGGGGAACATAGGCTTTCAGCATGCCATGAAGAATTTGAAGTGATCATAGACAATGTAAAACATTAAACGTCATCCAGACTACAAACAAAACAAAACCCCCATAATGTAAATGTCTGTTTTTAAAAAGTTATCCTTTTAAAAAATACTGACTTCTGGAAATAGTACTGATAAGTGACAGATTATCATCTATCTAATTTATCAGACTGATCAAACACTCATATTATCAAACTGTGTATTATACAATGTTATATTATACAAAATTGTAGACATGTTAGATTCAAGTCGTCATGTACTGAGCACCTGCAATATCCAAGCACCAAGACAAGTAGATATAGACAAATATAGATGAAAATAAAAAGTCTCTTACAGGCATTTGGAAAACTGATAAGTTAAAAATTGTGTATAAGTTAAAAGTCATGTAAAATTGCTCCTCAAATGAAAACATTTCATGAACACACTCAAGCTTGTAAAAATCTGTAAATTCAGAAAGTTTCAAAATGATTTCTTAGGTATAAAACTTTTAATACCAAAGATATAAGCCATTTTTATTTTCAACTGGTTATCAAATGATAAAATAATAGATAAAATGATATAACTGGATTTTAATAACCTTCATAAGAAAAAACACACTAAAATATGTTCATTTTGAGAGCTAACACAGAGCAATCTCCAGAATGACAACAAATCCTGCCTGCTAGATTCCAGCAGATGTGGCTTGATTCTTCCTAAGCTATCATTTCCTCTGTCAACATTATCTAATTTCAGAGGGTTAAAGATTAAATGGTAACACGCACAAAATTCTTTCGCACAATCATAAGCAGAGATTTATATTTCCAATGTTGATCTGAAACCCCGTTATGGTGATTATCAACTTGACTATATCTGGAATTAACTAAAGCCCCCCAAATGGAGGGGCATACCTGTCAGGAATTTTTTGCTTAATCTGAAGTGAGAAGATCCATTTCTAACCTATATCTTTGAGGTGGAAAGCCACACCAATAATCCAGATCTTTTGATGTGAGAAGACTCACCTCTAATGTGGGTCACAGCTTCTGCTGGAAGCCTATTTAAGGACATGGAAGGGAGCTTTGCTCTTTTGCCTACCTGCTTTCACCTCACTATCAGATCCATTCCTTCACTTGAATTAGAGCTTATTTCTTTGTGATTCCAGCATCTACGGAAGACCAGCTGAGACATCTAACCTTGTCAGCTGAACAACTAGATTCTTGGACTTTCTTTCATAGGCAGCTATTGGTGGATTAGCTGGACCACAGCGTGTAAGTCCTTCTGATAGATCCCCTTTATGTATACTTTATAGCTATAATATATAGTCATTCTGTAAGTTCTATATTGTACCTACTTTAAAAGATATTTTTATTTTATGTATATGGATGTTTTGCCTACATGTATGTCTGTTTACCATATGCAAGCTGGTGCCTATGGAGGCTAGAAGGTGCCAGATCTCCTGGATCTGGAGTTACATTTGAGTGCCAGAAATTAAACTCGGGTCTTATGGGAGGACAGGTAGTAGTGTGAACCACTGAGCTATCTCTCTAATGTAGCCTATGTCCCTACATTTAACATAACTTACCTAATTCATTTTTCTGAGCGTTAAAATATGGGCTTACTTTGAAGAAGCTACTACTTTCCCCAATTATGAACATAATTAATTCTTAGGATATTTTATAGTTTTCAGATCCAAAAACCCCTCAATTATAAACATTCACTTGGTTTTACACACTTACAGTTTCTGAAAGGATCAAGACCATCCTTTAACATCAATCAATAAATCCTTTTTGTTTCCTGAGTAGAAAGTAAAAATAATTGTCCCAGATGATTTTGAGAACTAAAATTAAGAAAGCAATGTAATGACTTTAGCATATTTCTGGGCACACAACCAGCAGTAATATGCCACATCTCTTGTATGAAATTACTTGGAGCTGATTTCCAACCTCTGAAAATGATCATTACACTCACCTCTATATTATTGTTCATTAGTCCACAAGCATCAGCAAAGTCAGGATGTTTTGTGTTGATATAAGCTAGCTCAATGGCCACTAAGTTATGTACCTATGAAAAACAAAGTAAAGCCAATATATAAAAATAAACCAACTTTGAGAAGTCTAAATATAAAAAAAAACTTATTATACAGACAATATTGAAAAAGTATAAGAAGAAACATTTTCAAATACTTGATGACTATACTCCAAATAATACTGTATGCCCAATGGTAATTAGGTCTAAATTATTTACCTTCAGATTTAAAAATGCACTTCTGATAAGGAAAAACTGACATTAAGCGAGCTACAAAGTAATTTCCTATTGGGAAAAGTTATTTACTTGATGCAATTTTAAGTTCTAGCTTTTAATAAACAACTTTAATTCAAACCTCAGGCCATTCATTACAGTGTCAAGGCTTATGTTCAATTTTAACAGTAAACAATTCATAATTAGGGATTAAGTTAAAGATACTAATTTTATTCCAATAATGAGTACATTTAAGCGGGAGGTAGTAATAATTTAGCTGAACCATGAAGCACATAGTTAAAATCAAAAGGATGAGTGATACGTATTAGTTATCCATACCTGGTTTTACTTGTGATCTTTTCGTACATGTTTATAATGTATGTTAATATTCACCATTACTCCCTGTCCCCCCCCCCCCCCCACACACACACACAGTCCCTTTCCTTCATTTCTCTTTAATGACCCACTGAGTTTTAGCAGGGTCACTTACAGAAATATTGGTGAGGGTAAGGGATTGTTTATAGGACCTCAGCCACCTTTAAAGTGTTTTTATCTTCTAGTCTTTAAATGCTTCTGGTCATGGTTTTTCTCTAAAACTGACTCCCCCACTGCCAATTCTGAACAAAAGAAAAATTATCAAAACATTATTTATCAAGTACCAAAAAAGCCACTGCACAAGGTAAGATACTTTTTAACCCAGTAGCCATTTGCTGGCCAAGGTTATAGTGCTTCTAGTTAAATCACAAGATACAGATAAAAATATGCTGAGAGAAAAAAAAAAACAAAACCCCAAACCTGATTTCTTTTGTAGGTAATACAAAAAGAACCAAGGCTCTTCTGACTGGCCCTGTACAAGTTCCAGAGCAGCACTCAATAGTGCAGAGCTGATGGTGTAAAGTTCCCGTGGTTCCAGGATGCTGGTGGGCACCTGACTGACAACAATCCCTGCTAAGCAAGTGACCAAGGGTTCCGAGGATACTATTGATAAACTTCAAGTAGGCGCAGTATTCTGAGCCAAGACTCAAATGCAGTTTTAGTGGCCATAAGGAAAACAATTAATTGCTAACCAATTAGGGATATAAGAGTAATTCAAATGCTTAAGCTCACATTTCTGTCAATTTTATTTAGCTTTTTTATGGGAGTGGGGTGAACAGGTGCATAGAAAGAACTTTAGTAACTATAGTAACAACTCACTCTTACCATCAGGTCATAGAAGAAGCAGAATGTGCTTCAGAATAAAAGTGAGCTTGCTGTAAAGGTCTGGCTTTCTGAGTCCAGAGACAGACAATGGCAGCACAGAACAGGAGCACTAGCCAAGACCTTCAACCATAGTCTGTCCTCATGAAATTTGGAATTCCAGGCTAGTAATGATTAAAATATTAAAAAATACTGTGTACTAGAATTACTAAAAAACCTTCTTTGGAAATAAGCCTTAAATACCCATGATTCTCACAGTATACTGGGAAACATGCCTGAAATAATCATAATGTTATACTGAAAAACAAAAACAACCAAATGAAACTTTAAACCTTTGCTGATAGTGTGATTCAAACAAGACAGCAGCTTACCATTTCATTTGTGACAGGCAACCTTTTACGAAGAAGACAGGTCACTACTTCAACTATGGCATCATGAAGTTTGGGGAACCGTAACAATTCCTTTATGTAATAGAAAGAAATGTCAGTTTGTTTAAATTGAAAGTTAAATAATCACTGAAGTACTGAATTCGATTTGGAAGTTACATTTACAAACACCTTTAAATCCCTTAGGTAAGGGAAGTGATGAGTTTAGCTGATGCCCGTTCCTCCCACCCTGAGAACAAGACTGAATGGATGGGCCCTGTCCCGTCTCACAGGTACCTGTGTACTGTAATTACTACAGTGCTGAATGATCCTCTGCATTTCCTCATGGACCAGCTCCACACAACGAAGACTGGGCTCTTCTAGACGCTTGATTTGCCGTTTGACCAGTAACTCAAATGAAACCTCAGGCACAAATAAAGCAGGACGAGGACCCTGAAAAGACAAAACATAGCTCTCTTATCATACTTAGGTGTAATTTCAGGTCTTCCAAAGGATAAAGAGAATCCCATTTTTGTTCTTTTTTTTCTGAAAAGTGTTTCAAGTATGAAAGCGAAATAAATTATCCATCAACTTAAAATATGCATACAAATAGAGCTTTACCCTCTTTCTTTTTGGTTAAGCATACTCACAGTAGCATTTCTAATGGCAGTCAAAATGTCAATGGTGTTAAGGCCACCTAGTGGGTCAACAGATTCTAAGGTCCGCCCAAAAGTCTCATGGAAAATATAACAAATCCTAGCACCACCGCATCTGAAAAGCAATGAATTATGTGATTATGCACTGCTATAAAGCAAAGAAGCTATAGGTTATATCTTTCTTTAAGGCTGTTTCCTTTTCTGACAAATACCCAAAGCTGTAATTAATTTATATCCCACTAACAGTGTTTCTCTCTGTGATTTTTTTCTTTAGAGCTGAATAGCATTCCACTTATGTATGTACCATGTTCATTATACATCTATCTGTTGATGGATACGTAGGTTGATTCCAACTCTTTGCTATAGTGAATAAAGCAACAATAGACATGAGGTGCAATCATCACTACGATAGGTCACGGAGTTCTCTGGGCACATACCCTAGAATGAAGTAACTGGGTTATGTGGTAATACTATTTATAATTTTTTGAAAAATATCCAAACTAATTTTCACAGTGAATTATTAATTTATACCCTACCATCAGTGAACAAGGATTGCTGTCTCTGTTGATGAAGGCTGTTCTGACTAGGGTGAGGTAGTATCTCAAAACAGTGAGTACTTCTTCCCCCCAATTCTACAGGATCTTTGCTCTGCTAACAGTTTCTTCTGTACAAAAGCTTTTATTTTCATGTTATCCCCGTGTGTTGATACTTGAGACACGTTTCTACATTTTGTTCTATTTACAAAAAAAATGTTGTTGCCTACCTCAGTGTCTTGAAGGGTACTCCTATATCTTCCTCTAGAAGTTTCAGTGGCCTTTGGTCCACTTTGAATCTACTTTTGTATAAGGTGAAAGAGTCCAAATTAATTCTGCATGTGGACATCCCGTTCTGCCAGCACTACTTGTTGAACAGGCCGTCTTTATCACATGAATGCTTTTGCCATTGTCAAAAATTAAATTAGCATAGCTTTCCCATTTTATTTCTGAGTCCTCTATTCTATTCCATCAGTGTATCTGTCTGTTTTTTATGCCAGTACCAGACTGTCTTTATCACCATAGTTATACAGTCAAATTTGAGGCTGGCATGCAAATACTAAACCCATGAAATATGGAATTTTGATGAGTGTTTCTTCAAATCTGTAAATTAATTTTGGTTTCACAGCCATTTTCAAAGTATGAATTTTGTCAATCCAGGAGCATCTATGTTCTTTCCAGCATTTAGTACCCTCTGTACTTCTCCTTTTGGTGTCTCGCAGGTTGCCTTGTAGACGCCTTTCTCTTCGGCTACTCATGTTCTTAAATACTAATTTTTGAATTATTTGAATGGGGCATTTTTCCTAATTTCCTTCTGAGAGTACATGGTGATATATATGAAAGATTTTTTTTAAATACTGGTTTTATTGTGCAACTTTACTGTGTTTAATAGGTTATGAGTTTTGTAGTAGACTTAATGAGGTCTTTTAAGTAAAAGACTCCTGTCATCTACAAATAATGTATTTCTCTTGTCTTCAACTCAAAATCTTTTAAGCCAGTTAAGTAATTTTCAGGATTATGGATAGTTTATGTTTTTATATCATTTAGTATATGGCTGTTTGGTATAAGGCTTCAACAGGAAATTGTCAAGCAGCCTATCCCTACCCTACTTTTCTTCAGAGGGCTTATCAGCTTCTCCAGGAAAGGAAATAGTACCTTATTTGTTTTTGCTGACTCACAAAATCTAGAAGTGAGACAATTTTCTCCTTACAATTTAAATTTTAAATAATTTCCAAATGTCATGAAATAACATATGTAAACATCATTCTCAGCCTGCCTACTTATACGGGGAGGGATAAAACAGCAGGGAAAGGTAAGATCAGAGCACAACTGAAACCTAGTAAATATCAACTCCCCTGGCTCCATGTCCAGTATCTGGGCTCATGAAAGAATCATCTGGGTTCCAAAGGGCTTGGGCAACCCCACCTCTAGCCTTGTTACCCATAGTATACAAAGAATCTTTCCTGGGCCTGCAGCTTGTCAGATGGGGTCTCTGCATTTCAAACATTCAGCCACATGGCTTCACCTTCATAGCTCACTCAGGACCTCCTTGCAGAGAACCAATCCCTTCACAGTTTTGCCTTAAGAGTTCTTCCACCAGTACATTAGCATAAGCCTCAATAATCTTCCTCAGCCTTGCATCTCTTATACCTATAAAACCAGTACTACATGATGACCCATTTTCTCATTCTGTTGTATACACTGGGAGAGAGAGAAGGATGCAAAGAACTTCTCTGTATGTTTGTTGACAACTTCCTGTGTGCCTACAATTATCCTTAAATCAAGTGTTTGGGGGGTGGGGCAGGCAGAAGGGAAGGGGGGATGTTTAGAGTCAGGTATTTTTACATACTGCTAGCAGTTGTTTCGTGACATTGATTTGAAGAAATGATGCTAAGGTAGTATGTTCAGCACCTGATAAAATAAGAGCATTTATCTGTCTTACATACAGATGTGTAGAGAAATGTGTAGGCCAAAGTAAAACAGCAGGAATGGTCTCTGGTTGATGAAACTAAAGGTAATTTTGTTTTTATGTTTTATTTTTATCTGCATTTTAACTATTAATTAATTACACTATAGTTATTGGCCATGTTCAGACTATCCTATAAAGCCAGACCAACAATGATGAATGTAGAAACTAACTCGGTTTCTCAAACTAAAGTGATTTCTTTTTCTAAAGTTTGCTTTCTCTTCTGTCTTAGGTCTCTACTGTGTGGAGATATTTTCAAATACAATAAAAACTATTGGAGATATCAGAGAGATCTACCAACAGTCAGTCTAGGAGGATCAGACAGTGGTAACTCACACCTTTAATCCCAGCACAGGGAATATCTGGGAGTGGTGACCTACACCCTTAATCCAAACTGAGTTTGAGGTCATCTTAAGTTTACAGAAGGAGTTCCAGGCTCCCAGGCAGGCAGTGGTGGGGCCATGCCTTAAGTGAGTGAAGAAAGTATTTAAGGCAGGCGTAGAAAGACAGGAAGCAGAAGAAGCCATGGCTCACACTGTTAGTCCCAGTACTTGGGAAGCAGCGACAAGAGAATCTCTGTGAGTTCAAAGCCAGCCTGGTCTTCAAAGCAAGTTCCAGGACAGCCAGGACTGTTACACAGAAAACTCTGTCTGGAAAAAACAAAACAAAACAAACAAAGACTGGAGGAGATGGATCTGGCCTCTGATATCTCTGACTGTTTTTATCATATTTGAAAATATCCCCACACTACTGCTGTCACAAAACACCATGACCAAAAGCAACTTGTGGAGGAAAGGCTTTATTTTGCCTTACACCTTACAGTCTGTATGAAGGGAAGTCAGGGCAGGAACTAAAGTGGAGAACCTGGAGGCAAGAGGCATAGGGAGTATTGCTTTCTGGCTTGCTTAGCCTTTGTTCTTATATAATTCAGAAGTACTGTCCACAGTGGGCTAGGCCTTCCCACATCAATCAAGAAATCGTCCAAAAAACTTGCCTATCGGCCAACCTCATAGACACATCTTTTCAACTGAGGAAAGAGTTCCTTTTCTCAAATGACTCTAGCTCATGACAGATAGGTACAAAACTAACCAACATGCCTGCCTTATCAATTCTCAGGTAGGGCCAGCCAAGAGAGATGCTTATCGACCACAGGACCATTCTTCAAATTTCACTGTTACTGGTTACACCTAACAGTGCCAACTGCAGGACAAAAGAAGAAATTCAGTCTCCTTCCTCTAAAACCTCAAAGAATGGACCCCCACTCTACCACGTGAACCTGATGATGTCCCCTCAGAGCCTGTTCCTCATGAAGTGGTCTGAACTACCTATGATGTTATAATATAATCTCTTCTAATAAACCTCATAAGAAGGATAATCTGTCTCAGTGTCTTCCTTAGCCCCAAACTCAAAACTTTTAAATTAAAGGAACAACTGGGCTGGGTATGTAGCTCAGTGACAGAGCACCTGCCTAAACAATGCCTACCTACCTAAATATGCTTTTGGTGGTTTGGATGAGAATGTTCCTCATAGACTCAGATGTCTGAGTCCTTGGTCTCCAATTGGTGGCACTGTTTGGGTAGATTTAGGTTTGACCCTGCTGGCTGAAGTATGGCATTGGTATAGACGTTGAGGTTTCAAAACTACATTCCATTCCTAGTTCACTCTCAGGCTGCTGCTCTAGTCATAATGCCTGCTGACTGTCAACTTTCCCCACTATGAAGACTCTTAATCCTGGAACCATAAAACCAAATAAATCGACTTCCCAATATAAGTTGCCTTTGTCAGGGTGTTTTATCACAGCAATAGAAAAGCTACTCATTCAGTTTTTAATTATTTTATTTTACATGCATTAGTGTTCTGTCTGCATTCATGTCAGTGTAAGAGTGTCAGACACCACAGAACTGTATGTAGTTTATTACAGACAGTAACAAGCTGCTGTGTGGGTGCTGGGACATGAACCCGGGTCCTCTGGAAGAACAGCCAATGCTCTTAACTGCTGAGTCATCTCTCCAGCTCCAGTTTCAAAAAATAGTTTTAAAAGTTAAAGGCTGGTGAGATGGCTCAGCTGGTATATAGTATAGTAACAAGATACTCTCTTGGACTTTGCCCTGATATCCTTGGAAACTAGAGGAGAATAATAACAGTGGTAGCCAGGTCTATGGCAGTATCAATGGAGGTACCGATACTTCCTACAGCAGTAGTTTTTAACCTTCTTAATGTGCAACCTTTTAACACAGTAACTCATGCTGTAGTGTTCCCAGCCATAAAATTATTTTTGTTGCTACTTCATAACTATAATTTTACCACTATTATGTTCCATAGTATAAATATCTGTTTTCTGACGGTCTTAGGTGACCCCTGTGAAAGGGGTTGTTCAAGTCCCAAAGGGGTCTTGACCCCAAGGGTTCAGAACCACTACTATAGAGACTCGGGGTTCAAACAATTATTCCTTCCCCTAGGTGCAATTCATCTTGTGAGATGTGAGACTTAAAAAGGGTGACTGAAAGCTGGACATATGATACAGAATCCATGAGGCTGCCAACCAGCACGAGGTAGGACATGTTATCAATGCAGCTATTATGAGGTTACCCACATTTCTCTAACTCTTTCCATGGGCTCTGTAAACAAGCCTCATTAGTCTCATCAAACTGAACTGTGGTAAAGTCAGTCACTGATGTGCATCTCTCTGGGCAAAGCGAACACAGCAGCGAGAAGTGATGCTTAAACAATAGCCCAGCAATCCAAGCTCAGCTCCTCAATCCCACAAGTGGTCGGAGAGAACCAACTTCTGACAGCTGTCTCTTGACCTTCACAGGTCTTCTATGACACACATTTACACACACAGGAGAGAGAGAGAACATCTCATCTTAAAAACTGAAAACAATTCACAGCCTGACAGCATGGCATGGTCTTACAACTTTAGCTATGTAGGGGGCTGAGACAGGAGGGTCATGAGTTTGAGAATAGCCTGAGTAACCCAGTGTGGTATCTTTTTAAAAAAACAAGCAAACAAACAAAAGAGGGAAAAAAAAAAAAGAAAAAGAAAAGTTTGCTTTTAAAAAACCCAGTAACTTTTACCATGTTGATTTGGTTTATAAATATCTGACACAATAATCCTCCTATCACTTCTACAAATTTATATTCCTGTTTTCCTGATAATAAACAACAGTTAGATGATCTAAGTCACCTCTGAAGTGACCTTGCAATCAAAGAAACCAAATCTTTACAAAAATGTCTTACTCACAGCTCAGAAGTTTCAATGTACTTTGCGGTTCCTTCAATAGTGTTACAGTACTCGGTGGCAAATTTGGTGATAAGCTGCAGTAAAGTAGCACTCTTATCATCCACAGGTTCCCCGTAGCTATTTAGAAGAGACTGATACTGAGCAGCTAAGACATTTATCCTTGTTTTCAGCTCTGGTAAACAATCTCTGATATGATGCATAAGTAACCTAAAAATCAGAAAAGCAGGGTTTCAGCATAAAACTTAAGTCAATGAAAAAGTGTGTAAAAAGGGGGAGACGTCCTACTACCAGGTCTTAGAATACCTTCAGAGTGTCTGAGGACTGGTGTCTGCTTCCAGAAAGACTAGTGAACATCCCAATTGAACTGATCACCAATGGCCAGTGAGGTAATCAATCATGTCCACAGAATGAAGCTGCCATGAAAACTCAAGCATAGAACTCATGAAACTAACTAAAGGATCCTAAGGGCATCACATGCCCAGAGAGGGTATAAAGCGCTGGTTCACTTTCCTGTACTCTGTACCTCACCTTATCTACCTCTTCTCACTGCTTCACCTGTATCCTTTTTAGTAATCCTTTATTATACACCAGTAAACATGTAAAATGTTCAGAGGCCCGCTGCCCATTCCAGGGATTATATATATTAAGAAGCATAGGCCATAACCTTTGCTGGCAATTGACACCTGAAGTAGAAAGAAAATCATATAAAAACCAAGACCCTGATCTATAAGAATGTGATGCTGTCTCTACATAAACAGTGTCAGAAGTCAGTTACATGACAGCCAGTTGCAATCTACCCAAGAATTATTATATGGTGTATGGGGAAACACACACACACACACCTGCTACCAAAAGTACTCTGTTCATTTGAGTAATTCTGTTCAAATAAGAAAATAAGAACAGGAAATGAAGTAATTTAAATTATAGGGCCTCAGTAAAAAAAAAAAAAAAAAAAAGGCAGCTGCTTTGGTCAGTATTTCTGACAAGCCTTTAGCCCACCAACTATACTGATTACTAGAAAGGACAACTAAACTACAACAATGCACATTCTCTTTACGTCACTAATCTACAGTAAGCCACTCAGTCCAATTCTACCTATAATTCTGGTTTAATAACCTATCAACAGGTACCCAATACAGTGTAAATAAGTCTGTCTTCTTAAGATTCAAATTCATCTGCCTTCACTATATAGGAAAAGAGAAAATTATTTTCTCTCCAGTCATTTATTTTAAAAAAGGACTTTTATTTCCTACAACATTAATAGGTGTTCAGAACAGGAGGTATGGAACACATGTTATTTCTATCATGAATAAATGTAAAAGAAATTCCGAATTAAAAGGCATATCATGTGAAAATTTAAATTAAATTCACAAAATCTAAAGTGTCTGGACGTTACCCGATTATCTTAATAAAATTCAAAACCCAATTAATTGTAAAAAATTTCCTGCTCAGTCAGGGTTTAGATCCTCAAAGCCTCTTGTACTCCAAAATGGCCACTGATGCTGTCCAGACAGTTTGCTGCTGTTCTCATGGGTCGCATAAAACAGATGAGTATTCTGATATTCATTGGGTGACTCTTCATCACGCCAGACATAGACGGCTACAAATTACATAAAGAGATGGCTATGATCTGATTCCAAGCCCCAAATCACTACACTGCTTTGTGGGCATGTGGACAGTTAAAATGATTTTGCTAGTGTTGTTTGCAGCCGGGAGTTCACAGATTTAACTCATGTCACCCAGGAACGTAGTTAGATCAACTTTAAAAGAACTGGAAATCTTTACTTCAGAGGATCTTTGCCTCAACAAAGTGTAAACTCCCTTTAATGGGCTTCCCAAAGATTTGTTGCTATTGCTACTTTATTGTAAACACTATATGACATGTTTTATTTGAATAAATTTTGATTATTTAACCATATAATAATAATCTGGGAAGTGATCTAAAAATTAAAAAAAAAATTTCCTAATTAAGAAAATTATCTGAATACTCATTCCAGATTACACGATTTATTATCAAATATCCCAATAAAAAGACACATTGGTTTTACAAGAACTCAGAAGTGAAGCCATAAGGAACAGTATGAAAACATATACAAAACTAATCAGGAACATTCTAAGATATCTGTTGGCAAAATGACAACATTTCATCTTCAAAAGGTGAAGAGGTTACCTATTCAGGGTTCTGGCAAGGTACTTCGTTCCATTTCTGTTGGCCAGAGACGGATATTTCTTTTGAAGAAAAGCATATTCATCTCGGATTGAATCAGTTACACTCTTCTTGTTGTTAATATCTAGCTGGCTCCTATGGTTGAAAAATAACAAACTTGTTCAGCTGAAGCCGCTCTTGTCCTTTTTCTGCTCAGATACTGTTTCCTAACTTCTAACGTGGGCTGTTTTCTTGGACTTTGGGGATTCCCTATAACAGGCATCATCATTACACTTCAGGGCACTAACATCTCAGTCCATGAACTCACAAGGAAGGCAAACAGCCAAGATTGGAACTGTCTGACTTAACTTAAGCAGAACAGTACCAGCTTCATTATGACTATTAACCTATCTGAAAAAGCAGTATCCTCAAATAAGTTGTAGACTGATATAAAAATGTAAGCATACATTAATCAGCTATATTTTATCTGTGGGCAGGTGATTTAATTCTACCAAGAATGAAGAAGTTAACTTAAAGTGTAATCTCCTACAAATACAGGACTGCAGTAGTATATACTGTTGGCCTGAGGAGAAACTAGCTAGAAATTGTCTTTACGTGAGAAAGGAATATAGACAATTGGAATGGACCTTAGATATTACTGAATAAAACATTTTCATTTTGAAATGACCTGAGGCCCAGAGATGTAAAAGTGACTTAAAAACTATTATATCCAGACTGTATAGAAACTAGTGTTAGCACTGGTCTCCTAGTGGAGACCTGTATGGTTTCCGTACCATACAGAAATGGAGACCAAGAAGAGACTGTCATCTGAACACAGCACTGTCTCCTACTAGCTGAGCAACTCTGAGAATTCCAAGGATGCCATTACAAAATGCTCACTGCCGAGTGTATAAGACATGGGCACTCAACAGCAGCTGGTTTCTTTTTTATAATTTTTAATACTAGCATTTTTAGGATATATCTTTAAAGTTTCCAAGTCACACCCTGGCAATTATACAGCATTACTGATAATATGGGCTTAAAACAATCATAAAAATCCCACCACCTTTACATTTTCTTGAGTGGATATAAATTAGTTAATACTTTTTTTTTCTTTACCCAATACCATTCTCATACATAAGTAGCAGGAGAGAATTTGTAACGTTTAATTACTAAATCATCTTCCATTTCTAAGGCACTGATTCCCAGAGAAAAAGAACATTTTTAAAGAGCTACTGAAGGGAATTTGAGAAACAGCATGGCTGCCTGACAGCCAAGTTTAAACTCCAAAGCCCAAACAGGAGAACTACTTCCTGCCAAGTTGTCCTCTGACCTCCACCACCAACAAAACCCCCAAATACAAAGAGGTTTTTTCCCCCTCTTTATAGTGATTAGAATAAGAGAGGAAACAAGAAAGCATCACATTTCAGACTGATTTTCAAAAATTCGGCTTTGAAATAAGAATGTTCTTATCCCATTCTTTAAACATTACTTATGTGGAAATGTGTACACATGTTCTGGTGGTTCCCTGGAGGTCAGAAGAGGGTGCTCGAGCCACTCAGTGTGGGTGCTGAGAACTGAACTGAGGTCCTCTGTGAGAATAACAAGTGTTCTTTACCACTGACCAACTTGCCAGCACCTTTATTCCATTTTAATTGCTAACCTGTTAACTACGCCAATTATTCCAAGCTTGACTGGAATAACCCTTCCCATTAATACATCCATGGCATCAGTACCCGCATCCATGAGGTCAAGTTTGGTGATTACAGCTAGAGTTCTGCGCCCTGGTAAATATAAAAAGGAGGGGAAGAGAGATCTAGTAAGAAAAGGCATTACATTTAATAAAGAAAAATCTTCATCTCTAATTCTACCTAACACATTGCCCTTTTCATCATTTTGGAAATATTTTTCTAATACTTGCTTCTAGCACTTTATATGAAAAAAATTAAAAGTGACATACAATTTTAGAACTTGCTTTCATGAATCATTTTTAAAACTAACTTAAAATTTATGTATGTGCATGCAATGGTGGCTATAAGAGGGTGTTAGATCCTCTGAAGCTAGAGTAACAGGCAATTGTGGGCTGACTGATGTGGGTGCTAGGAACCAAACTCTGGTCTTCTACAAGTGTTCTTAACCACTCTCCAGC
This sequence comes from Phyllotis vaccarum, assembly GCA_033318265.1. Lineage (NCBI taxonomy): Eukaryota > Metazoa > Chordata > Mammalia > Rodentia > Cricetidae > Phyllotis > Phyllotis vaccarum. The sequence goes on from JARWLC010000002.1 coordinate 182,322,106, forward strand.
TCTGTTAATAAGTTCTTATTAATTCTAGGTCAATGTTTCTAAGCATTTTAAATTTTGTTTAATATTTACTACTTTTGGTGTACAATCTTGCCCCAACCCAATCCTGCAGATGCTAAGCAATGACTGTATTAGTGAACCACACTCCCACTTTACTTATATTCTTTCTGACAAATACATACCTTCTCAATACATAACAGTTAAACCACCCTGCAATACTTTTTTGCTAAACAACCAAACCTGTCTTTCAGTCCTGCTTTTGTGTTCTTTCATTCACCATGATGCACCTGTGTGCTGTCCACACTGTAGCAGACATCAGCAGGTCACTATTCAACAGTGTTGTTTATTACATGAGTGTACCAATCTGGCTATTTATTTCTGATTTGAGGAATATTTGAGTTGTTTCTAGTTTGGAGAACTATGAATAAACTTGTCATAGATGTCTGTATACAAAGGGTTCTTAATTCATTTACTCATTGAGGGTGGAAGGAGTGATAGGGTCATATAAATACAAGTCCAAGTACAGAGGTCAGAGGACAACTTTCAGAAGCTTGTTTCTTCTTTCACCATGTGGGAGCTGAAACATCCAATTCAGATCATCAGACCTGGCAGCAAAGGCTTTCATGGGCTAGCTCCCACCTGCTAACTCATCACCTGCTAACCCATCACCTGCTAACCCCCATCTGCTAACCCATCACTGCTACCCTCCACTTGCTAACCCATGACTGCTAACCCCCATCTGCTAGCACATCACTGCTAACCCCCATCCGCTAACCCATCACTGCTACCCTCCACCTGCTAACCCAGGACTGCTAACCCATCACTGCTAACCCATCACTGCTAACCCCCACCTGCTAACCCATCACTGCTAACCCCCATCTGCTAGCACATCACCGCTAACCCCCACCTGCTAACCCATCACCTGCTAACCCCCACCTGCTAACTCATCACCTGCTAACCCCCATCTGCGAGCACATCACTAACCCCCATCTGCTAACCCATCACCTGCTAACCCCCACCTGCTAACCCATCACCTGCTAACCCCCATCTGCTAACCCATCACCTGCTAACCCCCACTGCTAACACATCATTTTCTAGCCACCTGATGCTAAAACACTGTCTGATAGCCATTATCTGCTAACCTAAGCCCCAAATTTCTGAAACAAGGTCTCTCTGAGTGGACCAGTTCAAGCTAACCTTAGTTTCCTGGACACTGGTGTCACAAGTGAGCTAGCATGCCAGCCCCACAGATTTTTATATGAAAATTTAACATGGGTTTGCTGATTGAAAGTTATTCCCCATAGCTAGGCAATGATGGTACATACCTTTAATCCTAGCACTTAGGAGGCAGAAGCAAGCCTGGTCTACATAATGAGTTCCAGAACAATTAAGCTACACAAAGAAACCCTGTCTTAAAAAACCAAACAAACAAACAAAAATTCTTCCACAAAGTAAATGTAGCACTTTATACCAATATATGTAACAATTCCAGATGCCCTGCAGCTACAACTTTAAATAGGCATTTTTCAGTTATAGACTTACAGTCTTCTCACATTGTGTTATCTCCATTAAGAAGATGCTTTTAAATTGCACCTAGTTGCTTTTGTGTGTGTACATATGCATGTGTATTTATATGGAGTCCTTATTTGGGACTCCTTCCTCAATTGCTTTCCGTTCTATTTTTTGAGACATGCTCTCTTACTGAAGTTTGAATTAAACTAAACTAACTAAATAGTGAGGTCCATGGGGTCTGACTTTCTCCCTTTGCCCCAGTACTGAGGTTAGGTTACTAAAGTGCTCCATTGTGCCTGGCTTGTAGGGATTTGAACTTGGGTGATGAAGGATGTCTTTCTATATGATGTAAATATCATTGGTTAATAAAGGGACTGCTTTGGCCTATAGTAGAGCAGCTTAGAAGCAGGCAGGAAATCTGAGCATAAAGAGGAAGGAGGGAGGAGTCAGGCAGAGCTGCTGCAAGTCCCACCCAAGGAAGCAAGATGTAATGAAACACAGGTAAGCCATGAGCCATGTGGCAAAACAATCGGTTTAACTTGAAAGAGCGAGCAAGTAATGAGCCTGAGCCATAAATCAAATAGTTTGTAATTAGTATAAGCTTTTGTGTGATTATTTGGGCCAAGTGGCTGTGGGTCTGGACCTTGGATCAGACAGGTCAGAAACCTCAGGCTACACTTGGGTCTTCATTCTTACACTGAGAACACTTTTCCAACTAAACCATCACTTCAGCCCCACTTCTAAATTTTGATCCTATATATTTTCTGATGCTAATAACTAATTTTTATATTAATATACTTATTAATATTGAATTAAATTATTTCCTTGTAATGTATTGCCAATTTAGGTCATCTACATAACAAGTTCCAGGTCAGTAAGGACCTCACAGTGAGACACTGTCTCAAAACAAACAAACAAAACAGCAAAAAGATTACTAGATCAAATGTATACTCATCTTATTATTGGTTGATTAATTTATTTATGTATTTATCCATTTATTTAGGGACAGAGTGTCATGTAGGTCAGGCCAGCCCCAAACTCACTGTAGCTGAAAATGACCTTTTCCTTACCTCCCAAGTGCTGGGATTATAGGGGTACACCATCATACCATACTAATTTTGAAAATTTTAATTAATACTTGTAGCATTCTTATCAAAATTTTATTTGAAATTACTTTTGAGAGCAGGAAAAAAAATGTAACACAGATGTCAGTCTTCAAATATCTAGGTGGGTCAATTACCCACTCATTACAAAGCTAGCATTTGACACAGACTGAGAGAAGCCTCTGATATCCTAAGTATCACTGAGTCACAATCTGGGTAAAGGATGCTTATAAAAGAGATACCTTCAAAGACTCTCCTCTAGACTGTGCTTGTCTATGTGCTTTTATCTGCAGAAAGTAGATTCTATAAGTATCATAAGTCTATACAATTATGACTTATTTATTCTTAAATGCTGGTTATTCAAAAGCCAAAATTTCATTTACACAAATACAACATTTTACAAAGTAATTTGGTGTTAAAATTATTGGATAGCTACTGCAAATGTTGAAGTTATGGGAAGTATTTTTGCCTACCCTTTACAGCAATCAGGTAACTATTTTTCATCCTAATTGTTGCTTAAAATTATGAAAAAAGTAGAAAGGCATTTTAAGATCTGTATTAACTGAAGATGTTCCTTGCAATAATATTCCTTTCTTGAGGAAAGTCAAACATGTATCTATTAAATAAAATGTCTGTCCTTACCGTCTGGATCCACCTCTCTGGAAATCTTGAGTGCCTCTGATGTTGCCATATCTGTATTTGCAGCAGTGACAGCGAGGATAATGGAGTTGGGGTTACTGATGAACCGAAGAATGAGCTCTCTGATTTGAAGCTCAATATCCTTTGGCTGATCACCTACAGGTACCTAAACCAAACAGATGAGCAATAATCAAAATCAATTCAGCTTCCTCCACAAATTTAATCCACAGAATAGGTGTTCTTTTCTGTACTTACAATTAGCTAGAATAAATTAATAATGTGCTATAGAGGTATTTGTGAATTTGGTAATGTGCAAAGCCTCAAAAAATATAACTCTTCTCGATATCAAAAAATTATTATTGCATAAATTTTATGTCAAGGACTCCTGAGTATCAACTGCAAACAGATGATCATCCATTCATCATTTAGCAGATGAATTCATTTATTCATTCATTATTTGGTGACAGCATCTGGCATTCTTCTATGTGTTGGATTAAGTCACAGCAATAAAATTAAGAGATTTAAATTCCTGCCTCTCTCGAGCATCTATCTTAGTAATAAGAGACAAATAATAAATAGACACAACTGTACTGTCCAAGTGGCAGACAGGGCTGTCAAGAACACAGCAGAAAAAAGGCTGGGAAATGATACTTTTAAATTCTTGCTTTAAATGATGTTTTAAGACAGAATAATCAATGTCTACCTCAATCAGATAATGAAATGTAGGCGACTAAGCAGAAATTAAAAGCAAAAGTACACATAGGCATAGACATCTGGGGAAAGAACATTCCATACTGAGTGAATACTAAGGGCAGAAGCCCAGAACCAAGGAAACTAGAGAATAGCACATAAACTGAGTGTGGGGGGAGCATGAGAAGGAGTTCAAGGTCATTCTCAGTTATATAGACAATTAAAGGCCACCCTGAGATGAAGAAATAAAGTAACCAAATGAGAGGATAATACAGAAGTGTAAGCACACACTCTCAGGAGAGAGGACTAGGAAGTCACTAGAGAGATTTCAAGTCAAGAAATGACAGTATCTAATTTTCATTTTAATAGAATACTGTGGTTACTTAAATAAAAGCAAAAAGCAGGGGCTGGACAGATGGCTCAGCAGTTAAGAGCACTATGTGCTAAGCACTTCAGAGGACCAGTACCCACAGGGCAGCTCTCCATTTTCTGTAACACCAGCTCCAGGGGATTTGACACCCTCACATAGATGCAAAACACCAATGCACATAAAAATAAACAAGTGAGATCTATTCTATATCTTGTATTTATACTAATCCAAATGAAATAAAAATGGCTACCTCTGTCATAGATATGCAAAGAAGTGATAGAATTCTGGGTATATGATAAAAATATAGAAAAGCCCAGAGATTTGCTGAAAGGGAGATAAAAGGTAAAGAAATATCAAGGATGACTGTAAGGCTTTGGCCGATCAATTAGTACAGTGGAACTGCCAATTATTACGGTAGGGAAGATAATACAAGGATCAAATATAGTTAAAGGACACATCTGGAATGTGCTTATTAGACACAGCAAAGCTGTAATGTTTACTAAAACATTTAAATGTGGATGCCAAGTGGATAGCTGGACATTATCTGGAAATAATTTGAATGCCAACTTATTCAAAGTAATGTACTTAAAGCTATAAGATCTGATAATACTATCAATCTAATTAGATTGTGTTTTGTGTACTTAAAGAGGACAAGAGGTACCCCCCCCACACACACACACAAAGGCTGTTTATAGACTTTGGTGAAATAAGATGAAAGCAGCAAAAGACACTGAAAAGGAGTGGCCAATGAAATTATAGATTATGATACCCTGGGAACCAAGGTAAAATAAGCATTTTCAGGAAAAGAAAGGGCTAAGCTACATAAAATGTTCTGATAATAACAAGTGCAAAACCAAATCATTATTTTCATCTTAGGTTAATGTTAAAAAGAAAACAAAACATTTCTTTAATCAAAAACATAAGCAACAGATATTTCTTACCTTTGTCATTCCTGGTAAATCCACAAGAGTCAGATTGACAACGTTGGGTGAGAAAACCTTTAGATGTATTGGCTCAGGACTTACTCCCTAAAAACATTTTAAGTATATTACAATCAATATTAAATTTTAATGAATGAATGCTAGAGTAAACTACATTCAAGTACATAAACTTTAGATGCTTTAAAATGCTTACTAAACTATAGTTCCTAAAGTTTTTCGGTAATAGAAGCTAATGACATATAAATGAGAAGGCAGCCACATGTAGACAAGAAGGATTATAATCCTACCCAACTCTATACCAAAACCCTATGTGACTTCACTCTCTATTCTATATGTACATGCCATTTTAAAAGAGGGGCTTAACAGATTACATACTTAATAAAAGAACAATGAATTTTCATTTACCCAAAATGATGATGCTCTTGTGCTAGCTGCAAGAGTAACAGGTAAGAAGCTATTCCCATAAATTTGGTCCAGATATTTCAACATCAAGTGGCAAAAGTGTACACATATAGTGGCAACACACCTCATTTTCAGACCCCAAGACTAAAAGCTATCCCTGACACAATCTAGTCCTATACAGTTATATTCCTGTCATAATCCAGGTTCAACCTGGTGGAGGGAATTTAGAAAGTGTGGTAGCAACAGTAGTAATCCAAGGTACCAGCTTAGAGTTTGACAGTGAGCAAAACAGTTACTGGAAGAGGCAAGTACTTTCAATAGGCACAAGAGACAGCTGCAAAAATGCCTTTCTGTCAGGAAATAACTTCTGCGTCATAGGACCTGTCAACAAATATATACTGAACATTACTGTTGGCTCAGGATCACTTGTGTGGTCTAATGTTCCTCCAAATAACACAGACTATAATATAAACAACAAAGGGCACAAAAGCATTTAGATGAGATGGATTTTTGACATTAAAAGTATGTTAGACTACTTTATGTAAATTCTCACATTCTTAGGAAGTATTTTATTGTTATATCAAGTACTATGCAAAAGGTCACAAAATATAAACGAAACATTTTATATGTAAAAAGCTTTAAGGTGTGTATGTATATGCATGCAGTGTCTGATAATCTGTGCTAATTGTCAATTTGGCAGAAACTAGAATCACCTGGGAAAGGGGCATGACTGTAGCAGATTGTCTTTATCACTCTTGAATTGGAAAGACTCATCTGAATTGTGAGTGGTACCTCGGCTATATAAGTGGAAAAGATAATTAAAAATTAGTATGTATTCATGCACTCAATGTTCTCTTGTGAACTGGAACATAATGTGACCAGCTGCTTCAAAAGCAAGTGCTTTCTGCTGTCACCATGGAGCTAAATAAACCTTCTCCTTTAAGTTACGACTGTTGGGGTATTCATCACAGCAATAGAGAAGAAACTGCTACAGAATTCCCCACCAAGTGGTCTATCGCTGAGCTACGTTCCTAGCTCTTGATGTTTATGAAACTATTTCTGTGAGCAGCTCTAAGCTGGCCTTGAACTCACATCATGGGAATCAGATATAAACCACCAAAACTTACACCAAAAGATAATCATTCAGCTAAGTTTTTATGTTTGTGGAGTACTCCATTTTAAAAAACAGATTAAAATTATGAATTTATTAGCCAAACCAGCAACTCAGAGGATTCTAATTCCCACCTACTCAGGAAGGTGAAACAGGTGGATCTCAAGTTCAAAACTAGCCTGGGTAGTGAGACATTGTCTCAAAAGAAAAAAGAAGACTTTAAGATATAGCTCAGTGATAGACCGCTTACCTAGACTTTAGGATATAGCATGTCTTAGGCCCCACACCATGAATACTGGAGTATTTTGCAATGATCTTATATATTATTATATACAGAAAATGTTCAGCAGTATATTTACTTTTGTTCAAGTCTTCCAGGTTTTAAATAGTGCCTACCTTATTATTTCCTGAAATTCTTTCGGTTTCATTTTCAATTTCTTGTCGAATTTCATCAAAATCTGTATAAAGCTGAAAATTGTTGAAATAAAAAGAACCATATTCTAAATAAGATCAGAGTTCTTAAGAATATATATGGATTTACTTCAGAAGACTAATTCACAATTTTTCATGTAGACATATATTTTTCTACGATTTGTTTCAAAGTTGCCTGATCTCACAACTCTTAAAAATTCTCCAAAATAGAATGGATAAAGTCATGTTAAACCACTGATGCTAGGAATATTATTGAGATAAGTTTTATTTTACAGAAAATAAGAAAAATATTGCCAGCAAGAAACTATATTCCCTACTATCCTTACAAGATGTTATACTCTATATATTATTTCTTTATATTCTTGAGTAATTACCTTGTTTTTGGTGTGAAGAAATTTACCCCATTCTTCTGCTTCAACTCCTAGAGAAAGAAAAACTCATTTCTTAGAGACTGGAAATTGAGTTTTATAGTTAGGAATTTAAAAAATAACACAGTGAACTGCTTTTTACTGACTGCAAATTAACAAGTATCTCAACTTTAAGGTGGCTAACTACACATTCATGTTTAACATAACACAGAGTACAAAGGCAGGACTAACTTCAAGTAGAGTTGCCTGCAAGTTCGTCCACATATGAAATCTAGTTCTTACAAATGACCTGCTCATTTCCTATTTGTTTGTGATTATAGTAACTAACAGATTTTTCAAACATCTTATATATGAAAGCAATTTATTCAACAAAAAATTTTAAATAACTATAGGGGAAAAATGAAGAATCCCACTGAATAATGCAAAAACAAAGCATATATAACAAATGTGCACATAACATTAAAGTTTAAAATATGCATGCAATATATGAATGAAATAGCAAATTTTTCCATAAAAATCATTGTCTTTTAATTGGTTTTCTGTTGGCTACATATTAAATTCTCAGTGACAGGGCACTACTACTAGCTGCTTGTAGTGTACACTGTCAAGGTAGTTTCTCCCAAGGTCAAGTCTATGTTTTCTCATGAAATTGTAGAGCAGAAATGAGTGAAATGAACAGAAACAGAAATAAGTATACTCTGACACCCTGCTGGCTTCTGGTAACAGTCTGATCCTCTTGACATCTTACCCAAGCACAGCTGTCACCAAATTCAGAAGCTGAGAATATCTTAATAATTTAAAGTATTTAATGCATAAGTCACCTGAAATAAGAATAAGGTATTCTCATAAACATTTATTTAGTAACAGGCTTATCATTCTTTGTTGGAATAAAAGTATGTAAAACCAGATCCTACCTAAAGCTTTGAAGAACCAGACTAATAATGGAGGTGACAGAACTCACAGAGGCAGTACCACATACCACAGGGCTATTTTAAATTTATGTGGCCATATAAAAGTTTCACTGTCTTCACAATTGTGGTTTTGTAAAAACTAAAGTATATTCACCAAAAAGACTGTATGTCAATGCAATATCAGAATCTCTAAAACCTGCAGTCAATGTGAACAGGCAAATAAAAATGGAAGGGAAACAGATGTGCATAGCCTGCGAGGGTGCATAGGCACACATGCAGGCACTCTAGAAAAGGGTAAAAACAAGCGGATAAATGAGACCTTTAGAAAGGTGTCTTGAGGTTTTCCATGTAGCAGGGTCTGTAGCTAAAGAGAAACAGCACAAAGTAATTTCAGTGCTCATCCCTAAAACTTTAAACTTTTAAAATTTAAATGTGTAGAAACATGATTACATTTCAAATGCACATAAGCATTAATTATTCAAAAACTTATTAGAATTGTAGCAACAAATATATCTTTACGTACGATAAGCAAAGCATATTGTGTGTAAAGCTTTGACTTTTTAAGAATTTTAGCTAACAAATTTTCATCATAATTATATTACTTCTGTTGTTAATTCTAAATGCGTTAAAATTATTTTACTCTCAAAAGGTTTGCCTGAGCTATTTAAAAGCCTTCTGTGGGAAAAGATAAAGTGCCTGGTTTAAAAGAGCCCAGGAAATATGATAAGCATATTCTTTGGAACTTTCAGAAATAGTAGTTAAGTAAACGCAATTAGCTTATTTGCTAAAACGACCGTTTTATTAAGAGTATTTTCTTTGCATTTAGCAAAACACCACAAAACAGTATGTTTTCAAATTCATAAACTTAATTCAACAGGAATCTGTCATAATTCTTTCACTTCCTATTAATTACAGTCATTAAACAGTATTTTAGCCAGTTTTCATAGACCTCAGGTTAAAATTACTGTTTCACTGCTCTTAACAAATTACCAATAATTGATTGAGGCTCTCCTCAAGGAGCTTTTATGCCCAATATGAAACCTAATTATTTTATGCAAGAGATGTGTTTGTGTCTAAAGCAAAAATGAACACTGACTCCTGGAGGCAACCAGGACAAAGGAAAAGTAAGCTTCTAACTCGGGCCCATGGAAGCAGTGGCATGGCTTGTGCCTGATTCTGAGGCAACTGTCCTGTTAAGGCCACTGGACACAGAATCCGTGTGGTTGTGCCCTTCACAGATTTAAACTAATAATAAAGTAAATAAATAAAGTGGATTTGTAAAGGAAAGAAAAGGGAAGGAGGAGAGGATACAGGATGGTGGAGGAGGGGAGGGAAGGAAAAGGAAAGGATGGCTTTTTTTGTGGTGCTTTCTTCAAAACTATTTTCTCTCACTGCTCATTTAAAAAATCTAAACTGTGTGCTAACCTGCTTCATTAGCGCTTCATTTCTACAAGGTCAAATGATTTAGTAAAAGCCCAAACTGCTATCCAAAGGAGAAAGAATTATGGTAGAATAAGAATGAAATTTAATACTCAAATTTGTATTTATTTTGTACTCAACAGCAGCTGAGATATCACTTCAAGGAAGTGGGAACACAGTATATACTTTTCTTTACATATAAGGAAACACACATATGTAATATGGACTAAGCTTAGGAAAAATACATGTGCACATAAAAACTGCATCAACAAAACATGCTGGGCATACAAGCAAGGTGATACCAAAGAACTGACATGTCTCCTCCCTTTCTTAACAATCAAAACTTCATTTAGGGAAACACACTTGCAAATAGTCTCTGATAGAGAAAATGCCCTTTCAAAATGGCCGAGGAAAAAATAGATGACCTAAAGCCACACACTTTCTGAAAGTCTTGGTTTAAGGTTATTAGGTAATATGTTTGATGAAATTGGTGAGAATGAAATCTCAAAATTTTATTCTAGATATTTGAGGCTAAGCCACAGATTTGTCAAGAATGATTAAATTCAAGATTCAAACTTTAAACTGGGAGGCAGAGGTAAGAGGATCACTACAGCTTGATTTGTATAGTAAATTATAAGCCAGTAAGGGCTATGTAGGAAGACTTTGTCCCAAAATTAAATAAATAAAACAAAAACCCTTCAATCCTAAACATTAAAATATAAAATAATTACTAGTATATCAAGAAGATGCCTAGCAATTAAAAGTTCCCTATTTAGCTGACAGTCAATTACAAAATATATTTACTTATTACTGTTTTTAGTTTATTAACTTTCTTTTTGGAGTCCTTGTTTTAAAATTATAGTTGATGCTTATGACAGGTTTCTCCCCTTACTTTAATATGATTAATATAGGACATATATATGTACAATAAACAATTTAAAATCTCTTAGTAAAAAACATTTCTTAAAACTCTGAATTTCTAAAGATCCATCTATACACAACCATGAATAAACTATTCATATAATCTATTTTTAAAGTCTGAGCGACATGGTGGTGATATACGCCTTTCATGCCAGCACGCAGAGGCAGAGGCAGAGGCAGGTGAATCTGAGTTCAAGGCCAGCCTGGTCTATAGAGGGAGTTCCAGGACAGCCAGGCCTACAGAGAGAAATCTGTCAAGAAAACCAAACAAACAAATTTATATTACCTAATACCCCCCCCCCCAGTTAGGTAATATAAATAGAACACAACAAAGGGGAGGGTCTTTAAAAGTACAAATAATATATGTTACAGAGGTGAACCTTAGTATAAGAATAAAATTAAAGATTAAAAATACTTTACATTTCCTAGACTAAAGGAAAGTATAATCAAAATCAGTGAGCAGATGAGCTCAGAAAAGGACAAGTAAAATAGGAACTTTTTTTTTAACTTTAAGTAACTGATTTCTATTTAATGACAGTTTACTAAGCTGAATTATTCAAAAGGGACTATTCCCAACAACTTTATTCAGCATTTCAAATCAATAAAAATTATTTTATATTAAAAGATTGCTATTACTCAACAAGATTTCTGGTTTTGCTATAGCCACTATTTCCCAATTCACTAATCAACTTTTTACTTTGAAATTTGCATCTTAAAAATAGACCAAAAAAGGAATAACATTTTAAAATAATTTACCATTTTCTTCTCCAGTTGTTTTTCGTTTGTCTTCTGCTGACACGTGGACCAACTGCAGGATGAGAGGTCTCCGAGTGACCACACCAGTCCCTCTGGGAAGAAGGTCCCTCCCCACAAGGCTTTCCAGCACTGAGCTCTTTCCACTGCTCTGAAAACAGAACATACGAGAGCAAAATAAATGACCACTCTAAACAGACCATACTAACAAAGCCACACACACACACACAAATTAAAAATTTCAAAGTCATAGAAAATAAATGTCCACACTTAGAAATACATAAACAGCCCCTCAAAGCCCCTCGCTCCAAACTGTTCTACTTTTTGATACTCTCTTAATCAAATCTTAAAGCCTATATGCTATAGGTAGGAATAAGTTTTTTCACTTTAAATGGAACATTACTAACTATATTTTTAATGTAGTAAACAGGAATTCAATTCTCTAGTTAGCTTTTATCAACTTGCCATAAGCCATGGTTGTCTGGGAAGAAGAACCTTAAAGGAGAAAATACTTCAATCTGATTGCCTGTAGGCCATTTTCTTGATTAATTATTGATGGGGAGGGCAAAGCTCACTGGGAGTAGTCCTGGTCTGTATAAGAAAACACACTGAGTGAGCAAGCCAGAAGGCAGTACTCTTCCATCATTTCTAATTCAGTTTTGTACTCTAGCTTCTCGCTCTGACTTCTTTCAGTGACTGAGTGTGATCTTAGGGTTATAAGATTAAATAAACCCTTTCTTCCCTAAGTTGCTTTTAGTCTGTGTTTTTCACAGCAACTGAAACCCTTAGGGACTATAAAACAACTTCTATGTGTACTAAAGCAGGATTCTGTGTAAAACTGAATGTCAGTACATTGCTTTTGCTATTTGTCTTAGGGTTTCTATTGTTGTCATAAAACACCCACCACTACCAAGTAGACTTGGAAAAAGCGTATTTTATCTTAAAGCTAGTACTCCATTGTTCGGGGGTTTCAGGGCAGAAACTTAAGATGCAGGGGCCAAAGCAGAAGTCTTGCCTCCTGGTCTGCTCCCTGTGGCTTACTTAGTTCCCATTCTTATAAAACTCAGGACCACCAGACCAGAGTGGGCATGACTCACAGTATGCTGGGCCTACTCACATTGTCAATCAAGTAAATGCACCACGGGCCAATCTAGTGAGGTCATTTTCTCAACTGAGGTTCCTTCTTCCCACATGACTCCGTGTGTCAACTTGACATAAAACTAGATAGCACCATGGCCAAAAGCAACCTGGAGGAGAAAGATCCTCCCAACGGTGGATGAAGGTCTTCTCAATCCATGTCCCCCTCAGTATCTGCTGTTGGTCATTCCATTGATCTTTGCCATATGACTGGGATAAGATGAAATATAAAAGTTGTTTTGATTTTCGTTTCTTTACTTACTAGAGACAGTGAACATTTCTGAGATATTTCTTAGCCGTTCTTTTTTTTTCTTTTGAAAACGTCCATCTGTAGGTCCCAGACCCAGTTTTGAATGGGCAATTTGGTTTTTGACTTTTTCGGTTTCCCTGGCCTTTTCTTTGTTCCAGTTCCATATATACTCTGAACACTAATTGTCAGTCAGATGTATAGTTGGCAAAGATTCTCTCCCACTTTGTGGGCTTTCTCATCACCCACTTGTCAGTTGTTGGCTGTAATTCTTAGGCAAATGAGTCTCATTCAGGAAGTTCTTTCCTGTATCTCTATCATCTAGGGTGCTGCCCATGTTTTCTTTTAGCAGTTTCAGTGTTTTGGGTTCCAGGTTTAGGTCTTTTGCTCATTTGGAATTAAGTTTTGTGCAAGGTGATAGATAAGATTTACTTCCATTTTCCTGTCTGTGAAATCCAGTTTTCCCAGTACTATATTCTGAAGATGTTTTCATTTTTCTAGCATATGTGTTGGCTTCTCTGTCAAACACTAGGTGGCTGAAATTATGTATGCTCATATGTGGGTCTTTAATTTTGTTCCAATGGTGTTGGTGTATATGTCTAGCTTTGTGCCAGTACAATATTGTTTTTACTATTCTGGCTCCATAGTATATGTTAAGGTCTGGAGTTGTAATCCCTCCAACACTGTGAGGGTTTGATGTTTGGTGTTTTGTTTTGATGACCAGGATTGTTCTCAATATCATGCATTTTTAGGTAGTTTCATAGGAATTACAAGATAATTCCATCTATTTCTACTAAGAATGAGATGAGGATTTTTGTTGTAATATGTTTCATATTTAATAAAAAACAGTCTGAAATATCAGAGAGATTCACCCACAGTCAGTCCAAGAGGGTCAGAGAATGGTGATTTATACCTTTAATTCCAGCACAGGGAATATCCGGGAGTGGTGACCTACACTCCACAATGGGCACCATTTGTTGTATGAAGTTTCTGGCTTGGATGGCCAAGCCTCGTGGCCCAGACCGGCAGACCCACAGTCCCATAGTCCCACTGAAACACACAGACGCTTGTATTAATTGTATGATGATTGACCTGGGGCCCAGGCATCTAACTTGCTAGCTCTTGCTCTTAATCTAACCCATGGTTCTTATCCTGTTCAGCATTGTGGCTCAGTACCTTTTCTCAGAGCAGCATAGTTGTCCTCTGCATCTGTGGCATTTCTGTGGTATCTCTGCTCTGTTCTTCCTGTTCCCAGAGTTTTCCCAGTCTGGAAGCTCCACCCATACTTCCTGTCTGCCTTCAGCCAATCAGCATTTTTTATAAACTGGTAGGCGGGACAATTATTTTCAATGTAATATAATCCCCCAACAGATTTTGACTGGGATTACATTGATCTTAAGTAGCTTTTGGTAGTATGGTCATTTTTATAATGTTAATTTACTAATGCATTGAGTGTGGGATATCTTTTCATCTTCTAATGCCTTTCTCTATTTCTTCAGTGCTTTAAAGTTTTCATCATAGGGGCTCTTTACTTCTTTGGTTGGGTTTATTCTTTGAGGCTATTATGTTCATGATCCCTTCTTTATGTTTATTGTTGGTATATAGAAAAGCTATTGATGAATGCAAGTTGATTGTGTAACCCACTATGCTGCTGAATTTGTTTATGGCTTCTAAAAAAAAATTTGAGATTTCTAATCTGTAGTATCAAGTTATCTGCAAATAGGGAAACTTTGACTTCTTTCTCTTCCTGAATCCCTTTAATTTCTTTCTCTTGCTTTATTGTTCAGCTAGTATTTAGGACACAGTATTGAAAAACGGGCATAGCAGATATCCTTGTTTTGTTCCTGACTTTGTGGGATTGTTTCAAACTTTTCTCCATTTAGGACAATGTTGGTTGTAGGTTTTTCACATGTAGCTTTCATTGTGTTCCCTCTAGCCTAACATCCTTTGGGGCTTTTATCATGAAGGCATGCTGAATTTTTTCAAAGGCTATTCTGCATCTTTTGAAGGTGATCATGTGATTTATTACCTTTTTTGACTTGCAAGTGTTCACTATTCCTGAATTTCAGGGATAATACTAATTTGGTTAGGTGTATAGTCTTTTTGATTTATCTCTGCATCCTGTTTGCAATTAATTCATTACGTATTTTTAAAATATGTTCCACAAGAATATTGGTCTGCAGTTTTCTTTTATTGTTGAATCTTCATGCAATTTGGGTATTAGATAGCAGCTTTGTAAAAGGAATTTGGGAGTTCTCTTTCTGTTTCTATTGTCCTGAATAGATTAAGAACTAAACTACTGGCTGGCTGTAGATTGGTTTTGTTCTGATCTGGCCCTAGTCCTTACCTTTAAAAAAAAAAAAAAAATTGCCGAGCAGCTTTTTATTGTTATTTCAATCTCTTCATTTGTTATGAGGCTGTTGACTTCTCAGTTTAATTTTGGTGGATTCAACAAACCTACAAAATCAATTCTTTATTTAGATTCTCAGCTTCATGTGTACAGGTTTTTAAAATATTTAATTTCTTTGGTGTGTGTTATGTTTTCCTGTTCAATTCTGACTTTGTTAATTTGAGTCATTTCTTTCTTTTGGTTAACTGGTCAATTTTGTTCATACTTACAAAGAACCAGCTTAGTTTTATTGAGTCTTTGTACTGCTTTCTTTGTTTCAATTTCACTAACTTCAGCTTTGATTTTTACTATGTCTTGCTTTTGAGTTGTATCATCTGTGCTCCTGTTATGGAATATTAATTTAAGATGTGTTACATTTGTTTATGCTGTGAAACAAATGATGCAAAGATGTGCTGCAGTCTTAAGTTTCATTTGTTTGATTCTGTGAAGCTGCGTTAACTCTGCCTGTCTAACACACCTGATGAACGTACAATAGAAAAGCAGGAGAAAGGAGAGGTGGGGCTGGCAGGCAGAGAGAATTAACAGGAGAAATTTGGAAAGAAAAGATCAAGGAACAAGAAAACATCAGGGGCAGCCAACTAGCTACCTAGCAAGCCACAAACTAAGAAGTAAATGAATACAGAAATAGAGAAAGAGAAAAAGCCCAGAGGTAAAAGATAGATGAGATAATTTAAGTTAATAAAAGCTGGCTAGAAATAAGGAGCACTAGCTAGTTTTCCAGAGGTTCTGAGTTCTATTCCCAGCAACCACATCATGACTCACGGACATCTACGAGATCTGGTGTCTCCTCTGGCCTGTAGGCACACATGCAGGGAGAACCCTGTATATATAATAAATTTCAAAACAAAGCCAAAACCCCAACATGTTCCTTCTCATTTTTTTGAAATGGTCATAGTAAAATTTTCATTGGTATTTCACTGTAACATAGTTTTATAGCAGACCTATGCAAAAGATCCCGCAGTACAAATGTCATTAAGAGATTTCATATACTTCTGAGCAGGATGTGTGGCTCTGGGACCCTCAGTGTTGACCAACATTTTACCCCTTGTCTACTAGTACAGAGAGGAGTGATGTCATCACAGAGAGTAAAACTGACTGAAGGCAGAAGCTGCTCTCAGGCTAGACACCCGACCCTGGACAGCTACAACAGTGAAAGTTCACCTTCTACCTCAGGATGCTTGATGTATGCTTGTAAAATGTCAGGATATGTAAATATGCTGCACTCTTTTCTTCAGACAGTGTAAATATGAAAGTTTGGAGAGTTTAAGTTCTTCATGAGCCCAAGGAGGGGTGTGGCTACTACAGATGGGGAGAACCCAACACATTAACTCTAAGCTTGGCAATCATAAGCAAATTGGCACCTGTGATTAAACCTGCAGAGTTGTGGAATATCATCCCTATAATGTTAGGCAAGGTCCCAGATGTTTTCCTAGGAAATCCCACATATTTCTGGGATCTTGAGACAGCTAGTAAGCACCAAGGCCTGCTAGGCTCCTGAAGAAGAGTCCAACAGCCAGGATAGCACACTACCTGCTTTTGCATAGCCAGTAATTCCACCAACAGCAACCAGGGCTACACAGCCAAAGCCAAGATAATGTAAAGACATCAGTGCGTCTTAACATTAAAAAACCAGAAGCACCTCCTTCTGATTCTTTGAGGCGCTTAGAGTCGCACACTCTCCAAACAGGGCTGCTTTCACTTTGTCCTTGTGTTGTTTTCATTTTCATTTAGTTCCAGGATGTTTTTTTTTTTCTTTCTTGGTTTTGTCTTTGACTCAACTATCATTCAGAAATGAGTTCTTTAATCTCTGTAAATCTGCATATTTACTAAAGTTTTTCTGTACATTTTAAGTTTTATTGTATTTTGTTCAGATAGGATACAAGGAGTGCTTTCAAACTTTTCAAATGTGTATTTTTTTTTGTTCTAAAATACACCAGAATGTGGTCTATTTTAGAAAAGCTTCCACGTGCTGCTGAGTAGAATGTATATTTTTTGCTGCTTGGATAGAATATTATGTAGATGTCTATAAGTCTATTTGATGTATGATATCAATTAATTCTCTTATTTCTGCTTATTTTTTATCTAGATGACCTGTCTATTGGAGAAAGTGGGATATTTTATTTACTTTTATTTTTTAGCTTCTCAAGACAGGGTTTCTCTGTGTAACTGAAGTGGCTGGCCTTGAACTTAGAGAGATTTGCCTGCCTTTGCCTCTAAAGGTCCTCTGGGACTAAAGGTATGTATCACCATCACCTGGACCACTAGAAGATTTTTAATAAAACTGGGCATCCCTGAGTTTGATGCAGGTCTTTAAGGTCATGATGTCTTCTTGGCTACCTGTTCCCTTGGTTAGAATGAGGTCTCATTAGTTTTAGTTTGAAATCTCTTTTGTTCCTTTTTAACTAAGAGTGCAGCATGAAGGGAAGTTCAGGCAGGAGTCCATGTAGAAACACTGTTACTTATCACAGCTTACTCATACAACCCAGGATCACCTGCCCAGGGATGGTGTCATCGCCAATGACTTGGGCCCTCCTATATCAATCATTAACTAAGAAAATGTCCTGCAGACTTTCCCAGAGGCCAATCTAGGAGGAATCCCTATTCCTCTAGGTTTGTGTTGACAAAAACAAACAACTCCCCCCCCCCCAAAAAAAACCAAAGCAAAAATTCAGCACATTATTATTTCCGCAATTTGTATGGGAATACACAGACTTCAGCAACTTACTAGTTCATTAGACCTCCTTCACTAAAACCATTCCATTTAAAGAGCATACAGATTCTAAGCACTCTCAGGCTGCATAAATAAGATGGAGGCAAACTTTGAGTTTGCTAGGAATTTTGCTACTTCAATATACTGACACTAACAGTTTGCTTACATTTGCAGGCCTTCTGGCATAAGGGCTTTCTGATTTTTTTTCAAATTTAAATGTTTTATGCTTATTGGTTTATAATAAAACACTTTATTCTATCAATGTTTTGCTTTTTTGGTTTGACTATGCTCCAACTTTTTACTTTGAAATTTACAATGCTATAAAAAGTTCCATGAATATTCTTTACACACTCTAACACAGATTGAGCATTTATTACATTCTAACATTTGCACTGTACACAATTTTCCTCTTGCTGTCCTATGTAAATTAATCACAGGTACCATGACATTGCAGGAGACCCAGCAAGCATTATGGCAGGCAGGGAAACAATCAGCAAAGAGGGAGAATGAAAACTTAATTGGTTAGGATCAAACTGGGAAGTCTGATGCCAGTTGGTGCTATTGCCAGCACATTTAAACACACTGGAAAGAAGTTTCCAGGCAACAACCATTCCAATTCCGAGTGCATAATAAAATGTAAGGCATGGTAACATAGAAACTCTTTTGCAAAGCACATGTGACCATGAAAGGTTCTACAGCCCAGAGGCCTAGGATCTGGCGTGGTCTCTCACCCAGACAGCCTAAGGAATTCTAGACTGATCCAAACCACCAAAGTTAAACAAAGAGATCAACTACCAAACAGACCCATAACAAATGAGATGACATGGTACAGCAAACAACAACCAAACCAAACCAAACATACAAGCCTAAGTGAGTTCTAGCAGACTTTAAAGATCTGTAGTGAATACTTCTTAAATTATTACAAAGAAAGAAAGAAAAAAGAGAAAGAACACTCTTAATTCTATAATGAAGCCAGTATCATTCTACTACCAAAGCTTGATAAAGATACAAAAAGAAAACTAAACATCAATTCAGAAATCTTGAATAAAATACTGGCAAGCCAAATACATGCATATATAAAAAAGAAGAAGAAAGAATCATCCATGGTCAAGATGGCTTTATCCAGGAAATGAAGGGATAGTTTAACACATATAAGCCAAAAATTTAGTAAAATAAAATAAATAAAAGACAAAAACCACAAAATCATTTAAATAATGCAGAAAGGGCTTTGACAAAAATCTAATATGCCCTCATGATCAAAGTCCTAGAGAAAGACTGGAGGGAACGTACTGAATATAAACCCACAGCCAACATTTATCCTAAGGAGTAGGGGGGAATCAAAGCAATCATATTGAAATCAATAACCAGATAGTGCTATCTACTATCGCCACTCCTTTTCAATATACTCCTTAAAACACCAGCTGGCACAATAAGGCAAGGAAAGAAAAAAATTATCCCTATCTGCAGATAATATACTATACATAAGAGACAAAAAGTCCTCCAGAAATTTTTAGTAAAGTGATAAAATACAAAATCAACTTATAAAGGTCAATCATTTGTCTACCCACCAACAACAAATACCCTATGAAAGCATAGACACATCCCCATTCACAATAGCCTCAAAGGGGGGGAAAAATCTAAGAAATAGCCAAGTAAAAAAGGGCTATAGAATAAAACTTTAAACCTTTAAAGAAACTAAAGACACTAGAAAATATAAAACCTCCCATGCTCATACTCTATAATTCACATAGAATATAGCAATTCAATGAAATCCCAATCTTAGTCTTCACAGAAATAGAAAAACATTGCAAAATGTATATGGAAGCACACAATACTCGAGATAGCCAAAGCAATCGTGAGCAAAATTTCTAGAGATGATCATTCCAGATTACAAAACCAGAGGAATTAAAAATAGTATGGTAATGGCATAAAACAGATATAGACCAAACCAAAAACAAAAACAAAGACATAGGGACATGTAGTTATAGCCATCTTCTGATATTTGACAAAGATGCCAAAACGTACACTAGAGAAAAGACCTTCAAGAAACGGTGCTGAGACAATTGATGTCCATATGTAGAAAAACAAAATGAGGCTCATATCTGATGTGGGATGTCTTTCTGTATGCCATGAATGTCACTGGTTGATAAAGGGACTGTTTTGGCCTATGGCAAGGCATCTTAGAAGTAGGTGGGAAATCTGAGCATAGATAAAGAGGAAGGAGGGTGGGGTCAGACAAGAGATGTGAGCTACTCAACAAGCAAGATGGAAAGAGATAGGCAAGCCATGAGCCATATGGCAAGACAGACTAATGGAAAGGGGTTGAAATACGATGCAAGAGCCAAATAGCAATATGCCTGAGCCATAGGCCAACCAGCATATAATTAATAAAGGTTTCTGTGTGTTTCTGTGGGACTGCAGGTCTCTGAGTCTGGACCATGAGCTGGACAAGCCAGAAACATATATTACACATATCACCTTGTACAAGAACCAACTTGAAATGGATCAAAGACCTAAATCTGAAAGCTGAAATCCTGAAATTGTTAAAAGAAAACATGATATAGACATAAAAACCAAGTTTCTGAATAGGATTCCATTTGCCTAAGAATTAAGACCAGCAATTGGCAAATGGATGCTCATAAAACTGAGAAGCTTCCATACAGCAAAAAAAAGAGAAAGAAAACAAAATAAAACATCAACAACAACAACAAAAACCCAAACAAACAAAAAAACAATTGCATGAAGAGAAAGCCCACAGAATGGGAAAGACTCTTGCCAGTTCTACATCTGAAGGAGGCTTAATAATTAATCCAGAATACATAAAGAACTAAAAAAAATAAAGTGTCAAAAAGACTCATTCAAAAGATGGGCAACAGATCTAAACAGCCAGTTCTCCAGAGTGGCTAAGAAATACTTCAGAAAATGTTCATCATTCTTAAGATTGTGTATATGTACCACAGTTTCCTTTGTTTTCATTTTCTAGCTATTGTGAATAAAATGACAGTGACCATTGATGAGCAGGTATCTGTGTGTAGGATGTCCTTTGGGCACACGCCTAGGAGTGTTAGAGCTGGAACATACAGAAGATTTGATTTTAGTTCTTTGTAAGTTCTCCAAACTGATTTCCACAACACTGAATGAGGGTTCCCTCCCATTTCCCCTTACCCTCTCCAGCCTTGTTGATCTTAGGTATTTTGACTGCGGGTCAGATGAAACATCAAAATTAACTTAATTTGTATTTCCCCAATCTTAAGGATGTTGAACATTTTTTCAAATTTTCTTAGCCATTTTGATTTACTGTTTGAAGGTAAACATCTATAAAATACTATATCGAGCGAGGTAAACTGCACCAAAAAGAAAATACATGTTCTTACTCTTTTACGGTTCCTAGCTCCAACTCTTCAAATTTGAGTTTGTAATCTGGAGAAACACAGGGGGTAGAATACAGAGGAGTTCAAGTGATATTAAGAGGTAACGAGAAAAACATGAAAAGTGTTAATGAAGAGGGAGGTAAATTATCAATATAGAAGGAGGAGGGGCAAATAATACTAAGGATGTTTGGAAAAGCCACAAAGAATCATTATTTTTTATTTACATAAAATACATACAAGTGTACATATATACATAAAATAAAGCTACTTGGGTTGACAGACAATGCCACCCCAAGAGCTCAATAATAGTTGGTATACCTATTAGAAACCCCCTTTGAGATGCCTGTCAGGGGAGACTTCTAAAACAACATAAATTATTTTTGTTGCCCTTGGTTGCCTCCCAGAGGACTAACTTGCATAGTACAAGAAGATGCTAAGCAAGTTTCCAAGGAAGGGAAGCATTTATTCTATCCAGCCAGGCTGCTATGAACCACAATGACCAGAGGTAAGCTATCCTTAAGGGTGAGGTAGTGGTACACATACCTGGCAATTACCAAAGAAGAACCACTTAGCAAGAAGGAAAGCATGCCTAGTACTGAAGACCTACCCAATTACTTAGGACTAGCAAAGTCATGGATCTTATAAAAAGAACCTATTACCACTACTTTACTCAAGTAGCATAATTCCTAACTTCATTCAAAAATATCCTTGTGCCTACAGCTAAGTGTAAATTTCATTCCTCATCAAAGAAACTTCTCTTTGAAACATAACAAGACCATTATAGAAAACCAATAAATAAATAAATAAATAAAAATAAATAAATTAAAAAAGGCAGAACAATTGACATGGAGTGTCCACCCCCAAGGGATGCATGTACAACTCCTACACCTTAGCCTCAGGGAGCATCCCCCAAAGGCAGAAAGACTATAAAAGCCAGATGAACAGAACAAACATCTGCTATGATATTCTGTCCCCAAGAAATGACAGGAAAGCTAAACCCATGACAGCTCCACGATATGAATGCCTAAATAAGACCCGAACAAATACAACACCAACAGACATGCTAACATGGAAGGGGGAATCTCAAAGAATGCCACAAGCAAATAAGGATTGCTGAGAGTGGGACAGTCTTCCTCAGACTGGGCTCCTAACTGGTTATCCAATATTGTACCTCTGAAACTATATACATACAAGCAACACTAGTTAGACTGAGCATATTGTATTTATATCTTGTATGTGTGGGACAATAACAACTAAAAAAGAGGCCATAAATTTGAACAATGGGATACATGAAAGAGGTTGGAGGGAGTAAAGAAAGGGAGAAAGTGACAATCATATTTTAACTTTGATCAAAGTAAAGTGTACCTCAAAGCTGGGTGGTGGGGTGCACTTGGGAGGCAGAGGCAGGTGGAACTCTGTGAGACTGAGGCCAGCTTGGGCTACAGAGTGAGTTCCAGGAAAACCAACAGCCAGGGCTACACAGAAAACCTGTCTTGTCTAGAATGTACAAATTTCTAGGTTTTATAAGTTCCCCTAAAAATGTCCTCATTTCCCTCAAAATAGCCACTTTGATCAGTAACAACTGATAACTTTTATTGAATACAGCACATAACAACTACCACTTGATATCAATAACATCATTTGAGTACCTTTATAAGACTGCTTATAAAGTCAACTGCACTTTTTACAATGGCAGCCAGACACAGGGTACACACCTGCGATCTCAGTACTCTGGCAGCCAAGGAAAAAAGAATGTAAGTTCTAAGTTAGCATGGATTCCAAAGTGAAACTACCACTTCCAATTCTCCCAAAAGAAAAGAGAATTACAAATATATTTAGATGACAAAACACAAGACGGATCATAACCAAAGTACTCATCTTTTCTGTTTTTTATACAGATGCAGAAACAAAATATTTCACTGCTCTAATTATATTACATAAAAAAGAAAAAACGTATATGGCTTTGAATGTACATGGAAGGGAACTAGTAAGGGAGGAGTAGCTAAGTACTCTAGGCCCATTAAGGCAGGCATTATTTTACATCTAAGGGGTTTTTTGTTTTTCTTTTGTTTTGTTGTTTGTTTCTTTTGAAAGGGTCCAGGCCACCAATTTTTATACACAATTATGTCAACACACGCAGTCCAAACAAAACATGTCTACTGGTTTTTCTTTTCTTCTCTAGACTTGCAAATAAAATTAGCTTCTTCAACAATTAGCAATATCAAAGGCTTGTTTTCTTGCTGGGCACATAGGAGGCAGAGGCACACCTGGTCTACAGAGCTAGTTCCAGGACAGCCAAGGTTACACAGAGAAACCCTGTCTTGAAAAAAAACAAAACAAATCAAACAAAGCAAGCTTGTCTTCTGCTGGTGACACTCTGACTTTTCCCACAAAGTCTGTAGGACAGCTATCATAGAAAAGTTCTAAATCAACAGGTACAGCTGACATGCTCTGAAAATAGGACTTGAAATTCATTTTTAAGATATGCCCTTTTGTAGGGGTATTGTGTTGTTTCATGGTAAATAATTGTCCCACCCACTGGTTTAATAAAAAGAGCTGATTGGCCAAAGGCAGACAGGAAGTGTAGGCGGGGCTACCAGACTAAGAAAATTTCTGAGAGCAGAGTGCCAGAAAGAGCTCCAGGGAGAAGCCAGAGGAAGCCGAGGACAACTATGCTGCTCTAAAGAAAGGTACCAAGCCACATGGCTGAACAAGAGACATGGGTTAGATGAAGGGTAGAGAGCTAGCAAGTGATATGCCTGGGCCTGAGGCTGATCAGCCAAAAACTAATGAAAGCGTCTGTGTATCTCTGTAGGACTGTGGGACTGCGGGACTGTGGGTCTGCAGACCTAAACTTTGAGGTTAGGCCCGAAAGTCTGGGACAGAAACCTCATACTACACCCTTTCACTCAAAATGTCTGCTAACAATCTTAGTTCTTTCCACCAATAACTAACATCAGTTCATCCACAACACATTAGCCAAGGCTGAGTCAGTCACTTTTTAATTGAGACAGGGTCTCACTATTAAGTCCTGGCTGGCCTTGAACCCAGAGATCCACCTGCCACTGCCCCCAGAGTGCTGGATCAAAGGTGTGCCCCACCACACCCACTCATTTAATTTTTAATTTATGAGTTTTTATTTTTTATTACATATATATACAACACTCTTAAACTCCTGCTATTAATGTAACGATAAACCATTTCTTTAATCTTTCATTTTATTTAGAATAAATTTATAAAAGTACTTTCCTTAATATCTACTATACTTAAATATCTCATAGAATTTTGAGAAATATTTTTATCAACTTATCAGTTAAACTACCATGCTTTTTTCCTTGTAGCTAAAACACTTTACCTAAGAACAAAATATAATCTGTGGCATTAACACACTCCTTTTACACTGAATAACTAATGCACACATAACTCATAATAGTAACATGTCAACCCCCATCGTCCAGGCTTTCTAAAATGTTATACTCCTAACAGCCATCAGTAAAGCTTTTTTTTATTGACTACAAAATTCTGTATCATAAAAGATTCAGATAGCTGATAAAAACCAAATTTATATCTACAAAAACCACCACTCCACAGAGCTAGAGGTGTAACTCACATTTAGACTGCATTTTTCAAGTATAAAGGCCTAGGTTCAGGGTTCAAGGTCTCACTGCAAGAATATACCCTGATGTGGGAATGTCTTTCTGTATGCTGTGAATATCAATCTTTAAATAAAGGACTGTTTTGGTCATGACAGGCACCACAGAAAAAGTAGGCAGGGAAATCAGAGCATAGGTAGGAGGAGGGCAGAGTGAGAATTACAGACAGATTGAACCAGACACTCAAAAAAGCATCATGTAAGGAACACCTGTGAGCCATGGGCCACGTGGCAGGGCAGATTAATGGAAATGGATTGAGTTAAGATGAAGGAGCTAGCTAGCAAGGTGCCTAAACCATAGGCCAAACAGCATGAAGTTAATATAAGCGCCTGTGTGCTTCTCTGGGACTTTGGGATTGCTGGTCCGAATAAGCAGCGGTGGCAGGTCCGAACTGTGGGGCTAGTCTGGGTCAGAAACCTCAATGTATTAATAGCTCCAGCCCACTTTTCCAGAAAAGCATAATACATCCATTAGCCTGCATACAAGCTGTTCTAACGAACTCCGTACAAGTAGGAAACACAAAACGATCCATTGTGACAAATTAGAATCAAACTGTAGAAAAGCAAATAGCAACAACAACAAATGAGAGAAACAATTCACTCATCATGTACAAGTTATCCTCATAGGATTAATAATGGATATAACAGACTTCCCATCAGAAGCTAAGCAATGGGATGGCTCAAGGCGTTGAAAGTGCTACCTATCATCCCAGCATCACTTAGTTGATTCAGGGCTGACAATTCAAAGCCAAACTGAGCTATAGAAACAGATTTGACTCACAGAGAGAGTGGGTATGCAATAGTCCCCAAAGCAAACTGAAGACCCTGTCAAAATCCAAACTATCTTATACAGAAATGGGAAAGCTAATACTAAAATTCACATGGACTATCAATGGGCCCCTTTTAACCAAACAATCTAGAAATGAGGGAGTGCAAAGTAATCAAAGAAGTCTGGTAAGGGCTTAGGAGTAGACATATGAAATAAACCAATACATCTATGGTTAGCTGATATTGAAAAATACTGATACTATGCAATGAACAGAAGATTAACTCTTAAGAAAACTGTGCTAAGTAAACAGATATATGTAAAAGATAAAGCTGGGCCCTCATTGCAGAAAAATATTTTCTGAAAATTGATTAAAAGCCCAAACACACAAGTAAACATTAGAAATCATAATAAACTTCTACATCCTGGAATTTAGTAACATGTTAAAAGTTTAACCAACAAAAAAAGAGATCAATTTTATCAAGATCAAAAACCTTCTGTACACTGAAGTTTAACCAGTGTGAAATGGCAATCTCCTTGGTAGAAGAAAGTATTTACAAGAATATTTTTAAGGCCCCAGTATCCAATTTATAAAGAACTCTAACAATTTAATAATAAAAGGACAACTCCAACAAGCTCATAAACATGTTTAGGAATATTAGTCACTAAGGAAAGGTAAAGCAAACCAAAATGACACAATGGCTCAGACATATGAATAAAGACTGGTGAAAATAGGAAAACTGGAGTCCTCCTATGCTGATATTGCAATTTTTAAATGTGCAGCCACTGTGGAAGTTTTATAGCCTGTAATTTCAATCATGTCTAAACAAAAAAAGTTGAGAACTGGCCCACACATAAATGGTCAGAGCAACACTATTTAGAGTAGCAGAAACAACAAGTATTCATCAAGGGATGGTGAGTAAACAAAATGTCATTTATTCATCTTTTGAAATATTACTTAACCTTTAACAGGAATGAAAACTGGTATATAGTACAACAACAACAAAAGACATGCTAAGTGAAAGAAGCCAGAAATAAATTATCACATACAATATTCTATTTCCATACAATATCCAGAATAAGGAAATCTAGAGAATAAAGCAGAACATTTGCATAAAGAGAAATGGGGAGCAACTACTTAAGGACTAGAGTTTTCTTTTGTAATACAATATTTTGGAGACAGAAGTGGCATATTTACATTAAGAATGTGCTGTCACTGAATTGTTTCTTGTAATAAAAAATGATTACTTTGAACACAGTAAGGTGAAATACCCTAGTAATCCCAAGCTCAGGAGTCAAGAGGCAGATGCACTACCATAAAGTTCCAGGCCAGCCTCAACGAGCAAGACCTTATCTCAGAAACACAAAACAAAATGAAGCAAAACAACTTAAATTGTTACTACATGAACCAACAAATCTATTAATATCAAGGGAACTGAAAGCACTATTCACACGATAATTGACAAATAAATTATTTCCAGCAAAATTATTTGTACTAGCAAAAACACTTAAAACACCAGTGTCTATCAAAGATAGTCAGCCTACACTAATACATGCCACAAAATGTATAACTCTAAATGGCACGTGGTGTGGTCAAACAAGCTATAGCAAATCTACAGAAGAATATCATTCAACCAAAAAGGAAGAGAGAAAGAGAGAGAAGGAGAGGACGGAGAGAAAGAGAATTAAAGTTGAATATCTTTATCTGAAATGCTTGGGTCAAAAATGGAGCATTTCAGATTTGGAAGTCTTAGAATTTCAGAATTTTTCCATGTGTATAATGGGGTATGTTGAGATGAGATACAAATCTAGACAGTTCATTTATGATTCATGTTGTTGGCTGTTTTTGCTCTTTTGGGGGCCCACCATCCAGCTCCCAAATAAATCATGCATAGAGGTTAATTCTTACTTATAAATTCCAGGCCTTAGCTTGGCTTATTTTTTGCCAGCTTTTCTTAAGTTATCCCGTTAACCTTCTGCCCCTGGATAAATCTCATCTTCCCTCTTACTCATGGCTGCCCGTGTCCTCCTTTTGCTCCTTTTTCCTTCCTCCCAGATTTCTCCTGTGTCTCCTCTCTCCTGCCTGGCCAGTGGCCATTCAGCTGTTTATGAGGCCATCAGGTGTTTTAGACAGGCACAGTGACACACTTCACAGAGTTAAACAAATGCAACATAAACAAAAGTAACACACCTTAAAATAATGTTCTACAACACATTCATGTTTATTAATACTTTAATGTGCCTGTTTTTTCAAAGATCTATGTATGTGTATGAGTGTGTAGGTATCCACCGAAGTCAGAAAGAGGGTGCTGGGTTATCTAGAATTGAAATTATGCATCATTAGAATACAAAGGGCAAAGATAATTTAGTGCTAAACATAGGGAAAACTAAAGTTTCTAGATTCTACTTTTGTACCTGAATAAAAAAAGAACTAAAATTTAGCTACCAAGGAACTGGGGGGGGGGGGGGGGAGAAACCTGTCAAGTCAAAAATCGATCCTTTGAAAATTTCTACATTAACACAGAGAGGTGACATGTAAGTGTCACCACTGGAATAAATTTCAAAGGCCTTCCCTCTTCCCTCATTATCCAGCTACTGAAGAAAGAAAAAAAATATTGATTTTAAACTCCTTACACTGATTCATTATATCCCTATTTCTTTCACTGAATCATAGTTAAAAATGCACTAGAAAATCTCTTTAAAGTATATGTAAAGTTTTTCTCTGAAGCTACATAGCAATTTTCAATTGTTATTAAAAAATTAATTATGCCATCTTTTCTAATTTTAGTTACAAAAACTAACTTTTATTATTAAAGTCTCAGTGTTTCAAAATACTATCTCAGAGGTTTTAGAGTTGCCTCAGAGATTAGTAACACTTGTTGCTCTGGCAGAGGACACAAATTAAGTTCCCAGCATGCATACGGCAGCTCACAACCATCTTGATGTGGGAATTTACAGCATGAAGTTAATATAAGCGTCTGAGTAATTTGTGGGTCTGGGCCTCTGGACGCCCAGGACCAAGAAACCACATTGTAACACCAACTGCTCTTGCACAGGACCTGGGTTCAATATCTAGCACCAGGCAAAACATTCATATATGTAAAACTATAAACAAACAAACAAACAAACATGGAAGTGGTGGCTTGTTGGCCACCACTCAACGGAGCTGAGGCAGATGGACTGCAGCGTTTCAGCCAATTTACGATACATGGTGAATTCTTAGCCACCTTGAAATACAAAGTAGGACCTATCTCAACTACCCCACCCCCAAAGCTGTGTTATTCCTCTTCAGTCCAAAGCAAGCGTTAAAAAAAACAAAAACAAAACCCCCTAAAACCCTTACATATCTCTGTCATTGTGGATATTCATTTCTTCAACATTCTTTTCATGTAAAAAACCAAAAACAAAATAAAACCAATTAAAAAAAAAATAGCTCCTCTACACTACCCTACCTGAAAAGGCCAGAGAAACGCCAAATTTGGGTCACAGCTACAAAACTATGAACACCAAAGTCATGGAGTACTACAAGAAAAACTCGGCGCTCCTTCGCTCCTTCCTGACCTCAGAACTCCAGCTCCACGCAGGATTTTGTCTTCTAATCTCCGGGAGCTGCCGACTCACCCCTACCTCTCGGTCCCACGGCGAATCCGAGCCCGTCGCGCCTTCAGCCGCCGGAAGGAAGCGACCGCCGCTGACACGCCCGCCCGCCCGCTCGCCCGTGCGTCCCCCGAGTGCCCTTGGGCCAAGCGGCGCCGGGCCGCAGGCTGCAGGGCCCCTCGGCCTGCTGAGTACCCGAGACCCGAGGGGAACACCGGGCGGCCGGCCTCCTTCCCGCTGACACCCGCAGGACCTCGGCCCGGCCAGGCCTCGCCATCGCCGCCTCATCTCACCTGCGTTCCCACCACGACGATCTGAGGGAGCTGGATGATGTCGGCACCTACAGTGTTAAAGACGTCCTGCAGCTTATTGATGACCGGGATCAGAGCCTCCATGACTCCGAAAACAAGGGACCCCGAGCCAGCAGGCCACCGCAATGAATGGGGATGCGGCCCACAGCCCGCTGGCTTCCTCTTCTCCTCCACCCTCTCCTCGGGAGCCCGCACCCATTGGGCCAGGCCGCCACCTCCCAGCCCGCTCCCGGCAGGCCACGCGCCACACCCGGGGTGGGGCCGCAAAGACTGCCGGGAGATGTAGTTCGGGCTGAGTGGACCGCGGAGGCCTATTCCAGAAGCTTTCAGGTTTCCACCTTTCTGGAGAGCCAGGATAAGGAGACTTCGACAATCAACTCTAGTCAAAACGTGAGGGAACAGCTAGACACATAATGATTATGAAAGTGTTAGGTATAAGTATGTCTCCGTGAGTCCTGCTACACACCTGTAAACCAACCCTGGAAGACAGGCAAAAGGATCACAAGGTCTGCACTACATAGTGAAATCTTGTTTTTACAAGAAAAAAACAAAAACCATGGAGTCTGTTGATTAACCTATGTAATTTTCTTATGAGGAGCAATCAGGAACACTTTAGGAAAATGTGAGGAATGTGTCTCATTTTGTGGCAGAGAAGGTCCTTTTTGCAGAGGGCGCCTGTTAGTGTGGAGTGTTTCTGGTCAAAGTTCTGAAGAGGGAATAATGAGTTCTCACCCTTAAGCTAGATATTCATACCGTGCACACCACCCAAAGCTTAAGATATATTGCAAAAATGAAGGCAGAGAGAATTTGAGAGCAAGGATGGGGAAAGAATCGTGAAATGCTGCCATCCACTTATGTAGCTGCTGTTACATTCATGAATATATAGCAGCTATAGATACACACAAGATTGGGCCCTTCAGCTGTCTATCATGGATAAAGGAGGTGCTCATGAAACTCCATCCTTTCTTAAAGAGAAGTAACTGTTCATGTTTGCTGGGATTGGGGTTATTTTCTCCAATGGTGGGGACTATAAGTAGAAAGGAAAGGGGGTCCCAGAAAGAAAGGGGGAATATCAGAGGGCTGTGGGTATCAATATAGTCACAATATACTAAATTTATGGATGAGACTGTCAAGCATAAAGAAAAATGGTTCAGAGCCATAAATTCATTGGTCCAAGAGGAATAAAACGTCAAGTAAAACTTGCTAGAAGTTCCTAGAGTTTAATCCGTGATGACAATGACCACTCATAGTCACGAAGTTGTGGACTACATCATTGGAGAGGTTGCCATTGACTTGTAACAAACAACATAGCCATAGGAGGCATAGTTGACTTGTTCAGCAGACACATGGTAACTGCTTAATAATTTTTGAAAAACAAGTGAATTAAAGAATCTGGAGAACCAAACGTAACTTTTTGGACATCTTGGCAGATGTTGTGACCATCCTTTTTCTTTTAAAAACAAAGATTTCAGAATCCACAGCTAAGTGTGGTAGTATATATATTTAACCTCAATTAGAAGGCAAAGGCAAAAGTCAGCACTGTCTCCATAGTAACCTCTAGGCCAGCTAGAGCTATATATACTTTTATCTCAAAAGAAAAGGAAGCAAACTCTTTTATTCCAAGTTACTTATTTTCTACCAAATATAATATTATATATCAATAAAACACTATCCACTTGGCTTTACATCCCTCTGTTGAGATGGTGGATTTTTAAAATTCTCTCATATATTACCTTCTGACTGCAATTCCCCTTCCTTCCCCAGCACTTCACCCCCATTGTTATTCAAGATGAACAGTCTTAAAATAATCCCTATACATTGCCATTTACCAATATTCTAGATTTTTAAGGTATACCTTCTGTTTGTTGTTTATTGGTTATAGTTTGACCTTGTTTATGTTATTGCCTTTGCCTCTCCAGACATCACCGTATAATTCTTCCTATTACATATAGTCTTATACTTAGCTTAAAACCTTATTTAGTTAGGCAAAAAGAGAGATGTAGTGGGATTCAGGCATTATTTAGGGAAGCTTAGAGTTGTAGGCCTGTGTATCAGGACCCCTACAGGGCGTGGCCAGAACCAACTGAGACCTGGGGAGCACTGACCAGGGGAGCACTGAACTGGGGAGCACTGACCTGGGGAGCACTGACCTTCCTTCCTTGTTTTCTTCCTGTGTTCTTGGAGAGCAGATCAGCAGCCTGGCATGGGACAGCTCCACTCTCCAAAAATTGTCTTAAAGTTCAGTTTATAGTGTGTTTATATACCCCTCAATAAATACTAATCCTTTATATGATGTGTTACAAATGAATATTTCTTCAATAACCCCCTCTCAGGTTCATTACTCTGCTCTCTTCTCCCCTTCCCCTCAGAAAGGAGCAGGCCCTCCAAGGGACATCAGCCAAACACAGCATAAGCATTTCCGGTTAATAGGAATAGAGCAGCAACAAACATGGATGAGCAAGTATTTCTGCAGTAGGATGGAAGTCCTTTGGTTTCATGCCCAAGAGTGATTATACCTGGATCTTGAAATAGAGTGTGGCCGTTCTTCAGGAAGCTGCTCTATTCCTACTAACCAAAATTTAGGAAAATCCTAGAAGTCCATAAACTGATGAAAGGATAATGAAAGTGTGTACATTTATACAATGTAATATTATTATTCAACTGTTAAGCAAAATGAAATTTTTAGATGAATGGACAGAGCTAGAAAAATAATCTTGAGTGAGGTAACCCAGATCCAAAAAAGCAACTGAATAAATGTTTCCCTGCATCCTCGCCAGCATTTGTTTATCCATCTTGACTAACTGATGGGATAGAATGAGATCTCCAAGTAGTTCTAATTTGCATTTCCTTGATGGCTAAGAATGCTGAACATCCCATTGTTTCACGGTCTTTTGAGAACTCTTTGCTTAGTTTGCTAGTCATTTTAAAAATTAGATTTATATTCTCTTGATATTCATTTTTTAGTTCTTTATACTTTTTAGATACTGACCCTTTATCACATGCGTAATTAGTAAAGATTATTTTTGCATAGTGTAACTTGCTGCTTTGACGTCAAATGGCGGTGTCCTTTGTAATACAGAAGCCTTTTAGCTTCATGAGATTCTATTTATTTATTTATTGTTCTTAGTGCCTGTGTTATTGGTATACTGTTCATAAAATCCTTTTCAATGTCAATGAATTTAGACTATGCTCCACTTTCTCTTCTATCAGATTCAGGGTATCTGATCTTATGTTGATGTTCTTTGTACATTTGGCGTTGGGTTTTCTGCGGATAATAAATATGGAATTTTTATCTGGATTTTTTTCATGCAGCTATTCAGCTTTTTTCTGAAGATGCTGTCTTTTCTCCAGTGTATACTTTTAGTTTCTTTGTCAAAAGTGAGATGTTTATAGGTATGTAGACTTATGCCTGGGTCTTCATTTTGATTGATTTCACTAATAAACATGTCTATATTTACTCCAATACCATACTGTTTTTATTATTCTAGTGATATAGTATAACTTGAAATCATTATTCTACTGATCCACGAGCGTGGGAGATCATTTCATCTTCTGATATCATTTCCCGTTACTTTCACTTTCTGGTTAGATTATCTGAAGTTTTTTGTGGACTATGTTGTGGAAGGTAATGCTCTGGTTTCTTTCTCAGTCAGTTTGCCATTTGTACATAAGAAGGCTGCTTGTTTTGTGTATTAATTTTGCATCCTACTACTCTGTTTATTGCAGTGGTTCTCAACCTGTGGGCTGTGACTTCTTGGGAGTTAAATCACCCTTTCACAGAGGTTGCCCAAGAGCACTGGAAAACACAAACATTTATATTATGGTTCAGTTATGAAATAGCAATAAAATAATTTTATGGTTGGGGGGGTCACCACAGCATGAGGACCTGTTCTAGTAATAGAAAGGTTAAGGACCACTAGTTCATTGGCTATAGAATTCTCCTGGTGGAGATTTCAGAATCACTTATTATAAAATCTTATCATCTGTAAATAAAGATACTTTGACTTCTTTCTTTTCTATTTTTATCCCTCTTGGTCACTTTTAGTTTTCTTATTTTAGATAAGACTGCAAGTGCCGTATTGGTAGGTTTGTAGAGAGTGACTCTACCATCCTGGGAAACCTGAAAGAAAATTATACATTTCTTGTATAGCCAACCAACCTAAGTTAACTCAAGATCAAATAAACAACCTAAACAAACCCATAAGCCCTAGTGAAATAGAAGCAGTAATTAAAAGTCTCTCAACCAAAAAAGTCCAAGACATTTTCCTAAATTTTGCAACTCTAAGCATTGCCTTTTCCATGATTTCAGTGGAATTTTTTCTCTCCTTTTAGGTTGATGTTTGGATGTAGGTTTGCTGTATAATTGTTTTTAGCTTATCCAGAACTTTTATTGTGAACATATTTTATTATGTTGGATTTTGTTAAAATCATTAGATGTTTCTACATCTAATGAGAAGATCATGTGCATTTTTTCTCAATCTGTTTACATGATGAATTGGCTATATTTATTTAAGTATGTTGAACTGTCCTGCATCTCTGAGATGATTGTGGTGAATGATCTTTTTCACATGTTCTTGGATTAAGTTTTTAAGTATTCTTTGAGAATTTTTGCATCTATAGAGAAATTTTATAAAAACCATAGGGGCATTTATCTATAATTTTATTTGTTGGGTCTTTGTGAGTTTTGGTATCATGGTAATAGTGGTCTTATATAAAGAATTAGGCAACATTCCTTACATTTCTCTTTTGTGGAATAATTTGAGCAGTATTGTCTATTTGCTTGAAAGTCTGGTAGAGTTCTGCATTGAATATATATGGCCCTCAACTTTTCTGGTTAGAGGAATTTGTTTTTTCTATTCCACCAAGGTTTATGGGTTTATTTAGATGGTTTATTTAGATTGTTTATTTGATCTTGTGTTAACTTTGGTATGTTGCATATGTTGATATATTTGTGACTCTTTTAGGCTTTCCAATATGGCAGAGGACAGATGTTAATGTCCCTACTGCTTCTCTGAATCTCCTC
Source organism: Phyllotis vaccarum (assembly GCA_033318265.1). NCBI lineage: Eukaryota > Metazoa > Chordata > Mammalia > Rodentia > Cricetidae > Phyllotis > Phyllotis vaccarum. Next base: position 182,356,899 of record JARWLC010000002.1, read on the forward strand.
CGTGTCTGCTGTAATGACCCCTCTTCATTTCTGACTTAATACATTTTGATCTTCTCTCTTTGTCTTATAGTTACTTTGGCTTTTCCAGTCATGTTTGATTAGTTTGTCAATCTTGTTCATCTTTTCAAAGAACCAGTTCTCTATTTCATTGATTCTTTGTATTGTGTTTGTTTGTTTCTATTTTATTCATTTCAGTCCTGAGTTTATTTGCTGCCTGCCACCTCCTCTTTTTGGGTACTATCCCTTACTGTTATTCTGGAGCTTCTAGGTCTTTCTCTAAGGTTCTAACATGATATTTCTCCAATTTCTAATGTAGTCACTTATTCTGTGAACTTGCCTCTTAGAACTGCCTTGTGTTCATAGGTCTGAGTATGTTGTGTTTTCTTGATTCCATTCTAAAAAGGTTTTCATTCCCTTTTTCTTCTTGCTTCGAATTTGGTTCCTTTTTGGTTTGAATATTTTTTATTCAGTAGTGAATTGTTTAGTTTCCATGAGTTCTTAAGCTTTCTGTTGTTGATCCCAGTTTTAGTCGGTAGTCATCAGATAAGATGCAGGATATTATCAATTTTCTTGCATCTGCTGTGTCTAAATATGTGGTCAATTTTGGAAAAAGTTCCAAAAGGTGATGAGAAGAAGGTATACTCTTTTGTGTTGGTTGTAATGTTCTGTAGATGTCTAATAGGTCCATTTGATTTATAACAAAGTCCAGCACCACTCTGTTTAGCTTTCTCTCAATAACCTGTCATTGACAAGAGAAAGATATTATAGTTACCTACTATCACTATGTAAGGATCAATATGAGATTTATCTGTAGTCATGTTGTTTTTATGAACATGAGTGCTCTGGCATGATGCACAGATATTTAGAATTGCAGTATCTTCTTGGAGGATTGTTGTAAAATATTTAACTATGCAAAGATTGTTGCACTTATTTATGTTGTAAAGTATTTGTTTAATTATGTAGAGATGTATTACATTTATTTACTCATATAGGTAACGATGTGTTGTTTTACCTTGCCTGCCTAAGGCACCTGATTGATCTAATAAAAAGTTGAATGGCCAATACCAAAGGAGGAGATAGGTTTTGCCTGTGTCTGTTCTTCCAAGAGGTGTGATTGGTGCTTGTGACTATATGGTCTGCTGGATAGGGTTGTTCACAGGAGGCAGCTCTTCTTCCAGTTGGTGGAGGTGGTGTTTGTGCCTCTAGACAATGCTGCTGTTGGGGAGGAGGAGTTGGCCAGGGAGAGGATGATGGGTTCTGTGGGTTTGGGTTGACAGAGTGACTCTTGTAGGTTACAGAGTCCCATGGCTGATGGAGCAATCTGCTGCAGGACTCTTACTTGCTGGGTGGCTTCTGGGGCTCCTTTTATTCTCTTTTTATCATGGAAAGTTTTGATTTTTTTTCTTTATTTTTTAACAACAGCTTTGTGGGATACATTGTTGCTTTTCATAACTTAAATCATTACAAGCCCTTTTGGCTTTTAGGCTTTCAATTGAGTAATCTTAAAATTTTGATGAGCCTGCCTTTATATGTGACTTGGTGTTTCCCTCCTCTGTATGTCTAGCATTTTAAGTATAATGAAAATAAAGGAAGTGTTCTCCTAATCTCATCGTTTATTGTCATAACTACCAATTGTATGTGGAATGACATCTTTTTCATAACTCTGGAAATTTATCTGTTGTGCGTTTCTTGGAAGTGTTTCCTATAGCTTTAGAATGAGATTCTTTTTCTTCTTCTGTGCCTGTAACCTGTAGAGTTTGTCACTCAGTGTATCGTGTACATTCTGAAACCCCCACTGTACCTTGTCATTTTATCTATCTTTTTATCTGGACCATTCCACTTGTCTTCAAGCTCCCTTTTGTCTGTTAAGCTTTCCACAGGCATTTCTGAGTTATTTTTTTTTTCATTTCCAGTATGCCATGTTGGTTTTTATGTATCTCTCTGTTTAGCTCCCCTTCATGCCCTGCATTGCCTTTCTCATTGCTTTTGGTTTGATTGTGTTCTCATTCAGTGACTGACTGAGAAGCAGACATTTTAAAGGGTGGAAGAAACAAAAGGTGCACATGACAGCAGCAAAGAAAAGAAAGGACCTAGGAAAACTCTTTCTTGAAACGTGGCTGGAGCAGCAGTGAGCATACCAACTTTAAAAGACGACTACAGTGAAACTACATTGAGCAAACTTGGGAAATTCACAGCAAGTTATATGGAATTATAACCTGAAACCTGGTCCCAGAATACTTCTAGGTTGTGGGGGAGAAACTTCACATCAGAATCTCATAGTATTTAGTAAGGTAGAAGCTTAAGAGTCTTCAAGGGAATGTGGACAGAGGTTCCAAGTAGCATGGCCAGCATCTGGACTCATGAAGGACATCACAGATGTGTGACAAGCATTAATGACCTGCCCACTGAAGGACTGGAAACTGTAACATAGCCCCAACTTTGCAGATAATCTTCCACAGGTGAGAGCAGAATTCGTAAACCCGTTTCCTGGGATCTGTTCATTGGCTGACCATCGTTTTTGTATTAATCAGTGAGTGTGCACCCAAGGGATTGATAAGCATCTGGGAGCCTTGAGAAGGAACACTGAGAGTCAAGAGCGCAACCAGCGCTGAAATAGTCCCTGACTTTCTGGTATATATGGGACTGAGAAAGATGGGCCAAATACCAATCTATCATGGAAAAATGGTGCTTCAAATTACTATAATCTAGTCATTCTTGAGCATTGTAAAGACTTTTACTGAAATAATAAAGATAATTAACAAAAAATCTAGCTAACAACTTAATTCAGCATACATAGATTTAGCTGCAAAAAGACACAAAAATAAAAGTAACAATCCAAACATTTATTTGCAAATAATATAATCGTTTATATAGGTGACCCTAAAAATTACACTAGAAAACTCCAACAGTTGATAAACACTTTCAATAAAATGGCAGCATACAAAATTAATACACAAGAATCAATAACCTTTTTTAATTTATTAATGAAAAGTTTTCATTTATTTTACCCCATGACCACAGTTTCCCCTCCTGCACCCCCTCCCATTCCTTTCCAAACTTCCCCTCTGCCCCTGCATCCACCCTCCTCTCGTTCTGTTCAGGAAAGTACAGGCCTCCCACAGGCATCAACAAAGCATGTCATATAAAGTTGAGGCAGGATCAAACTCCTTGTATCAAGGCTGAACAAGGCAACCTAACATAAGGAATAGGTTTCTAAAAGCCAGCCTAAATGATAGGGACAGGCCCTGCTCCCACTGCCAGGAGCCCCACAAGTATACCCAGCTGTCACACATATGTCGAGAGCCTAGGTCAGTCCCATGGAGGCTCTCTAGCTGTCATCCCAGAGTATGTGAGCTTCTATAAGGCCGGGTTAGTTTCTGATGGTTCCCTTGGCTCATACAATCTTTTCTCTCTCTCCTCAACATGATTCTCCAACTCTACCTAGTGCTTAGCTGTGGATATCTGTTTCCATCAGTCACTAGAGGAAAGCTCTTCGATGACAGGTGGGGTAGTTAGCAATCTGATTACAGAAGTTACTTATTCACTATTGCTAAGTCTTAGCTGGGGTCATCCTTGTAGATTCATAGGAGTTTCTCTTCTATCATGCTTATACCTGATCTCTTTAATTACTGTCCCCCGCCATCCACCACAACCTGATCCCTCATGTTCCCATCACCACCCACCTCCAGTTAACCTAGAAGATCTATTTCCCCGTCCCATGGAAATCCTCTCTCTTGGATATTTCTTGTTACCTAGCTTCTTTGAGGCTGTGGATTGTACCCTGGTCACATTTTAACTTTACAGTCAATATTCACTTATGAGTGAGTACATACCGTGTTTGTCTTTTGGGTCTGGACTGCCACATTTGGGATGATTTTTTCATTTTCCTTCTATTTGCCTGCAAATTTCATGTCATTGTTTTTTTTTTTTGTTTGTTTGTTTTTGTCTTTTTTTTCCTTTCCATCATGTGAATGTATCACATTTTCTTCATCCATTTCTTGACTGAGGGGCATCTAGGTTGTTTTTAGTTCTGGGTATTACAATTAATGCTGCTTTAAACATAGCCGAGGAAGTGTCCTTGTGGAATGATTGAGCACCTTTTGGGTATATGCCCAAGACCCAAGCTGGGTCTTGAGGTAAATCAGACTGGCCTCAAATTCAGAGATTTACTTCTGTTTCCCAAATGCTAGGATTTAAGGTATGTGTCACCACTGCCTGGTGCTCAAATTTTACTACAGAGAATCAGTAATAAAAACAGCAAGGTATTGGCACAAAACAGACAATGGAATAAAATTGAAGACCCAGACGTGAGTCCACACACCTATGGATACCTGATGTTTGATAAAGAAGTCAGAAATGGACACTGGAAAAAAGAGAACATCTTCAACAAACAGTTCTGATCAAATTGGATGGCTGCATGTAGAGGAACCCAAATAGATCCACACTTATCACCCTGCACAAAACTCAACTCCAGATGGATCAAAGACCTCAACATGAAAGCTGATACCCTGAACCCGATAGAAGAAAAAATGGGAACAGTCATGAACTCATTAGACAGGAAAAGACTTTCTTAGCAGAAGACTGATAGCACAGGCACTAAGAGCAACAATTAATTAATGGGACCTCATGAAACTAAAAAATTTTCAGAGCAAAGGACAGCATCATTCGGATAAAATAGCAGGCTACACAATGGGAACACACACACACACACACACACAACTACACATCTGTAGAAAGATAATACCTAATATATATAAAGAACTAAAAATTTGACATCAAGAAAACACTTCAATTAAAATGAGGTACAGGTCTAAGCAGAGAATTATCAAAAGGGGAAGCTCCAGTGTTAAGACGTGGTTAAAGTAATGTTCAACATCCTTAGTTATCTGGGAATTCAAATCATAAGTAAGGATATAAGAAAAATTTTATAGAAACCCACAAGTTAGCAAGCTAATTTCATAATATAACTTTAAACAACAGGGAGTTTGAATAGAGGTGCTCTTTGTATATAAACAACACTACTCCCAGAAGACATGGGCTACTGAACAAAGGTCACAGTGCAAGGCATCAGATACCTTCCTATTGGTCGAGCCAGACGTGGTGGATCATGCCTTCAACATCAGCACTCAGGAGGCAGAGACAGGGGAATCTCTGTGATTTAGAGGCCAGCCTGGTCTAGACTCTATTGCTGAAACACTTTGGCTTCAAGACTGAGAAATCAATCCTAAACTGTCCAGGAAACTCCCTGGTGTTTTATAGTTCCAGAAGGTCCTATTCAGGCTGCTGTGCAAGAAAATCCATTAATGATGTTACCTAGTTCTCAACCCTGCATGCTACAAAACTGACCTCCCAGGCAGGGTGTACTCACCGATATAATAGTGGCATGATTGTTGAAGTAATTAGTGTCTTTATTAAATGTTGGGTGCTGGAACACCCAGACCCATATACTCTGTGTCAGGCTAAAAAAGCCTGGGCAAGGTCAGTGCCCTTTTGTTTACTTCCCTGATCTTTGTTGATGCACCTTGTGTGCATCAACACTCTGTTTTGCAATCAGTGGTTTTCCTGTTATGATGAGGAGTCTTGCACCCGTTGCCAGAGAACACACTGACAGGTACAGGAACCCAGGGCAGGGGAAAGGCTGAGGGAGCAAAAGCAGCTGATCTCCCTGGATGATGGAACTGACTGTCTCTTGAGTGCTGATTTAACCCTGACGACCCTCTCTAGGCTTGGCTACACTAGGCCGGACGTGGCAATTAAATTTTCTACAGGAGGGAATTTTGACTTTTACATGCTGACCACATTTTCCCCTTTGTCTTCTCCCAGTTCCTACCCCTCAACTCCCCCTGTCCTGCCCCACTTCATACAATTCTCCTTCATTTCTGTTCAAAAAAGGGTAAGTATCCAATGAATATCAACCAAATATGGCATATCAAGTTGCAGTAAGACTTGGTACCTCTCCTCATATTACCACTGAACAAGGCAATCCAATATGAGGGAAATGGTCTCAAAAGCCAGAAAAAGAGTCAGAGACAGCCCCTGCTTCCACAGTTAGGAGTCCCACAAGAAGACCAAGCTATACAACTGTGACATATACAGAGAGGGCCTGGGTCAATCCCATGCAGGCTCTCTGGTTACCAGTTCAGTCTCTGTGAGCCTCTATAAGCTCAGATTAGTTGATTCTGTGGGTTCTCTTGTGGTGTCTTTGAGTCTTCTGGCTTCTACAATCCTTCCTCTCCATCTCCTGCAGGATTCTTTGAGCTCTGCATAATGTTGGGCCGAGAGTCTCTATTTGTTTTCATCAGTTGCTGGATAAAGCCTATCTGATAACAACTGGGATAGCCACCAATACATGAAGTATAGTAGAATATTATTAGGAATGATTTCATTGACTTTTTGAGGAGGTTATAGTTTGCTCTATCCTGGGTCTCTGGCCTCTGGGTCCTGGCCCTTCAGGCAGTGTCAAAGATGGGATGGGCTCTCTCTCATGGCATAGGTCTCAAACTGGACCAGCCATTGGTTGGCAACTCCCACTTTCTGTGTTATCTAAGCATATTTTGTAGGCAGGATTAATTGTAGGTCGAAGGTGTTTTGGCTGGGTTGGTGCTCCAATTTCTCCACTGGAAGTTTCCCCCAATTTCAGGAGATGGCTAGTTCAGACTCTGTATTCCCCATTGCTAGAAGTCTTAGCTAGGATTGCCCTTATAGATTTCTGGGAGTTTCCATTGCTCTGGGTTTCTGGCTCATTCTTGAGATGCCCACCAATTCCAGTTGTCTCTTCCATTATTCCCTCCCTCCACTTCCCTACCTTTCTGTTCCCCATCCCTTACTCCAACTTAATACCCCCAACCCCTGTTCACCCATGACGTTGAATGCCCAATTACATCCCCTTTCCTGGGCTCTCTATTCAAGCTCCCAACTTCAGCAGAAGACCTCTGAGGCCAAGTTGGTACTAGAAACCCCAGAGACGAAGTCAGTATCTAAACCCTAGAGGTCACACAGGTACCTAGAACCCCAGAAGCCACACCAGTATCCAGAAGCCCAGAGGTATGCCAGTTCCCAGAACCCCAGGACCCCAGAAGCAACATGGATACCCACAACCCTTGAGGTCACTTAGATGTCAAAACCCCAGGGGAATACTCTACTGGACCTGAAGACTCACTGACCACAGGCCACTCAGGCCAGAAAACCAGAAAGGAAACAGAAACCAAGGGTAAAAAATCCATCCAGCAAAGATAAACTCAGACATCAATACCTAAACCTTTATTAACACCAGTCCCAAATGACTAGAGGCCAGCACAAGCACATAATAACACCCAGGACAAAATGGCAGCACCAGAGCACAGCTATTACTATATTACTACTATAAGCTCTGGATACTCTGACACAGCTGAAATACAAGGAAATAATCTTAATTTCAACTTTGTGAAGATGACAGAGGCCCTTAAGGAGGAGATAAAGAAACCCAGGAAAACACAAACAGGTGAAGAGACTGAACAAAACTGTTCAAGACATGGAAATGGAATAGAAACAATAAAGAAAATACAAACCAAAGCAATCCTGGGAATGAAAAATCCAAATAAGTGAACAGAAATTACAGATACACGTATCACAAGCAGAACACAAGAGACTGAAAAAAGCATCTCAGGCATAGAAGATATAATAAAAGAAACTGATACAAAGAAAATGATACATCTAAAAATTCCTGAAACAAAACATCCAGGAAACTTGAAACACTGTGAAAAGACCAAACCTAAGATTAATAGGAATAGAAAAAAATGATCCCCAATTCAAAGGCCCAGAAAATATTTTTAACAAAATCATAGACAAAAATTGCCCTAACCTTAAGAAGAACATGCCTGTAAAAGTACAAGCAGCATACAGAAAACCAAATAAATTGGATCAGAAAAGAAATCCCTCCCACTACATCATAATCAAAACACTAAATGTACAGAATAACAACAAAAAGAATATTAAAAGCTATAAGGGAAAAATTTCAAGTAACATATAAAAGCAGAACTATTAGAATTACACTCACCTTTGTAAACAGAAGTTTTCCTGTGTCTGGCAGATATTTTTAAATATCCACTCATAGGCTCAATGTAAATTATAAATGATTGGCTATTAGCTCAGGCTTGTTACCAGCTAACTCCTACACCCAAATTAAACCATATTTCTGTCTATGTTTTGCCATGTGTCTCATGGCTTGTTGCCTTATTTCTACATGTTCTGCTTGCTTGGTGACTGGCTGGTGTTTCTTGACCCTGGGTTTTTACTATTAAGATAAATTAGAATTCATGCTATGCAAATTCTCAGTGAAGACACTAAAAGCCTAAAGGGCAGATGTCTTGTACTCTCTAAAAAATAGGGTGGATATGATAGTATTTCATTTTATATGTGTATTAAGTTCTTAAAAAATTATCTCCCAATGAAGGGGAAATAGAACATATAGTTATATAGAGATATGGAGTAGACTGAAGTTTGAGAATTAAATGGAGAGGGGAATGGAGAAACAGGATGTGGTGATACATTGTATATTTAATAAAAATAGTCTGGAATATCAGAGGACAAGTCACCCACATAAGCAAGTCATGAAGGTTAGAGAGTAGTGACCCACACCTTTAAATCCTTCATGTGAGAGATCTCTGTCAATTCAAGGCCTAACATCCAGGCAATGGTAGTACATGCTGTTAATCCCAGCACTTGGGAGGCAGAGGCAGGAAGATCTCTGTGAGTTTGAGGCCAGCCTGATCTATAAAGAAAGTTCCAGGACAGCCAGGGCTGTTACACAGAAAAACAAACAAACAAACAAAAAGGCTGGAGACATGGCTCTGTCCTCTAATATTCCAGACTACTTTTATTAAATAATATACAATTTATTATTACAACAGGATAAGGCAGGAAATATGGAGAGGGACAATTAACATTGAGGACTATTTGAAGGACTAGATGGAAACTTACTACTGTAGATGCTTTCTAAAATATATGGATATATAAAAGACATCTAAATGGAGTCACTAAGTATTGGAAAAACAAAGCCCCAACTAAAAATCTGTGCCACCAAGTGAATGGGTTACATCTAGTTGAGTCATTGGCTAAAGGGGCACCATAAAAATCTCCAAACAACCACTTATGAGTGAGCACATCCTATGCCTATCTTTCTGGGCTTGTGATACCTCGCTCAGGAAGATATTCTCCAAATCCATCCATTTGTCTGAAAATTTTAGGATGTCATTTCTTTTTAATGCTTAGTAGTACTCCAATGAGTAGATCTCCCATAGTTTCTTAATCCATTCTTCAGTTGAGGAGCATCTAGGTTGTTTACAGGTTCTTGCTATTACGAATAATGCTACTATGAACATAGTTGAGGAGCTAATGACTTTGGGGTAAGAATGTGAATCCTTTGCATATATGTCCAATAGTGGCATTGCTGGATCATTGGGGAGACTGATTCCCAGTTTTCTGAGGAATGGTCATACTGTATTCCAGAGTGCTGTACAAGTTTACACTCCCACCAACAATATCGGAGTGTTCCCTTTGCTCTGCATCTTCTCCAGCACAGGCTGTCATCTATGTTTTTGATCTCAAAGTTGTTTTGATTTGCATTTCTTTGATTGCTAAAGGTGTAGACCAATTTTTTAGGTGTCTTTCAGCCACTTGTAGTTCTACTGTTGAGAATTCCCTTTTTATCTCTGAACTCCATTTTTAATTGGGTAATTTAGGTTAACTTGCCCTAGTCCCTTGAATTCTCTATATATTCTAGAGATCAGCCCTCTGTCAGATGTAGGGTTGGTGAAGATCTTTCCTCATTCTGTAGGCTGTCCTTTTGTGTTATTGACTGTGTCCTTTGCCTTACAGAAGCTTCTCAGTTTCAGGAGGTCCCATTTATTGATTGTTGTTTTTGTGTCTGTGCTACTAGTGTTATATTTAGGATGTGGTCACCTGGGCCAAGGCATTCTTTTCTATCAAGTTTAGTGTAGTTGGGTTTATGTTGAGGTCGTTGATACACTTAGATTTGAGTTTTGTGCAGGGTGATAGGTTTGGATGTATTTGCATTCTTCTACATACCACCATCCAGTAGTTGAAGATATCTTTTTTTCCATTGAATATTCTTGTCTTCTTTGTCAAAAATCAGGTGTTCGTAGATGTGTGGGTTAATGTCAGGATTTGATTCCATTGATCCACAAGTCTGTTTTTTATGCAGTACCAGGCTGTTTATTTTTTATTTTTTAAATAATTATTATTATCATTATTATTATTATTTTACTGTAGCTCTATAGTATAGCTTGAAGTCAGGGATGGTGATGCCTCCTGAAGTTCTTTTATTGAGCAAGATTAAGCCATCCTGGGTTTCCTGTTATTTCATATGAAGTTGAGTATTGTTCTTTCAAGGTTTGTAAAAATTGTGTTGGGATTTTGATGGGGATTGCACTGAATCTGTAGATTGCTTATGGTAAAATTGCCATTTTTACTATGTTGATCCTACCTATCCAGGAGCATAGGAGATCTTTCCATTTTCTGATATTCTCTTCAATTTCTTTCTTCAGGGACTTAAAGTTTTTGTCAAACAGGTCTGCTACTTCTTTGGTTAGAGTTACACCTAGATATTTAATGCTATTTTCAGCTATTATATAGGATGCTGTTTCCCTTATTTCTTTTTCAGCCCTTTTATACTTAGCATATATGAGTGCTATTGATTTTTTTTAAGCTAATCTTGTATTCTGCTACATTTCTTAAGGTTAAGGTATTTATCAGCTGTAGAATTCCATGGTAGAATTTTGGGTCACTTATGTATACCATCATATCATCTGCAAATAAGATAGTTTAACTTCTTCCTCTCCAATTATATCCCCTTAATCTTCTTCTGTTCTCCTATTGCTTTAGCTAAAACTTTGAGAACTATATTGAATAGATAAGGAGAGAAAGGACAGCCTTGTCTTGTTCCTGATTTTAGTGGGATTGCTTTGAGTGTTTCTCCGTTTAGTTTGATGTTGGCTGTCAGCTTTCTGTATATCGCCTTTATTATATTTAGGTATTTTCCCTGTATTCCTAATCTCTCCAAGACTTTTATCATGAGGGAGTGTTGGATTTTTTCAAAGGCTTCTTTGCATCTAATGAGATGACCATGTGTTTTTTCTTTCAGTTTATTTATGTGATGGATGACATTCACAGTTTTTTGTATGTTGAACCACCCCTGCATCTCTGGGATGAAGCCTATTTGATCATGATGGATTTTTTTTTGTTTTGTTTTGTTTTTTTTTTTTTTTTTTGATATGTTGTTGAATTCGGTTTGCCAGAATTTTATTGAGTATTTTAGCATCAATGTTCATGAAGGAGATTGGTTTGTAATTCTCTTTCTTTGTTGCATTTTTGAGTGGCTTGGGTATCAGGGTGATTGTGGCCTCTTAAAAGGAGTTCAGCAATGTTCCTTCAGTTTCTTCTAAAGTTCCATAAATGGAGCAGTTTGAGGAATATTGGTATTAGTTCTTTGAATATCTGATAGAATTCTGTACTGAAGCCATCTGGTCCTGGGCTTTTTTTTTTTTTTTTAACTTGGGAGACTCTTAGTAACAGTTTTAATTTCCCTGGGGGTTATAGATCTGTTTAGATCATTTATCTGATCTTGATTTAATTTTGGTAAGTGATACTAATCCAGAAAGCTGTCCATTTCTTCTAGATTTTCCATTTTAGTGGAGTATAGATTTTCAAAGTATGATCTGGGTTTTTTGGGTATCTGTTTTTATGTCCCCCTTTTCATTTCTGATTCTGTTAATTTGGATACTTTTTCTCTGCCTTTTGGTTAGTTTGGATAAGGGTTTATCTATTTTCTTAACTTTCTCAGAGAACCAACTCTTTGATTCGATTCTTTGTATTGTTCTCTTTCTGTTGTATTGATTTCAGCCCTAAGTTTGATTATTTCCTGCTGTCTACTCCTTCTAGGTGTTTGCTTCTAATTGTTATAAAGCCTTCAGCTGTGCTGTTAGGTCTCTGTGTGAGATTTCTCTAGGTTTTTCATATAGGCATCTAGTGCTGTAAGTTTTCCTCTTAGCACTGCTTTCATTGTGTCCCATAAGTTTGGGTATGTTGTGGATTCATTTTCATTAAATTCTTCAAAGTCTTTGATCGCTTTCTTAATTTCTTCCTTTAAGTTCAACTGAGAGATGTTCATTTTCCATGAATCTGTAGGCTTTCTGTGATTTTTGTTGTTAGTGAACTCTAACTTTAGACCATGGTGGTCTGATAAGAAACAAGGAGTTATTCCCATTTTTTGGTATCTATTGCTATTTGCTTTATGACCAAGAATGTGATGAATTTTAGAAAAAGTTCCATGGGGTGCTGAGAAATATGTATATTCTTTTGTGTTTGGGTGGAAGGTTCTGTATATATCTTTTAAGTTCTTTTGGGTCACAAAAGTCCTTACTTCTGTGTTGAGTTTCTGTCTGGTTAACCTAACCAAAGGTGAAAGTGGGTTATTGAAGTCTCCCGCTATTAGTGTGTGGTGTCTGATGTGAGGTTTAAACTTTAGCAGTGTTTCTTTTATATATGTGGGTGCCCTTTGTGTTGGGGACATATTCAGGACTGAGACTTCATCTTGGTGGATTTTTCCTGAGATGAGTAAATAATGTCTATCCTGATCTCTTTTGATTGATTTTAGTTTGAAGTCTATTTTGTTACATATTAGGTTGGCTGCACCAGCTTGATTTTTAGGTCCATTTGATTGGAAAGTCTTTTCTCAATCCTTTACTCTAAGCCTGTCTCTGTCTTTGAGGTTGAGGTGTGTCTCTTGTATGCATCAGAAAGATGGCTTTTGTTTTTGTATCCACTGTGTTAAAGTGTTTCTTTTTATAGGTGAATTGAGACCATTGATATTAAGGGATATTAATGACCAATGATTGTTATTTTCTGTTATTTTTGGTGGTAGCTTGTGTATATTTCCCTTCTTTGTGTTTTTCTTCTGTGGTATTATTGATTGTTTGTGGTTTGAATGGTGTATCCAGTCTCTGTAGGTTGGAGTTTTCCCTCTAGAGTTTTCTGTAGGGCCAGATTTGTGGATAGGTATTGTTTAAATCTGGTTTTGTGGTGAAATTTCTTGTTTCCTCCACTGATAGTGATTGACAGTTTTGCTGGGTATAGTAGTCTGGGTTGGCAGCCATGCTCTTTTGGTGTCTGTATAACATATAACTATGATCTTCTTGCTTTCATTGTTTCCATTGAATAGTCTGGTGTTATTCTGATGAGTCTACCTTTATAGGTAATTTGGCCTTTTTTCCTTTGCAGCTCTTAGTATTTTTAATTTGTTCTGTAGGTTTAGTGGCTTGAGTATATGTGGCAAGAAGATTTTTTTTTTGGGGGGGGGATATGTCTCTAACAACATATGTTAAATTTCCTACAGTCCAAGATGAAGTTACCAGAAGCAATGATTACCTTGACCTGCATTCCTTTGCACAAGTGACTACTGATGTCACTTTCTATTTGTAGGAATAAATAACTAGGGTTTCACACTCAATTTCATTTAATCATAGTTAGCTCTTAATAAAGTAGTCAATTTTAGGTTTAATTTTAGAAGTAAATTTGTTTGGAGGATAACACCACACCATTAGATCTATAACATCTTTAAATGAATAACATAATGAAAATTTCATGAGCTTTAATTATACTTTTCAAATGAGAGTCATTGTCTATATGTCACACTTTTCTCTGTTTACACAAACATTAGACCATACTCTATGTTTTTCTTTTCTTTTCTTTTTTTTTTTTTACTGATAATGAAACTCCTTTTAGAGGTTCAATCACTTATTAATAGACATCTTCCATACCAATAAACAAAAGCCCCAAATATTCTAAAGTTTAAAGTATTTTTTGTAACAATTATACTAATCTAACACTTCTCTTAGTATAAGATAAAAACTTTTATTAAAGACTGATAAAATTTCTTTGTGTGTATTATCTTTTTGCCCATTTTTATTGGCTTAATTTTTCATACAATGTATTTTGATATTTTCCCTCCCCCCAAATCTCCAAGATTCTCCTCACCTTACCCATCCTATTTTATGTTCTTTTGTCTCTCTTAAAAAAAAAAAAAACCAAAAAACTAAAATGGAAAAACATACCTAACAAAAACAAAATAGAAACACATAAACATGGTTTAAATGGTTTAAAACAAAACCACATAAAATAGGGAATTCATTTACAAACACCTGAGCATGGATGGAGTGTGGTTGATATACTCAGTGTCACCACATTAGAGAAAACTAATGTTTTTCTCTCTCAACAAGTGTCAACTGCAAAATTCAAGCATCCCCCCACCAAAACAACAACAACCCCCCCCAAACCTTCTTGGTTAGGCACTTACTTCCAAATCTCTGTGCTGGGATTGTGGCTACCTTCATACATGCATCATCAGCCCTGTTGTGTCTGGAAGACACTGTTTCCTTGGAGTCATTTATTACCTCTGGCTTTTTTCCCACATATATCCCCAAGCCTCGAGGAGAGGGGTTTGAACCTCACATTTAGGAATGAGCACTCTAAAGTCCTTTACTTGCTCTCTCGTTATGATCTGTGTTACTCATCACATACTATAAGATGAAGCTTCTTTGGTGAGGGTGGTGCAGTTCTATGGAAATATACCATAAGAATAATTTTATTACTACTTTTCATCTATCAGAATAATAATAGTAGTTTTTCTTCTACAGCCCATGACTCATCTATTCTCAGGCCCTTGACCACTTTAGCAGTGCCAGGAACAGGTTCTATCTTATAGGTGAGGCCTAAATTTAATTTTTAAAAGTAGTTGGTTACTCCCGCAATGTTTGTGCCACTATTACAACAGTATGTCTTACAAGCAGGTGGTAAGTGTTGTTCACAGGGTTCGTATCTTGGTAATACTGATGAATACACTTCTCCTCTGCTAGTGGGTATAGCATTCCAGCACCATAAATGATAGTATATAGAGGGGGGGGGTTAAGCTTCTGGTTGGGCACCAGTTCAAATTCTCCATGTTTGATGTCTTAAGTTAGACTTATTGTTAAGTTATGGAAGGTAAGTAATAACACTGGCAATAGCCTGTCATTTTAGGGGTGGTGCCTGTGGGACTCCCTTTAGCCAATGACTCAATAAGATATAACCAATACCAGATTTCCATAGTGGCTGTACTCTCACTGGCAGTGAATAAGTATTCCCTTTCAATGCATATTCTCCAGCATCTGTTGTCATTTGTTTTTATTAATCTTGGCCATTCTGACTGGTTTAACATGAAATCTCAAAGTAACTTTAATTTTCATGTTTCTGATGGTTATAAGGATGTTGAACATTTTAAGAAGTGTTTCTTATTCATTTGTGCTTCTGTTGAGAACTGTTTAGTCCCATACTCTTTACTTTATAGAGTTATTTGTTTTATTAATGTTTGGCTTCTGAGTTCTTCATATGTTATAGATATTAACCCTCTGTCAAACATATAATTAGTAAAACAATATTTTCCTTTCTGTAGGCTTCTACTTTGCTTAAATGATGGAATCCTTTGCCTTAGAGAAAGTTTTTAGCTTCATAGATCCCATTTATGAATACTTGGTTTTAATTCCTGGACAATTGGAGTCCTATTCAGAGAATCATCTCTTGTGCTAATAAGCTCAGATGAATTCTCCACTTTCTCTTGTATTAGGTGCAGTTTCTTCTCTGATGCTGAGGTTCTGGATTCACAGAGTTGGGTTTTGTGCAAGGTGATAGATATGGGCCAATTTTCACTTCTCTCCATGCAGCTATCCAATGTGACCACCAAAATGTGTTGAAGATGTTGTCTTTTGTCTAATATGGATTTTTGGCATCTTTGTAAAAAGATCAGGTATCTGTAGGTATGTGGGGTTATATTCAGGGTTTTCAATTCTACTCCATTAATCAATGTGTCTGTTTTTTTCTTTTGCTCAAATAATATTTTTTTTAAAATTATGATTGGTCTGTAACATAACTTAAAATTTTGGATGGTAATATATCTAGCTATTATTCTATAATTTTATCCTGCCTTTTTGTGTGTGTTTTTATATGAAGTTTAAACTCTCCCCACCAATTTATGTGAAGAATTGTGCTGGAATTCTATGGGGATCACATTGAATCTGTAAATTGCTTTTGGTAGGATGACCATTTTCACTATATTAATCCTACTGATACATGAACATGGAAGGTCTTTCTACCTTCTAATGTTTTCTATTTTTTCTCCAATGTCTTGATTTTCATTATACAATCTTGTACTTGTTTGGCTAGAGTTATTCCAAGATATATCTTACACACACACGCGCGCACACACACACAGACACGCACACTACATATACATGTATTATGGTCAAATCCTGAATGGAGAATTCTGTGAGGCTGGATGCAGAACCCAGAGGAAACTGCAACAAAGGTGTTCTGAAATGTTGGATCAACTGGGCCATCCATTCCCATCAAAGATTTTTCAAGGGATCTTCCTTGATCAAAACTGAGTTTTCTTAACCCAAAATTAATCCAGAGCCTCTCATTTCCTGTGGAAATAAAAGCAAAACCTTTCTAAAAGTAACATGTATTTTGACTTAAATTTTGAAGTCCTGGTATATATAAAATATGTAGGTTGGTTTAATCTAGCAGTTTTAATAATCAAATGTCTCTCAGCAGTTATCATTTGTTCATTATCTGTCAAGAGATTTAAAGAAAACACAATAACATACAATATCTAGACTCTCTGTGTATTTTCCATTTTTACATACCTTTTAAAAATATTGCTTTACTCACTTTTTAAGGACGTTATTATTCTAAAAGTATTTCTGTTTATGACTGCTATACCTTCTCTTTTTTTCTCTCAAGTGTATTTTTAAACACACGGTTACCTGTTTGGAAGCTCTTTTTGTCTGAATTTGTCCTTATTGTGTTTCTGTAGCCTTCTTTGTCTGCAATGAGTAAACAAACAAACAAACAAAACCCCCAAAACTGTTGCTTTACTTAGATCATGTCTTGCAGGTGCTGGCTCCCCCTCCTCGGGTCCCTGAGCATCTAGTCTTATGGCTAGGGAATTCTATGACTGGCTCTGGGAACCATGCTTATGGTTGCACCTCTGGAGTTTCTAGGTCCATGGTGCTATGGAGTAGCATGCCTCGGCTGCTCATAAACACCATAGGTGTTTGGTAGCAGGACTGCTGTAAAAGGCCACCTGTGGTAATGTTGTTGTTTCATTTTTTCCTGCTAATGCTGAGTCAGGAAGCTGTCTCTTAAAGGAGCCATTCCTCTGCTCAATGTCAGCAAAGAGTCCACCAGAGAAGCAGCAGTCCAGAGAAGCTGTCCAACTCGTTTCTGTGTGTTTAGAATCCTTTTCATAATTCTTATCTGTGTTTAGTCACCAAGACGGCTTGGTGTCTTTTCTCAGTATAGCATTCTCATCTTGCTTCCTCTGCATCTGGCTGGCTCCCGACTCCACCCTTTTCCTCCTTGTATCTGTCTGGTTTTCCTGCCTAGACTTATTCTGTTTGGCTAAAGGCCAAATCACTTTTATTATCAGCCAATGAGAGCAACACACATTCACAGTGTGCAGAAGGAACCTCCCACATCGGTGGGGGCTGTGGGACCCTTGGTGGATCTTCAAAAAGGAATGAGGAGGAATGGCTGAAGGGTTGGTGAAGAATGGATACTAGAGTAAATTGCTGCAAGTTTTGCTAAAAGCCAGAGGTAAAATTCTTTAAAACATGAGTAGTTATTTTCAAATTGTCTTACTTAACAAACAAATAGCATTTAAATGTAATGTTTTGTCACAACCCCCTAGGGGGTGTCACCCCACCTCCCATGCTGAGGATTAGTCAGGACATCTCATATTAAATTGTGGGAAATACTTGACTACTGATCTATTCCATCACAAAAACGTTTAGTTTTACTAACTATAAGCCTGTACTAACTATAATAGCCATAACTTATAACTATAAGCCATAAGCTATAACACAGTGGCATAAATCTGTCATTTTAGCCTCAGCTACTTGGAAGACTGACATGAAAATTACTTGAAGCCAGGTGTTAGGAGCAACATAGAGAAACCAGAATTCTTCTTAAATATTTTTTTTTAAAGAACATAAATTTGAAAAAACATTTATAAATGAAAAAAGTCTGTTTTTAATAGAAGAAAAGCAATTAAAAAGTAATGGTTGTTTATTTGTGGTATATTACTTGTATGTTTTGAATATATTTCAATATTTATTCTCCTATTAGTTACCTATATAGATTTGTAGCCAATTTTCCCATTACATTAATTGTTTATTATTTATGTATTTTGTTGTAGAGCGGATGACCAGATGCTCCTGCATGGTAAGCAGTCAGTCCCTTTACCAGAGCTATGTTCCTAGCTATGAGATAATATTCTGAGATGTTTAAACTGTATGTGTCTTGTACTACAAGCACACAATTTGAAACCTGGTGGAGTCAAACTGAATCAACTCTGAGTCCCTGGAAGTAGTATGTCCATGCTTTGTCTTGAGATCTGATTCCCTGCTTCCTTATTCTGTGACTCAGGACTACTGTCCTTCACACCTGACCTCCAGACACTGGAAAAGCTACCTACGCTCTTGACTTTGCTTCCACAACTTTGCTACATGTACAACACAGAATTCATATCTCATTCCCCAAATCTCATGATAAAAGCATTAGTGTGTTACAAGTCAGTTACTTTAGATCAGACCTAAATGATAACATGTCAAGCATCAAGACAGGTGCTTTTCTGAGACTTGTTAAATATTTTTTTTTTTTAACCTCAAAGAAAGGGAAAGAATTAGTTAAAAGTAGCAATCAAGGGCAATAATGGGAAGGTAAAGCATACCTGAACTCTTTTTTGTTTGTTTGTGGAGACAGGTCTCTGTATAATATCCTTGTTGCCCAGTATGCAACTCATGTTGTATACCAGACTGGCCTTAAACTCACAGAAATCTGCCTGCCTCTGCCCCCCAAGTGCTGGAGTTAAAGGTGTGCATTACCACTGCCCAGTGAGACCTGAACTCTTATTGGGAATTTCAAATATGCATGTAATGTTTTGAATAAATCTAACCTTCTTTGTTGCCTCACCACGTTTCCTTCACAACTGTATGTTGCTGTTTTGAACCCACTGAGTGCACTTAATGCTGCCAGTACACGCATGAGTATAGCACTATCTGTTAGAACATGTGTAGTTGACCAGGTGTTACAACCCTGAAGAAAATTAATACTCCCCCCCCATTAGCAGCCATTAATTGCCAATAGCTTCTCAGATGGGGGTGGGACTTCATGACCTTCTTCCTCCCATTCATGCTAGGATTGTGGATGGTTTTATCTTGTACAAATTCCAAATATACATGGCTGCTATGAGCTCATGTGTGCAATGGCCCTTTATGTCCAGAAAACAGCTCTGTATATAGTAAAGGCTGCTGTGAGCTCATGTGTGCAATGACCCCTTCCTGTAAAGAAAACACAGTTTTACAGATGTCTTCTATCAGGTTGTTTTAAAGGCTTGTTTCATAAGATGAATCTCATCCCAGCACTGATAGCTGGGCCAAGAACACATTGTGGGTAGGTATTAGGCCCTAGGGCAGAACCTACTACTACTATTCTATTAAACAGTATTAAACTGTCCCCTAAGTACTTACTTTTATACCCAGAGTTTCATCCATCATCAGAGAAGTTTTTTTTTGCAGTAGGTGGTGACTACTATAGAGAGTCAGAATTGGTAACTACGAGTAACTATAGACAGAGGAATGGTAGACTGTGAGAGAGAAGTAGTGAAGGACATTTTTAAATTCATATATATTCTAGAATATTATTCTCTCATCAGGTGAATATTTGGCAAAGGTTTTGTTCCCTCTAAGGTTGCTTAACCATTGGTCTCTACTATGTAGAAGGTTGTAAATAGCATAAAATTTCACCTATCATTACTTGCTACTGCAGTGCTATTCAGAAAATTCCTAATTGTGCCTGTATCTTGAAATATTTTTCCATGTGAGGAATTTTAAACCACTGCTATCCAGAGCCTAACCCAAGAGCTTAGGAATTTGAGGATGGATCTAAGACATCAGCCTACTTAAGTGGTGTCCAGGTGATCATATACTGTCAAGGTCTGCAAACTTTTGCCTTAACTAAATGATATTTAATATTAGCAATGAAAAACCAATGCTTCAAATGGACCAAGTAACACATTTGTATCATGTATGACACACCATTCTTCATGAAGAGTTTATGTCTGAAGTCACAACAGTAAATGGCAGAGCCAGGGGTTCCTAGTCAGCCCTCCCTGATAAGGCCCTTTCTACTATATGTTCCCTACCCTTGGTATTCTTTTGAGGAGCAAGCAGCCTGATTGAGGACAGTTCAAACTCTGCCATGGGCCTGCTTAGTCACAGACTTCATTTTAACATCAGGCCCTGTACAGTTTTAGAAGCCCCTCATTATTACACACTGCTGCTCTCTACACATCTGCACCCAGAAAAACCATGAACCCAAGTAAGATTGTTGATGAGCCAAGAGCTGTGTTTATTGTAAGCAGTCCTTTAACTGATGCTAACCACTTTTATATAATATTTGATAAATTGTAAGTTAGTTCTTTATAGTCCAAAAAGGTGATAAATTTATATAAAATGTGACCTCTGGAAAAGTTTTACTTGTGACATCACATTTAAAAGTTCCTTAGGATTTCCTTTAGGATTTTTTGATGACTACAAACTAGAAGTATCAATATCCTGATGGAATAACCTTTTTCTGAAATCAAAATCATGCATACCGAATACAAATAATCCTAGTGGAAATAATAGCCAACGCTCCAGACCAGTTTAAGGATGTCTTTATTTACAAGATACAAATGTTTCATATTTAACAAGAATTGAAGGGCTTAATTTTACAATGGTTTTAATTATCTGTCTTTATGATCAAATATACAGATGTTACACTATATATACACTATGTCCAAGTATTTTACATTCATACTACTGGAAAATTGGGTGTTTTCACATTGGGGTCAACTATTATATTCTGATATGGCCTTTCAAACTCAGTCAACAAGTGAAAAGAAAAAAATCAAGATAACACCTATTTTTAATAAGGTTAATTGTTTCTTTATACATGAATGATTATATGCTAATGGTATCATTGCCCTGTGATATATCTGAGTCCTCATATTCCATAACACACAATGCAATTCTGTCTTCCCAATGGGTTCTATGGCCTGTTTGCTCCCAAACTTGTCTTTACTTCGTACGGAGTATTCATTTATTAAGTTATTTTAAAATATGACTTAATATTTTGTTAAATTGACCAAAATAAATTTTAGGGCAATGGATAACCTTCATGTAACTTTCAATGATGCCCCTCAACAAATTAAGTGTCTCATAGAAGCCATGTGTTATCTTATCTTGAAATACAGAAAAGACATGCAACTTGGCCATGCCTTAGCTTAGAAAATTTAATTTAAAAACAAAGCATTATAAAAACATTTATAGAATAAATTATTGTTTAAAAGTTTAAAGGAAAAATAAATAGTAAGAGAGTGGCATCTATAATTTAGAGGCTAAGGTCAAAGCCTGGGTACAAGGATTTCATCAATGAACAAGTACATGAATATCTTCTACTTCATTTCCCTTGTGCAGATCACTGTTTTATATGTTGTTCTTCCCTGGAGACCGTTTATCCATAACCATTCACTCCTGGTTTCTGTGGCTAACCTCATTCCTCTCTATATAACTGTAACGAAAGCAACATTGTCTCTCCCTGTAACCTAGCAGGATTGAGGGGCATGTGTAAAGATGAATTATAATATTAAATACAAAAATGAATTATTTTTTTAAAAAATCCTTAAATTAAAATTTACATAACATTTTTCTCCTTTGGTGAGAATTAAAAAATAATAATTTTTTTACATTTACACACACTTATGTGTGTAAATATGATGGGTTTTTAGATAGATCTAGTGGTCTAATACTTTTTTTTTTAATCTAGGAAACCTATAGCTTTATAATTATAATAAAATAAAAAGTAATTTAATTCCAATGACACTAAAAATAAAGAAGTTACAGGATCCACTACAAATATCAACATAATTCTAATAAGAGAATTTTTTAAGCCATAGTTCTTATATTCATACACTCTTGAAGAATACAACACCAAAGAACAAAAACATTAAGATATTCCTGTTTTTCATATTTTAGATTATAAAAAGCATGTGCTTATCTTAGATCTATGAACATAGCATCATGTGATGTAGAGAGTTACCTTCTACCCTGTATAGAATCAGAGTTAAGCAACAAAACAAGCCCGTGCTTTTAGGACATTGATCTGCTCTTATTCACGCTCATTTGCTATGACGACACACTGCAGAGAGCTCAGGATTAGCAATGCACTGCAGACAAAATGCTTAAGGCTTTGGACATAAGTAATGATATCTGGAAATAACTGAAGGAGAGAAACCGCAACAAGGAGGAGAAAGATAAACAGAATCATGATCTCCAGTTTGGGGAGGTTTTTAGAAGGCATCAGTGGCTCTTCAACAACCCTGAAGTATCATGGAATTTACAGGTCTTTTATTTGAAACAGCTGTGAATGCAACTCTGTTTAGAAAATTCCACAGGAAACATTTATAAGGCTAATTAAAGATAATGGTGTAATCCACCCAATGAAGATAGTATGGGAGCTTTTATGCTGAATTCAATTCATAGAAAACACCACAGAGCTGATGAAACAGACCAGAAGAAACTACTTCACGATACGTATCCTTCACAGAAATTAAACTCAGCTGACAGCATCTGAAACCACGGAATACTGCCTTCCATTTCTTTCTTTCCCTGTGCTCAGCAATTTCAATTTACCATATAATTCCTAGGGAGTTTTTTCTCTACATGCTGTGGCTTAGGGCCTTAAACTTTTGGCATAAACTCATACCTGGTGAGTCTTATTGCTGCCACTATTACAAAAGTGGCTAGTGGCATTTTTTTCATTATTGAACTCCATTTAAAACTCAAGATAAAAGTATACAGCACATCTCACATTTACCTGTGGTATTAACAAAAGCAATACTTAAGTTGAAAAGTTGGAATGCTTTGAATGAATAACAGTTTTACAAAAGAAATATTTTCTTAAGTTTTAAAGAAGGACACTTTTCTTGAAGATGACTTTTGAAAGCACTGAATTAGAGAAAAAAAACAAAAACAAATTAAGAACCAGTACAGTACATTTGTCTGAATAGGAAAGCAACTGATATTTTTCATACTCAATTTATCATGAAACCTCAGTTATCTCAGGAGGCTAATTATTCTAAAAACCTCCTGGCTTAGAGTTTACAAATTTTTGAATATATGTGTTATCTATATATTCACATATACTTAGGTGGTTGTGCATGTGTAGAGATCTGAGTTTCAGGACAGGTGACTTCCTTGGCACCTCTCTACCTCACTGAGGAAAGGTGTCTTGCTGTACCTATGCTTTGGCTCATCTGGCTAGTGAACTTGCACCAGGGCTTCCTGTCCCTGCATCTGCTATACTGGGCCATGTTCACCTGGCCTTTGTGTGGGATCTGGATATTTGACTGAACTTGTTTCTAATCCTTGCATAGAACTCTTCTTAGCTCCATAGTTGAGGGTTTAATAAGTAACCAATATTACTCTGCTACTTTTATTTTTCTACTGAAAGTACTGGTGATTCTTTGGAGAGTGAGATGGGGGCAGCTCTCACTTGCTTGGCTCAGAGTGTGGGGAGAGCAGCTGGCGACTGCAGTGACCACAGATCCTTTTCTGCCATTAATATTCCTTATTTAACGAACAATAAGAGGGTCTGAACACTTTTTTCATGAGTACTCTTTCAATAATCTAAGTTAAATCTAACATTACTTCCATTCAAAAATTTGCTGGTAGGCAAACATATAGTCTTCTTGCTAATCAAATAATTTTAAAATAATCTGTCATAAACCTTCTAAGTGGAATATTCCATTCATTATTCTATTTATATTTGCAAAAGTAATCTTCATCTTGATAGTCATTCTACAGTTTACTACTTCTCTTGAGATAAGAGAAGTAACATGTCTAGTTACTGTCTAATTTTGTCAACAGGTACCCTGACACCAGTCTCTCTTTCTCCCACTCAAATGCAGAATCAATGTTGACCATCAGAAAAGAGAAACAGTGTAAAATAAATTGGTTTTTTGTTTCTCCCATTGGTGGTTCTGAACAGACGATTTAATATTAATGATCATGTTTGGTATTTCATGGAAGAAGGGAGCCTAACTGGTTCCCTTGCTCCTTTGCACTAGGAAAAAACAAGAGACATTGCTTAGGCAGCATAAGCTGTATAAAGGTGTTGTGGTCTCAAAATCTAAGTAGCTATACCCTACATCTCAAGTGTAGCCCTTAAAGATGGTGTGTAGTGGAGACATTCTTATAGATGCCTAGAAAACAGTTCAGTAAAAGTGGGAATGTTTGCAGTATGGGAAAAAACTCTAATATGAGAAAAGAACTAAAAGCCAAATGGTCAGTTCAACGCGAGATTTTAGTGACAAACTAACGAAGAGCAGGCTCTATAATAGATAGCCACAGTTCATCTGAAATTCCATGTGGGATAAAAAGGGAGAATAATTCTGTACTTCCTTCAGTGCTGTGATCTCCTTAAAACCTGCCATTATCGACTCTGCAATACTGACTTCAGCTCTCTTTTCTAATGTATGATTATTCATAAATTTCCTCGACTACTTGTCTAATAACTCCTTCTCCCAGGTAAGTTGGCACATGTCTAAGTTTTCTTTTGTAACTGACGAAAGGAAAGCTCATAGTTATCTTAGGTGTTCATTCTACACAGTCTTTACTTAACCATTCACAAGAGTCTTACAGAAAGGAAAACATTACACATTAAATGAACGTTTTCCACATATCCCCGGTCTGTATAAGGTTAGATGTCTTATACAGTTCAAGGTTTAGTACAAGTTTTTGTACATGCAGACATTAAATTACTAAGACAATTATGTTGTTATAAAATGTAAAATAATCCAACTTATCTCAGTGATCAAAGTGCACTTAAGTTGAGAATAATCAGAAGGTAAAATAATAATGTTTAGTTAATTGACTAAGCCCTAATATTTTATCTAAATAAGTATTAATAGCACCTTCTAAGAGAGGCACTGTTTTTAAATAGATACAGAACAAAAAAAAATAGTACTCTAAGATACTGTTGGAATTCAAACTAATACTACATCACATAAATTACTTGTTTTAAATATAAAAATATTAATACATTTGGATTCCAATCAGTTTAACATAAATTACCAAATTTTTTTCTTAAGTTTAGAACAGTGCTGCATTCAGAGATAAAATAGGTTTTATATTTAAAAAAATGAACCAGAGTGAAAACTAAAAGCTGAAGAGAAAAATCTCACATGTCCATACTCATTTTCAATACTATATACAAGTAAATTGATTTATATTTTAGATATTTTGTTATTAGGATAATTCTACAAAAACAAGTATTATCTTAAGTCAAAAAGTATGAACATCAGCAACCTATATTTTTTGTATGTTGTATAAGAACAGAAACTATTAATGTGGCACATGACAAACTAGACAAACTCATACAATACTCTAAATTGTCCCTGTACTTTTTACCATGGATCTATTTTGGTTACATGGAGGTATATATCTTTCACACTGTTCCAAGTCCTACATATCAACAGACATTGAAGGATCTTTTTAAATGAAGGGCCCATTATAACTAGGTAGTGATACAATCAATTGACAATGGTTCCCCATCCCCCCTCAAGGCCAACACACACAGTTAAGAAATAGCTTATCAAAAATGTTCCCCTGCCCACATTATTTCAGAACTTCAACAAAAGAATGGCTCTGAATGCTGATTTTACTAAGAGTACAAACTTATTTAAAAAGTCCCCCAAAGATGTTCTTATGAAACCATATTTCTCAATGTAAAGTGCTAAGAGACAAACCAGGAAGGGGAGCTAGGGATGGCTTCAGCTATTTGTCTTACTTGAGACTCCACACTGGCAGCTGCTGAAATTTAGCTTTCCGATGTTTTCTTGGGTCCAGGGAGATTGTTCAAGGTGGCTAGATCCTCACTTGGGTCATCTGGTGTCTCACCTGTGACAGCTAGAAGAATGACTTTCAGCCATTTCTGTTTCAGTTCCTCACTGTCAGCAGCAAAGCTGTGCACAGATTTTGACTGGGTCAATTTGAAACTGTGTGGCAGATCTGCACTCTTTGGCATGTCGTCCACAATGTAGCCCAGGAGTGGTATGGTTGCCTGGGCTCTGACATCCTAAGCAAAGGACATTGTACATAGAAGACATATTGTTACAGAATTACAAAACTCTCTTCTGACTATTCTCTCCCATATCTTTACTCCATGAACTCTCTTTGGACAAAGAATAATTTAGTATCTATGGAATCACCAACAATGTGGGTAGAATGAAATGAGTCAAGTAGAGCATTGATACAAAGCCTGCTCATCTGGAGAGCTCATCTAGAACCTCTGCTGTCTTCCACTTAGTGAGGAGAGCTGATGGGGATGAGTAACAGCATCTTAATGTTTGTTGCTAGCAAACAGAAATAATGATACTGTCTTTAATGATTCATCCAAGTTATTTATAGACAGGAAAAATGAAAAAAACAAAAACAGAATAAAATGCATACCTGGCATTTTTAGGGATTTTCTAAAGTTGTTTTTTTTTTAACTAGTTCTTGGTGTAGGATGAAGCTAAAATCTGACAAATTTAATTTTTATGTTTTTCAAGTGAATAAATGCATAATTGTTTTGCTTTGAAAGTAAACAATACATAAGCCAATCTATCTACTAGGTTCTGGTTTGTGCTGGAAAATAAGCTGGCACTAGAATTGACGCTAGGTATGCAGCTCATCTGTGCATGTAGTTCACAAAAACTTGTTGCTGAGTTTAGTATTAATTTAATATTAACACAAGATTTGTGTAAACTCCCTCTTTCTACCAAATTCCTTTGCCCTAATGACTCTGTCACTATAAGCAAATAAAACCAACCACAAGATGTCTCTATGTTTCCCATCGCTACAAAGGGCTTGCTCCCTCTCATTTCCCTTTGCTTGTTTCCTGCTTCCTCACTCCTATGTTCCTTACTGCTCTCACCTTTTTCTCACACCTGCTAAACAGGAGATGGAAAACAGGACTAATGATGTAATCCAGAGGATAATATACAACTATAAAAAGAACTGTCAGTTTAAATCAACAAAATTGATTTCACTTTTCATCATCTTAAATCTTGATGGGACAGTGATGCTGCCTGAGCTCTTCTGTTTTCCTGAGAATCAGTGTCCACATGCCCCCCACCCCTCTGTCCTGGCATGTCCTTCCTTCAGACACGCATGGCTTAGTTACCTGAGGGGCACCGTACATGTACAGCACAAGAGGGTCTTGCTTGGGGATCACACACCATATTTTCTGCCAAGGTTTTGACTTCTCCATGTACTGGAGAAAACTGCACACCTCACTATTTCCTGATACTTCTGCTGATTCAATCTAGTAAATACAATGGAGAGAAATAATAAACATAATAATCAGATATGGATGAAACATGTCGTAAGAGAAATATTTATAAAGCACAGTGTTTTTATAGAACACATCTCCTTGAGCCACCCTCCAAAAAGATATATTTATATTTATTAGTTTTTCTCTACTATACGATGAAAATCTATTGAGGTCATCTCTTTAACATTTTGTATTATTAGACTTTGTACTGAAATAGTTAACATTTATTGATCATTGACTATATATAGACCTTCTTCTTGCTTGAGATGTGTATTACTCACACCAACACTGAGAAGTTGAGTGATTTCATTGTTTCTAAAGCTCAGAATTTTTAATCAGATTCTCCAAGAATACAAATTTAGAATTTGATGTGCTAGATTTTGAGCTCAGTCATCCTGAATCAAGACATTGAACCTATGGCCATAATGTTCCAATGTAAAGTAAAAAAAGGCAAGACGTGACCAACAAGCCCCTGTCCTCACAGGCTGTGATTAGAAGCACCTCACTAGAGCAAACAAAAAGCAACTTAGCTTCCTGCTTTGCTTACTAACATATGAGTAGTAGATAAATGAGGAACAGAAATACTTAACTAAAATGCTTTATTAGAAATTGACTGTTTTGCTTCTGTTCCTATGCTGAAGCCTTAGGGTAGTGTTACTTAGTCTGCCCACAGGACACAATGATGTAAGAATGGTTCTCTCCCCCTCTTCCATGTACAGACTGGAACTGCTGAGGTCCTGAACTGAAGAGCTCTCGGCTCTCTCAGCCTCTTTTGTACACAGACGGCCCTTGTGGACAACCCAGCCTATACTGGTCACACACATTCATTTTACCAGTTGTCACTCTAAAGTAGTAGTTCTCAACTTGCAGGTCATGACCCCTTGAGGTTGTGGTCCTGGGATGCAATGAAGAATATCTTCTTATTCTTCCTGCTCATAAAAGCCTCACCTTTATGTAGTGCCAGTAATATCTGTATCTAAGACAATTTAGAATTATAATTTTAGCTTGTGGACTTATAATTTGACCTCAAATGGGCACTGCAGCTTAACATCCTTTCTTAATTAACAAACGACTTTTGTATATTTTCTTGTAAATACTCAGTACACAATTACTGATTTTTAACATTATTAATAAACTAAGTATATTTACGACTTTGGATGCTAGAAAGTTGAATCCTACCTCTAGGTGATCATGACCTTACCACCACAGGCCTTATACAAATTACCCTTATTCTGCTAACACATCTTTCCATGTAATTCAGACCTTAGTCTAAATTAACTCTAAAATATAAGTCAAACTTACTGGAGATGGTCTTTGACGGTGATGCAGTCATGAAACTGTTGCCCCTGGATATTACATCACCATAAAGAACAGGTCTTTTAACATAGCAAGCTGAAGTAGTGTTTTAGGTAATAAAACAGTAGTTTATCAAAATTTGAAAATTTTCATGCAGTGGTTTTCAACATTAATATATGATGAAGCTGAAAACTTTTCATGAAGAAAGCATACAGTTGTCTGTTCATCTCACTTTTAATAACCAGGTGGGAGTCCACAGCCAGCAAACTAAGTAGAAGCCTCTTGCTCCCGGTTAGCCTGGGCTAACACAATGGGAAGAAGCACATTATTGTGCTCCTGTGACCAGGAGAACGCCATCCGAATTTACAAAGAATTGACTAAGTTTACCTCCAAAATCCCCTTCTTTTTCTTCTCTTCACTGTCAGTGAATCCACTGATTATCTGGTAACAGTCCTTACAGACTTTGTTAAATCTTCCACCATCATACTCAAGTTGAACTTTGTAGTCAGAACATTTCCAACAAACCACCTTAAATTTTAAAAGGATATTCAAAATGAATAATTACACTTAAGACAATTGGATTAAAAATATTCATACATTCATATTAAAGTTAAACATAAAAGTTATACTTTATTAGCCCAAGAACATTTCAAAAGTTGTTAAATATATTAAAGTATTTTAATAATGTGTGTGACAGAATCCCACCATCCCTTATACCAGATGTACCATCCATGCATCTCCTCTCAGAGTCCCACTTCTCACAGGAAACAGCACAGCCACCTAATAGCACTGAGAACATTTCTAATGACTATTCACCTACCTTCACAAAAGTATCATATTGTATCCTGCTGACTTTAACTTCTAAAGGTTTTCTTCAATCTATTTTTTAAGTACAAGTTACTAGCAGTCACATTTGGACTCTTATATTCTGACTGGTCTTCACCACATTTTTAGGTTCCCCTAACATTCTATAAGAATCTATTCAAATAGTGAGCTAGAAGGCTCTCTTTATGTGTGAGTTTGATATGTCCCTCTTATACTTAAAATTCCTCCAGTCTAATGGTGCTGCATACTTTAAGTGTTGGCACCAAGAAGTAGAGGTAGAGGCAGGAGGATCTGACCTACAAAGAGTAGCATTTCAGGACAGTGAGGGCTAGACAGTAGGTCTTGTCTAAAATGAAAACTAAACCAAAATGAAACAAAACAAAAAAAATCCCCAACCTTTAGTTTTTCCTTTGTTTCTGGTTAAAGAAAAACATTATTATAGTCTATGTGTTCTGTGTGATTGGCCTCTCTTCAGTGACACAGGCTTCTTACATGCCCAAAGCACCACACTCTCCCTTCCATCCCCTATAGATCAGAGCACCACACTCCCCCCTCTTCCATCCCCTATAGATCAGAGCACCACACTCCCCCCTCTTCCATCCCCTATAGATCAGAGCACCACACTCCCCCTCTTCCGTCCCCTATAGATCAGAGCACCACACTCCCCCCTCTTCCGTCCCCTATAGATCAGAGCACCACACTCCTTCCTCTTCTGTCCCCTATAGATCAGAGCACCACACTCCTTCCTCTTCCGTCCCCTATAGATCAGAGCACCACACTACCCCCTCTTCCATCCCCTATAGATCAGAGCACCACACTCCCCCCTCTTCCGTCCCCTATAGATCAGAGCACCACACTCCTTCCTCTTGCGTCCCCTATAGATCAGAGCACCACACTCCTTCCTCTTGTGTCCCCTATAGATCAGAGCACCACACTCCTTCCTCTTCCATCCCCTATAGATCAGAGCACCACACTCCTTCCCCTTCCATCCCCTATAGATTAGAGCACCACACTCCTTCCTCTTCCATCCCCTATAGATCAGAGCACCACACTCCCCCCTCTTCCATCTCCTACAGTCCTTGAAGTCTCACTTTCCTGTCTTCTTCCTTCTAGAAGACGATCCCTTCAGTGTTTAGGACAAAGCCTAACTCTTGTCACCACCACTAAAGTTCCCTTTCATCACAGCACTGAATAGTTTTTAACTACAGACTTGTATGACTACTTGTCCATTTCCTATGAAACTCTACAGGAGATTGTTATGGGATACTTTTCTCATTGTACACAACAGTTACAGGATGTCAATGAGTAGACGACAATATTGCAAGTGCATGTGAGCGGATGCTGGTTTCTAGGTTTATATAATTGTTTTCTTGCTTAGGAAATTACATTTTCCTCATACTTGTAGTAGATTAAGTCTATTTAAAATGAGCTTATAAGTAAAAAATCTGGAGTCAAGTCATAGCAGTTGAAATACACATAAAAAATGATCAAGGGCTAGGAATGTGGTTCAGTGGTAGAACACAGATTTAGTGTTCAAAGCCCAGGTTCAATTTTTTTTTTCATAATTACAACAAACTTACTCCAGAGGTTTGTGTTAGACACACATGTACCTGAAAAATAAATTCAGCTACTTTATAAGCAAATCATTTAATCATATTCGATAATCTACATGTAAACTTTTAAAAAATCTGTTGATCAAAGTCCAAGAACGCTGGCACTGAAAACAATTTAAAGCAAACTCAAAGATCAATTGAAATAGTTTATTCTGAGATAGATGTTTGTCACTTAATTTTTACTATAATCTACCTCAATATGTTTAAGTGTCAGCAAAAGAGATGCAAGAAAATTTAAGCATAAAAAGAAAATAAGATAAGAGTTTTCTATCTAAACTATTGTGTGTAACATACAGGTTTTCATCAGGAGGAAAGGGATTAAGAGTGGGTGAGGGGAGTGGGCATGCGCGTTCCATGCCGCATGGTTTAACCTACATGCCGGAAGTCACAATGTACTCATAAAAGGAAACTTAGAATTCAATACTGTCTTGGAGCTCTTAGGGAAAGGACTAAACTCTAGAGAATTGCAAGCTGGCAGTAGCTCCCAGGAGTGGACCTTGAGAAAGAAAAGGAGAATGCTGTAGGATCTGTGATCTAATGTGATAGAACATACCATTATTTTACTTCAGTGCTTGGTGCTTTTAGCATTTCTGTGACATCTTACTGACTCAGGCTTTAGTACCACTCTCAGGCAGTCTAGTCTATCCTGAACAGTACTGTGAGGGATGTCAGCGCCAACTTCAAAACCTGACCTTCATTCACCAATATGCCTCATACTTTTAACTTCCTGGCAGCTGTCCATTACTATGCAGCTTTGAACTACAGAAATCCTATTTTCTCCCATTTCAACATTTAGTCTTGACTTCCCTTATTTATCTAAGGCAGACAATTTTCCTATGACCTACAGTTTTCCCTTGCTTTTTAAATTACACTTATTCTCCATGAAACTTGCTCTTGGCCTGCTTTGCTAGAATCTGATTTTATATATATATATATATATATATATATATATATATATATATATATATATATATATATATAACCTTTTCTAATTAAATCTTGTCCAAAATCTTCCATTACTAATATGTTTCAGTTCAATTTTCTGGTTGCTTTCTTATTCCACTCATATTAATTTTAATTCTTATCTATTTTCTTCTTCAAAATGTAATCTCCATGAAGCCAGGAATTTTTTGTTCACCATAATCTTTTTCCTCACGGAGTAGCACAGTACTCTGCACACGGTTAGCTTCAAAACAGGCTTATTAAGTGATTGTTAATGATTTCTTTGTTTCCAGGCTGATGCTTTTGTGCCACCTATGACAACAGCCAAGAAGCACACTCACATGTCCACACGCCCGGCAGTGGTGCCGCCTCCTTGTCAGCGCATTGAAGGACTCTTTGCACTTCATGCACATCGTCACTTCATTATCGCGTATCCATCTTGGCGCTCTTTTTCCTAGCTCAGCAGTCTAGACGGGAAAGACAGGTTGATTTTTAATAGAAAAAATGACTCTTCCTTTTCAATAGCCTGTTGCCAATGCTGTTCAAACCATTTTCTGATACTCAAGATCTAGGAAAGAAAGTGAAATTTTCCAAGTATTTCAAGGCACTTACTACTATATCCAGCTGAGAGAATAATATTATTTCTAAACCTTCAATTCTGGTATTTTATTGTTAATAAAATGAGAGACAACACTGTTTGTTTTTTTAAATTAACAACAGTTTGATTTTAATTTATCTTTCCACTGCCCCCCCCACCCCTCTTCCTGGTCCTCCCCTAGTCTGCCCCCACCCCTTCCCCCCATCCATTCTCCAAGGAGGGCAAGAAATCCCAAGGTGAGTCAACTCAGTCTGGCATATCCAGTTGAGGTAGGACCTAGGCCCTTCCCCTAGTATCAAGGCTGAGCAAGTTGTTCCTCTGTAGGACATGGGCTCCGAGAAGCCAGCTCATGCACCAGGAATAAACTCTGGTCGGACTGCAAGAGGCTCCATAAACCACCTATGCTGTTTGACTGTCATCTACATTTGGAGGGTTTAATTCTGTTCAATTAACATTCCTCAGCTGTCAATTCAGAGTCAGTGAGCTCCCAATAGCTTGGGTCAGCCACAGACAGTGTTTTTGAGAATGCAGAGATGGAGGAATTTAAAGTTCAGAACTCACAGACACTTCTAGGTGGATGTCATTATCCTTTGCGATTGCATTTCTGAAGGTTTCATGCCTTTGATGAAAAGCGTCAATACTCTCTTGAAGGGCCTAAAATATAAATTAAATCAAAACATATACTACAGTATCACATTAATAAATATACTTTATCACATAAATAATTGTAATGAGAATCATCTTTAAGGTTAAATGTTCTCAAGGCATATATACAAACCTAAATATGTGTAATTTTAAAAAATTTTATGAGTGTTTTGCCTGATGTATGTATTTCACACCACATGTACACCCAGTGTCTGGAGGGGTAAGAAGAGGGCTCTGCGTCCTTGGAACTGGAATTAAAGATAGTTGTAAGCTACTATGTAAGTCCTGGAAACTGAATCCAGCTTCTGCAAGAGTAACAACACATGCTACTCTGAGCTACCTCTCTAGGACCCAGTGTATATACATTTCTTATGCACAAAGGTTCAAAAAAATAAAAATGGAAGTAAAAGGCTTACTTTGATCCATTCTTCTTTGTCTTGTTCAGAACTAAAAGAGAAACAAAGAAAAAAAATGAGTAAAGAGAACATTAAGAATAAAAGAATAAAAGCTTGCTTTAATGTCACTCTGAATTTTTAAAAAAACACAGAAGTGCTCTGGAAATATTAAAGAGACTCTAGTTCTTCTTAATACAAGATCAGACTACTTTTGGTACCCATTCATTCTGGTAGCAAACCATGACATTGGTAGCAAACCATGACATTAACAACCACTGTATAGTTGTACTGACCAGATGATTCTGTGTGCTTGACACACTAGAAAATCAAAGATAATATTATAATTTTAAAAACACACGACAACCAGGACTAAGAGAAGCCTCCCTTTTGGTCCACAGCTGACTAAGAGGTGAGTGGCACCCTGACCCTCAGGGCAATCGGTGACCCTGGTCTCTGAACCCCGGCCTGGGGACACTGCTCCAGGAACCTTATTCACACCCAACTCTGCCCTAAACCAAAGAATGCTGGGAGAGACTCCCCCAAGCCCAATTTCCAGCAAAACACAGCAGGAGGGACATCCCACGGGCCAAACCATGCTGAAACAGCAATCTGCATCATCATCCACCAACAACTGGATACAGAAGCCTCCCTCCGGGTCCACAGCTAACTAAGAGCTGACAAAGAGCCAACTAAGATCCTACCAAGAACAAGATCTGTGACAACTGGAGACACATAGCTCCTTGGACTACTGCCAACCAAGAGCTGAATAAGAGCAGCCTCTGGAAACACTCAGACTCAGGCTCACAACTGAAGAAGAGCCAACCAAGAGCTGACTAAGAGTGAACTGAGGAAGCAATGGGCAGATGCCAGTGCAAGAATAAAAGAATACATATAATAATATAAAGAACAACAAGACACCACCAGAGGAAGCTAAAGGCTCTATAACATCAAGGTCCAAGCACATAACAATGGAGAGGAAACAGAAGGAAATGACATTAAAAACTTTATGAAGACAATAGAAGCCTTAAAAAGAAGATATAAAAAATTCCCTTTAAGAAATAGAAGAAAATAAAACAAAAAATTGGAAGAGATTAACGAATCCCTGAAAGAAAATAAAGAAAACCAAGAAAAAGAAAAGAAAAAACAGGTGAAAGAAACATTCCAGGAGTTAAAATTGAAATAGAAGCAATAAAGAAGGCACAAACTGAGGCAATGCTGGAAACAGAAAACCTTAAGACACGAGCTGGAACTACAGATGCAGCATGACCAACAGAATGCAAGGGATAGAAGAGAGAATCTGTGGAGGGAAAGACTCAATAGTGGAAACAGATATGTCAGTTAAAGAAAACACTAAAACCAAAAAAGTCATAACACAAAACGTGCAGGAAATTTGGGACACCATGAAATGACCAATGTGAGAATAATTGGAATCAAGAAGGAGAAGAACACCAGCTCAAAGGCACAGAAAATATATTCAACAAAATCATAGAAGAAAACTTTCCCAATGTAAAGAAGGAAATGCCTTTAAAGATACAAGCTTACAGAACACAAAATAGACTAGACTCCGCCCTCAACAAAAGTTTGCTCACTACATAATAATCAGGCCACTAAATCTACAGAACAAAGAAAAAATACTAAGAGCTACAAAGGAAAAAGGCCAAGCTACCTTTAAAGGCAAATCCATCAGAATAACACCAGATTACTCAATGAAAACAATGAAAGCAAGAAGGTCCTGGTCAGATGTTATACAGACACTAAAAGAGCATGGCTGCCAACCAAGACTACTATACCCAGCAAAACTATCAATCACCATAGATGGAGTGAAAAAGGTATTTCATGACAAAACCATATTTAAACAATAACTGTTCACAAATCCCATCCTATAGAAAGCACTAGAGGGAAAAGTCCAATCATGAAAACTGGACACAGCACAGAAACCACAAACAATCGATAATCACACCAAAGAAAAACCCAAAGAAGGGAAATACACACAAGCTACCACTAAAAAATAACAGGAAATAACAATCATTGGTCATTAATATCCCTTAATATCAATGGACTCAATTCACCTATAGAAAGACACACCCTAACATGATGGATACAAAAACAGAATCCAGCCTTCTGCTGTATACAAGAGAAACATCTCAATGTTAAAGATAGATACAGGCTCAGAATAAAGGGTTGGGAAAGGACTTTCCAATCAAATGGTCCTAAGAAACAAACTAGAGTATCCATCCTAATATCTAACAAAATAGATTTCAAACTAAAATCAATCAAAAGAGACCAGGACAAACATTACATATTTATCTCAGAAAAATCCACCAAGATGATGTCCAATAGTGGGAGACTTCAACAACCCACTTTCACGTTTGGATAGGTCACAAAGAAACTCAACAGAGAAATAAGGGATCTAACACATGTTATGACCCAAATGGACTCAACAGATATATACAGAACCTTCCACCCAAACTCAGGAATATATAAGTTCCCCATGGAACTTTCTTTAAATTTGGCCACATACTTGGTCATAAAGCAAATATCAACAGATACAAAAAAATGGGAATATCTCCCCTGTATCATGTCAGACCACCATGGTCTAAAGCTAGAGTTCAACAACAGCAAAAATCATAGAAAGCCTACACACTCATGGAAACTGAACATCTCTCAATTGAACCACCTCTAGGTCAAGGAAGAAGTTAAGAAAGAAATCAAAGACTTTGAAGAATTTAATGAAAATGAATCCACAATATACCCAAACTTATGGGACACAATGAAAGCAGCGTTAAAAGGAGAATTCATAGCTCTATATGTCTATATGAAAAACCTAGAGAAATCTCACACAAGAGACCTAACAGCACAGCTGAAGTGGTTAGAACAATTAGAAGCAAACTCACCTAAAAGGAGTAGATGGCAGGAAATAATCAAACTCAGAGCTGAAATCAATACAACAGAAACAAAGAGAACAATACAAAGAATCGGTGAATCAAAGAGTTGATTCTTTGAGAAAGTCAACAAAATAGATAAACCCTTATCCAAACTAACCAAGAAGTAGAGAGAGAATATCCAAATTAACAGTCAGAAATGAAAAAGGGGGGACATAACAACAGACATCCAGGAAATCCAGAGAATTATTAGGTAATACTTTGAAAATTTATACTCCACCAAAATGGAAAACCTAGAAGAAATGGACAGCTTTCTGGATAGGTACCACTTAACAAAATTAAATCACTATCAGGTTAAAGACCTAAACAGACCTATAATCCTGTTATATAAACTGTTATTAAAAGTCTCCCAAGTTTAAAAAAAAAAAAGCCCAGGACCAGATGGTTTCAGTGCAGAATTTATGGAACTTTAGTAGAAACTGAACATTGCCGAACTCCTTTTATGAGGCCACAATCACCCTGATACCCAAGCCACTCAAAAATGCAACAAAGAAAGAGAACTATAGACCAATCTCTCTCATGAACATTGATGCCAAAATACTTAATAAAATTCTGGCAAACTGAATCCAACAACATATCAAAAAAAAAAAAAAATCATCCACCACGACCAAGTAGGCTTCATTGCAGATATGCAGGGATGGTTCAACATACGAAAACTGTGAATGTCATCCATCACATAAATAAAAGAAAAAAAAAAACCCACATGATCATCTCCTTAGAAGCTTAAAAGATCTTTGACAAAGTCCAACACTCCTTCATAATAAAAGTCCTGGAGAGATCAGGAATATATGAAAAATACCTAAATATAATAAAGGCGATGTACAGCAAACTGAAAGCCAACATCAAACTAAATGGAGAAACACTCAAAGCAATCCCACTAAAATCAGGAGCAAGACAAGGCTGTCCTCTCTCTCCTTATCTAGTCAATACAGTTCTCTAAGCTTTAGCTAAAGCAACAGGAGAACAAAAGGAGATTAAGGGGATATAATTGGAGAGGAAGAAGTTAAACTATCTCTATTTGCAGATGATATGATCGTATATATAGGTACCCTCAAAATTCTTCCAGGGAACTCCTAAGCTGACAAACACCTTCAGCAATGTAGCAGGGTACAAGATTAACTTAAAAAAAATCAATAGCCCTCCTATACACTAAAAATAAAAGGGCTGACAAAGAAATAAGGGAAACATCACCCTTATAATAGCTACAAATAGCATTAAATATCTTGGTGTACTCTAACCAAAGAAGTAGCAGACCTGTTTGACAAAGACTTTAAGTCCCCAAAGAAGGAAATTGAGGAGAATATCAGAAAATGGAAAGATCTCCTATGCTCCTGGATAGGTAGGATCAACATAGTAAAATTGGCAACCTTACCAAAAGCAATCTACAGATACAATGCAATCTCCATCAAAATCCCAACACAATTTTTTTTACAGACCTTGAAAGAACAATACTCAACTTCATATGGAATAACAGGAAACCCAGGATTGCCAAAACAATCCTGCTCAATTAAAAAACTTCAGGAGGAATCACCATCCCCAACTTTAAGCTATACTGTAGAGCTACAGTAATAAAAACAGCCCAATACTTTCACAAAAACAGAGTCGTGGAACAATGAAATCAAATCAGAGACCCTGACATTAACTCCTACACCTATGAACACCTGATTTTTGACAAAGAAGCCAAAAATATTTAATGGAAAAAACATAGTATCTTAAACAAATGGTGTTGGCATAACTGGATAGTAGTACGTGATAATACTATGTAGAAGAATGCAAATAGATCCAAACCTATCACTTTGCACAAAACTCAAATCCAAGTGGATCAAAGACCTCAACATAAACCCAATTACACTGAACTTGATAAAAAAGAAAGTGGGAAATACCTTCCAATGCATTGGCACAGGCAACCACTTCCTAAATGCAATACCAGGAGCTCAAACACCAAGAACAATAATCAGTAAATGGGACCTCTTGAAACTGAGAAGCTTCTGTAAGGCAAAGGACACAGTCAATAAGACAAAAACAACAGCCTACAGAATGGGGAAAGATCTTCATCAACCATCCATTGGACCGAGGACTGATCTAAAAAATACATAGAGAACTCACAAAACTATAGCCCCAAACCTAAATAATCGAATTAAAAATGGGGTTCAGAGGTAAAAAGAGAATTCTCAACAGAAGAATTCAAATGGCTGAAAGGCACTTAAAACATTGCTCAACATCTTTAGCCATCAGAGAAATGCAAATCAAAACAACTTTGAGATACCACCTTACTCCTGCTGGAATGGCTAAGATCAAAAACACAGATGACAGCCTATGCTGGAGAGGATGCGGAACAAGGGGAACACTCCTCCACTGTTGGTGGGAATGTAAACTTGTACAGCCACTTTGGAAAGCAGTATGGCAGTTCCTCAGAAAACCGGGAATCAATCTCCTCAAGTATCCAGCAATACCACTATTAGACATATACCCAAAGGATGCACATTTGTACCCCAAGGGCATTAACTCAACTCTGTTCATAGCAGCATTAGTCATAATAGCAAGAACCTGGAAACAGCCTACATGCCCCTCAGCTGAAGAATGGATTAAGAAACTATGGGAGATTTACTCAGTGGACTACTACTCAGTATTAAAAAGAAATGACATCTAAAATTTTCAGGCAAAAGGATGGATTTGAAGAATATCTTCCTGAGTGAGGTATCACAAACCCAGAACGATAGGCATGGGATGTGCTCATTCATAAGTGGATTTTTGACAAAAAGCAAAGAATATCCAGGCTGCAAAACAACCCCTAAACAGCTTGGGATCAGAAGGAATTTAAGAGAGACATCCAGGGATTCCCCTAGGAGGAGAAAATAGAGAAGATCACCTTAGCATATTAGGGTCATAATGGGTTGCAACCAAGAAGAGTTGGGAACAAATCTTGCAAAGAAGGAGATGGTTGAGTGAGAGGAGCACAGAGAGAGATAGAAAGATGGATATCTTGATAGAGGAAGACAATATGGGGTTGGAAAGAGATCACGTGCCACACAACCAGACTCATGGTTTGGGAGACATCTTTGTTTGGTTGAACTAAACAGCTCATCCCCTACATTTACTTGGGATAGCTCCTATCATATAGATTATACACTGGCACAATCTAAAGAAGGTCAGATTCTCACATCATATACATAACCAAAGAAAGAAGTCCACACGTCCAGGTCAAAGTGCAGAAACAAGCAAACATGAATGGCTAAGGCAACAAGTCTCTTGCCAAATCCAACAGTCTTG
Source organism: Phyllotis vaccarum (assembly GCA_033318265.1). Taxonomy (NCBI): domain Eukaryota; kingdom Metazoa; phylum Chordata; class Mammalia; order Rodentia; family Cricetidae; genus Phyllotis; species Phyllotis vaccarum. Next base: position 182,396,932 of record JARWLC010000002.1, read on the forward strand.
GAAGTGTTCTCTAATGAGAAGTATCTGGATGAGTTCCTGGACATAGTGTTCAAACACTCCCCCTTGAACTCCAAGACGATAACAATAAATACATGCATCATGTCCAAGATACACATACATATCACAGGATAATAATACTTACCTGCATCATGGAATAATGGTAAATGAACTTAGTAGTTTGTATATGTATTTGTTAATGCACATGTGCGCCTGAACACACAAACATATATTCACATATATACATCTACATATGTATGTACATATAACAATATCAAGGAAGACTCCATGATGAATTTGAGAGCATGGGACACGGGAGAAATCTGATAGTGGAGAGTATCATGAGAGGTGGATATAGTGCTATGTACAAAGTTTTAAAAAACAAGAACAACCCAAAATCTTTTGTTATTTATGATTAAATTTTTTTTTTTTTAAAAAAAAGAAAAGCAAAAGATCTTTGAAAAGATGTTGGAATTGCTGCTTAGCATTCCTTTGCTAAACAATTCTGTTGGATTCTTCCTTAAAGGCTCAGGCACTGCCTTACCTAACGCATGACAAATGGAGAGCATCACTTTCAATCATGCAGGAAGGAGTTTCCAGACTCATAGACTGTAGAGTCTAATAATTTTCCTTGGGGGCAGGGTGGTTACTTGATTGTATTCAACTTCCCTTTTGCATCCTAAGGAAAAACTGCATTTCCTCTCCTCTGTAGGAAGCTTATATCAAGCTTGGAAAGTCTCTTGGAGTGGACTATAAGTAAAAATTTTCAATTGAGGGACTTTGAAGGATATCAGAGTGTTTCTTTGCTCTTTTGGTAAGTTGGGGCCAAGTCTTCATCCCAACAGGTATAAGTATACATGATACATACTAGCAGGATGCAAAGATAGAGAACATGAAATTGACATGGGTAGGTGAGCTTCTTATTCCAGAGACTGGCTGAAATGTTTTGCCCAGAAAAGCAAAGTTTCCAGCAAAATCATCTGGGGAAAATCTGTTTCTCTTCCCACCTGTAAACCCACAATATTCTAAGAATCACATCAAAAAACCCAGTTATAGGTAAATGTCATGCCCTAAATTCTTTGTGCAGCCTAAGTGTCTCCGGCTTTACTTTATCAGATTGTGATTCCATTCAAAGTATGTCTGAAGACACCTTATATCTCACTTCTTTGAAGACACAGAAGGAAAAGAATGAAAAGAATTCTTAAAAAATTCAAATGGCAGAGAGAGTTCATGTTACGGCACTTGGTTGGAAGTCTTGCTTGGGAAGCCCATACTCACACTTGGTTACTCTTGCTCTCTGTGAGAAGCCCATGCCCTTGCTCCTAAATATATCTCCATTACTTTTAATAAAACCAAACTCTGCTTTGTTCTAGTTAGTTGAATCTTTTCTGGTTGAAGCCATGAGTTCCAATTTGGCATGAGGCGAGGTCCCTAAGCCATTAAGAGGACTCCTCAGGCTGCCAGTATGGGCCTGTGCCCCTGTCTTCTCATATCTGATACCCACCCCACATGATCTCCCATAGGGGGCTTTAGTCAGCCATACTGTGTTTCCCAGCTCTATTGTTCTGGAAATAAATTTAGACAAAGACTTTAGTGTTTTGTTTTTAAAGTCAGGAAAGATTTATTTACTCTTTTGCTTAATTTACTTACTACTATATTTAAATTTTTTATTTAGTAACTGGAAGTCACTGTCTAAAAACCAAATGATATAGAAACTGTCTAAAAACTATATGAAACAATATTATTACCCTTTTTCTTTGTTTACAGCTACAAGATCTTATTAAATCTTAAATAAATAGATGAAGAAAGCATACTCACTTTGGCTAAGTATAATCAATTAATTTCAGCAAACAGTTCCTTTGAAATTCCATCTAAGTCCGTAATTTCCATTTCTTAGATTGGTAGGATATTTTACTACAATCTAGCTCATTTACTGTACCTTCAGAGTGCAAGCTTTCTTTTTATTTACAGATATTTTGAGCCAGTTTTATCAGTATAAAGACCAACTCTGCATCTCCATTGTAAATAGGTTTCGATTTTAATATTTAATTCACTTGAAGTGACTGTCAGAAATTCTAAAAGTGTTTGTATAACAGCTCTGCTGCTTATCTTTTGTTGTCACTGCATGAATGCCTCTTTCCATCCTTTCCATCCTCTATCTTTCATATGAGATATGTTTCTTGGTAGCAGGATAAAGTTGGATCTAGAGTTTTCTAATCCATTCTGCTAATCTGTATATTTTAGGAAGTAGAGCATTAATATTCAGACTTATTATTGATTGGTGCATATAATTCTTCTTATTTTGTGTTTTACATTTTATTTAACTTTCCCAGAATTGTTTATTTTTCTCCTGTGGCATTTTAGAGGTGTTCATCTTTTTTAGTCTCAAGTATTACTTTTAGCCTACTGGGTTAAGGTCATACATTCTATTTGCCTTTTAAAAAAAATTTGCCTTTTTCATTTTATTGGAAATAGATTCTATTATTTTTCCTTATTTGCCTCCTTTTATCATGGAAACTTTTTTTCTTTTTCCTTCAATTATATCAAATAGAGTCTGGCTTATAGCAGCTGTGGTCTTTCAAAACTTGAAATACATATTTTTAAGCCCCTTTCCTTTTAAAATTTCTTTTGAATAATCAGCTGTTACTGTACCTGGCTTTCCTGTAAATGTGACTTTCTTCTTTCTCTTGTGGCTATTCTACCTCTCTCTGTCCCGCATGTTTGATCATCTGACTGTAATGTGATGTGGGGTTATCTTTCGGTCTGCGCTAGTTCGTGTTTCCTATGTCTCTTGTGACTGCACTAGTTTCTCTTCACAAGATGTGCCTTTTGTGATTTTATTGGGATGTTTTCTGTTTTAGGCATATGCTTTTCTGACTACACTTCATAGAATTTATTTTTATTTGCAAAGTTCTTCCATGTTCTATTAATTTGTCATTGTTGCATTGTTGACTGAGTGATCCAACCCTTTCCCTGTCTCAGCCATGGTATGTTCCCTGCATGATCCATTCTGCTCATCACAGTTGCCACTGAACTTTTAAAATTTGAGTTAACATTGTGTTTTTTTTTTTTTTTTTAATTTTAAGAATTGGTTTGGCTTTCCTTCAACATCTTACCCTTTATTGGATTCTATTTGCATACCCTGAGTTGACTTCCTTATTTTATCATTGCATTTTCTTAGAGTATATCCATACTCCCTTTGGGCTCTGTGATCATGCTGAATTCTGTATCTGATGAGCTTCCATCTCTAAGCAAGAAACTATCTCAGACTGACATCCACTTGCAAAGGAAATAATATTCTCTCCAGTGCAGTCTCACTGGGAATATTAGCCACACTTAAGGGTAGGTCCTACGCCCAGCAGAACACAGCCAACACAAAGAAACCCAATAGTATTTTATAGACCTTCCATCTCATACCACATTGTTTGGGGTTTTTTTTTTGACCTTTTGTTTGTATATTATAGTTTCCAATTTTGTAGGGTAAGTGTGTGTTTCTTGTACTTTCTTATTTTTAGTTTTCTAAATTCTAGTTTGTTTGTCTGTTTATTTTGAAAGGGAGAGGGAGAGGGAGAAGAGAGGGGGACAGGGAGGGAAGCAGAGAGGAGAAGGGAGAGGGGGAGGGAGAGGGGAAGGGAGAGGGGGAGAAGAGAGAGAGGGGGAGGGAGAATGATGAAAATTGGTTGGGTGGGGAGGCCAGAAGGCCAGATGTATTAGAAAAAGCATCGTAGAGGGGAAACTGTGATTAGAACATAACTTATTAAAAAATTACTTAAAAATTATTTGTCTGGAAGTTATTCCAAATTGCTTTCATTGTTGGCCCTTACTATAGGATTGCTAGTTTTTGAAGGAGACATTTAGGAATTGGTTGAATTTTTATTTTATAAGTTTAAAAGATTTATTTATTATTTTATGCACACATATATGTGCCTAAATATATAAGTTATCCATCGTGTGTGTTCAGGGTCAGCAGAGGCCCTGCTGTGAGACACGGATGCTAGGAGCCAAACTCCAGTCCTCTGAAAGAGCAGCAGGTGCTCTGAGCACTTGAGTTACTTCCCCTGCTCCCTTTCATTGTTTTAATTCAGGTCCCTTTTCTTCTCTGGTGCAGTGTGACCCAGCATTTCCGGGTGCTGTGCTGTATCTCCTGCTGTGTTTCCTCCGGTCCAGGGGCTTGTCTTTGCATTAGTTTGTTATCAGGGTGGAGAATTTCAGCATGGAATAATAATCATTAAATGATGCCCTGGGAGGATTGTAGCAGTGTGTAAGTGCCCTGCCACTCTGCAGTCTCCTGACTGATGCCTGCTGTATACACCTCTGTCCTAGGCAATACAAAGATCAGAAGAAAGACATGGCGTTTATTTCAATAAACCCAACTTCCACTTCTAGCTCATTAGATTTCCCGAGGTTTGGGATATTCGCTTGTATAAAACAAACAAATAAACAAAGACGACAACAGGGTCATTTAAGAGAAGTTGGGGTGGGAATGGTCCTCTTACCTGGCCTGCAGCTCCAGAGTTCTTTCTTTCCCAGACACTTGGAAAGTGTGTGGATATTCTTCATTGTGAGTCTCCACAACTTTCATCCCATCAATGCCAACTCTGGTTCTAACTGTGAATTTTGAGCCCACTAAGCTGAATCTGGGCACACAATATAGTAACATGTTGTTGAACTGCAAAGAGACAGAATAAAAATTAATAAACAGGAAGATAAAGAATATGAAAGTCTGATTAATGAACTCTAGACATAAGTACCATTGAATATTTTTTAGAGGATGTAATTTTTCTCTTTCTCTCCATTGTCTTGCTATATAACCAGGGTAGGTCTTGAATTTCTAATGCTGTCTTAGACTCCCAAGTGCTGGGAACATAGGCATATATTACCACACTTGGATGTTTTCTTAGAATTTAATTAAATATTCATTGAGCAAATGCATAATAAATGACTAAGGGTGACTGAATTATGAGACAAAATAAACAACTTCAAATACTCAGAGGTCTGTCACACAAAAAATAAAGGCTCATTTAGCATTTTTTTTAATAAGGTGAAACTTAAAGCAAAGGATAAACATATGTAATCATCAGGATGCAATAGTCATACACAGTCTATCACATATCTGAATACCTTCTCCACATAATAAACTTTTCTCTTCTTCCAAAATGATACATCAGAACTTAATACATTCCATAAGTTCTACTTTCACAGTATACTCTCCATGGCTACTCAAACTATCAGGAAAAAAAAAATGCAGCATCACCAAACGTTATTGCCACTGCTCCTGGCTGCATATAGGACTATACTGTAAGATCATGTTCTTGAATACATCACACATTATGGATGGAGGGTGTAAAGGAGTTGAAAACTGAGCTAGACGCTTCATCCTCATTGGCTAGCTTCTATAGTACTGGTAGATGCTATGTGGGCTGCTGAGGACAGCAATCATCAATAGTCTCATCCCCATGTGGACATTGTGAGCTACATTGTGAGCTATCAGTCTGTTAGATAAGCTGTACCTACTATGAAATAGTCGCACGACTGATGTGGGGGAAGCAAACGCTTTCTGACTGGATTTGGATTCTATAAGAGGAAAATCTATCAACACCTCTCATGCAGTACTTAACACTGTTGTGTTGTTAAATGGACACATTGTCAAGCTTCTTTGTAATTATTTGTGTGCTTGTGTATGTTTATAAACAAAGGCTACTTCTAGCCCTGATAAGAGAAGCTTCTCTTTGCAGAGAATGAAGAGATTCATGCTTGTTCGAGGTGCTAAAATGAATGACCATTGAGAGGTCAACTCTAAATAGACACCTGCATCAATCTCCTACTTTAAGGCTCAGGGAATATACCACAAATTGGAGAAAGAATATGTAAGCGCCAGAGGGTGGAAAGGAGTGCTGTGAAACTCTGCTTCCGGACATGACATGCTATATTCACATCTGCATAAGACCTGCAAAAAGATGCTAAAAATCTCATCATCTCTGGGGAAGGGGAGTCATTTTCTTTAGTTGTACAGTATTCTATATTCCAGTATATAACTCCCTACTCATGCTTATCTAAGCAATCCTAATTAAAGTCATTAGGTCACAAAAAAAAAAAAAAAAGAAAGAAAAAATGAGAGAGGGAGAGTATTGTTGGGAAGGAGGGATTCAGTTTAATAGGAGCAGTTAGTAGAGTCTAATATGAATTGAATGTGATTAAAATACACTATGTGCATAAAATAGTATTAAGAAGCTTTTTAAAAAAATCAGAAGTAACTTTATTTGTTCCTAAGCTACCTTTCTGCATTCTATATTAGTGACTATTTGGAGGTAAGAGAAGGAACAGCATATTTTTCAAAATGTTAGTCACACTCCTATAGGTCAGACACTGCCCCAGGGATACTTTTTCTTGAACTCAAGCCAGTAGTGTGGATGGGAGTGTGGTATGTGTAGTAGCAACCCCTCTTCTACACAAAGCAGGGGAGCTTATGTTAAGTTTCAACAACTATTCAGCACAATGTTTAAGAGCATAATATAATTATACATTATATACATTATTTATTACATACTCAGTAATCTGGACTTGCTTATTCCATCCAATAAATTGAAAATGAAAATTTCAAATTTGTCAGTGTACAGGATTCTGAAGGTAGATCTTAAACTCAGAATGAACTATCAGTTTCAAAGAAAGTCATATAACTGGCCCGACTGGCTTGCTGGGGACTGGTGGAACTGGGGTAGACTCCAATATGGGAATAACTGTAGGATAAAAAGGCCAGCCAAGGAGACCCTGAACCACAGTCAGTGAAAGAGACACACTCTGGCCCTGAAACCAAAGCCAAAGAAACACACCCTGAAACTCGTGCCAAAAGAACAAAGAGGGCCAGTGAAAACACTTTGCCCCTGAAACCAGAGACAACTTTGCCCTTGACCAATTCCTGAGCAGAAAACCAAGCGGTCTCTGAACACAAAAATCTAGCCAATCTCAGCTTGTCCAAGCTCAAGGGGACCGAATATGACCAATTCCTTCCCTGAAAGTCTTCTCCCTAGAAAAATCTCACCTCTAAGAAGCCCCATTTAAGCCCCATTGCCTATTCAGTTATCAGTGGTTCTTCTCCACCTTGGCAGAGGAAGTTGCTTTCCTGGTTTCCTCCTTTCCAAATAAATCTTTCTTAAAAGAGTTCTGGAGATCTTCTTTTTCCAGTGAGGAGTAGATTCTCTGCTGAGAAGTTCCCTTGGGAGCAGAGCAGAGAGGAACAAACCACTTTTCTCCTGAGCTGAAGCAGATTACTGCATTTATGCAGGGGTGTACTCTTTGGCAGAGCGAGGCAGAAGAAGTGACATTCTCTGCTGGGATGTTCCCTTAGGGGAGCAGAACAGAAGAAGAAATGGACACCTTTGCTGGGAAGCCCCCCTTAAGAAGGTGGGGTTGGGTAGAGCAAAGCACAGCTGTTTTGACTCTCTCTTAAAGAGGAGCAGGATTTCTAAATCTGGTGGGGAGACCATCCTCCACTGTACCTCAGCTTCAGGGATAGCTTGACTTTCTGACAAGTCAGGATACCTTTCCCTCCAGAGCTGTAACACTTGCAGGTATAGCCTGACTTCCCAACAAATCAGGATTCCTTTCCCCGCATGTAACCTGCTAAGGAAAACCTCCAGGGCCTTTGTCTGGCTCTATATGGGTAGAAGAACCATGGTGAAGTCCTTAATGTCCTTGCTCTAATGTACCTTTTATAGCCTTCCTTACTGAGAAAGGGACCAGGAATATACCAACATTCAAAATAGTCTCAAAAAATTAAGATTAAACCTAATAAAAAGATGAAAGACACAATACACACACACACACACACACACACACACACACACACACACACGCACACACCTCAAAATCCCTTTAATCTCTGAAGAAACTTGAGAAAATACTAGAAAATGGGAATGCCTCCCATGCTTATGGATTGGTAGAATTTTGAAAATGACCATTCTACTAAAAACAATTCACAGATTCCCCATTTCATTCATCACAGAAATAGAAACTAAATTTTAAAATTCACAGGGAGCCATAAAAGACCTCATATAGCTGAAGCAATCCTGAACAAAACGAACAAGGCTTGAGGAACTACCATTCCAGATTTCATGATATGCTACAGAGCTGTAGTAATAAAACTATATAGACAAAATGAACAAAATAGAAGACCCCAAACTGAGCATAAATATCTACAGCCATTTGACAAAGATGCCAGAAACTCAGTGAAGAGAGAGCATCTTCAACAAGGGATGCGAATAACTGTAGATGTCTTAGAATTAGGGAATACAATTCCAAGATTTCACTTTACCCGAGTCAAGATCAAAAAAATAAATGCTGATAAGCATGTGCAGAAAGTGGACCCTCCTTCATCACTATTGGGACTACAAACTTGTGCAGCTATTATGGAAATCAGTGTGAAAAATTCTCAAAAAGCTAAAAGTAGATCAAACATAGGACCTGGCTCTACTACTCTTTGACATACATCCAAAAGAATCAACATTTTACTCCATAGTTAAGTTTTACTCTATTCACAAAAGCTAGGAAACAGTCTATCTGCCCTCCAAGTGGTGAAGGAATGATGAGAATATGGTACATATACATGATGGAATTCTATTTAGCTGTAAAGAAGAAACAAAGTGAAGAAGTCTGCAAGTAAATAAATGGATATAGAATATACTATATTGGGTTAAGTGGTTGAGATCCAGCAAGACAGGAATCCCATGTTTTAACTTATGAGTAGATCCTAGATCTGAATCTTCAGATATGAGTGTTTAACCTGGGATGTCCACACAAACCAGGAAAGTAAAAGGGACCATGGTGGGAGGAAGGACAAAGATCCACAATCAACATGTAAAGGCAGGCAGACACCGATTCTGAGAACTCCATCAAGCACAAGCCATTCTGTCTACTCCATATAGTCGACGCTTTGACGTCCTCACACCTTACTTACACTAAAGGAATCACCCAGCCTTCTGCTAAATGTGAACCTGCCTTCCAATTTAGCCAACTAGACCACAGGAAATTTTCAAGTATTGTTTATTTACTTGCACTTCCATTACCCTCATCACTCAAAAGGAAGGTACTAGACAGTGACCCCCACGCTTCAGATCTCACTGAAATTACTCAAGCAGAGATTCCAAGGCCTGATAGCAGGTGTCTTCTTCCTTCTTTCCTTTGTGAACCACTTTTGGTGCTTCCACTCACTCTCTGCCTCTACTGTTCTAGGAGCTTCTCTGCATGGTACATGGCTCCTTCTCCTGGGATCAGTCTTCCAATGCCAATCATGTTCTCGCCTAAACAATCATGAAACCTACATTTTGTAATCAACTTCTGAATAGAACTTGGAACCCTGGTATGATTCTTGTATGCCTTTGTCCCCTATTTTGCTACGTAGAAAACTATAACCTAGAAAAACAAAGTACTTCTGCTTAGCGAAAATGAGTTTTTGCAGTGAATTTGGACAATATCTAAAATTATTTTTGAGTGGCTGGCCTAGAAAAAGTATTTTCAACTCTGTCATAGTGGTACTTTTATCTTAAAGGCAGTCAGCAGATGTCTAACTGGGGGCCTCTCAATAGGGGAGAATTCATATCTGGAGCTGTGAACCTAGCCAACTACCTGTGTCTAGAGAGGTCATAGACCTACGAGAATCTACTACTGTCATTTTCCTAAGCATAATAATTTCTAAATGCATTACTGAACAACTAGAGTTACACCCACAAGTAAATGTAGCTCTTGCCCCTCATCAAAGAAATTTCTTTTTTTGCAACAGATGCAGTCTATTACAGAGATTCACAACTGCTCAAGATGTAGAGAATAAGGGCCTGTAGGTGCTCAACCCCAACAGATACATTTCCCACATCACCTCTACACTCAAGGCTCAGAGGACATCGTGGAAGAGATGCAGGAAAGACTGTAAGAGGCAAAGGATCAGGATGCTACTAGCTATTGTCTTTACAGGGAAGCTCCACTTATGAAATCTCAACAATATGGCTTCTTAAAGAAGATGCATAATGACAACATCAGTTATGTGCCAATGTAGATTGGGAGAAATCTTACAAGGTTCCACCCCTTGGTGAAGAGCCCCTGACAATCAGTGGCTGCTGAGAGATAATCAGTTTTCTCCAGGGAAAAGCTCCCTGATGGGTTATCTAATTCTAAAAGCAGTCAGTCCTAAACACACGTACATACAAGCAATCCTAAACAGACGCAGCAGGTTAGTTAAAAATATCATAAATTTATTCTTTGTTGACAGACTATTTCATTGCATTTAATACACCATACTTTGCTTTATATGGATATCTGTTATTTTTCTTTTTCTTTTCTTTTCTTTCTTTCTTTTTTTTTTTTTTTTGAGTTAACAATCTTAAAATTCGGGTCTGAGCTAGGCAGGGGTCTCTGGCATCTACATTCATGGCACTCCCTAGCAAGGCAGTGATTGTTCCCGGGAATGGAGGTGGGGATGTGGCCACCCACGGCTGGTAAGGCTAGGTGAGATAGAGGCTGGAGCAGATTCCCAGTTTCCAGGGTTTGACTAAAAACACGCCTGACCCAATTACAGCCCGAGAGAGCATCTGGCTGCCCTTCATGGAGACAGAGCTGCACTGTGATGAGAAGACCATCACCATAAGGCACAGCTCTGGAGTCACTGTGGCTATGAGGTACGCAGAGACACATCTAGTATATGCTCTTGTATTGGCATCTGCATACACATCATACTTGGGAGGTGAGAACGAGTGTGCAAGTGGGTACTTCAGCTGCCCCTGGCAGTGGGAGATCAGAGCCAACTGCCCTCACACTGTACAGTTTGGCTCCACTGATGATCCCTTCCTTCCCTGGAAGGAACAAGAAGTGGCAAATAGGTTGGGTACCAAATTGTACAAATTTACCGATAGTGGTCACTTTCAGAACACCGAATTTCAAGAACTGATTAATGTGGTGAAATCTATGCTGAAAATACCAGAATAGTCAGGATGACAACTGCTCTGTAATATGTGAGAATGAGGTAGGATAGCAGTTACTATCAACAGTGCTAGACACAAATGTCCAGTTAAGCTACAGATGTGCCTGAAAAACAAGTCTGAACACTCACTAAGATTATAGCATTCTCAATTCCCAAAGAACTTAAATCTTTTTCAAAATTTGTAACTACAGCAGTATTTTTCCTGTTTGGTAAGGGACACGGGGAGTTTGTTTAGCCATCCTGTTGATCCAGAGAGTAAGTCAGAAGTTGAACCAGACATGGTAGTGTGTCTCTGTAATGCCAGCACTTCAGAGAAAGCATGAGACCAGGAGTTGAAGGTTAGCCTTACCCTGTCACAGAAAAGAGACAGCAAGTAGACCCAGGTATCCCAAGTCTCATTCCAAATTATAACTCAGTAGCTTTTGCGAGGTTTGACCCACTCCTGAGTCCTCAGGACTTGGGAAGCTGAAGAAGGTAGATCTTGAATTTGAGCTTAGGCTAACTATTTAGCAAAACCTTGTCTCCAAACTGGTTTTCATGCAAAGTATATGACTGCTACCTTTTCCTTTTTGAAATAAAAATTTTCTCTTCTTGGGAGAAGAAAACATAATTAAAGATCCAGAATGTTCTTAGAACTCAAAACTCTAGCTGCTGCTTCAGGCTGGCTTAAGACAGTAAACCAAACTTGGTCTTCACCACTGAAATCCCCACCCTAGCCCCTTTGTTCTTCTGACAGGTTGAGAGACCAACATATGAAGATGCTGAGTCAGGAAGCTGCAGGGGACAGATATCTGCATAGGCTGCCAGCTGGATACCAACTTCACAGTAAGACTAGCAGGATTAGGTCACGTGGGAGTGTCACAATATAGAAGCGTGACAAGTATTTATGTCTTTTTTTTTTTTTTTTTAAAGCTGGGAACTATGTGTATGCATATACAATCCCCACATGAATTATGGTAGTTGGTAAGACTGTAATTAAAAGATGTGCAAAAGCTATAAGACAAAAGACCAGGTTGTCCATTTGTGAGCTTGGTCATAAACATTTTAGATTCTCTAGAAGTACAAGAAGAGCCTAAGAGGGCGGGGGTGGTGCATGCCTTCAATTGGTGGATCTCTGTGAGCTCCAGTCAAGCCTGGTCTTCAGAGCAAGCTCTAAAACAGCCAGGGCTACACAGGAAAGCCTAAGATAACCACAGTGAATGTCATGCTACAGAGTGGAAAACAAGGGAGCAATCTGGACTGTTAAGTTTTAAGTATATCAAAAAAGAGCTTTTCCACAATGCAAGTTTAACTCTGTAGAGTCCAACCTCTTAACTTCTTGAGGTCATTCAAGCATCATTCCAAGACTTTTCTTAGACTCTCGCTAAAAATCTTTTTTTTTTTTTAATGTACTTTTTATATTAGCGTATATTTGATGTACAAATGGCTTCATATTGACATCTTTACTCATTTTTATAATGTACATTGATCATATGTAAAAAAAATAAAACTTATTTCTGGGGGGACAACAATAACAAAAAAATCTTAAAATTCAAATAGTTGGGTAGTGTGGTAACAAAAAGGTCTTTAAAAAAAGAGAAAAATAAAAAAATCTGCTGAGATGGCTCAGCAGGTAAAGAAGCATAACACCAAGCCAGACAACCTGAGCCCGACCCCCCAGAATCCACATGGTGGGAGAGAAATTACTCCTGTAAGCTTTCCTCTGACCTCTACACACACCATGGTATGAGTGCATACACAGGGAAACACTCACCCAACCCCCCTTGCCCCCATGTACTCAGTCCTCCCACTTACCCACTCACCCCCTACTCACTCACTCACCCATATACTTACCCACTCATTCACAAACTCACCCCCAACACATTCACCCACTCACCTCACACACTCATCAATATACATTTACTCACCTACATAACTCACTCCCACACTCACACATACTAACACAAACATTCACACACAAATAAATGTATGTAATAAAAAATTAAAAACACACTGGGATATTAAAAATTCCTCCTATGACAGTTAGTCCCTTTAATTTTTTTCAAAGAAAGATGAAAATTACCTAGACTTTCTCAGGTCTCCAAGACAACTCGTAGTGGCTTACTTTCTTAATGCCCAAGCATTCATTTTACCATGTAAAATGAGTTGTCTTAAAAAAAAAATAAAAGGTAACGTGGACAGAAACTGAACAAAATAGTTTTACACTGTAGTTCCATATCTGAGTAAGTCCTAGATGAACTATCATCAGAATGTTAAGAAGGAGACAGAAGCTGGCTGTGCCAAGGACGTGAGCATACTCACTTCCTTCTGCAGATAGTTTAGACTATGGAGGGCTAGGGAGACAAATGTCATAGGAAATAGTTGTAACAAAATGGCCAAACATAAAATAGCCCATAAGACCAAAAGAAAAGACAAAACCAAAATCAAGAAAAGGAAAATTTCAGAAACTACTGCAGTTGATAGCACACAAGGGCAAGAGAAATACTCGTTACAGCTCTTAAGATCCTCACACAGAAAACCCCTCGAGTGCGGACTAAGGCAGGTGGGATGTAACTATGCTGGAATGAAGCAAGGATGTCACTTCTCTAAGCCATGTACAGGAGCTTCAGCGAAGCTGGTGTGCCACTCCGACACTACTGTGCTTACTAAGAAGAGGTAGCGCTCCTGGGCTGATGTGTTCCGAGCTGCTAGCTTGAGGATCTGCCCTTCCTTTATTAGTTCATTTGAGGGATTGACAATGTCTTCTTCTTCTCCCAACATCTCATAAATCTCTAAGAGTTTTTTCAGGTTCTCCTGGGAAGTAAAGCAAAATACAGCAAGATCAAATATAAGAAGGTAACTTAAGTTTAACTAAAATCTACATAACGTAATAAATACTGAGAGTAAGTTTATATTTTGGTATAAAATGTATCTGTAAAGTGAATCATAAGAAAAGGGGGAATGGATTAGACAGCTGGTAAATATATCTATTCTGTTCACCTGTATCTGTTCATTTTGGCGTAAATCTATACAGAGCTGTATAGCAACTGCTGTCTAACCAGAAGGTTCCCAGATCCTAACAGTCACTTACCATTTTCCTTATTGCACTATTAGAATGACTTGCTGCTGTAGATATAATTTCAAGTGACTCTAAATGGGAAATAAGAAAAATAAATAAATGTTTTGTCTTCCTGTGCTATTAGAGTAATAGAAATAGATGAAAGACAATGAAAGTCTCTGGTACGCAGTTTCCACAAGTTATTTGTTAGCAGTTTATCTAAAATTATAGGTGATTTACTTCCAAAACGGTATATGTGATGTTTAGGTTCACAGGTAATTTAATATATAACGGGCCTTAGAAAGAACTTGTATTTACAGTGGACATTTCAAGGTTTGTGGCACTTTGACAGGGGTAATGTCATACATCTGTCATTATGTTGTGGCTCAAAAATAGCAAATAAAAATTTCCAGAAAAAAACAAGTCCTAAGTTTAAATTTTATTATAGCACACAGTCAAAATTATTCTATTTTATTATACACTACTAATCTCTAATTTACAAATTAAACCATATCATAGGTATATGTAGGGAAAATACTATTATATGTAAAGTTTGGCACTAGTAACATTTAAAGGAGTACACAGAGCATTTGGGGATGTAGCTCCTGAGGAAACTGTCCACTGTTTAGTTCTTTCGTTTCTTTTTGCCACATGACAGAAATGAGGAAATGATGTGACTTGGTCTAGATCATATGACTCAAACTTCTGACGTTACAGTTTGCCTACTAAACATAAACAGCTTTTTGGGGAGAAAGCATGACAGGCTGATTCAGATGAAGAGAGTTTGAGGGCTTTCTAGCCTGACTGACAGTGCTGGGAGGGGAAGGGAAGGGTGAAGTGTGGTGTGGAGCTCCAGGGGCAGATGTGTGTGCTGGGCAACCCTGGGGGCACCTCCCAGTCCCAAGCATGTTAGGGCAGCCCCACTCCTCTGGGCCCACATTTTCTGTGTTCTTGCTCTTTTGCTGCTTCATTTTCTAAAAGCCCATCTAGGATTTCCTTAGCAAAGGGAAGCCAAGAAGAGTTATGTAGTGTCTACTCAAAGCAAGAATGAATCTTTGGTATAGAATACTGAATACTTTAAATGGTGCTGTACACTTGAATCCTGCACTTGGCATGTCCTTTGGCTGTGGCTTAGCAGCTACATAGGACCATCGAAACTCTCCCTGTAACAACTGTCTCTTCCTGGAGGGACCTGCAGCCTGGGAAGGATGAGGATGGATCCATCCACAGTCCTACTGAGCATGAGCCTGGCTTGTCTCAGTGTGTTTTCTGCTTCTGGAGCTGGAAAGCTGGGGAGCCAGATGATAACCCTCTAAGGAACAGAAGTACTATTCATCTGGGTGCATATTCCTGATGTCAAGAAGCAATTTGAAAAATGAACCCTCCGTATTTTTGAAACCGACAAGGAAAGCACCAAGAACAAAGTGCAGGCAGAGAAAACATGGAGGAAATTACACAAAGTCTGCCAGGCTGGCAGGGGTGTGGCTGCCATGAAGTGAGCCTTTCAGGAGGTTTGGTTGCAAGTGACATGCCACTACCAAGCTATGTTCTCCAATTTGCCCAGTATTTCTATAGGACCTCTAATAATATCTTGGAAGGGATAATGCCAGAATTTCAAAAGTGGATAGTTAACATTATTTTTGTTTTCATTTGAAAACATCTGCAGACTGTGTGCCTGGTGCTGTAAAAAGAGCCGTTAACCCCTTTGCTTTGCCATGTGGTGTCCTGCACAATTTGGTAAGGACGAGTGAGGGAAGCAATATCCTGATGGCAGGATCTGACTTGAGGAGTCTGTCTTTGCATCCCTGGTGATCTGAGCAGGTGCTGTGTTCCATGTTCTGTGACTTGGTTGATTTAAAGGTTGGGCTCTGAAGATCTTTTTGTCCTTCTAAGTGTGACTCTTCCTAAGGCAGGGAAAGAGAGATGCGCTCCCTTAAGAAAAAGACAGAGCATCTTTGCATGTTCCAGGACCATGTGAGCACAGGCAGTGCTGTGTGTGACATAAAATTCACATGGAGTAAAACCAAATGGCAGAGGCCGGGACAACCTGCCAAGAGAAGTGTAGGAAGAGCTGTGATACATGCTTCCAATTCAACAGAAGCTCAGCCGCTCTCTCCTGGCACTCACGGGAGAAAATGGGGGTGTGGTAACTATACAAACGTCAGATAGGGCAAAGAGTGAGAGACATTTCTGTGGTCACTGGGGCACAGGCATGGTGGGAAAACATATGAAGGGCCCAGGAATATAGAAATATAAAATTACAAACCCAAACAATGAGAGCTGACAGACATCAGCTCTGTCAAAAGTTAAAAGGTTAAGTTTTAACAGCCAGGTCTCTTTTACAGCCAGCTCCTCTGTCAACAATAAGACGCTAACTTTAGCCTCCTTGTCCCACATTGGTGACAACTGCCCTGGGCCAAAGTGAATTTCTAATATGTCAGGAAGACCACAGGGATATACAAGTTTCAATTAGCTCGGACCCTCTAAAATTTTACAATGGGAAATTATAAATCTTAAAACTATAATTTGTCTCTAAAAGTTTAACTTTGAATTTGTAAAAATGCTTTTGTCTATGCCTGATGTGTTGTGTCCCCTAGCCCGCATCCCCTGCCTGCCGTTTGAAACCCACCCTCTTTGCCACAGTCACAGGATCCCAACCCTGGTGTGGCCTCAGCTGACTGACAGGCCTATTGTGCACTGAGGTGACTGTTTTTTTTTTTAAACTTTTAATTTTTTAAAATAAAACTTACTTCTAATTTAGACTTGGTAGCCTGCATTCCATTTTTTGCCTCACTTGGACCTAACACATACTACAGATGGAGTCAAACGCTACAAACTTCAGACGCAGTGAAAGATGTTTATGTGGTCACTGAGTCAGAGGCATGGTGGGAAACACTAGAGACGGCCTGAGTTCTATATGGAAATTGGATTCTCATCTCAGAACAATGCCAGATTAGGAAAGAAGTCAAGAATAAGAAGGAGAAGCATGTTTTAAAGGTGGCCCTGGTATTATTAGCTCTGGCCAAATACTGAGCCATAATTATTTCTTAATTTTTTTACTCATCTCTTTAATTTTTGAGAGGTTTAAAACAATCTATACTATAGGGAGGTAAAACATGGCTCTTTTGTTTATCTGTTTGGTTTAGTTAGACAAGGTCTCACTATTTAGCCCTGGCTGGCCTGGAACTCACAGAGATCCACCTGCCTCTGCCTCTGGAGTGCTGAAGATTTAAAGCTATTACATATGGTGGACCACATATAGATCAGAATGTGATATGCAAATCTCTGGGCACAATCTCTAATATCACAAAAAAATTTAAAATTGTATGAGATGCTAAAGAATTAATGAAACTCATTAATTAGTTTTTCATTCTAATCTAATGAAAAAATTAAAGATGACCAACACAATTGGAATAATGGGGGGGGGATGTTATTAGACAATAACGCACCTCATGCCCTGTGTATCTTAGAGAGTAAGGTTAACAGCTATATTACACTGTAATGAAAAAGCCACACCCATGAGAAGGTGACTATATTACTACTTCAAAAATCTCTAAGCCTATGGTTTTAGATCTCACAGTTAGTGATTAACATGAATCCAGAAGGGGAAGCATAACTTGCATGTCTCTAAGCCAGCATGATCCCGACGTAAAGTGGGCTTGCTTAATTAAGGTGCTGACAGTGATTTCCACTGTGATGATTTAAGATGCACTGGGAACCAGGCGCCATCTGCCTACATCCTGCTGCTGCTGAAGGAGAATAAAAGCATTTACTCTTTGCATCATTCCAGTCCGGGGAGTCAGGGGACAGCTTCTTCAGGTAGTCCTTAAGGAGCATCTCATAGCGAGGGATCCGCTGAACAGGCTCCAGCATGTGATGCTGCAGGGTTAGGTTTCCACAGATCTTCTGCTTCTGGAATCGGCAAGATTTTTATTTTTAATTATTTATTACATTTATTTATTTACTGTATGCGCCTGTGGGTATGGAGGTCAGAGGACAACATGCCGCACTCAGTTCTTTCCTTGTACCACGTGTTCCTGGGACCCAAGCCAGGCCATCAGACTTGGTAGCAAGTCCTCTACTCGACTCTTACTGACCCCTCCCTGTAATCAGGCTTTTAAGGGAATATTTAGAAATTAGGTTAACCAATATAAAGCCATAATGTAATAAAGAACTTTCATCAGGGCGGCATTTTCTACCAAGTGTAGTACATTACATACACATCTGGGGTGTTTGGGAAAGGGCAGGGTTTTGAGTTCCCACCCCCACCGCCAATCTGTGAAATCACAGAGAATATACACACTTAAAATACCGCTGTCCACATGACACAGATTTACTGAGCTTCCCTTCAAAGTCATTTTCCATTCTGGCTACTCCAAGGTTGTTTGCCAAGGACAATTTCTGCCCCTCTACATCTCTTTGGGACTCACCAGAACCCAGAACCATCTGTCCCCACCAGGGACCCTTCAGCTGGCCTATTCAGCACAGAGACACAAGTAGGCTACTTGCACTCAAGTTCACAGACCCCCTCCACTCTGATAGGCCCATGACTGCTTGTCAAAGACTTTCACCTCCTCTGGCCCATCTCTCTCTCTTTGGGACTTAGAACAAGTTCTCAGTCTGCTCTCCACATGGGGCTCTCTAGCCAGCTACATCTACACAATGAAATACCATTCTGCTATAAAGAAAAATGAAAATTTTAGGTAAATGGTGGGAAGTAGAAAACATTATATTGAGTGATGTAATACTACATGTCTGTCTCACTTATGGCTCTTAGCTCCTGGAGTAGCTGAAGGAATCAGGAAGGTAAAAGGGGGCAATGGTGTTGAGACAGCTGCACTGGAGAGGGAACTAGCAGCACAGAAATGATATAAGGGAGAAATCGAAAAATGAGGAGGGGGGCTTTAATTGGAAGGCTACCAATAGAAAAGGAGAGGAGAGATAAATAACATTAAGAATGCTTACATATATTTGTATACATATATGCATATAGTTTTAATGAGGTTATGACATGAAGTGATAATGCTCCTTGTAAGAGCCATACACATTTATTAAAGCCTCTGATACCAGACATGAAAAATCTCCTTTTGAGTTGTAGATTGGATGAGTCTGAAAGACTTTCATATCTTATGAGCTACTGCTGCTGCTACTGCATGCTTTCTAGAATTTGAGGGTAGGTTCTTGCTGCTGGAGACACCATACACTTTAGACACATGACTCAGGGATCATGACCTAAGAGCTTCCCCACTGTGACTAATCTTCATGGTACTACATGGGACACTGTGGACTAGCCTACATGGGGGTAGGGTGGCACTC
Organism: Phyllotis vaccarum; assembly: GCA_033318265.1. Taxonomy (NCBI): domain Eukaryota; kingdom Metazoa; phylum Chordata; class Mammalia; order Rodentia; family Cricetidae; genus Phyllotis; species Phyllotis vaccarum. The sequence continues at coordinate 182,416,248 of JARWLC010000002.1, forward strand.
AATCATCCTACCCTGGTTCCATTCCTATGAACCACGAAAATGACCAGCATGGAAGGATGTCCATAGAGGTCCAATTTACAAGAGGAAATGTAGCCAGATACTGATGGCTTGTGCTGTTGGATCGGGAAGGAGAACCTATATTACCACTGATTGGAGCAGTGCAAATCCTAACTGCATCCTGAATACCTATGCTTATAACCACACACAGTATGCTCATCCATGATCAAGGAGCTTATCTTTGCAGCAGATGGAAACCATTATAAAGCCAGATGTAGGGGCACTAGCCCCAGTGGATATATCTACAGTATAATCTCTTAGTTAAGGCTAAGAGCACGTCACCAAAGAGGGAGTGGAATGACTGTCAGAGCCAGAGAATCACAAAATCTTCTGGAAGACTGAGTGTCTTAGAAATGACAGGCATCCATGACACTTCAACAATATACCTGCTAAATAAAACTCAAACAATACATGCTAAAGTGGATGAGGTAATCTCACGCAGCCCACCTGTAGGTGAAGAACTGTAGGTGAATAATGACTGGTAAGGGCAAGATTCCTAGAGATGAATCCCATAACTGTTTTTTCAGTACCATGTGGTCAGCCCGGAAAACATATATAGACAAGCTACACTGGATGGACAGAGTGCATGGTGTGTGTGTGCACGCGCACGCGTGTGGTATGTGGTGTGTGTTTGTGTATGTATGCATTTGTATATATGTAACAATGACAGTTAACAATGTGGCAATAGATTTGGGAGGGACTAAAAAGGATGTAGAAGGGATTCAGGGACGTAGGAGGAGGGGGAAATGCTGTAAGCATATTTTAAATAAAAAAATGTTGTAAATATATTTAAATAAATATTGCTATAAGTATATTTTAACTAAAAAGTTTAAAAGCAATACATATTGTTTTCTCCCACTTAGTGGGTGGCACATGCTCATTAACTAACTGATTTAATTGTGTAGATACTATCTGCAGAATTTAGACTAGAATGGATTTTGGCTAAGTTTCTCAGAAAAATACTTTCATCTCAATTTTAAATATTAAAGACCATATAATTTCTGGAAAAAAAAATTAACTTGTGACCAGGAACAAAAATGACCTATTACCTGAATCTCTTCTATTACTGACTTAAACTGAGGAACACGCTCTGTCATGTGTTTAACCAGCTCCACTGCATTATCAAATCCTTTTACATATTCTCCATACATCTTAAGGAATGGCGCCAACTTTTGCAGGATATCTCCGATTCTGGGAGTAGTTTCCCTGTATTAAATATGGAAACATCATTAAGGTTTCTTATAGAATGAGAAAATCAATAGGCCTGCAGAGAGAGAGCAGTCACTCCTCTGATCTGCTCTACTAAATCCAAGAAACATCTTTCAGAAGGGAGCTGAGGAATTTCAGAAAGAGGCTACAGAACTCTCAGAGTTGCCACTCATAATGGAGTTCTGTCTTCACTAGTCAGAACACCATTTGGAATACAGAAGTGAAAGCCTACTCTGAGAAACTCAAGAATAAAGTCAAGCATCTATGAGTTGCATAAGATTTGGCCCTGCACTGATTGTAGCAGTGTGGTATTTCTGTTCTAAGAGTTGAAAAGCAGCATTCTGAGTGCATGTCTTAGGCACAGCAGCCCTGCTTCTCCTTCTTACCATTCTTGCATTCGCTTCTCCAGCTCAGGTAATAGAAATTTACTGTGGAAGACATTTATTGATGAAATGTTAGAAAAGATTTTATTCACCATCTCTTCAGGAAATGAGCCTCGGTTTGCTTCTTCTAATAGTTTGCAGTAAAATACCTGAAATAAAAGAATAAAGCAATTGTTACTTTGGATTTGTTGGCCAACCGATTTTCCTGTGCTGGGCTTCAAACAATACCTTGTTGAATAAAACTTGTAGCTTAAGAAATCAATTACTCCTTAAAAAGTAAGAGGAAATGCATGTGTTACTTTGGAAAAATTTTAAATGTGATTTAGGAAGATTTGGTTATAACTAAAACTATGCCGTTACCTATATGGTATTTATTTAACTTTTTCCTACAGGATGCTAAGGTGCATAGCTAATAGAGCTTTTATGTGCAGAGAATTTCCAATTGAGAGAGATTTACACTTCTCACCTATGGCTATAATTAAGGGATGTTAAAGACTTTATTATGTGTGCAATTATCTCAATTGTATGAACTAAGATGGGACACATGCCCACAGGGTAGTAATAGCAGCTCAACACACTAGTTGTTCTGTTTCTTGAGTGAGATACAATGTGACTAGTTTCATCAAGCTCTGGTCCTAGTGACCTCCTGGCGCTGTGGGCTCTGCCCATGCCTTGAGCTGTGATTCAAAATGAACCCTTCCCTCTTTGGTTTTTTGTTGTTGTTGTTTTTGTTGTTTTTTAGGGTTTGTGTTACAGCAACAAATGGAACTAAGGTGTGGTAATTGACTGGTATCTCTCACTTCCTATTAATACTATATGTATCTTGAGAGGGGGAACAGTAATTTAGTTCCCATAGTAACATGTGCTTAACATCTGGAGACCCAGAACAACAGCAACAACCTTTTAGTTCTCAGATTTTAGTTTGCCTTTCAAGAAATAATAATAATACATGGTAGCTTGAACACTACCTCTGTGATCAGGGATCTTCTGTGCATTGTAACATGCATTGCAAAGATAAATGGCAAAACAAAACAACTTGAACTTTTAGCTACACTCTGCTAGGACTATAATATTTCTTAATTGCCAGTTTGTTAAATTAGGCAGAACAAAGTCTGACCTGTCACCATGTCTAAATGATTATTAATTTTCTAAATTTACTAACTGAAGGCAAAAAATACTAAAAATTTTCTTCTTAAAGACTAACAGATGGGGTACTATATAATCAACACACTAAAAACATTTAAAATGTCAGCAAAAGTGCTCAAATTAATTTGGCATAAAAAAAGAAACAACTTGCCTGGAAGAAAAGATCTCTTGGGAGCATTTACTAATTCCAAGGCTGTATTTCCCATATGGAAGTTTTCTTTTGCTATCTTAAAGGCTCAAATTCCACAGGGATTGGTTCTGTCTCACAGTAAAGTTCCTTGACACTGATAATCTGAACTACAACTCCACTGTTTCACAGAATACAAATTTTAAAGTGTTTACACAAAATTCATACAATCGGTATATGGTTGATCCTGGGAACCAGCGATAAAGTGTGTAGTACCATGTGCTCCCATGAAATCCCAGTTTATAAGGGGAGACAGCAAACACTGAAATGTGGCTGCTTCCTCTTTACCAAGAGACGCCCGCAGCAGTGGATGATCTACCACTGCAGGACCACGGTGCATTTTTAAGTGACTGCTGCACTTATAAACTTTCACAGTGTACAGAGTAACCCATGCCCAAGGCTGTTCTAAAATGAAAATATAGAGTGTGGTACAGTGGACCTGTGTATGTAGCAAATACTGACTCGATGACTAAGTCAGGTTCCACATGAGGCTCCAAAGCATGGGCATGACACAGGGAGCCAGATCAAGACAAATGAGCCACTGATGTAACCACCAATGGCCTATTTAAATTTTAGTAGTTAACATGACCTCCTAAGAACAGGATAAATGGCCAAGAAAGAGGAATAATGTTTGACACCATAGAACACAGTCATTCTGTGATTTATATAAAAACCTATACTCTCGTGAGCTGCAAGCATCTTGTATGGAGCAAATTTACTATGGGGGTATGAACTTTTCTCAAGGCAGGTAGCTTTCACTGCCCAAACCAGCCAGTCCTGCACTGCACTTCCAGAAATGCTTTGATTCCTAAGGGCAGAATGATGGATAACCACAAACTGTTACCTGATCTAAAAGGTTGAGCCGGCTGACATATGCTTTTTCTGTGAGCAAAAGTTCTCTGGCTATATTGTGAAGTTTCTGTTCATTAGTCTCCTAAAAAGAAAAAAGAAAAAAAAAATCAAACAGATATTTGCACATAAGAAAATGCAGCCAGACATTTTCCTTAAGTAACAAACACCTAACAGAAAACTCAATCAAAGCAGTTTTTCCAAATGTTTCAGGAATATCCAAGCAAAAGTATATGAGATGATCTGACAGGCCTGCTGGGAAGCCTGTGCCTGGCAACACTGCCATTCCCCCTTTGCTCAGAACATTCTGTCTTTCTTGGGGACCTGTACCATTATTTTCTTTACTCTTAGCCACTTCTTACATACAGCCCCACACTGTCTTATTATCAATTCTATGTAAGTAACATTTTTGCATTTAAAAATATTTTGTATATGTGATCACAAATATTAGTAAATAATAAAATGCCCTTATTGTGTGTCCAGTGCTAAGGTACAGCTATCAATTTATCTTGGTCTTGTTTCATTTGGGCTTCCTCTTCTTCTCTCATACTATTTTTTTCTCCCCTTTGAGACAGGATCTCATTGTATAGTCCTGGCTGGCCTAGAACTAGCTCTATAGATCACTCTGATCTTGAACTCACAGAGATCTTCCTGTCTCTACTTCCCAAGTGCTGGGACTAAAGGTATGCATCACTACATATTCAGCTAACACATTACCTTTAATAAAGGTGGTCCCCACATCCACTTTGGTTCTGGGGAATCTGAACTCTAGTCCTCTGCTTACTCAGCAAGTGCTTTAATTATTGAGCATTTCCCCAGGCCCTAACATTATTTTTAAAAATAACTCAGCAGATTTACTTTGCTATAAGAAAATATTTCTCATGGGCCATAAAATATGTCAGGTTACACTGCTCATTATTGACATGCATTGAGGGCATCACTGAAGTCACAGACGTGTGGAGTCTTGAACAGGATGCTTAGTAGAGACTGCAAAGTACCAAGCTGAACTTGACCAAGTATGAACACATGTCATACTCTGAAGAACCCAAGGGGTGGCAGCAGTACTCAGCAAAGGCTCTGCTCACCTCACCCAGATGTCTTCCTCATTAGCTCACTGCAAGTTTAATCACTTACACATGCATTCTCAGAACAGTTATTAGGCATCTTGTGGTACAGATAAGTTGTTTCTCCATGACAATAACATCTAAAGAGTTTCTAACATTTAACTGCTGATTTTGTGTTATGTGCCAAACATAATCATATTTTTCATAATTTGATTCACCTTTGTTTTTTGAGACAGTTTATGTAGCTCTGCTGCCCTGCACTTGCCATGTAGACCGAGCTGGCTGTGAACTTACACAGATCTGCCTGCCTCTGACTTCCGAGTGTTGTGATTAAAGACATGTGTCAGCACTGTGTAGTCTTTGACTCATGGTTTTAGCTAAAAAACAGGTACAATTTTTATTCTTGTTTTTCAGGCCACGCAACGAAAATACTGAGCGGAAGATGGCTGGTTTGCACTATATCAGTTCCAGTCTTAAAGAATTTTAAGTAACTACTTATTATATAGTTTAAATAGTTTCCTCTTATCTTTCTATGCAACAAAAAAATAAGACTTTGATATAAGCAAAGAACACAGATACAAGTTATTTGCTAACAAACCTGCTTTAACACAGAATGTTGTAGCTGTGGTAATTTTAATATATACTTCCCCCTCCCCAAATTTCGGTTGACACAGGCTTTTTAAAAAAGCATTTTAATAATCACCATCTTATAAAATCTATATATTTTAAGGGAAAAATAGTTTTGAATTTAAAAGATTATTTTATAAAACACACCTATTGGTAGACTTATGAAGAAATGTTGTATCTGCCCAGATGGGGCTCTGTGATATTTATCACATATTATGCTATATTGTAAAAATTTTCCTATGCATTTCCAAGGTGGGTCAGACAAACAAATAAAATATTCCAAGGCAGATTACAAACAATCCTCCTCCACACCTCTGACCTAGAGCTGGCCATAAAGAAATTCTTACTTATCCTCGTTCAAAAGTAGATAACGAGCCTCTTCATTTAGGTGTCCCGTGCTTTCTATACCAGCAAAGAAAGGATACCAACAAGAATTTGAAGAGACAGGCAGAACTGAGCTTCCCAACCAGCCTATTAGCCACCATGCCCAATTAATGGTACCTCCCAACAAAACAGAGCTTGGAGGATTCTGGGTAGCTGAACACAGGCTTCCTGTAAGCCAAAGCCTGCCAGAGAGGGCAAGCTTGACCTCCTCTCTGGTACCCTTGTCTTACACATCCCTATCTTTAATTTTTGGTAACATTTCACATGATAAACCAGTGAACAGAAGCATTTGCTTCCCTTAGCTCTGTGACCAGTTAAGGAAATCAAACTTGAGGAGGGCATCTTGTAAATTCATTGAGGAGCAGTTGGTCAGAAGCACAATTTGAATTTATGGTTTGCAATGTAATGTACCTGGGTCATGGAGACTGAGCCCTCATCATGAAGATTAGAGCCAGTACCTGAAGTGACTAAATTCAAGGAGAGTGGCAGTTTCCCACGCCACTGACTGCTGCTGCCTGGTTGTAAGAAATCCTCACATTTGAGGATTCCAGAAGTGACCTGTGTTCTGTGAGTATGGGAGAAACTGAGGTTAATCTGAGTTGATGTTTCCTTTTATGTCACTAGATTTAATTACAATTATACATGAATAAAGAAGTGGCTATATGTTATTTTATATTTTTGTGGTGTTTGTGATAGGATCCTCAAACTCACTGGGCAAATAATCTCCAGACAGAAGTAGGTTTAGAAGTTTCATTGGTATATTATTAGGTCTAGCCTGATTTTTTTTTTAAACATAGGATATTTAAATAAGTAGTTGCAATTTGTTAATATTTGAAATTTCAGAATTATGCAAGCTCTGACTTGCCCTTAGCCTTTCTCTGAGAAACCCTTTGTACTGTGAGCCTTTGGAAACTACCTAACACTGATAAATAAACAATATTCAACTCAATTTCCATTTCAAGGTAACTAACAAATAATTATGAGTTTAAATAATTTAAAAATTAGTAAATAATATAAAGAAGCACCCCGTATTACCCCTCTTTAAGGTAAAAGGATTATTTTTTTTAAGATTTCTTTATGTAATTGTGAGTGTATGTGCATTTGTGTGTGATTAGATAAATGTGTCTGTGCTTATTAACAGAGAAGCCACATGACAGTACCAAGTGCCCTCTCCTGTTGGAGGCCACTGGCTCCAGCTCCTCAAGGTGGCGCTATTATCTGGTGCTGGCCAACCCGCCTGAGTCGATAGAGAGCGCATGCGCTTGGTAATCTCGCGAGACTGGTCTGGTTTCTCCGCCTTTCCCGTGGCGTCATATGGGATTCTGAACTACGACCTATAGGAAGATGTTTCGTCTAAAGCAAGAGCCGTTTGGTCGTCTTAAAACCGGGTGCTTCCTACCTCGTGGTCCCTTCTCCTCTCTCTCTCTCTCCCCCCGCCCCGCCGTGCGCACGGACGCCGGCCCGGCTCCTGGGGCACGGGCTCTAGGCCATGTGGCGGATGGCCCGGCCCGCACCACGCCGGGGCCTAGCCTAACTCTCTCTGGCCGGGCCTAGCCTAACTCTCTCTGGCCCGGCCTAGCCTAACTCTCTCTGGCTTTCCTTTTCCCCGCTGGGGGCCCGCTGCCGCTGGCTCTTGCGCAGCGGCCCCTGCCTCTCTGCCGGCCTCTCTGCCGGCTCTCTCTCTTTCCCCTCCCCTCTCCATTTTCCGTAAGCTGAATGCTCTCCCCCAAGATACATTAAAGTTATACTGCAGAAGGATCCTCAGTGTGTGCTGTGTCTTTCCTCGCGGGCGAGAGATAGGCGCGGGACACTCTCCCACTCTCCCTCCACCTATGCCATTGAGGCAGCATCTCTTCCTTAACCCAGGGCTCAGGCTGAAAGCCAGCAAGAGCCATAGATCTCACTGTCTCCGCTTCCCTTGGAACTGGGACAACAGACCTGCATAGGGAGCCAGGTCTTTTTCCTGGGTGCTGGGATCTGAACTCTGGTTCATGCTTGCCCAGCAGACACTCTAAACTGCTGGACTATCTCCTCTGCAGTCCAGCTGATTCCTTTAAAAAAGACAAAAATCCTTCTACAGCCCAGTGTGGAGGTTCTTGACTGCCGTCCCAACATTCAGCAGGCTGAGATGGGAAAATGACTGAATTTCAGGTAGTCCAGGCTCGGGTGAGCCTCTGCTTGGGAAAACCAGCCTCGCCACAGCAGCCATCAGAACCAGAACAAAACCATTACCACCCAAGAATCATACACTGACAATTGATTCTCAGGCTAACGTCTTCAAACAAAAATATATTTCAATGAAACCGCCAGAATAAAAATGTATACCCTTTAAAGTAATAGGATGTTGTAAGCTTCTCTTGGCCTACAATACCATCGAGGCAGGTCCACACATGCCTTCATGTACTTCTCTTTTCAATGTTAGGGCTTCTACTGTTAGTTCTTGCTACAGCTTTGCTTTTGCCAAAATGGATGAGCTGTTGAAATTACGCTCTTAACTCTTTAGTATATTATCTCTCATGAGATTTCATTTTAAACAGAAAAAAATTATTTTAAATAGTTACTTACAAATTATAATTTTATTGCAGTTTTACCCATCTCCCATATACTTATCTGGATTTATTTAACAGGTGCATGTAAAATTTATGTTAATTATTAGGCTTTAATGGGAACGAGTGAGATGATTCTGGAGAATTTCCACCCACATTTACCGTTCATTACTTCTATTTTCCATATCAAACAGAGGTGCTTTATAGATACATCTCAAAATTTCTTCAGGCCTGTTCTCTTATAAAAATTTTCATTAACTTAGAAAGAAAACATTGTGTTCTACAATTCAAGAGGTGCTTCATAGTTTAGATGCTTCATCTTAGTGCTTTTGACAGAAATCAAAATGTTTAATGTGGCTCCAGGGTAACTCCAAGTTAAATCATAATGCTATTTTGACATTATATTTAGTCTTACTCTGAAAATCTGGCCTGTACGGAACACCTTAATTATATAATATCCCAAAGTTTACAGACATAAATAAGAAGAAAGAAAATCAAGAAGATTTAATGGAAATGAGAGCCTGTGACCACAATGACCCCAAAGTTCACTCCATAGCAGAAAATCACCTTGAACCTCCGACCCTCTCACCTTCCCGCCTCCTGAGTTCTAGGATTACAGCCATGTGCTGTCACCACACCCAGAGTGTGCAGTACGGGGTCAGACATGATAGTACTAGCACTCTACTATTGAGCTATTTCCCCAGCTCATTCCCACTACTGATTTAGAATTTACACACACACACACACACACACACACACACACACACACACAAAAGAGCTCATCCTATAGGGTGAGCACCTCAGAACAACAGAGATGCTGGAAGTTACATTTCAGATCTTGAGTCTACTCCTCTGCTAAATTTGTGTATATTTAGCAAGTACGGAACTCTGAAAATGTATCAAGACATTATTTTAATAGTCTACTCCGACATACCCACATTATGAGATAGATGTATAATCTCTCTTTAAGATGAGGTACTACTGAGACCCCAGGTGCTGGCCCATGGCCCAGTCTGGTAAAGATGGAACCAGAACATACAGTGACTGTGAGAACCTAAACCACAAAGAAAAACGCCCTGTATTCTCTCTTTTACTCGTGAGTCCTGGCTCCAATCATAATCTAGAGCAAACAGAATCCAGGGGAGTAAAACAGGAGAACCGTGTGGGGGAGGGGCAGCTCAGAGAGCAAGACAGTGGGATAGAGCTGTTGTAAAAGGGGAGGCAGGAAGGTGGGGTGGGGTGGGGGAAGGGGTGTGGGATACAGTTGCTGCAAAGGGAGATGGGGAAAAACAGAGGTCTTTGACTAGAGGGCAATTCAGGGGAAGAAACAGAACACAGAAACAACACTGAATAATGCTTAAAAGGCAAAAGGGAAACATTATTTTATAAACTTAAAAGTAAATGTGCTCTAGAAGCAGGAGAGAAACTCAGTGCTTCAGAGCACTCGCTGCTCCTGCAGAGGACAAAGGTTTGGTTCCCAGCACTACCAACTTTTGTGACTCAGTTCCAGATAATTGGATCCTCTTCTGGCCTCCATGGGCACTATGTGTGGTCCATAGACATACATGCAGGAAAACCCCACAACACATAAACAAAACCCCAAGAATTTAATACATTTCTGTCTGTATATATGCCTCCATTCACACATACTTTGTAATGGAGCTCCATGAAATGCAGTGGCATTGCTCCCACAAGAGCATGTACTTGTGTTATCTGACAAGAACCTCAGCACCAGGCTTCTCACACCTTGATTCCAGTTGTTACTTTGAAGAAAACAAGTCTCCCAAAGCAATATGAGCTACTGCTGTTTCCCTTGGGTGCCGTCAAGAGTCTGAAAGTAAGACTCAACTACCGAGACACTGGACTTGTACACAGGACTTAGAGATGAGCTGCAACTGACCTTAAACCTCCTGAAGAGCAGCTCTCACAATGTCTGAGGTGCTATGCAAACTGCCAAGCCAAGCAGAGAAGCAGTAAGATATCACAATGGTATAACATTTTCATGTTGGGTTTACTAATAGTCTTCAAATTGGACTTAAGGCCACTAAATTTGAGAGAATTCATGGCTAGTACTGTAAACAGGCCAACTACCCCTGGCTGATGAAGTCACAGACCCAAGAGGAGAACTTACTATCGCCATTTTCCCAAATAAACATTGTTTCTAACTGCATTGTGCACATGTATCTTTATATCCACAGATAAGCATAAATCTTACCCATCATCAAAGAAGCTTCTTTTGGCAACAAAGATCCACATCTAGTCAAAACACAGAGCATAAGGGACTATAGGATGTCCAACCCCAACTGATGTATCTGCAGTGAAACTCCTACACCTAACGCTCAGGGAAAACTGTGAAAGTGAGTGAAAAGATTACAAAAGCCAGAGGCGCAGGACAACTGTGGTTAGATAGCATGTCCTAGGCATACCAGAAAAGACTATGAAATCTTAACAATATGATTATCTCAACAAAACCAGCATAATGGCAGTAGCAGTCGATACACCAGCATGGACAGAGGAACCCACATGATCTTATCCCAAGCTGAAGACCTATAGGTTGTCTGCTAAGCAGGGGTTTCATCTTACAGTGAGCTCCCATATAGGCTGTGCAATCCCTAGCGGTAAGCCTCTAGACACATAAGAGAAAAGCCAAATAGCTCAGTAGGTTGTATACACATGTATGCATAGAAACACGCATATTAGAGACTAATGACAATAATAAAGGATTTGGGAGGGGGCGACATGAGAGGGGGTTGGGAGGAGAAATGGGTAGGAATCTTACACAAAATTCTTTTTTAAAAAAAGAGAAAAATAAAATTTATTTGTGATACACCTTCTCCCCAAGATGATTTATTCACTTTTTTCATAAAGGCATTCATACCTAGAAAATATTTGTTGAGACTGTTCCAGAGTACTAGATCTCAGAGAACTTTCTGCTAAGATACATAAACTGATGTTTCAAGATCCTCCTCTTCCTCTTTCTTGCACAAATTGGATTTCCTAGCACACTGTGACCTCAGCAAGCCCTTCTGAATTTCTGCCTTATTTCAATATTCAGCTGAGTCCCACGTCTGCCTCTGCACTCCGTGGCTTCTACACTGATGAGCTGCAGATCCCGACTCACTCTCTATACCAGTCTGCTTTTGTTTTTCAAATCTCAGATCAGTCAGCAAGGTCTGGAGACTGCTGATGGACTCCTGCTATCTGTGCTCAAGTCCTTCAGAAGCGTGCTCATACGTTGCAACAACAGCTAACAATTTCATTCACTGCCTTCCAACTCTTTAGTTCACACATTCCATTAGCCCCTATGGGACCCATTTCACCTCAACAGAGCAAGGCCTGATCTTATACTATGGTCCATCAGTACTCATTTATATAGTTTGTCACAAACTTCTACTAATAGCACTGAATTTGCCCTCACTTTTGTCTTAGTCACTGTTCTGCTGCTGTGAAGAGATACCAGGACCAAGGCAACGCTTACAAAGGAAAGCAGTTAACTGGGGGTTGTTGACAGTTTTAGATGGGAAGTCCACGATCATCATGACAGGAAATAGACAGGTATAGTGGTAGAGCAGCAGCTGAGGGCTTTACATCCTGATCACAATCAGAAGGCAGAGAGACACTGGGCCTGGCATGGCTTTTGAAACCTTGAGTCTCACCCCCAGGGACACACATCCTCCAATAAGGCCTCATCTCCTAATCCTTCTGAAATAAATCTACTCCCTGGAAACTAAGAATTCAAATATATACTTACAAATATATTTAAATAAATCCAAACCTACGGAGACATTCCCATTCAAACTACCACAGTTTGTAATCACATCTTTGCCCTTCCTTTTCCTCTTCTGCTCATGACAAGACAGGGAGAGCAGACTGCATGTCCTCGGGTGCTAGGTAAGTATGACAGCATTGCTAAGCACTGTCAAAATCTATTATCATCAGTTTAGGGAGATGGCTCAATGGATAAAAAGCTTGTCACACAATTCGAGAACCAGTGTTCAGATCCTTACCCCCAAACCATGCAAAGCTATGGAAGTTAATGTATATATGCAATTCCAGGGGGTTCTGTGAGTTGGCAAGCAGAAACAGAATGCTCAGAAGCTTCTGGGCCTGCTAATGTAGCAAGAGCCTGCCTTAAACAGGAAGATAAAAGGTGTAGACCAACTTCTACACACACACACACACACACACACACACACACACACTGCAAAATAGCCCATGGCACACTAGTCCATGACAAGCTAGCCCACTGTACAATAGTCCATAATGGTCTTTAGCTTTCCTCTTGAGTTAAGGCCTCAGCTGGGCATGGGTCCACAAGGCATTACCAGCTATTTGGGAGTATAAGGCTTACTTAAAGGCCAGGAGTACAATAAGCCTGGGCAGTGCAGTGAGATTCTAACTCAGAAACAAGTCTAGCCCACTGTGCTGACACTAATTTCTCTACCCTTTCTGGCCTCTGCTCACTGCTTATCTCTCCTATCCCATCCCACTTCATCCTTGAGCAGTGAACTCCAAGTCTACCTCATCTGCTTCTTAGCAGCCTGTCTGTCACTTTGTATTCTTTGAGCTTAAAGGTTTTATTTGTGTTTATAAATTAATCAGTGATTTAAGAATTACAACTAGGGCAGCTTAGGGAGAGGAAAAGTGTGATCAGAACGTATTATATTAAAAAATCAATTAAAAATAATTATTACCCAGTGATTGAAAATGGAGAAAAAATAAATTATAATACTTGTTTGTAATTGAACACAAGGCTTCACAAATATTAGGAATTTGTCAATCACTGAGCTACATTATTTGTCCATTAATTCTTATGTTAGCATGTTTAACAGTTATATATTTTGAAGGCTTATATAATTATAATAGATGGCAATTTAAAATAAGAATAATCAGGAAATAAACACAAGTTTTAAAAAAATTATGTTTCTTTTAATCTGTACTTGAATTATTTTGTAATTTTTGTTACTTTTAGTCAAAAGAAGTGTGACATTAGGTTTCTGGCACAGATTAGCCCCACAGTTTGCACCGGCCCACTGCCACTTATCTGGACCAGCAATCCCAAAGTTCCAAAGAAACATACAGATGCTTATATTGATTTAATGCTGTTTGGCCTATGGCTTAAGCACATTGCTAGCCAGCTCTTTCATCTTAACTCAACCCAATTTCATGAATCTGTCTGCCATGTGGCCCTGGCTCACGTGTGTTCCTAACATGTTGCTTCTTTGAGTGTCTGCTCGAGTGTCTTTGACTCCGCCCTCCTCTCCTACCTATGCTCCTGCCTACAGCTACAGTGTCCACTGAGGGCCAAAACAGCTCCTTTATTTAAAGAATGATAATCACAACATACAGAAAGACATTGCTACATAAATGAAGGGCTAATTCTTCTTTGCTTCTGCTATGCTATTGGCAGCTATTATTAATTTGAGTATACTTTAAAGATATTGACATTTACATGAAACTTTAGTCTTAAAAGAAAAACTATCTACCACTCCATACACTTATATTTGCTTGCAATATGTAACTCAATTGAAATCTAGCGTGTAAATATACTTGTGATAGTGAAGGTCTATGAGGACTGTTAGACATTGGCTAACATTCTGCATTATGAGATAAAAAGTGAGATCTTAGGGTTAAGGATGGTCATGTTTTAAAGTAATATGTTTGGGGAGTCATACTGACAAATGTTGGTGGGATAATCTTGATTATCAGCTTATCTGAGTTTAGAACCCTAAGGAAGTATCTCTGGATGTCTATGAACATGTTTCTAGAAGAGAAGGGAGAAGAACCGCTCTGAACATGAATAGCCCCATTCCACTGGCCGAGCTCCCAGACTGAGTAAAAAGAGGAAGGCAGTGGGATGGATGGCAGTGTTTATCTCCTTCCTAGTGACTTTACTTCTTGGTTACTGGTGCACTGTGGCCAACTACCTGTTTCTAGGCTTCCTAGTTATGGGGCACTCTGGACAGCTTCCTGTTCCCACACTTCCTGGTTACAAGGGCACTGTGGTCAGCTTCCTGGTTCTATGTTTCCCAGACTGGATTGGACTTTCACACTGTGGCAAAACAAAACTTCCTTTCCTTAGGCTGTTTTTGTCAGATACTTTGTCACAGTGATGAGCAAAGTAATTAGCATGGCCCCTTCCAGATCATGAGCTGCTACCTCTCAGCCCTTATACCTTTAAATAAGTGGGATCATGGCTACAGCGGAGTAGAAGATTGGAGTCTGCTAGAGGGCTACTGTGATAAGGAAAATGCTACAACCAAGCTTTTAATTCGTAGCCACACCTTGGCAGATTATAGATATGGTCAGAAACAGAAGGCAGCTTATTCAGCCCAATATGTACCAAGGACATAAGTCAAAGGGGGACAGACAGTACCCTAGTTACTGTCTGGAGTGAAGTTCAATTTTCCTAAGTGCTTAAACTAAATTAAGCATTCTCAGTAATGAGACAAAAGCTATGTGTTTATGTTTCAGAAGGAATTTATTAAACATGGCTGCTATTTCTTAAATAGACATACCTTAATGGGTGTTTGCCATCTACAAAGTCATGTAAATAAAAATCATTTCATAGTTCCACATGCACAAGGTATACTTTACAAGATTATATTGGTAGATTTTCCTTCAAATATAGTTTGCCTTTTCTCAAACATTTAAGAATGTTTCTTCAAAGTATCACCTAATGACTAAAGGGTTAGTCTGGCTAACCTGGTTGCCTAGTGAGGCATTCCTTTCTGTACACAGTGGGCCACGGGTGTCCCAAAGCCTTCTACTCAGTTAAAGAGCCTTTCTGGATGATAAGGGCTGTTCCTTAATCAGTATACAGGTATTCAGGCTACTAGAACCTCTAACCCAACTCTCAAGAAAGCTGTTTGTTTATTTGTTTAAATCAGATTTATTTGAAACTTCTTACATAATCTCTGAATCCTCTTATATAGAGTCAGAGTAATCACTTTTTCAGTTGTATATATCTTAAGTGTTCACTGGATGATACAAAGGTCACCAAGGGAATTTATCACATCACTACACAGAATTGCTAAAAGTTATCATGGAGAAAGGGCTCTATGATCATGCAGTTTATGTCCCTTAACCTCACGGGAGTTTTACTGACTTGTTCAATCACAAGCCAGAAAGAGAACCATCAGTTCCTTGTCCCAAATGCTTACATCACAATATTCTACTAAAAATTTTTAAAAGAACTTCTTTTTAATTTGCAATTGTGGTAAAACACAGTTACCAGAATATACTGTCCCTATAAAATTCACATACTGCATTTTGACCTGTTGCAGCCCCAGGTGCAGGCCAGCAGGGAAGATTCCTGCAGGCAGCTCTCCCCCAACACCCCTTCTGACTGTGCAATCCAAAAGTCTCACTCCTTTCCCAAAACCCACCATCACTCTGCAACCTCAGTAGCTCCCCGAGACATGGAATCCACCAGTTCCAACTGGACCAAGGGAATCCACCAGCTCTGAATGAACCAAGAGCTCAGGTTGGACCACGAGAGGCTCCCTGAGGCAGAGACACCACTTGTACCAATAAGAGAAAGAGATGGGCAGATGGTAGTACGACGACACATTCAACATAAAGAGCCAAGCAGTCCTTCCTAGTGCAGCAAGACCTGAACATCCCAATGTAGAAAAGCAGAAGTGACCTAAAAATAACTTTATGAAGATGATAGAAGCCTTTAAAGAGGAAATGAAAAACTTCCTTAAAGAAACAGAGGAAAAGACAAGAAAAAAATGGAAAGAAATCAACAAATCTCTTAAAGAAAGCAAAGAATAAGCAATTCAATAGGTGAAGAAAACAGTTCAAGACTTAAACAATAAAGTAGAAGCAATAAAGAAGAAACAAACCAAGGCACTGCTGGAAATGGAAAATCTGAGTAAACAAACAAAAACCCCAGATGCAAGCATAACCAACAGAATGCAGGATGCAAGAGAGAATCTCTGACATGGAAGATACAAAAGAAGAAATAGTCTCTTCAAAGAAAACACTTAAGCCAAAAAAAAAAAGTCCTAACACAAAATGCCCAGGAAATCTGGGACACCACGAAAAAACGAAGCCCAAGAATAACAGAAATAGAAGAAGAATACCAGCACAAAGACACAGAAAATATTCAACAAAATCATAGTTTTCCAAACTAAAGAAGGAAATGCCTATGAAGATACAAGCTTACAGAACACCAAACAGACAGGCTAGACCTTCAAAAAAAAAAAAAGTCCCCTTGCAACATAATAATCAAACCATTAAACATACAGAATAAAGAAAGAATATTAAGAACTGCAAAGGAAAAATGCCAAGTAACATACAAAGGCAGATCCATCAGAGTAACACCAGACTTCTCAATGGAGCCTCTGAAACCCTGAAGGTCCTGGACAGATGTTATGCAGACACTAAGAGGCTACAGATAAGAGCCAAAACTCTCAATCACCATAGACAAAATAACCAAGCTATTCCATGGCAAAACAGATTTAAACAATAACTATCCATAAATCAAGCCAAACAGAAAGCACTAGAAGTAAAACTTTGAACTAAAGGAAGTTAAAAACATTCATGAATGTGATCTATCATATACTTAATAAAATCATTCTGAAATATCAGAGAAAAGAATTACCCACACTCAAGCCATGAAGGTCAGAGTGGTGACGCACACCTTTAATCCCTTCACTCATGGTGACAAAGTGGTGACTCATGTCTTTAATCTCATCACTCAGGAGACAGAGATATTTCTGGATTTCTGTGAGTTCAAGGCCTAACAGCCAAGCAGTACTACCTCACATCTTTAACCCTAAACTCTAGGCTTATGATACAGAGTTGAATCAGGGAGTGAAACAGCTGGGCAGGGAAGATATTTTCGATGGTAGAAGGCAGAGATTCATGCATTCTGTAGAAGCAACCAAGTTGGGCTGAACACCTGCTCAAAAGCACAGGAAATATATTCAACAAAATCATAGAAGCTTCCAAAACTTCTATGTTTGACTTAAGAAGTTGGCTGGGTGAAAACTGACTGGGTGGTCTGTTTCCTCTCTCTGACATTCCAGCTTTCCTCCAATATCTGGCTCCGGGTTTTCTTTATATGCTAATTAGAGTTCGTTCAATACAAGAAAACACAAGCAACAGATGATCCCACAGCAGCAAGTCCTAGAGGAGGAAAACACACATAAACTACCAACAAAAAAATAAGAGGCATTAACAATCACTGGTCATTATATCCCTTAATATCGACGGACTCAATTCTCCTGTAAAAAGATACAGGCTAACAGAATGGACACATTCTGGATATATTCATTACAGGAAAAATCCATCATGATGGAGTCTCAGTTTGGAACATTTACTTCCCAAATATCCTATCCATATATGCAAAAGAAACATTACTAAAGCTTAAATCTCACATCAAACCCACAAACTCATAGTAGGAGACTCTAACACCCGGCTCTCACCAGGTGTGCTAGACAGAAACTTAACAGAGAAATAAAAGATCTAACAGATGTTATGGACTCAAATGGACTTAAGAGATATCTATAGAACAATCCACCCAAACACAAAAAAAATGTACATTCTTCTCAGCACCCTATAGAACCTTCTCTAAAGTTGATCATACTCAGTCATGAAGCAAATATTAATAGATACAAAAAAAATGGAATAACCCCTTGAATCCTATTAAACAACCATGGCCTAACGTTCAACAACAGCACAAAAACCACAAAAAGCCTACAACTTCATAGAAACTGAACAACTTACAATGGAACCCCCTCTGCATCAAGGAAGAAATAAAGAAATCAAAGACTTCCTAGAATTCAGGGAAAATGACTGCACAACAACCCAAAGTTATGGGACACAACGGAAGCAGTGCTAAGAGGAAAGTTCAAAGCACTCGATGCTACATAAAGAATCCGGAGAAATTTCACATTCACATTAGAGACTTAACAGCACAGCTGAAAGTTCTAGAACAAAAAGAAGCAAACTCACCCAGGAGGACTAGAAGGCAGGAAATTATCAAAATCAGAGCTGAAATCAATAAAACTGAAACACAGAAACAACACAAAGAATCAATGCAACAAGGAGTTGGTGGTTCTTTGAGAAAGTCAGCAAGACAGACAAACCCTCATCCAAACCAACCAAAAGGCAGAGAGAGATAATTTCCAAATTAACAAAATTAGAAAGGGATGAGGGAGGCAAAACAACAGACATCGAGGAAACCCAGAGAACCATTAGGTCAAACTTCAAAAAGATGTACTCTCCAAAACTGGGAAAGCTAAAAGAAATGGACAGCTTTCTGGACAGATACATTTTATCAGAATTAAATCAAGACCAGATAATTAAATAACCTATAACCCCTAAGGAAATAGAAACAGTTACTAAGTCTCCCATGCACAAAAAGCTCAGGGCCAGATGGTTTCAGCGCAGAATCCTACCAGAATTCCAAGAAGAATAACAATACTTGTGAAATTGCTCCACACGATAGAAACAGAAGGAACATTGTTAAAGGCTTTTTATGAGGCTGCAGTCATCCTGATACCCAAACTACACAAACATGGAACAGAGGAAAAGAATTACCTCATGAACATTGATGCAAAAAATACTCAATAAAATACCGGCAAACTGAATCCAAGAAACACATGAAAAAAATCATTCTCCATAATCAAGCAGGCTTCATCCCAGAAATGCTGGGATGGTTCAATATATAAAAATCTGTCAATTTCATCCACCAAATCAATAAACTGAAAGAAAAAAAAACCCACATGATCATCTATCTCATTAGATGCTGAAAAATCCTTTGGCACAATCCAACACCCATTCATGACAAAGGTCTTGAAGGCATACAAGGAACATACCTAAACATGATAAAGGCAATTTTCAGCAAGCCCAGAGCCAACATTGAACTAAATGGAGAGAAGCTCAAAATGATCCCACTATATTTAGGAACAAAACAAGGTTTTCCATTCTCTCCACATCTATTCATTATAGTAACTGAAGTTCTAGCTGGGGCAGTAAGAGAATAAAATGAGATCAAGGGGATATAAATTGGAAAGGAAGAAGTCAAACTTTTGCTTTTGCTATTTGCAGATGATATGATAGCATATTTAAGTGATCCCAAAAATTCTATCAGGGAACTCCTATAGCCAGCTGATAAACATCTTTAGTAATGTGGTGGCATACAAGATTAACTTAAAAAAAAAATAGTAGCCCTCCTATATACAAATGATAAACAAACCAAGAAAGAAATCAGAGAAACATCACCCTTTACAATATGCACAAATAATATAAAATACCTTGGAATGACTCTAACCAAACAAGTGAAAGACCTGTATGACAAGAACTTTAAGTCTTTGAAGAAAGAAAATATCAGAAAACAGAAGATCTCCCATGCTCATGGATAGGTAGGATCAAGATAGTAAAAATGGCAATCTTTCCAAATGCAATCTACAGACTGAATGCAATTCCCATCAAAATCCCAACACAATTTTTTAGAGACCTTGAAAGAACAGTACTCAAAACTTCATAGGGAAAAAAAATTCCAGGACTGACAAAACAATCCTGTACAATAAAGAACTTCTGGAGGCACCACCATATCTGACTTCAAGCTCTACTATAGAGTTATAGTATAAAAACAGCTAAGTGTTGGCATAAAAACTGACACTTGGATCAATGGAATTGAACTTAAGTCTCTGGCATTAATCCACATACCTATGAACACCCCAGTTTTGACAAAGAAGCCAAAATATACAATGGGGAAAAAACATCTTTAACAAATACTGCTGGCATAACTGGATGGTGTAGTAGGAGGTTTCTGGCCCTGACTTTTGGGCCTAGCCTCAAGGTTTAGGCTCACAGACCCTCACACCCACAGACTTGCAGAGACACACAGATGCTTTCATTAGTTTTTGGCTGAGCAGCCTAAGGCCCAGGCATATAACTTGCTAGCTCTCTACCCTTAAATTAACCCATGTCTCTTATGTGGGACTGTGGGACTGCGGGACTGCGGGTCTGTGGGTCCTAAACCTTGAGGTTAGGCCCGAAAGTCCGGGCCAGAAACCTCCTACTACAGGATGATGGTATGTAGAAGAATGCAAATAGATCTTTATCTATCACTCTGCACAAAACACAAGTCCAAGTGGAGCAAAGACCTCAACATAAATCCAGTTAACAGCACCTGATAGGGAAATAGCCTTGATATAGCAATATTTTTGCAGAAACACTGAGAACAAAAAGCTAATAAATGAGACCTCCTGAGACTGAGAAGTTTCTATAAGGTGAAGGACACTGTCAATAAGACAAAACAACAGCCTACAGAAAGGGAAAAGATCTTCACCAACCCCACATCTGACAGAGGGCTTTTATCTAAACTACATAAGGAACTCAAGAAACTAGACATCAAAATACCAAATAATCCAATTTTAAAAATGGAGTACATATCTAAACAGAGTTCGCAACAGAAGAATTTCAAATGGCCTAAAGACACTTAAGGAACTACTCAACATCCTTAGTCATGATCCAGCAATACCACACTTGCGCATATACCAAAAGGATGTTCATGCACACCACAAGAACATTTGCTCAACTATCTCCATAGCACATTATTTGTAATAGCCAGACCTTGGAAACAACCTAGTGCTGAGGACCATGGGGATATATATCAGGCAACAACAAGTGCTTGACAAGGTGACCGACCAGAGTTATAATTCCCTGATGGGGAGCCCCACCTGACAGAGCTGTGGGGTCACTGAATATTAATGACCACTTACTTTCACTGGTGCCACTGCTGTGCCTCCCTAGTAAGAACATCTATAGGGATCATCTCACAGTCCATTATAGTGTCTTAGAACACTGGGCACACTTATAGCTGTGGGTAGTCAGTAAAGATGGTTTGTGTTTAATCTATATAATTCTGATGTATAAAATAATTCCAGAATGTTCCTCTATACTGACACAGGAAAGTAACAGTATTTTCAGTCTCAAAGACAACTAATGTTAGGCTGCAGGACAGACTAAACTGCTCCTGAAGAAAATATACGAAGATTAATTCCCAGGGGTTGTTAATTGCTAAATCAGGACAGGATGGTTTTGACAGATACTCCCTATCAATAGTTGACTTTCTGCATGTATCCTTACTACTCAAGGTTCAACCTGCAACTGTTACTGTTAAGTCCTAAATTTCATTCTCTGCCTGGGAAAAAGTGCAAGGCCAAGCATATACTCACTGGCTGGTCTTTGTGATCTTACTGGCCTGAGAAAATGGTATGACTTCATGAGAACGGGCTGGGCCCTGAAAATGTAGCATATAATTGTCAGAGTTTGAGAAGAATCAGCAGCAAGGTAGGAAGAAAGCGATGCAGAATGTGAGCGAATGTGCTGAGTGAGAAAGGAAGAAAAAAAAAAGCCTAGAGAGGGTGAGAGGTACATGAGTGAATGAATGGATGAGAGAGAGCCAGTTTAGAGAGAGTGAATGATGTAGAAGAAGCATATATGTGTGAATGTGTGAGAGATAAAGCCGTGAGAAAGAGCGGCTGCATAGTACAGGAACTGTGCAGAGAGCTGTATGAGAGTGTGTAAGAACAGAATAAAGTGTTGTATGTATGTGAGATACATAGTTATGGCTGTGTCAGGATTTGTAACTGTGTGGAGAGTCAGAGACCACTTTTAAGTTGAAGTAAAGAGAAAGTTACCATCAGAAAGCCTGTGGATCTCCTTATTTTATCAGTCATTTCAATAGAGACTTACTCTTTTTACTCTCAGAAAAAAGTTTCTTTTCCCTTCCTACTCGGAGGCATTCATTATTGCCTTGAAGCAGATCTTGGGATCGGGTTTTCCATGGTCGGTGGTAACTTAGATGTCCCTCAACCGACGAATGAATTAAAAAAAAAAAAAAAGTGGTACATTTAAACAATGGAGTATTATTCAGCTATTAAAAATATGACATCTTGAA
The DNA here is from genome assembly GCA_033318265.1 of Phyllotis vaccarum. NCBI lineage: Eukaryota > Metazoa > Chordata > Mammalia > Rodentia > Cricetidae > Phyllotis > Phyllotis vaccarum. The sequence goes on from JARWLC010000002.1 coordinate 182,438,624, forward strand.
ATTTGTAGGCAAATGGATGGAAATATTTTAAAAAAAAATCCTGAGTGAGATAACCCAGACCCAGAGAGACAACATGGTGTGTACTCACTCATAAGTGGATATAAGACATAAAGTAGAGGGTAACCAGACTACAGTCCCCAACCTCAGAGAAGCTGGGTAATGAGGAAAACTCAAGAGAGACATCCATGACATCCATGGATTCCCTGAAAAAGGGAATAAATAACACCTCCTGAGTAAATTGGGAGCATGGTGGAAGATGGGGGTATGGGGAGATGGGGAGAGAACATGAGGGAATAGGATGGTTGAGTTGGGGGAGGGACAGAGCAAAGACAGAGATATTTTGATAGAGGGAGTCATTTTGGGGTTAGGAAAATTCCCAGGAATCCCAAAAGATGAGCCTGGATCAGACTCCAAGCAATAGTGGAGAAGATGCTTGGGCTGGCCTTCCCCTATAATCAGATTGATGACCATCCTAATTGTCATCAGAGACCCTTCATCCAGCAGTGATGGAACCCGATGCAGAGAACAACAGCTAAACACTGGGCCGAGATCCTGGAGTCCAGTCAAAGAGAGGGAGGAGGGATTATATGAGCAAAGTGGTCAAGATCATGATGGGGAAACCCACAGAGACTGGAGCCAATGTGAGCTCACTGACTCTGGAATGACAGCTGGGCATGGAATCAAACTAGGCCCTCTGACTGTGGGTGACAGTTTCTGGGGCCTCTGGCAGTGAGACCAGGATTTAACTCTAGTGTATGAACTGGCTTTTTGGAGCCCATTCCCTATAGAGGGATACTTTGCTTAGCCTTGTATTTATTCTTATCTTATTTTTAGATGACTGTTTGCTTTCCAATGAGAAAGAGAAAGGGTATGAATTTGGCTGGGTGGGGAAACAGGGATGATCTGGAAGAAATGGAAGAGGAAAGAATAATCAAAATATATTCCATGAAAACAATCTATTCGCAAGAAAGAAAAAAAAATTTGTTATTCTCTCACGTCAAGTAAAACTGGTCTAAAAATACACAACTACAACAAATAACACAAAGTAGAAAGAGGACCAGTCAGTACCAGCCACAGAAGTCACCACTGAACTTCCATTGCAGCAGCAAGTGATCTTGGAGGGCATCATTTGACTTATGAAAGACAATGTGCTTCTGACTGTTTCTTCCTGTCACCACCAAGCGGGAAATACCCGGTTTTATCCCGCTGACCCATAAGGGGAAGAAGCCCTTTGCTGTGCTGTGGTTTTTGCTTTCTCAGACAATGTTGTGAATCATGAGTCACTTTCTCTCGTTCATTTGCTTGCAATTACAATCTCCAGTGATTACACTTCAGTTAAAGTTCTAAATACAACCACATTTTAGGATCAGCCTGTTACTTATGAGTTTCTGCCTATGCTAGGGAATAAAACTATAAATTATCAAAAGTAGATTTAAGATTTGGATTTTCCATTTGCTGATCTTTCTGCAACTGTCAAAGTTTTAATTTCATTTAGTATAATCAATAAGATCGAGCAAAAGAAAATTCTAGTTTGTTTTCAGAGAAACACACAGCATGTTAAAGACTAGGAAATTCAGAGTGAAACTTTACACGATACCTTTGGTATAAGAAAGAAACCATGGGATGGAAACCATGTTATTAACATCCCAAAGGAAGACACAAACAGGACCCAAACAATCTGTGGTTAGAGTCACATACAAAAATACCTACGAGCTAGGATGAGCCAGAAGTAGTCTCAAGATTTTCTGGACTGTTTGAGCAATAATAGTCTACTTTTTCATGAGAGAGAGAGAGAGAGAGAGAGAGAGAGAGAGAGAGAGAGAGAGAGAGAGAGAGAGAGAGAGAGAGAGATTTTCTTAAAAGTATGATAAAATACAGCTAGCAAAATTTTCTATTATATGTGAACTCAGCTTTACGGCATCACCTCAACAACCCGAGCGATTTACTGCACACATGCTATAAGGCAGTTTGGAAGAGCAACACAGAGGGCAGTGTTTCCCCTGTGACAGATCAAGGCTCAGACCACTCTCATCTCATGCTGGTCCAATTTCCTACAGTTCCACACTTGTCTAGTGTAACACTCCTGGCTGTGGCAGCTAGCATTTCCTGCATGTTCCTATTTAGGCTTGTGGTTTGTTGCAGCAGGGAAACAATATTGGTGCACAGTACCAACATCTAGAGTCACAAAGAACATCTTCCTCCCCAGTGGAAACAACATGGTTGCTGTGGTGGGCCAACAACACAATCATGCTTTTAGAAATCACAATACAACAATCAAAAGAAGCTACATAAGCAGGAAAAAAGAAAAACCTTTGAGGGGGGTAGCAGCCAGTACCTCAGAGAACTCGCAAATAGTTTATCTGCTGGTGTGGGTAGCGTGGGCCACGCATTCTACAGATTATGGAACAGTCTGGAACTAGGCAATGCTTTCCCTGTAATGAGACAGTTTATGCCTTTTACCTTCACTTCATGGTGCTGCTTTGGCTTCTCCACTTCCATGCTGCTCACTCCATTTTCCTTCTCTTGTAGCTCATTTTTTTTCTCTTCTATCCTGGGCCCTTCTCCTTTGGAGGGCAGTCCTAAGTCCGCACCTGGAGTCCTGCAGCTGCTGTCAGAAGCCTTTTCATCATGGCTATTGGCTACAGATACAGAATCTGTGGTGGTTTCAGTCCCTTCTCCATTCACCACCTGTGCGCCGAGAGAGGCTACAGCAGTTTGAAGAGAAGCCTCATTCCCATCTTCCCCTCCCATCTCCTTTTCTGCAACCACCACGCCATTGGGCAAACAGCTAGGCTGGCTCTGAGTCTGATCTGTATCACTTTCCTGCTCCTGTGAAGGGCGCTGGGTCAGGAATCTCCGTGTAGCTGTCAGTCCGTGCTGTCCTGGAGCTTGAGAAACATTTAGGTGCACTGTAGAATCTTTTTGCAAATCAATGTAACTTGACAAGACACTGTAAGATAAAATACGAAAAGAAACGTTGGTATGACAAGTTTTAGAACGAAGATAAGTCAATGAGAAAAGAGACATCATTTCTACTCATGATGGTTTTGGAAACACAGGTTCTTGGGACGTAAGCCACATTTAAACAAGCAGTTATATAGAAAGAGGGAAGGCCAGAGATGGCTCAGCTGTCAATGACCAGGCTCACAACCAAAAGCAGAACGGATGAACCTGAGCATTTATTTCTTGGCTGGAACATGTTTATGAGCTGTTTACTAATATAACTTAGTAAAGATAGAAATGAAAGAACATTTATTTAGTGAGATTGCCTTTTTCCAAGATCTTCACTTTTCTTGCATTTCTTCAGGTAAGCATAGGCGTTCCTGGCTTATAAATAGACTATAAAACAGAGTTAGTTTGATTTAGAAAGCAGAAATATTTTTAAAATTTTATTAACATAAAAAATAGTAGTTGCTGTCAACTGATCCCCAATGGTTCTCTTTAATTTTACTTTAAACTCTCCAATTTGGTCTTCACAAATCAGATCCTTATACATGCAAGAGTTCAATAATATCTCCATGACGCCTGCAAGACTCTGCCTTCTCCAGCAAGCACCTTTTCCTTACTGCAGCCTTGCCACACTTCTGTAGTTCTCCATTTGTGTGCATGTCAGGGTCAGGAGTTCTGCTCTTCTCTGCCCAGCAGATCTTCCCCAGGACACCGGTAGAGCACATTCCTCTCTCTGTCACTAAGGCCCTTTGAGAAGCTTTTCTTTATTGGTCCTTTAAGAAGCATTTATTATTGGGGTGTGTATATATGTGTGTCAGAGAGAGACAGAGACAGACAGACAGACAGACAGACAGACAGACAGACAGACTGAGGAGAGCAAAACAACTTTCCTGCCCAGCTGTAGAGTTCATGGATAGTTGCAACACACAGCTTTCGGATGTCTGCCTTAAACACTGCCATTCCCTTCTGAATAGCACACTGGCTCCAAGGCTGCTCCCCTTCCTCTAGCAGTCAGCATAAGTTCATTTCATCAAAATCTGAATTGAGTCTAGGTCTGTGGTCTTTTACAGTGGATTCGAACACTACAACATGGGCACTGCCCGAATGACAGCAGACCAGTGCCCAAATGACTGACAGCAGACCAGCGCCACTATTTGCAATGGATCCCACCACAAGTGGAATCCACAGCCCAAACACGAATATTGTATCTTACATTTGCTCTGAACCATGAGTTATAGGACATCCTTCCTTACACATACAAAATTGCATACATTTACCTGGAGAGATAAATTCAATCAATGCAAAGAATGGGTCACAAAACTGATCAGAGTTAGAGACCACAACCTTTGGAACATTGACTCCTTTGAGTCTCCCAGGGCCATGGGATGAAAGCGCTCATACTATGCTCTGCAATCACCGAAGTGGCTGCAGAGTCTGTCAACTGGAAGGATCTCTTTTTTGTTTTTGAATAAATCCACATTGAGAAGAAAAAATATTGAATTATCTATCAAAAGCATTACAAATTCTCTTTGGAGATATTCCTGACAACTGGTGGGTCAGGAATGAAACATGAAGACAAGCTTTTAATCACTTTTCTCCAGAAACTGTAACTATCATATTAAGCACAGGACTTTGTAAGTTCATTGCATTTAGTTTATTCTCTTGTTTTTGAGAGTCTTGCAATGGGGGCTGGGCTTTCCTCAAACTCTCAATTTCCCCACTTGAGATCCTTGAATGTTGTGAATATAGGCCTGTGCCCCCAGCTGGCTTTTACTTACACTTTGAATTCTGAATGAAAGACATTGTAGTTCTGTGCTTGCTCATGCTTCCCAGGACATCCCCCAAATATTCCTGAGCTATGTCATGTATGTGTATGTATATATATTTACATGCATATATGTTTATATATTCATATATATACATACATATAAATGCAATAGTACACATGAAACATACATATAAAATGGTAAAATAAATTTTAAAAAATTATTTATGTAATAGGAAATTCTTTCTCAATATTACACCTGAATGAGTGAAAATATTTGAGTGTAAGTAAAATCATATACATTCTGTTTGGATTTCTAATGATATAAACAGGATAAAGCAATTTAGGTACAAGTAATAAAGCAACTTATATGGGACTGGCTTTTATTTTTACATGAGAAAAACACATTTGCTCACACAAGAACTAAAGAAAATAAAGTTCTCTCTCCGAGAATGAAGTGGGTATTTGGCAGGAGTTTTGTGTTTAGTAATGATATGCCTATAACACTTACTATGAGGTAGCTGCAGGAAGAGGGAAGCAGGCTGAACTGGTACAGCAGCCTCGAATTAAGTGAAAATGGGTCAGAAAGACTGGAGAGGACCCAGGAAGACAAGAATCCACCAGAGTCAGGTCCTCAGAGAGAGTGAGGACAATGGAGTCTGAGATGACATGGTGGCCTTACTACCAACTATGGCCACAGCAGCAACCCAGAAGGACACACAGACACAGGAAATGAGAAAGAGTATGTATGTACATGGTAAATGCTAATGCCTACTTGGGTAAGAGCATGTAATTGATTTTTGAAATGTACTTATTAAAGGTGGGAAACTTAATAAGATACTGTGATTTTCCAAGGTCATTTCCTCCCCGCCTTCTCCCACTACACAGTAACTCTTACCTGCCTCCTTCAAAGTGACTGATGAGATCTGATACCTTACTAGGTTTTCCTTTTGAGGCACATGAAGTAGGGGCTGGATTAGCTTCCTCCATCCTTGGTTTTGCACTTGGTAAAGCTTTATGCCTGGGGATTTGGGATGTATGGGATGAAGGTAAATTCTGCAGGTATAACGGCTTTGGAGGCACTGTAGAAAAAGAAGAGCATTCAATGTTTCAGTGTTTTACTCTGTAACAGGGAAGATTCTGGTGTCTTCGGTTGGTGCAAAAATCTTCAGCAACAGTAAGCTTTATAAAGGAGTCTTTGCAACTGGAACTGACCTAACCAAAGAGAACTTTATTTAGTCTTCAGTATTTCTGCAGATCTCACTAAATCATGCAATATATATGCTCTGATACTGTCTGGATATCTACATAAGTCTACAGCATTCTAAATTTTGTGACAGAGTGAAGATTAGTTATTTATCCATAAAGAGAAAAATGAAGTGCTAGAAATAATTTCTTTTTTACAATGCAGACTTTCTAATAATAGAGTGATTGCAGTTAACCCACACACTGAGCTACAAAATTAACACAAAAGCCTATGAAACAGTAAAACAATGACAATATAACATAACAGTTTTTTTTGTTTTTAAACATTTTATTTATATATTTATCGTATCCCCTCCCCATGTAGCATCTTATATAAGAAAAGCCTCTCCCTCATTTGCTCTTAGATAAATCTGACACATTAAACCCCATAGTCTGAGGCCAGTGCCATTTTTGTGTCTTCTGTCTGTGGAAGCAGAGGGCTAGGTGACACCCAGGACAACAGCCTATCTGATGTCACTGCTCGCACCCAGACTCTCGCTCCTACATCACTAACATTCTCCACAAAAACCCAGCAAATAAACTAGCGAGATCAGAAAATCTAACACTGCTGTTTGCTGCAGACCGTTGTTGTGAACTGGCATATCACCAATCATTTATTTCTTTAGCTCCCCAAATTGAAGCAGGTCATTTTGTAAAATACTAACATTTACAGAATTCCTTAGAAAGTTATACATAAAAAGAGAATATGCCAAGCTTTCGTCATCTCTCTTCCAATAATCAGTTTATTACCGGGAACAAAACATGGATCACAATGAGCTTTGTAAGAAGAACAAATTATCTCATTCTCTGAACACAGGAAGATAAGAATAAAGGAAACTGATGTTTTCTATACAGACAACGTTTTCAAAGATATATTTGGGGGAAAGGCGCAATATTCACTAGGAAAGAAACAGTTTATAGAAGTGGGGAAGCTGGACTGGAGAGACAGCTAAGTGGTTAACAGCAGTGGCTGTTCTTACAGAGGACCTGGGCTTGGCTCCTGGCACCTACAGCAGGACTCACAATGCCCTGTAACTCTGGGGTCCCTAACCTCAGGTTTTCATATATTAGCTTACCCACACATATTCCGGCCTCTATTATTGTTAACGTTGTTAACAACACTCATTTTAGATAACTTATCAAATATACGATGAACATGAACTATGTGTGAAATAATGCCACAGTCCTGTGAACATAAACACTGTACTCACAGACACTCAGGCCACTAGGGCAGTGCTTCTCAGCCTTCCTAATGCTGCGACCCTAATATATTTCCTCATGTTGTGGTGACCCCCCCACCCATAAAATTATTTTTGTTCCTACCTCATAACTGTAATTTTGCTACTGTTATGAACTGTAATGTAAATATCTGATATACAGAATATATAACATGTGATTCCTGTGAAAAGTCTCAACGAAAGGAGTCAAGACCCACAGGTTAAGAAATGCTGCTCTAGGGGAAAGTCTTTTGTTCTAAGAATACTCTCCTTTATAAAATCATCTATGCCTCCAAACTATATGTCCAAGACTCCCTTTTGCTCACATTTACTACTCTAAGGCTCTTTAATATTTTTCATATTCATAGCTTTCATGTTTTTATTCAAAAGAAACAATTCTAGTAAATGGGTGTGTTGTGTAGCTACCAATTGTTCCATTAGCAGTTTTTACTCTCAGTCACATTGACTCTTGCTACATACAACTCTAATTGTTACCATATAAAAATTGGAGGAAACCCAAGATTAGATTGAAATTAGAATCAATTGGCAATGCCTGCGTTGGATGCAAAATGGAAAAAAAGCTCTTGGTTTGGGCCCAGAGTACAGGGTACCTTGGACCTTCTGCCCCTTTCAGCCATTTCTTCTATCCCACCTCTATTCCTTTACAATTCTCCACCAACTCACAGGGACCCATAACTGCTACATTTATCTAGGACTGAGACAAATGACCTTTATTCACCTCGCACCCTGGATTCCAGACTCCTCAGACTTACTCTTAGACCTGGTGCTGCCCAACCACCCAAGTTCCTCCCAGCCCACCTTCATCCCCTTGGGACTTGGCTTCTTGGTATAGACAGAGACAAGGGCCCCTCTAGTTCTTCCCCTCCACCCCACTTATCATTCATTTGTGACTCTCTCTCTGTCAGAGGCCCAAAATGGGCAACAGCAACCAAAGAATTGAACACCGAACCAACAAAGACAATACCAGATATCTACAGCAAAAATCACTTCAAATATCTTCAGATAATCGATCCCAGTGCAAAACCACAAAAACAATATACTTTCTCCGTAATCCACCAGTTAGCTGATAAGTAAGATGAACACTTGAAAATAGCAATAACGAATGTTCAAAGATGAACAAATGCCTTTATAAAGACCACAAAACAGATACATTGAATAATTAACTAATGAAAAGTTCAAGACATGAAAGTAGAATTTAGAAGGAAACAGGTCACTAATGAAAAGCCAAAGTGAAATAAAAGGGGAAATGAAAACTGAGGGAACCTCACCAAGAGACGAAAGACAGAATTTCACCTCAGAGGGAACCTCACCAACAGACGAAAGACAGAATTTCACCTCAGAGGGAACCTCACCAACAGACTAAAGACAGAATTTCACCTCAGAGGGAACCTCATCAACAGACGAAAAGACAGAATTTCACCTCAGAGGGAACCTCACCAACAGACTAAGGACAGAATTTCACCTCAGAGCAAACCTCACCAAGAGACGAAAGACAGAGAACTTCACCTCAGAGGGAACCTCACCAAGAGACGAAAAACAGAATTTTACCCCAGAGGGAACCTAAGGACAGAATTTCACCTCAGAGGGAACCTCACCAACAGACTAAAGACAGAACTTCACCTCAGAGGGAACCTCACCAAGAGACAAAAGACAGAATTTCACCTCAGAGGGAACCTCACCACAGACTAAAGACACAGAGGAGAGAATTTCAAGTCTCAAAGAAAAGATAGAGAAATGGGCAGCTAAGTCAAGAAAACATTAATTCTAAAACAATCCAGGCACAAAACATCCAGGAAACCTAGGATACTATGAAAAGATAGATCAACATGTAAATTAAGTGGGATAGAGGAAGGAGAAGCAGCTCAGGTCAAAGGCACAGAAAATATTTTTTAACAAAATCATTGAAAAAAATTTGTCTAATCTAAGGAAAGAGATGTTAATAAAAGTACAAGAGACATACAGAACACCAAATAGAACCATAGGACATCAAATAAACAAAACCATAACAGAAATTCCCCAAGATGTCTAAGAGTCCAAACACTAAATGTACAGAAAAAGTTATTAAAAGCTGCAAGGGGAAAGGACCCTGCCATTAATATAACAGAACCATTAACACAACACATGAATTTTCAATAGAGATTCTGGAAGCTAGAAGGGCCAGGATGGATGTTGTTCAAGCTCTGACAGGCCACAGACGCCATCCCAAACTACTGTAGCCAGCACAACAATGAATCAACAGGGAATAAATCATTATACAATTAAAAACAAATTTAAATAATTTCTGTCTACCAATCCAGCTTTACAGAAGGTACAAGAAGGGAATCTTCAGTCTGGAGAAGGTTAGCTACACCAAAGAGGACATGAAAAATAAATAACATCAGAAGAGTTAATCAGAAGAGGGCAAAAACCTTCACACTATCAAAACAGAATAATAGAAATTAATAAACAGTGCTTTCTAATAACTCAACCTTAATTTCCAACTAAAAAGCTACAGATGAGCAGACTGAAAAATACTTCACCATCGAGGACAGACATCACCTTAGGGTAAATGGATAAAAACTAGGTTGCAAGACTGTATCATTCCATGTGACTTTCTAATACAGCCTTCATTTTGGTTAACCATTTTCCTTCCCCCTAATTTTTTCATGCCCCTCTTTCCAGGCCTTGCTTAAACCTTTCTGCGTCGTCTTCCTCCTTAAATTTTTATTTTACCTATGTTCTACTATTTCTCTGCCCTTTATTGCATCATTTCTAGCTTCTGGGTACCACACGCACTCCACATTAAACCAAAAGGATTTGAAGATAGGACAGGGTCCACATATGAAAGAGAACATAAGATTTTTTACTGTCTGGGTCTGGATAACCTTATGCAGTATAATTTCTTTTCACATTTCATCCATATACTTGAAATTTTCATTTTCCGTAAAAAAAAAAAGAATAAAATTCCACTGTGCATATAACACTCTGCTATCCATTCACCAACTGATGGACATTCATAGGTTGGTGCCATTTTATAGCGAGCATGAAGACAGCAACAATAAGCAAGCATGTGTACAGCAGGATACAGAATCTGTCTGGCACAAATGCGGGGTAGAGTAGCTATAGCTCTATTTCTGGTTTTTATATGAACCGATTTCCCAAGTGGTTGTACTGGTTTGCACGGAGTATAAGGGTTTGGCTTTCTCCACAGTTTGTCAACTATTTTATTTACATCGTCACTTAACTCTAATGCTTCTGTTTAGTTTTTGTCTTGATGACCTGTCAATGATGTCACCCACCATCACTGTGTTGATGACCTGTCAATGATGTCATCCACTATCACTGTGTTGATGACCTGTCAATGATGTCATCCACTATCACTGTCTTGATGACCTGTCAATGATGTCACCCACTATCACTGTGTGGATGACCTGTCAATGATGTCATCCACTATCACTGTGTTGATGACCTGCCTATGGGAATACTGATGTCACCCACTATCACTGTGTTGATGACCTGCCTATGGGAATACTGATGTCACCCACTATCACTGTGTTGATGACCTGCCTATGGGAATACTGATGTCACCCACTATCACTGTGTTGTTGACCTGTCAATGATGTCATCCACTATCACTGTGTTGATGACCTGCCTATGGGAATACTGATGTCACCCACTATCACTATGTTGTTGACCTGTCAGTGATGTCACCCACTATCACTGTCTTGATGACCTGTCGATGATGTCACCCACTATCACTGTCTTGATGACCTGTCAATGATGTCACCCACTATCACTGTCTTGATGACCTGTCAATGATGTCACCCACTATCACTGTCTTGATGACCTGCCTATGGGGATACTGATGTCACCCACTATCACTGTGTTGAGGGTCAATATGTGGTCTTATGTCTAATAAGGTTTATTTTAAGAAAAATGAGTTCTATATTTTTAGCATTAAGATAGCTTCTTGGTGGACTGTTCCCTTAGCAAGCATTCTTTTCTGGCTAGTTTTGTTTGAAGTCTATTTTGTCAGATAGCAGAATAGTTATATTTACTGATTCTACTTGCTTGAAATACCTGCTTAAATCATTTTACCCTAAGTTAGTATCTATCACTGATGGTGAGGTGTGTTTCCCAGAGGCGGCAAAAAGATGGATCCTGTTGTCCAATATAATCTCCTCATGCCTGTCTTTTTATTGTGATGAGACATTAGTATTGGCAGATATAATTGAACAATTAACTCCTGCCATTGTGTTTCTCTGTAAGTTTCAATACTTTTTCTGGACACAACAGTCTAGGTTGTAGCATTTCAGAGCTAGGAAGGTATCTGTCCATGTCCTTTAGACTTTAAAAGTTTCTTTGGAATAATCAATCATTATTAATTGGCTTTCTCATGGCTTTGTCTCTTGCTGTTTTCAATACCCTTTCTTTATTCTGTGCTTTTAGTACGTTTTAACTACAGCATGTCAGTGAGATGTTTTTACTGGTTCTGTTTCTTAGGCTTCTTCCCCTGCCTCCTTACTGACAATAGATCCTCTTCTTATAGATTATTCTGGTTATAGCCCCTCCCTCTACCCCTCTAAGTTCTCCCCACCACCCCTCTCATTAGAAAAGAACAGGCTTCTGAGAGATGGCAGCCAAACATAACAGATAAAATATAAGAGAAAATAAAAGCATCCCACCTTAGTTGGACCAGGCATTCCACTTTGTGTGCTTCTTGCACCTGGGTGGGTGTCTCCTTTCATAGGCTTGAAAATTCTCTTCTATACTTTTTTGAAAATATTTTATGTATCTTTATTTTTATTTTTCATGCCAATAATCTGAAAGCTAAAACTTTTCTTAGTGTCACAAAGCTACCACATGTTCCTTTCATTTTTTTTTTTTTTTTTGGCATTGATCTTTACTAAACGATATAACTCTTCTACCTTGCGTCTAAGATCTGATACTGTTTTCCACATGGTATTATTATATTCTATCAGTGAGGCTTTTCACTGAGGTTTTTATTTGCCTTAATGAGTTTTCCACTTCGGGAATCACTTTAATTTGGCTTCTCTTTAGAGATTCTCTGTCTTACTACAAGGTAACAGTACATGTTTATAAGTATTAGGGGAGGGGTGTTTATGAATGGGATTAAGGCACCTTAAAAGACACCCTGGAGAAACCACTAGTTCCATTTACTATGTCACATTAATCAGAAAGCAGGCTCTCAACACTGGGCAGTTTGATCTAGGATCCCCGGTCACTAGAACTGCACAAACCGAACTGCCATTATTAAGTAGTTACCCAGCTGGTGAGAGTCTGTTATGGAAGCCCAGACAGACAGACAGACACAGGGGAGTATAAAGAGTCACTTAGTATAAAGGATGGCCTAGAATTTCAGCCATGAGCACCAGGAAAGGGTCAGTGAACAAGAGTGTTCTGCGAAAGCACATACTTTGTGATTTATTTAGTACCTGTAGTTAAAGAAAGCTGTAAATAACTAGCTTGTATTTAAGAGAGGGATAAGTAAGCATTAAAGTAACAATATATTGACTTAACTATTAAACTATGAAGCAGAAAAAAAAGGCCATCGTTGTCTCCCTAGATAACAGGATTGTTTCGGCATGTGGTCGAAAGAGCGTCGCCTTGCTTTTCTGAGTGTTCTGACTGGAAAACCCTGAAGTGAAAAAGTGCATATTCCAAAAACAAGCAAAGTCACAAAGGCCTTTAAATATCAAACATTTTTTAGATCTGGGTAATTACATAAACCAGAATTATATTAATTTCAGTTTATTCTCATTTTTATCTTTCAATTCAGGCCCACTGAGCAAAGGGCTGTCTCTTGTTTTGCACATAAAATAGCTTAAATCATGATTAAAAACTTTCGACATTTATATTCACTTTACTGTTATACAGGGAGATATGGCCAGAACTAAAGATGATAAACTCACAATTGGGTTTGTTATGTAAAACACCAATTATCTGACCTTGTCTGACAGCCATACTTCATAACACTATGAATACAGCAGCAGCCAGAATTCCATAATCCAGTGGATTATATGGTAAACTCATTTTAAAGATTTCTTTAGAAAGCCTTAGCCACGAGATTTTAAAGCAACTCAGCAACATGCAAAGCATCATAATAAGAATGTACAGCTTGTTTCAGAAGCAGAGCAAATACTGGTCTCCACCTGAGCAGGCGTATAGACACTTCAGAGTCTCAGTATTCATTTTTCTCCGTAGCTTCTTAAACCTGACCAATCCCAGAGCCCTGGCATACAAACCTTGTGGCTTTGGACTTGCAGCTGAGCGTTTTGCTGGTGTCCTCCCATTTATTCCCTGAGCCTCTGTGGTTGAGTTGCCTGTCGTATGAGGTGGACTGACTTTTGGACAGGTATTGATACCTAGAGTTTAAAGGGAAAGAGAAGGTAAATATAGAGATACAATGCAACTTTCGCTTAGTAAGTTAATATTCATCTGATCTTAAAACTTAAAAACATCATTGCAAGACCTAAGAGACACTGGTCACGTAAGCGCTATCCTTAACAGCTTTTCCTGGGGAAGACCTCATTCTGTGTGCTTCAGAAAGCTTCACAGTCACATAGAAGGGAGACTTCTATATAAAAACCCCTCTTCTGTCTGCAGCAAGGACAGAATGTCACTGCTAGATGATATTCTAGTGTCTAGTCGGTGACAAAACCACTCAAAAGCATAGGAAAGCAGAACTGCAACCCTAACATGGAGCCACAGAAGGATGCCTGGGGTGAATGAACCAATGTGCTCTTGGGGTCCACGTCTGCAGCAATGCTGAGACTATATGTATACTGTCACATTTATTTAAAACTCAAATAACTCTGAAATGCAACATGAGACACAGAAAGGAGAAACATGGCCCTCTATTCAAGTTTTGATACAAGTTATATGCTGAATTTAAAACTTTTAGAAAGCCATATGCCAATATTTTCTCTTTATAAATTCAATTGGGGGCATGTAGCATGACAATATTAATAATAAAAGAAACCTTAATAAAAATAAATTAAAATTTCTATCAAAAATTCATTATAACTGAATTTTAAAAATGGGTATAAGAAGCCATTGTTATGAAATAAAGTTTCATTTTTGCATGATTCACAGTCTTTTTAAAGCCTTAAAATAATTCAGAATAAATGCTAATCTGAAAATCTCTACATCTATTGAGTCCTCAAATTCCCATTCAACCCAAGTGATGAAACAATATGTATTAACCCTCGGCTGCTTTATTTTCTGTGCTCCCTTTGAAATTCAGTCATTACTCTGCATTTTAGAAAACACAGTTTCAAGTATTATCTGAGAAGTTATTAGACAGCCCATGGCTAAAGCACAAATTAATATGCTCTCAGCAGATACACTTAGGTGTAACTCTGATATGAATTAAGCATTGGTTAGCAAGACAAGCATTGAAAATTTTGATAGAATGCCATTAAAATCGTGGTTTTTTTTTTTTTTTTTTTTTTGAGACAGGGTGTCACTGTGTAAGCCTGACTGACCTGCTTTCTATGTTGACAATGCTAGTCTTGAACTCATAGAGACACCCTCACACACACTTCTGTTCCCTAAATGCTGGAATTGTATGCACAAGCCACCATACTCGCTATAAGTTCAAATCATTAGATGGATGAGCATACACGAAGTTTTAGAAAAACCAAGGAGGCAACAAAGTGTCTATTCCTCAAGTACGGAGCAAGCCAAGCTTTGAGGGGACTGGGTATTTGAGACAAATAACCACGGAGCAGTCTAGAGATGCCTGTTGTGGTCTCAGTGAAGGATAGCTTTGGGACAGAAATCAATGAAAAGACACAGCCAATGTAAATCAGAGGGAGACACTAACATAGCCTTAAACTTCATTCTGCCATAGGAAGACAGCAGTTTTTGCCTTAATTACACATGCTAAAAAGGGGATGTGATGACTACTCTCGGTGAACAATTTCACTATATCTACATGCAACTAAAAACCTAAGCAGCTGGCAGGCAAGCCTGAGTTTTTAACTGGATCATTAGAGGTGGGAAGACGCATCCTGAATCTGGGCCACACCTTCCAGTGGCAGCTCACAGAAAGTACAGGGATGAAGGAAGCTCTTGCCTATTTGCCCTCACTCCTACTGGAAAGTTCACCTACCCTGCTGCCAAGACATTTGAATATTTGCTGGTAGTTAGAAGCCCCCCCCCCCCCCGAATTCTGACATTGATTAAATCCTCATCAGCTGAGGCATCCAGCCTCAAGGATTTTTAGCTTTTCTGTCAACCATTGTTGGATGAGGTAAGCCACTTAATACATCTCTTTTCTTTTCCCTCCCTCCCTCTTTCTCCTCCCCCCTCACACACACACACACACACACACACACACACACACACACACACACACACACACTTTCAGACTATAAAAGAAACCATTAATGTATTTAAAAGCAAGCTATATCTTGCACAATTAAATATGAAATTTTCAGATAACAAATTTATCCAGTATGATGGGTTTCACAAATGTTCTATTTCTACAGACTACCTCCCAAGGATGCACCCAAAAACTTTATAATAAGAAATCAATTTCAGGACAACTGTCTTATCAATTCATTGCTGTAGATTAGCCAGGGCTAGAAACTTCGTATCAGTGTTTAAAACAAGTCCTCAACTTTCAGACACAATCACAAAACAAAGAAGCAAAGGGAGGGGGGCAGAGAACACCATTTTTAAAGTTATTTAAAAGAAAAGTTATAACACAAGCACCCCAGTGATGAATCCTGCCCAGAGGCATTTCTGTCTGGAGGTGGGTTAGCCTGGCACAGGTTTCCTGAGCAGTCACATGTGTGTGGTGATATAATGTTTGTTAAAAATCCAAGAAATAAAGATTGCCTGAAGATCAGAGGACAGAGCCAGTCACAGAGTTAGCCATAGAGGTCAGGCAGTGGTGGCATACAGCTTTAATTCTAGCACTCTGGAGACAGATCTGTTTGGATCGCTGTGAGTTCAAGGCCACTGTGGACTAGCTGAGATTAATCCAGTCTAAAAGAAAAACAGAGCCAGGTAGTGGTGGCACACACCTTTAATCCTAACAGGGAGGTGAGACAGAAGCGATACAGCTGGGCAGAGAAAGGAATATAAGTCAGAAGAAGAAGAGAGGAGAGCTTCCCTCTCCTTAGGCTGAGGAGCCACTCAGTCTGAGGATTCAGTAGTGGGGAGAAGTTTCTCTAGTGGCTGCTTCCTTTGCTTCTCTGATCTTTCATTTACTCCAGTATCTGGCTCTGGGTCTTTATTGTAGGACAGATCGGTATTTGTGCAACACATGTTCCACAAAACCATAGAAAAGAAAGCTTGCAGAACTGGCAGCATTTCAGGAGAAAGTTTGTTGCACAAATTCTGGAAAGGAAACTCAGAGCCAGATCTCAGGGAAAGGCTGAGATATCAAAGAGAGGAAACACCACAGTCAATCTCACCCAGCTGTCTTCCACTCCTTCTATGTATGTCCACTCTTTCTATCCCTAATATCTTGAGAAGTTTTATCATGAAGGGATGTTGGATTTCTGTCAATGGTTTTTCTGCATCTAACAAGATGATCATGTGTTTTGTCTTGCAGTTTATTTATATAGTGGATTACACTGACCGATTTTCATACACTGAACTGACCCTGATGAAGCCCACTTGATCATGGTGGATGAGCTTTTTGATGTGTACTCTGATTTAGTTTGCAAGTATTTTATTGAGTAGTTTTTGCATCTATGCTTATAGGAGAAATTGGTCTGTAGTTTTCTTTCTTTGCTGGGTCTTTATGTGGTTGAACTTTAAAACAAATTGGAAAATGTTCCTTCCTTTTACATCTTGTGAAACAGTTTGAGGAGTATTGGTATTAATCTTTCTCTGAAAGTGTGGTAGAATTCTACTCTAAAGTGATTTCTCCTTGAGCTCCACCCCCCACCTTTTGTTGGGAGACTTTTAACTTCTGCTTGTATTTCAGTAGGAGTCTGTTTAAATAGCTTATATGATCTTGATTTGACTTCGTAGATCGTACATATCAAAAAATTTACCCATTTCTTTTAGATTTTCCAATTTGGTGCAGAATAGGTTCTTAAAGTGTGTCGTTAAGATTCTCTGATTTTCCTCTGTGTTTGCTGTTCTGTCCCCCTTTTGTTTCTAATTTTCTTAATTTGGATACTCTCTCTCTGGCTTTTAGCTAATTTGGATATGGGGTTGTCAATCTTAGCAGTTTTCTTAAAGCACCAACTCACTGTTTACTTGATGTTTTGTATTATATTTGTTTCTGTTTAAATGATTTCAGCCCTGTGTTTGATTAGTTGTTTCTACTCCATTTGTAAGTTACTTTTTTTCTTCTATAACTTTTAGGTGTGTTGTTAAGTTAGTAATATAAAAGTAGTCTCTTTTATTAATGTAAGGACTTGGCGATAGGAACTCGCCTCTTAGCACTGCTTTCCTTGTGTCCCATAAATGTGGGTATGTTGTGGGTTCATTTTCATCTAATTTGAGAAAGTCATTTCTTTAAGTCCCTCCCATTTTTCACTCGTAGAGCTGTTCATTTCATGCATTTTTAAACTTTCTGTTGTTGACATTCAGCTTAGTCTGTGACGGTCAGATCCAGTATGTGGTCAATTTTGGAGAAAGTTCTATGAGGTGCTGAGAAGGTATATTCTTTTGTGTTGGGGTGAAATGTTCTGTAAATATCTGTTGGGTCCACTAGGTTTATAATGTCACTTAGCTCCAGAATTTCTCTATTTAGTTTTTGTCTGGATGACCTGTCTATTGGCAAGAGTGGGGTATTGAAGTCACCCACTGTCACTGTGCAGGTCAATATGTGACTTAAGCTATAGTAGTCTTCCTTTTATAAACCTGGGTGCCCTTGTATTTGTGCATAAGAATTTCAATGTCCTCTTGGAGTCTTTTTCCTTTGATGAGTATGTAGTTTCATTTCCCATCTCTTCTGATTAGGTTTTGATTGAAGTCTATTTTGTCAGATAGTAAAATGGCTACACTACCTTGCTTCGTAGGTCTATTTGCTTGGAATATGTGTTTTCATCCGTTTACCCCAAAATGATGTTTATTCTTGATATGAGATGTGTTTCTTGGATGTAGTAGCAAGAGAGATTCTATTTTTTACTGCAATCTCCTGGTTTCTGTCTTTTAATTGGGGATGGAGACCATTGCTGTTGAATTATCAAATTTTGATCCTCATTATTTTGTCCTAGTGGTGAGAGATTCTTACTCCCTCTTCTGATTTGCTCACCTGAGATTACTTATTTACTGTGTTTTCTTGAGTGTGATTTCCTTAGTTTGATGGATTTGTACATAGACACTGTTTAAATATGGTTTTCTCATGGAATGCTCTTTCTTCATCTATTGCAAATGAAAGTTTTTCTAGGTAGAGTAGTCTAGGTTGGTTTCTATAGTTTCTTAGTTTGTAGAACAGATGTCCAGGCTCTTCTGGGTTTTAGAGTTTCCAGTGAAAGTCAGAAGTAATTTTGACAGATCTGACTTTATATGTTACTTCATCTCATTTTCTTGCAGCTTTTAATATTCTTAGTTTTTCCATATATTTAGTGTTTTGGTTATTATGTGTTGTAGGAAATTTCATATGTATTTAAGAGAACAGGAGGAGTTTTATAGTAATTTTAATGGATGCCCAGATGTACAGAAATAGCAAAAAATCAAACATAAAACCTCATTTTAAAAATGTTAGGATAACAAAGGAGTTATGAATAGATTCTCATCTTAAATGATTCATCGATAAAATACCTAATATTTTATATAATGTGGTATATGCCATGCAAATGTCACTACAAAACTAAATTTAGCACTTATTTACAATTCACCAGTTTTCTACAAACATTTTTCTTCACACTGCTATAGTGATCACTGTCTTTTGGATGCACACCAATCTGTGAGCCATACTTGGATTCCACTAGTCTTGCATGACATCAGCCCTTTTGAAGGACATTATTTTGTAGAGAATATCCTTCAGAGATTTCTTCGTGGTATGTTTCCAGTGTTATGTCATTACAACACTCTCTTGTTTTAGCATGATTAACACGTGATATTTACCTTGGTCACTCAAGAAGGGGAGTGTTTGCCAGTTCTTTTCAGCATATGACATCTCTGTGTTAGTGAATGAGCTCACATGTATGTGTAGGCATAGGCATGGAGCTTAAACAGCTATGTCGTCAGCTTTGTTCTGCTATCTCCATTACCAGCTGAGTCATTTTACCACTTTACCTTATCTTTTGAAGCAGCATCTCTTCAAAATGAACCAGGAACTCACTGCATCTAGACTGGCTAAGTGCATGGCCTCTAGGACTTGCCTGCCTCCTCCCACAAGTGCTGGTGTGCAATACCATGCTTAAGAGTTTTATGTAGGTGCTGGGGATCTGAACTTGAATTCATAAGCTATCCCACTGACCTATAACACTCAGACCTTAACAGTTTTTTTTCTAACATTCTTTAAATTTTTCCTCATTTCTCCGACAGATTGTAGTAAATCATTGTATCTCATGTGTTAGTTAAAAGGTCTTGGCTAAGAAATTGAGTATTTTAAAGTGATAATAATAATGTTATCAAGGTTATAAAACTCAGTTTTTAGTTTGTTGCTACAGTGAAGAAATCTGATGTTAGAGGATGTTAAACTATGTTCTAAATGTTTATAATTACATCTGTGATAGTCTAATATGCTATAAAAGTCACATCAGAAATAAGATGCAACAGATACATGTGTTGAATATATTTTAAATGTTTCATTTGTGGAAAATCTGCACAGCTCTTACTATCTGTAAGAACATTTGAAATGCTCCAGAATCCAAGAAGCATTTCCAAAACATCTATTTTTTGTATAATTGATTCCTTCCAAGACATCTAAAAGATTCTGGATTTTCTCAGATTTGAATATATAAATTTGGAATGCTCACCCTATAAATCAATGAAAAGAGAATGAAATTAACAAGATAAATGTAACTAGAAACTTGAAACAGGCTGAGGGAAAACAATGAATAAGAACTGTTATGTTTGCCACCTACATAGTATAGCATTCAAAAATTTTATAAGGGAAATGTACACACACACACACACACACACACACACACAATTTTATAAGGGAAATGTGTGCGCATGCGCGCACACACACACACACACACACACACACACACACACACACACAGAGAGAGAGAGAGGATAGTTATTGGGGCATATGATTCCAGAGAGGGGGATTAAGTTTTTCCTGGCATCAGACAGGCAAGGCAGCAGGAAGCTCACAAATTCAAATGCAGGAACAAAGCAGAAAGACAGAGTGAGCAGGAAGTGAAGTGAGGCTTTTATTTTGAAAGCTGCCCTCCCCCATACTTCCTCCAACAATGCTCCATCCCCAAACATCCCCAAACCCTGCTACCAACTAGGGACCAAGACTACAGGGACATTCACCTTCAAACCACCAAACTCCAACGTCAAAATATTTCCAAACTCATGTCTATCACTACCTTGATGGTCCCTCTTCCAGCAGTGAATACCACAGTCTTAACTGGACCAAAGCCCTCCAGAGTCTCCAGACTCCCTCTCCTACCCCCAATACAGTTAGTATTTTGAAGGGAGGTCAACAGTCATCCTGTGCTTAAACTTCTCCAGTGGCTCCATATTTTTCCAGGAGCAAAACCTCACATTCTTTACAGTGATTTGTGGTCCCTGTGCAACCTATCCTTGGCTCCATATCAGGAGGGTTGTCACCTGCTACTGCCCTGCTCACAGTGCTCCTTTGTTGCACACACAGGCCAAACACCTTTTATGACCTTTAGTCTAGCTGTTGCATGTTGGGATGCTTCTCCAGATAATTGCTGGCTACCTATTTTCTTTTCCACATCTCGACTCAAATCACACCTTCTCAATACTGATGACCCCAACACACTACTTTATGCAGGTGGTCTTTCTACAATTTTTTCTGCAGCTCTTGTATATGTAATAAATGGCATACTGTCTACTTTCTCTGATCAGAATCTAAGTTGTAAAACTCACTCACCCTTGTTTGGAGAGATTTCTGGGCCACCCCTGTCATATAGTAGATGTGTGATGAACATGTTGAACAAATAAATTCTAAAGGCCTTAGTGGCAAGTATTTCTTTTCTTGACTAGAATCTTAATTTCTATTTCATGTGAAATACTTAAAAATTCTAACAATAGGAAAATATATAACTGTATTATATTCACAGCATACCATACTTCAATTTCTATGTAAAATCTGAAACATTGAACAATATTTCTCCTCAGTTCCAAGTTTTCAGAAGAGGGGTAAAAGGGAGTTTACACTCAAAACTGTTCTTCACGTTCCAGAAATAAATTTGAAAATATCTGCAGTTGTGAAACCACCCAGATGTTCATCTTAATAACAACTGCAGACGTCAGCTGTCAATGGTACAATGTGAATTAAAAATGCCATGCTGCATATTTTGTGCAGGCATGCTCAGGCAATGTTCTGTGAGCCCCAGAGTATGGCATTTGGCTGTCTATATGTCAAGTTGTATAACTAGGTGCTGAGTGTACTCCTACTATAGCTGTTTATTATATTTTGTGGTTTTGTTTACATTTACTTGCTTAAGTAAAAAATGCTATAGTCTGCCAATATTCAATTCATCATCTAATATGACCTGACATTAAAGAATGCTACGCTTAACATAGTACCATCCAAACGAATAAACGGTAAAACACGCCATCCGATGTTAGAGTTTGATCACTGAGAAGGGGGCCCTAACTAGATTCTAACACACCTAAGCTTCATCAGCCCTTCACGTGGCAGAAAAGCATACTAAAGGCCACCTTTATCACTGTGTCTTAAGCAGTAACAAAAACGTGTGCATACAACTGAAGCTACATAAATCCACAGCATCTGAAAGTTTTTAAAAACAGCAGGCAAGCCAGCACAATGAGGCTGTGTCTATATTGACTCTAAAAAAGATCCCATCCTCACAGAGAAATTCAAAGTCGTTTTCAGATAAGAAAAATTTCCTCTTCCTAAAACATACTCCATAATTACTGATTTCTTTTTTGTAACTCCAAGGGGATAAAAAGAGCAATAGTTAATTAAAATCTTCCATTATTGGTCGTGATCTCTTAAAATTATTTTTAAAAGTCAGTCTGAAAGAGACAAAAATTTCCATTTAAATCACTTTAGGGGAGACCAAGCCAGCAGGTATGCCTTGCAGAACATTTAAAGTCCACAGTCCTTTTGCTTTCTTGCAAAGGACAATAATACTTGACACCATCTTGAGACAGAGCTGCTCTGCTTTGGGTGACATCTATTTCTTGCTCCTTTCTTTGACTGCTAAGCACAGCTGCCATTCATTGACAAAAATACCCAGTCTTACTGTCTCACTGGTGATGAGAAATGAGCCCAAAGCTGTTTGTTCATCCAATGACGTTAACAATTTATATATATATTTTGACATAGTCATGCTTTTGACCAGGGTCTAAAATTCCTAACAAGCTTGACCAGGGAGAACTTGAAGCATATTCTTCTTCTACAGAAGAACCGGCTGACTTATGTCAGCTTTCACTGATATACTATGCATTAAAAAGGCAATATGGATATAATGTGCAGGCGAACCCAGGCAGCTTTCAGAGCCACAGAGCATAGCATGTGGGTGTCTATATTGCCAAGTGTAATGAGGACTGTATTACTACTGTAACAATTTAAGCACTCAAATTAACATTCAAATTCTGGCTTTCGCATTTGCCACTCGACTCACTAAGATGGGTCACTGTTAATTTCTCTGAAGTTCAGTTTCTTTATATGTCAATGAGAATTGATAGCATTTGTTATAATGTCAACAGAAGGGGATGAAGGACAACATGTGGCTCATACTACATGCTTTTAAGTAACTGCTCCAATGGTCACTTGTGTAGATATTCAAGGATGCCTGTTCCCCTTCCGCCTCCCATTCCTTCCATGTCTGGTGCCGATAACTTCTCTGCCACTTGGATGCTCTCTCTCACCATTCAGCACCTGCTCATGCTTGCTCACTCCTTAGTATATGGCAATCTCCTTCATTGCTCAGGCTCTGCTGTCCTCAGAGATTATTAAGACATCATTTTGGATAATTTCTTGTAAAACCATAATAGAAAAATTAGTTGTTTTAATATAGGCAGGCCTGGAAAGGCACATATCTCTTATTCAATAAAGATGATGTCATAATTTGTGATGGTGAAATGATGTCTAGCAATGGACAAGTAAAATTTGTTAATACTGTGAATTCCAATGACAACTTCACTGCTAATTAGTATCTGTATAATACTGCATTATTATAAATGTATAGCCTAGATTCTATAAACTTTTAAAATATTTCCTTTATTTAAAATTATCATAATTGCTAGTTTTTGTTAAAATGACTCACTGAAAAAACACAGTTAAGTAGCTGTGGACACTTAAAGAAAATCCAAGGCTTAATGTATTTTATCTTTGAGAATATCCAATGACCATGTGAAGCACAAAATCTATCATGCTTCAATTTATTCTCGTCTCCCCTACCCCATTCCTCCTAAGCTACCAAATGAACATCCCCTAACTAAAAGTGTCCTGTTGTCACCTAATTCTCAGGATGAGAAAAATACACTTAGGTAATTTATAGTTAAGTAGCAAGGAAAGACAGGTAATTCCATAAGGATGTAAGTTTTTCCCCAACCCTTTGCTGACCAGTCATAAAGCAGTATTACTTAGCTAGGATAGTGCAGTGGCTGGGGAGCTTAAGAGAGAGCTGGCTGCTAAGTGACCAAGGAGTCAATTAGGGACTCACCAGAAGAGGTGGGACAAACAGGAGAAAAGCAGTGTGCTTCCTCTGGGCCCAAGTTGGCATGACAGGGAAATAGTGCCTTCCATTTTAGGACCACAATAAAAATTTAGATGTTTCTGGTTCATCCCTTATATTTACATGACTATGTGGCATGAAGAGAATTTTAAGAACTCTTTACCATCCTTTCCAGGTAAGTTACTGTCTCCCTTTGTTACTTCTTCCCTCATCATATTACATCCAGACCCACAGCTCCCTAACTCTCTCTGTCCAAGAACCATCTTTGCTGAGCAAGTCACTTCCTCCCTTTCCCATCACACTCACCCATCCTCCTGGTTTGTGGCCAAGTCCATACTCACATGCCTACCTCAATACTCACAAACCAAACTTGTTCCCAAGCCACCTTTGCTTGGGAATTTTCTAGCCCTAAGTGCCTACATTAAATAAGAACACAAATAAATGACTTGGTGATACAACTAAATAATTTGGTAAAGTAAGAACAAACCAAACCCAAGCCCAGTAGATTGTAAGTGTGGTGGTTAGAATAAGACGTCATTTGAATACCTGGTCACTGATTGTTTGTTGGCTGTTCCGGGAGATATGGCCTTGCTGGAGGAAGCATGTCACTGGGGGGAGAGTGTACTTTGGTATTTCATTCTTTTGACTTAGTCTGCTGTGCCTTCCATTTATGTATTGCTGCTGCAGAGGCTGACCACCACACCGTCACTCCATCATCAAAGACTCTAACCCTCTGGAACCGCAAGCCAAATTCAACTCTTTCATATGTTGCCTTAGTCATCATGATGTTTTATTATAGTAATAGAAAAGTAACAAACACAGTAAAAAATAAAAAGAATCAAAGAAGAAATTAATGAAATAGAAACAAAAAAAAATACAAGAATCAATGAATCTAAGAGCGGGTTCTTTGAGACAATAAACAAGATTGATAGATCAGATCCACAGTCCAAGCAGCCAAAGGACAGAAAAAGATGATGCAAATTTACAGGATAAAAAATGATCAGGGAAACATTACCATGGACATTAAAGAAATATCAGGAACTATTTTAATAACAGTCCCTGCAAAAGGGAATATTTTAAAACCCTGTACTACATTATGTTGCAAATCTAACAGATGTGAATTACTTTTTGATTTAACAAAGCTACCAGAGCTAAACTAAGCAGAGGTCAAGACCTAAATAGAGCCACAACCAAATAAGTTGTAACAGTAATAAAACAAACAAATACCATTTGATTAAAAAAAATTCAAAACCTACAGTCCCAGCAGACTGTAACCAACTTTCAAGGAACTACAACTTATACATTTTAAATTATCTAAAAAACAAAATAAAACAAAAACAGGAGAACTCCCAAACTTGCTCCATAAAGTCAGTACCACTAATATCCATACCTGTTAAACACAACAAAAAGCAAAACTATAGACCAGTATCCCTGGTGATTCTAGACAAGATACTTAGGCAAGGGAAGAAAATTAAAGGGATAGGAGAGCCGGTAATAGTCCACAGAAATCTTCTAGAAACAAGCACCAATTTCAGCAACTGCAAGATTTAAAAAACAAAACAAAACAAAAAAACAAAAAACTTACAAAACCCAGAAATCTTTCTACACTCCTACAACCATAACCAAGAAAAAGATTATGAATACATTCTCATGTACAACAGCATCAAAAACAACCAAATATCTTTGCATAAACCTAACCAAGAAATGAAAGATCTCTATACTGAAAACTTCAAATACACAAAGAGACTGAAGAAGGCATTAGAAAATGGACCCACCCATGCTAATAAATTGGTAAAATTAATGCTGTGAAAATAAATAACCTATCAAAAGTACTTTACATATTCAGTGCACCCCATCAAAACACCCACAACATTCTTCACAGAAATAGATTTTTAAAAAATCTAAAATTCATATGGAACGAAAAAGATCTTGAATAGCCAAATAATCTTCAGAAAAAAAAAAAAAAAAAAAAGTAATGCTGGAGGAATTCCTATTCCAGACTTGAAGATATAGAGATCTACAGTAACAAAACCAACTATGGTGCTGGCACAAGACCCAAAAAGATGCCCAAAACATACATCAGCGGGAACAAAAACAGTATCTTCAGCTGATGATTCTGGATAAACTGAGCCTGCATGCAGAAAAATGCAGTTAGACCCATATCTATTATCGCTGGATAAAAAAAATTAACCTCCATTTGAAATCTGAAATGCTAAACCTGCTAGAGAAAATGTAGGCAGTCCCCGAATGACAGAGGTATAGAGAAGTTTCTGAAGAGGAAAGCCCGGGAATTAAAGCCAACAATGACAAGGGAAAGACCCACAAACTGGGAGAGACTCTTTGCCAGCTATACATCCAACAGAGCACCAATATCCAAAATACACGAAGAACTCAAAAGTTAAAGGCAAGGAAATGACCTGATTAAAAAGTGAGATCTACACAGAGCACCCAATAGCAGAAACAAAAGTGGCTGAGAAAGACTTCAAAAGTGTTCCTCACCTTCAGCAATGCAAATTAAAATACCTTTGAGATTTCCTCTCACCTTAGTCAGAATGGCTAAGAACAGCTGACAACATAGAGGTAGTGGGGGAAGGGACTCATTGCTAATAAGATTGCAAACTGGGGCAGCCACTCTGGCAATCAGTATGGAGAATCCTCAAAAATCTAAAAATAAGAATATCATATGATCCAGCTACACTATCCCTTGATATTGACCCAGAGGAGTCCACATCCTATGCTACACATGCTCAGCAGAGTTCATTGCCAACATATTCACAACAGCTAGGAAAATGGAAACTATCCTAATGCCTTTGACAGGTGAGCAGATAACGATCAGAATAACCAGAATAACCACAGCTGCAAAGGAAAATAAAATCATGAGATTCACAGGTGGACCAAGAAAGCCTTATGAAGAGTGGGGTAACTCCGTTCTAGTGTTCTCCCTCATTCAACACTCTAGTTTGGTGTGAATAAGAGACCATCCAGGACAAGAGTCTGTGGTGACATTTGTTAGCTCAGGTGTCCTTGGACATTCAATTTGTCCCTCGTGTTTTAATCTCATTGCTAAAAGTTTTGAATATATTTGTGTGTTTTTTTGTTTTTTTTTTTTAATTCTTGTATAAGGGCAGATGTAGTTCATGGGTAAAGAACTTACCTAGCAGGTACCTCAGGCCCATCCTCAGCACTGCAGGGGAAAAGGCCGAAGACATAGCCACAGAAACAAACCAACACAGTGCTGGCATAAAAGCAGACAGTGGAGCAGCAGAGAAAAGCCATACAGCTATATTCACCTGATGATTTTAGAAAGATGCTAACAATGTACATTGAAGAAATGATGCTGAATAAAACTGCAACCCTATCTCTCATTATGAATAAAAACAAACTCCAGATGGATCAGGCTCTGATACAAGCCTTGACACGCAGAAAAGAAGGAAAAAATACTTCAAGATATAGGAATGGGCATGGACTTCCCATAGAGCACTAGTCTCTCCGGATATAATGTCAGTAATTGACAAATAAGACATCATGAAATAAAAAAGCTTCTGCATGGGCTGGGTGGTGGTGGTGCATGCCTTTAATCCCAGCACTTGGGAGGCAGGGGCAGGCAGACATCTGTTTGAGGCCAGCCTGGTCTACAGAGTGAGCTCCAGGACAGCCAAAGCTGTTTGCTACACAGAGAAACCCTATCTCCCCAACGCACAAAGAGGGAGAATACATCTGGCAGAATTGATATCTAGAATATCAATCACTAAAAACAAACAAAAAAATAAACAAAAAGGCCTAAAAAACAGATGTGGAACAAAGGGAACCCTCCTCCATTGCTGGTGGGAGTGTAACTTGTACAGCCACATTGGAAACGAGTACGGCAGTTTCTTAGAAAACTGAGAATTAATCTACCTCATGATCCAGTGATATCACTCTTGGGCATATATCCAAAGAATGCACATTTATACCACAAGGACATTTGCTCAACTATGTTCATAGCAGCATCATTTTTAATAGTCAGAACCTGAAAACAACCTAGATGCCCCTCACCTAAAGAATGGATAAAGAGAATGTAGTACATTTACACAATGGAGTATTATACAGTAGTGAAAAAATGACATCTTGAAATCTGCAATCAAAGATGGAACCAGAAAAAAATCATCCAGGGTGAGATTACCCAGTCTTAGAAAGACAAACATGGTGTGTACTCACTCATAAGTAGTTATTAACCATAAAGCAAAGGAGAACCAGGCTATAATCCACTACGCCAGAGAAGCTAGGTAACAAGGAGGACCCTAAGAGAGACATCCATGGATCTTTCTAGGAAGAGGAAATAGGTAAGATCTAGTAAATTGGGAGCATGATGGGGGAGGGTAAGGGGAGAGAACATTAAGGAACAGGATGGTAGAGTTGGGGAGGGACAGAGAAGGAGAACAATGAAATAGATATCTTGACAACGGAAACAATTTAGAGGTTAGGGAGAAACCAGGTGCTAGGGAAACTCCCAGAAATCCACAAGGATGAGCCCAGCTAAGACTCCTAGCAATCGTGAAGATGGTGTCTGAACTGGCCTTCCTCTGTAATCAGATTGTGACCACCCTAATGGTCATCACAGAACACCATTCACCAACTGATGGAAACAGAAGCAGAGATCCATAGCTAAGCACTGGGCTGAAGTCCTGGAGTCCAGTCCAAGAGAGGGGAATAGGGATGAGCAAAGGGGTCCAGATCATGATGGGGAAACCCACACAGACAGCTGACCTGAGCTAATGAAAGCTCACTGACTCTGGACTGGCAGCTGGGGAACCTGCAAGAGTCAAAACTAGGCTCTCTGAATATGGATGACTGCTGTGTGGCTTGAGCGGTTGGTGGGGCCTCTGGCAGTGGGACCAAAATTTATCCCTAGTGCATGAACTGGCTTTTTGGAATCCATTCCCTATAGAGTGATACTTTGCTTAGCCTTGATACAGGGGAAGAGGCTGGGTCCTGCCTCAACTTGATATCTCAGACTTTGTGGATTCCCCATGGGAGGCCTTATCCTCTTTGAGGAGCAGATGCTAAGGTGGGTTGTGGTGAAGCTTGGGGGATGAGTGGGAGGAGGGAAGGGAAGGTGAACTCTGATTGGTATGTAAAAAAAGAGGGATTTTTTTTTTTTTTTAAAGCCATCATGACCAAGGCAATTACAGAAAGATAGCTTATTTAGGATTTATGTTCCCAAAGGGGTTCATTACTATCATGGGGGCAGGGGTGACTACAGAACAGCTGAGGGCTCACACTTAAGCCAAAAGCAGAAGCACAATGGGCACAGCAAATGAGTTTTGAAACCTCAAACCCAATAACACACCTCCTCCAACAAAGCTCCACCCCCTAATCATTCTCAAACAGTTCCCCACACTAGGGACCAAGTACTCAAGTTTGTGGAGGCCATTCCCATTCAAACTATGATATGTATGTGTATGTATACACACACACACACACACACACACACACACACACACAGAGAGAGAGAGAGAGAGAGAGAGAGAGAGAGAGAGAGAGAGAGAGAGAGAGAGAGAGAGAGAGAGATGTTTAGTGACAGGTTCACTGTGTAGACCAGACTGGCCTCAAAGTTACTGCAATCTTCCTGCGTCTGTCTCTCAACTACTGGCTGGGATTATAGGTATGCACCAGCTGATACACATATACACATTTTAAAATATGAAATGTACTAACCAGAATAAGAGGAGCTTGTAATAGAAATTACAGCTGGGAAGGGAAGAAGACGGGAAGTTTATTGGTGAAATTTACAGCCAACTGTTTGCAGGGCTGTAGCTTCTCCCCTATTTTGTTTGTTTTCTACTCTTGTTCTCAGTAACGATGGTTAAATCATTTGTCCTTCCTCTGGGGATTGATTTCTACAAATACAATATAGTGGGAAGAAAAAGCATGGGGCACGAGCTTTTTCTGGGTATTTCCCAATTTCCTCAAGAAACTTCTGGTTCCTTAGTTGTGTATATTTGAAAACATCATGAATCTCCCAAAACTTGTGACAATCATAACTCAGAGGCATGGATCTTAGCTTTCCTAAAGCTGTGATCCTCTAATACTATTCCTCATGTTGCGATGACCTCAACCAATAATATCCATTGCCACTTCATCACTGTGATTTTGCTACTGTTATGAATAAACAAACATTGTTGGAAACTGAGGTTTGCCAAAGGGGTTGTAACCCACAGGTTGAGAATCACTGAGTTAGAGCTTCATACTATTCTAACACTTATATAGTCTGTAACAAAGATGCTTGCTTTTGATACCACTAAAATTCTTGCTACAATTAAATTATGAGAGCAACAGTGTCTAACGAAATTAAATGCTCATTTCTAAATCAAGCACAAAGTTTGCAAAGCACATTTTATGCTTTATCTCATTCCCTCCTCTCTAGAAATCTATGGGATGATATAAACATTTAAGACATTTAAGCCCATTATAAAACTCTAACAGAGGATTAGTGGATAGGCTGATGTCAGATTCCATATCCATGTTTAATTTGTGAGCACCAAAAAGTTTCTGCACCCTGACAAGCCTCTCCATGACACAATAATCCAAATCAGACCAAATTAGAAAAAGCCTAGGTTTAATAGATACAATGTTCTCCGATGATTTTTAATCCCTCCCCCACCCACCACCACCATGGGAGAGGGAGACCAAAAAAAAAAAAAAAATTCCCACATGTTTGTGTGGTTTAAATATCCTTTGGGAGTGGTCTCAAACACCCCTGGGAGGAGCCATGTTCGGTGGGCAGAGAGAGGTGAGGCTTCCACCAGAGCATTCCTGATTCTTTGGGTATAGGGGCACCGGCACAACCAGAATCCCGCCTGGGTTTTACTGAGAAACTCAAGTGATTACACTAATTACATTTCTGCTTATTTAGACCTCAGTTTCAGCCCAGACAGTGCACAGAAGCGTCAAAAGACCCAGTATCCCCGACAGCAACTTAGTGATCTCATAGATGGTCAGAGCGAGAGGCCCTGACTCAACAGATGGAAACAGAATACAAGGTACCTTCTCTCTTATCTGCTTTGAGCCACTTTTCTTGCCTGCTCTTGGGGTCCTCAGACCTCTGGCACCATTCTAGATCTATCTACCTCGGACCTACACTTGATTCTCAATTCTGAAGCTGACAAAATTCCCCTATACAGAATCTCATGAAATCTCTCTAGAACCCAGGGACAAAGAAAGGCCGGTAGGTTCCCCATAATAATTAGGTCTGCACTACATGGTTGCAGCTCCTAATAAGCTGATTTAACTCCCAAGTTATTGCTCTTAATATATCATAAACAGCCTTTCCAGGTCAAGATTATTGATACTAGGAATAGGCCCAAGATTAGGGGCTACAGTTCCACTATTGGGGGGCTGTGAGAACTACTGATACAGTTACATTTTGCCAAAGATTCCAGGCATCACAGGTAAGTAGCACACTGATTTTAATTTAAGTGAATTAAAAATACTTTTATAGACAAAAGCACCAATTACAGAAATAATTAGGAACTTCTATTGTATTATAAAACCAAGTTTAAGAAATAACTTCAGATTTTAAATGAAATTTTAGGTTTGTTTTGAAAACTTTTAAAAATTAATGCCCACTGAGAGAATTTAGTTTTAAGAATTTTAAGAATTCTACCCAAATCCAGAGCCACAGAGTTCAAGGCATTTTTTTTTTCCATACATGGAATATGTGCCAATTTTTTCTCCTAGCAAACAGTGGGAAGTATTAAGAGAAAAGGTTAGGAGATAAGTATCTGCATTAAGTTAGAACTAGTGACGGTTCAGCAGGGACAGACACCAGGGGAGATCTGCAGAGGCACAGACCAATTCTTGCTAGTCACCTATTTTATCAATTACTGGAGGACAGTTATGTTCATTTACGTATGCATGTATTGCTCTTCACTATATTAACCTTTTACATAAGAGTTCACATACAGTTCCTGACCTAAATAGTAAAAACAACTATCAACTATGTTGGAATTCTGTAACCCTGGTTCTCCCTAACTTACCTTCTGATCTTGGGCTAAGTGGAAGGCTTCTGGGTCAATGGAACTCATTAGCTTACAACCACTCCAGGGTATATTCACTGCTAAGTGCTACATCTATCCTCATATTATCTAAACCCCACGTGCCTTGCATGCTCCAGTGTCAACTGCCTTTTGACTATGGTTAGCATAAAGTACCTGATATGAATGGCCTGGGAAAACGACACGTTTGTGGTTCTCAGCGATGACACCATTAGAGTCACTTGTGGAATCTTAAAAAAGGAAACCGCCACCCTTTGCCTGCACCTCAAGTTATTTCTTCAGACTCTCCATTGGGACGGGCCCTCAGAGGCAGATGTTTTAAACTTTCTACCAGACGGGACACAGTCAAGCCGTGATCAACTCAGTATTAACTATAGAAGGTCTGTGAAATGAATCCTATGATTTTGATCAATTACACTAAAGTTTCACCCAAATGAGAACAGGGTCCATAGAGAGAGCATTACTAACATTTTACAAAAAATTATTTAGTCTCACAACAGCATGTTTAAGTCAAGGCCAATATTTATATGCCAAACATGGATCCCTCTTCACACGTAGGTAAAGAAAATAAGATTAGTTGATTTTAGAATCTATTTATGCCACAGAAATATATATTATTTAATCCTTGGTTTTGGATTCTTGCAAGAGTTTCTCCTAAACCAACTGGAAATTCTTCAGTAGCAACAGTGTGATGGAATTTCCTGGGTGACAGGAACCTCCTGTGTTCTAAAAATGTGAGATCCTAGAAAGCATCAGCTGGGGCTCCTTGGCAGAAAGATCAAGACTAACCGACAACTTTCAAACCCCTGTTCTTTACAATTTCTGGAAGGAAAGAAAAGCTAGAAAGACTGAGCTAATGGTCAGTCACATACACATGACAGAACCTCTCACAATGACTCTTTTCCGGAGTTTTCAGGTGGAAATGCATGCCTATGTGTCAGAAGGTGGAGCATCCTGACTCCTGAGCCATTGCCCTGACACATCTCATCTGTAGCCTTTAGTGTAACTTTGATAGTATATGGCTTTCCTGAGTTCTATGGCAAGGCACTGACCTCAGGAGATTACTAGAACTTCCCACACAGAGCTAACTGGTCAGAAGTGAAAGCAAGCTGGTGGGACCGTATTTAAACCTCTGAGTTTTAAAGCCAACCCCGGAGGCTGCTAGTATCAAAATTAAACTATGGGACACCTGATTACTAAGTACCGAAGGGAGAGCTGGAGAATTAAAGTTGGTATTAAGGGAAAAACTCCTATGTTTGGTGTCAGAAGTATTCGAAAGACATCATAGTACTTCTGAATGAGAAAAACAGACCCTAAGATGGTACCTACTTTACAAAAAGTTCATGGAAGGCTCTTCAATTCAAGGAGACAATGGGTGGAAATTTTTTATTCACTTTGTACATGTCAACAAAACAAAAATTGATGGAGGAAAGTCATTTGAGGGGCAAAGGTATTTTTGTTTTCTATTTTTTTCTTTAAGAATTATAGCCAACTCATTTACATCAGATGTCTGTTTATATATTAAGTTGAACCTTTCGTTTTGATCTTCCTTTTGGGTACTTCCAAACTATTTTCCACTTAGTAACAAAAAATATATATGGCAAGAAAGAAGAAGAAAATCAAACTAGCCAATGTTTCATATATTTTGATTAGCATGTGATTAATACCAATTACTATTGTTTCAATTCCTCCAATCAAAGACGTAATATTACTGCTTCTTTGCCAAATTCACACTCTGTGGATTTTCATTTAGTTTGTACTTGATCCCCTGACCAGTTTCTAGTCAGGTCTCTCCAAGCATGATTTACAGAGGCTAAAATCATAGCCTGCCAGTTTCTGTAAACAATTTTCAATAATGTCTCACTGGCCTCCTCCACTTCTCAGCCTACATTCATCTAGCACTTTTTTGTCTTCCCCAATGCACTTCTCAAAACCCAAATGAGCTTCGTGGAAGTAAGTGATAAACATGTTCATGCATGTGTGCTTGCATGAATGCATTCATGCATGCCCTTACTCATGTGCATACACACACACACACAAACATAATAGAAAAATTTAAACAAAAACAAATAAAACATTGTGCTACCTACAAGGAGTAATTTAAATTTAACTTTACTTACACCTCTGTTACAATTTAAGGTAATAGTTTTGCCGTATTAAATAAAAACCAGGCTGGCAGATGGCTCAGGAGGTAAGAGTACTTGAGGCATGTCCTAATTTCATTCTTTGTTGCTATGATAAATACAGATCAAAACCAACTTGGAGGGGGATTTATTTGGTTTAAGATCACAGTTGGTCACCGGTAGGTGCTTGAGGCAGAAATAAAGGCAAGAAACCACAGAGGAAGGCTGCTTACCAGCCTCTCCCTTGCTTATATTCAGCTACTTTTTAACAGAGCTCAGGTTCCGATGCCTAGGGATGGTACTGCTCACAGTGGGCCAGGCTCAGTACCCACAAGCCAACCTGGTGGAGGTGATTCCCTAACTGAAGTGCTCTCTTCCCAGCTATGTCTAGTTGGCGACCGATTGGCCATCACACAGTACAAGGCTGATGAACCAAGTTCCATTCCAGATCCCACACTGAGAGTTGTCCACTGGCTCCACATGTTTGTCTTGGCACCTGCTGCCTTAACCCACTCATGCACACATATCACATATACAGACACACAGCAATACTACAGAAAATAAATGAATAAAATTAACCTTTAAAAGACTAAGACTAAATTACTACTCCTTAAAAGGACCACACAATACTCTTTCTACTGATCTAGTTTTACTTTTATGCAAAAAAACAAAACAATCAACCTTTCTTACAGGTATAAGCTTTAAAAAAATAAAAACTCTTGAAAGTCATTACAAAAAGGTAAAACAGGCAGGAGAGAAGACTCAGAGGTTAAGGGAACTGGCTGCTCTTCTAGAAGCCCTGGGTTTGATTCCCGGCACCCACATTGTGTTTATAGTAATCGTAACTCAGGGGGTCTGACTCCCTCTCCTGGCTTCCATAGGCACTAGGTATGCAAGCAGCATACAGATACAACACAGACAAACACCATACACATCAAATAAATTACAAAGATAAACAAAGCCCAGCATCGCCCATGCACTCCTGCAACATCAGAGGTAGGAGGATCCCTGGGAGTTCGAGGCCATCCTGATCTACATATTCAATTCCAGGCTAGCCAGGGCTCCTTGAGACCTTGTGCCAAAGTACCAAACAACAAAAACCAAAACTGAAGAAACCAAGAAAAAAGTCCCAAACAAAGAAATGTTATAAAAGGTACAAACAACATGTTTCCGGAATGCATATATACGCATATTTAACTTGCATGGCTTAGAAATAGAAATAAGATTACCCACTAATGTGTGAGGAAATGCTACTGTCTTCTGAGCTGTTTTTCTCCTCTGAGAGGCACTGTGAAGAGCACACTGCTGCAGTGCTGTCTCCAGAGCGCCATCCGTTCATGCTGAGGCCAGTCTCCCCTCCAAACTACCTTCCAAGGAGGACTGCAGATTTGCTCTGGTCTGACCACACTTCTTGGAGGCAGAAGCTATTTCTTCTTAACCAATGGAGTGAGAGAATGCTTACTTCCCTTTTACTACATTTCTTCTTTTAAAATGTTTCAAGTGGAGTGTCCATGGCAACCTGTGAGACCATACAGGAACCCTGAACGCCACACAAGAAAAGTGGAAGCCCTGAGCAGGAATCTAGTTTCTGCCTGGGAGGGAGGGGAGCACAGCCTGGTAGAGGGAGTTCTGATGCAGGGGTGAAATCAGCCTCACCTTGGACTTCTACATAGTGTACCCTTGACCTGGGAGGAAGGTAGTTGCCACAGGAAGGGAATTTTAGCAACTTGCAGGACTGCCAGTTATGCTTCACTTCATCTGGCATTTCCAGGCATGTGTATGGCTTTATTCACACTGTAATAGTAAGAAATGAGCCTGTCCACACCAGGCATTCTTTTAAAGCTGTCTGTATGTGCATGTATGTGCATATGTGTATGCCACATGTGTGCAGGTGCCTGTGGAGACCAGGTGCCAAGTGTTAGATCCTCAGAGCTGGAGTTATAGGCAGTTGCTAACCTCTTGACATGGGTCTAGAAACTGAGCTTGTGTCCTCTGAAGGAGCAGCAAGTGTCAAGTCATGTCTACAGGTCCCTTCTGGCCTTGAACTTCTGACCCTCATACCCCTGCCTCCAAAGTGCTGGGGTTAAACTTTGTCTAATCGTCCCTTGGCCAGATCAGAAGTTCCCATGTTTTTTGGGGGGGAGGGTGAGTTAGGGGTGCTGTTGAGACAGGCTCTCACTATGTAGCTGGGGAACTGTGACAACTCTCCTATTCAGCCTTCAGATCCACTTTCCCATTTCAATTTTAAACTATTTTTTGAGGTACCTTCCTGTCATATGATTATAATTTTACCACACAATGAAATTTCATTTCTGTTTGAAAGACTTAATTTCTCATTAATTCAATTCTAGAATATTCAAGGAAATCACAGTGACTTAATACCACCATTAACAATTTTTTTTTAAAAAAAAGACTACACCTGTCTCTACAATATTATCTTACATGTATAAATAAGGACTATGCACCCCCCATCCTTTACCAAAAGGATACTGAGACTTTTGGAACTTGTGTTGCTCACAGGGCAACACTGACATCCTGGTATTTGAAGTGAAAATTTCTTAACTTGGATCATACTAGAAATAAAAGAAAAAGAGAAACTGGCATCTCCCCTTTTCCTTCTTCGCTTGGAGGCTGAAGAACAGGATTTCTAGTTGGCTCCTATTTTTTATTTACCAACCAAGTTTGTATTTTGTTAAGAGACAGCAAATTTCCTTAAAAGGACAAAAGCTGTGAAGATTAGTTATTTTAATCCTGAAGGTGAAAAACAATGTGAGGCTTATTCTTAACTTTAAATAAAACTAAACTCTGGACCTGGTGCATGGATTCTACAGTAATCCACACTCCAAAAATAACATGAAAGAGTACACTAGAAAATGGTCGGCATACCTTGGTTAGTGGCCATGACTCCACATAAACAGCCTGCTCTGCTTTAGTAAGAAAATAACTGGCTTCCCGGCTTTTGTGCTTAGGGACTGGCTGGAGTCCCAGCCAATGTACTATGGACTTCAATGCATTCTTAGGGCTCACTGTGTAAGGACAACCCAAAGCTTCATTTGGGGCACCTCCCAGGGGGCTGGGCTACAGCTATATTGCTCCAGGGACAGGGAAAATGAGAATGGAGAGACATCTGCTTCTTAGAGTAAATAAACCACGGAGCAGCAAGCAGTGCAGAAACTCCAGATACAGTTGAGAATGGCAGTTTATAAACAGACCAGTGCCTGACCTAGCAACAATTCTCTGGAGAACTACATGACCGTGACCTTTACTAGTCTGAGTCACTGCCCTGGACAAAATGGCACAAACTGGAGATCTGGAAACAAACATTAATGTCTCAAGTTGAATGACCTCAAGTCTATTTTGTAACCTTCTTTTTTAGTGCAGCTCACTGATTTTGGAGAATAAACTGTGGAGAATTAATAAATAGTACATAACGGTTTCCCATTTACGTTTCTAGCTCTCAAGTAACCCCGACAGTGTGAGCCACGGCCTGCACATCACTGCAGACTGCCTCAGTCATTACAAGCTCTCAGTGAAAAGCTGTATATTCAGCTAGCTGCACACCACCCAAAGCCGAGCAGGAACACAACTTTAAGAACAAGGTTCCCAGACTCTGTCCCCTCCTTGCAGCAGACATTCATTCACAAGGGACTCTTAGTAATTGGGCCTGCTTGACAAGAATCGCACAGCAATCATTTTAATATGAGTTATAATTGTCTGTAGGTGTGTTTCATGTGGACAGAGGTGTGGTTTAATGGTATAGCATATATTCAGCATATTACAGCCCTTGGTTCAGCTGTCAGCAACACACAAAACAGGTTTTTTAAGGACTAAGTTTTGTTTTCTGCAGATGGCAAACTTTTGATATGTATTTAAACTCACTTTTTCATTAAAATGTAATCACATCACTTCCTCCTCTCTCTCTCTTCCCTCCACCTCATCCCTCAGGCTTCAGGTTTTTTCAATATTGTATGTATAATATACAATGCCTAGGTATATAAATGTGACCTGCTGCCTTTGGTGTTGCTCGTATGTATCTGTTTTTATAATGAAGAAGTCAAAGAAGTCTGAACTGTCCTTATTTCCAGTGCAGACTCTATCTGTATAGGTTGAAATTTTACTGCACAGAGAATCATTGAAATCTGATTCTAAGACCACTCAGACCTGTCAAGTTTCATCACTGTGAGACCAAACGTTTCTGTCTCCCAAATGTCCCAACATCTACACCTCCTAAGCCCCACAGCAATATTTAAGTTATAGCCTCAGGTTTGCATCTCAAATACATTCCTTATTTTTTTTCCCCTAGGAATAGCTAATATTCACTTTGTGTCAGGTGCTGTCTTAAGCTCTCTCCAGGGAAATTTCACTGAACTCTTATTTATAAGGTAAAGCATTTTATCATTGTTTTACTGAAGACAAAATGGGGGCTATGTTCGACTATTCACACAAATAAGACTTCAGGCTTTAAGAAGTTAATTTAAGCTGAGTGGTAGTGGCACATACTTGGTAGTCACTAAAGTGAATTGAGTGCTGACCTACATAGAATAGATGTTTACTGGGACTTTATTCACAAATACCAAAAACCAGGAACACTCACCAAGTTTTTAACTAGTAAATGGACAGACACTGTTCTGCGCTCTACTGTGCAATGGTGCAACTCAGAAGAACAAGAAGCAAACTAGAGACAGACACACGCACATCACAGAGAAGCGATGAAAAGGCCAAGTATATATTATTCCATGTGACATCTTAAAAATGCAAAATTTACACAGAGAGGAAGATCCATGGTTGGCTGACTGATCACAGACAGTCGTGGCAGCATCTTATAAGACAATGAAGCTTACACAGTGATGTGTACAGTCAATATTCACAATTATGCCATTAAAAGATTACCTTAATGTTTGAAATCCTTTATTTCTTAAAAGTCATGGAATAAAAGCAACTTATTCTTGAAGACATTTGATGAGGAGGACGAGACAGGAGAATCACGAGTCTTAGGCCATCCGGGCTGCGTAGCAAGACCTCATTTCCAACAACAATAAAAACGAGCAAACAAAAAAATGAACAAAACCCAACAAGATAACAGCAAGACAAAATCTGCAAAGCAAAGAAAAAGAGAAGCAAAGAAAGCAGTAGGAGGTGATTGTTTTTGACAGTAGACACTCAGTATTTGATACATCCATAGCCCTTCTCATCTTCAACAACAGATATGAACATCGGTTATATATGCTTTCTGAGATTTGAAAATACTGGAACTAACTATAGAATCTGAACTAACTATCTCTTTGCATGAACCCTTACGCACACCGGAGTGATGACGGCACAGGGTGAATCCTCCTAAGTAAAGAGAGTCCGACATGTCCATTAATTTAGAATGTTTGCTACACATACCAGTCTCGAGAACACCTATAACCCATACTAATCAATACAGTTGCTCACACTCCCCTCTGTACCCTTAGCAAGCCAAAGCCTTGCCCTTCATGTTCCTCTCTCTGTGGAGATATTTCTTCATACAGTCTTCTGAAGAGGAACTTCAAAGTTAGCTAAGCTGTCTGCATTGGCGTTTTCATTTAAAGCTTACATAAACTGGCACATACAACTGAAAACGTCCATGTAATGATGGACCAGCTTCAACAAATTACTAATAAACACATCTTGGCAAAAAAGGAAAGTGATAGATAGCATATGGGTGTTGGTATTTAGCCTTGTTTAGATTTTAAAAAAAAAATGGCAGTAGGAAACAGTGAAAGACTTAATTTTCACTTGAGAAGTAAAATTCTTATTTTCATATGTTTGACTGAGAGAACCCTCCATTACTATTGAACAACTGTGACCTTACTCAGTCTACTTCGTACTTATTAGTATTTGTGTAACAACATAATGGCACCAAATAACTTGGTTTGAAAACAATTTTCTCAGTTGCTAAAAATAATACAATTAAAAAGTGCAAGATTCAATTGGTATATAATCTCCATTTTTCATGTCTGTGAACCTTAACAAAACGAGGCCTGGAAACATTTACACATAAGCCAGGTAATCTTTTATTGCTTGTTTTTGTATATACATCTTCAAAAAGAACTTACCCTTGAATCACTATTCTTTTATTTAAAATGGTGATAAAAATAGAGTTTATTGCCTCTTTAGTTGTATGCTCAGTCAAAACTGCAGCCACACTGACCAGGGAGGCTGGTAGGCTAACTTCATCTATCCACCCCTCCCCTCCAAACCCCATCTCCAGTCTCACTCCTAGCTCTGTAGCAGACACCTGCTGAGACCCCATTCCCCACCCCTTCTACCTTCCCTCCCCTTGACTCACTACTTTCTCCCAGTCCCCAACTCCAGCAGGCATTTCTTGGGAGCCCACTATAAATAAACCTGAGCAAATCTACCCACCAAGCCTGCTCTACAGAAGGCACTAGAAGGAAAACTTCAACCTAAGGAGGCCAGCCACACTCAAAAGATAAGGAAAAAATAACCTCAGACCAGAGTATCAAGAAGAGATAAAATAAAACTACATCACCGCAACAAAATAACAGGAATCGATAAACTATCTCTGCATCAATGGTATCAATACCCCAATAAAAAGACACTGACGAACAGGCTGGATTGGGAAACAGGATCCATCCTCCTGCTGCATCCAAGAAACACATACATCTTACATCACCTTCGGGAAAAAGAATGCAAAGAAAAAAATATTCCAAGTGAATGGATGGAAGCAGCAAGCAGGTGTATTATTTTAATATCTACAAAATAGAGTTCAAACCAAAACTAATCATAACAGACGAGGAAGGGCATTATATTCATGTCAAAAGAAAAATTCACCAGGAGGATATTGCAATTTTAAACATCTATGACCAAACACTATGACATCTAAATTTATAAAAGAAACAACTACATCTAAAATCACATATCGACTCTCACACAACGACAGTGGATGATCCAATTCTCCCCAATGGACGTATCATCCAGAACAGATAATGCATCCTATCTCACCACTACAGATTAAAGCTGAATATTAATGACAACAGAAAAGACAGGCTGTCCAAACTCATGGAAACTGAATAACTCATTACTGAATTAAAAATGGGCCAAGACACTTCTAAATAGAACTTACTCTGTTGTGCATTCTAAGTGCAAGTTCATAGCACTAAGTACCTTCATTAAAATATAGAAAAGACTTCATATTAGCAACTTAATAGCACACCTGAAAGACCTAGAGAAAAAAGAAAAGAAGGAGAAACAGAAGAAATAACACCCAAATGCAGATGGTTAGAAATAATCTAACCCAGGGCTGACATCATTAAAATAGAAAAAAACAATAACTTACAAACAAACAAAAAATACAAAAAAAAAGCAAGATAAAAAGTTGGTTCACTGAGAAAAAGCATAAGATTGATAAACTCTTAACTACATTAACTTAAAAACCAAGGAAAATCCAAATTAACAAAATTAGAGATAAAAATGAAACATTAGAGCAGACATCGAGGACACCCAAAGGACATGCTTTAAAATCTGCACTTTACTAGACTGCAAAACCTTAAAAAAAAAGCATAAATTTCTTGATATATACGGCCTACCAAAGTTAAAACAAGAACAAAAAAAAAAAATTAAACAGCTGCATAACTTCTATTAAAATAGAAGCAGTAATTAAATATTCCCAATCAAAAAGAGCTTAGGAACAGATGGACTCAGTATCTTCCCAGACATTCAAAGAAGAGTTACTGCCAATACTCCAGTTATTCAACAAAACAGAAACAAAAGGAACATTGCCCAATTGTTTTAATGAGGTCCGTTACCCTGATAACTAAACTATACCAAGATCCAACAAAGACAGAAAATTACAGACCAATTTCCCTTGTTAAGATAGATGCAAAAAAATTCTCAAAAATAAACAAACATCCCGAACTTGCAAACCAAATATAAGAACACATAAAAATGATCATCCACCATGACCAAGTAGGTTTTTCTCAGAGATACGGGGATCTTTCAGCACACACAAATTGGTAAATGTCACTTATAATATAAACAGGACAAACACAAAAACCAAATGATCATCTCATTAGAGGAAAGACCCTTGACAAAATCTGACATCCCTTTTTGATAAGTCTTGGAGAGACTAGGCAGACAATGGGCACACTTCAACATAAGACAGGCAAGTTATAGTAAGCCCACAGCCAACATCACACAAATCAGTAGCTTTTCTATATACAAATAACAACAGACTGAGAAAAAAAAAAAAACAAAAAACAGGGAAGCAATGCCTTTCACAATAGCCACACAAATACCATCTAGAGATAATTTTAACCAAGCAAGTGAAAGACTGTACAATAAAATAAAGACACCGGACAAGGAAATTGAAGGAAATATCAGAAGATAGAAAGACCTCCCTCGCACACAGATCAGTAGCATTAATATGGTAAAAATGGCCATCTTACCAAAAGCAATCTGCAGATTCAATACAATTCTCATAAAATTTCAACACAATTCTTCATAGATCTTAAAAAGAACAAGTTCCAGTTTCATATGTAAACACACACACACACACTCACTCACATGCCAAAGAAAAGATGGTTAAAACACTCCTAAATAA
The DNA here is from genome assembly GCA_033318265.1 of Phyllotis vaccarum. Taxonomy (NCBI): domain Eukaryota; kingdom Metazoa; phylum Chordata; class Mammalia; order Rodentia; family Cricetidae; genus Phyllotis; species Phyllotis vaccarum. The sequence goes on from JARWLC010000002.1 coordinate 182,481,342, forward strand.
TAAAAGAGCTCTGGTGACCACTCCCACTCCAGACCTCAAACTGTACTACAGAGCAACAGTAATAAAACAGCATAGTATTTGCATAAAAGTAGATACAATGACCACTGGAGTTTAGGTGAGACCCAGACATAAGTCCATACACTTACACATGTCACTTTTTGACAATGAAGCTAGAAATTCACTCTGGGGAAAGAGACGGCCAACAAATGGTGCTGGCCACACTGAACAGCTGACTGGAGAAGAGTCCAGTATATCCCAAGTCATCACTCCGCACAAAACAATTGCCACAAGATTAAGAACCTTAACATGTGGCCAGAACCACTGAATCTAACAGAAGAGAAAGTAGGGAGTAGTCTTGAACACACTGTCACAGGAAAAGACTTTCTAAAGGACACCAAAAGCACAGGCACTCAGAACAACAATTAATAAGTGGGACCTCATGAAACTGAAAGCTTCTGTGTGGAGGAGTTACCATCATTTAGACCAATGACAGACTATAGAATGGAAAAAGATCTTACCCATTACTTATCCAATAGGAGGTTAGTATCTATAATATAAAAAATTAACAACAACAAAACCAAACGGGACATCAAGAAAACAAGATAATTAAAAAGTAGGTTACAGGGCTAAACTGAGTTCTCAAGAGATGAAACACAACTGGCTGAGAAACTCTTTAAGCTAATTCCAACATCCATAGTCATCAGGAAAACACAAATCACAGCTACTCTGCCATTTCACCTTACATCAGTAAGAATGGCCCAGATGAAAAACAAAGGATGGTTTGGGCTCCTGAGAATGTGGGATAGGGGGCTCATTCACCACCACTGGGAGGGCAGGCTTGTACAATCACTACAGAAGCCAACATGGTGGGTTCCTCAGGATGTCGGAAAGAGATCTCATTCAAGAACCAGCTATACAACTCTCAGGCCTGTATCCAAAGGAAACTTCAGCCAACTGCAGAGACATTTGTTTATCCATGTCTATAATAGCTAGAAACTGAAAAAAAAAAAAAAAAGCCTAATGTCCATCAAGAGAATAAACAAATAAAAAAATGTAGTACATTTGCACAATGGAATATTACTCAGCTGTTAAAAAATCATTCCCAAATAAATAGAGCTAGAAAAAGTATTTCTGAGTGAGGTAACCCAGACCCCAAAAGCATTCACATATTCACTTATATGTGAATGCTAGCTGTTATGTCTATCCATAGAACTTCAGAGCTAGTGGTAGGGATCTGAGGTGGGAGAAATAGAATATAAAGGAAAGATGAGGGGGATGAAATGAAGTGAGGTGAGAAGGGGAAGGTGAGGGAGGAAATTCAGGAAAGGATAGCTGTTAACACAAATAGGCCATTTGAGGAGTTACATGGAAACCTACTACAGAAGACGCTTCTTAAAATATATACATATATGGAAAAAAATGGAATAAAAAATAAAAGAGACAAAGCCCCAACTAGGTGTCTTTCACCACCGAATAAAAGCGACAGTGTCAAGAATGGGTTCCATTTAACTGAGCTGTTGGCCAAAGGGGTCCCATGGAAAACCCAAAAGAGACTACTGGTGAGTCACCACAAACTGATGATAAGGCTCTATTGCTAAAGACTTACATAACTCACTAAACATAGATAAGTGAAGCTGGCACCTACCTAGAGCTTTCACCCTACTGACTGGTGTTCATGGTACTTGAAGGTACAATACGTACTCTCCAAGGAGAAATGCAAGCAGCAACCAAGCTCCAGACTGAAATCTACAACAGTGACCCAACCTGGTATGCTAGTGCCAACAGTGGCCAACCCTATCTGATTAGAGTTAATGTCCACTCCGTGACACTGAACTCATGCTATTACTGCTTGGGTGGCCAAGGACCTTAAACTAGATAGGTCATGGGCCTAGGGCAAAACTAACTACTGTTCTGCTAAAGAAAAAAAAAAATCAATAAAATGACTCCTACGGTCATTCTGCTATACTCATAGATAAATACTCACTCGGTCATCATCAGAGAAGCTTTCTCCTGAAGTAGATAGGAACTAATACTGAGATCCACAATTGGGCGATGTGCAGAGAGTAAGACCTTGAAACACTCAATCCTACATGGGATGCCTTCACGGCTCAGGGGGGAATGTGGAAGAGAAGGCTGAAAGATTATGAGAGGCAGAGGGACTGGCAAGTATCAAAGAAACTGTCTTTCAGACACAACAGGACTGACACATATATGAACTCAGACTGTGGCAGCATTCATAGATCCAACCCAAAAGGAGTCCCGGTGTTGAAGGAGGATGCAGACATGGGTGGCATCCCTAACCTAGAACCTACACCCACTGACAACTGCTTACAAATGAAAAGCTGTTTTCTCCAGAGTCTCAGCGGGTACACACTTAAGGGAGGAAGTGGACAGCCAATATAAAACTGAACGCCATGACATTTTTGGGGATGTTTTGTTTATCTATTATGGTTTCCAATTCTGTGCACCCCACCTCTGTGGGTCTACATGTATATGTGTTTCTCATGGCTTTTTTCTTTCTTTTCTCTGTTTGCTTTGTTTTGTTTTGGTTTGTTTGTTCTTCTATTAACTTGTCTGGTTTCTAGAAAGAAAAGAGAAAAAGGGTGTGGAGTTGGATAGGCAGAGATGTAGAGAGGAATTGGGAGGAAATGAGAGAGAGAAAACCATGATCAGAATATACTATGTAAAAAATAGTTCAATAAAAATAAAGCAAAAGGTTTAAAGTGGAATTATCACAACAAAAATTATTAAGTTAACAAAATAATTAAAATGTAAAAGGTTTAAGATGGGATCATCACAATTAAAAATATAGCAACTAGAATCTCTAGTCTGCCCTCTATTTATATGCTTCCCAGCGTCAGCCAGCCAGCTTCCCCTGCTTCCTAAATCCTGTATGCTTAGTAAACTGATCAAAATTCCCACTGTTTATGCCATTTCTCTGAAAAGTTGTTGGATTGCTTTTGTCCTGTCTTTGGACAGCTAACAGGCATGGGGACTGTAGGCAGTCACCCCACAAAGGACACTCCAAGCCTTCACTTACCGCCTTCTTACTTTTGTTCTCAAATATCTGGCTGAAGGACACCACTGAAGTTCGAGGAGTTTCTGGAAGAATATGCAGGGTTTTGTCAGGCAGCAAAAGAAGAGAAAGTTTAGGCCTTTTAGTGAGAGACTGTCAGGTTTGCAAGTCTCTAAGGCTCAGGTGGCCAGCGTGCCACGCTGCAGAGTTGACAGAGGGCTGGCTAATCGGGACACATGGAATGAAGCCTGGTTCTGCACTGTTCACTTTTCCACTCCCATTTCCTGCCCTTCTGTACTACAGATACGTTCCCCACAGTCACTTGGGTTTTGAGAAGGAAAAAAAAAAAATGTTTATTTGCAGAAATTTCCACAGGAACCTATTTTTTAATCCAACTCTGAAATAAGGACACAGGTCCCAGAAAAGCCTCCCCTAGAGCTTTAAGAAAATAAAATGTAGGTTTGCACTTGACAGTGAAACAAAGGATAAGTTACAGCCAGTTGTACTAATTTGGTACTGGGATGAGAAACCTTTTATTTCTCTAGGTTTTATTGGTTGGCCACCTGATCCAAATTTCTTCTAAATATTCTCTCCTTTTGCACAGCTAGCCGGGTTCACAGCATCCAGTAACTTCTTTTGTACTGGCCACCAAAACAGTTTTTACATTTAGAGAGAGGGAGAGAAAGAGAGAGAGTGTTTGTGTGTGCTGATTGTCTGATTGTCTGCTTCCATCATGTGGGTCCCAGAAACAGACCCTAGGTCCAGGTGTGGATGAAATGCCTTTCCCCTGCAAATCCACCTCCCTGGCCCATGCTACAAAATTCTTACAGGCTTCAGTAAGAAGGTGAAAAAAATAAAAAATAAAAAATGTAACCAGTTAGCATTCTAATTTAGTTATTTCTCCAAACCCTTCTGATATACAAGTTTCTCTTGACATAATCAGTATTACAGTAATAAATTTCTAAAGGGAGAACATTAGTAAACGTCTAGATAACATTTTCTAGCTTACCATCTTTGTAGGGGAAAGCAAGTAAAAGATAAAACGTCAGCTTTAAACAACACCACATCCCAGCACATTTCTATTAACTGAGTCTCATCTGATAGATGACTACAGCATAAATTATAAAAATATCTGAAATTTTCTTATTATCCTGCCAATTTATTATATTATATATATATATGTATATATCTTCCTATATCAGCAATACTGAAACAGGTTTCTTTTTTTAATCTATAGTTGGTAGTATGCTTAGGATTATACAACTCAAATAGTACTGACAAAACATTTTAAATTGCATGTTAATCATTGTTTAAAATCAAAACAGTCTCACGTAAGTAAGCACGCTCACTGCTACTAAAGTAAAACTCAGTGCTGTCTTCAACATGAGATAGTGAACAGCTGGTTAAGACTCAGGTGCATGTGTGCATGTGCACTGTACATGAGCCTGGTGTTCATGGAGCCACAGAGGAGTGTAATATCAACTGGAACTGGACTTACAGACAGTTGTGAGCAGCTGTGTGGTGCTGGGAACCACATCTGAACTCTATAAAACAGCAGCGAATTCTTGCAACCACTGAGCCCTCTCTCTAGCCCTAAGAGTTGGGTTTAGAACACTAGAAATTTAGAGTTACCAGTAGCAAAATGGAATGTTTTAAAAACTAAATCTGAAAACTAATTCAAAATGCTTCTAATATGGAACTCAATATAATATATGTGGCTCATACCTTGGCCCCTGGAGACATCTATAAAAAGGCCTGCTCACTTCTTTCCTAGGTTCACAGCTCCTTCAGCCATAGCTACTCTACCATATCTTGAGCGCCATAAGGGCTTAAACATGACTAGGTATCCTGGCCTGGATTTCTTTCAACACATTTTAGCAATTTATATAACTAAATGCCCTTGTGATATTCTTTAATACTTTTTCCCAAAGCTTAAGAGAACACGGTGAACACCCACTAGTTATGTGCAAACACTGCATATAATTTTATTAAATTGCCCGAGCAAAAAGAAAAGCTGTTTAGGAAATGGTGATCGATAAGTTTGGTTAGGGTCTTTTCTGTTGCAGGTGCACAAAGGATCTAGGAAGTTTGTCTAGAACAGTGTCCTCCAAAGTTCTGAATGAATATCCCTTTGAGTATAAAATTTACCATAAATTTTTAATGTATCAATGGACTAATATGTACATTATAAAACAAAAATAAAACTCAAGTTGGGGTTGCAGAGATTGCCCAATGGTTAGGTGCACTGGCTGGTCTTCCGGAGTATCTGGGATCGGGTCCCAGAGCCTACATGGTGGTTCACAGTGCTCTGTAACTCCAGAGATTTGACACTCCTTTCTAACCTCTGCAGGCAGCAGATATTCACACAGTGCACATTTATTCATACAGGGGAAAATACTCATGCACATAAAATAATCTAAAGAAGAAAACAACTTAGGATGAAAAAGGGCTAAAAAATGAATAAATATGCTTCCATTGTTTCAAAATTTTTGCTTACATAATTCACAATATAGCAGTCTGAAAGAGTTCTTTCCATCCATGGTATTGATGGTTACTCTAACTGAAGGTTCACTGCTACCCTTTCTAACTCAAGCTATATACATCATTAAATCCCAGCCCCATGCAAAAGTTTCTTCAAAAATTCTAGCAAATCTTCACCTGTATTTCATACTGCAAGGAGTTGCTTTATTTATCTTTCTAAAACTTGGTCTAATGTCTACTAAAACTACTTCAATGATTTATACAGAGTTAAAAGAAAATCTTATTTTAGCCAGAATACACACACACACACACACACACACACACACACACACACACACACACACACACACACACACACACACACACACACACAGTTTTTGAAAGGAAATAAACAATACATTTAACATATAACACCTAACCTAGTGGAGACCTTCCTAGACAATCATTCAAAAATCTTTTCTCTAGTACCTTTTCCCAACACTCTAGATTGAAAGTACTTTCTCATTCAAATGTCACTTTGACCTCAAACGGAGAGCTGTAAAATTGAGACCATGCAGACCTTGTTAAAATCCTATGCCCACTGTGTAGCCTGTGCTGTATGTGGTCAAGTAGTACAGGCAGTAGCAGAATTCCACTGTCTGAGTCAACGTGGCATCAGTCAACACAGCTCAATTTGTAAAATGCTAGGCAGTGAGTCTGCATGTTGACCATCTAAACTTCTGCCAGAATTCATAGATATGTATTTGAGACTTAGGAAAAAAGGTGCCAGAGAATCTCTACCAATTAGGAATGTTGCTCACGCCTCTATGCCAGCACTCAGTAGGCAGAGGCAATAGCAATTCTGTGAGTTAGAGGGCAGGTTTATGGAGTGAGTTCAAGGCCCAGTGGGTTTGAGCACTGGGGTGAAAGTATTGAGTCTTTTTTTTTTTTTTTTTTTTTAACTCTGTATAAAAAACATCTCATTTGTCATCTGCTTCCGGCCCCCAGTAGTTTGTCTGCACACAATACTCAACAAGCTCTGAAGAAGATGATGTCTAGAAGACAGTAAATTATATTTGGGTTCCTAAATAGTTCAAGGATCTTACACATTTCATCTTCAACATTCAAGTTATTCCTAAGAATAATCATAGGAACAACTTATATTGATTAGTTTTTACTGTCAACTTGACACCAACTGGATCCTACAGGGAAGAGAAAAAAGAACCTGTAGAGGAATTGCCTCAGTCAGGTTTCCTGAGGGCATGCCTGTGGGGAACTGTCTTGAGAAATGATTGATAGAGGAGGGCCCAGCCCACTGTGGAGAGTACCACTCTGAGGGGGTTCAAGCCAGTAAATGGCATTCTTCTGCGGTCTCTGCTTCAGTTCCTGCCCTGAGGTCTTGCTTGGCTTCCCTCAGTGGTGGGTGACCTTATCTGGAAGTGCACTTTGAAGTAAATCCTTTCCTCTCCAACTTACTTTGGGTCATGGTGGTTTTGCACAACAGAGCTCAAAGACATCATAGCACCAGTGCTAAAATCATGATCCTACAAAGGTACTGAGAAACCAGATGATTTCAAGCTGCATGCTTCCAAAACTTTAATTGCATTCTCTAGATCAATCTTGTAGTGGAATTCAGGAGTTATTTAGGGAAGCACAGAGGTGCAGCTCTGGGGTATCAGGACCCTGAGTTGGGCGTGGCTAGACCCCATTGAGACCCGAGGCACACTGATCTTCCTGATTGTTCCTTCGTTCTCAGGGAGCGGATCAGCCATCCAGCATGGAACAGCTCCACTCTCCAAGAATTGTCTTAAGGTTCAATTTGCATCTTTAGTGTTTATATAATCCCTCAATAAATATTAATACTTACTTTACATGATATATTGCAAGTGAATAATTCAGTAATATAATCTAGATTGCAGAAGAAGATCTAACACTATTATTTGATTCTGGGATATAATCACCACACTGAAAAAATTAAAAGGGTTTTATTAGTTTATCTAAAAGTAACAGAATACAGCTGGACGGGTATAGGGCAATGGTAGAGCGAGTTATACATCGGCTCCAGGTTTGATCCTAGCACCAAAAATAATAAATAAAAATGAAGTAATATGACTTGGTAAAGAAATATCTGAATAAAAATTATCTCAGGTTAGCATCCCCTTGACAAGGAGGGAAGAGGCCCTTGGGTCTAACAACACACATACAGCTAAGGCACTGCCACCTACTTCACAGCATCTAACCATTATTTTTGCCAGGGGATTTAGAAGTGTGTTGACTGAAAGTGACAGATTATTAATCCATGACTCTCTCCAGCCATGACCTGGCTATGGATCTGTTGACAGTTATTTCTTAGGATGTCTCGTTCACTTGCTCACACCTAATAACCTGCACAGTAACAAACCACCTGGGCCAACTTTAGTCAGGGATAGAATCTATGATCAGCTGTGAATGACACATTTTCATGCACAAGTCTGTAAATTAGTCCTCCAGCACAGTCTCTTTTGTGAATAATGTTTGATAATGTCAGTTTTGTACTTAGGTTTTAGAAAGACTGTAGTGATTTCTATATACAAGGGGCTGAAATACTTGGGTCACTCCATCTTCGGTGGCAGGAACACACAAGTCACACTGTCCATGATGGCAAGGGCACACTATCATATGGTCCACAGCAATGGGGACATGTGGGTCATTCCTTTGTATTCACTGAGGGCAGACAAACCCACAAGATATCTAAGCATGCAAACATTGTAAAGTCACTAATAAAAATTCCAAGAAAAGATGTTAAATATTCTAAATTTAATATCTACGCAAACCTGGCTTATTAAAGAAAATATTGGAACAATATTGGATATATGCTAGGAATTGGAAACAAGCTGTAGATAAATGAAATTGCTTTCTAACAAAAGCACAGGAGGAAAGTACTGCCTTTGTTCTTCTGAACTACACACAATGTCTAAGATATGACCTGTCTAAGTAACTAAGTTGAACAGAAATTAAGCAGCTTATGATGCACAGTATGCCAATTAAATGAAACAAGATTCTAATGTATCTTTTTATGGCTCTAAATACTGAGTTCTGTTCTTTAAATGTATGTGTAATGTCTTTTTAGAATACAGAACAAACAAAAACAATTAAAGTTATCTTGCAGAAAAAAAATGACCTCAGATTAAAGACATAAAGAAAATTTTTTCCAAGCCTAGAATTCAAATAAATGGTCATAACCCAGTGGTAAAGAGACTGTCAATCTAAGTCCTCACTAGAAATATAAATTGAAGCAGAAAATGAAGAAAAAATACTAGAAAACTGCAGTCACCTTCCTGTGATGTCTTTATCAAGTTCTTCTGAAGAAAAAGCTATCTACACAAAGATAAACACAAGTTAGAATGAACCCGTCAGACTAACTTATGTTGTTCAGGCTGACCCTGAGCTCATCAATCCTCCTCTGAGTTAAGCGGGACTATATATACCGTTACCATGCCCAGTGAATTTAGGTTTGATACTTATATTCTTTCCTCGAGAAGAGTTTAAAGCATACAGGAGGTACACAACATTTGATTTGAAAATGTGTTAATAAGTTTTTCTTAAAAATCTGGACATTTTTAGAGTACTCACAAAGAACATGCTCAACCTGAAATTGCCCAATGAGATTATAGTCACTTTCAGAATTTTTACTGTATTATTCAGCAGTATTCCCAATGCTATGTTACAGATGTATTCATCAGATAAAGTCACAACTTTAAACCAAGTACCCAATAACCCCAACACACATTCTTCTTTTGAGCAATGAGGTGAGTTCATGGAGCTCTCATACACCAGAAGCATTTTATTTAAAAATAATGTGTACTCTGAATTGAACTGCCTAGTGTTTTTGGGTTTAGAATGAGTGTTTTTATTCTACTTCAGCAAATTTAATTCTCTTTTAAATATATGTTTGTCTAATTTCAGTACCCAGGAGACAAAGACAGACAGACCATTGAGTATGAGGCCAGCCTGGTCTACATAGTAAGTTCCCTGATGGCCAGATCTACATAGAGAGACCTTGTTTTATACTTCACAGACACATACACAAAAATCAAAGTTTGTCTAAAAATTCCACATTATAATTTGTACTCTTGGCAGTTTATTAAACATTAATGTAAGAATTTATGTTTAGTATTATTGATGACTCTTCTCAATATCAACATTAAATAATGAACCAGGATAGTGTACACAGGATCACGATACCAAGAGCAAAGTAGGCATGGTAATTATATTAACCACAGCTTTAAGGGAGAAATTAGTTTCAGTTTGCAGTTTAATCTCATCTTTTCAGAGTATATTTAGATAATTTTTCTGCTTACTAATGCTTTTTTAAAAAATTGGCTTTGGGGAATAGTACCAGTTCTGCTTTGGGCAAATTTAGTTATTTATATTAATGTATTGACTTGGGATTGACAGTAAGATATATAGTAAGTTAAGGTTTCTCAGTGGGATTAGGCAGTGTGGCTCAATGGTAGAACACATGTCTATCATGTTCGAGGCTGTGAGCAATCCCCACTTACAAAACTAACTAAATCAGTGAAAACTAAGGGGAAATGACTGAGTGGTTAAGATAGCTTGCTGTTCTTGCAAAGGACTTAATGTGAATTCTACACCAAGTACCTCAAAACTGCCTGCTACTTCATCTCTATAGAATCCACACCCTTTTCTGGCCTCTGGGGACACTCAAATGCACATAACCGTACACAGACATACATGTGTGCCCATATAGTTAAGTCTATTTTTGTGTGAAAAATAAAATTAAGTTATGTTTTGGAGTAACTATCTGTCCTTGTTGCTGAAGACTATTATTGCAATTATCTTGATTAAGAGCTTTGTTTGGACAGCAGAGATGGTTCAGCAAGTAAGTAAAGATGCTTGAAGACCTGAATTCAAGTCTTAGAGCTTAAATTCCCATAGTGGAAGATACCAACTGACTCCTGAAAGTTGTGCTCTGACCTCCACACACATAACCCCCACTGATGCAAAGGAAAAGCTCATTTGCCTCCAGCTTTAAAAGGAGTAAACCCTTTTAATAATAATACATCCAAAATCATTCTTTTTAAAAAAAAATTCAAATCTGCCTCCTTCTGAAGAATTCTTCCTTGGTGGATTTTGGTTTCATTCCTATATTCAAAAAGACACAAGAAAAACATTTACAAAAATAAACTGCCTGCCTGCCCGGCTTTCACCACCATAAGGTTGAGCTAGGTTTTATGTATTTCAGGAGGAGACAAGTTATGTATGTCAAAGGCACCACCAGCAAAATGTTGAATAGCAGCAGAGAAGCTCTTAAGAGAATAGTAGGGATTGTGTTCTTTGGGGTTTTTTTTGGGGGGGGGGGTCAAATTGACACAAGCTTGAGTCATATAGGAACACAGAACCTCAACCGAGAAAGTGACTCCATAAAATTAGCCTAAGGGCAGCCTGGCATTTTGTTGATTAGTAACTGACTGACATGGGACAATGGAACCCATGGTGGGTGGAGCCATCCCTGTTCAAGTGGTCCTGGGTTATCTATCAAGGCAGAGGGAGCCACAGGAAAGCCAGTAAACAGTAGTTCTTGGGGGTCACTACTGCAGTGCGTGCTTCCAGGTCCCTGCTCTGCTTGAGTGCCTATCTTGGGTTCTCTCAGTGATGATTTGTGATCAGGATATGTAAACCAGAAAAACCCTTCCCTCCAAGGTTGGTTTTGGTCAGTGTTCTTTCACAACAACAGAAGGCAAACCAGAAAAAGATAGGCAGAAAAAGCAAAACAAATACCTACAGACTTTGACTCACTCAGAAAGAGGAATTTTCCATTCACTGTAATTTCTCAAATCTATTAATGAAGCCTCCAGCTCCTTAGTTACTCTCAAGCACTTTAAGGAGTTCTGAGTAGGACTTACTCTTTCTGTTAAGGGCTTTATCTAGCAATTTCTAGCCACGTGGCTTTAGGCAAGCACTCATGAACACACAGATAATCGCCGTAAATTATATCACCTCCTATCACGTTACCTTGTCAAGGAGAGCTCAAGGAGAATGGATTGAGACCTCAAAGACATTTAGAAGAACTAATTTCTGAAGCTAAAAGCAGAGGCACTTGGACAACACGGGAGTCACTGACGGTCTCTGAGTATCTTAGACTAAATCTGTGTGTAGTTTACATCTGTAAGTAGACTACTTTCTGTATATAATTTATGTATTTGGGAAACAGCAACTGTTTTGCTTCCTTTTGATATTTTTAGGCTGTGTGGTTTGTCTTAATCACCTCCAAAGAGTCACAAATCTAAACATAAAATAAAATAATGACTATAAGTGGACCTCGCCAGCTCTACATGAACGACCGCAAGGGTCAATTAAAGGGATGGCAAACAAAGCTTTAAAGAAAAGGATGCAAAAATTAAGAAAAAGTGGTATAAGTATTTTAAGGGGCTCAGTTAATGGCAACATTCCCTCCTATCATTTTACACAATAAAAACAAAACCTCGGCCATGTTTGTCCTCAGCGTTCACGCTGCTTCAGGATCCCACAACTGAAACATGTCTGGCAGAGAAGCTTCCTCACTAGGACTGACTTTCCATGAATGTTATGTGTGTGTTAGCATCACACTGAATTCAGAAAGCTGCTCTCTGCCTTCATCTTGTTTATTCACCTGCGAGCAACAATTTTAAATGGTAACAAGTGTGGGAAGTCGAGGTTTGACGTGGGAAGAATGTTAAAAGCTTATCTTTAAGTGTCAAAGTTTCTGTTCCTGTCACTTTGAGTGTTCTAAGGGCGGGACACTGGAAAAGGTCAGCGCACTGGGAATGCAGGGCTTACGTGGGATTGAGGGCTCAGCAAAATGAAAGGGAAACTCACCAAAGCACCCGTGGTTAAAAAAGTCACAATGATATCTAACATCTTATATGTTCATTTATAAGTAATATAAATGTAGGAAAAGGGACTTTATAAGTAATATAAATGTAGGATAGGGACTTATGGGAGGGGATGATGGAACCTAGGGTGGGAGGGAGATACGGGTGTGATGCTTAGTATTCGCAATGTACTATATGAGACTGTCAAAGAAATTTAATTAACTATTTAAAAAGTAAAGGGCATACATTTCATATACCCATCATTTAGACATGGGATGAGAAATTAAATGTAATTTCTGCATCAAAAGGATTCAATTTTACTTGCTCTTTGTGTCACCAATATTGGCTAATGATATTTCACCTACACACACTCAAGCTGTTCTCAACACTTCTTAATTTTCCATCATAATTCACATATCCAATTAATTTGTTGTTCTGCTCCTTGAAAGTTCTGCTCTTATCTATCCTTGTGCCACTGTCCTAACTCTGATGAGCTGTTTTCCCACTGCTCCTTGGGAAAATACCAAGGCCCTGTACCCTCAAAGAACTGCCAAGGTCATACTTCAGAATATGCACAGAACCACAAAGCTCACCAGATTAAAATCCCAGTGAGCTGACTCCACAAAGTCACCAAGACACAGCTGACAGCAACAAAAGTTGGTGCTTTTTATCTTACAGTTCCTAACTACTGCACTCCCACACCCAATCCCACATTCATGTACTGCAAACTTGTACTCTTCTTTCATAGTTTTTGACCTTTTATGTATGCTCCTCTGATACCAGAAGTCTTTAGCCACCTGGCAAATCTCATATTACTCTTAAGAGTCAGAGTACAGCTGTCTCAAAAGTGACATCATTGTTCTGCTTCTGGACAGGATGAAAAGCCTCCTTCTCTTTGTGAGGCCACAGCACCTTCTCATACCATTGCAGTGCTATTTAAGAGCCTTGTATTTATCCATTTCAGTTGCTAGAGTGGGATTATCAAGGGCAAGACTGTTTACTTCTCTAGCACAGCAATAACCACCTAACTGATGTGGAGAGAGTCCATCTGCTGTGCTGAACACTAGAAAGTTTATACAAATAACATGAATCTTCAATTATGTAAAGGAGAAAAATCAACTTTATAGAAAACAATTTTAAACTGAGGTAAACTTTGGAGTTTGGCCATTTCCAAGTGAAGAGAGAAAATTAGTGCAACTTCACATTAACACTGACTATGTTCAGCACATACATTCCTCCCGGGTTATAGATCTTTGATTGTAGAGGGTATTGTAACATCTGAAGGTTAAACAAGCAAGCTGGCTGATTTTACAGTACAGCTTGTCAATGCATTACTGGCACAGTTTCACATAACCACTGCTGTGGTTTAAATGTGAAATGCCCACCCCGGGGCTCATGTGTTTGAACACAGAACTCCCAGCTGGTGGTCCTGTTTGCTGAAGTTAAGTATGACACTGGGGAAAGCTTTGAAGCTTCACAGCCTGGCCCCACTTCCTGCTTGATTCCTGACTGCCAGGGTGGCTTCAAGCTCTGCTGCCACGCCTTCCTCTCCACAATGGACCTCATCTCTTTGAAGCCCAAATAAGCCCTTTCTCCCGTAAACAGCTTTGGTCATAGCAACAAAAGAGAAAATGAGACAACCGTTGAACATAAAAACTACGGTTTAATACTATTAGGATTCTGTCTTAACCAGAGAAGCCACAGCTGGCCAGTGACAATTAGCCTGGCCACGCCCTGAGTTCTGACGTCACGCTCCATTTAAAAAGGATTCCCACCTCTGACCCTCTCTCTTCATTCTTCTTTACCCTACCTTGCTAGAGGGCGCGCTCCTCACACACACCCCATCTCTTCCCCCTCTCTTCATAACAATAAAGTCTTTCCACCTAGACTCAGTCTAAGTGTCTCCCGCTGCACCGCCGCCTTCCGCCGAGCCCACTTGGGGCATGAGGCCTCTCTCCACCCATGGCCATCTGACAGCCACACCGGGTAAACGCGATATCATAACAAGTACCCTACAATTTTCTCCCAGAATACTTGATCTGCCTTCAAGATATGACTCAAACTCACTGCCTGCCACTTAAGCCCACACCCTGAAGACCTTTGCATTACAGTACTTCCTTAAAAGTTAAGCAATGGACTCTCTGCAGAGTGCATTTCCCTAACACAGCATTGGGATAGTTAAGGGCTTTCTTTACAGTCACTCAGTTCCACATTCACCTGATGTTCTGGTCCTTTCTGTAATTCCTTTTACTAATATTTTTCAATTTTAATCTGAGTACAAATAGTAATAATAAAGTTCCTGTTGAGTAAATCACCCTGCTTTAAAAATGGCACAATTAGTAGGAAGTTTTTACTGCTGTATACTCTCTAATGTAAACACAAAATATGTTTTAACTATTACCTGAAACAAGCTTATCTTCTCTATCACATTTTGTCTTTTAACTTTTGTATTTATCATAAAATTTCTGTAAAATCATTATTAACAATTTAAAATCTGCAAGAAATTGTAAAGAAGCAAAGTCCATCTCTTAGGCAAATGGAACTATGTATGCTTTGTAGAGAGAGAAGGTAGCTGTGTGTTGAATCAGAGCATGCTCAAAGGGTGCCCTGTGCTGTGGTAGGACTGCATAACTGGTGTAGGGGGAAGATTACAAAGCAGATGCCGCCTTGATTTCTGCTCATTGTGACTTCAAGAGTGAGCTCTCAGCGCACACTCCTTAACTCAAGCAAAATAATCATTTATGTCATGTGGGGAAGGATCCACACTCCCTATGTTGGACTTCAACAAGATTAATTTCCACAGCTAGGTTTCCTAATTTCTCAGGGACACTTCTGACCACACTAGTTTCACTTTGTGTGTTGAATATGTGTGTGTGTGTGTGAATATATATATGGATATGTATATATATGAATACCCACATATATATTCACATATGTGTATATAAGAATACACAGATGCACGTGTGTGTGTGTGTGTGTGTGTGTGTGTGTGTGTGTGTGTGTGTGTGGTGAGTGTGTATATATATACATATAAGACATGACTTTCAACTCAGAACAGTTCCCTGCCTTAGCCTTCTGAGTGCTGGTGTGAGCTATGATGCCTAGCTTTGTGCTGGACTTTTAAGTGCTGACTGTCCATCCTTACTGTCTTGAAATGTCTTCTCAAGTATATCTATTAACATCTTGAATATATATTAATGCTGGATATATACCCAGCATTAAGTTACAAAAGAAAATGTATCCATAGTGTCTGTTCCTAGCACAAGAGGGCAAAAACATTTTTTTTTTTTTACTTGTGCTTGGGAGGAAGGGCATGCATGTAGACATAAAAGGATAAACTGAGGAAGTAGGCTCTCCTCTCCTACCATGTTCTCCAGCGTGACAGCAGCATCTTTACCCACTAAGCCATTGTCTCTCCAGCCCTTTACAAGACTTTTATATAATCCTATTGATGGCATCCTCTCTCCTTCCCCCTTAAAGTGAAGATAACTTTGCCATGAAACTGGATCATGTGATTTTCTCACGATTTAATGTACACCATTTAAATAAGACTTTTTTTTTATATAAACAGCTACTGATTACATAATCTAAAGCCTTTAGATCATCTGTCTCAACACTTATCTGTCTTCTGAAAACAAATACTGTTTACAAGTTCAATGATTTTTATTTTACTTTTATTATGTCTTATCTCTCTTCCATGAAAATTTCATCAATGACCTTGCTAGCACCTTAGCACTAAATCCTAGCACCCAGCACAAAGTCAAAGTTCAATAACTACTTTATGAAGAAAAGTTAATACTAATTACAGTGGCATCTTCAAAGAAAGAATGTCTTGATAGTAAGAAGGAGGGTCCTAGGAAAGGTAGACATGTGGTTGGTGAAGGAACAGAGGAAGCAGAAATTGGCCACCGAGGCTGAGCACTGTGATGTCTCAAGAAGAGCTCCACTGAGCCACAACAGGGACAGGTACTAGGTGCCATGTGTACCACAGAGAAAACGATCCCTGTTCTTTGGACTATCTCATTACTATTTACCCCATTCCACTCCTTCTACCTCAGAGTCACCCAGAAAGATTCTAGCTGTCATTTACCTTTCATGTACAGACAGCCATAGGGAGACAACATACAAACCAAGCATCCAGGTATCTACCTGGTTTGACAACTATGTTTCTTTTAAATGTCAAACATTTATAATAAGAAACCTGTGTTTCTTATGAATTTGATAATTGAGAAAATTATGTTAGACCTATGCTCTCAATATGCACTGAAAGTTCTACCAGGGATTTTAGGGAGGACCCCCCCCCCATGTTTGCTCCTCATCAGTGAGTAAATCAGTGGACCTTGCTTTCTTCTCTATAACCAACATAAGCAATCTCACGGGTTCTGTGACCTGACATCACTATTTCATCTTTAGGCCTGAAATTCTTCTCTATAATTGGGTTAAAAACCAGGTGACTCTGTTTCTATTGGGATTTTCACAGACATGTATATATACAGATATATAATACAGATTAAAAAATACCACAAATTAGCCTGACTATCTCTGCAAATATACTAGGTCTGTTTCGTTAATCTGAGTCCAAGACTAGGAAATCTTTAAACTCAAATAGCTAGATAGCTATCTCTAGATCTCTAGATCCATTTATCTAGATCTATATCTATAGACAGATGACTGACTGATAGATGATAGATAGATAGATGAGAGACAGACAGACAGATAAAAGCAGAAAAGATTGAGACAGGTGAGGAGAGAAAGAAAGGGCTCATAGTCATAAAAGAGCAAAGCACTACAGTGCATGTGGCTCCTAGTATAAGACAAAGCTCTTCTAAGAATAAGTAAGTTTCTAGGCACCTTCCCAGGGCTCCATCCCAGGTACCAGTGACCTGAGCCGGGGGAGAAAAAGAAACATGCTGCTGTCCATAAAGCTGCTCCTTGTGGCCCAGAGTCTGACTTCTCAAAACATTAAGGGAACCTTGCCTTTATAGTAGAACAGCTCGGGCGTCATTATCAGACATAGGAGGCCAACTCGGAAGAGCCAGCACTAACATGTAGGGCAAACTGAAAAGCCCCTCCCCAAATGCAGTTTCTAATTAATTTTACATTTTTCACATGCATGGGTTACATACAGGCTTTGCATCTAACACAACACCACAGGATTTTGCTGATGCACACAATTATCTCATTCTAAGTATTATTTGAAATCATGACAATACAGAATTGAAGGAGAGGAGAAAAGAACGTCTACTAAAACAAAATAAACAAACAAATAAAAACTAACAGGCAGCCCCAAGTGCCTCTGAGCAGAACAGCATTTGGTAGCAATGATAGGATCCACTGATTTTCTAATATAAATCCTTATTTCTGCTCCACCATCCCAGCTCAAGGACAAAGCAGGTCACGGAAGCCTCAAAGAGTGAATCTGAAGAACTGAATCTATGCTCTAAAGAGAGAGGATTTAATTCAGAGGTTAGAATTCAGATGCTAGAATAAAATTTAAAAAAAAAAAAAAAGGAAGAAAGCTATTCAAAATTAACCACTAGTATTAGCTCTTTGACCTATTTACCAAACTATGTAAGGTCAGGCAGCATTTCAGCATTATGTGGCAAATAACATCAAACCACATGACCAACTATTGTGAACTCACAGTAGTCTGTCTGCCATGACAGTGAAGGGCATGAATCACTCAGAACTTTAGTTAGCTTTCTATTTGTTTCCTATTTAATACTTTTTAAAGAAACAACACTAAATAGTTCATCTTACATATACCAACATAAAACACACATGGTTCCTAAACAGCACGGAAGAACTGAAAAGACCATAACATTGGGAGAGTTAACAGAAGGCTCAAAAAACACCGAAACGTAGCAGCCCCCACACAGGGGAAGATGGGGACACTCAGCATCAGTGCTCTGGGCAGACCTAAGAAGCAGTGTTTTCTCAGTACTCATGAGAGAAGCCAGCACCAGGGCTGGGACCCATCTAGAATGCTATGAATAGAAGGAGACATCACAAGATCTAACCCTCAGGAGTGAGGGGCAGCTAAATTTGTCAGTGGTTGATATAACCAACACTTTGAGCCGTTTTATTCTTCCAAAGTAACATATGTTAAATGCATCCAGATTAAAATGTTTTTAATTATAGAAAATAAAAATATTCATCATGTTGTTACTCACATAAGACAAAATGAAAATCCCAGATAAAGTCACAGGTGAGGGACACTTTTGTGGTCCTTTAGAGAGAGCTGTCTTCTTCTTTGCACTAGTTCACATCAGCCTTGTACCCTCGCCAGAGATCTATGCTCAGGCAGGTAGGACTGGTCTACAGCAGGCCAGGTCACCTTTCCTTTCCAATAAAGATTTTGATCACACTTTATCAAACTTTATGGCTTTATTATTTGTTATGCTAGAAACCTGAACAAACAGATGTGTGCTTTCAGGTATAGCTGCCAAAGCCTACAACATCATGGCAGACATCTACGTACAAATACCACCTTGCTAACTGAAGGTAGTAACTAGAAAATAGTAGCACATTCACAAATGGTCAACTTGTGAGGTGCAGATTTATACTGCCCACTTAGTAGCCTAAGTAACTACAGCCAAGGCTCAGTATAAATACATTTCACCCCAATGCTGTTACAGGTTTGTAAGACACAGAGTAATTAAAGTAACAATAATGCCATAAATACACGATTTTATAGACCTTAAATTATTTACTGACTTTGATTAGTAATTTTTTTTTTCTGAGTAACACAAGATTAGCTGGAAACACAGTTATAAGGAAGGTATCAGGTATACCTGTCTAGTACTGTTGAAAGATGGTTCTTAAAGATAGTATGTGCCTAGATTAATTTGAATTTTTTAAAAATTTAATATGAATGTAAAATACTAAAGTCAACTACAGTTAATACCAGGAATACACAAAAACAGGCTTGAATACTATTAATGAAATACAAGCCCAAGTCCTTGAGCCCTTGAGTCCATGCTAACAAATTTTACACTGTCTTTAGCTTACTGCCTGTGCCCAGTGACTTTCTAACTCCCTAGCCACTGGTCACTAATAGGTCACCTAAGAGGGCAACAAGTTTGACTGAGCTGCACATGCAAAGCCTCTGACTGCCACCCTCCCTGCAGAACATAAAATGGCAGACCAGCTAAACGCAGGGCTAGTGCTGGGCTTTCAAGGACAGAAGTCTTCAGAGCATACAGCTGTTTTTGTTTTACACTTTATATTGTAGGGCACTGTCTGGGGGAAGGAGACACAATGCTGCTTTACAAAGAACATAGGAGTCCTTTGAGCTACCAACCCCTGATCCACAAGGAAAAATGTCAGTCATCCATTTGCTAAAATTAAAAATTTCCTTCCACAGCGTATGATATGCAACACACATTTTAAGTAACCATGGACAAAAAGAAATTACAATGACAAAGGGAGCTCTTGAAAAGCAAGCCATGGTTCACCCCTCCCTCTTGGCAGAGCCTCCATCTGTCACTACAGCCATGTCACATTGTTTCCACACGCTCTGGCCCTTGAAACCTGGACAGAAACACTACAGCTGCATTACACTTAAATCATATGATCCAGCATAAACCTTAATCTACAAATGCTGCTGATAGGAGCATTTCTCAAATAAGAACAAGCATTGAACCTACTGTAGCCGTGGATGTATTTCAGTAAGAGCACTGGTATAATTCACTGTAGAAGCCATTACAAAATGACTGTTTGCTACATTCAAGGATCACGGTACACCTTCGCAAGCAGGAAATATTTTTAAGCAGTACAGGATAATTCCAATGTGCAGCTGTAAGGCTGTCTAAAATCATTAAAAGACAAGTTTGCAAGCTTTTTTTGGCCGGGGCGGGGGGTTGTCTAACCAAAGAGCTTAGGGCTTCCCTTCCTTGATCACAGAGAGATGATATTCACATCAAATACGTACAAACTGGATGCGCAGAGTAAGGTTACTTACCCTGGAAAAGCTGATTTATTCCTTGTAGTTACAAGTCACAAATGGCTGAAGCACAACTCCCCTCATTTGTTCTTGCAATGAGCCAAACGGAGTCTCCCAAAGCCCAGTGCACTGCAGATTATCTCACGCTACATAGGCTCCCTCGTAACCCCACGCTCCCAGCCCAGCAAGGATAATCACATTCCGGCAGCGGGGAGTGAACAGATGGTGGATTCCATGGTAACCAGCCCTCCTAAGGCGATTGGTAGAAGTATGTGACTCGGGCTTCCTGGGTAACAATCATGGTCTTTGTGTTCCAGCCCTGCAAAGCCTAAGTGAGGAAGTGTGCACAGCCACTCACAGGGCTTGCTCAGCAGGTGTCTGGCTATTTAAACCAGTCAGCACAGACCAACTAAAGCTCTCAGCAGACTGACCCTTGCCAGGACAAAGTCCTGATGTCTCATATAGGCTATGCTGCTCATTCAGGAGGAAAGGTCACAGAAAATTAACTGCACAAACAAACAACAAAGACGTGAAGCTTTACTTACAAAATCAGGATATCACATTGTAGAAAACTAAGCTATAACAGCACGTCACTTTCTGATCTATAATCCAAATCAGAACTGAAAACTGGTTTTATGTTTTCAAGGATTTTTAAGGCAAATATATTTAAATATATAAAATATGGTATTTTGGAAACACAGTCAAGTTTTCATAATCCTTTTAGGAAAAAAGACATGATTTATGTTTTGCTATTTATTGAATGGTGGAATAGGCAGTAGAGATTTTAAATATAAATATATGTAGAGTCTGACTCATTCATGATAAGCTCACAACTTTTTAGTTTTACTCTGGATGGTGTTAGTTTGTTTCTGTATTCATGAAGATTACATGCTGACTCAGCAGGAAAATCTGTAATTCAACATTTCACTAACAAGTGGGAATAATCCTTGGAAGATCATAATGGCTGAAAAATCAAACATACCATGCCAAAACCCTCAGTGGGATAATTCATGCTCATGGGCACTCAAAATAGCATAAGAAGTAAAATTTTAAAAGAATGAGGTAAAAAGAAAATGAAACACATATACTGCTACGACACAGTGGCTTTAATGGTCTCCTTTATCACCATTTTGTACCAAAAATTTCAGAGTTCTTTCCTTGGCATAAAAAAGAAATACAATGCAAATTTTAAAAGGATAAAATATAAACACTACTTGTGGCGAGAATAAATTTATCCCTCGTAAAAAAAAATAAACAAGTAGGGTGTTGTTTAAAATAACAGGAGTTTAGTTTCAGAAAAAAAATCAATACCTTTTGAAAAGCAAAATGCATCAGGATTTCAGTACGATTTGGTTGACAAACAATGGTTATGAAAATAGTAAAAATATAACAATAATATCGTCAAGAAAAGTGGATGAACGATTTGAGCAAAAACAAAATAAACTCTTCCTGAAGTGGGTCCACACTAAAAATCCTAAGCAAAAGAAAATGGTATATTGAAGCAAATGAGTATATTGAAGCATGCTCATAAAGTTTATGTTTAAATGTACTCATATTCTCAACTTCATGTATAATGCAATACATGAATAATAAATTTGATCATTTTGCCCCCATTATCTATATATATACTTATATCCCCTCCTTATCTGAATTTTTTAAAGAAGATGGAAATATCAACAAAAATTTTCTGTGAGGGAAATAATGGTTAAAAATCACTGATCATTCCAAGCTTTTACAATTTATTATAAATAGATAAACTCACAATACCCAAACCCTGAGAACTGCAGACTCTCACATCTCCACACCTACTGACTTTCACACCTCACACTCCAAAACTCCACTTTTGATCTTCTGTTCAAGCCTAGTGTTCTCTTGCAACTTTCTGTGGTTATAGAAATGGCAATTCACACGCTAAACCCTTGGGAACTCTCTTCTCTCTTGTGATGTGGGAATGCCTTTCTGTATGCTGTGAATCTCAATCTTTAAATAAAGGAGCTGTTTTGGGCCATGACAGGCACCATAAAGAAGTAGGAGGAGGAATCAGAATAGGTAGGAAAGGAAGGGCAGAGTCAGAGGCAGATGGAGCTGAAGCCGCCCAAGGAGCAACATGTAGGAGCACAGGTGAGCCGCGGGCCACGTGGCCAACAGATTAATAGAAATGGGTTGAGTTAAGATGTAAGAGCTAGCTAGCAATGTGCCTGAGCCATAGGCCAAACAGCATGAAGTTAATATAAGCGTCTGAGTCATTTCTGGGGGCCTGAGCAGCAACAGCGGGCTACAAAGAGGTCTCAGGCGGCAGGTCTGTGGGTCTGGATCTCTGGCCGCCTGGGACCCAGAAACCCCTCTACTACACTCTTGGTCACTTTTCTCATTGCTGTGACAAAGCAAAAGCCCTTTAAGAAAGAAGGACTGGTTTTGTATTCCAGTTTGACAATAAAGTCGCCCATGGTGGAGAGGGGTGGGGATGAGAGCATTGGCCACCATGCTCTCATGCAGTCAGGAAGCAGAGACGAAGGTTTCTGTCCAGAAACCTCCACATGGAATAATGCCTCAAATTCCTAGGGCAGTTCTTCCAACTCGACTACCTTAGTCTAGACACTGCCTCCCAGGTTTATGCAGATGTTTGCTTCCTAGAATCCAGACTCTGCCACACCACAGTCAATCTTAACCAACAAAAATCTATCCTTGTCTCATATCTGATACTTCACATCCAGCCCATTTGTTCTTATGCTGTAGTTTCTTCCAGACAGATTGACATTGTACCTCCCACTGAAGTCTTCAGTAACTCAGATGCAGGTGACTGTTTAACCCTGTCATCTGGGGCCCTTCACGTTAGTAGCTACTATATGAAATTCCAGGTGCCTAGTGCCAAGGGCCTTATATAGCGAACACTAAACAAGTATGTTGTATAAATTTTAAAAATGCTATATAAATTTTCAGTCTATCACAAACCTAGAGGATAACCTACAAATTCAGCATTAGATTTAGTTATACAAATAATAATGTCCACATCTTGCACAGACTATTTATTATATTGCTCTGGGTTACAGTGATAACACATAAAAAACAAATACAAAAACCTGTAGGGTGAAGAACATGTGGTAAATCAAGGCTATTTACTGTGATGACAGCTGGGAAAAAGCAGAGAGAGTGGGGAACTGGGTATGGGGAGCTAGGGAGGAAAAGGGACAGTAAACCAGGGGCCCAAAATATCTTAAGTTACACTCACACATCCAAAGACCTATTTTTCCAACTTGTCCTGACATCCGAATATTCCATTCAAATTACTATCCTCAAGATCCAGTCACCATCTCGTCTCTGAACATTCTGACCTTCATACATGAACCTTCGGGTATACATCATAACAAACCTTAACAATAATCATGCACCACAAAACCACGTGACAAAAGCAAAATGTTTATGGCATATTATTAGTAATGGCGTACTATTTATTCAGCCCCTAGTATGTGTTATGCGCTATAATTAATACTTCACAACTCTTTAAACTCCAGTATTCAACTTGTTCAGGTTCCTTGTTAAGTACTCAAACTCTTGTAACTGTGGATTCTTATAAAATAAAATAAAGTAAAATCAAGTTGAACACTTTCTTATTCCAAGCTGAATAATCAGAGAACAGTTGCATTCACATCCTAGTAAAAGTCCAACAGCACATTTGTCTGGTAATCTTCTCTGCTCCAAAGGGCTTATGCACAGCATATGCTATCTCATAGGTTCAGACTGGTACCATCCATGGCTCTGAGGACTTGGGGTTCTAGGGCCTCTGCCCCTGTCATATTGCCAAGCCTCCACTTTTCTCCATGACACCTTCAATCCTGGTACTTCTACTGCAACCACACTGCACCTTCAATAACGGCCTCTCTCGGTCTCTCTTTAGAGACTCCAGTCCTACTACACAGTGCCAAACTCCAACTATTCTTCTTTACTCCGTCATGACTTCAAAACCAGCACCATCTGGTGCCTCTACGGGTATCTGCAGCTTGAGATATATCTCTGGAGAACAATTTCTGTATCATGACCTGAGGAAATATTTCTGTATCTACAAACTTCAAGGATGTTGATCTCTTATTAATCACCTGCAGGGGGATTGTGTTGTCTCATGGTAAATAATTGTAAGAGCTGATTGGCCAAAGGCAGGCAGGAAGTGTAGGCGGGGCTACCAGACTAAGAAAATCTCTGAGAGCAGAATGCCAGAAGAGCACCAGAGAGAAGCCAGAGGAATCAGAGGACAACTATGCTGCGCTAAAGAAAGGTACCGAGCCGCATGGCTGAACAAGAGACATGGGTTAGATGAAGGGTAGAGAGCTAGCAAGTGATATGCCTGGGCCTGAGGCTGATCAGCCAAAAACTAATGAAAGCGTCTGTGTGTCTCTGTGGGACTGCGGGACTGCGGGACTGTGGGACTGCGGGTCTGCGGGTCTGCAGACCTAAACTTTGAGGTTAGGCCAGAAAGTCTGGGCCAGAAACCTCTTACTATAATCACCACCCAATTTCTTGGTGCCATCTGACCAACATCAATTGTAATAGTAAAGCAGAGGTTTCACTTTAGTGGATCTTAATTCAAAATATCACACAAATAACACTGATAGAGTGCTTCCCTCTAAAAACTTGCAAGAAATGTAAGCAATCCATCCATTGTCTATGTTTCTTTCACCCTTGTTATTTTCCAAGCACCTACAAAACAGCCTGCTGAGCTCTGAACATTCAACAGTTTTTCCAGCTCAAAGTTCAAATGCCACCACAACCTCCCAGAAACTCCAAGTCAGGTGTGTCAGAGCAAAACCCTTTGCTGTGGCACCAATTTCTTACTTAGCTTTTGATGTAGTAAATTTTATTTAAAATATAACAATATGAGATAAATATTTATTGGTAAAGAATTTAACACTCACGGTAACAGGCTACAGCTTAGGAATACACTTGAATAATCCGATGGACAAGCAATGGGTGTGATCCAGTCTCTCAAGAAGGCAGGAACAAAACGGGCCCCCAAGATCCCAGCAGCCCCTCTTGAATGGGGCTGATCATTACCCATTCAGGAGCCCGGGACCCCGGATAAGTGTCTTCCGACCTTATCAGCTGACACCTAAATCCCACCACAGGTTTTTCTGTTGCTGTGGTAAAACATTCTGATCAAAAGCTAGGGGAAGAATGGTTTTATTTCATTATTATAGTTTATCATCCAGGTAAGTCAGGGCAAGAATTCTGGACAGGAACCTGGAGGTAGGAACTGACAAAGGCATGGAGGAGTGTTGTTTGCTGACTTACTCTTCATGGCCTACTCAGACCGCTCTCCTATAGAATCCAGAATCACCCACCACAGGATGACTTGAACTTCCGACCCTCCTGCTGCCATATCTTGTTTGCTAGAGTTACAAGCATGTGCCAACATGCTGCTTTTGTGAGGTTCTAGAGACTGATCCCAGGGCTTAAGGCATGAAAGACAAGTCCTATGCCAGCTGACCTGCATCTCCACACCTCTAATTTGGTGTTTGAACAGAGGGCAATGTTTGAAAGGACTCTGATGTGAAATGTCTTTCTGTATGTTGTGAATAACGTTATTCAGATGTTATTGAGGGAGGCCTAGAGGTGTAGCTTTGAGGATCTCAGGACCTTTAATGGATCGTGGCCACTACAGGACTTCCTCTGGCACATATATACATGTAAACATATAACAGATACTCCATTCTTCCTTCTGCTCCAGGACCAAAAACCAAATTGCTATTGCTAAAAATAGCATTATCTGGGTTTATTTCTCACAATAGGTTAAAGCACCATGTCTAGAAACAGTTATAATCATGCTCACACCATGATTCATGCGTTCACCCAGGAAACCCTGATGCACACTATTCATAATGTAATTCCACAAACACAAAAACTAAAACTCTCATAGTAGGGACACACATCTTCTGAAGTTAGAGAAAAGATCAAATGTTTCTAATTTAAAAACTAGTTAATTATTAGGGTTTTTTCCCCCCAAAGAGAATTCTCCTAGTTTGTACCATGTCACTTAATTATGGAGAGCAAGCATTGACCAAGAGTGCTGTGCTAACTTGCTCATGGACCACAGCCTGACAGCGTCTCAAATGTGGTCTGTCACCATCATGGCAAAGCATGCTATGCGTGCAAAGCATACAAATTCAATCTGTTTAGTAGACTTAGAGCAATTTGAACATTGCATGCTTCTGTATTGCTTTCTTAAGTGTGTATGTCCTACAAGTTCATGGCAGAGAGTTAATCCAGAGATGGTTCATGCTGAAAGGCATCTATTCTACCCTATCCTATGTCCCCAGCCCTATATCCCTGGGAACAATTTGTCTACTCCATATATATTTCAATGCTCACTGACATAAAGTCACTTACAACTGAGTAAAATCTAAGCAACAATACTGTTTCTCTTGTTTCTAATGCCTAGATAGCAATTTATCAGTATTATTAAGCTTTTCCAACATTGTCTTTTGTTTTATTTTTTCTAACATATATATAGTTGTAATTTTTATGTTTACCACTGTTTTCTTTCTATATAGAATTATTTGGTTTCTCTAAGTTTATAATGTAGATTCTTGTACTTTAGACTTTTCCAGTATACTTTCTAATACAGGTATATTAGCTTATAGGCTTGCATACAACTGTAGAATGTGCCTCTGAAATCATTTTCATTTTGAAACATAAAAACTGCATTGCCATTTGTGTATTGTGTGCATGTATGTGTGTGTATGTGTGCATGTGTGTATGTATATGCGTGTGTGTGTATGTATGTGTATGTGTGTATGTATGTGTGGGGGAGTGTATGTATATGTGTGTGTGGGTGTATGCATGTGTGTGTATATGTGTGTGTGTATGTGTGCATGTGTGTATGTATATGCGTGTGTGTGTATATATGTGTATGTGTGTATGTATGTGTATGTATGTGTGTGGGGGGTGTATGTATGTGTGTGGGGGGTGTATGTATGTGTGTGGGGGAGTGTATGTATGTGTGTGGGGGGGTGTATGCATGTGTGTGTGTATATGTGTACGTGTGTGTGTATGGTTGAACAAATGTGTGTGTACATACACACGATGGCACAGTTGTGGAAGTCAGAGGACAGCTTGTAGGAGCTATTTTCTTCTTCCACTTGGGTCTCAGGGATAAAATATGGGTACTCAGGCTCAACAGCAAGTGCCTTTACCTGCCTAGCCCTTTAGCTGGGCCCATGTTTTTGTTTGGTTTTTAGTTTTTAATGACAAAAAAGTTTTCCAACATTTAATACTCCATCATGGTCAGAATCTTTACATGGACTAGATTGTCTTAGAGATCAAATTAATTGCTGAAAAACCAATTTAACTTTTTAAATGAAAAGACAAATGACTCTTGGCATATATAGGTTGTGTATAGAGGAATACATTCAAACAGTACAGCAAAGAACTGTTCGGATGGAAATGGAGGGACCATACCCCTAAAAACCCAAATCTTTTACTGAAGACATTTACAGGAATACTCTCATTTAGAAAGAACACAGTTTGCTTCTATTCCGCAATATGAAGCCATTTTGTCTCTATTCTCCTACAGAGAGCTAGAACACAAGGGCTTAATTAGTAAAAGGACCTGCTGACTGTCAAATCCTCACATGCCTGTGCTGTCCTGAGAGCTTGATACTAGGGCAAATAACATAACATAGAAAACATGGTCTACACTTGAAGTAATTCAAGCCTAATCACAAAATGAGTCTGAATCTAAATTGATTCTGGTACTGTCAAATGACAGCACTCTCATTCAAAATAACAGAGGTGCCACTGAAATCTCGGGGTCAAAAGTTAGCATTTTTAATAAATTGTGACAATTTCTTTTCTTTTATTGACACTGAATTATCAAGAGCTGCCCAAGTCAGTATAACCTTGTAAAACAAAGAGAGACTGGCCAAAGTCTCTTGGATTTGTGTACAGGCACCAGTGTCGTCCTAACCTGCATGATTTACCTGACACAACGGATCTAGTTTTCCATTCACAAAGACATAGAAAGCAGGAGAATTAGCCTCGGATACAGTCCTTATTCAGTTTTCCTTAAAGGTCCCGTCTGCAAATGTTCCCTGTGTGTTTCACTGCCTTTTCACTATGGAGAGGGCATAGGCTGGTGGGCACAATAGCAAGTAACATTAAAAAAAAAAAAAAAAAAAAAAAAAGTAAGTTCACAACTTTAAATGTTTAATATCTGAACACATTATCATTCTTATAAATCTAAAGTCAGCTACTATTGTTATCCTAAAATTTAATTTGGAATAACTAAGAATTTAAGTATGATGGAGTTCTGCCCTAAGGTATCTGGCACTTACATGCCAGTGTTCTTCTTAAAATTATTCATAAGCCAAAATTACAACATAGATGTGTTGTAAATCAAGGTACTGCTCTGTGACACAATATCATAAAGCCACTGAGTCTGCAATTTCCAGAGAAACTTTATAATATTATGTGGTGGAAGTAAGAAATTCTCCACCAAATTCACACACAAGGCTGGCTTTTCAGAACAGCAGCAATGCTTGAGCCTCAAGAAACAGGTGGGCAGGAAAGGCCAGCCAGGCCTGCAGGAAGGCTCTTCTCTTTCTTTCTTGCCCAGCAAAAAATAAAATAAAACAATTATCTTTTTTAAATGTTTTCTTCTGAATAAATACATTCACCTAAGCTGGTTTTGTTCTGTGTGTTTGGTATCTGGTTAAATATAAGATTAATTAAGTGAAATGCTGAGAAAATCTACTTCAGATTCTGATAAATCATGTGTGAATTCCCAAAAATCTTGAAAGAGAAAATAATAATATCAATAATAATAATAATAATAATAATAATGATAGACTCTGGTCTTTTAACTCACTTCTTTTGCTGTTGGGGAACACAGTTGTACTCTGAACCACAGAGAAAACTGCTGCTCCTTCAGTCTGATCTTGGGTCATGAAAACAAGAAATAACACATGTTTAAAAAGAGAAAGAAAGAAACCGGAAGCATAGAACATTCTATGAAGATTCACAATAACTTTCAATCCTGGTAAAAATGCTTGTGAACAAGTAAACACTGAATGAAGTCACATACCAGAAACTTACATTATACACTCAAAAAATTCTGTTGTATCCTGAGATTGTTCTGAAACTGTGGTCATAAAATGGTAGTACTCACCACACCCCATAAAAGATTCCTTTCAAATAACAGCCAACAGCACCTGTTTTTCTTCCAATCAACTTTTTTCTTGCCTCTTGAGGGAAGGGAATTGCATTGGTCATTTGGAGGCAAAATTTCTATCAGTCTGTAGTTAGATAGCAGGCATGCATCTTATGTTGGACACGGCAAATGCATAAATAACAGGAACTACAGAGTTGTGTCATAACTGTCTTAGTCGTGAGAGTTGTGAGGACACCCAAAAGAAGGACACAATATATTACAAAACTCCAAGAAAGTATTTCAACATGTGGTCAGAGGGAAGGAACACTGGGCAACATAGGAACGGTGACACTGGTTAGCTGCATGTGATTTAACTATAGCAAGCCATTAAGTTTATAATAAGCTATCCTTCAAAAACAGGTCTTAGGGTGGGGTGCAACTCTGTAGTACAGAGCCTGCTTGGAATTACAAGATCTAGCAACACACACACACATACACACCACACACACATGCACACGCACACACGAAAGTTCTTATAGAGCATTAGGATCTTTGCATAGCCACTGGAAAGAGCTAAGAAATGGAATAGCTAATTTTGAGCAATGTGACTGTGGTCCTCAAAGAAAAAGGATCTTTCAGGTCTTTTAGGAAGCAAGTATGCAGATCTCACTGCAACACAAATAACTTCTTTGCTAAGACACATACAGACTGAAGATGCTATTCCTGTTATGCATAAAGATAAGATAATTGGTTAAAACAAATGTTTTGGTTACTTATGACCTAGGCTTCTTAGAGGACAGCCAGTGTAGTCACATGTCCTCTCGACTCTTCCTTATTGGCTAGTGTCAGTTCCCTTTCTTGGCGCTGTTCTGATGCTATAGTCAGACTCCAACTACAGTATTTAGACTCAGTTCAGGTTTATAATCCTTTCAACAAATTACTGCATTTCTGAAAGAGAATCGAGATAAGTTATGCACTGCCTTTGAAAACTTGAGGGATTTTGATGAGTACAGCAAAATTAATACTAACATAACTTACAAACCAACCCGTGGAAGATTAGAAAAAAACCAGCTGGAGAAATACACCTGCAAATCAGTGGGGACCTTTCAGAAATTCTGCTGTTTTAGGTATGAGGACACCACACATTAACCTCAGGGCGATTGAGCGCTGTGCACTTCAACGTTCTCCTACACTTCCTCACTGCAACTGTCAATGACACGTGTGAATGGAGTTTAGATAGATGTAGTTACCATCACTGTGTATATGTAGTGGGGGACAGGTGTGCACATGCCAACAGGCATGCAGAAGTCCGAGGGTAAGAGGAAGTGATTTTGAGAGCTAGTAATGTACCTGTGATGATCATATGGACATTGCTAAAATTATGAGCTTTACAAGTTGATCTCTGTGAGGTGAACGAGGTTACAGTAAGTTCATATAGTGTGTCCACCTCAGGGCCTGATGCTTTCCAAACTGCACTCATT
Organism: Phyllotis vaccarum; assembly: GCA_033318265.1. Taxonomy (NCBI): domain Eukaryota; kingdom Metazoa; phylum Chordata; class Mammalia; order Rodentia; family Cricetidae; genus Phyllotis; species Phyllotis vaccarum. Next base: position 182,512,237 of record JARWLC010000002.1, read on the forward strand.
CAAAGCCCCCAAGTTCATCCAGGTTAAATGACTGCTGGAGTACAGGAAGTACCAGCAATGTGCTCATGCATGCGTCTGTGAGATAGCAGCATCTTTGGATCCCTCTCTGCAGCCCTGAGGCACGTGGCAGGAAACTTTAAAGGGACCACATGCCAGTGTATTGTGCTGAACTGAAGCTGTCTTGCTTTGCTGTTATGTTTCATGGGGGATGATTTTAATGAGTATGTTGGCCTTTGGTTGGTTGGCTGGTTGAAGATAGGGTTTCACTTCGTAACCCTGGCTAGCCTGGACTTGGTTGGCTTTGAACTCATAGAGCTCTGCCTGTCTCAGTCTCTGGAGTGCTGGGATTAAAGGCCTGTGTCCCCATGGTCCTTTTTGTTTGTTTGTTTGGTTTGTTGGGTTTTTTATTGCTTCTTTTTCAATGTTTCAGTAGTATAGGGTGTCGGGTGGGGGGGAGAAAATAAATAAAAAGTTACTTAAAATATCTCATAATAGTTTAAAGCATAGAACTTAATAGTAAATAAATTCCTACAATGTAACCGGGTGGTGGCACAGCCCTTTCATCCCAGCACTTGGTAGGTAGAGATGTGGTGGGATTCAGGGTCCTGGGCTCCTGAAGGGGGAATGGCCAACCCCATTAATAAAAGGCTGCTGGGATCTTGGGAAGGCCAGTTCTTTCTCTCTCTTTTATCTTTTATTTTATTTCTATTTTGTTCCCTGACCAAAAATCGAACCTGGACCACAATGGTGAGAGCACAGAACCTTAACCACTAGACCAAGCCAGAAGCCCTTATGGAATACTTTGCGTGTCATCCTTGCGCAGGGGCCATGCTAATCTTTTCTGTAAAAGAAATAAAATCAGCTTCAGGGCTGCAGACTATGATCCAGTCTCAAGAACCCATGAGATTTTTAATGCCCCTTAATCAGCAGGAAGTAGTAATGGAAAACTATGCCCAAATTCCCAAAATATTGTTTGTAAATGTTTGTTTTCATTATAAATGGTTAATGGTTATAGTTAATCTCTTTCTAAGAAGAAAAGGGGGATATGGTATATGAATAATTTTTAAAAATTAGATTATTGAATTTACTTAGATCCGGAAATCAGCTGTTAATCTCAAAATGTTTTACATTGGTATGGATTTTGGTTTATTGATACAAATTTAAGGTCAATTCTCTTATGCTGTATGTATTTTTCTACTCTTGTTTAAGATATGTTGTTTACGTAACTGACTTAAAATAGTAATATATAATTAAAAAATGCATGTTAGTTAGATCTTTAGGTATACAAAGATATAATTCAATTAGATAGGTAATCTTCAAACACTTGTAAGACCTACAGAATATGGCATTTAAAATACTTTAAGAACTTAGACTTTTATGGACAGTGAGATAGATCTGCTCCTGGCAGCACCAATCTACTTCAAGAGAAAAATGGGCATCGAAGAAACTCCATATGGAGATTAGTTTCTTTGTGACATCGGTTAGCCACTGGACATAAACCTGCTCTTATATTGACTGTTTGACAGTATGCTGTTAAAATTGGACATGCAGGTTCCATAGGAAGGTGACCTCTGAACTTTGGCAGAACAAGTGGAGATGGTCATTCAGGTTCATGCTTTACAGAGAAAATTGTCACACATTTGTCAGGACTAGAGGAGAAGTGACTGATGAACTGTACCAGAATGGGCAGAGCAGATTTCCTGCTTCACTGAAATGAAAAGAGAATGTGGGCCTGTAGGCTGAAGATGGATGCCCCAACTTTGTAAAGGAACTTTGGGTAACTGTCCAGGCAGATAGGTGTCATCTCTGTCCTTTCTAGATTTTAAAAGTCTCTTGCACTTCTGGTTTACTTGGGTAAATATATCCTTCTGTGGTCTTTGATGTAGTTGAAGATTAGATAGTTATAGGTACAGTTTTTCTTAGTCATTTGAAAGGTATATTGGATATGAAACTTTAGATTCACAATGATAAGGTAGATGACAGAGTATTTTCTTTAATTTTGCTAAATACAAATAGACTAGATATTGTAACTGTAATTCTTGCTTGATGGATATTTTATATGTAATTTTGCTGTGTTAAAATTGAAGCCTTCCTTTTTTATTAGACAGAAAGGGGGAGGTGATGTGGGAATGTCTTTCTGTATGCTGTGAATAGTAATCTTTAAATAAAGGAGCTGTTTTGGCCCATGACAGGCACCATAGAAAAAGTAGAAGGAGAAATCAGAGCATAGGTAGGAAAAGCAGGGCGGAGTTAGGCAGATCGAGCAAGCCGCCCAAGGAGCAACATGTAAAGAACACAGGTGAGCCATGGGCCACGTGGCAGACAGATTAGTAGAAATGGATTGAGTTAAGATGTAAGAGCTAGCTAGCAATGTGCCTGAGCCATAGGACAAACAGCATAAACTTAGTATAAGCATCTGAGTCATTTCTGGGGACTGAAGCAGCAGTGGGCTGCTAAGGGGTCTGTCTGAGGCTGTGGGTCTGTGGGTCTGGGCCTCTGGCCACCTGGGACCTAGAAATCTAATTGCAACATAGAAGCAAGTGGATTTAGGTAAATTGCCATGAATTCAAGGCCAGCTTGGTCTACATAGTGAATTCCAGGACAGCCAGGGCTACAAAGAGAAACTGTCACAAAATCAGTAAATAAATAAAAATCCCACATTGCAGATGTTTCACCAATCTTTACCACTGACTAGACCTTTTCATTATCCAGGGATTATGGAGATACAGCTGTGCAAAAATGTTGCCCTGGGTAAAAATCCCTCATGAATGTGTGCTGAATTCCATGTTAATGGCTTATAGCTTGCCATACTAGACTTCATAAAACCAAACAAAGTAACTTTTCTAAACAAAAGTAATTTTGGCCAATCTAATCTAATGTTTAAATTTCACAATAGTTTTAGAGCCCAAAATTTCAATGGATTTGTTCCAATGCTACAATCAGTAACCTCCAAAGTTAGGAGGTTAAATGCAAAGTTTCATGGGAGGTGCATCACATTCCATGGTCCCAGAAGGCACACCACCATCAGTCACAGCTGCAGAAACAGACTGTTACATTCCCTTGTAAGAACTCTTCCATGAGGTTTTAATTGGGGCTCTCACTTCACCGGGAGGGTCACAGTCTAACCATAGACAGCTCCTGGCCAGTTTTTCTTTCTATGCTTTCTTTTTAGGCCAGACAAACTCCTTTTTACATCATGTGGTCCTTTTTATAACTCAATTCCTCAACACTCCCTACTTAATCTACTTGTAAATTATAGTTTCATACTCAGCCCAGAGAACGGGAGCATGTTATGGCATCTTGAAACCTGGGATTTACCCAGAAGCTGTCTTGAACTTAATTTAATTAGCTGGTTTGCTGTGAGAAAAATAAGAACTGTTTTGACTCAGAAAGAGCCTTAGAGCTTAAGGTCTGCTTGTACTTCCTCAGAGGGCAAGCAACCTGGGTGAGACAGTCACTAGCAACAGCAACCAAAGCCTGGGTGTATTTAATCCGCTCCAAACTGACTTCCTCTTCCCCTAACACCTATCTCTTTTTACCTCTCTCTTAAATATGTTATATTGTGTTTCGGAGAAAAACTAGAACTGCTTTGGTAAATAAAGAAATCAAAACTTACTTTTTTTCTAGACATGAAACAAGTATTTCAGTTCCTTATTAAAATATAGGACAGCCAAAAATTGCAATAGCTATAAATATTGAATTTGAACCTAGAATATATGTATATATACACATATGATGTGGGAATACCTTTTTGTATGCTGTGAATATCAATCTTTAAATAAAGGAGCTGTTTTGGGCCATGACAGGCAATATAGAAAAAGTAGGAGGAGAAATCAGCACAGGTAGGAAAAGCAGGGCGGAGTCAGACAGATCAAGCCAGCCGCCCAAGGAGCAACATGTAAGGAACACAGGTGAGCCACGGGCCACGTGGCATACAGATTAATAGAAATGGGTTGATTTAAGATGTAAAAGCTAGCTAGCAATGTGCCTGAGCCATAGGCCAAACAGCATAAACTTAATACAAGCATCTGAGTCATTTCTGGGGGCCTGAGCGGCGTGGTGGGCTGCTAAGGGGTCTGGCGTGGCAGGTCTGTGGGTCTGGGCCTCTGGCCACCTGGGACCAAGAAACCCCTTTGCAACATACATACATACATACATACATACATACATACATACATACATACATACATATATATATCAAGTGTCTCCCACTGAAATTGAGGACAGTTTCATATTTATGTTTACATCAAAGACCTCTTTAACCTAACTGCTGCATATGGTTCCCAGAGGAGCAAGTGCCCCAGGGCTCAGCCACATGCCATTAAGGACAGCTATGAGCACAGTTACAAACACAACTACAGTTAACTTGTATTAGTACAGAGGAGGTTTGCTGGCTTGATTATGTGCTTGCTTGCTTGCTTGCTTGCTTGCTTGCTTATTTGTTTGTTTGTTTGTTTGTTTGTTTATTTATTTATTTCACACCCCAACTGCAGTTTCTGTTAAGATTCTGTCCTCACCTTGAAGCCACACCTGACCCTGCCCTGACGTCACACTCCATTTAAGGATTCCCACCTTAGACCCCTCCCCTTTTCATCGTCCCTTCTCCCTACCCTGCTAGAGTTTGAGATCCTCAACCCCTAACTTCCTCTCTCCCCCCTCTCTCCTTCCTCCTCCCCCTCCATCTATCTCTTCTCCCTCTCTCCATAATAATAAAGTCTCTCCATGTGGGCCCAGTCTAAGTGTCCCTCACCACAAGATCTTCCACCTCGACCACATGGGGATGAGTGCCCCATCCATTGCCACCCGATGCCATACAGAGTATGCATGTTATAACAATTTCTCTTTCCTCCTTCCCTCTAACCTCCCCCCTAAAAGGGAAGGCCTCCCACAGATATTGACAAAACATGGTATATCAAGTTGTAGTAGGACTAAGCACCTCACTTTGTATTAAGGCCAGGCAAGGTAACCCAATATGAGGTAAAGGGTCCAAGAATTCAACAAAAGAGTCAGAGTCAGCCCCTGTTCCCACGGTTAGGAGTCCCATAAGAAGTCCAAGCTATGCAATATATATGCAAAGGGCCTAGGTCAGTCTCACGCAGGCTTCCTGGTTGTTGGATCAGTCTCTATGAGATCCTATGAGCCCAGGTTAATTTATTCTGTGGGTTTTCTAAATCCACAAACATATAGACACCTGATTTTTTTACAGAGATGCCAACAAATGGTGTTTGTACAAATGGATGTTGACATGTAGAAGAACATAATCCATATCTATCATCATGTACAAAACCCAAGTCCAAGTGAATCAAAGACCTCAACATAAATCTAGTTAAACTGAACCTTATAGAAAAAAATTTGGAGAATAGCCTGAAATGCATTGGCACAGGAGACGAAAAACCAATAGTGCAGTCACTAAAATCAGCAATTAATAAGCAGGACCTCCTGAAACGGAAAAGCTTCTATAACAAAAGACATCGTCAATAAGACAAAATGGCAGCCTACAGAATGGGAAATGATCTTCACTAACCCCATTAGTTGACAGAGGGCTGATCTCTAAAATATATAAAAGACTCAAGAAACTAGACATTAAAAAAAACCCAATAATTCAATTAAAAATAATGCACAGATCTAAACAGAAACTTCTCAATAGAAGAATCTCGAATGCCTAAGAAACAAAGAGATGTTCAACAGAAAAGTGCAAACCAAAACTGCTTTGAAATTCCCACTGTCAGAATGGATAAGATCAAAAATACAGATGATAATCTATGCTGGAGGGGATGTGGAGCAAGGGGAACACTCCTCCATCGATGGTGGGAGTGCAAACTTCTACAGCCACTTTCAAAATCAGTATGGCTGTTCCTCAGAAAATTGGGAACTGATTTACCTCAAATCCTAGCTATACCACTCTTGGGCATATTTCCAAAGGATGCTCAATCATATCACTTGCTCAACTATGTTCATAGAAACTTTGTTCACAATAACTAGAACCTGGAAACAACCTAGATGTCCCTCAAGTTTGGATAAAGAAAATGTAACATATCTACATAGTGGAGTCTTAATCAGCTGTTAAAAACAATGACCTCATGAAATTTGCAGGCAAATGGATGGAACTAGGTTCCTGTGTGAGGTAACCCAGACCCAGAAAAATAAACATTGTATGTACTCACTCATAAGTGGATATTAGCTGTAACGTAGAGGATAACCAGGCTATAATTCAGAAATCCAGAGAGTGTAAGTAACAAGGAAGACTCAAGGAGGACACTAAAATCTCTCTGGGAAGTGGAAATAGAAGAGACTTTGTGGGTAGAATGGAGGCGGGTAGGGATGGGAACATGAGGAGTCAGGTGTATGGGAGAAGAGTACTGAAAGAGACCATTGAAAAGAGGTCATTTTGAGGTCAGAAATGTGGCACAAGGGAACTTCCAGAATCTACACGGATAACACCAGTAGACTCCTAGAAAAAGAGAATATATAGCCTGAACTGGCCACTTCCTCTGACCAGACAAGACATCCAGTGGAGAGATTAGAACATCAATCTAGCCTCATAACCTTTGACCTACAGTCTGTCCTGCCTATGGGTTGTGCTGGTGTTAAGGTGGCACAGAGATAGTGGGAGTGGCCAAACAATGACTGGTCCAGCTTGAGCCACATGCCACAAGAGAGGGCCCCACTCCTGACACTGCCTGGAGTGCCAGCACCCGCAGGCTGGGTGGCCCTGAGACATAGGGTAGAACCAACATGACTGAAGGGAAAAAAGTCAATGTAATGATGCCTAACGGTGTCTGGCTACATTCATAGATTGGTGTCCAGCCTAACTGTCATGGGGGGAAAGAGGGCAAACAAGGATTGTAGGAGCCAGAGGGGTCAAGATTCTCTGCTTCTTGATTGTGAACTTCTTAGATGACAATATTGTATCATCAGGTCAAAAGGTCACACACGTCTACCAAGTTTATGTTGAGTGGGTTGATTTTCTCCATTCCTTCCTCTCTCTTTCCTCTCTTTCCGTGACCCACTGATACCCAGTAGGGAAAAAAAAAAAGTGCGGAATAGATCATCTTTCCTTGATTTTAATACTTTTGCAATTTTTCTGGTGGTAATTTTCTGAGTTTTTTACTGTTTCCTTCATTTGTCTATCCCTCTTCCAATACCGGTTCTGAATTACATAAAAACTTTATAATTTGACAGTAATTCCTCACACACTATTATTTTTCAAGATCATTACAGTTTCTGCGCCAGGAGCCCAGCCAGAACATGGGAGGGCTCCAGGGCCCCATAAAAAGACCCAACATTCAGATTACAGGCACAGAACAAGAATAATCATGCAGCAAAGGCAGATAAAACATTCTCAAGAAAATTAGAGAATATTTCCCAAATCCAGGGAAAGAAATGTCTATCCAGGTGCAAGAAATCTACAGACAGAAGCTAGACAGGACCAAAAACAAGACAGAACAAATAACAAGAGAGAGCAAAACCCCAAGCCTTCCTGCTGGACATATGCAAAGTTAAAAGGTTAAATAACAATACAGGAAAAAGGAAGGGTAATCAAAATCGTTTATAAATGCCTGATTACTTGACAGGAACTTTTAAAGCCACAGCCAGTTCACAAAGATCACAATTCTCCTCCCAGACTATTGTGTTCAGCAAGGTGACAGACTGGAGAGTCAGCTCCAAGGCTATGAGCACCAGACATGCAGATGGTACACATACACTCATGCAGGCAGAGCAGTCAAACAGATAAGATGAATCTAAAGAAACTTGTTTTTAAAAGAGGAAATGCATTAGAAGTAACATCAGACTCTTAAAACAATAAACAAAAGGATGTTGTCTCCCGAATAGTGCCATTCTGGGCCTTATGGCCCATCCTCTTCCCCAAAGGACTAAAACCTTATGTTAATAGGGGGAAAAAGGAAAAACATGTTTTCCTGCGCTACAAATCTCCTTATCGCTGCCACCTGCTGAGTGCTAGTCTTTTGGGATCCTCCAAGACCTTGGGTGTGCCCGGATGAGGGGGCAGGGTGTGAGAGAGTTAAGAAGGTAGTAGAGAGCTGAGACACTAGAGCAGAAGTGGGAGACAAGCATGGAGTAGAGAGTAGAGTCAGTGTGAGCAGGGGCAGAAGGAAACCAACATGGCGGGAAGCTAGAGGGAAAAAAGCTAGGCGAGATGCATGGCAGGAGAGAAGCATGGCAAGGGGAGAAATAGGTCTAAGACATAAGATGTACTGAATAAAGCTCGGGTCTCTCATTGTGATCCTGAATGATGGAACCTAAACGACTCCTGAGTGCAGATTATTTAACCTCGACGCCCCTCGTCTGGACAAGACTCGACCCCAAGAAACCGGACGCGGTAAAAGGAGAAGGAAAAAGGAAAAGCTTTTCCTAATAAAAACAGATTAAAGGAATTTATGACCACTAACTAGCCAGCACTAAGGCTAGTCTTTGAGAGAAAGCTAAAGTCCCGGAGAATACACAAAAACTGTCAGAGCAGTTAATCTAAAGAGTCTATGAGACTCCTAACCCACTCCCATCTACAAAATCACAAGTCTCATTTCAGACTCACAGCTGTGGGCCCTCTTCTTTTGTGAACACCCTTTGTCTGGCCTAGCTTTAGACTAGGACGAGTTAGGAGCCATCTATCTAATTAGTCCATCCACAGACATGCCCAGCTCGTGTATTTCTGTACTGGAATGATTTAAGGAAGGCTAGACTGCACATCAGACACAGAGAGACGTGCGCTTGCCTGGGTCAAATGGTGAAAGCAAAAGCAGCCTGAGCAGCCAAACACACCTGTCCTACAGAGCCACTTACGTGAACCTCAGAAAAAACTTCTTAAAAGAATTCAAGATTTAAAGACATAAAATCACACTTCATTGAACTCCAAAGACCAAAAATAAACACAGAAGTGATATCCAAGAAAAATACAAATAACACACTTGTGAAAGAAAATAAAAGTAAAGAAAGCTGAGTGTGGCCGCACACTTCTTTAATCCCAGCACTCAGAAGGTAGAGTCAGATAAATTTCTGTTGAGTTCAAGGCCAGCCTATTCGACATAGTGAATTCTAGGACAGCCAGGACTACACAGAGAAAGCCTGCCTGGGAAAACAAAAAAAAGAAAAAAAAAAAATCAGAAAGAGAATTTAGGTTTTAAAACCAAGTTTAATAAAGGGATAGAAACCCTGAAGAAAACAAGGCTGAGGTAACAATGGAATTGAGAAACCAGTCAGGAAAGTCACAGAACGTTACACAGAAAGTCAAGCTGTCAGGACTCAAAAATACAGCATAGGCGCTAGGCAAACTGTGTCAAGAAAAAGGTAAAAACAAAACCTTTAAAGCACAGAATAGGAACATACAAGAAATATGGAAGAGCTAGTTTAACAGCATAGATCGGCTCTTTTAGGAAGTCAGAGAAAAAAATGTCCTCCAAACTAAAGAAAGACATGCCATTCAAGTACAAGCACACAGAAGCATAGCCAGACAAAATTAAAAAAAAAAAAGAAGCACCAAACACCATATCATGGTTTAAACACTAAATATACAGAGCTAAAACACTGAGAGTTTGACAAGAAAAAATACAAGTCACATATAATGGAAAAAAACATCAGAATAATACCTGATTTCTCAGTAGATACTCTAAAAGCCAGAAGAGCCAGGAGCAATATTCTTCAAGACTGGATATTGTAAATGTAACTCTTAATAACTTATATATATACACAAACTGTGTTAAAGTTAAAACCTTCCTTTAAGGTAGACAAAAAGGAGATAATGTTGTGGAATAATCTTGGTACACTGTAAATATGCATTATTCTCATTGGTTAATAAAGAGCTGACTGGTCTATAGCTGGGCAGGAAGAAATTGGGCAGAAGAACCAGAGCAAGAGGACACTGGGAAGGAGGGCAGAGTCTCAGAAATTGCCAGCCAGACACAGAGAAAGTAGGATGTGTACGAAATAAGTTAAGCCAAAAGCCACATGGTGGAACTTAGATAAGAAAAATAGGTTAAGTTGCAAGAGCTAGTTAGTAATAAGCCTGAGCTATCAGCCAAACATTTATAATTAATTTTAAGTCTTTATGTTGAATATTAGGAACTGGTAGGTGGGAAAGGAGAGTCCGACAATATAAATGGAACCACTTGGTGAAGTGTCATGGCCTTACTCCAGCCTTACAGCCTAACTACGGACAGACCAGACAAGGGAGTGTCACAGGCTTTACTCTAACCTTAAATATTTCAAGATGTGAAGGCCCCTCCCTTTAAATTTGGCCTTGCAGATTTCCACCCTGAAAGGTCTTCAGGAAAGAAATAAAAAATAAACAGCATGAAAACAGCTCCTGGCATGAACTAGAATCCAGGGAACAAGACTGCTTAATAGTAAATCATGAGTTCCTAGGAAGATGTGTGTGTGTGTGTGTGTGTGTGTGTGTGTGTGTGTGTGTGTGTGTGTGTGTGTGTGTGTGTATTGCTGGTGCAGGTACATGCGGAATGCAGAGGACAACCTCAGTGTCATCCATCAATTGTTCTACACAAATTTTGTTTATTGTTTGTGTTGAGAAAAGATTTCCTGTTAATTTGCAGTTCATCCAGTAGACTAGGTTGGCTGATCAGTACGCACCAGTGATCTGCCAGTGTCTAATATCTGGCCTCTTTTCTTGTTTGTTTGTTTATTTCTTTTTATAACATTGAGCTAGTTTTCTGTTTGTTTTAAATGGTTTCAAAAGTTGAATTCAGGTCTTGATGTTTGCTGAGCAAGCACGCTACTGCTCTGTGCACCTCTTGGGTATCTGCACAGTAGAGGTCACAAGGTATTGTTTCCTTTGTATTTACAAAGTTTCCATAGCTAAGACTTTATGGTCTATGCTTTTAAGTAACAAGTCCTAAGTAACAAATTTCTCCAGAAAAGACAGTCTAACAATAAGTGGCACAGTAATACTAAGGCATACACTGTTGCCCTGGGGTTCTGTGATTAGCCACCCTGTCAGTCCAGGGTCCAGATACCACTGACAGTCTTCCTTAGCCTGGGGGCCAACCTAAAATGCTTGCCTCTCCACTGCCTCTTGGTGGCAGCATTCACAGGCTTGAAGATTAACAGACAGATAACCTTCAGTTTTTTATTCCAGAGCAAAGGACAGAGCCAGAACACAAGGACTTGCCGGCCCTTCATCTTTCTAAAGCTTGTCTGCAGGTAGACAAACTTCATTTCTAGATAATCCTCCAAATCAGAAGCATTTTTTAAAAAGTAAAATGTGTTGCACATAGAATTTTAAAGAAACAGAAAGAACAAAGGAAGCAGAAGTTGCTTTATTCGTCAGCTGACTCAAGGCTACTGTGCTAAACAACTCTGAGGCAAATACGGGGCATGTGCATTAACACCTAAGTTGTGCAGTGTGGAACCAGGTCATGCTCAGGGTCCCTGGCAATACTTGAATACAAATTCATCATTACTTCATGTGTCTCTGAAGTCACTGTCCAAAACACTTGAGAACTTTCCTTTCATGCTATCTTAGCATAAGGAGCCTCCTGGGTTTAGGTAGAGATGTCCAGAAAACAATCAAATCTTTAATCTGCTTTCCAAGTGTTTGTGGTTTTGTGCATTCCGTGGTGTGCCGGTGAACATGCTTGTGCAAGCTTAAGGGCAAGAAGAGGGCATCGGGTGCTCTGTTTTTCGTTCCCTACATTATTTCCTCTAGTATTGCTGCCTGGAGGGCCAGGCTCCAGCAGCACAGGGCTTGGAAGGAAGTCTCACAGCCTTGGCATGTACTAATTAAAACTGTTTTATCTGAGGGGTTATGAAAAAAGACACTCATATTCTCTCCTGTTGATTTCCTTCTTTCTATCAATTCTTCAGTGTTCATTTATCATTGACTGAAGAAAAAGGGCACTCCAAGATAAAATTTTAAGGCCTATCTGACAGCAGGAAGGTCCAGCCTCTCTGCTGAGCTGAACTGGACTCTGACCAGCCATACATATACATATTTATTGTTACACAAAGTATTTCCTCATGCCAAGGTCCCTAATCTTAATTTGCATGTCCTACTGAAGGAGGGTATCACATGCCTCCATGACTCTACTCTTTTGTGTATTGTGTGCAATACACAATGCTACAAGAACCTCAGGTGCCTGAGGCATCTTATGACCAAAGTTGGGGGATGGCTACAAAGCCCTTTCAGCAAAACAACCACTGTTTTCCACAGGGTTCTACAAGGACAAAGTACTTCCAAAAATAAATAAATAAATAAAAAACAAAACCCAGCCGTTCATCCTAATATCTACCCCATGCAGTCTTAAAGGAATCACAAATCTAAACTTTTATACAAAAAAGAGAGAGAAGGAAAGAGAGAGGAAAAGAAAACCAGGCAGCTGTATCGAATAAAGCCTGCCTGAAGACCGGAGGAGAGAATTATCCATAGAGGTCAGGCAGTGGTGACACTCCAGGGGCAGAGATCAATCTGGATCTCCAGCCTGAACTGCATGAGATTAGCAGCCCACCTGTAATCCCAGTACTTGGGATCCCATGCTTCTGCTCCTAGTACTTAAGAAACACAGGGGCCTTTAATCTGAGAACTAGGAAGGTTGAGACAGGAAGTAATATGGCTGGGCAGAGAAAGGAACATAAGGCGGGAGGAGATGAGATTCACTCCCTTCCACATCCGCCTTGTGGTTCCAGGAGACAGGATCTATCTACCCGGTTCAGCCTGAGGATTCAGAGTGGTGAGAAGCTGTGAATTGTTCCTGTCTCTCTGATCTTTGAGCTTTTCCCCAGTATTTGGCTGCGGGTTTTTATTATCAGATCAATTAGGATTCATGCAATAGTCAGCTGTACTTTATATCTTTAGGGTGCATACCCATTCATCAATAGTTCCTTTATATCAGGAGACTGAGGGGCAGAAATGGGTACAAGGAATTAATCACCTTTCATCATCAACCAACCCTAGCAATAAAATACATCAGCCAGTAACAGTTGGGCTGTTTTGTATTTTTGGGCACAAGTTGTGTCCTTGTGAACCCTAGATTCCTTTCTGGGGTTTTTCATCTTAAGGCTATTATCAAAACATCTGATTTAACCTGAAGTTATTATAAGGCTTTGTTTCAGCTAATGGTGCATATCAAAATCTGTGAATGTGTCATTTGACATTAAGATGAAAGGAATTTGAACCAACCTGACTGTTGGGACTCAACTATTTCTCCTAATCATCAACTGCTGTGAACCATGCAGCTCCCTAAGTGAAACTCATAGGCCCCAGCTGTGCAACGCCTCCCTATATCCACCTTCACTCATCAAAACTCTGTATAAGCCAACACCACCACTATCAATCAGATGGTATAGCTTAGTGAAAAAGCCATGACCACAGTATCAATCTGTGGGCCAATGGGAGTCTATGGTCCCAGGGTCTTGATTCACCCATCAGTTGCTCCTTGGTGGGCTGATGCCTTGAACTTCAATTGCCACCCACTGCTCCTCTAATATGGCCTCCAGCACTCTGGACATGGTCTCCCATTAAAAATAGAGCTGGCGGTAGCCAGAAATATACAGTGGTCCTCCATGCCCTGCTGCATCCACCGTGCCTCCGGTGTAAGCTGCAATGCCTATCAGGTGGCCCTCATGGTGGGATGTTGGTGAGCCAGAGCTTCTTGGAGCGAACGGTTCCCCGGTTCCTTGATACAGCGCCTGTGTAATGACCTCGTCACCCCGTTCTCGGCCACAATGCACCTAGTCTATTTTTCCTTAATCTTTTTCTTGTTTGCTTTGCTCCTGCTAATTGTATTATACCAGAGACTAAATGTACCCATTTATAATGCCAGGAATAAAACTAGCACAGTCAATGATGAGAAACAGGAGGAAGCACCTCCTCCTTAATTTCAGACAATTGAAAAGGTTCCTAAGAAACCAATGACTTAATGGAAATAGAACAGCGATAAAAAATTCTCATAAACAACACAGTAACTCAGAGAAACAAGCATTAACAAGAATTCTCTCCAGGGCTCTCCAGGGGGATATGTACACTATAAGATTAATGGCAAACAGTAGACAGCACCTAGGACAAAAAATTAATGAGACTATTCTTAAGAGCAACTCAATGTAACAGAGTTTATGATGAACATGGCAACAGGTGAATAGTATACAAAAGACAAAAAAGAAATTATTACTCACTTCCCTTTTTTCTAAAAGATCAAAGTGTATGCAAAATCCCTGGTGTCTGCTCAAAAATGGACAAACTAGTTGGCCCCCTTTTTTCAAAAGCCTTTTGGGGTCATGCCCTCGCTGTCCATTCGGCTATGAGAAGAAAAATGGACATACAAAAAAACTTCTCAAAAAGACACAGCCCATGCCCATGGAAGATTAATAAGTAGTTGTAATCATTCTCTTAAAAATCATTAGCCATGCCTTACCTACCCCTAACCACAAGCCAGCAAATGCTTGTTTACAGCTGCCCACAAGGAGTACTCACAAAAGATTCAATGTATGGCACATGTCCCATATTGTTCTGTTCTCATAAATGTCGTGGTTAAATGCCTTGCCAAGTTCCCTTTTGCTTTCTGTATATAAGCACCTGAAAAAGTCAGTAAAGTTGCAGCAGCATTAACTCAACCCTCTGAGTGTGTCTGTCTGTCATTTACTCACCGAATCCCATTCTCCTCTCCTTCCACCCGTGTTCTCCCTCGGTCTTGGTGCCCCAGGAGGGCCGGTCCGCGGCAATGCCCAGATTTTCATGTGGGTGATGGGGATTCTAACTCAGCTCCTTATGCTTGAACAGCGAGCACTCTTACAGACTGAGTCACCTCCACAGACTCTCTTTTAAATCATTCAAACTTCTAATAATCCTTGCCATTAAAATTTCAAGTTCACTATAGCGTTTTTTGTTTTAATTTCTTATGTGAGCACTTATGTTTTTTCCCCACCATTCCCTCCCTCCACTCCTCCTTTTCCCCCACACCCCAGCTCAAGTTCATGATCTGCTATTGCCAGGGGCCATGAGAGCATGGCAACTGATAGTTCGGGGTCAACTCACTAGATGAGTAATTCCCTGATGGAAGAACCCCATTCAAGCAAGGATTACAGGAGCACAGACTTTGAAAACCAGTTGCTTCTGTCTGTAATTATTCTCATATGCTAACATATTTCTTCCCTAAAAACAGCAATGGGTATTATCCCACTGCTTGTGTGTGTGTTCATCTTGTGAATATATATTTCATCTATTAGGCAAACATATAGCTATAGATGGTCAGAAAGATGATTCCTGCTTAATCTGTATAATTTTGATGAATATAAGTAGCAGGAGAATATTTTTCATTATTCAGACTGACATAGGAAAATAACAATATTCTCAGCTACAGTGACAGCTTTTTACACACTTAGCTAAGACCTCAGAGCAAATCCAAAATAGATTAGTTATACAAATTATACAAGGACAAATTCCCAAGTGTCTGTTTGTTGAACCAAAGTCAAGTATAAAACAATTTCAGTACCCATATTCCTCTCAGCAATTGACTTTCTGCAAGTATTTCCAATCTTACGACACAAGGCTCAAGGTTCAGCCAACTAACTGTTTATTGCTTAGGTCCTGAATTCCAATGTCACTCTCCGTGATGTCTCTCAGGGTACATGCCTCCTGTCTACACGACCAAGCACTGCCATGGTTATTCGGCACAACCTCCTTAGGCTGAGAGAAACTGTGTGACTTATCATGTGTTATCAGAATGGGTCAGACCCTGTATGTGTAACTCATAATTGCCCAGAATTTGAAATTGAAGGAGGTATGTATATGGAGAAAGACATGAGTAGCTATGTAGAAGAGAAAGCTATATAGAGATGGAGCAATAACACTGTAACTACGTGTGTAAGAAGAGATATGTGTAGAAGAGGGATTTAGAGAAAGATATGGCTGAATAGAGATAGTATGTAGAAAAGATATATATGTACAAGAGATGTGTAGAAAGGAGATGTAACTGTGTGTAGGTACGTAGAGCTATATAGGAAAAGTGTGAAGAATAAAACTATGTGGAGAGATATGTAGTTGTATATAGACAGATTTTCAGGAAGTCTTTTCCAAGATGAAGTAAAAGAGAAAGGTAGCATTAGAAAATGTGTATTTCCTTATTTTTGCCTTAGAAAACTCCAGCCTTCACCACATTTTTGCATTGTTTTGCATACCCTGAGTAAAGTCTTGAAGCAGGCTCCCCTATCTTCAGTTATTACTGTGATATTTATAAACTTATAAACACAACTTTCTGAGTTCAATTAGAGTTTCTCATATGTATATGTGTTTAGGTCTGATCTCTTGAAATTGAATCACCTATCAGGGGTTCATTTCTGGAGAAGACTGACTGTCACTCTCTCAACAAGTTATCAGTTCCCCTAGGTCTTCATCTAGGGATGGGGGACCTTGTGAGATTTTCCCCAATACATATTGGCATATCAACTGATATTGCTATTTACAGGTGTTATTTAGGCAACTTTATACTGTTGAGATTTCTTAAGTGCAGCTTCCTTACCAGTACGATAAAACTAGTATTCAGGAATGAAGCTTCCAAGTCAATTCCAACTCTGCCCAAAGTATGTGATGTTGTCAACAAGACAGTCTTACCTTCAATTTCTAGAAAGAAAACAACCAAGGGCCATGTCAATAAGCCATATTGTTTTGGGGGCTCTTGGACTCCCTGAACTTAAAAGTAGGTTTCTGATGCCTGGCACTGAAGTTATTCTTTCTAGTCTATGGCTGTGGAATAGGGTATTGTCACCCCCAAGTATCATAACTTCATATACATAAATATATATGTGTGTGTGTATATATAATTGCAAGGAAACATAATTTCCTATGGCCTTTTCAAATACTCTGAGGGTTATTTATCCCTCTTCCTTCCTTTTACACTACACTGCTCTCCATCCCCTCTACCCCAGCTAAGCCTTCCCACCCCACCCACCTTCTCACTTCATAGCACCTGTGTCCTGCTCTCGTCCTCTCTTCTTGCCACAATCCCCTTTTCCTTCCCTGATATCTGTAGTTACTCTAGGTTATATACACACAACATGAGTGAACACGTGGTGTTTGTCTTTGCAGGTCAGCATCATCCCATTCAGTAAAATATTTTCTGGTTCTATATATTTCCATGCACATTTTTATTTCACTGTTCTGTTCAGCCAGATAGTATTCTATAGTTTCTTAATCTTCCATTTACATTCAAACTGGAAGAGCTCTTTGAGTGTTCCCTTCTACCTAGACAAAAGGGAGGCAGAAAAGCTTATTTATAGTAACTCACTTAAAGCTGTTTCTTCTCTCATGAATAGGAAACACTGCAAGAATCTGTAGTTTTAAATTAACTGACTTACTGGGAGGCAGACAAACTTAGAACACATAGAAAAAAATAAAACAGATAAAAACCCCTCTTTATTGAACATCAACTCTGCTAGACAATGAGGAAGGCTGGGTTTTGTTTTTTGTTTTATTTGTTTTTTTTAAGCTTTTAGGTTATCTTGATAAAGAAAATTTAGAGCACTGTTACCTAATGATATGGTAGGCATCCTGCTGAGATAATGATAAGGGATTATCAGCATATCAGTCACCCCTTGACAGCTCTGGAGAGCCTGTGAAGACCTCTCCATGGAGTGTGGGATGAGAATAACACAACCCACCCACCGTTACTACGTAGCAAAGTACTGCTTGGGTGTCCTTATTCTCCCTTTACTGTCACTAGATTTCTCACTAAAAGTGGAGTTGGGCAGAAGACCAAAGCGGTGCACTTACATTGTCTAGAATTGTATCTGTTTTTACATCTGGAAATTTAGATTGAAAAAAAAATTGTTTCTATTGTATTGTTTTTAGACCTAAAACTTGTAACAATGTCCAGCCTGGCCTCAAACTCATAGAAATCCGCCTGCCCCTGTTTGCCAGAGTGCTGGGATTAAAGGCATGCTCAGCAATGCCTGCTTCAAGATTAACTTTAAGTAAAAGAGTATAGTGCTCTTTCTTGAGTGAAAACATACCAGAGAAAGCAAACACTAGAGTGCAAGCACTGTGCAGATAACCATGACCCCAAAGGCTGGCCGACTCAGTGGTGGTGTGAACAGATCACAAGGAGAGCTAGCTGCCTGAAAAACGGGAGATGTTAATACTCTTCAGAGTGCTTATCTATATTCAAAGAGAACACTGGATTGTTTTTATTTTCATAACAAATTTGCATTAATGCAAAAATAACTCTAAATATTTATGTTACTAAGTGTAAAGATGACTCTACACACTTGCAGGCATTTGCTGTTTAGGATGGACACCCAAAGATACAGTAATACTAGAATAAGGCACCTTTAAAAGGAGAAAAGAACAGTAACTTAACTGTTCACTAGACAATGGGTTGAGAGATCTTAATGCATCTGTAGTTGACAGCGCCCAAAGGGCGACCTTTGCATAGGCATTGGTGACTTTTAGGCACACTTTCCTGCCACAGTTATTTAACACCTCACTGCTAACTTAGCATAGATGATTTGATATGCAGAACCTCCCCCCCAAAAAAAAATTCCACAATTTGGAAGGTCACAGTTAAAACTTTACAGAGATGAAAGTAATAGCATAGTTTATAAACTATGTGAATACACATATACTTCTTAAATGCTCATTGTTCTTAAATTTATTCCACAAGATTCCTTTATTGTTTAATAGAATCTCTCAGAGCTCTGTAAAAATGCTCATTAAAAAAGACTCATAACTCACTTCTGCCAAAAAAAATCACAGCAGATGAACTACATGACAAAAGCAGAGACACTGTGTCATTCTCCCCACCTGTAGGAGTCTAAAGAAACCATCTGAAAGGCCTTCTACAACTGAGATACCACCTTACACCTGTCAGAATGGCTAAGATCAAAAACACTGTTGACAGTCTATGCTGGAGGGGATACAGAGCAAGGGGAACACTCCTCCACTGCTGGTGGGAGTGTAAACTTTGGAAATCAGTATGGCAGCTTCTCACAAAACTGACAATCAATCTACCTTATGATCCAGCAATACTACTTTTGGGCATATACCCAAAGAATACATATTTTTACACAAGAACATTAGCTCAACTATGTTCACAACAGCATTATTCGTAACTGCCAGAACCTGAAAACAATCTAAATGCCCCTCAACTGAAGAATGGATTTAAAAATTGTGGTACCTAAGCTGAAATATTGGCTTTGCAATATATTCTAATCTTGGGCAGTGTGATGAGTAATTCTAATAACAGTATCTAAAACTACACTCTCTGTCTGGACCTACTTTAGAGCAGTTATCTACTTTAGATTAGCCAGAGCTTATGAGGTGCTTTCTTATATGATCTACATTATTATGTTATAATAATATAATACAATATATTAACATGTAGTGGAAGACCCCTTTACATGTGAGCTATATATTGAGGGCAGGGTGGGAGGAGATAGCCCACATATTGGAAGGACCCTTTGCCTACTTGCCTTCCTGTCTCACTGGTGAGTACATCTATCCTGGCCTTGAGGGCACCCAATTTCTCGGTCACTGTTCTGTTGCTGTGGAGACCATGACCAAGGCACTCTGATAAAGGAAACATTTAATCGGGAGCTTGCCAACAGGTAGAGAGTGTTAGTTCATGACCATCATCACAGAAAGCACACAGACACGGTGCTGGAACAACAGCTGAGAGACTTATATCCTGATCTGCAAGCAGGAGAGAGACTCCGCCTCATGTGGGCTTTTGAAAACACAAATTCCACCCCTACTGAATGAATTCTATGTGGTACTATAATAATAAATAAATAAAACAGAGCCAGAGATTGGGGAAAAGCTGAAATATCAGAGAGCTAGAGAAACAAACCACAGCCACTTCTCAGCTGGCCACTCCTCAGGCCTGTCTCCACAAATGCCCCTCTGCAAGCTTTCCTCAGCTGCAAAGAAAGGAGCAGGGGCAGCTGGCCTCCTCTCTTCTTTCTCCCTCCACCCAGCTGATTCAACTTTCCTAGACCTAGAATTAAAGGTGTGTACTCCGGTAGGCCTTGAATTTACAGAGATCCATGTGGTCACCACTCTCTGACCTTCATGACTTGCCTCTGTGAGTGGCTCTGTCTTCTAATACTCCAGACTATTTTTACTAAATATACAATATATCTCACACCAGTGACGCAGTTCCTCCAACAAGGTCACACATCCTAATTCTTCTAATCCTTCTCAAACAGTTCCACTCACCAATGACTAAGGATTCTACATACAAACCCATGGGGCCATTCTCATTCAAAGCACTACAGCAATCCAAATTGGATTTAAGAGCAGTGAACCTCCAGCCGTCCTATAGGCTGTCAGTATCAGCCAGAGACTTCTGACCAAGCAAATACCAAGTTCTCAGCCTCTTGGGTATAAACACAGCCAATAATGGGCAATCCAGCCAGGATCATGCAAGACAGTCTAATAAATCTTCTTTAATATATATTCATTCTATTGCTCTCTTCTACACACTAAATTATCAGCAGAAGTGGTTCTAGAGAAACAGGACTGTAAGGATGAATTTCTCTACTGGGATTGCTGGTCTCTGAAGCTAGCTCTCCACCCCAGTGAAGTGCAATTACTAAAGTCACTGAAAATCCATCCTGTGAACTATTTAAAGAGCCAAGCAAGATAAATTTGATACTCCTGATTCACTTTTTGTGAGGATCAGGGAATTTATTGACAGAGATATAAAGTTTTGAACATTTTGTGCAAAAGTGAGAAATATAATACTACCAATTGGTTGCTGTGATGGTTAATCTTATTTGTGTACTTGACAACAACCAAAACTAACTAAAGCACAAGCTGTTGGGCACAACTGTGAGGGATTGTTCTTGACTGGATTGTGGGGATTCAATAAAAGTTTCAGAAGATTTGGAGATATCAGAGGGAATCTACCCATAGTCTATGTGGGAGTTAGTAAAAGCTCCAGAAGTCCCAGAGCTCTGACCACAGTCAGTCTAGGAAAATCAGAGTGGTGATTCAAACCTTTAATCCCAGCACAGGGAGTATCCTGGGAGTGGTGACCTACACCCTTAATCCCAACTGAGTCAAGGTCACTTCAGATTATAGAAGGAATTCCAGGCTCCCAAGCAGGTGTGGTAGGGCCACGCCTCAATTACAGAAAGAGTACTTAAGACAGGATAGAAACACAGAGGGAAGCCATTCCAAGGGAAGCGAGGCTGAGGAAGCTGGAAGACAGCTGGGTAAGATCTTACCGTGGTGTTTATTCTCTCTAATATCTCCAACTTCTTCAGAGATCTATCCGAGTCTCATTCATTCATGTGACATTGGATCACCTGAGGTACGAAGACCCCCTAAGTCAGGGCCACCGTCTGGTGGTGGCTCATATAAAGAACATAGGGGCCTTCATGTCCTCACTTTCACTGTCAAGTTCACTCCATCATTAATATCAGCGCTGAGTTCTTTGGGATTCTGACATATATTGAAAATGCAGCCTCAAAGACTAGGTAACTACTGGATCCTTGGACTTTGTCGGGAAACAGACATTGCTGGACAAGCAAGACCATAGCCTGCAATAAATCTTATATAGATAGAGATTATATAAGATACATGGAGAGATGCTTATATACATAGATCATTCATCAGCTTTGCTTCTCTAGAAAACTCTGAATCATACAAGACTTTGGTACCAGAAGAGGAGCCCTTGAACAAATTAACACATGTATGTACCTGGTATGTAGCTATCAATCTAGCAAATGTTTTGTTTTTGGTTTTTTCTCCACACCTGATCATAAGGATCACCAGAAGCAATCTGCTTTCAGTTGGCAAGGCCAGCAGTATATTTTTACAGTTTTACCTTAAGAATATATTAACTCTCCAGCTGTGTCATAATTTAGTTTAAAGGGATCTTGATCATGTCTCTTCCATAAAATATCACACTGGTCCACTATATCAATGGTATTTTGCTGATTGAACCAAGTGAGCAAGAGGTAGCAACCACTTTGGACTCTTTGGTAATACATTCGAATATCAAAGGATGGGAAATAAATCTAACCAAAATTCAAGGGGTTATGCATGGACTCAATAACATGGACTTCCACTCACCAGGGCTGACTTAGCTATAACTCCTGATGAGTGCTAGATCTGCCAACAGCAGAGACCAAAACTGAGCCCCAGATATGGTACATTCCCCAGGGTGACCAGCTAGTCACCTGATGGTAGACTGACTACAATGGATCACTTTGTGGACAGGACAATGCTTTGCCCTTACTGGAGTAGATAATTATCTGGTTATAGATTTACCTTTCCTACACATGATGTTCTCCCAAAATTACTATCTGAGGGCTTAGAGACTGTCTTATCTATTGTCATAGTATTCCATACAGCATTGCTTCTGACCAAGGAACAATACAAATACAGCCAAACAAGTGTGTCACACCGCCAAACAAGTGTGACAGAGGGCCAATGCTCATGGAATCCACTGACAGAATGATGAGATGGCCTTTTAAAGACACAGTTATAGTGCCAATTAGTACAGTCATCTGGAAGGCTGGGGCAGGGATCTTCAGAAGTACATATGGTTCCTCCCATAGCCAGGATTCACATGTCCAGGGATCAAGGGGTGTAAAGGAAAATAGTTCCACTCAGTCACCCTTAGTGATCCCCTAGGAAATTTTTTTTTCCTGTTCCTTAAGTTCTTCTGCCCTAAAAGTTTAGGTTCCAGAGATGGAGTGATTGAGTATGAATGGGCCCCACAGGCTCATATATTTGGATGCTTAGTTGATCAGGAAGTGGCACTACTTGAGAAGGATTAGGAGGTGTGGCCTTATTGGAGGAAGTGTACCACTGGGTGGGGGTGGGGCTTTGAGGTTTCAAAATCCCAAGCCAGGCCTCTTCCTGCTGCCTATCGATCCAAATGTAGATCTCTCAGCTCCTTCTCCAGCACCATGCCTTTCTGCATTTGCCATGTTCCCTGCCATGATGATAATGGACAAACCTCAGAAACTGTGAGCAGGCGCCAATTAAATGATTTACTTTATAAGAGTTGTTGTGGTCACAAGGTCTCCTCACAACAATAGAATACTGACTAAGACAGGATAGGTGGGCTCAGAGGCAACAGAAAGGAAAATAACAGAGTACAAGATATCTAATGGGGAGGGGTAAAGACGTAAATAGAGAGCAATGAGGGGAAATCAAAATAACAATAAAGATGTCTGATAAAGGCATAAGCAATCATACTATTAACTACTTACCAAAAACCCCTATAATGCATTTAATCCTATGTATAAATAACATTAGTTTTAGCGAACATTTCTCACCTGGGCTAACAATGCTCTAACCTAACAATAACTAGACATAAAAAGTCCTCTTTCAAGGTCAGGGCTGTCTAAGAGACTCCCAAGACATACAGTCTATGGTTATTGCCTCCAAGTAGGTGAGTTCTTATTGCTGAAGACACCATGCACTTCAGAAATAGGGCCCAAACGTCACTGAACCATAATGGAGGAACAGCTTTGTGGCACCAGAAAGCACCATGCAAGCTTCCTAAGGAGGGAGGCAGGTAACAGCCCTACCCAGGTAAGATCCTGTGAATCACAGCAGTGATGAGCAGGCATAATGACCTGAAACATGCCAGCCTTGTTCATATAAAAGCCCACTGTCCTAGAGATAATTCCCAAATGGCAACCTACTCATTCCTAAGCAGTGCAATAAAGAATAACATTCATTTAGGACAAAGTTAGATTTATTCAAAACTTGTTTATACCACCAATGTAGCAAAAATAAAAGTAGGAAATGTCAATATGGGATTTCATCAACACTAGGCTCATAAAAACTTGTTTTTAAAGAGCCATGTTGTGAGTGGAATTTTCATCTCTAGTCCTTCAAGGAAGGAAGGATGGAGACTTCATTAAATACTTTACTTGACATTTATTACCCACCTACGTGATCATAGTCCATCAAGTGCAGGTTTCCTGCTTCTTTAAGAACCTTTAAACTACATTCACTCTCCATCTGTCCCATACTCTTTCACACACAGGTCATGAACACACCCAAACATCTCCAGCTGGTAAAAGTTAAAGGAAGGTCACATTCTTGTGGGAACTTACTAATCATTAATCTTTGCTTCTTTGTTTTAATTTTCTAAGCATCTATAAAAGATATTCCAGGACACCAACCAGATAACTGATTGAAACACCATTTCAACCTTGTCTGTTACACAGGATGGTAGAAAACACTTAAATTTTTATAATAATTTTTACTTTTAACTAATATAACAAGAATATCCAAGTTGAGTGTGGTGGGACATGCCTTTAATCCTAGTATTCAGGAAGCTACAGAGTGAAAACCTGTCTTGAAAAACATACATATATCACACACCATGGCCAGATCAGGACTGTGTCCCCACAGTTCAGACCATTCATCCCATCCATCCCATTCATCTTCAGACAGACCAGCCTGTCTTCCAGCCCTCAAAAAGAAACTGAATTTCCAGTTTTCAAGTCCCCCTCAATTTACAGTGTGTCTTTTTCCCTGTGTGGCTGCTGTGTGTATGCTTCCTCACCCTGAGTAGATAAATAATGCCTTCTTTCAACTGCTGATTCTTTGGTGTTGAGATCTCTCTGCTGCTATTTTTAACTGCAGAGAAAATTAACCTGATCAAGACTCTTACACTACATCATTTTAAGACCCCCTAGAATGCCTCCTGTAAAAAAAAACAAACAAAAAACAAAACAAAACAAAAAAACAAATTATATACTTCCAACTTATAAGGACACAAGATATACACTCCTATTCCAAAATAGAGAAATGAGGGCAGGAAAGACTAGACAAGGAGACCAAAACTGGGTAGGGCAGACCTCAAATCCTTTAACTCTATACAGTGTCTGGGACTTTAGTTTTCAATGTGCTTTACCCTTTAGCTTTGCTGCCTACAACATACATTCTTTCCTGGGCTGGTTCCACTCTCTATCTGCAGATTTCTCATGGACCTGGCATTTTCAACATCTTGGGGACTCCACCAAAACCCAGGCTTAACAAGACCTCAGACACTCCGTTATGGGGCAGGAAAAAGAGAAATATCTAGAAAAAGCTGTTGAGAAACAGCAGAAGTACAAGTACACCAGTAGTTACAATATAAATAAAATAAAGGCACGTGATAACAACAGCAGAAAAAAAAAACTTTCTAATCTCATAAATATATGAGATTCTTATATAATCAAGTTACCTTGGACTCTTTTTAACGCTTTTTGTAATCAGCCATTGCCTGTCTTTGTGTGTGACATAGCATGTTTGTGATTATCAAGTGTGGTGAAGAGATCACCAGTTCCCACCAATCCAAGAGCTAAGAATGTCAACAGATAACATTTGAAACCTATAGCAAAGATACCGCCTGAGGGTCCTGCTGTGACTAAGACTTAAATGGCTGACGTCACCATGAAGAAATCAATCTCGAGAGAGCATAAGTAACCAACTGACTTCCTGATTTCTTTGTGTTTGCTTTCATTATGAGATAGAATCTCACTCTTCAGTTTGGACTGGCTTGAAACTAACTCACTTTGCGGGCTTTAAAGGTATGACCATCTTCTGCCTCAGCCTCCCATTTGCTAAGATTATATATAGGCTTGAGTACCTACACTTGGCTGTCTTCTAAAACTTAAAAAGCGTTAATTCAAGGGGCTGGAGGAATGGTTCAGAAGTTAAGAGGCTAGCTGCTCTTGCAAAAGACCTGGGTTCAATTCAATGCAGAACCCACATGGTAGCTCACAATTGTTTACAAGTAATTTCAGTTCCAGGGGATTTAATGCCTTCTGGCCTCTTCAGACACCAGGCATTCACATGGTGCATAGGCAAACATGTGGGCAAAACACCCACTAAACAATGGATCCACAATTATTAAAATAATCCTTCTATGACAAAGTTCTACCTAGTATTTTACTCTTGTTAATTCTGAATGCCTCTCAAACACTTCCTTAGGACTGGGGAAGACATTGCCTTAAGGAGTTGTAACACAGCCCCAGGCCTGTCCCACAAATCACCAGTTGGTTACTCCAGTCAACTAAGTAAAGCTCTTTGTGCTCCAATTTTTTTTTACCTGTAAACAGGCATCATATTCTCTTAATATAATTTTTGTAAAATAAATTCATGTGTATTTATGTTTATCACAAAAAATTCTTAACTGAAAAAAAAAGGCATTCAATAGATAATATTGACTTCAACATGTAGGAGGAAGACGTCCATTTGTCAATTTATAGATATGAAACAATTTCTTAGTGCCAGATTTGGGGGCACATCGAGATGAATACAACAGTCCCTTGTTACACTATCTAGCATGTTTGCTTTGTACCAGACAACTCATGTAGAATCTTACTTTAACCACTCCAATCATTAGGTATCACTACTTCCACGGTCCAGATAAAGAATTTCACACCTAGTGATAAAACTGGATAAATGATGGGTGTAAATGACTTCCAAATTTCTGTCCTAAATACTTTGCTTCACAGATGAGGGCTTCACATTCAGCATATGCAAGGTGGAGTGTATAAACTTTGTTTTTATTATTTCTGACACAAAATAAGAGTACTGTGAAAACTGGTGTTTCACAGCCACAGAATCCAGCAAACACTGGTGAATGAGCTCTCTTTCTGTCCATTTGGTTCGGTTGTTCTCTGGTTGCCTTGGCTTAGTGTTGAGCAGGCCTCACTCTGTAGCCTACACTTCCTGTAAATCACAGCAGTCTTCATAGCTCCGTCTTGCCAAGGGGGACACATGTTTCTCACCATTCCCGCTTGGCCTTTGCTAAGTCCTTCTGCCTTCTGTGTTGTTCCATTTTTAAGAAAAGGGGTCTTTCTGTGGAGAACTGTCCACTCTGATTTGCCTCAATTGTGTGGCTTTCACATTTAATTCACTTTTTTCCTGAGAGTTACAGAATGTATGGGCACTTGCCAAGAATTTAACTTGGTTTACTTTTTGATGGACACACGTATTTAATGATGAGCAGTCTGATGAGGTTAAATAAGGAAGCCACATTTAATTCAAAGGAAACACTCTAAACTTGTTTTCCTGTTGACCAGTTTGTTCTGATTGTTTACAAATTGAACAAGGTGGGGTGACCGTCCAGCGTTTAGAGAACTTTCTCCTTCACTTGCGGCAGATACTGTTTGGTGTAGAAACAGCTACGTCTATTCAGATACAAGTTATCACTTCCCAAGGCTGAGAATAACAGAAGAGGCCATGCTCTAGGAAGGAAGCAGCACTAACACAATGTAACAGACTAGAAAGGTTGCCTGCAAGCCGTTTCCTTCTCTTAAAACTGCCCTCTTTAGAAGGGGGGAAGTAGGCATTCACGTACACAACTCACCAGAAGTGATTTGCTCTATCCATCATCTGGGTACCAGGGATGGCACTCAGGTTATAGGTTTGGCAGCAAGTGTGTCCAATTTATCTGCTGAGCCTTCTCTACCACCCATGGGTACTCTATTTCTTAAAGTGCTAGAAATGAGATTCTCTTTGAATTTAAAACTTAAAGAAGAAAGGATAGCTAAAGCATACTGGGTAGTAACCTGCTTATCCATGGTGCCCTGAGTTCCATCCTCAGCATTAAACAAACAAAAACAAGTTCTAAATGCACATTTACCATCCTCAACACTTAACCATATTTAAATAAGCAAAGCTTCACACTCAATCATTACAAAATCCGTGAAGGTAAATAAGAGAATGGTGAGATTTCTTTTTAAGATTTAAAATCCAAGTGTCAACACTTATTACTGATCTCAGAGTGCCTGGCTTTTGCTCTCAGGAAGGTAGGAAGCTTCTGAGAAGGAAACACCGTCAACTGAATGACGAAATTTAGTGAAGGTTAAATAGGAGTATATAGAAAATAGGCTGTATAATTCCCAATAACACTTTTTGTAAAGATTCACCTTTACTTTTGAAGAACTAGCTGGTCATAGTCTTGCTAAAGAAACTTTGTGAGGAAGAACAAACTAACTGGGAAGAGCGTCGTCCATCCTGAGGGTTACTACCCCCGAGGTTCCTTTCCCATCAGGAGAAGACATCATTAACGCTGCTGGCGGCTGGCCATCCACCCACCCACTCAAGGAACGCCCCCTGCCAGCATGCCCTCCTACCCACCGCACGATCCCCACCAGCCTTGCCACCCACGGAACGCCACCCGCCCACGAGCACACCCACCCACCCACGGGCAGGTTCCTACCCCACGGCGCACACACACCCCGCCAACCAACCCCCCACGGAACGCCGCACACCCACCCACGGGCAGGTTCCCACCCCCCCACGGTGCACACCCCCCCGCGCCAGCCCATCCCCTCCCACGGAACGCCACCCGTCCACCCACCCACGTACGGGCAGGCCCCCCCACCCCACGGTGCACACACCCCCCGCCAGCCTACCCCCTCCACGGAAAGCCGCCCGTCCACCCACCCACGTACGGGCAGACCCCCCTCACCCCTCACCCCCACGGAACGCCGCACACCCACCCACGGGAAGGTTCCCACACACCCCCCCACGGCGCACACCCCCCCCCCTGCCAGCCCACCCCCTCCACGGAACGCCACACACCCACCCACGGGCAGGTCCTCAGCCCCCACGGCGCACACCCCCCCCCCGCCAGCCCACCCCCTCCACGGAACGCCGCACACCCACCCACGGGCAGGTTCCCACCCCCCCACGGTGCACACCTCCCACGGAACGCCACCCGTCCACCCACCCACGTACGGGCAGGCCCCCCCACCCCACGGTGCACACACCCCCCGCCAGCCCACCGCCTCCACGGAAAGCCGCCCGTCCACCCACCCACGTACGGGCAGACCCCCCTCACCCCACGGCGCAACCCCCCCACCCCGCCAACCAACCCCCCACGGAACGCCGCACACCCACCCACGGGCAGGTTCCCCCCCACACGGCGCACACCCCCCCTCGCCAGCCCACCCCTCCACGGAACGCCCCCTCTCCCACCCCCACCCACGGGCAGGTTCCCACCCCCCCACGGTGCACCCCCCCCGCCAGCCCACCCCCTCCACGGAACGCCCCCCCCCCCCCCCGCGCGTACCTGCGGCCTGGCCCGGGACGGCGGCGCAGTCAAGGCGCCCGGAAAGCGGCAGGGGCCGGCTCCAGGGCCGCGGGATTCCGGGCGGCAGGTAGGCGCCTGACTTTCGCCGGATCGCCACCCGCCTGAATGTGTAGTCGCCCCCGCTGTTCATGGTGGCCTGCGGTCACTCCCCGGAAGCCTCGGCCCACGTCCCGGCTGAGCGGCTCCGGGCTCCCACCGCAGCCCCCGCAGGCAGGCCTCTCTTCCCGGGCCGCTGCGCTCCTGCTCCGTCCGACACGCGGCACGGCCAATCGCCGGGGCGCAGTGCAGTCCCGCCCGAAAGACTTGGGGGACCCACGCCGCCCATTGGCCCGGGGAACGGCCGCGTGCACCTGCCAGGCTCACCTGGACCGCTGGAACGCCTTGCCCGCTCACCGGCCCGCCACGCCCCGGGATGCCGGAAGAACACTCCAAGGCCAAAGTCTCTCCCGGCTTCCTCTAACTTTAGGCGAAGAAGCCGAGCCGAGCTTTCAAACTGTGGAGAGTTTCTGCCGAGTTGAAATTCCAACCGAGTCTGCACCGCCGCTCTTTTAGCAATATCCGTAACGCCTTGCCAAGAACACTGGAAGAATAAGGAAGCACAGCCTCTCGGCGTAAATGAGGTAGTTTCTTCTGGAGCCCTTCTGAGTGACCTTGTCCCCAGGAACACAGATTCAGATTACCCCAAATTCCATGTTCCAACGTGGAAGCACTCCTATAGTTTCACAGAACAAATAAAATCAAGGCAAATATAAAATACATTGGTAGTTTTTATCAGAGAGGCAGTTACAAACAAGGTGAAGGCTTTTTTATGCTATAAGAATTGAGATATTATCTCATAATATTCAGTGGTTCTGCTAAGTCGATAGATTCCAAGGGGTATTACTCTTTAAGTCATAAGATGTTAGTTTTAACACAAAGGTGGTCAAGAGATGGCTATTCCCCAGGACTAAAGTTAGTTCAAGACTAGGTCATTAGCCTCTTGTCTGCAACATTCCAGTCTCCACAGAAATGAGCTTCTAATCACCGCTTCACTTTCTGGAGATGCCTTCAGTTTTCATCCGTAGAGTACCAGAAGTGAAGCACGCATCCATGGTTCCAAAACAGTGCAAGACCCGTTTATCATGACCACTGTTAAAAAACATTGTAATAATAAATTAAAGAAATTTGTGAAAACAAAGCAGTTTTAATGTACAATTCTGCAGAAAAAGGACATAAGCATAGAGAAGAGGCGAAAGTAGTTGATGTAGTAACCTGGCATAAGACATTGGTTTTTTTGTTTTTTTTTTTTTTTAATCCTAGTTGCAATAAATGTTTGTCCTCTCTGTAGACCAGGATTTGCTCTCTTTCCAATCACCCCATCTTACTAGTTTAGGATGGTTTATTTAATAAGTAATTTGGGGCACCACACTGCCCCCTTTGATCTGGGTTGTCACATAGCAGACTGCCCATACTTTTCCAGCTCTCAAGAGCTGTAAGGTAAGGGAGCTAACTTTATCCCCCAGCTAGGAGAGACCAAAGCCTTGGGACACCCTGTTTATCTGCAGCTCATGAACTTTAGCACACTTCATACTTAAAATGAACCATAACAACTCATTTCTTACACCATTTTCAAGAATGTAGTGGTAACGTGTTAATGCATATGTGCAAGTCCATATAAATACACATATGTAAAACATATAAATATATGTGGAAGAATACAAAGGAATGCATGTATGTTTGTTTGCAGTGGTACCAGCCTGTAGTCTTTGCTGCTGGTGAAGCTGAAGCAGGAGGATCACTTGAATCTAGAAGACTGAAGTCAACCTGGGCAGCATAGTAAGACCATGAATGTGTGTGCTGTGTATGTGTCTCTCTGTGTGTAATCTCTGCCCTGTCTAATAAGAGATTGTGTTCCTAAGCCACAGAGACAGGAAGGAAAGGGCACATTCAAGTTCTTCAACTCAAGCAGTTTCACAACTGTTACACTAATTTTGGAAGCCTCCCCCGTATTGCTTCAGTTAATCCTACACCCAACTTGGTAAAGTAGTCCCATGATACAGCTCTTTCAGTTTCCTTGGCTTCTATTCTAATAAACATACCCTTAAAGAAGTAACTATTTCCTCAGTTTATTATCATTTTGCGTGTGATGTGATGTATGTGTGTGTGTTTTTGTATATGTGTGTCTGTGTTGCTGAGGTTCAAACTGTACTGCCCAGGCTCAGTGACCCCCAGAAAGATCCCCAGAATCACACCAACTCTATGAATGCAAATGCAAAGGAAGGTTTATTACAGCTGTACAGCTGAGCTCAGCTCCTAACTGTCACACAGCAGTGCCAGTGGAGGAGTGAGTTCCCCCCTCCTCTGAGGCAGGGTTTTAAAAGAAAGATTAGACAAAGACCACAGACATGCCCTTATCAGGCCAGGAGGTGAGGAGCCCAGAGGAAGTTTCTTTACTATCGCTGTCAGGTGGGAAGCTGCTGGCTGACTGATAGTCTTAAGAGGGAGAGAAGATACTTTATGGCTGGGCCAGAATGTTCTCTGATTACCCAGGACCTTGGGCACTTGACCTTGGGTTCTTAGCCTTGGGGGTTTAGAAACTTCTCAGGATTGGAGGCTAGAAACTTCTCAGCTCCCAAAATAGGTCCAGGCCTCAAGGTAGAGGGACTTTAGTTTCCACAAAACATAGGATTTTCTTTATTAGTAAGCATTATACCTCTGTACTCTCCATAGCCCTATTGCTAATTAATCTATTCAGATCTTGTTTAAAGGAGCATTTGCTCCCTTAGGGTTTATTTTCCATTATCACAATTCTAGAGCTAATTACTGTCTCTTTGTGGGCCATTGCAATTTAATCTGCTGTGCTATGAACAAGTGACTGTATTATTTTTTCTTCTGATTCTTGATCCAGGTTGTTGTTCACATTTACCTGATGTGTGTTCACATCAATGCACGTCTGTGTTTTTACATGGAGTGTGTGGTGATTTGAAAGAAAATGGCCCCCAAAGAGAATAGCACTATTAGGAGGTGTGGCCTTGTTATCTCAAAGTGTGTGTGTGTGTGTGTGTGTGTGTGTGTGTGTGTGTGTGTGTGTGTGTGTGTATGTGTGTGTTGGAGCTGGAGAAATGGCTAAGTAGTTAGAGGCACTTATTACTCTTGCAGAGAACCCAATTTCAGGGCCTACATACCTACATGGTAGCTTACAACCATCTGAAACTCCAGTTCCAGGGGATCCAACACTTTTCCAGCCTCTATAGGTACTACACTTATGTGATTCACTTAATTACATCAGTCAAAACACCCATACATATAAAATAAAAATAAAGATCCTGAAAACAATTTTACTTGTGTTCTGGACTTACAGACTAGGATGGCTAAAAGTAATCGATTTCATTAAGACAATCCCATGCATATGGGTCATTAAAACATTGTTGTAATCTTTTGATCATTACTTTCCCTATCCAATTCTCTTCCTTCTTCCAAGACTACCCCTGTTCTCCTCTTATGTCACCACCAGAAATGTGTAAAGACATACTCAGCCACATTTATTCCCTCTTTTCTTGATGATGACTATTCTGACTGGGATGAGATAAAATTACAAGGCTATTTTAATTTGTGTTTCCTTAGTGGCCGATGTCCCAAATTGCTTTCTGTTGCTGTGATAAACACCATAACCCGACTTGGGGAGGAGAAAGTTTACACATTCCAATCACAGTCTATCATTGAAGGAAGTCAGGACAGAAACTAAGCAGGAGCAGAGGCAGAAACCATGAAGGAATGCTGCTTACTGTCTCACTCCCCATGGCTTGCTCAGCTTGCTTCATTATATAACCGCTTGCACAAGAATGATACCACCCACAGTAGGCTGGGCCCTACCTGGGTCCTCACACGTCAATCATTCATCAACAAAATTTCTCATAGACATGCCCACAGGCCAATCTTATGGGGACAATTCTTCAGCCACGTTTCCCCTTTCCCAGATGACCCTCATTTCAATCAAGTTTACAAAAACAAAGCTTGGACACTTTTTCAAATACCTATTGGGCATTTGTATTTCCTTCTTTTTATTTTGTATTTATTTTTATGTATGGGTGTTTTGTCTGTGTGTATGTCTGCGTAGCATGTGCAAGTCTAGTGCCCACAGAGACCAACAGAAAGCACTGAATTCTCTAGGACTGAAGTAACAAATGTTAGAAGCTTCATTATGGGTACTAGGAATTGAATTCAGATTCTTTGGAAGAGCAACCAATTATCTTAATTGCTGAGCCAGCCCCTGTATTTCTTGCATTGAAACTTATATGGTCATTTCATTTGTCTGCTTCTTTTGGTTTATATTTTGTTTTTGAAATTATGTATGTTATGTTTCCCTACACTGATAGTTTCCTTTGCTGTATGGAAGTTGTCAACTCACTAGGGTCTGCACCCTTAAAGAAAACTGGTTCTAATTCTCGTTAGTAATTATCAGTTACCAATAGGTCTTTACTAGAAGTGGAACTTTGTAATCACGTCCCTTCTCTATGCTGGAATTTTCTCTGCCCTGAGCTTGCACAGGTCTTGTGAATCCTATCTCAAATTATATAAATTCATATGTGCAACTTCCCTGTTGTGTTCAAAAATCCTTTTTCTGGTACTCATTCTCTATCTCTGGCACCTATAATCTGTCTACCCTCTTCCACAATGATCCCAGAGTGTTGGTGTGATGCAGGCATTTCATTTAGAACCCAGAACTCCCTAGTTTCTTACTCTCTGGACCTTGACCATTTGTGTATCTCTGTTAATTGCCCTCTACTTCAAATGGAAGTATCTCTGATAAGTGCTAAAAGATGAACTAAGCTATAAGCATAACTGTAAATCTTGGAATCAGTTTAACACTGCATCCATTTTGCAAATTAATAGGAGTTTCTGCCCAGGGCTATGGCCAGTCTAAACACGGTCCTAACAACAGTGCCAAATACAGGTTTTAAATAAGAAAGTGTTTGGTTAATTTCATGGCATGTGCCACCCCAATGGGCATGTCTTAACAGGCCATTAATTGTGGTTTTCAGGCTTCACAGCTAACTAGGATTGAAGCTTCTCTTCCTCCTCAAGTGGCATGCATGCCACCTTCTAGCACTGTGGGAGCTAGCTAGTAAGTATGAAGTTTGTAGCTAAATACAAGCTGGATTTCTCTGTTCTCTGTCACTCAGAGTTCAGGGTCATCAGCAATAGGATCTTACTGTCAAGCTCTGGAGGAAAACCAAGAATATTGACAATAGCATAATCCTTTAGGATCCATAAGACTTTACTTTTTAATTAACTTCAAAAATTACAATGTATTTCTGGCACAGCGATTTTTATTTTTTATCCTGTGGTGTCTAGTAGACACAGTGTTGGACAACTGTAGGGTAACTTCAGATAGTCTCTGTTGTATGCATATATTTAGGAACCTTGTTGTCAGAAGTTTCTCTGTCCTACCTGGCCAGTCCCACAGCATTTTAGTCTCAAATAGTCACACAAAGATTTATATTAATTATAAACTGTTTGGCCTATGGTGCAGGCTTATTACTTGCTAACTCTTACTCTTAAACTAACCTATTATTCTTATCTATATTTAGCCACATGGCTTTGTACCTTTTTCTTAGTGCGGAGTTCTCGGCTTCCTCTGTGTCTGGCTGATTATCGGCTGCTCTGCTCTTTTGCATCCCAGATTTGTCTAGTCTGGTTGCCCCCCTCTACTTCCTGTCTAGCTTCTGGCCAATCAATTTTATTAAACCAATATTTACAGTGAGAAATATTTACAGTGAACAAGAACATAGACCCACAGCACTTTTTTACACAAGAATTTTTAATTTTTATAGCTTTTAA
This sequence comes from Phyllotis vaccarum, assembly GCA_033318265.1. Classification (NCBI taxonomy): domain Eukaryota; kingdom Metazoa; phylum Chordata; class Mammalia; order Rodentia; family Cricetidae; genus Phyllotis; species Phyllotis vaccarum. The sequence goes on from JARWLC010000002.1 coordinate 182,547,078, forward strand.
GTATTTCTTATAACAATTTGTGATTAACATTGTAAACAAAGGCAAACATTTATAATCTCTTTCTTTGGAATGCAGACATAGTTTTTTAGACATTTTTGTTTATTGGAAGCACTGATAATTTTATGGAGATCTTGAGAAAATTTAGGATTAAGTTTACATCTTGATTGGAATATTTTATAAAGTTATGTCATCTTAGTTAATTTGTTTGAAGCTGTTTTGGATGTAGAGTTTAGAGAAAACTGTAACAGAGGTATTTTGAAATGTTGGATCATTTGGGCCATTTGTTTTTATTTGAGGTTTTTTTAAGGGGGTCTTTTTTGATTAAACTTTATTTTTTTAAAATTTGGAATAAATTTATAATTTTTATTTTTATAGGAAGAAAAAAACCTTTTAAAAGCATTGTATCTTTTGACTTTAATGTTGAAGCTAAGGCATTTATGAAATATATAGGATGGATTAATCTAGTAACATTTATAATTAAGTGTATTTTAGTAGTTTTTATTATTTTTTGTAGTCAAAAAACTTAAAAATAATGTAGTATTTAGACGTTTGTATATATTATATTTTTATGTGGCTTAATATTTTTTATATTTTAAGGATCTTTTTATCTTTTTTAAAACTTATGTTATATATATATCTTAAAAAGTAAAAAGCTTAGAGGTATTTTTAAGAGGAGATCTGAGTCTGTCTTTATTATATACCTTTTTTCTTCCCTCCCTCCCTCCCTCCCTCCCTCCTTTCTTTCTTTCTTTCTTGGTCACATCTTTAATCTCTTAAGGTGTGTCTAGGATTAAAGGCTATGCATGTTGGCTCTATTTAGCAGTTTGGTCTGTGAGAATTTAGCTTCATGGCAGGAACTACACTTACCACCCCAACACTATGGAATTTTAGACTCTACACTGTCACCAAGAGCACAGCCACACACTGATCATGAGCACTGTTTAAATGTTTGGCAGCAGGGCCTCTTGAGTTTTCATTACTGAGACAGGAAGCCTCTCTTAAAGGAGCATGTCTCTGCTTGCCTGTGATCAGCAAACAGAACCCATCTGAGGAAAACCCTTCTACTAGGAAGCCAAGTTTTACTCCGAGTTTTTTTTTGGGGGGGGGGGAGGGGGGTTGTTTTGTTTTGTTTTGGGTTTTTTGGAGCGTATAAATAGAAAACTCATGTTTGTGTTAAGGCTTTTGTGAGACTGAAGGAGCCCACCATGTTGCAGCTAAGGCTGAACATCACTTTATGTTATGGCCTATTTGAGAAACACAACTAGGAAGCTGTTTTTGTCTCTATGTTTGTGTTTTAAAACTTTTTAAAAGCTTTTTTTAGGCTTTATGTGGATGTATGTGCCCCATGTTGGGTGCCGTGTATTGCATGAATGCTATTTAGTATACAATAAAATGTGGAAACAGATGTTGGGGAAAGGCTGAAATATCAGAGAGACAAGGAACAAACCATAGCCAATTCTCACCCAACCAATTCCTTAAGCCAAACGTGCTTGGTCCTATCTCTAGGAGTCTTCAGATTTACTGGATGCACAGATGAAGGGAAGAACTTTTCTTTATGATTCTTTCTTTGCACAGTTATTTTAATTTTGGATCAACTTTTGTGGATATATGTTTCAAATTTAATAAAAACAAGTTGGATATATCAGAGGGATATACCCACAGTCAGTCTAGGAGGATCAGACAGTGGTAACTCACACCTTTAATCCCAGCACAGGGAATATCCGGGAGTGTGGTGACTGACACCCTTAATTTCAGAAGATCTGAGTTTGAGGCCAGCTTAGTTTACAGAGGGAGTTCCAGGCTCCCAGGCAGGCAGTAGTGGTATCACACCTTTAATCTTAACCTGGATGTGAAACAACTGGGGAAGAGGGTATTTAAGGCAGGTGTAGAAAGATAGGTGGAGGTAGTAAAAGCCAGAAGGAGTGAGGCTGAGGAAGCTGGAAGACAGCTGGGTGAGATTTGACTGTGGTGTTTCCTCTCTTTGATATCTCAGCCTTTCCTTGAGATCTGGCTGAGTTTCCTTCATTTGTGAAACAATTGGTGTCCAAGTTCCTCAATTGGCACAAGTTCCTCCTCTCCCTACCCCCAACCGAAAAAAGGTGCTGCTGGCCAGAGCAACACTTGTCCAGAGGAGTAATTAACAGCTGGCTATGCTTTCCTTCCTGAGTTAAGCCCAGTCTTAGGCAGACTGGACACATTACTGTTTCCCTTTCATCTGGGTAAGTTTTTCAGATAGTGGCCTCTTTTTCCTGGTGGATTGTGGTTGTTCTCTCTCTCTCTCTCTCTCTCTCTCTCTCTCTCTCTCTCTCTCTCTCTCTCTCTCTCTCTCTCTCCCCCTCCTTGGGCTGTTATCACACTAGGTAGCTGCCCCACTTCACAGTCATTTGAATCATCACAGACAACTAGATTGGTGAATAAATCTGATTTTTTTTAAAAAAAAAAGGGGGAGGGATTTGTTTAAGGCAATGGAGGGTGTTTGGTCTTTCTGTAATCTTTCTCTAGATGATTTGATATTAGAACTAGTAAAGGAAAAGATAAAGTAGATGGGATTATAATCATAATGTTTCTTATGAATATTTTTTGTTTGACTATTTCTGTTTTATCATTTAAAAGGTCAATTAATGTAAATGCCAAGAAAAAGTCTTTAAAAAGCCTGTTGAGAGAGAACACAAAGATGTTCAAATTCAAACAGAGGAATGTAAAGAAGCAATATCAGCAAAGTCCTCTAAAATTACACAAAACAGGCAACATTAATATACCCAGTAACCATTTAAAAAATGAACAATAATAAAGATGATAGAGAAGCTAGTTGGACTCCAGTACAAATGCTAGAATTAAGGAGACTAAAAGAAGCAATTGTAACATATGGGATGCATTCACCATTTGTAAAACAAGTGTTGAACTCTTGGCCATGCTGTAAACGGGTCCCCCCCTAAAGATTGGTTAGATATAGTCACAGGTGTGTTAGAGGCAGAACCACTTATACAATGGTAATCATGGTAGAGGGAGGAGGCTAAAACAATAGAACAAAGAAGCATGGCCAGAGGCATAGAAGTTTCCCAAGACCAACTTCTTGGGGAAGTGGATTATTCTGATATTTAAAGGCAGTCTTTATACAATGAACATATTATGGCCTTATGCCACATAGCAGCTTTAAACCCCTGGGATTGAATTGAAGAAATAGGAAAGAAAACTGAATATTCACAAAAGTAGTTCAAAGCCCAAAAGAAACTTTTATAGACTTATTGCACAGATTAACTGCAGCAGTAAACAGAATGGTACCGGACTCAGAAGCCAGGTAAATAATAATTGAATCACTGGTTTTTGAGAACACTAATACACAATGTACAAAAATACTTAGACTGCTAAAAGCAAGGTCAGCACTTTTGGAGGATTGGATTTATGAGACAGTTAATCTTGAGTCTTATGATGGTGATGATAACTGGGTAGAAGAGCTTATTTCTAGAGGTATAAGAAAAAGACATAATGTTAAAAGTTACAGTCGTGGAAGGTAAGGTCACACAAAAAGAGATTGTAAACACAGTGTTCCCAGAAACAGTGCTTTTCTAGGAATAATCCCAAGAACACAACTCCCTTTTGGAGTATGCAGAAGGTGTGGAAAAGGAAGACATTGGACAAATGAGTGCAGATCAACAAGGGACAGACAAGGTAACTTTCAGCCCTCAGGAAATGCCCCATGGGGGCTCTCAAAAGCCCCATTTCAAATTCAATCCAATTCCTGCCATTGTGGAGGAAACACCTTCCCAGAACAATTTAAAAACTTAAAACCTATTTTAAAAAGATATACTACACTGAATGATAGAAAATCTATAGAAAAAGAAAAAAATCAGGAAAAATTATAAAGCAAATATTTTGGCAAGCTTCTATCAATGGACAAAGGCCAAAATTAAAAGCACAAATAAATGATATTATTATTGAAGGCTTATTAGATGCAGGAGCAGATGTATCAATAATTTCACCAGCGTCATGGCATCCAAATTGGCCCATTCAGGAGGTAAATATTCAGTTTTAGGGAATTGGGTCATTATCCCTGGTAAAACAGAGTGCAAGGTGGCTTGTATGTGTAGGCCCAAAGGGACAGAGAGAAATATTAAAGCCATATGTGGCTAACATTGCTATAAAATTATGGGGACAAGATTTACTACAACAATGGAACACACAGATTAGTATTCCTCCAAACACAGAAATAAACCACAAACTATCATGTTTCTAGAAAAAAAACATTAGAAGGTATTATGAGAAACAGTCACAGACCATTCAGGTTATGCAGAAACAAGGCATAACACCTGCTGATCTTTCAAAGATACCCACAGCACTACCTCTAAAATGGCTAACAGAGAAGCCTATATGGGTTCATCAATGGCCTCTAACAAAAGAGAAATTGCAGGCCTTAGAGCAGCTGGTACAGGAGCAGTTAAATGCTCAGCATAGAGAAGAATCCGCCAGCCATTAGAATTCTCCTGTATTTGTTATTAAAAAGAAATCTGGAAAGTAGAGAATGGTAACAGACCTAAGGATGACAAACAAGGTGATCAGCCAATGAACTCTCTACAGTCTGGGATTCCTTTGCCTTCTCTGTTACCTAAAGAATGGCCTATTATAGTTATTTATTAAAAGACTATTTCTTTACAATACCTTTACAAGAACAAGACAAAGAAAATTTGCCTTTACAATGCCCACTTATAATAATTCTCAGCTTGTAAAGAGGTGTCAGTGGATGACCCTCCCTCAAGGAATGCTGAATAGCCCCACTCTGTGCCAGTATTTTGTCCAAAAGCCAGTAGAACAAATACATAACAAATTCACACATTCTATAATTTATCATTACATGGACAACATCTTGTTTTCACCGATTCAAATATCGTTTGACAAAGTGGGAAAAAAATTCCTACTTGGGGATTACAAATTGACCCAGAAAAAAATACAAAGAGATTCCATTAATTATTTATGTTACAAAATAGGCCAACAAAAAATCAGATCCCAAAAGGTACAAACCAGGAGAGATAGATTGAAGACACTTAATGATTTTCAAAGATTACTAGGAGACATTGCCAATTTATGACCCACTATTAGAATTAAAAATGATAACTAGATAATTTGTTCAAAACTTTAAATGGTGACAAGGACTTAAGTAGTCTGAGAGAATTGTAACCTGAAGCTAGAAAGAATTGGCTTTGGTGGAAAGAAATTACAAGATGCACATGTGGATTGTGTGGATCCAGATCTTAATTGCATTCTAGGTATCTGGCCCTCTAAGTGTTCTCCTACAGGAATTTTAATGCAAAGGGAAAATGTTATATTGTAATGGATATTTCTTCCACATAAACCAAGTAAGAAGTTAAAGACACATGTGGAAAAGATTTCTGAACTTATTTTTAAAGGAAAATTAAGACTTCATCAATTGACAGGAATGGACACAGCAGAAATTGTACCTTTAACTAATGAAGAAATTGACCAATTATGGGTAGAAAGTGAACCTTGGAAAAGAGCCTGAAATAATTTTGGGGGAGATATTAACAACAAATATCCTCAAAACAAAAGAATTGAATTTCTAAAGAAAACTAATTGGATTCTTCCTCATATTGTACGAGATAAACCAATTGCTGGAGCCCCTACATTTTATACCGATGCAAACAAATCAGGAATGGCAGGTTGCAAATCTAAACATATAAGTAAAGTGGCTCAAAGCCCTTATAGTTCTGTTCAAAAGTCAGAATTACATGCTATTGTGATGGTATTAATGGACTTTACCAAACCTCTTAACATAATCACTGACCCTCAGTATTCAGAAAGAGTTGTTATACACATTGAAACAGCTGATTTTATTAATGATGAGTCAGAATTAACTTCATTATTTATTCAGTTACAAGAAATAATCAGGACTAGAATCATCCCTTCTATATAACACACGTTTGATCCCATACAGGTCTGCCAGGTCCTTTAGCACAAGGTAATGATGAAATTGATAAATTATTAATAGGAAATGCACTAGAGGCCTCAGAGTTTCATAAAAAGCATAATGTCAATAGTAAAGGACTTAAAAAAAGATTTCTCTAACACTTGGCAATAAGCCAAAGAAATTGTAATAAGGTGTCCCATCTGTTCCTTCTATAACCAAACTCCATTGCTAGCTGGAAGTAATCCTAAAGGTATACATAGAAATTAAATCTAGCAGATAGGTGTATTTCATTTTACATAATTTGGAAATTTAAGATATGTTCATCATACAATAGATAAGTTTACAGGATTTCAATGGGCAACTTTTTTGAGTTCAGAAAAGGCTGATTCTGTAATCACACGTTTGCCAGAAGTTATGGCCATCCTGGGAATACCTGTACAAATTAAGACTGACAATGCTCTGGCATATGTCTCTAGTAAAATGAAACAATTTTTTGCTTATTATAATATAAAGTATATTACAGGAATACCACACAATCCTACAGGGCAAACAGTCATAGAGAGATCAAATCGAACTCTAAAGGATATGCTAAATAAACAGAAAGGAATAACAAAGACCCCCAGAGATAGACTGCATAATGCTTTATTAACTTTGAATTTTCTCAATGCTAATGAGAAAGGAACAACAGCTGCTGAAAGGCATTGGACTATCGAAAAACCAGCTGGACTAAATCAGCCTCTTTACTTCAGAGATGTATTAACCTCTGAATGGAAGCCAGGGTATGTGCTACGTTGGGGAAGGGGTTTTGCTTTTGTTTCCACAGGTGAAGAGAAGTTATAGATACCATCAAAATTAATAATCGATTTGAAACAGAGAAACTTCATGAAACTAAGACTTGATAGCTCATCCACCCATATTACAATTCTTTAAGTTGTAAGAAAAAGCAAAGGGTGGGGCAGGTTATCCACACACAACAGAAAACAAGGAAGAAATAATCCTAGACCAGCAAATCAAAAGAGAAAAACATACAACACACACGTACACACATACAACACACACGTACACACACACCACACACTCATACACATACACATGCATACATCATACACACATATACAACACACATATACACATACACACACACCACACACACATACAACACACACGTACACACACACACCACACACTCATACACATGCATACATCATACACACATATACAACACACATATACACATACACACACACCACACACACATACAACACACACGTACACACACACCACACACTCATACACCACACACATACACATGCATACATCATACACACATATACACATACACACACACCACACACACATACAACACACACACACACCACACACACATACAACACACACATACACACACATATACACATAAACACACATATACCACACACATACACACATAGAACACATACATACACACATACCACACATACATACAACACATACATACACACATACACACACACATACACCACACACACAACACACACATATACACACACACATACACACACATACAACACACACATACACACACACATACAACCCACACACATACAACCCACACATACACACACACACCATGTCACATATACAAAATAACATGAATCATCAAATACTGCTCAATATCAAAATCACTGTTGATATCTCTCAATATTGATGGTTTCTATTCCCAAATAAAAAGACAGGGTCTGTCAAAATGGATGCAAAGTTAGGATATATATGTTTGCTATATCCAGGAAACACACCTTAACATTAAGGATGGACATTATTTCAGGGTAAAAGGATGGAAAAAGATAGATATTTCAAGCAAATTTGTAGCAAGCTGCTGTAGGCATTTTAATATCTGACAAAATAGACTTCAATCCAAAATCAATCCTAAGAGATAGGGATGGAGACTATATACTCATTAAATGAAAAAGTCAAACAGGGCTTTCTTAAGATCTATGCACCAAACATCAGAGAAATACTAATAAAGCTTAAATCACATTGACTCTCACACAGCGGTAGTAGGGAAGTAACTTAGTTAGGCTTTGTTTTATTGCTATGAGGAGATACCATGACCATGTCACCTCTTATAAAGGAAAACATTAAGTTGGTGCTCACATAAAGTTTCAGAGTTTTAGTCCATTATGTCCTAACAGGAAACATGGTGGTAATGTAGGCAGCATTGGTGCTGGGAAAGGATCTGAGAGTTGCTTGTTCCAAAGAAAGCAGGGAGTGAACTGACTTGAGCTTCTGAGACGACAAATACCACCCCCACAGTGACACACTTCCTCCAACATAGCCACACCTCCTAATACTGCCCCTGGACAGGACAAACATTCTAACACATGAGTCTTTGGGGGACTATTCCTATTCATATCACCACACCCACTAACACCAACACAGAAGTCATCCAGACAAAAACTAAACAGAAATGCATAAGTTAACTGACATCATATGCTAAATGAAACTAACAGATTCTTATAGAATTTTCCCTATGAACGTTGATGCAAAAATTCTCAATAAAACACTTGTAAACTGAATTCAAGAATACATCGAGAAGATCACCTACCATGATCAGGTAGGCTTCACCCAAGAGAAGCAGGGAGGGTTCAGCATACATAAATAGATAGATGTAATCCACCACAAACAAACTGAAAAACAAAAAACTCCAAGATCATTTCATTAGACCCAGAGAAGGCCTTTGACAAAAATCAAATGCTTCAAGATAAAAGTAATGCAGAGATTAGGAATATAAGAGACACTCTTCAACATAATAAAGGTAATTTACAGCAAAGCTATAGTCAGTATCAAATTAAACAGACAGAAACTCAAAACAATGTCACTAACATTAGGCACATGACAAGGTCATCCATTCTTCCCATACCTATTCAACTAAGTACTTGAAGTCTCAGCTACAGTAGTAAGGCAACTGAAAGAGATGGGGTTACAAGTTGGAAAGGAAGAACTCAAAATATTATTTTCAGGTGATATATTATACATAAGTGACCTTCAAAGTTCCACCTGCAAACTCCTACAGCTATTAAACACGTCTAGTGAAGTAGCTGGATACACAACTCACAAAACTCAGTAGCCGTCCTATAGTACGAGGTTTCCGGCCCAGGCTTTCCGGCCTAACCTCAAGGTTTAGGCCCATAGACCCGCAGTCCCGAAGTCCCACAGAGACACACAGACACACAGACGCTTCCAGTAGTTTTAGGCTGATCAGCCTTAGGCCCAGACATATCACTTGCTAGCTCTCTACCCTTCATCTAACCCATGTATCTTGTTCAGCCATGCGGCTCGGTACCTTTCTTTAGACCAGCATAGTTGTCCTTGGCTTCCTCTGCATCCTGCAGCTTCTCTCTGGTGCTCTATCTGGCATTCTGCTCTCAAGAGTTTTTAGTCTGGTAGCCCCACCCACACTTCCTGCCTTCCTTTGGCCAATCAGCTTTTTATTAAACCAGTGGGTGGGACAATTATTTACCATGAGACAACACAATACCCCTACAGCCCTCCTATGTACAAATGACAAATGAACCAAAATTGAAATCAAGAAACAATACCTTTCACAATAGCCTCAAAGAATATAAAGCTCCAACAAAGAAGCACAAGACTTGTCTTATAAAAAGTTCATGTCTTTGAAGAAAGAAACTGAAGAAGCTATCAGAAGATGGAAAGATGTCCTATGCTCATGGATCAGTAGATTTGACATAGTAAAGATGGCTGTCCTGCTAACAGCAATCTACAGACTCCATTTAGTCCCCATCAAAATTCCAACCCAGTTCTTCCCATGTTGTGAAAGGACAGTCCTCAGCTTTGTGTGGAAACACACAGCTCCAGAGAGCTAAAACACTCCTGAATGATAAGAGAATTGCTGAAGGTATCACTATCCGTGATTTCAGGTTTACTATAAAGCTATACTAATCAAAACAGCATGGTATTGACATAGAAACAGACACTGATCAATAGAACAGAATTGAAGATCCAGTCATAAATTCACACATGTCTGACCAACTGATTTCTTGTTTTAAAAAAGAAGCTAGAAACACACATTTGAGAAAGAATACAATCTCCAACAAATGGTGCTGCTCAAACTGAATGGTTTCCTGTAAACGAATCCAAATAGATCAATTCTTACCACAGCCAGGCTGTTGCCAAGCTTAGAGGTTTTTCTCCTCAAAGTGACAGCCAGACCCCATTGCTGCAGGACAACACCTACACAACTCACTGAACAGGAAGATACAGAGCTGGTGCCTTCATACAGCCTCCACTCCGTGGTCCCCGTATCTTTGTTATAGGTACTCTGCATGCTATCAAAGAAGAACATAAAGCCCAGCCCAGTCACAGCCCCTTCAACTACAACGGTGTACTACTAGCAAGATACGCTAGGGAAATGTTGGCACCAAGACTGTGGGAGTAACCAACCAATAACTGACCAGACTTACGGCCTACTCCAAGATATGGAACCCTGAGACTAGGTAGCTCAGGAACCTAAGGCGAAACTTAATAATACTGACCTAAAATAAGGAAAAAAATGTTTTGATAAAATGACTCCTTATGATATTCTGCTATACTCATAGATTCTTGCCTCATTCAGCCATCATCAAAGAAGCTTCCTTGTGGAGCAGATGGGAACAAATATAAAGAAGGGCCACAACCAAACATTAAACCAGAGATAATCCACAGAACTCTCAGCCTGAAATGAGACGTCTCCATCACATCCCTTCCCTCGGCGCTGGGGGAAACCAATGGAAGTGTAAAGACAGACGGGAACAAGGGCAGCAAGAAAGAGACGTGCTCTTAGACCAGAATGACCAAGGCTCAGCGAGCGCACAGAGCCTGCAGAGGTCTGCACCAGCTGTCTTTATGGACTCCCGAGTGTGGGAGTGAGTAGGTCTCTAACCCTTGGGCTTAGTATGTCTCATGTAACATCAATGCAACAGTTTTTGTTTTATTTTGCTATATTCTATTTTGTTTTACTTTTTTTTTAAAGTGGAGGAATGAATTAATGTTAGCCTAGCCACTGGGGTAAAGGTTAACAGCAGAGCTATCTACACAGAACTATCCCTGCTAGAAGAAAATGAGTTATTTCCAATGGAGCAACACCAAGTACATCGACCCCTCCCTGGCAGGCCTCCTGCTCAGGAACTGACCAACACGCAATGGGTTTAGTGGGTTCCACAGTTTTTTGTGTGCACTTTTGTTTGCTTACAATTTGTTTGTTGGGTTTTCTCTTTGGGTGTTGTGCTTTGTTCTCTTGGTTTGCAGTGGAGATGCGGTTGTCTTGGGTTTTTGATTTGGGTTTAGAGAAAGAACTCAAAGTTGGGTGGGTAGGAAACAGGAGAGGATCTGGATGTACTTGAAGGAGGGAAAGAATATGATCAAATATATTTAAATCTAAAAATTGTTTTAAATAATAATAATAAACCTCAAAACCCATTCCCAATGAGATACTTCTTCCAATAAGGCCACACCTCCTAATCCTATTAGTTCTAAGAGCTCCACTCCCTGGTGACCAAGCATTCAATATATGGTCTATGGGAGCTATTTTTATTCAAACCACCACAATCCTGAAGTGTATCTGGTCACAATGAAATATGACCAAATCAGCAAGAGAAATCATAATCAAATAAACTCATAGATCTTAAACAACACAGTAATGAATAATAAATGGGTCTTTGATCAAACAAATAAAGGAATAATAAAATTCTGGAATTGAATGAAAACCAGACTCCAACATACACAAGCCTGTGAGAAATGATGAAAGCAAGCCTAAGAAGAGAGCTTGCACCTTTTACTTCCTACCAGAGAGGCCGGGCAGATGGCTCAGTGGATAAGAACATTCACTCTGCAAACATGAAGACTTGGGGGAAGACACCAAGTACCACAAAAAAAAATGGGCATGGCTGTGAGTGCCTGTAACCTCAGCTTGGCAATGGGGAACAGACGTGTGGGCAGATCCTGAAAACGTGCTGGCCAGCCAGTCTATCTTATATGGTGAGATTCTGGTTCAATGAAAAAAACCTGTCTCAAGCAATAAGATGAAAAATGATTTTAAAAATACCCAAAGTCCCCTCTGTCTTCTGCATGGGCACCTATGGATTCATGTACTTATACTTCCACACATACAAAAAGTCAGAGAGATCTAAAATAAAAATTTTTAATGATATACCTTAACTCTTAAATCAGTAGATAGAAGTTATTAAGACTGAAGGGGCTCTGGCCAGCTCGAGTGCGGCAAACACAGCTCTGACAGGCCTTGCCCCTCTCTCAACTCCCTCTGCCCAGCTAAAAACAGTTGGATAACATTCCTAAAGCTGGCTACCAAAATCTGTTTCCTTATTTGGATTCTTCCTCCTGTTTACCAAGGTCTAGCTGATTACCAAGGTCTAGCTCTCCAAATACTGAAATTCAGTTTTAAAAAAAAGCCACCTCTGGCTCACCTAATTAACATTCCAAATTAAAATTAAACAACTCATCTTAACATGGGGCTTCCTCCTTTACCTTTATAAACTGCCATCTGCCAGCCTATGTGGCACGTTTCTCTCTGCTCTCTCCAGAGGCTGTCCTTTGTCCCCAAGGACAGATTCCTCTTACCCTTCCCCTTGTTCCCTTCCACTTCTCTCTCTTCCACTATCTCTTGTGTCTGTCCTTTATTCCCTGCCTTCTGTCCCTCTGGGGCAAATAAGTCTCCTTTATGCTAAGAACTTGGCCTTGGGAGTGTTGAGCCAATACTTTTTCTTCAAACTGGACACACAAGATACAAAAAGTCAGTGAAACAAAACTTGGTTCTTTGAAAACACAGAGTGAAAACTTTTAGCTACACAGAAAAAGAGAGAGTTAAATTAATAAAATTTAAAGAAGACAAGTTGTCACAAGGATAAACACCACTGAAACTCAGAAGATCACTGTTTTGTTTTGAAAACATGTTCCTGCCAGGCACTGGTAGCTCACACCTTTAATCCCAGCACTTGGGAGGCAGGCAGAGGCAGGAGATCTCTGAGTTTGAGGACATTCTGGTCTACAGCACAAGTTCCAGGATGTACAGAGAGCTACACAGAGGAACTCTGTCTTGAAAAACCAAGAAAAGCAAAACAGTTAAACAAAAAGTTTATTGCATTAAATTGGAAACATCTAAAAGAAGCAGATCAGCCTCTAAACATATATGGTCTACCAACATTTAACCAAGAAAAGACAAAATTTTGGAAGATATATAACAAGTAGTGAGATAAAGCAGTAATTAAAAATCTCACTCACATGGACTCACTTTCCATAAAATAGGAAAGGAGGGAATATTATTAAACTCTTTTTTATGAAGATAGTATTACCCTGGTATAAGAACTAGATAAAAAAGTAACCAAAATGAAGAAAATTGCAGACCAATCTCTCTGATGAAAATAGACACAAAATTGTGATCAATTTAGCTTTATTCCAGAGTCTTATAAAGCAGTTTCCTCTGAGATTGAAACATTCTATCCTATAGAAAAGCTTGTTAAGACTGAAAGTAAACAACTCAAAATAGCTTCATAATGTCCCAGAAACTGACAAGATACACTACCCCTCCCTCCCAAGACATATAAATAGAAAAGAAGGCCGAGACACTCTCAGGCAGGCCAGCATGCAAAGAAGAATCAGAGACCAACAAAACTGCCTATAAGAAACAAAAGAGCGGCTGAACTGTCTGATAGAAACCATTCTGGAAAGGATAATCTCCAACCTAGTGAGCTGCTTGTGTACAGTGTGCTCCAACTTCTCTGCTTTTGAAAACTGTCACCCATGCTTGGGTGGGCTTTGATGATGCAGGTGACTTGGAGTCATTTCTGTTCCTGTTAGGAACCTCCCACCCATATTCCTGTAACTGCAATAAACTTCCTGGTTCCCTAAGGACTTTGTGGCATTTTTACTTTGTTCTGTTGTAGGCTCCCTGTCTGGAGTAAGTAGACATGTGTGTTGGGTCTCCTTATACACAGTCTGTCACACAACACAGAGAGATGCAAAGTTGGTTTGATATATGTAACTGAATGAAGACAGAATAATGTGGTCGTTTCAATAAACAGAAAATGATTATCCATTCATGATAAACATTCTGAAAAAACTCAATAGAAGGAACATATTTTGACAAAATAAAAACTATACACAACAAACCTATAGTTAACATATTGTGTGTAAAAACTCAAATCATTTCTGCTAAAATCAGGAACAAGACAAGTGCAGTGGAATTATGTTCTGGTACGTTGTCCTTCCTAATGGTTTAACAAAAAGCTGATGGGCCAGAAGGCAGACAGGAGGTATGGGTGGAGCTACCAGACTATGAAAACTCTGGGAACAGAAAGAACAGAGCAGAGACACCAGGAGAGATGCCCACAGACACAGAGAAAAGAAGACAACCATGCTGCTCTGAGAAAAGGTACTAAGCCACATGACTGAACAATTTAAAGTAAATAGATTGAGATAAGATGAAAGAGCTATCTAGCAATATGTCTGAGCCATAGGTCAATCAGCATGAAATTAATATAAACCTTTGTGTGATTATTTTGGGAAAAGCAGCAGCTGGGCTGTAAATGGGTCCAAACCTCTGAGCTAGGGTGGAAAGTCTGGGCCAGAAACTTTTTATTACAGACAAGGATGTCCATTTTCTCAATCTGTATTAAATAGAGTATTAGCTAGAGTGTACAGAGTTTGAGGCCCCTGAGAAAAGTAATTAGAAGATTTACTGATTAGCAGCCGATAAGACAACAGTATTAAAGCCCAAATTGAGACATGTCATGAAGAACAGGTATGAGAGAAGGGTTTTTAATAGGAAAATCACTAGAAGACTTTCAATATCTATGCAAACAAGTGGACATTCGTCTATACTGTCAAATGGTTAAGAGGATTCACAACAGTGGGATATCTGTGGGATATCTGTGTGAGGAAGTTACAGAAGCCTCAAAGCAGTTAGTCATATCTTAACAAGTGGATGGTCACAGCTCAACATTTCAGGGGAGGATCACTAAACCAGGGAGTGGACTCGGAGAGAAATGGCTCGTGGGTACCAAGATGGCTGCCTAGCATAAGATGAAAGTTCTTCAGCCATCACGAGAGCATTAAAACAAGAAAAAGTAAAGAAAACAGGCACAAATAAGAAAAGAAAATAATCAATGTAGGTTTGTTTCAGGTAATGTGATTGCACACATAAGAGAAGCTTCAGACTCTACAAGGAAACTTACTAGAGCTGAGAAACACGTCCAACAAAGTCAGTATAAAAAAAGAAACACACAAAATTGTGCCCTTCCTATGCAACAGTAACAAACACAAATTTACCTTATGATAAGCTAACAAAGGAAATGAAAAGATGGTTTTAATGAAAACTTTAAAACAATGAAGAAATAATTTGAGGAAAAATTAGAAAATAGAATAACTTCCCATGCTCAGGAATTGGAGGAATTAATATTGTAATAAACATAATGGTCTTCTAAGAGAGACAATCTATAGGCTTAATGTACTCAGAATTTCAGTGTCATACTTTAAAAAATGTTTTATAAATTGTAATTTTAAATTTACATAGAAGCACAAAATAACTCCATATAGCTAAAGAAATCTTGAACCAAAAGAATACTGCTATATCAGCATACCTAATTTCATGTTACTATGGGGTCATAGTAATATTAACAGCATGATTCTGACACAAAAAAAGACATGTTGGTCAGTGGAATAAAGTAGAAGATCCAGATTTAGGCCCACACAATGATAGCCGCCTGATTTTTGATAAACACTCCTAACACATGCATTGTAGAAAAGATAGCTTGTTCAGCAAATGGAGTACAGGCAAAGTAGCTATTTACTTGCAGAAGAACAAAAGTATATCGCCTTAGTTAGGGTTACTATTGCTGTGAAGAGGCACCATGACCACAGCAACACTTATAAAGGAAAACATTTAATTGGATGGCTTACAATTCATAGGTTTACTCTATTATCATCGTGGTGGGATATGGCAGCAGGCAGACATGGTGCTGGAGAAGGAGCTGAGAATTCAATATCTTGACCAAAATAAAACAGAAAGTTAATTGTCTTTTTGTGCATGGCTTGAGTATATATGAGACCTCAAAATCCTCGCCAACGGTGGCACACTTCCTCCAACAAAGCCACATTTCCAATAAAATCACACTTCTTCATAATGCCACTCCCTATAAGATTATAGGGGCCAATTACATTTAAATGACCACATTCCACTTCCTTGCCCACATAAGCTTGTAACTACATCAGACTGAAAAATGCATTTAGTACAACGTCAAAAGGTCCCATAGTCTCATCACAGTCTCAACAATGTTTTAAAGTTCAAAGTTGAAAGCATCTTCTAAGATCCATGTAATCTCTTAGTTGTAATCCTCTGTAAAGTTCAAAACCAAAAGATTAGTGACATGGAACAGAATGGTAATATACACAATGCCATTCCAAAATATAGGAAAGGGAGCATAGTGAAGAAATATTGGAACAAAGCAAGACTGAAAAACAGCCGGACAAACTCCAAACTCTGAATCTCCATGTCTGATGTCAAAACACTCTTCAGATCCCCAGCTCCTTGCAGCTTTATTGACTGCAACACACTTCTTTTGGGGGGTGCTTTTCTCTACGGGTATCCCATGGCTCTGACATCATCAACATCTTGGAGTCTCCAAGGTAATCCAGACTTCAACTTCTCAGCTTTACAAATGGCCTCTCTAGGCATCCATTCAGGAGCACCTCTGACACATGCCTGGCCTCAGTGGCTTTCCTTGGGTGCAGAAGATTATCCAACCCCTTTCTTCTCTCCTTAACTTCAGAACTACATGGCCAAAGCTGCTGAGTTATGCTGCTTGTAGGGGCTTGAATATGACACCCTTATATCTTCAATAACATTCTGTCTTCCTTCCTTTCTTCTTTCCTTCCTTCCTTCCTTCCTTCCTTCCTTCTTTTTAATTCCTTTTTTCTTTTCTTTTCCTTTCTTTTTTTTTTTGGGGGGGGTGGGAATTGAGGCAGGATTTCTCTGTGTAACAGCCCTGGCTATCCTAGAACTCACTCTACAGACAAGGCTGGCCTTGAACTCTCAGAGATCACCTGCTTCTGCCTCCCAAATTCTGGGATTAAAGGCAAGCACCACCACAGCCTGCTCTAAGCGTTTGTTTAATTCCTTTTCACAAGTTGTAAATTGAGCTGTGTGCTCTAAGCGTTTGTTTAATTCCTTTTCACAAGTTGTAAATTGAGCTGTGTGAGATCCTGCTCTGTGGTCACCACTCCCTTTACTCCATTTCTCAATCTATTTATCTCCTTGGACACAGGACTTGGCTCCATTCCACTTCCTGATACTTTTTCTCCCCAAAGTTACTTTGTATCTTTTCATACTCAGTGTGCTTCTTTTCATTATACATTTTCATTATACTTAACACTAGTAACTACATGACAATGTACACCAAGCTGTCTTTTAATTTCCTCTACTAATAGAATTAATTCAAAACTCTTACTTTTGCCTCAGGCAGACTTTTCTGACTAGGGCAAAAGGAGCCACGTCTCTAGGCCACATACTAGCATTCCCCTCTGAAACCTCTTGAGCCAGCCTCTGACAGTACATCAAGTCATAGTCAGCACCACTGTCTTCTATGCTTCTACTAGCATGGCCCATTAACCAGCACTTAAAGCATTAATATTACTTCAAACAAAAGCATGATTAAGCCTATCAGAGCAATATTCCTTTGGAGTCAGAAGTTTCTGGCATGTCCAGCACAAGGTCCAGACCTGCAGTCCTGTAGCCACTTAATAATCACACAAATAATCACGTAAGGGCTTATAATAACTACAAACTCATTGGCTTATGTCTTAGGCTCATTATCAGCTAGCTCTCACAACTTAACTCAACCCATTTCTATTAATCTATGTCTTGCCATGTGGCTAGAGGCTTGGTCTGTGTTCCATTACATCTTGTTTCCTTGGGCAGCAGTTCACAGTGTCTCTGTCTGACTCCAACCTTCTTCCCCTTTATGATCTGATTTCTCACCTGCTTCTAAGATGCTTTGCCATAGGCCAAAACAGTTCCTTTATTAACCAATGACAGTCACAGCATACAGAACAACATCCCACATTACTTCCCCTTTTCTATTCTAATCAGAAAGGAAGATTTCAGTTTTAACATAGTGAAATTACATATAGCAAAACAATTACTAAGCAAGAATTATAGTCACAATATCTAAACTATTTATATTGAGCAAAATTAGACGATATTCTGTCATCTGCCTTATCCTTGTGAGTCTAACGTTTCATATCTATTTTTTTATTATAACTAAGGAAAACTATACATATAACTCTCTAATCTTAAACTCCATCAAAGACCACAGAAGGATAAAGTATTAACTAAGTAAACTGGAAGTGCTTTGCAAACAACCTCCAAATTCTAGAAATGACAGAGATATCTGGCTTTCTGGACATCCACCCAAAGTTCCTCTGTAATATTTAGGCATCCATATTTAGCCTACAGGCTTAGAATTTATGGCATACCTTTCAGTGAAGCAGGAAATTTGCAGGACTGCTCTTCCCATTCTGGCATAGTTTGTCATTCACTATTCCCTGTGTCCTGCAGAACATCTGGCAATTTTCTCTGCAAAGCAGGAACCTGATGGACCATCTCAGCTTGTTCTGGCTAAGTTCCAGAGGTTACATTTATACAGTATGCTGTCAAGTAGTCAAGATAAGAACAATCTCTTGCCCAGTGGCCAACTTTTGCCACAAAAAAAGCAAATTCCATATGAAATTTTTCCAATGGCCATTATTGCTTGAAGTATATTGGTACTTCCAGGATCAGACATGAATCATTGTCCAGAAAAGTCTAAGTTCTTAAAATATTTTAAATGCTATATTCTATAGGTCTTTGAAGTGGTTGAAGATTACCTATCTAATTGAAATATATCTTTGTATATCTAAAAAACCTAACATGACTATAAGTTTGATTATCATAGGTAACTATTAATCTGTATTTCTTAATTATACATTATAATTTTAAATGAGTTACATAAACACAATACCTTAAACAAGAATAGAAATATACATACACTATGACAAAATTAACCTTAAATTTGTATCAATAAACTAAAATCCATACCAATGTGAAATATTTTTGGATTAACATTTGCTTTTTGGATGAAAGTAGATTCAAAAACCTTTAAAAATTATTTCTATATCATATCCCCCATTTTTCCTAAAAAGAGATAGACTATGATCATTAACCATTTATAATGAAAACAAACATTTATAAACAATATTTTGGAAATTTGAGCATGACTTTCTATTACTACTTTCTACTGACTGGGGGCCCTGGCAATCTTATGGGGGATCCTGAGGCTGGATCACCTTAGCTGGCAGCCTAAGATGATATGGTCATTTCTTTTCATCAGAAATTTTTCAGGGGATCTTCCTTGATCAAACCTTATTTTCTTTAAGCTGGAACAAACCTACAGCCTTCCATTTTCTGTAGAAATAGAAGGAAAACCTCTTCTCCAAAGTATCATATCTTTTGATTTCAATTTTTTAAGTCAAATCATTTACAAAATATATGTGTTGTGGGATTATATTCTGGTATATTGTAAATATTGTCCCTCCTACTGGTTTAATAAAATGCTGACTGGTCAGAAGGCAGACAGGAAGTTTGGGTGGGGCTACCAGACTAAGAGAACTCTGGGAACAAGATGAGTAAAATAGTGTAAAGGCATAGATTTACTGTTACAAAACTTTATCTCAGGGAAAGACCATGTAGCACCTGAGGGCAGGACCTAGGTCTAAGAAGACTCAAGGAAAAAAAAATCTCAGGAATGTGCCTGACAGCCAATAGATTCAAAACTTGGTTTTGGGCCAAAAATTCAACCAGTAGATTCAAAACTTGGGTTCACACTGAAAGTTTAGGCAATAGTTCCCAAGAATTACTGTACCCCATATCCCTTTACCAAATCCTTAAATGCTAAGACATGTAACACTCCACTTACGTATTTTTTTTCTTTCAAAACCCTCTCACCCCTGAGCTCAGGGATGAATTCCTTTGCTGCCAGAACAGAGGGTTTCAGACTGGGTTCATTTGAACTTGTCCAAAAGAATAAACTGATCCTCATGTATCTGCATTGGAATCCAGCTCCTTGGTGGTCTTTGGGAGTCTCACAACACAGGTATAACAAAAGAGACGCCAGCAGACTCAGAGGAAAAAGACCAGGATGCTGCTCTGAGATAAAGGTACTATGCCACTTGGCTAATCATGAGTTAGTTTAAGAGTTAAGAGTTAGCAAGCTATATGATTGAGCCTTAGGCAGATCAGTATGAAGTTAATGTAAGCTTCTGTGCCTTTCTTTGGGATTTTGGGACTGCTGGTCCAGATCTTGGGGCTAGTCCAGGCCACAAACTCGTACTACATATATAGGTTGGATTAATCCAGCAACATTTATAATCAAATGTCTCGACAGATCCTGCTCCTTCCTCAACAGTCAAACAATTCAGAGACAACATAACATACTGTATCCAGACTCTTTGTGTGTTTTCCATTTTTATGTGGCGTATATATATATATATATATATATGTGTGTGTGTGTGTGTGTGTGTGTGTGTGTGTGTATATTACTTTATTTCTCTTTTAAAGGACTTTCTATGTCCTTTTTCTTTTCTCTCCCAAGCCTAAGTATAATTTTAAACACACTGTAAACCATTTTGAGTTTTTTTTGTCTGTTTTTTTTTTTTTTGTCTGAACCTGTCTTTAATGTATATATCTTATCTTTTTCTTGACGAGGGTGTGGCTGGCTCCGCTCAGCTCCTTAGTCTAGCTTCATAGAGTTTAGCTTTTTAGCAGAGGTACTGACAGGAGCCATATTTATCACCTCAACTCTGGGAGATTTTAGGGTTCACATTGACACCAAGTAGAACACAGCTGCCCACTGTTCATGAACTCCAAGTATTTGGCAGCAGGGCCTTTTAAAAGATCCTCACAGTTTTTGTTGCTAAAGCTGAGTCAGGAAGCCTCCCTTAAAGGAGCCACGCCTCTGCTTGCAGCCAGCAAATAGAGCTGACCCAAGAAAATGCTGCTACTAAGATGCCATTTTAGACTCTGTTCTCTTTATGTCTGTTTGAACAGATACCTTAAATCCATTATATGCAGCTCCTGCTTGTACCAACTTGTGAGACTTCAAGAACAGGCCTTGTTGCATCTTAAATTTCATACCACAAGCCTGGCATTTTATAGCTCAAGCCCACACAAAACTCTGTACCAAGACCCACTGGGGAAAAAGGCTGTTTTTTTTTTTTTTTTTTTGCTTCATTTTTGTGCTCTGGAACCCTTTTAAACCTTCCTCAGGCTTTATCTGGGTGTACATGCCTCATATTAGAGTGCCATGCCCCTGGTACCAACTTCTGTCTGTGTTACGGTTTCTATTGCTGTGAAAAGATACCATGCATGAATATGGCAACTCTTATAAAAGAAAACCATTTAATTGAGGTGGCAGCTTATAGTTTAGAGGTTCAGTCCATTATCCTCATGGTGGGACATGGTAACATGAGGGTAAGGCAGCTGAGAATTCTACATCTTGTGCTGGCAACAGGAAGTGAGCTACTTTACCAGGTATGGCTTGAACATATATGAGATCTCAAAGTCTACCTCTATAGTGACACAGTTAGTGCCCCTTCCTGTGATCTGATGGGGGAGCAATTACAGTCAAACTACTACAGCCAACGGCAGCAGCAGATTGGAGTCAGCTGGAGCCTAGAAGAAATACTCTTTGCAGAGGTCATGGAGGGATGCTGCTTACTGGCTTGCTCAGCCTGCCTTCTTATAGAACCCTGGACTACAAACCAAGGATAGCACAACAATGTGCTGGGTTTTCTTCCATCAGTCACTAAAAGAAACTGCCCAACAGATAGATGTATGGACCATTTTTTTTAATTGGATTGCTTTCTTGATAGGATTTTTTTTTTAAATTTCTTTATATGAGAATTTTAGCTTTCTTTTGAACGTGTAGCTAGTAAAATTAAAAATCTTTTGTCCACATTCTGTAAAGTTGCTGCTTTGTCTGAATGACAATGCTCTTTGCCTTACAAAAGCTTTTAAATTACATGAAGTCCCATTTATTAATTGTTGATTTTAGTGCCTATGCTAATGGTGTTCGGTTCAAAAATTCTTTTGTTGTCCCGAAGAGTTCAAAGATATTCTACCCTTTATCTTCTATCAGGTTCAGTGTTTCTGGTTCCATGTTGAGGTCTTTGATCCATTTGGAATTGGTTTTGAGAATAGTAAGTATGGTAACACATAGCCTGTGTATCCAGCTTTCAAGCCACTCGCAGGGTTGCTAATAAAATGGTTTTCAGGATCAGGACTTAGAAAAATTTCTTTTCTATAATAATTCACATACAAACTGCTCAGGTCATGCTATTTTATTCTTCTGACTCAGCTTTTATTCTCCAAAGCTTATGTACACAGCAAACTTAAGGCAGTAAGAAAGGTTACAGAAGCTTCTGTTCAGGGTCACACTGCATTCCTTGTATAATCGATCAGGGACACATGTATCAGAAGCTTGTTAGCTACTGATAGTGGGCAGCTGCAGCTGTGATTGTAAAGGGGAAGTTTGGGGCTGTAGACTGTCTTCCTGAGGAGAGTAACCTAAGGTTTTACAAGGGGGAGGGCCAAACTATCCAGAGATCTAAGGAAGAAGTAAAGCTAATCTACATTTCTCAAGTGTATTTAACATTACAGGCTAACATTATGTGGCCGACCTGTTGGATTTTCTCTCACCCTCCAGCAGGGGATACAGCTATAGCCCCCCTACTGAGAGCAGGGGGGGGGTAGTGTGTGAGTAACTGGCAACTGTATAAAGCAAGGGCAAAAGCAAACAGCTCTGTACGTGTGAGCACTTTCAAATGAGCACTTTCCACGAAGGCTAGCTAGCTGGCATTGAAAAACATCCCAGATCTAAAAATACATTTTTAAAATCATGTGTGTAGCCTAAGAATGCAAGGAGGTAACTTTGTAACTTTTTTTGTTCAAGGCTGTGGGGCCAGACCATCTCCCTGAAGCTCTGGCCATCAGTGTAGCCTTTTCAATTGTAACTCTGCATAAAGGTATTTTTCACTGGCATATTTAATCAGTTAACGGGTTTTTCCTGTTGTTCACATAAATTTCAGAACTTAAGCATAAACAGATGGTTAACTGAGCCTAGAATTTTGTACCAAAAACAAATGTTAGAAGTTCTTACAAAGTGTTAATTGTTAAAGGGTCTGCGAAGGGGTTGCTGCTGGTCCCCTTCTCAATGGAACCTGGCAGAGGAAGCTGGCAAAAGAATTCAGGTCTCCTTTATTGCTAAGGACTTTGATTCAACAACCCAGACATCTGGAGTTCTGTCCTTGAGGATAACCTGTGAAGGTCCAGCTCACACGCCATCCACAGATACACTTTTTCTGGCCTGTTTGCCCTGCCAACTTAGCTAATTACAAGGGTGTCTTCTCAGTTTCTGACCATAATGTAGAGTAAAAGCTTAAATATGAAAATATATCTTATTCACCACATTTCCACAGTGTAGGGAGACGTCATCCTGCTATTAGTACACAGGGATAACGGTACCCCCCGCTCCATGAGGGTCACACTGCCAAGGCTATGGGATCAGTCCCACAACTGTTTGAGGGAGTTACAGAATCACATGAGAGAAGCACAGACAGAAGCAGTCAGTACCCATAGGCAGTATTTCTCATAGGCCCTGCTATGACTTTTTCCCACCAGATGCATCGTTTCTCTGGTTGGTTGACCTTATAAATCTCAGCTCTCATCTATTGCATATATTTGCCGACTCCGTCAATATGAATCTATTGGGATTCTTTCCAATGCAGCTATTCAGTTTGACCATCACCATTTGTTGGGAGATTGTACTCCCCCCCCCCCCCCGCCCGCCCAGTGTATATTTCTGGCTTCTTTATCAAAAATTCAGTTGGTCATTTATGACTGGGTCTTCAATTCTGTTCTATTGATCAGTGTCTGTTTCTATGTCAATACCATGCTGTTTTGATTAGTATAGCTTTATAGTAAACCTGAAATCACGGATAGTGATACCTTCAGCAATTCTCTTATCACTCAGGAGTGTTTTAGCTCTCTGGAGCTGTGTGTTTCCATACAAAGCTGAGGACTGTCCTTTCACAACATGGGAAGAATTGGGTTGGAATTTTGATGGGGACTAAATGGAGTCTGTAGATTGCTGTTAGCAGGACAGCCATCTTTACTATGTCAAATCTACTGATCCATGAGCATAGGACATCTTTCCATCTTCTGATAGCTTCTTCAGTTTCTTTCTTCAAAGACATGAACTTTTTATAAGACAAGTCTTGTGCCTCTTCATTGGAGCTTTATATTCTTTGAGGCTATTGTGAAAGGTATTGTTTCTTGATTTCATTTTTGGTTCATTTGTCATTTGTACATAGGAGGGCTACTGAGTTTTGTGAGTTGTGTATCCAGCTACTTCACTAGACGTGTTTAATAGCTGTAGGAGTTTGCAGGTGGAACTTTGAAGGTCACTTATGTATAATATATCACCTGAAAATAATGATATTTTGAGTTCTTCCTTTCCAACTTGTAACCCCATCTCTTTCAGTTGCCTTACTACTGTAGCTGAGAGTTCAAGTACTTAGTTGAATAGGTATAAGAGTGGATGACCTTGCCATATGCCTAATGTTAGTGACATTGTTTTGAGTTTCTGTCTGTTTAATTTGATACTGACTATAGCTTTGCTATAAATTACCTTTATTATGTTGAAGTGTGTTTCTTATATTCCTAATCTCTCCATTACTTTTATCTTGAAGAAGTGTTTGATTTTGTCAAAGGCCTTCTCTGGGTCTAATGAGATAATCTTGGAGTTTTTTGTTTTTCAGTTTGTTTGTGGTGGATTACATCTATCTATTTATGTATGCTGAACCCTCCCTGCTTCTCTTGGGTGAAGCCTACCTGATCATGGTAGGTGATCTTCTCGATGTGTTCTTGAATTCAGTTTACAAGTGTTTTATTGGGAATTTTTGTGTCTATGTACATCTGGGACATTGATCTGTAATTCTGTTTTTTGTTGTGGTTGTTGGGTCTTTATGTGGTTGGAGTATCAGTATAACTGTGGCTTTGTAAAATAAATTGGGCTGAGAAGGCCAGTAAAATATCAAGACAAGCTCCTAAGAACTAGTTTCTGTCCCTTGAAACTGGACAGTTTCTGAGGAAGCCAAGGTCAATTAGTCACTAACTCCTGCTCCCTTCCCAGTACCTTAAGACAATAACCAAATAAGTACAAAGCCTGAGACTTGACCAGACTTTCAGAAAAGTGGAAAAGTTATAGCCTTAGTCAACCAACCCTTGCTAGTCCTAGACAATTAGGAATGCACCAACATAACTGACACCCACTTAAGCCAATTACAAATGAGATGATTTAACTGACCCTGAAACTCTCCTTAGCTGTGCTTAAAAGGAGCTTACATGTTCCTTTCCCCGCTGTCATCATTTTGTATGAACAGGTGAATAACCCCACATGCAGGCTGGTATAATAAAAGCTCCTGCTGATTGCATCGTGACTGGTGGTCTTTTATGGGTCTTCTCATAGACCTAAGAGAAAAATGTTCATTCTGTTTTGATTTTGTGGAATAATTTTAGGCGTTTGTCCTTGTTTCTTATTTGAAATTCTGGTAGAATTCTGCTCTAAAGCCATCTCTCTCTGGGCCTTTTTGGTTGGGAGACTACTAGTGACTGCTTCTATTTCACTGGGGTTTTTAAGTCTGTTTAAATTGCTTATTTGATCTCTGATTTAATTTAATTTGGATAAAGGCTTATTAATCTTTCTGAAAGAACCAATTCTTTGTTTCATTAATTCTTTGTGTTGTTTTTATTGCCATTGTTTGTAGCATGAATTTAGCAGAGTAAACGTTAGAATGAATAGTTTTCACAGTATTCATTAGAGTGAATAGTTGTTTTCTAGAACTTTGATCTTGAAGAACCATTGTGGAAAATAGTAACGAATCTTTGTGGAAAACAGTGGTTGTTTCCTGTAATTTGTAGAATTATTTTTCTGAAGGGGCATTGCAGCCTTTGCTGACTGGTCACAAGCTAACTCTGGCAGCCTGAAGCTCTTGGGTTACTGTGTGTTAGGAACAATATACAATGAAGGACTCAAGTCATGAGGGTAAATAGTATTTTTCTTTATAAGACAGAGAGATTAGGTAAGACCTTGGTATAAGGAAATACTTTACCCAAAAAACAACTTTGTATAACAATCAATAGATATGCCTTTGTACAGCTGTTCATCAGAGTTCAGTTCATCAGAGGCTGCATCTCCCTGCTGCCACACAGGCCTTAAAATTCCATTTTGAAGGGACCTCTTTCTTCAGCTGACCCATGCAGCACAGGACACTCTGACATTTGTTTCTATTTCACTGACATCAGCTCTGAGATCAATTATTTCTTGTTGTCTACTCCTTAGGGGTGTAATTTCTTCTTTTAATTTTAGAGTTTTTAAGTGTCCTGCTAAGTTACTGGTGTAGGAGCTCTCCACTTTTTTATCCCGGCATTTAGTGCTATAAACTTTCCTCTTAGAGCAGCCCTCACTGTACCCAGACATTTGGGTGTGTTATGTATTCATTTTCGTTCAATTCTAGAAAGTCTTTGAGTTTTTTAACTTCTGTCTTGAGTCTTTGTTTTTTCCCTTCAGAATAGTTCTTCAGTTCCCATGATTTTGTAAACTTCCTGTTGTTGCTGAAATCAACTTTAGTCAGATAGGATGCAGGGTGTTATTTTGATTTTCTTATGTCTCTTGAGATTTGCTTTGTATATGGGTATGTGTTCAGTTTTGGAGAAGGTTCCCTGAAGTTCTGAGAAGGTATATTCTTTTGCGGTTTATGTGAAATGTTCTATATTTGTTGGGTCTGTGTGGTTTATAACGCCTGTTAGCTCTAGTAGTTTGTGCTTTTTTTCTGGATGTCTAGTAGTCTGGATGACTCGTCCATCAATAAGAGTGGGGTACTGACGTCTCTCACTGTCAGTGTATGAAGGTCAATATGTGATTTAAGCTGCAAAAGTGTTTCTTTTAAAAACTGGGGTCCTTTTGTGTTTGGGGCACAGATGTTAAGAATTGAAATGTCATATTGGTGGATTTTTCCTTTGATGAGCATTTAGTGTTCTTCCCTGTCTCTTCTGATTAGTTTTGGTTTGAGGTCTATTTTGTCAGATATTAAAATGGCCTCACCAGTTTATTTGTTAGATCTATTTGCTTGAAATATCTTTTTACAGCTCTTTACTCTGAGGTGATGCTGATCCTTGATGTCAAGTTGTATTTCTTGAATACAAGAGGACGATTGATCCTGTTTTTACATGTATTCTGTCAGTTATTTTATTTGGGAATTGTGACCATAACTATTAAGAGATAACAATGACTAATAATTGTTGATTTGTTATTATATTGTTGTTGTTAGTGGTGGTAGCGACAGTGGTAGTGGGGGTGTGTGTGTGTTTTCCTTCTTTTGACTTTGCTGTTATGAAATTATTTATTCCCTGTGTTTTATTGTATGTAGTTAACCTTTAGGTTGGAGTTTACAATCTAGCAATGTCTGTATGGCTGGATTTGTAGACAAATACTGTTTGAATTTGGTTTGATCATGGAAGGCCTTATTTTCTCTATCTAGGTATACTGGTGTGGGCTGGTCTGTAGTCTTCTAGAGCTTGTGTCACACATATGTCCAGATATCAGTACCTAGAATTATAATCTTCCCATCCAGAAGTCAGGACAGCAGTGTAAAAACACAATAACAAACAGGACAGTATGTATCCATGAGAGCTTTTTGAGTCTTAGTTGAGAAGTCAGATGTAATTCTAATGTGTGTGCCGTATTTTGCTTGGTCTTTTTTCCTTGCAGCTTTTAATATTCGTTCTTTGTTCTGTACACCTAAATTATTATTGCCAAGGGAACTTTCTCTTCTGGTCCAGTCTATTTGGCATATTGTGTACTGTGTGTATTTTGATAGACATCTTCTTTGGGTTAGGAAAAGTTTCTTTTGTGATTTTGATGAAAATATCTTCTGTGCCTTTGACTTGTGTCTCTTCTATTTCTTCTCTTCCTATTATTCTCAGATTTTTTTGTCTTTTCATGGTGCCGTGTTTTGTAGTAGGAGGTTTCTGGCCTGGACTTTCGGGCCTAACCTCTAGGTTTAGGACCCGCAGACCCGCAGACCCACAGTTCCACAGAGACTCACAGATACTTTCAATAGTTTTTGGCTGATCAGCCTCAGGCCCAGGCATATAACTTGCTGACTCTGTACCCTTCATCTAACCCATGTCTCTTATTTTGTTCAGCCATGAGGCTCAGTACCTTTTCTTAGAGCAGCATAGTTGTCCTCTGCTTCTTCTGGCTTCTCTCTGGTGTTCTCTCTGGCATTCTGCTCTGTGCTTCCTGTTCTCAGAGTTTTTTTAGTCTACTAGCCCCGCCCACACTTCCTTCCTGCCTTTGGCCCATCAGCACTTTTTATTAAACCAGTGGGTGGGATAATTATTTACCATGAAACAATACAATACCCTTACATATTCCCTTTTCTCCTTTTAAAACAAAAAGAACTCCAAATATAATATTCTTTCCCCCCTTATCTATAACAACTTATAAACAACACTGTACATAAACACAAACATCCATAATCCATGTTTTGGTTACTTCCTGCTGAATGGGGATGCCGACAATCTCATGGGAATCCAAAGAAAAATGTAGGATTATGGACAAGTCTTTAGTGGAGTAGTCTCTAAGGCTGGGTCATCTCAGTCAGTCTCCTCGAAGTTGTTCTGGATACAGAGCTCGGGAAACTTCAACAGAAGTGCTCTGAAATGTTGAATCATCTGGTTCATCCATTTTCATTGGAGATATTTCAGGTGGTCTTCCTCTGTCAAACTTTATGTCCTTTATCCAGAAAGAAATCTACAGCTTCTCATTTTCTGTGAAAATAAAAGGAAAACCTCTTCTCCAAAGTAACATATCTTTGGATTTCAGTTTTAAAGTAAACTCATTTACAAAATATACACGTTGAATTACTCCAATAGCATTTATAATTGACTGTCTTTTAGCAGCTTTTACTAAGTCATTTTCGGTCAAGAAGCTTAAAGATAAGACAATAATATACAGTATCCAGACATTCTTTGTATTTTCCATCTTTATGTGGCTTATTATTTATTTATTTATTTTACTTTATTTCTTTTTTAAAGGCTTCTATACCTTTTCTTTTCTTTCTCTAAGCCTATGTATATATATTTTCAACACATTCTAAATCACTTAGACTTTTTTTTTTAAAAAATGTCTTTACTGTATATTTATTTCTTAACTTTTCCTGTCTCTGACCACACCTTTGCTTGGCTAGGGTGATTGACTC
Source organism: Phyllotis vaccarum (assembly GCA_033318265.1). Lineage (NCBI taxonomy): Eukaryota > Metazoa > Chordata > Mammalia > Rodentia > Cricetidae > Phyllotis > Phyllotis vaccarum. Next base: position 182,576,425 of record JARWLC010000002.1, read on the forward strand.
CACCCAGATTCTTCTATTTTTTTCTGTTTCGGAACACACCTTTAATCTGCCAAAATTCAAGGTTGGTAGGATGGATGGATGGCTCCACCCAGCTCCTAGTTTAATTTCATAGAATTTATCTTTTTAACCCAGGTACTCTGGGGAATTTTAGGGTCTATATAATTACCAAGTAAAGCTTCCCCATCTGCTGCTCATTAACTCCATTTCAAGTATTTGGCAGCAGGGCCTCTTAAAAGACTCACAAGTGTTTTGCCTCTAAGGCTGAATCAGGAAATTTCTCTTAAAAAAGCCAAGCCTCAGTTTGCCTTGGACAAACAGAGCTGATCCAAGAAAACATCAACACTAAGAAGCCATCTTTGACTCTATTCTCTTTTTGTCTTTATTGACAGAAACCTTAAACACACCATATACAGCTCTTTGCTTACATTTAGACTCAGGAACTGGCCTTGTTCACCTTACGTTGCATGTAGCAAGCACACCATTTTATAATTTAATCCCATATACCACTCAGTCTATTTACCACTGGCCACTTCAGAGACAAAACTCTGCTTGGGCTTCAGTTCCTGTGCTCTAGACTGTTTTTAAAGCTTTCTATGGCTTTATGTAGGTATATATCGTGTATATGCCCCATGTTGGGCACCATTTGTAGTAGGAGGTTTCTGGCCCGGACTTTCGGGCCTAACCTCTAGGTTTAGGACCTGCAGACCCGCAGTCCCACAGAGACACACTGATGCTTTCAATAGTTTTTGGCTGATCAGCCTCAGGCCCAGGCATATAACTTGCTGACTCTGTACCCTTCATCTAACCCATGACTCTTATCTTGTTCAGCCATGAGGCTCAGTACCTTTTCTTAGAGCAGCATAGTTGTCCTCTGCTTCTTCTGGCTTCTCTCTGGTGTTCTCTCTGGCATTCTGCTCTGTGCTTCCTGTTCTCAGAGTTTTTTAGTCTGGTAGCCCCGCCCACACTTCCTTCCTGCCTTTGGCCCATCAGCACTTTTTATTAAACCAGTGGGTGGGATAATTATTTACCATGAAACAACACAATACCCCTACAATGTTTCCTGGATCTTTTGTACCAAGAATATTTTTATGGTTAACGTGTTCTTTGTCTGATAGACTTGTTTCTTCTATCATGTCTTCAATGCCAGAGATTCTCTCTTCCATCCCTCTTGTAGTCTGCTGGTGAAGCTTCTGGCTGAGATTTCCGTTTGAATTTCTAAATTTATCACTTCCACATTTCCCTCAATTTGAGTTTTATTTATTTCCACTTTCAAGTCTTGAACAGTTTGAGCATTTTCTTCCACTATTGTTTGTGTTTTAATGATTTTAAAATGGAATGTATATGTTTTTCTCTTTAAGAACCACTGTTATATTAATCAAGACAGTTTTAAGGTATTTAGTGCTTCAGCTGTGTTGGACTATTGAGGGACTGCTGAGGTAGGGTTTCTGGGCTCTCATGGATACATACTGTCCTGTTCATTATTGTGCTTTTACACTGCTGTCCTGACATCTGGTGGGAAGATTATAATTCTAGGTGCTGATATCTGGTCTTATTTTTGTTGGGTGGGTGTTTTGGTTTTTGGTTTCTATTTCTGCTTTTGTTTCAAGGAGAATGTGGTGGCTGTTTATTTCCTGTAGGAAAATTTTTGGGGGTCTTGATTGGTATAGTCACTGGAGGTTACAGGTAAAATGTATTTCTGGGTATTTGAACCTGAGACTTAGGAATGGCGTGGACCCAGAGTTGTGCAAGAGATAGAGAAGGTGGGCGTTCCAGAATCTGATTAGTTATTCCCCAGGGAATTGGGGCAGGGAGTAAGGAGGGGGCACAGCAGAGGCCTGCTACAGAGCTGGGATGAGAATAGGGGGTTGGATTTGTCAGAATGGAGGGAGAGGTAAAGAGCTACAGTGAGCCTACAGGATTCCCTGGCTGGAGTATTTGCAGGGAAGATCTGTGGGATTCACTGGAGACGGGGAAAGGAAGGCTACAGCAGGTGTTCTGCTGCGGAGCTGGGGATGAGCCTGGTGGGTTTGATTTGGAGAAAGAGGAGAGGTGAAGGTCTGCAGTTAGCCTACCCGCTCCCTTTCCAGAATGGAGCATTTAATGCCTTATGCCAAATTATACCGTAAAGACAGCCTGGTACTGGCGTTAAAAACAGACAGGTGGACCAATGGGATAGAAAAGAGGACCCAGAAATAAAACAGCAAAGATAAATGCCCATTTAATTTTGGGGTTTGTGGAGGGAATGGTTCAAAACAGGCTTTCTCTGTGTATGTAGCCCTGGTTGTCCTGGAGCTCACTCACTAGACCTGATTGGTTTCAAAGTCACATAGATCTGCCTGTGCCAGCAGCTCAGGTGCTAACCCCAAGTATCAACAGATGGACACGTGAAAACAGATAGGTTCTGTACAATAATGGAAACAGTCAGCAGAGGAAACCATCGGTCTACAGGATGAGAGAACAGTCTTTACCAGATACTGTAGCCAGGAGGCTGATATCTGGGATTTACGAAGAATTGCAGATGTTAAGCACCAGGGAAGTAAAACTGCCAATCAGCAAGTGAGCAAATAAGCTGAGAGACAGTTTTGAAAAACAGAAATGCAAATGGTCAGTGTAACTATTTTTAAAAATGTTCAGTATCCTTGGTCACTGGGGAAATTCAAATTAAAACTGCTACATACCAGACGGAATAACGATCATTAACAAATCTGACAGCAAATGACAAAGGGAATGTGGAATGAATTCTTATTAAATGTCTATCAGCCTATGAATGAAGAGTGAAACTTTGGTGTACACACGTGTACACACACACACAAGGTACTCACACACTCACATGCACACACACACACATACACTCACACGCATGTACACACATGCACACACTCACACATGCACCCACACACACATATACAGTCAAACATGCAAACACACCCACACACATATACACATACACTCATGCATACACACATACACTTACACACACAGACATACATGGACACACACATACACACAGGTATAAACACACATACACATACATATACACACACATGCACACACACATACACACACACTAACACCACACATATATATACACACATACACACACACATTTACACACATACACATATTCACTACACACATACACACACACTCACACACACATAAACACACACACTCACACACACATATACCCACACTGTATATTCTTTTTCTAGGAAAAAAGAAAATCTAAAAATTTGCAAGAGAATTGGTAGACTTCAAGTGTGTAGTATTAAGTGAATCTGCACAATATCAGAACTGAAAAAAAACCACATGTCCTCTCCCATGTGTGGAGTCTGGACAATAATATATGTATGTACATAAGCAAACACACATGTGGCTATGGTAAAACATGAATAAAAGATAACAAGAAAGGTTAAGTATAAGGGGGGTGGTGACGAATGCAGGTAATGGACCTGGGTTTTGAAAGAAGGCATAAAGCTAACTGTTTTCTGGTTCTGATTCTGTGAGAAATGTTGGTGTGTGCAGGGAATAAGTTTATGAACTATATCTGATATTGAAAGAGTAAAATCCAGTGCAAAGCTCCACAGCTTTTACTTCAAATGCCACTTTAACTATATAGCAGTTTGTATTGTAATGAATAAAGAAAGCTGCTTTTGTCTACAAGTGCTTCATCTGTGTGAGCAGGTATGTAGAGCCCGGCTGGATGACATCTAGCCTTACCGTTAATGTTTAGGTAGACAGCATCCTAAAGAGGTGTTTTTATGTGACCTAGCATCTTCTGTAGATATTTGTGTAGCTTTCCTAACAAGGTGTGTGTGTGTGTGTGTGTGTGTGTGTGTGTGTGTGTGTGTGTGTGAGAGAGAGAGAGAGAGAGAGAGAGAGAGAGAGAGAGAGAGAGAGAGAGAGAGGTGTTTCCTGCATGCTTTATGGAAGATGAGGTAAGAATGAAGCTTGGTTCAATCCAAATTAGGTAGCCGGTCCTGGGTCAAACTTCTAGAGTCTGACATCAGTCTCCTCATTTTAGCCATATTTAATCACAGCATAACTTTTGGAGAAAAAATTTTCTGATGTCAAGTAACCCAGTCCTATGAGCATAACAGACTTAAGGCATGATTACATTGAAATTCTTTACAAAGTACATCTGACTTCTCTCTCTCAAAAACAAACAAACAAACAAACAAACAAATAAATAAATAAATAAATAAATAAATAGGGTACTATTGACTCGGGAAAGTGTTCAAGATTTAGGATCTTGGGAAAATGACTGTGGGAGCCAGCATTGGCCTGGCCCTAAGATAACAAAGAAGTACATGACATCTCTCACCTGGATCTATTCACCACACATTTGGGTTTATCAGAGTGGGTGATGCAGAGAAGGGCCTGTCCTGGAGCTTTGACCGCTGCCTGGAGGTACAGTACCTGTTCTCAGCCCCGCTCTCTCCAGCTGGATGTCACCCACTCACAGTCACAGCCGTCCACTCACTCAATTTTGGTTTTAAAGTCTTTCCTTCCCTCCATGCTGCTCATTTCTCTGCTCCCATCTTCTCTTTTCTTCAGGTCGACTCTCTCTCTTCTACTGGAAGTGCTATACCGTCCATGGTTACCCTTCTCACCGGGCAACTGCTTTCCAAACTGCCTGCTTTATTCCTCAGAGAATCTACAAACACCTGTCAGAAATCTGTGTCCAACATTTTAATAATTTTTTTACATTTTCTATTTCCATGAAATGGACCCACATTATATTTTTTTACTGTTTATATAATTTTCAAAGTTGGTCTTAAGTATTTATTCTGTTAGTGAAATTAATCAAAAAATAAGTAAACATATGTAATCTACTTTATTATTTTTATTAATATGTGAACAGCTGACAAATAGATATTAATGGGTTTAACACAGTCAAATTTAAATGTTGGATGAGTCACTCAAGATTAACTGATTTTATTGAGCTGTATAATGGATTGCAACTAAAAAAAGACTCTCTTTAACTCCAAATATTTCTATCAAAACATCCACATGTTCTTGCAATGAACTGCTATGCACAGTGTTTATAAACAGCACAAGAAATATATATATTTTAAAAAATCTCAGTTTCTGGTGGGCCTCTAATGAAATGCATACATCAGTTTTGTTGTCCTGTAATAAATAGTAATAATTAGCATCGTCCCTAGGATGGAGTCCAGAGATTGTCTGAAAGGCCAAATTGCAAGACCAGAAGCTAGAGAAAGTCTGTGTTCCCTGAGGGATCATGGACCCTCTTGAGGATCTGGAGTTTGGGGACCTGTCTCGGGTGCTGTTGACAAGCTGTGTCTTAACTGATGATAATGTTGTTGTCTGATCCTAATGATTGTGGCTGTCTTCCTGGAGAAGCTGATGGCTAACAGACACTTAATGAGATCCTTGTCCTAGATTTCAGACATTAGATGGTTGGATGCACAGAGGAAGCTATGGGTGGTGAGTGAGGGCACAACACAAGAGTGATGGGACCTTCATGTTTGGCACCAAAGGAATGTTGGGCTTCACATGTCTTAGGGTGGTTATTGCCGTGAAGACAGAAACTCTTGTGAAGAAACCATTTAATTGAGGGGGCTTGCTTACAGCTTCAGAGATTTAGTTAATTATCATCATGGCAGAAAGCATGGTGGCATGCTAGGAGAGTAGCTGAAAGTCCTACATCTTGAGGGCAACAGAAAGTTGACTGAGACACTGGGCAGTATCCTGAGCATAGGAATACTCAAAGCCTACACCACAGTAACACACTTTCTCCAACAAGGCTATAACCACACCGTCAATGCCACATCTCCTAATAGTGCTGCTCCCTATTACATCAACAACCTACCACAGTCCATTCTCTGACTCCATCAGCTTCTAACAACGTCACAATGCGAAGTGCATTTAGTTCAGCTTCAAAAGTCCCCATCACAGTCTCTACAATATTTTAAAGTCCAAAGTTCAAAGCCTTTCCTGAGATTAATACAGCCTCTTAACTATAAAAATAACAACAACAACAACAATAATAATAAGATCACATACTTCCAACATATAATGGCACAGGATATACATTACCATTATAAAGCAAAGGGAAGGGAGAATACTGAGGAAATACTGTACCAAAGCAAACCAAAAACCAACCAAGGAAACTCCAAACAAGACTGATAATAGCAAGTAGCAGTCAGATTCATTCTCAATCTGCAGAGAGGCTGAAGGCTGAGTTGGATGAGCTGTCAATGGAACCAGAGAACAGATCAGGAGCCCAGAAGGTCTTTCATCACCATCGTAGATCGCAGTGGTGAGCAGACTTCCAAGGAGATGCTGGAACTGACGCTGAAAGGCATTTATTTACAATGTCATCACTGCTGTGCTTGCTCAGGACTCTGACACAGTGTCGCTGAGTCAGCACAAGCTGGGCACATGACCCTGTGAAAAGAAGATAATAAAAATCAGTAAGAACAAGCAAATCTTATTCACTAGGGAGAACATGGCCCAAACATCCCAGACAACAAGTCGTTACTCTCCTGGAGGAACTTAAATCTACTTGTCTGTTAAGTGGTGGAGGAAGATGAGGAGCAGTGGAGCCCAAGCCATGGTGAGGACATCCGAGTTCTGCTTCCTGAGTCCCCTCTAGCTGGGTATGTCTTCTTATCTGTCCTGGGATTCTAAGTGCAGCCTGGCTGTATGCAAACATTCCCTTCCTGAGCGTGTACAACCCTCTCCTTTTACTTCAGAGTGCATTGGTCTGAGTAGTGAAGACTACACATGGGGAGGATGTGGGCTCCACCTAATAATGACAGGTCAGAAAAACCTGAAAGTGAAGGGAAAATGTTAGAAAAGCTGGGGAACCCTAGGCAGGTGCTTGGATATATCACTTCCCAATACAACCACAGCCTGCCATGTGTCACTAGTAGGTCCCCCATCTGTCAACAGTGAGGGCATTTAGGAAGTCACATAGGCCCTGTCTGGAGTCTGAGTGGAACATGAATCATCCCTTAATACTGCTCTGTAAATGTCAATTAAGACAACTGTCAACCCAGTTTACTTTTGCATAGAGAATCTCCTGGTTTGAGAGGCACACACTTCTTTTTCTCTAAAAGACCAGTGATTATAATGGTGGCCATTTCTAGGGAAGAATCCCTAATGGGGTTGTAGCAATCTCGCTCAGCAGTTTAAAAAGGCGTGCACACACATGCATTATTAATAAAGAGAATTTATTAATAATTAAGTATAAGGAGTAGCTTCTTATACTTATAATGTCAAAGAAAAGGAGAATGTATTTGTGGAGATGAGGGAAAATTCTGGAGAAAAACATTTCTCCTATAATTGGCAAAAAATAAACTAAAAAAATCTGTCTACATCACTGTACAAAGAGAAATAAAGACGAATTCATTCTCAATCCTGAATTATCAATAAATTGTGTTTAAAACCTTCTGCATTTTAAAAGATGTATGTCTGTAATTTGTGTTTTAAAGTCCTGAGATACATTTTATTGAATTACATTACATATGAAACAAAACTGCACCTTAGTTTCAGATTAAATGTATTCTCTGTACAGAATTTGAAAAGGAGTGTTAAGGCTAAGAATTAAATGAAGAATAGAAGATTGAAGTTTGTGAATGTAAAAATGTTTACAAATGTACACAAGATTCTGATAAGAATAAAAAATAGTCTAGTAGAAAATCGAACTTCCATATGATATAGATGAAAGAAACCTCATCAGTTACGAATCTGATAATGAGTAAACAAAATGTCATAATTAACATAATTAACAATGTCTACTAGGTAGGTACTGTCCACAAAATTATGAAATTCTTCTGTTGATAGAAATATTTCTCCTGGACAATGACTCCATTGGGATAAATGAGGACGTATATAGAGCAGAGTTATGATTTCACTGATCATGTGGCAGATGGGACCAAGGAGCAGGAAGTAAATCACAGGGTGGCTCTTTGGTAATACCTCGATGGCGTCACTACCTGTGCAACTGTGTGGGAAGAAGTGATTTCTGATAGACTTGGTCTTTCCAACAGCACTGTCCTCTCAAGATCAGCCCATCACTGCCTCCAAATGGGCATGAGCATGTCCATGAGAAGCATTTGGGGATGGAACTATCTCTTCCAGGGAAGAAATCAAAGTAAGGTTGAAGAAATACGGTTAGGCACTGAGAATAAAAGCAGGCTTATTGAGCCTGATGCTTCTTCCTAAAAAAAAAAAAAAAAAAAAAAAGTCTATAAGGAGAAAGAGCTAGAAGGCACAGGGTGGGTATCAACACAGAGTCAATAGAGGAAAGGGGTCTCTCTGGAGCCCTGTAAAGTCCCCCAAATCCAGCATCTGTTTAACAGAATAAAGCTGTTACTTTTGCTTTCTCCACAACTTGATCTGTTTTTCCAAGTCATTCAATCCTTTATTTGTCCATGCCAGAGAATGACATTGGTAATTCCCTAAGAAACTGTTAGCACCCCAGTTGTATGCCATTCTCTTATCTAGAATTGGAGATGACCTCTTCTCAAGGTTCTGTACTTGACTGAAAATTACAGAAAAGAACTTGGAAATTGGCTGTGGCCCATATGATACTCTGTAATACGAGGTTTCTGGCCCAGACTTTTGGGCCTAACCTCAAAGTTTAGGTCCGCAGGCCCGCAGACCCGCAGTCCCGCAGAGACACACAGATGCTTTCATTAGTTTTTGGCTGATCAGCCTCAGGCCCAGGCATATAGCTTGCTAGCTCTCTACCCTTCATCTAACCCATGTCTCTTGTTCAGCCATGTGGCTCGGTACCTTTCTTTAGAGCAGCATAGTTGTCCTCTGCTTCTTCCGGGCCTCTCCCTGGTGCTCTGTCTGGCACTCTGCTCTCAGAGATTTTTCCCAGTCTGGTAGTCCCGCCTACACTTCCTGCCTGCCTTTGGCCAATCAGCTCTTTTTATTAAACCAGTGGGTGGGACAATTATTTAAAATGAAACAACACAACCTCCCACATATCCCCTTTTCTCTTCTTAAAACAAAAAGAACTCCAATTCTAAAATTCTTTCCCCCCTTATCTATAATAGCTTATAAGCAACACTGTAAATAAACACAAACATCTATAATCCATGTTTTGGGAATGTGGGCGTCGTTCTCTAGGCTACTTCCTGCTGTATGGGGACGCCGATAATCTCACAATCTCACAAATCTCACTGGAATCCAGAGAAAAATGTAGGATTATGCACAAGTCTTTAGTGGAGTAGTCTCTAAGGCTGGGTCATCTCAGCCAGTCTCCTTGAAATTGTTTTGGATTCAGAGCTCGGAACTTCAACAGAGGTGCTCTGAAATGCTGAATCATCTGGGCCATCCATTTCCATTGGAGATTTTTCAGGTGGTCTTCCTCTATCAAACTTTATGCTCTTTATCCAGAAATAAATCCACAGCTTCTCATTTTCTGTGAAAATAAAAGGAAAACCCCTTTTCCAAAGTAGCGTATCTTTGCATTTCAAATTTAACGTACCTTGAATTAATCCAACAGCATTTATAGTCAACTGTCTTTTAGCAGCTTTTACTAAATCATTTTCAGTCAAGAAACTTAAAGATAAGACAATAACATACAGTATCCAAACATTCTTTGTATCTTCCATTTTTATTTATTTATTTATTTATAATCGGCTTATTTATTTATTTATTTATTTACTTACTTACTTATTTATTTATTTTGCTCTATTTCTTTTTTTAAAGGCTTTCTATACCTTTCCTTTTATTTTTCTAAACCTATGTATCTATATTTCAACACACTCTAAATCATTTAGGCTTTTTAAAAAAACTGTTTTTACTGTATATTTATTTCTTAACTTTTTCTGTTTCTGACCACACATTTAATCAGCCACTATTTCTGACCACACCTTTGCTTGGCTAGGGAGATTAACTCTACCCAGATTCTTCTATTTCTTTCAGTTTCTGAGCACACCTTTAATCTGCCTGGATTCAAGGTTTGTAGGATGGGTGGATGGCTCCACCAGCTTCTAGTCTAACTTCATAGAATTTATCTTTCTAACCCAGGTACTCTGGGGAATTTTAGGGTCCAAATGATGACCAACTCAAACTGCCATCTGCTGCTCATTAACTCTAAGTATTAGGCAGGAGGGCCTTTTAAAAGACTCACAAGTATTTTGCCTTTAAGGCTGAATCAGGAAGCTTCTCTTAAAAAAGTCAAGCTTTAGTTTGCCTCAGGCAAACAGAGCTGATCCATGAAAACATCACACTAGAAAGCCATCTTTGATTCTGTTCCCTTTTTCTCCTTATGAAGGTAAACCTTAAATAAATCATTTATAACCTTTTGCTTATATTGAGGCGCCTGTGAGACTTGAGGAACCAGCCATTTTACACCTTAAGCTGCACTCCAAAAGCACGCCATTGTAGCTCATGCCCATGTGCTGCACCAGGGTGTCTCTGTACCACGGCTCACATGGGAGACACAATCAGAAGCTATTTTGGGCTCTAGACCCTTTTTAAAGCTTTCTGTGGCTTATGTGGGTATTTTTGCCCCACGTTGGGCTGCCATTTGTAGTATGAGGTTTCTGGCCCAGACTTTCGGGCCTAACCTCAAAGTTTAGGTCCGCAGGCCCGCAGACCTGCAGTCCCGCAATCCTACAGAGACACACAGACGCTTTCATTAGTTTTTGGCTGATCAGCCTCAGGCCCAGGCATATAACTTGCTAGCTCTCTACCCTTCATCTAACCCATGTGTGGGAGGTTGTGTTGTTTCATTTTAAATAATTGTCTCACCCACTGGTTTAATAAAAAGAGCTGATTGGCCAAAGGCAGGCAGGAAGTGTAGGCGGGACTACCAGACTGGGAAAAATCTCTGAGAGCAGGGTGCCAGACAGAGCACCAGAGAGAAGCCACAGGAAGCAGAGGACAACTATGCTGCTCTAAAGAAAGGTACCGAGCCACATGGCTGAACAAGAGACATGGGTTAAATGAAGGGTAGAGAGCTAGCAAGTGATATGCCTGGGCCTGAGGCTGATCAGCCAAAAACTAATGAAAGCATCTGTGTGTCTCTGTAGGACTGCGGGACTGCGGGTCTGCGGACCTATGGGTCCTAGACCTTGAGGTTAAGGCCCGAAAGTCCGGGCCAGAAACCTCGTACTACACCCATGTCTCTTGTTCAGCCATGTGGCTCGGTACCTTTCTTTAGAGCAGCATGGCTGTCCTCTGCTTCTTCCGGGCCTCTCCCTGGTGCTCTGTCTGGCACTCTGCTCTCAGAGATTTTTCCCAGTCTGGTAGTCCCGCCTACACTTCCTGCCTGCCTTTGGCCAATCAGCTCTTTTTATTAAACCAGTGGGTGGGACAATTATTTAAAATGAAACAACACAACCTCCCACATATCCCCTTTTCTCTTCTTAAAACAAAAAGAACTCCAATTCTAAAATTCTTTCCCCCCTTATCTATAATAGCTTATAAGCAACACTGTAAATAAACACAAACATCTATAATCCATGTTTTGGGAATGTGGGCGTCGTTCTCTAGGCTACTTCCTGCTGTATGGGGACGCCGATAATCTCACAATCTCACAAATCTCACTGGAATCCAGAGAAAAATGTAGGATTATGCACAAGTCTTTAGTGGAGTAGTCTCTAAGGCTGGGTCATCTCAGCCAGTCTCCTTGAAATTGTTTTGGATTCAGAGCTCGGAACTTCAACAGAGGTGCTCTGAAATGCTGAATCATCTGGGCCATCCATTTCCATTGGAGATTTTTCAGGTGGTCTTCCTCTATCAAACTTTATGCTCTTTATCCAGAAATAAATCCACAGCTTCTCATTTTCTGTGAAAATAAAAGGAAAACCCCTTTTCCAAAGTAGCGTATCTTTGCATTTCAAATTTAACGTACCTTGAATTAATCCAACAGCATTTATAGTCAACTGTCTTTTAGCAGCTTTTACTAAATCATTTTCAGTCAAGAAACTTAAAGATAAGACAATAACATACAGTATCCAAACATTCTTTGTATCTTCCATTTTTATTTATTTATTTATTTATAATCGGCTTATTTATTTATTTATTTATTTACTTACTTACTTATTTATTTATTTTGCTCTATTTCTTTTTTTAAAGGCTTTCTATACCTTTCCTTTTATTTTTCTAAACCTATGTATCTATATTTCAACACACTCTAAATCATTTAGGCTTTTTAAAAAAACTGTTTTTACTGTATATTTATTTCTTAACTTTTTCTGTTTCTGACCACACATTTAATCAGCCACTATTTCTGACCACACCTTTGCTTGGCTAGGGAGATTAACTCTACCCAGATTCTTCTATTTCTTTCAGTTTCTGAGCACACCTTTAATCTGCCTGGATTCAAGGTTTGTAGGATGGGTGGATGGCTCCACCAGCTTCTAGTCTAACTTCATAGAATTTATCTTTCTAACCCAGGTACTCTGGGGAATTTTAGGGTCCAAATGATGACCAACTCAAACTGCCATCTGCTGCTCATTAACTCTAAGTATTAGGCAGGAGGGCCTTTTAAAAGACTCACAAGTATTTTGCCTTTAAGGCTGAATCAGGAAGCTTCTCTTAAAAAAGTCAAGCTTTAGTTTGCCTCAGGCAAACAGAGCTGATCCATGAAAACATCACACTAGAAAGCCATCTTTGATTCTGTTCCCTTTTTCTCCTTATGAAGGTAAACCTTAAATAAATCATTTATAACCTTTTGCTTATATTGAGGCGCCTGTGAGACTTGAGGAACCAGCCATTTTACACCTTAAGCTGCACTCCAAAAGCACGCCATTGTAGCTCATGCCCATGTGCTGCACCAGGGTGTCTCTGTACCACGGCTCACATGGGAGACACAATCAGAAGCTATTTTGGGCTCTAGACCCTTTTTAAAGCTTTCTGTGGCTTATGTGGGTATTTTTGCCCCACGTTGGGCTGCCATTTGTAGTATGAGGTTTCTGGCCCAGACTTTCGGGCCTAACCTCAAAGTTTAGGTCCGCAGGCCCGCAGACCTGCAGTCCCGCAATCCTACAGAGACACACAGACGCTTTCATTAGTTTTTGGCTGATCAGCCTCAGGCCCAGGCATATAACTTGCTAGCTCTCTACCCTTCATCTAACCCATGTGTGGGAGGTTGTGTTGTTTCATTTTAAATAATTGTCTCACCCACTGGTTTAATAAAAAGAGCTGATTGGCCAAAGGCAGGCAGGAAGTGTAGGCGGGACTACCAGACTGGGAAAAATCTCTGAGAGCAGGGTGCCAGACAGAGCACCAGAGAGAAGCCACAGGAAGCAGAGGACAACTATGCTGCTCTAAAGAAAGGTACCGAGCCACATGGCTGAACAAGAGACATGGGTTAAATGAAGGGTAGAGAGCTAGCAAGTGATATGCCTGGGCCTGAGGCTGATCAGCCAAAAACTAATGAAAGCATCTGTGTGTCTCTGTAGGACTGCGGGACTGCGGGTCTGCGGACCTATGGGTCCTAGACCTTGAGGTTAAGGCCCGAAAGTCCGGGCCAGAAACCTCGTACTACACCCATGTCTCTTGTTCAGCCATGTGGCTCGGTACCTTTCTTTAGAGCAGCATGGCTGTCCTCTGCTTCTTCCGGGCCTCTCCCTGGTGCTCTGTCTGGCACTCTGCTCTCAGAGATTTTTCCCAGTCTGGTAGTCCCGCCTACACTTCCTGCCTGCCTTTGGCCAATCAGCTCTTTTTATTAAACCAGTGGGTGGGACAATTATTTAAAATGAAACAACACAACCTCCCACATATCCCCTTTTCTCTTCTTAAAACAAAAAGAACTCCAATTCTAAAATTCTTTCCCCCCTTATCTATAATAGCTTATAAGCAACACTGTAAATAAACACAAACATCTATAATCCATGTTTTGGGAATGTGGGCGTCGTTCTCTAGGCTACTTCCTGCTGTATGGGGACGCCGATAATCTCACAATCTCACAAATCTCACTGGAATCCAGAGAAAAATGTAGGATTATGCACAAGTCTTTAGTGGAGTAGTCTCTAAGGCTGGGTCATCTCAGCCAGTCTCCTTGAAATTGTTTTGGATTCAGAGCTCGGAACTTCAACAGAGGTGCTCTGAAATGCTGAATCATCTGGGCCATCCATTTCCATTGGAGATTTTTCAGGTGGTCTTCCTCTATCAAACTTTATGCTCTTTATCCAGAAATAAATCCACAGCTTCTCATTTTCTGTGAAAATAAAAGGAAAACCCCTTTTCCAAAGTAGCGTATCTTTGCATTTCAAATTTAACGTACCTTGAATTAATCCAACAGCATTTATAGTCAACTGTCTTTTAGCAGCTTTTACTAAATCATTTTCAGTCAAGAAACTTAAAGATAAGACAATAACATACAGTATCCAAACATTCTTTGTATCTTCCATTTTTATTTATTTATTTATTTATAATCGGCTTATTTATTTATTTATTTATTTACTTACTTACTTATTTATTTATTTTGCTCTATTTCTTTTTTTAAAGGCTTTCTATACCTTTCCTTTTATTTTTCTAAACCTATGTATCTATATTTCAACACACTCTAAATCATTTAGGCTTTTTAAAAAAACTGTTTTTACTGTATATTTATTTCTTAACTTTTTCTGTTTCTGACCACACATTTAATCAGCCACTATTTCTGACCACACCTTTGCTTGGCTAGGGAGATTAACTCTACCCAGATTCTTCTATTTCTTTCAGTTTCTGAGCACACCTTTAATCTGCCTGGATTCAAGGTTTGTAGGATGGGTGGATGGCTCCACCAGCTTCTAGTCTAACTTCATAGAATTTATCTTTCTAACCCAGGTACTCTGGGGAATTTTAGGGTCCAAATGATGACCAACTCAAACTGCCATCTGCTGCTCATTAACTCTAAGTATTAGGCAGGAGGGCCTTTTAAAAGACTCACAAGTATTTTGCCTTTAAGGCTGAATCAGGAAGCTTCTCTTAAAAAAGTCAAGCTTTAGTTTGCCTCAGGCAAACAGAGCTGATCCATGAAAACATCACACTAGAAAGCCATCTTTGATTCTGTTCCCTTTTTCTCCTTATGAAGGTAAACCTTAAATAAATCATTTATAACCTTTTGCTTATATTGAGGCGCCTGTGAGACTTGAGGAACCAGCCATTTTACACCTTAAGCTGCACTCCAAAAGCACGCCATTGTAGCTCATGCCCATGTGCTGCACCAGGGTGTCTCTGTACCACGGCTCACATGGGAGACACAATCAGAAGCTATTTTGGGCTCTAGACCCTTTTTAAAGCTTTCTGTGGCTTATGTGGGTATTTTTGCCCCACGTTGGGCTGCCATTTGTAGTATGAGGTTTCTGGCCCAGACTTTCGGGCCTAACCTCAAAGTTTAGGTCCGCAGGCCCGCAGACCTGCAGTCCCGCAATCCTACAGAGACACACAGACGCTTTCATTAGTTTTTGGCTGATCAGCCTCAGGCCCAGGCATATAACTTGCTAGCTCTCTACCCTTCATCTAACCCATGTGTGGGAGGTTGTGTTGTTTCATTTTAAATAATTGTCTCACCCACTGGTTTAATAAAAAGAGCTGATTGGCCAAAGGCAGGCAGGAAGTGTAGGCGGGACTACCAGACTGGGAAAAATCTCTGAGAGCAGGGTGCCAGACAGAGCACCAGAGAGAAGCCACAGGAAGCAGAGGACAACTATGCTGCTCTAAAGAAAGGTACCGAGCCACATGGCTGAACAAGAGACATGGGTTAAATGAAGGGTAGAGAGCTAGCAAGTGATATGCCTGGGCCTGAGGCTGATCAGCCAAAAACTAATGAAAGCATCTGTGTGTCTCTGTAGGACTGCGGGACTGCGGGTCTGCGGACCTATGGGTCCTAGACCTTGAGGTTAAGGCCCGAAAGTCCGGGCCAGAAACCTCGTACTACACCCATGTCTCTTGTTCAGCCATGTGGCTCGGTACCTTTCTTTAGAGCAGCATGGCTGTCCTCTGCTTCTTCCGGGCCTCTCCCTGGTGCTCTGTCTGGCACTCTGCTCTCAGAGATTTTTCCCAGTCTGGTAGCCCCGCCTACACTTCCTGCCTGCCTTTGGCCAATCAGCTCTTTTTATTAAACCAGTGGGTGGGACAATTATTTAAAATGAAACAACACAACCTCCCACAATACTCCTCCACAATTACACGGTAGGATGCTCAGTCAGCCCCCACCTCCACTGGGAGTATGGAGAATAAGGGCTTGGGATCTGATTGAGCAGCATGGAAGGTGAGTTCAACCTTGAGAACCAGGCAGAGGCTTGTGATGCCCCACTCTTCAGCCAAGAGTCATAATAAACAGGACCCATATGGAATCGATAAGTTTGTGGGAAGAAAGAGTAGGAGAGAGATTCCCCATTCAATACACCTGGGAGAGATCCACAGTGAAGCTTACTTATGATCTGATAGCTTCCTCATTCCACATCAGGCTCTTGGACCCTTGAGCTATAAATAGCTAGATGGAGGCACCTGAGGGTATCTCATGGGGAGCAGGGGAAAAATGACAGGAATCTGGTTGTGGGGCTGTGGATGGGGCTCAGCATTAGAAAGAAGCACACACTAGGCCCTGAGTTCCATCTCCAGCCCTGCAACATCAGTGGATGAAATAGTTACCTCAGCATCATAAATTTCAAAGTGATCCCAAAGAAGGATGGATCAGCTTGCTTAACCAGGAGGCTGACAAGAAGGGTTCTGTGGTCTTGATGACCAGCATTTTGAAGTTTAATGTTCCCCATTTTTCTTCCTTGGTGTCTGCTTTTGTAGCTAATCCCATCATACCTTGAGCATCCAAGCTTTTGTTTTTACTTTTAGTTGCTATAACCTAAATTGGCTGAGGAAAAAGGACTTTCTGCATTCTCTCAGTAATGGGAACATCTGGTAAATTACCACCCTGAGTGGGTATGGTGTCTACTTACTTACAGATTGTAAATCTGAGGGGGTGGTCAGAGAGAATGTCTACTCCAGAGTTGTTGCTGCTGCTACTGCTTCCTTCTCCTCCTCTCCTTCTTGAGGGTTGAATTTTACAGGACTAGGAATTCATCGAGGTTACAAGGTATTCAACATTTAACAGTTCTATAGAGTAAATATTCTGTACAGGCCTCCCCTTTTTTATGGTACCTAATAAAGAAGGAGAAGACTGGTACCCATGTCTGTAATATCTCCAGGGGATTCTCTGACAAATAAAAGATCTGGAAGATAATTGAACATATCTTATTTTGTCTGCAGGTGGATGGTTGTCAGCACATTACCCACTGAGAGCTTTTGGATCCATGAGTCTTAAAGAATCTCCCATTCCTCACTCCCCTACCAGCCTTACCTAAATAAGCTGTAAGCAGATCTTGACGTGGGTTGAGAGTTAGATAGACTTTTTTTTTTTTTTCCCTGTGCCAAGTTTGAAACACCGTACTGTCATTTTCTAAATACAACTGCCAAGAATTGTTGATGAAAGAATCACTTTTAGGGCAACCTCAGAAGCAACAAAGGGGTGTAACAGAAGCCACCCCCTGCTGTAGGCTCAGGAGAACTAGTTAAGCTCTATGGCTTTGAAGCTTTTAAGTCAGATTGTTTTGGATACTTGGAGTGATTCTGGTAGGTTCCAGCTTCCTGAGATTGAGAGGCAGTGTACTTCCCTGCTGCTCTTCCACTAAACACCCCCACTTAACCTGAGCCTGGCCTGCTCTCTGTGGCTACAGGATCTGAGAGAGGGCAGACAATACTGTTACCTTAATGACCAATAGTGTCCCTGCAGATGCTCATGGTTGTGCTGTGTGTCCTTCTATTTGTGATGATGCTCTACCCGAGTCTCAGGACCCCTAACCAGACCACCACAGAGCTGATTTCTGATGTAAGAACTAAGGATTCTTTATTCAAGCCAAGACAGGAACCTCCCCTGCCCCCCCCCCACTCTTTCTGCTGGAGTGAGGGAGGAAGGCACCCTGAGTTCTTTTCATAAGGGGTTTATATAGGATAGTTTCAAGCAGTGGATTATGTGTCCTGGCAATATGTGTGTAGGGGATTGTGTTGTTTCATGGTAAATAATTGTCCCACCCACTGATTTAATAAAAAGCGCTGATTGGCCAAAGGCAGGCAGGAAGTGTGGGTGGGGCTACCAGACTAAGAAAACTCTGAGAACAGGAAGCACAGAGGAGAATGCCAGAGAGAAGCTGGAAGAGGCAGAGGACAACTATGCTGCTCTAAGAAAAGGTACAAAGCTGCATGGCTGAACAGGATGGGTTAGATGAAGGATAGAGAGCTAGCAAGTTATATGCCGATCAGCTGAAAACTATTGAAAGCATCTGTGTGTCTCAGCATGTCTGGGGGTCTGTGGGCCTATACCTCGAGGCAAGGCCCAAAAGTTGGGGCTAGAAACCTCATACTACATACATGATTAGACAGGGAAACTAAAGATGAGATAGTCGTTGAAGAAGTCAGTGTACGTGACTGTTAACAGCTTGTCAGGATGTCTGTAGGGGAACTCTAAGGTTCTTGGCAGGATATGAGATATCTTATAGGGACATCTGGTCTTTGTTAAAAAAAAAAAAATTACTGTATGTCTGTTTTTGCCTATTCCAGGATCTATGTCCTTTATTCCTATTGATCCACTGTTTTCTTGGGCCTGAATTCAGCCCTTAGTCACCAGTTGGCTCAGGCCTGTTTCCCAAGATGGAACTGGTTCTGCTTTTTCGATGGTTGTTGGGACTATACCACTTTACTCTCAATTAGATTCCAGCTCTATCACCAGGGGTGGTTTTACATCTATTCCCATTGAGGATCTACCCTCTATGTCACTGCTTTGCAAACACTGACTCTTGAACGCACAGTTGTTAGGGAGATATAATTGGTAAAGTAGCTTTGCTGTTGAAAATGGCGAGGGCAGTTGGAAGTTGCAGTGGCCTGAGTTAGCGCTCAACACAGATCTGAAACCTGGCCGGCCGAGGCCAAAGGCTCATGGACTGCACGTAATTTGCTTCAGCTGAGTGGCAATTAAGCCTGTTGGAGTCAAGTCATAGGCGTGAAGATTGCAAAACCAAAAGTTGTCTTCTCAAAAGGCCTCCAGCCTGCTCATCTGGGACAGAAATGTGACAAGCACCTAAATGTGGCAAGTGAACCTAAAACCTGCCTGTCAGCTATGGCGGATAAGGCTTGGCTTGTGAAGGCTCAAAAGGAAGGTTGAGAGTCCCTTGAAGACTTATGATTGAGAAGACACCGGAACAACTGATGAGAAAACTTTGCTTTAGGTGGGACAATAGAGAGGTCAGCTGGGGCTGAAGACTAAGTTACAGTTAGTAAGAGACCAGTGTAATTAAGTTAAATCTTCTTAGAATTATTTATTTAGTGTCAATATACAAAAGCTGTGGTCCAGAGAGGCCAAAGCTTCATCTCAAGCCATTGCCAAAGTTGGCACACATTTAAGTCCCGACCTGGTACTGATTTGGGTGCAATAAAAAACTAGATGGATGGTGGGACTATGGGATGATCACCAAGGACAATAGCAGCTGTGCTGTGGAGCTGGGCTGAGCCTATGAGATGAGCTATGTGTGCTATGGAGGGTAGAGCTGGAAAAATAGAGCTCTTCATGCCCTTTGGAGCCCAGACGATTGTAAGTAGGTCCCAGGCATTGGCCACTGATCTATTTCTGATTATAATTGTGCCTCTTGGGATTAGAATTCCAATTACTGACTAGCATGTCTATATTGGTGAGTGAATGAATTGGCTCCTGAGCTAAAAGGCTGGAGCCTTCCTGATTCCTTTCTGTACTTGGATATGCACCCCCTTGCTGGGTCACGCAAGGTTAGAGTAGAGCAGTGACCATAAATGGGTGATAGGGCTTCTGGTATCTCTCTGCGCTCTTATAGTTTGCTAAGGAAGGAAATTAAGAGAAGGTAGAGGACTGAGCCATAATAAAGTGCAGGAATCCCCCTTCTCTGTCTGACCTCTCCCCAGGACACACTAGACAGGACAACTTCTCCCTGCTGACAGACTGGACACACCCATCCAAGTGAACTAGGAGGAGAGGGAGGGCAACCCCGACTCAAGACTTCTCTATTTCTCTTCCTCTATCTCATTGCAGATGGACAAACTCTTGCTAAAAGTCACCACTTGTCTGCTGTCCTAGACTCTGGGAAGAATTCAATTCCTAGACTGTCAGCAACTGGCTTCCTTTTGTCTGGAGACAGGGTCTCAGTGTCCCAAGGGCTGTTTCCCTTGCAGGAATCCAGACTCACCTGGACCTACAGGCCCTTCCTGTTGGGTTCCAGATGGCCTACAGCTCCTTTCTTCAGCATAAACCTTGACCATATGTGACCACATGGCTTTGGAAAACTATAGGCATGAGATAAGGCTTAGAAGAAATCTTGCCCAGGGCAAAAGAAGGCCGTGAGGGTGGAGAAGTGTTGAGATCTGCTTGCAATGCTGTTTCCAATAGCTAGCCAAACCAGATATAAACAGTAGTAAGAAAAAAGTCATTTTTGAAGTGAACCCAGAATCCTATCTCTTTCCACCAATGACCTT
Source organism: Phyllotis vaccarum (assembly GCA_033318265.1). Taxonomy (NCBI): domain Eukaryota; kingdom Metazoa; phylum Chordata; class Mammalia; order Rodentia; family Cricetidae; genus Phyllotis; species Phyllotis vaccarum. The sequence continues at coordinate 182,596,900 of JARWLC010000002.1, forward strand.
CTGTCCATGTCCCTGAAACCAAAGCATTTTTGGTTTTTACAAAGGAGCACATAAACTTGGGGACACACTGGCTCACAACTGGTAAGTACCAATAATATGGGGAATTCTGAAAGTGCCCCCCCAAAACCATGTCTCTTTACTGAGTAATATGTTGAAGTTAAGGGGAGTTAAAATTAATAGAGACAATTTAGGTCAATATTTAGACACTAATATTGATCCCAATCTATAGTTTCCAGGAGGGGAAACATTAGATCTGAGAACTGGCAAAGAATAGGAAGAATTATAAAATGAACAGTTCTTAGAGAATTCTTTTGTATTTGGAGTACTGGTGCTGTTGTCTTGGAATACATGTAAGATAAACCCAAGTCTTTTTCCAGGGGCCAGCAAACTGCAGGGAAATTAAAACTTCCTGTTATCCCTCAGCAGCCTTCATATGAAGCCTTTAACCCAGATTAAAGTAACTAAGATAAAAGAGAAATGTTTTTAAAGTGTAGAAAGTGGCCCAAATGAAGTCATGTTAAGGAATGGGTTAAACAGACTTCACAGGAGTGCCTAGAGATTCTAGATGATCTCCCCTACAAAAAGCCTGTAAACTTTCATCACTGGGCAGCTCATGCATACCTGTAGGGCCTCCTTCATCAGACAGTTCAGCAGCCCTGTCACTCGCTGCTAAAGCAGAGGCAGGCTTCCACCTGAGCTCATCCTCAGCTGAGGATGATTGGCTGTAGTACGAGGTTTCTGGCCCAGTCTTTCGGGCCTAGCCTCAAGGTTGATGCCTGTAGACCTGCAGACCCGCAGACCCACAGTGACACACAGAGGCTTACTATAATTTTAGGCTGATCGGCCTAAGGCCCAGGCATATCATTTGCTAGCTCTCTACCCTTCATCTAATCCATGTCTCTTGTTCAGCCATGGGGCTCGGTACCTTTTTTCAGAGCAGCATGGTTGTCCTCTGCTTCTTCCGGCTTCTCTCTGGTGTTCTGCTGCTGCTTCCTGTTCTCAGAGTTTTTAGTCTGGTAGCCCTGGCCATACTTCTTGCCTGCCTTTGGCCAATTAGCGCTTTTTATTAAACCAGTTGGTGGGACAATTATTTACCATGAAACAATATAATCCCCTACAATTGGCTGTTCTGTCTACACTAAAAAAGATTTCTTTTACCTTAAACACATTCTGGCTTTGCAATAACTTTGGATGGAAAGAATGGGCATGTTGTTGCTGATGATACAAACCTAAAATCTTAAAAAACCTGAGTTTTTAAATTAAATGCCCGAGCCTCTTAAATAAAGCAACTTTAAAGCTGAGGCTCAATTACCTGCTGGACTCAATTGGTTAATAACCAACGGAACCTCTCAGCAGGCTCATAGACCATAAAACAAGAGCTTAAAGTAAGCGAATAAATAAATAAAAATAAATAAAAGCCCCAATCTTAAAACACACTGTTATGAGAAGCCCACCAGAGATGATCATTCAGACACATTTTATTTTTAATATGTTTATGATGAAATTGAAAGTCTTTATTCCAGCTATCTGGAAATATACTCAGGCATTCAGGAACCCAGGTATAGCACTGAGGTGTACTAGCACTCAGGTGCAGTCCAGAGCCTGGTGGGGTCTGAAGGCAAAAATCACAGCCGGGCATCTTGTTCTACAAATGTAGTGAGGGATTAACAGAAGCAAGCAGTTTAACAGAAGCTGAGTGGCTAACTGGTGGGGTTTCTGCACAAACAGGAGCTAAGATAAGATAGTTGGGGCATCCTGCCTTTAGATTTCTAGAATAGAGTTGGGTAACTTTCCATGGGATTCTCCATCAAGGAGATCAAATTTTAGCTAAACCTGAAATGGCCTCAGCTAGAACACAAGATGGAGGAGCCTTTGCACTGCCTGGTCCTGTCACAACACTCAGTGACTTCTACTAGCAAACATGAACCTTCAAAGACCTAGTTTATGGAGACTTTGTTAATGCTCCACAATGAGCTATAAAGAGACAGATGGTGAAGAGATTCTGTTTTTCTCACTGACTTATAGAAAGAATCTAACTAGGCCCCATAAATGTTTCACATGTAAAAGTCAGGCCTGCCTTTCCCTAGAGCTAACAGCCTTTCTACTGAGATAGGTAAACTCACAACAGGTTTTGAGAGGCTAGGAGTAGATAGACTCCCTAGTAGGCTTACAGATAGAGAGAGAGGCCATGGTTAGGTAATGATGGTGGAAAATTTCCAAATGGCTATCTTCTTCCCCATTTTTCTGACTGGAGAAAAAACCTTAACAGTTTAAAACAAGGCCTTTGCAACTACCCCATCTCCACATCATTCCTTACCAGCAGGAAGTAGACAGACTTGAATCTGCACCCATATATACCCCGAAAGGTGGAGATGTTGGGGCTTTCCACTTTGGGCCCGATTCCAAACCCACACTCAGTGCACCAAATGGCAGCTCCTTCCCCAGAACTCCTCAAGATCACCTACAGGATATTTAAGTTCGGGCCCATAGACTTCCTCATGGTTTCTATTATTCGTGGTTCCCCTCTTCCTCTGAGACCACAGGAATGCCTTGCTCAGATCAAACCTCAACTTATTTATTTAGCCTGATCTGACTTATTGTATCCACAGAGTTACTACTTGGAGATTTTTACTTATCAAGCATCAGCCTGGGTTGCTTAGGGATCTTCATGAGATCCTCTTGACCAACAACTTGACTACTGAATTCAAATCAGTTCAACTACTAGAAGCCTTGCCTGGCTACAAAAGATGCCTAGTTCAGATGTGGTATCGTCTATTACTATAAGTCTTCACTAGATTCCAGGAGGTTTCTACTGCACAAGGTTTCCACATTACTCCCCCATGCTCCCCAATTTCCAGCTGATTCTCCCTATAACTGATCCTGTCCCCATCTACTCTTAGTCCTCCTGCAAAATTTATTCCATTTTCCGTTTCCAGGGAGGTACATGCATCCCTGCCTAGAGCCCTTTCTCACCTTTACCTAACCTCTCTGGGTCTGTGAATTATAGTCTGATCATTATTTACTTAATAGCTAATATCTAGCTATAAGTGAATATACACTGGGCCTAGATTACCTCACTCAGGATGATTTTTTCTAATTGCATCCATTTGCCTGCAAATTTTATGAATTTTCTTTATTCATTCTTCAGCTGAGGAACATCTAGGTTGTTTTCAGTTTCTGGCTATTATGAATAATGTCACTATGAACATAGTTTACCAAATGTTCTTGTGGTAGTATGGGGTCTTCTTTGGGTATAAGCCCAAGAGTGGTATTGCCGAACCTTAGGGTAAATGTTTTTCTAATTTTCTGAGGAACCACCATATTACTTTTCATAGTGGCTATACAAGCTTGTACTTCTACCAGCAATGGAGGAGTGTTCCCCTCACTCCACATTCCCTCCAGCATGAGCTGTCACTTGTGTAATTGACAAGTGTAAGATGGCATCTCAAAATAGTCTTGATTTGCATTTCCCTGATAACTAAGGGTGTTGAATACTTAAGTATTCCTCTATTGAGAATTTTCTGTTTAGATATGTATCCCATTTTAAAATTAGATTATTTATTTTTTTGATATCTTATTTCTTGAGTCTCTGTAATATTTTGAATAATAGATCTCCATTGGATATGGAGTTGGTAAAAAATATTTCCCATTCCATATGCTGCCTCTTGGTCCTATTAACAATGTTCTTTGCTTTTCATGCAGACACCCAGCTTTCTATTTTTCTGTATGTATTCTTGGCTTTTTTATACATCAGGTATACATAGCTGTGTGGATTTATTTATATCTAGGTCTTCAATTCAATTCCATTGAACAACATGTCTGTTTTTATGCCAGTATCAGGAAGTTGGTTTTTTTTTTCTACTGCAGCTATGTAATACAACTTGAAATCAGGGATGATGATACATTAAGGTATTCTTTTATTGTTCAGAATTGTTGATTTATTGTTTTATTATATATTATTGTATTATTATTGTTTTGGCTATCCTGGATTTTTTGTTTTGTTTTTCCACTTGAAGTTGAAAATTATCTTTTCAAGGTCTATAAAAAGTTGTATTGGAATTTTGGTAGAGACTGTATTAAATCTCTAGATTGGTTTTGGTTAGAGTGGCCATTTTTATTGTGTGAATCCTACCAAACCATAAACGTGGGAGATCTTGCAATCATCTGATTTCTTCTTCATTTTCTTTCTTCAAAGACCTTATAAGATTCTTGTTCTGGTCCTACAGTTGAGGCAGCGATCTTGGATGTTGTGTCTCTCATTTTCGTCACATAGACCCATCTACTGAAAAGATGGTCAACATCCCTACAACTTGAAGGACTTTTCTATAAGAAATGTGACCCAGTATAAGAAGGGCAAGGATTCCCTGTATGCCCAGCATCACTATGATCTGTAGCAGAGTGGTTATGGGCAGACAAAGCAAATTTTCTGAAAGAAGGCCAAAACCACAAAGAAAATTGTGCTCAGGCTTGAGAGTGTGGAGCCCAACTGCAGATCGAGAAGGATGCTGGCCATTAAGAGGTGCAAGCATTTTGAACTGGGAGGAGACAAGAAGAGGAAGGGCAAATGATCCTCTAAAACTTGTGTTTCCTGAGAGGAAAATTCTGAAGCAGAAGAAAAATTACTGGTGAAGAAATAAAGTCACTATAAACCTAAAAAAATACATATGAGTGAAGCACTGTAAACATGGATACCATGGTCAGCTGCCTAAATAGGATTTATTGAAGTCACAGTTCTATTCTGGCTACTCGCATCCATTCCAAGCATGTTTCTTTCTGTTTCTCTCTCTCTCTCTCTCTCTCTCTCTCTCTCTCTCTCTCTCTCTCTCTCTCTGCCTCTCTCTCTGCCTCTCTCTCTCTGTTTGTGTGTATATGTATAGGTGTTCTTGAGAAACTCCATGAGATATTGAGATATTATGGTATCTCATCTTGTAATACTGTTTTTCCAGTTTCTGACTCTTCTGTTTCTGTTAAGATAGAACCAAGCTACACATTGTCAGTTGAGACCATCCACAGTGATCCTAGTTCAGAGGAGCTACCATCTAACATTACAAAAGACCAAGTTTCCACATTCTTTGGGTATTTGCCCAAGAGTGCTATTGCTGGATCATGAGGTAGATTCATTCCCTGTTTTCTAAGAAAGTGTCATACTCATTTCCAAGGTGGCTGTACAAGTTTACTTTCTCACTAGCAATTGAAGAGTGTTCCCCTTGCTCCACATCCCCTCCAACAAAGGCTTCTATCAGTGTTTCTGATCTTAGCCATTCTGATAGGTGTAAGATAGTATCTCAGAGTTGTTTTGATTTGCGTTTTCCAAATGACTAAGAATGTTGAGCAGTTCTTTTAGTTTTTTGGGCATTTGAGATTCTTCTGTTGAGAATTATCTATTTAGTTCTACCCCATTTTTAAATGGAATTTTTGGATTTTTTTGATCTCTAGTTTCTTGAATTCTTCATATATTTTAGAGATTAGTCCTCTGTAAGATGTAGGGTTGGTGAAGATCTTTTCCCATTCTGTAGGCTGTTGTTTTATCTTATTGACCATGTCCTTTGCTTTATAGATGTTTCTCAGTTTCAAGAGATCCCATTTATTAATTATTGTTCTTAGTATCTGTGCTACTGGTGTTATATTTAGGAAGTGGTCACCTGAGCCAATGCATTCAATTCTATTTCAAACTTTGTTTTCTATTAGGTTCAGTCTATCTTAGTTTATGTTGAAGACTTTGCTCTACCTGGACTTGAACTTTGTGCAGAGTGACAGATATGGATCAATTTGCATTCTTCTACATGTTGACATCCACTAATGCCTTTTGTTGAATATGCCTTCTTTTTCCATTGTATAATTTTGGCTTCTTTGTCAAAAATCAGGTGTTCATAGGTGTGTGGATTAATATCAGGGTCTTCAATTCTATCATGTTTGTTTTTATGCCAATACCACACTGTTTTTATTATTGTAGCTCTGTACTAGAGCTTGGAGTCAGGGATGGTAATGTCTCCAAATGTTCTTTTAATTGAACAGGATCATTTTGACAATTCTGGGTTGTTTTTTCATATGAACTTGAGTATTGTTCTTTGGAGGTCTGTGAAAAACTGTCTCGGGATTTTAATGGGGATTGCATTGAATCTGTAGATTATTTTTGGTAAAATTGCCTTTTTTACTATGTTGATCCTACTTATTCAAGAGCATGGGAGATCTTTCCATTTTCTGACATTTTCTTCAATTTGTTTTTTTTTTTTTTTCAGGGACTTAAAGTTCTTAAAGACAGGTCATTCATTTCTTTGGTTAGAGTTACCCCCAAGATATTTGATGTTATTTGCGACTATTGTAAAGGATAATTTTTCCCCGATTTCTTTTTCAGCTCTTTTATCATTTGTGTATTGGAGAGCTATTGAATTTTTTTTTGAGTTAATCTTGTATGTATCCTGTCAATTTATTGAAGGTATTTATCAGATATAGGAGTTCCCTGGTAGAATTTTGGGGGTCACTTACATATACTATTATATCATCTGCAATTAGCAAAAGTTTGACTTCTTCCTTTCTAGTTTGTACCCCTTGATCTCCTTTTGTTGTCTTATTGATCGAGCTAGAACTTTGAGTACTTACTGTATTAAATAGATGGATATGGGGAACATGAACAGCCTTGTCATATTCCTGATTTTAGTGAGATCACTTTGTGTTCTCTCCATTTAGTTTGATGTTGGCTGTCAGCTTGCTGTATATCACCTTTATTATGTGTAGGTATGCTCCCTGTATCCCTGATCTCTCCAGGACCTTTATCATGAAGGGGTGTTGGGTTTTGTCAAAGGCTTTTTCAGCATCTAATAAGACGATCAAGTAGTTTTTTCTTTCAGGTTGTTTATATGGTGGATGACATTGGCAGATTTCTGTATGTTAAACCACCCCTGCATCTCTGGACGAATCCTACTTGATTATGATGAATTTTAAAAAATATGTTCTTGGATTAGGTTTGCCAGTATTTTATTGAGCATTTTTGCATCAGTGTTCATTTGGGAGATTGGTCTCTAATTTTCTTTCTTTGTTGCATGTTTGTGTAGTCTGGACATGTTTGTGTAGTTTGGGCATCAGGGTGTTTGTAGCATAAAAAGAGTTTAGTAATGTTCCTTCTGTTTCTATTGTGTAGAACAATTTGAGGAGTATCTTTGAAATTTTGGTAAAATTCTGTGCTAAAACAATCTGGGTTTTTTTTTTCTTGTTTGGTTGAAAAACTTTTAATAACTGCTTCTATTTCCTTAGGGGTTATATGTCTCAAGTCATTCATCTGGTCTTGATTTAATTTTGATAAATGGTACCTATCAAGAAAGCTGTCCATTTCTTCTAGGTTTTCCAGTTTTGTAGAGTACAGGTTTTTGAATTATGGCCTAATGATTCTCTCTCTGGATTTCCTCTGTGTCTGTTGTTATGTTACCCCTTTCATTTCTGATTTTGTTAATATGGATATTCTTTCTCTGACTTTTCATTAGTTTGGATAAGGGTTTGTCTATCTTGTTGATATCCAAAAGAACCAACTCTTTCATTAATTCTTTGTATTATTCTCTTTGTTTATATTTTATTGATTATGACCCTGAGTTTGATTATTTTCTGCCTTCTACTCCTTCGGAGTGGTTTACTTTTTTTTGTTGTTCTAGAGCATTCAGGTGTGTTGTTAAGTTGCTTGTGTGAGATTTCTCCAAATTCCTTATGTAGGCACTTAGTGTTATGAACTTGCCTTTTAGCACTACCTTCATTTGTCCCACAAGTTTAGGTATGTCCTAGATTCATTTTATTTAAAGTCTTTAATTTCTTCCTTGACCCAGAGGTGGTTCAATTGAGAGTTATTCAGTGTCCATGAGTTAGTAGGCTTTCTGTAGTTTATGTTGTTGTTGAACTCTGACTTTGCATCACGGTGGTCTGAAAGGATATGAGGGGTTATTCATATTTTTAAATATGTACTATTTGCTTTATGACTGAGTATGTGGTCAGTTTTAGAGAATGTTCCATGGGGTGCTTAGAAGAAGATATATTCCTTTTTGTTTGGTTGGAAATTTTTTTATAAATCTATGAAGTCCATTTGAGTCATAACATCTGTTAGAGCCTATTTCTCTGTTAAGTTTCTGTCTTGCAGATCTGTCTATTGTGAGGGGAATGTTGACTTCTCCCACTTTTTGAGTATGGGGTTTGATGTGTGATTTAAGCTTTAGTAATACTTCTTTTAGATAGGTGGGTGTCCTGTATATGGGGCATAAATGTTTAGGATTTAGATTTCATCTTGGATTTTTTTTCCTGGTGTGAATATATAATGACCGTCCAGATCTTCTTTTGATTGATTTTAGTTTGAAGTCTATTTTGTTAAATATTAAGATAGCTACCAGCTTGCTTTCTAAGCCCATTTGAGTGGAAAGTCTTTTCCCAACCCTTTACTCTGAGGTAGTGTTTGTTTTTGAAGTTGAGGTGTGTTTCTTGTATGCAGCAGAAGGATGGATCATTTTATTTTATCCATTCTCTTAGACTTTATCATTTTATAGAGGAATTAACTCCATTAATATTGAGATATTAATGACCATGATTATTAATTTCTGCTATTTTTGGTGGTCGTGTGTGTGTGTGTGTTTGGGGGGGGATTTCCTGTTCTGGATTTATCTATTGTTTGTGTTCTTGTTGATATGTCTAACTTACTTAGTTTGAAGTTTCCCTTCTATTGCTTTATGTAGGGCTAGATTTGTAGATGGATATTGTTTAAATCTGTTCTTGTCATGGAATATCTAGTTAACTCCATCTATGGTGATTGAGTTTTTCTAGGTATAGTAGTCTGGGCTGGCAGCCACAGTCTCTTAGTGTCTGCATAATTTCTATCCAAGACCTCTGGCCTTCAGTCTCTATTGAGAAGTTGGGTACTATTCTGATTAGTCTGCCTTTATAAGTTCCTTGGCCTTTTTCCTTTGCAGCTCTTAATATTTTTTCTTTATCCTGTATGTTTAGTGTATTTATTATATAGTGCACGGACTTTTTAGGGGGTCTGATCTAGTTGGTGTTCTGTAAGCTTCTGTGTCTTCATAGGCATTCCTTCTTTAGGTTGGAAAATTTTCTTTTATAATTTTGTTGAATATATTTTCTGTGCCTTTGAGCTGGTGTTCTCTTTTCTTCAATTCCTGCTATTCTTAGGTTTGGTCTTTACATGGTATCCCAGATTTCCCGAATGCTTTTTTGTTATGATTTTTTTTTTTTTACTTTAGTGTTTTCTTTGACTGAAAAATCTCCTCTCTATTGTATCTTTAAAGTCAGAGATTCTCTCGTTATCTCTTACATTCTGTTGCTTATGCTTGTATTCATAGTTCCTGTTTGTGTATCTACATTTTTCATTTTCAGCATTACTTTGGTTTGTGTCTTCTTTATGGCTTCTATTTCAGTTTTTAAGTCTTGTACTGTTTCCTTCATCTGTTTAATTGCTTTTTCTGGGTTTTCTTTAAGGAATTTATTAATTTATTTAATTTTTTGTTTTTCTTTTGCTCTATTTCTTTAAGGGCTTTTTTCATTTCCTCTTTAAAGGCTTCTATCATCTTCATAAAGTTATTTTTAAGATTTTTCTTCTGCTTTTTCTATATTGGAATGTTCGGGTCTTACTGTAGAACCACTATGTTCTGGTGGTGCCATATTGTTTTTTATATTGTGAATGTATTTTTTGCACTGGCATCTACCAATCTCTTCCTCTAATCATCTGAGTGTTGTCTGTTTCAGGGAGCTCTTCTTGGTCCAATAGTTGCTCTTGGTGCAATCAAAACTCTCTTGGGATGAAGCTCCTTGGAGTTTGTGTCTCAGAAATCCACTGAGGTTGGTGGGGTGGGTGGGTTTTGGGAATGGAGTGGGTCTTATAGGCTACAGGGTCTGTGCTAGGCAGGCTTCCCATGGGGGGGGGGTTCTTATTTGCCTGCTGCTGGAGCTGCAATGGGATTGTGGGACATGGGTTGTGCCCCATTGCCCAGACCTGGAGGCTAGCCTGACTGGATGATTGGAAGGGTGGTAACTCACCTCTTGTGATGGCCTCTACTGTCTTATTAACCTGTAAATATTTCCCTCTGGGGTTGGCAGCTTTATATCCCTTGGAGTCTCCTTTTCATTTGTCCCTGTGTTTTGTTCCCACCAATCAAAATTGCATGACATTGTTATCCTAAACATACAAGGCATTTCTTTAGTTCCTTCTTACACTATTCCTGTTAGCTTAGTCAAGAAGCCAGTTCCCAGGTTCCCATGTCATTTGACAGAATGAGTATCAATCTGTGTAGTTGGTTTGGGTATAAAAACCAATAACTAGACTTATAGGTAACTAGCAGGAGGGAACAGCTGTCTTGTGATATAATTCTACTATTGTACCTTCTAGTATCTTTGAATGCATGGAAATGACTTAGCTCAGAGCTTGACAGGTCACTGCAGAAAAGAAAGCCTTTGCATCAGCAGCTGAAGATGCCTCACAGCATGCAAGGGGGAACTGAAGGGGAAGATTTGCACTCATAACTGTATGCTGTGCCAGCCAGGTCTATTGTCCTGAAATTCTCAGTTTGTGCTGCCTGTTTACTTATGACTAATGAGTTGTCTAGAGAGTTTGGGAGATGCTCAAGGAAATGTCTGTGGGCTGATGGGGGTCTTAGAAGATATTTAGTGTCATGCGGCTACTGTGCATATCAGGAACATGAAGCTGAGAGTTTTACTGGCTGGCATTACTAATGCAACCACATGTGGAAAAGAATATTGCCCAGAATCTTAGGAGCAGTGTCAGGTCAATGATATACACACATCTGATAAAAGGTTAAGATTTAAATCTTTTTGTGAAGTTGGAAAAGGGATGTAGCAATAATTAGAATGTAGATAGAGGAAGAAAAGGATTAAAAATGACAGCCTTGTGCCAGCAGGGCAGATACTACTCTAAGCAGCTCTGTATTTTCAGCCTTGGTCAACAATTGTACATTTCTAGATCCTCAAGAAAAATTGATCTGTGACAGAGTGTTGGATTCTGACACTGCATCATGTTTGGATACATTGGCTTACCAAATGTGAAGAATTGGGTAGCACTGTGGCCTTCAGAAATAGCTACCAATAAGACAAAGTGGCCTTAAAGAACAGCTACAATCGTCAGTGTCAAAACTTTGTCTTGGAATAGCTCCAGAAAGTATATACTGTGCAGAAGAGTACACAGGATTATAAGACCCTACTGAGAATTAAGTGGCCCAATATTTCTATTCACTTGTGTTTGGATGTTGTGGGTTCCTTTTAAAGAAAAGTGAGTCACGAGCCAGGATAAAAATCAAGTGAGCATTTAATAAAATAAAGAAATTTCCACATCAGGCCTGAAAAGTCTTGCTTAAATTATGGAGACAGTTATAAGTTAAAATATGGAGACAGCCAAAGTTTCTTCAAGTGACTTGAACTTGAATATCAGGGCTGAAATGTACACAGAGGGTCCATAGCACTTAAGCATTTTGACCAAGCTTCCTACAACAAACTAAGGGCTGATGTTCTGTGTTCCTCTCACCCAGACAGTTGAGAAGAATTAGCATTGCTGCTCTTCACAGACTCCAGGCAACCATGCTCTTCAGCAGACACATCTGATGAGACAAAAATCAAATTAAACACATTTATGCATATGCCATTCACTTGAATGCTGAACAAAAAATATGATAGCAGATTGAGAAATAGATCTAACAATTAGAATAATGATCTGTGAATGGGATAAAATGTCCTTTAATGGTTTTCTCTATTTTCTCCTGTCTTGTGTATTTGTCTAGATACAGCTGTGTGGTTCCATGTGTGTTCTGGAGCACTTGCATGTGTTGGGTCAGGTGTGAATGCTGTAAGCAGTCTCAGGTGTTCTTGTTTTCTGAGAATTCTGTCTTGAAGCTAGAGGTTAGAAATTTTGCTACATCATCTGCACAGGAATTTGAAGGAGTCTGTCTTTTTCTGTCTCTACAGGAATAAGATTATAGCCTCACACTGCATGCAAGGCATGGTTGTTAGATCTGAGCTGTCTTCATATTTGCAGAACTTCACATAGTGAGCCATCATCCTTCCACTAGAAAGGAAGGTTTTATGGCTAGATTCTCATTTTATGACAATTCTCACGAGCGTATTATAGTCCAGAGAGCATATACATCATAGACCTTTGTGGTGTGTTGCCATTTTGTAGAAGAATCAGGAGCAACTGGAGATGGATTATATTCCCTGTATTGTGGAGTTTGTAAAACTTGTGGGAACATACAAACTGAGTTATACCATTGCTTTTTTTTTCTTTCATGGAGGCTAGGTAAAAAGGGTCTTTTATGACTTGTGTTAAAACCTGGAGTGTGAATGTACTGGCTTTAAGGGGAACACAACTGATAATGTCTTTCACTGAGCAAATTCCACAAGAAAGATTAGTGCCAATGCCTTAGAGTTGTTGAAAGGAAAGTGGTCTAGCCTATTGGATGATGTCCTTAACAGATTTTGCAACCTTGTCTCTCAGAAACACATTTTCCTCACATTTCCTCTGGTTTGTCTTGACAGGAGGTGGGCAGACCTATGCCTCAGGTACTCACTTTGAATTCCCTGATCTCCAATGCTATTTAACCATGACAGGAAATAATGGGTAATAAGGTAACAGTTGCCCACCATTTTCCATTTCTTCCACCTCTAATACCTCATTAGGAAGGCTGTAAATATCATTCATTGCTTGCTTAGAAGACTCTTCAAATCCAAGGAGCTCATTAAAATAACACTCCGTAAATACCATGGTACCATGCACTGAGTCATGACTTGTGTTTATATTAACATAGTATGTTTTAGATACTCAGGGGATGGGGGATACTAACACTGAATTTCCCAAGTTTTTGAGCCAGGTGCCCAGGGGCTGTGGCATGGGATGCCTGAGGGGATGGCACTGTGGTCAGACTCCCATTGTCATGTGTGGCACGCCACTGGTACTTTTGTGTGTCTGTCTCTCAGTGAGAATTGTGTGGCTTGCTTGTTATTTGTTCTTTTTTAGAGTATCAGGATCTAGACTTCTCCAATCTTGTGAGGTAGTCATGGGACATCCATGGGTTCAGGGAGCCAAATATAGGGCCTCTGTGGAAGCAGCTCCCCCCAAAAACTTCTGAGGCAAAAAATGAATCACAATAGTCACATCTTCCTAAGATGTTCATGAGGGACAAGTCTATAAAACTTTGAGGATGTTTCCTGGAACACCTGCCCAGGAAGAGAGACACAGTGACACTACTGCTCTTTGAAAATGCAATCAGAGCACCATGGAGTATGTGGTATTATGCTCTTGTATACTATAAGGATTTTTCACTTATATTGTTTTAATAAAATGTTGATTGGCTAGTAGCTAGGCAAGAAGTAGAAGTGGGGCAACCAGACTAGGAAAATTCTGAATAGAGAAAAGGCAGAGAGGCAGATGCCAGCCAGGTGCAAAAGGGAAACAAGGTGAGAATGTTGCTCTGAAAAAAAGGTACCAAGCCACTTGGCTAAACACTGATAAGATTTATGGGTAAATTTAAGTGTAAGAGCTAGTCATTAATAAGGCTGAACTACTGGCCTAGCATTTCCTATAATATTAAACCTTCCAGTCAATTATTTGGAAAGCAGCTGCCAGGTATTTGAGAGTTCCATGCCATGACAGAAATGTCCAACTACAGGAGGAGATATCAGCAGTCAGAACACAGTGTATTGTTCTTCTAAGGAACATTGTGGAGTGCCTAGATAATTTGGGGTGTTGTTATAAATGAGAATGGATCATAGATGCATATGCTTGGATGCTTAGTGCCCAGATTGTGAAACTCTTTGAGAAGAATCAGGAAGTATGGCTTGGTTGGAGGAGGTGTGTCAATAGGGGTCACAAAGCATTAAGGGTTCAAAAGTCAAACTACTCCAAGTAAACTCTCTCTCTACAAATTTGTCTCTGTCTGTCTGACTCTCTCTTCCTTCCTCTATCTTTGTCTCTCTCTCTCTCATCCTATGTTTGAAAAACCAGAGGTAAACTATCAGCTACTCCTCTAACAAAATGCCAGTCTGCATATTGCCACATTTCCTTTTCTGGGATGGTTTTGTACTCAAACCCTGTAGAAGTGTGGAACCTAAATAACACACTTTCTCTTATAAGTTGCCTTAGTCATAGTGTTTTGCCAAGAGCATACATTAGGAAAAAATGCAGGAATAGGTCAATTCAGTAAATGGATAACACGTGAAAAATTTTTTGTGTCTGTATGCACCAAGTTCCTGTATTATGGGCCCTAGAGCAGCTGGGAAAAGTTTCAGGGAAACAAGAATGCAAGAGTTAAGTCCTCATTAGGATGACCCTGCTGACACACTGCACCATCATTCCCACAAGGGAGGAACAGTGTAGACTGCTATAACATCTTGGCTACAGGTATGGCCCAGAAACTCCTTTCTAGAAAAATAGCTAATCTAACACTGATGTCTATACTCCCTATAACCAAGGCCAGCAGTCTCTGCAGAGGAAAAATCCCCTCAGTTTCATTGGTGTGTTATGGCAAAGTCAGATATCAGAAACTCCTCTTGCAGCACAGAAAGCTATTTAGTAAAGTCGAACTAGTTCATGTGAATGATTCCCACAGTAACCTACATTACTGTTGCTGGCAGCTCCTGCTGACCCAGAAAGCTGTTCCCTACCCGAAAGTTTCCATGAAGACACTGCAGACACCTCACTCAGTAAGGATGCACATAATACCATAGGTTGTTATCCGAAACTCTGTAGTAATTGGATTCCCTTCTAATCCTGACATTGAAGGTGGGCGCTTGGATCAAAGAAGTCCCAAGTGCGCTTACCTTGTCTCGGCGGCAGCAATGGACCACAGCCCCGTCAAGCACTGCTTACTTATTCATAGTAGAGAGAACAATCTCGGGCTTTTATTCAATAAAAGTCAAGGAATCCCACATAGGGACATGGAATTTTTATGTTTGTATAATCCTTGGATGGGAGAATAGCACTTTGGGGCCTGAAGAAAGCAAGCTGTGAAAACACAGACACAGACGTCACCATAGCAATCCAAGATTGGGTCAAGTAGAAAGAGGAAGAAGCTCCTGGGAAGCATGTGGCTTTGTTAAAACCACATCCTACGTGAGCACCCCAGGACAAGAGCATATTTCCCAGGCAGCCTTTAACTGCTGCACATCGGAACAAGATGGAATCCACTGGAAAGAAATGGTCTACTTTGGATACCCATACCCTACACCTCTACTTCTCATCTTCAGGGGAATTTTGTTCCTACTCCTGCTTGTTCTTGGCCCATGTAGCCACCCCACACATTCATCCCCATTTTCTCTGCTGCAAGACCGGAATTTCCTCTGAACAAATTACCTCCTTCACATCCAGGTGCATGCCTTTCCTCCTCTCTTCCATGTTTTTCTCTCTGGACATGTCCCTCATGCCCCACTCCTCTTTTTTCCCCTCCTCTTGTGTGTCTCCTTGGCTCCTAAGAGTAAAGAGTGCAAGGGATTCTTGGAATCTGCCCATTAGTTCTGGGGATGGAAATGAGGGGAGGAGACCAGGAGAGAGTCAGGTGAGCACTCACTTCTCTTGTGGACCAGGGAACAGCCTGGATGCCTCTTCATCACCAGAAGGTCATGAGGGTGGCTTCTCTGTTCAGCCACTAGTTCTGTGGACCAATGAAGTTAAGCATTACACTCTGCAATCACACTATTACAGCTATTAGTCTCACACTCACAGGGTTAAACTAGGCAGCAATAAAGTCCTGGGAGGGGCCATCACCAACAAGCATGAGCTGAATGTGACCACAGACAAAAAATGCCAGGGGAATGCAGAAAGAAAAGGCAACTTTTTTTGTTTTTAATCAGAGAAATCCAAACTTTCCACCTGACCGAGTCAGGCCCGCCAAGACCATCTGAGTTTGGGAAATGATCAGTAAACTTTGTAAAGTCACTTCATGCTACCACTTAGGTTCATGCTTAATGAGGTGACTCCTGGGATGTGTGCAGTCTACCCAGAGCACTATTCCCTCCTCTCTCAAATATTCATATAAAAATATAGGCCTTATATAGTTAAACATTTGAGAGTTATTTAAGTGTGGTAGTCAAAATGGATGAGTAGATAACAAGGTAGCAAGATGTCATACAAGATGAAATGAATTAAGGATGCAGATGGCCAGTTACAAATGAATGAAGACATCTGTGAAGTAGAGGGGTGAGGGAAGGTGCACAAATATTTGATCTTCTCCCTGAGAACAAAATGTACTTCTGAGACAAAAGAAAATGTACCTTTTCTGGGTTAAACTCCTGTAGCACATACCTCATATGGAACTAAGCCATAAGACTTATAACACAAACTAAGGTTGGTTGACATAGACATTTTTGGAGTAGTCTTAGTGTGTGCTCCATTCCTAATGACCATGGTTCAGTGAGGCATGTGCAGCTGAGCTAGATGCACTAATCAAGCTTGGACAACATTTGTATTTCCTCTGTATTTCAGGGCACAGGCTGGAGCCGACCACTTAGCTTTAGATGCAGTGCTAATTGTGTTTGCTTGGCATTTCCTTGATGTTTTGGTTGGTTAATAACTAGAGTCTCCAGAGATGTGATCCAATCCCTGCCTGTATCTTCTTGAACCCCCAAGAAGAAGTCTCAGTCTGAAGCTCTTGCCTCATTACTTTTTGCTTTGCCCCAAAATGGTTTTATCCTGTCAGAGTCAGCTTGTGTCTTGATCTCTATTTCTCCATATTATGTAAAACAATTGTTAGGTTTTTTTCTTGCCCTGAAAGATTTCTATTTACAAGCAGTTTGACTTCATCTTGAGAATGGAGGGTAAATGTATTCTGGGTGGATACGCAAGAGTATCTCTCAGCACCAGCCATAAAGCATGAGTGATGAGGGCTTATCTCTGGAAGTTGAGAGTACCACCCTCCAAGGTTATGGGGTGGGGTGGGTTGAGATTACAGGGGAACAATGTGGATTTAAAATCCTATCAGGATAAGGCCTTTGTAGTTTGAATGTAAATTTCCCCCAAAGTCTCTTCACTGAATAGTTGGTCTTGGCTGATGGCACTGTTTGGGGAGCCATAGGAGGTGTGGCCTTCCTAGAGGAAGTGGAGACAGACATTGAGAATGTAGACTCATGCTATACCCGTTTGCTTTCTAAGTTGTTTGTGGTTCAAGTCATGAATTCTCAGCTGCTGTTCCAGCAGCCTGTGCTCACCATCATTTTATTCCTGGGGAACGAAAAACTCAAACTCTTTCTTCTAAAAGTTGCCTTGAGTATGGTGTTTCATGAAAGCAACAAAAAAAGTAACAAGTAGAATTGCTCCCAGTAACTTGATTTCTAGTAGTTAAAAGAAATCAAGAAAATGACTAATAGTTATTTGCAAACAGAAAACAGATAAACAAATACCTCATTGAAACAACTGATAATACAGTAAAATTACCAAAAGCAAACAGGCAAGCTTGGTTTTATTTAATGGCCGTTTATAACCTTCTGTGTAAGCAGGGAAAACATATTACCACCTAACACATGTGGACAGTCTAAAAGAACTGATTCCATTAAGTCTTGTTGGCCTCAATGATTCATTGTTGTGGGGTATTTGATCACATGGTGAACCCTGAGATTATGTTATTTAGATTAAAAAAAAATCAACCATAGGTCATGAGGCATAGAGCAAGCAACCAGTTGACTATACGTAAGCTTAGAGAGTGAGGGGAAGTTGGGAGGTTGGAGAGAAAGAGAAGAGGGGGGGAAGGAGGAGGAGGGAGAAGAGAAGGAAGGGGAGGAAGGGGCATATAGTTGAAGAAATTTTGTTTCAGATGACATAGGAGAGAGCCTTCTTTCTGTGATGATGGTAGAGGATGGTCAGTTGGCTGCTATCTCTACCTCTCTGAGCTAGCAGGTTTTCACCCCAGCATCTGGCTCCTGAATCTTTATTGGTTAAAAAAAAAGATAGAGTCTTAGTTAAACAACATTTGCCTCCCAACATGGATGTGTGGAGGTGGCCGAGGTGGTGGCAGCCAGATGTGACAGCACCTTCAGCATCAAGGCATTGGTGGCTGTGGAAACGCAGTCAGCAGTTGAGGCAGCCACCTCCTCTCAATAAAGTAGACTTTGGGGTGTTCTTGTCCATGTGGGGCAGTATCACCCTGGGAGAGAGGGGATTGAGAAAAGCCTTCCCCTCCCTCCCTAGTATACTCTGCTGTGTAACAGGAAGTATCCACTTCCTTCACCCAAATCACTCATCTGCAGATAGTGGCAAAGCTGGCGCAAAGCTGGCATTGTTGGTTATTCATAGGAGCATGGGTTGACTCTGACTTCATTGAATCTTTACCAACAGAGTCATCTAGAGCCACCACAGTGTCACTTTGGATGACTTGCCTCAGAGACTATTTGGACAATTCTTTCTGTGGCTGAGCAATATCTAGTTGGGAAGTAACATTCTGTTCTTGGGCATTTTCTTTCGTTTTTTCTTCTCTATACTGTTTGTGTGTGTGCCTGGATTTATGTTTGTACAAGTGCATGTTGGTACTCACAGTGGCCAAAAGTTTGTCCTGCATCACCTGTAGCTGGAGGAGGCTGTGAGCAGCGCAAGGAGCGGTTTGGGCTCTTGCAAGTGAACCAAGTGGTCTTTAGTGATGGTTCATCTCTCCAGATCCTCTTTCTCCTTTCGAAATCTATAATTTCATTCATTATTCATTTTGCCTGTTCACTTAAACGTAAGTATATTACTTCAGGAACTCTTTATGCCTCACCTATCTTGTCATTTGAGTCATACTAAAAGCCCTTGTTCTCTGCTTGGAGGAAACATTATCCTATCGTTGATGTTGGCAGCAGGAAGCTGGGTTGCCGTGGTTGGACCATTGTAACAGGGGTCAAGCAAGGTCAATGGGAGTTGTAATGGGCACACACAATGATGTCTTTGAGTGGGAGGTGCTCAGTTGACATAAGAAACAAAGAAAGAGAGGGTGGAATTGGGACTGCATATCTTGGATCCCAGGAAAGAAATAGGTATCTATATTTCAAGGAGATCAAGGAGCAAGCTGATGGACAATATGATGGAGGGATCACAGTAGGTGTCATAATAGTGATGCATCTAGGTATATATTATAAATAATCTAGTGTTGTAAGTTAAAATGAGAATACATGTGTGGGCTAAAGAAGGGGAAGAGAAATTACAAATGTGGAAGAAACAGGCAAAAAAAAAAAAAAAAGCAAAAGGAAACTGACCAGCAAATGCAGCCTGGAGTGCTTTACACTCCTGAGCAAGGAGATTAAAAACTCAGTAATAATTTCACCCTCTGCTGAAGACTACATAGATAAAGAGCTTACTTACAACTGATCTTAATGGAGGTATAGTATACATAGCTAAAATTAAAGGTGGAGTTTAGAAAACTAGCAATGAAATAAATATTCTGCTGATGAGAACAATCAAGAGACAGTGGAGGGGAAGAGAACAGCTTGAAATGAAATCACACACACACACACACACACACACACACACACACACACACACACACACACTATTTAAAACAGTCACCACTAGTGCTAAGGAAACAATTTCACTGACACATAAAAGGAGGATTAAACATGATGAAGAGGAAACAAGCAGACTAACACTGAGATAATATCATTACAACCCAGCAAAATTCTCTCTAGTTTTTCACTGACACAGAGGACACCTGTTGAAAACAGCATGAAGGACTATTAGTCCTTAGAGTCTCACAAAATCTACATTGAGGCAAGTTTTTTGTGTGCTCCAGAAAATTTGGGTGGTCAGTTGGTGTTTGAGCATGTGAGGGTACCTCCACATTGCATACACACAGACAACCATCTTGGTCACCAGCACCTCCACTTCCATCTCACCACTGCTAAGATGACAAAGCCATGCTCCCAAGCATAGCCTTGGCAAACAGATGTTAATATTTCAAATTTGATGTATATGTCTTGGTACCTGAGTGTGTGTACTTACAGGAACAAAACGTAATGCTGGGACCCATTGAGTTCAGAAGAAGGTATTAGATGTCATGGAATATTTGATTTACAAATGATTATGTGTCAGATTTTGGGGTCTTGGAACTGAACCCAGGTCTTCTGCAAGAGTAATCAGTGACTGAATCACTGAGCCACACCACCAGAAATTGATAAAAAGGTTCTCAGGAAAGAACATGGAAGTAAAGGGCTTATCACATGAGGTTGTGATGGTGATGTCAGTGCACAGATTGGCATGCATGAGCCCTATCCATACACATGCACAAAACATACATTTACCCATATAAAGATAAATATATACATATACAGATAAATATATACAACTGTAACATCTCAACAATACACAGACTTACACAAACACATACACAGAGAATCACACAGAGAGAAATATATATATACAAATAAGGAGGGGCATTATCATGTGGCAGTGACCAGTCATTTCCATCGAGAGATGAGTGTCTGCTCCTCCCCTTAGTGCTCTATAATTCAGGGAAGTTACTCAATAGTTCAGTAACCTTCAAAGTCAGAGGCTCCAGGTGCAGGTGCAAACAGGATAGGCAATAAAAAAGCATTCTCCAGAGCTCACCAGACCTAGCAATGTCAAGTGGCTTGTAGTTGCATTCTTCCTGCCCAGGTCTAAAGACCTGGGACAGAGCTGTTTGTCCTCTAGAGTTGCCAGGCCCAGAAGCCTTTGATGAGGAAGACTTTTCACATAAGATTTGAAGCTCACTTTTTGGTTTCCCTAGTAACACCAGCAAGGAGAGAATCACAATTGCCCCCCAAGATATAAAATATCATTTGAAAAGTTATAGGTATTCCAGCTGCATTGAGATCTGTAAAGAAACAACTGTTTCCTACTGAGTTCTACTTCTGGCTGAATCATGACCTTCTAGTTGACCTTAAAGATTAGATTCTTACATATTATTATGTCTCAATAAATAAGAGTTAATGTAAGTGGACCAGTCAAAGGCCTCCCCAGAGTTCCACTTCTCAGGAGAGCTGATTCTCTTGAAAACATGTTAAAACACAGGAGGAACAACTATCCTTTTAATGACAGTTTCTGCAGAACCCCACTGTTAAGATTGCCTACTTTCTGATTTCCAACTCAAAAGCACAGCTTATCCATTTCTCTTCCATTTCTCTTTCTTTTTCATCTTCAAATGTCAGAGAAAGTCCTACACATGCGTGTTATAACAGGCTGAAGTTACTGTTCTCTGAAACACACAAACTCTGCGTGTGTCATCTTTCTCTGTTTCTGTCTCTCTGTCTTTCTGTCTCTGTCTCCCCCAAATCTCTGACACACACACCTTGTCTTAGATGGATGCAGACCTCTATTGTTTACTTCACATCAAAAACCATGCTACCTTTTCTTCCTCTTCTGTGCCTCCCAGGAGCTCCAAGGGTAAATATAGCTTGCCCACTCTCTTGTTACTCTCTCAACTCTTTTACACTGCTCCTCTACCTGCTTTCTGCTTCTATGATGAATTCCTTCCTCAACAGGACTGAGAGAGTATGAAAAAGATTCCATTTCTTGGAAACACTTCCCTAAGTGCATTTTGAAATGGGCCATTTAATTACATAATCAGGAAACTTCCATTCATAAAAACTGTCTATCCTAAAAAATTTAGAGATCAGTGTGAAGCCTATGTCAGTATGAAGGACAATAGAGGGGTCTCTGACGTCTGGCCAACCTCTAGTCTGAATCTTTATTGTACAATGGGCCTTGGGACCACTGCTCATTTTTATCCTGGATGATGCCTCATGTGCTATTGTACTATACTTTGCCTGTGTAATAGGCCACCCGCTGTGTCTCATCAAATTTATCAAATTTATTGTTCTGAGACCATCAAGACTGGTAGGGGGCTTAAGGAAAGCCAGAGGAAACACCTGATATCACACAGTGCACAATACAGCATAGCCAGACAAGGACAAAAGTGGAAATGAAATAGAATTTTTGACAACTGGAAAAGTCTATGAAGTCTATTGATTAAACTTCAGTTAAGAAAACAGATTCCCTTTTCTTTCAAGAGGATGGGGGAACTCCTCCAAAATTACTGTACATTTTAAGCCTAAAGGAATCTAAAGGTCAATGTCTCACAGATATACATATTGGTTATCCAATACAAATGCTCATCCCCAAAGTATACACTGCTCTGAGAAAAGTTAACAAGCCACATGACTGAACAGGATAAGAATCATGGGTTAGTTTAAGAATAAAGAGTTAGCAAGTTATATGCCTGGCCAATCAGCATACAATTAATATATGTGTGTGAGTTTCAGTGGGAGTATGGGACTGTGGGTCTATGGGTCTGGGCCACAAGGCTAGGCTGGTAAGTCTGGGCTAGAAACCTAATATAACAAATGGTGCCAAACATGGGTAAAATATACCCATATAAAGCCATAGAAAGCTTTAAAAAAATTCCTAGAGCACAGAAATGAAGCCAAAAGCAGCTTCCGAGTTGTGTCCTTCAAGTGGGCTGTGGTAAAGAGACTGAGTGGTGCATGGGATTAAATTACAAAATGGTGTGTTTCCTGCTTGCAACTTAAACTGAACAAGGGCAGTTCCTGAGCCTCGGTGTAACCAAGGAGCCATATATGGTGGATTTAAGGTTTCTGTTAATAAGGACAAAAAGGGAACAGAGTCAAAGATGGCTTCTTAGTGGCAGTGTTTTCTTGGATCAGCTCTTGTTTGCTGGAGGCAAAAAGAAAGCCTTCCTGATTCAGCCTTAGAGGCAAAACACCTGTGAGTCTCTTAAGAGGGCCTGCTGCCAAATACTTAAATGGAGTTCATGAGCAGCAGATGGCAGTGCTTTACTTGGTGGTTATATGGACCCTGAAATTACCCAGAGTGGTAATTGTGGGTTCTACCAGTACCTCTGCTAAAAAGATAAATCCTATGAAGCTAGACTAGGAGCTAGGGGGAGCCAGTCTGCCACCCTAGTAAAGCCTTTAATCCTTAGCCACACCTTGGCAGATTAAAAGTTTGGTCAGAAACAGAAATAGAGGGAGCTTGGTGGAATCAGTTACCTTAGCCAAGCCTATAATCCTTAGCCACACCTTGGAAGATAAAAGGTGTGGACAGAAACAGAAAGAAATAGAGGAAGCTGGGTAGAGTCAACCACCCTAACCAAGCAAAGGTGTGGTCAGAAACAGAATAAGATAAGAAATAAGAGATATACAGTAAAGACAGATTCAAAAATCTCTAAGTGGTTTAGAGTGTGTTAAAAATATGTGTAGGCTTGAGGGAGAAAAGAAAAAGGGGAAAGGATGAGAAAGTCCTTAAAAAATAGAGTAAAAAACATAATAAGCCACATAAAGCAGGAAATTACAAAGAGTGTCTGGATACTGTATGTTATTGTCTCGTCTTTAACTTTTCTGACTGAAAATGAAGTAGTTAAAGCTGCTAAAAGACATTTGATTATAAATGCTGATACATTAATCCAAGCTATATACTTTATAAATGAGTTGACTTTAAAATTGAAATCAAAAGATATGCTGCTTTGGAGAAGAGGTTTTCTTTTTATTTCCACAGAAAATGAGAGGCTGTGGATTTATTCCTGAGTAAAGAAAATAAGGTTTGATAGAGGAAGACCCCCTGAAAAGTCTCCAATGGAAACAGATGGCCGGGATGGTTCAGCATTTCAGAGCACCTCTGTTGAAGTTTCCTCTGAGCTCTGTATCTAAAGCAACTTCAAGGAGACTGGCTGAGATTATCCAGCCTTAGAGACTACTTCACTAAGGACTTGTCCATCATTCTAAATTTTTCTTTGAGTCTCCATGGGTTTGCCAGTGCCCCCATTCAGCAGGAAGTAGCCTAAAGAACAATACCCACATTCTCAGAAAATGGATTATGGATGTTTGTCTTTGTTTACAGTGTTGGTTACAACTTGCTATAGATAATAGTAAAAAAAAAATATACAAAGGAAATTAGATTTGGGGTTCTTGTTTTAAAAAGAGAAAAGGGGATATGTATTGGTGTTCTGTTCCATTGTAAATAATTGTCCTGCCTACTGGTTTGATAAAAATGCTGATTGGCCAAAGGCAGACAGGAAGTATAGGCAGACTACCAGACTAAGAAAACTCTGGGAACAGGAAAAACAGAGCAGAGATGCCACAGACACACCAGAGAAGCAGAAGCAGAGGACACCTATGCTGCTCTGAGAAAAGGTACCAAGCCATATGACTGAACAGAATAAGAATATAGCTTAGTTTAATGGTAAAGAGTTAGTAAGTTATATGCCTGGGCACCAGGTCAATCAGCATACAATTAATATAAGCATCTGTGTGTTTCAGTGGGACTATGGGACTGTGGGTCTGTGGGTCTGGGCCAGAAACCTAATACAACAATACACACAATAACAATATACAGACCAAGCAAGTTGTATCTGTGAATTTAAAAATGTATATATGTTTCTACATATAAATATTTGTATGTAATAACAATTAATAATAAAAAAGGTGCCATGAATTTGAAAAGGACCAAGAAAGGATTTGAAGGGAGGAAATTACAGGTAGAAATGATGTGATTTTATTATAATTTCAAGAAATGAAATAAATAATACATACATGCTGGAATTAGCTCTCACTGTCAACTTCTGTACACTGAAATACTGCTTGCATTTCTGTGTATAATATACACACAAAACAATATGTGAAACATGCTTATGTTTTTCTTATAAAGACATAAAAGATGTGTGCAACACTTTCATTTATGTAAGCTTATGTTATTTCTAAATAAATTGTAAAAGTGTATCTTCTCTGGCCACTATGGAAGTAAGTTGAGAATCAAAAAAACACAGTAAACATTCAACAGGTGGGAACTGAATATAACACAAAGGAAAGAAAAAAAAACATTCATTCAAAGAACAGAGGCACACACGTACACACATATTCAGAATAATTAATATGAATCTCAGCATCCAAGAATTTACTCTATGAGAGAGTGTCCTGAGTTCTTCCTATGAAGATTCTAACAGAATTTTGCTGTTGGTAGGTAGTGTAGAATTTGAGCTTTAAAAAACAAGAAGGAGCTGTCACAAAACCCAGATAGCTGTCCTAAATTCCCTACTCTCTCTGTTCCATCATATCCAACCCCTCAGGCTTGTCCCTGGTGCTATAGCAGAGCACTAGTTGTAGCCTCTCTCCTCCCCTGGCTCATATCTTCCCACAAACCATCCCTTCCTAATCTCCATCCTTCCTTTCACTGCTATATCCAGCCCTCAACTCAAGCAGATGCCCTCTGTTCAACTTCAGGTCCCACCTACCAGAAAACCATGTCGGCCATCTGCAGACCTTCATTACTCTCTCTGTTTCCCAAAGTCCCAATCCCTTACCTTCTCTCTAGCACTGCAACAGATCACCAGGGGCAGCCTCCTTCCCCCTCTGCCCATGTCTCCACTACTGTACCCTTTTATCTCCCTCTCCTAACCTCATCAATGCATTTCAGCCTCTAACACCAGCAGGTGAACATTCCCTGTGAACACACCAGCCGAGCAGGCTAGTAAAATAGGTAACACACAACCATCATACTCCCTGAAAATCCAGAGGAAACAGAAACCAAAAAAGAAAATGTTCAGCTAACAAACACAATCCTAGAAATCAGCCCCTAATAATTATCTTGAACCCCGATGTCTAGACATCAGCATAAGATCAATCAGTAACAGTCAGGGTAATATGTCTCCACTATGTCCCAGCTATCCAATGACAGCAGGTCCTGAATATTCTAACATAGCTCAAGCACACACAGAAAAATAAAAATATCTTAAAACCAACTGTATAAAGATGATAAAGGTCCCTGAAGAGGAAATGAATAAATTCCATAAGAAATGTAGAAAAACACAAACTAAAAATTCAAAGTAAATGAATAAATCCCATAAAGAGCCAAGAAAAAACAGTTGAAGGAAACAAATAAAACTGTACAAGACCTGAAGATGGAAATAGAAACAATAAGAAAACTCCACAAAATGAAGGAATCCTGAAAATGTAAATATAGGAATTAAAACAGGAACTACAGAGGCAAGCTTCACCAACAGAATACAAGAGATGGGAGAATCTCAGGTATTGAAGATACAACAGAAGAACAGAAAACAATACAGTGTTAAACCCTAAAACTCCTGACACAAAACGTCCAGTTAATCTGGGACACAATGAAAAGACCAAACCAAGGGTAATAAAAATAGAGAAAGAAGAATAATCCCAACTCGAGCCGAGAAAATATTTTCAACAAAATTAAATAAGAAAAATTTCATATCCTATAAGATGAGATGCCCACAAATGTATAAGAAGCATACAGAACAGCAAATAGATTGGACTAAAAAAAGAAATTCCATTTGCCATATAATCAAAATACTAAACACACAGAACACAGAAAGAATATTAAAAGCTACAACAGATAAATAGCAAACAATGTGTGAATGCAGATCTATTAGAATTACACCTGACTTCTCAATGGAGACTCTAACAGTCAGTTCTGGACAGATGTGATACAAACTCTAAGGGATCACAACTATATCAACTCAGAATTTCTTTACCTAGCAAAATTTTCAATCAGCATAGAAGGAAAAAATAAGACATTGACTGATAAAATCAAATGTAAACAAAAGCAAGTCTCAACAGATATTAAAAACAATAAAATAACACCCTTTATTCTATCAGACTAGTAGAGACTAAAGTTGTATATCAACAAGAGAAACAATAGACTGCCTACAAACTCATGGAAAATCAACAACTCTCTACTGAATGAAAAATGGCTCAAAACAGAAATCAAAGACTTTCTAGAATTCAAGGAAAATACACAAGCATACACAAATTTATGGGGCATGATGAAAGTGGTGCTAAGAGGAAAGTTCACAGCCCTAAATGCCTACATAAAATATTAGAGATTACATACTAACAGCAGCACATCCTAAAGCTCTATAACAAACAGAAGTATGCAAACCTAAGAGGGGCTAGACCACAAGAAATAATCAAACTGAGGGCTAAAATCAATAAGATAGAAACAAAGAAAACAACACAAAGAATCAATGTAACAGAGCTGGTTCTTTGAAAAAATAAAAAAGATAGAAAAATCCTTATCCAAACTAAGAGAGAGAATATCCAAATTCACAAAAATCAGAAATAAAAAAAGTGAGGCATAACAGACAAGGACATCCAGAGAATCATAAGGACATACTTTAAAAACCTGTACTCTACCAAAGTAAAAAATCTAAAATAAATGAATAATTTTCTGAATAGATACCACTTACAAAAGTTAAATAAAGGTCAAATAAACAATTTAAACAGGACTATTGCCTGTTTATAGTAAAATAGAAGCAGTCATTAAAATCTTTCAAACAAAGAAAGCTCTGGGCCAGACAGTTTAGCACAGAATTCTACCAGGCACTCAAAGAGCTAATACCAATGCTCCTCAAACAAAGCAGAAACAAAAGGAACACTGCCAAATAAAATTGACAAGGCCAGTTACCCTGATAACAACCATATGGGGACTAAACAAAGAAACATAACTAAAGTCCAATTTTCCTCATGAACATATATGCAAAAATACTCAATAAAGTGTGTACAAATCATACCCAAGAACACAACAAAAGAGATTATCCACCATTATCTAGTATGCTTCATTACAGAGATGCAGGATGGTTAAATATGCAGAAACCAATAAATGTAATCTATCGTATAAACTGAAAGAAAAAAACCCATATTGTCATATCATTAGATGCAGAAAAGGCAATTCACAAAATTCAATATCCCTTTATGATAAAAGTCCTACAGAGATTAAAGGTAAAAGGGACATAGCTAAACACAATAAAGACAATTTATGATAACCCTACAGCCAATATAAAATTAGATGGAGATGAAACTCAAAGCCATTCCACCAAACTCAGGAACAAATCAAGGTTGTCCATTCTCTCCATATCTATTCAATACAGCACTTGATATTTTAGTGAGAGCAACGAGCCAATTGGACATCAAGGAAATACAATTCAGAAAGGAATAAGTCAAAATATCATCATTTGCAGGTGATATAGTATACAAATGACCCTAAAAATTCCACCATGGACCTCCTACAAGTGATAAGTACTTTCAGTGAAGTGGCTGGATGCAGATTTGCTAACAACAAACAAAAAACAACGGCTCTTTTACACAAAGAGCAAATGGACTGAGAAAGCATTCGCCCTTTAGAATAGCCTCTCAGAATATAGAAAATCTTGGTGTAACTCTAACCAGGCAAGAGAAAGACTTAGATGATAAAAAAATTGAAGAAAGAAATTGAGGAAGATATCAGAAGATTGAAAACTCTGCCATGCTCATGGACTGGTAGGATTAATATAGCAATGGCTACTCCACCAAATACAATATACAGATTCACTGTAACTCTCACCAAAATTCCAACACAATTCTCTACAGATCCTGAAAACACAATTTTCATCCTCATATGAAAAACAAATGAACAAACAAAACAACCACCACAAACACTGATGGCAGCCTGTGCTGGAGGGGATGTGAAGTAAGGGGAACACTTCTCCACTGCTGGTGGAAATGCAAACTTGTACAGTCACTTGGAAATCAGTATGGCAGTTCCTCAGGAAACTGATAATCTACCTAACAATCCATCAATACCACTTTTGGGCATATACCCAAAAGATGTAAATTCTTTCCACAAGGACATTAGCTCAACTATGTTCATAGCTGCATTATTTGTAATATCCAAGACCTAGAAGCTACCTGGATGCCCCTCAACTGAAGAACAGATTTTTAAAAATGTAATACATTTACACAATGGGGTACTACTCAGCAAAAAAAAAGACATCCAGAAATTTGTGGCAAATTGATGAAACTAGAAAATATCAACCTGAGAGAGGTAACCCAGACCTAGAAAGATAAACATGGTGTACACTCACTCATAAGTGGATTCTAGACAAAGGATACTGTCAACAGGACAAATAGGCAGTCAAAGGAATGGGAGAAGATTTTTTTTTCTTTACCAACTTCATATTCAATAAAAGGTTAATATCCAAAATAAATTAAAGAACTCAAGAAATTAGATATTTAACTCCCCCCAATCTAATTTTAAAAATAGGATACAGATCTAAACAGAATTTTCAATAGAGGAAACTTAAATGGCTGAGAAACACATAAAAAAATGTTCAACAGTGAAATAACCCAGCTGTCTCTCAGTTGAAGAACAGATAAAGAATGTGACACATTTACACAGTGGAGTATTCTTCAGCTGTTAAAAAAAAAAATAACAGCATGAAACTTGCAGGCAAATGGATGGAACTAGAAAAAAAAAATCATCCTGAGTTAAGCCAGACCCAGAAAGACAAATATGGCATACACATACTTATAAGTGGATGTTAGCCATTAAGTAAGTGATAACTGAGGTACAATCTGTAGACTTAGAGAGGATAGGTCAAGACAGTCAAGGGGGAATATATGGATCTCCCCGGGAAGGAGAAATAGAATAGATTTTTTCAGAAGGACTGGAGGAGAGTGGGTATGGGAGCAGAAAGGATCAGGTTTGAGGGAGACTAAAGGGAAAGAGTTTGGGGAGAGACAGTTGGAATTTGGGGGCACTGGGAGATTGGTGTGGAAACCTAGTATAGTGGAAAATTTTTGGAATTTATGAGGATAATCCTAGTAAGGCCTCCTAGTAATGGAAACAGAGTCTCAACTTTCCATCTATTGTAACCAGGCAAGTCTTCGGTCATGGAAGTGGGTTGCATTCAGTTGAGTTTGGGCTGAGGAGGCCCTGTGAAGAACCCCCAAACAACATAGGCTGATGCTAGGACAGAGGGTTATTCTCCAAAAACTGAAGGCAGAGCCCCACTGCTGAGGACAATATCCACACAGCTCACTGAATGTGAAGAGGTCAAGCTGGTGCCTGTAACAGAGCCTTCACCCCTAATTCTAGTCTCTTTGGAGAGGCAAGGTACTCGGCAGGCTACTGAAAGAGAAATGTGGACACCAACACAGCTACAAAACTTTGACCAACAATCTGGTCTGCCTGCAAGATAATCTGTGGCAATGGTGTCACTGAACATGTGGGAATGGCCAACCAATGTCTGATTTAACTTGAAGCCCAGGCCATGAGAGGGAGCCTTGGCCAACAACGGTTGGATGGCCAGGCACTGGAGACTGGGTAGCCCCAAAGACCTAGGCTAGAAACAAACAACACTGGAAACAAGAAAAATAAATCAATGAAACAATTCCTAATATATTCTGCCATACCCGTAGATTGAGGTCTTGTCCAGTTGTTATCAGAAAGCCTTTTCTGGCAGAAGATGTAGAGACCCACAACCTGACATGCAGAGAGAAGGGACTCTAAATTGGAGGTCTCCATTGAGTCCTTCTCTTCAGAGTTCTGGAAATCTTATAGAAGAGGGGGAATGATAGACTGTAGGAGGACATGTTCCTGTCCCTCTGACTCAACTAAGCAGGGTGCATATGGGCTCACAGAGAATGAAGCAGTAAGCTCAAGGCCTGCATGGGTGTGCACCAAGTCCTCTGAATATATATATTTTGGTTGTTAGCTAGTGTTTTTCTGGGGTGCCTAACAGTGGGAACAGCTGTGTCCCAACTCTTTTGCCTGCTCTTGGGACTCTTTCCTTCGTGTTAGGTTGCTTTAGTGTGAGGGCTTCTCCTTGTCTTATTTTGCTTTGTTGTGTTTGGTTCTTATGTCTTGGAGGCCTGATCTTTTCTGATGGGAGATGGAGAGGAAGTGAATCTGGTGGAGAGGAGAAGCAGGGGCTGGGGAGAGGGAAAACTGTAGTCTGAGGGGGAAAAATCTATTTTTAAAAAACTATGTAGGTGATCAAACTTTCTGCTTTCAACTACATATCTGACAAGGGCCGGCCCTGTCAGATGCACGAGATCGGCCATTAATATATAGAAAGAGAAACTAGTATGGTAGAAACCATGACTTGACACTAATCCAGTATCAGAAGAGAAGGCATGATAGAGTGCTCTTCCCTGTTGAGACCATTGTAGTGCACTGACCCGGGTAGGCCAACTACGGGAGTTTCAGCACTGTGTGACGACTGCCATCATAGAACAAACAGTAGTAGTCAGCCTCATCCTCCGTCCTCAGATTAGTGACGATCAGGGAAGCTGAGTAGAAGGAGCTCCCAGTGGAGCCAGAGAACCAATAAGGAACTCCAAATGGCCTATTATTAAAGTTATATATAATATAATAGTTGAGGCACCATCCCTGTGCTGCTGATCCAGGTTACAATAGTTCCTGATATTGCTACTGCTTCAGGTACAGGAGACTTTGTAATGGATTGAGGCTGAGTCAGTGCAAACTGGACCCATGATCCTTCATGAAGTGAGCAATAGAAACCAAGTAGGATCATCTAGAACCTTGCCCAGGATGAATGAGAGGATCCCATCGATGGCATAGCCAATGTCTTCTGTAAGTCATCTAAAAGTACCTCTGCAGTGAGCGAGTGAACAGGATTGTAGCCCTGTTCTTGGGGAGATGCTACAGCCTCTGTTTCCTTCTCCTCTCAGCTAGACCTGATCCCACAAACCCTTCCTATTCTTAACTGTCATCAATATGGGGTGTTTTATACAAATATTTCTCTTTCTTAGGATTGTATAAGCCTCTTCTTTGACTCTACACTGGCTCTTGAGCTCTACCTTGTGATGGACAAACACACCTATAAATGGCAGACAAAAGCTGAGGAGCTGTGGAACACTGGCCAAGTTGCCAAATGTCATTTCTGGGGTCAAGGAACACAGGGAATATACATCCATTATATCCATGTGATCTGGTGACCCTACTTTCTTTCTTTTTCTTTCTTCTTTCTTTCTTTCTTTCCTTTCTTTCTTTCTTTTTTTTTTTTTTTTTTTTTTTTTTTTTTTTTTTTTTTTTTTTTTTTTTTTTTTTTGCTGAAATTAAACCTCTTTACAAAAAGCCAGTTAGGAAAGGAGTTTATTTGGCTTCCAATTCTAGGTTCCAGTCCATTATTGCAGAAAAGCCAAGCAAGAATTTAAGCAGCCAGAAACATCACATCCATTGTTAGAAATGGAAGAGAACACACAATTCCTTGCTTGCATGCTGCTTTCTTCACCTTTACAGTCCAGGACCCAGTCTATGAAACTGT
Organism: Phyllotis vaccarum; assembly: GCA_033318265.1. Taxonomy (NCBI): domain Eukaryota; kingdom Metazoa; phylum Chordata; class Mammalia; order Rodentia; family Cricetidae; genus Phyllotis; species Phyllotis vaccarum. The sequence continues at coordinate 182,628,966 of JARWLC010000002.1, forward strand.
GCCTCACACATTCACAGCGGATCTTCCTGCCTCAATTAAAGATCAATATAATCCTCCAAAGACATCACCCTCAATTTAACTTAATTTATCACTGAGATTACTCTCAGGTGAGTCCAAGTTGTCAAGCTGACAGATAGAACTAACTGTACAATCCAACAAGTCCTTGTCAATTCATATACAACCATCACTCAGTCATAAGCAATCCTTTCCCCCCAAAGCCCCAAAGTCTTCAAAACCTCTAATACTCCAAAAGTCCAAAGGCTTTTAAAGTGTAGACTCTTATAAAATTATATATATATATATATATATATATATATATATATATATATATATAGAGAGAGAGAGAGAGAGAGAGAGAGAGAGAGAGAGAGAGCGCAAGTTACATACTTCAACATTCTTATTCCAAAAGAAAAATACAGGAGAAAAAAATAAAACCAAAGATAAACTAAAAGCTAGCTGTTTAAGTCCGAATTCTCAGGCTCAAAGTCCAATATGTGGGGTTTATAATCTAGGTCCCAGAGGGATGGACAATCTAAGTCACCCATCCACAGCACACATAGCTTTCATCTTGTACTGGTTCTACCTGCATCCACAACTCTTCTTCACAGATGTCTCAGTCCTGACAGCTCCAATATTCTGGGGGCCTTCAGTGAACTGGGCCTTCTTAGGGCATCTCTAGAGGGTCGCTGGCCCTGATACAAACTGCTACACTGGCATGTCTCACGTGTTCTCCATGACCACTACATACTTTCAAAAGCAGTATCATGTGGACAACTTTTACCTTGCTGACTGAGTTCTTGTAGTGCCTGGTCCACTCTGAGCATAGCTTGTAAAGTCTTTCCTGCTGTCCCAGTGAAGCACACATGCTTACACTCTGGTGGTAATAGTTCTTTGGCAATTTCCAGTCTTTCTTAGCCTAAGCAAAAACATCACACACTGGTTCTCAGGCAAACATGAAACCAATAGTTCCTGATTCAGTTTCCACTACAGTACTTGTTCCCTTCTGAAACTACAAGGCAGCACTCCATTTTCTATATTTCTTTCAAAATTTTCTTCTAAAATCCAACTAAAATGGAGATTAGGTTCTGAGCATTCAGCAGATTTCCCAGTCTCATGCTCCAAAACATCAAACAACCCATTCAAAAAGCAGCAGGTCAGATTCATCACAAAAGCATCACCTCTCTTGATACTGATTTCTGTTGCTGTGATAAAATATTCTAACCAAAAGTTATATATGCCATCATCAGAGAACTTTAGAAAGGCATATAATCCACTAGTAGAAAAACTACAGGTCTGAACGGAGGTGCCGCAGAGACACAATAACCCTGAGATGAAAAAGGTGATGGTGCAGGGTACTAGGTGGGGTGTAGACAGTGACTAAGGAAATGAATGAAACAGGTCTGAGGAATTGCTTGGAGTTCATATACATGATCACATATTATGTGAACATGTGGAAACTTGAATATATTCAGATGTAGAGCTACACAATCATTTTCTGTCAGTGAGATGTACCAAGAATGCATATATTCCTACATTTAAAACAATAATGCCAACCACAAATAATGCTTTTTAAACAGTAGGTTCAAAAGCAAATGTTCATGTAGTAATGGATAATTGCAAAAATCATTTTGTTTATTTGTATTTTATAGCTCTTCATGATCATTGAATTTAATCAAATGATAGAAAATTATGCTTCCAAAGTGATCCCATGTAGACACAGCTGTGACAGATGTGGAGAAGGACAAGTTCTGGGATACTGAGATACTGCATTGCTTCTCCTGTGTCTGTCACCTTGGAAACACGGCTATGCAGACTTGAATGTAACAATCAGACACCTCCATCCAACCACAACTAAAGGAGTGCACAATGTGTATATTATCTGATGTGTACTTAGAAATAGTCCTGAGGACACCAAGAAAGAAACCATCAGTTCCAACAAAGCATCTCAACACTGCACGTCTGTATCTGAAGGGTGGATGCTCACAGATATGGAAGAACAAGCACTCCAGACAGTAAGTCCTCCCCCTGTGATCTGTGAAACACAGTAGAACAGGGTAGTTAGCATTTGCTGCTGTCCAAAGGGAAGAAGCTGTGAGGACAAAGACAGAGATGTCACCAGATCAGTCCAAGACTGGGTGGGGCATAAAGAGAAAGAGGGTCCAGGGGAGCAGGAGGCTTCCCCTCTCTGCATCCACAGCCTTCCTGAGCACCCCAAGACAAAAGCAGGTTTCCCAGGCAGCACTAACCTACTGCCTCTTGCAACAAGGGGGAAGACACAAGGAAGGGATGGTCTTCTCTTCCCTTTACCCACGCCCAGGCTCCAACTCTCCCCTTCACAGAAATTTTACTCCTTCTGCTGGTTGTGGGCCTGCACGACCCCACACATTCATCCCTGTCCTTTTCTGCTACAAGACTGTAATTTCCTCTGGGTGAATCGCCGCCTCCTCACTTAGATGCATCCCCTTTCCACCTCTGACTCTTCCTTCTTTTCTCTCTGGACATGTCCCTCATGCCCCACTCCTCTCTCTCCTGCCCTCTTGTGTGTCTCCTTAGCTCCTAAGAGTAAAGAGTGCAAGGGATGCTTGGAATCTGCCCATTAGTTCTGGGGATGGAAATGAGGGGAGAAGGAGACAAGGACAGAGTCAGGCGTGCACTCACTTGTCTCTTCTGGACCAGGGAACAGTATGGATGCCTCTTCATCACCAGGAGGTCATGAGGGTGGCTTCTCTGTCCACCACTAATGCTGCATATCAAGGAAGTGAACCTCCCTCTGCAGGAGAGGAGTGGTACAGAGCTTGTTCCCGGTTCCTGGAGGTGTCTGACAGGTAACAAGAGGTTTCAGGTGTACCCCCTTTCTAGTTTTGGCCTGGTTCCCACATACTACTGTTATTCACTACCAGGCCGAGCACGGAACAGCGGTTTAGGAATCACAACCCTGGGCCTCATCTTCAGCCCTGTAAAAGATGCAGAAATGAGCTAGTTAGTGACTTTGACACAGAAGGACTTAGCAAAGAGCTTCCAAGTGGTATCACAGCTGCCCACATGATTATTCTTCTTCTAAATGATTCTCCCCGTCACAGAGTTCTCTTCCTCCCTGTCTCCCTGCTTTCTCAGGCCCTGAAGACACCCTCTAATGCCTGCTTATGGATTAATTCCTCAGACTCCTCATGAGCAGGATTCCATGGGAAAGCTCTTTGTAGGGTCCTAGAAAACTTAATGTTCACATCCTATAGATGGGTGCAGCCTGTCAATGGGAATCTGCCTTTGAAAAGGACAGATCACATACATGACACTTGAGGCCATGCCTGCCTCCTTCCGTGGGACTCTATTATCCATTCCTTGTTATCCCTTACCTGGGGGTTGTGTGTTTTCTGCATCCCACGGGGAAACAGCAACATAATGTTCTAAACATGTTCCTAACATGCTTCCTGGCACCCTTCAAGCACCTTCTGCTGTGCTTGCTGGAGGCTATGGGTTCCTCCTGGGGCTCTTCATTTCTAGATGTAGATGGTAACTCCATACTTAATATGTCTTTAACCACGTCGTATTGGTTATGCTGGGGAGGGCCATTCTGGCTGCTGATGTCATCCCAATCTACACTGATGTTCTCCAGACTGTCACCATCATACTCTGCCCCTTGGTTCTTTTTGGAGTTGATATCCATCAAGGGCTGCAAGACATTGCATGTTGTCTGACTGGAGGTCCCGTTATTTCCAGTCTCCTCAATCTGAGCCACCACATGGGCCCCCTGTGATGTTTCTCCAAAAGTGTCCACATTTATTATCTCCTCAGATGTGTTTAATGCCCTTGAGCGGTCACACTGTGGAACAGAAGAATACACAGGTGAATTAATATCTAAAGTATGCACCAGTTAAGCTGGACTTAGAGGAGACCTGGCTACATTTTTTCACTTACCTCCTGCCTTCTGTTTTCCATTTCAGATGTCACAAATGTGGGCAGAGCCAGCTCACTCCATCTCCTCCTTAGCGGAAATGGAGGGAGGACGAAGCAATGTGCAGGCCTCCTGGTGGAGTGGCTCTTTTGAAGGTGTCCAATTTGTCCAGAGACATACACACTTTTCTCTTCATAAAGCAGGTCATTCTTGGCCAGATTCTCAAGAAACGTTTTTGTGCCCGGTATTTCAAAGGTGTCCCCTGCTATGTTACTCAACGAACACACAGATTTGACCAGGCTGGATATGGACCACCTTGAAGCTATTGGACTGTGTGCTGGATATAAATCATCATCACTTACTTCGCACCGAAGTGCTTCCTCTTCCATGTCCTCCTCCACCATTTCAGGTGGAGAATAGCACCTCAAGACGCTAGAAGTAACAAAACCAAAATCAGCTCTTGGCGACATAGTTGTGGTTATCAATTTATACATCATGAAAATCAATGGTCTCTCAAGAATCATAATGGGAAATCTCAGATTCAAAGATAGAGAAATATGGAAACTACAAAGTACTTAAGAGAAAGCATAAGAAAGAGAAGAGCTGGAAATAAGTGAACATTTTAAGGATGCAACAAGGGAAGGTCAGAGAATCAAGGAGGTGGCTTTTGAAAGAATGAACTAATCTGAAAAAGCCTAGATCTGTCTCATCCAAAGGATGACAAAATTGTTGAAACATGAGAAAGAATTGATAGGGATCTTAAGAAACCCTACGGGCTGCAATGTAACATTTGACTCCAAAGCACTGACAATCTTCAAAGAGAGGTATTACTCAATTTATAAAGCAGACACCAACATTGATATGAGGGATTTGCAAATATGCAACACCTCCTGCCTTCCTGCTACTGTACCTGGTGTGTGAGAATGAATTCAGGAGTTGATAAAATATGTAAAGAGGTTGAATGAGTACCAGATTATATTAAAAATAATACAATCTCTTAGAAGTAGGACCAACAGATCGCATAATTGATTATTGCTGCTGAGATAATGGACAATGGAGATCAATGATCCTCAAGCTGTTTCACCAAAGACAAAAGAAAATATTGTTCTAATCATTCTCAAAAGCCAGTATTACAATGATTCCCAAACTATTAACACACGCATACACACAAACACACACACACACACACAGACACACACACACACACACAAAATATAATATAATGTCCTTGATGTACTTCATCTGAAAAGAGGCTCATTGTTCAATTCTGTTGAACAACACACTTCCCCAGACTCCTCATGAGCAGGATTCCATGAGGAAGCTCTTTATAGGGTCCTAGAAAACTTAATGTTCACATCTTATAGATGGGTGCAGCCTGTCAATGGCACTCTGCCTTTGAAAAGGACATATCACATACATGACAATTGAGGCCATGCCTGCCTCCTTCCGTGGGACTCTATTATCCATTCCTTGTTATCCCTTACCTGGGGGTTGTGTGTTTTCTGCATGCCATGGGGAAACAGCAACATAATGTTCTAAACATGTTCCTAACATGCTTCCTCACCTTCTGCTGTGCTTGCTGGAGGCTACGGGTTCCTCCTGGGGCTCTTCATTTCTACATGTAGTGTCTTTGACCACTTCGTATTGGTTATGCTGGGGAGGGCCATTCTGGCTGCTGATGTCATCCCAATCTACACTGATGTTCTTCTCCAGACTGTCACCATCATACTCTGCCCCTTGGTTCTTTTTGGAGTCGATCTCCATTAAGGGCTGTAAGACATTGCCTGTTGTCTGAGTGGAGGTCCCGTTATTTCCAGTCTCCTCAATCTGAGCCACCACATGGGCCCCCTGTGATGTTTCTCCAAAAGTGTCCACATTTATTATCTCCTCAGATGTGTTTAATGCCCTTGAGCGGTCACACTGTGGAACAGAAGAATACACAGGTGAATTAATATCTAAAGTATGCACCAGTTAAGCTGGACTTAGAGGAGACCTGGCTACATTTTTTTCACTTACCTCCTGCCTTCTGTTTTCCATTTCAGATGTCACAAATGTGGGCAGAGCCAGCTCACTCCATCTCCTCCTTAGCGGAAATGGAGGGAGGACGAAGCAATGTGCAGGCCTCCTGGTGGAGTGGCTCTTTTGAAGGTGTCCAATTTGTCCAGAGACATACACACTTTTCTCTTCATAAAGCAGGTCATTCTTGGCCAGATTCTCAAGAAACGTTTTTGTGCCCGGTATTTCAAAGGTGTCCCCTGCTATGTTACTCAACGAACACACAGATTTGACCAGGCTGGATATGGACCACCTTGAAGCTATTGGACTGTGTGCTGGATATAAATCATCATCACTTACTTCGCACCGAAGTGCTTCCTCTTCCATGTCCTCCTCCACCATTTCAGGTGGAGAATAGCACCTCAAGACGCTAGAAGTAACAAAACCAAAATCAGCTCTTGGCGACATAGTTGTGGTTATCAATTTATACATCATGAAAATCAATGGTCTCTCAAGAATCATAATGGGAAATCTCAGATTCAAAGATAGAGAAATATGGAAACTACAAAGTACTTAAGAGAGAGCATAAGAAAGAAAAGAGCTGGAAATAAGTGAACATTTTAAGGATGCAACAAGGGAAGGTCAGAGAATCAAGGAGGTGGCTTTTGAACGAATGAACTAATCTGAGAAAGCCTAGATATGTCTCACCCAAAGGATGACAAAATTGTTGAAACATGAGAAAGGAAAGAATTGAGAGTGATCTTTGGAAACCCTACGGGCTGCAATGTAACATTTGACTCCAAAGCACTGACAATCTTCAAAGAGAGGTATTACTCAATTTATAAAGCAGATACCAACATTGATATGAGGGATTTGCAAATATGCAACACCTCCTGCCTTCCTGCTACTGTACCTGGCATGTGAGAATGAATCCAGGAGCTAATAAAATAAGTAAAGAGGTGGCATGAGTACCAGATTATATTAAAAATAATAAAATCTCTTAGAAGTAGGACCAACAGATCACAGAATTGATTTTTGCTGATGACTATAATGGACAATGGAGATCAATGACCCTCAAGCTGTTTTACCAAAGTCAAAAGAAAACATTGTTTCTAATCATTCTCAAATGCCAATATTACAATGATTCCAAAACCATTAACACACGCATACACACACACACACACACACACACACACACACACACACACAAAGTATAAGATAATGTCCTTGATGAACTTCATCTGAAAAGAGGTTCATTATTCAACACTGTTCAACAACACACTTCCCCAGACTCCTCATGAGCAGGATTCCATGGGAAAGCTCTTTGTAGGGTCCTAGACACCTTAATGTTCACATCCTATAAATGGGTGCAGCCTGTCAATGGCAATCTGCCTTTTAAAAGGACAGATCACATACATGACACTTGAGGCCATGCCTGCCTCCTTCCGTGGGACTCTATTATCCATTCCTTGTTATCCCTTACCTGGGGGTTGTGTGTTTTCTGCATCCCACGGGGAAACAGCAACATAATGTTCTAAACATGTTCCTAACATGCTTCCTGGCACCCTTCAAGCACCTTCTGCTGTGCTTGCTGGAGGCTATGGGTTCCTCCTGGGGCTCTTCATTTCTAGATGTAGATGGTAACTCCATACTTATTGTGTCTTTGACCACTTCATATTGGTTGTGCTGGGGAGGGTCATTCTGGCTGCTGATGTCATCCCAATCTACACTGATGTTCTTCTCCAGACTGTCACCATCATACTCTGCCCCTTGGTTCTTTTTGGAGTCGGTCTCGATCAAGGGGTGTAAGACATTGGGTGTTGTCTGACTGGAGGTCCCGTTATTTCCAGTCTCCTCAATCTGAGTCACCACATGGGCCCCCTGTGATGTTTCTCCAAAAGTGTCCACATTTATTATCTCCTCAGATGTGTTTAATGCCCTTGAGCGGTCACACTGTGGAACAGAAGAATACACAGGTGAATTAATATCTAAAGTATGCACCAGTTAAGCTGGACTTAGAAGAGACCTGGCTACATTTTTTCACTCACCTCCTGCCTTCTGTTTTCCATTTCAGATGTCACAAATGTGGGCAGAGCCAGCTCACTCCATCTCCTCCTTAGCGGAAATGGAGGGAGGACGAAGCAATGTGCAGGCCTCCTGGTGGAGTGGCTCTTTTGAAGGTGTCCAATTTGTCCAGAGACATACACACTTTTCTCTTCATAAAGCAGGTCATTCTTGGCCAGATTCTCAAGAAACGTTTTTGTGCCCGGTATTTCAAAGGTGTCCCCTGCTATGTTACTCAACGAACACACAGATTTGACCAGGCTGGATATGGACCACCTTGAAGCTATTGGACTGTGTGCTGGATATAAATCATCATCACTTACTTCGCACCGAAGTGCTTCCTCTTCCATGTCCTCCTCCACCATTTCAGGTGGAGAATAGCACCTCAAGACGCTAGAAGTAACAAAACCAAAATCAGCTCTTGGCGACATAGTTGTGGTTATCAATTTATACATCATGAAAATCAATGGTCTCTCAAGAATCATAATGGGAAATCTCAGATTCAAAGATAGAGAAATATGGAAACTACAAAGTAGTTAAGAGAGAGCATAAGAGAGAGAAGAGCTGGAAATAAGTGAACATTTTAAGGATGCAACAAGGGAAGGTCAGAGAATCAAGGAGGTGGCTTTTGAACGAATGAACTAATCTGAGAAAGCCTAGATATGTCTCACCCAAAGGATGACAAAATTGTTGAAACATGAGAAAGGAAAGAATTGAGAGTGATCTTTGGAAACCCTACGGGCTGCAATGTAACATTTGACTCCAAAGCACTGACAATCTTCAAAGAGAGGTATTACTCAATTTATAAAGCAGATACCAACATTGATATGAGGGATTTGCAAATATGCAACACCTCCTGCCTTCCTGCTACTGTACCTGGCATGTGAGAATGAATCCAGGAGCTAATAAAATAAGTAAAGAGGTGGCATGAGTACCAGATTATATTAAAAATAATAAAATCTCTTAGAAGTAGGACCAACAGATCACAGAATTGATTTTTGCTGATGACTATAATGGACAATGGAGATCAATGACCCTCAAGCTGTTTTACCAAAGTCAAAAGAAAACATTGTTTCTAATCATTCTCAAATGCCAATATTACAATGATTCCAAAACCATTAACACACGCATACACACACACACACACACACACACACACACACACACACACACACACACACAAAGTATAAGATAATGTCCTTGATGAACTTCATCTGAAAAGAGGTTCATTATTCAACACTGTTCAACAACACACTTCCCCAGACTCCTCATGAGCAGGATTCCATGGGAAAGCTCTTTGTAGGGTCCTAGACACCTTAATGTTCACATCCTATAAATGGGTGCAGCCTGTCAATGGCAATCTGCCTTTTAAAAGGACAGATCACATACATGACACTTGAGGCCATGCCTGCCTCCTTCCGTGGGACTCTATTATCCATTCCTTGTTATCCCTTACCTGGGGGTTGTGTGTTTTCTGCATCCCACGGGGAAACAGCAACATAATGTTCTAAACATGTTCCTAACATGCTTCCTGGCACCCTTCAAGCACCTTCTGCTGTGCTTGCTGGAGGCTATGGGTTCCTCCTGGGGCTCTTCATTTCTAGATGTAGATGGTAACTCCATACTTATTGTGTCTTTGACCACTTCATATTGGTTGTGCTGGGGAGGGTCATTCTGGCTGCTGATGTCATCCCAATCTACACTGATGTTCTTCTCCAGACTGTCACCATCATACTCTGCCCCTTGGTTCTTTTTGGAGTCGGTCTCGATCAAGGGGTGTAAGACATTGGGTGTTGTCTGACTGGAGGTCCCGTTATTTCCAGTCTCCTCAATCTGAGTCACCACATGGGCCCCCTGTGATGTTTCTCCAAAAGTGTCCACATTTATTATCTCCTCAGATGTGTTTAATGCCCTTGAGCGGTCACACTGTGGAACAGAAGAATACACAGGTGAATTAATATCTAAAGTATGCACCAGTTAAGCTGGACTTAGAAGAGACCTGGCTACATTTTTTCACTCACCTCCTGCCTTCTGTTTTCCATTTCAGATGTCACAAATGTGGGCAGAGCCAGCTCACTCCATCTCCTCCTTAGCGGAAATGGAGGGAGGACGAAGCAATGTGCAGGCCTCCTGGTGGAGTGGCTCTTTTGAAGGTGTCCAATTTGTCCAGAGACATACACACTTTTCTCTTCATAAAGCAGGTCATTCTTGGCCAGATTCTCAAGAAACGTTTTTGTGCCCGGTATTTCAAAGGTGTCCCCTGCTATGTTACTCAACGAACACACAGATTTGACCAGGCTGGATATGGACCACCTTGAAGCTATTGGACTGTGTGCTGGATATAAATCATCATCACTTACTTCGCACCGAAGTGCTTCCTCTTCCATGTCCTCCTCCACCATTTCAGGTGGAGAATAGCACCTCAAGACGCTAGAAGTAACAAAACCAAAATCAGCTCTTGGCGACATAGCTGTGGTTATCAATTTATACATCATGAAAATCAATGGTCTCTTAAGAATCATAATGGAAAATCTCAGATTCAAAGATAGAGAAATATGGAAACTACAAAGTACTTAAGAGAAAGCATAAGAAAGAGAAGAGCTGGAAATAAGTGAACATTTTAAGGATGCAACAAGGGAAGGTCAGAGAATCAAGGAGGTGGTGTTTGAAAGAATGAACTAATCTGAAAAAGCCTAGATCTGTCTCATCCAAAGGATGACAAAATTGTTGAAACGTGAGAAAGGAAAGAATTGAGAGGGATCTTTAGAAACCCTACGGGCTGCAATGTAACATTTGACTCCAAAGCACTGACAATCTTCAAAGAGAGGTATTACTCAATTTATAAAGCAGACACCAACATTGATATGAGGGATTTGCAAATATGCAACACCTCCTGCCTTCCTGCTACTGTACCTGGTGTGTGAGAATGAATTCAGGAGTTGATAAAATATGTAAAGAGGTTGCATGAGTACCAGATTATATTAAAAATAATAAAATCTCTTAGAAGTAGGACCAACGGATCACAGAATTGATTTTTGCTGCTGAGATAATGGACAATGGAGATCAATGATCCTCAGGCTGTTTCTCCAAAGACAAAAGAAAATATTGTTCTAATCATTCTCAAAAGCCAATATTACAATGATTCCAAAACCATTAACACACGCATACACACACACACACACACACACACACACACACACACACACACACACACACACACAGAGTATAAGATAATGTCCTTGATGAACTTTACCTGAAAAGAGGTTCATTTTTCAATATTGTTGAACAAAACATGGTAGAGATACCTTATGTTCACAATGGGTTCAGCATGAACTTCTAGTATAAGTCCACTCAAATACTGATCAACAGTTAACTGGTCATTTCAAGGAAAAAGGTCATGTGCAGCAAAGACGAATGAAGTTTTGTCATTTTCTGAAATATGCAAGTTCCTGAGATATATTGCCTAACTAGAGCGTTTAATATGTAGGTAGAATTAAAATTGACGAGAGAGAGAGGGAGAGAGGGAGGGAGGGAGGGAGGGAGGGAGGGAGGGAGGGAGGGAGGGAGGGAGAGAATTATAAGTACATGTTATCTGGGGCTGGTGCATTATAACACCACAAATGAAAATCATCCAACTTAACTGTTTGCACACGTGCAGAAACATACATGTGTTACATGTACAGTTAATGGTTAAAAGTAAAAAAATCAAAAGAACCAAAGTAGTATATGTCCAAGTAAAATTTTTGCAAATGGACCAACTTAGAAAAATGAACACAAGCAGCAATCAATGTCTCAATCAAAGTAGTGAGTATGCTAATGGAAAAAACAGAGCAAAAATTCCACAGCACTGGAGAGAAAACCTCCCTTGCAAGTCCATGAGCCTAGGTAATCCCAATTTATAGGGAACAGTGCTGGAATCCAGCAGCTCTCCACCATACATGAGCTTCTCTGCAGCTTCCGGATGAATTCAACCACACTGCAATGTCTTCTATGAACAGATTTCTATCACTTCTTACAAATGTCACTGCAAGGGATGAGTCAGTAATAAAAGGGAATAACCCAAGGTAGTTTCTATAATCCTGTGGGCTGCAATTCTTGATTATGGCAGAGAACCAATCATTCATAAGATGAAGCTTAAGAGACAAAAGGCATCCCTTCTCCCATGCTCTCAGAGGACAGGAAAGGCATGGAAACTGGAGGTTCTGGGGAAGATGACTTGTCAAGATGAGTTTCAAGCAACTGGTTACATGTTTTTGGCAGGCCCCTGCTGCGTCCAGTAATGGAAACCCTCCTGCTGCTCTCCAGTGCATCAGATTTTATGACTTCCCAGACTAATCATCACTCTATACTAGAAAGCAAGCATTGAGACACATGAGGAAGTGTGAGGCTTTTCACATCTAACCCTGACAAAGACATTTTGTCTTTAATCAGGGTATACTCCATAGGAGGACAGTACCAAACTGGACAGCATCAGGAACTCTGAGCTGATTTAGATTCTGGACATGGGTCTGGACTTGTGGGAATGTGAACCTGTAGGCTGACTCAGTGGCTGTTCCACTATGACTATAAGTTGCCTAATAACTCACTAATAAAAGCTCCGTCACTTCTACACTCCTGATACTCCTTTTTGCTTAAACTCATATAGAGGGACTCTAAAGACGGTATCCCTCCTTTAACATAACAATGCTGTGGAATTCCCTAATTCACATGTATGCTTTTGTTTTGTGGAAGATGGGATGTGACATTTCTGGAGATAATTAAGAGAACAGGTAAAATATTAAGATCAATAATCATAATAAGGATATATTCAAAGTGTGCACCAGACTGAAACTCCTTATTTTCTATAAATATTTCATACTAGCAAAGCATGGATAATTTGAGGATGTCAGAGAATCATGCGCATTTAAGAGCTGAATACGGGTGTTAGGAAACAAAACAAAACTGAAAGCAGAAATTTCTCACAAGCCATCCAAGAGGCACAGAAAACCCAACAAACCAGGAAAGAAGCTCAAGGTCTTTAGGTCAAATCAGAGCAACTCTTCACTTTTCTAGGTCTTCAAAAACAGCAAAGTCTACAGGACCCAATTTCTGAGCCCCAGCTACCTACAGCCGACAGAGCAACACCTTCCTGCAGTGTGAGCACAAGACTCAATCCAGCCAGCGCCTTCAATGGGCAGGCTCTGCAAGTCCTTACAATGGCTCCAGTGAGGTCACTATGAGAAGCTACTCATGCTATTCACAACCAAAAGAAGTTTTTTCCTCTTTGTATCTCTCAGCATAGCAAGACCACAAACCCTTAAAAAGCATCATAAAGTACATAGGTCTGATGTGTGCCACAGGTGTAAACTGACAGGAAGGGCGTAGATGGACACTTGGGAAGATGGATCTAACACATGCTTGCATGGCACTTGCAGGTTCCATTGCCTCTACTGACCTAATTTCTCTTTCTGGGACCTACCATTCTGGTGTCACACTCTCCCGAAAGCTCAGCTTTTCAGACACAGGAATTCAGATACATAAAAGGGCGTTGACACCCCTGTCATCCAATAATTAAGGAAGACGTTTTGAGTACAGGGAGAGCAGTCATTTCAAGAATGGGCTCAGTGAGCTTTCTGATGACCTGAGTGAAATGTGGCTATTCACTAGTTAGGGAGAGAACACACAGGGATCTGCAATGTTGCTTTTACTTAGACCCTCAATTGCTTTAATGATTCGGACTACAGCAGACTTCCAAGTTTCAGTATTCTTAAACTCGTATTTACAAGAATTAAAGGGATGATGCCCTGTCCTTGACTCTGTAATGCCATGAGGAAATGTGCTGTCCCTCAAATCCCAAAAGCAGGTTTTCTCTCTGGAGTGTCAATCTGGTTGGAGAAGATTCTTCCTATAATAGGGGAATTTAACAGCAAAGGGAAATGCTGTAGGAAGTACCAAATCTGGTGAGTAGGATCCAAGTGCATGGCATACTTCAACTTTTTGTTTTAAGCTCATACATACCAAAGAAGTTCTAGGTATAACTATAAAGCAACATACAAAATATAAAAGATAAATGAATAGATCCTAGAAAATGGTTGGGTATAAACCACTGAAGCAATTACTCAAAAGAAAACCAAAACTAGAAACAGCAGATTGAATTCCAGGCTCCAAAACCAACCCCCCAGTAAGCAAACTCACTATGCTCAGATCAGCAGGATCACAGACGTTCAATTCTAAATATGGATACTTAAAAAATAAAGCTCTCAGATCAAAACTCTGAGTCCAACTGCTTTGTAGCCTACTAACAGCTTCACCGCAGTAAAAGGACAAGAACCAGCACAGCTGGTACCTGGTTACATGGGTGTGACACTGTCATTCCTCACAATGGCTCCCTGTGACATCATATGAGTTGTGGACCAATCAGAGCCAGCCAAAATCCATCACCCTTCTGTAGTCCTTTTCATGGTCTCTCTCAGAAATATGCCATTAACCAACTTCAGAGAGGTTGGGTTGCCTTGTATTATTGCTTTCAGAGTATCAGGCAAAGCTCAGTGGCAGGTTCAGCTGCTGGCACTGCTAGCCAAGTATGAGGAAACTATTTCCACCTGCATTCACAGTCTCCCAGGTCCCCTAAGGACCCACCACCTCCAGCCAGGCAATGCAATGACAGTTTGCTTATTATTCACACAGAACTGCCTAAGGGGACAGAGGTATTAAACACATGAGTCAGTACAGGACATACCACATTCAACCCATGACAAAGACCTTTAACCCTAAATGGTATTGATAAATAATGATGAAGAAAATGATAGGCTCAGGAAGATTTGTGTTTCCTTGTGTTATGGACACTGGTGTCTAGTAGGCAGGAATATATCCTGGGTTCTTTAATGGCATCAAAACTTGGGACCTAACTTCTCTATCAACATTTTGCCTTTACAGTCCTCACCACCTCTGCACTCAGTGTTTCTTTTGCTTTAAATTGAGACTGGTGGATATAAAAGTTATGCATCCTCACTGACACTGAGATGCTATCTCAAGATGCTCTGTTGCTAAGGCATCCAAAAACATATGAGGAGCTTATATTAGTCTCAAAAAAAGTAGTTTCTCATATCCTCTTATATAAGACACTAATCTGCTTTCTCTTGGGAATCTCTAGCTCTTATAACAGAGTTATCAGGATGTTCAATGATTAGTTAACAGAAGGACTGAACTCAGTCCGTTATTCCACTTAGGGTACATGTTTCATTGTTCGGCCCTAGAACTTGCTCTGTAGAACACACTGGCCTCACACTAAGAGATGTGCCAGCCACCGCTTTGAGGTTCTGGGATTATAAGTGAGCACCAGTACACATGACTCTCAATTCTTAATTTTCTTTTTCATTTTCTTACTTATTTTAACAGTTTCTGTTTTCCTATGCCACTGCTTGCCCTCCCTTCTTCCCAGTCCCTCCCAGTCCTCCCTGTGCCTCTCCCCACCCATCCCCACATCCATTCCCCTAGGCAAGCAAGGAGTCCCAAAGCGACTCAGTTCAGTCCAGTGTATCCAGTTGAGATAGGTCCGAGTCCCTCATCCCAGTATTAAGGCTGGGTTAGGTGTTCCTCTGTAGGGAATGGGCTCCAAGATGCCAGTGTATGCACAGGAACATAAACTGAGCCTACTCCAGGAGTCTCCATAATCTGCTAATGCCATTCCACACTAATCTACCTTTGGAGGGCTTTGTTCCTTTCCCTGAAGCTTTCTCAGCAGTTGTTTCTGACTCAGTGAGCTCCCATTAACTTGGCTCAGCCTTCTCTATGGGATTCCTCCTCATGATCCTGATCTCTTTGCTCACATACACTCCCCTCTCTCCATATCCAGCTGGACTGGGAGCTCAACATGGTGCTTATGTCTGGTCCTATGCTTCTGCCTCTATTCATTGCTGGATGAAGGTTCTGGAACGACACTTAGGGTGGTCATTCATTTGATTAGAGGCAAAATCCTGTTTAGGCACCGTCTCCACTGGTACCTTGGAGTCCTAGCCAGGGACATCTTGTGGGGTCTTGGAGGTTTCCTTAGCACAAGGTTTATTTCTAATAACACAGTGAATCCCTCTATCAAGATATCCACTTCTTTTTTCCTTGTTTGTTGCTCCACTCCTTCAACCATCTCCTTCTCATGATTTATTACAGTCTTCCCTAATCACTGCTTGTTAGGATCCCAACTTACTAGATCTCTACTTTCTCTTCCTATGGGGATCTCTGGATGTCTCTCCTAAGATCCTTGTGATCCAAGGCTGTTCAGTGGTTGGGGTTTGTAGCCTGGAAATTATTTGCATTTCATCTAAAATCCCTCCCTCTTCTGGGTGAATGAGAGAGTTAACTTCATTGGTCTGTAGCATTAGTGGTGAACTGAGAAGCCACCCTCATGACCTTCTGGTGATGAAGAGGCATCCATGCTGTTCCCTGGTCCACAAGAGAGAAGTGAGTGCTCACCTGACTCTGTCCTGGTCTCCTTCTCCCCTCATTTCCATCCCCAGAACTAATGGGCAGATTCCAAGAATCCCTTGCACTCTTTACTCTGAGGAGCTAAGGAGACACACAAGAGGGCAGGAGAGAGAGGAGTGGGGCATGAGGGACATGTCCAGAGAGAAAAGAAGGAAGAGTCAGAGGTGGAAAGGGGATGCATCTAAATGAGGACGCAGCGATTCACCCAGAGGAAATTACAGTCTTGTAAGCAGAATAGTACAGGGATGAATGTGTGGGGTCGTGCAGGCCCACAACCAAGAGAAGGAGTAAAATTTCTCTGAAGAGGAGAGTTGGAGCCTGGGCATGGGTAAAGGGAAGAGAAGACCATCCCTTCCTTGTGTCTTCCCACTTGTTGCAAGAGGCAGTAGGTTGGTGCTGCCTGGGAAACCTGCTTTTGTCTTGGGGTGCTTGGGAAGGCTGTGGCTGCAGAGAGGAGATGACTCCTGCTTCCCTGGACCCTCTTTCTCTTTATGCCCCACCCAGTCTTGTATTGATCTGGTGACATCTCTGTCTTTGTCTTCACAGCTTCTTCTCTTTGTACAGCAGCAAATGCTAACTACCTTGTTCTACTTTGTCTCACAGATCACAGATGGAGGACTTACTGTCGGGAGTGCTTCTTCTTCCATATCTGTGAGCATCCACCCTTCAGATACAGACGTGCACTGTTGAGATGCTCTATTGGGAGTGATGGTTTCCTTCTTGGTGTCCTCAGGACTATTTCTAAGTATATATCAGATAATATACACATTGTGCACTCCTTTACATGTGGCCTGATGGGGTCTTCTTAGTATTACATTCAAGTCTGCAGAGCTGTGATTCCAAGGTGACAAAGACAGGATAAGCAATGAAGGATTTCAGCATCCTGGACCTTGCCTGTCTCCACATCTCCCACAACTGTGTCTACACTTATGGCTTTGGAAGCATCGTTTTCTATCATCTGGTTACATTCAATGATCCTGAAGGGTCAAATAAAACAGAATGGTTTCTACAATTATCCATAACTACATGCAATGCTTTCCTTTGAACCTACTGTTTAAAAAGCAATATTTGTGGTTGGCATTGTTGTTTTAAATATAGGAATATCAGTTCATTCTTGGTACATCTCACTGACAGAAAATGATTGTGTAGCTCTATATCTGAATATATTTAAGTTTTCACATGTTCACATAATATGTGATCATGTATATGAACACCAAGCAATTCCTCAGACCTGCGACTTTTCCCTAGTCACTGTCTACACCCCACCTAGTACCCTGCACCATCACCTTCTTTTGCACCTCAGGGTTAATGTGTCTCTCTGGCACCTCCGTTCAGACCTTCTGTAGTTTTCTGCTAATGGAGTATAAGCCTTTCTAAAGTTCTCTGATGATGGCATATATCAACAAGTTAAGCCTTTCTGTAGATCTCTTCTGATGTCTTATATCAACCACAAGGAACTGTTTTCTTTGAGGTCTCCTCTTCAAAAGTTCAGCCATTAACATCTTTCAATGAATAATGTCAGAGGAAACAATTGGCAAAGCTGTAGTTAACTATCTTTGAAAACATCGACATGTTTGCCTGAAAATTATACTCACCTTCTTGGTCTATTGCCTGTGTTACACTCTGCTTAACAGCCTCAGATCCTTCATTGGTATTGATCCCCTTTCTAGGCCTTGCTCTGTCATGTCCTGTGATGTTTATCCAGAGTTTTGTTGCTAATGTAAGCCCCCTTACACACATCACCCCCACAAGTGCATCCTTCTTTATAGTATAAAGATGCATCTTATCCACCTTTGATCAAGTCCTCTACTCTGAATTGTTCATATTTACAGACTCTTTTGTCTCCTAAGACTATTGGTCATCATCTCAAGGATGCATCATAGCTTTCTAGTGTTGACTGTGTGCTGTCCTTTCCTGTCCACATGCATCAGAAAAATGCATCAAGGATGGCACCAGTACAACACAGCACCATATTCCCTGTAGTTTCCTTTTAATGTGTCTGAAATATAAGGTAAAGAAAACACAGCAGAACTGATTTATTGGACAATTGTGAAAGGTGTGGTTGCTCTCAGACCTAAAAGAGTGTGCTGTGTCTCTCTGGATTTTCTGGGGACAGGTGTTAGCTGTGGTAACCCTAACAGACTTGTCACCCAATGACTGACCTCACCACTTCTGTGAGGAACTTAGAAAGGTTCTATTGTGGATCTGAATGAGGTCTCTGCATGCAGGCCTAGATGTGTTACCACCTGCTTTATATTCTATGGGAGCATGTGTTTCACCTCTCCTGTCTCATTCATTAGGGAATTCACACTGTGAGTCAGTCACTAGGTGGCGCTCAGGAGAACTTATTTGAATGACTAGCTCCCCTTCTTTGAGATCCCTGGAGGTGTTTGAATGAGACAGAGGGAAATGAAGAGCCTGCAGTAAGAAGGAACTGTGCTATGCTTGCAGTAACATGGAATACTCTCCTATTCATTTTTCTATCTCACTGTAACGCTCAGGACTGGCCTAAAAGTATGGAGGAGGACTCAGAAACTCATTCAGTGCTCTGGTTCATATACCTAAGAAGTTGTACTTACTGATTCTAGAAGATTCAGGGAATCCCTGGAAGCTTTTCCTATACCACTACTCTGTCTCAGATAATTATCTGGGTCCCGGAGTCTCCATTACATTCTTTGGATACAAGGAAACCTGAAAACCATTTGCAAATTTATCCATCACTAAGCTACAAGTTAGAGATTATATGAGCAAAGGTGTCAAGGAAACTCACAGAGTGACTTAACTTAGCTTATAGGGAGGAGAGTCTGTATGAACATGGGGATAGTGAGTATGAGGAAAATTCCCACAGTGATGGCTGGCTGGAGCTCTGGGGAGCTCACTGAATCAAGAACAGCCACTGGGGAACTAATGGGAAAAGGAGCTAGGCCCTCCAAGGGTAGGAGACTGTCGATGGGCATGGACAGTATGTGGAACCTCAAGGAATGGGATCAGACTGTGTTCTTGTGCATGGAATGGCGGCTTGGAGCACATTCCCTGCAGAGGAACACCTAACCCATTCTTGATATGGGAATGAGGAAATCGGACTTGCCTGGAGAGCATGTGCCACAATGAGCTGACCCAAATTGGGACTTCTTGTACTTTTGGAGGTGTGCATGGGTGGTTGGCGAGGTGGAAAGCTGGAGGATGACTGGGAGGGTTTGGGAGGAGGGAACAGAGGGGGAGCAGAGAGATACATGGCTTAAAAAAGTCTTTTTAAAATTAAAATAACATAAAAGGAAAAAAGAAAAAAGTTCAAGAAAAGATTAATACCGATTTTTAAAATATTATTTGTGGCGGGATTAAGGTGTCAGCCAATAAGGTCAGAAGACACTTCCGGGACCCTGGAGGGGGTGTGGCCAACCTGGAGGGGGTGTGGCCAACCCCACTGATAAGTGGCTGCTGGGACACGAGGAGTCTCTTCCTGGTTCCTGGCTGCTGGCTGCTGGCTGCTGGCTGCTGGACAGACAGAATCGGAATCCATCATCCTTCCTTCGTGCATCCATCGCTCTTCCATGGCTCATCCATCGCTTGGTTACGCCAGTCCTTGCCTTTCAAACATCCTGTCTGCATACAGTCTCCTGAAGTCATAGAAGATATGAATATCTTTTTTGAGTATCAACAATGCTTAAGTTTTCCATTGTAAATAACATTTCATCCTATCAGCTATCTACAAAGAATCTGGAACCGAGATGGGGCCCCCAACGCAACAACTTTTACTAGTGTAACAAGAATAAAAGAGAGAGTATGAGAGAGAGAGTAAGAGACAGGTAGACAGACAGACAGACAGAGGCAAAATTAGAAAAATCAAGAACCTGGTGTGCACTAATAAATGATTGTTTTCAGAAAATAGACTATTCAAAAACGGCTGCAAGATAGCTCTCTATGATAATCTCCAGATCACACTTCTAATTAGAATTCCAGATGGAGTTAACCACTATTGTGAGAATGGTTATAAATGTGTATAGTCAGTCCATTAAGATCTAACCATTGTTTTAGCCTTTACAGGATCCCAAAGAGATGCCATCGCCCTTAAGTCAGCAGGAAGCAACCTTATGAAAGACTACGCCCCCTTTCCCAATAAGTTTTGTGTTCTGAGGGTTGTGGGTAATTCTTATTCTGTTAGAATAGTTCTAAGTGAAAATTGGGTGGAGGACAGAACTATAATATAGCATCAAAGATCTCTTTTGAAGAAGAGAAGAGGGATAGATATGATAGATAAAGGTAGATTGTTCTGCCTACCTATACACCATTTTAGCTAAATGTATGGGCTAAGTTAAAGACAATTTGCATTGGCATAGGTATTTGTATATTGATACAAATGTAAAATCATTTTATATGTTTAATTGTGATAATTTGTACATTTGTACAAAGTTCAGTCTGAAATTGCTTTATATAACCAAAGCAACTTGTACTTCGATATAAATCTGAATCTGTAACTATTATGTAAAATTGAATCTGTAATTCCTATATTTTATATATGCTTTTATCTCTGTTTAAAATATTTGCACATCATTGTCATGTACACTATACAATTACTACCTTCATTTAACTATACTAGATATAATGTATGATTGCACTAGTTATGATATATGCACAAGATGTTTTATATACCTCTGTTTAGATGATATATATGTATATTCATGTCTAAAATGCTGTGGCCACTTTACATAGTAATATACCCCTGGCTAATGTTTGATAGTCATACTAAAATCATTGTTCAGGGATTGTACACCCCTTATATAGGTATTCTAATTTTTAGTACAGGGTTTATTCCTTAAGACGATAAAAACTACTGTCAACATTACTTAAGGTACCATATCCTAGTCATCTCAGATACAGGTTAGAATATCATAGATAGACAGAAATCTTCAACCATTTCATAGACCCAGAGAATATGGTATTTAACATTTGAAATTTGGCCATGAGAGGCACGATGACTCCTGGTGTCACTGCTCCTTTCCCAAGATGGTATGAGCATCAAGGATACTCCATTGGAGTTTGTCCTTTTGGCAGAAAATGGCCGGTTGAGTAAGGAACTGTCCTTACCTTGATTGCTGACAGTACACACATGGTGTCCAAGCTGGATGAACAAGTTGATGGATGGAGACTGACGAAACCTGCCTGGACAGGATAAGACAGTCCCTCCAAAATTGCCCTGCTTGTGAAAAGATCTGTCAGATACCATAGGCCTGTAGCCAATATGATAGATGCTCCAAAGGCGCACAAAACCAGAGGTGATTGTCCAGGTAGCTATGTTGCTGTCCTCTCCCAAATTTTGGAAGCCACTACTTCCATATACTTCTGACTTTCAAGTGATATATCTTCCTTCTCAGGTCTTGAAGGGGTTGAAGAATAGGTATTTACGGTTACTACCTCATAATAATTCCTCTTGTACATAGTCTTAGTTTAGAACCTTCTTAGTTAGACAAAAGGGGGAGATGTGGTGGGATTAAGGTGTTGGCTGATAATGTCAGAAGACATTTCCGGGACCCTGGAGGGGGTGTGGCCAACCTGGAGGGGGTGTGGCCAACCCCATTGATAAGTGGCTGCTGGGACATGAGGAATCTCTTTCTGGTTCCTGGCTCCTGGCTGCTGGACAGACAGAATCGGAATCCGTCATCCTTCCATCGCGCATCCATCACTCGTCCATTGCTTGGATATGCCAGTCCTTGTTCAGGTGCCACCATAAGCTGTTACTAATATCGTGAGTGTTAATTTATATTCTAATAAATATTAATTTTGGACTGGTGCCTTGAAAGTAAAACTCTGTCTACAATTATTGGTTGGAGAAAACCTAGTAATGTAAACAGTTTACAATCTCTCCCTCTTCCTGTTATCTTTAAATTTAAGTAAACATAAAGACAATTGTTCGGATGCTTCCTATTGTATATAAAATTATGTTACTTTGAGGAATGAGTCAATGGTATAAATGGTTACTGGAATTTGTTACAAAATATTCAATGTATATTATTCATTAAAATATCATGTGTGAAAAAAGAAAAAAAACAGAACAATACACTGGTGATCTTTGCAACATACCCAAAGAAGCACCCACTCATAGAGATTGGGCCATTTTTCCCTCCATCCCTGCTCAGTTTCATTGGTTTCTGCCGCTGGCTGGGGACTGTGGCACACTGGCTGTGTTGACAATGCTAATGGGCAAAGCAGCTTTCACTGTGGGCCTCATGTACAAAAGTGCCTTCCAAGATTGGATAGCTCTTCTTTTGTGAGCTGCCAAAGCAGACATCCTGCAATGGAGGCTAGCTTCTGGACTTCCTAGCAACCTTATGGTCTTCTCAAGGCAGGAAGAGGGGAAAAGAGAGAAGACAGCAGCCTCATCAGGATGGCCTAAAGCTGCATGACAAGCACGGAGATGATCATGGCTGGCACCTCTGGGACAGATTCAGTGCCAGGCTAGGTATGAGGCCCCTTACCAGCTAGCTCCTGCTCTGCAGCTGGAGGATCCACCTGTGGAGGGTCTGTCTCTATTATGTATGGTGGTCCTTGGGCTGTGTAGCCAGGAACAAGTGCAAGGACCTGTCCCTGCTGCCCAATCACCGTTGTTTAGATCCCACACAATAAGGCATAACCTTTCTGTAACACTCTTTTGAGGTCCTTGTCTATGGTTCCTTGTGAAGGGTTCCTGGGACAGGAAACCTGGCATCTGCATGGAATATGAAAAAGATTTGAAATTCAAATACCGGTGTACTTGTCCAGTCATGTCCCCCACTATTCTATTCACAGTAGCCATGAAATGAAAGCAGTCCAGCCATACTTCAACTGGTTAATGGAAGATGAAAATGTTTTCAATTATATTCTTCTCAGCTGTAAAGAAAAATGAAATCTGAAAACAAATTGAAGGAAGTGGAAAAAATGTACTTAGTGATTTCACCCAGGTCTAGAGAGACAAATCCCTTCTCCTTCCTTTGATTTGTAGATCCTTGCACTATATCTGGTTTGAGTGTTTAAACTTGAGTCACTACAGAAGACATGAATGTGGAAAGGGAGGATTGTGGGAAAAGGAGAGGTAGGTTTAGAGAGAAAAACAGCAGGACACAGGTGTTATTAGTGAAAAATGAAAGCAGATTGGCTAGGGAAGAGCAAGTGGACACTACATAGAGAGGGGAGTGGAGGGCGGGATACACAGAGGGAGGAAGAGGGAGAGTGGTGTGTCGGGAGAGGGAGAGGGTCATAAGGAGCACTAGTGTTTGAGAATTACATTCAAAACCTATTATTTTATATGCTTACCTAAAAATGCATTAGGAACACATTGTTTCACATCACTTACTCCTCATAGTGGGATAATGCATCCCCTGGACCTGTATTTGTTAGAGTACAAGGTATGGTGTCTCCCATGATGTATGGTTTTCAAATGCAATCAGAGAGCTGGTGATTGGCAATATATGTTTGTCAGTACTTCACAGTTAGAGTTACTACAACATACTGGTTATTGTTGTGGTTCATAGGTATCAATCTGGAGAAGACTTTTGCTTGTCTCCTTCCTTTTATATTTGCATGATTCTTTCTGGTACCACGGATGTTAACGCTCAGGAAGAAAAATGTTCCGGTCAGTCTTGTTAACAGGTCTCCAGAATCTCTTACTGAAGTGTGTGCTATCTTCATCAATAGGAACTTACCAATCTGGGAGGTAGCAAAGGGCACCACCGATAGGCTATATGTTTTAGGAGTCTCTTGAGTGCTCTGAGGGCTTCTCAGATCTGTGCCTGGCCTTCTGTTAGGTGGCTTTTGGCTCTTGGGAGAGCACTGTCTTCACACATGATAAAATCTCATTAAAACGATATATTTGTACACTGGCTTACAGGTGTGTGTTTAAGTAAATAATTAATGGTAGGATCCTTTGTGAATTTTCAAATCCTAGTTTTTGTTGTTTTACCAATCTCCATTTTTTTATTGTGTTAACCTTGCTCTCCTTCTCTAAGAAGCCCCATGTTTCCCATTTCTCCTATGGGATCTCTTGTATTCTATTGTCCTTTGCTCCACTCTCTCTCCTTCCATAAGGAACAGTTCTTTTCGTTTCTCCTGTACGGTCACCCTTACTCTGACGTGACCTTCTCTACTTTCTCTCAATACTGGTAATAGTTCTAATTCTTCAGAGTATGTTTCCTTATGTGACAATCTGGATCTAGGAGCCTCCACTAAGAGAGAACTTATGATATTTTTCTTTCCAGTTCTGGCTTACCACACTTGTAGGATCTTTTTTAGTTCCATACTTGCAAAGGATATGAGGTCTGTTTCCTTTATAGTTGATTACTGTTCCACAGACTATACACATCACATTTCATGTTCTGTTTTCAGTTGCCAGACATTTGGTTGTTATCGTTTCCTAGCTATTATGAGTAGAGTGGCAATGAACATGCCTGGGCAAGTGTCTGTAGAGAACGATGTGGTTCTTTGGGTGATCCCAAGGAGTAGTATAGCTGGCTCACATGGTAAGCTTTCTTTCTTTCTTTTTTTTTATATTTTAGGATTTTGAGGATTCTCCACTTTGATGTCCACACAGACCAAACCCTTTCGCAATCCCACCAGCAGTGAATGTGCATTTAGATCTTAGCATTGCTGCCTTTTGATCTCTATATTACTTTGACCATTTAAACATTACACACAGCACTGGGACACTTTTCTATTCAAAAGTTTCCAAGTCTTCCACATTCAAAAAAGCAAAGCAAGACAACACATCAACCAGTCCACTCACCAGATCAAACCAAACAATACAACAATCTTAGGCTCATCAGCAGCTGTTAATAGCCCAGTCTCTGATACCAACTTTTATTAGTTATTTTTCTAAGCTGTGATAAATGCTGTGAGCAAGGTAACTTACAGAAGAAACAATTGGTGGCAACTGAGGTGAGTGATGGAAGCCTTGGTGACCAGGCCTGGACCTGCTCCCTTGTAATTTCAGAACACTGCATTCATTGCATTAATTTGCAATGAATAGCTGTTAATTGGACTCAGATTTTATTGTTTAGTTCAACAGTTTGGGATGGTGCTTTTCATTTGAATGAATTTGGGGGGGGGGTGGAATTAAACTTCTGTCCATTAATGTCAATTATGACCAAGCAGTGGAAGTGGCTATGTAATGTTTTACCTCTGGGTCAGTAGCTCCTCTTCTTAATGTCTTAGTGTTGAGATTATTTCTGGTCTTGGGTGATAATTTCTTACTAGTGCTCTTTCTTAATGTAACATGATCAGCTGTAAATTTGTAGCATGGCATGTGGACTCGTACTGCCTAAACTGAACGTACCAGGCTTTGGTATCTACCCTTACGAGGTCTTACCCTATTGGAAGAGACTGGTGAGGGGTGGGGGAGACAGGCAAGATGAGAGGGAGATCTGTGGTTGAAATGTAAAACAAACAATTCTTAAAAATATAAAAACAGAAAAGATAAAAAGTGGTAGCCTTATCATGAACTTTCAAAATGTGTTTACACAAACATATTTAATATGAAATTATGGGATTACCAATAATATGTATAATAAAATTTTATAAAATGAATATTTTATGACACTAAACAAAAAGACAGAAATATTTTTTAAATGCTACCTACCCATAATTTAAGAGTAAATAAAAACAGTTCATATTATTTCATTTATACAATGCTATAGACCAGTCTTTCAGTTTAATTTTGCAAGTAGAGCAAGTACATTTTTCCCCCAAACTTTGATTTCCACAGTGACTTCATCCATTTTGGGCAGTTACATTGAAGTTTGATTTTAGTCCTGACTTTTCAAAAGAATTATTTTTAGAAAGGCGTGTATGTACATGACATGTGCTTGCAAGTATGTCTGTGTATCTGAGGAAGACAGAAGAGAGTATCTGATCTCCTAGGGCTAGGCTTAGAAAAGTTTTGAGCTGCCTAGCCTGGGGGCTGGGAATCAAGCTCCCATCCTCTATAGGAATTGCAAGCACACTTGGCTACTGAGACCTACTCTTAATCCCAATACACTAATAGATTCTTCTCTAGAAATGACCACTATCAGAGGGAATCTACCCACAGTGTATATGGGGATTTAATAAAAGCTCCAGAAGTTTCGGAGATATTAAAGAGAATAAACACTACAGTCAGATCTTACCCCGTTGTTTTCCAGCTTCCTCAGCCAGGCTTCTCTTGGCTCCCTCCCTCTCTGTCTTTCTATGGCTGCCTTAAATACTCTTTTGGCAAGTTAAGGTGTGGCCCCACCACTGCCAGCCTGGGAGCCTGGAATTCTTTCTGCAAACTAGGATGACCTCTAACTCAGTTGGGATTAAGGGCATAGGTCACCTCTCCCAGGATACTCCCTGTGCTGGGATTAAAGGTGTGAATCACCACTGTATGATCCTCCTAGACTGACTGTGGTTAGATCCCCCTTATATCTCCAAAACTTCTGGAGCTTTTATTAAATCCCCACATACACAGTGGGTAGATTCCCTCTGATACCTCCGAAACTTTTGGAGCTTTTATTAAGTCCCCATATATCCCCTTTTGTGTCAAATTAAAAAAAAATAAGGTTATAAGAAAAACCATATAAAATAGGTATAATAATGATATACAATATATACAAACAATAAATGAGTAATGTCCATTATTTTGATGTCTCTGAAACTTATAAACTTAAACTTCAAAGTTTCTTTTCTAAAACTGTCATTAGAAAACTATAACTATAACTATCTCATCTTCAACTACCTCAGAGACCCAGAAGGAAATAATATTTACCCAAATTACCAGGAAGTTCAAGCAACTTCCAAAAATAGAAATGACAGAGATGACACCTATCTGCCTGGACAGTCACCCAAAGTTCCTTTATAAAGTTAGGGCATCCATTTTCAGCCTACAGGCCCAGAGTCTCTTTTCATTTCAGTGAAGCAGGAAATTTGCTCTGTTCATTTTGGTGTAGTTCAGTCACCCTGTGTCCTGAAAATTGAACTCTCTCTTCAAAGTTCATTTCAACTTTCCCTTACAGTACTTGTTAGCTATCAATCCCACATGGCACATGGTACTTGTTGGCTATCAGTCTCATGCTGGTATTTAGCCTTAGATGGAGTTTAGCACCCACTCTGGGCTACATTCCCAAGCAACCTGACTCCGGGAAGACCCGGGCCAGGTGCGCCAGGGGCCACTATCAGCCTCACACTGTCCACGGGCCATCTCTGACAGTTTTCTCTGAAAAGCAAGAACCTGAAGGACCATCTCAGCATGTTCTGTCAAAGTTCAGAGGTCACTTTCCAAGGGAACCTGCATGCCCAGTTTAAACAGCATACTGTCAAGCAGTCAATACAGGGATAGGTTCTTGTCCAATGGCTAACCATTGCTACAAAGAAAGTAGACTCCACATGGAGTTTCTTCAAAGCTCTTTTTTCTCTTGAAGTAGATTGGGGCTCCCAGGAGCAGACCTGTCTCACTGTCCAGAAAAATCTAAGTTCTAAAAATATTTTTAATGCCATATTCTATGGATCTCTGAAGTGTTTGAAGACCTGTTCATCTAAAGTATATTTGTTTGATCTTGAAAACATATCTAACATGACTATGTCTAAATGTAATGTCTAACCTACTAGCTTGCATTGCTTTATAATCTAATTAATTGGAAATAAAAACTTTCATGGACTAGCAACTTGTATTACAAGGTTAGATGAACTGAATAAGTATACTACCTTGAACAAGTGTAGAGATAGTTGTACAGTAACATAATTAATCTAAATATACACAATTTGTAGACAATATACAAAAAATCAATGCAATGTAAAATATTTAAAGCTAGTAAATCATTTTAAAAGAGAATTCAATAGTCTATGTCCTTATATCCTATATATCTGTACCCCCTTTTTATTTCTATGAAACCATCGTTGTGGGGCCCCATCTTCCTTTTGGATATTTCAAGTTCAAAATTAGGCCTTCTCCTGGATCACTGCAGAAAACTGATAAGAGACTAAAACCCAACACAATGCATAGGAAACTAAACATTTAGCAATTTATTCAGCATAGGATTAGTAACAATAGAATAGTTCCTTATTTTTTGTTATTCCTCTGTCCATATCAGGTGGCTCTTCTGATATAATACAGAGATCTTGTATTGTCCTTTAACAAGTATGCTTGAGTTTAGAGAAAGAGAGAGCCATATGCCAACTCTAAAGCCAGCTTTAAATTATAATCAAACTGGGACTTCAACTTACAAAAAAACCAAATTTGTAGAGGTTAAGCAATAGACTTTACCCTACAAAATATGTTGGTATCAATAGTTACAATATTCTTTTGCTTGCAAATTTTCCTGGATAGCCTCCCTTTTGCTTTAGATATCTAGATGTCCAATGTCCTTTAGCCTCTTGAAGATGGGTATTTCCAGTTTTCTGTAAAGACAGAAATAAAAACCTGCCCCACCCTTTGTTTTTTCTTACAACTTAAAGAATTGTAATATGGGTAGATGAGGTATCAATTCTTAGTTTTATGAAGTTTCTCTGGTTCAAATCGAGTCTTTATTAATTTTGATGGTATCTATAACTTCTCTTCACTTGTGGAAACAAAAGCAAAACCCCTTCTCCAACGTAGCACATACCCTGGCTTCCATTCAGAGGTTAGTACATCTTTGAAGTAAACAGGCTGATATAGCTCAGCTGGTTTTTCTATAGTCCAATGCCTTTCAGCAGCTGTTGTTACTTTCTAATTAGCACTGAGAAAATTTAAAGTTAATAAAGCATTACGTAGTCTATCTCTGGGGGTCTTTGTTATTCCTTTCTGTTTATTTAGCATATCCTTTAGAGTTCGATTTGATCTCTCTATGACTGCTTGCCCTGTAGGATTGTGTAGTATTCCTGTAATATGCTTTATATCATAATAAGCAAAAAATTGTTTCATTTTACCAGAGACATATACTGGAGCATTGTCAGTCTTAATTTGTACAGGTATTCCCATGATGGCCACAACTTTTAGCAAAGGAGTGATTACAAAATCAGCCTTTTCTGAATTCAGAGCAGCTGCCCATTGAAATCCTGAAAAATGTCTCTATTGTATGATGAACATATCTTAATTTCCCAAGTTCTGTAAAATGAAGTGCATCTATCTGCCAGATTTAATTTCTATGTATACCTTTAGGATTACTTCCAGCTGGCAATGGAGTTTGGTTATAGAAAGAACAGATGGGACACCTTTTTACAATTTCTTTGGCTTGTTGCCAAGTGATAGAGAATCCTTTGCTATTGACATGATTCTTTTTCTGAAACTCTGAGGCCTCTAGTACATTTGCTATTAACAATTTATCAATTTCATCATTACCTTGTGCTAAAGGACCTGGCAGGCCCATATGGCATCAAATGTGTGGAAGGCATGATTTCTATCCTGATTATTTATTGTAGCTGAATAAATAATGAAGTTAATTCTGATTCATCATTAATAAAATTCAGCTGTTTCAATGTGTAGAACAACTCTGCATACTGAAAGTTAGTGATTATGTTAAGAGATTCTGTAAAGCCCATTAATACCATCACAACAGCATATAATTCTGACTTTTGAATGGAATTATAAGGGCTTTAAGCCACTTTACTTATATGTTCTGATTTTTAGCCTGCCTTTCCTGATTTGTTTGCATTTGTATAGAATGTAGGGGCTCCAGAAATTGATTTATCTCGTACAATACGAGGGAGAATCCAATCAGTTTTCTTTATAAATTCAATTCTTGTGCTTTTAGGATATTTGTCGTTAATATCTCCCAAAAAATTACTGCAGGCTCTTTGCCAAGGTTCACTTTCTACCTATAATTGATCAATTTCTTCATTAGTTAAAGGTACAATTTCTGCTGAGTCCATTCCTATCAATTGACGAAGTCTTAATTTTCCTTTAAAAATAAGTTTTTTTTTTCCACATATGTCTTTAACTTTTTGCTTGGTTTATGTAGAAGAAATATCCATTCCAATATAACATTTTCCCTTTGCACTAAAATTCCTGTAGGAGAATGCTTAGAGAGCAAGATAACTAGAATGCTATTAAGGTCTGGATCCACACAATCCACATGTGCATCCTGTAATTTCTTTTCCACTGAAGCCAGTTTTTTCTCAGCTTCAGGTGATAATTCTTCAGACTGTTTAAGTCCTTGTCACCATTTAAGGTTTTGAACAAATTATCCAGTTCATCATTTTTAATTCCAATAGTGGGTGGCAAATTGGCAATGTCTCCTAGTTATCTTTGAAAATCATTAAATGTCTTCAATCTATCTCTCCTGATTTATACATTTTGGGGTCTAATTTTTTGTTAACTTATTTTGTAGCCTAAATAATTAATGGAATCCCCCCTTTGTACTTTTTATGGGGCAATCCAATCCCCAAGCAGGCAAAATTCTTTTCACATCTTCAAAATACTTTTCTAAGGTATTGATATTTGAATCAGCTGACAAGATGTCGTCCATGTAATGATAAATTATAGATAGTGGGAATTTGTTGTGTATTTGTTCTACTGGCTTTTGTATAAAATATTGGCACAGAGTGGGGCTATTCAGCATTCTTTGAGGGAGGGTCCTCCACTGGTATCTCTTTACAGGCTGAGAATTATTATAAATGGGCACTGTAAAGGCAAAATTTTCTCTGTCTATTCTTGTAAAGGTATTGTAAAGAAACAGTCTTTTAAATCAATAACTATAATAGGCCATTCTTTAGGTAACAGAGACGGCAAAGGAGCCCCAGATTGTAGAGAGCTCATTGGCCAGATCACCTTGTTTATTGCCCTTAGGTCTGTTACCATTCTCCACTTTCCAGATTTCTTTTTAATAACAAATACAGGAGAATTCTAATGGCTGGCTGATTCTTCTCTATGCTGAGCATTTAACTGCTCTCTAAGGCCTGCAATTTCTCTTTTGTTAGAGGCCACTGATGAACCCATATAGGCTTCTCTGTTAGCCATTTTAGAAGTAGTGTGTGGGTATTTTTGAAAGATCAGCAGCTGTTTTGCCTTGTTTCTGTATAACCTGAATGGTGTGTGACTGTTTCTCATAATACCTTTTAATGTTTCTTCTTGAATAATGTACTAGTTTATTGCTTTTTTCTGTGTTTGGAGGAATATTAATCTGTGTGTTCCTGTGCTGTAGTAAATCTTGTCCCCATAAATTTATAGCAATGTCAGCCACATATGGCTTCAATATTCCTCTCTGTCCTTCTGGTCCTATACACTCAAGCCATCTTGCACTCTGTTTTACCTGATATATCGACCCAATACCCAAAACCTGAATATTTACCTCCTGAAGGGGCCAACTTGGATGCCATGACTCTGGTGAAATTGTGGATACATCTGCACCCATGTCCAATAAGCCTTCAATAATAACATTATTTATTTGTACTTTTAACTTTGGTTTTTGTTCATTGACAGAAGCTTGCCAAATATTTGCTTTATAATTTTCCTGAATTTTTTATTTTTCTATGTATTTTCTATTATTCTATGTAGTTTATTATTTTAAAATAGGTTTTAATTTTTTTAATTGTTCCTCTACAATGACAGGGTAAGATTGGATTGGATTTGATACAGGGGCTTTTGAAAGCCCCCTTGGGGTATTTCCCAAGGGCATAATGTTACCTTGTCTATCCCTTGTTGATCTGTATTCATTAGTCTAATGTCTTCCTTTTCCACACCTTCTTCCTATTCCAGAAGGGAGGAGTGTTCTTTTGGGATTATTCCTATCAAAAGCACTGTTTCTGGGAACGCCTTGTTCAAATCTCTTTTTATGTGACCTTGCCTTCCACAATTGTAATGTTTAACATTTTGACTTTTTCTTAGACCTCTAGAAATAAGCTCTCACACCCAGTTATGACAGTGATAACTGTCATAAGACTCTACATTAATTGCCTTAGGAATCCAATCCTCCAAAGGTGCTGACCTTGTTTTTAAAGGTCTAAGTGGTTTTCTACATTGTGTATTAACATTCTCAAAAGCCAGTGATTCAATTATTATTCTCCTGGCTTTGAGTCCAGTACCATTTTGTTTACTGCTCCAGTTAATCTGTACAAAAAGGATCTAAATGCTTCTTTTGGGCATTGAATTACTTTTGTGAATGATTCAGTTTTCTTTCCTATTTTTTCAGTCTGGTCCCAGGCATTTAAAGCTACCATTCGGCACAAAGCCATAATATGTTCGTTGTATAAAGACTGCCTTTAAATATCAGCATAATCCCCTTCCCCAAGAAGTTGGTCTTGGGAGACTTCTATGCCTCTGGCCATGCTTCTTTGTTTTATTGTTTTAGTCTCCTCCCTCCACCATGATTATCATTGTATAAGTGGTTCTGCCTCTAACACAGCTGTAACCCTATCTAACCAATCTTTAGGGGTGACCCCTTTATGGTATGGCCAAGAGTTCAACATTCGTTTTACAAATGGTGAATGCATCCCATATGTTACAATTGCTTCTTTTACTCTCTGTAATTCCAG
Source organism: Phyllotis vaccarum (assembly GCA_033318265.1). Classification (NCBI taxonomy): domain Eukaryota; kingdom Metazoa; phylum Chordata; class Mammalia; order Rodentia; family Cricetidae; genus Phyllotis; species Phyllotis vaccarum. Next base: position 182,661,808 of record JARWLC010000002.1, read on the forward strand.
GATTTGTACTGGAGCCCAGCTAGCTTCTGTATCATCTTTATCACTGTTCATTTTTTAAAAGGTTACTGAGTATATTAATGCTGCCTGTTTTTGTCTAATTTTGAATGACCTTTGTTGAAATTACTTCTTCATATTCCTCTGTTTGAATTTGAACATCTTTGTTTTCTCTCTCAACAGGCTTTTAAAAGACCTTTTTCTCATGATGCTTTTACGACTTTTTTTTAAAGACCTTTTTCTCATGAGGCTTTTCTCATTAAGGCTGATTGTAGCCTGATAGTCCCAGTTTGCTGTGTCTGGTTGGCACTTTCCCATTTGAGAGCCTGGAACTCCTGTAAACTAAGATGACCTCAAACTCAGATTGGATTAAGGGCGTAGGTCACCACTCCCAGGATATTACCTGTGCTGGGATTAAAGGTGTGAGTTACCACTGTCTGATCCTCCTAGACTGACTGTGGGTAGATCCCTCTGATATCTCCAAATGTTTAATATGTTTGAAAATATCCCCACAATTGTTGGCTTCAAATCGAGGGAGGCTTTTTCTCATTAAGGCTGACTATAGCCTGACAGTCCCATTTTGCAGTGCCTGGTTGGCACTTTACCCCATTTGGATGCTTTCTAGGCTCCTCCTTGCAATCAGGCAGCCAACCAGAAGTGGATTCTTCTACCTGCCTGGGAAGACGAGTTGTATTTCAGAGGGTTCAAGAAGCCAGAGGAAACAGACGAACCAGGTAGGATGGGTGGGTGTAAGGACCAGATGTATGTGCCTGGTCCACTCTGAGCACAGCTTGTAAAGTCTTTCCTACTGTCCCAGTGAAGCACACATGCTTACACTCTGGTGGTAATAGTTCTTTGGCAATTTCCAGTCTTTCTTAGCCTAAGCAAAACCATCACACACTGGTTCTCAGGCAAACATGAAACCAATAGTTCCTGATTCAGTTTCCACTACAGTTCTTGTTCCCTTCTGAAACTCTACAAGGCAGCCCTCCATTTTCTATATTTCTTTCAAAATTTTCTTCTAAAATCCAACTAGAATGGTGATTAGGTCCTGAGCATTCAGCAGATTTCCCAGTCTCATGCTCCAAAACATCAAACAACCCATTCAAAAAGCAGCAGGTCAGATTCATCACAAAAGCATCACCCCTCTTGATACTGATTTTTGTTTCTGTGATAAAAGTCAATCAGGGAAGAAGGACGACATGCAATACAAAATTACAGTTCATCACCATGGGGTGACGAGGTTGAATTCAAGACAAGAACTCAGTCAGCCAATCACATCACATTCACAATCAGAGCGAAAAGAATATATGCATCCTTACTTACTTGCTGCTGTGTGCTGCTTGCTGCTTTCTTTGCCTTTATTCACTCTAGGGCCAAGCCTATGAAATAGTGCCTCCCACATTTATACTGGGTCTATTTACTTCAGTTATCAAGACACCTCCCCATAGACATTCCCATAGACCAATCTAACCAGGATAATTCTTCAATGAGATACTTTCCATGTGATTGTAGGTTGTGTCAGGTTGACAGTCAAAATGTATGTGTACACAAACCAGTATGTGTAATATGTGGGATTTATAACCTAGACTCCAAAGGATTTGGATAGCCTCTGTTCTCCAACTCATCCATCCACAGCATACACAGATTTTCTCTTAATCTGGTTCTAACTTTCATCCACACCTCCCTTTAGCAGAGGTCCCATAGTTTTTATATGACCAATATTCTTGTGTCTGAATGCTATTGGTTCCCCAAAATGCACAGATTAAAGTTCTAATCTTAAAAGGCTTTTCAAAGCAATTAGGTTAGGACAGCAGAGCCTTCACTAATGAGACTAATCGCCTTCTAGAAGAGAAACCCCAGAGTGCTAACCATCCTTGCCTATCAAGAATCAGAAAACAGGTTCTCACCAGACAAAAGTTCTGATTAAGAACTTTTCTGTCTCCAGATATGTGAGAGATGCATGGCCCATCTGTTCATGGTATTGCTTCTGGCAAAGCAAATGGAATGTGACCAGACCCGACATGCTCTAGGTCAGGCAAATATGTGTGAAATGGGAGCCACTCAGAAACTGCTGTGCCTCACTTTTGCTGTTCTTTGAACTAAGTGGAAATGCCATATTGCACTAATATATGGAAAAAGGAATGAACACTAAAGGATTTTTCTAAAAGCCTCAGGAATGTTCCTGAGTCCTAGTACCCTGCCTAATATATGGTATCCACACAACAGTACCACTCGTGAAGCAGGCTCCTCTGCTGAAGCTTCAGAACATGCAGTGAAGCGCAGTTGCATCCATCATCTCTGAAAAGGGGCCAATATAGTACAGGTTTCCTGCAATGTGAACTGGTCTTCATTTCAGGTTCTTGCGGTTGGACCTTCTTCATTTGTCTTTAATGGGCTCCGGTCCTCAGTTGTAACAAAGTCTTGGCAGGGGGTATAGAGTGGGTGGTGGGTGCTGAGCCTGCTGGGGGAAGCTTTATGCTAGGGACTTCTTGTTTGTTCTAAGCCTCCACAAAGAGGAACATGCTCCCCAACACATTGGAAATAACAGATCCAAGAAAAAGTTAGATCACTCTTGGGGATGATCTGGACACACTATGGATACAATGATTGACAAGATGGTTTCAGATCACAGGTGTCCTGGGGACATGCCTACACACTGAGATGAACAGCCCTCATCTAGCATTTCCGTGGAGGGAAACTAAATCTTCATGTGGAAATGTCCAGGTTGAGAATGTATTAATAGTGCATAAAACCAGCATTGTAAGTAAAAAGAGGCAGTATTCTTATATTTATAGCTACTAGAACATCGGGAGTGCCCCGTGTAATAATAAATTGCTTCCTAATTTAGACTTAGCCCAGAGACTGTAGCAGTAACAGGAAATCAAATGCACACTTTTAGATTTCACTTCTCTTTTGGTTTGGTGCACTGTGTAAGCATGACAGTTGCCATGATATCTTTACCAATGATAGTCAGATAGTCAGCTTAATCTTGAGGTTTAATCCCATAAATGAGTAAAAGCCCTGGGTTCCTTGAGGCATTATTGAATCAGAGAATTGGGTGGTAACCCCGGAGCCCTGGTATATATCTGAATCTGAGTAACTTTTTAGAAAAACTGAGGACTATTCCCTGATTTCTGCTGGTACCAGGATATGTAGTAGCCAACTACAATAGAATCATTGCTTGGGATGCAGGTGAGTCTGGAGAAGCAGTGAGGGCTGAAAGCAGAGATAACTCAATGTGAGAAAGCAGGATACCTGGGCCAGAAGAGGCTGGCTTTACATATGTGAAGCCTGGACCTGATACTTGGCGGAAAAGAAGGTCAAGTGAGGACCAGGCCATGGTTGACTCGGTCCTACTTAGGCTTCGAGCTGGGGTGAAGTTCTCCTGGCTTCTTATCTTCTTTACTAGAGAAGAGGAAGTATATGCAAATAGTGTTTTCATCTACCAATTACTCAAGGTCTGAAGCCAAGGCAGGCTGAATGTGGTGATGTTTATGTGCAATATGGACATGGACATGTGATAGGTCTGGGGGCACATGAAGTGATCAAGGCTGTTCAGTCCACACTAGAGACAGAGTGCACATAGTGCTGCCTTGACCTTGACTCAGGGCACCATAGGGAGCTCCCCTTTTTGTTTATTTCTGACAGGGTCTTTGTCTCTCTATGTAGCTCTGGCTGTCCTGGAAATCACTATGTAGACCATGTTAGCTTCAAACTCACAGATATTCCCTTGTCTCTGTCTCCCAAGTGCTGGGATTAAAGGCATGTGCCCCCACACCTGGCAAAAATATCCTATTTTTATGCTTCATTTATGATCTCATGAAAGTCTTCCTTCTGTCTACTTCACAATCCTGTTTTCCAGCTTGTTTTAAAGGTCTGTCTTATTATGATTCCAGGTATATGGAACAAGATCTTTGTTCGTGTACCCCTGTATTCAAGCTCTGTATCACCAGTGTTAACAGTATCTGTGTGTTCTGAGAGGCTGTGTTTTCAAAGAAAGAACTCAAAAGGAATCAATCACGTAGTGAATATGAGTATTGTTTTCAACAGAAGCTTTTGCCTAGGCATGTTCATTACCTCAGTCATCTAAGAAAATGACCTTTTTACTTCTGTGATGTCAAAATATCCTATTACTGGCACAGAGTTCACCTGTGCTCACTCTTCCCCTTTCAATATAACAAACAAGCCTATTTTCTCTCTTTACTCAGGTTAAAATAGGCTGAGGTCCTGCCTTAGCCATTTGAACTGCTGTGACACGATGCCCCCTACTGGATGCATTAAAATCTGCAGAGATTTATTCCTCACATTCAGGAAATAACGGAAACATCATCCTCATTGTTTGTCAGAGTCTCCCGGTGCAGATAGCTATTCCCTTGCTGTGTGCCTTCATGCAGAGTGGGTACAATTTCTCCTGTAATCAGAGACCTTCTTCAGGGGGAACCAATGACTTTCACAACGCTTCTTCCCTTCAGCCCTGTGACTCTCCCAAGGCTTTACTTCATCATGAACATCTTTTACACAGATCACATCTTTTGTTGAGTTGGTTCTGTAAAGTACTGACAACAGGAAGAATTTGCCTTGGGATTCTAGAGTCCCCATGGAGCACCAGGCAGGAGTCTATCTGGGAGAAAGCATCCAGAGAGGACATCCAGGAATCTCAGATTTCCTACAAAACTGCTGTCCATTGCTAGAGTTCCTCTATTTTAGAGGGAAAATATGCAGTGTCTACAAAGAAAAATCTGCCTTCCACACAGTCTGGCCCATATACTTCCCCAACAAAGCACCTGAACAAAAGCTATAACTCTGTTGCACTCATAAGCATAGAACTCTGCCCTAAGTTCAAAGCTGGAAGCCTCTAGAATGAATGAGGTTTGGCCTGGAGCTACAGCATGTCATTCCAAGACAGAATGCCTATGTCATACGGTTTTATTGCTGTGAAGAGACACATGACCACAGAAACTCTTATGGGAGAAAATATTTGATTGGTGCTTACAGTACAGAGGTGGATGTTGGATCCACTGTGGTTCCCTCCCAAGTATGAGAAAGAAAGGTTGAGTAGGTGGGAATTGGTGCAACAGATGGCTGGCACGTTCACACGAACCACAGAAGCCCTCAGAGGAGGATGCCTTGACTTCTACATGCTACAGAATGACCTTCTAGGAACTTGTGCGACCTCTGGCATTTGCTGGAATTGTTGCCAGTGTCACCTTGCACACTAAAGTTGTGGTTTGTGTAGTCCCAAGTATCATGGGCACATGCAAGCATGTACATTTCTGTCTTAGTTAGAGTTTCAGTTGCTGTGAAGAGACACCATAACCACAACAACTTTTATAAAGGAAAACATTTAATTTGGATGCCTTACAATTTCTGAGGTTTAGTTCATTATCATCATGGCAGGAAACATGGTGTTATGCAGGCAGGTATAGTACTGTACACGGAGCTGAGAGTTTTACATCTTTATTCATAGGCCACAGGAAGTGAACTGTTATACTGGGCTTGAGCATAAGGAGACCTTCAAGCCCACCCCCACAGTGACACATAACCTCCTCCAACAAGACCACACCGACTCCAATAAGACCACACCTCCTAATAGTGCGACTCCCCTTGGGGGGCATTTTCTTTAACACCACCACATTCCACTCCCTAGCCTGCAAAGGCTTGTAGCCTTATCATAATGCAAATATGTATTCAGTGTAACTTCAAAAGTTCCCATAGTCTATTAAGTCTAAATCTTATAAAGTCTAAAGTTCAAAGTCTCTTCTAAGGTACATGCAATTTCTTAATTATAATCCCCTGTAAAATAAAAAAAAAAAAGAACCTACATTTCCAACATATAACGGCACCAAAAACATATTACCATTCTAAAACATAGGGAAGGGAGCACAGTGAGGAAATACTGGTCCAAAGCAAGACTGAAAAGCAGCTGGGCAGACTTGAAACTCTGTATCTCCATGCCTGATGACAAAACACTCTTCAGATCTCCAACTCCTTTGTTGACTTCTCTCTCTTGAGCTGGTTCTACTCCTTGTTAGTAGTTCTTCTGGGTATGTATCTCACAGCTCTGGCATCTCCAAGGCAATCCAGGGTTTACTTTCACGGCTTCCTGCAATGGCCAGCCTCTCTAGGCCTCCATGCAAGGACATCCCTGACACATGCCTAGCTTCAGTGGCTTTCTTTAGTCACAGAGGCAAATTACATAGCCCCTTTCCTGTATTCTTGATTCTAGCACCATAGCCACAATGCCAAAGCTGCCAAGTTCTGCTGATTACTAGGGCTAGAACATGAATCTCTTATTCAGTTACATCTTAAGTTTGGCTGTTCTGACTCTGAATCTGAAGGCCAGGCTGTCCTGAAACTCAGAGATCCTCTTGCTTCTGAGTGCTAGGATTAAAGGTGTGCACTACCACACCTGGCACTGAGCTTTCCTTTAATTCTTTTCACAAGTTGGAAGCTTATCTGGGCAGGATTTTGCCATTAGGTCACCACCACTCCCTTTATTCCATTTCTTAATCTGTTATGTCTTTGAATTCAGGACTTAGCTCCATTCTACTTCCTGGTGCTTCTTTTCTCCTCAAATAGCACGTTTTATATTTTTCCTTGCTCTGTCTGCTCTTTTTCATTATGAATCTTCACTAGAGTTAAACACATGATAAAGTCTATACTAGGTTGTTTTTGAAATTTCTTCTGCCAACGGAATTAATAAAAGTTCTCTTTACTTTAGCCTCAGGTGGATTCTTCAGACAAGGGCAAAAGGCAGCCACTTCACTAAAATATCATAAGAAGAATCTCTAGGCAACATACTAAAATTCTCCTTCTCTAAAGCATCTTGAGCCAGCCCCTGACAGTTCAAATAACTCTTAGTACCACTGTCTTCCATTCTCCTACTAGTATGGTCTATTAGGCAGTACTTAAAAAATTGCACTGCTTTCCTAACCCAAAGTACCAAAGTCCAAATTCCTCCAAATAAATACATGGTCAGGTCTATCACTGCAATATCTGACTATGCTAGTACCGATATCTTAGATAGGGTTTCTGTTGCTGGGAAGAGACACTATGACTGTAACAACTCCAATTAAAGAAAACATTTTAATTGGAGTGGCTACTTGCAGTTCAGAGGTTAAATCCACTATCATCTTGGTAAGGAGCATGATGGCATGCAGGCTGACATGGTGCTGGCTACATCTAGATCAGAAAGCAACAGCTAGTCGACTGAGACACTGGGAGGTATCTTGAGCATTGAATCTCTAAAAGCCCACATCCACAGTAACATGCTTCTCCCAACAAGGCCAAACAGACTGCAACAAAGCCACTCTTCCTAACAGTGATACTCCCTATGAGCTTATGGGAGCTGATTACATTCACATTACACCATCTTTTATCTGAGGTGAGGCCTGTCCTTGATGTTAAGGTACACTCTTTGGATGCAGCAGAAAGATGATTCCTGTTTTCTAATCCATTCTGTTGGTCGGTGTCTTTTTATTGGAAAATTGAGAGAATTGATGATGAGATTTGTTTGATCAGTGTGCATTGATTTCTATTAAGGTTAAGGCCAGCAAAAAAGCAAAGTTTATTTAAAATCAGGTATATTTAATAGATGGTCCTCAAACTCCTCAAAGATCTGCTGAATATGACATTTTAAAAGTTTAATAAAAAGGTTTTCTGTGCCATTAGAATATACTTCCTGCTTTAATTTATTCTTCCCAGATTTCTGACGATTTTAATGACTAACTAACTGTACTAGTTTAACAGCAGCATTAGTAAAATAAAAGGTGTATTTTATCTTCTATTACTAAAACTTCAGTTTTAAATTTCTATTTTCATACTGTATAAAAATTAAAATAGCAATATAAGCAGACTTGATGAGATTTTAAAAATTTAATTTGTAGTGAATTGGAATAAAAAAGGGTGGTTGTTCTTTTAATATTTCTTCTGGGTCATACAATGGCTAAGAAATACATAATTGCATGTTTCTCAAATTCCTTTGGAGGCCAAAAATGTTAAACCAAAAAGATTCTGCTAGGATCCAGTCCCAGATCATTCTATGGGCAGGACAGATTCTCAGTCAAAGGTTTTATGGCTGCTTTGGGGCCTTCCTTGATTACAGAAGATGACCAGGCTGTGTCCTTCACTACTGGGCTTCTTTGCTAGGGTGACTCTCATAGATCCCATGGAGTTTCCACTGCACTAGATTTCCATTTCACCCCTGAAATGCCTTCCCCCCTACTCCCGTTCCAGGCATTTCTCACTCCCACCAGAGTTGATCCCTCCTGTTTTCAACTCCACCTGCCTTTAGCCTACCAGTGAAATCTATTCTATTTCTGCCTCCCAGAGAGATCCTTGCACCTTCCACATTTAGTCTTCCTTGTTACTTAGCTTCTCTAGGTCCATGGATTGCATCATGATTGTCTTTTACTTTACTGCTTATATCTACTCATAAATGAGTAAATACCACATTTGTCATTCTGGGTCTAGGTTACCCCACTTGGGATAAATTTTTTCAAGTTCTATCCATTTGCCTGTAAATATCATGATGCCATTATTTTTAACAACTGTGTAACACTCCAGTATGCAAATATACCACATCTCCTTACCCATTCTTTGGTAGAGGGCCCTCTAGGTTGTTTCCACATTCTGGCTATTAGGAATAAAGCTGCTATGAATATGGTTGAGTAAGTGTCCTTGTGGTAGGGTGAATCATCCTTTGGGCATATGCCTAAGAGGAATAAAGCTATTTCACTGGATCCAGCTAGTTCTTGAGGTAGATTGATTCCCAATTTTCTGAGAAACCACCAGATTGATTTCCAACATGGCTGTACAAGTTTGCATTCCCACCATCAGTGGAGGAGTGTTTCCCTTGCTCCACATCCTAACCAGCATGAACTGTGAGCTTTGTTATTGATCTGAACCATTAGAGCTGGGGATATAGCTTTGTGATAGAGCATATGCTTCTCTTGTATGAGTACTGGTTGTTGTTTTGAAAACATTTCTTCTGAATAATGCGGTGGCTAAGAATACAAACATAATTGCATGTTTCTCAAATTCCCCTAAAGACCAAAAGAACATTAATAAATTTAAATTATTTAAAAATTTTCACCTAAAACTTTTATTTGGTACAATCTGAAAATCTGTTGCCTCAAACTACCCTGTCTAAAGAGCCTCCCAACAAGGTTTACTTCTATGAAACTATTATGCTTTGATATTGCTCACATTTTTTTCTACCATTTACAGTATCAGTTGGATATGAACTTTCATATAAAAAAGTTTTTTTCTTTCAGATTTTTTTGTGATTATTTCTCAGCTACTTTAAAACATCATGTTACCTAATAGATGAGTCTTCCTGAGCTCAAAACTAAAACTGACCTATATCTTAATGATTCCAAGTCTTAATTTAATAAAATCTTTAGTTTATTATTTTTTAACGTTAATGGCAATAGTTAATGACATAGGTTTGTTTTTTAATGATTTATGTTTGCCCTTGGTCTGATAAATAATCAGACACTGCCAAAGAAGTATTTTCTTTTCTTTTCTTATTTTAACACACTGTTCTAATTCCCTCCCCTCTTCCCACTAATACCCTTGCTTCTCTCCACCCCATCCCCCCATCCACTCCTCAGGGAGGGTAAGGACTCCCAGAGTGAGTTGATGCAGTCTGTTCCATCAACTTAAGGATCAAGACTTTCCCACCCACTACCTACCCAAACCCCAGGATCGAGGTTGAGCAAGGTGTTCCTCTGAAGAAACTGGGCTCCAAAAAGTTCATGCACTAGAAATAAATTCTGGTCCCACTGCCAGAGGCCCCACAAAATTCTCATGGCATTCAGCTGTCATCCTCATCCAGAGGGCCTAGTTCTGTCCCTTGGAGGCTCCCCAGCTGTTAGTTCAGAATCATAATCTCCTAGTAGATTGGGTTTGCTGTCTGTGTGGGTTTCCTCATTATGATCTTGACCTTTTTGCTCGTATAATCTCCCCTTTCTCTCTTCCCTGGACTGGGTGCTAGACCCAGACCTTAGCTGTGAATCTCTGCATCTGGCTCCACCAGTTGCTGGATGAAGGGTCTATGATGACATTTAGAATGGTCATCAATCTGATTATAGGGGAAGGCCAGCCCAGGCATCCTCTCCACTATTGCTTGGAGTCTTAGCTGGGGTCATCTTTGTGGGATCTTGGGTATTTCCCTAGCACCAGATTTCTCTCTAATTTCACAATGGTTCCCTCTACCAAGATTCTCTCTCTCTCTCTCTCCCTCTCCCTCTCCCTCTCCCTCTCCCTCTCCCTCTCCCTCTCCCTCTCTCTCTCTCCCAACTCAACAATCCCATTCTACATTGGGATGCATCTAGGTTTTTTCCAGGTTCTGGCTATTACAAATAATGTTGCTATGAACATAGTTGAGCAAATGTCTGCTGTGGCATTATGCTCTTGTGCTTTGTAAATATTTGTCCCTCCTATTGGTTTAATAAAGCATTGATTGGCTAGAAGGCAGACAGGAAGTATGATGGACATCCAGACTAAGAAAACTCTGGGGAGAGGAAGAGCAGAGCAGAGATGGCAGGCAGACACAGAGGAAAGAAGACTCTGAGGAAAGGTACTAAAGCCACTTTGCTAATCATGAATTAGTTTAAGAGTAAGAGTTAGCAAGCAATATAAATGCCTGAGCCACAGGCCAACAGCATGTAATTAACATAAGTGTCTGTGTGATTCTTTGGGACTAAGGGACTACAGATCAGGACTTTAGTGCTAGGCTGGGCCAAAAACTACTTACTACAAATGTCCTTGGGACTTGAATGTGCATCCTTTTGGTATTACTGGATCGTTGGGTAGATTGATTCCCAGTTTTCTGAGAAATCTCCATTCTGATTTCCAAAGTGGCTGTACAAGCTGACACTCCCACCAGCAATGAAGGAGTGTTCCACTTACATTTCATCCCCTCCAGCACAGGCTGTCATTAGTGTTTTTTTATCTTAGCTATTCTGACTGGTGTAAGGTGGTATCTCAGAGTTGTTGTGATTTGCATTTCCTTGATGGCTAAGGAAGTTGAGCAATTCTTTAAGTGTCTTTCTGTCATTTGAAACTCTTCTGTTGAGAATACTCTGTTTAGCTCTATACTCCATTTTTCAATTGGAGTATTTGGTGTTTTGATCTTTAATTTCTTGAGTTCTTTATATATTTTAGAGATCAGCCCTCAGTCAGATGTAGGGTTGGTGAAGATCTTTCCCCATTCTGTAGGCTGTTGTTTTGTCTTATTGACCATGTCCTTAAGTGAAGTAATTTTTAAAAGGCTCATAAAAATGTATCTTCTATTAAGGGCATTGTTTTATACAATTTAAAGACAGCATTGTATTCCAAACTTCTAAATACATAATTAGTAATAAATAGACATCAGATTGACACTTAAAACTATGGTTGTCTGTATATGAGACCTACTTTCTACTGTAAGGTGTATAAAGATCTGTGGTAACACTCACTACAGGCTTGCAAAATGTCTCTCCCAAACTAGTCAGCTACAGAGTACTGCCCCAGGTGTGACATGAGGTCCTGGGAGCTCTAGGAAAATCTTATGTGGAACTTCACTTTGTAAAATAACTCTTCATATATATTCTTCTTAGGACTGTCATTACAAGTGAATGCAAATAATTGTTCTGTTTATGGTAGCAAATGTTTTTTAAAAGGTTTTAATATTAACCATGTTGCTAAAATCCACCTACACACAGGGTGAAGCTATTATATAATACCATAAAATACATAATTGACTTTTATTTTTTACAAATTAATAAGGGGCATAAGGGCCAAAACCCACCTATAGCCCCACATTCTAGCTACAGTCAGTTATCTTAATTCTAAATTAATTTTTTTCTTTTCACTTTAAAGGATAATGCTTCTGCTGTTGCCTCAAAGCATCTTTTTACTAAAGTAGATAAAACCTAAAGTATATATTAAATAAAAATATCTGGACTCTAGCCAATGAGAAAGATCAAATAACAATATCAGAAGGAGCTTATGCTTAGGTCTTTCCAGAAAAGGAACAAAGTCACATAGAGCTCCTGACAGACAACATCCCAGATACAGTTGGACCAGTGAGACATCTGCAGGTAAATGACAAATCCATCAAGAAGAGATGTCCATAGAGGGAGAGTAAGCTGCTAACTTGGGAGACACCAGGACTCCAACTCACCAACATGAGACTTTGGGAAAATAGCTAGGATAGAATATGGCTGATTCAAACACGACGCTATTGTGCTTACTGAGTGTATTAATGCTAACACTTGACTTGTCAGTGCAGAATCGTAGTGCTTTCTTCCAGGGGAGACAAAAGGAACACCCATAATAGAGGCAGTATGGAATTGTTTTCCCATGCTAAGGAACAACTGTCTGAATAAAGGGTGGTGTACAAATATTTAGTCATATGAATGCAGGATAGTTTGATTGGACTAATCCAACTGATCAGTCCAAATGCAATAATATGGATTTGAGCATAACCAAGTACTCTTTAGAAAGTTCTGTCAGTGGAAACTATAGAAGTTGAAAACACCTAAAAATGTAGGCCTTGCCAAAGCTCTAGCAGGGCTTGTAGCTTAAGGGCTTCCTGGGTCTGAGGAATGTCAACTATTCAACACAGAGACAAGGTCCATAAACTGGAACTGATGTAACTGAAAGCTGATTCTGATTTGGATTGCATTAAATATAGGCTGGAATATGAAATCAAGACTAATTACCCAGATTTAGTGAAAGAGAAAAATGCAGCTGCAATTTTAAAGGAATTACCAGCAATAAAGTCTCAATAGCAAGCTTTGTGTGCATGCTTTAAGCCACTTTCTGTTGAGCAAATAGAGATAAAGAGTCACATCTGTGCTACTCCGAGCAAGGCAATGACCATGATAAAGGACTTAGAAGCAAAGGAACCCGGAGCAAACTCTACTGACTGAAGAAGAGAAAGCTGTTGTAGAGAGCTGCATGGCCGCACCTTAAAGATGGTGCTGGCTTCCGCCTTCCACCTTCCTGATGGTGAGTGCTCTCTGAGATAAACAACTCCTTATTTGGTTAAGGCTAAGCTTGTGGCTTGCTTCCATGCACCTGGATCTATTGGCATGGCCCACGTGGCGCCCCGTGATAGGCAGTCCAGAAGGTATTTAGCTGGGAGTGGGTTTTCCCCAGCAGCAGAAGCTCTGTTCAAGGTTCCTGAATAAACTGCTGAAAGAAGAGCTTGGTGTTGCTTCGTCCTTGCTGGCGAGGTTGGGCGCGACAAGCTGTGACAGAGCAATTAAAATCTCAGACCCCAGACACATGGAATTTCAAAAAGAACTCAATCCCAAAGAGATTCAGCAAGATGTCTTACTGACGCTTGATGTTAATAGTCCACCGAGAGCTGTGATGCTGATAAGGAAGATTGAGATTTTTCTTGAGTGTCAGGATCATGATGCTTTTCATATGAGACAAACTTGTTAGAAGGGTAGATATCATATGACTAAAAGCCAAAAGGATGGAATGGGAATAAAGAGATTTAAATGCTAATGTCCATAGTTAATTTTGTAGTTTCAGGCAATGAAATCCCTTAATACTATTTTTAATCTATTTTCTTTATAATTGGAATAATTTTAGACATTTTGGGATTTTGTAAAGAAATATTTATGTACTTTTTAACCATTATGTGAATGAACAAAATACTTGTATATTATAATCATTCAGGTGTTTGCTTTTTTGAAACAGGCTAGCCCTAGAGCTCACTGTGCAGTCCAGACTGGCATGATTATGCCTCCTGAGTTCTGAGATTAAAGGCGTACACCACCACACGGGGTGTTGTTTCTCTTTTTTGAGACAAGGTCTTATGTATCTCAGGCTGGCCTCAGGATTGGTGTTGTCAAGGATAATCTTATACTTTGCTACCTCCCGAGTGCTATGATTACCAGTGTGAGTCACCACATCTAGTTTATGTAGTACTAGAGATCTAACTAGAGCCTTGTACACACTACTAGGCTAGCACTGTATTAACTGATCCACATCTCTAATCCTGTAATTTCTTTTTTGAAAATGTACATTACAGATGAAAGCACATTTTTAGTTGTGCATCTATGACATCCAATATTTTCTGAAACCTAATGAATATAATTAATAGGCTGTTTGGTGAAACCCCCTTCTTCCCATTGCTTGCTAATAATAAATGAGCTTGTTTTCATTTTTTTTTAAAAGGGTAGGCCCTTATGCTCTTTTTAAATTTATAAACATTTGCCCATGAAGTATTTGATGGTATTTTATTTGAAGATGCATTGCTTAGCAAAGCTGATATTTTTGTACTTAGAATAATGTTATCTGTTGGTTTAGAAAATAATCCTTAGCCTCATCTAGCACACAGCAATCAACAAGAAAAAACTTGTGTATCAGGGAAGACCCATATATTCCTGGGCTCTTAAAAATTACTTATCATAGGAATAAGCATAAGCACTCTGCAGAAATAATAGGGGACATTATAGAATCCCCCAATGATGTTTTTTCTATCACATTGTTTATGCTTTGCATGTACTCATATTCTTCATTATTACAGTTCTGTTTCTATTCACACTGTTCCCTCTGTTAAACAGGTACCTTAGGGATGGACCCTTTTTTTATTTCCTTTTTCTTTTTTCACATGCTACTTATTCTGATCTCCTCTCAAGTTATAAAGGTTTATGTGAATAGGTCATATTACAGCCTTCATCAATGTAACTGCTCAGACATGAGCTGAACAAGGATAATACCAAGAGCCATGCCAAAATGGATGAGGAAAAGCCCACGAGACCTCAACCCTGCACAAAACTACAGGCAATTAAACAATTCTGAACAGTACTGAGAAACTGTCTTCCCCAGGAAAGAGCACACTAATTGGCTATCCAGCACCAAACAGTCAGCCCTAAAAACATGCATATGGATAATAGTATACAGTATGAGTAGGTTATATTTAGGAATATATTTGTATGTATATATGTGGATTAAATGCTGGATTTAGCAGCAATCAATGATGAAAAGGTGACAAGGAGGGCTTGAGAGGGTAAAATAAATTTTCATTTAAGGTTACTACCTTAAAAATAAAAAAGAATACACATATAATTGATTGCCTGATTATGTATGTATGTATGTATGTACAAATGTGAGGATCTCCAAGTGTGTAAGTGGTGAGTCTATAAATGTGTGCAAGGGGGAGTAGTGTACATGAGAATATTGTCAGTGTCTAAGAGTTTGTAAGTCTTGGTGTGTGCTTGTGCAAGACTGTGTTTACGATTAGATTTAGGGTTAAGATTAATGAGAGAATTATGGGAGGTAGTTTAGAAAAGATTTGGGCTTCATTTAGGCCTCTGGTTATGGCTAGGTTTATAGTTCTGCTACTATTAATAGCTATGCTAATAGTAATAAGGCTTAGTGCTTGCTTTAGGAATGATATTTAGGGTTAGGGCTTGGGTGAGAGTTAGAAATTGTGTTACATACAGCATTAGGGCTAGTCTAGTGTTAGGGTTAGGCTTAGGGCTGTGTTTGGGCCTCAGGTTGTTTAGGAAGAGAGTTAGGTTTTCTGTAAGGGTTTGAGTTAGAATTAAGGCTTTGGTTAAGATTATTAATTGGGTTAGGATTAGAGAGAGGTTTAGGATCAGAGTTATTAAGTAAATTATGCCACACGTGAGCTTGTGTGAGACTGTGTGTATATAAGCATGAGTGTGGGTGAGTGCAATAGTACATTCAATAGTAGTGATGTGTGTGTTTATATGATCATAATTTCGTCTATGCCTATATGTGTTGGATTTGATGTACATGGGATTGACTATAAGATTGTGTTTCTCTGGATATGTACATGGAAGCATAATACAGTGGGGTATGTGTTTGTGTCTGAAATAAATCATAGATGTGACAGTGTATCTGGATATGTACATGGAAGCATAATACAGTGGGGTATGTGTTTGTGTCTGAAATAAATCATAGATGTGACAGTGTATAACAAATAAGCACAGAAGTGTGTTGAGTGTGAGTGTCACTGCAGCAGCTGTTCAAAACATAAGGAGTTTGTGACAGCATGCAAGAGTTTGTGTGTGTGCACACAAGAATAAGTATGACAGTAGGCGAGAGAGGAAAAGTATGCAAGTGTGTGAGTTCACATAGTATCAGTGGCAGAGTATACATTGAGTGTGTGTCTTGTAGTGTGCAAGCATGCAGCATAGGGATGAATTTACATTTTGTTGCTGGGATAGACATCATAAGCAAAAGCAAGTTGGGAAGGAAGTGTTTATTTCAGCTGAGAGTTTAATCCACCAATGAAGGATGCCAAAGGAGGAACACAAAGCAGGAGCTGAAAGCAGAAACCATGGAGTAAAGCTGCTTCTTGGCTTGCTTCCTCTGGCTCGCTGCTTCCTCTGGCCAGCTGCTTCCTCTGGCTCGCTGCTTCCTCTGGCCAGCTGCTTCTGCTTTCTTATATAGACATGCTCATGTGCTTAAAATAGCACTCCCACAGTGGGTCAGTTCTGCCTTCATGGATAGTAATTAAGAAAATGATCACAGGCATGACCACGAGGCAAAATGACAAAGAGAGTTTCTCACTAGACATTTCTTCTCAGGGTCTAGGTTTGCATTAAGCTGGTAAAAACTAACTAGTACAGAGTGTATAATATGTGAAAGAATGAATAATGAATGTTTAAAGGCATGACTGTGTGATTATGTGTATATATAACAATGTTTACATGTCTTTAAATATTTCTGTGTGAGATTGTGTGTTTAATGGTGTGTTCATTTAAGTATGCAGGTGTGTGACTATTCAACACTATGAGAATATAAATTACATGCATAATGGGAATAATTATGAGTACATGGTAGTGTAAGTATAAGTGAGGATTCTAGAGCACAACAGTGTGTATTTATAAGGGTGACAGAATGTGGAAAAATATGTGCCTTAGTTAAGGTTTCCATTCTTATAATAAAGCATCAAGATCAAAGTCAAACCCTTACAGAAAACCTAACTCTCTTCTCAAGTCAACTTGGGTTCTATAAAAAGGTGGGCAGAGCACAACATGGGAAGCAAGCCAGTAAGCAGCACCGTCCATGGCCTCTGCATCAGCTCCTGCCCCCAAGATCCTGTCATTTGTGTTCCTGTCCTGACTTCCTTCAGGGATGAAGAGCAATGCAGAAGTATAAGCCTAATAAACCCTTTTCTCTCCAACTTGGTTCTTGGCCATGGTGTTTCCTTGCAACAATACAAGCCTTAACTAAGACACTAGCCATCTGGCACTTGGGAGTTGCCCCCAAGTATGATTAGGGCAGAACTGTATGCAAATGGCCAGGTGGAGTGACCCAAGTGAGTTTCCAGTGACCCTAGCTTGACCTTCCTTTCATGGAAGGAATACCAGCCATCTGCTGTCTGAGATGATACACTCTGACAAACAGGCACAGCAGATCTCCTAAAGACAGCTGTTATGCTAGGATAGTGCTGCACAACATCTGGATTTGCCTCCAGTTTGTACTCTTGGAGGGCAGGGTTGAGCAATAGGAAGTGGATTCTGGAGCCATCAACCCCACCCATGCAATCCTATCAACCCCATGAGAAACTAAAGAGGCATGGCCTAGAGAACATCACAGCCACAGCCCTGCAAAACCTGATGTCATGTTCTGGAATCCTACAGGAAAACACCTGCATGTTCCACCCTGGGAAACAGCTGACAGACTAGATGCACATACATCCTTTAATGCATCCCCCTGGAGCCAAATTCATTCCCCACAGCCAGTACTGGCTCTTCACAATCACCAGCAGTTTCTTGTCACCATGATCCACTCTTCTGTCAACTGCTTTATTCAACATGGAGAGTCATGTCTACAGTCTGCTGGACCAGCACGACAATCCACCCCAGGATTCAGTCCTGGGGTCTGGAACCTCATGACTGGTCAAAGGTCCATGAAGTATAGATGACGAGAGGCCATGAGAAGCAGCAGATCCAGGGAAGCTGTGTCCAGTGCAGGGAAGACAGTAGGTGTCTGAGTACTGAACAGATGCTCTAAACTCTCCCCTTCCCTGTAATGGACAATGTTTTCTAAGGATGGAGACTACTCATCTCACATATTATTATTTTCATTGAAAATAACTTTTTTCATACCTATAATCTGTTCCTGTCACATCCTTCAGATCCCCTCACTTCCCCACCTATTCAACCCAACACCTACTTTCTCTCTCACTAGCAAACAAAGAGGCATACTGAAAACAAATCAAATGAGAGAAAAACAAAGCAAAACAAAGATAAAGCACAAGAAACATGCATATGCAGAACATACTTAAAAATTTATGAAAACACATAAATGGAAACCATAATATATATAAAGCAAAAGACCTGTAAGGTTTAAAAAAATGCCCAAACAACGCATTATGAGACAAAACTTCTCCACGAGTGCCACTGTACAGAACTTAAATATCCTTCCCTCTCCCCTCCGTCTGGGCACTTATGGATGGGCTGGCTACTCAGGTCCACTCTGCACAGATGGCAATGAGTCCTGTTTCACTGTGGCCGATCAGACATTTGCCATTCTCATCACATTGGCCAAGCTGACTTGCAGAGTTCACCTCTGATCACTGTGTGGGTTCCCCTATCTTCAGAAACAGCCTCAGCTATCCAGCCACACTAAGCGGAAAAAGCGTTACAGGCTGTGAGTCATCTAGCCACTCCCCCTGCCTAGTGGGAATACCGCCTCCACCAACAGAGAAGGGCGCATGCGCACGCCACGCAAAAGCAACTGAGTATAGGCACAGCAGCAGTTGGCCACAAAGGCGCGTGCGCAATGATGGCATCCGCGCCCTTTTAAGGCTAGTTTTATGCATCCCAGGGGGAAAAAGTATGTATGCGCATAAAAGCAGAAGCTGTTTAAGCACCCAGGGCAGAAGAGATAATTATATGCCATCATGAATACCCATCATCTAACGGGCATTTGCCAATATCCAGAATATACCAGGCACGGTTCTAGGTGATACTTTCCACCACACGATCCCCACGCCTAGCACACTGCCCTGTGCACTCAGTACAATTCAATTAATAAACATAAAGTCCCTCTTGACACCCCTCACTCCCCGCCCTCCATGTTGGAGCGGCCTGGCCGGACATGCGGGGATCCTGCACGGAAATGGGTGGCCAGTAGGCGGCGCTGTGGAAACCCCTGCCTGCCTGGGCCCAAGGCTCACCTTCCCTCCGGGAATGGCGGCAGCCGGTGGTGGGGCTGGACTGCAGGCAGCCACAGGGCTGGAGGCGGCGACACTGCAGAAGCTGGCGCTTCGGCGGAAGAAGGTGCTGGGAACTGAGGAGATGGAGCTGTACGAGCTTGCACAGGCTGCTGGCGCCGCCATCGATCCCGATGTGTTCAAGTGAGAAGGGGAGGGTCAGGGATTGGAGCTCAGACATCCTGCAGATAAGCCTGCTTTAAGACCCCTCCGGCCCCATCCACTACTCCGAAAACTCGCACATCTCTTTAGGTGGTGGTCCAACTGGCTTGACTCATAAAGCAGGTCCACCCTGAGGCTTCCATGTTTCCCTATGTATTTCATTTGTTTTCCCAGGATCCTGGTGGACTTGTTGAATCTGAACGTGGCTCCCCTGGCCGTTTTCCAGGTACTGAAATCCATGTGTGCTGGACAGCGGCTGGTGAGCGACCCCCAGGACTCGGCACCGGTATCTCTGTCCACATCAGAGACCCGAGGTTAGAGGTGGGCCCGGAACTTCCGGCCTAGGGTGGCAGGGGTTAGGGTAGGGGCGGAGAACCACAGGCCAGCATGTCTCAGAGTGACCCAGCTTGTCTGTGGGTACAGGGTCTGCAGACCAATCCACCTTCCAGGGACCTTAGATGGTTCCACATTTGGGATTGTACTGATGGATCGAGGGCTGGTCCAAGCAGTCTGACATCCACCTCTTCACCATGCCTTCTTTCCACGGGTACTGGAATAAACATGGCTTTGGTCTCTATCTATCTAACAATCACAGCCCCTGGAAAGTACTCAGAGACCAGGGCAGCAACTTCCCAAGCCCGGGTCTAGCTCCCATGCCACGCCTGCATACCTCCCATCTAGGGATTATTTGGGTTGCAGGATTGGAGCCACCTCCCTGCCTGGGAACACACAGTAGAAGTCTGAAAGAAAGATTAACCCATTGCTCAGGTGTGAAGGGCCCCCTGCACTTGTGGTGGTGTATAAGTGGATGATGGCAGCCAGAGTGTGTAAAGAGGGATCTCAGGCCTTTGCATCTACCCATCCTTCCCGGGTCATCTGTTTTCTTTGGCTGTTGGAACCTTCTGAAATACAACTTGTCTTCCCAAGAAAGTGGATGGACATCCAGTGCATTAAAGTGCCACTTGGCCCAGTGAAGTGGGACTGTCAGGCCTGCGGACCCACACATTCTCACTGACCCACCCTTGTTCAGCTCTTGTTGTGTCTCTGGCCTCTATGGCTGTCCTTTCTCTGGTACGAACAGAAACTAGGCCATTCTTTTCCTTTGGTTTGCAGCCTCTCCATTTCTACTCTATGGCCCAGCTGCCGTGCACCTGCCTTTCTGCCCCCATCCCTCATTCTGGTTCTCTTGCTCCTATTTTTTTTTTTTTTTTTGTCTTACCTCTGAGTTTGATGTTGGTGTGCACTCTTCGACCAGAAATTGCCGTTTCTCCAGATGGTCATGGCAGCTTTGAGCTACAAGATCAGGGCCTTTCCAGCCTTGCAGCTCAGACTCAGGATGTGTTTTCTTGCTCAGTTTATTGTCTCTCGGCTTATTTCTAAGTATGGAATAGGGAACAGATACCTCTCCCAGCCTCCTTGGCAACATTATAAGAGTGATGTTTTGTGGTCACAAACTTATAAACTGAGTTTTCTTGCATGCCTCATTTGTTGGCTCGGCTACTCTCTAGGATTGTCAGATGTGGAAAGGTCAGGCACCCAGAATCAGGGTGTGTGAGCTCCCAGGGGTTATGGTGTTTTCCCCTTTCCATGACCTCCCCATGTTACCCACCCCTGTTCTAAGTGCCACTTTTAGGTTGGGTGGGCCGAAGAGAAGAATTGAGGATGGACTATAGCATGAAACGAGGGATTTCTGAAGAGGACTGAAACCACAGAGTTGTTAGCTCTGGAGGGTTTAGTCCTAGAAGGTCCTGAAAAGACATGGTATCACTAGGAAGCTTAGGACTGCTGGCAGATGTGGGAGAAGTGTAGGAGGGAGTGGCACACAGGTGGGGCTGGACCTTCAATGTAGCTCGAGGCTACCAGGTGAGGCATAGAGCAATCTCTGACTCCCTGTGTCTTAGCATCCATCCATACAGAACTTTTCAGCCTCCCTATTAATAACCAAATATGGATTGGAGCAAGTCTTAGGAGGGTGAAAGTGGAACAGCCGAAGGATATGATAACCAGTAATGACAAAGTTTGTGGCTGCTGAGGTTTGCCATAGGTTTCCTGTGGGAACTAGGCTGGTATTGCTCCAGGCCATGAGTTGGAGTACTGTAAGATGCAGGACCATCTGGATGGCTGGACCCTGGCTGTCTTAAGTTGCCCTTAATCAATCACTAGTGCGGGTCGAAGAAATGGAAACTGATACCACAGAAGCTAGTCTTGCCGAGGAAAGTAGGTTTAGTTTAGTGCTTGATATTTGGCTTTAGGGAAACTACACAGTTTGAAAAGCTGCCCCTCCAGAAGGTGAAATTTGATGTGTAGAAGCCAGAAATCTCCCCTAAGCTACACTGTCCAGTAAGTGCATGACCATAATGGGACAGATGTTGTTGAGACTGGATATTGAAGAAATGTATGAAAATTAACATAACAGCTTATGAATACATATGGGCATATTGAGATAATAATGCTCTAGGGATTTATTCCAAGACCACTCCTCCCCCCAAACACTCAGATCTACAAATGCTCGAGTGCCTTATATAAAGTGTATATTTATGTATGCTTGCTTCTTTCTTTCTTCCATCCTTTATCTTTTCTATGCTGGAGAGTGAACTTAGGACTTCTGTACCATGTTCATCTCCCAAACCCTGGCATGTTAGTTTTCTACATAGTATGCATGAATCATGCTACTGAGCTACATTCCAAGACCTGTCTGATACCTATGTCTCACAAATGCTAGGAGTACAGGTATATCGCATACACGTGCCCACATGCAAACACACACACACACACACACACACACACACACACACACACACACACACACGCACAAACAAATTCTAGAAGAACAATACATTCCCTTATTATAGGGGAATTGCAGACAGAACAGACCATGTTTCTTCTTTTTCTGTTCTGTGACTACCTTGGAACTATACACACCCACATATATGACATGAAAGAAATGTCCTTCCCTATCTCTTCTAATTAATTTGGCTTGAAATCTGTTTTGTTAGATATTCAAATAGCTGCACCTGCTTGCTTCTTAGGTTCAGTTGCTTGGCACATCTTTTCTATCCTGTAACAGAGTGACTTCTGCCTTTGATAGTGAGGTGTGTTTCATGGGTGCCATGGAAAGATCCTGTTTTCTAATCCAATCTGCTAGTCTCTGTGTTTTTATTATTATTATTATTATTATTATTATTATTATTATTATTATTATTTCCTGTTATTTTGTTGTTATATTGTATTTTCTTCCCCCTTCAACAGGAAGAGACAGAACATCAGGTTTCTCTATTGTTCTTTACAAGCTGGAAGCATTTACTGGGGACTGGGAGTCAGGGCTCCAGAGGCCACTGTAATGTAAATGGCAAGGTGGGGTCTCAACCATCTTGGCCCAGCCTTTGCCTCTGGGGACTTTCCAGGTCAGGAATGAATGACAGGCCATTGCCTTTTGAGGATTCCTGCTATGAGGAGTTACTAAGTGCTGAAGAATTACACCCTTGGCTTTCAGGAATATCAGGAGAACTGGAATTCTGGAGAGAATGAGCCAGGGCATTTTGATGATTTGGTGCTGCTTCAGGACCTTGCCAACATTCTTCCACTGCTCCAGGACTTTGTGGGTGGGCAAAACTGATCTTCCACTGTGAGATGTTGCTTGGCCCAAAGTCAAGTCACTGCACTGGTTTATTTTGGGGGGGGGGCAGGGTGGGGGTAGGGAGGGCTCATCTGTAGGTGAATACAGTGGCCCTACCTACAAAAGCATGTGATTTCTGAGGGGTTCTGAAAATACGCAAACCTGGATTTTTGTTTTCTTCTGTTTTTGTGGTCCTGGAAATGGAACTCAAGGCTTCATGTGTTCTAGGCAAGTCCTATAGCACCAGAGCTGCATCCCTGGTGTTTTCTAAGGCTTGGAGTTAGGCCAGGTTTATCAGCTTGTTGTCAGACTTGAGATAAGCAATATTTGTTCTTCTGTGTTTTTTACTGCCTTCAAGTTTCCAGAGGGATCTGCCCAGTGTTGCTCCAATCTCTGTTACAGGCTTAAAAAAAACTGGTTTCAGAGTCAGACCCCAGACTAGGACCCGTCCTTCCTTTCAGTTGTTAGGGTAACACGTGTTCCTGCCTCTGTCAGGAGACAGCCCTTGAGGAAGCAACCCAAGATATGGATGTCACATCCTCACTGGACTGCTGACAGTGGCCTCTGAGGTGATACTAAGGGAGTGCTGTAAAGTACTGTGACATATCTCTGCTGAGAGACAGCATACCTGCTGAAATCTGGGATCTGTAACAGCGGCCATTTCAAAAGAAATGTATGTGACTGTCTTCTGCTTTGTTGTTAATGAATGACTGATGTATGTGACTGTCTTCTGCTTTGTTGTTAATGAATGACTGGTATTCTCAGTGCTCCAACCACTTCGACACCTGTCACTGTTTCCCTCCTAAGCCCCAGGGAACCCATTACTGCATCTCTGTTGATGCAAACACCTGAGAAATATGAAGACGGGAGGTGTTGACCCTGTTTCCATCATGGCAGGACAGTCATCATCCCCAGTTGACTGGCAGTCAACTCAGGTGACAAACGGTGAAGTGGAAATGACGTTTTGGGTGTTAAAATACCTTCGTCTGCCATTGTTGCCCATGTCACTAGACCAAGGAAGAATTGGTATTCCAGAGCTGAGCCCAATGCTACAGTTGCCCAAAAGTAGTGACAGGGAAGGTTCTATAAGAGACTGCTGCAGACCAGGCTGTAGTGAGGCCAGTTGGGATTTCCACAGAAAAAGCACAAAGGGGACATTGGTTGGCCCAAAGCTTTGGGGACTTCACATAGTGAAGAGTTGCAACACGCCTTGAGTCAGGGAGAAAAGAAGACACTAGGTTGGCAAGAGGGGCTCAGGATATGGAGCTAACAGGAAGTTGAAGGAAACGGGGCTGACCAAAGAACTTGACTGTAGGTGGGGCTAGTTTCTGTGGATTTAGCAATAATATTTCACTGAAACAAGTTGGTCAGTGTTGAGAAATATTCACAGTCATAGATTATGTTCAAGCCCGTGGAAGGTGGGAAACAGACGCCTTCAGTCTCTGATGTCCATATGCTGCCAACTGCTGAACTTTCAGTCAAGCAGGAGAAAAGCAGGGAACAATGATGGACCCGGGACCGTTGGCAAGTAGGGACATATGTTTGAGTCTGCAGTGCAAATCTTACCACATTTACTGAGGCTGGGACTCTATCTTGTCCCTAAGGTCCTCCTAGGTTTTCAGTCGCTATCAGTACCTGGAGCCCAGGAGCCACCCTTTTAAATCAAAGCTCTGCTCCAATGCCTGCCCATCTTTACGGCTATGTTTTAAAAACGAACTAAATAAATAAATAAAATAAAAGCAAAAATAAGCAAACTATAAGTCAAAGAATAAATGAATTTGGTGGGCTTCCTCTGAGAGTGGTTTAGTGATCAGAGGTTCAGCCTCTATTCTAGAATCATCAATAGCTAAACCCCAGGCTTGAGTTTTACAGACTGCACCAGGGAAGTGGGAAATCGCAGCTTCTCTGAAACTATCACAAACTTGTCTTCAGAACTGTTTCTGTACTTTTTGCTTGTGCAGTCTGATTAATGCAGGTGTGATGATGACTAGAGTATGAATGTGCACAGCCCTGCCATCTGCTTCCCTTTCCCTCAATGGCCTCCTAATGGGTACTAGTTGTGGTAGTGCATGGAGATATTCCTATTTCCACCCCTTGATTCCTGGACCCAATCCTGGCTATGAGAGCAACAGTACCATATTTTGATTGGTAGGACCAGTGATTGCATGAATGTGGTACCACTGTCAGACTTCTCTGGCTGGAAAGTGAGTTAATGAGAATCAGCATCAGTTCTGAACCAGTATCCAATAGACCCCAGAAAGTCTGTTTCCTTTCCCTGTGTACGTTACTGTTATAAAAGGCCTCTGGTCTTTCTGGGGGAAGGATGGGAGAAAGACTAACAGGAAAATTCTCAAGTATTTTAGCAAAGTCCTTCTTCTGAGGGACCTGGCCTTCCCTTTACTTAAAGAGTTCGTGGTCCGCAAACTGGCTCATTTGGAAATTGGTTTCGGGGCTGAGACTCCGTGTAGTCCTGTAGCCTTTCTTTCCTTTGTTATTTTTCTGCTTATAGAAATTAAACAAAACGTAGCAGGCTTCATTCATATTTATTAATTCCTGGGGACACCATTATTGATTAGATAGTACCTAAGTTGCTTAGGAGTCACCTAATCATAAAAACAGCTCTCTGTGCCGCCATATGGTACCTGTACTCACCCTGCCTCCATGGTCAGTGCTGTCACCCACTTCACTTGCCCTAGGACCCATTTAAAACCACCACACTCATTCAGTCAGGCAACTCTAAGGCCTGGCACAAGGAAAAGAGCAAAGGTCTTTAAATGTGCTGCTGTCCCTGATGGCTGTCACAGCATCACTGAAGGGCGTGTCTTCCGCTGCCTCTTATGAGTGTGTCACACCACCACTGAAGGGCGTGTCTTCCGCTGCCTCCCTTGAGTGTGTCACAGCATCACTGAAGGGCGTGTCTTCCGCTGCCTCCCTTGAGTGTGTCACAGCATCACTGAAGGGCGTGTCTTCCGCTGCCTCCCTTGAGTGTGTCACACCACCACTGAAGGGCGTGTCTTCCGCTGCCTCTTATGAGTGTGTCACACCACCACTGAAGGGCGTGTCTTCCGCTGCCTCTCTTGAGTGTGTCACAGCACCACTGAAGGGCGTGTCTTCTGCTGCCTCTCTTGAGTGTGTTATAGCACCACTGAAGGGCGTGTCTTCTGCTGCCTCTCATGAATGTGTTATAGCACCACTGAAGGGCCTGTCTTCTGCTGCCTCTCTTGAGTGTGTTATAGCACCACTGAAGGGCGTGTCTTCTGCTGCCTCTCATGAGTGTGTTATAGCACCACTGAAGGGCGTGTCTTCTGCTGCTTCTTATGAGTGTGTCACAGCATCACTGAAGGGCGTGTCTTCTGCTGCTTCTCATGAGTGTGTTATAGCATCACTGAAGGGCATAGCTTCCGGGCCTTTCCACTGTGCAGGATTAGGCTTTACATGTGTACCCACTATAATATTGCAATTTCTCTGAGCCTTCAAATCCCTTCATCAATACTTAGCCAGGGGATATGCTGCTCCTTTTCAGTGGGCCATCTTTTAACAAATGCCAGCCAGCCAAACAGACTTTGATACCTTTCTTAAACTGTGGGCGCTTCTGTGTGAAGCCTAGGTTCCCCACCCAGTGGCCCATGTATATAAACTCAGGCTGACTGAGTTTTCTGTTCCTTCCACCATTATCCCCGCCCTTAAGTCCAGCTCCTACACACAGTACCCAGACTTCTGCTAGAATAAATCATCAAGCTAATTAAGCTCTTTAGTAGTATAACTCATTTCTTCACTGATTACACTTTTTATGGCCTCTTGGGGAGCCTGCTTAGTTTTAAATCTGTTTCTAAATATCAGGGTAGCTATTGGTGGTCCCTGAAGCCAGCAGTATTGTGCTGCCTGGCATCTCCTTCAGGAAGGTCATCACTGTCGGTCCCTTTAATTCTCCCCTAGACAAAGGTGACAAAGGCTGTACTGTGAGGTCCCAGTGGGGACAAATTCTCAGCTAAGGGTGGAGAGTTAACTATGCAGATTCTGAAGAATCAAAGTCCTCAGCTTCAGTAGGATCCTCCCACGCCTGCATCCCAAGTTCTGGGTTTCTGTTCCTTACCAATCAGTATCCTTTAACTGCCAGTGCCCTCTGAGGCTGGGACTTGAATTTCCTTTGTAACTCAGTCAACCTCATGAGGGTTTCAGTCTGATTTTGTGCAACTTGCACGCTATGGCTGCTGAAGAGAATATTCTCTCCCAGGGCACACTTAGAAACTTTTAGACTTTGTCAATTTATCCGGAGATGCTAAAGGCAACCAGCCAGCATCATTATTTTCCTGATTTTTTTCCCCCACAATTGTCAAATTGACACTAATTCCTTACAGTAGGTGAATCAGGATATCAGATGCATTTATTTGGGAAGTTGGCTTGAATAGTTCACATCATGGATTCTCTGTATGTAATTCATGGAGGTTACATAATTGGGAGAGCCTTCAGTAACTGCAGTTCAACAACTGGAACACCTGTTGTAGACATTTTAAAAGTTCATCCTTAAAATTCGTTTTCTCTAGGTCCACTTCTGGTGCCACTGTTTTTATTAGTCAGGGTTCTTTAAAGGAACCAAATTGATTGAATGAAAATATACATTAAAATATTGTATTCCATTATAGATAAAATGTTAATAGGGATTTGTTAGCGTGGCTTACAGGCTGAAGTCATTGATACAGTTCAACCGAAAGGCCAAGAACCAAGTAGTTGTTCAGTTTACAAGATTGGCTGTCTTAGGATTTCCAGTCTGGAGCTCGAGACCCCAAGGCCTCCTACAGAGCTCCTGGTCTTCAGGAAGTAGATGGTAACACTGGTGAAGGGATGCCTCAGCATCAGGACAGAGACAGATGAACCAGGGAAAGTGAGAACAAGGTGAAAGAGAGGTGCTTCCTTCCCCTGTCCTTTCACTTGGGCTGACCCCAGAAGGTGGGCTCAGATTTAGTTTGGTCTTTGCACATCAACTAATCCAGCCAAGAAAATACATTACCATTGTACCAGCATCTTAGGT
Source organism: Phyllotis vaccarum (assembly GCA_033318265.1). NCBI lineage: Eukaryota > Metazoa > Chordata > Mammalia > Rodentia > Cricetidae > Phyllotis > Phyllotis vaccarum. The sequence goes on from JARWLC010000002.1 coordinate 182,689,813, forward strand.
TTTAGTTGATTCCAGATGTAGCCAAGTTGACAAACAGAATTACCAATCGCATATTTGCAGCTGAAATAGGTTGACACAGCAGATGGACAAGCACATCTCCCAGAAAACCAAACGGTGAATGTGCCACAGCTGGAGTCTGCCCTGATACTAATTATTGGCTTTGATGTCTTTTCAGGAAGAACCAGAGGAGGCCCCACTCTTGGCAGTGTGCCCATAGTGTCAGAACGTGGTAGCCGTGAAGGACCCATACAGAGGATGCCACGCCAGCCCAGTGCTACGAGGCTGCCCAAAGCAGCAGGACCTGGGAAAAGTAACTCCCGGAGCAGCACATAGTCCAGAACAGAGACTGCGCTTGGTACCACAGTCGAGGCAGATGCTGTCCACTCTGCAAATCTTTACCCTTCCTGAGAAGCTGTGCGTCTCTCTCTGCTGCTTCTGGATACTATTAAAGCACAGAGCTTTAGAACAAATTCTGTGTGCAGTTCCGGGTTTTGCTGCAGCCAAACTAACCAGCAGACATAACAGAGAGTTTTTTGCTTTTTTTGATCTTTATTTGGGGACTAAGAAAATATATTTATTAAGGGTCTTTTTTATAAACAAACCAGCCTGCTTTTCAGTATATAAAAAGTTCCCGAGAAGGTCAACCCATCACAGTGCTGGTAGGCAGGGGTACCTGATAAGCCCAAACCTGGATAGACTATCAACGTCTAGATCAGTAACATGACTTTACCCCCAAATCCTCCCCTTCATATTTAACCCAGTTTTAGGGATTGTGAGAACACTCCCCACAGAGCTGTTTTAGAGCCTCCATTTTTTCCCTTTTAAGCTGGTATAAATACTCACAACATAACCCATGCAGGCGTAGAACTCAGTATCCTTTGGCCTTTGCCTCCTGAGTTGTGGGACTGAACTCTATCTATGTACACTCCATACACCACCATGCCTGACTGGACTCTACTGCTAAGCTTTTTACTTTAGGTAGAAAGTCTCATCGGTGTGGAAGTGGTCAAACATGTGCTCCAGTGTGTCCAAGCCTCTGGCGTGAGTTGCTGAGCACTCAGCTTCCTGCACCTTGGCCTGGTCTCCCTAAGACCACAGTTGGGAAGGGGTGCGTAGAGACTACTCACCTGTCTGAGAAGGGAAGAAAACACCCACAATGCTTGAGTCAAGTGCAGAAACTTTCCCTTAAATAGAAGACGTTGTAGATACTCTCCCATGGCCGTCTTCTGCCCACACTCTGGAGAAAACATTATTCCCATCATCATCCACAGCCCTCCTGTGACTGCTGTGGCTACGGTGGGTACAAGGTGATCTCTGTATGGAGAGTGTGCATTGTGAGTTTGAGAATCAGGATATCAGCAATGGCAGCAGCAGTACAGAGGGTCAAATGGGGCAAGCATTCGTAAACATATTCTCACAGGGTAAGATTCTAAAATACCAAGCTTGGTGGGTGCTTTGTCATAACTAAATCTGTCAAGGTTCTGAAGAAATACACCAACCTCTACGTGATTGGCTGTTGTTTTGAGACTAAACTTTATCTGTGAGACATCAGGCAGCTTGGTTGTTGTTTTGAGACTAAACCTTATCTGTGAGACATCAGGCAGCTTGGCTGTTGTTTTGAGACTAAACCTTATCTGTGAGACATCAGGAAGGTGGATGAACATCAAGAAAAAGTTAATCCCTGAGAAAAAACTGTGTAGACAAGAATGTATTGCAAAACCAGCCAGGCATGGTGGCATAGACCTGTAATTCTTGCAATGTGGGAAGCAGAGGTGGAGACAGCCACCGTTTCTAAGCCAGGGCTTGTGATCACAGTGAGACCCAGTCTTAAAACAAGCAAACACAAATATATAACAAAAAACGGGCATGGAGATACACATCTGCAATACTCAAGAGACAGAAGAATGATGAGCTCAAGGTCATCTCTGATTACATAGAGTTCAAGACCAGCCTCATTGACATGGAGTCCTATCCTTAAAACCTAAAGTGTGGGAATGTTGCCATGGCCACTAAGGCCTGCAGCCCCAGCACTTACCTCAGTGGTTCTTGGCCTTCCAAACTGTGACCATTTAATACAGCTCCTCATGTAACTGTAACCTTTCTACTGTTAGGAATTTAATGTGAATATCTGATATGTAACCTTTCTGAAAGCAATAAGTATGGAACTACAAAAGGCAGAATAAATGCAAAGCACAGGTCCCACAAAGAAGCAACAGGACTTGGTAATCACCTATTGGAAAAAGCTAAGAAGTGATGGAAAAGTTTCTAATGTGCATCAAGCTAGAATAAATTTTGCATAGAATTCCCAGGGTGACACAGAAAGTTGTCATTTTAGGCACAATGAAATTCATTATAGCTTATTTTGGATCAGACACCCTATATGACATTTAAATACAAGTTGATCTCCACATACTTACAGAATGAAATGGCACCTAGATAAAAATGGCCTATTAGCATTTTAATATTTCCATTTAAAAATACATATATACAAGACAGGAGTGGTTGCTGTAAAGCCCGAATTAGCCTTATTTTACAGTGGTGATACTCCTCAGGATTTCTATGTAGATAACTGTTGTGGGGTGAGAGAAAGGCATTGTCTTTCATAGTAAGATGCTTACTGTTTCGTGTTCAGGCACTTTTGAACAAGACCTAAAAGGCATGGCTTTGAGGTTTGGGGAACTCTTGTATGGGGTGTGGCCAGCCCCCCATTGAAGACTGGTTGCTTGTTGTCTGTCTTTCCCATTTGTTCTCTGTCTTCTCAGAGGGAGGATGGCCTCTGTCACCGGGTCCTGCAAACCCAGAACTACACTCAGTGGGTCACATGGCATCAGAGTAGAAGGGAGTCTATTTGGAGAAAGGACAAGGCTCCAAGAAGATAACATGAAGTAACTATGATCTAAGTATGTCATGTATAATGCATACACTAGAAAATATGGTGATACAAAACGGTCAAGTGAGGAGGAAGAAAATATACAATACAAAACTGACAAATGACAGGAATCAATCTACACCTCTCAGTAATAACTCTGAATATAGATATAACCCCCGATCAAAACAGACCAGTAGATTGGATCTTCTTTAAGAAAAATGTTGTCCCCAAGGAATGTATCTCATCATGAAACATAGTCACTGCATTAGTTATGTTATAGAATGAATGAGTGAGTGAGTGTGTGTGTGTGACATGCGCGCGCTATTTATTAGAGTAGTTGACAAGTTTTGGTTCAGCTATTTCAACAAAGGCTGTCTCCTGATTAAAAGTCCAGTAATCTAGTACTTGTTTAGGCTAGGTGTCTTAACTGGTTTTTGGTATATGTTGGAACCCCAGAGTAGGCTCTAATAAGAGTAAAGGAATGGATTTGTCAGCAGGAGTGAGAGTAAGCATGTTTGCAAGAACTTCCTTCTTCCATGTCCTTTACATAGGCTGCTACCAGGAGGTGTGGCTTAGACTGGAACGGGGGTGGGGGGGTGGGGGGGGGGTGGGGGGGTGGGGGGGGATGTCTTCCCACTTCAAATGACTCAATCAAGAAAAATCCCCCACACATGTGCCCAGCCACTTGAGTTTTAGTTTATTCCAGATGTGGTCAAGTTAACAGCCAGGGCCATCACACTGCCTTAGGGTAAAAGGGTGGGGAGGATTATTCAAAGCAAATGGACAGGAAACAGGAAGTGTGGCTGTTTTACTATTTGACAAAACATTACTTTTTAAAAAAGCTAGTTAATAAAGGCAAGGATACTTCATAATGGTTTATGGGCTAGTCCATCAAGAGAGCATTATGGCTGTTTTGGTTTGGGATGGACAGAGAGGAGCCCTCTGTGGAGGAGGAGGCTGCCAGTGTAGAGGATACACACCCCAGAGCTGAAAGGAAGAAAGGGCTGCTGGGTCATCATAGCCTGAAAGTTAGGTGTTCCTCTGGGGCACTTCTGAACAGCACATGGGACAGGAAAGATGTCTGCTTGGATAATGTCCACATCAGGGATCTCACTCCAGATACTCAGTTTTCATAGATGATGATCTCCCATCAGCTCATCTTTCAAACTCAGAGAAACTGCCTTCGCTCTTCTTTCTTTTTATTTTGCTTATTTCATGCGTTTCATGGTTGAAATAACCAACAGAAATTAAAAAGCAAACCAACATACAGGAGAGGAAGATATGAAATAATAAAGGTAAATGATACCTGTTCAGTTACATTGAACAGAATAGTACTAATTTAGAACATCACTAGCTCCATGGGAAAGGGAATTTTTGAAAGGATAATCTATGAAGTATTTGTTATAGGGATAAAAACAGAGTCAGGAGCCCACGTGTCATCAGTCAGAGCTTCCATCGCCACCTCAGCAAGTGAAGACGATGGCTGGCTGAACAATGATCTAGAAGACTGGCATGGTTATATGAATAAATTGTGCATTATGCTTCTTGCATTCTATACACACAGCACCAGGAAGACTTCATTTTTAACTTCAAAGTAGAAGATGGAACATGGAGAAAACCCCCAGCATTTATTCTTCAGTGATCTTGACACACAGGATTATGAAAATACCGACCGAGCCCAGACAACAGCTGTCAGAAGATGAGCAATAGACTGGTGAAAGACATTTTGTCAGTGACTTGGAAGAGAGAGACAGCCAGATCTTCAGCTGGCATTTTGGATGAATGAAAACTGACACATGTACCTTCTGGCTCCTTAAAAATGATGGAAAATGAACATTTGAATATTTTCTACTCAGAGCCCACTCTAAGCTTCCCTGCTGCTGGAAGAGAACATGCTGCTGGACTTCCTTACTGAGGGGACCCAAGACAGTAAGGATGGGCTGCTTGCCAACTGCAAAAGAGCCTGTTGTCTGGAGTGAGGAGGTCCAATTGGATTTGAATCAAATTTGCACCACCTGTCAGCTTTAGCAAAATTATTTAACCAAATTACTTTACTTTTCTCCTTTTACAAATGGGCTGAGAACTTCCTTCCCTACAAAGTAGCTCAGAGGACTGTAATGATATTTAATTAAACCCCAAACAAGTGAAGGGCTTATAACAGTGTCGAGCATATAGCACGTGCCACATAAGTGTTAGCTCTGCTAGTGTTGAGAGACTGTGATCTAAGCTTTGTTCTGGAAAGTTCCAGAGTGATAAGAAACCTGCTAGCATACAATTAACAAAGAACCTATTCCAAACTGGTTGGGACAATAGGGAAAATTGATTAGCTCATGTATCTGATAAATCTGAAGAACTGGTTTAGGGTAAAGTCGGACAAACATATCAATGGTGTCCTCTTGGAATCAGACTCATTTCTTTTTCCTCCAAGTCTTTGCTCTATTCTCCGTCCACACTGGTACAACTCCCTCCTGGATCCCAGGCCAAACACCAGGATATTCTGATTTCTTGTTAACATTTAGCAAAAGATAAACTGTCTTTGTCTTAGCAAGAGCACTGTTGAGAGTATGGTAGAGAAATTTGCAAAAATTTTTAGAAAGAAAGAAAAAAAAGAAAGAGCATTACAATTCTACACATATTTCCTGCATACAAGTACACCCACCCAATTTCATAAAGCAAATGCTACTGGATTAATCTTTGTAAAGACATAGATTAAACCCAGTACTGTAGCTGTGACTCACCAATGACCAGGTTATATGGACAAAATAAACATAAATATCGAATTTAATGACATTATCTATCAGGTGGGTTTAACATATCTCCAAAGAAATCCATTTAAAGACTGCAGAATACACAGTAGAACCATTCCTAAAGTAAATTACATATCAGGGCACAAAGCAAGCCTTAATTGTAAGAAGCTCCTTGGCCTCGGCGGCAGAACGAAGATGATGAAAGGAACGTCATTCTTTGGGAAGCATTGCCTACCACCTTCAGAAAGTGGCCTATGGCAAATGTGGCTATCCCGCCAAGTGCAAGAGAAAGTATAATTGAAATGCCAAGATAAAGAGACGAAACACGACAGGGACCCGGCAGATGAGGCACCTAAAAATTGTCTATTGGAGATTCAGACATGGATGCCACAAAGCAACAACACCTAAACCCAAGAGAGCAGCTGTTGCAGCATCCACTTCATCTTGACAATTTCAATCAGTCATAAATGTTCTGCTTTCAAAAACAAAACAAAACAAAAGAAATATAAGAAACTGGAAAAAGAATATTTAAAAAAATCTCTCGAAGTCACCATTTATATTGCTGTGAAGAGACACCATGACTAAGAAAACTCATAAAAGAATGCATTTAACTGCATGTATGTGTTGTACGTGTTTCTGGCTCAGACTTTCCCTGAGATCCTGGACTAGCAGTCTCAAATAGTCACACAAAGTCTTGTATTAATTTAATGCTGATCATCCCAAAGTCTCTGGCATATTGCTAGCTAGCTCTTGCTCTTCAACTAATCCATGATTCTTATCCTGTTCAGCCATGTGGCTCAGTACCTTTTCTCAGAACAGCATAGTTGTCCTCTGCATTTGCTTCTCTGGCATCTCTGCTCTGCTCTTCCTGTTCCCAGAGTTGTCTTAATCTGGTAGCCCCACCCACCCTTCCTGTTTGCCTTTGGCCAATCAGTGCTTTCATTGAACCAGTAGGTGGGGCAATTATTGAGAATGGTACAACATAATCTCACTACAGGCATGCTTACAGTTTCAGAGGCTTAGTTGGCAGAAACCATGGTGGCACACAGTCAGACATGGTGCTGAAGAAATAAATAACAGAGATCTACATCCTGATGCAAAGGCAACAGGGAGAGCAACTGGGCCTGGTATGGGCTTTTTCAAAGCCTGAGGCCTCCCCTGTCAGGGAAGATGGTAGGCTAACTTCAGACCTTCACCTCTCCCACTGCTCCTCCAAGTCAACCCCCCATCTCAGCTCTGCAAAAGAATAACGTGCTCCCCCCTCTATTTCCCATCTCCAATGGATGCCATAGATATTTTTCCCCAATACTCCTCCACTCCTAGCTTTATCTCAACCTCCAAATTCAGCATGTACCTCCTGCTAGACCACAGGCCACTCCTGCCAGGACAACAGTGCTTGCTAACTGCACATCATCATCATTCTCTCTATTCCTCCAAGTCCTGTCCCCAAGTCTCACCTCCACCTCTGCAACACAACAGTAGTAACAGCCTTACTACCACCTCATCTATAGTGGCTCCTAAGATCTTCCTCTCCTAGCACCCCTGCCTTAATTCTTTCCTTTATTCTACCTACCAGCTCCAGCAGGCACTTCATTTGAACACTCCTGCCAGGACAGCAAGTAGGCTGACACCAGATTGTCACCCTTCCCTCCATCCTGACAAGTCCAACTTCCCATCCCATCCCTAGCTGTGCATCCCTTCTGTTGTGCTCTCTCCTCACTCCCTGCCCAAGTTTCCAGGGGGAGTGATGAAGAAGATCCTGGTGGAACACCCAGCTTTCCCCCATCTTGGGAGGCCCCAGCCCACTCCCACGCCCAAGTCTCAGGTTTCAATACTCAAAAACACATTTTACCTGGAACTCCCTGTGGCCACATCTATGAGAAGATTTTCCTACTGTCAGCACACAGCCATCACACTCTCCTAAGAACCACGCAGAAATGGAAACCAAGGAACAAAATATCCACTGAGCAACAATAGTCTTATCATTGTCAGCACCTACAATTATAATTTTCCCAATGCAGATAGGAATTTGCTGGCAACATAAAGACACAGGAACAGCAGAGACAATATGTCTCTAGCCCAGTAATCCATCATATCAGGCTCTAAACAGTCCTATATATTTGAAGAACAAAGAAGAGACCTATAACATTCTTTACGAATAATAAAGATTCTTGAAGAAGAAATGTATAAAGTCCTTCAAGATATATCCAAGAACACAAACAGTGGAAAAAATGAATAAAACTGTTCAAGACCTAAGAGCAGAAATAGAATCAACAAAGAAAACAAACCGAGGGATATCTAGAAATAAAAAAAAAAAAATTAGGAACTTGATGCTGGACAGCCCAGTCTCTAGGCTTTAGGCCAAAGAGCACACCCCCGCCCACCCCTATCCTCACCCATTTCTGCCACACCCCATCAGATCCTATAATTTACAGTACCACTCCACCTCTCAAATCCAACCATCCTGCACAATCTCAGCAGCTCCCGGAGACACATACAGAGCCTGCACCAATTGGAGGAACAGGTGGGTAGACACCAGTGCAAGAGCATAATCAACAACATTAAGAGCAATATGTCTTCATCAGGACCCGTGGTTCTACAGCTGCAAGACCTGAACCTCACAATGTAGAAGCAGCAAAATAAAACAACCTTGAAAGTGATTTATGAAGATGATAGAGATCTTTAGAGAGGGAATAAAAATTACCTTTAAGAAATGGAGAAAAAGACAAATAAGACATTGAAAGAAACCTGTAAATTCCCCTTTTAAAAAATCCAAGAAAACCAAGAATAAGCAACCAAACAAGTGAAGGAAAGAGTTAAAGACTTTAAAGTTGAAGTAGAAGCAATAAAGAAAATACAAACTGAGGGAATTGTGAAAATAAAAAAAATCTTGGTAAATGAACAGAAACTACAGATGCAAGCATAACCAACAGAATGTAAGAGATAGAAGAGAGAATATCTGACATTGAAGATATGATAAAGGAAATATATTTTTTCAGTAAAAAATTAAAACCAACAAAGTCATAACACAAAATGTCCATGAAAAGACCAAACCTAAGAACAATAGAAATAGAAGAAGGAAAAGAATCCCAGCTCAAAGGCACAGAAAATATATTCAACAAAATCATAGAAGAAAAGTTTTTCAACCTAAACAGAAACAAATAGGTAGACATAACAACAGTCGGTGAGGAAATCCAGAAAACTATCAGGGGTCATATTTTAAAAAACTTGTACTCCACAAAATTAGAAAGTCTAAAAGCAATGGTCAAATCTCTAGACAGATACAACACACAAAAATTAAATCAAGACCAGATGAACAATTTTAATAGACCTATATGATGTGGAAATGCCTTTAAATAAAGGAGCTGGCAGGCACCATAGAAGAAGTAGGAATCAGAATAGGTAGAAAAGGAAGGGCAGAATCAGAGAGAGATCAAGCAAGCTGCCTAAGGAGCAACATGTAAGGAGCACAGGTGAGCCACAGGCCACATGGCAGACAGATTAATAGAAATGGGTTGATTTAAGATGTAAGAGCAAGCTAGTAATGTGCCTGAGCCATAGACCAAACAGCATGAAGTTAATATAAGCATCTGAGTCATTTCTTGGGGCCTTCGCAGCAGCAGCGGCGGCGGCAGGTGGCGAAGCAGTCTGGCACAGCAGGTCTCTGGGTCTCAGACCTCTGACCACCTGGGACCAAAGAAATACCACTACTACACCTATAACCTCTAAGGAAATAGAGGTAGTCATTAAAACTCTCTCAACAACAAAAAAGCTCAGGGTCAGATAGAATTCTACCAGAATTTCAAAGCAGAGGTAATACCACTATTCCTCAAATTATTCCACACAATAGAAGAAATATTGCTAAACTCCTTTTATGAGGCTACAGTTACCCTGATACAGAAACCACGCAGAGATGTAACAAAGAAAGAGAATTAAAGACCAATCACCCTATGAACATTGATGCAAAAATACTTAGTAAAATACTGGCAAACCATATCCAAGAACACATCAAAAACTCATCCAAACGTGATCAAATAGGCTTCTTCCCAGAGATGCAGGGATAGTTCAACATATAAAAATCTGTCAATGTCCTCAACCATATAAACAAACTGAAAGAGAGAAATACACAATAATTTCATTAGATGCTAAAGAATCCTTTGACAAACTTCAACACTCCTTCACCATAAAGGTCTTGGAGAGATCATAATTACAAGAAATACATCTAAACATGATAAAGACAATTTGTAACAAGCCAACAGCCAACATCAAACTAAGTGGAGAGAAACTCAAAGTGATCCCACTAAAATCAGAAGCAAGACAAGGCCATATCCATTCAATATAGTCTAGCCGGAGCAGTAAGACAACAAAAGGAGATCAAGGGGATACAAATTGGAAAGGAAGAAGTCAAACTATCTCTATTTGCAGATGATGTGATCATATACATAAGTGACCCAAAATTCTACCAGGGAACTCCTATAGCTGATAAATACCTTCAGACTGGCTGTACAAGTTTACACTCCCACCAACATGGAGGAGTGTTTCCCTTGTTCCATATCTTCTCCACCATAGGCTGACATTTGTATGTTTTATCTTAGCCATTCTCTCAGGTGTAAGGTGGTAGCTCAAAGTTGTTTTGATTTGCATTTCTCTGATGGCTGAAGATGTTGAGCGATTTTTTTTAAGGATCTTTCAGCCATTTGTAATTTTTCTGTTGAGAATTCCCTTTTAGCTCTGAACCCCATTTTTAATTGGGTTATTTAGGTTTTTGTGCTCTAGTGTCTTGAGTTCTCTATATATTTTAGAGATCAGTCCTCTGTCAGATGTAGGGATGGTGAAGATCCTTTCCCATTCTGTAGGCTGTCCTTTTGTCTTATTGACTGTGTACTTTGCCTTACAGAAGCTTCTCAGTATCAGGAGATCCCAGTTATTGATTGTTCTTAGTGTCTGTGCTACTGGTGTTATAATTAGGAAGTGGTCATCTGTGCCAATGCATTGGAGGGTATTTCTACTTTCTTTTATATCAAGTTCAGTGTAGTTGGGTTTATGTAGAGGTCTTTAATTCACTTGGGTTTGAATTTTGTGCAGGCTGATAGACATGGATTTTCATTCTTCTACATACTACCACCCAGTTATGCCAAAACCGTTTGTTGAAGATACTACCTTTTTCCATTGAATATTTATGCCTCTTTTTCTAAAATCAAGTGTTTGTAGGTGTGTGGGTGAATGTTGTGGTCTTCCATTTGATTCCATTGATACACAAGTCTGTTTTTATGCCAGTATCAGGCTGTTTTTCTTACTGTAGCTAGATAGTATAGCTTGAAGTCAGGGATAGTGATTCCTCCTAAAGTTCTTTTATTGAGCAGGATTGTTTTGGCAATCCTGGGTTTCTTGTTATTCCATATGAGGTTGAGTACTATTCTTTCAAATTCTGTAAAAAATTGTGTTGGGATGTTGATTGGAATTGCATTGAATCTGTAGATTGCTTTTGGTAAAATACCATTTTTACTATGATGATCCTGCCTGTCCAGAAACATAGGAGATTGTTCCGTTTTCTGATATCCTCTTCAGTTTCTTTCCTCAGTGACTTAAAGTTTTTGTCGACAGGTCTGCTACTTTTTTGGTTAGAGTTACTCCAAGATATTTAATGCTATTTTCAGCTATTATAAATGGTGGTGTTTCCCTTCCTTTTTAGCCCTTTTATCCTTAGCATATAGGAGGCCTATAGATTTTTTTAAAAAAAATTAATCGTGTGTCCAGCTACATTGCTGAAGGTGCTTATCGATGTAGGAGTTCCCTGGTAGAATTTTTGAGGTCACTTATGTATTTTGGGGAGAAGTTGAAATATCAGAGAGACAGAGAAAGAAACCACAGCTAGTTCTCACCTAGCCAACTCCTCAGGCTGAAGTGGGTATGTCCCGTCTCCACGAATTCTCAGACTCAATGCCTCCGAGTCCCTAATGGAAAGGAAAAGCAGTTCAAGCTGAACTCCTCCATCCTCTCTCTGCCAAGCTATCTCACTTCCAGTTTCAACTTTCCTAATGATAGGAGTAAGGTGGGTGCCACCTCTGCCTGGCTCTGTTAGGCCTTGAACTCACAGAGATCCTGAGGATCTCTTCCCCCAGAGCGCTGGAATTAAAGGTGTGTGACCTTCATGGCTTGGCTCTTTTGGTAGCTTTGTCCTCTGATGTTTCAGGTTATTTTTATTAAATATTACCACATAATTTCCACAGACCTCAAAAGAACAATACTCAACTTAACTGAAATTGCCAGGCTTTTCTAGCTCCCTATGAGAGGCCTTGCTCTTTTGGAAGAGAGGGTGAGAGTAGGTTGGAAGAGATGCTTGAGGGTGCAGAGGGAGGAAGAAGACGTAGAACTGTGATTGGTATGTAGAATGAATAAAAAATTCTTAAAATAAAAACAAAACAAAAAACCAATGAAAATGAAAACTTTAGGAACTCAATCAGAAACCACAGAGGCAAGCTTCACCAACAGAATACAAAAGATGGAAGAGAGACTCTAAGACATTGAAGAGAGGATAGAAGAAATGGATACATTGGTCAAAGAAAGTGTTAAATCTACCAAACCCCAGACACAAAACATCCAGGAAATATGGGATACTATGAAAAGACCATATTGAAGAATGATAGTACTTTCTGGCACACAGCAGCTACATGGTAAACATGCTAGTCCAATAACCTGACATGGCACCTCCACCTGCATATGGAGGGAACGTCCCTAGGTGTGGCTATGTAAATCTGTGCCCACTCTTTCTCTTGTAAGGAGACACCATGAGGAGGGTCGTCCCATTTTCTTTCTGCTTCACTTGCCTTGTACACACACAGCAACTTCCCCAAATAAACTCTAGTGTGTCAGTTCTCATGTGTGAAACCAACATTTGGGTGCCATGACTCGGTCAGGCTTTCTCCTGGGCCTAGGTGTGCAAAGGTACCAGGGGACCATGATGGGTCCACTACCAGCCCACCTTCCATCTGCCCAGCCACAGTGTGTTCACATACCACCAGCCTCAATTACTAAGTCTTCCCTTTCTAGTCAGCATAAATACTATAAAAACTATTGTCTCTGGAAAAGACCTCTGTCGACCATCCAGCTTTCCGGTAGAACTCTAGTCTCTAGGAAGACCACCCCCAGCTATGATCTTCACTGATCATGGCTGTTCCTTCTCCCCTGACACTCATTTCTGGCCTTCCCTGCTATTGAAGCCCAGACCAGATCGCTGTCATATCCCCCCCCCCCCCAGCTACTGACAAGTGCTTAGCATCATTTTCTCAGGACAGCTGGTTGGCTGAGTGACAACCCAGATTTAGTGGTAGAATCTCCTACAACCCCTGGTTTTAATATGGGGAAATAGGCCAGCAAAAAATATCTCTCCATCCTCACCTCTAGGATGTGTTATTGAAACTCTCAAGCCACTTTGCCTTATGCCTTTCCTAAACCCCACCAAGCTTATTTGTTATTGCTCGGAGAAACAGCCTAAGTACTCATTAAATAATAACTCTAAATGGCCACTTAACAGCTTGCTGGACCCCTGATACTTTACAGGAGTTTTCTAACTTTTGCCAGCATATGAGCAGATGGAAAGAGTTTCCCTATATACATGCCTTTTTATATCTCAGCTCTATCCCTTCTCTTCTAGCTTCTTGTTCCCCCACCTACCTGCTTCTAGCCATACAACCAGACCCTGAAGAACCTCATACTCCTTCTATAGATCCTGCTAACGACAGCCCCCCTGCCCCTTCAAATTTCAATGCTTACCTACAGCTCTTCCAACCTCTTCCTCTCCCAGAACTCCAAACCTGGGACCTACATTTACCCCACTGGTCCCTCACTCTCACACTCCTAAGGATCCTGATCCAGTTCTCCCTCTGCAGGAAATGGTTGGCGTAGACGGGACAGTAAAAGTTTATAACCCATTTCCTCTGTAGAACTTTCTTAGATGGAAAAAAAGTGCTCTTACAGTTCTAACTCTACCATCTCATTAAGGAATTCCACTATATTACTCAATCTTATGATCTCACTTTTCATTATATACATACATATATATATATATATATATGTATATATATATATATATATATGTGTGTGTGTGTGTGTGTGTGTGTGTGTGTGTGTGTGTGTGTGTGTGTGTGTGTGTGTATGTTATCCTAACAAATAATCTCCTCCCTGAAAAGCAAAGGTGAGTTTAGGAACAGACCAGAACTCATGCAAATGAGGTTCATGAGACAAATGTACCACACTCTCCCAGGAGCTGAGTCTGTTCCGGATATAGACACCCCACACTGGAATTACGATACACTAAGGGGTATCTTTTCCAGAGACAATTTTGTGACCTGCTTACTTGTAGGTCTCTGTAGGGCTGCTCTAAAGCCTGTCAATTTTGAAAAAATGCAGAAGATAGAACAGGATATGCAGGAGCCTCCATTTCAGTTTTTGGGACACTTCACAAATGCTCTCTCACGGTATGCTAACTTAGATCCTGAGAGTGCTGAGGGAAAGCAACTTCTTGTGACCCATTTCTTCGCCCAGAGCTATCCCAACATCAGAGCTAAACTTACATCTCTTAAGAGGGGGCCATTAACTCCACAGACAGAAGTCTTAGCACTGGTTTTTAAGGTGCATCGCAGGAGAGGTGAGAAAATATGCCAGGAAAAATACCTCCTGATTTCAAAAGCTATCTGACCAGCTTCTTTGCCTCCTCCCATGGCAAGGAGACCTAGACCTCCTGATGTGGCCAGCTCACCCACTGATCTTGCTCTTGTCCATTCTTGTGGAGGCTGTTCAGGCCTTGTCTTGGGTGCTATCAAGGGAAACACTGGTCTCATGACTGTCCCAAAGCCCCAAGTGGCAGGGGGATGTTACACATGGACCACTCCCTGGCTGATCTCCTAGGCCTGGCCATGGGCGTTTGATGCTGCCAGGGCTTCCCTCACCCGACCACCATCATCATGAAAAGGGAGCCTCTGGTAGTCATAATGGTATCAGGGTGATCTATCTCCTTCCTTGTGAACACTGGTGCCACAAACACCTGCAAGAGTTTTGGGGCCCTACCTTTCTTTCTAGCCTCTCAATTGTCAGGGTGGAGGCAAACAATTCCAGCCTCATCAGATGCTGTCACTTAATTGCATTTTTAGAGATATCCCTATAACCCATTCATTTTTGGTCAGGCAAACCTGACTATACCCCTAATGAGAAGGGATTTATTTAGCTAAAGTAGGAGATTTCATTTCTTTAGTCAATCCAGACTTACCCGCTGCTCTGGCCACTCCATCATTTCTCCTGCTAGCTGCTAAACCTGTCAGCCCATACCCTTTTCCAGGCTCCCAGGTGGACTCCCAAGTGTGGGACACCCAGAATCCTTCTGTTACTAGACACCATCCACCAATTGTGATCCAATTGCACAATCTTACCCAGTACATCATGCAAGTACAGTACCCACTGTCACTGAAAAGCCTTGATCTCCTAAGGAAGCAGTTACTCCACCCTATATCTTCTTCTTTTAACAACCCCATTCTTGCAGTTGAAAAGCCTGGTGGAGCCTATAGCCTAGTCTAAGACCTCAGGCTCATTAACTCTGCTGTGGTCCCTATTCATCCTGTCGTACCAAACTCTTATGCTCTGCTGTCTACCATTCTCCCAGGACTGTCCCACTTCTTGGTCCTAGGCCTGAAGGATGCCTTTTTCTATACCTCTTAGCAGTCAGTCTCAGAATATCTTTGGTTTCACCTGGACTGACCCTGACACTTACTTGTCCATGCAGCTCACTTGGACTGTATTTTTATAGGGATTTAGAGACAGCCCACATTTATTTGGTCAGGTACTAGCTTCTGACCTATATTCCCTGTCTCTACCCAAATCAAAAATTATGGAATAGATAGATGACATGCTCATCTGCAGTCTGCTATTTCTGGATAGCCAAACTAATGCCCCTGCCCTCTTAAACTTTTTATCCAGCAGGGGTTAGAGGGTTTCACTCTCCAAAGTCCAGCTGTCCTCCCGCTAGGTCACCTATTTAGGTCTGACTATTACTCCAACTCACAAGGCTATTACTGTAGTCAGGAAGCACCTAATTTAATCCCTGGCAGCCCCCACCACAAAGGAGGAAATCCTATTGTTTCTGGGAATAGCTGGTTTCCTAAGATCTTGAATACTCCCCTTCTCCTTCCTAGCTCATCCCTTATATGAGGCAGCACTAGGATTCCCCAGGAACCCCTTCTTCACCCATTTATAAAACACTTTCAAAGGCTCCAGTAGGCTCTGCTCCAGGCTCCAGCTCTTCATCTTCCAGATTTAACCTGTCCCTTCTCCCTTTATTTGACAAAACAAAAGGGCTCCTGGTATCTTGGACCACCAGCTAGGACTCTCCTTTGCTCTGGTAGTATACCTATCAAAAAGATTAGATCTAACCACTCAGGGATGAGCACCATGCATATGTGCCCTAGCTGATGCTGAGCTCCTTATTCAAGAGTCAAAAAAATTAACCTTTGGGTCACCTATCACTTCCCCCAAATGTCCACGGTCAGATGGACCAAATATCTTCTAGTCCTTGTAGATACATTTTTTCTGGCTGGACAGAGGCATATCCCACGGGTAATTAGAAGGATCTGACAGTCTCTGACCTCCTCTTCTGGGAGAAAACTTCCTAGTTTGGGATCCCTACCTCTCTTCAACCCAATAATGGCCCCAAATTTACCTCACAGGTTTCTCAAAAATGATCTAGAGACCTCAATAGTCTCTGATGCTCCTATATTCCCTACCACACTCATCTCCAGGCAAGATGGGCTCAACATGGACAGGACCATATAAAGTAATTCTAACAACCCCCACAGCTGCCAAACTTGAAGACTTCTCCCACTGGATACATCTGTCTAACCTTAAGCCCTTCATCCCTCCCCTGCCCCAAGATAACCACCCTTGACCGTCAGATACCAAGAGAGACCAGCACTGTTGCACTCAATTGCAGAAAGGTAAAACTATTTCATGCCTACCTTTCCTCCAAATTTCCTGTCTCTGAGTTTCCCATTCCAGCCTGCTTCTCAGAGCTGAAGTTGAGATTGTTAATGGCAAACAAAAGGCTTTGAGGTATTTTGAGACCTTGCCCATCCCTTTCCCTGAGACTAACCCTTCAGTTACTTCTGCTGGAAAATGGAAAAGCCCAGAAACCATCTTACCACTGAAAAACAGTTGAGCACCACCCTGTAAGGATTAGAGAAAAGGAACCAGGAGCCATTTTAGAGCTGTTAATAGGTGAAACAGACCATTATCCCCCATCCCAGGACTGGAAAAAAGGAACCAGAAGACATTTTAACCTCAGCAACAGGTGAACAAACAAACCAGAGATATTTTAACCTCTTCCCATTCCCAGATTTAGCAGAGATCCCCAAACTTTATTATGTAGCTCATTAAAAGAGTCTCAGCCACTCACCACTGGAATCTCCTAGAAGAAAGAAACATAAAAACAGCTATCTTATGATTTATTGAAAGTATAGACAGAAGCCTAACTTAAGGTTATACTATACATGTCCCAGTTTCAGACCTTCTTTCTCTCTCTTTGACCCCAGACCCTGTAATAGCAGAGGACCCTTACTGCATCATTTGAATTCTGTCACTTCCCAAGGTTCTCTCATAATTATTTCCTCAAGCTCCAGAAAATCAAAGATCAATTTAAAATTCATCATTCCATACCTTAGACTCACTAGGAAATGAGCTTCAAAAACAAGCATACAGATTACCAGAGGCTCTCATCTTCTGAAAAGACAAACTCAGCCTTTAAGATCCTGTTCCTGTCCAATCCATATACCCCACCCCCTATTTAAACTCAGCTTTATTTTTATAATAAACATAAGGGTGAGATGTAAGAATTCCTGGCACATAGCAGCTATGTGATAAACGTGCTAGTCCAATAACCTGACATGGCACCTGTATGGAGGGAACGTCCCTAGGTGTGGCTATGTAAATCTGTGCCCACTTTTTCTCTTGTAAGGAGACACCATGAGGAGTAGTCCATGTAGTGTCCATGTAGTGGTAAGTGATAGATTGTGGGAATTACTTACATATCATTTCTAATGGCTGCCATATAAAATACTGGCACAGGTTAGGGCTATTTAACTTTCCCTGTAAGAGTACTCCCCATTTATCTCTCTTTACAGGCCAAGAATTATTATAAGTGGATGCTATAATGGCATATTATTTCCTGTTCTGTTCTTGTAGAGGTATAGTAAGTAAGTTTTAAGTCAGTAACTATAATAGGCCATTCTTTAGGTAACTGAGAAGACAAGAGAATTCTAGATTGTAGAGAGCCCATTAGCTGAATCACCTGTTAACTATTCTTAGATCTGTTGACATTCTTTATTTTCCAGATTTTCTTTTTATAACAAATATAGAGAATTCCAAGGGATGGCTGATTCTTCAATATGTTGAATATTTAACTGTCCCTGTGCTAGCTGTCCTAAGGCCTGCAATTTCTTTTTTTGCTAAAGGCCATTGCTGAACCAATTATAGGCTTATCTGTTAACCATTTTAAAGGTAGCACTGTGGGCTCCTTTGCAAGATCAGCAGCTTAAATATACTTAAGTATTATTTTCATTTTGTGTCTTATGTTCTGAAATCTATTCAAGGCACACAGGCAAAGAATGGCTTGTATAAGAACTATAGTCTTAAATATACTCAACCTCTACAAATGAGGCAGGACAGAAGGTATTCCTTTGTAAGTAAAAACAAGTAGTGTGCATTAATGTTCACAAGAGGATATGTAAAGGGTAATATTGATTTAATGACAAGTAAAGAAATTTATAGGAAGCTGTGGAGTTTTAAAGATTTGCAAGCTCTTTTTTTACATGTAAGGATGTTTTTCTGCTTGTAAGTATTTGCACCATGTGAGCACATTGCCTATGTAGGCCAGAACAGGGTGTCACAATCCCCTAAAAACGGAGTTACAGATGGTTGATATTCCCCATTTGTGAGCTGAGATTGAACCAGACCCTCTGGAAGAATGGCCAGTGTTCTTAATCATTTCTCCAGCCCAGCACTTGAGATGTTAAAGAAGAAAAACAAATGATTCCACTTCACATGCATTTCATTTTTCAGTCCATTTAATAAATGCTTTATGTTTGTACACTGAGGGTTAACCTTTAAACAGAATGCATCATAAACTAGATATTACTGGGATTTTAATGTACGATTAAATATTTACATATAGAAGGTCTTGTTTGACTTTGAAACCACATTAAGAAATTAATATTTGTGAATTTATCTTCCTGTACAAAAGGCTTCAGGAACAATGAAACTACCTGACAATTGCCGTGAAGAATACCAGAAAGGGGACAGCCACTCACCAGGACAGCTGGGACATACAGCATTAGAACAGTGGTCATGTAGGCAAAGGACCAGTATACACCAATATGTATTTATACTGATATTTCACTAATATTCTGTCAAAAATGGACTTCACAAATATGAAATTGAAAATAAAGATTAGGATTATGAACTTACACTAATATAAAAGTACTAACATTGAAGTCTACACCATAAGAAGAGTTAAGGCAGCAATATAGAAAGGTGAAGAGAAAATTGGTAAAAACTGGTCACAGACTTTCTTTTATATTAAAATCACATCAAGAACTTCATTGATCCAAGTATATAGCATAAGTCATGGGCATGGAAAATAAATGAGAGTCTACTGATTGCCTCTGACGTGATACTGGGAAGAGTCCTGGAAATTTGGAAAACATTGTATATCAGAGGGAGAGAAAGATTAATAGTGTTGCTACAGGAAGTTTGTCAACCCACCCCAAAAATGAAACCATAGGAAATAAGTGGAAGAAGGAAATTCTCTTTAATCATTCAGCGCCTAGATTTGCTGCTCAGACCATAGGCACTTCTTATGAACGTCTCTTTCATGGTTTCTTTCTGAAGAGCCTTCTGAGAGCTCCCATCAGGTCCTTATTCCTCAGACTGTATATGAATGGGTTCAACATGGGGGTGACCACACTGTACATCACAGATGCCCGTGCAGTTGAGTGTGAGTTTTGAGTAACAGAAGAACTAAGGTACACACCCAAGAGTGTAGAGTAGAATAAGGAAACAACCGAGAGATGAGATGCACAGGTGGAAAACGCTTTGTACTTCCCCTGTGATGATGAGATTGCACGTATGGACGAAACTATCTTAGAATAAGAGTAAAGGATGCCAGCAAGAGGACCACCACCCAGCAGTACAGCTGCAAAGTACATCACCATGTCATTAGGAAAGGTGTCATTACAAGCAAGTAGTACCAGTTGATTAAGCTCACAAACAAAGTGAGGAATTTCCAAGTCAGTACAGAAGGACAGTCGCAGTGCCATTGAACTCTGTAGCAAGGAATTCAATGCTGTTGTGACCCAGGATCCAAGAACCAGCATCCCACAGAGGTGACGGTTCATGATGACCGTATAGTGCAGAGGGTGACAGATTGCCACATATCGGTCATAGGCCATCACTGCTAGAAGAAAGTTGTCCAAAACTCCAAACAGTATGAAAAAGTATACCTGGATAATACAGCCTTCATAGGTTATTTCCTTGTTCTGTGTCTGTATATTCACTAGCATCTTTGGGATGCTAGCAGAGGTAAAACAGATGTCAGCAAAGGACAGGTTGGAAAGGAAAAAGTACATGGGTGTGTGAAGATGGGAATCTGTAACTGTGGCAATGATAATGAGCAGGTTCCCAAACAAAGTGACCAGGTACATGAACAAAAACAGTCCAAAAAGGAAAGGTTGCCATAGAGGATCTTCTGAAATTCCCAGGAGAATAAATTTTGAAATCTGTGTATCATTTTTCAACTCCATATAGCTAATAAAACAAAAAGGAGAAAAGTAACCTGAAATAAGTAGATTATCTTGCATTCTTATATACAACATTATGCAACATTGATCGGACAGAAAAACTACAGTTTATACTATACTGTTAGGAAAGTAACTCATGTTTTGTATATGAGTGCATCACTTTTTTGGGCATTCCCTGGTATAACTCACTAGGAACTACTATCTCACTCTAAGTCTTTACCCAAGAGTTGATTACAAATGTTTTTTAATGAATTTTTGTTATAGTTGGGGAGCACAACTTAATATTGGTCATGCTCCATATATACCCTTAAGATTATATTTTACCATGATTGTTTTTTACCCAGTGATTCAATAAGCAAAGACAGACACAAATGTTATTTAAAGAAGTCTCCAGGGGTAATGCTGTCTAATTATCTCAAGTGGTCCCTGAGATACTGAAAGGAAGAAAAACTTTCTTATTCTGGCTGCACTTTGAACCCAGGCACATCCCCAAGGAACCACAAAACAATAATGTGTCAAGACAAACTACTCAGAAGAAAAAATATATTTAATCAATTTGGTGCTCACATACTTTCAGGTTGAGCTTCCACCTGGTGAAAAATGCAAAGGTAAGAGAAGAAGACATGAAGTCTAAGAACGTTGTCCTTCACCACTCCAGATTAACTCTAATTTCATCTTACACATAATAACTGAATATATTGCATTACACAATATTTTCACATCATATATACATATACACATGGCATAATAACCAAGTCTAGATAATTCACATATTTACCATCATTCGAAAGAGTCCCCTCTAGAGGGTGAAGTTCACGGTACATTAGCTACAGCCACCTCATGTTTTGATGTGGTTCCCTGTCTTATTACTCAAGTTTTCCCATCCCTCAATTCCCGCTTTTTAGCCTCTAAAAATGCTGATCCTACTCAATTTCTGTAATAAAAATGAGTTAGGTTCCATGGTGAAACATTAGTGTGTTTAGTTCTGTGGTGAGCACCAGACGTAGGAATGCAAATACCAAAAATTTATCAAGTAGATAATAGGTTAGACTTCTGTTTGCCCATAAAGTATATTTTTTGTCTTATACGAGGCTTTTATAATTTATCTCTTTGGATAAATAGCACAGGATCACTGTAATTGTGCCTGGTATCTTCAAACTCTATAAACAGACATATTATATTATGTTATGTAGTATTATATCATATTATTAGATGATATTATATTAAATTTCCATTCCACCTTTTACATTAAATAAAGTGCTGAATGTGCCTGGTCCCTGATGGCATTGCATCATATGCATATTTATTACAGCAAATTTTGTTTTAAAATTGTAATTAAAGATCCAAATGAGAAGTATTTTGTTTTATTTTCATTGTTAACCAAATATGTTTATATTATTTTGAATAGGGTTCTTTAAAGGAGAGATTATGTGACAAAAGTAGTGGCAGAGGAATAAGGTCAGATTTAACTAATTAACCCTGAAACATTTGGGTTCAACAAATTAAGGGGAATATAAACTTATGTTTCTAAGAGGAATTCATAACTGAATTGGTGACCTACAAATAAATGAATAGTATAATTTTTCTTGAATATTGTGGTACATAGTACATGCTCAGTGAATATTTATTAAATTAACTGGGAATTGAGTCTCAGTGAATTTAAAAATTTAGCACACTGCTGTATTTAAATTAAACTATTTTAACTTTTTAATGTTTAAAAATTATAATTATATCACTTTCCCCTTCTTTTTTCTTCTTCTAACCCTTCTCATGTCCTCTCCTCCTCCCTCCTTCCCAGATTCATGGTCTACTTCTTTGGTATTATTACACACACACACACACACACACACACACACACACACACACACACACACGAGTGTATATATATACAGCCTACTGAGTCTGCTGAGTGTTGCTTGTATGCATATAATTTTAGTTGAAACTGCTTATAAGCTTAAATATTTAAATAAAAACTTGAAAATATGTCTACCAATCTAGTGTAAAATGACACTAGTCCTGTAGCTAATATATTACAAAATGTGAAAGGAAAAAACGGTGTGAAAACAAAGCATACATTCTGAAAGAACATCTTTTTTAAAAAAAAAAAAACAAAACCAAAATTCCCCTTGCAAATTGCATGAACAAAATTATCTGCAATGCTCTAAAAACCCACTAGTAAGAAGAGACACATTTAACAAAACAGAAAAAGCCTAAAGTAAAAGCTATGTGGAAATACTCATGACATAGGTTAAGTATATGCTAGTCAAACTGTCATCTCATCTCAGAGATGGGGAACATCTTCCACAATTAGTGGAATATTTCGCTATGCTAACACATTAATTATCTAAAAAAACCTTTAAATGGAGGCTCCAGTTGGACAAACTACTCACTTCTCTTCAGGCAACTGTATCAATGGATCAATCAGACAAGCATGTAAGTGGCTGCTGACAAGCGTAACCTCCAGGCCAGGTGACCTTACATATGTCTTCTTGTTTTTGATCTCTCAGTTACATTTCTGTCACACCTGCTGAGATGCCTGGATAGGTATTCTGGATAAAAAGGGGCTTGATTAGAAACCTAATTTTCTTCCTGTATAGTTGGAAATAAAAACTGAAGGTAGTTTTAAAACAGAAGGAAGGGCTCATATATCAACTTTCAAGATAGGTGAACGCACTAAAGAAAATGGAAATGCCCTGTCCACAGCAAGGTTGCAATGTGGAGGCAAAGGCAAGGGATGTATTTAAAGCTCTGTATACCTACATGATATGTACATTACTCCCTCTTGCCATCTCCAACCCTCATTGCATATTTTTCCTTTGAGTATTTGCTCTCCATAGAAATGAGATTTTCTTGTGCAGTCTCTATTCCCAAGACACCTTATTAAATATCAAACAAATCAGACTTAATTTATTAATCTCTCTGCACTTGTCTATCTTCCAAAAATATAGCCTACTAGGACCATGACATCACTCTGGCCTAATGTTTGCTTCATGCTTGTTTTGTATCTTTTCTGATAAATAGGCCCTGTAAATTCTCATGAGTGCTCCAAATCCTTGACTTCACTTGGATGTACAACTGTTAATATTTCCAGGAATATTATTATTCCTGTCTAAAACAAGGGGGTGATTTGTGATTTTTTTGAGCAAATTGTGATCACTATAATCCTTGGCTTCACTGGCCCCTTGAAAAACAATTATAATATTATAATAGTATGGAAGAGGAGGGTCTCATTCATAAACAAAGAGCTTCAGACAACTAATAATAGCTGAGAAATGACAAATTAGCATCTGCCATGTAAGAGAACGCTATTGGTGATCTAACATACAATCGTAAGCTCTGAAAACATACACAAACAATGAAAATAAATTTAGCAGCTGCATTTATCTTTGTGCATATATAAATATATATATGTAATGATAATCAATGAAAATTAGGCTGTCTGAGCATGAGGGACATGACAGGTGTTGAAGGGAGGGTCCCTGGGAGGAGATTTTTGGGGAAAGTTATATTTAAAATGTAATTCTAAATGTTAACAAATTTGGAAATATTTAAATAATTTTGTGTATCTTTTCTGACCACAATACAATAAACTTATATCAATAACAAAAGACTATCCAGTAATTAGACAAACCCATGAAGACTGAATAACATAATGACCAGTGAGCCATAGTAATTCAGAAAGAAATATAAAGATTCTTGGAAGTAAACTAAAATAAAAAAAGGAAAAGGAAAATTTGGGGCAACCCCCCCCCCCAAAAAAAACCAGTTCTGAGAGGAAGCATAATAGTATTACCATTATTAAAAACTAAGGGTACAAATAGAAACCTTAATGATGCAACTCCAGAATTTGAACAAACCCAATCCAAATACAGTACACAGAAAGAGAGAGCAAAAATAATGAGAAATTAAGGAAACACAAGTAAAGGTGATACAAAAATAACATCAACAAATCTAAAATCTGGTTCCTTGAGATGGTAAATTGAATCAGTAGTCTTTTGATATGATGTGATTTCATTTAGTTCCATGAATTTGATGTTTCTCCTCATAGTTGTGTAAGATTTCTTTAAATATTTTCAATACTGGTGATTTAAAGTTGAGCTTCTTTTGTGTTTCTGAATATCACGAATGCCTTCATTGATTTGAAAGAAAATATTTTCCAACCCATTAATTTCCATGCTACACTCTTCACCTGTTTTATATTCCTGACTGTAATGAAAAGTAATGTTTTTCCTCTTCCATACTATCATAATGTTATAATTGTTTTTCAAAGAGACAATGAAACCAAGGATTGTAGTGATCATAATTTGCTTAAAAAATCATACCCCCTTCCATGGTGTTTCCTGAGCCAGAGATGTAAGAACTGTGATGGAGATGTATCCATTGGAACTGAAACTTTCACAATCCATTGATCCCCACACTGGGTCCAGTTGTGGTTCTGTGTGATGGTCCCCATCTACCGTAAACAGAAACTTCTTTGGTGGTGCTGATAGATACATTTATCTAGGGAATAAGGATAAGATTTAGAATGCTGCTTGTCTAGCAAAGTGGCCCTAGTAGATTCTCTTCTAAGATCCATGAACTCATTAGCTCTGGAAACATGGCTAGACGTCTAGTACCAGGCACAATTTTTCCCCTGTTGAGTGATTGTTGTGTTTAATTAGACATTGGTTGTTATGAACATGTGAGTGTCACTAATTGCATTTTAAAAATATTTAGCCATGTTGTACCTTGTTGCCATTTATATATTTCAGAGCTTGGTAGGACTTGAGTTGACTTTCTGACAGATACACACACTGGCTTCACTCATTTTAAATACAGTGTGAGGAACACTAGCCAGACCAACAAGGCAAAAATGAGAGAAATTAGAAGCATATAAATGGGAGTCAAATAAGAAGTCAAATTATCCCAATTTGCAAATGATGTGATATTATACATAAGAGACAACCAGAATCCCACCAGGAAAAAAATTATAGAAAATCAACAATCTGAACAAAATGGCAGAATCAAATATCAGCTTGCAAAAAATAATGGACTTTCTATACACCACCAACAATCACTGAGATATAATATACACACTCCCATTTACCACAGCATCAAAGGCAATAGAATTCTTTTAGTAGACATAACAAAGGATGTGAAAGACTTTCATAATGAAAACTTCAGATCTACAAATAAAGAGATCAAAAAGAAGAAGGCATGCAGTGTTTATGGACTGATAAAATTAATATTGTGAGAATGACCTTTCTACCAAAACCAATTAGAGATTCAAAGCAAAACAGAAACATAACATATTTACAGAAATAGACAAAGCATCCTAAAATCCACATGGAATCAGAAAATACCCCAGAGAGCCAAAACAAGTGTAGTCAAAAAGAATAATATTGGAGTACTCACTACTCCATAATTTAGGACATCTTATAGAAATAGAGTAATTAAAACAAATTAGGACTTCCCTAAAACCTACACAGATCAGAGAAATAAAATATATGACTCAAACATGTGCACCTATAGCTACAGTCATCTTCTATTTAACAAAAGGAAAGAAAATCAAACAGAGCTGCACACTAGGGAAGAGACAGCATCTTCCACACAGGGTCTGGGAAAACTGGATGTCTCCACATGGAAGAATTAAGTCAGATCCCTATCTACCACTCTGCACAAAAATTATATCCAAGTGCAACAAAGACCTCAATTTGAATTCTCAAACTGTAAATTTTCTAGAAGAAACCACACACAATACTCTACAAAACACTGGTGTAGGAAAGGTCTTTCTTTTCTGGATTCTATTTGCCCAGGAATTAAAACCAATAATTGGCAGCTAACAAAAAAAACCCAATTAAGTGAAGAAGAAACCTTCAGACATGGAGAATATCAATCAACTAATCAATCAACCAATAGATAAATAAAAATCTACATGAAACTAGCAACTCCACCCCCTGGGATACATGGGAAGCACCAGAAGGACATTTACAGCTCAAAAATCTCATTTTGAAAACAGAACAAGTGCAAATTCATGGCTCAGAAGAAACAAGGACAAACAAAATTCAAACCCAGATGATGGCAAGAAATAATCAAGATCAGAGTAGAAACCAATGACATAGAAACATGGAAAACAATGTTTTAAAATCTCTGAGCTGGTTCTTTGAGAAGACAAAGAGGAACATTAGCCCAACTGGCCAAAAGAAAAAGGTGCGGACCCAAATTAACAAAATCATAAATTATCTGGAAAACATCGTAACAGATTCCAAAGAGACTCAGAATATTATAAGGAAATATTTTAGAAACATGAACTTCATTGGGCAGAAAATGGGAAATAAATGGATGAATTTTTGATTCAACGAAACCATCAAAATTAAATAAGGAGAAATCAACAACTTTAAACAGCCTTTTAACAAATGAGGAAAGTAAAATTATAACAATACCCTTATAACTAAAAAGAAGTCCAGGCCCAGATAGAGTCACAACAGAACATAGCAGACGTTCAAAGATGATCTATAGCCAATATATCTTGAATTATTTTAAAAATTAGAAACAGAAGGAGCACTGTCAGACTCTATGAAGCCACCATCACTTTAACATCCAACCCAGGGAAAGATTAAGAAAAAAAAAGACAACTGCAAATCTATATCTATTTTGTACAAAGACTCAAAATGCTCAATAGAATACTTGTTAACAGAATGCAGACATACATAAAAAACATACATGGCCCAACGGGCTTTACCCTGAAATGCATTAATGGTTCAACATACAAAAGTCAATTAATATAATAAGCATATAAATATACTTAAAGATAAATATTACATTATGTGAGGAAAGGCTTTGACAAAGTAAAATATGCCTTGATCATAAAAATCCTCAAAAAAATGTA
Organism: Phyllotis vaccarum; assembly: GCA_033318265.1. NCBI lineage: Eukaryota > Metazoa > Chordata > Mammalia > Rodentia > Cricetidae > Phyllotis > Phyllotis vaccarum. Next base: position 182,717,134 of record JARWLC010000002.1, read on the forward strand.
GGGCTGGAGGGAATACACCTCAACATAATAAAAACTATGTACAACAGGCAATATCTTCTTGAAAGGAGACAAGCATGAAGCAATCCCACTGCAGTGAGCATCCAGACAGGGACATTTTCTCTCTCTAATCCTTTTCAATATTGTGCTGAAAGTACTTTCTGGGGAACTAAGAGACAAAAAGGAAAGTAAAGGATAAAAACAGGAAATACATAAACAAGCCAAACTCCCTGTTTTAGATGACATGACACTATGTGTAAGAGATGCCCAAAATTCCTCCAGAAAACTTCTAGAAGGGATAAATAAATTCAGCCAACACTGCAGGATACTCATTCCACATCCACAAATCAGCTGCTTTTCTATTGAATAAGCATACCAAAAAGGAATTCAGGGACACGTTACCATACTCAATAATATCAAAAGAAATAACATATTTGGAATAAACCTGGCTAAGGAAGTCAAGGAATTCTACAATAAAAATTTTAGACCTCTGTAAACAAAAGATACTAGAAAATGGGAACACATTTTGTCTCATGGATTGATATTAATATTGTGAAGATGACCAAAAGCTGTTTACAGATTCAATGCAATTTTAATCAAAGTCTTCATATTGTGCTTTACAAATTAAAAAAATACTATTCTGAAATTCATATGGAACCAGAAAAATCCCAGATAGTCAAAATAATCCTGAGAAAACTATACAGTGCTTGAGGGATTATCATTATAGATCTTAATTTATATTGCACAAACATAGTTATAAAGACAAAATGGTACTGGCAAAAACAGAAATGTAAACTAATGAACAAAAATTAGACCCAAACCTCAGTACACATAAGTTTAGCCAACTAGCATCTGACAATGAAAAGCAAAAATCTGGAGAAAATAAATCATCTTCAACAAATGCTGTTGATAACGAGATGAACACAAGTGAAAGAATAAATTAGACTCATACCAGTTACCTTACACACACACGCACACACACACACACACACACACACACACACACACACACACACACACACAAAACTAGATCCAAATGGATCAAAGACTTGGAGCAGAAATACTAAAGCCGCTAGAAAACACAGGCAGACTCTACATGCTGTGGTCATAGAAAAGAACTTCTTCAATGGATTCCATTTGTTCAAGAATTAAAGCCTATAATGGACAAGTGAAACTTGATAGAACTAAAATGCTTTTGCATAGTTAAAGAGAATCCTAATGAAGAAGAAGTACAGTTTCTGGAAGCCTTGCTTCAGACAGCTTCAATAACCTGGGGCAGATGAGTAAAGTCGGCACCAAGAAGAGACTGTGACCACCTGTTGTTCAAACAAATGGCCATGGATAGCCTGGGATGTTTTTATTTATACAATTACTATGATTTGCATGATCAGTTTTACAATCAGTTTTGCTTCCTTAAGTGTCTAAAAATTATTACAATAATTGCCAGTTTGTTCCTTTCTTTCCCCTTCTGTTCCCCAACTTTCCCACCAGTAAGCATTACCTCTTTGATCTATAGCTCCAATGTTAGAAGCATAAGCAGTGTTGCAAGCCATAAAGGAAGTTTTCTAACTAGACACACCTACAAGTAGAGCAACATGTGCAGCTGACAGTATTTGCAGTTAGAAAGTCATGTAGAATGACAGATGCTTTTATCTCTAGTGGCTAATATTTACATCTGACAGGGTCTGGGTTCTCACAATAAACTCATCAACCAAAGCTGGTTCAATTCATTCTACATATACTGTACTATCCCATCTCCTCTAAAGAAGTACCATACTTCTTCTTTTATTCTATAAGCAATATAACTTGAAAATGTACTCTTTATAGTTTGCACTGTTTATTCCCTGTGTTCATCTCCTTCTCTCTTAAGTTCTTGAGGTTTGGCACAGTTATTAGACATGAAAAACTGTGTGTTTCTGATTCTCTTTCATTCCCTGTCTCTAGACTGCCCGATTAACTCCTGCTATCATCAACTAATTAGTATTTCTCCAAGATTCTTGTGTTTAAAGTCATTCTTCCCAGACAGTTATGCAAATATGTACTATTAAACTTCATGAGCTAACAAAGCTCTTTCAGGATAGTTACAGAGTGTGTTGGAAAGGCAACATCCTGTTCTCAAAAAGTCTGAATTCATGGTCACACTTAAAAAAAAAAATCAAAGGTTTTAGAGACTCAGTCAGATCCACTGTATATTTCTAACAACATTCCCTCTGGATCAGTCAGAGGAGTCGTCAAGAGAAATGTTCTTGTTGCAATAATTATTTTATCCATGAGTGAAAAATGAAACTAAATTCAATAAGCAATATGGCTTGCATAACAAAGGAAAAGAGAGCATGTAGCACATATGCTCACCGGATCATGCCCAGAGTTTTGCAGTGACCTGTATACAGGTCTTTGTCAAGTGACCAAGGGTCTCCAGGGTCTTGCCAATAGGAGAGTTTGTTCATGCTATTCTCAGGCCTCGTACCCTGAAGAACTCACATGGCTTCTGTCACACAGTGAATATGCGAGCATCATTGACAGCTATATAACTGACAGGGAATTAATACCCAGAATAAACAAAAATTTAAAATAAATAATTAAAACAACAACAACAAAAGTGACCCATTCAAAAAAAAATGGGCCTGAGACTAGAACAGAGAGTTCTCAAAAGAAGAAGCAAAAGATGGCCAAGAATTATGTTCATTGTCTCTAGCAATTAGTGAAAACAAAATCAAAGCAACTTTGAGATTTCCTTTTTCCCTGATCAGCACGGCAAAGATAAATAAAATCACCAGCAAGATATTCTAGTGTTGTGTAGGAAAAAGGGAACTGTCATTCACTGTTAATGGTATCACAAAGTGGTGAAGAAAATATGGAATGTGGAGAATTCTCATTAATCCCCAAATACATCTGCTCTACAACCCAGCTAGCTATACCACTCCTTGGTATGTTCCCAAAGGACTGGACCTCATAACCCACAGGCACTTACTTGTTCAACCATGTTTATTATTGCTCTATTCTCAATAGGCAGAAGATGGAAACAACCAAAATACCCTCCAGCTGATGGATGGATATAAAAATGTGGCAGATATATACAGTGAAATACTCTTCAGCTATAAAGCAAAATGAAATTACAAACAGATGTCTCATGTTCTCCCTCACTTATGGCTCCTAACTTTAAAATGCCAGATGTTAGTACATATCCTGAAGTAACTTCAGAAATTAGGAAACTAAAAAAAAAAAGATACTTTAGAGGATGGGGGGCAACAGAGAGGGAAGTAACAGGATGCAAATGATCTGGTCAGGGAAATGGGAAAGTGGGGGGCTCATTAAGGAAGAAAGATGACAAACACAGTATATAGGGGGAACTATCAGGATATACATAGAGATAGGGGACTTTTTATGAGGGGCAATGGATATTAAAAAAGGAAGAAGAATGACACACACCCTTACTGCAGGAAGCCAGAAGGAGAGGTAAGCTCCTGGGCTCCTGGATGAACAGTCTAGGCTTCTAACTTCAGGCACCAGTGGCACATACCTGGCTTCTCCCCCTCACACTCATTCCAATCCCAGAGACACAGAGCACCCCTCACACCTGTTCTGGGTGTTTAACTTCTCCAAGGCACCAGAATTCATCAGAGACACAACCCTTCTCCAAGAAGCAGGAAGTAGAGATAAGCCCCTGAATGTTTGGCTAAGTTGTCTAGTGGACCAGAGTTCATTGGAGACAAACACCACAACTGTAGCAGGCAGGAAGGATAGGTACCAGAGTCTATCAGAGACACCCCCCCCCACTGCAGCAAGTGAGAAGGGAGCAATACAGAAAGACACATTGAAAGAAGCAGGATCCCTGGAGATAAAGCTCCAACTGTACACATTTGAGGAAGAAATGAGTAGAAAGCTGTGTAAGAATACATCCAACAACCTAAAGATTTGTACAACACCTACATAAACTACAGGTTCAAGAACAACAAGACCTGAATTTAGCAATACAGATGAGACAGAGGAAAACTACCTTAACAATGACTTTATGAAGATGATAGAGGCCCTCAAGGAGGAAACGAAAAATTCCTTTAAGGAAATGGATGAAAAGAAAAGCAAAAACTGGAAGTCATGAATAAATTCTTTAAAACATCTCAAAAAACCCCCAACAAAGCCAAGTAAAAACAATTAAACATGTAAAGGAAACAAACAGTCTAAGACTTAAAATTGAAATACAGGCAATAAAGAAAACAAAAAATGAGGGAAGTCTGGAAAAGAAAAATCTGAGTAAATGAGTAGAAACCACAGAGGCCACATCACTAACAGAATTGAAGAGATGGAAGACAGAATCTCAAGTGTTGAGGATATGATAGAGGAAATAGGTTCATTGGTTAAACAAAATGTTAAATCCAGCAAATTTTTAACACAAAACATCCAGGAAGTCTGAGACATAATGAAAGGCCAAACCTTATAATAATAGAGATAGAAGGAGAATAATTCTAGCTTTAAAGTACAGGAAAATATATTCTACAAAATCATAGGGGAAAACTTTCCTAACCTAAAGAAAGATATGCCTATAGAACACCAAACAAACTGGACCAAAAAAGTCCCCTTGTCATATAATAATCAAGACATTAAAGATACAAAATAAAAAAAGAATATTAAGAGTAGCAAAGGAAACATTCCAGGTAACACAGAAAGGCAGACCTACCAGAATTAGTGCCAATTTCTCAATAAAAACTCTGAAAGTCAGAAGGTACTGGACAGACATTCTGCATAAACTAAGAGACCATGTATGCCAACCAAGACAATACCCAGCAAAGCATTCAATGACCATAAACAGAGAAAACAAGATATTCCACAAAAGAACCAGATTTAAACAATACATATCCAAAAAAAATCCAGCCTTGCATAAAGTACTAGAAAAATAACTCCAATCCAAGCCAAGGAAGTTGGCCACACAAATGAAAACACAGGAAATAGATAACCCCACACCAGAAAACCCCAAAGAAGACACACACACACACACACACACACACACACACACACACACACACACACACACACACACACACTATTACAACTACTACCACCATCACTAACAAAACCTAAACTGACAATCTCTGGTAATTAATATCACTGAACACACGCTAACAGAATGAGTATAAAAACAGGATCTGGCCTTCTGCTACATAAAAGAAACACACTTTAAACTTAAAGACAGACATCACCTCAGAATAAAAGGTTGGGGAAAAATTTACCAATCAAATGGACCTAAGAAACAAGCTGGTGTAGCTATCCTAATATCTCACAAAATAGACTTCAAACCAAAATTAACTGATGGAGAAGAACATTTCATATCCATCACAGGAAAAATCTATCAAGATGAAGTCTCAGTTTTGAACATCTATACCCCAAATTCCAGAGCACCTACTGTAGTAAGAGTTTCTGGCCCTGCCTTTCTAGTCTGGCCCTGAGATTCAGACCCACTTGCAACCTCACTGTCACTTAGCCCCAAAGAATCACATAAAGGCTTATGTTAATTACATATTGCTTGGCCTATGGCTCAGGCATATTGCGAACTAGTTCTTAACTCTTTATCTAACTCATGATAACCAAGTTGTTTAGTGCCTTTTCTCGGAGCAGTTTTTTGTCTTCTTTTCTCTGCATCTGCCTGGCATCTCTGCTATGTTCTTCCTCTTCCCAGAGTTTTCTTAGTCTGGTAACCCTTCCCATACTTCCTGTCTGCCTTGTGACCAGTGTTTTATTCAACCAGTAAGAGGGAAAATATTTTCAATGTACAAGAGTATAATCCCACAGAAAACTACATTTGTAAAAGAAAGATTACTAAAACTTAAACCACACATCACACCCCACATTCTAATAATGGGAAACTTCAACACCACATTCTCATTACTGAATAGGTCTACCAGATAGATACTTAACAAAAAATAAAGAAATTAAATCAAATGGATCTAGCAAACATGTATAGAACATTTCACCCAAACAAGAAAATATAGCTTCTTCTCAGAACCTCATGGAACCTTCTCCAAAACTGACCACATATTCAGTAGCAAAGAAAATCTCACTAGATTTTAAAAAATGGATTAAGCCCCTCTATCTTATCAGGCTTAACAATACAAATAGCAGAAAACCAGAAGCTCATGAAAAGTGAATAATGTTCACTTGAATCATCACTGAGTCAAGGAATAAATAAAGAAATTAAAGATATCCTAGAATTCAATGAAAATGAAGGCACAACATCCCAAATTGAAGGGACACTGTGAAAGCAGTGCTAAGAAGAACGTTTAAAGTAATGCATGCCTACATAAAGAAAGTGGAAAAATCTCACATTAGCAACTTAACAGCACAGCTGAAAGCTCTAGAACAATAAAAGCAAACTCACCCAGAAGGAACAGATGCCAGGAAATAATCAAATCGAGAGCTGAAATTAACAAAACATAAACAAAGAGAACAATGCAAATAATCAATAAACCAAAGAGTTGGTTCTTTGAGAAAATCAATTAAGATAGACAAACTGTTTCCAAACTAACCAAAAGGCATAGTGGGAATATCCATAATAACAAAATCAGAAATAAAAAGAGGGACTATTGTACAAATAAAGGAAACTCAGAGCCAGCTCTCAGGGAAAGGCTGAGATATCAAAGAGAGGAAACACCACAGTCAGATCTCACCCAGCTGTCTTCCAGCTTCCTCACTCAGCCTTGCACCTTCCTCAGGCTCACTCCTGCCTTACACACTTTGTTCACTCAGTTGTTTCACATCTAGGTTAAGATTAAAGGTATGGCACCACCACTGCCTGCCTGGGAGCCTGGAATCCTTCTGTAAACTAAAATGGCCTCAAACTTGGATTTGATGGGATTAAGGTTTTAAATCACCACTCCTGATACTCCCTGTGCTGGGATCAAAGGTGTGAGTTACCACTGCCTGATCTTCCTAGATTGACTGTGAGTAGATCCCTCTGATATCACAGACTGATTTTTATTAAATTTGAAATATATCCCCACAGAGGACATAACAACAGACACTGAGGGAGTAAAGAGAATAATTAGGTCATACTTTGAAAACTTATCCTTATACCAAAATTAAATAAAGATCAGATAAACAAATTAAATAGACTTGTAACCCCCAATGAAATAGAAGCAGTAATTAATAGCCTCACAAACAAACAAAAAAAATGCCAGGACTAGATGTTTTCAGTGCAGAATTCTACCAGAATTTCAAATAAGAGCTAATACCAATGCTCTTCAAATTGTTCCACACAATAGAAAAACAAAGAACATTGTCAAAATCTTTATATGAAGGTACAGTCATCCTGATACCAAAACCATACAAAAATGCAACTAAAAGAGATAATTACAGACCAATATCCCTCATGAACATTGATGCAAAAATATTCAATAAGATACTGGAAAACTGAATTCAGGGACACATAAAAAGCCATTCACCATGATCAAGTAGAATTTATTCCAGAGATGCATGAGTGATTCAATATACAAAAATCTGTCAATATCATCATGATATAAACAAAGTGAAAGAAAAAACACATAATTATCTCAGTAGATGCTGAAAAAGTTTTTGGCAAAATCCAAAACCATTTCATGATGAAGGTCTTTAAGAGATCAGAATACAGGGAACATATCTAAACATAATAAAGATAACTTGCAGCAAGCCAACAACAACATCAAACTAAATGGAGATAAACTCAAAGTGATTCTACTAAAATCAGGAACAAGACAAGGCTGTTCACTCTCCCCATATCTATTTAATATAGTTCTTCAAGTTATAGCTAGAACAATAAGACAACATAGGGAGATCAAGGGGATACAAATTGGAAAAAAGAAGTCAAACATTTACTGTTTGCAGATGCTGTGAGGGTATACATAAGTGACCCCAAGACCTTACCAGGGAACTCCTACAGCTAATAAATACCTTCATTAATGTGACAACATGTAAGATTTACTCAAAAAATCAATAGCATTTCCATGTACAAATGATAAACAGGCCAAAAAAGAAATCAGGGAAACATCACCCTTTACAATAGCCACAAATAACATAAAATATTTGGGGTAACTCTAATTAAAGAAGTGCAAGACCTATATGACAAAAATTTTAAGTTTTTGAAGAAATAAATCGAAGAAGATGACAGAAAATGGAAAGATCTCTGATGCACTTGGATAGGTTAGATCAACATAGTAAAAATGGCAATCTTACCAAAGCAATCTACAAATTCAATGCAATCCTCATCAAAATCCCAACATGACATTTCTCTGACTTTGAAAGAACTATACTCAATTCATATGGAAAAACAAAAAACCCCAGGATAGGCAAAACAATTCTAAACAATAAATGAAGTTCTAGAAGCATCATCATCGCTGACTTCAAGCTTTACTATAAACACATAGTAATAAATCAGCTTGGTATTGCCATAAAAAAAGATGCTGACTAATGGAATCAAATTGAAAACTTTGACATTAACCCAAAAGGGCCAAATTTCAATGGAACAAAGAAAGCATTTTCAACAAGTGGTCCTGGTATAGCTGATTGCCAACTTATAGAAGAATACAACAGATCCATATCTATCACCCTGCACAAAACTCACATCAAATGGATCAAAGAGCTCAACATAAATCCAGTTACATTTAACCTGATAGGAGAGAGAGTGGGAAATTCCCTTGAACACTTTGGCACAGGACACAACTTTATAATATAACACTAGTAGCACAAACGAGAGTAATAATAAATGAGACCTTCTGAAATGGAGAAGCTTCTGTCAGGCAAAGGACATGGTCAATAAGACAAAACAACAGCCTACAGAATTGGAAAAAGATCTTTACCAGTTACACTTCTGACAGAGGCCTGATCTCTAATATATATAAAGACCTCAAGAAATTACATCTCTAAAAATGAAAAAACCAATTAAAAGATGGAGTATAGATCTAAACAGAGAATTCTCAACAGAAGAAACTCAAATGCCAAAAGACATTAAAGGATATGTTGAACATCCTTAGCCATGAGGGAAATGCAAATGAAAATGACTCTGAGATACTATCTTACACCTGTCAGAATGGTTAAGATCAGAAACACTAATGACAGCCTATGTCAGAGAGAATGTGGAGAAAGGGAAACACTCCTTCACTGCTGGTGGGAATGTAAACATATATATCCACTGTGGAAATCACTATGGAAGTTTCTTAGAAAATTGGGAATCAGCCTTTCTCAGGACCCAGAAATATCACTCTTGGGCATAAATCAAAAGATGTTTATCCACAACACAAAGACACTTGACCAACTGCATTTATAGAAACTTTATTTGTAATATACAGAACCTGGAAATAACCTACATGCTCTTTAGCTGAAAAATGGAGAAAGAAAAAGTAGAATATTTACACAATGGAGTATCATTCAATGGTTTAGAAAAATAACATAAAATTTGCAGGCAAATGGATAGAACTAAAAAAAAATGATTCTGATGGAGGTGATCCAGACCCAGAAAGACAAAAAGTATATACTTACTCATAGTAAACACATAGCAAAGGATGAACAGGCTAGATTCCACAACCAAAGAGAAAATAGGTAAAGAGCAGAAATTCCAAGAGGGATACACGTGGATTGCCCCAGAAAAGGGAAATGGTTAAGATCCCCTGGATAAACTGGGAGAGGTGGTGTAGAGGGGAGAGAAGAGGAGTTGGTAATGAGGGTTTGAAGAGCTGAGTTGGGGGAGGGACTAAGAGGTGAACAACCAGAGGTAAGATAACCTGAAAGAGTGAGACATCATGGGCTTGGAAGAAACCTGATGTTAGTGAAGTCCAAAGGAACCTTCAAGGAGGTCCCAGCTAAGTCTCCTAACAATTCTAGACTGGGGGGGGGGCTGACCTAGCCTTTCCCTGTTGTCAGATTGGTGACTAACTTTAATTGCCATCATAGAACCTACATCCAATGATTGACAGGAGTAGATGCAGACACTCAGAGCCCAGCCCTTGGCTTAATGCCTGGAGTTCAGTTGAAGGGGGGGGAATTGAGGAGCAGGAGGAGGGTCAAGAGCACAATGGAGATTTCCACAGGGACAGCTGACCCCAGCTAATGGGAGCTCACCGACTCAACTGATAGCTGGAGAGCTTGCATGGGTCCACACTAGACCCTCCAAATAAGGGTGACAATTTAAAGAAATCAAGCTGTTGGTAGGCCTCCTAGTTATGGGACCAGGAAAAGTCCTGGTTATATGAACAGTCTTTTTTGAGCACACATTCAAGGGTGGGGTGCCTTGCTTAGCTTCAATATAAGGAGGAGAAGATAGGAGAAGATAGCATCATTTGATCCTGTGTTGACTGTACAAGGGAGGCCTTACTCCCTTTGAAGAGTGAATAGAGGGTGCAGTGTGGAGGTGTGGAGAAGGTGGGGGAGCAAGAGAAGGGGGTGGAGGGTATATACAATGAATTATATTAATAGTTAAAATAGTAAAAAATAAAGAGGAATAAGGATAAAGTAAGAATGTCATAAAAAGCTCTAAGGAGTCATACTATTTATATAAAAGTTACCAAAACACACAGTTATTTCTAACATGTGTCTATGTAAATAATTCCGTGTATAGCTAGGCATGATTTTAATGAACTTTTTCCATTTGCTCCCTCTAAGAGCCAGAGACCACCTAAGAAAAATCTCTAATGCCAGATATAAGAAGCCCACTTTGATCTGTTCATCAGGCCTATCCAAGAAATTTCAAAAACATACACTCTATTGATTTGGTCCTTGGTGGTCACTCAAAGGTAGAATTTGAGCCCCTATTTCTGAACATGCCATGCACTTCAGAAATAGTGCCTAGAGTTTCATGTCCTAGTACTAACATGTATGCCTCTTTGAGGATATTAGCTTTCAAGGTAATACTTGAAAGTGGTGTGCTAACTTCCAAATGAGAGACATGATCAAGAGTTTTAATCAGCCGTGGTGCTTACACACTACAATGACATCCAAAATGGAACAGTGTGGTGAGATATAGATAGACAGACAGATGGGTGGGAGGGTGGGTGGGTGGATGGATGGATGGATGGATGGATGGATGGATGGATGGATGGACCGACCGACCGACCGACCGACAGACAGACAGACAGACAGACAGTCTGGAATATCAGGAGAGTCAACCACAGAGCCAAGCCATGAAGGTCAGGGAGTGGTAACATAGTTTTAATCCTAGCTTTAGAAATGGAAAAAGAGGAAGTTATCTGGGCACAGGAAGAGAAGAGAGTTTTTACAGCTTTTCCAGATGCCTTTTTGGTGACCTGAGGGGAGAAGAGTTGGATTCAAAGATTTCACGGAGAGAAGCTTAAGGAGTTGGTGGATAAGTGACTATAGTTTGTTTCTCTATTTTTCTGAAATTCCAGCTTTTTACCAGTATATGTCTCCAAGTTTTTAATATAATATCAAATAGAATTTATGCAATATTTGGTACTCAAGTTTTGGGGCACAAATTTGAAAAAACAAAGCTGCTTGCCATTCGGAGCTACACTTGGCTGGGATCACTACCCAGTTGGCTGGAATTCCTGTTCAGAGTTAGTCTCCAGTCTTAAGCAGAGCCTGTCATACATATTTCTTTCCCCCATTCACCTGAATGGGGTTTCTGGACACCCTCTCCTGGTGGGTTGTGGGATTTTTTTCTGGACCCCTCCTTGGGCTGTTACCACACTACGTAGCTGTTCCACTTTATAGTGATCTGAATTGTCATTGACACGTTTGGTGAATAAATTGGGATTTGTTAAAAAGGGTAATTAATTCATTTAAAGCAGAGAGAATTTTTCCCACATTAAAAATAAGAAGCAGTATTTTGATAGAAGGTGGTTGGTCTTTGACATTACTCTAAACTGTTTGAAACCACAACTAGCAAAGAAAAAGATAAATAATGTAAATGGGACTATCATAATATCTATTAGAAATGTTATTTGTTTGATTATTTCTGCTTTATTGTTTAAAAAGTTAGCTAATCTGAGTGCTAAGATAAAAGTCTTAGAAAAACCTATTGAAAGAGAACACAGAGATACTCAGACCCAGACAGAGAAACTTTAAGAACCAGTCTCAACATTGCCTTGTAAGATTATAGAAAATACCATAAGGCTTTCAAACAACCAACAGTATATCCAGTAACCTTAGAATAATTGCCAAATGATAAAAAAACTGTGCAAAAGCTGAATGGACCTGGTACAAATGTTAGATTTAAGGAGATTCAGGGAAGAAATTTTTAACCATGGTATGCACTCACTGTTTGTACAAAAAAATGTTACATTCTTGATCTATAATAAAATTATCCCTAAACACTGGTCAGATATGGTTAGGGCTGTCTTGGAGGCAGGACCACAGTCACAGTATAAGACATGTTGGAAGCAGGGGGCTAAAACAATAGAACAAAGAAATAGAGGCATAGAAATTTCCCAAGACCAACTTCTTAGAGAGGGAGATTATACTAAAATAGAAAAGCTAGCCTTATATGAGAATAACAACCTGGATTTCTGCCAAATGGTAGCCTTGAATGCTTGGGATAGAATTGAAGAAAGAGAAAAGAAAGTTAAATTCTTTACAAGAGTAACCTTTTTACAATTTCTTTAGCTTGTTACCAAGTGATAGAGAAATCTTTTTTTAATCCTTTGCTATTGATGTGATGCTTTTTATGAAATTCTGAGGCCTCTAGTACATTTCCTATTAATAATTTATCAATTTCATCATTACATTGTGCTAAAGGACCTGGCAGACCAATATGGGATCAAATGTGTATTATATAGAGGGGATGATTTCTAGTCCTGATTATTTCTTGTAACTGAATAAATAATGAGGTTAATTCTGATTCATCATTAATAAAATCAGCCGTTTCAATGTGTAGAACAAAACTTTCTGCATACTGAGAGTTAGTGATTATGTTAAGAGATTCAGTAAAGTCCATTAATACCATCATGATAGCATAAAATTCTGAAATTGAACAGAATCATAAGGGCTTTGAGCCACATTACTTATATGTTCTGATTTGTAGCCTGCCTTTCCTGATTTGTTTGCATTGGTATAAAATGTAGGGGCTTCAGAAATTGGTGTATCTTGTACAATAAAAGGGAGAATCCAATTAGTTTTCTTTAGAAATTCAATTCTTTTGCTTTGAAGATATTTGTAAATATCTCCCAAAAATAACTGCAGGCTCTTTGTCAAGGTTCACTTTCTATCCATAATTGGTCAATTTCTTCATTAGTTAAAGGTACAACAATTGCTGCTGGGTCCATTCCTGTCAATTGACGAAGTTTTAATTTTCCTTTAAAAATAAGTTTAGAAATCTTTTCCATATGTGTCTTTAACTTCTTACTTGGTTTATGTGGAAGAAATATCCATTCCAATATAACACTTTTCCTTTTGCATTAAAATTCCTGTAGGAGAATGCTTAGAGGGTAAGATAACTAGAATGCAATTAAAGTCTGGATCCACATGATCCACATGTGCCTCCTGTAATTTCCTTTCCACCAAAGCCAGTTCTTTCTCAGCTTCAGGTGACAACTCTCTTGGACCATTTAAGTCCTTGACTATTTAAAGTTTTGAACAGATTATCTAGTTCATCATTTTTAATTCCAATAGTCGGTCGTAAGTTGGCAATGTCTCCTAGTAGTCTTTGAAAATCATTAAGTGTCTTTAATCTATCTCTCCTGATCTGTAGCTTTTGGGGTCTAATTTTTTGTTGGCTTATTTTTTAGCCTCAATAATTAATGGAATACCCTATTTGTATTTTTTCTGGGGCAATCTATAATCCCCAAGCAGGCAAAATTTTTTTACCTCTTCAAAATTTTTTTCTAAGGTTTCAATATTTGAATTGGCCAACAAGATATCATCCATATAATGATAACTTATAGGTTGTGGGAATTTTTTACATATTTGTTCTACTGGCTTTTGTACAAAATACTGGCACAGAGTAGGGATATTCAGCATTCCTTGAAGGAGGGTTCTTTACTGGTATCTCTTTAGAGGCTGAGAATTATTCTAAGTGGGCAGTATAAAGGCGAATTTTTCTTTGTCTTGTTCTTGTAAAGGTAGTATAAAGAAACAGTCTTTTACATCAATAACTATAATAGGCCATTCTTTAGGTAACAGAGAAGGCAAAGGAATCCCAGCCTGTAGAGAGCCCATTGGCTGTATCACCTTGTTTATCGCCATTAGGTCTGTTACCATTCTCCACTTTCCAGATTTCTTTTTAATAACAAATACAGGAGAATTCTAATGGCTGGTTGATTCTTCTATATGCTGAGCATTTAACTGCTCCTGTACAAGCTTCTCTAAGGCCTGCAACTTCTCTTTTGTTAGAGGCAATTGATGAACCCATATAGGCTTCTCTGTTAGCCATTTTATAGGTAGTATGTAGGTGTTTTTGAAAGATCAGCAGCTGTTTTGCCTTGTTTCTCTATAACCTGAATGGTCTGTGATTGTTTCTCATAGTACCTTTTAATGTTTCTTCCAGAACCATGTGCTAGTTTATGGCTTATTTCTGTGTTTGGAGGAATATTAAGCTGTGTGTTCCACTGCTGTAGTAAATCTCCATAAATTTATAGCAATGTCAGCCACATATGGCTTCAATATTCCTCTCTGTCCTTCTGGTCCTATACACTCAAGCCATCTTGCACTCTATTTTATCTGGAATATCAACCCAATACCCAAATTAGAACATTTACCTCCTGAAAGGGCCACTTTATATGCCATGACTCTAGAGAAATTATTGTTACATCTGTGCCTATGTCCAATAAGCCTTCACTATTAACATCATTTATTTGTACTTTTAATTTTGGCCTTTGTTCATTGATAGAAGCTTGCCAAAATATTTGCTTTATAATTTTTCCTGGATTATTGCGTCTGGTTTGAAGTGGCCCGAGTCTAGTCCAGGTGAGGGACTTTGAGGTTAAATAATCTGCACTCAGGAGTCATCAGGTTCCATCATCCAGGATCACAAAGAGAGAGAGCTTTATTCAACACACTCTTTTATACCTCTCAAATACTTTCTCCTAGTAACTTCCTCCTAGTCAGCCCACACCCAAGGTAGTGGAAGATCCCATATCTAGTGCCCCTGGGGGTGGCAGTGATAACAAGAAAACTGTAGAGCAGAAAAACATTATGTTTATCCCCCTAGCTGTCACAAGGTTAGTCCTCAGGGAGGAGGGGGCCATGAGAGCCAAAGTGGAATTTTCCATAGGCATACAATCCAGCCTGATGTCAGGAACCAACACTGGATTTTTTTTTCTTTAGATTTTTCTATTATTCCGTGTACTATGTCTTTAAAAATAGGTTTTAATTTTTTAGTTGTTATGGGAAGGTGTTTCCTCTACAATGGCAGGGTAAGACGAAATTGAATTTGATATGCGGCTTTATATTGGGGTGTTTCCCAAGGGCAGAAAGTTACCTTGTCTTGTCTGTCCCTTGTTGGTCTGAACTCATTTCTCCAATGTCTTCTGCATACTTCCGAAGGGAGGGGTGTTCTCTTGGGATTATTCCTATCAAAAGCACTGTTTCTGTGAAAGCCTTGTTTATAATCTCTTTTTATGTGACCTTGCCTTCCACAATTGTAACATTTAACATTTTGACTTTTTTTCTTATACCTCTAGAAATAAGGTCTCCCACCCAGTTATCATCACTGTCATCACTACTTTAATTGTCTCAGGAATCAAATCCTCCAAAGGTGCTGACCTTGCTTTTAAAGGTCTAAGCAGTTGTCTACACTGTGCATTAGCATTCTCAAAAGCCAGTAATTCAATTATTATTCACCTGGCTTCTGAGTCAGGTACCATTCTGTTTACTGCTGCAGTTAATCTGTGCAAGAACTCTGTAAATGCTTCTTTTGGGCCTTGAATTACTTTCGTGAACGATTCAGTTTTCTTTCTTATTTCTTCAATCTGGTCCCAGGCATTTAAAGCTGCCATGTGTCATAAATCCAGAGTATGTTCATTGTACAAAGACTGCTTTTCAATGTCAGCATAATCTCCCTCCTCAAGAAGTTGGTCTTCAGAGACTTCTATGCCTCTGGCCCTGCTTTTTTGTTCTTTTGTTTTAGCCTCCTCCCTCCACCATTATTTCCATTGTTTAAGTGGTCCTGCCTCTAACACAGCTGTAACCATATCTAACCAATCTTTAGGGGTGACCTGGTTACAGCATGACCAGGAGTTCAACATTTGAAGTATCCAAAAGTAAGATTTGACTCCACAATGATGATTTCACATAGACTCTGACAACATCACTAGGCTAACAAATACCAACCAAACTTTGGATGGGGAGTACAAACTGCTTAGGACAATTTCAAGGTGGCTCGCTGAGATGAACCAGCCTCATAGACTCCTCAAGCCATGTATCGAGACAGACCCTGCACTTTCCAATAATGCAGAGACTGGACAACAAATGATACAGCTACTTATTTCAGGACTTGACAATTAACAAAAATTTTCTTTTCAGGATCTCCTAAAGATGTCAATTTCCCCAGACAGAAGAAAGTAAATTTTAGAACATGATGCCCACATTTCCAAAAGTTGGGGTAGATGGTTTTCTGTCTTTCAGTGGGCTACGGATGATTGTCATTGTTTAGGATAATATGTCACAAATTGTTATTGCTTATGATTAAAAAAATGCAACAAAGGACATTAGATTCAAGGTTCTTGTTTAAAAAAAGAATGAAAAGGGGGTATAAAAATATGATAGGATATAAGGGTAGATTATTGAATCTACTTTTGAAAAGCAATTACTAGTTTTAAATATTTTAGATTGGATTGGATTTTTGTATATTGTATACAAATTATCTATATTGATATAAAACTGAGATCAATTTTGCTCCTGTACATATACTTTTATACTTGTTCAAGGTATTGTACCTATACAGTTCATCTAACAGTATAATACAAGTTGATAGTCCTTTAAAGTTTTATTACCAATTTAGGATATAAAGACATGCAAGTTAGCAGCTAGATATTACAAACAAACTTATAGTCATATCAGATATGTTTTCAAGGTCAAACAGATATATTTTAGATAGGCAGCTCTTCTTCAAGCATTTCAGAGATCTTCCGAATATGGCATTTAAGATATTTTAATAACATAGGTTTAATTATTTTTATGACAATGAGACATGTCTGCTCCTGGCAGCACAAATCTACTTCAGATAAGATAATGGGCACTGAAGAAACTCCATATAGAGGTGACCTTTTTTGTGGCAAAAGTTAGGAACAGGGAAAGAAATTGCCCTTGCCCCAACTCTTGACAATATTATGTCCAAAATAGACAAGTAAGACACACACAACAATAACTTCTGAACCTTGCCAAGGTAAGGTAGGAAGAGCTTTAAAAATATCCTACTTTTCAAGAGAAGTCTGTCAGATATGCTAGCCTTATGGGCCAAAGATAGATGTTCCAGTGCTGCAGAGGGCTCTTGGGTAAATGTCCATGCAGCCAGGTATTTCATTTTGCAAATTTTTTTGGAAGTTGTTTGCTTGCACATTCTGTTTACTTACTTAATATTATTTCCTTCTTGGATCTCTGAAGACGTTGAAGAGATGATAGTTATAGGTATGGTTTTCTAGTAACAATTTTAGAAAAGAAACTCACTTAGAGGTTAAAGTGTGTAAGCCTGAAAGACATCATAAGATAGTTTTCAGTTAGTAATACAAGTTAGATAGAAAATAAATTAGCTATGATCTTTTCAATACATCAAAATAAGATAAATAATGGAATATTTTCTTTGAATTTGTCAATTGTTAATGGGCTGAATATTATTGATGTAGTTATTGCCTTATATATTGTTCTTTTTGTATACAGTTTTTCTTCTATTAGTTATAACCTTTTTATTTTTACATAAAAGGGGATATTTGGTGATATATGTTTAATAAAATTAGTCTGGAATATCAGAGCCAACCCCAGAGCCAAACCAGGAAGGTCAGGGAATCGTGACCCACACCTGTAATACTAGCTTTAGGAATGTGAAAAGAGGAAGTAATGATATCTGGGCCGAGGAAGAGGAGTTTTTCAGCTTTCCCAGACACTTCCTTGGTGGGCTGAGGAGATTCTGTGGAGACAGACCTGAGAAGTTGGCAGATGAGAAGTGGCTGTGGTGGGTTTCTCTATCTCTCTGATATTCCAGCTTTGCCCAATATCTGGCTCCAGGCTTTTACTATAATATCAAATAGAATTTGTGCAGTAGGACAATAACTGCATAAGTGTATCGGTTGCACACATATCTTGGAAGCAACTGAAGGGCTCTAACAGGATTGAGTATGGCAAAGAGCGCTGACAGGTCTTGGCCTTCTCCCCTTCTCCCCTTACATGCCTAAAGCGACTCCCCCAGTCTGCTGTCCTATTTGTCCACTGACTTATGCCTGAGATGAATTAACAAAGCCCAACAATCAAAATTTCATTATTTGGCTAATATGTCCAATCAGAACTTATCAACTGACCCTAGCAAAGACTCCCCCCTTTTTCTCTTTAAAAACTCCTTTGTGAAACACTTGCTTTTCTTTCTGTGCTTACTTCCCTGTCCTCTCTCCCTCCTGCTGCTGCTTGTGGTCTGTCTTTGCAGCCCTCTCCCTGCTGATCCCTCTGGGGTAATAAACCTCCTTTGTGCCTACAATTTGGTGCCTGGATGGGTCCTATTCTGCCTCCAAGGGGGCATGTGCCACCATTGCCTGGCTTTTATGGCTTGGCTCTGTGGTCGACTCTCCTCTGCTATTCCAGACTATTTTTATTAAATGTATATCACCAAATAATGGGAGCAGTTCTAGGAAAAGAGATTTATAGGAATAAAATTCTTTAGTGGGCTTAGTGCTATCAGAAACTGGTTTTCCAATTTGTGATAGTTTGTGTAAGAATGACCCCCATAGCTCATATGTTTGAATATTTGTTCCCCACTTAGAGGAATTGTTTGGGAAGATTAGGAGGTGTGTCAATGGGGCAAGCTTTGAAGTTTCAGAAGATTCTTGCAATTCTCTCATTCTTTCTCATTCTCCCTCTCCTTCTCCCTCCCTCCCTCTCTCCTCCCTCCCTCCCTCCCTCCCTCCCTCCCTCCCTCCCTCTCTCCTCTCTCTCTCTCTCTCTCTCTCTCTCTCTCTCTCTCTCTCTCTCTCTCTCTCTCTCCCTCTCTCCCTTCCTTCCTCCCTCCTACTGATGAATCAGGATGTAACCTCTTAGCTATTCCTGCCATTCTGCCTTTGTTACCCATCATGAACTCTACCTCTGAAAATGAAGCTGAATTTAAGTGTGTTCTTTCATTAAAAAATAAAGGGATTAAAGCCTCAAAATTTGTCAAGGAATATTTTTTCAAGTTTTGTATAATTTATTTACATTTATAAAGAAATATGTTTTTATAAATATTGTAGATATTTTGGCATAAAATTGATGTAAGTGACACCATATCTAAAGGAAACAAATGTTCCTTTTATGACAGATATACGAGATGCATGACTCTCTTTATAAAGATATAACCTCTCACAGAAGACTATTTGTCATTGATATTTCTATACTAAACATATCTTGAGTCATTCCACTGATACTTCTGTCACCCAAATTATGCCAATAAATAACATATTTGTGAAAGAGCTTATTAGACAAATAGGTATTTATACTATTAGTTGAACAGTTTGACAATAAGCCTTTTATATTTTTAGAATGTGTCAATGTAATTGGGACACATCCTTATTGTTTTTGTCAGTCAAAAGAATGGTGAGAGTCCTGTGGTGGCTATTTTTTGTTGTCAACTTGACTACATTCAGAATTAACTAAAACCCAAATGGCTAAGTATATCTTTGAGCAATGTTTTTCTTAATTAAATCATTTGAGGTGAAAAGGTCCACTTTTAATTCAGATCTTTGAGGTGGAAAGCTATACCTTTAATCTGGGCCACACATTTTTCTGGAAGCCTGTATAAAAGACATGGAAGAAGGTAACTTGTTCTCTCTTTGACTGTTTGTTCTAACTCTCTGACAAGTCCATTCCTTCACTGGCATGAGAATCTACCTCTTTAGGATTTTAGCATATAATGAAGACCTGCAGAGACATCCAGCCTCATGGGCTGAAGAGCTACTAAATTCTTGGATCTTCTCTTGACAGGCAGCATTAGTGAACTACATGGGCCATGACCTATAAGACATTTTAATAAATATCATATAAATACACACACACACACACACACACACACACACACACACACACACACACACACACACTATAAGTTCAGTTATAATAGGAAAATTACTAATACAGATTTTGGTATCACAAGTGGTTCTAGAAGAACAAAAGTATAAATGTGAATATTTTAAGGATGTTAATAGGTTTCCAATGTGTTAACATCTATAGTTACCAAAGACTATTCTGTTACTGAAGGCTCTCCTAGGAGCTCAGAGAGTATTGAAAGCCCACAGTGTGAACTATTTTACAAACTTAGGTAGAAAAATACATTTGATTATTCTGATTCATTGGCTGTAAGAGGTAAAAGATTTGGTAGCTCTACATATAAAACTTCTGACAGTTTGTAGAAAAATAAGGAAATGATAATGCTGGCTGGTTGCTCCTAACATCTCTGGATATATTGGCAAAGGAAAAGAGTTAACTCTATGATAAAATTTATTAACTTCTGGCATCTCAGAAGACAATGAAAGACAACAATAAATTAAGTAATAAAATTGGCCAGCTCAAGATATACATAAACAGTTCAAAGGTTTCTAAGAGTGCCTTCTAATAAAATCTTTTCTCTACCAGCCTCAGAACTAGAGTTGCAGAAAATCAAACCAAAGTCCTCATTGTAAACTTTTCTGAATTAGAGCTAAAATTCAAGTTCTAGTCTCAGAGGGTGTTATTGGGTAAATTAAAGACATTAATAGGTAAAGAATGGGATGGTGTAACTTAAGGGTGGGGATGTGTGAGAGGATCCTATGTAAGATGAGAACTTGAGCCCTCAGATTCTCAAGGGTTTATCTAATCTGAGGAAGAAGCCTTAGCAGAAGATGTATTGACACGGTTACCTTTCCATCTTTGACTGAGACAATCATCATTGTCTGCTACATCAGCAGTGACAGTACATTACTAAAACGTTTAATGAGTTTGAGAATTAATTCAAACAGAAGTTTGGGGAGTATATGTGGGAAGAAATTTTAGGGGTATGAGATAATGGTGTAAAGAATATAAAACTGGATCAAGATGAACTTACTCACATGGGCCCATTGAGTAAAGATTCTAGGTTTAATGTGGGATATCTTAGAGTGAAAAGAAAGTGTCAGAAGAATGTTTGAGTGGTTGGCTGAAATACTTGACAAAAAAGTATGAGATTCCTGATACCCCTTGTCTTAGTGTTGATGAAGGGATTTTTGGACTCAGAAAATTTGCAAGGGTATATAGTTTGGGTATGCTGTATAAAAACTTTTCTCCACAATGGCCTGGAAACATGCTCTTTCCTAATTCTAAATAGTTAGTATAATACTTTGTACCAACTAATCAACCATGATGTTTCTCAGTAATAAATAGATACGAAGCCTACTGCATTTTTATTTAACCTGAACAGGCATAAAAATTATCAAACAAATAAAAGAAAGACTCCATTGGATCATGACCAAAGGAATCTCAGTCCATGAACCAATTTCCAGACTTGAGCCAGTTTGCAGGACAAGAACCCCTTGAATGAAAAGACAGCCAGATAACCCTGAGGTAACACTTAGATAAAACACCTTAGATTGTTTACTGTTAGCCATTATCTACTCCTTTTACCAGGGTAACTCTATACTGGGGGAAAGGAAAGACAGACTTTACAGGGTTTATTGGATACTCATTCTGAATCAACACATTGTAGCCCTTCCAGTTAAAGTAGGTGCTTATGGAGGCCACATGATTAGTTAAAGAAGTTTGGCTAATGTCTGACTCACAATAGGTGGATTGTGTACCCAAACTCATCATGTGGTTATTTTCCCAGTCCCAGATTGTATAATTAGGATAGATACACTGGGAAGTTGGAAGAATTCTCATATTGGTTCCTAGACCTGTGGAGTGAGGGCTATGATGGATAGGATAAGCTAATGGAAGTTCTGCTTCTGACATTGAAAATGGTGAATGAAAGCCAGTTGCATTCTTGGAGGAACTGCTAAAACTAGTGCCACCATCAGGGGCTTAACGATTCAGGGGTGGTGGTTCCCAACACTCTACCATTTACCTCTCCTTTCTGGCAAGTCCAGAAGGCAGATACATCATGAACAATGATGGTTCAATATTAAAAACACTTTCAAATAGTGATTCCTGTTGTAGTGATTGTCCCAGATGTGGTGTTCTTAGTTGAATACATTAACTCATCTCCTGGTACATGTTATGAAGTAATTGATCCAACAAACACCTGTTTCATGATACCTGTCCATAATGACTGCTAGAAGGGATTTGTTTTTACTTGGCAAGTCCAGCAGTATACATTTACAGTTTACTTAGATGATATATCAACTCTCCAGCCCTGTATCATAACTTAGTTCAAAGGAATCTTGACTCTTGGTCTCTTCCAGAAAATACCACATGGATTTACACTATTGATATGATTATGTTGAGTGGAGCAAGTGAGCAAGAGGTAGCAACTAGATGTGTGATTGTTCACTGACTCACGGGTGTCAACAATCAATTGGCTGGAGGGTTAGGGACTTGGAAACAGTGTGATTGGAAAAAATTGATGAGAAAAACATCTGTAGAAGTCTGTGGTTAGATCTCTCCAGATGGAAGATTGAAGATACTTGTGTTCCATGTAAAAAGTGATCAGTTAAGGAAGAGTTTAATTATCCAGTTGATAGAATGACCTGTTCTCTGCACAGTCTGCCACTTTCCTTAGACATTCCTGTCATTGACCAATAAATGGGCCCATTAACAAAGTAATTAGGATGGCAGAGATGAGAGCTATGCATGAGCTCAACAACATGGACTTTCACTTACCAAGGCTGACCTGCTCTGTGAAAAGCAGACACCAATACTGAGACCCTGTATGGCACCATTGTCTAGAGTCACCAGACAGTATTTTGTTCTTACTGGAGTAGATATTCTGTTTACATATTTACCTTTTCTTGAATGTAAGGTTTCTGCCAAAACAGCCAACTGTGTGTTCGCTGCATACCTTATCATGGTATTACAAGGAACTCACTTCACAGCCAGGCAAGTGTGACAGATGGGCCATGATCTGGAGTCCACTTGTCTTACTGTGTTCTGCATCAGTGTGATTCACCTGGCCTGATAGAAAGATGAAATGACCTTTGAAAGACTTTGTTCCAGCACCAATTAAGTGCCAGCAGCCTAGAGGGCTGGTGGAGGGTTCTCCAGAAAGCTGCATATACTTGGATCAGCACCCACTATATGGTACTATTTCTCCCATATCCAGGACCCATGAGTCCAGTATCAAGGGATGGAAAAAAAATAGTTACATTCAGAGTCACCCCTAGTGACCGAGCAGGAAAATTTCTGTTTCCTGATTCCTTAAGGTCTGCTGATCTAGAAGTTTGGTTTCAGAGGGTGAAACACTTCTACCAGGAGCCACCACAAACATTATGTTGAACTGGAAGTTCAGATTTCCTCATGACCATTTTGATATTGCTGGATTCTTGGGAAGATTGATTCCCAGTTTTCTGAGGAACTGCCATACTGCATTCCAGAGTGGTTGTACAAGTTTACATTATCTCAACAGTGGAGGAGTATTACCCTTGCTCCATATCCTCTCCAGCACAGGCTGTCATCTGTGTTTTTGGTCTTAACCATTTGACAGATGTAAGTCGGTATCTCAAAGTTGTTTAGATTTGCATTTCTCTGACAGCTAAAGATGTTGAGCAATTATTTAAGTGCCTTTCACTCATTTGTAATTCTTCTGTTGAGAATTCACTTTTTAGCTCTGAACCCCATTTTTTAACTGGGTTATTTAGGTTTTTTGGGCTCTAATTCTTTGACTTCTCTATGTATTTTCACGATCAGTCTTCTGTCAGATGTAGGGATGGTGAAGATCTTTTCCCATTCTGTAGGCTGTTGTTTTGTCTTATTGACTGTGTCCTTTGCCTTACAGAAGCTTCTCAGTTTCAGGAGATCCCACTTACCAATTGTTGTTCTTAGTGTCTGTGCTACTGATGTTATATTTAGGAAGTGGTCACCTGTGCAAGTGCGTTGGAGGGTATTGTCCAATTTCTTTTCTATCAAGTTCAGTGTAGCTGGGTTAATGTTGAGGTCTTTGATCTACTTGGATTTGAGTTTTGTGCAGGGTGATAGGTTTGGATCTATTTACATTCTTCTACATACCATCATCCAGTTATGCCAACACCATTTGTTGAATATACTATCTTTTTTCCATTGACTATTTTTGGCCTCTTTGTCAAAAATCAGGTGTTCATAGGTGTGTGGATTAGTGTCAGGGTCTTCGATTTGAGCCCATTGATACACAAGTCTGTTTTTGTATCAGTACCACACTATTTTATTACTGTAGCTCTATAGTATAGCTTGAAGTCCAGGATAGTGATATCTCCTGAAGTTCTTTTTATTGAGCAGAATTGTTTTGGCAATCCTTGGTTTCTTGTTATTCCATATGAAGTTGAGTATTGTTCTTTCAAGGTCTATAAAAAATTGTGTTGGGATTCTGATGGGGATTTCATTGAATCTGTAGATTGCTTTTGGTAAAATTACCATTTTTACTATGTTGATCCTACCTATCCAGGAGTATAAGAAATTTTTCCATTTTCTGATGTCTTCTTCATTTTCTTTCTTCAGTGACTTAAAGTTTTTGTCAAACAGATCTGCCACTTCTTTGGTTAGAATTACACCAAAGTATTTAATGCTATTTGCACGTACCATATGTTTCCATTATTTCTTTTTTAGCCCTTGAATCCTTCGTGTATCAATAGCCCTTAGAGGGCTATTAATTCTTTTTTTTAAGTTAATCTTGTATCCTGACACATTCCTGAAGGTGTTTATCTGCTGTAGGAGTTCCCTGGTAGAATTATGGGTCACTTATGTATATGACCACATCATCTGCAATTAGAGATAGTTTGGCTTCTTCCTTTCCAATTTGTATCCCCCTTAATCTCCTTTTGTTCTCTTACTGCTTTAGCTAAAACTTCAAGAACTAGATTCAATAGATAAGAAGAGAGAGGACAGCCTTGTCCTGTTCCTAATTTTAGTGGGATTGCTTTGAGTATTTCTTTATTTAGTTTGATGTTGGCTATCAGCTTGCTGTATATCGCCTTTATTACATTTAGGTATTTTCCCTGTATTCCTGATCTCTCCAGGACTTTTATCATGAAGGAGTGTTGCATTTTGTCAAAGGCTTTTTAACCGTCTAAGAAAATGATCATGCGTTATTCTTTTAGTTTGTTTATATGATGGATATCTGTCACAGTTTTTCATATGTTGAACCATCACTTCATCTCTGGGATGAAGCTGACCTGATCACGGTGGATGACTTTTTTGATATGTTGTTGGATTCGGTTTGCCAGAACTATATTGAGTACTTTTTACATTAATGTTCATGAGGGAAATTGGTCTGTAATCCTCTTTCTTTGTTGCATCTTTAAACAGCTTGGAAAACAGGTCACTTGCAATATACCATACAAAGGATTAATATTTATTAAAGGGTATTTTAACATGGATACAAATTGGACCATAGTGCAATTCTTGAAGTTAGGAATGGTCCCATGAAGGGGTTGCTGGTCCAGTCTTCAAGAAAGCAGAAACAAAGCAGGGGCCCACTTGAGATTCCAGCAGCCTTATCAACAAGGCTGGCCACACCCCATTCAAGCTCTCAGAACTCTAGAGACAAGCTTCCCAGTCTTGTCAGCTAACACTTGAATTCCACCCTAAGGATTGTGGCCTTATAAAAAGAGTTCAGCAATGTTCCTTTAGCTTCTACTTTATGGAACAGTTTGAGGAATGTTAGGATTAGTTCTTCTTTGAATGTCTGATAGAATTCTGCACTGAAACCATATGGTTCTGGGCTTTATTTACTTGGGAGACTTTTTAATAACAGTTTCAATTTCCTTTGTGGTTGTAGGTCTTTTCAGGTCATTTATCTGATCTTAATTTAATTTTGGTAACTGATACCTGTCAGAAAGATGTCCATTTCTTTTAGGTTTTCCATTTAAGTGGAGTATAGATTTTGAAAGTGTGACCTGAAATTCTCTGAATTCCCTTGGTGTCTGTTGTTATGTTCCCCTTTGAATTTCTGATTCTGTTAATTCGGGTACTCTCCGCGTTTTTGTTACTTTGAATGAGAGTTTATTTAGCTTGTCAACCTTCTCAAAGAATCAACTCTTTGACTCAATGATTCTTTGTATTGCTCTCTTTGTGTCTATTGTATCAATTTTAGCCCTAAATTCAAGTATTTCCTGCTGCCTACTCCTTCTAGGTAATTTTGTTTCTAATTGTTCTAAAGACTTCAGCTGTGCTGTTAGGTCTCTTGTGTGAGATTTCTCTAGGTTTTTCATTAGGCATCTAGTGCTATGACTTTTCCTCTTAGCACTGCTTGCATTGTGTCCCATCAGTTTGGGTATGTTGCGGGTTCATTTTCATTGAATTCTCGGAAGGCTTTGACTGCTTTCTTAATTTCTTCCTTGACCCAGAGGTGGTTCAATTGAGAGTGTTCAGTTTCCATGAGTTTGTAGGCTTTCTGTGATTTTTGCTCTTGTTGAACTCTAGCTTTAGACCATGGTGGTCTGATATGATACAGAAAGTTATATGAATTTTTTTGTATCTATTGATAGTTGCTTTATGTCTGAGTATGTGGTCAATTTTAGAGAAAGTTCCCTAGAGTTTGGAGAACTATGTATATTCCTTTGTTTTTGAGAGGATATATATATGACCCAAATATCTATAAAGTCCATTTGGGTCATAGAATCTGTTAGATCCCTTATTTCTCTGTTGAGTTTCTGTCTGGTTGACCTATCCAAGGGTGAAAGTGGGGTATTGAAGTCTTCCACTATTAGTGTGTGAGGGCTGATGTGAGGTTTAAGCTTTAGTAGTGTTTCTTTTACAGATGTAGGTGCCCTTGTGTTTCGGACATAAATATTCAGGATTGAGACTTCATCTTGGTGGATTTTTCCTAAGATGAGTAAGTAATGTTCATCCTGGTCTCTTTTGATTGATTTTAGTTTGAAGTCTATTTTGTTAGATATTTGGATGGCTACACCAGCTTGTTTCTTAGGACCATTTGATTGGAAAGCCTTTTCCTAAGCTTTTACTCTGAGCCAGTATCTATCTTTGAAGTTGAGGTGTGTTTTTTGTATTTATCACAGGGATGAATTCTGTTTTGTATCTATTGTGTTAGCCTGTGTCATCTTATAGGTACATTAAGTCCATTGATATTAAAGGATATTAATGATGAATGATTGTTATTTCCCATTATATTTTTGGTGGTAGCTTGTGTGTATTTCCCTTCTTTGGGTTTTTCTCTGTGGTATTATTTGTGCTTTCAATGATGTATCTGGTTTCCTTAGGTTGGAGTTTTATCTTGAGAGCTTTATGTAGGGCTGTATTTGTGGATAGGTATTGTCTAAATCTGGTCTTGTCATGAAATATCATGTTTACTCCACTTATAGTGATTGACAGTTTTGCTGGGTATAGTAGTCTGGGTTGGCAGCCATGTTCTTTTAATATCTGTATAACATCTGACAGGACCTTCTTACTTTCATTGTTTCCATTGCATAGTCTGGTGTTATTCTGATGGGTCTGCCTTTATAGGTAATTTGGCCTTTTTCCTTTGCAGCTCTTGTTTTTTTTTTTTCTTTGTTCTGTAGGTTTAGTTGTTTGATTATATGTGGCGAGCAGATTTGGGGGAGGTCTAGTATATTTGGTGTTCTGTAGGCTTCTGTGGTGTTCTTTATAGGCATTTACTTCTTTAGGTTGTGAAATTTTTCTCCAATTTTGTAAGTTAACTTCTTATTGGGGTAGGCTCCCTTATTGTTTGCCCAATGCAGAGTAGTCATCCTCAAAACTGTATAAACAATGGCTACAAAAACATACCCAGCAGGTTATGTGTGTGTGTGTGGGGGGGGGGGGTGTATACACTGCAATATTAAGATTAACAGTCAGTGGTCATTAATAATTCTTATTATAAATAGTCTCAAATAATAAGACACAGACTAACAGAATGGGTACAAAAACAGGATCCATTCTTTTGCTACACAAAAAAATACTTCAACTTAATAGATAGACATTACATCAGAAAAGGGGTTACAAAAAGATTTTCCAATGAAATGAACCTAAGAGCAAAGTATTATATCTTTCCTAATAACTAAGAAAATAAAATTTAAACCTCAACTAAAGCAGATTGTGTGGGAATGCCTTTCTGTATGCTGTGAATAGCAATCTTTAAATAAAGGAGCTGTTTTGGCCCATGACAGGCACCATAGAAAAAGTAGGAGGAGGAATCAGAATAAGTAGGAGGAGCAAGACGGAGTCAGACAGACCAGGCCTGAAGCCCAAAGTAGCAACATGTATGGAACACAGGTGAGCCACGGGCAACGTGGCAGACAGATTAATAGAAATGGGTTGAGTTAAGATGTAAGAACTAGCTAGCAATGTGTGCCTAAGCCATAGGCCAAACAGCATGGAGTTAATATAAGTGTCTGAGTCATTTTGGGGAGCCTAAGTAGCTGCAAGCAGCAAAGGGGTCTGCGGCTACAGGTCTGTGGGTCTGGGCCTCTTGCTGCTCAGGACCAAAGAAACCACATTGTAACAAGATTGTGATGGACTTTCATTTTTATCAATGGAAAAATACAGAAACATGATGATTTAATTCTTCATATTTATGCCCCAAATGCAAAAGCACCCATATTTGTAAAGGAAACATTGCTGAAGTTTTAAACTTTTGAACCTCACATATTAATAATGAGAGACTTCAATAATTTACTCCCAGCAATGGACAGATCGTCCAGACAGAAACTAAAAAGAGAAGTTACAGACCAAACAGGCATTATGGCTCAAATGAATCAAATACATATCTAAAGAATATTTTACCCAAACACAAAAACATATACTCTCCTTAGCACCTTGCGAGACCTCAATAATTGACTGTATATTGGGTCATAAAGCAAGTCTCAACCAAAAATAAGGAGAGAAAATACCACTGTATCTAATCAGATCACTATGTTTAAAGCTGGACTTTTGACAAAAATAAATTATGGAAATCTGAAAAATTATGGAAACTGAACAACTCTCTACTGAATTACCAATGTAAATAAGCAAGGAGATTAAAGACTTGCTAGAATTCGTTGAAAATTGAAATCAGACCCAGAATTAAGAGGCACCATGACAGCAGTGCTAAATGTTAAGGTCATAATACAAAGTCCATGCCTTAAAGCTCTAGAACAAAATGAAGCAAACACACATGAGAAGAGTAGATAGGAAATAAGATGAGGCTGAGATAGGTGGAATAGAATCAAAGAGAACAAATACTAAGAACCAATGTGAAAAAGAGTTGTTTCTTTGAGAAAATCACCAAGATTGATAAACCTTTATCTAAACTAACTAAAAAGCAGGGACAAAATACACAAGTTAACAAAATCAGAAATGAAAAGGGGGGCTTAACACACACTGAGCAAATCTAGACAATTGGTCATAAATCAAAATCTCTTCTCCACAAAATTACACAACCTTAAAAAAGTGCAAATTTCTTGATACATCCCACATACTAAAATGAAATCAAAATCAGTTGAACAATTTAGATATTTTAAAGCCTAAGAAAATAGAAGCCATCGTTAAATGGACTTGAACCTACCTCAATGGGATATGCTAGACTGACTTGACCCACGTTGGGCAATGAATGGTGGGGTGGGGGTGGGGAGGCTGAGGGGGACTTGGAGGAAATGAGGGGGGGGGAGAAAAAAGATAAAAATGTCCTCCAATGTAAAGAATCCCAGGACCAGATGGTTTTAATGTGGAATTCTACATGACCTTCGAAGAAGAGCTTATAGCAATCTTCCTCAAATAATTCCACAAAATAGAAACAGAAGGAACATTGTCAAATTCTTTATGAGGGTATAGTTACCTTGATGAACAAACCACAATAAAGACTCAACAAAGAGGGAGATTTTAGACCTATTTCGCTCATGAACATTGATGCCAAGATAGTCAACAAAAGGCTCACAAACCTAATAGAAGAACATTTCAACAAAACCTGCCAATGTAACCTATCATATTAATAAACTGAAAGAAAAAAATCATCTCATTGGATCTTGAAAAAGCCTTTAACAAAATATAATGCTCATTAGTTATAAAAGTCTTGGGGAGTGCAGGATACAGGAGACACACCTAAACCTAACATTAGCAATGTAGACAAGGCCATAACATACATCAAATTAAATGGAGAGAAGCTCAAACAATTATACTACGATAGGATGCAGACAAGGCTGTGCATCAGGGGACCCCACACCTGGATGAAAAGCTAAAAAAAAAAAGAGGGGGAGGGACACAGAGACAGAGAGAAGAGAGGAAGAAAGAGAGAAAGAAATCATCTTCCCCAGGAATTAGCACTCTGTGGAAAGTCTCTACCACTCAGAGTTTACAGATAGGTGAGACAGAGGCTTATTTCTCTCCTCTGGTAGCTTATACTACACCTCCAACAACTAAGCACTATGTATGTTATGCAATAGGGATGATGTTATCGTGAGGACCAGCTGGATCTCTCCATATTGTCTTCCTCAACTATGTTAAGTCACCAGCAGGAGGTCATTGCCATCATGTTAAGGAAGGAAACAAAGGGCAATTTCAATAGCCTTCAATGTGTGGGTTCTCCAAGGAGGCACCTCATTCTTGGATCTTAGATGCTTAGTTGTTAGTCTGTGATGTCTAGTGAGAGGATTGCCACCATTTCGAGCTAATTCCATTTCAAATCTTTTTAAACACCTATGTGTACATCAGTATTTTAGGAGGCTTCTACACTAGTAGGTTTCCATACGCCTTTTCAAAATGCCTCTGTTAGGTATCCCTATCTCTATTGCCTCCTCTACACTGCCGATCTATGCCCACCCTAATTTAGCCACCCCTGTTCTCTTATTTCCCTTTAAACCTTTATACCACTAATTCTATCTCAATGCCTTTGAAATTCTCCCATATAGAGCTCTTTACTAGTTTCTGGAAGTCTATGTATTTTACAAATAAAACACACATCTGAAGACGCAAAGCTAACATCCCCAGATGAGAGGGAACGTGCACCATTTTTCTATCTGGATGTGGGTCTCCTCATTCAAAATGATGGATGTCCCAGTCCCCAAACAACCAGAGCCAAGTACCTAGGGAAGCAAATATAAAATAGGAAATATGCAACTAACAGGGCTCACTGTCTTCCCAAATACTGTACAGGGAAAATCTGCAGTGTAGTAGTGAGGTTTCTCGGTCCCTGGTGGCCAGAGGTCCGAGACCCACAGACATGCCTTGCCAGACCCCTCAGCCACCCAGCCTCCTGGGTCCCCAGAAATGATTCAGACGCTTATATTAACTTTATGCTGTTTGGCCTACAGCTCAGGCACATTGCTAGCTAGCTCTTACATCTTAAATCAACCCATTCCTATTAATCTATCTGCCACGTGGCCCGTGGCTCACTTGTGTTCTTTACATGTTTCGTTTTGGGCGGTTTCAGCTCGATCTGCCTCTGACTCCACCCTGCTTCTCCTACCTAAGCTCTGATTTCTCCTCCTACTTCTTCTATGGTGCCTGTCATGGCCCAAAACAGCTCCTTTATTTAAAGATTGAGATTCACAGCATACATAAACACATTCCCACATCACTGCAGATTTGATTTTTTTCTGGTTGGAGGTAATGGAGAATGTCGGCTCACTCTTCTCAATGTTCCCAGGTCTACTGTTCATTATTTTCAATTCTCTATTCTGGCTTATTAGAATCCTGATTTTCAAGCAAGAACATCCAGATTCATAGCTGGGATTGTGCAGGAAAACTTTTTCTAGGGATTTAATAGCACGTGTAAAATTTAACCTCTTTCCTGCACTGGTTATGTGGAATATAAGTCTGGAATGTGCTTTAATACATTTTCAAATGACCTCTTTATCCTGTAATCTGGCAGAACACATGTTAACAACTGTCTTCAACTTTTCTTGCAAGGTGATTTATGATGAATTTCTTCAGATAAAATCTTTTAATTCTGAGTCTTTTGATACATGGACAAAGTCTTTACACAGATGACTTGTACCTGACTCCAGCACTGGAGAAGTCCACAGATTGAGACTGAGGAGTTCTTCCAATATTCTTAATGTCTAAATGTGAAGAAGCCCTAAGCCCACAGTTTCCTACTCCATGTCATTTAAAGTCCTGGCCCTCACTCTACAACTTGAAATACTATGTCAATTTTAAGAGAACAATGGAGCTATTCACATTAGCCAGTTCTCTATCAGGGATTTAGACCCTTGCAGTATGAGGTGACTGCTAAAAGTGATGTGTTTGTGTTGTGATGTAGGGAACTTTGGAATGCCAGGTCACTTGATTTACAGACAAACGTAGATGACAGTCAAAATTCTCCTGGGGGAACCTTCAAGTTATGGTCTTACATGTGTAGTGTGAATCTTTCTTCAGGGAAAGGAACTTGAGGATTCCTTTCTGCATATAAGGCTGTTCATGGATGTATGTGCCTTGGGTTTCTTTTCAATTAAATGCAGATCATTTTTCAAACACAGTGTGTGCAAGTCTAGAATCTATATTCTGCCTTCCTCTTGGAGGTACCTGCTTTGTGTATATCTAGCAACTTGTTTGTTTCATCTGTTGGAGGAGGTCCACTCTTTCAGTTTTACCATTTTTAGATATCCTATCATCCACGCCAACACCTGAGTGTGAAATTCATGTTCTTTGTGATATTTGCCACCCACCATAAACAGAAAGGAACCAGAATATAGAAAAGAGTAGTAACTCTTAGTACCTCTGGATAGATACTAAAGTCTAGCCGTAATGGAGTGTAAGTTGTTGTCTAGCCCCACAGCACTCCTGATTGTAACAAAGTGTTTTAGGGAGAGCAGTTATCTTGAGCACTGGCACCTGCACAGAATCGATATCTCTTCTGGCCACCAGAGGGCACTGCCAACCACAAACTTGCTTAGTGTTGCCAGACTCTCAGCTGATTTCTCCTTATGCCCACAAAAAGCAAGTTCTCTGTAACATTTTTCCCCCAGCTGTATGTAGCACAGGCTAATGTTGATGGAGGGTCTTTCACATCCTCCAGGACAGGAGATGTTTGCAGAGTGATGATCCCCTCTGAGGACAGGGACAGAAAAGGAATGATTGCCTCTAGCTAGGTTTTGTGTTTCAGAACTTTCAAGTGGTGACTCCACCATGGTCTGGGCTCCAATTCTTCTCACTTCCCTGGCTCACTTCAGGTGTCTGTTTATATTGTATTTTCAGAGTGTGCACTGGAGAAATGATAGTTACCTCTGTCCCCCTAGAACCCGGCCTATTCTTGTCCCAAACTGTGTTGGGATCTTTGGAATAGAAGATCACCACCTTCCGCACAGGCAGCAGTGGCAGCATTGAGAGCCACCAGTCTCCTGATATGTTCAGGATTCAGCAAACACACCTCTCTGCTCATCTCCAATTATGATATAAAATCCTCTGGCACTCTTGATCAGTTCTCTGGTTCCAGGGACAGTTCCTCCAACTCTGCCACCGTACCTATTTCTGGGCTGCAGCCCGCGGATGAGACTGACTAGACCTTGCTGTGTGTTTATGACAGTTATTTTATAGAGACCCCAGAGTTAGGGGAACTAAGACTGAAATACTCTGTAGCATCATCACCCTGTGTTTCCTGTCTTTCAACCTCGGAAATAGAGCTTTTCTGTCTTGTTTTGGAAATGGTGTCATTATTTTCTAAAATACCATTTACTCTATCCATATAACATCTATCTATTTATCTATGTGTACACAGTTTGTGTGTGTGTGTGTGTGTGTGTGTGTGTGTGTGTGTGTGCGTGTGTATCAGAAGGCACCTTATAGAAGTCAGTATTCTCTTTTTCCATGTGAGTTCATAAGATAAACTGAGGTCATCATGCTTGGTGGCATGTCCTTTTATCTACTGAGCATCCTATGAGCCCACATCTTTTCCATGTACTGGTGATCTGATCCATAAGAAAGATTTACATAACCTCAGAACTCACCACCTGAGACAGTATTGGACTGGACACTCCTTCTTCTGCTTTGTCCGTTTTAAAGACTGGGTTTTGTTTTATAGCTCAGTCTGCCTTGCCACGTGCCCAGGCTTCTCTTGAACTTGCAATTCTCTTTGTGTAGCAGAAATGTCCTTCATGCTGACACTACAGTTGTGGTTTTGCAGGCTCACCATTAAGAAGGGCTCCTGCAGGGCTGAATTCTAGGCTCTTGCTTTTATTAATTAAGTGTATTTTTGATATTTAATCCATGCGTAGAATGCATCTAAATATTCTACCTGGCTGGTTCCTACCACGCCAACTCAACTTCTCCTATTGTTATTTGTTGTGGTTTTTTTAGTTTTCTGAACCACAAAATTCCAACAGTGCCATCTGTGTGACTGTGAGGTGGAGTTGTCAATTGGAACCTGGTAGCCTCACTAGTGGATACACAATTGACAAAATCACTCATCCTCTCTGAGAATATTTCAATAGAAAATTGTGTATTTGAGTGTGAGTGCATGTGTGAGAGCATGTGTGTGTGCATGAGTGAATGTGTGTGTGAGTGTGTGTGTTTGTGTGCTGGAGTGTGTGTGAGAGTGTGTGTGTGTGCATGAGTGAGTGTGCATGTGTGTGTGTGAGTGTGTGTGAGCATGCGTGCTGGTGTGTGTTGCACAGACCCTCCTTGCTGGTGACGGGCCCAGTCTTGTGCAGCAGTTGTTCAGGTAATAATGACTGTTGCAAGTTGAAATGACTGCAATGCCGGTGTCCCACCCAGAAATGGCTTGTGCATGCCCTCTCCTTACAATATACTCTCTGTCCATCTGCCCCAGTGTTGCTGAGGTCAGAGGACCTGTATAACTGTCTTGTTTTAGGCTCAAAACTCAACCACCAATTACTGTTAACACCTTCAAACCCCTGGGTCTCAGCCATTGTTCACTTCAAATCGAGGAAGGCTTTTTCTCATTAAGGCTGATTGTAGCCTGACAGTCCCAGCTTGCTGTGCCTGGTTGGCACTTTACCCCATTTGGATGCTTTCCAGGCTCCTCCTTGCTATCAGGCAGCCAACCAGAATTGGATTCATCCACCTGCCTGGGAAGACGAGTTGTATTCAGAGGGTTCAAGAAGCCAGAGGAAACAGACGAACCAGGTAGGATGGGTGGGTGTAAGGATCCAAGATCCTTCTTTATGCACTCTGGTTGCCATCATCCACTTATATACCATCCCAGTCATGACCACAAGTGCAGAGGGGCCCTTCACACCTGAGTAATGTGTTAATTTTTCTTTAGACTTCTACTAAAGGCAGTCAGGTGACTCTTATCCTGCAACCCAAATAATCCCTAGATGGGAGGTATGCAGGCCTGACATGGGAGCTAGACCTGGGCCTGGGAAGGGTAGGAAAGGAGTTGCTGCCCTGATCTCTGAGTACTTTCCTGGGGCTGTGATTGTCAGATAGATAGAGACCAAAGCCATGTTTATTCCAGTACCCATGGAACGAAGGCATGGTGAGGTAGGAAGGTGTCAGAAAGAAGAACCCTAGCCTGCTTGGACTAGTCCTTAATCCAGTAGTACAATCCAAACGGCACAGCCAACTAGAGTGCTTAGTGAAACATGGAAAGCCTCAGAGCAGACCTGCTCCATGGGTCAGGCCAGCTGAGCCATCACCTGAGAACAGTGCAGAGACAGGGGAGTTTTCCGATGGCTGATGGGAGTCATAGTTCTGAAGCAGGCTTACCTGCGGGCTGCAAGAGCTCAAAGCCCTAGCCTTCTCAAATGAGCACTTATTGTCAGTGATGGCACCAACAGCCTGTACAGTCTCACACAACTCCATCTCCTCAGTTCTCAGCACCACCAGCTGCCTAAGAGCCATATTCTGCTCTGTTGCTATCTTCAGTTCCATGGATGTCCCGAGTCCAGCACCAATAGCTGCAGCCATCATTCTGGCTGCCTGAAGAAAGTGAGCCTTGGGTCCACGTTGCCAGGAGATTCCCCAGTGCCTTTTACCAGTCATCCATTTCCATGCAGGGTACCCGCTGGTCCCAGCTAGGCAGCTCCAACATGGAGGATAGGGGTCTGGAGGGATTTTAATATGCATAGTGGATTGCTTGACTTATATGGAGCACCTAGCTTGCACAGGGCATTGTGTTAAGAATGGGCATTGTGTCCTGCAAATCAGCACCCAAACTGTGCCTAGCATATCCTGGGTTCTTGGTAAAGTCCTATTGGACGATGAGTACTCATGAGATTACATATCTCTTCTGCTGAGGGCCTCTAAACAGCTTTTTCTTTTATGCTCACAAGCAGGGGAGCTGACCCCATCAACGCGCATGTCTTTTCTGGCAAACTGTTCTTGGTTCCATGGCTCAGTGGGGTAATGTTTTGCAATACATGCGCCTTTCCCAAGCAGTTGTAACATGTTTTTTCCTACTAGGTGGGGGCGTGGCTTGATGGCTCTTTGTTGATGCTATTTCTAGCTAGTGTGGCTGACTGGATGGTGGTGTCTATTTTGGACGAGGGATGGACCAACATAATGACCTGAGTGGCCTATGTGAGGAGATTCACAAATGTTCGACCAGCCACCATGAACCGGGTGTCACTGCCATCTCTGCAGAGTAGACATGAAGAATCAGTCCCTGAGTGCCCACGCAGAGGGAAGAGGATCAGTAGGGGTAATTAATATTAGTCCTGTGGAATTCTGGGACATGTTTTCTCATGATACTTTGTTCGTGCATTTTTTAATCTTACTGGTCTTTTGTATATATATTATGGTTTCCATTTATGTGTTTTCAAGGGTTTTGTGTGTGCAAGTGTGTGAGCATCTATTTGTGGTTCTTGTGCCTTTTCTTCTCTTTGCTAGTTTTGTCCTATTTTGATTGATCTGTGTCTTATTTTGTTTAGTTATTTATTAGATGCCTGTTTGTAGCGTCATGAGAGAAACAAAGGTTGTGGACTTGAGTGGGTGGGGAAATGGAGAGGGTCTGGGTGGAATTAGGGAGAGAAAGCCATAAAAGTATATTGTATGAAAAAGATCTCTTTTCACTTAGAAGAATGTCCCTCTTTTATCGGAATATTTTCTCAAGGATCTGGAAGGTGTGCTGTGGAATTGTTGCTGAATTCTCTGGCCCTGCTACATGAATAACAACTGCACCTTTGGTCTAGAGGTTGGCTCTGACTGTTTCCCCGTTTATCACCCTTATTTCTAATTGTATCTTCAGTCCAAGCCTTGCTTTGGGCAGATCACTTGGGCAGCTCACCCCAGTTCAGGATGTGTCTGTGATACTGTATTTTCTGTGTTGTCACTGTATGGTGTTGTGTTTCTTGTCCAGTTCCTCATTCTTCCAGATCAGAGGATACAGGGCTTTTCTTGCTCCGTCATGGTTGGATGGAATGGTGCTGGTTCCCTCCGGAGTTCTTCTCTTGGACTGAGTCCTTAAATCTCATAAGCATGAAACTTTCACAATTTTCTCCAAATTGTTGTGAGATATAATTTCTTGCATGACCCAAACAAAATAATATTAACCCACTAGCTGTAACACTATCTCTGGAAAGGGCACCACTATGTTTCCATTCACAAAATTCCTGAGAGGACCAAGCAACCGAAAAGGTCAGCACAAAACCAAAGATCTGTGCTATCAGAATACCAATTTCTTTCTGAGTCTTTCTCAGAAGTTTATTGGCATCATAAAATATATAATAAGATATTTGCCATTGGGTCTTATGAAATTTTTCTAATGATGCTATAATTTTCCTTTTGAGGACTGTTCTAAAATTTCATGGAGTGTAAACAGTTCCGTCCTCATTTTCTAGATTGTGCCTCCTGCTGGATTATGCAACACCATGACCTACTACCAGAGTACCTGCAAATGGCCCACTTAGCTTATCCTCTATTCTAGAAGAAGTTGGAAACAGAAATGGGCAAGGTAAATATATTTACATTTTTTTGCAGAATAAAAAATTAAAAATTCTGAAGTTCTATGTATCTACATAGTAAATCAATTACATATGTCTGTGTATGTCTTTATATGTGTGTCTACAATTTAAAACAAAATGTAATTATGAAAAGATAAGGTGCAGAACTGAGATATATGCAATTTTAAGAGCCATCTGAGTAGTAGGTAAGCTAAGCCACTTGTCAGCTTTTGATCTGTAGCATAAGAAATGACAAATTCACTAACTTTATTTCATTTTTTTATTTCGAAAGGTTTTTCCACATCTACCACTGCCCTCCCTCCTTTCTTCCTACTGGTCCTCCCTCTGTGTTCCCACCCCAACCCCATCCATTCCCCAAGTAGGGCAAAGAGTCCCAAGGTGGGTCAATTCCATCTGGCATATAGAGTTGAAGTAGGTCCGGGTCCTTCACCCCAGCACCAAGGCTGGGTTAGGTGTTCCTCTGCAGGAAATGGACTGATATGTCAGTTCACGCACCAGGAATGTACGGTGATCCTACCCAAAGAGGCCCCACTAACTGCCCACGCCATTTGAAATTCGTCTACCTCTGGAGGGTTTAGGTCCATTCCATGAGGTTTCTTCAGTGGTTATTTGAGAGTTAGTGAGCTCCCAATAGCTCTGGTCGGGTGTCTCTGTGGGTTCCTCCTCATGATCTTGATCCATAAGCTCATATACTCTCTCCTTTCTCTCTCTTCAGCTGGAGTGCTCAACCTGGTGCTTACCTATGGATCTCTGCTTCTGCCTTCATCCATTGCTGGATGGAGTTTCTATAATGACAATTAGAGTGTCGTTCATTGGATTATAGGGGATGTCCTGTTGAGGCAACCTCT
The DNA here is from genome assembly GCA_033318265.1 of Phyllotis vaccarum. NCBI lineage: Eukaryota > Metazoa > Chordata > Mammalia > Rodentia > Cricetidae > Phyllotis > Phyllotis vaccarum. Next base: position 182,755,994 of record JARWLC010000002.1, read on the forward strand.
CTACTATTGCTTGGAGTCCTAGCCAGGGACATCTTGTGGGTTCTTGGAGGTTTTCTTAGCACTGGGTTTCTCTCTTATTCAAGCTTACATTCGCATCAGCACTGGAGGAGTGTTCTCCTTGCCTAACATCCCTTCCAACATAGGCTGTCATATGTGTTCTTGATCTTAGTTCTGACAGGTGTAAGATGATATCTCAGAGTTGTTTTGGCTTGCATTTTTCTGATGTCTAGCATGCTGAGCAATTCTCTACGTGTCTTTCAGCTCTGAAATTCTTCTGTTGAGAATTTCCATTTTAGCTCTGAACCCCATCTTTTAATTGTATTGTTTGGTTTTGTTTGTCCTATAATTTCTTGAGTTCTTGATATATTTTAGAGATCAGATGAAGGGTTGGCAAACATTATTTCCGATTCTGTGGGCTGTTATTTTGTCTTATTGACCATGTCGTTTACCTTACAGAAGCTTCTCAGTTTCAGGAGGCCCTATTTATTAATTGTTGTTCTTACTGTCTGCACTTCTGGTGTTATATTTAGGAAGTGGTCACCTGTGCCAATGCATTTAAGAGTATTTCTCACTTTCTCTTTTATCAAGTTCAGTGTAGTTAAGTTTACACTGAGGTCGTTTACCCTCCTTGACTTGAGATTTGTGCAGGGGACAGATACAGTTTTATTTGCATTCTTCTACACACTATCATCCAGTCATGTCAGCAGTATTTCTTCAAGATACTATCTTTCTTCTATGGTATATTTTTGGATGCTTTGTCAAAATTCAGGTGTTCACAGGTGTGTGGATTAAGATCAGGGGCTTGAATTCGATTCCATTGATCCACAGGTCTGTTGTTATGCCAGTACCAAGCTGTTTTTATTAATGTAGCTCTATAGTGTAGCTTGAAAGTCAGGGATGGGGATGCCTCCTGAAGGTCTGTTATTGAACAAGATTATTTTTGCCAATCATGTTTTTTTTTTAATTCCACATAAAGTGGAGTATTGTTCTTTCAAGATCTATGAAAAATGTGTTGGGAATTTGATGGATATCACATTAAATCTGTAGATTGTTTTTGGGAAGAATTGCCATTTTACTATGTTGATCCTACTTATCCAAGAGCATGTGCAGCAATGGGGTTTCTTGGTCTTCGGTGGCCAGAGGCCCAGACCCTGTTGTGCCAGAGGTCTTAGCCACCCAGTTGTTGGCTGCTCAGGCCCCGAGAAATGACTCAGAGGCTTATATTAACTTTATGCTGTTTGGCCCATGGCTCCAGCACATTGCCAGCTAGCTCTTAAATCTTAAATCAACCCATTTCTATTAATCTGTCTGGCACGTGGCCTGTGGCTCACCTCTGTTCCTTATATGTTGCTCCTTGGGTGACTTGCTAGATCTGCTTGACTCTGCCCCACTTCTACCTATGCTGTGATTTCTCCTCCTACTTCTTCTAGGGTGCCCGTCATGGCCCAAAACAGCTCCTTTTTTAAAGATTGATATTCACAGCATACAGAAAGGCATTCCCACATCAAGCATGGGAGATCTTTTCATTTTCTTTTATCTTCTTCAGTTTTTTTCTTCAATGACTTAAAGTTCTTATTTTACAGGTCTGTCACATTTTGGTTAGAATTACCCCAAGATATTTAATGGTATTTGCTGCTATTGTAAAGAGTGATGTTTGCCTGATTTCTTTTTCATCCCTCCTATCATTTGTGTATAATAGGAGGGCTATTGATTTTATTGAGTTAATCCTGAACCCTGCTACAATGCTGAAGGTGTTTATCATCTGTATGAATTTCCTGGTAGAATTGTTGGGGTCACTTATGTATACGAGCATATCATTTACAAATAGTGATAGTGTGACTTCTTTCTTTCCAATTTATATCTCTTCATTCTCCTCTTGTTCTCTTATTGCTTTAGGAATGACTTAGAGAAGTTTATTGAATAGATATAGGGAGAGAGGACAGCTTGTCCTGATTTTAGTGGGATTGCTTTGAGTTTCTTCATTTAGTTTGATGGTGGCTTGCTGTATATTGCCTTCATTATGTTTACTTATTTTTTCTGTATTCCTGAATCTCCAGGATTTTCATCGTGAAGGAGTGTTGGATTTTGTCAAAGGCTTTTGCAGCATCTAATGAAATTATCATTTTTTCTTTCAAGTTGCTTGTATGATGAATGAGATTGACAGTTTTTTTGTATGTTGAACTATTCCTGCATCTCTGGGATGAAGTCGACTTGATTATAGTGATTGATATTTATGTACGTGAATTTGTTTTGCCAGAATTTTACACAGTATTTTTGCATTGATGTTCATGAGGGAGATTGGTCTGTAATTCTCTTACTTTGTTGCATCCTTGGTTGACTTTGGTATCATTGTGACTGTAGCCTCATAAAAAGTGTTTGGCAATGTTCCTTAGGTTTCTGTTTATGAAACAATTTGAGGAGTATTGTTATTAGTTCTTCTTTGAATGTCTGGTACAATTCTGCACTCAAACCATCTGGTGTGGGATTTTTCTTCCTTGGGAGACTTTAATAACAGTTTTAGTTTCCTCTTGGGTTATATGTAGGTCTATTTAGGTCATTTATTTGGACTCAATTTAATTTTGGTAAATGGTACCTGCCTAGAAAGCTGTCCATTTCTTTTAGGTTTTCCAGTTTAGTGGAATTACAGGTGTTCAAAGTATGAACTATGATTCTCTGCATTTTCTAGGTGTTGTGGTTATGTTTTCTTTTTCATTTCTTATTCTGTTAATTTGGGTTCTCTCTCTCTCTCTCTCTCTCTCTCTCTCTCTCTCTCTCTCTCTGTCTCTCTCTCTCTCCTCTCTGCTTTTTGGTTAGTTTGGATAAGGGTTTACATATCTTCTTAGCATTCTCCAAGAACCAACTCTTTGATTCACTGATGCTTTGTATTGTTTTCTTTGTTTCATTTCCATTGATTTCAATCCCGAGTTTATTTCCTGCCATCTACTCCTGCCTGGTGGGTTTGCTTCTAATTTGCATTTAACTGCGCTTAACTTTCTTGTGTGAGATTTCTCTAGGTTTTTTCGTGTAGGCATCAAGTGTTCTGAATTTTCCTCTTAATGCTACTTTTTTGGTATTCCATAGGTTTGGGTGTGTTGTGGATTCCTTTTCATTGAATTCTAGGGAGTCTTTGACTTCTTTCTTTACTTCTTCTGACCCAGAGATTGTTCCATTGAGAGATGCTCAGTTTCCATGAATTTCTAGTCTTTCGGTGGCTTTCTTGTTGTTGTTTAAGTTCCTAGGATACACGGAGTAATTGTTATTTGTTGTATCTGTTGACATTTCTTTATGACTGAGTATGTATCAGTTTTAGAGGTGGTGAGAAAAAAAATGTATTCCTTTGTAGTTGGGCGGAAAGTTCTGTATATATCAATTAAGTCCGTTTGAGTTCTAACATCTGTTAGATTTCATATTTCTCTGTTAAATTTCTGTCTGGTAGAAATGGCTAAATATATTTATATCTTTTTCAGAACAGAAAAATTTTAAATTATGAGTTTCTGTCTATTAACATAGCAAATCAATTATATAGGTCTGCATACCTGTTTGTATGTATGTTTGCTTTGTGCATGAATAATTTAAAGGAACATTAATTTTAGAAAAAATATAAGATTCAGAACTGAGATGTGTGGAATTTTACGACAGCTTTTTTATGTAGTATATAAGATACATCCACTTGTCAGCTTTTAATTTGTAACATAAAATGACAAATTCTCAAAATTTATTTCATTCTAACTAACTTGCTCTTAAGAAACAAAGCCAAGACTTCTTCCTTTAGAAATCATTTCTATATTTGCTTCATCTGCATTGCTCATTTCAGGGATAAAAATGTAGGAGGAATTTTGCTCTTGACCAGGAGTCCAATACCCAAGCCTTAGAGACATAGAACTAATTGGTAATACTTTTGTGGTGTATTTAGGTCTTGAGCATTTCTTCAGTGATAATTTATGTTCCCAATATCATTAATATGCCCCTAAGCAGTAATGTCCAGGGAAATACATTTTCAATTTAATTAAAGGAAAGTCCATCTGTAATAATAATGTAAATAAGAGATCTCACAAAGATACTATGTTATATCTCTTCTAAATGTTATCAGCAAACCTAGGATTCCAGGGTGTATGTGACATTCAGGACACTTCATGGCTTGGGACCAGCTCAATCCACAAAGCTGCCCACTTATAAAAAGGAGAGACTGCCATTCGGCAGTAGCTAATCTGGCCAACATGCCAAGAATTCACATTTGACTAGTGGATTTATCCTAATTACCTAATGTTTTCCAAGAAACTTCAATGTATCATTGGTTAATAAATCATGTCTTGAAACAATATAAGCTTTGTGTCATATGCCTATTTACTGTAAGCTTTCTTTGTTTTTATATTTTGTTTTTTAAAAAGTATTCCACACTCCCTACTGCTCCAACCTGCCCCTTCTCCAAGTCATCCCCCCTTCCCCCTCCCTGCCTTCTCCACCCTTCACTCCTCAGGGAAGGCAGGAAATTGCAAGATGAGTCAATTTAGTCTGTCATATCCAACTGAGGTAGGACCAAAAGTCCAGGACAGAAACCTTGTAATACATGGGCTGTCTTATAGTGGGAAAGATCTGAAGGTACATGGATTGCCTGCATATATAAATAGGGACAGACTTGACACACGTGGTCCCTCCAATCTCAAAACAGGAGAACACAGGGTAAGGGACTTGTGCCAGCATGGCATGAATCAGCCCTAGTGCTGCCAGCCACAGTCATCTCCACAGTGGCTGGAAGCTTCCAGTCAGTTCGAAGAGTCTGCTGTCTTCCTGGATCTTCCCCCTTGTTCTGTTTTGAGAAGAGCATGAGGCTGCTCAGCACAGGTTAAGAATCAAGCCTCCATTGCAGGATGTCTGCCTTGGTAACTCACAAAAGAGCTATCCAATCTTGGCAAGGTACTTTGTACTTGGGGTTGCACAGTGAAAGCTGGTATTGCTTATATGGCACTGTCAGCACAGCCAGTGTCCCATAGTCCACAGCCTGCATAAGAAACCACATGAAGCTGAGCAGATATTGAAAGAAAAATGGCCCATCCTCCACGGATGGTTGCTTCTTTGGGTATCTTGTAAAGACTATCAATGTCCTGGTTTTTCAAGCAGTAAAACTGTAGCACAACCTGGGCCACGAGCACACATCTCATTTCAGGAGACTCAGGCTGTTGAGTTCTGGTTCAGCATGTGGGTACAGTACTTGCCTGCAATGGAGAACAGAAAGAATTACCGAGACTTATGGTTGTTTTGGACTTTGCACAGCATATAGGCCAGGAACTGGTGGAGACCCCTTGATGGCCCGGTTTCACACATCTTCCACTGACGTACTGCTGGGCTGTGGACAATACAGATACTTGCTCAGGAGAATTTGGATCCATCAAACTGAAGTTTATCCAGATTTTCCAACAGCTCTTAAATAAAGTCCACCTCTGCCTTCTCCAGGTCCTCACAGACCAGCATGAGAGGTCAGGCACACTGTTCTAAAGGCCATGATGGAAGAAGATCCAAGCTCCTGAGTACATGAGCACTCAGATTTCTGAAACTTGCTTCAGGCTCATATGTGAAGAAGAGGGTCATTCACTACACGTGCTTCACAGTAGCCTACATTCTGGATGCTTGCATGCAGCTTGCCCTCATGTTGTGGAGGCAGTTTAGTGAGTGCCCTTCAGCTCCGCTGTTGCCAACACCAATACCGTGGGCCTCTGCTCTGTTCAGATCTGATCTTATGGTCCAATTCTATGTCAGCTGATGTTAGAGGAGCCTCCTTGTTTCCTTCCCTGTGATCCCTACAAGCAATCAACCTGAACAGATTTTTTAAAATAACAGAAACTTCCCCATTTGTATCACTGTGAGTGTAAAAATTCTTCCTGATAAGGCAGCCATAGAGAGCCTCATCCTCTACCCAGAGCTTACAGATTTGCAAGTCTGTAGCATAATGTGAGGCTTCTTGACTCCAGTGGATTTAGCGGAGACTTCAGGACCCTTCTAATAGCCTGCCTCAGAGTAGTGGTTGAGGAAAAATCTAGGAGGGCTCCCATGCTCGAACCAGTGTTTTCATCAACAAAGCTGATACCACTCCTCAGGGTGCAGGTGAATCTATCTGGCTGTTATGAGGTGCAGAGAAGGATGGTGTCTCTCTCAAGAGATACTGAGAAAAGGAACATGCCAAAGCAGAAACCAGAGTGAACAGCAGAGCTGAAGTACAACTACTTAGGGATATGATGTAAACTACTGAGTGACTTTATGAGTTCCCCTCCAGCACTTATATGCCAATCCCTAGCTGTACTTGAGACAGGAAAATGTAGAGACGACTAGTCCATGTCACTGTAAGCATAGCACAGTTTCTTAGACGAGGGTCCTCTTTCTGGGCTATCTCATTGTATCATCTCCAGACATCTCATAGAAGAGGAGCTAATGATACAGATGAGTTTTCCGTACCACCACCTAGTGACTGAGGCACAGTGTGAATTCCACAATGAACAAGCCAGGTGAGGCAAAACACATGGTCCCATGGACATTAAAGCAGGTGGTAACACATCTAGGTCTGCATGAAAAGACTTCATTCAGATCCACAATAAAACCTTTGCCAATTCCTCACAAAAGTCCTTGGGCTACAAGTCTATTAGGTTTACCACAGGTGAATGCCTGTCTCCCAGAAACTCTGGAGAGACACAGAACACTCATTTAAGTCTGAGAGCAACCATCACCTATCACAATTGTTCAATAAATCAGTTCTGCTGTGTTTACTTTGTATTTCAGACACATAAAAGGGAAACTACAGGGAATATGGTGATGTGTTGTACTGGTGCCATCCTTGATGCATTTTTCTGATGGATGTGGACGGGAAAGGACAGCACACAGTCAACACTGGAAAGCTGTGATTCATCCTTGAGATGATGGCCAATAGTCTTAGGAGACAAAAGAGTCTGTCAATATGAACAGTTCAGAGTAGAGGACATGATCCCCTTTAGTGGATCAAAAATGAATAGATATATCTTTATACTATAAAGGAGGATGCACTTGTGGGGGGTGATGTGTGTAAGGGGGCTTACATTAGCAACAAAAATCTGGATAAACCTCACAGGACATGACAAAGCAAGGCCTAGAAAGGGGATCAATACCAATGACGGATCTTAAACTGTTAAACAGATTGTAAAACTAGACAATAAACCAATATGGTGAGTATAATTTTCAGGCAAACATGTCGATAGTTAACTACAGCTTTGCCTATTGTTTCCTCTGACATTGTACATTGAAAGATGTTAATGGGTGAACTTTTGAAGAGGAGACCTCAAAGAAAACAATTCCTTGTGGTTGATATAAGACATCAGAAGAGATTTACAGAAAGGCTGAAATTATTGATATATGTCATCATCAGGAAACTTTAGAAAGGCATATAATCCATTAGCAAAAAAATAAAGAAGAGTTGAAAGGAGGTACAGCAGAGACACATTAATCCTGAGGTGCAAAAGAAGGTGATGGTACAGGGTACTAGGTAGGGTGTAGACAGTGACTAAGGAAATGAAGCATGTCTGAGGAATTGCTTAGAGTTTATATAAATATATTACATATTACGTGAACATGTGGAAACTGGAATATATTCAGTTGTAGAGCTGCACAATCCTTTTCTGTCAGTGAGACATACCAAGAATGAACTGATATTCCTATATTTAAAACAACAATGCCAATTCCTACATCTGATAAACACCTTCAGCAATGTAGCTGGGTACAAGATTAACTCAAAATAATATCAGTATCCCTCCTATACACTAAAGATAAAAGGGCTAAAAAAGAAACAAGGGAAGCATCACCCTTTATAATAGCTGTACACAGCATTAAATATCTTGGTGTAAATCTAACCAAAGAAGTAGCAGACCTGTTTGACATAAACTTTTAAGTCACAAGAGAAAGAAATTGAAGAGGATATCAGAAAATGGAAAATTTTTCTTATGCTTCTGGATAGGTACGGTCAACATAGTAAAAATGGTAATTTTACCAAAAGCAATCTACAGATTCAATGCAATCCCCATTAAAATCCCAACACAGTTTTTTACAGACCTTGGAAGAACAATACTCAACTTCCCAAACCTATCACCTTCCACAAAACTCAAATCCAAGTGGATCAAAGACCTCAACATAAACCCAGCTACAGTGAACTTGATAGAAAAGAAATTGGAAAATACCCTCCAATGCACTTGCACAGGTGACCACTTCCTAAATATAACACCAGTAGTACAAACTGTAAGAACAATAATGAGTGGGATCTCCTGTAACTGAGAAGCTTCTGTAAGGCAAAGGACACAGTCAATAAGACAAAATGACAGCCTACAGAATGGAAAAAGATCTTCACCAACCTTACATCTGACAAAGGAGTGATCTCTAAAATATATGGAGAACTCAAGAAACTAGAGTCCAAAAACCTAAGTAACTCAATTAAAAAGTGGGGTTCAGAGCTAAAAAGAGAATTCTCCATAGAAGAATTACAAAAGCTGAAAGGCACTTAATAAATTGCTCAACGTCTTTAGTCATCAGAGAAATGAAAATCAAAACAACTTTGAGATACCACCTTACACCTGTCAGAATGGCTAAGATCAAAAACACAGATGACAGCCTGTGCTGGAGAGGATGCTGAGCAAGGGGAACATCTTCATTGTTGGTAGGAGTGTAAACTTGTACTGGAATGCAATATGGCATTTCCTCAGAAAACTTGGAATCAATGTCACCAAGGACCCAGCAATACTATTATTGGGCATATACCCAAAGGACACACATTCATATCCCAAAGCTCAACTATGTTCATGGCAGCATTATTTGTAATAGCAAGAACCTGGGAACAACCTAGATTCCACCTCAACTGAAGAATGGATTAACAAACTATGGTACATCTACACAATGGAGTACATACTACTCAGCAGTAAAAGAAATGGCATACTAAAATTTGCATCAAATGGATAGATTTGGAAAATATCCCCCTGAATGAGGTATTACAAGCCCAGAAAGATAGGCATGGGATATACTCTTATAAGTGGACTTTAGAAAAAAAAATATCAAAGCTGCAAACCACAACCTCTGAATAACTTGGGATCAGAAGGAACTTAAGAGAGACATTCAGGGATTCCCCCCAGGAAGAGAAAACAGAGAAGATTACCTTAGCAAATTGGGATCATAATGGGTTGCAAACAAGAAGAGGTGGGAACAAATTATGAGGGAAGGATATAGTTGACAGAGGAGAAAGAGGGAGAAAAAAAGAGATGATATCTTGATCGAGGAAGCCAATGTGGGGTTGGAAGGAGACCAGGTACCAGGGAAACCTTCAAGAACTCACAGGATGTCCCTGGCTATATCTCTAACCAATAGTGGAGAGGGTGCCTAAATAGGACTTCCTGTACAATCAAATGAATAACCACCCTAAGTGTCATCACAGAACCTACATCCAACAATGAATAGAAGTGGAGGCAGAGATCCTTGGCTGAGCACTGGGCCCAGCTCCTAATCCAGCTGAGAGCAGGGGAGAAGAATCTGTATGAGTGAGGGATAGGGATTATGAGGAAAATTCCCAGAGATGGCTGGCTGGAGCTCTGGGGAGCTCACTGAATCAAGAAAAGCCATTGAATATCCATCAGGAAATGGAGCTAGGCCCTCCAAGGGTTGGCATCTGTTGCTTGGCATGGACAGTATGTGGAGGGAGCTTCAATGGTTGGGATCAGACTGTGTTCCTTTGTGTGCACTGGTTCCTTGGAGTCCATTCCTGCACAGGGACACCTAATCCAGTCTTGACTTTCATATGAGGATTTTGGACTTACCTGGAGTGGATATGCCACACTGAGCTGACCCACCTTGGGACTTCTTGCCCTTTTGGGGGACAAGATGGGGGGATAGGGAGAGGAGAGGCTGAAGGCTGACTGGGAGGATTTGAGAGGAGGGAAGGGAGGGGGATCATGGAAATACATGGATAAAAAAGACTTTATAAATAAAAAAATCAATTTAAAAAGAGAAAGAAAATTTGACACAACATCTGGAAATATTGAATGACAGAACCCAATAAACAGAGAATAGGCGACCAGAATAAAAAAAATTGAAGAAGTAGGAAATAAAATTGAATCCTTTACAAAAGTGATCCAAGGGCCTAAAGAAACCTCTACAGACTTTTTACAAAGATTGATTGCAGCGGTAAATAGAATGGTACCAGATTCAGAAGTTAGGTGAATAATAATTGAATCTCTGCTTTTGAAAATGTTCACTCACAATACAAAAGGATAATTAGGCCAATCAAAGCAAGGTCAGCACACTTGGGGGATTTAATTTGTGATATAATCAATATGGAATTTTATAACTATGATGATTATTGGTAGTGGAGGTTATTTTTAGAGATTAAAGAAAAATAAAAATACCAAATGTTACAATTGTCAAAGGCAAGATTACATAAAAAGACTATAAACAAGGCCTTCCCAGAAACAATGTCTTTCTTAGGAATAATGTCAAGAGAATTCCCCTCCCTTCTGAAACATACAGCTGATGTGTCAAAGGCAGGCATTGGACTAATGAGTGCAGATCCAAAGGGACAGAAAAGGTAACTTTTTGCCTTTGAGAAATGCCCTGAAGGGCTTTTGAAAGCCCCCTTATCATACACCTTCCTAAAACAATTAAAGAAACCAAACCCTGTTCTAAACCCACACTTCTCTGGACACTAGAAAAGAGAACTGAAAATTCAGGAAAACCCACAAAGTGAATATTTTGGCAACTTCTATAAATGAACAATGGCCAAAGTTAAAAATAAGAATAAATGATGTTGTCTTTCAAGTTTGGTAGGCACAGCGGCAGATGTAACAATAATTTTACCAGAATCTTGAATCCAAATTGGTCCCTTTAGGAGGTAAATGTTCAGTTGTTGGGAATTGCATTGCTATCCCAGGCAAAACAGAATGCAAGATGGCTTGAAGTATAAGGCCAGAAGGACAAAGGGGAAAATTAAAGCCATATGTGGCTAATATTGCAATAAATTTATGGGGATGAGACTTACTGCAACAATGGAATACTCAGATTGGCATTCCTCCACTAACTGAAATGAACCATAAGATAGCATATGTTTTTGGGAAAATACTAGAAGGCATTATGAGAAACAGTCATCAACCATTCAGGTTGTATGAAAACAACGTATAACAGTTGCTGATCTTTCAAAGACACCCACAGTGCTACCTTTAAAATGGTTAACAGATAAGCCTATATGGGTTCAGAAATGGCATTTAACAAAAGAGAAATTACAGTCTTTAGATCAGCTGGTACAGGAGCAGTTAAATGCTTAGCATACAGAAGAATCAACCAGCCCTTGGAATTCTTCTGTATTTGTTATTAAAAAGAAATCTGGAAAATGGAGAATGGTAACAGATTTAAGAGTGGTAAGTAAGGTAATTCAGCCAATGGGCTCTCTACAGTCTGGGATTCTTTTGCCTTCTTAGTTGCCTAAAGAATGGTCTATTATAGTTATCGATTTAAAAGACTGTTTATTTACCATACCTGTCCAAGAACAGGACAAGGAAAAATTTGCCTTTACAATGCCCACTTATAATAATTCTCAGCCTATAAAGAGATATCAATAGAGTGTTCTCCTACAGAAAATGTTAAATAGCCTTTTTGTGTAACAGTCATCATATAGTAATACATAATCAGATCCCACAATCTACCATTACCACTGTATGAATGGTATCTTGTTGGCTTACTCAAATATTAGAAAGAATGTTTGAATGAGTGAAAAATGTTTGCCTGCCTAAAGATTACAAATTACTCCTGAAAAAGTACAAAGAAGAGATCCCATTAATTATTTAGGATATAAAATAGATCTATAAAAATCAGTCCCCTTAAAGTGCAAATAAGGAGGTATAGATTGGCAAACTCCTAATAATTTCCAAAGACTGCTAGGAAACATTTCTAATTTATGGACCACTATTTGGATAAAAAATTCATGAACTAGATAATTTGTTCAAAACCTTAGATAGTAACAAGTACTTAAGTAGTCCAAAAGAATTGTCAGCAGAAGCTGAGAGAGAATTGGCTTTCATCAAAAAGAAATTACAGGATGCACATGTGGATCCTGTGAATCCAGACCTTAATTGCATTCTGGTTATCTTACCTTTAGGCATTCTCCTCTGGGAATTTTAATGCAAAGGGAAAATGTTATATAGGAGTGGATATTTCTACCTCCTAAATTGAGTAAGAAATTAAAGATATATGTGGAGATTTCTGATTTGATTTTTTAAAAGAAATTTAAGACTTCATCAGTTGACAGGAATTGACTGAACAGAAATCATTTTACCTTTAACTACTGAAGAAATTGACCAATTACGGGCAGAAAGTGAATCTTGGCAAAGAGCCTGCAGTAATTTTTTGAGAGACAATAACAACAGATATCCCTAAAGCAAAAGAATTGAATTTATAAAGGAACTAACTGCATTATTTCTCATGTTGGATGAGATAAAACAATTTCTGGAGTCCCTACATTTTATACTGATGCAAACAAGCTAAGAAAGGCAAGTTACAACTCAGAAAATATAAGTAAGGTGGCTCAAAGCCCTTATAATTCTGTCCAAAAGTCAGAATCATAATGTTATCATGTTAGTTTTAATGGAATTTTACAGTACCTCTTAACATAGTCATTGACTCTCAGTATCTAGAACGAGTTCTTTTACACACTAAAACTGCTGACTTTATTCCTGATGAATCAGAACTAACTTTATTATTTATTCTGTTATAAGAAATAATCAAAAATTGGAATCATCTCTTCTACATAACAGACATCCAATCCCATATGGGTCTGCCAGGTCCTCTAACAGAAGGTAATGATGAAATTGATAAATTATTAATAGGAAATGTAACAGAGGCATCAGAGTTTTATAAAAAATATCATGTCAATAGCAAAGGTTTCAGAAAAGGATTTCTCCATCATTTGGCAACAAGCCAAAGAAACTGTACAGAGGTGTCCCACCTGTTCCTTCTATAACCAAACTTCATTACCAACACTAAGTAATCCTAAAGGTAAACATAGAAATGAAATTTGGCAGATGAATGTGTTTCATTTTATAGAATTTAGAAAATTAAAACATGTATACAATACAATAGTTATGTTTTCAGAATTTGATTGGGCAACAACTTTGAGTTCATAAGAGATTTATTCTGTAATCACACATTTGTGAGAAGTTATGGCCATCATGGGAATACCTGTACAAATTAAGCTGACAATGCTCCGGCATGTGTCTCTAGTAAAATGAAAGTTTTTTTGCCTATTATAATATAAAGAATATTACAGGTATACCACATGATCCTTCAGGGTAAGCAGTTATAGAGAGATCAAATTGAAATAAAATGAATATGCTAAATAAACAAAAAAGCAGTAACAAGACCCCAGAAGTAGATTTTCTAATGCTAATGGGAAAGGTACAACAGAAAGTCTTTGAACTACAGAAAGAAATGATTGGGCTAAATCAGCTGGTCTACTTCAAAGATGTGTTGACCTCAGAATGAAAACCAGAATATGTGCTATGTTGGGGAAGGGGTTTCATTTTTGTTTCTGCAGGTGAAGAAAAGCTATGGATACCATCAAAATTAATAGACTTGATTTGAACCAGAGAAACTTCTTGATAAGGAGAAATGATGGCTTATCCACTCATGTGACAATTATTTAACTTATATATATATATATATAAGTATATATATATAAGTAAATATATATATAAGTAAATTATATATATATATATGTAAATTATATATATATATAAGTAAATATATATATATTTAAAAAAAAAACCTCGGCAAACAAGTGTTGGGGCAGAGTTTTGTGATGTCTTTACAGAAAACTAGAAATACCTTCCTATCTTCAAGAAGTTGAAAGACCTTGGACATCTAAATGTCTAAAGCAGATGGAAGGCTATCCAGAAAAAATTTACAAGCACAGGAATATCAGACCTATTGGAACTAATACACTGCACAGGGTAACATCTATATCTCTGTATTTATAAGAAAAGTTAAAGTTCCAGTTCAATTATAAAATATAGCCAGCTTTGGAGTGGAAGTGTGACTCTCTCCTTCTCTAAACCCAAGCATGCTTATTAAAGGCAAATGCAAAATCTCTGTTTTATATCATAAGAGCCACCTGATGTGGGATAGAAGAAGAATTAAAAATAAGGACTATTCTATTGTTACTATTCCTTTGATGTGTAAATTTTTTATCAAAATTTATACAATTATATATATATTTTAAATTTTTGTCATAATATTAGTGTTTATATAGTATACTAATTAATTCTAGAAAAAGGCTTTACTTCCTGTACATTGTGTTGTGTTTTAGTCTCTTATCAGCTTTCTGCAGTGAACTGTGATAATGCCTAATTGTGACCTTTGAAGTTTTCAAAAGGAAGATTTCACATGAAGTATAACAAAGCCACTAAGCTGACAAACACCAACCAAAGATTGTATTTGGATTACAAACTACTCAGGACAGTTTTGAGGTGGCTAGCTGAAATGAACTAGCCTCACAGGCTATTCTATCCAGGACTTGAGACAAACTTTGCAATTTCCCGTTAGACAGATACTGGACAACAAATGGTACAGCTACTTATTTCAGGACTTGACGGTTAACAAAAATTTTCTTTTCATGAGCCTCTGAAGATACTGTCGCCTCCAGGCAGCAGAAATAGGAGGTGAATTTCTGATTAGCAGAAAGTAAATGTTAGAACATGATGCTCCATATTTGAAGCGGTGGGGTGGATGGTTTTTGTCCTTCAATGGGTTATGGGTGATTGTCATTGTTTAGGGTTATTGGTTACAAATTTGTTATTACTTATGGTTAGAAAAAGATGAACAAGGGAGTTATATTCAGGGTTCTTTTTAAAAAAAGAAGAAAGAGGATACAGATATGAGTAGATTATTGAATCTACACTGAGAAAAATAGAACACAGACGTGATAAGACATAAAAGTAGGTTATTGAATCTACTTTTCAAAAGCAACTACCAGTTTTCAATAATTTACATTGAATTGGGTTTTTTTGCATATTGTGTACCAATTGTGTATATTGATACAAAGTTTAGATTAATTTTGTTACTGTACATATATTTCTTTTCAAGGTATTGTACCAATACAGTTTGTTTAACAATATAATATAAATTGTTAGTCCTTGAAAGTTATTATTACCAACTAATTAGGATATAAAGAAATTCATGTTAGTGGTTAGGCCATACAATCAAACTTAGTCATATTAGTTATGTTTTCAAGGTAAAAGTGATTTATTTTAGAGAGACAAGTCATTTTGAAACACTTCAGAGGTCTGTAGAATATGACATTTAAGATAGTTTAAAATCATAGGTTCTTATTATTTTTATGACCGTGAGTCATGTCTGCTTCTGGCAACACCAATCTGCTTCAGCAAAGATGATGGGCATGAAAGAGACTCCATATTGAATTGATGTACTTTGTGGCACCATTTAGCCACTGGGCAAGAAAGTCTGTCTCGATTGCTGGCAGTATTATGGACAAGCAGGACACAGAGAAAAGAACTGCTGAACCTTGCCATAACAAGTTAGGAAGGTCTTTAAGAATATCCTACTTCACAGAGAAGTCTGTCAGATATTCTAGACCTGTAGGCTGAAGATGGATGCACCAACGCTGCAGAGGAACTGTGGGTAACTGTCCAGGCAGCCTGCTGTTTCTTTATTCACATGTTTTGAAAGTTGCTTCCTTGTACTTCCTGTTTACTTAGTTAATATTATTTCCTTCTTGGGTCTCTGAGGGAGTTGAAGATGAGATAATTATAGTTTTCTACTGACAATTTTAGAAAAGACACTCATTAAGAGGTTAAATTGTGTACGTTTGAGAAACATCAAAAGGTAGTTTTCAGTTAGTAATACAAGTTAGGTAGAAAGTGAATTAGGTACAATCCTTTGGACTCACCAAAATAGGATAAATAATGGAATATTTGCTTTGAATTTGTCAGTTGTTTCTAGACGACATTACTGATATAATTATTACTTGTATATAATGTATATAGTTATTGTACCTATGTATATATTTACTTATATTAGCTATAATCTTTTTTATTTTTGACACAAAGGAGATATGTGGTGATATATATTTAATAAAATTAATCTGGGATATGAGAGTCAACCAGAGAACCAAGCCAGCTTTAGGAATGTGGAAAGAGGAAGTTAAGATAGCTGGGTGGAGCAGGAGATGAGGGATTTTCAGCCTTCCCAGAGACTCTCCTTTCTTTTTGGCGGAGGACAGAGAGACTTGCTGTTGGAAGATTCCTGGAGACAGGCCTGAGGAGTTGTCTGGGTGAGAATTGACTGTGGTTTATTTCCTCTCTCCGATATTCCAGCCTTTTCTCAATATCCGTCTCTGAGTTTTCATTATATATCAACTAGAGTTTGTGCAATACCATTTAGAGAGAATGAGAGAGATAAATAAAGCAAGCAGGCCACCATAAAGAGTGGTGTATATAATTTAATATGAATTAATAATTTAAATATAAACACAACAATTCATTTGGAATATGTGTATATATATACATATACATACATACATATATATACACATATGAGCCTATTTTGAAATAATTTTTCCATTAGTCTTACTTTAAACCTTTATGGTCTTACTTAGTTTATTGAGAAATAATTTTTGTACCTATCTATCTTGTACATGCTTGAATTTACATTTTCTGCATGTGGTGATGCTGGCAATACACTCATTCTGGACTATTAGGTTTTAGGTTTGTTAAAATAGTGTCATATGTTTTTAGGTTTCTGGCTGCTGGAAGTTCCCTTCTCATTTTAAGGATATTATGAAGATGTAAATTCTCAGTGTTTTTTGTAAGGCACATTAGCAATCATTCACATTATTACATTCAATCTTGTAAGGATTGAGGGCTTTGTTTTATCTCGTAACATAGGATCATCAGAGTTCAAGTGTTTTTTTTCTATATTTGATTAATATCAGTGTTGATTGCCTTGTGGTCGAGTTTGGTTTTCACAGCATGTTGGAAATCATACACCTGCTGTAACTCATGTGCTCAGAGCACTTTTCCTAAGCATGCTTAATTTGTTTAACAGCACCTTGTCTTCTCTGGAGGCTCTCAAGCCACAGAATAGGTGCAGAGACCAGCCACCAAGGTGATGGAGATGTGCCGAGCTGTCTGACACAGTGTTATTCTGTTGTCAGAGACAGATTCTGTAGTAATTTGCTCCTGTGGATGAGACTCAGATTACACAGAGTACTCAGGCAGATGTGACTAGGAAAATGAGCTCCCACAGGAAGAGGTGAGAGCTCAGCTGGTCCTTCTGTGTTGTGCTTTAGGAACTGGGTAAGTTGAGTCTCCCCATAGGCAGCATAGTCTAACATTCCCAAGGCCAGGCTATCTTGGTGAAGCAGGACTTGATTATCAGTCTAGTGGGAGAGGAGTGGATGGTGCTCCTTCTATATAATCTTATTTGGGGCTCATTCACTTGATTACAGAATCCTCAGGCCACCGAGTGCTTGTTTCTCTCCTTCATCTGCAGATGTGCTGAAGGCTGAAGAGCAGGAGCAGAGGTGGGAAAAGTAGGATGGTGTCCACTAAACTGTAGAGCTGTGCATGTCCAGGATATTGTCTACATGTTCAAGAAACTATAACAAGTACCATAGTGAAAAGAACAATGTCACAAAAGGTAGATAACTTTCTGAAGTATTAGATAGGATGTAAATATCTTTATATGTGTGTATATATATTTAATACCTTCACTGTTTATATTTTGTAGGTATCCATATGTAATTTTTCTAGTAGAATATACCACATTTGAATGAATTCAGTGTGCTATAGTCATATTTTGAAAGTCAGGAGACCCTTAAAATCATTTTAATAAAAATTTTATGTGCCCATTTATTGACAGTAATATGTAATAGTTTCACATTTTAAGGCTAATTTATTGCATCTCAATATAAGTAAGATGCTCTATTACTGTGCAATAATTAGATGTTGGCCTGTGGTCATACAAATCTCTTTATTCTCTTACATAGTAATTATCAAAGTAACTTTTTGTTATCATTCAATTATTTGTAAATAAGATATTTTGCTGTTTCTAAATTTTTTGAATTTAAAATATTTTCTTAAAAATTAAGATTTTATACATCAAATGGAATACTGATCAGAATATTAGTTTAGAAATGGATTATAGAAATGTAGTAAATACAATTTGCAATCTTTACACAAGATTACATACATTATAGAAAATATAACATAGAAAACATAGAGAATCGGTTTTTTTCCACCCAAAATATCAAACTAGGTTCATTTATTAAACATATATTCACTGAAGTGTAAGGTAAATTTCAGTTTAGTTGCTGAGTAATTGTGAGATTATTGATAATTTCTAAACTCAGTAGGAATAGTTTTCTAAAAACCGTGTGTCTTTAAAATGGAAGGCAGAGAAGGTTATCTCATTTTGTGAAAGTAGAAAAAAATGATGTCACAGGAATTTGATTATTATAACACCTGTTTAAGATTTAAATGTTATAGATTATTGTCTGCCTTAAATTACTAATGCTGGAAGCCTGTGTTTTGTGCATTTACAAGGAAAATGCCACAAAGCCTGGCTGTCCTTGGCAGGGAGCCTGCAATATGAAGGCTTTAGTGTTCCTGAACCTCAAGTCAGCTGTGTGAAACAGGCACTGTGATGCTCCTGACATCTCCACTGGGATAGACAGGATGCATGCCGCTGCTTTTGAGGCCACAGTGTCTCGCCCTTTTTTGCTTCCTGGTGTTCCTGAGACTGTAAGAGTTTGAGAGAGCACTTTATAGAGATTGCCTAGTTCACAACACGACTGCATTCAAGATCCTGTGCTGCATTCCTGTGCTCTGCTTCTGCACTGGGACCTCTGCAACCTCCATGTTTTCTCAGAACTAGAGTTGAGAGTAGCCAGCTACAAACATTGTTTCAGGAGCTCTGCGCCTCCAGCTATGAGTGCACAAAATCCAGTTTCCAGAGTAGAGTTGAAATATATCAGACATCACTCAGTGACATATTCACTACTTCCCAGATTCACTCTTCTGATTTTAAAGATCCTTAAATGGAACTATTCTTTAAGGGAATAGTGTGTGTACTTCTGGACTTGCCACCTAGTTTTGGTTTTCTACCCCTGGAATTTTATTAGCCATTTCATCATCTTGCCACCTGAAATTCTCATAATCACTCCATGTGCCAGTAACCCAGTAATATTTACATGTTCAATGGACTTTATGAAATTTAATATGAAAGTAAAACCTTGGTACATCTAATAATGTAAAAGAGCACATTTTATCCGTATTGCACTCAAATCTCTAGAGAGCAAAGTGCAAAATTTCTCTTACATTATCTATGAAGTTATACTAAATTTTGTTATTCATAAGTTGACACAGTTAACAAAAATGTCCTGGCACTCATTTTCTTTACAAAGCACATTGATTAAGCACAAAACAGTTTCTAATTTTGCCTTTACAGATCATTCCATATTTCTTCAGATTTTTTTATCTGCAAACAAAGACACTGCATCCCACTGTGTCTTAGTGTTTCTCCTATTGTGATAAAATCCTTGACCAAAAGATCCATCACCAAGGGAAG
Organism: Phyllotis vaccarum; assembly: GCA_033318265.1. NCBI lineage: Eukaryota > Metazoa > Chordata > Mammalia > Rodentia > Cricetidae > Phyllotis > Phyllotis vaccarum. Next base: position 182,775,620 of record JARWLC010000002.1, read on the forward strand.
GCAGGTCATGGTAGTAACCTGAAGCAGAGGCTATGCAGGAGGGCTGCTTACTGGCTTGTTCCTCCTGGCTTGCTCAGTTTTCAGTCTTGTACACCCAGAACCAGTGCTCAGGGCTGGTACCACCTGAAATGGCCTGGGCCTTCTCACATCAATTGTCAGCCAAGAAAATGCCTTGTAGACTTGCCTACAGGATAATTTTCTCGCTTAAATTTTTTTTCCCAGATGACCCTACCTTGCCTTATGTTAACATAAAATCTGGCAAATAGAGATAGTTTTGTTAATCTCTTTAATAGGGATACTTCCCACTTTATCCATATAAGTAATACACATATACATATGTGTGTGAATATATGTGCACATACGCACATACATACACCTTAGGGTAAATTCAATTCATATAAATTTCATGGAAAAGCCAGAAATAGGAAGGTGCACTTGATCTGCCTTACCCATCTCCTGAGAGTTGTGGAGTGTCACTCTGAGCTCAGCAATCTCTGCTTGTTTCTTTTTGTGGTGAATGCTAATTGGTGTGTTCCCACTGGAATTTCCTTATCATGTTAAAAGAGACTCAATTTTTTTTTCTCTATGACCATTATATAGATGACTTTTCTAAAATTGCTTTCTAATCCAGTGTCCACAGGCCATGGCTGTATTATTCTAAATTCCAATATGCTGTAATGCTGAGATTATAGGAAAATACAGAACACAAGGTGAACTTAAGAATTCAGATAATCATTATACAATGCCTTTACATGTACCTGCGTCTTCTTTACAATGATCAGTTTTTAGCTGTGGATGTAAATTTCCAAGAGGAATCATAAGATGACTATATGGTAGCTGCTGCATCTGCTCCATGGCACCATGGTCTATTCTTGCTTAATTCAGAATCAAGGACAGTGAGAGCATTGTAGAGGATGTCATTGGATGATCTAGCAGTTCAAGCCTTTCCCATACCATTTACTGAAAGGTACATGACTGAAAGGGGTGAGCTGAAGATCTTGGAATGACAAAGAAAATGTTTCATTTGTTATTTATGTAGTTATAATTATTTTATCCCAGTATAGTGAAGGCTTGTAATGTATTATCCGAATATGCCTATGTATACTTAGATATAATCAGTTTTCCATTTTTTATTCTAACATTTATTTAGAGTAATTTGAGAAAATAATTTGCCTTGAGTTCTAGCAATATAACATTTTAATATATATAGGCATATCCAAGGCATTCAGACATTTGAAATATGCTGACAATACATGAGGGTTGTTATCTTTATTCACTGAGGCCTGAGGTGTTTCAAAGGCAATGGAAGGATTGATGTATTAAATGGAATCTCAAGTAAGGTCTCTAGGAATTCACTTTGATGTATATTTATGATGGTCATAAATTGCACATATAATAATGATTTTTGGACCTGAGCATAACACTTGCTACCCTGAATCTGAAAGAAAGTAGGTAATACATACAATTGTAATTTTGATGATGCAATTGCCTTTGAGTCATGTCTACCCCTGTATGGAACCCCTCATCTATATGCCTGTACGTAAACACAATAATACTTAAAGGTTCCCTACGTTGGATTTTGGAGTAACCAGCCACTTTCTGGTTAGATTTAAGGTCCATCTAAATGGCAGATTGTTGTGTGACGTTATTGCTAGGGAAACATGAACAGCTGTTTATAATCATTAAGACTGAACCAATGACAGATACTGCCCAAGTTCAACACCACAAACCCACTCCAGCATGGGTGATGGCTCACATAAGCTGCAAACCTGCAGAGCACTGCGTGGCCTGGATAGGACTCACGGTACGAGAGCGTCCTTCCCAGGTTGTTCCATTAGTCTGAGCCTCTTTAAGGCAGGTCACCTATTCTCATTGTTTGTCCCAGGAGTCCTCACCACTTCCGTATGCTCAGGGAGGGAAGACCTGGGGAGTTTGGGCCGTTTTAGAAAGTTCCTGAAGCTATTTTGAATTTTTTACTTCCCTGAGCTTGAGTCTTCTTGCAAGATGGAATGCTTCACCTCCCCGGAGAACTGCCTGTGCTGTCTCGCCTCCTTTAACACCCAGTGTTTTAAGGACCTTCTTGCCAAGATGGAAGGCTTTAATCTCCGAGGAAAGTGCTATAGAACAGAAACTCATACCTGGTACCATTTTAGGCTGAGTAGTTCCTAGGGATGTCTTTCTGCTAGGTGTTAAACACATTCCTGTTGACTTGTCTTTATACCCATGGATTAATGCATCTCTCAACCCTTCTGTTTGCAGTTGGTGGAAATTAACACGGAGACCACAAGTGGTCCGGGTCCTGAGGGTAAGAGGGTAAGGAATTCTCATGCTTAAATGGCACATTTATATCACACCCCCTCTCCAAGGACTCAGGGTTCACTGGGGAAGAGTGGCCAGGAAGAGTGTAAGGCCCAGAGGTAATGGATGATTGGAAGGAAACTGTCTTCTGAATATTGCAGGGAAGCCATACATTTTAAATTCACAGTTATAAGTTATGACAGCAAACACAAAACCTGTGTAACCAAACCAAACTCCAGAATGGAGAGGGGAGGTGGACAGGACGTACCATCCCTAGCAGAGGAGGTATTGGTAACGGATAGCTGCAGAGAGAGGGAAAGTCAGATTTTTTTTTTAAAGAATGTAGTGATTTATAAGTCACCATGCTCCAGTGGAAGGGAAAACATCCAACATCCAAGAATGTCGCAGGAAAGAATGACACTCAGGGATAGATCTCTGAAGAAGTTGGAGATACTAGAGGGAATAAACACCACAGGCAGATCTTACCCAGGTGTCTTCCAGCCTCCTCAGGCTTGCTTCTCTTGGAATGGCTTCCCTCTGTGTTTCTATCCTGTCTTAAGTACTTTTTCTGTAATTAAGGCGTGGCTCCAACACTGCCTACTTGGGAATCTGGAATTCCTTCTATAATCTGAAGTGACCTTGACTCAGTTGGGATTAAGGGTGTAGGTCACCACTACCAGGATACTCCCTGAGCTGGGATTAAAGGTATGAATCACCATTCTCTGATTTCCCTAGACTGACTGTGGTTAGAGCTCTGGGACTTCTGGAGCTTTTACTAACCCTTCACATAGACTGTGGGTAGATTCCCTCTGATATCTCCAAAACTTCTGAAACTTATATTGAATCCCCACACAAGAATATATGGACAGTGCAATTTGGACTTGATGTGGAGGCTGGAGAGATGGCTCAGTAGTTAAGAGCACTGGTTGCTTTTCCAGAAGATCCAGGTTCGATTCCCAGCAACCACATAGAAACTAACAGATACCTATAACTTCAGTTACACAGGATCTAACATTCTTTTCTGGCTTCTGTGGGCAGCAGGCACACAAGTGGTACACAGATATAAATGCAGGTAAAACACCCATATGTGTAAATAAAATAAAATATTCAAATTGGACTTTATGAGTTTAAAAGAAAGCACAAAGCTTGGAATGTAGGGAAAAGAAGTGGATATAGGAGGATTTGTGAGGGGAACTGAGATCAAAACACTATACAGAATTCCCATAAACTGTCAATTATCTCAAAACCCCCTTAATGGTGTCATTGGGTACTTCCCTCCCTCCCTCCTTCCCTCCCTCCCTCCCTCCCTTCCTCCCTCCCTCCCTCTCTCCTCCCCCTTCCTCCTTGTCTCTTACTTTTTAGACATAGACTGTTCCTCTCTGTCATGAAGATAAAAGAGATATACACTCATGTCATCATTAGGAACATTTGCTATTTACAATTTGGCATTGGAATTTCAGCCAACACCTTTCTTCTTTTCTTGCACATCCTCCTGGTCCTCAAGGATGGCAGACTTAAGCCCGTGGAGCTGATTATGTCTCACTTGGCCCTTGTCCATACTGTGATGCTACTCATTGCTTTATATTTTGTATCTCCAGACATGTTTGGGTCACTGAATTTACAGAAGGACTTGAAATGCAAGGCACTGTTTTACCTGAGCAGGGTGATGAGGGGCCTCTCCATCTGTACCACCTGTTTCTTGAGTGTGCTACAGGCCACCACCATCAGCCCAAACACTGACTGGATGGTTAAAACCAAACACGTGCTCACAAATGACATTATCCATATCTTCTTGTTTTTATGGTCCCTCAACTTGTCTTTGAGCAGTGGTATCATCTTGCTCACTGAAGCTTATTCCAACATGAACCTGACAAATCTACTTGTCAGTGAATACTGCTCACTATCTCCAGTGAACTCCATCATGTGGAGACTGTTTTTCATTTTGACATTTTCCAGGGATGTCTTCTTTGTGGGGCTCATGCTTTTCTCTAGTGTATACATGGTGCTTCTGCTCTTATGGCATCATAAGCAATCACTGCATCTCCATAGAAGCAGCCTCTCTGCAAGACACTGCCCAGAGCAAAGAGCCACCTGGACTGTCCTGGTTCTGGTGAGTGTCTTTGTGGTCACATACTGGATGAATCTCATCATTTCATCCCATTCAACATTGCTCTGGAGGTATGACCCAGTTCTTCTGAATCTTCAGAAACTTGTACTCAATGCCTATGCTACTGTGTGTCCAGTGATACAAATGACTTTCCAGAGGAGAACATATGACATTGTGCAATTCATGTACTGGAAATATTGTCACTTTTTAACAGGATAATGGTAGATTTTTTCCATTGAAAATAGATTATCTGATTATCACCTACATTGATCAAGAAGCACACTATTCTTGTTTCTGGTTTAAACAGATGCATAGAAGCCATTTTAGTAGACATAACATTTGAGATGTTGCCACCAAACACTACATAATTATTTTTGTTCAATGCTCATCATAACGATTTTTAAAGTACCAGGAATTTAGTTTTAAAATTTTTAATGTTTATAGAAAAATATACTTGTTGAAAAGTATTGAGTGAAAACTCCATAGTATGCCTGGAGGTATAGGACACTTGCCTAGCATGTGAAAGGTTCTGGTACAACCCCCAGCATACTGAAGCTCTTATTATTGTCATCACATCTTTCCTGATTTTACTGTTGAAAGTGTTTTAGATATTAAGTATGCTTGGTGCAGTATTGAAATCCACTTGAAATAATTTCTCTGTGCATTCCTTTTTTCTAGCACTGACTGCCACCATTTCAAAAAGAAGATTCTCTAAACAAGCTTATAAGCATTCCAGATCTATGAGTGTAAACATAAAGATTTAGAAGGCAACATGATAACATGACCATTTAGCAAAATAAAAAAATAGTGAGTTCTACCCCAGGGCTTATGACTATCCAGCTGTGGGCTTTGGACTAGGGTTACAGCACCAGGCAAAAACCTCTATCATGGAGCAGGTATCAAATCCAATCAGAATGGGACTGGATGCCTCGTAAGAGCTGAGCTTCTGTTGCACCAGCAGGAACATAGTACCAGGCGAGTAGGTTTTCCACATGCAGGGTCCTGTTCTGGGTGAGGCTATTGATTGACCTCTTGCTCTCCTAGTGGCCTACAGTGCCCCTTCTGTACTAAAAAGCTGGCAAGCATGGTTTGAGATTGATTTCTCTATGTCAACCAAAGTGTGTGATGTCATTATTAATAATGTCCTATCACGTAGTTATGATACGTAACCAAGTGCAATGGGAATGCTCCATGTTTGTGCAGTCCTTTGGGGGACTCCATGAGCAAAACCTCCCAGGAATATATTTCATTCTCTTATTCTGCAAGTTTCATCTAATATTCCATGTCTTCTTGGAGTGACTCATGCAGGGTAAGCTGTCATTGCAAATCAGCATACTGGACTTCACCGAGAAGCTGCTCTTGGGGAATTTCAACACCTCTGTCTCTACTTTATTATTCTATGACCCTGGCTTTCTCTCCCCATCATGTTTTTAATTGTAATAGAGGACCTGCTTCCAATATTGCTGTAGCTAAATCTTTCCAATCATGTAGAGTCATTCTGAGTTGCTTATGAATTCAAGGGTAACTGCATATCATATAAAATGTCTGTTTTCTTAAATCCCTTCAAATATAATGTTTCTACAGGCTCTGGTGGGTGGCTATGACTGCAGTGTTTGGGGTTAAGGTGTACAACCCTGGGTGCAGCTGTTGCAGGGAGACCAAAATTGGAAAAGTCCCTGGCAGGAAAAGCTAGTGACCCACAGGTGAGGAGAAGTGGTGTATGTATGTTCTCATCACATGTTGGATGCTAGATAAAGTGATTATTTATATTTTTCTATTATTAAATAAAACTCCTGAGTCAGATATTGCGATAAAAACCTGATAGTTCCAAAGAACAATGGAGAATGATGAGCCTCTGACTCTGCTTGTCTATATTCCCAGATCAAAAAAGGCCTCTGAATCTTTCTAAGCCCTTCCCTATTCCTTCCTGTATCTCTCTCTTCTAATCTGGGTTCTCCAAAAAAGTTCCTGGTTAATTCTGGCCAGGTTAATGTTGACTCAACCCTCTGATTCCAGGTTTAACTTTATTGGCAGTTTTGAGATTGTCGGAGTGCAATCAAAATATTCCACACACTCCCTCCTTCCTTCCTTCCTCTTTCCTCCCTCTCTCCCTCCCTCCCTCCCTCCTTCCTTCCTTCTCTTTCTTCTTTCCTTTCTTCCTTCTTCCCTCCTTTCCTTCCTTCCTTCTTCCCTTCCCTCCCTCCCTCCCTCCCTCCCTCCCTCCCTTTTCTTCTCCATCCCTCCCTCCTTTTCTCCGTCCTTTTCTTTTTTCCTAAAGGAAGGTTTGTTTTATCTCACAGTTCAAGTACCCATCACAAAGGAGAAGTCCAGGCAGCTGCTTAAGGAAGCCTGTCATATACTCTCAGAAGAACAGACAATGTATCCTTGTTTTCAGTTTGCTTTATCCATCTTGTACAGTCCACAGTCATACTTAGGGAATGGTCATATCCAAAGCTGACATGACTCTTTCTACATCAAGACAGATAATAATCTGCTGTGGGATAATTCTTTTGTATGCTGTGAATATGTGTCGCTCATTGGTTGATAATAAAGCTGTCTTGGCCAATAGCTAGGAAGAATCAAGTTAGTCGGAAAAACCAAATTAAGGAGGGGATGAAGAAGGGTGCAGTTGGAGAGTCACAAACCAGTTAGAGTAAGTCAGAAATACAAAATGGGATAGACATGAAGACTACAAGCTTCAGAGCATAGGTGGATTAATAGAAATAGAGTATGTTGTAAGAACTAGTTAGTAATAAGCACAAACTAAAGGCTGAGTATTTATAATCAATATAAGCCTCTGAGTCATTATTTGGAAGTGGCTGTGGGATGGGGCAGGACAGAGAAACTCCATTTATAATAACCTATACAAGAAGACAGATTCAGAGGCCTATCTCTCCGGTGATTCAACAACCATCGCACCATCCTACAGGCTCCTCATTAATAGGTTATAATCCATAACTCATCTTTTAATTGGGATTTTTGTTTGTTTTGTTGGTGCTTAGTTCCTTTTAGTTATTTGTATATTCTAAACACTAATCCTGTCTCACATATATAGCTGTCAGATTGTCTCCTATTCAGTTGGCTGTCTCTTCCCCATTGACCCTGTCCTTTTCTATATAAATCTTTCTTAGCTTCATGAGCTCCCAACTGTCAGTTGTTGGTCTTATTTCCTTTACTGCATGAATCCTAGACAAAAAGTCCTCACTTGATCAAAACATTGAAGTTTTGGGGTATCACGCCTATGTTGAGGCCCCTGATCCATCTAGAGCTGAGCTTACGCAGAAAGAGACATAAAGTTTCACTTTCCCCTTTCTACATGCTGAAATACACATTTCCAAGCTCCATTTGCTGATAATGCTGTCATTAGTTCAATGTGTATTGTGGGTCTCTTTGTTGGATATTAAGTAGCTGTACTATGTGGAATTATATTTAGCTCCCAACTCTTCCCCCTCTCACAACAGGGCCCAATGGATTTTATTCATTGATTTTTAAATAACAACATAGTCCTTACTAATTTCAAATTATACATCACAATTTCTTAAGAACTCATTTACATACATATATTAATGCAATAAAAGACCAAATTCATTACTCTTTTACACACATATTTATTGGGAAGTTTCAATAAGGCTCATAAGCATGTAAAATATCCATTTTTAATTATATAATAAGAGAAGCCCTTTAGAGCACTTGAAATTTACAACCAAGAAAGTCACTTTTGTCTAAAGAGTAACCTTTTAGGAATATTGTCTGTCATTGTCTAGCACATTTCTTAGTAAGACAAGCAGACCCCTATTTGATGAATGAAGCATAAGGATATTTATCAATATGCTAAACTTTTTAAGGCCTTTTCTAAGTGAATTAATAATTGCCCATTCATTTTTCCCTTTGTCCCATGGATTCAATATTTCTTTAAAACCACCTTAATAAAGAGAATTGTAGGTGTTGTAGAGATGTCTCTTGCTTCTATCTTAGAGTACCAGAGTTGGGTACCCAGCACCCATACAGTGTAGCTCATATCTCCTTGCAACTCTTTAGTGTCTGCAGACAGCCCTCCAAGTACATAAACACATGAATAAAAATTAAATAATTTTAAAAGAATGAGAGCCGGAAAATGATAAAACTTGGTGCTGCTTTATACTTCACTACAAGATACAATTTGAAAGGGAAGGAATAATTTTCTATGCTAATAAACAGAAATTATAACTATATATTTACAGGAAACCATGGAGTTGGCATGGCTTAGCCTTCTTTCCTGAGAGGCATAGGTCATAGGATTTTCTGGTTAGAGTCTACTGCTTCTGGGGCACTGTGTGTCTTCCAGTCCCTGAGAGACATAGTCTCTCAGGCAGTGAAGCATTTAGGCCACTTTGTGTTTTGCTTTATGTTCCCTTGGACGTCAAGAAAGCATGGAAACCTGGCAGGACAATTCGTCTTAGCAATAGTCTGTGTACCCTGTAGACATCATCATATCCAAGCAACAACTACAGCATTTATCCTGATGATCACCTCTATATTCTGTTTTACATAAGAATATAAAAATCTGATTGCTCTCAATAAGACTGTCACAGCTATAGGCTTGCTGTGGCCAATCCAATCTGAGCCTGGTTTAATTTCTTACTGGCCACATAAGGTCAAATTGGCCTGATAAGAAGGCTCTGGAACTTACATGCATCCATCTATCAATTGATACCTGCATCATCTAGCATTCAACTCTATTCTGGAAAATATTTCCCCATTCTCGCCTTAAAAAAGGAGAATTTTTCCAAGTTCAAGCAATCTTTCTGAAAAGCTTCCATTCTTAAATACGACTGTGCCTATATTTTTGGTTGTGGGTGTGTGTGTGGGTGTGTGTGCATGTGAGTGTGTGTGTGTGTTGTGTGTGTGTGTGTGTGTGTGTGTGTGTGTGTGTGTGTGTGTGTGTGATTTACAGCTGTGATCTTTGCAAGCTACAAGAATGACATACCATGAAATGAATCCTCTAGTGCAATAGTACCACCTTACTATTACCACCAAAAGTCAAATCAGTCACTTTCTGGTAGAATTTGAGGCCTGATCCACAGGAGCACCCATGTTTGGTTCTGTTAACCTTGTCTGCAGTCTTAACTTGGAAAAGACATAGGACTTAGTTGGGGTGGGAGACCTACTACTATAGTTTTGCTGGACACTCATACTGTCTAATTGCCTTATAGTATGCATACTTGTATCTACAGGTTAATGCTGTATCCATCCTTCATACGAGAAGCCTCTTAGGTACTTATTTCACAAACCTACAACTGCCCTAAGTGTTCAGAACAAGTAGTAGTGGAGTGTCCAGCACCACCTGGGGCAGTTATAACTCCAAACACCCTGCAAAGCTCAGGAACATTGTGGAAGAGGAAGCAGAAAGAATGTAAGAGCCCCAAATGAGAAAATTGGTGATAAAAGGTGTCTTGTGCACATGACAGAGACTGTGCCCTCATGATCTCCCTGAGCTATTGCTTTCAGCATCAGACAACATCTCATCATAGATAAGGAGCCTATGAAGCTCCATCCCTCCCACAGGGACTCTCAGGTTAACACTTTTTGAGAGAGGGCGTCACTTTCTTTAGTGCTGTAGTGGCAGATGAGTTGCTCTTGCTCCAATGAATACCTTTCCATCCACACTTGACCAACTGACTAATTAAACTTGGTCAGTTATAAATGAAGAGAAGACATGGAAGGAGGAGGGTGTCAGTTGGGGAAGGAGGAGGATTGGTTTAAAAGAAAAATATTTAAAAAGGTTTTTTTCTGTGTATACCCTTGCTTACCCTCCCTTCCCTCCTCCCAATCCCTTCAAGTTCTCCCTCAGCCTCCCCGCTACTGCGTTCCCCATCCATTCCCCAAGGAAGAAAAGGAATCCCAAGGTGGGTCAGTTCAGGTTGGTGTATCCAGGTGAGGTAGGTGTGATTCTCTCATCCCAGTTATTAAGGCTGGGTTAGGTGTTCCTCTGTAGGGAATGGGCTCCAAGATGCCAGCCAGTTCATGCACAGAAACATAGTCTGATCTTAACCCAAGAGGTTCCACAAACTTCCCATGCCATTCAAAAAGACAGTCTTTCTTTGGAGGGTTTAGTTTCTTTCCTGAAGGTTCCCCAGTGGCTGTTTCTGAGTCAGTGATCTCCCAGTAGCTCTAGTCAGCCATCTCCGTGGGTCACCTCCTCATAACCCCAGTCCCTTTGCTTATATATATTCTTTCTTCTCTCTTCAGCCAGACCAGGAGCTTGGCCTGGTGTTTAGCTATGGATCTCTGCTTCTTTTATTCATTGCTGGATGAAGGTTCTATAATGACACTTAGGGTGGTCATCAATCTGATTATAGGGAAGGTCCTGTCTAGGCACGCCCTCTACTATTGGTTTGAGTCCTAGCCAGGGACACCCTGTGGATTCTTGGAGGTTTACCTAGCAGCCTCTTTCTTAAGTACTTTCTCCTATAGCCAGCAAGTCTCCACTGGTTCTAAGCTAACTCCTTCCAAACAATTAGCAGTGCTGAGTTTGGGCTAAGTGTTCTCCAAAGTTCATGAGTTAAAGCACTAGAGCTATGGAATGTGTTAGAGACGTGTGGGATTGGTTGTTGGGGGCTTTGGAACGGATTCAGGCTTTCAGGCCTTCACTCTTTCTCTCTCTACTCAGTCAAATGGCTATGTGCTTCCGGCTCTCCAGATGATCAAAAATTGTGGGTCTGTCCTATGACAGATGACAACCTCTAAATCTATGTGTCGTGATCCCGTTTATTTTACAGTTTATTCCTTCAGATATGCTATTAGACCAGCAGAAAAGTGCCTACCACACCTGACTATAGGAATTGGTTTGGGGATCTTCAAGTTAAGAGCCTGTATAAAAATAACTACAAAGTAGGCTTCCAGCTCCCTCTCTGCTCTCCACAACAGACCTTCTCCTCTGTCTTCCTCCAGCAGGCCAAATCTCAGGCTGCGCTCTATCACTGCAACAGAAGATAGACTATATCCTTTCTCCCTTACTCTGCTCACACTCTTCTGTGGATGCCACAAATCATCCCCTGTCTGTCTGCCTCCTCTGACTTTTCATGGTATCCCAACCTCCAACACCATCAGCCATTACCTGTGAAATACCAGGCAAGCAGGTCAATAAAACAGGCACCACTCATCCGTCACACTCTCTGAAAATGCAGAAAGGAAACAGAAACCAAGAACAAAGCACATACTCAACAAAGGCAAACTCAGAAATCAGTACCTAAACCTATAATCACCCCAAATCCAGATACACAGACACCAGCATAAGAACACTGTCAATAACAGCCAGGAGACCATGTCCTATGCTTACAACTAGAGCACAGCTCTCCTGACACAGCAGCCCCAGAATTCTCTAAAGTAGCAGAAGCAGAAGAAGAAAACGTAAAACCAACTATAAGAAATTGATAGAGTCCTTAAAGAGGAATAAATTCTTCAAAGAAAGCCAAGAATAACAGACAAACAGCTGGAGAAAACAAATAAAACTGTTCAAGACCTGAGAATGGAAATAGAAAAGGAAAGGAAACATGAATGGAGGAATGCTTGAAGTGAACAGGAACTACAAAGACAAGCTTCACCATCAGAAGACAAGATATTCTGAGAAAGGAGAACCTAAGGCATTGAAGATACATCATAAAAAATGGACACATTGGCCAAAGAAAATATTAAGTCTAAGAAATTCATGACATAAAACATCCAGGAAATCTGGGACACCTTAAAGAGACCAAACTTAAGAATAATAGACATAGAGGAAGGAGAAAAATCCAAGCTCAAAGGCCCATAAAACATTTTCAACAAAGAAAAGTTCCCCAATCTAAGGGAGAAGATTCTTATAAAGGTACAAGAGGCATGCAGAACACCAAATGGCAAAGAAAGACCTCCTCACCACATAATAATCAAAATACTAAACATACAAGACAAAGAAAGAATGCTAAAAGCTGCACAGGAAAAGAACAACTAAAATAAAGGCAGACTTATTAGAATTATACTTCTCAATGACTGGATAACTACAGACTCTAAGAGATGAAAACTGTCAGTACAGAACTCTACACCCAGCAAAATTTTCAGTCACCGTAGAGAAGAGAAGATATTCTATGATAAAGCAAATTTAAACAACATTATTTATAAATCCAGCCTTACATAAGGTGCCAGAAAGTAAACTCTGACCTAGGTTAACTATATCCATGAAAACACAGGGAATAAATAATTTAACGCCCTCAAAAGAGAGAGAGAGAGAGAGAGAGAGAGAGAGAGAGAGAGAGAGAGAGAGAGAGAGAGAGAGAGAGAGAGAGAGAGAGAGAGAAACACACAGCACTAATGGTATTGCTGCTGTTACCACCACCAAAATAACAGGAATCAACAATCATTGGTCAGTGGTATCTCTCAATATCAAAGGTCTCAATTCCCCAATAAAAAGGCACAGACAAACAGAATGGATCTGAAAACAGCATCCGTTCTTTTGCTGAATACAAAAAAAACCATGCCTTAACTTCAAGAATAGACATTACCTCAAGATAAAAGGTTGGGAAAAGATGTTTCAGGAAGGCTAAACACAATGGCACATTCCTTTACTCCCAGCACCTCAGAGGCAGGAGGGCAGGCAGAAAGAAGCTGATGTAGCCACTTTAATATCTAATAAAACAGATTTCAAATCAAAACAGTCAAAAGAAATGGGGAAGGACATTTCATATCATTAAAAGAAAAATTCACCGAGATGACATTTCAGCTCTTAATATCTATATCCTATATCCAAGGGCACCTACCTTTGTCAAATAAACCCTACCAGGTTTAAATTGCATATTGGCTCTCAGGCACTGATAATGGGATATTTCAACACCCCACTCTCACCAATGGATCTAACAGGCATTATTTACCAAATAGACCTAACAGATGTTTGCAGAACATTTCATCCAAACAAAAGAATACAGCTTTTTCTCAGCACCTCATGGAACCTTCTTCAAAACTGACTACAAACTCAGCCATAAAGCTAGTTTAAACACAGTCAAGAAAATGAAAAGATCCCCCTGTGTTCTCTCAGATCACCAGACATTAAAGCTGGACAATGATAACAGAAACAACAAAAGTCTACAAACTCATGGAAATAGAACAACTCTCTACTCAAGGAAAATGGGTCAAGAAAGAAATAGAAGTAAAAGATTTCCTAGAATTTGACAAAAATGAATACACAGCATAGCCAAACTTACGGAACACAATGAAAGTGATTCCCAGGAAAGTTTATTGCACTAAGTCCCTACATAAAAAAATTGGAGAGATCTCATGCTAGCAACTCAGGAGCACACCTGAAAGTTCAAGAACATAAAAAAGCAAGTTCACCCACGAGGAGTAGACGGCGGGAAACAATCAAACTGAGGAATGAAATTAAGATAGAAACACAGAGAACAGTACAAACAAATCAGTGAAAATCAACAAGATGGACAAACCTTTATCCAAACTAACTAAAAGACACACAAAGAACATACAGATTAATAAAATCAGAAAAGGGGCACATAACAACCGACACAGGAAACCCAGAGAATCATAAGGAAGTGCATTAGAAACCTTCCCTCTACTAAATTGGAAACTCTAAATGAAATGGGTAATGGATATGTCCACTTACCAAAGTTAAGTCAAGATCAGATAAACCAATCAAATTTGATAAACCCCTGGTGAATAGAAGAAGTAATTAGATACTTTGGTTGGGAGACTAAAAGCCTTTTCACTCTATGTCCTAGTCTTTTTGCACAGGAAGTACTCTGCAGGCTACTGAAAGGGAAATGTGGACACCAACCCAGCCCTCCTCCATGAGAGGGAGCCCATGCCCAGCGCTACTTGGATGGCCAGGAATCAGAGACTGGATAGTCCAGAGACATAGGGGAGAGATAAACAAGACTAACAAGAAAAAAGAAGGAAAGAAGGAAGGAAGGAGGGAGGGAGGGAAGGAGGGAAGGGAGGGAGGGAGGGAGGGAGGAAGGAAGGAAGGAGGAAGGAAGGAAAAAGCCCAAATGAAAACCAGTGAAATGATTCCTAATGACATTCTGGTAAACTGTGGTTGAGATGTGTTGAATGAGAAGCGAATCATTTCCATAAAGTGGTGCCTTGTCTAGTCATCATCAGGGGGGCTTCCTCCAACGGCAGATAGCAGTGGGTGCAGAGACCTACAGCCAGACATAATTTGGAGAGAAAAAAAATCTAAATTAGAGGTCTCCATTAGATCTGATACTGGGGAACCCTGTAGAAGAGGAGAATGAAAAATTGTAGGAGTCAGAGAGGATGGAAGACACCAGGAGAACATGACCCTCTGACAGCAAGCAGGGTGCATATAGGCTCACAGAGAGGAAGGGTGTGTCCTGGACTGCAGGGTCGGCACCAGGTCCTCTGCATATGTTACCATGGTGTTTCTAACTGTTCCACCAGCTGTGCCACTGACTCTTTTGCCTGTTCTTGGGACTTTTTCCCTCTTGTTGGGTTGTCTTGTCCAGCTTTGGTGTGAGGGCTGCTCCTTGTCTTGCATTCTCTCTCTCTCTCTCTCTCTCTCTCTCTCTCTCTCTCTCTCTCTCTCTCTCTCTCTCTGTGTGTGTGTGTGTGTGTGTGTGTGTGTGTGTGTGTCTTTGGCTGTCATGTGTTAGAGGCCTGTTCTTTTCTAAAGTGGATGGAGATGGAGTGGATCAGGGGAGGAGGGAGATAGGAGGATTGGAGGGAGGGAAAGTGTGGTTGAGATATATTATGAAAAGATAATCACTTCTAATTTAAATATAAATAATTACAGAACTAAGTGATATAAAAGATAAGGCAAAAAAAGACAATTTTCAACAAAAACACACATAATAAGTTATATAATCATAAGTTTCTGGCCGGTCCAGCCTATGGTCCAGACCAACAATCCTACAGAAGGCTTATGTCCTAGTCTTTTTGCACAAGAAGGTACTATAGCTCAGACATTGCTAGCCAGCTTTTTGTTTTTTAAACCAACCCATGATTCTTACTTTGTTTAGCCACAAGGTTTTGGTATCAGTTCTCAGAGTTTTCTTCGTTTGGTAGCCTTGCCCACACTTCCTGTCTGCATTTGGTCAATTAGCATTTTTTATTAAACCAATGGGTAGGACAATTATTTACAAACAGTAAAAAATTTAATCCCACTACAAAGTCATGTTTGGCAGGTAAAATTTTTCCTCAAAAAGTTAATTGTAGCCATATATAATGAGGACAAGAGAATAAAGGAGTGGTGACAGAGACCAAGGAAGAGCAGCCTATGGCTACACACCCTCTCAGCCTGGCAGATCCTCTATGGTGCCTTTCCCCTTGCTGTCATGTCAGGCATATTGTTACCTGAGTGACTATAAAACACTGATCATAGATTACGCATTGAAGGCCATTTTCAGGCCAACAGGCAAGACTCCTGTAGGCAGGCCTTCCCAACCCCCATCAGACCCCATAATCTATAAGCCCACCTCTAAACCCACCCATCCTGAGACCCCAGCAGTTTTCTGACACACAAACACCACAAGTGCAGATTGGATTAAGAGGTGAGTGTTTGTTCTTCCAGTTGGACAGTCCAGTCTTTAGACCCTAGGCTGTGGGGCCTATCCTGTGCCTACCCACCCTTTACCCACTGAAACTTCAGTTGTATGCCAGCAGGGAAGACTCCCGTGGACAGGACTTCCCCCCAACTGGACCTTATAATCTACAAGTTACACTTCATCCTTTAAACCCACCCATCCTCTGAGACCCCAGTGGCTCTCTGAGACACAGATGCCATCTGCACCAATTGGAAGAAGAGATGGGTAGATTCCAGTGCAAGAATATGTTCAAAAACATAAAGAGCAATATGGCACCACCAGAACCTAGCACTTCTACAACAGCAAGGCCTAAACATCTCAGCACAGCAGAAGCAGAAGAAAATGACCTTAAAAATAACTTTATGGAGATATTAGAGGTCTCTTAAGAGGAAATAAAAAGTTCCCTTAAAGAAATTGAGGAAAAGAAAAAACAAAAATTGGAAGAGATCCATAAATCCCTTAATGAAAAAAAAAAAAACAAACCCCAAGAAAATCAAACAGATGAAGGAAACAGTTCAAGACTTAAAAATTGAAATAGAAGCAGTAGAGAAGACACAAACCAAGGGAAGACTGGAAATAGAAAGTCTGAGACAGTGAACAAGAACCACAGATGCAAGCATCACGAGCAGAATGTAAGAGATGATCACTGGTACTGAAGATGTGATAGAGGAAACAGATTAGTTGGCCAAAAGAAATTTAAAAGTAAAGAGCGTCCTAACACAAAACATCCTGGAAATCTGGAAAATCATGAAAGGACTAAACCTAAGTTTCTGGGTCTGTGTTACCTCACTCAGGATGATACTCTCCAGATCCATCCATTTGCCTGCAAATTTCATGCCCTTGGGGTAAGAATGTGCATCCCTTGGGTAGGACCAAGAGTGGTTCAGCTGGATTGTTGAGGAGGTTGATTCCCAGTTTTCTGAGGAACCTGGCTAGGCTGCTTTCATTTCTTAGCTATTGTGAGTAGAATGGTGAGGAACATGGTTGGACAAGTACACTGGTAGTTGATTATCAAGTCTTTCCCCATAGCGTCACTTATATAAAATACCTAATTAAGCTAATATTTTGAGAATTTCCACAGTTTCCCAGAGGGTCTGCAGCACATTGCAAGCTCACCAACACTGTATGAAGGTCCCCTTTACTTTTGCCTTCACCCACATTTGGTGTCAATCATGGTATAGATTTGAGGGGTTTCTTTCTTTGATTATTTGGTTTCCATTATTTGGTGAAAACATGGAGACATATTTCTGAATAATTTTTTATATTTTCTTTTACTTTAATAGCGTACAATTGGACAAAGTAAAAAGTCAAAATATTTTTTTTCACTAGAAAGTGTTTGTGGTTAACAGATGATGCAAGCCTTCCTTTAAATGCCATTTTTCCAGTAAAGAATGTATATTTCCCTCCTTACAAACCAAGATAGAGGTGACTTAATCTACAACTCCTACTTATTTTACTTGTGAAAAATAATGTTCTCCCCTTTATAATCAAACTGATAACATGAATGTCATCTGTGGTAATGGACACATACTTTGTAAACTCTTAAATCATTAGGTTGCAAAATCTCTCACCCAGTAAACATAAATACTGCAACATGAAGGATATGAAAACCTGCTGCACCCTTCAAAACATCTGCAGAACTGCCTCATGGGGCTCATAGGTCAGTGGTGCTGCAGATTGCCTGGATGGTTATGAATTTCCAAGGAGCTTGGCCACCACAGCACACACGTGTTGTCCTGAGAAGCTCACTATGATTGCAACATGACTCTGTCCAAACAGAAATCAAAAACCAAGAAAGCATTCTCATGTGCAGGACTCAGGCTTATGCCTGCTCTCAACAGTGGCTCCTTTGTCACGCCAGGGCTGCCCTAGAAACAGGAGAACGGGTATCATTTGCTGATACCAGGCTGCCTGTCACCCTGCAGCCTTCCACAAGGAACCAGAGTCAAGGACAGCAGCAGGGAGCTGCAGCATGGGCTGTTTATATTGGGAGAGATCTGAAGGTACATGGATTGACTGCATATATAAATAGGGACAGACTTGACACATGTGGTCCCTCCAGTCCCACAGCAGGAGCCCACTGTGTAAAGGCACTTGGGCCAGCCTGGCATGAATCAGTCCTAGTGGTGGCGGCCACAATCATCTCCACGATGGCTAGGCAGCTTCCAGTCAGTTTGAAGAGACTGCTGTCTTCCTAGATCTTCCCCCTTCTGTTTTGAGAAGAGCATGAGGCTGCTCAGCACAGGTTAAGAAGCTAGCCTCCATTGCAGGGTGTCTGCCTTGGTAGCTCCCAAAAGAGCTGTCCAATCTCGGCAAGGTACTTTGTACTTGGGGCTGCACAGTGAAAGCTGGTATTGCTCATATGGCACTGTCAACACAGCCAGTGTCCCATAGTATACAGCCTGCATAAGAAACCACATGAAACTGAGCAGATATTGAAAGAAGAATGGCCCATCCTCCACGGATGGTTGCTTCTTTGGGTATCTTGTAAAGACTATCAATGTCCTGGTTTTTCAAGCAGTAAAACTGTAGCACAACCTGGGCCACGAGCACACATCTCATTTCAGGAGACGCAGGCTGTTGAGTCCTGGTCCAGCATGTGGGTGCAGTACTTGCCTGCAATGGAGAACAGAAAGAATTACCGAGACTTATGGTTGTTTTGGACTTTGCACAGCATATAGGTCAGGAACTGGTGGAGACCCCCTGATGGCCTGGTTTCACACATCTTCCACTGAAGTACTGCTGGGCTCTGGACACTACAGATACTTGCTCAGGAGAATTTGGATCCATCAAACTAAAATTTATCCAGATTTTCCAACAGCTCTTAAATAAAGTCCACCTCTGCCTTCTCCAGGTACTTACAGACCAGCATGAGAGGTCAGGCACACTGTTCTAAAGGCCATGATGGAAGAAGATCAAAGCTCCTGAGTACATGAGCACCAGGATTTCTGAAACTTGCTTCAGGCTCATATGTGAAGAAGAGGGTCATTCACTACACGTGCTTCACAGTCGCCTACCTTCTGGATGATTGCATGCAGCTTGCCCTCATGTTGTGGAGGCAGTTTAACGAGTGCCCTTCAGCTCCTCCGTTGCCAACACCAATGCTGTAGGCCTCTGCTCTGTTCAGATCTGATCTTATGATCCGATTCTATGTCAGCTGATGTTAGAGGAGCCTCCTTGTTTCCTTCCCTGTGATCCCTACAAGCAATCAACCTGAACAGATTTAAAAAAAAACAAACAAACCAGAAGCTTCAATTTATGCCTACTTCCCCACTTGTATCACTGTGAGTATAAAAATTTTTTCTTTAAGACAGAAATAGAGAGCCTCATCCTCTACCCAGAGCTTACAGATTTGCAAGTAGCAAATTTGTAGCATAATTTGAGGGTTTTTGAGTCCAGTGGATTTAGTGGAGACTCCAGGACCCTCCTAATAGCCTGCCTCAGAGTAGTGGTTGAGGAAAAGTCTAGGAGGGCTCCCATGCTTGAACCAGTATTTTCATCATCAAAGCTGATACCACTCCTCAGGGTGCAGGTGAATCTATCTGGCTGTTATTATGAGGTGCAGAGAAGGAGGGTGTATCTGTCAAGAGATCCTGAGAAAAGGAACATGCCAAAGCAGAAACCAGAGTGAACAGCAGAGCCGAGGTACAACTTCTTAGGGATATGAAGTAAATTACTGAGTGACTTTATGAGTTCCCCTCCAGCACTTATATGCCAATCCCTAGCTGTACAGTGAGATAGGAAAATGTAGAGAAGACTAGTCCATGTCACTGTAAGCATAGCACAGTTTCTTAGACGAGGGTCCTCTTTCTGGGCTATCTCATTGTATCATCTCCAGAGATCTCATAGAAGAGGAGCTAATGATACAAATGAGTTTTCTGTATCACCACCTAGTGACTGACGCAGTGTGAATTCCCGAATGAACAAGCCAGGTGAGGCAAAACACATGGTCCCATGGACATTAAAGCAGGTGGTAACACATCTAGGCCTGCATGCAAAGACTTCATTCAGATCCACAATAAAACCTTTGCCAATTCCTCACAAAAGTCCTTGGGCTACAAGTCTGTTAGGTTTACCACAGGTGAATGCCTGTCTTCCAGAAACTCCGGAGAGACACGGCACACTCATTTAAGTCTGAGAGCAACCATCACCTATCACAATTGTTCAATAAATCAGTTCTGCTGTGTTTTCTTTACTTTATATTTCAGACACATAAAAAGGAAACTACAGGGAACATGGTGATGTGATGTACTGGTGCCATATTTAATCCATTTTACTGATGGATGTGGACAGGAAGGCACAGCACACAGTCAACACTGGAAAACTGTGATTCATCCTTGAGATGATGGCCAATAGTGTTAAGAGACAAAAGAGTCTGTCAATATGAAACATTCAGAATAGAGGACATGATTCCCTTTAGTGGATCAAAAATGAATAGATATTTCTTTATACTACAAAGGAAGATGCAGTTGTGGAGGGTGATGTGTGTAAGGGGGTGTTGGGTGCTGGCATACCCAGACCCATATACTCTGTGTCAGGCTAAAAAAGCCTGGGCAAGGTCAGTGCCCTTTTGTTTACTTTCCTGATCTTTGCTGATGCACCTTGTGAGCATCAACACCCTGTTTTGCAATCAGTGGTTTTCCTGTTATGATGAGGAGGCTTGCACCCGTTGCCAGAGAACACAGTGACAGGTACATGAACCCAGGGCAGGGGAACTTAAGGGGTATATAAGCTTGCTAAATAAGGTTGAGGGAGCAGAAGCAGCTGATCTCCCTGGATGATGGAACTGACTGTCTCTTGAGTGCTGATTTAACCCTGATGACCCTTTCCAGGCTCAGCTACACTAGGAGGGACGTGGCAAGGGGGCTTAATTAGCAACAAAACTCTGGATAAACATCACAGGACATGACAAAGCAAGGCCTAGAAAGGGGATCAATACCAATGAAGTATCTGAGGCTGTTAAGCAGAGTGTAACGCAGGCAATAGACCAAGAAGGTGAGTATAATTTTCAGGCAAACATGTCGATGTTTTCAAAGATAGTTAACTACAGCTTTGCCAATTGTTTACTCTGACATTATTCATTGAAAGATGTTAATGGCTGAACTTTTGAAGAGGAGACCTCAAAGAAAACAATTCCTTGTGGTTGATATAAAACATCAGAAGAGATCTACAGAAAGGCTGAAATTGTTGATATATGCCATATTCAGAGGACTTTAGAAAGGCATATACTTCATTAGCAGAACACTACAGAAGGTCTGAACGGAGGTGCTAGAGAAACACATTATCCCTGAGGTGCAAAAGAAGGTGATGGTGCAGGGTACTAGGTGGGGTGTAGACAGTGACTAAGGAAAAGTCGCAGGTCTGAGGAATTGCTTGGAGTTCATATACATGATCACATATTATGTGAACATGTGCAAACTTATTCAGATATAGAGCTACACAATCATTTTCTGTCAGTGAGATGTACCAAGAATGCATATATTCCTATACTTAAAACAAAAATGCCAACCACGAATAATGCTTTTTAAACAGTAGGTTCAAAGAAAAATGTTCATGTAGTAATGGATAATTGCAAAAATCATTGTTTATTTGTATTTTATGGCTCTTCATGACCATTGAATGTAACCAAATGATAGAAAATGATGCTTCCAAAGTGATCCTGTGTAGACACAGCTGTGGCAGATGTGGAGAAGGACAAGTTCTGGGATTCTGAGATACTGCATTGCTTCTCCTGTGTCTGTCACCTTGGAAACACAGCTCTGTAGACTTGAATGTAATAACAAGAAGACCCCATCAGGCCACATGTAAAGGAGTGCACAATGTGTATATTATCTGATGTGTACTTAGAAATAGTCCTGAGGACACCAAGAAGGAAACCATCACTTCCAATAGAGCATCGCACCACTGCATGCCTGTATCTGAAGGGTGGATGCTCACAGATACGGAAAAACAAGCACTCCCGACAGTAAGTCCTCCCCCTGTGATCTGTGAGACAAAGTAGAACAAGGTAGTTAGCTTTTGCTGCTGTCCAAAAGGAAGAAGCTGTGAAGACAAAGACAGAGATGTCACCAGATCAATCCAAGACTGGGTGGGGCATAAAGAGAAAGAGGGTCCAGGGGAGCAGGAGGCTTCCCCTCTCTGCAGCAACAGCGTTCCCAAGCACCCCAAGACAAAAGCAGGTTTCCCAGGCAGCACTAACCTACTGCATCTTGCAACAAGGGGGAAGACACAAGGAAGGGATGGTCTTCTCTTCCCTTTACCCACGCCCAAGCTCCAACTCTCCTCTTTAGAGAAATTTTACTCCTCCTGTTGGTTGTGGGCCTGCAGGACCCCACACATTCATCCCTGTCCTTTTCTGCTACAAGACTGTAATTTCCTCTGGGTGAATGGCCACCTCCTCACTTAGATGCATCCCCTTTCCACCTCTGACTCTTCCTGCTTTTCTCTCTGGACATGTCCCTCATGCCCCACTCCTCTCTCTCCCCCCCCTCTTGTGTGTCTCCTTAGCTCCTAAAAATAAAGAGTGCAAGGGATTCTTGGAATCTGCCCATTAGTTATGGGGATGGAAATGAGGGGAGGAGGAGACGAGGACAGAGTCAGGTGAGCACTCACTTGTCTCTTCTGGACCAGGGAACAGCATGGATGCCTCTTCATCACCAGGAGGTCATGAGGGTGGCTTCTCTGTCCACCACTAATGCTGCATATCAAGGAAGTGAACCTCCCTCTGCAGGAGAGGAGTGGCACAGAGCTTGTTCCCGGTTCCTGGAGGTGTCTGACAGGTAACAAGAGGTTTCAGGTGTAACCCCTTTCTAGTTTTGGCCTGGTTCCCACATACTACTGTTACTCACTACCAGGCCGAGCACGGAACAGCGGTTTAGGAACCACAACCCTGGGCCTCATCTTCAGCCCTTTAAAAGATGCAGAAAAGAGCATGTTAGTGACTTTGACACAGAAGGACTTAGCAAAGAGCTTCCCTGTGGTATCACAGCAGCCCACATGATTATTCTTCTTCTAAATGACTCTCCCCATCACACAGTTCTCCTCCTCCCTATCTCCCTGATTTCTCACGCCCTGGTAACACCCACTGGTGTCTGCTTCTGGATTAACTTCCCCAGACTCCTCATGAGAAGTATTCCATGGGAAATTCCTTTAAGGATCCTAGACACCTTAACATTCACACCTATAGATGGGTGCAGCCTGTCAATGGCAATCTGCCTTTGAAAAGGACAGATCACATACATGACACTTGAGGCCATGGCTGCCTCCTTCCGTTAGACTTTATTATCCATTCCTTGTTATCCCTTACCTGGGGGTTGTGTGTTTTCTGCATGCCACGGGGAAACAGCAACATAATGTTCTAAACATGTTCCTAACATGCTTCCTCACACCCTTCAAGCACCTTCTGCTGTGCTTGCTGGAGGCTATGGGTTCCTCCTGGGGCTCTTCATTTCTAGATGTAGTGTCTTTGACCACTTCGTATTGGTTATGCTGGGGAGGGCCATTCTGGCTGCTGATGTCATCCCAATCTACACTGATGTTGTCCAGACTGTCACCATCATACTCTGCCCCTTGGTTCTTTTTGGAGTTGGGCTCCATCAAGGGCTGTAAGACATTGCGTGTTGTCTGACTGAAAGTCCCATTATTTTCAGTCTCCTCAATCTGAGCCACCACATGGGCCCCCTCTGATGTTTCTCCAAAAGTGTCCACATTTATTATCTCCTCAGATGTGTTTAATGCCCTTGAGCGGTCACACTGTGGAACAGAATACACAGGTGAATTAATATCTAAAGTATGCACCAGTTAAGCTGGACTTAGAGGAGACCTGGCTACATTTTTTCACTCACCTCCTGCCTTCTGTTTTCCATTTCAGATGTCACAAATGTGGGCAGAGCCAGCTCACTCCATCTCCTCCTTAGCGGAAATGGAGGGAGGACGAAGCAATGTGCAGGCCTCCTGGTGGAGTGGCTCTTTTGAAGGTGTCCAATTTGTCCACAGACATACACACTTTTCTCTTCATAAAGCAGGTCATTCTTGGCCAGATTCTCAAGAAAGGTTTTTGTGCCCGGTATTTCAAAGGTGTCCCCTGCTATGTTACTCAACGAACACACAGATTTGACCAGGCTGGATATGGACCACCTTGAAGCTATTGGACTGTGTGCTGGATATAAATCATCATCACTTACTTCGCACCGAAGTGCTTCCTCTTCCATGTCCTCCTCCACCATTTCAGGTGGAGAATAGCACCTCAAGACGCTAGAAGTAACAAAACCAAAATCAGCTCTTGGCGACATAGTTGTGGTTATCAATTTATACATCATGAAAATCAATGGTCTCTCAAGAATCATAATGGGAAATCTCAGATTCAAAGATAGAGAAATATGGAAACTACAAAGTAGTTAAGAGAGAGCATAAGAAAGAAAAGAGCTGGAAATGAGTGAACATTTTAAGGATGAAACAAAGGAAGGTCAGAGAATTAAGGAGGTGGTTTTTGAAAGAATGAATTAATCTGAGAAAGCCTAGATCTGTCTCACACAAAGGATGACAAAATTGTTGAAACGTGGGAAAGGAAAGAATTGAGAGGGATCTTTAGAAACCCTACGGGATGCAATGTAATATTTGAGCACACATCACTGACAGTCGTCAAAGAGAGGTATTGCTCAATTTATAAAGCAGAAAACAATATTGATATGAGGGATTACCAAATAATCAACACCTCCTGCCTTCCTGCTACTGGACCTGGTGTGTAAGAACGTATTCGGGAGTTTATAAAATATGTAAAGAGGTTCCATGAGGAACCATGAGGTTCCAGATTATATTAAAAATAATACAATCTCTTAGAAATAGGACCAACAGATCGCAGAGTTGATTTTTGCTGCTGACTATAGTGGACAATGGAGAACAATGATCCTCAAGCTGTTTCACCAAAGACAAAAGAAATTATTGTTCTCATCATTCTCAAAAGCCAATATTACAATGATTCCAAAACCATTAACACACGCATACACACACACACACACACACACACACACACACGCATACACACACACACACACACACTATGTATAAGATAGTGTCCTTGATGAACTTCATATGAAAAGAGGTTCATTATTTAATACTGTTGAACAACACACTTCCCCAGACTCCTCATGAGCAGGATTCCATGGGAAATCTCTTTGTAGGTTCCTAGAGACCTTAATGTTCACACCTATAGATGGGTGCAGCCTGTCAATGGCAATCTGCCTTTGAAAAGGACAGATCACATACATGACACTTGAGGCCATGCCTGCTTCCTTCCATTGGACTCTATTATCCATTCCTTGTTATCTCTTACCTGGGGGTTGTGTGTTTTCGGCATGCCACAGGGAAACAACAACATAATGTTCTAAACATGTTCCTAACAAGCTTCCTCACACCCTTCAAGTACCTTCTGCTGTGCTTGCTGGAGGCTATGGGTTCCTCCTGGGGCTCTTCATTTCTAGATGTAGTGTATTTGACCACTTCGTATTGGTTGTGCTGGGGAGGGCCATTCAGGCTGCTGATGTCATCCCAATCTACACTGATGTTCTTCTCCAGACTGTCACCATCATTCTGTGCCCCTTGGTTCTTTTTGGAGTTGTTCTCCATCAAGGGCTGTAAGACACTGTGTGTTGTCTGACTGAAAGTCCCATTATTTCCAGTCTCCTCAATCTGAGCCACCACATGGGCCCCCTCTGATGATTCTCCAAAAGTGTCCACATTTATTATCACCTCAGATGTGTTTAATGCCCTTGAGCGGTCACACTGTGGAACAGAATACACAGGTGAATTAATATCTAAAGTATGCACCAGTTAAGCTGGACTTAGAGGAGACCTGGCTACATTTTTTCACTCACCTCCTGCCTTCTGTTTTCCATTTCAGATGTCACAAATGTGGGCAGAGCCAGCTCACTCCATCTCCTCCTTAGCGGAAATGGAGGGAGGACGAAGCAATGTGCAGGCCTCCTGGTGGAGTGGCTCTTTTGAAGGTGTCCAATTTGTCCACAGACATACACACTTTTCTCTTCATAAAGCAGGTCATTCTTGGCCAGATTCTCAAGAAACGTTTTTGTGCCCGGTATTTCAAAGGTGTCCCCTGCTATGTTACTCAAGGAACATACAGATTTTACAAGGCTGGATATGGACCACCTTGAAGCTATTGGACTGTGTGCTGGATATAAATCATCATCACTTACTTCGCACCGAAGTGCTTCCTCTTCCATGTCCTCCTCCACCATTTCAGGTGGAGAATAGCACCTCAAGACGCTAGAAGTAACAAAACCAAAATCAGCTCTTGGCGACATAGTTGTGGTTATCAATTTATACATCATGAAAATCAATGGTCTCTTAAGAATCATAATGGAAAATCTCAGATTCAAAGA
This sequence comes from Phyllotis vaccarum, assembly GCA_033318265.1. Lineage (NCBI taxonomy): Eukaryota > Metazoa > Chordata > Mammalia > Rodentia > Cricetidae > Phyllotis > Phyllotis vaccarum. The sequence continues at coordinate 182,801,983 of JARWLC010000002.1, forward strand.
TAGAGAAATATGGAAACTACAAAGTAGTTAAGAGAGAGCATGAGAAAGGTCAGAGCTGGAAATAAGTGAACATTTTAAGGATGAAATAAAGGAAGGTCAGAGAATCAAGGAGGTGGTTTTTGAAAGAATGAACTAATCTGAGAAAGCCTAGATATGTCTCACCCAAAGGATGACAAAATTGTTGAAACGTGAGAAAGGAGAGAATTGAGAGGGATCCTTGGAAACCCTATGGGCTGCAATGTAACATTTGTCTCCACATCACTGACAATCTTCAAAGGGAGGTATTGCACAATTTATAAAGCAGACACCCACATTGATATGAGGGATTACCAAATATGCAACACCTCCTGCCTTCCTGCTACTGTACCTGGGGTGTGAGAATGAATTCAGGAGCTTATAAAATATGTAAAGAGGTTGAATGAGTACCAGATTATATTAAAAATAATACAATCTCTTAGAAATAGGACCAACAGATCGCAGAGTTGATTTTTGCTGCTGACTATAATGGACAATGGAGATCAATGATCCTCAAGCTGTTTCTCCAAAGACAAAAGAAAATGTTGTTTTCGTCATTCTCAAAAGCCAATATTACAATGATTCCAAAACCATTAACACATGCATACACACACATACACACACACACACACACACACACACACACACACACACACACACACACACACACACACACTATGTATAAGATAATGTCCTCGATGAACTTCATCTGAAAAGAGGTTCATTGTTCAATTCTGCTGAACAACACACTTCCCCAGACTCCACATGAGCAGGCTTTCATGGGAAATCTCTTTGTTGGGTCCTAGACACCTTAACCTTCACATCCTATAGATGGGTGCAGCCTGTCAATGGCAATCTGCCTTTGAAAAGGACAGATCACATACATGACACTTGAGGCCATGCCTGCCTCCTTCCTTGGGACTCTATTATCCATTCCTTATTATCCCTTACCTGGGGGTTGTGTGTTTTCTGCATGCCACGGGGAAACAGCAACATAATGTTCTAAACATGTTCCTCACATGCTTCCTCACACCCTTCAAGCACCTCCTCCTGTGCTTGCTGGAGGCTATGGGTTCCTCCTGGGGCTCTTCATTTCTATATGTAGATGGTAACTCCATACTTATTATGTCTTTGACCACTTCGTATTGGTTATGCTGGGGAGGGCCATTCTGGCTGCTGATGTCATCCCAATCTACACTGATGTTCTCCAGACTGTCACCATCATACTCTGCTCCTTGGTTCTTTTTGGATTTGGTCTCCATCAAGGGCTGTAAGACATTGCATGTTGTCTGACTGAAAGTCCCATTATTTCCAGTCTCCTCAATCTGAGCCACCACATGGGCCCCCTCTGATGTTTCTCCAAAAGTGTCCACATTTATTATCACCTCAGATGTGTTTAATGCCCTTGAGCGGTCACACTGTGGAACAGAATACACAGGTGAATTAATATCTAAAGTATGCACCAGTTAAGCTGGACTTAGAGGAGACCTGGCTACATTTTTTCACTCACCTCCTGCCTTCTGTTTTCCATTTCAGATGTCACAAATGTGGGCAGAGCCAGCTCACTCCATCTCCTCCTTAGCGGAAATGGAGGGAGGACGAAGCAATGTGCAGGCCTCCTGGTGGAGTGGCTCTTTTGAAGGTGTCCAATTTGTCCACAGACATACACACTTTTCTCTTCATAAAGCAGGTCATTCTTGGCCAGATTCTCAAGAAACGTTTTTGTGCCCGGTATTTCAAAGGTGTCCCCTGCTATGTTACTCAAGGAACATACAGATTTTACAAGGCTGGATATGGACCACCTTGAAGCTATTGGACTGTGTGCTGGATATAAATCATCATCACTTACTTCGCACCGAAGTGCTTCCTCTTCCATGTCCTCCTCCACCATTTCAGGTGGAGAATAGCACCTCAAGACGCTAGAAGTAACAAAACCAAAATCAGCTCTTGGCGACATAGTTGTGGTTATCAATTTATACATCATGAAAATCAATGGTCTCTCAAGAATCATAATGGGAAATATCAGATTCAAAGATAGAGAAATATGGAAACTACAAAGTAGTTAAGAGAGAGCATAAGAAAGGTCAGAGCTGGAAATGAGTGAACATTTTAAGGATGCAACAAGGGAAGGTCAGAGAATCAAGGAGGTGGTTTTTGAAAGAATGAAGTAATCTGAGAAAGCCTAGATATGCATCACCCAAAGGATGACAAATTTGTTGAAACGTTAGAAAGCAGAGAATTGAGAGGGATCTGTGGAAACCCTATGGGCTGCAATGTAACATTTGACTCCAAAGCACTGACAATCTTCAAAGAGAGGTATTGCTCAATTTATAAAGCAGACACCAACATTTATATGAGGGATTACCAAATATGCAACACCTCCTGACTTCTTGTTACTGTACCTGGTGTGTGAGAATGAATTCAGGAGTTGATAAAATATGTAAAGAGGTTGCATGAGTACCAGATTATATTAAAAATAATAAAATCTCTTAGAAGTAGGACCAACGGATCACAGAATTGATTTTTGCTGCTGAGATAATGGACAATGGAGATCAATGATCCTCAGGCTGTTTCTCCAAAGACAAAAGAAAATATTGTTCTAATCATTCTCAAAAGCCTATATTACAATGATTCCAAAACCATTAACACACGCATACACACACACACACACACACACACACACACACACACACACACACACAGTATAAGATAATGTCCTTGATGAACTTTACCGGAAAAGAGGTTCATTTTTCAATATTGTTGAACAAAACATGGCAGAGATACCTTATGTTCACAATGGGTTCAGCATGAACTTCTAGTATAAGTCCACTCAAATACTGATCAACAGTTAACTGGTCATTTCAAGGAAAAAAGTCATGTGCAGCAAAGAGGAATGAAATTTTGTCATTTTCTGAAATATGCAAGTTCCTGAGATATATTGCCTAACTAGAGTGTTTAATATGTAGGTAGAATTAAAATTGACGAGAGAGAGGGAGGGAGGGAGGAAAGGAGGGAGGGAGGGAGGGAGGGAGGGAGGGAGATAATTATAAGTACATGTGTTCTGTGGCTGGTGCATTATAACACCACAAATGAAAATCATCCAACTTAACTGTTGGCACATGTGCAGAAACATACATGTGTTACATGTACAGTTAATGGTTAAAAGTAAAAAAATTAAAAGAACCAAAGTAGTATATGTCCAAGTAAAATTTTTGCAAAAGGACCAACTTAGAAAAATGAACACAAGCAGCAATCAATGTCTCAATCAAAGTAGTGAGTATGCTAATGGAAAAAACAGAGCAAAAATTCCACAGCACTGGAGAGAAAACCTCCCTTGCAAGTCCATGAGCCTAGGTAATCCCAATTTATAGGGAACAGTGCTGGAATCCAGCAGCTCTCCACTCAACATGAGCTTCTCTTCAGCTTCCGGATGAATTCCACCACACTGCAATGTCTTCTATGAACAGATTTCTATCACTTCTTACAAATGTCACTGCAAGGGATGAGTCAGTAATAAAAGGGAATAACCCAAGGTAGTTTCTATAATCCTGTGGGCTGCAATTCTTGATTATGGCAGAGAACCAATCATTCATAAGATGCAGCTTAAGAGACAAAAGGCATCCCTTCTCCCATGCTCTCAGAGGACAGGAAAGGCTTGGAAACTGGAGTTTCTGGGGAAGATGACTTGTCAAGATGAGTTTCAAGCAACTGGTTACATGTTTTTGGCAGGCCCCTGCTGCGTCCAGTAATGGAAACCCTCCTGCTGCTCTCCAGTGCATCAGATTTTATGACTTCCCAGACTAATCATCACTCTATTCTAGAAAGCAAGCATTGAGACACATGAGGAAGTGTGAGGCCTTTCACATCTAACCCTGACAAAGACATTTTGTCTTTAATCAGGGTATACTCCATAGGAGGACAGTATAAAACTGGACAGCGTCAGGAACTCTGAGCTGATTTAGATTCTGGACATGGGTCTGGACTTGTGGGAATGTGAACCTGTAGGCTGACTCAGTGGCTGTTCCACTATGACTATAAGTTTCCTAATAACTCACTGATAAAAGCTCCGTCACTTCTACACTCCTGATACTCCTTTTTGCTTAAACTCATATAGAGGGACTCTAAAGACGGTATCCCTCCTTTAACATAACAATGCTGTGGAATTCCCTAATTCACATGTATGCTTTTGTTTTGTGGAAGATGGGATGTGACATTTCTGGAGATAATTAAGAGAACAGGTAAAATATTAAGATCAATAATCATAATAAGGATATATTCAAAGTGTGCACCAGACTGAAACTCCTTATTTTCTATAAATATTTCATACTAGCAAAGCATGGATAATTTGAGGATGTCAGAGAATCATGCGCATTTAAGAGTTGAATACGTGTGTTAGGAAACAAAACAAAACTGAAAGCAGAAATTTCTCACAAGCCATCCAAGAGGCACAGAAAACCCAACAAACCAGGAAAGAAGCTCAAGCTCTTGAGGTCAAATCAGAGCAACTCTTCACTTTTCTAGGTCTTCAAAAACAGCAAAGTCTACAGGACCCAATTTCTGAGCCCCAGCTACCTACAGCCGACAGAGCAACACTGCAGTGTGAGCACAAGACTCAATCCAGCCAGCGCCTTCAATGGGCAGGCTCTGCAAGTCCTCACAATGGCTCCAGTGAGGTCACTATGAGAAGCTACTCATGCTATTCACAACCAAAAGAAGTTTTTTCCTCTTTGTATCTCTCAGCATAGCAAGACTACAAACCCTTAAAAAGCATCATAAAGTATATAGGTCTGATGTGTGCCACAGGTCTAAACTGACAGGAAGGGCGTAGATGGACACTTGGGAAGACGGATCTAACACATGCTTGCATGGCACTTGCAGGTTCCATTGCCTCTACTGACCTAATTTCTCTTTCTGGGACCTACCATTCTGCTGTCACACTCTCCCGAAAGCTCAGCTTGTCAGACACCAGGAATTCAGATACATAAAAGGGCGTTGACACCCCCGTCATCCAATAATTAAGGAAGACGTTTTGAGTACAGGGAGAGCAGTCATTTCAAGAATGGGCTCAGTGAGCTTTCTGATGATCTGAGTGAAATGTGGCTATTCACTAGTTAGGGAGAGAACACACAGGGATCTGCAATGTTGCTTTTACTTAGACCCTCAATTGCTTTAATGATTCGGACTACAGCAGACTTCCAAGTTTCAGTATTCTTAAACTCGTATTTACAAGAATTAAAGGGATGATGCCCTGTCCTTGACTCTGTAATGCCATGAGGAAATGTGCTGTCCCTCAAATCCCCAAAGCAGTTTTTCTCTCTGGAGTGTCAATCTGGCTGGAGAAGATTCTTCCTATAATAGGGGAATTTCAAAGCAAAGGGAAATGCTGTAGGAAGTACCAAATCTGGTGAGTAGGATCCAAGTGCATGGCATACTTCAACTCTTTGTTTTAAGCTCATACATACCAAAGAAGTTCTAGGTATAGCTATAAAGCAACATGAAAAATATAAAAGATAAATGAATAGATCCTAGAAAATGGTTCGGTATAAACCACTGAAGCAATTACTCAAAAGAAAACCAAAACTAGAAACAGCAGATTGAATCCCAGGCTCCAAAACCAACCCCCCAGTAAGCAAACTCACTATGCTCAGATCAGCAGGATCACAGACGTTCAATTCTAAATATGGATACTTAAAAAATAAAGCTCTCAGATCAAAACTCTGAGTCCAACTGCTTTGTAGCCTACTAACAGCTTCACCGCAGTAAAAGGACAAGAACCAGCACAGCTGGTACCTGGTTACATGGGTGTGACACTGTCATTCCTCACAATGGCTCCCTGTGACATCATATGAGCTGTGGACCAATCAGAGCCAGCCAAAATCCATCACCCTTCTGTAGTCCTTTTCATGGTCTCTCTCAGAAATATGCCATTAACCAACTTCAGAGAGGTTGGGTTGCCTTGTATTATTGCTTTCAGAGTATCAGGCGAAGCTCAGTGGCGGGTTCAGCTGCTGGCACTGCTAGCCAAGTATGAGGAAACTATTTCCACCTGCATTCACAGTCTCCCAGGTCCCCTAAGGACCCACCACCTCCAGCGAGGCAATGCAATGACAGTTTGCTTATTATTCACACAGAACTGCCTAAGGGGACAGAGGTATTAAACACATGAGTCAGTACAGGACATACCACATTCAACCCATGACAAAGACCTTTAACCCTAAATGGTATTGATAAATAATGATGAAGAAAATGATAGGCTCAGGAAGATTTGTGTTTCCTTGTGTTATGGACACTGGTGTCTAGTAGGCAGGAATATATCCTGGGTTCTTTAGTGGCGTCAAAACTTGGGACCTAACTTCTCTATCAACACTTTGCCTTTACAGTCCTCACCACCTCTGCACTCAAAGTATTTCTTTTGCTTTAAATTGAGACTGGTGGATATAAAAGTTATGGTTCCTCACTGACACTGAGATGCTAGCTCAAGATGCTCTGTTGCTAATGCATCCAAAAACATATGAGGAGCTTATGTTAGTCTCAAAAGAAGTAGTTTCACAAATCCTCTTATATAAGACACTAATCTGACTTCTCCTGGGAATCTGTAGCTCTCATAACAGAGTTATCAGGATGTTCACTGATTAGTTAACAGAAGGACTGAACTCAGTCTGTTACTTCACTTAGGGTACATGTTTCATTGTTCGGCCCCTAGAACTTGCTCTGTAGAACACACTGGCCTCACACTAAGAGACGTGCCAGCCACCACTTTGAGGTTCTGGGATTATAAGTGAGCACCAGTACACACGACTCTCAATTCTTAATTTTGTTTTTCATTTTCTTACTTATTTTTAACGGTTTCTGTTTTCCTATGCCACTGCTTGCCCTCCCTTCTACCCAGTCCCTCCCAGTCCTCCCTGTGCCTCTCCCCACCCATCCCCACATCCATTCCCCTAGGCAAGCAAGGAGTCCCAAAGTGGCTCAGTTCAGTCCAGTGTATCCAGTTGAGATAGGTCCGAGTCCCTCATCCCAGTATTAAGGCTGGGTTAGGTGTTCCTCTGTAGGGAATGGGCTCCAAGATGCCAGTGTATGCACAGGAACATAATCTGAGCCTACTCCAGGAGTCTCCGTAATCTGCTAATGCCATTCCACACTAATCTACCTTTGGAGGGCTTTGTTCCTTTCCCTGAAGCTTTCTCAGCAGTTGTTTCTGACTCAGTGAGCTCCCATTAGCTTGGCTCAGCCTTCTCCACGGATTCCTCCTCATGATCCTGATCTCTTTGCTCACATACACTCCCCTCTCTCCATATCCAGCTGGACTGGGAGCTCAACATGGTGCTTAGGTCTGGTTCTCTGCTTCTGCCTCTATTCATTGCTGGATGAAGGTTCTGGAACGACACTTAGGGTGGTCATTCATTTGATTAGAGGCAAAATCCTGTATAGGCACCGTCTCTACTGTACCTTGGAGTCCTAGCCAGGGACATCTTGTGGGGTCTTGGAGGTTTCCTTAGCACAAGGTTTATTTCTAATAACACAGTGAATCCCTCTATCAAGATATCCACTTCTTTTTTCCTTGTTTGTTGCTCCACTCCCTCAACCATCTCCTTCTCATGATTTATTACAGTCTCCCAGAATCACTGCTTGTTAGGATCCCAACTTACTAGATCTCTACTTTCTCTTCCTATGGGGATCTCTGGATGTCTCTCCTAAGATCCTTGTGATCCAAGGCTGTTCAGTGGTTGGGGTTTGTAGCCTGGAAATTCTTTGCATTTCATCTAAAATCCCTCCCTCTTCTGGGTGAATGAGAGAGTTAACTTCATTGGTCTGTAGCATTAGTGGTGAACTGAGAAGCCACCCTCATGACCTTCTGGTGATGAAGAGGCATCCATGCTGTTCCCTGGTCCACAAGAGAGAAGTGAGTGCTCACCTGACTCTGTCCTGGTCTCCTCCCCTCATTTCCACCCCCAGAACTAATGGGCAGATTCCAAGAATCCCTTGCACTCTTTACTCTGAGGAGCTAAGGAGACACACAAGAGGGCAGGAGAGAGAGGAGTGGGGCATGAGGGACATGTCCAGAGAGAAAAGAAGGAAGAGTCAGAGGTGGAAAGGGGATGCATCTAAATGAGGACGCAGCGATTCACCCAGAGGAAATTACAGTCTTGTAAGCAGAATAGTACAGGGATGAATGTGTGGGGTCGTGCAGGCCCACAACCAACAGAAGGAGTAAAATTTCTCTGAAGAGGAGAGTTGGAGCCTGGGCATGGGTAAAGGGAAGAGAAGACCATCCCTTCCTTGTGTCTTCCCACTTGTTGCAAGAGGCAGTAGGTTGGTGCTGCCTGGGAAACCTGCTTTTGTCTTGGGGTGCTTGGGAAGACTGTGGCTGCAGAGAGGAGATGACTCCTGCTTCCCTGGACCATCTTTCTCTTTATGCCCCACCCAGTCTTGTATTGATCTGGTGACATCTCTGTCTTTGTCTTCACAGCTTCTTCTCTTTGTACAGCAGCAAATGCTAACTACCTTGTTCTACTTTGTTTCACAGATCACAGAGGGAGGACTTACTGTCGGGAGTGCTTCTTCTTCCATATCTGTGAGCATCCACCCTTCAGATACAGACATGCACTGTTGAGATGCTCTATTGAGAGTTATGGTTTCCTTCTTGGTGTCCTCAGGACTATTTCTAAGTATATATCAGATAATATACACATTGTGCACTCCTTTACATGTGGCCTGATGGGGTCTTCTTACTATTACATTCAAGTCTGCAGAGCTGTGTTTCCAAGGTGACAAAGACAGGATAAGCAATGAAGGATTTCAGCATCCTGGACCTTGCCTGTCTCGACATCTCCCACAACTGTGTCTACACTTATGGCTTTGGAAGCATCGTTTTCTATCATCTGGTTACATTCAATGATCCTGAAGGGTCAAATAAAACAGAATGGTTTCTACAATTATCCATAACTACATGCAATGCTTTCCTTTGAAACTACTGTTTAAAAAGCAATATTTGTGGTTGGCATTGTTGTTTTAAATATAGGAATATCAGTTCATTCTTGGTACATCTCAATGACAGAAAATGATTGTGTAGCTCTATATCTGAATATATTTATGTTTTCACATGTTCACATAATATGTGATCATGTATATGAACACCAAGCAATTCCTCAGACCTGCGACTTTTCCCTAGTCACTGTCTACACCCCACCTAGTACCCTGCACCATTACCTTCTTTTGCATCTCAGGGTTAATGTGTCTCTGTGGCACCTCCTTTCAGACCTTATGTAGTTTTCTGCTAATGGATTATAAGCCTTTCTAAAGTTCTCTGATGATGGCATATGTCAACAATTTCAGCATTTCTGTAGATCTCTTGTAATTTCTTATTTCAGCCACAAGGAATTGTCTTCTTTGAGGTCTCCTCTTCAAAAGTTCAGCCATTAACAACTTTTAATGAATAATGTCAGAGGAAACAATAGGCAAAGCTGTAGTTAACTATCTTTGAAAACATCAACATGTTTGCCTGAAAATTATACTCACCTTCTTGGTCTATTGCCTGCTTTACACTCTGCTTAACAGCCTCAGATCCTTCATTGGTATTGATCCCCTTTCTAGGCCTTGCTTTGTCATGTCCTGTGATGTTTATCCAGAGTTTTGTTGCTAATGTAAGCCCCCTTACACACATCACCCCCACAAGTGCATCCTTCTTTATAGTATAAAGATGTATCTTATCCACCTTTGATCAAGTCCTCTACTCTGAATTGTTCATATTTACAGACTCTTTTGTCTCCTAAGACTATTGGTCATCATCTCAAGGATGCATCATAGCTTTCTAGTGTTGACTGTGTGCTGTCCTTTCCTGTCCACATGCATCAGAAAAATGCATCAAGGATGGCACCAGTACAACACATCACCATGTTCCCTGTAGTTTCCTTTTAATGTGTCTGAAATATAAGGTAAAGAAAACACAGCAGAACTGATTTATTGGACAATTGTGAAAGGTGTGGTTGCCCTTAGACCTAAAAGAGTGTGCTGTGTCTCTCTGGATTTTCTGGGGACAGGTGTTAGCTGTGGTAACCCTAACAGACTTGTCACCCAATGACTGACCTCACCACTTCTGTGAGGAACTTAGAAAGGTTCTATTGTGGATCTGAATGAGGTCTCCGCATGCAGGCCTAGATGTGTTACCATCTGCTTTATATTCTGTGGAAGCATGTGTTTCTCCTCACCTGGCTCATTCATTAGGGAATTCACACTGTGAGTCAGTCACTAGGTGGCGCTCAGGAGAACTTATTTGCATGACTAGCTCCCCTTCTTTGAGATCCCTGGAGGTGTTTGAATGAGACAGAGGGAAATGAAGAGCCTGCAGTAAGAAGGAACTGTGCTATGCTTGCAGTAACATGGAATACTCTCCTATTCATTTTTCTATCTCACTGTAACGCTCAGGACTGGCCTAAAAGTATGGAGGAGGACTCAGAAACTCATTCAGTGCTCTGGTTCATATACCTAAGAAGTTGTACTTACTGATTCTAGAAGATTCAGGGAATCCCTGGAAGCTTTTCCTATACTACTACTCTGTCTCAGATAATTATCTGGGTCCCGGAGACTCCATTACATTCTTTGGATACAAGGAAACCTGAAAACCATTTGAAATTTATCCATCACTAAGCTACAAGTTAGAGATTATATGAGCAAAGGTGTCAAGGAAACTCACAGAGTGACTTAACTTAGCTTATAGGGAGGAGAGTCTGTATGAACATGGGGATAGTGAATATGAGGAAAATTCCCACAGTGATGGCTGGCTGGAGCTCTGGGGAGCTCACTGAATCAAGAACAGCCACTGGGGAACTAATGGGAAAAGGAGCTAGGCCCTCCAAGGGTAGGAGACTGTCGATGGGCATGGACAGTATGTGGAACCTCAAAGAATGGGATCAGACTGTGTTCTTGTGCATGGAATGGTGGCTTGGAGCACATTCCCTGCAGAGGAACACCTAACCCATTCTTGATATGGGAATGAGGAAATCGGACTTGCCTGGAGATCATGTGCCACAATGAGCTGACCCAAATTGGGACTTCTTGTACTTTTGGAGGTATGCATGGGTGGTTGGCGAGGTGGAAAGCTGGAGGATGACTGGGAGGATTTGGGAGGAGGGAACAGAGGGGGAGCAGAGAGATACATGGCTTAAAAAAGACTTTTTAAAATTAAAATAACATAAAAGGAAAAAAGAAAAAAGTTCAAGAAAAGATTAATACCGATTTTTAAAATATTATTTGTGGTGGGATTAAGGTGTCAGCCGATAAGGTCAGAAGGCACTTCCGGGACCTTGGAGGGGGTGTGGCCAACCTGGAGGGGGTGTGGCCAACCCCACTGATAAGTGGCTGCTGGGACAAGAGGAGTCTCTTCCTGGTTCCTGGCTGCTGGCTGCTGGCTGCTGGACAGACAGAATCGGAATCCATCGTCCTTCCTTCGTGCATCCATCGCTCATCCATCGCTTGGATACGCCAGTCCTTGCCTTTCAAACATCCTGTCTGCATACAGTCTCCTGAAGTCATAGAAGATATGAATATCTTTTTTGAGTATCAACAATGCTTAAGTTTTCCATTGTAAATAACATTTCATCCTATCAGCTATCTACAAAGAATCTGGAACCGAGATGGGGCCCCCAATGCAACAACTCCTACTAGTGTAACAAGAATAAAAGAGAGAGTATGAGAGAGAGAGAGTAAGAGACAGGTAGACAGACAGACAGACAGAGGCAAAATTAGAAAAATCAAGAACCTGGTGTGCACTAATCAATGATTGTTTTCAGAAAATAGACTATTCAAAAACAGCTGCAAGATAGCTCTCTATGATAATCTCCAGATCACACTTCTAATTAGAATTCCAGATGGAGTTAACCACTATTGTGAGAATGGTTATAAATGTGTATAGTCAGTCCATTAAGATCTAACCATTGTTTTAGCCTTTACAGGATCCCAAAGAGATGCCATCGCCCTTAAGTCAGCAGGAAGCAACCTTATGAAAGACTACGCCCCCTTTCCCAATAAGTTTTGTGTTCTGAGGGTTGTGGGTAATTCTTATTCTGTTAGAATAGTTTTAAGTGAAAATTGGGTGGAGGACAGAACTATAATATAGCATCAAAGATCTCTTTTGAATAAGAGAAGAGGGATAGATATGATAGATAAAGGCAGATTGTTCTGCCTACCTATACACCATTTTAGCTAAATGTATGGGCTAAGTTAAAGACAATTTGCATTGGCATAGGTATTTGTATATTGATACAAATGTAAAATCATTTTATATGTTTAATTGTGATAATTTGTACATTTGTACAAAGTTCAGTCTGAAATTGCTTTATACAACCAAAGCAACTTGTACTTCGATATAAATCTGAATCTGTAACTATTATGTAAAATTGAATCTGTAATTGCTATATTTTATATATGCTTTTATCTCTGTTTAAAATATTTGCACATCATTGTCATGTACACTATACAATTACTACCTTCATTTAACTATACTAGATATAATGTATGATTGCACTAGTTATGATATATGCACAAGATGTTTTATATACCTCTGTTTAGATGATATATATGTATATTCATGTTTAAAATGCTGTGGCCACTTTACATAGTAATATACCCCTGGCTAATGTTTGATAGTCATACTGAAAGTCATTGTTCAGGGATTGTACACCCTTTATATAGGTATTCTAATTTTTAGTACAGGGTTTATTCCTTAAGACGATAAAATCTGTCAACATTACTTAAGGTACCATATCCCAGTCATCTCAGATACAGGTTAGAATATCATAGATAGACAGAAATCTTCAACCATTTCATAGACCCAGAGAAAATGGTATTTAACATTTGAAATTTGGCCATGAGAGGCACGATGACTCCTGGTGTCACTGCTCCTTTCCCAAGATGGTATGAGCATCAAGGATACTCCATTGGAGTTTGTCCTTTTGGCAGAGAATGGCTGGTTGAGTAAGGAACTATCCTTACCTTGATTGCTGACAGTACACACATGGTGTCCAAGCTGGACGAACAAGTTGATGGATGGAGACTGACGAAATCTGCCTGGACAGGATAAGACAGTCCCTCCAAAATTGCCCTGCTTGTGAAAAGATCTGTCAGATACCATAGGCCTGTAGCCAATATGATAGATGCTCCAAAGGCGCACAAAACCAGAGGTGATTGTCCAGGTAGCTGTGTTGCTGTCCTCTCCCAAATTTTGGAAGCCACTACTTCCATATACTTCTGACTTTCAATTGATATATCTTCCTTCTCAGGTCTTGAAGGGGTTGAAGAATAGGTATTTATGGTTACTACCTCATAATAATTCCTATTGTACATAGTCTTAGTTTAGAACCTTCTTAGTTAGACAAAAGGGGGAGATGTGGTGGGATTAAGGTGTCAGCTGATAAGGTCAGAAGACGCTTCTGGGACCCTGGAGGGGGTGTGGCCAACCTGGAGGGGGTGTGGCCAACCCCACTAATAAGTGGCTGCTGGGAACATGAGGAGTCTCTTCCTGGTTCCTGGCTGCTGGCTGCTGGACAGACAAATCAGAATCCATCATCCTTCCATCGCTCATCCATTTCTTGGATATGCCAGTCCTTGTTCAGGTGCCACCATAAGCTGTTACTAATATCGTGAGTGTTAATTTATATTCTAATAAACATTAATTTTGGACTGGTGCCTTGAAAGTAAAACTCCGTCTACAATTATTGGTTGGAGAAAACCTAGTAATGTAAACAGTATACAATTTCTCCCTCTTCCTGTTCTCTTTAAATTTAAGTAAACATAAAGACAATTGTTCGGATGCTTCCTATTGTATATAAAATTATGTTACTTTGAGGAATGAGTCAATGGTATAAATGGTTATTGGAATTTGTTACAAAATATTCAGTGTATATTATTCATTAAAATATCATGTGTGAAAAATGAAAAAAAAAACCAGAACAATACACTGGTGATCTTTGCAACACAGCAGAAGAAGCACCCACTCATAGAGATTGGGTCATTTTCCCCTCCATCCCTGCTCAGTTTCATTGGTTTCTGCCGTTGGCTGGGGACTGTGGCACACTGGCTGTGTTGACAATGCTATATGAGCAAACCAGCTTTCACTGTGGGGCCTCATGTACAAAAGTGCCTTCCAAGATTGGATAGCTCTTCTTTTGTGAGCTGCCAAAGCAGACATCCTGCAGTGGAGGCTAGCTTCTGGACTTCCTACCAACCTCATGGTCTTCTCAAGGCAGGAAGAGGGGAAAAGAGAGGAGAAGACAGCAGCCTCATCAGGATGGCCTAAAGCTGCATGACAAGCATGGAGATGAACATGGCTGGCCCCTCTGGGACAGATTCAGGGCCAGGCTAGGTATGAGGCCCCTTACCAGCTAGCTCCTGCTCTGCAGCTTGAGGATCCACCTGTGAAGGGCCTGTCTCTATTATGTATGGTGGTCCTTGGGCTGTGTAGCCAGGAACAAGTGCAAGGACCTGTCCCTGCTGCCCAATCACCTTTGTTTAGATCCCACACAATAAGGCATAACCTTTCTGTAACACTCTTCTGAGGTCCTTGTCTATGGTACCTTGTGAGGGGTTCCTGGGACAGGAAGCCTGGCATCTGCATGAAATATGAAAAAGATTTGAAATTCAAATACCAGTGTACTTGTCCAGTCATGTCCCCCATTATTCTATTCACAGTAGACAAGAAATGAAAGCAGTCCAGCCATACTTCAACTGGTTAATGGAAGATGAAAATGTTTTCAATTATATTCTTCTCAGCTGTAAAGAAAAATGAAATCTGAAAACAAATTGAAGGAACTGGAAAAAATGTACTTAGTGATTTCACCCAGGTCTAGAAAGACAAATCCCTTCTCTTTCCTTTGATTTGTAGATCCTTGCACTATATCTGGTTTGAGTGTTTAAACTTGAGTCACTACAGAAGACATGAAAGTAGAAAGGGAGGATTGTGGGAAAAGGAGAGGTAGGCTTAGAGAGAAAAACAGCAGGACACAGGTGTTATTAGTGAAAAATGAAAGGAGCAGATTGGCTATGGAAGAGCAAGTGGACACTACATAGAGAGGGGAGTGGAGGGCGGGATACACAGAGGGAGGAAGAGGGAGAGTGGTGTGTCGGGAGAGGGAGAGGGTCATAAGGAGCACTGGTGTTTGAGAATTACATTCAAAACCTATTATTTTTTATACTTACCTAAAAATGCATTAGGAACACATTGTTTCACATCACTTACTCCTCATAGTGGGATAATGCATCCCCTGGACCTGTATTTGTTAGAGTACAAGGTATGGTGTCTCCCATGATGTATGGTTTTCAAATGCAATCAGAGAGCTGGTGATTGGCAATATATGTTTGTCAGTACTTCACAGTTAGAGTTACTACAACATACTGGTTATTGTTGTGGTTCATAGGTATCAATCTGGAGAAGACTTTTGCTTGTCTCCTTCCTTTTATATTTGCATGATTCTTTCTGGTACCACGGATGTTAACGCTCAGGAAGAAAATGTTCAGGTCAGTCTAGTTAACAGGTCTCCAGAATCTCTTACTGAAGTGTGTGCTATCTTCATCAATAGGAACTTACCTATCTGGGAGGTAGCAAAGGGCACCACCGATAGGCTATATGTTTTAGGAGTCTCTTGAGTGCTCTGAGGGCTTCTCAGATCTGTGCCTGGCCTTCTGTTAGGTGGCTTTTGGCTCTTGGGAGAGCACTGTCTTCACACATGATAAAATCTCATTAAAACGATATATTTGTACACTGACTTACAGGTGTGTGTTTACGTAAATAATTGATGGTAGGATCCTTTGTGAATTTTCAAATCCTAGTTTTTGTTGTTTTACCAATCTCCATTTTATTGTGTTAACCTTGCTTGCCTTCTCTAAGAAGCCCCATGTTTCCCATTTCTCCTATGGGATCTCTTGTATTCTATTGTCCTTTGCTCCACTCTCTCTCCTTCCATAAGGAACAGTTCTTTTCGTTTCTCCTGTACGGTCACCCTTACTCTGACGTGACCTTCTCTACTTTCCCTCAATACTGGTAATAGTTCTAATTCTTCAGAGTATGCTTTCTTATGTGACAATCTGGATCTAGGAGCCTCCACTAAGAGAGAACTTATGATATTTTTCTTTCCAGTTCTGGCTTACCACACTTGTAGGATCTTTTTTAGTTCCATACTTGCAAAGGATATGAGGTCTGTTTTCTTTATAGTTGATTACTATTCCACAGACTATACACATCACATTTCATGTTCTGTTTTCAGTTGCCAGACATTTGGTTGTTGTCGTTTCCTAGCTATTATGAGTAGAGTGGCAATGAACATGCCTGGGCAAGTGTCTGTGGAGAACGATGTGGTTCTTTGGGTGATCTCAAGGAGTAGTATAGCTGGCTCACATGGTAAGCTTTCTTTCTTTCTTTTTTTTATATTTTAGGATTTTGAGGATTCTCCACTTTGATGTCCACACAGACCAAACCCTTTCGCAATCCCACCAGCAGTGAATGTGCATTTAGATCTTAGCATTGCTGCCTTTTGATCTCTATATTACTTTGACCATTTAAACATTACACACAGCACTGGGACACTTTTCTATTCAAAAGTTCCCAAGTCTTCCACATTCAAAAAAGCAAAGCAAGACAACACATCAACCAGTCCACTCACCAGATCAAACCAAACAATACAACAATCTTAGGCTCATCAGCAGCTGTTAATAGCCCAGTCTCTGATACCAACTTTTATTAGTTATTTTTCTAAGCTGTGATAAATGCTGTGAGCAAGGTAACTTACAGAAGAAACAATTGGTGGCAGCTGAGGTGAGTGATGGAAGCCTTGGTGACCAGGTCTGGACCTGCTCCCTTGTAATTTCAGAACACTGCATTCATTGCATTAATTTGCAATGAATAGCTGTTAATTGGACTCAGATTTTATTGTTTAGTTTAACAGTTTGGGATGGTGCTTTTCATTTGAATGAATTGGGGGGGGTGGAATTAAACTTCTGTCCATTAATGTCAATTATGACCAAGCAGTGGAAGTGGCTATGTAATGTTTTACCTCTGGGTCACCAGTTCCTCTCCTTAATGTCTTAGTGTTGAGATTATTTCTGGTTCTGGGTGATAATTTCTTACTAGTGCTCTTTCTTAATGTAACATGTTCAGCTGTAAATTTGTAGCATGGCATGTGGACTCGTACTGCCTAAACTGAACGTACCAGGCTTTGGTATCTACCCTTACGAGGTCTTACCCTATTGGAAGATGGAGGGTGGTGGGGGTCGGTTCCTAAGACTGGTGAGGGGTGGGGGAGACAGGCAAGATGAGAGGGAGATCTGTGGTTGAAATGTAAAACAAACAATTCTTAAAAATATAAAAACAGAAAAGATAAAAAGTGGTAGCCTTATCATGAACTTTCAAAATGTGTTTACACAAACGTATTTAATATGAAATTATGGTGGATTACCAATAATATGTATAATAAAATTTTATAAAATGAATATTTTAGGACACTAAACAAAAAGACAGAGATATTTTTTAAATGCTACCTACCCACCATTTAGGACTGAATAAAAACTGTTCATATTATTTCATTTATACAATGCTATAGACCAGTCTTTCAGTTTAATTTTGCAAGTAGAGCAAGTACATTTTTTCCCCAAACTTTGATTTCCACAGTGACTTCTTCCATTTTGGGCAGTTACATTGAAGTTTGATTTTAGTCCTGACTTTTCAAAAGAATTATTTTTAGAAAGGCGTGTATGTACATGACATGTGCTTGCAAGTATGTCTGTGTATCTGAGGAAGACAGAAGAGAGTATCTGATCTCCTAGGGCTAGGCTTAGAAAAGTTTTAAGCTACCTAGCATGGGGGCTGGGAATCAAGCTCACATCCTCTATAGGAATTGCAAGCACACTTGGCTACTGAGACCCACTCTTAATCCCAATACACTAATAGAGTCTTCTCTAGAAATGATCACTATCAGAGGGAATCTACCCACAGTGTATATGGGGATTTAATAAAAGCTCCAGAAGTTTCAGAGATATTAGAGAGAATAAACACCACAGTCAGATCTTACCCACTTGTCTTCCAGCTTCCTCAGCCAGGTTTCTCTTGGCTTCCTCCCTCTCTGTCTTTCTATGGCTGCCTTAAATACTCTTTTGGTAAGTTAAGGCATGGCCCCATCACTGCCTGCCTGGGAGCCTGGAATTCCTTCTGCAAACTAGGATGACCTCTAACTCAGTTGGGATTAAGGGCATAGGTCACCACTCCCAGGATACTCCCCGTGCTGGGATTAAAGGTGTGAATCACCACTTTCTGATCCTCCTAGACTGACTGTGGTTAGATCCCTCTTTTATCTCCAAAACTGCTGGAGCTTTTATTAAATCCCCACATACACAGTGGGTAGATTCCCTCTGATACCTCCGAAACTTTTGGAGCTTTTATTAAGTCCCCACATATCCCCTTTTGAGGCAAATTAAAAAAAGGTTATAAGAAAAACCATATAAAATAGGCACAATAATTATATACAATATATACAAACAATAAATGAGTAATGTCCATTATTTTGATGTCTCTCAAACCTATAAACTTTAACTTCAAAGTTTCTTTTCTAAAACGGTCATTAGAAAACTGTAACTATAACTATCTCATCTTCAACTACCTCAGAGACCCAAGAAGGAAATAATATTTACCCAAATTACCAGGAAGTGCAAGCAACTTCCAAAAACTAGAAATGACAGAGATGATACCTATCTGCCTGGACAGTCACCCAAAGTTCCTTTATAAAGTTAGGGCATCCATTTTTAGCCTACAGGCTCAGAGTCTCTTTTCATTTCAGTGAAGCAGGAAATTTGCTCTGTCCATTTTGGTGTAGTTCAGTCACTTCTCCTTGTGTCCTGAAGACTGAACTCTCTCTTCAAAATTCTTTTCAACTTTCCCTTACAGTACTTGTTAGCTATCAATCTCACATGGCACATGGTACTTGTTGGCTATCAGTCTCATGCTGGTATTTAGCCTTAGATGGAGTTTACCACCCTCTTTGGGCTGCATTCCCAAGCAACCTGACTCCAGGAAGACCCAGGCCAGGTGCGCCAGGGGCCGCTACTGGCCTCACATTGTCCACGGGCTATCTCTGATAGTTTTCTCTGAAAAGCAGGAACCTGAAGGACCATCTCAGCATGTTCTGTCATGTTGCAGACCGGCCCTCGTGGGACACCTAGACCGAGGGAGAACACGGGTCAAAGGAGAGGAGAACAGGATTCGGAGAGTAAATGACAGACAGACACACTCAGAGAGTTGAGTTAATGCTGCTGCAACTTTACTGACTTTTTTAGGTGATTATATACAGAAAGCAAAAGGGAACTTGGCAAGGCATCTAACCATGACATTTATGAGAACAGAACAATATGGGACATGTGTCATACATTGAATCTATTGTGAGCACCCCTTGTGGGCAGCTGTAAACAAGCATCTGCTGGCTTGTGGTTAGGGGTAGGCGAGGCATGGTTAATGATTTTTAAGAGAATGATTACAACTACTTATTAATCTTACATGGGCATGGACTGTGTCTTTTTGGTAAGTTTTTTGTATGCCTTTTTTTCTTTATAGCCGAATGGACAGCGAGGACATGACCCCAAAAGGATTTTGAGAAAAAAGGGGGCCAACTGGTTTGCCCATTTTTGAGTTAAGCAGACACCAGGGATTTTGCATACTCTTTAATCTTTTAGAAAAGGGAATGAGTAATAGTTTCCTTTTTGTCCTTTATACACTACTCATCTGTTGCCATGTTCATCATAAACTCTATTATATTGAGTTTCTCCTAAGAATGGTCTCATTGGTTCTGCCCTAGGTGCTGTCTACTATTTGCCATTAATCTTATACTGTACATATCCCCCTGGGAGAGCCCTGGAGGGGATTTTTGCTAATGCTTGTTCTTCTGAGTTACTGTGTTGTTTATGAGAATTTCTTATCAGCTGTTCTATTTTCACTAAGTCACTGGTTTCTTAAGAACCTTTTTAATTGTCTGAAATAAAGGAGGAGGTGCTTCCTCCTGTTTCTCATCATTGACTGTGCTAGTTTTATTCCTGGCATTATAAATGGGTACATTCATCCTTTGGCATGATACAATTAGCAGGAACAAAGCAAATAAGGAAAAGACTAAGGAAAAATAGAGCAGATACATCGTGGCCGAGAACGGGGTGACCAGGTCATCACACAGGCGCTGTATCAAGGAACTGGGGAACCGTTCGCTCCAAGAAGCTCTGGCTCACCAACATTCCACCATGAGGGCCACCTGATATAGGAATTGCGGCTTACACCAGAGGCACAGTGGATGCAGCACTGTCAAAGTTCAAAGGTCACTTTCCAAGGGAACCTGCATGCCCAGTTTAAACAGCATACTGTCAAGCAGTCAATATAGGGATAGGTTCTTGTCCAATGGCTAACCGTTGCTACAAAGAAAGTAGACTCCATATGGAGTTTCTTCAAGGCCCTTTTTTCTCTTGAAGTAGATTGGGGCTGCCAGGAGCAGACCTGCTCACTGTCCAGAAAAATCTAAGTTCTAAAAATATTTTAATGCCATATCCTATGGATCTCTGAAGTGTTTGAAGAAGACCTGTTCATCTAAAATATATTTGTTTGCTCTTGAAAACATTTCTAACATGACTATGTCTGAATGTAATGTCTAACTACTAACTCGCATTGCTTTATAATCTAATTAGTTGGAAATAAAAACTTTCATGGCCTAGCAACTTGTATTACAAGGTTAGATGAACTGAATAAGCATACTACCTTGAACAAGCATACAGATAGTTGTAAAGTAACACAATTAATCTCAATATACACAATTTGTAGACAATCTACAAAAAATCAATGCAATGTAAAATATTTAAAGCTAGTAAATCATTTTAAAAGAGAATTCAATAATCTATCTTTATATCCTATATATCTGTATCCCCTTTTTATTTCTATTTTTTAAAACAAATCTTGAATCTAATTGTTCTTGTTTAACTTTTTTCTAACCATAACCCTTAACAATTTTTAGCCAATTAACCTAAACAATGACAACCATCCATAACCCACCGAAAGACCAAAAACAACCCACCCCCACCACTTGGGAATGTGGGCACTGTGTTCTTAAATTTACTTCCTGCTGACTGGGGGTGATGGCATCTCTTGGGGATCCTGAAATGAAAAGTTTTGTTAAATGTCAAGTCCTGAAATAAGTAGCTGTGTCATTTGTTGCCCAGTCTTTGCACAACAGGAAAGTGCATGGCTTGTCTCAACTCCTGGCTATAGTAGTCTGTGAAGCTGGTTCATCTCAGCGAGCTGCCTTGAAACTGTCCTGAGCAGTTTGTAGTCTAAATCTGATCTTTAATTGGTATTTGTCAGCCTAGTGGCTTTGTCAGAGTTCATGTGAAACCATTGTTGTGGGGCCCCATCTTCCTTTTGGATATTTCAAGTTCACAATTAGGCCTTGTCCTGGATCACTGCAGAAAACTGATAAGAGACTAAAACCCAACACAATGCACAGGAAACTAAACATATAGCGATTTATTCAGCATAGGATTAGTAACAATAGAATAGTCCCTTATTTTTTGTTATTCTTCTGTCCATATCAGGTGGCTCTTCTGATAAAATACAGAGATCTTGTATTGTCCTTTAACAAGTATGTTTGAGTTTAGAGAAGGAGAGAGCCACATGCTAACTCTAAAGCCAGCTTTAAATCATAATCACACTGGGACTTCAACTTACAAAACAAATTTGTAGAGGTTAAGCAATAGACTTTACCCTACAAAATATACTGGTACCAATAGTTACAACTGTAAGACCCTCTGCCCTTTCCCTCCCCTCCTCTTAAACAACCCCCTTCTTGTTCTAGTAATCTCCTCTTACCCAAGAAGTAGTGCTAGCAACAGCAAGCTGCAAAGAAACTTGCCTAAGACATGTTAGCAGATCAGAGGAAAGACTGTAGTTAGAAATAGCACCAGATGCCCTAGATCCAAGAACACTTATGGTCAGGGGCCAGATGCCAGACATTGTCATTAAACATCTGCTCTCAATATAGCTTTCATAACTCTCCTCAACGTTTAGTACTACTAAGAAGTAAATGTGATCGGTGGCTCCCTTTAATGCTCAGTGAAGCTATATGACAAGTTCCAGCTAATAAAAGCCTCAATGCTAAAAGCAGCACTAACGCCATTTTGCAAGGCTTGCATTAAAAACCATAAAATTACAGGGAAGCAATAAAAATAGTTTCGGTTAGGCCCCAGCCCCAAAACCAAGAAAAACATGCTAAGGCCTTGATATAACCAACATATAGGGTGGCCTCAACCGAGACCAGCAATTCCAGAAAACAGCCTACAAGACAAAATAATCTGAGAAAAACAACTGGTGGTCTGGCTTGTGGTTTGGCCCCGGCCTCGGGCCAAGATACATAGCAGCCACCTGGACTCCAACTGTCCTTCGAAGGTGGTCTCATTTGAATCAACCAATCAAAACCCTGTAACCATGCATCAGCTTCTGTGCACACGCTTTTGCTCCCCTTACCCCATAAAAAGGCCCTGAACAAAGGCCTGGGTGCTCAAGTCCTCTCGAGTGACTTAGCCCACAGGTCCCTGTGTTTACTCAATAAACCTCATGCTGATTGCATCTGAATGGTGGACTCGGCTCGGTCTTTGGGTCCCGAGGTCTCCTCCTGAGGGAAGATCCGTTCTGGGGGTCTCGTACCCTCGGGGGTCTTTCACAATATTCTTTTGCTTGCAAATTTTCCTGGATAGCCTCCCTTCTGCTTTCGATATCTAGATGTCCAATGTCTTTTAACTTCCTGAAGATGGGTATTTCCAGTTTTCTGTAAAGACAGAAATAAAAACCTGCCCCATCCTTTGTTTTTCCTTACAACTTAAAGAATTGTATTATGGGTGGATGAGCTATCAATTCTTAGTTTCATGAAGTTTCTCTGGTTCAAATCAAGTCTTTATTAATTGTGATGGTATCTATAACTTCTCTTCACCCGTGGAAACAAAAGCAAAACCCCTTCTCCAATGTAGCACATACCCTGGCTTCCATTCAGAGGTTAGTACATCTTTGAAGTAAACAGGCTGATATAGCTCAGCTGGTTTTCCTATAGTCCAATGCCTTTCAGCAGCTGTTGTTCCTTTCTCATTAGCATTGAGAAAATTCAAAGTTAATAAAGCATCATGTAGTCTATCTCTGGGGGTCTTTGTTATTCCTTTCTGTTTAATTAGCATGTCCTTTAGAGTTTGATTTGATCTCTCTATGACTGCTTGCCCTGTAGGATTGTGTGGGATTCCTGTAATATGCTTTATATCATAATAAGCAAAAAAAGTTTCATTTTACTAGAGACATATACTGGAGCATTGTCAGTCTTAATTTGTACAGATATTCCCATGATGGCCACAACTTTTAGCAAAGGAGTGATTACAAAATCAGCCTTTTCTGAACTCAAAGCAGTTGCCCATTGAAATTCTGCAAAATGTGTCTATTATATGATGAACATATCTTAATTTCCCAAGTTCTGTAAAATGAAGTACATCTATCTGCCAGATTTCATTTCTATGTGTACCTTTAGGATTATTTCTTGCTGGCAATGGAGTTTGGTTACAGAAAGAACAGGTGGGACACGTTTTTTACAATTTCTTTGGCTTGTTGCCAAGTGATAGAGAAATCTTTTTTTTTTTAAATCCTTTGCTATTGACATGATTCTTTTTCTGAAACTCTGAGGCCTCTAGTACATTTCCTATTAATAATTTATCAATTTCATCATTACCTTGTGCTAAAGGACCTGGCAGGCCCATATGGGATCAAATGTGTAGAAGGCATGATTTCTATCCTGATTATTTATTGTAGCTGAATAAATAATAAAGTTAATTCTGATTCATCATTAATAAAATCAGCTGTTTCAATGTGTAGAACAACTCTTTCTGCATACTGAGAGTTAGTGATTATGTTAAGAGATTCAGTAAAGCCCATTAATACCATCACAACAGCATATAATTCTGACTTTTGAACAGAATTATAAGGGCTTTAAGCCACTTTACTTATATGTTCTGATTTGTAGCCTGCCTTTCCTGATTTGTTTGCATTTTTATAGAATGTAGGGGCTCAAGAAATTGATTTAGCTCATACAATACAAGGAAGAATCCAATTAGTTTTCTTTAGAAATTCAGTTCTTTTGCTTTAAGGGTATTTGTTGTTAATATCTCCCCCAAAATTACTGCAGGCTCTCTGCTAAGGTTCATTTTTTACCCATAATTGTCCTTCATTAGTTAAAGGTACAACAATTTCTGCTGGGTCCACTTCTGTCAATTGCCGAAGTCTTAATTTTCCTTTAAAATAAGTTAAGAAATCTTTTCCACATGTGTCTTTAATTTCTTACTCGGTTTATGTGGAAGAAAAATCCATTCCAATATAACATTTCCCCTTTGCATTAAAATTCCTGTAGGAGAATGCTTAGAGGGCAAGATAACTAAAATGCTATTAAGGTCTGGATCCACACAATCCACATGTGCATCCTGTAATTTCTTTTCCACCGAAGCCAGTTTTTTTCTCAGCTTCAGGTGATAATTCTTCAGACTATTTAAGTCCTTGTCACCATTTGAGGTTTTGAACAGATTATCTAGTTCATCATTTTTAATTCCAATAGTGTGTAGCAAATTGGCAATGTCTCCTAGTAATCTTTGAAAATCATTAACTGTCTTCAATCTATCTCTCCTGATTTGTACATTTTGGGGTCTAATTTTTTGTTAACTTATTTTGTAGCCTAAATAATTAATGGAATCCCCCTTTGTACTTTTTATGGGGCAATCCAATCCCCAAGCAGGCAAAATTCTTTTCACATCTTCAAAATATTTTTCTAAGGTATTGATATTTGAATCAGCCAACAAGATGTAGTCCATGTAATGATAAACTATAGATAGTGGGAATTTGTTATGTTTTTGTTCTACTGGCTTTTGTATAAAATATTGGCACAGAGTGGGGATATTCAGCATTCCTTGAGGGAGGGTCATCCACTGGTATCTCTTTACAGGCGGAGAATTATTATAATGGGCACTGTAAAGGCAAATTTTTCTCTGTCTTATTCTTGTAAAGGTATTGTAAAGAAACAGTCTTTTAAATCAATAACTATAATAGGCCATTCTTCAGGTAACAGAGAAGGCAAAGGAGTACCAGATTGTAGACAGCCCATTGGCTAGATCACTGTGTTTATTGCCCTTAGGTCTGTTACCATTCCCCACTTTCCAGATTTCTTTTTAATAACAAATACAGGAGAATTCTAATGGCTGGCGGATTCTTCTCTATGCTGAGCATTTAATTGCTCCTGTACCAGCTACTCTAAGGCCTGCAATTTCTCTTTTGTTAGAGGCCACTGATGAACCCATATAGGCTTCTCTGTTAGCCATTTTAGAAGTAGTGCGTGGGCATTTTTGAAAGATCAGAAGCTGTTTTGCCTTGTTTCTCTATAACCTGTATGGTGTGTGACTGTTTCTCATAATACCTTCTAATGTTTATTCTGGAGTCATGTGCTAGTTTATGGCTTATTTCTGTGTTTGGAGGAATATTAATCTGTGTGTTCCACTGCTGTAGTAAATCTCATCCCTGTAAATTTATAGCAACATCAGCCACATATGGCTTCAATATTCCTCTCTGTCCTTCTGGTCCTATACACTCAAGCCATCTTGCACTCTGTTTTACCTGATATATTGATTCAATACCCAAAACCTGAACATTTACCTCCCGAAGGGGCCAACTTGGATGCCATGACTCTGGTGAAATTATGGATACATCTGTGCCCTTGCCTAATAAGCCTTCAATAATAACATTATTTATTTGTACTTTTAATTTTGGCTTTTGTTCATTGATAGAAGCTTGCCAAAATATTTGCGTTATAATTTTCCTGAATTTTTTCTTTTTCTATATATTTTCTATTATTCTGTGTAGTTTATCTTTTTAAAATAGGTTTTAATATTTTTAATTGTTCTGGGAAGGTGTTTCCTCTACAATGACAGGGTAAGATTGGATTGGATTGCATACAGGGGCTTTTGAAAGCCCCCTTGGTGTGTTCCCCAAGGGCATAATGTTACCTTGTCTGTCCCTTGTTGATCTGTATTCATTAGTCCAATGTCTTGCTTTTCCACACCTTGTGCCTATTCCAGAAGGGAGGAGTGTTCTCTTGGGATTATTCCTATCAAAAGCACTGTTTTGGGGAATGCCTTGTTTACTAGCTCTTTTTATGTGTCCTGGCCTTCCACAATTTTAACATTTAACATTTTGACTTTTTCTTAGACCTCTAGAAATAAGCTCTCCTACCCAGTTATCATCACTGTCATAAGACTCTACATTAATTGTCTTAGGAATCCAATCCTCCAAAGGTGCTGCCCTTGCTTTTAAAGGTGTAAGTGGTTTTCTACATTGTGCATTAACATTCTCAAAAGCCAGTGATTCAATTATTATTCTCCTGGCTTCTGAGTCCCTACCATTTTGTTTACTGCTCCAGTTAATCTGTACAAAAAGAATGTAAATGCTTCTTTTGGGCATTGAATTACTTTCGTGAATGATTCAGTTTTCTTTCCTATTTTTTCAGTCTGGTCCCAGGCATTTAAAGCTACCATTCGGCACAAAGCCATAATATGTTCGTTGTATAAAGACTGCCTTTAAATATCAGCATAATCCCCTTCCCCAAGAAGTTGGTCTTGGGAGACTTCTATGCCTCTGGCCATGCTTCTTTGTTCTATTGTTTTAGTCTCCTCCCTCCACCATGATTATCATTGTATAAGTGTTTCTGCCTCTAACACAGCTCTAACCCTATCTAACCAATCTTTAGGGGTGACCCCTTTATGGTATGGCCAAGAGTTCAACATTTGTTTTACAAATGGTGAATGCATCCCATATGTTACAATTGCTTCTTTTACTCTCCGTAATTCCAGCATTTGTACTGGAGCCCAGCTAGCTTCTGTATCATCTTTATCATTGTTCATTTTTTAAAAGGTTACTGAGTATTTTAATGTTGCTTGTTTTTCCCTGGCTTCAGTGGCTTTCTTTAGTCACAGAGGCAAATTATATAGCCCCTTTCCTGTATTCTTGATTCTAGCACCATAGCCACAATGCTAAAGCTGCCAAGTTCTGCTTATCACAAGGGCTAGAACACGAATGTCTTATTCAGTTACAACTTAAGTTTGGCTGTTCTGACACTGAATCTGAAGGCCAGGCTGTCCTGAAACTCAGAGATCCTCTTGCTTCTGAGTGCTAGGATTAAAGGTGTGCACTACCACACCTGGCACTGAGCTTTCCTTTAATTCTTTTCACAAGTTGGAAGCTTAGCTGGGCAGGATTTTGCCATTAGGTCACCACCACTCCCTTTATTCCATTTCTTAATCTATTATGTCTTTGAATTCAGGACTTAGTTCCATTCTACTTCCTGGTGCTTCTTTTCTCCTCAAATAGCACGTTTTATATTTTTCCTTCCTCTGTCTGCTCTTTTTCATTATGAATCTTCACTACAGTTAACCACATGATAAAGTCTATACTAGGTTGTTTTTGAAATTTCTTCTGCCAACAGAATTAATAAAAATTCTCTTTACTTTAGCCTCAGGTAGATTCTTCAGACAAGGGAAAAAGGCAGCCTCTTCACTAAAATATCACAAGAAGAATCTCTAGGCAACATACTAAAATTCTCCTTCTCTAAAGCATCTTGAGCCAGCCCCTGACAGTTCAAATAACTCTTAGTAAAACTGTCTTCCATATAAAAAAGTTTTTTTCTTTCAGAATTCTTTTGTGATTATTTCTCAGGTACTTTTATACATCATGTTACCTAATAGATTAGTCTTCCTGAGCTCAAAACTAAAACTGACCTAAATCTTAATGATTCCAAGTCTTAATTTAATAAAATCTTTAGTTTAGTATTTTTTTAAAGTTAATGGCAATAGTTAATGACATAGGTTTGTTTTTTAATGATTTATGTTTGCCCTTGGTCTGATAAATAATCAGACACTGCCAAAGAAGTATTTTCTTTTCTTTTCTTATTTTAACATACTGTTCTCATTCCCTCCCCTCTTCCCAATAATACCCTTGCTTCTCTCCACCCCATCCCCCCATCCACTCCTCAGGGAGGGTAAGGACTCCCAGAGTGAGTTGATGCAGTCTGTTCCATCAACTTAAGGATCAAGACTTTCCCACCCACTACCTACCCAAACCCCAGGATCGAGGCTGAGCAAGGTGTTCCTCTGAAGAAACTGGGCTCCAAAAAGTTCATGCACTAGAAATAAATTCTGGTCCCACTGCCAGAGGCCCGACAAAATTCTCATGGCATTCAGCTGTCATCCTCATCCAGAGGGCCTAGTTCTGTCCCTTGGAGGCTCCCCAGCTGTTAGTTCAGAATCATAATCTCCCAATAGATTGGGTGCGCTGTCTGTGTGGGTTTCCTCATTATGATCTTGACCTTTTTGCTCATATAATCTCCCCTTTCTCTCTTCCCTGTACTGGGTGCTAGACCCAGACCTTAGCTGTGAATCTCGGCATCTGGCTCCATCAGTTGCTGGATGAAGGGTCTTTGATGACATTTAGAATGGTCATCAATCTGATTATAGGGGAAGGCCAGCCCAGGCATCCTCTCCACTATTGCTTGGAGTCTTAGCTGGGGTCATCTTTGTGGGATCTTGAGTATTTCCCTAGCACCAGATTTCTCTCTAATTTAACAATGGTTCCCTCTACCAAGATTCCCCCCCCCCTCTCTCCCAACTCAACAATCCCATTCTCCATTGGGATGCATCTAGGTTGTTTCCAGGTTCTGGCTATTACAAATAATGTTGCTATGAACATAGTTGAGCAAATGTCTGCTGTGGCATTATGCTCTTGTGCTTTGTAAATATTTGTCCCTCCTATTGGTTTAATAAAACATTGATTGGCTAGAAGGCAGACAGGAAGTATGATGGACATCCAGACTAAGAAAACTCTGGGGAGAGGAAGAGCAGAGCAGAGATGGCAGGCAGACACAGAGGAAAGAAGACTCTGAGGAAAGGTACTAAAGCCACTTTGCTAATCATGAATTAGTTTAAGAGTAAGAGTTAGCAAGCAATATAAATGCCTGAGCCACAGGCCAACAGCATGTAATTAACATAAGTGTCTGTGTGATTCTTTGGGACTAAGGGACTACAGATCAGGACTTTAGTGCTAGGCTGGGCCAAAAACTACTTACTACAAATGTCCTTGGGACTTGAATGTGCATCCTTTGGGTATTACTGGATCGTTGGGTAGATTGATTCCCAGTTTTCTGAGAAATCTCCATTCTGATTTCCAAAGTGGCTGTACAAGCTGACACTCCCACCAGCAATGAAGGAGCGTTCCACTTACGTTTCATCCCCTCCAGCACAGGCTGTCATTAGTGTTTTTTTATCTTAGCTATTCTGACTGGTGTAAGGTGGTATCTCAGAGTTGTTGTGATTTGCATTTCCTTGATGGCTAAGGAAGTTGAGCAATTCTTTAAGTGTCTTTCTGTCGTTTGAAACTCTTATGTTGAGAATACTCTGTTTAGCTCTATACTCCATTTTTCAATTGGAGTATTTGGTGTTTTGATCTTTAATTTCTTGAGTTCTTTATATATTTTAGAGATCAGCCCTCAGTCAGATGTAGGGTTGGTGAAGATCTTTCCCCATTCTATAGGCTGTTGTTTTGTCTTATTGACCATGTCCTTAAGTGAAGTAATTTTTAAAAGGCTCATAAAAATGTATCTTCTATTAAGGGCATTGTTTTATACAATTTAAAGACAGCATTGTATTCCAAACTTCTAAATACATAATTAGTAATAAATAGACATCAGATTGACACTTAAAACTATGGTTGTCTGTATATGAGACCTACTTTCTACTGTAAGGTGTTTAAAGATCTGTGGTAACACTCACTACAGGCTTGCAAAATGTCCCTCCCAAACTAGTCAGCTACAGAGTACTGCCCCAGGTGTGACATGAGGTCCTGGGAGCTCCAGGAAAATCTTATGTGGAACTTCACTTTGTAAAATAACTCTTCATATATATTCTTCTTAGGACTGTCATTACAACTGAATGCAAATAATTGTTCTGTTTATGGTAGCAAATGTTTTTTAAAAGGTTTTAATATTAACCATGTTGCTAAAATCCACCTACACACAGGGTGAAGCTATTATATAATACCATAAAATACATAATTGACTTTTATTTTTTACAAATTAATAAGGGGCATAAGGGCCAAAACCCACCTATAGCCCCACATTCTAGCTACAGTCAGTTATCTTAATTCTAAATTAATTTTTTTCTTTTCACTTTAAAGGATAATGCTTCTGCTGTTGCCTCAAAGCATCTTTTTACTAAAGTAGATAAAACCTAAA
The DNA here is from genome assembly GCA_033318265.1 of Phyllotis vaccarum. Lineage (NCBI taxonomy): Eukaryota > Metazoa > Chordata > Mammalia > Rodentia > Cricetidae > Phyllotis > Phyllotis vaccarum. The sequence goes on from JARWLC010000002.1 coordinate 182,832,354, forward strand.
GTATATATTAAATAAAAATATCTGGACGCTAGCCAATGAGAAAGATCAAAAAACAATATCAGAAGTTGCTTATGCTTAGGTCTTTCCAGAAAAGGAACAAAGTCACATAGAGCTCCTGACAGACAACATCCCAGATACAGTTGGACCAGTGAGACATCTGAAGGTAAATGACAAATCCATCAAGAAGAGATGTCCATAGAGGGAGAGTAAGCTGCTAACTTGGGAGACACCAGGACTCCAACTCACCAACATGAGACTTTGGGAAAATAGCTAGGATAGAATATGGCTGATTCAAACACGACGCTATTGTGCTTACTGAGTGTATTAATGCTAACACTTGGCTTGTCAGTGTAGAATCTTAGTGTTTTCTTCCAGGGGAGACAAAAGGAACACCCATAATAGAGGCAGTATGGAATTGTTTTCCCATGCTAAGGAACAACTGTCTGAATAAAGGGTGGTGTACAAATATTTAGTCATATGAATGCAGGACAGTTTGATTGGACTAATCCAACTGATCAGTCCAAATGCAATAATATGGATTTGAGCATAACCAAGTTCTGTCAGTGGAAATTATAGAAGTTGAAAACACCTAAAAATGTAGGCCTTGCCAAAGCTCTAGCAGGGCTTGTAGCTTAAGGGCTTCCTGGGTCTAAGGAATGTCACTATTCAACACAGAAGCAAGGTCCATAAACTGGAACTGATGTAACTGAAAGCTGATTCTGATTTGGATTGCATTAAATATAGGCTGGAATATGAAATCAAGACTAATTACCCAGATTTAGCGAAAGAGAAAAATGCAGCTGCAATTTTAAAGGAATTACCAGCAATAAAGTCTCAATAGCAAGCTTTGTGTGCATGCTTTAAGCCACTATCTGTTGAGCAAATAGAGATAAAGAGTCACATCTTTGCTACTCCGAGCAAGGCAATGACCATGATAAAGGACTTAGAAGCAAAGGAACCCGGAGCAAACTCTACTGACTGAAGAAGAGAAAGCTGTTGTAGAGAGCTGCATGGCCGCACCTTAAAGATGGTGCTGGCTTCCGCCTTCCACCTTCCTGATGGTGAGTGCTCTCTGAGATAAACAACTCCTTATTTGGCTAAGGCTAAGCTCGTGGCTTGCTTCTGTGCACCTGGATCTATTGGCATGGCCCACATGGCGCCCCATGATAGGCAGTCCAGAAGGTATTTAGCTGGGAGCGGGTTTTCCCCAACAGCAGAAGCTCTGTTCAAGGTTCCTGAATAAACTGCTGAAAGAAGAGCTTGGTGTCGCTTCGTCCTTGCTGGCGAGGTTGGGCGCGACAAGCTGTGACAGAGCAATTAAAATCTCAGACCCCAGACACATGGAATTTCAAAAAGAACTCAATCCCAAAGAGATTCAGCAAGATGTCTTACTGACGCTTGATGTTAATAGTCCACCAAGAGCTGGGACGCTGATAAGGAAGATTGAGATTTTTCTTGAGTGTCAGGATCATGATGCTTTTCATATGAGACAAACTTGTTAGAAGGGTAGATATCATAGGACTAAAAGTCAAAGGATGGAATGGGAATAAAGAGATTTAAATGCTAATGTCCATAGTTAATTTTGTAGTTTCAGGCAATGAAATCCCTTAATACTATTTTTAAACTATTTTCTTTATAATTGGAATAATTTTAGACATATTGGGATTTTGTAAAGAAATATTTATGTACTTTTTAACCATTATGTGAATGAACAAAATACTTGTATATTATAATCATTCAGGTGTTTGCTTTTTTGAAACAGGCTAGCCCTAGAGCTCACTGTGCAGTCCAGACTGGCATGATTATGCCTCCTGAGTTCTGAGATTAAAGGCGTACACCACCACACGGGGTGTTGTTTCTCTTTTTTGAGACAAGGTCTTATGTATCTCAGGCTGGCCTCCGGATTGGTGTTGTCAAGGATAATCTTATACTTTGCTACCTCCCGAGTGCTATGATTACCAGTGTGAGTCACCACATCTAGTTTATGTAGTACTAGAGATCTAACTAGAGCCTTGTACACACTACTAGGCTAGCACTGTATTAACTGATCCACATCTCCAATCCTGTAATTTCTTTTTTGAAAATGTACATTACAGATGACAGCACATTTTTAGTTGTGCATCTATGACATCCAATATTTTCTGAAACCTAATGAATATAATTAATAGGCTGTTTGGTGAAACCCCCTTCTTCCCATTGCTTGCTAATAATAAATGAGCTTGTTTTCATTTTTTAAAAGGGTATGCCCTTATGCTCTTTTTAAATTTATAAACATTTGCCCATGAAGTATTTGATGGTATTTTATTTGAAGATGCATTGCTTAGCAAAGTTGATATTTTTGTACTTAGAATAATGCTATCTGTTGGTTTAGAAAATAATCCTTAGCCTCATCTAGCACACGGCAATCAACAAGAAAAAACTTGTGTATCAGGGAAGACCCATATATTCCTGGGCTCTTAAAAATTACTTATCATAGGAATAAGGCATAAGCACTCTGCAGAAATAATAGGGGACATTAAATAATCCCCCAATGATGTTTTCTCTATCACATTGTTTATGCTTTGCATGTACTCATATTCTTCATTATTACAATTCTGCTTCTATTCACACTGTTCCCTCTGTTAAACAGGTACCTTTGGGATGGACCCTTTTTTATTTCCTTATTCTTTTTTCAAATGCTACTTATTCTGGCCTCCTTTTGAGTTATAAAGGTTTATGTGAATAGGTCATATTATACCCATCATCAATGTAACTGCTCAGACATGAGCTGAACAAGGATAATACCAAGAGCCATGCCGAAATGGATGAGGAAAAGCCCATGAGACCTCAACCCTGTGCAAAACTACAGGCAATTAAACAATTCTGAACAGTACTGAGAAACCGTCTTCCCCAGGAAAGAGCACACTAATTGGCTATCCAGCACCAAACGGTCAGTCCTAAAAAGATGCATATGGGTAATAGCATACAGTATGAGTAGGTTATATTTAGGAATATATTTGTATGTATATATGTAGATTAAATGCTGGATGTAGCCACAATTAATGATGAAAAGGTGACAAGGAGGGCTTGAGAGGGTAAAATAAATTTTCATTTAAGGTTATTACCTTAAAAATAAAAAAGAATACACATATAATTGATTGCCTGATTATGTATGTATATACAAATGTGAGGATCTCCAAGTGTGTAAGTGGTGAGTCTATAAACGTGTGCAAGGGGGAGTAGTGTACATGAGAATATTGTCTGTGTCTAAGAGTTTGTAAGTCTTGGTGTGTGCTTGTGCAAGACTGTGTTTACGATTAGATTTAGGGTTAAGATTAATGAGAGAATTATGGGAGGTAGTTTAGAAAAGATTTGGGCTTCATTTAGGCCTCTGGTTATGGCTAGGTTTATAGTTCTGCTATTATTAATAGCTATGCTAATAGTAATAAGACTTATGCTTGCTTTAGGGATGATATTTAGGGTTAGGGCTTGGGTGAGAGTTAGAAATAGTGTTATGTACAGCATTAGGGCTAGTCTAGTGTTAGGGTTAGGCTTAGGGCTGTGTTTAGGCCTCAGGATGTTTAGGAAGAGAGTTAGGTTTACTGTAAGCGTTTGAGTTAGAATTAAGGCTTTGGTTAAGATTATTAATTGGGTTAGGGTTAGAGAGAGGTTTAGGATCAGAGTTATTAAGTAAATTATGCAACACTGTGAGCTTGTGTGAGACTGTGTGTATATAAGCATGAGTGTGGGTGAGTGCAATAGTACATTCAATAGTAGTGATGTGTGTGTTTATATGATCATAATTTTGTTTTTGCCTATATCTGTTGGATTTGATGTACATGGGATTGACTATAAGATTGTGTTTCTCTGGATATGTACATGGAAGCATAATACAGTGGGGTATGTGTTTGTGTTTGTGTCTGAAATAAATCATAGATGTGACAGTGTATAACAGATAAGAACAGAAGTGTGTTGAGTGTGAGTGTCACTGCAGCAGCTGTTCAAAACATAAGGAGTTTGTGACACCATGCAAGAGTTTGTGTGTGCGCACACAAGAATAAGTATGACAGTAGGCGAGAGAGGAAAAGTATGCAAGTGTGTGAGTTCACATAGTATCAGTGGCAGAGTATACATTGAGTGTGTGTCTTGTAGTGTGCAAGCATGCAGCATAGGGATGAATTTACATTTTGTTGCTGGGATAGACATCATAAGCAAAAGCAAGTTGGGAAGGAAGTGTTTATTTCAGCCGAGAGTTTAATCCACCAATGAAGGATGCCAAAGGAGGAACACAAAGCAGGACCTGAAAGCAGAAAACCATGGAGTAAAGCTGCTTCTTGGCTTGCTTCCTCTGGCTCGCTGCTTCCTCTGGCCAGCTGCTTCTGCTTTCTTATATAGACATGCTCATGTGCTTAAAATAGCACTGCCACCAGTGGGTCAGTTCTGCCTTCATGGATAGTAATTAAGAAAATGATCACAGGTAAGACCACGAGGCAAAATGACAAAGAGAGTTTCTTCCTTGACGTTTCTTCTTCTCAGGGTCTAGGTTTTCATTAAGCTAGTCCTTAACTAGTCAGAGTGTACAATATGTGAAAGAATGAATAATGAATGTTTAAAGGCATGACTGTGTGATTATGTGTATATATAACAATGTTTACATGTCTTTAAATATTTCTGTGTGAGATTGTGTGTTTAATGGTGTGTTCATTTAAGTATGCAGGTGTGTGACTATTCAACACTATGAGAATATAAATTACATGCAAAATGGGAATAATTATGAGTACGTGGTAGTGTAAGTATAAGTGAGGATTCTAGAGCACAATAGTGTGTATTTTTAAGGGTGAAAGAATGTGGAAAAATATGTGCCTTAGTTAAGGTTTCCATTCTTATAATAAAACATTATGATCAAAGTCAAACCCTTACAGAAAACCTAACTCTCTTCCCAAGTCAACTTGGGTTCTATTAGAAGGTGGGCAGAGCACAACATGGGAAGCAAGCCAGTAAGCAGCACTGCCCATGGCCTCTGCATCAGCTCCTACCCCCAAGATCCTGTCATTTGAGTTCCTGTCCTGACTTCCTTCAGGGATGAAGAGAAATGCAGAAGTATAAGCCTAATAAACCCTTTTCTCCCCAACTTGCCATGGTGTTTCCTTGCAACAATACAAGCCTTAATTAAGACACGAGCCATTTGGCACTTGGGAGTTGCCCCCAAGTATGATTAGGGCAGAACTGTATGCAAATGGCCAGGTGGAGTGACCCAAGTGAGTTTCCAGTGACCCTAGCTTGACCTTCCTTTCATGGAAGGAATACCAGCCATCTGCTGTCTGAGATGATACACTCTGACAAACAGGCACAGCAGATCTCCTAAAGACAGCTCTTATGCTAGGATAGTGCTGCACAACATCTGGATTTGCCTCCAGTTTGTACTCTTGGTGGGCAGGGTTGAGCAATAGGAAGTGGATTCTGGAGCCTTCAACCCCACCCATGCAATCCCATCAACCCCATACATCCAATTCCATCAACCCCACGAGAAACTAAAGAGGCAGGGCCTAGAGAACATCACAGCCACAGCTCTGCAAAACCTGATGTCATGTTCTGGAATCCTACAGGAAAACACCTGCATGTTCCACCCTGGGAAACAGCTTACAGACTACATGCACATACATCCTTTAATGCATCCCCCTGGAGCCAAATTCATTCACCACAGCCAGCACTGGTTCTTCACAATCACCAGCAGTTTCCTGTCACCATGATCCACTCTTCTGTCAAAGTGCTTTATTCAACATGGAGCATCATGTCTACTGTCTGCTGGACCAGCACGACAATCCACCCCAGGATTCAGTCCTGGGGTCTGGACCCTCATGACTGGTCAAAGGTCCATGAAGTATAGATGGCGAGAGGCCACGAGAAGCAGCAGATCCAGGGAAGCTGTGTCCAGTGCAGGGAAGACAGTAGGTGTCTGAGTACTGAACAGATGCTCTAAACTCTCCCCTTCCCTGTAATGGACAATGTTTTCGAAGAATGGAGACTACTCATCTCACATACTATTATTTTCATTGAAAATAACCTTTTTCATCCCCTATAATCTGTTCCTGGTCCGCCTCCCTCACATCCTTCAGATCCCCTCACTTCCCCACCCTTTCAACCCAACACCTACTTTCTCTCTCACTAGCAAACAAAGAGGCCTACTGAAAACAAATCAAATGAAAGACAAACAAAGCAAAACAAAGACAAAGCACAAGAAACATGCATATGCAGAACATACTTAAAAACCCATGAAAACACATAAATGGAAACCATAATATATAAAGCAAAAGACCTGTAAGGTTTAAAAAAAATGCCCAAACAACGCATTATGAGACAAAACTTCTCCACGAGTGCCACTGTACAGAACTTAAATATCCTTCCCTGTCCCCTTCCGTCTGGGCACTCATGGACTGGCTGGCTACTCAGGTCCACTCTGCACAGATGGCAGTGAGTCCTGTTTCACTGTGGCCGATCAGGCATTTGCCATTCTCATCACATTGGCCAAGCTGACTTGCAGAGTTCACCTCTGATCACTGTGTGGGTTCCCCTATCTTCAGAAACAACCTCAGCTATCCAGCCACACTAGGCTGAAAAAACCATATAGCCTGTGAGTCATCTAGCCACTCCCTCTGCCTAGTGGGAATACTGCCTCCACCAACAGAGAAGGGCGCATGCGCACGCCACACAAAAGCAACTGAGTTTAGGGACAGCAGCGGTTGGCCACAAAGGCGCGTGCGCAATGATGGCATCCGCGCCCTTTTAAGGCTAGTTTTATGCATCCCAGGGGGAAAAAGTATGTATGCGCATAAAAGCAGAAGCTGTTTAAGCACCCAGGGCAGAAGAGATAATTATATGCCATCATGAATACCCATCATCTAACGGGCATTTACCAATACCCAGAATATACCAGGCACGGTTCTAGGTGATACTTTCCACCACACGATCCCCACGCCTAGCACACTGCCCTGTGCACTCAGTACAATTCAATTAATAAACACAAAGTCCCTCTTGACACCCCTCACTGCCCGCCCTCCATGTTGGAGCGGCCTGGCCGGACATGCGGGGATCCTGCACGGAAATGGGTGGCCAGTAGGCGGCGCTGTGGAAACCCCTGCCTGCCTGGGCCCAAGGCTCACCTTCCCTCCGGGAATGGCGGCAGCCGGTGGTGGGGCTGGACTGCAGGCAGCCACAGGGCTGGAGGCGGCGACACTGCAGAAGCTGGCGCTTCGGCGGAAGAAGGTGCTGGGAACTGAGGAGATGGAGCTGTTCGAGCTTGCACAGGCTGCTGGCGCCGCCATCGATCCCGATGTGTTCAAGTGAGAAGGGGAGGGTCAGGGATTGGAGCTCAGACATCCTGCAGATAAGCCTGCTTTAAGACCCCTCCGGCCCCATCCACTACTCTGAAAACTCGCACATCTCTTTAGGTGGTGGTCCAACTGGCTTGACTCATGAAGCAGATCCACCCTGAGGCTTCCATGTTTCACTATGTATTTCATTTGTTTTCCTAGGATTCTGGTGGACTTGTTGAATCTGAACGTGGCTCCCCTGGCAATCTTCCAGGTACTAAAATCCATGTGTGCTGGACAGTGGCTGGTGAGCGACCCCCAGGACTGGGCACCCCTATCTCTGTCCACATCAGAGACCCGAGGTTAGAGGTGGGCCCGGAACTTCCGGCCTAGGGTGGCAGGGGTTGGGGGAGGGGCGGAGAACCACAGGCTGGCATCTCTCAGAGTGACCCAGCTTGTCTGTGGGTACAGGGTCTGCAGACCAATCCACCTTCCAGGGACCTTAGATGGTTCCACATTTGGGATTGTACTGATGGATCGAGGGCTGGTCCAAGCAGTCTGACATCCACCTCTTCACCATGCCTTCTTTCCACGGGTACTGGAATAAACATGGCTTTGGTCTCTATCTGTCTAACAATCACAGCCCCTGGAAAGTACTCAGAGACCAGGGCAGCAACTTCCCAAGCCCGGGTCTAGCTCCCATGCCACGCCTGCATACCTCCCATCTAGGGATTATTCGGGTTGCTCGTGTGCACACACACACAGGCACACAGGCACACAGGCATGCGCACGCACACACTCACATATATGACATGAAAGAAATGTCCTTCCCTATCTCCTCTAATTAATTTGGTTTGAAGTCTGTTTTGTTAGATATTCAAAATAGCTGCACCTGCTTGCTTCTTAGGTTCAGTTGCTTGGAACACCTTTTCTATCCTGTAACAGAGTGACTTCTGCCTTTGATAGTGAGGTGTGTTTCATGGATGCCATGGAAAGATCCTGTTTTCCAATCCAATCTGCTAGTCTCTGTGTTTATTATTATTATGATTACTTCCTGTTATTTTGTTGTTATATTGTATTTTCTTACCCCTTCTACGGGAAGGGACAGAACATCAGGTTTCTCTATTGTTCTTTATGAGCTGGAAGCATTTACTTGGGACCAAGAGTCTGGGCTCCAGAGGCCACTGTAATGTAAATGGCAAGGTGGGGTCTCAACCATCTTGGCCCAGCCTTTGCCTCTGGGGACTTTCCAGTTCAGGAATGAATGACAGGCCATTGCCTTTTGAGGTTTCCTGCTATTAGGAGTTACTAAGTGCTGAAGAATTACCCTTGGCTTTCAGGAATATCAGGAGAACTGGAAGTCTGGAGAGAATGAGCCAGGGCATTTTGCTGATTTGGTGCTGCTTCAGGACCTTGCCAACATTCTTCCACTGCTCCAGGACTTTGTGGGTGGGCAAAACTGATCTTCCACTGTGAGATGTTGCTTGGCCCAAAGTCACATCACTGCACTGGTTTATTTGGGGGGGGGGGGGGGGATAGGGATGGTTCATCTGTAGGTGAATACAGTGGCCCTACTAACAAAAGCACATGATTTCTGAGGGGTTCCGAAAATATCTAAACCTGGATTTTTTTGTTTTATTCTGTTTTTGTGGTACTGGAAATGGAACTCAAGGCTTCATGTGTTCTAGGCAAGTCCTGTAGCACCCAAGCTGCATCTCTGGCGCAATTTATTAGAGTAGTTGACAAGTTTTGGTTCAGCTATTTCAACAAAGGCTGTCTCCTGATTAAAAGTCCAGTAATCTAGTACTTGTTTAGGCTAGGTGTCTTAACTGGTTTTTGGTATATGTTGGAACCCCAGAGTAGGCTCTAATAAGAGTAAAGGAATGGATTTGTCAGCAGGAGTGAGAGTAAGCATGTTTGCAAGAACTTCCTTCTTCCATGTCCTTTACATAGGCTGCTACCAGGAGGTGTGGCTTAGACTGGAGGGGGGGGTCTTCCCACTTCAAATGACTCAATCAAGAAAAATCCCCCACACATGTGCCCAGCCACTTGAGTTTTAGTTTATTCCAGATGTGGTCAAGTTAACAGCCAGGGCCATCACACTGCCTTAGGGTAAAAGGGTGGGGAGGATTATTCAAAGCAAATGGACAGGAAACAGGAAGTGTGGCTGTTTTACTATTTGACAAAACATTACTTTTTAAAAAGGCTAGTTAATAAAGGCAAGGATACTTCATAATGGTTTATGGGCTAGTCCATCAAGAGAGCATTATGGCTGTTTTGGTTTGGGATGGACAGAGAGGAGCCCTCTGTGGAGGAGGAGGCTACCAGTGTAGAGGATACACACCCCAGAGCTGAAAGGAAGAAAGGGCTGCTGGGTCATCATAGCCTGAAAGTTAGGTGTTCCTCTGGGCACTTCTGAACAGCACATGGGACAGGAAAGATGTCTGCCTGGATAATGTCCACATCAGGGATCTCACTCCAGATACTCAGTTTTCATAGATGATGATCTCCCATCAGCTCATCTTTCAAACTCAGAGAAACTGCCTTCGCTCTTCTTTCTTTTTATTTTGCTTATTTCATGCATTTCATGGTTGAAATAACAAACAGAAATTAAAAAGCAAACCAACATACATCAGAGGAAGATATGAAATAATAAAGGTAAATGATACCTGTTCAGTTACATCAAGCAGAATAGTACTAATTTAGAACATCACTAGCTCCATGGGAAAGGGAATTTTTAAAAGGATAATCTATGAAGTATTTGTTATAGGGATAAAAACAGAGTCATGAGCCCACGTGTCATCAGTCAGAGCTTCCATCGCCACCTCAGCAAGTGAAGACGATGGCTGGCTGAACAATGATCTAGAAGACTGGCATGGTTATATGAATATATTGTGCATTATGCTTCTTGCATTCTATACATACAGCACCAGGAAGACTTCATTTTTAACTTCAAAGTAGAAGATGGAACATGGAGAAAACCCCCAGCATTTATTCTTCAGTGATCTTGACACACAGGATTATGAAAATACTGACCGAGCCCAGACAACAGCTGTCAGAAGCTGAGCAATAGCCTGGTGAAAGACATTTTGTCAGTGACTTGGGAGAGAGAGACAGCCAGATCTTCAGCTGGCATTTTGGATGAATGAAAACTGACACATGTACCTTCTGGCTCCTTAAAAATGATGGAAAATGAACATTTTGAATATTTTCTACTCAGAGCCCACTCTAAGCTTCCCTGCTGCTGGAAGAGAACATGCTGCTGGACTTCCTTACTGAGGGGACCCAAGACAGTAAGGATGGGCTGCTTGCCAACTGCAAAAGAGCCTGTTGTCTGGAGTGAGGAGGTCCAATTGGATTTGAATCAAATTTGCACCACCAGTCAGCTTTAGCAAAATTATTTAACCAAATTACTTTACTTTTCTCCTTTTACAAATGGGCTGAGAACTCCCCTCCCTACAAAGTAGCTCAGAGGACTGTAATGATATTTAATTAAACCTCAAACAAGTGAAGGGCATATAACAGTGTTGACCATATAGCCAGTGCCACATAAGTGTTAGCTCTGCTAGTGTTGAGAGACTGTGATCTAAGCTTTGTTCTGGAAAGTTCCAGAGGGATAAGAAACCTGCTAGCATACAATTAACAAAGAACCTATTCCAAACTGGTCGGGACAATAGGGAAAATTGATTAGCTCATGTATCTGATAAATCTGAAGAACTGGTTTAGGGTAAAGTTGGACAAACATATCAATGGTGTCCTCTTGGAATCAGACTCATTTCTTTTTCCTCCAAGTCTTTGCTCTATTCTCCGTCCACACTGGTACAACTCCCTCCTGGATTCCAGGCCAAACACCAGGATATTCTGATTTCTTGTTAACATCTAGCAAAAGATAAACTGTCTTTGTCTTAGCAAGAGCACTGTTGAGAGTATGGTAGAGAAATCTGCAAAAGAGAGATTGCAAATTTTTAGAAAGAAAGAAAAAGAGAAAGAACATTACAATTCTACACATATTCCCAGCATACAAGTACACCCACCCAATTTCATAAAGCAAATGCTACTGGATTAATCTTTGTAAAGACATAGATTAAACCCAGTACTGTAGCTGTGACTCACCAATGACTAGGTTATCTGGACAAAATAAACATAAATATCGAATTTAATGACATTATCTACCAGATGGGTTTAACATATGTCCAAAAAATTCCATTTAAAGACTGCAGAATACACAGTAGAACCATTCCTAAAGTAAATTACATATCAGGGCACAAAGCAAGTCTTAATCATAAGAAGCTCCTTGGCCTCAGTGGCAGAATGAAGATGATGAAAGGAACGTCATCCTTTGGGAAGCATCGCCATATTGCTATAACACATACCACCTTCAGAAAGTGGCCTATGGCGAATGTGGATATCCCGCCAAGTGCAAGAGAAAGTATAATTGAAATGCCAAGGTTAAGAGATGAAACACGACAGGGACCTGGCAGATGAGGCACCTAAAAATTGTCTATTGGAGATTCAGACATGGATGCCCCAAAGCGACAACACCTAAACCCAAGAGAGCAGCTGTTGCAGCATCCACTTCATCTTGAGGATTTCAATCAGTCATAAATGTTCTGCTTTCAAAAACAAAACAAAACAAAAGAAATATAAGAAACTGGAAAAAGAATATTTAAAAAAATCTCTCTAAGTCACCATTTATATTGCTGTGAAGAGACACCATGACTAAGAAAACTCATAAAAGAATGCATTTAACTGCATGTATGTGTTGTATGTGTTTCTGGCCCGGACTTTCCCTGAGATCCTGGACTAGCAGTCTCAAATAATCACACAAAGTCTTGTATTAATTTTATGCTGATCAGCCCAAAGGCTCTGGCATATTGCTAGCTAGCTCTTACTCTTCAACTAATCCATGACTCTTATCCTGTTCAGCCATGCGGCTCAGTACCTTTTCTCAGAACAGCATAGTTGTCCTCTGCATTTGCTTCTCTGGCAACTCTGTGGCATCTCTGCTCTGCTCTTCCTGTTCCCAGAGTTGTCTTAGTCTGGTAGCCCCACCCACCCTACCTGTCTGCCTTTGGCCAATCAGTGCTTTTATTGAACCAGTAGGTGTGGCAATTATTGGGAATGGTACAACATAATCTCACTACAGGCATGCTTACAGTTTCAGAGGCTTAGTTGGCAGAAACCATGGTGGCACACAGTCAGACATGGTGCTGAAGAAATAAATAACTGAGAAATCTACATCCTGATGCAAAGGCAGCAGGGAGAGCAACTGGGCCTGATATGGGCTTTTTCAAAGCCTGAGGCCTCCCTGGTCAGGGACGATGGTAGGTTAACTTCAGACCTTCACCTCTCCCACTGCTCCTCCAAGTCAACCGTGCATCTCAGCTCTGCAAAAGAATAACGTGCTCCCTCCTCTTTTTCCCATCTCATATGGATGACATAGATATTTTCCCCCAATACTCCTCCACTCCTACCTTTAACTCAACCTCCAAATTCAGCATGTACCTCCTGCTAGACCACAGGCCACTCCTGCCAGGACAACAGTGCTTGATAACTGCACATCATCATCATTCTTTCCATTCCTCCAAGTCCTGTCCCCCAGTCTCATCTCCACCTCTGCAGCACAACAGTAGTAACAGCCTTACTACCACCTCATCTCTAGTGGCTCCTGAGATCTTCCTCTCCTAGCACCCCTGCCTTCATTCTTTCCTTTATTCTACCTACCAGCTCCAGCAGGCACTTCATTCGAACACTCCTGCCAGGACAGCAAGTAGGCTGACACCAGATTGTCACCCTTCCCTCCATCCTGACAAGTCCAACTTCCCATCTCATCCCTAGCTGTGCATCCCTTCTGTTGTGCTCTCTCCTCACTCCCTGCCCAAGTTTCCAGGGGGAGTGATGAAGAAGATGCTGGTGGAACACCCAGCTTTCCCCCATCTTGGGAGGCCCCAGCCCACTCCCACGCCCAAGTCTCAGGTTTCAATACTCAAAAACACATTTTACCTGGAACTCCCTGTGGCCACATCTATGAGAAGATTTTCCTACTGTCAGAACACAGCCATCACACTCTCCTAAGAACCACGCAGAAATGGAAACCAAGGAACAAAATATCCACTGAGCAACGATAGTCTTATCATTGTCAGCACCTACAATTATAATTTTCCCAATGCAGATAGGAATTTGCTGGCAACATAAAAACACAGGAACAGCAGAGACAATATGTCTCTAGCCCAGTAATCCATCATATCAGGCTCTAAACAGTCTTATATATTTGAAGAACAAAGAAGAGACCTATAACATTCTTTATGAATAATAAATATTCTTGAAGAAGAAATGTATAAAGTCCTTCAAGAAATATGCAAGAACACGAACAGTGGAAAAAATGAATAAAACTGTTCAAGACCTAAGAGCAGAAATAGAATCAACAAAGAAAACAAACCGAGGGATATCTAGAAATAAAAAAAAAAATTAGGAACTTGCAACTGGACAGCCCAGTCTCTAGGCTTTAGGCCAAAGAGCACACCCTTGTCCACCCCCATCTTCACCCATTTCTGCCACACCCCATCAGATCCTGTAATTTACAGTACCACTCCACCTCTCAAATCCAACCATCCTGCACAATCTCAGCAGCTCCCGGAGACACATACAGAGCCTGCACCAATTGGAGGAACAGGTGGGTAGACACCAGTGCAAGAGCATAATCAACAACATTAAGAGCAATATGTCTTCATCAGGACCCGTGGTTCTACAGCTGCAAGACCTGAACCTCACAATGTAGAAGCAGCAAAATAAAACAACCTTGAAAGTGATTTATGAAGATGATAGAGATCTTTAGAGAGGAAATAAAAATTACCTTTAAGAAATGGAGAAAAAGACAAACAAGACATTGAAAGAAACCTGTAAATTCCCCTTTTAAAAAAGCCAAGAAAACCAAGAATAAGCAACCAAACAAGTGAAGGAAAGAGTTAAAGACTTTAAAGTTGAAGTAGAAGCAATAAAGAAAATTCAAACTGAGGGAATTGTGAAAATAAAAAAATCTTGATAAATGAACAGAAACTACAGATGCAAGCATAACCAACAGAATGTAAGAGATAGAAGAGAGAATATCTGGCATTGAAGGTATGATATAGAAAATATGTTTTTCAGTAAAAAATTAAAACCAACAAAGTCATAACACAAAATGTCCATGAAAAGACCAAACCTAGAACAATAGAAATAGAAGAAGGAGAAGAATCCCAGCTCAAAGGCACAGAAAATATATTCAACAAAATCATAGAAGAAAAGTTTTTCAACCTAAACAGAAACAAATAGGTAGACATAACAACAGTCGGTGAGGAAATCTAGAAAACTATCAGGGGTCATATTTTAAAAAACTTGTACTCCACAAAATTAGAAAGTCTAAAAGCAATGGTCAAATCTCTAGACAGATACAACACACAAAAATTAAATCAAGACCAGATGAACAATTTTAATAGACCTATATGATGTGGGAATGCCTTTCTGTATGCTGTGAATCTCAGTCTTTAAATAAAGGAGCTGTTTTGGCCAATCAGAGAGAGATCAAGCAAGCTGCCCAAGGAGCAACATGTAAGGAGCACAGGAGAGCCAAGGGCCACGTGGCAGACAGATTAATAGAAATGGGTTGATTTAAGATGTAAGAGCAAGCTAGCAATGTGCCTGAGCCATAGACCAAACAGCATGAAGTTAATATAAGCATCTGAGTCATTTCTTGGGGCCTTAGCAGCAGCGGCGGCGGCAGGTGGCGAAGCAGTCTCGCACAGCAGGTCTGTGGGTCTCAACCTCTGACCGCCCGGGACCAAAGAAACACCACTACTACACCTATAACCTCTAAGGAAATAGAGGTAGTCATTAAAACTCTCTCAACAACAACAAAAAAGCTCAGGGTCAGATAGAATTCTACCAGAATTTCAAAGCAGAGGTAATACCACTATTCCTCAAATTATTCCACACAATAGAAGAAATATTGCTAAACTCCTTTTATGAGGCTACAGTTACCCTGATACAGAAACCACGCAGAGATGTAACAAAGAAAGAGAATTAAAAACCAATCTCCCTATGAACATTGATGCAAAAATACTTAGTAAAATACTGGCAAACCATATCCAAGAACACATCAAAAACTCATCCAAACGTGATCAAATAGGCTTCTTCCCAGAGATGCAGGGATAGTTCAACATATAAAAATCTGTCAATGTCCTCAACCATATAAACAAACTGAAAGAGAGAAATACACAATAATTTCATTAGATTCTAAAGAATCCTTTGACAAACTTCAACACTCCTCCACCATAAAGGTCTTGGAGAGATCAGAATTACAAGAAATACATCTAAACATGATAAAGACAATTTGTAACAAGCCAACAGCCAACATCAAACAAGTGGAGAGAAACTCAAAGTGATCCCACTAAAATCAGAAGCAAGACAAGGCCATTTCCATTCAATATAGTCTAGCGGGAGCAGTAAGGCAACAAAAGGAGATCAAGGGGATACAAATTGGAAATGAAGAAGTCGAACTATCTCTATTTGCAGATGATGTGATCATATACATAAATGACCCAAAATTCTACCAGGGAACTCCTACAGCTGATAAACACCTTCAGACTGGCTGTACAAGTTTACACCCCACCAACAATGGAGGAGTGTTTCCCTTGTTCTGTGTCTTCTCCACCATAGGCTGACGTTTGTATGTTTTATCTTAGCCATTCTCTCAGGTGTAAGGTGGTAGCTCAAAGTTGTTTTGATTTGCATTTCTCTGATGGCTGAAGATCTTGAGTGATTTTTTTAAGTGTCTTTCAGCCATTTGTAATTTTTCTGTTGAGAATTCCCTTTTAGCTCTGAACCCCATTTTTAATTGGGTTATTTAGGTTTTTGTGCTCTAGTTTCTTGAGTTCTCTATATATTTTGGAGATCAGTCCTCTGTCAGATGTAGGGATGGTGAAGATCCTTTCCCATTCTGTAGGCTGTCCTTTTGTCTTATTGACTGTGTACTTTGCCTTACAGAAGCTTCTCAGTATCAGGAGATCCCAGTTATTGATTGTTCTTAGTGTCTGTGCTACTGGTGTTATAATTAGGAAGTGGTCACCTGTGCCAATGCATTGGATCTTTCCAATATCTTTTATATCAAGTTCAGTGTAGTTGGGTTTATGTAGAGGTCTTTAATCCACTTGGGTTTGAGTTTTGTGCAGGCTGATAGACATGGATTTGCATTCTGCTACATACTACCACCCAGTTGTGCCAAAACCGTTTGTTGAAGATACTACCTTTTTCCATTGAATATTTTTGCCTCTTTTTCAAAAATCAAGTGTTTTTAGGTGTGTGGGTGAATGTTGTGGTCTTCCATTTGATTCCATTGATACACAAGTCTGTTTTTATGCCAGTATCAGGCTGTTTTTCTTACTGTAGCTAGATAGTATAGCTTGAAGTCAGGGATAGTGATTCCTCCTAAAGTTCTTTTATTGATCAGGATTGTTTTGGAAATCCTGGGTTTCTTGTTATTTCATATGAAGTTGAGTACTGTACTTTCAAAGTCTGTAAAAAATTCTGTTGGGATTTTGATTGGAATTGCATTGAATCTGTAGATTGCTTTTGGTAAAATACCATTTTTACTATGATGATCCTACCTATCCAGAAACATAGGAGATTGTTCCATTTTCTGATATCCTCTGCAATTTCTTTCTTCAGTGACTTAAAGTTTTTGTCGACAGGTCTGCTACTTTTTGGTTAGCGTTACCCCAAGATACTTAATGCTATTTTCAGCTATTATAAAGGTTGATGTTGTCCTTCTTCACCCCTTTTATCCTTAGCATATAGGAGGCCTATTGATTTTTTTAAAAAAATTAATCGTGTGTCCAGCTACATTGCTGAAGGTGCTTATCGATGTAGGAGTTCCCTGGTAGAATTTTTGAGGTCACTTATGTATTTTGGGGAGAAGTTGAAATATCAGAAAGACAGAGAAAGAAACCACAGCTAGTTCTCACCTAGCCAACTCCTCAGGCTGTAGTGGGTATGTCCCGTCTCCACGAATTCTTGGACTCAATGCCTCCGAGTCCCTAGTGGAAAGGTAAAGCAGTTCAAGCTGAACTCCTCCATCCTCTCTCTGCCAAGCTATCTCACTTCCAGGTTCAACTTTCCTAATGATAGGAGTAAGGTGGGTGCCACCTCTGCCTGGCTCTGTTAGACCTTGAACTCACAGAGATCCTGAGGACCTCTTCCTCCAGAGCGCTGGAATGAAAGGTGTGTGACCTTCATGGCTTGGCTCTTTTGGTAGCTTTGTCCTCTGATGTTTCAGGCTATTTTTATTAAATATTACCACATAATTTCCACAGACCTCAAAAGAACAATACTCAACTTCACATGGAAAAACAAAAATCCCTGTATTGCCAAAACAATCCTGTTCAATAAAAGAAATGCTGGAGGCATCACCATCCCTGAATTCAAACTTCATTATAGATATAGTAATCAAAACAGCTTGTTATTGGCATAGAAACAGACATATGGATCAATGGATTTGAACTGAAGTCTCTGACGTTAATCTACACACCTATGAAGCCTATTTTTGACAAAGAAGGTAAAAAATATACAATTGAAAAAGGAAAACATTTTCAACAAGTGGTGCTGGCAGAATTGGATGGAGGCATGTAGAAGAATGCTAATTGATGCATACCTATCACCCCACTTCACACTCAAATCCAAATGAATCAAAGACATTAGTATAAGCCCAGTTACACTTACCTGATAGAAAATAAAGTGGGAAATAGCCTTGAATTCATTGGCACAGGTGGACCGTTTTCTAAATATAGTACCAGTAGCATAGACAGTCACTTAGAGCAACAATTAATAAGTGGGACCCCTTGAAACTGAGAAGCTTCTCTAAAACTAGGACATGGTAAGCAAGACAAAATAGCAACCTACAGAATGGAAAAAGTTCTTCACTGATGCCACCTCTGACAGAGAGCTGCTCTCCAAAATATATAAAGAACTCAAGGAACTAGGCATCAAAATGCCAAACAATCCAATTTAAAAATAGGGTACATTTCTAAACATAGAATTCTCAACAGAAGAATCTCAAATGGCTGAAAGACATTTAAGGAAGTGTTCAACATCCTTAGTCATCAGGTAAACACAAATCAAAACACCTCTGAGTTACTATATTACACCTGTCAGAATGACTAAGATAAAAAACAACAATGACAGCTCATACTGGATCATTTGTAGAGTCAGAGGAACACTCTTCCATTGTTGGTAGGAATGCAAACTTGTATAGGCACTTTGAAAATCAGTTTGGTGACTTCTCAGAAAATTGGAAATCAATCTACCTCAAGACTCATTGATAGCACTCTTAGGCTATACCTAAGGGGTGCTAAATCATATCACAAGGAGACACATTCAACTATAATTATAGCAGCATTATTTGTAATATCCAGAAACTGGAAATAAAGTGGATGCCCCTCAACAAAATTATGGATTTTTTTTAAAAAAAGGCATACAAAACTGAGTGTTACTCAGCTGTAAAAAACAATGACATCATGAAATTTCCAGGCAAATTGGTGGAACTAGAAAAAAAATCATCCTAGGTGAGGTAACCCAGACTCAGTAGGACAAACACAGTGCGTACTCAGTTATAAGTGGATGCTAGATACAAAGAGAAGAATAACCAGACTATGGCTCAGAGATCCAGTTAGGCCAGGTAAGAGGACCATGAGGGGGTGCATGGATTACCCTAGGAAGGTGAAATAGATGAGAGTTCTTGAGTAAACGGGGGGGGGGGTGATGGGGGCAATAGAAGGGAGAGGAAGGGAAATAAAAGCAAGTGGAAGGGATGGTTGAGCTGGGTGAGGGAGGAAGTGAGAGAGATATCTTGATAGATGGAGATATTATGAAGTTAGGGATAAAGCTGGTGCTAGGGAAGTTCTCAGGAATCCATAAGTATGACGCCAGCTTGATGTGGGAATGCCCTTCTTTATGCTGTGAATCTCAATCTTTAAATAAAGGAGCTGTATTGGGTCATGGCGGGCACCATAGAGGAAGTGGGAGGAGAAATCAGTTTAGGTGGGAGAAGCAGGGCGGAGTTAGAGGCAGATCCAGCCAGCAGCCCAAGGAGCAACATGTAAGGAGCACGGGTGAGCCACACGGGCCACGTGGCCCACAGATTAATAAAAATGGGTTGATTTAAGATGTAAGAGCTAGCTAACAATGTGCCCGAGCCATAGGCCAAACAGCATGAAGTTAATAGCGTCTGAGTCGTTTCTGGGGGCCTGGGCGGCGGTGCGCAGATAAGTGGTCCCGGGCAGCAGGTCTGTGGGTCTCCGGATCTCTGGCGGCCCGGGACCGGAAACCCACTACTACACCAGCTTATACTACTAGCAGTTGTGGAGAGGGTTCCTGAACTGGCCTTCCCCTGTAATTAGATTGATGAATACCTTAATTATCACCATAGAGCCTGCATCTAGTAACTGATGGAAGCAGGTGCAGAGATCTGCAGCCAAGCACCAGGTTGAGCTCTGGGAGTCCAGCTGAAGAGAGGGAGGAGGGATTATACGAATAAGGTGTGTCAAGATCTGCAGAGACAAATGAACCAAACTCATGAGAGTTCACCAACTTTGGGCCAGCGGCTGTGGAGCCTTCATGGGACTGAACTAGGCTCTCTGTATGTAGGAGACAGTGGTATAGATTGATTCATTTGAGGGGCCCTGGCAGTGGTCAGGATCCATCCATGGTGCATGAGCCGGCTTTTTGGAGTACATTACCTAGGGTGATAGGCCTTGCTCAGGCTTGATGCAGGGAAGAGGGGCGTGGCTCTGCCTTAACTGAAATTGCCAGGCTTTTCTAACTCCCCATTAGAGGCCTTGCTATTTTGGAGGAGAGGGTGAGAGTAGGTTGGAAGAGATGATTGATGGTGCAGAGGGAGGAAGAGGAGGGAGAACTGTGATTGGTATGTAGAATGAATAAAAAATTCTTAAAAATAAAAACAAAACAAAAAACCAATGAAAATGAAAACTTTAGGAACTCAATCAGAAACCACAGAGGAAGCTTCACCAACAGAATACAAAAGATGGAAGAGAGATGCTAAGGCTTGAAGAGAGGATAGAAGAAATGGATACATTGGTCAAAGAAAGTGTTAAATCTACCAAACCCCAGACACAAAACATCCAGGAAATATGGGATACTATGAAAAGACCAAACTGAAGAATGATAGTACTTTCTGGCACACAGCAGCTCCTGACTCTGTTTTTATCCCTATAACAAATACTTCATAGATTATCCTTTTAAAAATTCCCTTCCCCATGGAGCTAGTGATGTTCTAAATTAGTACTATTCTGCTTGATGTAACTGAACAGGTATCATTTACCTTTATTATTTCATATCTTCCTCTCCTGTATGTCGGTTTGTTTTTTAATTTCTGTTTGTTATTTCAACCATGAAATGCATGAAATAAGTAAAATAAAAATAAAGAAGAGCGAAGGCAGTTTCTCTGAGTTTGAAAGATGAGCTGATGGGAGATCATCATCTATGAAAACTGAGTATCTGGAGTGAGATCCCTGATGTGGACATTATCCAGGCAGACATCTTTCCTGTCCCATGTGCTGTTCAGAAGTGCCCAGAGGAACACCTAACTTTCAGGCTATCATGTCCCAGCAGCCCATTCTTCCTTTCAGCTCTGGGGTGTGTATCCTCTACACTGGCAGCCTCCTCCTCCACAGAGGGCTCCTCTCTGTCCATCCCAAACCAAAACAGCCATAATGCTCTCTTGATGGACTAGCCCGTAAACCATTATGAAGTATCCTTGCCTTTATTAACTAGCTTTTTTAAAAAGTAATGTTTTGTCAAATAGTAAAACAGCCACACTTCCTGTTTCCTGTCCATTTGCTTTGAATAATCCTCCCCACCCTTTTACCCTAAGGCAGTGTGATGGCCCTGGCTGTTAACTTGACCACATCTGGAATAAACTAAAACTCAAGTGGCTGGGCACATGTGTGGGGGATTTTTCTTGATTGAGTCATTTGAAGTGGGAAGACCCCCCCCACCCCCCCCCCCACCCCCCCACCCCCCCACCCCCCCCCTCCATTCTAAGCCACACCTCCTGGTAGCAGCCTATGTAAAGGACATGGAAGAAGGAAGTTCTTGCAAACATGCTCACTCTCACTCCTGCTGACAAATCCATTCCTTTACTCTTATTAGAGCCTACTTTGGGGTTCCAACATATACCAAAAACCAGTTAAGACACCTAGCCTAAACAAGTACTAGATTACTGGACTTTTAATCAGGAGACAGCCTTTGTTGAAATAGCTGAACCAAAACTTGTCAACTACTCTAATAAATTGCGCCAGAGATGCAGCTTGGGTGCTACAGGACTTGCCTAGAACACATGAAGCCTTGAGTTCCATTTCCAGTACCACAAAAACAGAATAAAACAAAAAAATCCAGGTTTAGATATTTTCGGAACCCCTCAGAAATCATGTGCTTTTGTTAGTAGGGCCACTGTATTCACCTACAGATGAACCATCCCTATCCCCCGCCCCCCCAAAAATAAACCAGTGCAGTGACTTGACTTTGGGCCAAGCAACATCTCACAGTGGAAGATCAGTTTTGCCCACCCACAAAGTCCTGGAACAGTGGAAGAATGTTGGCAAGGTCCTGAAGCAGCACCAAATCATCAAAATGCCCTGGCTCATTCTCTCCAGACTTCCAGTTCTCCTGATATTCCTGAAAGCCAAGGGTGTAATTCTTCAGCACTTAGTAACTCCTAATAGCAGGAATCCTCAAAAGGCAATGGCCTGTCATTCATTCCTGACCAGGAAAGTCCCCAGAGGCAAAGGCTGGGCCAAGATGCTTGAGACCCCACCTTGCCATTTACATTACAGTGGCCTCTGGAGCCCAGACTCTTGGTCCCATGTAAATGCTTCCAGCTTGTAAAGAACAATAGAGAAACCTGATGTTCTGTCCCTTCCTGATGAAGGGGGAAGAAAATACAATATAACAACAAAATAACAGGAAGTAATCATAATAATAATAAACACAGAGACTAGCAGATTGGATTGGAAAACAGGATCTTTCTGGTGCACCCATGAAACACACCTCACTGTCAAAGGCAGAAGTCACTCTGTTACAGGATAGAAAAGGTGTTCCAAGCAACTGAACCTAAGAAGCAAGCAGGTGCAGCTATTTTGAATATCTAACAAAACAGACTTAAAACCAAATTAATTAGAAGAGATAGGGAAGGAAATTTCTTTCACGTCATATATGTGAGTGTGTGCGTGCGCATGCCTGTGTGCCTGTGTGCCTGTGTGTGTGCACACGAGCAACCCAAATAATCCCTAGATGGGAGGTATGCAGGCCTGGCATGGGAGCTACACCAGGGCTTGGGAAGTTGCTGCCCTGGTCTCTGAGTACTTTCCAGGGGCTGTGATTGTTAGATAGAGACCAAAGCCATGTTTATTCCAGTACCCGTGGAAAGAAGGCATGGTGAAGAGGTGGATGTCAGACTGCTTGGACCAGCCCTCGATCCATCAGTACAATCCCAAATGTGGAACCATCTAAGGTCCCTGGAAGGTGGATTGGTCTGCAGACCCTGTACCCACAGACAAGCTGGGTCACTCTGAGAGATGCCAGCCTGTGGTTCTCCGCCCCTCCCCTAACCCCTGCCACCCTAGGCCGGAAGTTCCGGGCCCACCTCTAACCTCGGGTCTCTGATGTGGACAGAGATATGGGTGCCCAGTCCTGGGGGTCGCTCACCAGCCCCTGTCCAGCACACATGGATTTCAGTACCTGGAAAACGGCCAGGGGAGCCACGTTCAGATTCAACAAGTCCACCAGAATCCTAGGAAAACAAATGAAATACATAGTGAAACATGGAAGCCTCAGGGTGGATCTGCTTCATGAGTCAAGCCAGTTGGACCACCACCTAAAGAGATGTGCGAGTTTTCAGAGTAGTGGATGGGGCCGGAGGGGTCTTAAAGCAGGCTTATCTGCAGGATGTCTGAGCTCCAATCCCTGACCCTCCCCTTCTCACTTGAACACATCGGGATCGATGGCGGCGCCAGCAGCCTGTGCAAGCTCGTACAGCTCCATCTCCTCAGTTCCCAGCACCTTCTTCCGCCGAAGCGCCAGCTTCTGCAGTGTCGCCGCCTCCAGCCCTGTGGCTGCCTGCAGTCCAGCCCCACCACCGGCTGCCGCCATTCCCGGAGGGAAGGTGAGCCTTGGGCCCAGGCAGGCAGGGGTTTCCACAGCGCCGCCTACTGGCCACCCATTTCCATGCAGGATCCCCGCATGTCCAGCCAGGCCGCTCCAACATGGAGGGCGGGCAGTGAGGGGGTGTCAAGAGGGACTTTATGTTTATTAATTGAATTGTACTGAGTGCACAGGGCAGTGTGCTAGGCGTGGGGATCGTGTGGTGGAAAGTATCACCTAGAACCGTGCCTGGTATATTCTGGGTATTGGCAAATGCCCGTTAGATGATGGGTATTCATGATGGCATATAATTATCTCTTCTGCCCTGGGTGCTTAAACAGCTTCTGCTTTTATGCGCATACATACTTTTCCCCCCTGGGATGCATAAAACTAGCCTTAAAAGGGCGCGGATGCCATCATTGCACACGCGCCTTTGTGGCCAACCGCTGCTGTGCCTATACTCAGTTGCTTTTGTGTGGCGTGCGCATGCGCCCTTCTCTGTTGGTGGAGGCGGTATTCCCACTTGGCAGGGGGAGTGGCTAGATGACTCACAGCCTGTAATGCTTTTTCCACTTAGTGTGGCTGGATAGCTGAGGCTGTTTCTGAAGATAGGGGAACCCACACAGTGATCAGAGGTGAACTCTGCAAGTCAGCTTGGCCAATGTGATGAGAATGGCAAATGCCTGATCGGCCACAGTGAAACAGGACTCACTGCCATCTGTGCAGAGTGGACCTGAGTAGCCAGCCCATCCATAAGTGCCCAGACGGAAGGGGACAGGGAAGGATATTTAAGTTCTGTACAGTGGCACTCGTGGAGAAGTTTTGTCTCATAATGCGTTGTTTGGGCATTTTTTTAAACCTTACAGGTCTTTTGCTTTATATATTATGGTTTCCAATTATGTGTTTTCATGGGTTTTTAAGTATGTTCTGCATATGCATGTTTCTTGTGCTTTGTCTTTGTTTTGCTTTGTTTTTCTTTCATTTGATTTGTTTTCAGTAGGCCTCTTTGTTTGCTAGTGAGAGAGAAAGTAGGTGTTGGGTTGAATAGGTGGGGAAGTGAGGGGATCTGAAGGATGTGAGGGAGGCGGAACCAGGAACAGATTATAGGGGATGAAAAAGGTTATTTTCAATGAAAATAATAATATGTGAGATGAGTAGTCTCCATCCTTAGAAAACATTGTCCATTACAGTGAAGGGGAGAGTTTAGAGCATCTGTTCAGTACTCAGACACCTACTGTCTTCCCTGCACTGGACACAGCTTCCCTGGATCTGCTGCTTCTCCTGGCCTCTCGCCATCTATACTTCATGGACCTTTGACCAGTCATGAGGGTCCAGACCCCAGGACTGAATCCTGGGGTGGATTGTCGTGCTGGTCCAGCAGACTGTAGACATGACTCTCCACGTTGAATAAAGCACATTGACAGAAGAGTGGATCATGGTGACAAGAAACTGCTGGTGATTGTGAAGAACCAGTGCTGGCTGTGGTGAATGAATTTGGCTCCAGGGGGATGCATTAAAGGATGTATGTGCATGTAGTCTGTAAGCTGTTTCCCAGGGTGGAACATGCAGGTGTTTTCCTGTAGGATTCCAGAACATGACATCAGGTTTTGCAGAGCTGTGGCTGTGATGTTCTCTAGGCCCTGCCTCTTTAGTTTCTCGTGGGGTTGATGGAATTGGATGTATGGGGCTGATGGGATTGCATGGGTGGGGTTGATGGGATTGCATGGGTGGGGTTGATGGGATTGCATGGGTGGGGTTGAAGGCTCCAGAATCCACTTCCTATTGCTCAACCCTGCCCTCCAAGAGTACAAACTGGAGGCAAATCCAGATGTGGTGCAGCACTATCCTAGCATAAGAGCTGTCTTTAGGAGATCTGCTGTGCCTGTTTGTCAGAGTGTATCATCTCAGACAGCAGATGGCTGGTATTCCTTCCATGAAAGGAAGGTCAAGCTAGGGTCACTGGAAACTCCCTTGGGTCACTCCACCTGTCCATTTGCATACAGTTCTGCCCTAATCATACTTGGGGGCAACTCCCAAGTGCCAAATGGCTCATGTCTTAGTTAAGTCTTGTATTGTTGCAAGGAAACACCATGGCCAAGAACCAAGTTGGAGAGAAAAGGGTTTATTAGGCTTATACTTCTGCATTGCTCTTCATCCCTGAAGGAAGTCAGGACAAGAACTCAAATGACAGCATCTTGGGGGTAGGAGCTGATGCAGAGGCCATCGGCAGTGCTGCTTACTGGCTTGCTTCCCATGTTGTGCTCTGCCCACCTTCTAATAGAACCCAAGTTGACTTGGGAAGAGAGTTAGGTTTTCTGTAAGGGTTTGACTTTGATCATAATGTTTTATTATAAGAATGGAAACCTTAACTAAGGCACATATTTTTCCACATTCTTTCACCCTTAAAAATACACACTATTGTGCTCTAGAATCCTCACTTATACTTACACTACCACGTACTCATAATTATTCCCATTTTGCATGTAATTTATATTCTCATAGTGTTGAATAGTCACACACCTGCATACTTAAATGAACACACCATTAAACACACAATCTCACACAGAAATATTTAAAAACATGTAAACATTGTCATATATACACATAATCACACAGTCATGCCTTTAAACATTCATTATTCATTCTTGCACATATTGTACACTTGGTACTAGTTAGTTTTTACCAGCTTAATGCAAACCTAGACCCTGAGAAGAAGAAATGTCAAGTGAGAAACTCTCTTTGTCATTTTGCCTCATGGTCTTACCTGTGATCATTTTCTTAATTACTATCCATGAAGGCAGAACTGACCCACTGGTGGCAGTGCTATTTTAAGCACATGAGCATGTCTATATAAGAAAGCAGAAGCAGCTGGCCAGAGGAAGCAGCGAGCCAGAGGAAGCAAGCCAAGAAGCAGCTTTACTCCATGGTTTTCTGCTTTCAGGTCCTGCTTTGTGTTCCTCCTTTGGCATCCTTCATTGGTGGATTAAACTCTCAGCTGAAATAAACACTTCCTTCCCAACTTGCTTTTGCTTATGATGTCTATCCCAGCAACAAAATGTAAATTCATCCCTATGCTGCATGCTTGCACACTACAAGACACACACTCAATGTATACTCTGCCACTGATACTATGTGAACTCACACACTTGCATACTTTTCCTCTCTCACCTACTGTCATACTTATTCTTGTGTGCACACACACAAACTCTTGCATGCTGTCACAAACTCCTTATGTTTTGAACAGCTGCTGCAGTGACACTCACACTCAACACACTTCTGTTCTTATCTGTTATACACTGTCACATCTATGATTTATTTCAGACACAAACACAAACACATACCCCACTGTATTATGCTTCCATGTACATATCCAGAGAAACACAATCTTATAGTCAATCCCATGTACAGCAAATCCAACACATATAGGCATAAACAAAATTATGATCATATAAACACACACATCACTACTATTGAATGTACTATTGCACTCACCCACACTCATGCTTATATACACAGTCTCACACAAGCTCACACTGTTGCATAATTTACTTAATAACTCTGATCCTAAACCTCTCTCTAACCCTAACCCAATTAATAATCTTAACCAAAGCCTTAATTCTAACTCAAACGCTTACAGTAAACCTAACTCTCTTCCTAAACATCCTGAGGCCTAAACACAGCCCTAAGCCTAACCCTAACACTAGACTAGCCCTAATGCTGTACATAACACTATTTCTAACTCTCACCCAAGCCCTATCCCTAAATATCATCCCTAAAGCAAACATAAGTCTTATTACTATTAGCATAGCTATTAATAATAGCAGAACTATAAACCTAGCCATAACCAGAGGCCTAAATGAAGCCCAAATCTTTTCTAAACTACCTCCCATAATTTTCTCGCTAACCTTAACCCTAAATCTAATCATAAACACAGTCTTGCACAAGCACACACCAAGACTTACAAACTCTTAGACACAGACAATATTCTCATGTACACTACTCCCCCTTGCACACATTTATAGACTCACCACTTACACACTTGGAGATCCTCACATTTGTACATACATACATAATCAGGAAATCAATTATATGTGTATTCTTTTTTATTTTTAAGGTAATAACCTTAAATGAAAATTTATTTTACCCTCTCAAGCCCTCCTTGTCACCTTTTCATCATTAATTGCGGCTACATCCAACATTTAATCTACATATATACATACAAATATATTCCTAAATATAACCTACTCACACTGTATACTATTATCCATATGCATGTTTTTAGGGCTGACCGTTTGGTGCTGGATAGCCAATTAGTGTGCTCTTTCCTGGGGAAGACGGTTTCTCAGTACTGTTCAGAATTGTTTAATTGCCTGTAGTTTTGCACAGGGTTGAGGTCTCGTGGGCTTTTCCTCATCCATTTTGGCATGGCTCTTGGTATTATCCTTGTTCAGCTCATGTCTGAGCAGTTACATTGATGATGGGTGTAATATGACCTATTCACATAAACCTTTATAACTCAAAAGGAGGCCAGAATAAGTAGCATTTGAAAAAAGAATAAGGAAATAAAAAAAAGGGTCCATCCCAAAGGTACCTGTTTAACAGAGGGAACAGTGTGAATAGAAGCAGAATTGTAATAATGAAGAATATGAGTACATGCAAAGCATAAACAATGTGATAGAGAAAACATCATTGGGGGATTATTTAATGTCCCCTATTATTTCTGCAGAGTGCTTATGCCTTATTCCTATGATAAGTAATTTTTAAGAGCCCAGGAATATATGGGTCTTCCCTGATACACAAGTTTTTTCTTGTTGATTGCCGTGTGCTAGATGAGGCTAAGGATTATTTTCTAAACCAACAGATAGCATTATTCTAAGTACAAAAATATCAACTTTGCTAAGCAATGCATCTTCAAATAAAATACCATCAAATACTTCATGGGCAAATGTTTATAAATTTAAAAAGAGCATAAGGGCATACCCTTTCTACAAAATGAAAACAAGCTCATTTATTATTAGCAAGCAATGGGAAGAAGGGGGTTTCACCAAACAGCCTATTAATTATATTCATTAGGTTTCAGAAAATATTGGATGTCATAGATGCACAACTAAAAATGTGCTGTCATCTGTAATGTACATTTTCAAAAAAGAAATTACAGGATTGGAGATGTGGATCAGTTAATACAGTGCTAGCCTAGTAGTGTGTACAAGGCTCTAGTTAGATCTCTAGTACTACATAAACTAGATGTGGTGACTCACACTGGTAATCATAGCACTCGGGAGGTAGCAAAGTATAAGATTATCCTTGACAACACCAATCCAGAGGCCAGCCTGATTTACATAAGACCTTGTCTCAAAAAAGAGAAACAACACCCCGTGTGGTGGTGTACGCCTTTAATCTCAGAACTCAGGAGGCATAATCATGCCAGTCTGGACTGCACAGTGAGCTCTAGGGCTAGCCTGTTTCAAAAAAGCAAACACCTGAATGATTATAATATACAAGTATTTTGTTCATTCACATAATGGTTAAAAAGTACATAAATATTTCTTTACAAAATCCCAATATGTCTAAAATTATTCCAATTATAAAGAAAATAGTTTAAAAATAGTATTAAGGGATTTCATTGCCTGAAACTACAAAATTAACTATGGACATTAGCTTTTAAATCTCTTTATTCCCATTCCATCCTTTGACTTTTAGTCCTATGATATCTACCCTTCTAACAAGTTTGTCTCATATGAAAAGCATCATGATCCTGACACTCAAGAAAAATCTCAATCTTCCTTATCAGCATCCCAGCTCTCGGTGGGCTAATAACATCAAGCGTCAATAAGACATCTTGCTGAATCTCTTTGGGATTGAGTTCTTTTTGAAATTCCACGTGTCTGGGGTCTGAGATTTTAATTGCTCTGTCACAGCTTGTCACGCCCAACCTCGCCAGCAAGGACGAAGCGACACCAAGCTCTTCTTTCAGCAGTTTATTCAGGAACCTTGAACAGAGCTTCTGCTGCTGGGGAAAACCCGCTCCCAGCTAAATATCTTCTGGACTGCCTATCATGGGGCGCCATGTGGGCCATGCCAATAGATCCAGGTGCAGGGAAGCAAGCCACGAGCTTAGCCTTAACCAAATAAGGAGTTGTTTATCTCAGAGAGCACTCACCATCAGGAAGGTGGAAGGCGGAAGCCAGCACCATCTTTAAGGTGCGGCCATGCAGCTCTCTACAACAGCTTTCTCTTCTTCAGTCAGTAGAGTTTGCTCCGGGTTCCTTTGCTTCTGAAGTCCTTCAGCATGGCCATTGCCTTGCTCGGAGTAGCACAGATGTGACTCTTTATCTCTATTTGCTCAACAGAAAGTGGCTTAAAGCATGCACACAAAGCTTGCTATTGAGACTTTATTGCTGGTAATTCCTTTAAAATTGCAGCTGCATTTTTCTCTTTCGCTAAATCTGGGTAATTAGTCTTGATTTCATATTCCAGCCTATATTGAATGCAATCCAAATCAGAATCAGCTTTCAGTTACATCAGTTCCAGTTTATGGACCTTGTCTCTGTGTTGAATAGTTGACATTCCTCAGACCCAGGAAGCCCTTAAGCTACAAGCCCTGCTAGAGCTTTGGCAAGGCCTACATTTTTAGGTGTTTTCAACTTCTATAGTTTCCACTGACAGAACTTTCTAAAGAGTACTTGGTTATGCTCAAATCCATATTATTGCATTTGGACTGATCAGTTGGATTAGTCCAATCAAACTGTCCTGCATTCATATGACTAAATATTTGTACACCACCCTTTATTCAGACAGTTGTTCCTTAGCATGGGAAAACAATTCCATACTGCCTCTATTATGGGTGTTCCTTTTGTCTCCCCTGGAAGAAAGCACTACGATTCTGCACTGACAAGCCAAGTGTTAGCATTAATACACTCAGTAAGCACAATAGCGTCGTGTTTGAATCAGCCATATTCTATCCTCGCTATTTTCCCAAAGTCTCATGTTGGTGAGTTGGAGTCCTGGTGTCTCCCAAGTTAGCAGCTTACTCTCCCTCTATGGACATCTCTTCTTGATGGATTTGTCATTTACCTTCAGATGTCTCACTGGTCCAACTGTATCTGGGATGTTGTCTGTCAGGAGCTCTATGTGACTTTGTTCCTTTTCTGGAAAGACCTAAGCATAAGCAACTTCTGATATTGTTATTTGATCTTTCTCATTGGCTAGCATCCAGATATTTTTATTTAATATATACTTTAGGTTTTATCTACTTTAGTAAAAAGATGCTTTGAGGCAACAGCAGAAGCATTATCCTTTAAAGTGAAAAGAAAAAAAATTAATTTAGAACTAGGATAACTGACTGTAGCTAGAATGTGGGGCTATAGGTGGGTTTTGGCCCTTATGCCCCTTATTAATTTGTAAAAAATAAAAGTCAATTATGTATTTTATGGTATTATATAATAGCTTCACCCTGTGTGTAGGTGGATTTTAGCAACATGGTTAATATTAAAACCTTTTAAAAAAACATTTGCTACCATAAACAGAACAATTATTTGCATTCAGTTGTAATGACAGTCCTAAGAAGAATATATATGAAGAGTTATTTTACAAAGTGAAGTTCCACATAAGATTTTCCTGGAGCTCCCAGGACCTCATGTCACACCTGGGGCAGTACTCTGTAGCTGACTAGTTTGGGAGGGACATTTTGCAAGCCTGTAGTGAGTGTTACCACAGATCTTTAAACACCTTACAGTAGAAAGTAGGTCTCATATACAGACAACCATAGTTTTAAGTGTCAATCTGATGTCTATTTATTACTAATTATGTATTTAGAAGTTTGGAATACAATGCTGTCTTTAAATTGTATAAAACAATGCCCTTAATAGAAGATACATTTTTATGAGCCTTTTAAAAATTACTTCACTTAAGGACATGGTCAATAAGACAAAACAACAGCCTATAGAATGGGGAAAGATCTTCACCAACCCTACATCTGACTGAGGGCTGATCTCTAAAATATATAAAGAACTCAAGAAATTAAAGATCAAAACACCAAATACTCCAATTGAAAAATGGAGTATAGAGCTAAACAGAGTATTCTCAACATAAGAGTTTCAAACGACAGAAAGACACTTAAAGAATTGCTCAACTTCCTTAGCCATCAAGGAAATGCAAATCACAACAACTCTGAGATACCACCTTACACCAGTCAGAATAGCTAAGATAAAAAAACACTAATGACAGCCTGTGCTGGAGGGGATGAAACGTAAGTGGAACACTCCTTCATTGCTGGTGGGAGTGTCAGCTTGTACAGCCACTTTGGAAATCAGAATGGAGATTTCTCAGAAAACTGGGAATCAATCTACCCAACGATCCAGTAATACCCAAAGGATGCACATTCAAGTCCCAAGGACATTTGTAGTAAGTAGTTTTTGGCCCAGCCTAGCACTAAAGTCCTGATCTGTAGTCCCTTAGTCCCAAAGAATCACACAGACACTTATGTTAATTACATGCTGTTGGCCTGTGGCTCAGGCATTTATATTGCTTGCTAACTCTTACTCTTAAACTAATTCATGATTAGCAAAGTGGCTTTAGTACCTTTCCTCAGAGTCTTCTTTCCTCTGTGTCTGCCTGCCATCTCTGCTCTGCTCTTCCTCTCCCCAGAGTTTTCTTAGTCTGGATGTCCATCATACTTCCTGTCTGCCTTCTAGCCAATCAATGTTTTATTAAACCAATAGGAGGGACAAATATTTACAAAGCACAAGAGCATAATGCCACAGCAGACATTTGCTCAACTATGTTCATAGCAACATTATTTGTAATAGCCAGAACCTGGAAACAACCTAGATGCATCCCAATGGAGAATGGGATTGTTGAGTTGGGAGAGAGGGGGGGGGAATCTTGGTAGAGGGAACCATTGTTAAATTAGAGAGAAATCTGGTGCTAGGGAAATACCCAAGATCCCACAAAGATGACCCCAGCTAAGACTCCAAGCAATAGTGGAGAGGATGCCTGGGCTGGCCTTCCCCTATAATCAGATTGATGACCATTCTAAATGTCATCAAAGACCCTTCATCCAGCAACTGATGGAGCCAGATGCCGAGATTCACAGCTAAGGTCTGGGTCTAGCACCCAGTACAGGGAAGAGAGAAAGGGGAGATTATATGAGCAAAAAGGTCAAGATCATAATGAGGAAACCCACACAGACAATGCACCCAATCTATTGGGAGAATATGATTCTGAACTAACAGCTGGGGAGCCTCCAAGGGACAGAACTAGGCCCTCTGGATGAGGATGACAGCTGAATGCCATGAGAATTTTGTGGGGCCTCTGGCAGTGGGACCAGAATTTATTTCTAGTGCATGAACTTTTTGGAGCCCAGTTTCTTCAGAGGAACACCTTGCTCAGCCTCGATCCTGGGGTTTGGGTAGGTAGTGGGTGGGAAAGTCTTGATCCTTAAGTTGATGGAACAGACTGCATCAACTCACTCTGGGAGTCCTTACCCTCCCTGAGGAGTGGATGGGGGGATGGGGTGGAGAGAAGCAAGGGTATTATTGGGAAGAGGGGAGGGAATGAGAACAGTATGTTAAAATAAGAAAAGAAAAGAAAATACTTCTTTGGCAGTGTCTGATTATTTATCAGACCAAGGGCAAACATAAATAATTAAAAAACAAACCTATGTCATTAACTATTGCCATTAACTTTAAAAAAATACTAAACTAAAGATTTTATTAAATTAAGACTTGGAATCATTAAGATTTAGGTCAGTTTTAGTTTTGAGCTCAGGAAGACTAATCTATTAGGTAACATGATGTATAAAAGTACCTGAGAAATAATCACAAAAGAATTCTGAAAGAAAAAAACTTTTTTATATGGAAGACAGTTTTACTAAGAGTTATTTGAACTGTCAGGGGCTGGCTCAAGATGCTTTAGAGAAGGAGAATTTTAGTATGTTGCCTAGAGATTCTTCTTGTGATATTTTAGTGAAGAGGCTGCCTTTTTCCCTTGTCTGAAGAATCTACCTGAGGCTAAAGTAAAGAGAATTTTTATTAATTCTGTTGGCAGAAGAAATTTCAAAAACAACCTAGTATAGACTTTATCATGTGGTTAACTGTAGTGAAGATTCATAATGAAAAAGAGCAGACAGAGCAAGGAAAAATATAAAACGTGCTATTTGAGGAGAAAAGAAGCACCAGGAAGTAGAATGGAACTAAGTCCTGAATTCAAAGACATAATAGATTAAGAAATGGAATAAAGGGAGTGGTGGTGACCTAATGGCAAAATCCTGCCCAGCTAAGCTTCCAACTTGTGAAAAGAATTAAAGGAAAGCTCAGTGCCAGGTGTGGTAGTGCACACCTTTAATCCTAGCACTCAGAAGCAAGAGGATCTCTGAGTTTCAGGACAGCCTGGCCTTCAGATTCAGTGTCAGAACAGCCAAACTTAAGTTGTAACTGAATAAGAGATTCGTGTTCTAGCCCTTGTTATAAGCAGAACTTGGCAGCTTTAGCATTGTGGCTATGGTGCTAGAATCAAGAATACAGGAAAGGGGCTATATAATTTGCCTCTGTGACTAAAGAAAGCCACTGAAGCCAGGCAAAAACAAGCAACATTAAAATACTCAGTAACCTTTTAAAAAATGAACAATGATAAAGATGATACAGAAGCTAGCTGGGCTCCAGTACAAATGCTGGAATTACGGAGAGTAAAAGAAGCAATTGTAACATATGGGATGCATTCACCATTTGTAAAACAAATGTTGAACTCTTGGCCATACCATAAAGGGGTCACCCCTAAAGATTGGTTAGATAGGGTTAGAGCTGTGTTAGAGGCAGAAACACTTATACAATGATAATCATGGTGGAGGGAGGAGACTAAAACAGTAGAACAAAGAAGCATGGCCAGAGGCATAGAAGTCTCCCAAGACCAACTTCTTGGGGAAGGGGATTATGCTGATATTTAAAGGCAGTCTTTATACAACGAACATATTATGGCTTTGTGCCGAATGGTAGCTTTAAATGCCTGGGACCAGACTGAAAAAATAGGAAAGAAAACTGAATCATTCACGAAAGTAATTCAATGCCCAAAAGAAGCATTTACATTCTTTTTGTACAGATTAACTGGAGCAGTAAACAAAATGGTAGGGACTCAGAAGCCAGGAGAATAATAATTGAATCACTGGCTTTTGAGAATGTTAATGCACAATGTAGAAAACCACTTACACCTTTAAAAGCAAGGGCAGCACCTTTGGAGGATTGGATTCCTAAGACAATTAATGTAGAGTCTTATGACAGTGATGATAACTGGGTAGGAGAGCTTATTTCTAGAGGTCTAAGAAAAAGTCAAAATGTTAAATGTTAAAATTGTGGAAGGCCAGGACACATAAAAAGAGCTAGTAAACAAGGCATTCCCCAAAACAGTGCTTTTGATAGGAATAATCCCAAGAGAACACTCCTCCCTTCTGGAATAGGCACAAGGTGTGGAAAAGCAAGACATTGGACTAATGAATACAGATCAACAAGGGACAGACAAGGTAACATTATGCCCTTGGGGAACACACCAAGGGGGCTTTCAAAAGCCCCTGTATGCAATCCAATCCAATCTTACCCTGTCATTGTAGAGGAAACACCTTCCCAGAACAATTAAAAATATTAAAACCTATTTTAAAAAGATAAACTACACAGAATAATAGAAAATATATAGAAAAAGAAAAAATTCAGGAAAATTATAACGCAAATATTTTGGCAAGCTTCTATCAATGAACAAAAGCCAAAATTAAAAGTACAAATAAATAATGTTATTATTGAAGGCTTATTAGGCAAGGGCACAGATGTATCCATAATTTCACCAGAGTCATGGCATCCAAGTTGGCCCCTTCAGGAGGTAAATGTTCAGGTTTTGGGTATTGAATCAATATATCAGGTAAAACAGAGTGCAAGATGGCTTGAGTGTATAGGACCAGAAGGACAGAGAGGAATATTGAAGCCATATGTGGCTGATGTTGCTATAAATTTACAGGGATGAGATTTACTACAGCAGTGGAACACATAGATTAATATTCCTCCAAACACAGAAATAAGCCATAAACTAGCACATGACTCCAGAATAAACATTAGAAGGTATTATGAGAAACAGTCACACACCATACAGGTTATAGAGAAACAAGGCAAAACAGCTTCTGATCTTTCAAAAATGCCCACGCACTACTTCTAAAATGGCTAACAGAGAAGCCTATATGGGTTCATCAGTGGCCTCTAACAAAAGAGAAATTGCAGGCCTTAGAGTAGCTGGTACAGGAGCAATTAAATGCTCAGCATAGAGAAGAATCCGCCAGCCATTAGAATTCTCCTGTATTTGTTATTAAAAAGAAATCTGGAAAGTGGGGAATGGTAACAGACCTAAGGGCAATAAACACAGTGATCTAGCCAATGGGCTGTCTACAATCTGGTACTCCTTTGCCTTCTCTGTTACCTGAAGAATGGCCTATTATAGTTATTGATTTAAAAGACTGTTTCTTTACAATACCTTTACAAGAATAAGACAGAGAAAAATTTGCCTTTACAGTGCCCATTATAATAATTCTCCGCCTGTAAAGAGATACCAGTGGATGACCCTCCCTCAAGGAATGCTGAATAGCCCCACTCTGTGCCAATATTTTATACAAAAGCCAGTACAACAAAAACATAACAAATTCCCACTATCTATACTTTATCATTACATGGACTACATCTTGTTGGCCGATTCAAATATCGATACCTTAGAAAAATATTTTGAAGATGTGAAAAGAATTTTGCCTGCTTGGGGATTGGATTGCCCCATAAAAAGTACAAAGGGGGATTCCATTAATTATTTAGGCTACAAAATAAGTTAACAAAAAATTAGACCCCAAAATGTACAAATCAGGAGAGATAGATTGAAGACAGTTAATGATTTTCAAAGATTACTAGGAGACATTGCCAATTTGCTACACACTATTGGAATTAAAAATGATGAACTAGATAATCTGTTCAAAACCTCAAATGGTGACAAGGACTTAAATAGTCTGAAGAATTATCACCTGAAGCTGAGAAAAAAACTGGCTTCGGTGGAAAAGAAATTACAGGATGCACATGTGGATTGTGTGGATCCAGACCTTAATAGCATTTTAGTTATCTTGCCCTCTAAGCATTCTCCTACAGGAATTTTAATGCAAAGGGGAAATGTTATATTGGAATGGATTTTTCTTCCTCATAAACCGAGTAAGAAATTAAAGACACATGTGGAAAAGATTTCTTAACTTATTTTAAAGGAAAATTAAGACTTCGGCAATTGACAGAAGTGGACCCAGCAGAAATTGTTGTACCTTTAACTAATGAAGGACAATTATGGGTAAAAAATGAACCTTAGCAGAGAGCCTGCAGTAATTTTGGGGGAGATATTAACAACAAATACCCTTAAAGCAAAAGAACTGAATTTCTAAAGAAAACTAATTGGATTCTTCCTTGTATTGTATGAGCTAAATCAATTTCTTGAGCCCCTACATTCTATAAAAATGCAAACAAATCAGGAAAGGCAGGCTACAAACCAGAACATATAAGTAAAGTGGCTTAAAGCCCTTATAATTCTGTTCAAAAGTCAGAATTATATGCTGTTGTGATGGTATTAATGGGCTTTACTGAATCTCTTAACATAATCACTAACTCTCAGTATGCAGAAAGAGTTGTTCTACACATTGAAACAGCTGATTTTATTAATGATGAATCAGAATTAACTTTATTATTTATTCAGCTACAATAAATAACCAGGATAGAAATCATGCCTTCTACACATTTGATCCCATATGGGCCTGCCAGGTCCTTTAGCACAAGGTAATGATGAAATTGATAAATTATTAATAGGAAATGTACTAGAGGCCTCAGAGTTTCAGAAAAAGAATCATGTCAATAGCAAAGGATTTAAAAAAAAAAATTTCTCTATCACTTGGCAACAAGCCAAAGAAATTGTAAAAAACGTGTCCCACCTGTTCTTTCTGTAACCAAACTCCATTGCCAGCTGGAAGTAATCCTAAAGGTACACATAGAAATGAAATCTGGCAGATAGATGTACTTCATTTTACAGAACTTGGGAAATTAAGATATGTTCATCATATAATAAACACATTTTGCAGAATTTCAATGGGCAACTGCTTTGAGTTCAGAAAAGGCTGATTTTGTAATCACTCCTTTGCTAAAAGTTGTGGCCATCATGGGAATATCTGTACAAATTAAGACTGACAATGCTCCAGTATATGTCTCTAGTAAAATGAAACTTTTTTTGCTTATTATGATATAAAGCATATTACAGGAATCCCACACAATCCTACAGGGCAAGCAGTCATAGAGAGATCAAATCAAACTCTAAAGGACATGCTAATTAAACAGAAAGGAATAACAAAGACCCCCAGAGATAGACTACATGATGCTTTATTAACTTTGAATTTTCTCAATGCTAATGAGAAAGGAACAACAGCTGCTGAAAGGCATTGGACTATAGGAAAACCAGCTGAGCTATATCAGCCTGTTTACTTCAAAGATGTACTAACCTCTGAATGGAAGCCAGGGTGTGTGCTACGTTGGAGAAGGGGTTTTGCTTTTGTTTCCACGGGTGAAGAGAAGTTATAGATACCATCACAATTAATAAAGACTTGATTTGGACCAGAGAAACTTCATGAAACTAAGAATTGATAGCTCATCCACCCATAATACAATTCTTTAAGTTGTAAGGAAAAACAAAGGATGGGGCAGGTTTTTATTTCTGTCTTTACAGAAAACTGGAAATACCCATCTTCAGGAAGTTAAAAGACATTGGACATCTAGATATCGAAAGCAGAAGGGAGGCTATCCAGGAAAATTTGCAAGCAAAAGAATATTGTGAAAGACCCCCGAGGGTACGAGACCCCCAGAACGGATCTTCCCTCAGGAGGAGACCCCGGGACCCAAAGACCGAGCCGAGTCCACCATTCAGATGCAATCAGCATGAGGTTTATTGAGTAAACACAGGGACCTGTGGGCTAAGTCACTCGAGAGGACTTGAGCACCCAGGCCTTTGTTCAGGGCCTTTTTATGGGGTAAGGGGAGAAGAAGCGTGTGCACAGAAGCTGATGCATGGTTACAGGGTTTTGATTGGTTGATTCAAATGAGACCACCTTCGAAGGACAGTTGGAGTCCAGGTGGCTGCTATGTATCTTGGCCCGAGGCCGGGGCCAAACCACAAGCCAGACCACCAGTTGTTTTTCTCAGATTATTTTGTCTTGTAGGCTGTTTTCTGGAATTGCTGGTCTCGGTTGAGGCCACCCTATATGTTGGTTATATCAAGGCCTTAGCATGTTTTTCTTGGTTTTGGGGCTGGGGCCTAACCGAAACTATTTTTATTGCTTCCCTGTAATTTTATGGTTTTTAATGCAAGCCTTGCAAAATGGCGTTAGTGCTGCTTTTAGCATTGAGGCTTTTATTAGCTGGAACTTGTCATATAGCTTCACTGAGCATTAAAGGGAGCCACCGATCACATTTACTTCTTAGTAGTACTAAACGTTGAGGAGAGTTATGAAAGCTATATTGAGAGCAGATGTTTAATGACAATGTCTGGCATCTGGCCCCTGACCATAAGTGTTCTTGGATCTAGGGCATCTGGTGCTATTTCTAACTACAGTCTTTCCTCTGATCTGCTAACATGTCTTAGGCAAGTTTCTTTGCAGCTTGCTGTTGCTAGCACTACTTCTTGGGTAAGAGGAGATTACTAGAACAAGAAGGGGGTTGTTTAAGAGGAGGGGAGGGAAAGGGCAGAGGGTCTTACAGTTGTAACTATTGGTACCAGTATATTTTGTAGGGTAAAGTCTATTGCTTAACCTCTACAAATTTGTTTTGTAAGTTGAAGTCCCAGTGTGATTATGATTTAAAGCTGGCTTTAGAGTTAGCATGTGGCTCTCTCCTTCTCTAAACTCAAACATACTTGTTAAAGGACAATACAAGATCTCTGTATTTTATCAGAAGAGCCACCTGATATGGACAGAAGAATAACAAAAAATAAGGGACTATTCTATTGTTACTAATCCTATGCTGAATAAATCGCTATATGTTTAGTTTCCTGTGCATTGTGTTGGGTTTTAGTCTCTTATCAGTTTTCTGCAGTGATCCAGGACAAGGCCTAATTGTGAACTTGAAATATCCAAAAGGAAGATGGGGCCCCACAACGATGGTTTCACATGAACTCTGACAAAGCCACTAGGCTGACAAATACCAATTAAAGATCAGATTTAGACTACAAACTGCTCAGGACAGTTTCAAGGCAGCTCGCTGAGATGAACCAGCTTCACAGACTACTATAGCCAGGAGTTGAGACAAGCCATGCACTTTCCTGTTGTGCAAAGACTGGGCAACAAATGACACAGCTACTTATTTCAGGACTTGACATTTAACAAAACTTTTCATTTCAGGATCCCCAAGAGATGCCATCACCCCCAGTCAGCAGGAAGTAAATTTAAGAACACAGTGCCCACATTCCCAAGTGGTGGGGGTGGGTTGTTTTTGGTCTTTCGGTGGGTTATGGATGGTTGTCATTGTTTAGGTTAATTGGCTAAAAATTGTTAAGGGTTATGGTTAGAAAAAAGTTAAACAAGAACAATTAGATTCAAGATTTGTTTTAAAAAATAGAAATAAAAAGGGGATACAGATATATAGGATATAAAGATAGATTATTGAATTCTCTTTTAAAATGATTTACTAGCTTTAAATATTTTACATTGCATTGATTTTTTGTAGATTGTCTACAAATTGTGTATATTGAGATTAATTGTGTTACTTTACAACTATCTGTATGCTTGTTCAAGGTAGTATGCTTATTCAGTTCATCTAACCTTGTAATACAAGTTGCTAGGCCATGAAAGTTTTTATTTCCAACTAATTAGATTATAAAGCAATGCGAGTTAGTAGTTAGACATTACATTCAGACATAGTCATGTTAGAAATGTTTTCAAGAGCAAACAAATATATTTTAGATGAACAGGTCTTCTTCAAACACTTCAGAGATCCATAGGATATGGCATTAAAATATTTTTAGAACTTAGATTTTTCTGGACAGTGAGCAGGTCTGCTCCTGGCAGCCCCAATCTACTTCAAGAGAAAAAAGGGCCTTGAAGAAACTCCATATGGAGTCTACTTTCTTTGTAGCAACGGTTAGCCATTGGACAAGAACCTATCCCTATATTGACTGCTTGACAGTATGCTGTTTAAACTGGGCATGCAGGTTCCCTTGGAAAGTGACCTTTGAACTTTGACAGTGCTGCATCCACTGTGCCTCTGGTGTAAGCCGCAATTCCTATATCAGGTGGCCCTCATGGTGGAATGTTGGTGAGCCAGAGCTTCTTGGAGCGAACGGTTCCCCAGTTCCTTGATACAGCGCCTGTGTGATGACCTGGTCACCCCGTTCTCGGCCACGATGTATCTGCTCTATTTTTCCTTAGTCTTTTCCTTATTTGCTTTGTTCCTGCTAATTGTATCATGCCAAAGGATGAATGTACACATTTATAATGCCAGGAATAAAACTAGCACAGTCAATGATGAGAAACAGGAGGAAGCACCTCCTCCTTTATTTCAGACAATTAAAAAGGTTCTTAAGAAACCAGTGACTTAGTGAAAATAGAACAGCTGATAAGAAATTCTCATAAACAACACAGTAACTCAGAAGAACAAGCATTAGCAAAAATCCCCTCCAGGGCTCTCCCAGGGGGATATGTACAGTATAAGATTAATGGCAAATAGTAGACATCACCTAGGGCAGAACCAATGAGACCATTCTTAGGAGAAACTCAATATAAGAGTTTATGATGAATATGGCAACAGATGAGTAGTGTATAAAGGACAAAAAGGAAACTATTAATTATTCCCTTTTCTAAAAGATTAAAGAGTATGCAAAATCCCTGGTGTCTGCTTAACTCAAAAATGGGCAAACCAGTTGGCCCCCTTTTTTCTCAAAATCCTTTTGGGGTCATGTCCTCGCTGTCCATTCGGCTATAAAGAAAAAAAGGCATACAAAAAACTTATCAAAAAGACACAGTCCATGCCCATGTAAGATTAATAAGTAGTTGTAATCATTCTCTTAAAAATCATTAACCATGCCTCGCCTACCCCTAACCACAAGCCAGCAGATGCTTGTTTACAGCTGCCCACAAGGGGTGCTCACAATAGATTCAATGTATGACACATGTCCCATATTGTTCTGTTCTCATAAATGTCATGGTTAGATGCCTTGCCAAGTTCCCTTTTGCTTTCTGTATATAATCACCTAAAAAAGTCAGTAAAGTTGCAGCAGCATTAACTCAACTCTCTGAGTGTGTCTGTCTGTCATTTACTCTCCGAATCCTGTTCTCCTCTCCTTTGACCCGTGTTCTCCCTCGGTCTAGGTGTCCCACGAGGGCCGGTCTGCAACATGACAGAACATGCTGAGATGGTCCTTCAGGTTCCTGCTTTTCAGAGAAAACTATCAGAGATAGCCCGTGGACAATGTCAGGCCAGTAGCGGCCCCTGGCGCACCTGGCCTGGGTCTTCCTGGAGTCAGGTTGCTTGGGAATGCAGCCCAAAGAGGGTGGTAAACTCCATCTAAGGCTAAATACCAGCATGAGACTGATAGCCAACAAGTACCATGTGCCATGTGAGATTGATAGCTAACAAGTACTGTAAGGGAAAGTTGAAAAGAATTTTGAAGAGAGAGTTCAATCTTCAGGACACAAGGAGAAGTGACTGAACTACACCAAAATGGACAGAGCAAATTTCCTGCTTCACTGAAATGAAAAGAGACTCTGAGCCTGTAGGCTAAAAATGGATGCCCTAACTTTATAAAGGAACTTTGGGTGACTGTCCAGGCAGATAGGTATCATCTCTGTCATTTCTAGTTTTTGGAAGTTGCTTGCACTTCCTGGTAATTTGGGTAAATATTATTTCCTTCTTGGGTCTCTGAGGTAGTTGAAGATGAGATAGTTATAGTTACAGTTTTCTAATGACCGTTTTAGAAAAGAAACTTTGAAGTTAAAGTTTATAGGTTTGAGAGACATCAAAATAATGGACATTACTCATTTATTGTTTGTATATATTGTATATAATTATTGTGCCTATTTTATATGGTTTTTCTTATAACCTTTTTTTAATTTGCCTCAAAAGGGGATATGTGGGGACTTAATAAAAGCTCCAAAAGTTTCGGAGGTATCAGAGGGAATCTACCCACTGTGTATGTGGGGATTTAATAAAAGCTCCAGCAGTTTTGGAGATAAAAGAG
Organism: Phyllotis vaccarum; assembly: GCA_033318265.1. NCBI lineage: Eukaryota > Metazoa > Chordata > Mammalia > Rodentia > Cricetidae > Phyllotis > Phyllotis vaccarum. The sequence goes on from JARWLC010000002.1 coordinate 182,875,094, forward strand.
GGATCTAACCACAGTCAGTCTAGGAGGATCAGAAAGTGGTGATTCACACCTTTAATCCCAGCACGGGGAGTATCCTGGGAGTGGTGACCTATGCCCTTAATCCCAACTGAGTTAGAGGTCATCCTAGTTTGCAGAAGGAATTCCAGGCTCCCAGGCAGGCAGTGATGGGGCCATGCCTTAACTTACCAAAAGAGTATTTAAGGCAGCCATAGAAAGACAGAGAGGGGGGAAGCCAAGAGAAGCCTGGCTGAGGAAGCTGGAAGACAACTGGGTAAGATCTGACTGTGGTGTTTATTCTCTCTAATATCTCTGAAACTTCTGGAGCTTTTATTAAATCCCCATATACACTGTGGGTAGATTCCCTCTGATAGTGATCATTTCTAGAGAAGAATCTATTAGTGTATTGGGATTAAGAGTAAGTCTCAGTAGCCAAGTGTGCTTGCAATTCCTATAGAGGATATGAGCTTGATTCCCAGCCCCCATGCTAGGTAGCTCAAAACTTTTCTAAGCCTAGCCCTAGGAGATCAGATACACTCTTCTGTCTTCCTCAGATACACAGACATACTTGCAAGCACATGTCATGTACATACACGCCTTTCTAAACATAATTCTTTTGAAAAGTCAAGTCTAAAATCAAACTTCAATGTAACTGCCCAAAATGGATGAAGTCACTGTGGAAATCAAAGTTTGGGGGGAAAAATGTACTTGCTCTACTTGCAAAATTAAACTGAAAGACTGGTCTATAGCATTGTATAAATGAAATAATATGAACAGTTTTTATTCAGTCCTAAATGGTGGGTAGGTAGCATTTTAAAAAATCTCTGTCTTTTTGTTTAGTGTCCTAAAATATTCATTTTATAAAATTTTATTATACATACTTTTGATAATCCCATAATTTCATATTAAATATGTTTGTGTAAACACATTTTGAAAGTTCATGATAAGGCTACCACTTTTTATCTTTTCTGTTTTTATATTTTTAAGAATTGTTTGTTTTACATTTCAATCACAGATCTCCCTCTCATCTTGCCTGTCTCCCCCACCCCTCACCAGTCTTAGGAACCGACCCCCACCACCCTCCATCTTCCAATAGGGTAAGACCTCATAAGGGTAGATACCAAAGCCTGATACGTTCAGTTTAAGCAGTACGAGTCCACATGCCATGCTACAAATTTACAGCTGAACATGTTACATTAAGAAAGAGCACTAGTAAGAAAGTATCACCCAAAACCAGAAATAATCTCAACACTAAGACATTAAGGAGAGGAACTGGTGACCCAGAGGTAAAACATTACATAGCCACTTCCACTGCTTGGTCATAATTGACATTAATGGACAGAAGTTTAATTCCACCCCCCCCCCCCCGCCCCACTTCATTCAAATGAAAAGCACCATCCCAAACTGTTAAACTAAACAATAAAATCTGAGTCCAATTAACAGCTATTCATTGCAAATTAATGCAATGAATGCAGTGTTCTGAAATTACAAGGGAGCAGGTCCAGGCCTGGTCACCAAGGCTTCCATCACTCACCTCAGCTGCCACCAATTGTTTCTTCTGTAAGTTACCTTGCTCACAGCATTTATCACAGCTTAGAAAAATAACTAATAAAAGTTGGTATCAGAGACTGGGCTATTAACAGCTGCTGATGAGCCTAACATTGTTGTATTGTTTGGTTTGATCTGGTGAGTGGACTGGTTGATGTGTTGTCTTGCTTTGCTTTTTTGAATGTGGAAGACTTGGGAACTTTTGAATAGAAAAGTGTCCCAGTGCTGTGTGTAATGTTTAAATGGTCAAAGTAATATAGAGAACAAAAGGCAGCAATGCTAAGATCTAATTGAACATTCACTGCTGGTGGGATTGCGAAAAGGGTTTGGTCTGTGTGGACATCAAAGTGGAGAATCCTCAAAATCCTAAAATATGTTTCTTTAAAAAAAAAAAAGAAAGAAAGAGAGAGAGAGACAGAGAGAGAGAGAGAGAGAGAGAGAGAGAGAGAAAGGAAGGAAGGAAGGAAGGAAGGAAGGAAGAAAGAGAGAGAGAGAGAGAGAGAGAGAGAGAGAAGAAAGAAAGAAAGAAAGAAAGAAAGAAAGAAAGAAAGAAAGAAAGAAAGAAAGAAAGAAAGAAAGAAAGAAAGAAAGAAAGAAAGAAAGAAAGAAAGAAAGAAAGCTTACCATGTGAGCCAGCTATACTACTCCTTGGGATCACCCAAAGAACCACATCATTCTCTACAGACACTTGCCCAGGCATGTTCATTGCCACTCTACTCATAATAGCTAGGAAAAGAAAACAACCAAATGTCTGGCAACTGAAAACAGAACATGAAATGTGATGTGTATAGTCTGTGGAATAGTAATTAACTATAAAGAAAACAGACCTCATATCCTTTGCAAGTATGGAACTAAAAAAGATCCTACAAGTGTGGTAAGCCAGAACTGGAAAGAAAAATATCATAAGTTCTCTCTTAGTGGAGGCTCCTAGATCCAAATTGTCACATAAGGAAACATACTCTGAAGAATTAGAACTATTACCAGTATTGAGGGAAAGTAGAGAAGGTCACGTCAGAGTAAGGGTGACCGTACAGGAGAAACGAAAAGAACTGTTCCTTATGGAAGGAGAGAGAGCGGAGCAAAGGACAATAGAATACAAGAGATCCGATAGGAGAAATGGGAAACATGGGGCTTCTTAGAGGAGAGCAAGGTTAACACAATAAAATGGAGATTGGTAAAACAACTAAAACTAGGATTTGAAAATTCACAAAGGATCCTACCATCAATTATTTACGTAAACACACACCTGTAAGTCAGTGTACAAATATATCGTTTTAATGAGATTTTATCATGTGTGAAGACAGTGCTCTCCCAAGAGCCAAAAGCCACCTAACAGAAGGCCAGGCACAGATCTGAGAAGCCCTCAGAGCACTCAAGAGACTCCTAAAACATATAGCCTATCGGTGGTGCCCTTTGTTACCTCCCAGATTGGTAAGTTCCTATTGATGAAGATAGCACACACTTCAGTAAGAGATTCTGGAGACCTGTTAACTAGACTGACCTGAACATTTTCTTCCTGAGCATTAACACATCCGTGGTACCAGAAAGAATCATGCAAATATGAAAGGAAGGAGACAAGCCAAAGTCTTCTCCAGATTGATACCTATGAACCACAACAATAACCAGTATGTTGTAGTAACACTAAGGGCAAAGTACTGACAAACATATATTACCAATCACCAGCTCTCTGATTGCATTTGAAAACCATACATCATGGGAGACACCATACCTTGTACTCTAACAAATACAGGTCCAGGGGATGCATTATCCCACTATGAGGAGTAAGTGCTGTGAAACAATGTGTTCCTAATGCATTTTTAGGTAAGCATATAAAATAATAGGTTTTGAATGTAATTCTCAAACACCAGTGCTCCTTATGACCCTCTCCCTCTCCTGACACACCACTCTCCCTCTTCCTCTCTCTGTGTATCCCGCCCTCCGCTCCCCTCTCTCTATGTAGTGTCCACTTGCTCTTCCCTAGCCAATCTGCTCCTTTCATTTTTCACTAATAACACCTGTGTCCTGCTGTTTTTCTCTCTAAACCTACCTCTCCTTTTCCCACAATCCTCCCTTTCCACATTCATGTCTTCTGTAGTGACTCAAGTTTAAACACTCAAACCAGATATAGTGCAAGGATCTACAAATCAAAGGAAGGAGAAAAGGATTTGTCTTTCTAGACCTGGGTGAAATCACTAAGTACATTTTTTCCACTTCCTTCAATTTGTTTTCAGATTTCATTTTTCTTTACAGCTGAGAAGAATATAATTGAAAACATTTTCATCTTCCATTAACCAGTGGAAATATGGTTGGACTGCTTTCATTTCATGGCTACTGTGAATAGAATAGTAGGGGACATGACTGGACAAATACACTGGTATTTGAATTTCAAATCTTTTTCATATTTCATGCAGATGCCAGGTTTCCTGTCCCAAGCAGCCCTTCACAAGGAACCATAGACAGGGACCTCAAAAGAGTGTTACAGAAAGGTTATGCCTTATTGTGTGAGATCTAAACAAAGGTGATTGGGAAGCAGGGATAGGTCCTTGCTCTTGTTCCTGGCTACACAGCCCAAGGACCACCATACATAATAGAGACAGACCCTTCACAGGTGGATCCTCCAGCTGCAGAGCAGGAACTAGCTGGTAAGGGGCCTCATACCTAGCCTGGCACTGAATCTGTCCCAGAGGTGCCAGCCATGATCATCTCCATGCTTGTCATGCAGCTTTAGGCCATCCTGATGAGGCTGCTGTCTTCTCCTCTCTTTTCCCCTCTTCCTGCCTTGAGAAGACCATGAGGTTGCTAGGAAGTCCAGAAGCTAGCCTCCATTGCAGGATGTCTGCTTTGGCAGCTCACAAAAGAAGAGCTATCCAATCTTGGAAGGCACTTTTGTACGTGAGGGCCCACAGTGAAAGCTGCTTTGCTCATATAGCATTGTCAACACAGCCAGTGTGCCACAATCCCCAGCCAGTGGCAGAAACCAATGAAACTGAGCAGGGATTGAAGGAAAAATGGCCCAATCTCTATGAGTGGGTGCTTCTTCGGGTGTGTTGCAAAGATCACCAGTGTATTGTTCTGGTTTTTTTTTCATTTTTCACACATGATATTTTAATGAATAATATACACTGAATATTTTGTAACAAATTCCAATAACCATTTATACCATTGACTCATTCCTCAAAGTAACATAATTTTATATACAATAGGAAGCATCTAAACAATTGTCTTTATGTTTACTTAAATTTAAAGAGAACAGGAAGAGGGAGAAATTGTATACTGTTTACATTACTAGGTTTTCTCCAACCAATAATTGTAGACGGAGTTTTACTTTCAAGGCGCCAGTCCAAAATTAATATTTATTAGAATATAAATTAACACTCATGATATTAGTAACAGCTTATGGTGGCACCTGAACAATGGCTGGCGTATCCAAGCAATGGACGAGCGATGGACGTGCGATGGAAGGACGTTGGATTCTGATTTGTCTGTCCAGCAGCCAGGAGCCAGGAACCAGGAAGAGACTCCTTGTGTCCCAGCAGCCACTTATCAATGGGGGTGGCCACACCCCCTCCAGGTTGGCCACACCCCCTCCAGGGTCCCGGAAGTGTCTTCTGACCTTATCGGCTGACACCTTAATCCCACCACATCTCCCCCTTTTGTCTAATTAAGAAGGTTCTAAACTAAGACTATGTACAATAGGAATTATTATGAGTTAGTAACCGTAAATACCTATTCTTCAACCCCTTCAAGACCTGAGAAGGAAGATATATCACTTGAAAGTCAGAAGTATATGGAAGTAGTGGCTTCCAAAATTTGGGAGAGGACAGTAACACAGCTACCTGGACAATCACCTCTGGTTTTGTGCGCCGTTGGAACATCTATCATATTGGCTACAGGCCTATGGTATCTGACAGATCTTTTCACAAGCAGGGCAGTTTTGGAGGGACTGTCTTATCCTGTCCAGGCAGGTTTCATCAGTCTCCATCCATCAACTTGTTCATCCAGCTTGGACACCATGTGTGTACTGTCAGCAATCAAGGTAAGGACAGTTCCTTACTCAACCGGCCATTCTCTGCCAAAAGGACAAACTCGAATGGAGTATCCCTGATGCTCATACCATCTTGGGAAAGGAGCAGTGACACCAGGAGTCATTGTGCCTCTCATGGCCGAATTTCAAATGCTAAATACCATATTCTCTGGGTCTATGAAATGGTTGAAGATTTCTGTCTATCTATGATATTCTAACCTGTATCTGAGATGACTAGGATATGGTACCTTAAGTAATGTTGACAGTAGTTTTTATCGTCTTAAGGAATAAACCCTGCACTAAAACTTAGAATACCTATATAAGGGGTGTACAATCCCTGAACAATGACTTTCAGTATGACTATCAAACATTAGCCAGGGGTATATTACTATGTAAAGTGGCCACAGCATTTTAGACATGAATATACATATATATCATCTAAACAGAGGTATATAAAACATCTTGTGCATATATCATAACAAGTGCAATCATACATTATATCTAGTATAGTTAAATGAAGGTAGTAATTGCATAGTGTACATGACAATGATGTGCAAATATTTTAAACAGAGATAAAACCATATATAAAATATAGCAATTACAGATTCAATTTTACATAATAGTTACAGATTCAGATTTATATCGAAGTACAAGTTGCTTTGGTTATATAAAGCAATTTCAGACTGAACTTTGTACAAATGTACAAATTATCACAATTAAACATATAAAATGATTTTACATTTGTATCAATATACAAATACCTATGCCAATGCAAATTGTCTTTAACTTAGCCCATACATTTAGCTAAAATGGTGTATAGGTAGGCAGAACAATCTACCTTTATCTATCATATCTATCCCTCTTCTCTTCTTCAAAAGAGATCTTTGATGCTATATTATAGTTCTGTCCTCCACCCAATTTTCACTTAAAACTATTCTAACAGAATAAGAATTACCCACAACCCTCAGAACACAAAACTTATTGGGAAAGGGGGCGTAGTCTTTCATAAGGTTGCTTCCTGCTGACTTAAGGGCGATGGCATCTCTTTGGGATCCTGTAAAGGCTAAAACAATGGGTAGATCTTAATGGACTGACTATATACATTTATAACCATTCTCAGAATAGTGGTTAACTCCATCTGGAATTCTAATTAGAAGTGTGATCTGGAGATTATCATAGAGAGCTATCTTGCAGCCGTTTTTGAATAGTCTATTTTCTGAAAACAATCATTGATTAGTGCACACCAGGTTCTTGATTTTTCTAATTTTGCCTCTGTCTGTCTGTCTACCTGTCTCTTACTCTCTCTCTCTCATACTCTCTCTTTTATTCTTGTTACACTAGTAAAAGTTGTTGCGTTGTGGGCCCCAACTCGGTTCCAGATTCTTTGTAGATAGGATGAAATGTTATTTACAATGGAAAACTTAAGCATTGTTGATACTCAAAAAAGATATTCATATCTTCTATGACTTCAGGAGACTGTATGCAGACAGGATGTTTGAAAGGCAAGGACTGGTAACCAAGCGATGGATGAGCCATGGAAGAGCGATGGATGCACGAAGGAAGGATGATGGATTCCGATTCTGTCTGTCCAGCAGCCAGCAGCCAGCAGCCAGGAACCAGGAAGAGACTCCTCGTGTCCCAGCAGCCACTTATCAGTGGGGTTGGCCACACCCCCTCCAGGTTGCCCACACCCCCTCCAGGGTCCCGGAAGTGTCTTCTGACCTTATCAGCTGACACCTTAATCCCGCCACAAATAATATTTTAAAAATCGGTATTAATCTTTTCTTGAACTTTTTTCTTTTTCCTTTTATGTTATTTTAATTTTAAAAAGTCTTTTTTAAGCCACGTATCTCTCTGCTCCCCCTCTGTTCCCTCCTCCCAAATCCTCCCAGTCATCCTCCAGCTTTCCACCTCGCCAACCACCCATGCACATCTCCAAAAGTACAAGAAGTCCCAATTTGGGTCAGCTCATTGTGGCACATGCTCTCCAGGCAAGTCCGATTTCTTCATTCCCATATCAAGAATGGGTTAGGTGTTCCTCTGCAGGGAATGTGCTCCAAGCCGCCATCCCATGCACAAGAACACAGTCTGATCCCATTCTTTGAGGTTCCACATACTGTCCATGCCCATCGACAGTCTCCTACCCTTGGAGGGCCTAGCTCCTTTTCCCATTAGTTCCCCAGTGGCTGTTCTTGATTCAGTGAGCTCCCCAGAGCTCCAGCCAGCCATCACTGTGGGAATTTTCCTCATGCTCACTATCCCCATGTTCATACAGACTCTCCTCCCTATTAGCTGAAGTTAAGTCACTCTGTGAGTTTCCTTGACACCTTTGCTCATATAATCTCTAACCTGTAGCTTAGTGATGGATAAATTTGCAAATGGTTTTCAGGTTTCCTTGTATCCAAAGAATGTAATGGAGACTCATGGACCCAGATAATTATCTGAGACAGAGTAGTGGTATAGGAAAAGCTTCCAGGGATTCCCTGAATCTTCTAGAATCAGTAAGTACAACTTCTTAGGTATATGAACCAGAGCACTGAATGAGTTTATGAGTCCTCCTCCATACTTTTAGGTCAGTCCTGAGCTGTACAGTGAGATAGAAAAATGAATAGGAGAGTAGTCCATGTTACTGCAAGCATAGCACAGTTCCTTCTTACTGCAGGCTCTTCATTTCCCTCTGTCTCATTCTAACACCTCCAGGGATCTCAAAGAAGGGGAGCTAGTCATGCAAATAAGTTCTCCTGAGCGCCACCTAGTGACTGACTCACAGTGTGAATTCCCTAATGAATGAGCCAGGTGAGGAGAAACACATGCTTCCACAGAATATAAAGCAGATGGTAACACATCTAGGCCTGCATGCGGAGACCTCATTCAGATCCACAATAGAACCTTTCTAAGTTCCTCACAGAAGTGGTGAGGTCAGTCATTGGGTGACAAGTCTGTTAGGGTTACCACAGCTAACACCTGTCCCCAGAAAATCCAGAGAGACACAGCACACTCTTTTAGGTCTAAGAGCAACCACACCTTTCACAATTGTCCAATAAATCAGTTCTGCTGTGTTTTCTTTACCTTATATTTCAGACACATTAAAAGGAAACTATAGGGAACATGGTGATGTGATGTACTGGTGCCATCCTTGATGCATTTTTCTGATGGATGTGGATGGGAAAGGACAGCACACAGTCAACACTGGAAAGCTGTGATTCATCCTTGAGATGATGACCAATAGTCTTAGGAGACAAAAGAGTCTGTCAATATGAACAGTTCAGAGTAGAGGACATGATCCCCTTTATTGGATCAAAGGTGGATAAGATGCATCTTTATACTATAAAGGAGGATGCACTTGTGGGGGTGATGTGTGTAAGGGGGCTTACATTAGCAACAAAACTCTGGATAAACATCACAAGGACATGACAGAGCAAGGCCTAGAAAGGGGATCAATACCAATGAAGGATCTGAGGCTGTTAAGCAGAGTGTAACGCAGGCAATAGACCAAGAAGGTGAGTATAATTTTCAGGCAAACATGTTGATGTTTTCAAAGATAGTTAACTACAGCTTTGCCTATTGTTTCCTCTGACATTATTCATTGAAAGTTGTTAATGGCTGAACTTTTGAAGAGGAGACCTCAAAGAAGACAATTCCTTGTGGCTGAAATAAGAAATTACAAGAGATCTACAGAAATGCTGAAATTGTTGACATATGCCATCATCAGAGAACTTTAGAAAGGCTTATAATCCATTAGCAGAAAACTACATAAGGTCTGAAAGGAGGTGCCACAGAGACACATTAACCCTGAGATGCAAAAGAAGGTAATGGTGCAGGGTAATAGGTGGGGTGTAGACAGTGACTAAGGAAAAGACGCAGGTCTGAGTAATTGCTTGGAGTTCATATACATATATCACATAGTACTTAAAGGTATGGAAACATGAATATATTCAGTTGTACAGCTACACAATTATTTTCTGTCATTGAGATGTACCAAGAATGAACTGATATTCCTATATTTAAAACAGCAATGCCAACCACAAATAATGCTTTTTAAACAGTAGGTTCAAAGGAAAGAATTGCATGTGGTTATGGAAAATTGTAAAAACCATTCTGTTTTATTTGGCTCTTCAGGTTCATTGAATATAACCAAATGATAGAAAACAATGCTTCCAAAGCCATAAGTGTAGACACAGTTGTGGGAGATGTGGAGACAGGCAAGGTCCAGGATGCTGAAATCCTTCATTGCTTATCCTGTCTTTGTCACCTTGGAAACACAGCTCTGCAGACTTGAATGTAATAACAAGAAGACCCCATCAGGCCACATGTAAAGGAGGGCACAATGTGTATATTATCTGATGTGTACTTAGAAATAGTCCTGAGGACACCAAGAAGGAAACCATCACTCCCAATAGAGCATCTCAACAGTGCACGTCTGTATCTGAAGGGTGGATGCTCACAGATATGGAAGAACAAGCACTCCCGGACAATAAGTCCTCCATCTATGATCTGTGAAACACAGTAGAACAAGGTAGTTAGAATTTGCAGAGGTCCAAAAGGAGAAGCTGTGAGGACAAAGACAGAGATGTCACCAGATCAATCCAAGACTGGGTGGGGCATAAAGACAAAGAGGGTCCAGGGGAGCAGGAGGCTTCCCCTCTCTGCAGCCACAGCCTTCCTGAGCACCCCAAGACAAAAGCAGGTTTCCCAGGCAGCACTAACCTACTGCCTCTTGCAACAAGTGGGAAGACACAAGGAAGGGATGGTCTTCTCTTCCCTTTACCCACGCCCAGGCTCCAACTCTCATCTTCAGAGAAATTTTACTCCTTCTGTTGGTTGTGGGCCTGCACGACCCACACATTCATCCCTGTACTTTTCTGCTACAAGACTGTAATTTCCTCTGGGTGAATGGCCACCTCCTCACTTAGATGCATCCCCTTTCCACCTCTGACTCTTCCTTCTTTTCTCTCTGGACATGTCCCTCATGCCCCACTCCTCTCTCTCCCCCTCTTGTGGGTCTCCTTAGCTCCTCAGAGTAAAGAGTGCAAGGGATTCTTGGAATCTGCCCATTAGTTCTGGGGGTGGAAATGAGGGGAGAAGGAGACCAGGACAGAGTCAGGTGAGCACTCACTTCTCTCTTGTGGACCAGGAAACAGCATGGATGCCTCTTCATCACCAGGAGGTCATGAGGGTGGCTTCTCAGTTCACCACTAATGCTACAGACCAATGAAGTTAACTCTCTCACTCACCCAGAAGAGGGAGGGATTTTAGATGAAATGCAAAGAATTTCCAGGCTACAAACCCAAACCCTGAACAGCCTTGGATCACAAGGATCTTAGGAGAGACATCCAGAGATCCCCATAGGAAGAGAAAGTAGAGATCTAGTAAGTTGGGATCCTAACAAGCAGTGATTAGGGAAGACTGTAATAAATCATGAGAAGGAGATGGTTGAGGGAGTGGAGCAACAAACAAGGAAAAAAGAAGTGGATATCTTGATAGAGGGATTCACTGTGTTATTAGAAATAAACCTTGTGCTAAGGAAACCTCCAAGACCCCACAAGATGTCCCTGGCTAGGACTCCAAGGTACAGTAGAGATGGTGCCTAAACAGGATTTTGCCTCTAATCAAATGAATGACCACCCTAAGTGTCATTCCAGAACCTTCATCCAGCAATGAATAGAGGCAGAAGCATAGGACCAGACATAAGCACCATGTTGAGCTCCCAGTCCAGCTGGATATGGAGAGAGGGGAGTGTATGTGAGCAAAGACATCAGGATCATGAGGAGGAATCCCATAGAGAAGGCTGAGCCAAGCTAATGGGAGCTCACTGAGTCAGAAACAACTGCTGAGAAAGCTTCAGGGAAAGGAACAAAGCCCTCCAAAGGTAGATTAGTGTGGAATGGCATTAGCAGATTATGGAGACTCCTGGAGTAGGCTCAGATTATGTTCCTGTGCATACACTGGCATCTTGGAGCCCATTCCCTACAGAGGAACACCTAACCCAGCCTTAATACTGGGATGAGGGACTCGGACCTATCTCAACTGGATACACTGGACTGAACTGAGCCACTTTGGGACTCCTTGCTTGCCTAGGGGAATGGATGTGGGGATGGGTGGGGACAGGCACAGGGAGGACTGGGAGGGACTGGGAAGAAGGGAGGGCAAGCAGTGGTATAGGAAAACAGAAACCGTTAAAATAAGTAAGCAAATGAAAAACAAAATTAAGAATTGAGAGCTGTGTGTACTGGTGCTCACTTATAATCCCAGAACCTCAAAGCGGTGGCTGGCACATCTCTTAGTGTGAGGCCAGTGTGTTCTACAGAGCAAGTTCTAGGGCTGAACAATGAAACATGTACCCTAAGTGAAGTAACGGACTGAGTTCAGTCCTTCTGTTAACTAATCAGTGAACATCCTGATAACTCTGTTATGAGAGCTAGAGATTCCCAAGCGAAACCAGATTAGTGTCTTATATAAGAGGATATGTGAAACTACTTCTTTTGAGACTAATAAAAGCTCCTCATATGTTTTTGGATGCATTAGCAACAGAGCATCTTGAGATAGCATCTCAGTGTCAGTGAGGATGCATAACTTTTATATCCACCAGTCTCAATTTAAAGCAAAAGAAACACTTTGAGTGCAGAGGTGGTGAGGACTGTAAAGGCAAAATGTTGATAGAGAAGTTAGGTCCCAAGTTTTGACGCCATTAAAGAACCCAGGATATATTCCTGCCTACTAGACACCAGTGTCCATAACACAAGGAAACACAAATCTTCCTGAGCCTATCATTTTCTTCATCATTATTTATCAATACCATTTAGGGTTAAAGGTCTTTGTCATGGGTTGAATGTGGTATGTCCTGTACTGACTCATGTGTTTAATACCTCTGTCCCCTTAGGCAGTTCTGTGTGAATAATAAGCAAACTGTCATTGCATTGCCTCGCTGGAGGTGGTGGGTCCTTAGGGGACCTGGGAGACTGTGAATGCAGGTGGAAATAGTTTCCTCATACTTGGCTAGCAGTGCCAGCAGCTGAACCCACCACTGAGCTTCGCCTGATACTCTGAAAGCAATAATACAAGGCAACCCAACCTCTCTGAAGTTGGTCAATGGCATATTTCTGAGAGAGACCATGAAAAGGACTACAGAAGGGTGATGGATTTTGGCTGGCTCTGATTGGTCCACAGCTCATATGATGTCACAGGGAGCCATTGTGAGGAATGACAGTGTCACACCCATGTAACCAGGTACCAGCTGTGCTGGTTCTTGTCCTTTTACTGCGGTGAAGCTGTTAGTAGGCTACAAAGCAGTTGGACTCAGAGTTTTGATCTGAGAGCTTTATTTTTTAAGTATCCATATTTAGAATTGAACGTCTGTGATCCTGCTGATCTGAGCATAGTGAGTTTGCTTACTGGGGGGTTGGTTTTGGAGCCTGGGATTCAATCTGCTGTTTCTAGTTTTGGTTTTCTCTTGAGTAATTGCTTCAGTGGTTTATACCCAACCATTTTCTAGGATCTATTCATTTATCTTTTATATTTTGTATGTTGCTTTATAGCTATACCTAGAACTTCTTTGGTATGTATGAGCTTACAACAAAGAGTTGAAGTATGCCATGCACTTGGATCCTACTCACCAGATTTGGTACTTCCTACAGCACTTCCCTTTGCTTTGAAATTCCCCTATTATAGGAAGAATCTTCTCCAGCCAGATTGACACTCCAGAGAGAAAACCTGCTTTGGGGATTTGAGGGACAGCACATTTCCTCATGGCATTACAGAGTCAAGGACAGGGCATCATCCCTTTAATTCTTGTAAATACGAGTTTAAGATAATTTGGTATCACGAATACTGAAACTTGGAGGTCTTCTGTAGTCCAAATCATTAGAGCAATTGAGGGTCTAAGTAAAAGCAACATTGCAGATCCCCGTGTGTTCTCTCCCTAACTAGTGAATAGCCACATTTCACTCAGGTCATCAGAAAGCTCACTGAGCCCATTCTTGAAATGACTGCTCTCCCTGTACTCAAAACGTCTTCCTTAATTATTGGATGACAGTGGTGTCAATGCCCTTTTATGTATCTGAATTCCTGGTGTCTGACAAGCTGAGCTATCGGGGAGGGAGTGTGACACCAGAATGGTAGGTCCCAGAAAGAGAAATTAGGTCAGTAGAGGCAATGGAACCTGCAAGTGCCATGCAAGCATGTGTTAGATCCGTCTTCCCAAGTGTCCATCTATGCCCTTCCTGTCAGTTTAGACCTGTGGCACACATCAGACCTATGTACTTTATGATGCTTTTTAAGGGTTTGTGGTCTTGCTATGCTGAGAGATACAAAGAGGAAAAAACTTCTTTTGGTTGTGAATAGCATGAGTAGCTTCTCATAGTGACCTCAGTGGAGCCATTGTGAGGACTTGCAGAGCCTGCCCATTGAAGGCGCTGGCTGGATTGAGTCTTGTGCTCACACTGCAGTGTTGCTCTGTCGGCTGTAGGTAGCTGGGGCTCAGAAATTGGGTCCTGTAGACTTTGCTGTTTTTGAAGACCTGGAAAAGTAAAGAGTTGCTCTGATTTGACCTCAAGAACTTGAGCTTCTTTCCTGGTTTGTTGGGTTTTCTGTACCTCTTGGATGGCTGGTGAGAAATTTCTGCTTTCAGTTTTGTTTTGTTTCCTAACACCCGTATTCAACTCTTAAATGCGCATGATTCTCTGACATCCTCAAATTATCCATGCTTTGCTAGTATGAAATATTTGTAGAAAATAAGGAGTTTCAGTCTGGTGCACACTTGGAATATATCCTTATTATGATTATTGATCTTAATATTTTACCTGTTCTCTTAATTATCTCCAGAAATGTCACATCCCATCTTCCACAAAACAAAAGCATACATGTGAATTAGGGAATTCCACAGCATTGTTATGTTAAAGGAGGGATACCGTCTTTAGAGTCCCTCTATATGAGTTTAAGCAAAAAGGAATATCAGAAGTGTAGAAGTGACGGAGCTTTTATTAGTGAGTTATTAGGAAACTTATAGTCATAGTGGAACAGCCACTGAGTCAGCCTACAGGTTCACATTCCCACAAGTCCAGACCCATGTCCAGAATCTAAATCAGCTCAGAGTTCCTGACGCTGTCCAGTTTTATACTGTCCTCCTATGGAGTATACCCTGATTAAAAACAAAATGTCTTCCTCGGGGTTAGATGTGAAAGGCCTCACACTTCCTCATGTGTCTCAATGCTTGCTTTCTAGAATAGAGTGATGATTAGTCTGGGAAGTCATAAAATCTGATGCACTGGAGAGCAGCAGGAGGATTTCCATTACTGGACGCAGCAGGGGCCTGCCTAAAACATGTAACCAGATGCTTGAAACTCATCTTGACAAGTCATCTTCCCCAGCACCTCCAGTTTCCATGCCTTTCCTGTCCTCTGAGAGCATGGGAGAAGGGATGCCTTTTGTCTCTTAAGCTGCATTTTATGAATGATTGGTTCTCTGCCATAATCAAGAATTGCAGCCCACAGGATTATAGAAACTACCTTGGGTTATTCCCTTTTATTACTGACTCATCCCTTGCAGTGACATTTGTAAGAAATGATAGAAATCTGTTCATAGAAGACATTGCAGTGTGGTGGAATTCATCCGGAAGCTGCAGAGAAGCTCATGTTGGATGGAGAGCTGCTGGATTCCAGCACTGTTCCCTATACTCTTGGGATTACCTAGTCTCATGGACTTGACAAGGGAGGTTTTCTCTCCAGTGCTGTGGCTTTTTTGATCTGTTTTTTTTTCCATTAGCACACTCACTGCTTTGATTGAGACATTGATTACTGCTTGTGTTCATTTTTCTAAGTTGGTCCTTTTGCAAAAATTTTACTTGGACATATTCTAATTTGGTTTCTTTCGATTTTTTACTTTAAACCATTAACTGTACACTTAAGACATGTATGTTTCTGCACGTGTGCAAACAGTTAAGTTGGATGATTTTCATTTGTGGTGTTATAATGCACCAGCCCCAGAACACATGTACTTATACTTCGCTCCCTCCCTCCCTCCATTCCTCCTGCTCTCTCTCTCTCTCCCCTCAACTTTCATGCTACCTACCTATTCAAGGCTCGAGTTAGGAAGTATATCTCAGGAACTCGCATATTTCAGAAAATGACAAAACTTCATTCTTCTTTGCTGCACATGACCTTTTTCCTTGAAATGACCAGTTAACTATTTTCCAGTATTTGAGTGGACTTATACTAGAACTTCATGTTGAACCCACTGTGAACATAAGGTATCTCTGCCATGTTTTGTTTGACAGTATTGAAAATGAACCTTTTTTCAGGTGAAGTTCATCAAGGACATTATCTTATACTTTGTGTGTGTGTGTGTGTGTGTGTGTGTGTGTGTGTGTGTGTGTGTGTATGCGTGTGTTAATGGTTTTGGAATCATTGTAATATTGGCTTCTGAGAATGATTAGAACAATATTTTCTTTTGTCTTTGGTGAAGCAGCTTGAGGATCATTGATCTCCGTTGTCCATTATAGTCAGCAGCAAAAACTAATTCTGTGATCCGTTGGTCCTACTTCTAAGAGATTGTATTATTTTTAATATAATCTGGTAGTCATGCAACCTCTTTACATATTTTATAAGCTCCTGAATTCATTCTCACACCCCAGGTACAGTAGCAAGAAGGCAGGAGGTGTTGCATATTTGGTAATCCCTCATATCAATGTGGGTGTCTGCTTTATAAATTGAGCAATACCTCTCTTTGAAGATTGTCAGTGATGTGGAGACAAATGTTAATTTGCAGCCCGTAGGGTTTCCAACGATCCCTCTCAATTCTCTCCTTTCTCACGTTTCAACAATTTTGTCATCCTTTGGGTGATGCATATCTAGGCTTTCTCAGATTAGTGCATTCTTTCAAAAACAACCTCCTTGATTCTCTGACCTTCCTTTGTTGCATCCTTAAAATGTTCACTTATTTCCAGCTCTTCTCTTTCTCATGCTCTCTCTTAACTACTTTGTAGTTTCCACATTTCTCTATCTTTGAATCTGAGATTTTCCATTATGATTCTTGAGAGACCATTGATTTTCATGATGTATAAATTGATAACCACAACTATGTCGCCAAGAGCTGATTTTGGTTTTGTTACTTCTAGCGTCTTGAGGTGCTATTCTCCACCTGAAATGGTGGAGGAGGACATGGAAGAGGAAGCACTTCGGTGCGAAGTAAGTGATGATGATTTATATCCAGCACACAGTCCAATAGCTTCAAGGTGGTCCATATCCAGCCTGGTCAAATCTGTGTGTTCGTTGAGTAACATAGCAGGGGACACCTTTGAAATACCGGGCACAAAAACGTTTCTTGAGAATCTGGCCAAGAATGACCTGCTTTATGAAGAGAAAAGTGTGTATGTCTGTGGACAAATTGGACACCTTCAAAAGAGCCACTCCACCAGGAGGCCTGCACATTGCTTCGTCCTCCCTCCATTTCTGCTAAGGAGGAGATGGAGTGAGCTGGCTCTGCCCACATTTGTGACATCTGAAATGGAAAACAGAAGGCAGGAGGTGAGTGAAAAAATGTAGCCAGGTCTCCTTCTAAGTCCAGCTTAACTGGTGCATACTTTAGATATTAATTCACCTGTGTATTCTTCTGTTCCACAGTGTGACCACTCAAGGGCATTAAACACATCTGAGGAGATAATAAATGTTGACACTTTTGGAGAAACATCAGAGGGGGCCCGTGTGGTGGCTCAGATTGAGGAGGCTGGAAATAATGGGACTTTCAGTCAGAGAACACGCAATGTCTTACAGCCCTTGATGGAGACCAACTCCAAAAAGATCCAAGGGGCACAGAATGATGGTGACAGTCTGGAGAAGAACATCAGTGTAGATTGGGATGACATCAGCAGGCAGAATGACCCTCCCCAGCACAACCGATACGAAGTGGTCAAAGATACTACATCTAGAAATGAAGAGCCCCAGGAGGAACCCATAGCCTCCAGCAAGCACAGCAGAAGGTGAGGAAGCATTTTAGGAACATGTTTAGATCATTATGTTGCTGTTTCCCCATGGCATGCAGAAAACACACAACCCCCAGGTAAGGGATAACAAGAATGGATAATAGAATCCAACAGAAGGAGGCAGTCATGGCCTCAAGTGTCATGTATGTGATCTGTCCTTTTCAAAGGCAGATTGCCATTGACAGGCTGCACCCATCTATAGGATGTGAACGTTAAGGTGTCTAGGAGCCTACAAAGAGCTTTCTCATGGAATCCTGCTCATGAGGAGAATGGGGAAGTGTGTTGTTCAACAGTATTGAACAATGAACCTCTTTTCAAATGAAGTTCATCAAGGAAATTATCTTATACATTGTGTATGTGTGTGTGTGTGTGTGTGTGTGTGCGTGTGTTAATGGTTTGGAATCATTGTAATATTGGCTTTTGAGAATGATTAGAACCGTATTTTCTTTTGTCTTTGGAGAAACAGCTTGAGGATCATTCATCTCCATTGTCCATTATAGTCAGCAGCAAAAATCAATTCTGCGATCTGTTTGTCCTACTTCTAAGACATTGTCTTATTTTTAATATAATCTGGTAGTCATGCAACCTCTTTACATATTTTATAAACTCCCGAATTCATTCTCACACACCAGGTACAATAGCAGGAAGGCAGGAGGTGTTGCATATTTGGTTATCCCTCATATCAATGTTGGTGTCTGCTTTATAAATTGAGCAATACCTCCCTTTGAAGATTGTCAGTGATGTGGACTCAAATGTTACATAGCAAACCGTAGGGTTTCCAAAGATCCCTCTCAATTCTCTCCTTTCTCACGTTTCAACAATTTTGTCATCCTTTTGGTGAGACATATCTAGGCTTTCTCAGATTAGTTCATTCTTTCAAAAACCACCTCCTTGATTCTCTGACCTTCCTTTATTTCATCCTTAAAATGTTCACTTATTTCCAGCTCTTCCCTTTCTTATGCTCTCTTATTAACTACTTGGCAGTTTCCATATTTCTCTATCTTTGAATCTGAGATTTTCCATTATGATTCTTGAGAGACCATTGATTTTCATGTTGTATAAATTGATAACCACAACTATGTTGCCAAGAGCTGATTTTGGTTTTGTTACTTCTAGCGTCTTGAGGTGCTATTCTCCACCTGAAATGGTGGAGGAGGACATGGAAGAGGAAGCACTTCGGTGCGAAGTAAGTGATGATGATTTATATCCAGCACACAGTCCAATAGTTTCAAGGTGGTGCATATCCAGCCTGGTCAAATCTGTGTGTTCGTTGAGTAACATAGCAGGGGACACCTTTGAAATACCGGCCACAAAAACGTTTCTTGAGAATCTGGCCAAGAATGACCTGCTTTATGAAGAGAAAAGTGTGTATGTCTGTGGACAAATTGGACACCTTCAAAAGAGCCACTCCACCAGGAGACCTGCACATTGCTTCGTCCTCCCTCCATTTCCGCTAAGGAGGAGATGGAGTGAGCTGGCTCTGCCCACATTTGTGATATCCGAAATGGAAAACAGAAGGCAGGAGGTGAGTGAAAAAATGTAGCAAGGTCTCCTCTAAGTCCAGCTTAACTGGTGCATACTTTAGATATTAATTCACCTGAGTATTCTGTTCAACAGTGTGACCGCTCAAGGGCATTAAACACATCTGAGGAGATAATAAATGTTGACACTTTTGGAGAAACATCAGAGGGGGCCCGTGTGGTGGCTCAGATTGAGGAGGCTGGAAATAATGGGACTTTGAGTCAGACAACACGCAATGTCTTACAGCCCTTGATGGAGACCAACTCCAAAAAGATCCAAGGGGCACAGAATGATGGTGACAGTCTGGAGAAGAACATCAGTGTAGATTGGGATGACATCAGCAGCGAGAATGACCCTCCCCAGCACAACCAATACGAAGTGGTCAAAGACACTACATCTAGAAATGAAGAGCCCCAGGAGGAACCCATAGCCTCCAGCAAGCACAGCAGAAGGTGCTTGAAGGGTGCAAAGAAGCATGTTAGGAACATGTTTAGAACATTATGTTGCTGTTTCCCCGTGGCATGCAGAAAACACACAACCCCCAGGTAAGGGATAACAAGAATGGATAATAGAATCCAACAGAAGGAGGCAGTCATGGCCTCAAGTGTCATGTATGTGATCTGTCCTTTTCAAAGGCAGATTGCCATTGACAGGCTGCACCCATCTATAGGATGTGAACGTTAAGGTGTCTAGGACCCTACAAAGAGCTTTCCCATGGAATCCTGCTCATGAGGAGAACGGGGAAGTGTATTGTTCAACAGTATTGAACAATGAACCTCCTTTCAGATGAAGTTCATCAAGGACATTATATTATATTTTGTGTGTGTGTATGTGTGTGTGCGTGTATTAATGGTTTTGGAATCATTGTAATATTGGCTTTTGAGAATGGTTAGAACAATATTTTTTTTGTCTTTGGTGAAACAGCTTGAGGATCATTGGTCTCCATTGTCCATTATAGTCAGCAGCAAAAATCAATTCTGCTATCTGTTGGTCCAACGTCTAAGACATTGTATCATTTTTAATATAATCTGGTACTCTTGTAACCTCTTTACATATTTTATAAACTCCCGAATTCATTCTCACACACCAGGTACAGTAGCAGGAAGGCAGGAGGTGTTGCATATTTGGTTATCCCTCGTATCAATGTTGGTGTCTGCTTTATAAATTGAGCAATACCTCTCTTTGAAGATGGTCAGTGATGTGGACTCAAATGTTACATAGCAAACCATAGGGTTTCCAAAGATCCCTCTCAATTCTCTCCTTTCTCACGTTTCAACAATTTTGTCATCCTTTGGGTGATGCATATCTAGGCTATCTCAGATTAGTGCATTCTTTCAAAAACCACTTCCTTGATTCTCTGACCTTCCTTTGTTGCATCCTTAAAATGTTCACTTATTTCCAGCTCTTCTCTTTCTCATGCTCTCTCTTAACTACTTTGTAGTTTCCACATTTCTCTATCTTTGAATCTGAGATTTTCCATTATGATTCTTGAGAGACCATTGATTTTCATGATGTATAAATTGATAACCACAACTATGTCGCCAAGAGCTGATTTTGGTTTTGTTACTTCTAGCGTCTTGAGGTGCTATTCTCCACCTGAAATGGTGGAGGAGGACATGGAAGAGGAAGCACTTCGGTGCGAAGTAAGTGATGATGATTTATATCCAGCACACAGTCCAATAGCTTCAAGGTGGTCCATATCCAGCCTGGTCAAATCTGTGTGTTCGTTGAGTAACATAGCAGGGGACTCCTTTGAAATACCGGGCACAAAAACGTTTCTTGAGAATCTGGCCAAGAATGACCTGCTTTATGAAGAGAAAAGTGTGTATGTCTCTGGACAAATTGGACACCTTCAAAAGAGCCACTCCACCAGGAGGCCTGCACATTGCTTCGTCCTCCCTCCATTTCCGCTAAGGAGGAGATGGAGTGAGTTGGCTCTGCCCACATTTGTGACATCTGAAATGGAAAACAGAAGGCAGGAGGTGAGTGAAAAAATGTAGCCAAGTCTCCTCTAAGTCCAGCTTAACAGGTG
The DNA here is from genome assembly GCA_033318265.1 of Phyllotis vaccarum. Taxonomy (NCBI): domain Eukaryota; kingdom Metazoa; phylum Chordata; class Mammalia; order Rodentia; family Cricetidae; genus Phyllotis; species Phyllotis vaccarum. The sequence continues at coordinate 182,896,190 of JARWLC010000002.1, forward strand.
CATACTTTAGATATTAATTCACCTGTGTATTCTGATCCACAGAGTGACCGCTCAAGGGCATTAAACACATCTGAGGAGATAATAAATGTTGACACTTTTGGAGAAACATCAGAGGGGACCCATGTGGTGGCTCAGATTGAGGAGACTGGAAATAACGGGACCTCCAGTCAGACAACATGCAATGTCTTACAGCCCTTGATGGAGACCAACTCCAAAAAGATCCAAGGGGCACAGAATGATGGTGACAGTCTGGAGAAGAACATCAGTGTAGATTGGGATGACATCATCAGCGAGAATGGCCCTCCCCAGCACAACCGATACGAAGTGGTCAAAGACACTACATCTAGAAATGAAGAGCCCCAGGAGGAACCCATAGCCTCCAGCAAGCACAGCAGAAGGTGCTTGAAGGGTGCAAAGAAGCATGTTAGGAACATATTTAAAACATTATGTTGCTGTTTCCCCTTGGCATGCAGAAAACACACAACCCCCAGGTAAGGGATAACAAGAATGGATAATAGAGTAACACGGGAGGAGGCAGGCATGGCCTCAAGTGTCATGTATGTGATCTGTCCTTTTCAAAGGCAGATTGCCATTGACAGGCTGCACCCATCTATAGGATGTGAACGTTAAGGTGTCTAGGACCCTACAAAGAGCTTTCCCATGGAATCCTGCTCATGAGGAGTCAAGGGAAGTGTGTTGTTCAACAGTATTGAATAATGAACCTCTTTTCAGATGAAGTTCATCAAGGACATTATCTTATACTTTGTGTGTGTATATGTGTGTGTGTGTATGTACACATGTGTTAATAGTTTTGGAATCATTGTAATATTGGCTTTTGAGAATGGTTAGAACAATATTTTCTATTGTCTTTGGTGAAACAGCTTGAGGATCATTGGTCTCCATTGTCCATTATAGTCAGCAGCAAAAATCAATTCTGCGATCTGTTGGTCCTACTTCTTAGACATTGTCTTATTTTTAATATAATCTGGTAGTCATGCAACCTCTTTACATATTTTATAAACTCCCGAATTCATTCTCACACACCAGGTACAGTAGCAGGAAGGCAGGAGGTGTTGCATATTTGGTTATCCCTCATATCAATGTTGGTGTCTGCTTTATAAATTGAGCAATACCTCTCTTTGAAGATTGTCAGTGATGTGGACTCAAATGTTACATAGCAAACCATAGGGTTTCCAAAGATCCCTCTCAATTCTTTCCTTTCTCACGTTTCAACAATTTTGTCATCCTTTGGGTGATGCATATCTAGGCTTTCTCAGATTAGTTCATTCTTTCAAAAACAACCTCCTTGATTCTCTGACCTTCCTTTGTTGCATCCTTAAAATGTTCACTTATTTCCAGCTCTGATCTTTCTTTTGCTCTCTTAACTACTTTGTAGTTTCCATATTTCTCTATCTTTGAATCTGAGATTTCCCATTATGATTCTTGAGAGACCATTGATTGTCATGATGTATAGATTGATTACCACAACTATGTCGCCAAGAGCTGATTTTGGTTTTGTTACTTCTAGCGTCTTGAGGTGCTATTCTCCACCTGAAATGGTGGAGGAGGACATGGAAGAGGAAGCACTTCGGTGCGAAGTAAGTGATGATGATTTATATCCAGCACACAGTCCAATAGCTTCAAGGTGGTCCATATCCAGCCTGGTCAAATCTGTGTGTTCGTTGAGTAACATAGCAGGGGACTCCTTTGAAATACCGGGCACAAAAACGTTTCTTGAGAATCTGGCCAAGAATGACCTGCTTTATGAAGAGAAAAGTGTGTATGTCTCTGGACAAATTGGACACCTTCAAAAGAGCCACTCCACCAGGAGGCCTGCACATTGCTTCGTCCTCCCTCCATTTCCGCTAAGGAGGAGATGGAGTGAGCTGGCTCTGCCCACATTTGTGACATCTGAAATGGAAAACAGAAGGCAGGAGGTGAGTGAAAAAATGTAGCCAGGTCTCCTCTAAGTCCAGCTTAACTGGTGCATACTTTAGATATTAATTCACCTGAGTATTCTGTTCAACAGTGTGACCGCTCAAGGGCATTAAACACATCTGAGGAGATAATAAATGTCGACACTTTTGGAGAAACATCAGAGGGGGCCCATGTGGTGGCTCAGATTGAGGAGACTGGAAATAAAGGGACTTTCAGTCTGACAACACACAATGTCTTACAGCCCTTGATGGAGACCAACTCCAAAAAGAACCAAGGGGCAGAGTATGATGGTGACAGTCTGGAGAAGAACATCAGTGTAGATTGGGATGACATCATCAGCGAGAATGGCCCTCCCCAGCACAACCGATACGAAGTGGTCAAAGACACTATAAGTATGGAGTTACCATCTACATCTAGAAATGAAGAGCCCCAGGAGGAACCCATAGCCTCCAGCAAGCACAGCAGAAGGTGCTTGAAGAGTGTGAGGAAACATGTTAGGAACATGTTTAGAACATTATGTTGCTGTTTCCCCGTGGCATGCAGAAAACACACAACCCCCAGGTAAGTGATAACAAGGGATGGATAATAGAATCCAACGGAAGGAGGCAGGCATGGCCTCAAGTGTCATGTATGTGATCTGTCCTTTTCAAAGGTAGATTGCCATTGACAGGCTGCACCCATCTATAGGATGTGAACTTTAAAGTGTCTTGCACCCTATAAAGAGATTTCCCATGGAATACTTCTCATGAGGAGTCTGGGGAAGTTAATCCAAACCAGACACCAGTGGGTGTTACCAGGCCATGAGAAATCTGGGAGACAAGGGAGGAGGAGAACCGTTTGATGGGGAGAATCTTTTAGAAGAAGAATAATCATGTGGGCAGCTGTGATACCACAGGGAAGCTCATTGCTAAGTCCTTCTGTGTCAAAGTCACTAACTCGCTCATTTCTTCATCTTTTAAAGGGCTGAAGAAGAGGCCCAGGGTTGTGGTTCCTAAACTGCTGTTCCGTGCTCGGCCTGGTAGTGAGTAACAGTAGTATGTGGGAACCAGGCCAAAAGTAGAAAGGGGGTACACCTGAAACCTCTTGTTACCTGTCAGACACCTCCAGGAACCGGGAACAAGCTCTGTACCACTCCTCTCCTGCAGAGGGAGGTTCACTTCCTTGATATGCTGCATTAGTGGTGAACAGAGAAGCCACCCTCATGACCTCCTGGTGATGAAGAGGCATCCATACTGTTCCCTGGTCCACAAGAGACAAGTGAGTGCTCACCTGACTCTGTCCTGGTCTCCTTCTCCCCTCATTTCCATCCCCAGAACTAATGGGCAGATTCCAAGAATCCCTTGCACTCTTTACTCTGAGGAGCTAAGGAGACACACAAGAGGGGGGGGGGAGGAGTGGGGCATGAGGGACATGTCCAGAGAGAAAAGAAGAAAGAGTCAGAGGTGGAAAGGGGATGCATCTAAGTGAGGAGGTGGCCATTCACCCAGAGGATATTACAGTCTTGTAGCAGAAAAGGACAGGGATGAATATGTGGGTCGTGCAGGCCCACAACCAACAGGAGGAGTAAAATTCCTCTGAAGAGGAGAGTTGGAGCTTGGGCGTGGGTAAAGGGAAGAGAAGACCATCCCTTCCTTGTGTCTTCCCCCTTGTTGCAAGAGGCAGTAGGTTAGTGCTGCCTAGGAAACCTGCTTTTGTCTTGGGGTGCTCAGGAAGGCTGTGGCTGCAGAGAGGGGAAGCCTCCTGCTCCCCTGGACCCTCTTTCTCTTTATGCCCCACCCAGTCTTGGATTGATCTGGTGACATCTCTGTCTTTGTCTTCACAGCTTCTTCCTTTTGGACAGCAGCAAAAGCTAACTACCTTGTTCTACTTTGTCTCACAGATCACAGGGGGAGGACTTACTGTCGGGAGTGCTTGTTCTTCCATATCTGTGAGCATCCACCCTTCAGATACAGACATGCAGGGGTGCGATGCTCTATTGGGAGTGATGGTTTCCTTCTTGGTGTCCTCAGGACTATTTCTAAGTACACATCAGATAATATACACATTGTGCACTCCTTTACATGTGGCCTGATGGGGTCTTCTTGTTATTACATTCAAGTCTACAGAGCTGTGTTTCCAAGGTGACAGACACAGGAGAAGCAATGCAGTATCTCAGAATCCCAGAACTTGTCCTTCTCCACATCTGCCACAGCTGTGTCTACACAGGATCACTTTGGAAGCATCATTTTCTATCATTTGGTTACATTCAATGGTCATGAAGAGCCATAAAATACAAATAAACAATGATTTTTGCAATTATCCATTACTACATGAACATTTTTCTTTGAACCTACTGTTTAAAAAGCATTATTCGTGGTTTGCATTTTTGTTTTAAATATAGGAATATATGCATTCTTGGTACATCTCACTGACAGAAAATGATTGTGTAGCTCTATATCTGAATAAGTTTGCACATGTTCACACAATATGTGATCATGTATATGAACTCCAAGCAATTCCTCAGACCTGCGACTTTTCCTTAGTCACTGTCTACACCCCACCTAGTACCCTGCACCATCACCTTCTTTTGCACCTCAGGGTTAATGTGTCTCTCTGGCACCTCCGTTCAGACCTTCTGTAGTTTTCTGCTAATTGATTATAAGCCTTTCTAAAGTCCTCTGAATATGGCATATATCAACAATTTCAGCCTTTCTGTAGATCTCTTCTGATGTCTTATATCAACCACAAGGAATTGTTTTCTTTGAGGTCTCCTTTTCAAAAGTTCAGCCATTAACATCTTTCAATGAATAATGTCAGAGTAAACAATAGGCAAAGCTGTAGTTAACTATCTTTGAAATTATCGACATGTTTGCCTGAATACTCACCTTCTTGGTCTATTGCCTGCTTTTACACTCTGCTTAACAGCCTCAGATACTTCATTGGTATTGATCCCCTTTCTAGGCCTTGCTCTGTCATGTCCTGTGATGTTTATCCAGATTGCTAATTAAGCCCCCTTGCCACGTCCCTCCTAGTGTAGCTGAGCCTGGAAAGGGTCATCAGGGTTAAATCAGCACTCAAGAGACAGTCAGTTCCATCATCCAGGGAGATCAGCTGCTTCTGCTCCCTCAACCTTATTTAGCAAGCTTATATACCCCTTAAGTTCCCCTGCCCTGGGTTCCTGTACCTGTCAGTGTGTTCTCTGGCAAAGGTGCAAGCCTCCTCATCATAACAGGAAAACCACTGATTGCAAAACAGGGTGTTGATGCTCACAAGGTGCATCAGCAAAGATCAGGAAAGTAAACAAAAGGGCACTGACCTTGCCCAGGCTTTTTTAGCCTGACACAGAGTATATGGGTCTGGGTATGCCAGCACCCAACACCCCCTTACACACATCACCCCCCACAAGTGCATCTTCCTTTATAGTATAAAGATATATCTATTCATTTTTGATCCACTAAAGGGAATCATGTCCTCTATTCTGAATGTTTCATATTGACAGACTCTTTTGTCTCTTAACACTATTGGCCATCATCTCAAGGATGAATCACAGCTTTCCAGTGTTGACTGTGTGCTGTGCCTTCCTGTCCACATCCATCAGTAAAATGGATTAAATATGGCACCAGTACATCACATCACCATGTTCCCTGTAGTATCCTTTTTATGTGTCTGAAATATAAAGTAAAGAAAACACAGCAGAACTGATTTATTGAACAATTGTGATAGGTGATGGTTGCTCTCAGACTTAAATGAGTGTGCCGTGTCTCTCCGGAGTTTCTGGAAGACAGGCATTCACCTGTGGTAAACCTAACAGACTTGTAGCCCAAGGACTTTTGTGAGGAATTGGCAAAGGTTTTATTGTGGATCTGAATGAAGTCTTTGCATGCAGGCCTAGATGTGTTACCACCTGCTTTAATGTCCATGGGACCATGTGTTTTGCCTCACCTGTCTTGTTCATTCGGGAATTCACACTGAGTCAGTCACTAGGTGGTGATACAGAAAACTCATTTGTATCATTAGCTCCTCTTCTATGAGATCTCTGGAGATGATACAATGAGATATCCCAGAAAGTGGACCCTGGTCTAAGAAACTGTGCTATGCTTACAGTGACATGGACTAGTCGTCTCTACATTTTCCTGTCTCAAGTACAGCTAGGGATTGGCATATAAGTGCTGGAGGAGAACTCATAAAGTCACTCAGTAATTTACTTCATATCCCTAAGAAGTTGTACCTCGGCTCTGCTGTTCACTCTGGTTTCTGCTTTGGCATGTTCCTTTTCTCAGGATCTCTTGAGAGAGACACCCTCCTTCTCTGCACCTCATAATAACAGCCAGATAGATTCACCTGCACCCTGAGGAGTGGTATCAGCTTTGATGATGAAAATACTGGTTCGAGCATGGGAGCCCTCCTAGATTTTTCCTCAACCACTACTCTGAGGCAGGCTATTAGGAGGGTCCTGGAGTCTCCACTAAATCCACTGGACTCAAAAAACCTCAAATTATGCTACAAATTTGCTACTTGCAAATCTGTAAGCTCTGGGTAGAGGATGAGGCTCTCTATTTCTGTCTTACAGGAAAAACTTTTATACTCACAGTGATACAAGTGGGGAAGTAGGCATAAATTGAAGCTTCTGGTTTGTTTGTTTTTTTTTAAATCTGTTCAGGTTGATTGCTTGTAGGGATCACAGGGAAGGAAACAAGGAGGCTCCTCTAACATCAGCTGACATAGAATCGGATCATAAGATCAGATCTGAACAGAGCAGAGGCCTACAGCATTGGTGTTGGCAACGGAGGAGCTGAAGGGCACTCGTTAAACTGCCTCCACAACATGAGGGCAAGCTGCATGCAAGCATCCTGAAGGTAGGCTACTGTGAAGCACGTGTAGTGAACTGGACCCTCTTCTTCACATATGAGCCTGAAGCAAGTTTCAGAAATCCTGGTGCTCATGTACTCAGGAGCTTGGATCTTCTTCCATCATGGCCTTTAGAACAGTGTGCCTGACATCTCATGCTGGTCTGTAAGTACCTGGAGAAGGCAGAGGTGGACTTTATTTAAGAGCTGTTGGAAAATCTGGATAAATTTCAGTTTGATGGATCCAAATTCTCCTGAGCAAGTATCTGTAGTGTCCAGAGCCCAGCAGTACTTCAGTGGAAGATGTGTGAAACCAGGCCATCAGGGGGTCTCCACCAGTTCCTGACCTATATGCTGTTCAAAGTCCAAAACAACCATAAGTCTCGGTAATTCTTTCTGTTCTCCATTGCAGGCAAGTACTGCACCCACATGCTGGACCAGGACTCCTGAAATGAGATGTGTGCTCGTGGCCCAGGTTGTGCTACAGTTTTACTGCTTGAAAAACCAGGACATTGATAGTCTTTACAAGATACCCAAAGAAGCAACCATCCGTGGAGGATGGGCCATTTTTCTTTCAATATCTGCTCAGTTTCATGTGGTTTCTTATGCAGGCTGTATACTATGGGACACTGGCTGTGTTGACAGTGCCATATGAGCAATACCAGCTTTCACTGTGCAGCCCCAAGTACAAAGTACCTTGCCGAGTTTGGACAGCTCTTTTGTGAGCTACCAAGGCAGACATCCTGCAATGGAGGCTAGCTTCTTAACCTGTGCTGAGCAGCCTCATGCTCTTCTCAAAACAGAAGGGGGAAGATCTAGGAAGACAGCAGTCTCTTCGAACTGACTGGAAGCTGCCTAGCCATCGTGGAGATGATCGTGGCCGCCACCACTAGGACTGATTCATGCCAGGCTGGCCCAAGTGCCTTTACACAGTGGGCTCCTGCTGTGGGACTGGAGGGACCACATGTGTCAAGTCTGTCCCTATTTATATATGCAGTCAATCCATGTACCTTCAGATCTCTCCCAATATAAACAGCCCATGCTGCAGCTCCCTGCTGCTGTCCTTGACTCTGGTTCCTTGTGGAAGGCTGCAGGGTGACAGGCAGCCTGGTATCAGCAAATGATACCCGTTCTCCTGTATCTAGGGCAGCTATGGCGTGACAAAGGAGCCACTGTTGAGAGCAGGCATAAGCCTGAGTCCTGCACATGAGAATAGTTTCTTGGGTTTTGATTTCTGTTTGGACAGAGTCATGCTGCGATCATAGTGAGCTTCTCAGGACAGCACGTGTGTGCTGTGGTGGCCAAGCTCCTTGGAAGTCTCATAACTATCCAGGCAATCTGCAGCACCACTGACCTATGAGCCCCATGAGGCAGTTCTGCAGATGTTTTGAAGGGTGCAGCAGGTTTTCATATCCTTCATGTTGCAGTATTTATGTTTACTGGGTGAGAGATTTTGCAACCTAATGATTTAAGAGTTTACAAAGTATGTGTCCATTACCACAGATGACATTCATGTTATCAGTTTGATTATAAAGGGGAGAACATTATTTTTCACAAGTAAAATAAGTAGGAGTTGTAGATTAAGTCACCTCTATTTTGGTTTTTAAGGAGGGAAATATACATTCTTTACTGGAAAAATGGCATTTAAAGGAAGGCTTGCATCATCTGTTAACCACAAACTCTTTCTAGTGAAAAAAAATATTTTGACTTTTTACTTTGTCCAATTGTACACTATTAAAGTAAAAGAAAATATAAAAAATTATTCAGAAATATGTCTCCATGTTTTCACCAAATAATGGAAACCAAATAATCAAAGAAAGAAACCCCTCAAATCTATACCATGATTGACACCAAATGTGGGTGAAGGCAAAAGTAAAGGGGTCCTTCATACAGTGTTGGTGAGCTTGCAATGTGCTGCAGACCCTCTGGGAAACTGTGGAAATTCTCAAAATATTAGCTTAATTAGGTATTTTATATGAGTGACGCTATGGGGAAAGACTTGATAATCAACTACCAGTGTACTTGTCCAACCATGTTCCTCACCATTCTACTCACAATAGCTAAGAAATGAAAGCAGCCTAGCCAGGTTCCTCAGAAAACTGGGAATCAACCTCCTCAACAATCCAGCTGAACCACTCTTGGTCCTACCCAAGGGATGCACATTCTTACCCCAAGGGCATGAAATTTGCAGGCAAATGGATGGATCTGGAGAGTATCATCCTGAGTGAGGTAACACAGACCCAGAAACTTAGGTTTAGTCCTTTCATGATTTTCCAGATTTCCAGGATGTTTTGTGTTAGGACGTTCTTTTAAATTTCTTTTGGCCAACTAATCTGTTTCCTCTATCACATCTTCAGTACCAGTGATCATCTCTTGCATTCTGCTCGTGATGCTTGCATCTGTGGTTCTTGTTCACTGTCTCAGACTTTCTATTTCCAGTCTTCCCTTGGTTTGTGTCTTCTCTACTGCTTCTATTTCAATTTTTAAGTCTTGAACTGTTTCCTTCATCTGTTTGATTTTCTTGGGGTTTGTTTTTTTTTTTTTTTCTTTAAGGGATTTATGGATCTCTTCCAATTTTTTGTTTTTCTTTTCCTCAATTTCTTTAAGGGAACTTTTTATTTCCTCTTAAGAGACCTCTAATATCTCCATAAAGTTATTTTTAAGGTCATTTTCTTCTGCTTCTGCTGTGCTGAGATGTTTAGGCCTTGCTGTTGTAGAAGTGCTAGGTTCTGGTGGTGCCATATTGCTCTTTATGTTTTTGAACATATTCTTGCACTGGAATCTACCCATCTCTTCTTCCAATTGGTGCAGATGGCATCTGTGTCTCAGAGAGCCACTGGGGTCTCAGAGGATGGGTGGGTTTAAAGGATGAAGTGTAACTTGTAGATTATAAGGTCCAGTTGGGGGGAAGTCCTGTCCACAGGAGTCTTCCCTACTGGCATACAACTGAAGTTTCAGTGGGTAAAGGGTGGGTAGGCACAGGATAGGCCCCAAGGCCTAGGGTCTAAAGACTGGACTGTCCAACTGGAAGAACAAACACTCACCTCTTGATCCAATCTGCACTTGTGGTGTTTGTGTGTCAGAAAACTGCTGGGGTCTCAGGATGGGTGGGTTTAGAGGTGGGCTTATAGATTATGGGGTCTGATGGGGGTTGGGAAGGCCTGCCTACAGGAGTCTTGCCTGTTGGCCTGAAAATGGCCATCAATGCATAATCTATGATCAGTGTTTTATACTCACTCAGGTAACAATATGCCTGACATGACAGCAAGGGGAAAGGCACCATAGAGGATCTGCCAGGCTGAGAGGGTGTGTAGCCATAGGCTGCTCTTCCTTGGTCTCTGTCACCACTCCTTTATTCTCTTGTCCTCATTATATATGGCTACAATTAACTTTTTGAGGAAAACTTTTACCTGCCAAACATGACTTAGTAGTGGGATTAAATTTTTTACTGTTTGTAAATAATTGTCCTACCCATTGGTTTAATAAAAAATGCTAATTGACCAAATGCAGACAGGAAGTGTAGACAAGGCTACCAAATGAAGAAAACTCTGAGAACTGATACCAAACCTTGTGACTAAACAAAGTAAGAATCATGGGTTGGTTTAAAAAACAAAAAGCTGGCTAGCAATGTCTGAGCCATAGTACCTTCTTGTGCAAAAAGACTAGGACATAAGCCTTCTGTGGGATTGTTGGTCTGGACCATAGGCTGGACCGGCCAGAAACTTATGATTATATAACTTATTATGTGTGTTTTTGTTGAAAATTGTCTTTTTTGCCTTATCTTTTATATAAGTTAGTTCTGTAATTATTTATATTTTAATTAGAAGTGATTATCTTTTCATAATATATCTCAACCACAGTTTCCCTCCCTCCAATCCTCCTATCTCCCTCCTCCCCTGATCCACTCCATCTCCATCCACTTTAGAAAAGAACAGGCCTCTAACACATGACAACCAAACACACACACACACACACACACACACACACACACACACACACACACACACACACAGAAAAAAATGCAAGACAAGGAGCAGCCCTCACACCAAAGCTGGACAAGACAATCCAACAAGAGGGAAAAAGTCCCAAGAACAGGCAAAAGAGTCAGTGGCACAGCTGGTGGCACAGTTAGAAACACCATGGTAACATATGCAGAGGACCTGGTGCCGACCCTGCATTCCAGGACTCACCCTTCCTCTCTGTGAGCCTATATGCACCCTGCTTGCTGTCAGAGGGTCATGTTCTCCTGGTGTCTTCCATCCTCTCTGACTCCTACAATTTTTCATTCTCTTCTTCTACAGGGTTCCTCAGTATCAGATCTAATGGAGACCTCTAATTTAGATATTTTCTCTCCAATTTATGTCTGGCTGTGGGTCTCTGCAACCACTGCTATCTGCCACTGGAGGAAGACCCTCTGATGATGACTAGACAAGGCACCACTTTATGGAAATGATTCGCTTCTCATTCAACACATCTCAACCACAGTTTACCAGAATGTCATTAAGAATCATTTCACTGGTTTTTATTTGGGCTTTTTTCCTTTCTTCCTTCCTTCCTTCCTCCTTCCTTCCTTCCTCCCTCCCTCCCTTCTTTCCTTCCTTCCATTCTTCTTTCCTTCTTTTTTCTTGTTAGTCTTGTTTATCTCTCCCCTATGTCTCTGGACTATCCAGTCTCTGATTCCTGGCCATCCAAGTAGCGCTGGGCATGGGCTCCCTCTCATGGAGGAGGGCTGGGTTGGTGTCCACATTTCCCTTTCAGTAGCCTGCAGAGTACCTTCTTGTGCAAAAAGACTAGGACATAGAGTGAAAAGGCTTTTAGTCTCCCAACCAAAGTATCTAATTACTTCTTCTATTCACCAGGGGTTTATCAAATTTGATTGGTTTATCTGATCTTGACTTAACTTTGGTAAGTGGACATATCCATTACCCATTTCATTTAGTTTCCAATTTGGTAGAGGGAAGGTTTCTAATGCACTTCCTTATGATTCTCTGGGTTTCCTGTGTCGGTTGTTATGTGCCCCTTTTCTGATTTTATTAATCTGTATGTTCTTTGTGTGTCTTTTAGTTAGTTTGGATAAAGGTTTGTCCATCTTGTTGATTTTCACTGATTTGTTTGTACTGTTCTCTGTGTTTCTATCTTAATTTCATTCCTCAGTTTGATTGTTTCCCGCCGTCTACTCCTCGTGGGTGAACTTGCTTCTTTATGTTCTTGAACTTTCAGGTGTGCTCCTGAGTTGCTAGCATGAGATCTCTCCAATTTTTTTATGTAGGGACTTAGTGCAATAAACTTTCCTGGGAATCACTTTCATTGTGTTCTGTAAGTTTGGCTATGCTGTGTATTCATTTTTGTCAAATTCTGGGAAATCTTTTACTTCTATTTCTTTCTTGACCCATTTTCCTTGAGTAGAGAGTTGTTCTATTTCCATGAGTTTGTAGACTTTTGTTGTTTCTGTTATCATTGTCCAGCTTTAATGTCTGGTGATCTGAGAGAACACAGGGGGATCTTTTCATTTTCTTGACTGTGTTTAAACTAGCTTTATGGCTGAGTTTGTAGTCAGTTTTGAAGAAGGTTCCATGAGGTGCTGAGAAAAAGCTGTATTCTTTTGTTTGGATGAAATGTTCTGCAAACATCTGTTAGGTCTATTTGGTAAATAATGCCTGTTAGATCCATTGGTGAGAGTGGGGTGTTGAAATATCCCATTATCAGTGCCTGAGGGCCAATATGCAATTTAAACCTGGTAGGGTTTATTTGACAAAGGTAGGTGTCCTTGGATATAGGATATAGATATTAAGAGCTGAAATGTCATCTCGGTGAATTTTTCTTTTAATGATATGAAATGTCCTTCCCCATTTCTTTTGACTGTTTTGATTTGAAATCTGTTTTATTAGATATTAAAGTGGCTACATCAGCTTCTTTCTGCCTGCCCTCCTGCCTCTGAGGTGCTGGGAGTAAAGGAATGTGCCATTGTGTCTAGCCTTCCTGAAACATCTTTTCCCAACCTTTTATCTTGAGGTAATGTCTATTCTTGAAGTTAAGGCATGGTTTTTTTTGTATTCAGCAAAAGAACGGATGCTGTTTTCAGATCCATTCTGTTTGTCTGTGCCTTTTTATTGGGGAATTGAGACCTTTGATATTGAGAGATACCACTGACCAATGATTGTTGATTCCTGTTATTTTGGTGGTGGTGACAGCAGCAATGCCATTAGTGTTGTGTGTTTCTCTCTCTCTCTCTCTCTCTCTCTCTCTCTCTCTCTCTCTCTCTCTCTCTCTCTCTCTCTCTCTCTCTCGCTGGCGTTAAATTATTTATTCCCTGTGTTTTCATGGATATAGTTAACCTAGGTCAGAGTTTACTTTCTGGCACCTTATGTAAGGCTGGATTTATAAATAATGTTGTTTAAATTTGCTTTATCATAGAATATCTTCTCTTCTCTACGGTGACTGAAAATTTTGCTGGGTGTAGAGTTCTGTACTGACAGTTTTCATCTTAGAGTCTGTAGTTATCCAGTCATTGAGAAGTATAATTCTAATAAGTCTGCCTTTATTTTAGTTGTTCTTTTCCTGTGCAGCTTTTAGCATTCTTTCTTTGTCTTGTATGTTTAGTATTTTGATTATTATGTGGTGAGGAGGTCTTTCTTTGCCATTTGGTGTTCTGCATGCCTCTTGTACCTTTATAAGAATCTTCTCCTTTAGATTGGGGAACTTTTCTTTGTTGAAAATGTTTTATGGGCCTTTGAGCTTGGATTTTTCTCCTTCCTCTATGTCTATTATTCTTAAGTTTGGTCTCTTTAAGGTGTCCCAGATTTCCTGGATGTTTTATGTCATGAATTTCTTAGACGTAATATTTTGTTTGGCTAATGTGTCCATTGTTTATGATGTATCTTCAATGCCTGAGGTTCTCCTTTCTCAGAATATCTTGTCTTCTGATGGTGAAGCTTGTCTTTGTAGTTCCTGTTCACTTCAAGCATTCCTCCATTCGTGTTTCCTTTCCTTTTCCATTTCCATTCTCAGGTCTTGAACAGTTTTATTTGTTTTTTTCAGCTGTTTATCTGTTATTCTTGGCTTTCTTTGAAGAATTTATTCCTCTTTAAGGACTCTATCGACTTCATATAGTTGGTTTTAAGTTTTCTTCTTGTGCTTCTGCTACTTTAGAGAATTCTGGGGCTGCTGTGTCAGGAGAGCTGTGCTCTAGTTGTAAGCATAGGACATGGTCTCCTGGCTGTTATTGACAGTGTTCTTATGCTGGTGTCTGGGTATCTGGATTTGGGGTGATTATAGGTTTAGGTACTGATTTCTGAGTTTGCCTTTGTTGAGTATGCGCTTTGTTCTTGGTTTCTGTTTCCTTTCTGCATTTTCAGTGAGTATGATGGATGAGTGGTGCCTGTTTTATTGACCTGCTTGCCTGGTATTTCACAGGTAATGGCTGATGGTGTTGGAGGTTGGGATACCATGAAAAGTCAGAGGAGGCAGACAGACAGGGGATGATTTGTGGCATCCACAGAAGAGTGTGAGCAGAGTAAGGGAGAAAGGATATAGTCTATCTTCTGTTGCAGTGATAGAGCGCAGCCTGAGATTTGGCCTGCTGGAGGAAGACAGAGGAGAAGGTCTGTTGTGGAGAGCAGAGAGGGAGCTGGAAGCCTACTTTGTAGTTATTTTTATACAGGCTCTTAACTTGAAGATCCCCAAAACAATTCCTATAGTCAGGTGTGGTAGGCACTTTTCTGCTGGTCTAATAGCATATCTGAAGAAATAAACTGTAAAATAAAGGGGATCACGACACATAGATTTAGAGGTTGTCATCTGTCATAGGACAGACCCACAATTTTTGATCCTCTGGAGAGCCGGAAGCACATAGCCATTTGACTGAGTAGAGAGAGAAAGAGTGAAGGCCTGAAAGCCTGAATCCGTTCCAAAGCCCCCAACAACCAATCCCACACGTCTCTAACACATTCCATAGCTCTAGTGCTTTAACTCATGAACTTTGGAGAACACTTAGCCCAAACTCAGCACTGCTAATTGTTTGGAAGGAGTTAGCTTAGAACCAGTGGAGACTCACTGGCTATAGGAGAAAGTACTTAAGAAAGAGGCTGCTAGGTAAACCTCCAAGACTCCACAGGGTGTCCCTGGCTAGGACTCAAACCAATAGTAGAGGGCGTGCCTAGACAGGACCTTCCCTATAATCAGATTGATGACCACCCTAAGTGTCATTATAGAACCTTCATCCAGCAATGAATAAAAGAAGCAGAGATCCATAGCTAAACACCAGGTCAAGCTCCTGGTCTGGCTGAAGAGAGAAGAAAGAATATATATAAGCAAAGGGACTGGGGTTATGAGGAGGTGACCCACGGAGATGGCTGACTAGAGCTACTGGGAGATCACTGACTCAGAAACAGCCACTGGGGAACCTTCAGGAAAGGAACTAAACCCTCCAAAGAAAGACTGTCTTTTTGAATGGCATGGGGAGTTTGTGGAACCTCTTTGGTTAAGATCAGACTATGTTTCTGTGCATGAACTGGCAGGCATCTTGGAGCCCATTCCCTACAGAGGAACACCTAACCCAGCCTTAATAACTGGGATGAGAGAATCACACCTACCTCACCTGGATACACCAACCTGAACTGACCCACCTTGGGATTCCTTTTCTTCCTTGGGGAATGGATGGGGAACGCAGTAGCGGGGAGGCTGAGGGAGAACTTGAAGGGATTGGGAGGAGGGAAGGGAGGGTAAGCAAGGGTATACACAGAAAAAAACCTTTTTAAATATTTTTCTTTTAAACCAATCCTCCTCCTTCCCCAACTGACACCCTCCTCCTTCCATGTCTTCTCTTCATTTATAACTGACCAAGTTTAATTAGTCAGTTGGTCAAGTGTGGATGGAAAGGTATTCATTGGAGCAAGAGCAACTCATCTGCCACTACAGCACTAAAGAAAGTGACGCCCTCTCTCAAAAAGTGTTAACCTGAGAGTCCCTGTGGGAGGGATGGAGCTTCATAGGCTCCTTATCTATGATGAGATTTTGTCTGATGCTGAAAGCATTAGCTCAGGGAGATCATGAGGGCACAGTCTCTGTCATGTGCACAAGACACCTTTTATCACCAATTTTCTCATTTGGGGCTCTTACATTCTTTCTGCTTCCTCTTCCACAATGTTCCTGAGCTTTGCAGGGTGTTGGGAGTTATAACTGCCCCAGGTGGTGCTGAACACTCCACTACTACTTGTTCTGAACACTTAGGGCAGTTGTAGGTTTGTAAAATAAGTACCTAAGAGGTTTCTTGTATGAAGGATGGATACAGCATTAACCTGTAGATACAAGTATGCATACTATAAGGCAATTAGACAGTATGAGTGTCCAGCAAAACTATAGTAGTAGGTCTCCCACCCAAACTAAGTCCTATGTCTTTTCCAAGTTAAGACTGTAAACAAGGTTAACAGAACCAAACATGGGTGCTCCTGTGGATCAGGCCTCAAATTCTACCAGAAAGTGACTGATTTGGCCCTTGGTGGTAATAGTAAGGTGGTACTATTGCACTAGAGGATCCATTTCATGGTGTGTCATTCTTGCAGCTTGCAAAGATCACATCTGTAAATCACACACACACACACACACACACACACACACACACACACACTCACACTCACATGCACACACACCCACACACACCAAAACAACCAAAAATATAGGTACAGTCGTATTTAAGAATGGAAGCTTTTCAGAAAGATTGCTTGAACTTGGAAAAATTCTCCCTTTTTTAAGGCAAGAATGAAGAATTTTTTTCCAGAATAGAGTTGAATGCTAGATGATGCAGGTATCAATTGATAGATGGATGCATGTAAGTTCCAGAGTCTTCTTATCAGGCCAAGGTGACCTTATGTGGCCAGTAGGAAATTAAACCAGGCTCAGATTGGATTGGCCACAGCAAGCCTGTAGCTGTGACAGTCTTATTGAGAGCAATCAGACTTTTTATATTCTTATGTACAACAGAATATAGAGGTGATCATCAGGATAAATGCTGTAGTTGCTGCTTGGATATGACGATGTCTACAGGGTACACAGACTATTGCTAAGACGAATTGTCCTGCCAGGCTTCCATACTTTCTTGACTTCGAAGGGAACATAAAGCAAAACACAAAGTGGCCTAAATGCTTCACTGCCTGAGAGACTAGGTCTCTCAGGGACTGGGAAACACACAGTGCCCCAGAAGCAGTAGACGCTAACCAGAAAATCCTATGACCTATGCCTCTCAGGAGAGAAGGCTAAGCCATGCCAACTCCATGGTTTCCTGTAAATATATAGTTATAATTTCTGTTTATTAGCATAGAAAATTATTCCTTCCCTTTCAAATTGTATCTTGTAGTGAAGTATAAAGCAGCACCAAGTTTTATCATTTTCCGGCTCTCATTCTTTTAAAATTATTTAATTTTTACTCATGTGTTTATGTATTTGGAGGGCTGTCTGCAGACACTAAAGAGTTGCAAGGAGATATGAGCTACACTGTATGGGTGCTGGGGACCCAACTCTGGTTCTCTAAGATAGAAGCAAGAGACATCTCTCCAGCACCTACATTTCTCTTTATTAAGGTGGTTTTAAAGAAATATTGAATCCACGGGACAAAGGGGAAAATGAATGGGCAATTATTAATTCACTGAGAAAAGGCCTTTAAAAGTTTAGCATATTGATAAATATCCTTATGCTTCATTCATCAAATAGGGGTCTGCTTGTCTTACTAAGAAACATGCTAGACAATGACAGACAATATTCCTAAAAGGTTACTCTTTAGACAAAAGTGACTTTCTTGGTTGTAAATTTCAAGTGCTCTAGAGGGCTTCTCTTATTATGTAATTAAAAATGGATATTTTACATGCTTATGGGCCTTATTGAACCTTCCCTATAAATATGTGTGTGAAAGAGTAATGAATTTGCTCTTTTATTGCATTAATATATGTATGTAAATGAGTTCTTAAGAAATTGTGATGTATAATTTGAAATTAGTAAGAACTATGTTGTTATTTAAAAATCAATGAATAAAATCCATTGGGCCCTGTTGTGAGAGGGGGAAGAGTTGGGAGCTAAATATAATTCCACATAGTACAGCTACTTAATATCCAACAAAGAGACCCACATTACACATTGAACTAATGACAGCATTTTCAGCAAATGGAGCTTGGAAATTTGTATTTCAGCATGTAGAAAGGGGAAAGTGAAACTTTATGTTTCTTTCTGCGTAAGCTCAGCTCTAGATGGATCAGGGGCCTCAACATAAGCGTGATACCCCAAAACTTCAATGTTTTGATCAAGTGAGGACTTTTTGTCTAGGATTCATGCAGTAAAGGAAATAAGACCAACAACTGACAGATGGGAGCTCATGAAGCTACGAAAGATTTATATAGAAAAGGACAGGGTCAATGGGGAAGAGACAGCCAACTGAATAGGAGACAATCTGACAGCTATATATGTGAGACAGGATTAGTGTTTAGAATATACAAATAACTAAAAGGAACTAAGCACCAACAAAACAAACAAAAATCCCAATTAAAAGATGAGTTATGGATTATAACCTATTAATGAGTGGCCTGTAGGATGGTGCGATGGTTGTTGAATCACCGGAGAGATAGGCCTCTGAACCTGCCTTCTTGTATAGGTTATTGTAAATGGAGTTTCTCTGTCCTGCCCCGTCCCACAGCCACTTCCAAATAATGACTCAGAGGCTTATATTGATTATAAATACTCAGCCTTTAGTTTGTGCTTATTACTAACTAGTTCTTACAACATACTCTATTTCTATTAATCCACCTATGCTCTGAAGCTTGTAGTCTTCATGTCTATCCCATTTTGTATTTCTGACTTACTCTAACTGGTTTGTGACTCTCCAACTGCACCCTTCTTCATCCCCTCCTTAATTTGGTTTTTCCGACTAACTTGATCCTTCCTAGCTATTGGCCAAGACAGCTTTATTATCAACCAATGAGCGACACATATTCACAGCATACAGAAGAATTATCCCACAGCAGATTATTATCTGTCTTGATGTAGAAAGAGTCATGTCAGCTTTGGATATGACCATTCCCTAAGTATGACTGTGGACTGTACAAGATGGATAAAGCA
This sequence comes from Phyllotis vaccarum, assembly GCA_033318265.1. Classification (NCBI taxonomy): domain Eukaryota; kingdom Metazoa; phylum Chordata; class Mammalia; order Rodentia; family Cricetidae; genus Phyllotis; species Phyllotis vaccarum. Next base: position 182,915,053 of record JARWLC010000002.1, read on the forward strand.
AACTGAAAACAAGGATTCGTTGTCTGTTCTGAGAGTATATGACAGGCTTCCTTAAGCAGCTGCCTGGACTTCTCCTTTGTGATGGGTACTTGAACTGTGAGATAAAACAAACCTTCCTTTAGGAAAAAAGAAAAGAACGGAGAAAAGGAGGGAGGGATAGAGAAGAAAAGGGAGGGAGGGAGGGAGGGAAGGGAAGAAGGAAGGAAGGAAAGGAGGGAAGAAGGAAGAAAGGAAAGAAGAAAGAGAAGGAAGGAAGGAGGGAGGGAGAGAGGGAGGAAAGAGGAAGGAAGGATGGAGGGAGTGTGTGGAATATTTTGATTGCACTCCGACAATCTCAAAACTGCCAATAAAGTTAAACCTGGAATCAGAGGGTTGAGTCAACATTAACCTGGCCAGAATTAACCAGGAACTTTTTTGGAGAACCCAGATTAGAAGAGAGAGATACAGGAAGGAATAGGGAAGGGCTTAGAAAGATTCAGAGGCCTTTTTTGATCTGGGAATATAGACAAGCAGAGTCAGAGGCTCATCATTCTCCATTGTTCTTTGGAACTATCAGGTTTTTATTGCAATATCTGACTCAGGAGTTTTATTTAATAATAGAAAAATATAAATAATCACTTTATCTAGCATCCAACATGTGATGAGAACATACATACACCACTTCTCCTCACCTGTGGGTCACTAGCTTTTCCTGCCAGGGACTTTTCCAATTTTGGTCTCCCTGCAACAGCTGCACCCAGGGTTGTACACCTTAACCCCAAACACTGCAGTCATAGCCACCCACCAGAGCCTGTAGAAACATTATATTTGAAGGGATTTAAGAAAACAGACATTTTATATGATATGCAGTTACCCTTGAATTCATAAGCAACTCAGAATGACTCTACATGACTGGAAAGATTTAGCTACAGCAATATTGGAAGCAGGTCCTCTATTACAATTAAAAACATGATGGGGAGAGAAAGCCAGGGTCATAGAATAATAAAGTAGAGACAGAGGTGTTGAAATTCCCCAAGAGCAGCTTCTCAGTGAAGTCTAGTATGCTGATTTGCAACGACAGCTTACCCTGCATGAGTCACTCCAAGAAGACATGGAATATTAGATGAAACTTGCAGAATAAGAGAATGAAATATATTCCTGGGAGGTTTTGCTCATGGAGTCCCCCAAAGGACTGCACAAACATGGAGCATTCCCATTGCACGTGGTTACGTATCATAACTACGTGATAGGACATTATTAATAATGACATCACACACTTTGGTTGACATAGAGAAATCAATCTCAAACCATGCTTGCCAGCTTTTTAGTACAGAAGGGGCACTGTAGGCCACTAGGAGAGCAAGAGGTCAATCAATAGCCTCACCCAGAACAGGACCCTGCATGTGGAAAACCTACCCGCCTGGTACTATGTTCCTGCTGGTGCAACAGAAGCTCAGCTCTTACAAGGCATCCAGTCCCATTCTGATTGGATTTGATACCTGCTCCATGATAGAGGTTTTTGCCTGGTGCTGTAACCCTAGTCCAAAGCCCACAGCTGGATAGTCATAAGCCCTGGGGTAGAACTCACTATTTTTTATTTTGCTAAATGGTCATGTTATCATGCCTTCTAAATCTTTATGTTTACACTCATAGACCTGGAATGCTTATGAGCTTGTTTAGAGAATCTTCTTTTTGCAATGGTGGCAGTCAGTGCTAGAAAAAGGAATGCACAGAGAAATTATTTCAAGTGGATTTCAATACTGCACCAAGCATACTTAATATCTAAAACACTTTCAACAGTAAAATCAGGAAAGATGTGATGACAATAAGAAGAGCTTCAGTATGCTGGGGGTTGTACCAGAACCTTTCACATGCTAGGCAAGTGTCCTATACCTCCAGGCATAATATGGAGTTTTCACTCAATACTTTTCAACAAGTATATTTTTCTATAAACATTAAAAATTTTAAAACTAAATTCCTGGTACTTTAAAAATCCAGTTATGGTGAGCATTGAACCAAAATAATTATGTAGTGTTTGGTGGCAACATCTCAAATGTTATGTCTATTAAAATGGCTTCCATGCATCTGTTTAAACCAGAAACAAGAACATTGTGCTTCTTGATCAATGTAGGTGATAATCAGATAATCTATTCTCAAGGGAAAAAAATCTACCATTATCCTGTTAAAAAGTGACAATATTTCCAGTACATGAATTGCACAATGTCATATGTTCTCCTCTGGAAAGTCATTTGTATCACTGGACACACAGTAGCATAGGCGTTGAGTAAAAGTTTCTGAAGATTCAGAAGAACTGGGTCATACCTCCAGAGCAATGTTGAATGGGATGAAATGATGAGATTCATCCAGTATGTGACCACAAAGACACTCACCAGAACCAGGACAGTCCAGGTGGCTCTTTGCTCTGGGCAGTGTCTTGCAGAGACGCTGCTTCTATGGAGATGCAGTGATTGCTTATGATGCCATAACAGCAGAAGCACCATATATGCACTAGAGAAAAGCATGAGCCCCACAAAGAAGACATCCCTGGAAAATCTCAAAATGAAAAACAGTCTCCTCATGATGGAGTTCATTGGAGATAGTGAGCAGTATTCACTGACATGTAGATTTGTCTGGTTCATGTTGGAATAAGCTTCAGTGAACAAGATGATATCACTGCTGAAAGACAAATTGAGGGCCCAGAAAAACAAAAAGATATAGATAATGTAATTTGTAAGCATGTGTTTTATTTTAACCATCCAGTCAGTGTTTGGGCTGATGGTGGTGGCCTGTAGCACACTCAAGAAACAGGTGGTACAGATGGAGAGGCCCCTCATCACCCTGCTTAGGTAAAACAGTGCCTTGCATTTCAAGTCCTTCTGTAAATTCAGTGACACAAACATGTCTGGAGATACAAAATATAAAGCAATGAGTAGCATCACAATATGGACAAGGGCCAAGTGACACATAATCAGCTCCACGAGCTTAGCTCTGCCATCCTTAAGGACCAGGAGGATGTTCAAGAAAAAAAGAAAGGTGTTGGCTGAAATTCCAATGCCAAATTGTAAATAGCAAATGTTCCTAATGATGACATAAGTGTATATATCTTTTATCTTCATGACAGAGAGGAACAGTCTATGTCTAAAAAAGTAAGAGACAGGAAGGAAGAGGGAGGAGAGAGGGAGAGAGAGAAGGAGGGAGGGATGGAGGAAGGAAGGGAGGGAGGGAAGGACCCAATGCCATCATTAAGGGAGTTTTGAGATAATTGACAGCTTTTGAGAATTATGTATAGTGTTTTGATCTCAATTCCCTTCACAAATCCTCCTATATCCACCTCTCTTCCCTACATTCCAAGCTTTGAGCTTTCTTTTAAACTCATAAAGTCTAATTTGAATATTTTATTTTATTTACACATATGGGTGTTTTACCTGCATTTATATCTGTGTACCACTTCTGTGCTTGATGTCCACAGAAGCTAGAAAAGAATGTTAGGTCCTGTGTAACTGAAGTTATAGATAGCTGTGAGTCTCTATGTGGGTGCTGGGTTCAAACTCTGGAAAGCAACCAGTGCTCTTAACTACTGAGCCATCTCTCCAGCCTCCACATCAAGTCCAAATTGCACTGTCCATATATTCTTGGATGTTTTCCCTTCTACTGGAGCATGGTGACTTATAAATGACTACATTCTTTTTTAAAAAAAAACCTGATTTTCCCTCTCTCTGCAGCTATCAATTGCCAATACCTCCTCTGCTAGGGATGGTACTTCCTGTCCACCTCTCCTCTCCAGTCTGGAATTTGGTTTGGTATGGCTTTTCTGTTGTATTAAGAAGACAGTTTCCTACCAATCATCCATTACCTCTGGCCCTTACACTCTTCCTGGCCACTCTTCCTTGGAGAGGGGGTGTGATATAAATGTGCCATTTAAGCATGAGAATTTCTTACCCTCTTACTCTCAGCACCCGGACCACTTGTGTGTCTCCGTGTTAATTTCCACAAACTGCAAACAGAAGGGTTGAGAGATGCATTAATCCATGGGTATAAAGACAAGTCAACAGGAATGTGTTTAACACCTAGCAGAAAAACATCCCTAGGAACTACTCAGCCTAAAATGGTACCAGGTATGAGTTTCTGTTCTATAGCACTTTCCTTGGAGACTAAAACCTTCCATCTTGGCAGGAAGCTCCTTAAAACACTGGGTGTTAAAAGAGAGGCCAGACACCACACTCCTCTGGGGAGGTGAAGCATTCCATCCTGCAAGAAGACTCAAGCTCAGGGAAGTAAAAAATTCAAAATAGCTTCAGGAACTTTCTAAAATGGCCCAAACTCCCCAGGTCTTCCCTCCCTGAGCATATGGAAGTGGTGAGGACTCCTGGGACACACTATGAGAAAAGGTGACCTGCCTTAAAGAGGCTCAGACTAATGGAACAACCTGGGAAGGACGCTCTCCTACCCGTGAGCCCTATCCAGGCCACACAGTGCTCTGCAGGTTTCCAGCTTATGTGAGCCATCACCCATGCTGGAGTGGGCTTGTGGTGTTTGAACTTGGGTGGTATCTCTTATTGGTTCACTGTCTTAATGATTATACAGCTGTTCATGTTTCCCTAGCAATAATGTCACACAAAAATCTGTCATTCAGATGGACCTTAAATCTAACCATAAATTGGCTGGTAACTACAAAATCCAACGTAGGGAACCTTTAAGTATTATTGTGTTTAAGTTCAGGCATATAGATGAGGGGTTCCATACAGGGGTAAACATGACCCAAAGGCAATTGCATCATCAAAATAACAATTGTATTACCTACTTTTATCAGATTCAGGGTAGCAAGTGTTATGCTGAGGTCCAAATATCATCATCATATGTGCAATTTATGACCATCATAAATATACATCAAAGTGAATTCCTGGAGACCTTACTTGAGATTCTGTTTAATACATCAATCCTTCCATTGCCTTTGAAACACCTCAGGCCTCAGTGAATAAAGATAACAACCCTCATGTATTGTCAGTATATTTCAAATGTCTGAATGCCTTGGATATGCCTATATATATTAAAATGTTATATTGCTAGAACTCAAGGCAAATTATTTTCTCAAATTACTCTAAATAAACTTTAGAATAAAAAATGGAAAACTGATTATATCTAAGTATACATAGGCATATTCAGATAATACATTACAAGCCTTCACTAAACTGGGATAAAAGAATTATAACAATATAAATCACAAATGAAATATTTTCTTTGTCATTCCAAGATCTTCAGCTCACCCCTTTCAGTCATGCACCTTTCTGTAAATGGTGTGGGAAAGGCTTGAACTGCTAGATCATCCAATGACATCCTCTACAATGCTCTCACTGTCCTTGATTCAGAATTAAGCAAGAATAGACCATGGTGCCATGGAGCAGAGGCAGCAGTTAGCATATAGTCATCTTATGATTCCTCTTGGAAATTTACATCCACAGAATCTAAAAACTGATCATTGTAAAGAAGACGCAGGTACATGTAAAGGCATTGTATAATGATTATCTGAATTCTTAAGTTCACCTTGTGTTCTGTATTTTCCTATGATCTCAGCATTACAGCATATTGGAATTTAGAATAATACAGCCATGGACACTGGATTAGAAAGCAATTTTAGAAAAGTCATCTATATAATGGTCATAGAGAAAAGAAAATTGAGTCTCTTTTAACATGATAAGGAAATTCCAATGGGAACACACCAATTAGCATTCACCACAAAAAGAAACAATCAGAGATTGCTGAGCTCAGAGTGACACTCCACAACTCTCAGGAGATGGGTAAGGCAGATCAAGTGCACCTTCCTATTTCTGGCTTTTCCATGAAATTTATATGAATTGAATTTACCCTAAGGTGTATGTATGTGCATATGTGCACATATATTCACACACATATGTATATGTATATTACTTATATGGATAAAGTGGGAAGTATCACTATTAAAGAGATTAACAAAACTATCTCTATCTGCCAGATTTTATGTTAACATAAGGCAAGGTAGGGTCATCTGGGAAAAAAAAATTTAAGCGAGAAAATTATCCTGTAGGCAAGTCTACAAGGCATTTTCTTGGCTGACAATTGATGTGAGAAGGCCCAGGCCATTTGGTTCTGGGTGTACAAGACTGAAAACTGAGCGAGCCAGTGGGAACAAGCCAGTAAGCAGCCCTCCTTCATAGCCTCTGCTTCAGGTTACTACCATGACCTGCCTTCCCTTGGTGATGGATCTTTTGATCAAGGATTTTATCACAGTAGGAGAAACACTAAGACACAGTGGGATGCAGTGTCTTTGTTTGCAGATAAAAAAAATCTGAAGAAATATGGAATGAAAGTAATGACCTGTAAAGGCAAACTTAGAAACTGTTTTGTGCTCAGTCAATGTGCCAGGACATTTTTGTTAACTGTGTCAACTTATGAATAACAAAATGTAGTATAACTTCATAGATAATGTAAGAGAAATTTTGCACTTTGCTCTCTAGAGATTTGAGTGCAATACGGATAAAATGTGCTCTTTTACATTATTAGATGTACCAAGGTTTTACTTTCATAATAAATTTCATAAAATCCATTGAACATGTAAATATTACTGGGTTACTGACACATGGAGTGATTATGAGAATTTCAGGTGGCAAGATGATGAAATGGCTAATAAAATTCCAGGGGTAGAAAACCAAAACTAGGTGGCAAGTCCAGAACTACACACACTATTTCCTTAAAGAATAATTCCATTTAAGGATCTTTAAAATCAGAAGAGTGAATCTGGGAAGTACTGAATATGTCACTGAGTAATGTCTGATATATTTCAACTCTACTCTGGAAACTGGATTTTGTGCACTCATAGCTGGAGGCGCAGAGCTCCTGAAACAATGTTTGTAGCTGGCTACTCTCAACTCTAGTTCTGAGAAAACATGGAGGTGGCAGAGGTCCCAGTGCAGAAGCAGAGCACAGAAATGCAGCACAGGATCTTGAATGAGGTCGTGTTGTGAACTAGGAAATCTCTATAAAGTGTTCTCTCAAACTCTTACAGTCTCAGGAACACCAGGAAACCAAAAAGGGCGAGACACTGTGGCCTCACAAAGCAGCGGCACGCATCCTGTCTATCCCACTGGAGATGACAGGAGCATCACAGCGCCTGTTTCACACAGCTGACTTGAGGGTCAGGAACACTAAAGTCTTCATATTGCAGGCTCCCTGCCAAGGACAGCCAGGCTTTGTGGCATTTCCCTTCTAAATGCACAAAACACAGGCTTCCAGCATTAGTAATTTAAGGCAGACAATAATCTATAACATCTAAATCTTAAACAGGTATTATAATAATCAAATTTCTGTGACATCATTTTACTCTATTTTCACAAAATGAGAAAACCTTCTCTGCCTTCCATTTTAAAAATGCACGGTTGTTAGAAAGCTATTCCTACTGAGTTTAGAAATTATCAATAATCTCACGATTACTCAGCAACTAAACTGAAATTTACCTTACACTTCAGTGAATATATGTTTAATAAATGGACCTAGTTTGATATTTTGGGTGGAAAAAAACAGATTCTATATATTTTCTATGTTATATTTTCTATAATGTATGCAATCTTGTGTAAAGATTGCAAATTGTATTTACTACATTTCTATAATCCATTTCTAAACTAATATTCTGATCAGTATTCCATTTGATGTATAAAATCTTAATTTTTAAGAAAATATTTTAAATTCAAAAAATTTAGAAACAGCAAAATATCTTATTTACAAATAATTGAATGATAACAAAAAGTTACTTTGATAATTATTATGTAAGAGAATAAAGAGATTTGTATGACCACAGGCCAACATCTAATTATTGCACAGTAATAGAGCATCTTACTTATATTGAGATGCAATAAATTAGCCTTAAAATGTGAAACTATTACATAATACTGTCAATAAATGGGCACATAAAATTTTTATTAAAATGATTTTAAGGGTCTCCTGACTTTTAAGATATGACTATAGCACACTGAATTTATTCAAATGTGGTATAATCTACTAGAAAAAATTACATATGGATACATGTAATGTAAATATTTATATTTACAATATAAACACTGAAGGTATTAAATATATATACACACATATAAAGATATTTACATCCTATCTAATACTTTGGAAAGTTATCTACCTTTTGTGACATTGTTCTTTTTACTATGGTACTTGGTATAATTTCCTGAACATGTAGACAATATCCTGGACATGCACAGCTCTACAGTTTAGTGGACACCATCCTACTTTTCCCACCTCTGCTCCTGCTCTTCAGCCTTCAGCACATCTGCAGATGAAGCAGAGAAACAAGCACTCGGTGGCCTGAGGATTCTGTAATCAAGTGAATGAGGCCCAGATGAGATTATATAGAAGGAGCACCATCCACTCCTCTCCCACTAGACTGATAATCAAGTCCTGCTTCTCCAAGGTAGCCTGGCCTTGGGAATGTTAGACTATGCTGCCTATGGGGAAACTCAACTTACCCAGTTCCTAAAGCACAACACAGAAGGACCAGCTGGGCTCTCACCTCTTCCTGTGGGAGCTCATTTTCCTAGTCACATCTGCCTGAGTATTCTGTGTAATCTGAGTCTCATCCACAGGAGCAAATTACTACAGAATCTGTCTCTGACAACAGAATAACCCTGTGTCAGACAGCTCGGCACATCTCCATCACCTTGGTGGCTGGTCTCTGCACCTATTCTGTGGTTTGAGAGCCTCCAGAGAAGACAAGGTGCTGTTAAACAAATTAAGCATGCTTAGGAAAAGTGCTCTGAGCACTTGAATTACAGCAGGTGTTTGATTTCCAACATGCTATGTAAACCAAACTCGACCACAAGGCAATCAACACTGATATTAATCAAATATAGAAAAAAAACACTTGAACTCTGATGATCCTATGTTACGAGATAAAACAAAGTCCTCAATCCTTACAAGATTGAATGTAATAATGTGAATGATTGCTAATGTGCCTTACAAAAAACAATGAGAATTTACATCTTCATAATATCCTTAAAATGAGAAGGGAACTTCCAGCAGCCAGAAACCTAAAAACATATGACACTATTTTAACAAACCTAAAACCTAATAGTCCAGAATGAGTGTATTGCCAGCATCACCACATGCAGAAAATGTAAATTCAAGCATGTACAAGATAGATAGATACAAATATTATTTCTCAATAAACTCTAAGACCATAAGGGTTTAAGTAAGTCTAATGGAAGAATTGTTTCAAAATAGGCTCATATGTATGTGTGTGTGTTTATATATATATTTTCCAAATGAATTGTTGTGTTTATATTTAAGTTATTAATTCATATTAAATTATATACACTACTCTTTATGGTGGCCTGATTCTTTATTTATCTCTCTCATTCTCTCTAAATGGTATTTTATAAACTCCAGTTGATATATAATGAAAACTCAGAGATGGATATTGAGAAAAAGCTGGAATATCGGAGAGAGGAAATAAACCACAGTCAATTCTCACCCAGACAACTCCTCAGGCCTTTCTCCAGGAATCTTCCAACAGCAAGTCTCTCTGTCCTCAGCCAAAAAGAAAGGAGAGTCTCTGGGAAGGCTGAAAATCCCTCATCTCCTGCTCCACCCAGCTCTCTTAACTTCCTCTTTCCACATTCCTAAAGCTGGCTTGGTTCTCTGGTTGACTCTCATATTCCAGATTAATTTTATTAAATATATATCACCACATATCTCCTTTGTGTCAAAAACAAAAAAGATTATAGCTAATATAAGAAAATATATACATAGGTACAATAACTATATACATTATATACAAGAAATAATTATATCAGTAATGTCGTCTAGAAACAACTGACAAATTCAAAGCAAATATTCCATTATTTATCCTATTTTGGTGAGTCCAAATGATTGTACCTAATTCACTTTCTACCTAACTTGTATTACTAATTGAAAACTACCTTTTGATGTTTCTCAAACGTACACAATTTAACCTCTTAATGAGTGTCTTTTCTAAAATTGTCACTAGAAAACTATAACTATTTCATCTTCATCTCCCTCAGAGACCCAAGAAGGAAATAATATTAACTAAATAAACAGGAAGTGCAAGGAAGCAACTTTCAAAACGTGTGAATAAAGAAACAGCAGGCTGCCTGGACAGTTACCCACAGTTCCTCTGCAGCGTTGGTGCATCCATCTTCAGCCTACAGGTCTAGAATATCTGACAGACTTCTCTGTGAAGTAGGATATTCTTGAAGACCTCCCTACCTTGTTCTGGCAAGGTTCAGCAGTTTCTTTCTGTGTGTCCTGCTTGTCCATAATACTGCCAGCAATCGAGACAGACTTTCTTGCCCAGTGGCTAAATGGTGCCACAAAGTACATCAATTCAATATGGAGACTCTTTCATGCCCATCATCTTTGCTGAAGCAGATTGGTGTTGCCAGAAGCAGACAAGACTCACGGTCATAAAAATAATAAGAACCTATGATTTTAAACTATCTTAAATGTCATATTCTACAGACCTCTGAAGTGTTTTAAAATGACTTGTCTCTCTAAAATAAATCACTTTTACCTTGAAAACATAACTAATATGACTAAGTTTGATTGTATGGCCTAACCACTAACATGAATTTCTTTATATCCTAATTAGTTGGTAATAATAACTTTCAAGGACTAACAATTTATATTATATTGTTAAACCAACTGTATTGGTACAATACCTTGAAAAGAAATATATGTACAGTAACAAAATTAATCTAAACTTTGTATCAATATACACAATTGGTACACAATATGCAAAAAATCCAATTCAATGTAAGTTATTGAAAACTGGCAGTTGCTTTTGAAAAGTAGATTCAATAACCTACTTTTATATCTTATCACGTCTGTGTTCTATTTTTCTCAGTGTAGATTCAATAATCTATTCATATCTGTATCCTCTTTCTTCTTTTTTTAAAAAGAACCCTGAATATAACTCCCTTGTTCATCTTTTTCTAACCATAAGTAATAACAAATTTGTAACCAATAACCCTAAACAATGAAAATCACCCATAACCCATTGAAGGACAAAAACCATCCACCCCACCACTTCAAATATGGAGCATCATGTTCTAACATTTACTTTCTGCTAATCAGAAATTCACCTCTTCCTATTTCTGCTGCCTTGAGGCGACAGTATCTTCAGAGGATCCTGAAAAAAAATTTTTGTTAACCGTCAAGTCCTGAAATAAGTAGCTGTACCATTTGTTGTCCAGTATCTGTCTAACAGGAAATTGCAAAATTTGTCTCAAGTCCTGGATAGAATAGTCTGTGAGGCTAGTTCATTTCAGCTAGCCACCTCAAAACTGTCCTGAGTCGTTTGTAATCCAAATACAATCTTTGGTTGGTGTTTGTCAGCTTAGTGGCTTTGTTATACTTCATGTGAAATCTTCCTTTTGAAAACTTCAAAGGTCACAATTAGGCATTATCACAGTTCACTTCAGAAAGCTGATAAGAGAATAAAACACAACACAATGTACAGGAAGTAAAGCCTTTTTCTAGAATTAATCAGCATACTATATAAACACTAATATTATGACAAAAATATAAAATATATATAATTCTATAAATTTTGATAAAAAATTTACACATCAAAGGATTTGTAACAATAGAATAGTCCTTATTTTTAATCCTTCTTCTGTCCCACATCAGGTGGCTCTTATGATATAAAACAGAGATTTTGAATTTGCCTTTAATAAGCATGCTTGGGTTCATTGAAGGAGAGAGTCACAGTTCAACTCCAAAGCTGGCTATATTTTATAATTGAACTGGAACTTTAACTTTTCTTATAAATACAGAGATATAGATGTTACCCTGTGCAGTGTATTAGTTCCAATAGGTCTGATATTCCTGTGCTTCTAAATTTTTTCTGGATAGCCTTCCATCTGCTTTTAGACATTTAGATGCCCAAGGTCTTTCAACTTCTTGAAGATAGGGAGGTATTTCTAGTTTTCTGTAAAGACATCACAAAACTCGGCCCCAACACTTGTTTGCCAAGGTTTTTTTTTAAATATATATATATATATATATATATATATATATATGTTAAATAATTGTCACATGAGTGGATGAGCCATCATTTCTCCTTATCAAGAAGTTTCTCTGGTTCAAATCAAGTCTATTAATTTTGATGGTATCCATAGCTTTTCTTCACCTGCATAAACAAAAATGAAACCCCTTCCCCAACATAGCACATATTCTGGTTTTTATTCTGAGGTCAACACATCTTTGAAGTAGACCAGCTGATTTAGCCCAGTCATTTTTTTCTGTAGTTCAAAGACTTTCTGTAGCTGTTGTACCTTTCTCATTAGCATTAGAAAATCTACTTCTGGGGTCTTGTTACTGCTTTTTTGTTTATTTAGCATATTCATTTTATTTCAATTTGATCTCTCTATAACTGCTTACCCTGAAGGATCATGTGGTATACCTGTAATATTCTTTATATTATAATAGGCAAAAAACCTTTCATTTTACTAGAGACACATGCCGGAGCATTGTCAGCTTAATTTGTACAGGTATTCCCATGATGGCCATAACTTCTCACAAATGTGTGATTACAGAATAAGTCTCTTATGAACTCAAAGCTGTTGCCCAATCAAATTCTGAAAACATAACTATTGTATTGTATACATGTTTTAATTTTCTAAATTCTATAAAATGAAACACATTCATCTGCCAAATTTCATTTCTATGTTTACCTTTAGGATTACTTAGTGTTGGTAATGAAGTTTGGTTATAGAAGGAACAGGTGCGATACCTCTGTACAGTTTCTTTGGCTTGTTGCCAAATGATGGAGAAATCCTTTTCTGAAACCTTTGCCAATGGCATGATATTTTTTATAAAAACTCTGATGCCTCTGTTACATTTCCTATTAATAATTTATCAATTTCATCATTACCTTCTGTTAGAGGACCTGGCAGACCCATATGGGATTGGATGTGTGTTATGTAGAAGAGATGATTCCAATTTTTGATTATTTCTTATAACAGAATAAATAATAAAGTTTAGTTCTGATTCATCAGGAATAAAGTCAGCAGTTTTAGTGTGTAAAAGAACTCGTTCTAGATATTGAGAGTCAATGACTATGTTAAGAGGTACTGTAAAATTCCATTAAAACTAACATGATAACATTATGATTCTGACTTTTGGACAGAATTATAAGGGCTTTGAGCCACTTTACTTATATTTTCTGAGTTGTAACTTGCCTTTCTTAGCTTGTTTGCATCAGTATAAAATGTAGGGGCTCCAGAAATTGGTTTATCTCATCCAACATGAGAAATCATGCAGTTAGTTCCTTTATAAATTCAATTCTTTTGCTTTACGGATATCTGTTGTTAATGTCTCTCAAAAAATTACTGCAGGCTCTTTGCCAAGATTCACTTTCTGCCCATAATTGGTCAATTTCTTCAGTAGTTAAAGGTATAATGATTTCTGTTCAGTCAATTCCTGTCAACTGATGAAGTCTTAATTTTCTTTTAAAAAATCAAATCAGAAATCTCCACATATATCTTTAATTTCTTACTCAATTTAGGAGGTAGAAATATCCACTCCTATATAACATTTTCTCTTTGCATTAAAATTCCCAGAGGAGAATGCCTAAAGGTAAGATAACCATAAAGCAATTAAGGTCTGGATTCACAGGATCCACATGTGCATCCTGTAATTTCTTTCTGATGAAAGCCAATTCTCTCTCAGCTTCTGCTGACAATTCTTTTGGACTACTTAAGTACTTGTTACTATCTAAGGTTTTGAACAAATTATCTAGTTCATGAATTTTTTATCCAAATAGTGGTCCATAAATTAGAAATGTTTCCTAGCAATCATTGGAAATTATTAGGATTTTGCCAATCTATACCTCCTTATTTGCACTTTGAGGGAACTGATTTTTATAGATCTATTTTATATCCTAAATAATTAATGGGATCTCTTCTTTGTACTTTTTCAGGAGTAATTTACAATCTTTAGGCAGGCAAACATTTTTCACTCATTCAAACATTCTTTCTAATATTTGAGTAAGCCAACAAGATACCATTCATACAGTGGTAATGGTAGATTGTGGGATCTGATTATGTATTACTATATGATGACTGTTACACAAAAAGGCTATTTAATATTCCCTGTAGGAGAACACTCTATTGATATCTCTTTATAGGCTGAGAATTATTATAAGTGGGCATTGTAAAGCCAAATTTTTCCTTGTCCTGTTCTTGGACAGGTATGGTAAAGAAACAGTCTTTTAAATCAATAACTATAATAGGCCATTCTTTAGGCAACTAAGAAGGCAAAAGAATCCCAGACTGTAGAGAGCCCATTGGCTAAATTACCTTACTTACCACTCTTAAATCTGTTACCATTCTCCATTTTCCAGATTTCTTTTTAATAACAAATACAGAAGAATTCCAAGGGCTGGTTGATTCCTCTGTATGCTAAGCATTTAACTGCTCCTGTACCAGCTGATCTAAGGACTGTAATTTCTCTTTTCTTAAATGCCATTGCTGAACCCATATAGGCTTATCTGTTAACCATTTTAAAGGTAGCACTGTGGGTGTCTTTGAAAGATCAGCAGCTGTTGCACGTTGTTTTCATACAACCTGAATGGTTGGTGACTGTTTCTCATAATGCCTTTAATATTTTCCCAAAAACATATGCTATCTTATGGTTCATTTCAGTTAGTGGAGGAATGCCAATCTGAGTATTCCATTGTTGCAGTAAGTCTCATCCCCTCCCCATAAATTTATAGAAATATTAGCCACATATGGCTTTAATTTTCCCCCTTTGTCCTTCTGGCCTTATACTTCAAGCCATCTTGCACTCTGTTTTACCTGGAATAGCACTGCAATTCCCAACAACTGAACATTTACCTCCTAAAGGGACCAATTTGGATTCAAGATTCTGGTAAAATTATTGTTACATCTGATGCTGTGCCTACCAAACTTGAAAGACAACATCATTTATTCTTATTTTTAATTTTGGCCTTTGTTCATTTATAGAAGTTGCCAAAAATATACACTTTGTGGGTTTTCCTTAATTTTTAGTTCTCTTTTCTATTGTCCAGAGAAGTGTGGGTTTAGACCAGGGTTTGGTTTCTTTAATTGTTTTAGGAAGGTGTATGATAAGGGGGCTTTCAAAAGCCCTTCAGGGCATTTCTCAAAGGCAAAAAGTTACCTTTTCTGTCCCTTTGGATCTGCACTCATTAGTCCAATGCCTGCCTTTGACACATCAGCTGTATGTTTCAGAAGGGAGGGGAATTCTCTTGACATTATTCCTAAGAAAGACATTGTTTCTGGGAAGGCCTTGTTTATAGTCTTTTTATGTAATCTTGCCTTTGACAATTGTAACATTTGGTATTTTTATTTTTCTTTAATCTCTAAAAATAACCTCCACTACCAATAATCATCATAGTTATAAAATTCCATATTGATTATATCACAAATTAAATCCCCCAAGTGTGCTGACCTTGCTTTGATTGGCCTAATTATCCTTTTGTATTGTGAGTGAACATTTTCAAAAGCAGAGATTCAATTATTATTCACCTAACTTCTGAATCTGGTACCATTCTATTTACCGCTGCAATCAATCTTTGGAAAAAGTCTGTAGAGGTTTCTTTAGGCCCTTGGATCACTTTTGTAAAGGATTCAATTTTCTTTCCTACTTCTTCAATTTTTTTTTATTCTGGTCAACTAGTCTCTATTTATTGGGTTCTGTCATTCAATATTTACAGATGTTGTGTCAAATTTTCTTTCTCTTTTTAAATTGATTTTTTTATTTATAAAGTCTTTTTTATCCATGTATTTCCATGATCCCCCTCCCTTCCCTCCTCCCAAATCCTCCCAGTCAGCCTTCAGCCTCTCCCCTCCCTATCCCCCAATCTCTTCCCCCAAAAGGGCAAGAAGTCCCAAGGTGGGTCAGCTCAGTGTGGCATATCCACTCCAGGTAAGTCCAAAATCCTCATATGAAAGTCAAGACTGGATTAGGTGTCCCTGTGCAGGAATGGACTCCAAGGAACCAGTGCACACAAAGGAACACAGTCTGATCCCAACCATTGAAGCTCCCTCCACATACTGTCCATGCCAACCAACAGATGCCGACCCTTGGAGGGCCTAGCTCCATTTCCCGATGGATATTCAATGGCTCTTCTTGATTCAATGAGCTCCCCAGAGCTCCAGCCAGCCATCTCTGGGAATTTTCCTCATAAAACCTATCCCCTCGCTCATACAGATTCTTCTCCCCTGCTCTAAGCTGGACTAGGAGCTTGGCCCAGTGCTCAGCCAAGGATCTCTGCCTCCACTTCTATTCATTGTTGGATGCAGGTTCTGTGATGACACTTAGGGTGGTTATTCATTTGATTGTACAGGAAGTCCTGTTTAGGCACCCTCTCCACTATTGGTTAGAGATATAGCCAGGGACATTCTGTGAATTCTTGAAGGTTTCCCTGGTACCTGGTCTCCTTCCAACCCCACATTGGCTTCCTCGATCAAGATATCATCTCTTTTTTTCTCCCTCTTTCTCCTCTCTCAACTATCTCCTTCGCTCATAATTTGTTCCCACCTCTTCTTGGTTGCAACCCATTATGATCCCAATTTGCTAAGGTAATCTTCTCTGTTTTCTCTTCATGGGGGAATCCGTGGATGTCTCTCTTAAGTTCCTTCTGATCCCAAGTTATTCAGAGGTTGTGGTTTGCAGCTTTGATATTCTTCTTTTTTTCTAAAGTCCACTTATAAGAGTATATCCCATGCCTATCTTTCTGTGCTTGTAATACCTCATTCAGGGGGATATTTTCCAAATCTATCCATTTGATGCAAATTTTAGAATGCCATTTCATTTACTGCTGAGTAGTATGTACTCCATTGTATAGATGTACCATAGTTTGTTAATCCATTCCTCAGTTGAGGTGGAATCTAGGTTGTTCCCAGGTTCTTGCTATTACAAATAATGCTGCCATGAACATAGTTGAGCTTTGGGATATGAATGTGTGTCCTTTGGGTATATGCCCAATAATGGTATTGCTGTGTCCTTGGTGACATTGATTCCCAGTTTTCTGAGGAACTGCCATATTGCATTCCAGTACAAGTTTACACTCCTACCAACAATGAAGATGTTCCCCTTGCTCAGCATCCTCTCCAGCATAGGCTGTCATCTGTGTTTTTGATCTTAGCCACTCTGACAGGTGTAAGGTGGTATCTCAAAGTTGTTTTGATTTGCATTTCTCTGATGACTAAAGACATTGAACAATTTATTAAGTGCCTTTCAGCTTTTGTAATTCTTCTATGGAAAATTCTCTTTTTAGCTCTGAAGCCCACTTTTTAATTGAGTTACTTAGGTTTTTGGACTCTAGTTTCTTGAGTTCTCCATATATTTTAGAGATCACTCCTTTGTCAGATGTAAGGTTGGTGAAGATCTTTTTCCATTCTGTAGGCTGTCATTTTGTCTTATTGACTGTGTCCTTTGCCTTACAGAAGCTTCTCAGTTACAGGAGATCCCACTTATTATTGTTCGTACTGTTTGTACTACTGGTGTTATATTTAGGAAGTGGTCACCTATGCAAGTGCATTGGAGGGTATTTTGCAATTTCTTTTCTATCAAGTTCACTGTAGCTGGGTTTATGTTGAGGTCTTTGATCCACTTGGATTTGAGTTTTGTGGAAGGTGATAGGTTTGGGAAGTTGAGTATTGTTCTTCCAAGGTCTGTAAAAAACTGTGTTGGGATTTTAGTGGGGATTGCATTGAATCTGTAGATTGCTTTTGGTAAAATTACCATTTTTACTCTGTTGACCATACCTATCCAGGAGCATAAGAAAAATTTTCCATTTTCTGATATCCTCTTCAATTTCTTTCTTCTGTGACTTAGAAGTTTATGTCAAACAGGTCTGCTACTTCTTTGGTTAGATTTACACCAAGATATTTAATGCTGTGTACAGCTATTATAAAGGGTGATGCTTCCCTTGTTTCTTTTTCAGCCCTTTTATCTTTAGTGTATAGGAGGGATACTGATATTATTTTGAGTTAATCTTGTACCCAGCTACATTGCTGAAGGTGTTTATCAGATGTAGGAATTGGCATTGTTGTTTTAAATATAGGAATATCAGTTCATTCTTGTTATGTCTCACTGACAGAAAAGGATTGTGCAGCTCTACAACTGAATATATTTGAGTTTCCACATGTTCAAATAATACATAATATATTTATATAAACTCTAAGCAATTCCTCAGACATGCTTCATTTCCTTAGTCACTGTCTACACCCTACCTAGTACCCTGTACCATCACCTTCTTTTGCACCTCAGGATTAATGTGTCTCTGCTGCACCTCCTTTCAACCCTTCTGTATTTTTTTGCTAATGGATTATATGCCTTTCTAATGTTTTCTGATGATGACATATATCAATAATTTCAGCCTTTCTGTAGATCTCTTCTGATGTCTTATATCAACCACAAGGAATTGTTTTATTTGAGGTCTCCTCTTCAAAAGTTCACCCATTAACATCTTTCACTGTACAATGTCAGAGGAAACAATAGGCAAAGCTGTAGTTAACTATCGACATGTTTGCCTGAAAATTATACTCACGATATTGGTTTATTGTCTAGTTTTACAATCTGCTTAACAGTTTAAGATCCGTCATTGGTATTGATCCCCTTTCTAGGCCTTGCTTTGTCATGTCCTGTGAGGTTTATCCAGATTTTTGTTGCTAATGTAAGCCCCCTTACACACATCACCCCCCACAAGTGCATCCTTTTTATAGTATAAAGATATATCTATTCATTTTTGATCCACTAAAGGGAATCATGTCCTCTACTCTGAACTGTTCATATTGACAGACTCTTTTGTCTCCTAAGACTATTGGCCATCATCTCAAGGATGCATCACAGCTTTCCAGTGTTGACTGTGTGCTGTCCTTTCCTGTCCACATCCATCAGAAAAATGCATCAAGGATGGCACCAGTACAACACATCACCATGTTCCCTGTAGTTTCCGTTTTATGTGTCTGAAATATAAAGTAAAGAAAACACAGCAGAACTGATTTATTGAACAATTGTGACAGGTGATGGTTGCTCTCAGACTTAAATGACATGGACTACTCTTCCCTACATTTTCCTATCTCACTGTACAGCTAGGGATTGGCATATAAGTGCTGGAGGGGAACTCATAAAGACACTCAGTAATTTACATCATATCCCTAAGTAGTTGTACCTCAGCTCTGTTGTTCACTCTGGTTTCTGCTTTGGCATGTTCCTTTTCTCAGGATCTCTGGACAGATACACCCTCTTTCTCTGCACCTCATAATAACAACCAGATAGATTCACCTGCACCCTGAGGAGTGGTATCAGCTTTGATGATGAAAATAGTGGTTCAAGCATGGGAGCCCTCCTAGATTTTTCCTCAACCACTACTCTGAGGCAGGCTATTAGGAGGGTCCTGGAGTCTCCACTAAATCCACTGGACTCAAAAAACCTCAAATTATGCTACAGACTTGCAAATCTGTAAGCTCTGGGTAGAGGATGAGGCTCTCTATGGCTGTCTTATCAGGAAAAATTTTTATACTCACAGTGATACAAATGGGGAAGTAGGCATAAATTGAAGCTTCTGTTTTTTAAAAAAATCTATTCAGGTTGATTGCTTGTAGGGATCACAGGGAAGGAAACAAGGAGGCTCCTCTAACATCAGCTGACATAGAATTGAACCATAAAATCAGATCTGAACAGAGCAGAGGCCCACGGTATTGGTGTTGGCAATGGCAGAGCTGAAGGGCACTCACTAAACTGCCTCCACAACATGAGGGCAAGCTGCATGGAAGCATCCAGAAGATAGGCTACTGTGAAGCACGTGTAGTGAACTGGACCCTCTTCTTCACATATGAGCCTGAAGCAAGATTCAGAAATCCGAGGGCTCATGTACTCAGGAGCTTTGATCTTCTTCCATCGTGGTCTTTAGAACAGTGTGCCTGACCTCTCATGCTGGTCTGTGAGGACCTAGAGAAGGGAGAGGTAGACTTTATTTAAGAGTTTGGAAAATCTGGATAAACTTCAGTTTGATGGATCCAAATTCTCCTGAGCAGGTATCTGCAGTGTCCAGAGCCCAGCAGTACTTCAGTGGAAGATGTGTGAAACTGGGCCTTCAAGGGGTCTCCACCAGTTCCTGGCCTATATGCTGTGCAAAGTCCAAAACAACCAGAAGTCTCAGTAATTCTTTCTGTTCTCCATGCTGGACCAGGACTCAACAGCCTGAGTCTCCAGAAATGAGATGTGTGATTGTGGCCCAGGTTGTGCTACAGTTTTACTGCTTGAAAAACCAGAACGTTGATAGTCTTTACAACATATCCAAAAAAGTAACCATCCGTGGAGGATGGGCCATTTTTCTTTCAATATCTGCTCAGTTTCATGTGGTTTCTTATGCAGGCTGTATACTATGGGACACTGGCTGTGTTGACAGTGCCATATGAGCAATACCAGCTTTCACTGTGCAGCAAGATTGGATAGCTCTTTTGTGAGCTACCAAGGCAGACATCCTGCAATGGAGGCTTGCTTCTTAACCTGTGCTGAGCAGCCTCATGCTCTTCTCAAAACAGAACAAGAGGGAAGATCCAGGAAGACAGTAGTCTCTTCGAACTGACTGGAAGCTGCCTAGCCATCGTGGAGATGATCGTGGCTGGCACCACTAGGACTGATTCATGCCAGGCTGGCCCAAGTGCCTTTACACAGTGGGCTCCTGCTGTGGGACTGGAGGAATCACTTGTGTCAAGTCTGTCCCTATTTATATATGCAGTCAATCCATGTACCTTTAGATCTCTCCCAATATAAACAGCCCATGCTGCAGCTCCCTGCTGCTGTCCTTGACTCTGGTTCCTTGTGGAAGGCTGCAGAGTGACACGCAGCCTGGTATCAGCAAATGATACCCTTTCTCCTCTATCTAGGGCAGCCATGGCGTGGCAAAGGAGCCACTGTTGAGAGCAGGCATAAGCCTGAGTCCTGCACATGAGAATGGTTTCTTGGGTTTTGATTTCTATTTAGACAGAGTCATACTGCAATCATAGTGAGCTTCTCAGGACAGCACGTGTGTGCTGTGGTGGCCAAGCTCCTTGGAAGTCTCATAACCATCCAGGCAATCTGCAGCACCACTGACCTGTGAGCCCCATGAGGCAGTTCTGCAGATGTTTTGAAGGGTGCAACAGGTTTTCATATCCTTCATGTTGCAGTATTTACGTTTACTGGGTGAGAGATTTTGCAACCTAATGATTCAAGAGTTTACAAAGTATGTGTCCATTACCACAGATGACATTCATGTTATCAGTTTGATTATAACGGGGAGAACATCATTTTTCACAATTAAAATAAGTAGGAGTTGTAGATTAAGTCACCTCTATCTTGGTTTGTAAGGAGGGAAATAGGCATTCTTTACTGGAAAAATGGCATTTTAAGGAAGGCTAGCATCATCTGTTAACCACAAACTCTTTCTAGTGAAAAAAAATCTCTTCTCTCAATTGGTGCAGATGACATCTGTGTCTCAGAGAGCCACTGGGGTCTCAGAGGATGGGTGGGTTTAAAGGATGAAGTGTAACTTGTAGATTATAAGGTCCAGTTGGGGGACGTCCTGTCCACGGGAGTCTTCCCTGCTGGCATACAACTGAAGTTTCAGTGGGTAAAGGGTGGGTAGGCACAGGATAGGCCCCAAGGCCTAGGGTCTAAAGACTGGACTGTCCAACTGGAAGAACAAACACTCACCTCTTGATCCAATCTGCACTTGTGGTGTTTGTGTGTCAGAAAACTGCTGGGGTCTCAGGATGGGTGGGTTTAGAGGTGGGCTTATAGATTATGGGGTCTGATGGGGGTTGGGAAGGCCTGCCTACAGGAGTCTTGCCTGTTGGCCTGAAAATGGCCTTCAATGCATAATCTATGATCAGTGTTTTATAGTCACTCAGGTAACAATATGCCTGACATGACAGCAAGGGGAAAGGCACCCTGGAGGATCTGCCAGGCTGAGAGGGTGTGTAGCCATAGGCTGCTCTTCCTTAGTCTCTGTCACCACTCCTTCATTCTCTTGTCCTCATTATATATGGCTACAATTAACTTTTTGAGGAAAAATTTTACCTGCCAAACATGACTTTGTAGTGGGATTAAGTTTTTTACTGTTTATAAATAATTGTCCTACCCATTGGTTTAATAAAAAATGCTAATTGACCAAATGCAGACAGGAAGTGTAGACAAGGCTAACAAACAAAGAAAACTCTGAGAACTGATACCAAACCTTGTGACCAAACAAAGTAAGAATCATGGGTTGGTTTAAAAAACGAAAAGCTGGCTAGCAATGTCTGAGCCATAGGTAAATCAGCATAAAATTAATGTAAGCCTTCTGTGGGATTGTAGGTCTGGACCATAGGCTGGACCGGACAGAAACTTATGATTATATAACTTATTATGTGTGTTTTTGTTGAAAATTGTCTTTTTTGCCTTATCTTTTATATCACTTAGTTCTGTAATTATTTATATTTAAATTAGAAGTGATTATCTTTTCATAATATATCCCAACCACACTTTCCCTCCCTCCAATCCTCCTATCTCCCTCCTCCCCTGATCCACCCCATCTCCATCCACTTTAGAAAAGAACAGGCCTCTAACACATGACAACCAAACACACACACACACACACACACACACAGAGAGAGAGAGAGAGAGAGAGAGAGAGAGAGAGAGAGAGAGAGAGAGAGAGAGAGAGAATGCAAGACAAGGAGCAGCCCTCACACCAAAGCTGGACAAGACAATCCAACAAGAGGGAAAAAGTCCCAAGAACAGGCAAAAGAGTCAGTGGCACAGCTGGTGGCACAGTTAGAAACACCATGGTAACATATGCAGAGGACCTGGTGCCGACCCTGCAGTCCAGGACTCACCCTTCTTCTCTGTGAGCCTATATGCACCCTGCTTGCTGTCAGAGGGTCATGTTCTCCTGGTGTCTTCCATCCTCTCTGACTCCTACAATTTTTTATTCTCCTCTTCTACAGGGTTCCCCAGTATCTGATCTAATGGAGACCTCTAATTTAGATATTTTCTCTCCAATTTATGTCTGGCTGTGGGTCTCTGCAACCACTGCTATCTGCCACTGGAGGAAGACCCTCTGATGATGACTAGACAAGGCACCACTTTATGGAAATGATTCGCTTCTCATTCAACACATCTCAACCACAGTTTACCAGAATGTCATTAAGAATCATTTCACTGGTTTTTATTTGGGCTTTTTTCCTTTCTTCCTTCCTTCCTTCCTCCTTCCTTCCTTCCTCCCTCCCTCCCTTCTTTCCTTCCTTCCATTCTTCTTTCCTTCTTTTTTCTTGTTAGTCTTGTTTATCTCTCCCCTATGTTTCTGGACTATCCAGTCTCTGATTCCTGGCCATCCAAGTAGCGCTGGGCATGGGCTCCCTCTCATGGAGGAGGGCTGGGATGGTGTTCACATTTCCCTTTCAGTAGCCTGCAGAGTACCTTCTTGTGCAAAAAGACTAGGACATAGAGTGAAAAGGCTTTTAGTCTCCCAACCAAAGTATCTAATTACTTCTTCTATTCACCAGGGGTTTATCAAATTTGATTGGTTTATCTGATCTTGACTTAACTTTGGTAAGTGGACATATCCATTACCCATTTCATTTAGAGTTTCCAATTTAGTAGAGGGAAGTTTTCTAACGCACATCCTTATGATTCTCTGGGTTTCCTGTGTCGGTTGTTATGTGCCCCTTTTCTGATTTTATTAATCTGTATGTTCTTTGTGTGTCTTTTAGTTAGTTTGGATAAAGGTTTGTCCATCTTGTTGATTTTCACTGATTTGTTTGTACTGTTCTCTGTGTTTCTATCTTAATTTCATTCCTCAGTTTGATTGTTTCCCGCCGTCTACTCCTCGTGGGTGAACTTGCTTCTTTATGTTCTTGAACTTTCAGGTGTGCTCCTGAGTTGCTAGCATGAGATCTCTCCAATTTTTTTATGTAGGGACTTAGTGCAATAAACTTGCCTGGGAATCACTTTCATTGTGTTCCGTAAGTTTGGCTATGCTGTGTATTCATTTTTGTCAAATTCTAGGAAATCTTTTACTTCTATTTCTTTCTTGACCCATTTTCCTTGAGTAGAGAGTTGTTCTATTTCCATGAGTTTGTAGACTTTTGTTGTTTCTGTTATCATTGTCCAGCTTTAATGTCTGGTGATCTGAGAGAACACGGGGGGGGGGGTGTGTCTTCATTTTCTTGACTGTGTTTAAACTAGCTTTATGGCTGAGTTTGTAGTCAGTTTTGAAGAAGGTTCCATGAGGTGCTGAGAAAAAGCTGTATTCTTTTGTTTGGATGAAATGTTCTGCAAACATCTGTTAGGTCTATTTGGTAAATAATGCCTGTTAGATCCATTGGTGAGAGTGGGGTGTTGAAATATCCCATTATCAGTGCCTGAGAGCCAATATGCAATTTAAACCTGGTAGGGTTTATTTGACAAAGGTAGGTGCCCTTGGATATAGGATATAGATATTAAGAGCTGAAATGTCATCTCGGTGAATTTTTCTTTTAATGATATGAAATGTCCTTCCCCATTTCTTTTGACTGTTTTGATTTGAAATCTGTTTTATTAGATATTAAAGTGGCTACATCAGCTTCTTTCTGCCTGCCCTCCTGCCTCTGAGGTGCTGGGAGTAAAGGAATGTGCCATTGTGTTTAGCCTTCCTGAAACATCTTTTCCCAACCTTTTATCTTGAGGTAATGTCTATTCTTGATGTTAAGGCATGGTTTTTTTGTATTCAGCAAAAGAACGGATGCTGTTTTCAGATCCATTCTGTTTGTCTGTGCCTTTTTATTGGGGAATTGAGACCTTTGATATTGAGAGATACCACTGACCAATGATTGTTGATTCCTGTTATTTTGGTGGTGGTGACAGCAGCAATGCCATTAGTGTTGTGTGTTTCTCTCTCTCTCTCTCTCTCTCTCTCTCTCTCTCTCTCTCTCTCTCTCTCTCTCTCTCTCTCTCTCTCTCTCTCTCTCTCTTTTGAGGGCGTTAAATTATTTATTCCCTGTGTTTTCATGGATATAGTTAACCTAGGTCAGAGTTTACTTTCTGGCACCTTATGTAAGGCTGGATTTATAAATAATGTTGTTTAAATTTGCTTTATCATAGAATATCTTCTCTTCTCTACGGTGACTGAAAATTTTGCTGGGTGTAGAGTTCTGTACTGACAGTTTTCATCTCTTAGAGTCTGTAGTTATCCAGTCATTGAGAAGTATAATTATAATAAGTCTGCCTTTATTTTAGTTGTTCTTTTCCTGTGCAGCTTTTAGCATTCTTTCTTTGTCTTGTATGTTTAGTATTTTGATTATTATGTGGTGAGGAGGTCTTTCTTTGCCATTTGGTGTTCTGCATGCCTCTTGTACCTTTATAAGAATCTTCTCCCTTAGATTGGGGAACTTTTCTTTGTTGAAAATGTTTTATGGGCCTTTGAGCTTGGATTTTTCTCCTTCCTCTATGTCTATTATTCTTAAGTTTGGTCTCTTTAAGGTGTCCCAGATTTCCTGGATGTTTTATGTCATGAATTTCTTAGACTTAATATTTTCTTTGGCCAATGTGTCCATTTTTTATGATGTATCTTCAATGCCTTAGGTTCTCCTTTCTCAGAATATCTTGTCTTCTGATGGTGAAGCTTGTCTTTGTAGTTCCTGTTCACTTCAAGCATTCCTCCATTCATGTTTCCTTTCCTTTTCTATTTCCATTCTCAGGTCTTGAACAGTTTTATTTGTTTTCTCCAGCTGTTTGTCTGTTATTCTTGGCTTTCTTTGAAGAATTTATTCCTCTTTAAGGACTCTATCAACTTCTTATAGTTGGTTTTACGTTTTCTTCTTCTGCTTCTGCTACTTTAGAGAATTCTGGGGCTGCTGTGTCAGGAGAGCTGTGCTCTAGTTGTAAGCATAGGACATGGTCTCCTGGCTGTTATTGACAGTGTTCTTATGCTGGTGTCTGTGTATCTGGATTTGGGGTGATTATAGGTTTAGGTACTGATTTCTGAGTTTGCCTTTGTTGAGTATGTGCTTTGTTCTTGGTTTCTGTTTCCTTTCTGCATTTTCAGAGAGTGTGACGGATGAGTGGTGCCTGTTTTATTGACCTGCTTGCCTGGTATTTCACAGGTAATGGCTGATGGTGTTGGAGGTTGGGATACCATGAAAAGTCAGAGGAGGCAGACAGACAGGGGATGATTTGTGGCATCCACAGAAGAGTGTGAGCAGAGTAAGGGAGAAAGGATATAGTCTATCTTCTGTTGCAGTGATAGAGCGCAGCCTGAGATTTGGCCTGCTGGAGGAAGACAGAGGAGAAGGTCTGTTGTGGAGAGCAGAGAGGGAGCTGGAAGCCTACTTTGTAGTTATTTTTATACAGGCTCTTAACTTGAAGATCCCCAAAACAATTCCTATAGTCAGGTGTGGTAGGCACTTTTCTGCTGGTCTAATAGCATATCTGAAGGAATAAACTGTAAAATAAACGGGATCACGACACATAGATTTAGAGGTTGTCATCTGTCATAGGACAGACCCACAATTTTTGATCATCTGGAGAGCCGGAAGCACATAGCCATTTGACTGAGTAGAGAGAGAAAGAGTGAAGGCCTGAAAGCCTGAATCCGTTCCAAAGCCCCCAACAACCAATCCCACACGTCTCTAACACATTCCATAGCTCTAGTGCTTTAACTCATGAACTTTGGAGAACACTTAGCCCAAACTCAGCACTGCTAATTGTTTGGAAGGAGTTAGCTTAGAACCAGTGGAGACTTGCTGGCTATAGGAGAAAGTACTTAAGAAAGAGGCTGCTAGGTAAACCTCCAAGAATCCACAGGGTGTCCCTGGCTAGGACTCAAACCAATAGTAGAGGGCGTGCCTAGACAGGACCTTCCCTATAATCAGATTGATGACCACCCTAAGTGTCATTATAGAACCTTCATCCAGCAATGAATAAAAGAAGCAGAGATCCATAGCTAAACACCAGGCCAAGCTCCTGGTCTGGCTGAAGAGAGAAGAAAGAATATATATAAGCAAAGGGACTGGGGTTATGAGGAGGTGACCCACGGAGATGGCTGACTAGAGCTACTGGGAGATCACTGACTCAGAAACAGCCACTGGGGAACCTTCAGGAAAGGAACTAAACCCTCCAAAGAAAGACTGTCTTTTTGAATGGCATGGGAAGTTTGTGGAACCTCTTGGGTTAAGATCAGACTATGTTTCTGTGCATGAACTGGCTGGCATCTTGGAGCCCATTCCCTACAGAGGAACACCTAACCCAGCCTTAATAACTGGGATGAGAGAATCACACCTACCTCACCTGGATACACCAACCTGAACTGACCCACCTTGGGATTCCTTTTCTTCCTTGGGGAATGGATGGGGAACGCAGTAGCGGGGAGGCTGAGGGAGAACTTGAAGGGATTGGGAGGAGGGAAGGGAGGGTAAGCAAGGGTATACACAGAAAAAAACCTTTTTAAATATTTTTTCTTTTAAACCAATCCTCCTCCTTCCCCAACTGACACCCTCCTCCTTCCATGTCTTCTCTTCATTTATAACTGACCAAGTTTAATTAGTCAGTTGGTCAAGTGTGGATGGAAAGGTA
The DNA here is from genome assembly GCA_033318265.1 of Phyllotis vaccarum. Lineage (NCBI taxonomy): Eukaryota > Metazoa > Chordata > Mammalia > Rodentia > Cricetidae > Phyllotis > Phyllotis vaccarum. The sequence goes on from JARWLC010000002.1 coordinate 182,942,656, forward strand.
TTCATTGGAGCAAGAGCAACTCATCTGCCACTACAGCACTAAAGAAAGTGACGCCCTCTCTCAAAAAGTGTTAACCTGAGAGTCCCTGTAGGAGGGATGGAGCTTCATAGGCTCCTTATCTATGATGAGATGTTGTCTGATGCTGAAAGCAATAGCTCAGGGAGATCATGAGGGCACAGTCTCTGTCATGTGCACAAGACACCTTTTATCACCAATTTTCTCATTTGGGGCTCTTACATTCTTTCTGCTTCCTCTTCCACAATGTTCCTGAGCTTTGCAGGGTGTTTGGAGTCATAACTGCCCCAGGTGGTGCTGGACACTCCACTACTACTTGTTCTGAACACTTAGGGCAGTTGTAGGTTTGTGAAATAAGTACCTAAGAGGCTTCTCGTATGAAGGATGGATACAGCATTAACCTGTAGATACAAGTATGCATACTATAAGGCAATTAGACAGTATGAGTGTCCAGCAAAACTATAGTAGTAGGTCTCCCACCCCAACTAAGTCCTGTGTCTTTTCCAAGTTAAGACTGCAGACAAGGTTAACAGAACCAAACATGGGTGCTCCTGTGGATCAGGCCTCAAATTCTACCAGAAAGTGACTGATTTGACCTTTGGTGGTAATAGTAAGGTGGTACTATTGCACTAGAGGATTCATTTCATGGTATGTCATTCTTGTAGCTTGCAAAGATCACAGCTGTAAATCACACACACACACACACACACACACACACACACACACACAACACACACACACACTCACATGCACACACACCCACACACACACCCACAACCAAAAATATAGGCACAGTCGTATTTAAGAATGGAAGCTTTTCAGAAAGATTGCTTGAACTTGGAAAAATTCTCCTTTTTTAAGGCGAGAATGGGGAAATATTTTCCAGAATAGAGTTGAATGCTAGATGATGCAGGTATCAATTGATAGATGGATGCATGTAAGTTCCAGAGCCTTCTTATCAGGCCAATTTGACCTTATGTGGCCAGTAAGAAATTAAACCAGGCTCAGATTGGATTGGCCACAGCAAGCCTGTAGCTGTGACAGTCTTATTGAGAGCAATCAGATTTTTATATTCTTATGTAAAACAGAATATAGAGGTGATCATCAGGATAAATGCTGTAGTTGTTGCGTGGATATGATGATGTCTACAGGGTACAGAGACTATTGCTAAGACGAATTGTCCTGCCAGGTTTCCATGCTTTCTTGACGTCCAAGGGAACATAAAGCAAAACACAAAGTGGCCTAAATGCTTCACTGCCTGAGAGACTATGTCTCTCAGGGACTGGAAGACACACAGTGCCCCAGAAGCAGTAGACTCTAACCAGAAAATCCTATGACCTATGCCTCTCAGGAAAGAAGGCTAAGCCATGCCAACTCCATGGTTTCCTGTAGATATATAGTTATAATTTCTGTTTATTAGCATAGAAAATTATTCCTTCCCTTTCAAATTGTATCTTGTAGTGAAGTATAAAGCAGCACCAAGTTTTATCATTTTCCGGCTCTCATTCTTTTAAAATTATTTAATTTTTATTCATGTGTTTATGTACTTGGAGGGCTGTCTGCAGACACTAAAGAGTTGCAAGGAGATATGAGCTACACTGTATGGGTGCTGGGTACCCAACTCTGGTACTCTAAGATAGAAGCAAGAGACATCTCTACAACACCTACAATTCTCTTTATTAAGGTGGTTTTAAAGAAATATTGAATCCAAGGGACAAAGGGAAAAATGAATGGGCAATTATTAATTCACTTAGAAAAGGCCTTAAAAAGTTTAGCATATTGATAAATATCCTTATGCTTCATTCATCAAATAGGGGTCTGCTTGTCTTACTAAGAAATATGCTAGACAATGACAGACAATATTCCTAAAAGGTTACTCTTTAGACAAAAGTGACTTTCTTGGTTGTAAATTTCAAGTGCTCTAAAGGGCTTCTCTTATTATATAATTAAAAATGGATATTTTACATGCTTATGAGCCTTATTGAAACTTCCCAATAAATATGTGTGTAAAAGAGTAATGAATTTGCTCTTTTATTGCATTAATATATGTATGTAAATGAGTTCTTAAGAAATTGTGATGTATAATTTGAAATTAGTAAGGACTATGTTGTTATTTAAAAATCAATGAATAAAATCCATTGGGCCCTGTTGTGAGAGGGGGAAGAGTTGTGAGCTAAATATAATTCCACATAGTACAGCTACTTAATATCCAACAAAGAGACCCACAATACACATTGAACTAATGACAGCATTTTCAGCAAATGGAGCTTGGAAATGTGTATTTCAGCATGTAGAAAGGGGAAAGTGAAACTTTATGTTTCTTTCTGCGTAAGCTCAGCTCTAGATGGATCAGGGGCCTCAACATAGGCGTGATACCCCAAAACTTCAATGTTTTGATCAAGTGAGGACTTTTTGTCTAGGATTCATGCAGTAAAGGAAATAAGACCAACAACTGACAGTTGGGAGCTCATGAAGCTAAGAAAGATTTATATAGAAAAGGACAGGGTCAATGGGGAAGAGACAGCCAACTGAATAGGAGACAATCTGACAGCTATATATGTGAGACAGGATTAGTGTTTAGAATATACAAATAACTAAAAGGAACTAAGCACCAACAAAACAAACAAAAATCCCAATTAAAAGATGAGTTATGGATTATAACCTATTAATGAGGAGCCTGTAGGATGGTGCGATGGTTGTTGAATCACCGGAGAGATAGGCCTCTGAACCTGCCTTCTTGTATAGGTTATTGTAAATGGAGTTTCTCTGTCCTGCCCTGTCCCACAGCCACTTCCAAATAATGACTCAGAGGCTTATATTGATTATAAATACTCAGCCTTTAGTTTGTGCTTATTACTAACTAGCTCTTACAACATACTCTATTTCTATTAATCCACCTATGCTCTGAAGCTTGTAGTCTTCATGTCTATCCCATTTTGTATTTCTGACTTACTCTAACTGGTTTGTGACTCTCCAACTGCACCCTTCTTCATCCCCTCCTTAATTTGGTTTTTCCGACTAACTTGATTCTTCCTAGCTATTGGCCAAGACAGCTTTATTATCAACCAATGAGCGACACATATTCACAGCATACAGAAGAATTATCCCACAGCAGATTATTATCTGTCTTGATGTAGAAAGAGTCATGTCAGCTTTGGATATGACCATTCCCTAAGTATGACTGTGGACTGTACAAGATGGATAAAGCAAACTGAAAACAAGAATACATTGTCTGTTCTTCTGAGAGTATATGACAGGCTTCCTTAAGCAGCTGCCTGGACTTCTCCTTTGTGATGGGTACTTGAACTGTGAGATAAAACAAACCTTCCTTTAGGAAAAAAGAAAAGGACGGAGAAAAGGAGGGAGGGATAGAGAAGAAAAGGGAGGGATGGAGGGAGGGAGGGAAGGGAAGAAGGAAGGAAGGAAAGGAGGGAAGAAGGAAGAAAGGAAAGAAGAAAGAGAAGGAAGGAAGGAGGGAGGGAGAGAGGGAGGAAAGAGGAAGGAAGGAAGGAGGGAGTGTGTGGAATATTTTGATTGCACTCCGACAATCTCAAAACTGCCAATAAAGTTAAACCTGGAATCAGAGGGTTGAGTCAACATTAACCTGGCCAGAATTAACCAGGAACTTTTTTGGAGAACCCAGATTAGAAGAGAGAGATACAGGAAGGAATAGGGAAGGGCTTAGAAAGATTCAGAGGCCTTTTTTGATCTGGGAATATAGACAAGCAGAGTCAGAGGCTCATCATTCTCCATTGTTCTTTGGAACTATCAGGTTTTTATCGCAATATCTGACTCAGGAGTTTTATTTAATAATAGAAAAATATAAATAATCACTTTATCTAGCATCCAACATGTGATGAGAACATACATACACCACTTCTCCTCACCTGTGGGTCACTAGCTTTTCCTGCCAGGGACTTTTCCAATTTTGGTCTCCCTGCAACAGCTGCACCCAGGGTTGTACACCTTAACCCCAAACACTGCAGTCATAGCCACCCACCAGAGCCTGTAGAAACATTATATTTGAAGGGATTTAAGAAAACAGACATTTTATATGATATGCAGTTACCCTTGAATTCATAAGCAACTCAGAATGACTCTACATGATTGGAAAGATTTAGCTACAGCAATATTGGAAGCAGGTCCTCTATTACAATTAAAAACATGATGGGGAGAGAAAGCCAGGGTCATAGAATAATAAAGTAGAGACAGAGGTGTTGAAATTCCCCAAGAGCAGCTTCTCGGTGAAGTCCAGTATGCTGATTTGCAATGACAGCTTACCCTGCATGAGTCACTCCAAGAAGACATGGAATATTAGATGAAACTTGCAGAATAAGAGAATGAAATATATTCCTGGGAGGTTTTGCTCATGGAGTCCCCCAAAGGACTGCACAAACATGGAGCATTCCCATTGCACTTGGTTACGTATCATAACTACGTGATAGGACATTATTAATAATGACATCACACACTTTGGTTGACATAGAGAAATCAATCTCAAACCATGCTTGCCAGCTTTTTAGTACAGAAGGGGCACTGTAGGCCACTAGGAGAGCAAGAGGTCAATCAATAGCCTCACCCAGAACAGGACCCTGCATGTGGAAAACCTACCCGCCTGGTACTATGTTCCTGCTGGTGCAACAGAAGCTCAGCTCTTACGAGGCATCCAGTCCCATTCTGATTGGATTTGATACCTGCTCCATGATAGAGGTTTTTGCCTGGTGCTGTAACCCTAGTCCAAAGCCCACAGCTGGATAGTCATAAGCCCTGGGGTAGAACTCACTATTTTTTTATTTTGCTAAATGGTCATGTTATCATGTTGCCTTCTAAATCTTTATGTTTACACTCATAGATCTGGAATGCTTATAAGCTTGTTTAGAGAATCTTCTTTTTGAAATGGTGGCAGTCAGTGCTAGAAAAAAGGAATGCACAGAGAAATTATTTCAAGTGGATTTCAATACTGCACCAAGCATACTTAATATCTAAAACACTTTCAACAGTAAAATCAGGAAAGATGTGATGACAATAAGAAGAGCTTCAGTATGCTGGGGGTTGTACCAGAACCTTTCACATGCTAGGCAAGTGTCCTATACCTCCAGGCATACTATGGAGTTTTCACTCAATACTTTTCAACAAGTATATTTTTCTATAAACATTAAAAATTTTAAAACTAAATTCCTGGTACTTTAAAAATCCAGTTATGGTGAGCATTGAACAAAAATAATTATGTAGTGTTTGGTGGCAACATCTCAAATGTTATGTCTACTAAAATGGCTTCCATGCATCTGTTTAAACCAGAAACAAGAATAGTGTGCTTCTTGATCAATGTAGGTGATAATCAGATAATCTATTCTCAATGGAAAAAATCTACCATTATCCTGTTAAAAAGTGACAATATTTCCAGTACATGAATTGCACAATGTCATATGTTCTCCTCTGGAAAGTCATTTGTATCACTGGACACACAGTAGCATAGGCGTTGAGTACAAGTTTCTGAAGATTCAGAAGAACTGGGTCATACCTCCAGAGCAATGTTGAATGGGATGAAATGATGAGATTCATCCAGTATGTGACCACAAAGACACTCACCAGAACCAGGACAGTCCAGGTGGCTCTTTGCTCTGGGCAGTGTCTTGCAGAGAGGCTGCTTCTATGGAGATGCAATGATTGCTTATGATGCCATAAGAGCAGAAGCACCATGTATACACTAGAGAAAAGCATGAGCCCCACAAAGAAGACATCCCTGGAAAATGTCAAAATGAAAAACAGTCTCCTCATGATGGAGTTTATTGGAGATAGTGAGCAGTATTCACTGACAAGTAGATTTGTCAGGTTCATGTTGGAATAAGCTTCAGTGAGCAAGATGATACCACTGCTCAAAGACAAGTTGAGGGACCATAAAAACAAGAAGTTATGGATAATGTCATTTGTGAGCACGTGTTTGGTTTTAACCATCCAGTCAGTGTTTGGGCTGATGGTGGTGGCCTGTAGCACACTCAAGAAACAGGTGGTACAGATGGAGAGGCCCCTCATCACCCTGCTCAGGTAAAACAGTGCCTTGCATTTCAAGTCCTTCTGTAAATTCAGTGACCCAAACATGTCTGGAGATACAAAATATAAAGCAATGAGTAGCATCACAGTATGGACAAGGGCCAAGTGAGACATAATCAGCTCCACGGGCTTAAGTCTGCCATCCTTGAGGACCAGGAGGATGTGCAAGAAAAGAAGAAAGGTGTTGGCTGAAATTCCAATGCCAAATTGTAAATAGCAAATGTTCCTAATGATGACATGAGTGTATATCTCTTTTATCTTCATGACAGAGAGGAACAGTCTATGTCTAAAAAGTAAGAGACAAGGAGGAAGGGGGAGGAGAGAGGGAGGGAGGAAGGAAGGGAGGGAGGGAGGGAGGGAAGGAGGGAGGGAGGGAAGTACCCAATGACACCATTAAGGGGGTTTTGAGATAATTGACAGTTTATGGGAATTCTGTATAGTGTTTTGATCTCAATTCCCCTCACAAATCCTCCTATATCCACTTCTTTTCCCTACATTCCAAGCTTTGTGCTTTCTTTTAAACTCATAAAGTCCAATTTGAATATTTTATTTTATTTACACATATGGGTGTTTTACCTGCATTTATATCTGTGTACCACTTGTGTGCCTGCTGCCCACAGAAGCCAGAAAAGAATGTTAGATCCTGTGTAACTGAAGTTATAGGTATCTGTTAGTTTCTACGTGGTTGCTGGGAATCGAACCTGGATCTTCTGGAAAAGCAACCAGTGCTCTTAACTACTGAGCCATCTCTCCAGCCTCCACATCAAGTCCAAATTGCACTGTCCATATATTCTTGTGTGGGGATTCAATATAAGTTTCAGAAGTTTTGGAGATATCAGAGGGAATCTACCCACAGTCTATGTGAAGGGTTAGTAAAAGCTCCAGAAGTCCCAGAGCTCTAACCACAGTCAGTCTAGGGAAATCAGAGAATGGTGATTCATACCTTTAATCCCAGCTCAGGGAGTATCCTGGTAGTGGTGACCTACACCCTTAATCCCAACTGAGTCAAGGTCACTTCAGATTATAGAAGGAATTCCAGATTCCCAAGTAGGCAGTGTTGGAGCCACGCCTTAATTACAGAAAAAGTACTTAAGACAGGATAGAAACACAGAGGGAAGCCATTCCAAGAGAAGCAAGCCTGAGGAGGCTGGAAGACACCTGGGTAAGATCTGCCTGTGGTGTTTATTCCCTCTAGTATCTCCAACTTCTTCAGAGATCTATCCCTGAGTGTCATTCTTTCCTGCGACATTCTTGGATGTTGGATGTTTTCCCTTCCACTGGAGCATGGTGACTTATAAATCACTACATTCTTTTAAAAAAAATCTGACTTTCCCTCTCTCTGCAGCTATCCGTTACCAATACCTCCTCTGCTAGGGATGGTACGTCCTGTCCACCTCCCCTCTCCATTCTGGAGTTTGGTTTGGTTACACAGGTTTTGTGTGTGCTGTCATAACTTATAACTGTGAATTTAAAATGTATGGCTTCCCTGCAATATTCAGAAGACAGTTTCCTTCCAATCATCCATTACCTCTGGGCCTTACACTCTTCCTGGCCACTCTTCCCCAGTGAACCCTGAGTCCTTGGAGAGGGGGTGTGATATAAATGTGCCATTTAAGCATGAGAATTCCTTACCCTCTTACCCTCAGGACCCGGACCACTTGTGGTCTCCGTGTTAATTTCCACCAACTGCAAACAGAAGGGTTAAGAGATGCATTAATCCATGGGTATAAAGACAAGTCAACAGGAATGTGTTTAACACCTAGCAGAAAGACATCCCTAGGAACTACTCAGCCTAAAATGGTACCAGGTATGAGTTTCTGTTCTATAGCACTTTCCTCGGAGATTAAAGCCTTCCATCTTGGCAAGAAGGTCCTTAAAACACTGGACAGGCAGTTCTCCGGGGAGGTGAAGCATTCCATCTTGCAAGAAGACTCAAGCTCAGGGAAGTAAAAAATTCAAAATAGCTTCAGGAACTTTCTAAAATGGCCCAAACTCCCCAGGTCTTCCCTCCCTGAGCATACGGAAGTGGTGAGGACTCCTGGGACAAACAATGAGAATAGGTGACCTGCCTTAAAGAGGCTCAGACTAATGGAACAACCTGGGAAGGACGCTCTCCTACCCGTGAGTCCTATCCAGGCCACGCAGTGCTCTGCAGGTTTGCAGCTTATGTGAGTCATCACCCATGCTGGAGTGGGTTTGTGGTGTTGAACTTGGGTGGTATCTGTCATTGGTTCAGTCTTAATGATTATAAACAGCTGTTCATGTTTCCCTAGCAATAACGTCACACAACAATCTGCCATTTAGATGGACCTTAAATCTAACCAGAAAGTGGCTGGTTACTCCAAAATCCAACGTAGGGAACCTTTAAGTATTATTGTGTTTACGTACAGGCATATAGATGAGGGGTTCCATACAGGGGTAGACATGACTCAAAGGCAATTGCATCATCAAAATTACAATTGTATGTATTACCTACTTTCTTTCAGATTCAGGGTAGCAAGTGTTATGATCAGGTCCAAAAATCATTATTATATGTGCAATTTATGACCATCATAAATATACATCAAAGTGAATTCCTAGAGACCTTACTTGAGATTCCATTTAATACATCAATCCTTCCATTGCCTTTGAAACACCTCAGGCCTCAGTGAATAAAGATAACAACCCTCATGTATTGTCAGCATATTTCAAATGTCTGAATGCCTTGGATATGCCTATATATATTAAAATGTTATATTGCTAGAACTCAAGGCAAATTATTTTCTCAAATTACTCTAAATAAATGTTAGAATAAAAATGGAAAACTGATTATATCTAAGTATACATAAGCATATTCGGATAATACATTACAAGCCTTCACTATACTGGGATAAAATAATTATAACTACATAAATAACAAATGAAACATTTTCTTTGTCATTCCAAGATCTTCAGCTCACCCCTTTCAGTCATGTACCTTTCAGTAAATGGCATGGGAAAGGCTTGAACTGCTAGATCCTCCAATGACATCCTCTACAATGCTCTCACTGTCCTTGATTCTGAATTAAGCAAGAATAGACCATGGTGCCATGGAGCAGATGCAGCAGCTACCATATAGTCATCTTATGATTCCTCTTGGAAATTTACATCCACAGCTAAAAACTGATCATTGTAAAGAAGACGCAGGTACATGTAAAGGCATTGTATAATGATTATCTGAATTCTTAAGTTCACCTTGTGTTCTGTATTTTCCTATAATCTCAGCATTACAGCATATTGGAATTTAGAATAATACAGCCATGGCCTGTGGACACTGGATTAGAAAGCAATTTTAGAAAAGTCATCTATATAATGGTCATAGAGAAAAGAAAATTGAGTCTCTTTTAACATGATAAGGAAATTCCAGTGGGAACACACCAATTAGCATTCACCACAAAAAGAAACAAGCAGAGATTGCTGAGCTCAGAGTGACACTCCACAACTCTCAGGAGATGGGTAAGGCAGATCAAGTGCACCTTCCTATTTCTGGCTTTTCCATGAAATTTATATGAATTGAATTTACCCTAAGGTGTATGTATGTGCGTATGTGCACATATATTCACACACACATATGTATATGTGTATTACTTATATGGATAAAGTGGGAAGTATCCCTATTAAAGAGATTAACAAAACTATCTCTATTTGCCAGATTTTATGTTAACATAAGGCAAGGTAGGGTCATCTGGGAAAAAAAATTTAAGCGAGAAAATTATCCTGTAGGCAAGTCTACAGGGCATTTTCTTGGCTGACAATTGATGTGAGAAGGCCCAGGCCATTTCAGGTGGTACCAGCCCTGAGCACTGGTTCTGGGTGTACAAGACTGAAAACTGAGCAAGCCAGGAGGAACAAGCCAGTAAGCAGCCCTCCTGCATAGCCTCTGCTTCAGGTTACTACCATGACCTGCCTTCCCTTGGTGATGGATCTTTTGGTCAAGGATTTTATCACAATAGGAGAAACACTAAGACACAGTGGGATGCAGTGTCTTTGTTTGCAGATAAAAAAATCTGAAGAAATATGGAATGACCTGTAAAGGCAAAATTAGAAACTGTTTTGTGCTTAATCAATGTGCTTTGTAAAGAAAATGAGTGCCAGGACATTTTTGTTAACTGTGTCAACTTATGAATAACAAAATTTAGTATAACTTCATAGATAATGTAAGAGAAATTTTGCACTTTGCTCTCTAGAGATTTGAGTGCAATACGGATAAAATGTGCTCTTTTACATTATTAGATGTACCAAGGTTTTACTTTCATATTAAATTTCATAAAGTCCATTGAACATGTAAATATTACTGGGTTACTGGCACATGGAGTGATTATGAGAATTTCAGGTGGCAAGATGATGAAATGGCTAATAAAATTCCAGGGGTAGAAAACCAAAACTAGGTGGCAAGTCCAGAAGTACACACACTATTCCCTTAAAGAATAGTTCCATTTAAGGATCTTTAAAATCAGAAGAGTGAATCTGGGAAGTAGTGAATATGTCACTGAGTGATGTCTGATATATTTCAACTCTACTCTGGAAACTGGATTTTGTGCACTCATAGCTGGAGGCGCAGAGCTCCTGAAACAATGTTTGTAGCTGGCTACTCTCAACTCTAGTTCTGAGAAAACATGGAGGTTGCAGAGGTCCCAGTGCAGAAGCAGAGCACAGGAATGCAGCACAGGATCTTGAATGCAGTCGTGTTGTGAACTAGGCAATCTCTATAAAGTGCTCTCTCAAACTCTTACAGTCTCAGGAACACCTGGAAGCAAAAAAGGGCGAGACACTGTGGCCTCAAAAGCAGCGGCATGCATCCTGTCTATCCCAGTGGAGATGTCAGGAGCATCACAGTGCCTGTTTCACACAGCTGACTTGAGGTTCAGGAACACTAAAGCCTTCATATTGCAGGCTCCCTGCCAAGGACAGCCAGGCTTTGTGGCATTTTCCTTGTAAATGCACAAAACACAGGCTTCCAGCATTAGTAATTTAAGGCAGACAATAATCTATAACATTTAAATCTTAAACAGGTGTTATAATAATCAAATTCCTGTGACATCATTTTTTTCTACTTTCACAAAATGAGATAACCTTCTCTGCCTTCCATTTTAAAGACACACGGTTTTTAGAAAACTATTCCTACTGAGTTTAGAAATTATCAATAATCTCACAATTACTCAGCAACTAAACTGAAATTTACCTTACACTTCAGTGAATATATGTTTAATAAATGAACCTAGTTTGATATTTTGGGTGGAAAAAAACGGATTCTCTATGTTTTCTATGTTATATTTTCTATAATGTATGTAATCTTGTGTAAAGATTGCAAATTGTATTTACTACATTTCTATAATCCATTTCTAAACTAATATTCTGATCAGTATTCCATTTGATGTATAAAATCTTAATTTTTAAGAAAATATTTTAAATTCAAAAAATTTAGAAACAGCAAAATATCTTATTTACAAATAATTGAATGATAACAAAAAGTTACTTTGATAATTACTATGTAAGAGAATAAAGAGATTTGTATGACCACAGGCCAACATCTAATTATTGCACAGTAATAGAGCATCTTACTTATATTGAGATGCAATAAATTAGCCTTAAAATGTGAAACTATTACATATTACTGTCAATAAATGGGCACATAAAATTTTTATTAAAATGATTTTAAGGGTCTCCTGACTTTCAAAATATGACTATAGCACACTGAATTCATTCAAATGTGGTATATTCTACTAGAAAAATTACATATGGATACCTACAAAATATAAACAGTGAAGGTATTAAATATATATACACACATATAAAGATATTTACATCCTATCTAATACTTCAGAAAGTTATCTACCTTTTGTGACATTGTTCTTTTCACTATGGTACTTGTTATAGTTTCTTGAACATGTAGACAATATCCTGGACATGCACAGCTCTACAGTTTAGTGGACACCATCCTACTTTTCCCACCTCTGCTCCTGCTCTTCAGCCTTCAGCACATCTGCAGATGAAGGAGAGAAACAAGCACTCGGTGGCCTGAGGATTCTGTAATCAAGTGAATGAGCCCCAAATAAGATTATATAGAAGGAGCACCATCCACTCCTCTCCCACTAGACTGATAATCAAGTCCTGCTTCACCAAGATAGCCTGGCCTTGGGAATGTTAGACTATGCTGCCTATGGGGAGACTCAACTTACCCAGTTCCTAAAGCACAACACAGAAGGACCAGCTGAGCTCTCACCTCTTCCTGTGGGAGCTCATTTTCCTAGTCACATCTGCCTGAGTACTCTGTGTAATCTGAGTCTCATCCACAGGAGCAAATTACTACAGAATCTGTCTCTGACAACAGAATAACACTGTGTCAGACAGCTCGGCACATCTCCATCACCTTGGTGGCTGGTCTCTGCACCTATTCTGTGGCTTGAGAGCCTCCAGAGAAGACAAGGTGCTGTTAAACAAATTAAGCATGCTTAGGAAAAGTGCCCTGAGCACATGAGTTACAGCAGGTGTATGATTTCCAACATGCTGTGAAAACCAAACTCGACCACAAGGCAATCAACACTGATATTAATCAAATATAGAAAAAAAACACTTGAACTCTGATGATCCTATGTTACGAGATAAAACAAAGCCCTCAATCCTTACAAGATTGAATGTAATAATGTGAATGATTGCTAATGTGCCTTACAAAAAACACTGAGAATTTACATCTTCATAATATCCTTAAAATGAGAAGGGAACTTCCAGCAGCCAGAAACCTAAAAACATATGACACTATTTTAACAAACCTAAAACCTAATAGTCCAGAATGAGTGTATTGCCAGCATCACCACATGCAGAAAATGTAAATTCAAGCATGTACAAGATAGATAGGTACAAAAATTATTTCTCAATAAACTAAGTAAGACCATAAAGGTTTAAAGTAAGACTAATGGAAAAATTATTTCAAAATAGGCTCATATGTGTATATATATGTATGTATGTATATGTATATATATACACATATTCCAAATGAATTGTTGTGTTTATATTTAAATTATTAATTCATATTAAATTATATACACCACTCTTTATGGTGGCCTGCTTGCTTTATTTATCTCTCTCATTCTCTCTAAATGGTATTGCACAAACTCTAGTTGATATATAATGAAAACTCAGAGACGGATATTGAGGAAAGGCTGGAATATCGGAGAGAGGAAATAAACCACAGTCAATTCTCACCCAGACAACTCCTCAGGCCTGTCTCCAGGAATCTTCCAACAGCAAGTCTCTCTGTCCTCAGCCAAAAAGAAAGGAGAGTCTCTGGGAAGGCTGAAAATCCCTCATCTCCTGCTCCACCCAGCTATCTTAACTTCCTCTTTCCACATTCCTAAAGCTGGCTTGGTTCTCTGGTTGACTCTCATATCCCAGATTAATTTTATTAAATATATATCACCACATATCTCCTTTGTGTCAAAAATAAAAAAGATTATAGCTAATATAAGTAAATATATACATAGGTACAATAACTATATACATTATATACAAGTAATAATTATATCAGTAACGTCGTCTAGAAACAACTGACAAATTCAAAGCAAATATTCCATTATTTATCCTATTTTGGTGAGTCCAAAGGATTGTACCTAATTCACTTTCTACCTAACTTGTATTACTAACTGAAAACTACCTTTTGATGTTTCTCAAACGTACACAATTTAACCTCTTAATGAGTGTCTTTTCTAAAATTGTCAGTAGAAAACTATAATTATCTCATCTTCAACTCCCTCAGAGACCCAAGAAGGAAATAATATTAACTAAGTAAACAGGAAGTACAAGGAAGCAACTTTCAAAACATGTGAATAAAGAAACAGCAGGCTGCCTGGACAGTTACCCACAGTTCCTCTGCAGCGTTGGTGCATCCATCTTCAGCCTACAGGTCTAGAATATCTGACAGACTTCTCTGTGAAGTAGGATATTCTTAAAGACCTTCCTAACTTGTTCTGGCAAGGTTCAGCAGTTCTTTTCTCTGTGTCCTGCTTGTCCATAATACTGCCAGCAATCGAGACAGACTTTCTTGCCCAGTGGCTAAATGGTGCCACAAAGTACATCAATTCAATATGGAGTCTCTTTCATGCCCATCATCTTTGCTGAAGCAGATTGGTGTTGCCAGAAGCAGACATGACTCACGGTCATAAAAATAATAAGAACCTATGATTTTAAACTATCTTAAATGTCATATTCTACAGACCTCTGAAGTGTTTCAAAATGACTTGTCTCTCTAAAATAAATCACTTTTACCTTGAAAACATAACTAATATGACTAAGTTTGATTGTATGGCCTAACCACTAACATGAATTTCTTTATATCCTAATTAGTTGGTAATAATAACTTTCAAGGACTAACAATTTATATTATATTGTTAAACAAACTGTATTGGTACAATACCTTGAAAAGAAATATATGTACAGTAACAAAATTAATCTAAACTTTGTATCAATATACACAATTGGTACACAATATGCAAAAAAATCCAATTCAATGTAAATTATTGAAAACTGGTAGTTGCTTTTGAAAAGTAGATTCAATAACCTACTTTTATGTCTTATCACGTCTGTGTTCTATTTTTCTCAGTGTAGATTCAATAATCTATTCATATCTGTATCCTCTTTCTTCTTTTTTTAAAAAGAACCCTGAATATAACTCCCTTGTTCATCTTTTTCTAACCATAAGTAATAACAAATTTGTAACCAATAACCCTAAACAATGACAATCACCCATAACCCATTGAAGGACAAAAACCATCCACCCCACCGCTTCAAATATGGAGCATCATGTTCTAACATTTACTTTCTGCTAATCAGAAATTCACCTCCTATTTCTGCTGCCTGGAGGCGACAGTATCTTCAGAGGCTCCTGAAAAGAAAATTTTTGTTAACCGTCAAGTCCTGAAATAAGTAGCTGTACCATTTGTTGTCCAGTATCTGTCTAACGGGAAATTGCAAAGTTTGTCTCAACTCCTGGATAGAATAGCCTGTGAGGCTAGTTCATTTCAGCTAGCCACCTCAAAACTGTCCTGAGTAGTTTGTAATCCAAATACAATCTTTGGTTGGTGTTTGTCAGCTTAGTGGCTTTGTTATACTTCATGTGAAATCTTCCTTTTGAAAACTTCAAAGGTCACAATTAGGCATTATCACAGTTCACTGCAGAAAGCTGATAAGAGACTAAAACACAACACAATGTACAGGAAGTAAAGCCTTTTTCTAGAATTAACTAGTATACTATATAAACACTAATATTATGACAAAAATTTAAAATATATATATAATTGTATAAATTTTGATAAAAAATTTACACATCAAAGGAATAGTAACAGTAGAATAGTCCTTATTTTTAATTCTTCTTCTATCCCACATCAGGTGGCTCTTATGATATAAAACAGAGATTTTGCATTTGCCTTTAATAAGCATGCTTGGGTTTAGAGAAGGAGAGAGTCACACTTCCACTCCAAAGCTGGCTATATTTTATAATTGAACTGGAACTTTAACTTTTCTTATAAATACAGAGATATAGATGTTACCCTGTGCAGTGTATTAGTTCCAATAGGTCTGATATTCCTGTGCTTGTAAATTTTTTCTGGATAGCCTTCCATCTGCTTTAGACATTTAGATGTCCAAGGTCTTTCAACTTCTTGAAGTTAGGAAGGTATTTCTAGTTTTCTGTAAAGACATCACAAAACTCTGCCCCAACACTTGTTTGCCGAGGTTTTTTTTTAAAATATATATATATTTACTTATATATATATAATTTACATATATATATAATTTACTTATATATATATTTACTTATATATATATACTTATATATATATATATAAGTTAAATAATTGTCACATGAGTGGATAAGCCATCATTTCTCCTTATCAAGAAGTTTCTCTGGTTCAAATCAAGTCTATTAATTTTGATGGTATCCATAGCTTTTCTTCACCTGCAGAAACAAAAATGAAACCCCTTCCCCAACATAGCACATATTCTGGTTTTCATTCTGAGGTCAACACATCTTTGAAGTAGACCAGCTGATTTAGCCCAGTCATTTCTTTCTGTAGTTCAAAGACTTTCTGTTGTACCTTTCTCATTAGCATTAGAAAATCTACTTCTGGGGTCTTGTTACTGCTTTTTTGTTTATTTAGCATATTCATTTTATTTCAATTTGATCTCTCTATAACTGCTTACCCTGAAGGATCATGTGGTATACCTGTAATATTCTTTATATTATAATAGGCAAAAAAAACTTTCATTTTACTAGAGACACATGCCGGAGCATTGTCAGCTTAATTTGTACAGGTATTCCCATGATGGCCATAACTTCTCACAAATGTGTGATTACAGAATAAATCTCTTATGAACTCAAAGTTGTTGCCCAATCAAATTCTGAAAACATAACTATTGTATTGTATACATGTTTTAATTTTCTAAATTCTATAAAATGAAACACATTCATCTGCCAAATTTCATTTCTATGTTTACCTTTAGGATTACTTAGTGTTGGTAATGAAGTTTGGTTATAGAAAGAACAGGTGGGACACCTCTGTACAGTTTCTTTGGCTTGTTGCCAAATGATGGAGAAATCCTTTTCTGAAACCTTTGCTATTGACATGATATTTTTTATAAAACTCTGATGCCTCTGTTACATTTCCTATTAATAATTTATCAATTTCATCATTACCTTCTGTTAGAGGACCTGGCAGACCCATATGGGATTGGATGTCTGTTATGTAGAAGAGATGATTCCAATTTTTGATTATTTCTTATAACAGAATAAATAATAAAGTTAGTTCTGATTCATCAGGAATAAAGTCAGCAGTTTTAGTGTGTAAAAGAACTCGTTCTAGATACTGAGAGTCAATGACTATGTTAAGAGGTACTGTAAAATTCCATTAAAACTAACATGATAACATTATGATTCTGACTTTTGGACAGAATTATAAGGGCTTTGAGCCACCTTACTTATATTTTCTGAGTTGTAACTTGCCTTTCTTAGCTTGTTTGCATCAGTATAAAATGTAGGGACTCCAGAAATTGTTTTATCTCATCCAACATGAGAAATAATGCAGTTAGTTCCTTTATAAATTCAATTCTTTTGCTTTAGGGATATCTGTTGTTATTGTCTCTCAAAAAATTACTGCAGGCTCTTTGCCAAGACTCACTTTCTGCCCGTAATTGGTCAATTTCTTCAGTAGTTAAAGGTATAATGATTTCTGTTCAGTCAATTCCTGTCAACTGATGAAGTCTTAATTTTCTTTTAAAAAATCAAATCAGAAATCTCCACATATATCTTTAATTTCTTACACAATTTAGGAGGTAGAAATATCCACTCCTATATAACATTTTCTCTTTGCATTAAAATTCCCAGAGGAGAATGCCTAAAGGTAAGATAACCAGAATGCAATTAAGGTCTGGATTCACAGGATCCACATGTGCATCCTGTAATTTCTTTTTGATGAAAGCCAATTCTCTCTCAGCTTCTGCTGACAATTCTTTTGGACTACTTAAGTACTTGTTACTATCTAAGGTTTTGAACAAATTATCTAGTTCATGAATTTTTTATCCAAATAGTGGTCCATAAATTAGAAATGTTTCCTAGCAGTCTTTGGAAATTATTAGGAGTTTGCCAATCTATACCTCCTTATTTGCACTTTGAGGGGACTGATTTTTATAGATCTATTTTATATCCTAAATAATTAATGGGATCTCTTCTTTGTACTTTTTCAGGAGTAATTTGTAATCTTTAGGCAGGCAAGCATTTTTCACTCATTCAAACATTCTTTCTAATATTTGAGTAAGCCAACAAGATACCATTCATACAGTGGTAATGGTAGATTGTGGGATCTGATTATGTATTACTATATGATGACTGTTACACAAAAAGGCTATTTAACATTTTCTGTAGGAGAACACTCTATTGATATCTCTTTATAGGCTGAGAATTATTATAAGTGGGCATTGTAAAGGCAAATTTTTCCTTGTCCTGTTCTTGGACAGGTATGGTAAATAAACAGTCTTTTAAATCGATAACTATAATAGACCATTCTTTAGGCAACTAAGAAGGCAAAAGAATCCCAGACTGTAGAGAGCCCATTGGCTGAATTACCTTACTTACCACTCTTAAATCTGTTACCGTTCTCCATTTTCCAGATTTCTTTTTAATAACAAATACAGAAGAATTCCAAGGGCTGGTTGATTCTTCTGTATGCTAAGCATTTAACTGCTCCTGTACCAGCTGATCTAAAGACTGTAATTTCTCTTTTGTTAAATGCCATTTCTGAACCCATATAGGCTTATCTGTTAACCATTTTAAAGGTAGCACTATGGGTGTCTTTGAAAGATCAGCAACTGTTATACGTTGTTTTCATACAACCTGAATGGTTGATGACTGTTTCTCATAATGCCTTCTAGTATTTTCCCAAAAACATATGCTATCTTATGGTTCATTTCAGTTAGTGGAGGAATGCCAATCTGAGTATTCCATTGTTGCAGTAAGTCTCATCCCCTCCCCATAAATTTATAGTAATATTAGCCACATATGGCTTTAATTTTCCCCTTTGTCCTTCTGGCCTTATACTTCAAGCCATCTTGCATTCTGTTTTACCTGGGATAGCAATGCAATTCCCAACAACTGAACATTTACCTCCTAAAGGGACCAATTTGGATTCAAGATTCTGGTAAAATTATTGTTACATCTGCCGCTGTGCCTACCAAACTTGAAAGACAGCACCATTTATTCTTATTTTTAACTTTGGCCTTTGTTCATTTATAGAAGTTGCCAAAATATTCACTTTGTGGGTTTTCCTGAATTTTCAGTTCTCTTTTCTAGTGTCCAGAGAAGTGTGGGTTTAGAACAGGGTTTGGTTTCTTTAATTGTTTTAGGAAGGTGTATGATAAGGGGGCTTTCAAAAGCCCTTCAGGGCATTTCTCAAAGGCAAAAAGTTACCTTTTCTGTCCCTTTGGATCTGCACTCATTAGTCCAATGCCTGCCTTTGACACATCAGCTGTATGTTTCAGAAGGGAGGGGAATTCTCTTGACATTATTCCTAAGAAAGACATTGTTTCTGGGAAGGCCTTGTTTATAGTCTTTTTATGTAATCTTGCCTTTGACAATTGTAACATTTGGTATTTTTATTTTTCTTTAATCTCTAAAAATAACCTCCACTACCAATAATCATCATAGTTATAAAATTCCATATTGATTATATCACAAATTAAATCCCCCAAGTGTGCTGACCTTGCTTTGATTGGCCTAATTATCCTTTTGTATTGTGAGTGAACATTTTCAAAAGCAGAGATTCAATTATTATTCACCTAACTTCTGAATCTGGTACCATTCTATTTACCACTGCAATCAATCTTTGTAAAAAGTCTGTAGAGGTTTCTTTAGGCCCTTGGATCACTTTTGTAAAGGATTCAATTTTATTTCCTACTTCTTCAATTTTTTTTATTCTGGTCGCCTATTCTCTGTTTATTGGGTTCTGTCATTCAATATTTCCAGATGTTGTGTCAAATTTTCTTTCTCTTTTTAAATTGATTTTTTTATTTATAAAGTCTTTTTTTTATCCATGTATTTCCATGATCCCCCTCCCTTCCCTCCTCTCAAATCCTCCCAGTCAGCCTTCAGCCTCTCCTCTCCCTATCCCCCCATCTTGTCCCCCAAAAGGGCAAGAAGTCCCAAGATGGGTCAGCTCAGTGTGGCATATCCACTCCAGGTAAGTCCCATTTCCTCATATGAAAGTCAAGACTGGATTAGGTGTCCCTGTGCAGGAATGGACTCCAAGGAACCAGTGCACACAAAGGAACACAGTCTGATCCCAACCATTGAAGCTCCCTCCACATACTGTCCATGCCAAGCAACAGATGCCAACCCTTGGAGGGCCTAGCTCCATTTCCTGATGGATATTCAATGGCTTTTCTTGATTCAGTGAGCTCCCCAGAGCTCCAGCCAGCCATCTCTGGGAATTTTCCTCATAATCCCTATCCCTCACTCATACAGATTCTTCTCCCCTGCTCTCAGCTGGATTAGGAGCTGGGCCCAGTGCTCAGCCAAGGATCTCTGCCTCCACTTCTATTCATTGTTGGATGTAGGTTCTGTGATGACACTTAGGGTGGTTATTCATTTAATTGTACAGGAAGTCCTATTTAGGCACCCTCTCCACTATTGGTTAGAGATATAGCCAGGGACATCCTGTGAGTTCTTGAAGGTTTCCCTGGTACCTGGTCTCCTTCCAACCCCACATTGGCTTCCTCGATCAAGATATCATCTCTTTTTTTCTCCCTCTTTCTCCTCTGTCAACTATATCCTTCCCTCATAATTTGTTCCCACCTCTTCTTGGTTGCAACCCATTATGATCCCAATTTGCTAAGGTAATCTTCTCTGTTTTCTCTTCCTGGGGGGAATCCCTGAATGTCTCTCTTAAGTTCCTTCTGATCCCAAGTTATTCAGAGGTTGTGGTTTGCAGCTTTGATATTTTTTTTTCTAAAGTCCACTTATAAGAGTATATCCCATGCCTATCTTTCTGGGCTTGTAATACCTCATTCAGGGGGATATTTTCCAAATCTATCCATTTGATGCAAATTTTAGTATGCCATTTCTTTTACTGCTGAGTAGTATGTACTCCATTGTGTAGATGTACCATAGTTTGTTAATCCATTCTTCAGTTGAGGTGGAATCTAGGTTGTTCCCAGGTTCTTGCTATTACAAATAATGCTGCCATGAACATAGTTGAGCTTTGGGATATGAATGTGTGTCCTTTGGGTATATGCCCAATAATGGTATTGCTGGGTCCTTGGTGACATTGATTCCAAGTTTTCTGAGGAAATGCCATATTGCATTCCAGTACAAGTTTACACTCCTACCAACAATGAAGATGTTCCCCTTGCTCAGCATCTTCTCCAGCACAGGCTGTCATCTGTGTTTTTGATCTTAGCCATTCTGACAGGTGTAAGGTGGTATCTCAAAGTTGTTTTGATTTTCATTTCTCTGATGACTAAAGACGTTGAGCAATTTATTAAGTGCCTTTCAGCTTTTGTAATTCTTCTATGGAGAATTCTCTTTTTAGCTCTGAACCCCACTTTTTAATTGAGTTACTTAGGTTTTTGGACTCTAGTTTCTTGAGTTCTCCATATATTTTAGAGATCACTCCTTTGTCAGATGTAAGGTTGGTGAAGATCTTTTTCCATTCTGTAGGCTGTCATTTTGTCTTATTGACTGTGTCCTTTGCCTTACAGAAGCTTCTCAGTTACAGGAGATCCCACTCATTATTGTTCTTACAGTTTGTACTACTGGTGTTATATTTAGGAAGTGGTCACCTGTGCAAGTGCATTGGAGGGTATTTTCCAATTTCTTTTCTATCAAGTTCACTGTAGCTGGGTTTATGTTGAGGTCTTTGATCCACTTGGATTTGAGTTTTGTGGAAGGTGATAGGTTTGGGAAGTTGAGTATTGTTCTTCCAAGGTCTGTAAAAAACTGTGTTGGGATTTTAATGGGGATTGCATTGAATCTGTAGATTGCTTTTGGTAAAATTACCATTTTTACTATGTTGACCGTACCCATCCAGAAGCATAAGAAAAATTTTCCATTTTCTGATATCCTCTTCAATTTCTTTCTCTTGTGACTTAAAAGTTTATGTCAAACAGGTCTGCTACTTCTTTGGTTAGATTTACACCAAGATATTTAATGCTGTGTACAGCTATTATAAAGGGTGATGCTTCCCTTGTTTCTTTTTTAGCCCTTTTATCTTTAGTGTATAGGAGGGATACTGATATTATTTTGAGTTAATCTTGTACCCAGCTACATTGCTGAAGGTGTTTATCAGATGTAGGAATTGGCATTGTTGTTTGAAATATAGGAATATCAGTTCATTCTTGGAATGTCTCACTGACAGAAAAGGATTGTGCAGCTCTACAACTGAATATATTCGAGTTTCCACATGTTCACGTAATATGTAATATATTTATATAAACTCTAAGCAATTCCTCAGACATGCTTCATTTCCTTAGTCACTGTCTACACCCTACCTAGTACCCTGTACCATCACCTTATTTGCACCTCAGGATTAATGTGTCTCTGCTGTACCTCCTTTCAACTCTTCTTTATTTTTTTGCTAATGGATTATATGCCTTTCTAAAGTTTTCTGATGATGACATATATCAATAATTTCAGCCTTTCTGTAAATCTCTTCTGATGTCTTATATCAACCACAAGGAATTGTTTTCTTTGAGGTCTCCTCTTCAAAAGTTCACCCATTAACATCTTTCAATGTACAATGTCAGAGGAAACAATAGGCAAAGCTGTAGTTAACTATCGACATGTTTGCCTGAAAATTATACTCACCATATTGGTTTATTGTCTAGTTTTACAATCTGCTTAACAGTTTAAGATCCGTCATTGGTATTGATCCCCTTTCTAGGCCTTGCTTTGTCATGTCCTGTGAGGTTTATCCAGATTTTTGTTGCTAATGTAAGCCCCCTTACACACATCACCCCCCACAAGTGCATCCTCCTTTATAGTATAAAGATATATCTATTCATTTTTGATCCACTAAAGGGGATCATGTCCTCTACTCTGAACTGTTCATATTGACAGACTCTTTTGTCTCCTAAGACTATTGGCCATCATCTCAAGGATGAATCACAGCTTTCCAGTGTTGACTGTGTGCTGTCCTTTCCCGTCCACATCCATCAGAAAAATGCATCAAGGATGGCACCAGTACAACACATCACCATGTTCCCTGTAGTTTCCCTTTTATGTGTCTGAAATACAAAGTAAACACAGCAGAACTGATTTATTGAACAATTGTGATAGGTGATGGTTGCTCTCAGACTTAAATGAGTGTTCTGTGTCTCTCCAGAGTTTCTGGGAGACAGGCATTCACCTGTGGTAAACCTAATAGACTTGTAGCCCAAGGACTTTTGTGAGGAATTGGCAAAGGTTTTATTGTGGATCTGAATGAAGTCTTTTCATGCAGACCTAGATGTGTTACCACCTGCTTTAATGTCCATGGGACCATGTGTTTTGCCTCACCTGGCTTGTTCATTGTGGAATTCACACTGTGCCTCAGTCACTAGGTGGTGGTACGGAAAACTCATCTGTATCATTAGCTCCTCTTCTATGAGATGTCTGGAGATGATACAATGAGATAGCCCAGAAAGTGGACCCTGGTCTAAGAAACTGTGCTATGCTTACAGTGACATGGACTAGTCTTCTCTACATTTTCCTATCTCACTGTACAGCTAGGGATTGGCATATAAGTGCTGGAGGGGAACTCATAAAGTCACTCAGTAGTTTACATCATATCCCTAAGTAGTTGTACTTCAGCTCTGCTGTTCACTCTGGTTTCTGCTTTGGCATGTTCCTTTTCTCAGTATCTCTTGAGAGAGACACCATCCTTCTCTGCACCTCATAACAGCCAGATAGATTCACCTGCACCCTGAGGAGTGGTATCAGCTTTGTTGATGAAAACACTGGTTCGAGCATGGGAGCCCTCCTAGATTTTTCCTCAACCACTACTCTGAGGCAGGCTATTAGAAGGGTCCTGAAGTCTCCGCTAAATCCACTGGAGTCAAGAAGCCTCACATTATGCTACAGACTTGCAAATCTGTAAGCTCTGGGTAGAGGATGAGGCTCTCTATGGCTGCCTTATCAGGAAGAATTTTTACACTCACAGTGATACAAATGGGGAAGTTTCTGTTATTTTAAAAAATCTGTTCAGGTTGATTGCTTGTAGGGATCACAGGGAAGGAAACAAGGAGGCTCCTCTAACATCAGCTGACATAGAATTGGACCATAAGATCAGATCTGAACAGAGCAGAGGCCCACGGTATTGGTGTTGGCAACAGCGGAGCTGAAGGGCACTCACTAAACTGCCTCCACAACATGAGGGCAAGCTGCATGCAAGCATCCAGAATGTAGGCTACTGTGAAGCACGTGTAGTGAATGACCCTCTTCTTCACATATGAGCCTGAAGCAAGTTTCAGAAATCCGAGTGCCCATGTACTCAGGAGCTTGGATCTTCTTCCATCATGGCCTTTAGAACAATGTGCCTGACCTCTCATGCTGGTCTGTGAGGACCTGGAGAAGGCAGAGGTGGACTTTATTTAAGAGTTTGGAAAATCTGGATAAACTTCAGTTTGATGGATCCAAATTCTCCTGAGCAAGTATCTGTATTGTCCACAGCCCAGCAGTACGTCAGTGGAAGATGTGTGAAACCGGGCCATCAAGGGGTCTCCACCAGTTCCTGGCCTATATGCTGTGCAAAGTCCAAAACAACCATAAGTCTCGGTAATTCTTTCTGTTCTCCATTGCAGGCAAGTACTGCACCCACATGCTGAACCAGAACTCAACAGCCTGAGTCTCCTGAAATGAGATGTGTGCTCGTGGCCCAGGTTGTGCTACAGTTTTACTGCTTGAAAAACCAGGACATTGATAGTCTTTACAAGATACCCAAAGAAGCAACCATCCGTGGAGGATGGGCCATTTTTCTTTCAATATCTGCTCAGCTTCATGTGGTTTCTTATGCAGGCTGTGGACTATGGGACACTGGCTGTGCTGACAGTGCCATATAAGCAATACAAGCTTTCACTGTGCAACCCCAAGTACAAAGTACCTTGCCAAGACTGGATAGCTCTTTTGTGAGTTACCAAGGCAGACATCCTGCAATGGAGGCTTGATTCTTAACCTGTGCTGAGCAGCCTCATGCTCTTCTCAAAACAGAACAAGGGGGAAGATCCAGGAAGACAGCAGACTCTTTGAACTGACTGGAAGCTTTCAGCCACTGTGGAGATGACTGTGGCTGGCAGCACTAGGGCTGATTCATGCCATGCTGGCACAAGTCCCTTACCCTGTGTTCTCCTGTTTTGAGATTGGAGGGACCACGTGTGTCAAGTCTGTCCCTATTTATATATGCAGGCAATCCATGTACCTTCAGATCTTTCCCACTATAAGACAGCCCATGTATTACAAGGTTTCTGTCCTGGACTTTTGGTCCTACCTCAGTTGGATATGACAGACTGAATTGACTCATCTTGCAATTTCCTGCCTTCCCTGAGGAGTGAAGGGTGGAGAAGGCAGGGAGGGGGAAGGGGGGATGACTTGGAGAAGGGGCAGGTTGGAGCAGTAGGGAGTGTGGAATACTTTTTAAAAAACAAAATATAAAAACAAAGAAAGCTTACAGTAAATAGGCATATGACACAAAGCTTATATTGTTTCAAGACATGATTTATTAACCAATGATACATTGAAGTTTCTTGGAAAACATTAGGTAATTAGGATAAATCCACTAGTCAAATGTGAATTCTTGGCATGTTGGCCAGATTAGCTACTGCCGAATGGCAGTCTCTCCTTTTTATAAGTGGGCAGCTTTGTGGATTGAGCTGGTCCCAAGCCATGAAGTGTCCTGAATGTCACATACACCCTGGAATCCTAGGTTTGCTGATAACATTTAGAAGAGATATAACATAGTATCTTTGTGAGATCTCTTATTTACATTATTATTACAGATGGACTTTCCTTTAATTAAATTGAAAATGTATTTCCCTGGACATTACTGCTTAGGGGCATATTAATGATATTGGGAACATAAATTATCACTGAAGAAATGCTCAAGACCTAAATACACCACAAAAGTATTACCAATTAGTTCTATGTCTCTAAGGCTTGGGTATTGGACTCCTGGTCAAGAGCAAAATTCCTCCTACATTTTTATCCCTGAAATGAGCAATGCAGATGAAGCAAATATAGAAATGATTTCTAAAGGAAGAAGTCTTGGCTTTGTTTCTTAAGAGCAAGTTAGTTAGAATGAAATAAATTTTGAGAATTTGTCATTTTATGTTACAAATTAAAAGCTGACAAGTGGATGTATCTTATATACTACATAAAAAAGCTGTCGTAAAATTCCACACATCTCAGTTCTGAATCTTATATTTTTTCTAAAATTAATGTTCCTTTAAATTATTCATGCACAAAGCAAACATACATACAAACAGGTATGCAGACCTATATAATTGATTTGCTATGTTAATAGACAGAAACTCATAATTTAAAATTTTTCTGTTCTGAAAAAGATATAAATATATTTAGCCATTTCTACCAGACAGAAATTTAACAGAGAAATATGAAATCTAACAGATGTTAGAACTCAAACGGACTTAATTGATATATACAGAACTTTCCGCCCAACTATAAAGGAATACATTTTTTTTCTCACCACCTCTAAAACTGATACATACTCAGTCATAAAGAAATGTCAACAGATACAACAAATAACAATTACTCCGTGTATCCTAGGAACTTAAACAACAACAAGAAAGCCACCGAAAGACTAGAAATTCATGGAAACTGAGCATCTCTCAATGGAACAATCTCTGGGTCAGAAGAAGTAAAGAAAGAAGTCAAAGACTCCCTAGAATTCAATGAAAAGGAATCCACAACACACCCAAACCTATGGAATACCAAAAAAGTAGCATTAAGAGGAAAATTCAGAACACTTGATGCCTACACGAAAAAACCTAGAGAAATCTCACACAAGAAAGTTAAGCGCAGTTAAATGCTCAAGAACAATTAGAAGCAAACCCACCAGGCAGGAGTAGATGGCAGGAAATAAACTCGGGATTGAAATCAATGGAAATGAAACAAAGAAAACAATACAAAGCATCAGTGAATCAAAGAGTTGGTTCTTGGAGAACGCTAAGAAGATATGTAAACCCTTATCCAAACTAACCAAAAAGCAGAGAGGAGAGAGAGAGAGACAGAGAGAGAGAGAGAGAGAGAGAGAGAGAGAGAGAGAGAGAGAGAACCCAAATTAACAGAATAAGAAATGAAAAAGAAAACATAACCACAACACCTAGAAAATGCAGAGAATCATAGTTCATACTTTGAACACCTGTAATTCCACTAAACTGGAAAACCTAAAAGAAATGGACAGCTTTCTAGGCAGGTACCATTTACCAAAATTAAATTGAGTCCAAATAAATGACCTAAATAGACCTACATATAACCCAAGAGGAAACTAAAACTGTTATTAAAGTCTCCCAAGGAAGAAAAATCCCACACCAGATGGTTTGAGTGCAGAATTGTACCAGACATTCAAAGAAGAACTAATAACAATACTCCTCAAATTGTTTCATAAACAGAAACCTAAGGAACATTGCCAAACACTTTTTATGAGGCTACAGTCACAATGATACCAAAGTCAACCAAGGATGCAACAAAGTAAGAGAATTACAGACCAATCTCCCTCATGAACATCAATGCAAAAATACTGTGTAAAATTCTGGCAAAACAAATTCACGTACATAAATATCAATCACTATAATCAAGTCGACTTCATCCCAGAGATGCAGGAATAGTTCAACATACAAAAAAACTGTCAATCTCATTCATCATACAAGCAACTTGAAAGAAAAAATGATAATTTCATTAGATGCTGCAAAAGCCTTTGACAAAATCCAACACTCCTTCACGATGAAAATCCTGGAGATTCAGGAATACAGAAAAAATAAGTAAACATAATGAAGGCAATATACAGCAAGCCACCATCAAACTAAATGAAGAAACTCAAAGCAATCCCACTAAAATCAGGACAAGCTGTCCTCTCTCCCTATATCTATTCAATAAACTTCTCTAAGTCATTCCTAAAGCAATAAGAGAACAAGAGGAGAATGAAGAGATATAAATTGGAAAGAAAGAAGTCACACTATCATTATTTGTAAATGATATGCTCGTATACATAAGTGACCCCAACAATTCTACCAGGAAATTCATACAGATGATAAACACCTTCAGCATTGTAGCAGGGTTCAGGATTAACTCAATAAAATCAATAGCCCTTCTATACACAAATGATAGGAGGGATGAAAAAGAAATCAGGCAAACATCACTCTTTACAATAGCAGCAAATACCATTAAATATCTTGGGGTAATTCTAACCAAAATGTGACAGACCTGTAAAATAAGAACTTTAAGTCATTGAAGAAAAAAACTGAAGAAGATAAAAGAAAATGAAAAGATCTCCCATGCTTGATGTGGGAATGCCTTTCTGTATGCTGTGAATATCAATCTTTAAAAAAGGAGCTGTTTTGGGCCATGACGGGCACCCTAGAAGAAGTAGGAGGAGAAATCACAGCATAGGTAGAAGTGGGGCAGAGTCAAGCAGATCTAGCAAGTCACCCAAGGAGCACCATGTAAGGAACAGAGGTGAGCCACAGGTCACGTGCCAGACAGATTAATAGAAATGGGTTGATTTAAGATGTAAGAGCTAGCTGGCAATGTGCTGGAGCCATGGGCCAAACAGCATAAAGTTAATATAAGCCTCTGAGTCATTTCTCGGGGCCTGAGCAGCCAACAACTGGGTGGCTAAGACCTCTGGCACAACAGGGTCTGGGCCTCTGGCCACCGAAGACCAAGAAACCCCATTGCTGCACATGCTCTTGGATAAGTAGGATCAACATAGTAAAATGGCAATTCTTCCCAAAAACAATCTACAGATTTAATGTGATATCCATCAAATTCCCAACACATTTTTCATAGATCTTGAAAGAACAATACTCCACTTCATGTGGAATTAAAAAAAAAAAAAACATGATTGGCAAAAATAATCTTGTTCAATAACAGACCTTCAGGAGGCATCCCCATCCCTGACTTTCAAGCTACACTATAGAGCTACATTAATAAAAACAGCTTGGTACTGGCATAACAACAGACCTGTGGATCAATGGAATCGAATTCAAGCCCCTGATCTTAATCCACACACCTGTGAACACCTGAATTTTGACAAAGCATCCAAAAATATACCATAGAAGAAAGATAGTATCTTCAAGAAATACTGCTGACATGACTGGATGATAGTGTGTAGAAGAATGCAAATAAAACTGTATCTGTCCCCTGCACAAATCTCAAGTCAAGGAGGGTAAACGACCTCAGTGTAAACTTAACTACACTGAACTTGATAAAAGAGAAAGTGAGAAATACTCTTAAATGCATTGGCACAGGTGACCACTTCCTAAATATAACACCAGAAGTGCAGACAGTAAGAACAACAATTAATAAATAGGGCCTCCTGAAACTGAGAAGCTTCTGTAAGGTAAACGACATGGTCAATAAGACAAAATAACAGCCCACAGAATCGGAAATAATGTTTGCCAACCCTTCATCTGATCTCTAAAATATATCAAGAACTCAAGAAATTATAGGACAAACAAAACCAAACAATCCAATTAAAAGATGGGGTTCAGAGCTAAAATGGAAATTCTCAACAGAAGAATTTCAGAGCTGAAAGACACTTAGAGAATTGCTCAGCATCCTAGACATCAGAAAAATGCAAGCCAAAACAACTCTGAGATATCATCTTACACCTGTCAGAACTAAGATCAAGAACACAGATGACAGCCTATGTTGGATGGGATGTTAGGCAAGAAGAACACTCCTCCATTCTTGATGCGAATGTAAGCTTGAGTAAGAGAGAAACCCAGTGCTAAGAAAACCTCCAAGAACCCACAAGATATCCCTGGCTGGGACTCCAAGCAATAGTAGAGAGGTTGCCTCAACAGGACATCCCCTATAACCCAATGAACGACACTCTAATTGTCATTACAGAAACTCCATCCAGCAATGGATGAAGGCAGAAGCAGAGATCCATAGGTAAGCACCAGGTTGAGCGCTCCAGCTGAAGAGAGAGAGAGGAGAGAGTATATGAGCTTATGGATCAAGATCATGAGGAGGAACCCACAGAGACACCCGACCAGAGCTATTGGGAGCTCACTAACTCTCAAATAACCACTGAAGAAACCTCATGGAATGGACCTAAACCCTCCAGAGGTAGACGAATTTCAAATGGCGTGGGCAGTTAGTGGGGCCTCTTTGGGTAGGATCACCGTACATTCCTGGTGCGTGAACTGACATATCAGTCCATTTCCTGCAGAGGAACACCTAACCCAGCCTTGATGCTGGGATGAAGGATCCGGACCTACTTCAACTCTATATGTCAGACGGAATTGACCCACCTTGGGACTCTTTGCCCTACTTGGGGAATGGATGGGGTTGGGGTGGGAACACAGAGGGAGGACCAGTAGGAAGAAAGGAGGGAGGGCAGTGGTAGATGTGGAAAAACCTTTCGAAATAAAAAAATGAAATAAAGTTAGTGAATTTGTCATTTCTTATGCTACAGATCAAAAGCTGACAAGTGGTTTAGCTTACCTACTACTCAGATGGCTCTTAAAATTGCATATATCTCAGTTCTGCACCTTATCTTTTCATAATTATGTTTTGTTTTAAATTGTAGACACACACACACATAAAGACATACACAGACATATGTAATTGATTTACTATGTAGATACATAGAACTTCAGAATTTTTAATTTCTTATTCTGCAAAAAAATGTAAATATATTTACCTTGCCCATTTCTGTTTCCAACTTCTTCTAGAATAGAGGATAAGTTAAGTGGGCCATTTGGGGGTACTCTGGTAGTAGGTCATGGTGTTGCATAATCCAGCAGGAGGCACAATCTAGAAAATGAGGATGGAACTGTTTACACTCCATGAAATTTTAGAACAGTCCTCAAAAGGAAAATTATAGCATCACTAGAAAAATTTCATAAGACCCAATGGCAAATATCTTATTATATATTTTATGATGCCAATAAACTTCTGAGAAAGACTCAGAAAGAAATTGGTATTCTGATAGCACAGATCTTTGGTTTTGTGCTGACCTTTTCAGTTGCTTGGTCCTCTCAGGAATTTTGTGAATGAAAACATAGTGGTGCCCTTTCCAGAGATAGTGTTACAGCTAGTGGGTTAATATTATTTTGTTTGGGTCAGGCAAGAAATTATATCTCACAACAATTTGGAGAAAATTGTGAAATTTTCATGCTTATGAGATTTAAGGACTCAGTCCAAGAGAAGAACTCCGGAGGGAACCAGCACCATTCCTCCAACGGTGACGGAGCAAGAAAAGCCCTGTGTCCTCTGATCTGGAAGACTGGGGAACTGGACAAGAAACACAACACCATACAGCGACAACACAGAAAACACAGTATCGGACAAGAAACACAACACCATACAGTGACAATTAGAAATAAGGGTGATAAATGGGGAAACAGTCAGAGCCAACCTCTAGACCGAAGGTGCAGTTGTTATTCATGTAGCAGGGCCAGAGAATTCAGCAACAATTCCACAGCACACCTTCCAGATCCTTGAGAAAATATTCAGATAAAAGAGGGACATTTTTCTAAGTGAAAAGAGATCTTTTTCATACAATATATTCTTTTATGGCTTTCTCTCCCTAATTCCACCCAGACCCTCTCCATTTCCCCACCCACTCAAGTCCACATCCTTTGTTTCTCTCATGATGCTACAAACAGGCATCTAATAAATAATTAAACAAAACAAGACACAGATCAATCAAAATAGGACAAAACTAGCAAAGACAAGAAAAGGCACAAGAACCACAAATAGATGCTCACACACTTGCACACACAAAACCCTTGAAAACACATAAATGGAAACCATAATATATATACAAAAGACCAGTAAGATTAAAAAATGCACGAACAAAGTATCATGAGAAAACATGTCCCAGAATTCCACAGGACTAATATTAATTACCCCTACTGATCCTCTTCCCTCTGTGTGGGCACTCAGGGACTGATTCTTCATGTCTACTATGCACAGATGGCAGTGACACCCGGTTCATGGTGGCTGGTCGAACATTTGTGAATCTCCTCACATAGGCCACTCAGGTCATTATGTTGGTCCATCCCTCTTCCAAAATAGACACCACCATCCAGTCAGCCACACTTCGAGCTCTTGCAGCCTACAGGTAAGCCTGCTTCAGAACTATGACTCCCATCAGCCATCAGAAAACTCCCCTGTCTCTGCACTGTTCTCAGGTGATGGCTCAGCTGGCCTGACCCATGGAGCAGGTCTGCTCTGAGGCTTTCCATGTTTCACTAAGCACTCTAGTTGGCTGTACCGTTTGGATTGTACTACTGGATTAAGGACTAGTCCAAGCAGGCTAGGGTTCTTCTTTCTGACACCTTCCTACCTCACCATGCCTTCATTCCATGGGTACTGGAATAAACATGGCTTTGGTCTCTATCTATCTGACAATCACAGCCCAGGAAAGTACTCAGAGATTAGGGCATCAACTCCTTTCCTGCCCTTCCCAGGCCCAGGTCTAGCTCCCATGCCAGGCCTGCATACCTCCCATCTAGGGATTATTTGGGTTGCAGGATGATAGCCACCTGACTGCCTTTAGTAGAAGTCTAAAGAAAAATTAACACATTGCTCAGGTGTGAAGGGCCCCTCTGCACTTGTGGTCATGACTGGGATGGTGTATAAGTGGATGATGGCAACCAGAGTGCATAAAGAAGGATCTTGGATCCTTACACCCACCCATCCTACCTGGTTCGTCTGTTTCCTCTGGCTTCTTGAACCCTCTGAATACAACTCGTCTTCCCAGGCAGGTGGATGAATCCAATTCTGGTTGGCTGCCTGATAGCAAGGAGGAGCCTGGAAAGCATCCAAATGGGGTAAAGTGCCAACCAGGCACAGCAAGCTGGGACTGTCAGGCTACAATCAGCCTTAATGAGAAAAAGCCTTCCTCGATTTGAAGTGAACAATGGCTGAGACCCAGGGGTTTGAAGGTGTTAACAGTAATTGGTGGTTGAGTTTTGAGCCTAAAACAAGACAGTTATACAGGTCCTCTGACCTCAGCAACACTGGGGCAGATGGACAGAGAGTATATTGTAAGGAGAGGGCATGCACAAGCCATTTCTGGGTGGGACACCGGCATTGCAGTCATTTCAACTTGCAACAGTCATTATTACCTGAACAACTGCTGCACAAGACTGGGCCCGTCACCAGCAAGGAGGGTCTGTGCAACACACACCAGCACGCATGCTCACACACACTCACACACACACATGCACACTCACTCATGCACACACACACACTCTCACACACACTCCAGCACACAAACACACACACTCACACACACATTCACTCATGCACACACACACACACACACACATGCTCTCACACATACACTCACACTTAAATACACAATTTTCTATTGAAATACTCTCGGAGAGGATGAGTGATTTTGTCAATTGTGTATCCACTAGTGAGGCTACCAGGTTCCAATTGACAGCTCCACCTCACAGTCACACAGATGGCACTGTTGGAATTTTGTGGTTCAGAAAACTAAAAAAACCACAACAAATAACAATAGGAGAAGTTGAGTTGGTGTGGTAGGAACCGGCCAGGTAGAATACTTAGATGCATTCTATGCATGGATTAAATATCAAAAATACACTTAATTAATAAAAGCAAGAGCCTAGAATTCAGCCCTGCAGGAGGCATACAAAGATCTCCCTTCTTAATGGTGAGCCTGCAAAACCACAACTGTAATGTCAGCATGAAGGACATTTCTGCTACACAAAGAGAATTGCAAGTTCAGGAGAAGCCTGGGCACGTGGCAAGGCCGACTGAGCTGTAAAACAAAACCCAGTCTTTAAAACGGACAAAGCAGAAGAAGGAGTGTCCAGTCCAATACTGTCTCAGGTGGTGAGTTCTGAGGTTATGTAAATCTTTCTTATGGATCAGATCACCAGTACATGGAAAAGATGTGGGCTCATAGGATGGCTCAGTAGATAAAAGGACATGCCACCAAGCATGATGACCTCAGTTTATCTTATGAACTCACATGGAAAAAGAGAATACTGACTTCTATAAGGTGCCTTCTGATACACACGCACACACACACACACACACACACACACACACACATAAACTATGTACACATAGATAAATAGATAAATGTTATATGGATAGAGTAAATGGTATTTTAGAAAATAAAGACACCATTTCCAAAACAAGACAGAAAAGCTCTATTTCCGAGGTTGAAAGACAGGTAACACAGGGTGATGATGCTACAGAGTATTTCAGTCTTACTTCCCCTAATTCTGGGGTCTCTCTAAAATAACTGTCATAAACACACAGCAAGGTCTAGTCAGTCTCATCTGCAGGCTGCAGCCCAGAAATAGGTACGGAGGCAGAGTTGAAGGAACTGTCCCTGGAACCAGAGAACTGATCAAGAGTGCCAGAGGATTTTATATCATAATTGGAGATGAGCAGAGAGGTGTGTTTGCTGAATCCTGAACATATCAGGAGACTGGTGGCTCTCAATGCTGCCACTGCTGCCTGTGCGGAAGGTGGTGATCTTCTATTCCAAAGATCCCAACACAGTTTGGAACAAGAATAGGCCGGGTTCTAGGGGGACAGAGGTAACTATCATTTCTCCAGTGCACACTCTGAAAATACAATATAAACAGACACCTGAAGTGAGCCAGGGAAGTGAGAAGAATTGGAGCCCAGACCATGGTGGAGTCACCACTTGAAAGTTCTGAAAAACAAAACATAGCTAGAGGCAGTCATTCCTTTTCTGTCCCTGTCCTCAGAGGGGATCATCACTCTGCAAACATCTCCTGTCCTGGAAGATGTGAAAGACCCTCCATCAACATTAGCCTGTGCTACATACGGCTGGGGGAAAAATGTTACAGAGAACTTGCTTTTTGTGGGCATAAGGAGAAATCAGCTGAGAGTCTGGCAACACTAAGCAAGTGTGTGGTTGGCAGTGCCCTCTGGTGGCCAGAAGAGATATCGATTCTCTGCAGGTGCCAGTGCTCAAGATAACTGCTCTCCCTAAAACACTTTGTTACAATCAGGAGTGCTGTGGGGCTAGACAACAACTTACACTCCATTACGGCTAGACTTTAGTATCTATCCAGAGGTACTAAGAGTTACTACTCTTTTCTATATTCTGGTTCCTTTCTGTTTATGGTGGGTGGCAAATATCACAAAGAACATGAATTTCACACTCAGGTGTTGGCGTGGATGATAGGATATCTAAAAATGGTAAAACTGAAAGAGTGGACCTCCTCCAACAGATGAAACAAACAAGTTGCTAGATATACACAAAGCAGGTACCTCCAAGAGGAAGACAGAATATAGATTCTAGATTTGCACACACTGTGTTCGAAAAATGATCTGTATTTAACTGAAAAGAAACCCTAGGCACATACAGCCATGAACAGCCTTATATGCAGAAGGGAATCTTCAAGTTCCTTTCCCTGAAGAAAGATTTACACTACACATGTAAGACCATAACTTGAAGGTTCCCCCAGGAGAATTTTGACTGTCATCTACATTTGTCTGTAAATCAAGTGACCTGGCATTCCAAAGTTCCATACATCACAACACAAACACATCACTTTTAGCAGTCACCTCTTACTGCAAGGGTCTAAATCCCTGATAGAGAACTGGCTAATGTGAATAGTGCCATTGTTCTCTTAAAATCAACATAGTGTTTCAAGTTGTAGAGTGAAGGCCAGGACTTTAAATGACATGGAGTAGGAAACTGTGGGCTTGGGGCTTCTTCACATTTAGACATTAGGAATATTGGAAGAACTCCTCAGTCTCAATCTGTGGACTGCTCCAGTGCTGGAGTCAGGTCCACAAGTCATCTGTGTAAAGAGTTTGTCCATGTATCAAAAGACTCAGAATTAAAAGATCTTATCTGAAGAAATTCATCATAAATCACCTTGCAAGAAAAGTTGAAGACAGTTGTTAACATGTGTCCTGCCAGATTACAGGATAAAGAGGTCATTTGAAAATGTATTAAAGCACATTCCAGACTTATATTCCACATAACCAATGCAGGAAAGAGGTTAAATTTTACAAGTGCTATTAACTCCCTAGAAAAAGTTTTCCTGCACAATCCCAGCTATGAATCTGGATGTTCTTGCTTGAAAATCAGGATTCTAATAAGCCAGAATAGAGAATTGAAAATAATGAACAGTAGACCTGGGAACATTGAGAAGAGTGAGCCGACATTCTCCATTACATCCAACCAGAAAAAATTCAAGTCTGCAGTGATGTGGGAATGTGTTTATGTATGCTGTGAATCTCAATTTTTAAATAAAGGAGCTGTTTTGTGCCATGACAGGCACCATAGAAGAAGTAGGAGGAGAAATCAGAGCTTAGGTAGGAGAAGCAGGGTGGAGTCAGAGGCAGACCGAGCTGAAGCCGCCCAAGAAGAAACATGTAAGAAACACAGGTGAGCCACGGGCCACATGGCAGACAGATTAATAGGAATGGGTTGATTTAAGATGTAAGAGCTAGCTAGCAATGTGCCTGAGCCATAGACCAAACAGCATAAAGTTAATATAAGCATCTGAATCATTTCTGGGGACCCAGGAAGGCTGGGTAGCTGAGGGGTCTGGCACGGCATGTCTGTGGGTCTCGGACCTCTGGCCACCAGGGACCGAGAAACCTCACTACTACACTGCAGATTTTCCCTGTACAGTATTTGGGAAGACAGTGAGCCCTGTTAGTTGCATATTTCCTATTTTATATTTGCTTCCCTAGGTACTTGGCTCTGGTTGTTTGGGGACTGGGACATCCATCATTTTGAATGAGGAGAAATAGTGTATGTTCCCTCTCATCTGGGGATGTTAGCTTTGTGTCTTCAGATGTGTGTTTTATTTGTAAAATACATAGACTTCCAGAAACTAGTAAAGAGCTCTATATGGGAGAATTTCAAAGGCATTGAGATAGAATTAGTGGTATAAAGGTTTAAAGGGAAATAAGAGAACAGGGGTGGCTAAATTAGGGTGGGCATAGATCGGCAGTGTAGAGGAGGCAATAGAGATAGGGATACCTAACAGAGGCATTTTGAAAAGGCGTATGGAAACCTACTAGTGTAGAAGCCTCCTAAAATACTGATGTACACATAGGTGTTTAAAAGGATTTGAAATGGAATTAGCTCGTAACGGTGGCAATGCTCTCACTAGACATCACAGACTAACAACTAAGTATCCAAGATCCAAGAATGAGGTGCCTCCTTGGAGAACCCACACATTGAAGGCTATTGAAATTGCCCTTTGTTTCCTTCCTTAACATGATGGCAATGACCTCCTGCTGGTGACTTAACATAGTTGAGGAAGACAATATGGAGAGATCCAGCTGGTCCTCACGATAACATCATCCCTATTGCATAACATACATAGTGCTTAGTTGTTGGAGGTGTAGTATAAGCTACCAGAGGAGAGAAATAAGCCTCTGTCTCACCCATCTGTAAACTCTGAGTGGTAGAGACTTTCCACAGAGTGCTAATTCCTGGGGAAGATGATATCTCTCTCTCTCTCTCTCTCTCTCTCTCTCTCTCTCTCTCTCTCTCTCTCTCTCTCTCTCTCTCCTCTCTCTCTTCCTCTCTTCTTTCTGTCTCTGTGTCCCCCCCTCTCTTTTTTTTAGCTTTTCATCCAGGTGTGGGGTCCCCTGATGCACAGCCTTGTCTGCATCCTATCGTAGTATAATTGTTTGAGCTTCTCTCCATTTAATTTGATGTATGTTATGGCCTTGTCTACATTGCTAATGTTAAGTTTAGGTGTGTCTCCTGTATCCTGCACTCCCCAAGACTTTCATAACTAATGAGCATTGTATTTTGTTAAAGGCTTTTCCAAGATCCGATGAGATGATCTTTTCTTTTTTCTTTCAGTTTATTTATAAGAACAGAGCAGAATGCCAGAGAGAGGCCGGAAGAAGCAGAGGACAACTATG
The DNA here is from genome assembly GCA_033318265.1 of Phyllotis vaccarum. Classification (NCBI taxonomy): domain Eukaryota; kingdom Metazoa; phylum Chordata; class Mammalia; order Rodentia; family Cricetidae; genus Phyllotis; species Phyllotis vaccarum. Next base: position 182,980,367 of record JARWLC010000002.1, read on the forward strand.
CTGCTCTAAAGAAAGGTACCAAGTCGCATGGCTGAACAGGAAGAATCATGGGTTAGATGAAGGGTAGAGAGCTAGCAATTTGTATGTCTGGGCCTTAGGCCGATCAGCCTCAAATTAATGTAATCATCTGTGTGCCTCTGCAGTTCTTTCACTCTGTGGGCCTAAACCTTGAGGCTAGGCCCAAAATTCCGGGCCAAAAACCACTTACTACACCACACAATCCTATAGGGCAAGCAGTCATAGAGAGATCAAATAGAACTCTAAAGGATATGCTAAATAAACAGAAAGGAATAACAAAGACCTCCAGAGATAGACTACATAATGCTTTATTAACTTTGAATTTTCTCAGTGCTAATGAGAAAGGAACAACAGCTGCTGAAAGGCATTGGACTATAGAAAAACAAGCTCAGCTATATCAGCCTGTTTACTTCAAAGATGTACTAACCTCTGAAGCTAGGGTATGTACTATGTTGGGGAAGGGGTTTTGCTTTTGTTTCTACAGGTGAAGAAAAGTTATGAATACCATCAAAATGAATAAAGACTTGATATGAACTAGAGAAACTTCATGAAACTAAAAATTGATAGCTCATCCACCCATATTACAATTCTTTAAATTGTAAAAAACAAAAAAAAACAAAACAAAAAAAAAACAAAAAAACAAAACAAAAAAAAAAAACTAAAGGGTTGGGGTAGGGTTTTGCTTTTTTCTTTACAGAAAACTGGAAATACCCATCTTCAAGAAGTGAAAAGACCTTGGACATCTAGATATCTAAAGCAAAAGGGAGGCTATCGAGGAAAATTTACAAGAAAAGAATATCGTAACCATTGGTAACAGTATACACTTCATATGGTAAACTCTCATTGTTAACCTCTACAAATTTGTTTTGTAACTTGAAGTCCCAGTTTAATTATAATTTAAAGCTGGCTTTAGGGTTGGAGTGTGGCTCTCTCCTTCTCTAAACACTTTGGGTGGCTGTCCAGGCAGACAGGTATCATCTTTGGAAGTTGCTTGTACTTCCTCTTTACTTGGGTAAATATTATTTCCTTCTTGGGTCTCTGAGGTAGTTGAAGATGAGAGAGTTATAGTTTTCTAGTGACAGTTTTAGAAAAGAAACTTTGAAGTTAAAGGGTATAAATTTAAGAGACATCAAAATAATAGTTTTTAGTTAGTAATACAAGTTAGAAAAAAAGTGAATTAAGTATAATCCTTTGGACTCATCAAAATAGGATAATTAATGAAATATTTTCTTTGAATTGTCAATTGTTAGTGGACTAGACATTACTAATTTAGTGTTTGTATATATTGTATATAATTATTGTACCTATTGTATATGGTTTTTCTTATGTTAGCTATCACCTTCTTTTTTTAATTTTACACAAAAGGGGATGTGTGGGGATATAATACATTGTCATGGATCACTGTAGAAAAGTGATGAGACTAAAACCTAACACAATGTACAGGAAGCTGGATAAAGACTTTTTACTACAATTAATTAGTACTCTATATAACCATTAATATTATAACAAAATATTTAAAATACAAAATTTATATCTATTTAGATTAGTAGCAAAAGAATAGTCCTTTAACTTTGGTTGTTTTTCCATCCTATTTCACGTGGCTGTTCTAATATAGTACAAAAATTTTGTATTTTCCTTTAACAAGAATGCTTGGGTTTAGAGGATAGAGCCACACTCAAACTCCAAATCCAGCTTTAATTTATAATTGAACTGGGACTTCTACTTTTCTTAGAAATAGAGACATACAGATTTTAGGTGGTGAGATTTGCCCTGTAGAGTGTATTGCAATTTTTTGTGGATAGCCTTCTCTTCTTCATTAGATCTCTAGATGTTCAAGGTCTTTTGACATCTTGAAGATAGGTAGTTATAATTTTACGTAAACCCTGCACCAACCATTGTTTGGTGAGTTTTTCTTACAAATTAAAGCATTGTCACATGGGTGAATGAGCCGTAGTTTCTCTTTATAAATAAGTTTCTTCAAATAGAGTCCTTATTGATTTTTCTTCACCCATGGAAACAAAAGCAAAACCCCTTCCCCAACGTAGCACATACCCTGGCTTCCATTCAGAGGTTAGTACATCTTTGAAGTAAACAGGCTGATTTAGTTCAGCTGTGCTTTCCTATAGTCCAATGCCTTTCAGCAGCTGTTGTTCCTTTCTCATTAGCACTGAGAAATTTCAAAGTTAATAAAGCATTATGCAGTCTATCTCTGGGGGTCTTTGTTATTCCTTTCTGTTTATTTAGCATATCCTTTAGAGTTTGATTTGATCTCTCTATGACTGTTTGCCCTGTAGGATTGTGTGGTATTCCTGTAGTATGATTTATATTATAATAAGCAAAAAATTGTTTCATTTTACTAGAGACATATACCAGAGCATTGTCAGCATTAATTTGTACAGGTATTCCCATGATGGCCATACGTTCTAGAAAATGTGTGATTGCCGATTCAGCTTTTTCTTAACTCAAAGTAGTTGCCTATTGAAATCCTGAAAATATATCTATTGTATAATGTACATATCTTAATCTTTTAAATTTTAAAAAGAAATGCATCCATCTGCCAGATTTCATTTCTATGTATACCTTTAGTATTATTTCCTGCTGGTAATGGAGTCTGATTATAGAAGAAACAGGGGGGATATCTTTTTACAACTTCTTTGGCTATAAAAGAGAAATCTTCTTTTAAACCTTTGCTATTGATGTGATTTTTTTTTTAATAAAACTCTGAGGCCTCTAACAAATTTACCAATTTCATCATTACCTTGTGCTAGAGGGTCTGGCAGACCTATATGAGATCCGATTGTATTATATAGAAGGGATGATTCCTAGTCTGATTCTTTCTTGTAATATAATAAATAATGAAATCAACTCTGATTCATCAAGAATAAAGTCAGCATTTTCAATAAATAAAAGCACTCTTTATTCACACTGAGAGTCAGAAGCTATGCTAAGAGGTTTTTTTTAAAAAATTATTAATACCATCATGATAGCATATAATTATCAACTTTGAACAGAATTATAATGGCTTTGAGCCACTTTACTAACATTTTCTGATTTATAATCTACTTTTCCGGATTTATTTGCTTTGCTATAAAATATAGGGACTCCAGAAATTGGTGCTTACCATATGGCAGGAGTAACCCTCTACTTAGATCACTTTATAAATTAAATTCTTTTGCTTTTTGAGATAACTGTTGTTAATCTCTCCAAAAAAAAACAATAAAACAAAAACATACTGCAAACTCTTTGCCAAGGTTTACTTTGTGCCCGTAATTGGTCAATTTTTTCATTAGTTAGAGGTATAACAATTTCTACTGGGTTCATTCCTATCAATTGACAAAGTTTTAATTTTCCTTTAAAAATCAGATTGGAAATCTTTTCCACGTATGCATTTAATGTATTACTTGGTTTGTGTAATAGAAATATCCATTCCAAAATATTATTTTCCCTTTGCATTAAAATTCCTGTAGAAGAATGCAGAGAGGGCAAAATAACCAGAGTGCAAATAAGGTCTGCATCCTCAGGATCCACATGTGCATCCTGTTATTTCTTTTCCACCCAAATCAATTCTTTCTCAGTTTTAGCTGACAATTCTCTTAGACAATTTAAGATCTTGACACCATCTAAGGTTTTGAACAAATTATCCAGTTCATGATATTTTTATCCCAATAGTGGTTCATAAATTGAAAATGTTACCTAGAAATCTTTGGAACTCATTAAGAGTTCAAAATCTATCTCTTCTGATTTGCACATTTTGGGGTCTAATTTTTGTAGAATTATTTTATATTCTAAATAACTAATAGAGTCGTCTCTTTGTAATTTTTTCAGGAGCAATTTGGAGTCCCCAAACAGTCACAATTTTTTTACTTCTTTAAGCAAATATATATATTTGAGTCAGCCAATAAGATATCATCCACATACTGGTAAATGGTAGATTGTGGAAATTGTTTATTAAATCACTTTTAGTGGATTTCATACAAAATATTGGCACAGAGTGGGGGTTATTTAACATTCCCTGAGGGAGAACCTTCCATTGATATCTCTTTACATGATGAGACTTATTATAAGTGGACACTATAAAGGCAAATTTTTCTTTGTCTTGTTTTTGTAAAGGTATTGTAAAGAAACTGTCTTTTAAATCAATAACTATAATAGGTCATTCTTTAGGTAACAGAGAAGGCAAAGGAGTCCCAGATTGTAGAGAGCCCATTGGCTGGATCACCGTGTTTATTGCCCTCAGGTCTGTTACCATTCCCCACTTTCCAGATTTCTTTTTAATAACAAATACAGGAGAATTCTAAGGGCTGGTTGATTCTTCTATATGCTGAGCATTTAACTGCTCCTGTACCAGTTGCTCTAAGGCCTGCAATTGCTCTTTTGTTAGAGGCCATTGATGAACCTATATAGGCTTCTCTGTTGACCATTTTAGAGATAGTGCTGTGGCTGTTTTTGAAAGTTCAGCACCTGTTGTGCCTTGTTTTTGTGCAATCTGAATGGTGGGTAACTGTTTCTCATGGTACCTTCTAATATTTTCCCCCTAGAAGCATGTTTTAGCTTATTGTTTGTTTCTGAAATTGAACAAATATTTTTCTGAATATTCCATTGCTGCAATAAGTCTTGTCCTTATAAATTTATGGCAATGTCAACCACATATGGCTTTAGTTTTCCTGTCTGTTCTTCTGATCCTATACACTCAAGCCATACTGAACTCTGTTTTACCTGGGATGACACTGCAATTCCCCCAAACTGAACATTCACCTCCTGAAGGGGCCAGTTTGGACACCAAGATTCTGATGAAGTTATTGTTACATCTACCCGTGTCATCAAACCTTCAATGACGACATCATTTATTCTTCATTTTAACTTTGACTTTTTTCATTTATAGAAGTTGTCAAAGTATTCACTGTGTGATTTTTCATGAGTGTTTATACTTTCTGTAGCTGCTATACTGTCCAGAGCCATGTGGTTTAGATCAGGGTTTGGTCTATTTCATTGCTCCAGGGAGGTGTTTCGTACAGGATGGTGAAATAAGACTGAGCTGGGTTTGATAAGTAGCCTACAAAAACCCCTTTGGGGCTTTTCCTGAAGGCCAAAAAGTTGCCTTGCATGTACCTTGTTGACTTGAACTCATTAGTTCAATGCCTCCCTTTGCCACACTTTCTGCACATTTCAGAAGGGAAGGGTGTTCTGTTGGGTTATTCTTAGCAACGACATTGTTTTTGCAAAAAACTTGTTCACAGTCTCTTTTGAGGTGACCTTGACAGTTGTAATGTCTGATTTTTTTTATTGTTTTATTCTCTAGAAGTAACTTCTCATACTCAATTATCATCATAGTTATCCATATTAATTGTACTATGAATCCAGTCCTCCAAGGGTGCTGACCTTGCATTTAACAGCCTAATTATCCTTTTACAGTGTGAGTTCACATTTCCAAAAGCCAGAGATTCAATTATTAATTGTATAGCTTCTGAATCTGGTACTATTCTATTTATCGCTACAGTCAATCTTTATAAAACATCTGTGGCCCCTGGGTCACTCTTGTAAAGAATTTAACTTTCTTTTCTCTATCTTCAATTCTATCCCAAGCATTCCAGGCTACCATTTGGCAGAAATCCAGGTTGTTATTCTCATATAAGGCTTGCCTTTCTATTTTAGTATAATCTCCTTCTCTAAGAAGTTGGTCTTGGGAAATTTCTATGCCTCTATTTCTTTGTTCTATTGTTTTAGCCCCCTGCTTCCACCATGTCTCATACTGTGACTGTGGCCCTGCCTTCAAGACAGCCCTAACCATATCTGACCAGTGTTTAGGGATAATTTTATTATAGATTGATCAAGAATGTAACATTTGTTTGTACAAACGGTGAGTGCATACCATGGTTAAAAATTTCTTCCCTGAATCTCCTTAAATCTAACATTTGTACCAGGTCCATTCAGCTTTTGCACAGTTTTTTATCATTTGGCAATTCTTCTAATGTTACTGGATATACTGTTGGTTGTTTGAAAGCCTTATGGTATTTTCTATAATCTTACAAGGCAATGTTGAGACTGGTTCTTAAAGTTTCTCTGTCTGGGTCTGAGTATCTCTGTGTTCTCTTTCAATAGGTTTTTCTAAGACTTTTATCTTATCACTCTGATTAGCTAAATTTTTAAATAATAAAGCAGAAATAATCAAACAAATAACATTTCTAATAGATATTATGATAGTCCCATTTACATTATTTATCTTTTTCTTTGCTAGTTGTGGTTTCAAACAGTTTAGAGTAATGTCAAAGAAAGACCAACCACCTTCCATCAAAATACTGCTTCTTATTTTTAATGTGGGAAAAATTCTCTCTGCTTTAAATGAATTAATACCCTTTTTAACAAATCCCAATTTATTCACCAAACTTGTGTCAATGACGATTCAGATCACTATAAAGTAGAACAGCTACGTGGTGTGGTAACAGCCCAAGGAGGGGGTCCAGAAAAAAATCCCACAACACACCAGGAGAGGGTGTCCAAAAACCCCATTCAGATGAATGGGGGAAAGAAATATGTATGACAGGCTCTGCTTAAGACTGGAGACTAACTCTGAACAGGAAGTTCAGCCAACGGGGTAGTGATCCCAGCCAAGTGTAGCTCCAAATGGCAAGCAGCTTTTTTTTTTCAAATTTGTGCCCCAAAATTTGAGTACCAAATATTGCATAAATTCTATTTGATATTATATTAAAAATTTGGAGACATATAGTGGTAAAAAGCTGGAATTTCAGAACAATAGAGAAACAAACTATAGTCACTTATCCACCAACTCCTTAGGCTTCTCTCCATGAAATCTTTAAATCCAACTTTTCTCCCCTCAGGTCACCAAAAAAGCATCTGGAAAAGCTGTAAAAACTCTCTTCTCTTCATGTGCCCAGATAACTCCCCCTTCTTCCATTCCTAAAGCTAGGATTAAAACTATGTTACCACTCCCTGACCTTCATGGCTTGGCTCTGTGGTTGACTCTCCTGATATTCCAGACTGTCTGTCTGTCTGTCTGTCTGTCGGTCGGTCGGTGGGTCGGTCCGTCCATCCATCCATCCATCCATCCATCCATCCATCCACCCACCCACCCTCCCACCCATCTGTCTGTCTATCTATATCTCACCACATTGTTCCATTTTGGATGTCATTGTGGTGTGTAAGCACCACGGCTGATTAAAACTCTTGATCATGTCTCTCATTTGGAAGTTAGCACACCACTTTCAAGTATTACCTTGAAAGCTAATATCCTCAAAGAGGCATACATGTTAGTACTAGGACATGAAACTCTAGGCACTATTTCTGAAGTGCATGGCATGTTCAGAAATAGCGGCTCAAATTCTACCTTTGAGTGACTACCAAGGACCAAATCAATAGAGTGTATATTTTTGAAATTTCTTGGGTAGGCCTGATGAACAGATCAAAGGGGGCTTCTTATATCTGGCATTAGAGATTTTTCTTAGGTGGTCTCTGGCTCTTAGAGGGAGCAAATGAAAAAAGTTCATTAAAATTATGCCTAGCTATACACAGAATTATTTACATAGACACATGTTACAAATAATTGTGTGTTTTGGTAACTTTTATATAAATAGTATGACTCCTTAGAGCTTTTTATGACATTCTTACTTTATCCTTCTTCCTCTTTATTTTTTACTATTTTAACTATTAATATAATTCATTGTATATACCCTCCACTGTTAACCCTCCTTGCCCTTCTCTTGCTCCCCCACCTTCTCCACACCTCCACACTGCACCCTCTATTCACTCTTCAAAGGGAATAAATTCTACTTGATCACGGTGAATGGCTTTTTATGTGTCCCTGAATTCAGTTTGCCAGTATCTTATTGAATATTTTTGCATCAATGTTCATGAGGGATATTGGTCTGTAATTATCTCTTTTAGTTGCATTTTTGTATGGTTTTGGTATCAGGATGACTGTACCTTCATATAAAGATTTTGACAATGCTCTTTGTTTTTCTATTGTGTGGAACAATTTGAAGAGCATTGGCATGAGCTCTTATTTGAAATTCTGGTAGAATTCTGCACTGAAAACATCTAGTCCTGGCCTTTTTTTGTTTCTTTGTGAGACTACTAATTACTACTTCTATTTCCTTGGGGGTTACAAGTCTATTTAATTTGTTTATCTGATCTTTATTTAATTTTGGTACAAGGTAGTGATCCAGAAAATTGTCCATTTCTTTTAGGTTTTCCAATTTTGTGGAGTTTTGAAGTATGACCTAATTATTCTCTTTACTCCCTCAGTGTCTGTTGTTATGTCCTCTGTGGGGATATATTTCAAATTTAATAAAAATCAGTCTGTGATATCAGAGGGATCTACTCACAGTCAGTCTAGGAAGATCAGGCAGTGGTAACTCACACCTTTGATCCCAGCACAGGGAATATCAGGAGTGGTGATTTAATACCTTAATCCCATCAAATCCAAGTTTGAGGCCATTTTAGTTTACAGAAGGATTCTAAGCTCCTAGGCAGGCAGTGGTGGTGCCATACCTTTAATCTTAACTTAGATGTGAAACAACTGAGTGAACAAAGTGTGTAAGGCAGGAGTGAGGCTGAAGAAGGTGCAAGGCTGAGGAATCTGGAAGACAGCTGGGTGAGATCTGACTGTGGTGTTTCCTCTCTTTGATATCTCAGCCTTTCCCTGAGAGCTGGCTCTGAGTTTCCTTTATTTGTACAATAGTCCCTCTTTTTATTTCTGATTTTGTTATTATGGATATTCCCACTCTGCCTTTTGGTTAGTTTGCAAACAGTTTGTCTATCTTAATTGATTTTCTCAAAGAACCAACTTTTTGGTTAATTGATTATTTGCATTGTTCTCTTTGTTTATGTTTTGTTAATTTCAGCTCTCAATTTGATTATTTCCTGGCATCTGTTCCTTCTGGGTGAGTTTGCTTTTATTGTTCTAGAGCTTTCAGCTGTGCTGTTAAGTTGCTAATGTGAGATTTTTCCACTTTCTTTATGTCGGCATGCATTACTTTAAATGTTCTTCTTAGCACTGCTTTCACAGTGTCCCTTCAATTTGGGATGTTGTGCCTTCATTTTCATTGAATTCTAGGATATCTTTAATTTCTTTATTTATTCCTTGACTCAGTGATGATTCAAGTGAACATTATTCACTTTTCATGAGCTTCTGGTTTTCTGCTATTTGTATTGTTAAGCCTGATAAGATAGAGGGGCTTATTCCATTTTTTAAAATCTAGTGAGATTTTCTTTGCTACTGAATATGTGGTCAGTTTTGGAGAAGGTTCCATGAGGTTCTGAGAAGAAGCTATATTCTCTTATGTTTGGGTGAAATGTTCTATACATGTTTGTTAGATCCATTTGATTTAATTTCTTTATTTTTTGTTAAGTATCTATCTGGTAGACCTATCCAGTAGTGAGAGTGGGGTGTTGAAGTTTCCCATTATTAGAATGTGGGGTGTGATGTGTGCTTTAAGTTTTAGTAATCTTTCTTTTACAAGTGTAGTTTTCTGTGGGATTATTCTCTTGTACATTGAAAATATTTTCCCTCTTACTGGTTGGATAAAACACTGGTCACAAGGCAGACAGGAAGTATGGGAAGGGTTACTAGACTAAGAAAACTCTGGGAAGAGGAAGAACATAGCAGAGATGCCAGGCAGATGCAGAGAAAAGAAGACAAAAATCTGCTCCGAGAAAAGGCACTAAACAACTTGGTTACCATGAGTTAGATAAAGAGTTAAGAACTAGTTCGCAATATGCCTGAGCCATAGGCCAAGCAATATGTAATTAACATAAGCCTTTATGTGATTCTTTGGGGCTAAGTGACAGTGAGGCTGCAAGTGGGTCTGAATCTCAGGGCCAGACTAGAAAGGCAGGGCCAGAAACTCTTACTACAGTAGGTGCTCTGGAATTTGGGGTATAGATGTTCAAAATTGAGACTTCATCTTGATAGATTTTTCCTGTGATGGATATGAAATGTTCTTCTCCATCAGTTAATTTTGGTTTGAAGTCTATTTTGTGAGATATTAGAATAGCTACACCAGCTTGTTTCTTAGGTCCATTTGATTGGTAAATTTTTCCCCAACCTTTTACTCTGAGGTGATGTCTGTCTTTAAGTTTGAAATGTGTTTCTTTTATGTAGCAGAAGGCCAGATCCTGTTTTTATACTCATTCTGTTAGCGTGTATTCAGTGATATTAATTACCAGAGATTGTCAGTTTAGGTTTTGTTAGTGATGGTGGTAGTAGTTGTAGTAGTGTGTGTGTGTGTGTGTGTGTGTGTGTGTCTTCTTTGGGGTTTTCTGGTATGGGGTTATCTATTTCCTGTGTTTTCATTTGTGTGGCCAACTTCCTTGGCTTGGATTGGAGTTATTCTTCTAGTACTTTATGCAAGGCTGGATTTTTTGGATATGTATTGTTTAAATCTGGTTCTTTTGTGGAATATCTTGTTTTCTCTGTTTATGGTCATTGAAAGCTTTGCTGGGTATTGTCGTCTTGGTTGGCATACATGGTCTCTTAGTTTATGCAGAATGTCTGTCCAGTACCTTCTGACTTTCAGAGTTTTTATTGAGAAATTGGCACTAATTCTGGTAGGTCTGCCTTTCTGTGTTACCTGGAATGTTTCCTTTGCTACTCTTAATATTCTTTCTTTATTTTGTATCTTTAATGTCTTGATTATTATGTGACAAGGGGACTTTTTTGGTCCAGTTTGTTTGGTGTTCTATAGGCATATCTTTCTTTAGGTTAGGAAAGTTTTCCCCTATGATTTTGTAGAATATATTTTCCTGTACTTTAAAGCTAGAATTATTCTCCTTCTATCTCTATTATTATAAGGTTTGGCCTTTCATTATGTCCCAGACTTCCTGGATGTTTTGTGTTAAAAATTTGCTGGATTTAACATTTTGTTTAACCAATGAACCTATTTCCTCTATCATATCCTCAACACTTGAGATTCTGTCTTCCATCTCTTCAATTCTGTTAGTGATGTGGCCTCTGTGGTTTCTACTCATTTACTCAGATTTTTCTTTTCCAGACTTCCCTCATTTTGTGTTTTCTTTATTGCCTGTATTTCAATTTTAAGTCTTAGACTGTTTCCTTTACATGTTTAATTGTTTTTACTTGGCTTTGTTGGGTTTTTTTTAGATGTTTTAAAGAATTTATTTATGACTTCCAGTTTTTGCTTTTCTTTTCATCCATTTCCTTAAAGGAATTTTTTGTTTCCTCCTTGAGGGCCTCTATCATCTTCATAAAGTCGTTGGTAAGGTAGTTTTCCTCTGCCTCATCTGTATTGCTAAATTCAGGTCTTGTTGTTCTTGAACCTGTAGTTTATGTAGGTGTTGTACAAATCTTTAGGTTGTTGGATGTAAAATATCTTACACAGCTTTCTACTCATTTCTTCCTCAAATTTATACAGTTGGAGCTTTATCTCCAGGGATCCTGCTTCTTTCAATGTGTCTTTCTGTATTGCTGCCCTTCTCACTTGCTGCAGTGGGGGGGGTGCCTCTGATAGACTCTGGTACCTGTCCTTCCTGCCTGCTACAGTTGTGGTGTTTGTCTCCAATGAACTCTGGTCCACTAGACAAGTTAGCCAAACATTCAGGGGCTTATCTCTACTTCCTGCTTCTTGGAGAAGGGTTGTGTCTCTGATGAATTCTGGTGCCTTGGAGAAGTTAAACACCCAGAACAGGTGTGAGGGGTGCTCTGTGTCTCTGGGATTGGAATGAGTGTGAGGGGGAGAAGCCAGGTATGTGCCACTGGTGCCTGAGGTTAGAAGCCTAGACTGTTCATCCAGGAGCCCAGGAGCTTACCTCTCCTTCTGGCTTCCTGCAGTAAGGGTGTGTGTCATTCTTCTTCCTTTTTTAATATCCATTGCCCCTCATAAAAAGTCCCCTATCTCTATGTATATCCTGATAGTTCCCCCTATATACTGTGTTTGTCATCTTTCTTCCTTAATGAGCCCCCCACTTTCCCATTTCCCTGACCAGATCATTTGCATCCTGTTACTTCCCTCTCTGTTGCGCCCCATCCTCTAAAGTATCTTTTTTTTAGTTTCCTGATTTCCGCAGTTACTTCAGGATATGTACTTACATCTGGCATTTTAAAGTTAGGAGCCATAAGTGAGGGAGAACATGAGATATCTGTTTGTAATTTCATTTTGCTTTATAGCTGAAGAGTATTTCACTGTATATATCTGCCACATTTTTATATCCATCCATCAGCTGGAGGGTATTTTGGTTGTTTCCATCTTCTGCCTTTTGATAATAGAGCATTAATAAACATGGTTGAACAAGTAAGTGCCTGTGGGTTATGAGGTCCAGTCCTTTGGGAACATACCAAGGAGTGGTATAGCTAGCTGGGTTGTAGAGCAGATGTATTTGGGGATTAATGAGAATTCTCCACATTCCATATTTTCTTCACCACTTTGTGATACCATTAACAGTGAATGACAGTTCCCTTTTTCCTACACAATACTAGAATATCTTGCTGGTGATTTTATTTATCTTTTCCGTGCTGATCAGGGAAAAAGGAAATCTCGAAGTTGCTTTGATTTTGTTTTCACTAATTGCTAGAGACAATGAACATAATTCTTGGGCATCTTTTGCTTCTTCTTTTGAGAACGCTCTGTTCTAGTCTCAGGCCCATTTTTTTTTTGAATGGGTCACTTTTGTTGTTGTTGTTTTAATTATTTATTTTTAATTTTTGTTTATTCTGGGTATTAATTCCCTGTCAGTTATATAGCTGTCAATGATGCTCGCATATTCACTGTGTGACAGAAGCCATGTGAGTTCTTCAGGGTACGAGGCCTGAGAATAGCATGAACAAACTCTCCTATTGGCAAGACCCTGGAGACCCTTGGTCACTTGGCAAAGACCTGTGTACAGATCACTGCAAAACTCTGGGCATGATCCTGTGAGCATATGTGCTACATGTTCTCTTTTCCTTTGTTACACAAGCCATATTGCTAATTGCATTTAGTTTCATTTCTCACTCATGGATAAAATAATTATTACAAAAAGAACATTTCTCTTGATGACTCCTCTGACTGATCCAGAGGGAATGTTGTTAAAAATATACAGTGGATCTGACTGAGTCTCTAAAACCTTTGATTTTTTTTAAGTGTGACCATGAATTCAGACTTTTTAAGAACAGGATGTTGCCTTTCCAACACACTCAGTAACTATCCTGAAAGAGCTTTGTTAGCTCATGAAGTTTAATAGTACATATTTGCATAACTGTCTGGGAAGAATGACTTTAAACACAAGAATCTTGGAGAAATACTAATAAATTGATGATAGCAGGAGTTAATCGGGACAGTCTAGAGACAGGGAATGAAAGAGAATCAGAAACACACAGTTTTTTCATTTCTAATAACTGTGCCAAACCCCAAGAACTTAAGAGAGAAGGAGATGAACACAGGGAATAAACAGTGCAAACTATAAAGAGTACATTTTCAAGTTATATTGCTTATAGAATAAAAGAAAAAGTATGGTACATCTTTAGAGGAGATGGGATAGTACAGTATATGTAGAATGAATCGAACCAGCTTTGGTTGATGAGTTTATTGTGAGAACCCAGACCCTGTCAGATGTAAATATTAGCCACTAGAGATAAAAGCATCTGTCATTCTACATGACTTTCTAACTGCAAATACTGTCAGCTGCACACGTTGCTCTACTTGTAGGTGTGTCTAGTTAGAAAACTTCCTTTATGGCTTGCAACACTGCTTATGCTTCTAACATTGGAGTTATAGATCAAAGAGGTAATGCTTACTGGTGGGAAAGTTGGGGGACAGAAGGGGAAAGAAAGGAACAAACTGGCAATTATTGTAATCACTTTTAGACACTTAAGGAAGCAAAACTGATTGTAAAACTGATCATGCAAACCATAGTAATTGTATAAATAAAAACATCCCAGGCTATCCATGGCCATTTGTTTGAACAACAGGTGGTCACAGTCTCTTCTTGGTGCCGACTTTACTCATCTGCCCCAGGTTATTGAAGCTGTCTGAAGCAAGGCTTCCAGAAACTGTACTTCTTCTTCATTGGGATTCTCTTTAACTATGCAAAAGCTTTTTAGTTCTATCAAGTTTCACTTGTCCATTATAGGCTTTAATTCTTGAACAAATGGAATCCATTGAAGAAGTTCTTTTCTATGACCACAGCATGTAGAGTCTGCCTGTGTTTTCTAGCGGCTTTAGTATTTCTGCTCCAAGTCTTTGATCCATTTGGATCTAGTTTTGTGTGTGTGTGTGTGTGTGTGTGTGTGTGTGTGTGTGTGTGTGTGTGTGTGTGTGTAAGGTAACTGATATGAGTCTAATTTATTCTTTCACTTGTGTTCATCTCGTTATCAACAGCATTTGTTGAAGATGATTTATTTTCTCCAGATTTTTGCTTTTCATTGTCAGATGCTAGTTAGCTAAACTTATGTGTACTGAGGTTTGGGTCTAATTTTTGTTCCTTAGTTTACATTTCTGTTTTTGCCAGTACCATTTTGTCTTCATAACTATGTTTGTGCAATATAAATTAAGATCTATAATGATAATCCCTCAAGCACTGTATAGTTTTTTCAGGATTATTTTGACTATCTGGGATTTTTATGGTTCCATATGAATTTCAGAATAGTATTTTTTTAATTTGTAAAGCACGAGATGAAGACTTTGATTAAAATTGCATTGAATCTGTAAACAGCTTTTGATCATCTTCACAATATTAATATCAATCCATGAGATAAAATGTGTTCCCATTTTCTATTATCTTTTTTGTTTACAGAGGTCTAAAATTTTTATTGTAGAATTCCTTGACTTCCTTATCCAGGTTTATTCCAAATATGTTATTTCTTTTGATATTATTGAGTATGGTAACGTGTCCCTGAACTCCTTTTTGGTATGCTTATTCAATAGAAAAGCAGCTGATTTGTGGATGTGGAATGAGTATCCTGCAGTGTTGGCTGAATTTATTTATCCCTTCTAGAAGTTTTCTCGAGGAATTTTGGGCATCTCTTACACATAGTGTCATGTCATCTAAAACAGGGAGTTTGGCTTGTTTGTGTATTTCCTGTTTTTATCCTTTACTTTCCTTTTTGTCTCTTAGTTCCCCAGAAAGTACTTTCAGCACAATATTGAAAAGGATTAGAGAGAGAAAATGTCACTGTCTGGATGCTCACTGCAGTGAGATTGCTTCATGCTTGTCTCCTTTCAAGAAGATATTGCCTGTTGTACATAGTTTTTATTATGTTGAGGTGTATTCCCTCCAGCCCTACATTTTTTTTAGGATTTTTATGATCAAGGCATATTTTACTTTGTCAAAGCCTTTCCTCACATAATGTAATATTTATCTTTAAGTATATTTATATGCTTATTATATTAATTGACTTTTGTATGTTGAACCATCCATGCATTTCAGGGTAAAGCCAGTTGGGCCATGTATGTTTTTTATGTATGTCTGCATTCTGTTAACAAGTATTCTATTGAGCATTTTGAATCTTTGTACAAAATCGATATAGATTTGCAGTTGTCTTTTTTTTTTAATCTTTCCCTGGGTTGGATGTTAAAGTGATGGTGGCTTCATAGAGTCTGACAGTGCTCCTTCTGTTTCTAATTTTTAAAATAATTCAAGAAATATTGGCTATAGATCATCTTTGAACGTCTGCTATAATTCTGTTGTGACTCTATCTGGGCCTGGACTTCTTTTTAGTTATAAGGGTATTGTTATAATTTTACTTTCCTCATTTGTTAAAAGGCTGTTTAAAGTTGTTGATTTCTCCTTATTTAATTTTGGTGGTTTCGTTGAATCAAAAATTCATCCATTTATTGCCCATTTTCTGCCCAATAAAGTTCAGGTTTCTAAAATATTTCCTTATAATATTCTGAGTCTCTTTGGAATCTGTTACGATGTTTTCCAGATAATTTATGATTTTGTTAATTTAGGTCCGCACCTTTTTCTTCTGGCCAGTTGGGCTAATGTTCCTCTTCGTCTTCTCAAAGAACCAGCTCAGAGATTTTAAAACATTGTTTTCTGTTTCTATGTCATTGGTTTCTACTCTGATCTTGATTATTTCTTGTCGTCATCTCGGTTTGAATTTTGTTTGTCCTTGTTTCTTCTGAGCCATGAATTTGTGCTTGTTCTGTTTTCAAAATGAGATTTTTGAGCTGTAAATGTCCTTCTGGTGCTTCCCATGTATCCCGGGGGTGGAGTTGCTAGTTTCATGTAGATTTTTATTTATCTATTGGTTGATTGATTAGTTGATTGATATTCTCCATGTCTGAAGGTTTCTTCTTCACTTAATTGGGCTTTTTTTTGTTAGCTGCCAATTATTGGTTTTAATTCCTGGGCAAATAGAATCCAGAAAAGAAAGACCTTTCCTACACCAGTGTTTTGTAGAGTATTGTGTGTGGTTTCTTCTAGAAAATTTACAGTTTCAGAATTCAAATTGAGGTCTTTGTTGCACTTGGATATAATTTTTGTGCAGAGTGGTAGATAGGGATCTGATTTAATTCTTCCATGTGTAGACATCCAGTTTTCCCAGACCCCGTGTGGAAGATGCTGTCTCTTCCCCAGTGTGCAGCTCTGTTTGATTTTCTTTCCTTTTGTTAAATAGAAGATGACTGTAGCTATAGGTGCACATGTTTGAGTCATATATTTTATTTCTCTGATCTGTGTAGGTTTTAGGGAAGTCCTAATTTGTTTTAATTACTCTATTTCTATAAGATGTCCTAAATTATGGAGTAGTGAGTCCTCCAATATTATTCTTTTTGACTAAACTTGTTTTGGCTCTCTGGGGTATTTTCTGATTCCATGTGGATTTTAGGATGCTTTGTCTATTTCTGTAAATATGTTATGTTTCTGTTTTTTGAAAATTTCTATTGCTTTGAATCTCTAATTGGTTTTGGTAGAAAGGTCATTCTCACAATATTAATTTTATCGGTCCATAAACACTGCATGCCTTCTTCTTTTTGATCTCTTTATTTGTAGATCTGAAGTTTTCATTATGAAAGTCTTTCACATCCTTTGTTATGTCTACTAAAAGAATTCTATTGCCTTTGATGCTGTGGTAAATGGGAGTGTGTATATTATATCTCAGTGATTGTTGGTGGTGTATAGAAAGTCCATTATTTTTTGCAAGCTGATATTTGATTCTGACATTTTGTTCAGATTGTTGATTTTCGATAATTTTTTTCCTGGTGGGATTCTGGTTGTCTCTTATGTATAATATCACATCATTTGCAAATTGCAATAATTTGACTTCTTATTTGACTCCCATTTATATGCTTCTAATTTCTCTCTTTTTTGCCTTGTTGGTCTGGCTAGTGTTCCTCACACTCTATTTAAAATGAGTGAAGCCAGTGTGTGTATCTTTCCGAAAGTCAACTCAAGTCCTACCAAGCTCTGAAATCTATAAATGGCAACAAGGTACAACATGGCTAAATATTTTTAAAATGCAATTAGTGACACTCACATGTTCATAACAACCAATGTCTAATTAAACACAACAATCACTCAACAGGGGAAAAATTGTGCCTGGTACTAGACATCTAGCCATGTTTCCAGAGCTAATGAGTTCATGGATCTTAGAAGAGAATCTACTAGGGCCACTTTGCTAGACAAGCAACATTCTAAATCTTATCCTTATTCCCTAGATAAATGTATCTATCAGCACCACCAAAGAAGTTTCTGTTTACAGTAGATGGGGACTATCACACAGAACCACAACTGGACCCAGTGTGGGGATCAATGGATTGCGGAAGTTTCAGTTCCAATGGACACATCTCCATCACAGTTCTTACATCTCTGGCTCAGGAAACACCATGGAAGGGGGTATGATTTTTTTAGCAAATTATGATCACTACAATCCTTGGTTTCATTGTCTCTTTGAAAAACAATTATAACATTATGATAGTATGGAAGAGGAAAAATATCACTTTTCATTACAGTCAGGAATATAAAACAGGTGAAGAGTGTAGCATGAAAATTAATGGGTTGGAAAATATTTTCTTTCAAATTAATGAAGGCATTCATGATATTCAGAAACATAAAAGACCCTCAACTTAAAATCACCAGTATTTAAAATATTTAAAGAAATCTTACACAACTATGAGGAGACACATCAAATTCATGGAACTAAATGAAATCACATCATGTCAAAAGTCTACTGATTCAATTTACCATCTCAAGGAACCAGATTTTAGATTTGTTGATGTTATTTTTGTATCACCTTTACTTGTGTTTCCTTAATTTCTCATTATTTTTGCTCTCTCTTTCTGTGTACTGTATTTGGATTGGGTTTGTTCAAATTTTGGAGTTGCATCATTAAGGTTTCTATTTGTACCCTTAGTTTTTAATAATGGTAATACTATTATGCTTCCTCTCAGGACTGGTTTTTTTTTGGGGGGGGGGGTTGCCCCAAATTTTCCTTTTCCTTTTTTAATTTTAGTTTAGTTCCAAGAATCTTTATATTTCTTTCTGAATTACTATGGCTCACTGGTCATTATGTTATTCAGTCTTCATGGGTTTGGTTAATTACTGGATATTCTTTTGTTATTGATATAAGTTTATTGTATTGTGGTCAGAAAACATACACAAAATTATTTAAATATTTCCAAATTTGTTAACATTTAGAATTACATTTTAAATATAACTTTCCCCAAAAATCTCCTCCCAGGGACCCTCCCTTCAACACCTGTCATGTCCCTCATGCTCAATTTGATAGCCTAATTTTCATTGATTATCATTACATATATATATTTATATATGCACAAACATAAATGCAGCTGCTAAATTTATTTTCATTGTTTGTGTATGTTTTCAGAGCTTATGATTGTATGTTAGATCACCGATAGGGTTCTCTTACATGGCAGATGCTAATTTGTCATTTCTCGGCTATTATTAGTTGTCTGAAGTTCTTTGTTTATGAATGAGACCCTCCTCTTCCATACTATTATAATATTATAATTGTTTTTCAAGGGAACAGTGAAGCCAAAGATTATTGTGATCACAATTTGCTCAAAAAATCACAAATCACCCCCTTGTTTTAGACAGGAATAATAATATTCCTGGAAATATTAACAGTTGTACATCCAAGTGAAGTCAAGTCTTTGGAGCACTCATGAGACTTTACAGGGCCTATTTATCAGAAAAGATACAAAACAAGCATGAAGCAAACATTAGGCCAGAGTGATGTCATGGTCCTAGTAGGCTATATTTTTGGAAGATAGACAAGTGCAGAGAGATTAATAAATTAAGTCTGATTTGTTTGATATTTAATAAGGTGTCTTGGGAATAGAGACTGCACAAGAAAATCTCATTTCTATGGAGAGCAAATACTCAAAGGAAAAATATGCAATGAGGGTTGGAAATGGCAAGAGGGAGTAATGTACATATCATGTAGATATACAGAGCTTTAAATACCTCCCTTGCCTTTGCCTCCACATTGCAACCTTGCTGTGGACAGGGCATTTCCATTTTCTTTAGTGTGTTCACCTATCTTGAAAGTTGATATATGACCCCTTCCTTCTGTTTTAAAACTACCTTCAGTTTTTATTTCCAACTACACAGGAAGAAAATTAGGTTTCTAATCACGCCCCTTTTTATCCAGAATACCTGTCCAGGCATCTCAGCAGGTGTGACAGAAATGTAACTGAGAGATCAAAAACAAGAAGACATATGTAAGGTCACCTGGCCTGGAGGTTACGCTTGTCAGCAGCCACTTACATGCTTGTCTGATTGATCCATTGATACAGTTGCCTGAAGAAAAGTGAGTAGTTTGTCCAACTGGAGCCTCCATTTAAAGGTTTTTTAAATAATTAATGTGTTAGCATAGCGAAATATTCCACTGATTGTGGAAGATGTTCCCCATCTCTGAGATGAGATGAGTTTGACTAGCATATACTTAACCTATGTCATGAGTATTTCCACGTAGCTTTTACTTTAAGCTTTTTCTGTTTTGTTAAATGTGTCTCTTCTTACTAGTGGGTTTTTGGAGCATTGCAGATAATTTTGTTCATGCAATTTGCAAGGGGAATTTTGTTGTTGTTTTTTTTTAAAAAAAGATGTTCTTTCAGAATGTATGCTTTGTTTTCACACCGTTTTTTCCTTTCACATTTTGTAATATATTAGCTACAGGACTAGTGTCATTTTACACTAGATTGATAGACATATTTTCAAGTTTTTATTTAAATATTTAAGCTTATATAACAAGCAGTTTCAACTAAAATTATATGCATACAAGCAACACTCAGCAGACTCAGTAGGCTGTATATATATGCACTCACATATGTGTGTGTGTGGGTGTGTGTGGGTGTGTGTGTGTGTGTGTGTGTAATAATACCAAAGAAGTAGACAATGAACCTGGGAAGGAGGGAGGAGGAGAGGACATGAGAAGGGTTAGAAGAAGAAAAAAGAAGGGGAAAGTGATGTAATTATAATTTTTAAACATTAAAAAGTTAAAATAGTTTAATTTAAATACAGCAGTGTGCTAAATTTTTAAATTCACTGAGACTCAACTCCCAGTTAATTTAATAAATATTCACTGAGCATGTACTATGTACCACAATATTCAAGAAAAATTATACTATTCATTTATTTGTAGGTCACCAATTCAGTTATGAATTCCTCTTAGAAACATAAGTTTATATTCCCCTTAACTTGTTGAACCCAAATGTTTCAGGGTTAATTAGTTAAATCTGACCTTATTCCTCTGCCACTACTTTTGTCACATAATCTCTCCTTTAAAGAACTCTATTCAAAATAAAACAAACATATTTGGTTAACAATGAAAATAAAACAAAATACTTCTCATTTGGATCTTTAATTACAATTTTAAAACAAAATTTGCTGTAATAAATATGCATATGATGCAATGCCATCAGGGACCAGGCACATTCAGCACTTTATTTAATGTAAAAGGTGGAATGGAAATTTAATATAATATCATCTAATAATATGATATAATACTACATAACATAATATAATATGTCTGTTTATAGAGTTTGAAGATACCAGGCACAATTACAGTGATTCTGTGCTATTTATCCAAAGAGATAAATTATAAAAGCCTCGTATAAGACAAAAAATATACTTTATGGGCAAACAGAAGTCTAACCTATTATCTACTTGATAAATTTTTGGTATCTGCATTCCTATGTCTGGTGCTCACCACAGAACTAAACACACTAATGTTTCACCATGGAACCTAACTCATTTTTATTACAGAAATTGAGTAGGATCAGCATTTTTAGAGGCTAAAAAGCGGGAATTGAGGGATGGGAAAACTTGAGTAATAAGACAGGGAACCACATCAAAACATGAGGTGGCTGTAGCTAATGTACCGTGAACTTCACCCTCTAGAGGGGACTCTTTTGAGTGATGGTAAATATGTGATTTATCTAGACTTGGTTATTATGCCACGTGTATATGTATATATGATGTGAAAATATTGTGTAATGCAATATATTCAGTTATTATGTGTAAGATGAAATTAGAGTTAATCTGGAGTGGTGAAGGACAACGTTCTTAGACTTCATGTCTTCTTCTCTTACCTTTGCATTTTTCACCAAGTGGAAGCTCAACCTGAAAGTATGTGAGCACCAAATTGACTAAATATATTTTTTCTTCTGAGTAGTTTGTCTTGACACATTATTGTTTTGTGGTTCCTTGGGGATGTGCCTGGGTTCAAAGTGCAGCCAGAATAAGAAAGTTTTTCTTCCTTTCAGTATCTCAGGGACCACTTGAGATAATTAGACAGCATTACCCCTGGAGACTTCTTTAAATAACATTTGTGTCTGTCTTTGCTTATTGAATCACTGGGTAAAAAACAATCATGGTAAAATATAATCTTAAGGGTATATATGGAGCATGACCAATATTAAGTTGTGCTCCCCAACTATAACAAAAATTCATTAAACAACATTTGTAATCAACTCTTGGGTAAAGACTTAGAGTGAGATAGTAGTTCCTAGTGAGTTATACCAGGGAATGCCCAAAAAAGTGATGCACTCATATACAAAACATGAGTTACTTTCCTAACAGTATAGTATAAACTATAGTTTTTCTGTCCGATCAATGTTGCATAATGTTGTATATAAGAATGCAAGATAATCTACTTATTTCAGGTTACTTTTCTGCTTTTTGTTTTATTAGCTATATGGAGTTGAAAAATGATACACAGATTTCAAAATTTATCCTCCTGGGAATTTCAGAAGATCCTCTATGGCAACCTTTCCTTTTTGGACTGTTTTTGTTCATGTACCTGGTCACTCTGTTTGGGAACCTGCTCATTATCATTGCCACAGTTACAGATTCCCATCTTCACACACCCATGTACTTTTTCCTTTCCAACCTGTCCTTTGCTGACATCTGTTTTACCTCTGCTAGCATCCCAAAGATGCTAGTGAATATACAGACACAGAACAAGGAAATAACCTATGAAGGCTGTATTATCCAGGTATACTTTTTCATACTGTTTGGAGTTTTGGACAACTTTCTTCTAGCAGTGATGGCCTATGACCGATATGTGGCAATCTGTCACCCTCTGCACTATACGGTCATCATGAACCGTCACCTCTGTGGGATGCTGGTTCTTGGATCCTGGGTCACAACAGCATTGAATTCCTTGCTACAGAGTTCAATGGCACTGCGACTGTCCTTCTGTACTGACTTGGAAATTCCTCACTTTGTTTGTGAGCTTAATCAACTGGTACTACTTGCCTGTAATGACACCTTTCCTAATGACATGGTGATGTATTTTGCAGCTGTACTGCTGGGTGGTGGTCCTCTTGCTGGCATCCTTTACTCTTATTCTAAGATAGTTTCATCCATACGTGCAATCTCATCATCACAGGGGAAGTACAAAGCGTTTTCCACCTGTGCATCTCATCTCTCGGTTGTTTCGTTATTCTATTCTACACTCTTGGGTGTGTACCTTAGTTCTTCTGTTACTCAAAACTCACACTCAACTGCACGGGCATCTGTGATGTACAGTGTGGTCACCCCCATGTTGAACCCATTCATATACAGTCTGAGGAATAAGGACCTGACGGGAGCTCTCAGAAGGCTCTTCAGAAAGAAACCATGAAAGAGACATTCATAAGAAGTGCCTATGGTCTGAGCAGCAAATCTAGGCACTGAATGATTAAAGAGAATTTCCTTCTTCCACTTATTTCCTATGGTTTCGTTTTTGGGGTGGGTTGACAATCTTCCTGTAGCGACACTATTAATCTTTCTCTCCCTCTGATATACAATGTTTTCCAAATTTCCAGGACTCTTCCCAGTATCAAGTCAGAGGCAATCGGTAGACTCTCATTTATTTTACATGCCCATGACTTATGCTAGATATCTGATATACTTGGATCAATGAAGTTCTTGATATGATTTTAATATAAAAGAAAGTCTGTGACCAGTTTTCACCAATTTTCTCTTCACCTTTCTATATTGCTGCCTTAACTCTTCTTATGGTGTAGACTTCAATGTTAGTACTTTTATATTAGTGTAAGTTCATAATCCTAATCTTTATTTTCAATTTCATATTTGTGAAGTCCATTTTTGACAGAATATTAGTGAAATATCAGTATAAATACATATTGGTGTATACTGGTACCCTTTGCCTACATGACCACTGTTCTAATGCTGTATGTCCCAGCTGTCCTGGTGAGTGGCTGTCCCCTTTCTGGTATTCTTCACGGCAATTGTCAGGTAGTTTCATTGTTCCTGAAGCCTTTTGTACAGGAAGATAAATTCACAAATATTAATTTCTTAATGTGGTTTCAAAGTCAAACAAGACCTTCTATATGTAAATATTTAATCGTACATTAAAATCCCAGTAATATCTAGTTTATGATGCATTCTGTTTAAAGGTTAACCCTCAGTGTCCAAACATAAAGCATTTATTAAATGGACTGAAAAATGAATGCATGTGAAGTGGAATCATTTGTTTTTCTTCTTTAATATCTCAAGTGCTGGGCTGGAGAAATGATTAAGAACACTGGCCATTCTTCCAGAGGGTCTGGTTCAATTTCAGCTCACAAATGGGGGATAGCAACCATCTGTAACTCCAGTTTTAGGGGACTGTGACACCCTGTTCTGGCCTACAGATGCAATGTGCTCACATGGTGCAAATACTTACAAGCAGAAAAACATCCTTACATATAAAAAAAGAGCTTGCAAATGTTTAAACCTCCACAGCTTCCTATAAATTTCTTTACTTGTCATAAATCAATATTACCCTTTCAATATCCTCTTATGAACATTAATGCAAAATACTTGTTTTTACTTACAAAGGAATACCTTCTGTCCTGCCTCATTTGTAGAGGTTGAGTATATTTAAGAATATAGT
This sequence comes from Phyllotis vaccarum, assembly GCA_033318265.1. Classification (NCBI taxonomy): domain Eukaryota; kingdom Metazoa; phylum Chordata; class Mammalia; order Rodentia; family Cricetidae; genus Phyllotis; species Phyllotis vaccarum. Next base: position 183,004,683 of record JARWLC010000002.1, read on the forward strand.
TCTTATACAAGCCATTCTTTGCCTGTGTGCCTTGAATAGATTTCAGAACATAAGACACAAAATGAAAATAATACTTAAGTATATTTAAGCTGCTGATCTTGCAAAGGAGCCCACAGTGCTACCTTTAAAATGGTTAACAGATAAGCCTATAATGAGTTCAGCAATGGCCTTTAGCAAAAAAGAAATTGCAGGCCTTAGGACAGCTAGCACAGGAACAGTTAAATATCCAACATATTGAAGAATCAGCCATCCCTTGGAATTCTCTATATTTGTTATAAAAAGAAAATCTGGAAAATAAAGAGTGTCAACAGATCTAAGAGTGGTTAACAGGGGATTCAGCTAATGGGCTCTCTACAATCTAGAATTGTCTTCTCGGTTACCTAAAGAATGGCCTATTATAGTTATTGACTTAAAACTAACTTACTATACCTCTACAAGAACAGAACAAGAAATAATATGCCTTTATAGCATCCACTTATAATAATTCTTGGACTGTAAAGAGATATCAATGGGGAGTACTCTTACAGGGAAAGTTAAATAGCCCTAACCTGTGCCAGTATTTTATATGGCAGCCATTAGAAATGATATGTAAGTAATTCCCACAATCTATCATTTACTACTATATGGACAATATCTTATTGCTGACTCAAATATAGATACATTAGAAACAATGTCTGAAGAAGTGAAAAAATTGCCTGCTTGGAGATTCTAAATTGCTCCTAAAAAAATACAAAGAGGCAACTCTATTAATTATTTAGGATATAAAGTAGGTCTACAAAGATTAGGCCTCAAAAGATGCAAACCAGGAAAGCTAGATTGTGAATTTTTAATTATGACCAAAGACAACTAGTAGACATTTCTAATATGGTACATTACTAGGATAAAAAAAATCATGAACTAGATCATTTGTTCAAAACCTTAGATGGTGATAAGGACTTTAAAAGTTGAAGAGAATTGTCAGTTGAAGCTGAGAGAGCAAGGGCTGTGGTGGAAAAGAAATTATAGAATGAACATGTGGATTTTGTGGAACCAGATATTAATTGCATTCTGGTTATTTTGTCCTCTAAGCATTCTCCCACAGGAATTTTAATGCAAAGGGAAAATATTATATTTGAATGGCTATTTCTACCACATAAACTGAGTAAGAAAGTAAAGACATATGTGAAAAAGATTTCTGATTTGATTTTTAAAGGAAAATTAAGACTTTGTCAATTGACAGGAATGGACCCTGTGGGGGATATGTTTCAAATTTAATAAAAAACTAGTCTGAGATATCAGAGGGATCTACCCACAGCCAGTCACCCCTAAAGATTAGTTACATATAGTTACTGCTGTTTTAGAGGCAGAACCACATTTACAATGGAAATCATGGTGGAAGGAGGAGGCATAGAAGTCTCCCAAGACCAGCTTCTTGGGGAGGGGGATTATTCTGATATTAAAAGGCAGTCTTTATACAATGAACATACTCTGGATTTATGCCACATGGCAGCTTTAAATGCCTGGGATAGAATTGAATAAATAGGAAAGAAAACTGAATCATTCACAAAAGTAATTCAAAGCTCAAAAGAAACTTTTACAGACTTTTTGCAAAGATTAACTGTAATGGTGAACAGAATGGGACTGGACTCAGAAGCCAGGTGAATAATAATTGAATCACTAGCTTTTGAGAATGCTAATGCACAATGTAGAAAAAAAATACTTAGGTCATTAAAAGCAAGGTCAGCACTGGTGGAAGACTGGATTCATGAGACAATTAATCTAGAGTCTTATGACAGTGATGATAACTGGGTAGGAGAGCTTATTTCTAGAGGTATAAGAAAAAGTCAAAATGTTAAGTTTTACAATTGTGGAAGGCAAGGTCACATAAAAAGAGATTGTAAACAAGGTGTTCCCAGAAACAGTGCTTTTGTTAGGAATAATTCCAATGGAACACCCCTCCCTTCTGAAAAACATTTCAGAGATATCAGAGGGATCTGCACACAGTCAGTCTAGGAAGATCAGACAGTGGTAACTCACACTTTTAATCCCAGCACAGGGAGTATCCCAGGAGTGATGACCTACACCCTTAATCCAAACTGAGTTTGAGGTCATTTTAGTTTATAGAAGGAGTTCCAGGCTCCTAGGCAGGCAGTGGTGGGGCCACACCTTAGCTGAGCCAAGAGAGTATTTAAGGCAGGCATAGAAAGACAGAAGGTCAGAAGAAGCCAGGAGGAGCCAGGCTGAGGAAGCTGGAAGGGTAAGATCTGATTGTGGTGTTTACTCTCTCTATCTCCGACTTTCCCAGAGATCTGTCTCTGAGTTTTCTTTATTTGTGCAACAGTAAACTATGTGGTCAATTTTAGAAAAAGTTTCAGGAGGTGCTGAGAAAAAGATATATTCTTTTGTCTTTGGGTAAATGTTCTGTAAATATGTGTTAGGTCCATTTGGTTTATAACTTCAGTTAATTCCTGCATTTCTCTGTTTAGTTGTTGTTTGCATGACCTGTCTATTGGCACAAATCAGGTATTGAAGACCCCACTATCAGTGTGTGAGGGTCAGTGTGTGATTTAAGATGCAGTACTGCTTCTTTTACACTGTTGGGTACATTTGTGTTTGGTACATAAATGTTAAGAATTTCAAGGTCATCTTGCTAGATTTCTCCTTTGGTGAGTATGTGATGTGCTTTCCTATCCCTCCTGGTTAGTTTTAGTTTGTAGTCTATTTTGTTAGCTGTTAAAATGGCTACACCAGCTTGTTTCTTAGGTCTATTTTCTTAGAATATCTTTTTTCCATCCCTACATGATGTTTATCCATGTTTTTAAGGTTTGTTTCTTGGATACAGCAGAAGAAAAGATCTGTTTTTGAACCCATTCTGTTAATGTTAATCTTTTTGTTGAGAAATTGACTATTTATGTTGAGGGATATCAATGGCCAATGGTTGTTGCCTCCTGCTATTTTGTTGTTGCTGCTACTGATGGTGGTGTTCATGGTGTGTGCTTTTTTTGACACTGGTGGCCTGAGACTATTTATTCCCTGTGTCTTCCTGTATATAAGTAACCACTTTCTATTGGAGTTTACCTTCTTTCACCTTCTGAGGGCCTGGCTGTGTTTGTAGACAAATGTTTAAATTTTTAAATTTTATTTTATTATTTTTCTCTAACTATGGTGACTGAATAAGTTTCTGGATATACTAGTCTGAAATGCCATTTTTGTTTCTTAAAGTCTGTAACACATCTGTCTGGAACCTTCTGTCTTTTAGAGTCTCTACTGAGAAGTCAGCTATAATTCTAAAGGTCTGCCTACGTTTTCCTTTTAGCTTTTTTTCATTTTATTCGAAATAATTTTTTTCCTCAGATAATATATCCTGATTAAAGTTTTCTTCCCTCTACTCATTCCATTTCCTCCTTACTTACCCTTGCCCCTGGATCCATTCCATTTCTGTTTCTCCTCAGAAAAGAAAAGCCTTCTGAGAAATAACAACCAAACATTACAAAATCAAATAAGTTAAAACAAAAAGCACCACATCAAGGCTGGACAAGGCTATCCAACAGAAGGAAAATAAACCCAAAAGCACGCACTAGAATCAGAGGCCCATTGGTTCACATATTCAGGAGTTCAATAAATACTAAGCTGAATACTATAATATGTACACAGAGACAGACCCATGTATGCTTCATGCTTGCTGCTTCAGTTTTCATGAGTTTTTATGAGCCTTTTGTAGTTGATTCTGAGGGTTCTCCATTCTCTCTGGCTCTTACATCATTCCTGTCTTCTCTTCCTAGGGGCTCCCTGAGATCTGAAGTGAGAGACTTGATGTAGACATCCCATTTAGATCTGTGTGCTCCAAAAACTCTTTTTCCACCTATCTGGCTACAGATTTCTGGATCTGTTCTCATCTCCTGCAGTAGGAAGTTTTTCTGACCTCTGATGATTGAATAAGACACTGGTCTCTCAGTATAGCAGGATATCTATCCTTGGGAGTCATTGCTACACTCTGTTTAGACCAGTGGTGTTTGCTTTTAGCCCAACTCTCTGATCTATCTAGTCTCTGGTTCTTAGTCACCAGAGAATGGTGAGATATGGCCTCTACCTCATAGAGTAGACCCTAAGTCAAATCATGTTGGTTTTCCCCGGGTTTTGTGCCACTGCTGTCTAGCATATCTTGCAGACAGAACAGATTATATAATTCGAGGTTCTGTGGGTGGGTGGGTGTTCATGTCTCTCTTTTGGTAGTTTTCTGAGACACTAGAATCTTGCTTCAAAGACACTAGAATATGGGGGTGAAAGCTCCATGTAGGTTCCAGCTCAAATGATCCATGTTCAATGAGTTGTATGGGTTTTGTCCTCAGTGATGGGGCCCTGCTGTCAGTTTTCAGGAAGCATACCTGCTTCCCTGGCAAGAGTGGCCTGTGGATTAGCAGGACATGCCTGCTGGAATTAGAGACTGGGATAATCAGTAGTTGTGGGGAGGAATATTTGGAGGGGAAGGTCTGTGGAAGTAACAGGAGATGTAGGCAGAGGGGGAAGAAAAACTAAAGCAAGTGTTCTGTTGCCAAGATAGGAGTGAGACTGGGGTCTTGGAACAGCGGGATGAGGAGAGTTGGAGGTCTGCAGTCAGATGATCTAGTTCCCTGGTGGGAGCAGTTTTGGGAGCTGAGGCAAAGCATGGAGTGGGGGAAGGTAGGTCATAAGGGGAAGATATGTGACATCAATATGATATAGGACCAGGGTGGCAGAGAAAGCTGCAGCTTGGAGAAGAGAGAGAGATCTATACACACTCTATTAGTGTTCTGGCAAGTGTGGCCCATGGGTTATTGGGGAGTGCCTGCTGGAGTTTAGAAGGTGGAATAAAGCAAAGAGTGGGGAAGGAGATTGGGGGGTGTTCTGTAGGAGCCACAGCAGATATGGACAGGGTGGAGGGAAGGTTGCAGCTGGTGTTCTGTGGCTATGAATGAGACTAGGGAACAGGGTTTGGGGGGAGATGGGGAGTGATGAAGGGTCTCAGTTGCCTGGGCTATTTTCCTGGCCTGATCCTTCCTTGCAGATTTTCATAGTTTTTCTTTGTTATGTGAGGTTGGTGGTTGATTATTACATGTCAAAAAGACTTTCATTCCTGGCCTACTCTATTTGATAGGCATCTCCTTTGGGTTTAGGGAAATGTCTTTTTTAATTTATTAAAATATGTTTTATGCCTTTGACCGGTGTCTCTTCTTCTCTTCTTACTTGTTGGTTTCGCACATGAGAACTGACACACAAGGGTTTATTTGGGGAAGTTGCTGGGTGTGTACAAGGCAAGCGAAGCAGGAAGAAAATGGGACGACCCTCCTCATGGTGTCTCCTTACAAGAGAAAAAGTGGGCAGAGATTTACAGAGCCACACCTAGGGATGTTCCTTCCATACACAGATGGAGGTGCCATGTCAGGTTATTGGACTGGCACATTTACCACATAGCTGCTATGTGCCAGGAATTCTTACATCTCACCCTTATGTTTATTATAAAAAGAAAGCTGAGTTTAAATAGGGGGTGGGGTATATGGATTGGACAGGAACAGGATCGTAAAGGCTGATTTTGTCTTTTCAGGAGATGAGAGCCTCTGGTAATCCATCTGCTGGTTTTTGAAGCTCATTTCCTAGTGAGTCTAAGGTATGGAATGATGAATTTTATGTTGATCTTTGATTTTCTGGAGCTTGGGGAAAAACTATGAGAGAACCTTGGGAAGTGACAGAATTCAAATGATATAGTAAGGGTCCTCTGCTATTACAGGGTCTGGGGGTCAGAGAGAGAGAAAGAATGTCTGAAACTGTGACATGTATAACCTTCAGTTAGGCTTCTGTCTATACTTTAAATAAGACACAAGATAGCTGTTTTTATGTTTCTTTCTTCTAGAAGACTCCAGTGGTGAGTGGCTGAGACTCTTTTAGTGAGCTACATAATAAAGTTTGTGGATCTCTGCTAAATCTGGGGATGGGAAGAGGTTAAAATATCTCTGGTTTGTTTGTTCACCTGTTGCTGAGGTTGAAATGGCTTCTGGTTCCTTTTTTCCAGTCCTGGGGATGGGGGATAATGGTCTGTTTTACCTATTAACATCTCTAAAATGGCTCCTGGTTCCTTTTCTCTAATCCTTACAGGGTGGTGCTCAACTGTTTTTCAGTGGTAAGATGGTTTCTGGGCTTTTCCATTTTCCAGCAGAGGTAACTGAAGGGTTAGTCTCAGGGAAAGGGATGGGCAAGGTCTTAAAATACCTCAAAGCCTTTTGTTTGCCATTAACCATCTCAACTTCAGCTCTGAGAAGCAGGCTGGAATGGGAAACTCAGAGACAGGAAATTTGGAGGAAAGGTAGACATGAAATAGTTTTACCTTTCTGGAATTGAGTGCAACAGTGCTGGTCTCTCTTGGTATCTGACGGTCAAGGGTGGTTATCTTGGGGCAGGGGAGGGATGAAGGGCTTAAGGTTAGACAGATGAATCCAATGGGAGAAGCCTTCAAGTTTGGCAGCTGTGGGGGTTGTTAGAATTACTTTATAGGGTCCTGTCCATGTTGGAGAGAGAAGGGAAGGACGTTGGCCCAGAGGAAAACTAGGACCTGATCTCCAATGCTGATTTGGGGTGGACATGAGTTGGGACATGGCCTGAGCAGTGAATAGTCTGTAAACTCCCACAGAACAAAATGAAAGTGGTGGAGGAGGGGAGGAAGCAGGTGGTCAGGGAGGGGTCAAGATTTAGGAGATATTCCCAGAGGGAGAACTGGCCTTCCATATGGAAGTTCAAAAGGTGAGACATCTAGAGGTTTCCTTGGAAGGGCTCTAAACCTGAAAAGAGCTAGAGCTTTACCCAATCTAGGTGACATTCCTGTGACATTTTAACAAGAACATTTTTTAAGAAACCGTTGTTTCATCCCATCTTGCCTGGAAACGAGGGCGGTAGGGAATATGAGAGCACCAGAGACTATTGAGGGCTCTAGATCATTTTTGAGAAACCTGTGAGGTAAACTTGGGACCATTATTGGGTTGAAGAGAGGTAGGGATCCCAAACCAGGAAGTTTTCTCCAAGAAGAGGAGGTCAGAGACTGTCAGATCCTTCTTATTACCAGTGGGATATGCCTCTGTCCAGCCAGAAAATGTATCTACAAGGACTAGAAGATATTTGGTCCATCTGACCGTGGACATTTTGGAGAAGTCTAACTGCCAACTTTCCCTGGAATGGACCCCAGGCTTGGTGGGTGAGTAAGGGGTTGCTACAGTATTTGAAATTAGGGTCTAACTTTTGACAAGAGACAGTGATCAATTTTAAGAATTGCAGTTCTTCAGAGGCAGGTTGGAGGTGAGCTTAAACAAAGGTAGCCATAGCTGGCTATTAGGGTGGAAAAGCTGATACAGATAGCACAGCATCTCTCTAGTATTAGGTGACTGGGTGGGTTGCAGTGCATGAATTCCCTGAGGTGAAGGTGGTGGGACAGTAACAGCTACCTGAAGGGCCACTGTTCTGGCTGCCTGATCAGCTCTGTTGTTCCCCTTAGATACAGTGGAACTGTCTGTCTGATGGGACTAATAGTGAATAATTTTTATGGTTTCAGGAATGTTGGAGGCCTTTAACAAGGCCATAATATGGCTCTAATTAAAATTGAACATCCTTTTGCTGTAAGGAGCCCACGCTCCTTCCAGATGGTAGCATGGGACAATAGAATATGAAAATACAGAGTCTGTATAAACATTTAGGGACTGTCCCTCTGCCAACTGGATAGCCCATGTGAGAGCTACCAATTCAGACTGTTGGCTTTTGGTGTGTGAAGGCAATGCTCCTGTCTCTACTGTCTCTGTGTCCAATGCTATGGCATAGCCTGCCCTTCAGGCCCTTTCATGAGGAAATGAAGTGCCATCTTTATACCAGGTATAAGTGGCCTGGGACAGTGCCCCCTCTTGTATGTGTGAGGGGTGGGCAATAGTTCTTCTAAACTTTCAATACATGAATGGGAGAGGGTGTGTTCATTACTAGGGCAGGGAGGAAGGTTAGAGATATTAAGCATCAGACAGGGCTGGAAGGTGAATGTAGCATCTTCAACCAACACCACTTGGAGAGAAAGGACTCAGGACGGAGGAAAAGTTTGTAAGCCCTTATTGGCAAGAAGGTGGGACAGTTTACGATGAGAAAGGACAGTGATAGGTGACTCAACGGTTAATTTTTTGACTCTTGAATAAGGAGCTCAGCATCAGCTAAGGCACATATGCATGGTACTCATCCCTGAGTGGTTAGGTCTAATCTTTTTGATAGGTATACTACCAGAGCAAAGGAGAGTCCTAGCTGGTGGTCCAAGATACCAAGAGCAAAGCCCTTTTGTTCTGTCAAATAAAGGGAGAAGGGACAGGTTAAATCTGAAAATGAAGAGCTGGAGCCTAGAGCAGAGCCTGCTGGAGCCTTTGAAAGGGTTTTATAAATGGGTGAAGAAGGGGTTCCTGGGGAATCCTAGCACTGCCTCATATAAGGGATGAGCTAGGAAGGAGAAGGGGAGTATCCAAGATCTTAGGAAACCAGCTATTCCCAGAAACAATAGGATTTCCTCCTTTGTGGTGGAGGCTGCCAGGGATTGAATTAGCTGCTTCCTGACTACACTAATAGCCTTGTGAGTTGGAGTAATAGTCAGACCTAAATAGGTGACCTAGCAGGTGGACAGCTGGACTTTGGAGGGTGAAACCCTCTAACTCCTGCTGGATAAAAAGTTTAAGAGGGCAGGGGCATTAGTTTGGCTATCCAGCAATAGCAGACTGAAGATGAGCATGTCATCTACCTATTGAATAATTTTTGATTTGGGGAGAGACAGAGAATATAGGTCAGAAGCTAGTACCTGACCAAATAAATGTGGGCTGTCTCTAAATCCCTATAGAAATAGAGTCCAAGTGAGCTGCATGGACAAGTAAGTGTCAGGGTCAGTCCAGGTGAAACCAAAGATATTCTGAGACTGCGTGCTAAGAGGTATAGAAAAAAGGCATCCTTCAGGCCTAGGACCAAGAAGTGGGACAGTCCTGGGAGAATGGTAGGCAGCAGAGCATAAGAGTTTGGTACGACAGGATGAATAGGGACCACAGCAGAGTCAATGAGCCTGAGGTCTTAGACTAGGCTATAGGCTCCAACAGGCTTTTCAACTGCAAGAATGGGGTTGTTAAAAGAAGATATAGGGTGGAGAAACTGCTTCCTTAGGAGATCAAGGCTTTTCAGTGACAGTGGGTACTGCGCTTGCATGATGTACTGGGTAGGATCGTGCAATTGGATCACAATTGGTGGATGGTGTCTAGTAACAGAAGGATTCTGGATGTCCCACACTTGGGGGTCTACCTGGGAGCCTGGAAAAGGGTATGGGCTGACAGGTTGAGCAGATATCAGGAGAAATGATGGAGCAGCTAGAGCATCTGGTAAGTCTGGATTGACTAAAGAAATAAAATCTCCTACTTTAGCTAAATAAATCCCTTCTCATTAGGGGTATAGGCAGGTTTGCCTGACCAAAAATGAGTGGGTGATAGGGATATCTCTAAAAATGCAATTAAGTGACAGCATCTGATGAGGCTGGAATTGTTTGCCCCCACCCTGACATTGAGAAGCTAGAAAGAAAGGTAGGGCCCCAAAACTCTTGCAGGTGTTTGTGGCACCAGTGTTCACAAGGAAGGAGATAGATCACCCTGATACCATTATGACTACCAGAAGCTCCCTTTTTATGATGATGGTGGTCGGGTTAGGGAAGCCCTGGCAGCATCAAACACCCATGGCCAGGCCTAGGAGATCAGCCAGGGAGTGGTCCATGTGTAACATCCCCCTGCCACTTGGGGCTTGGGGACAGTCATGAGACCAGTGTTTCCCTTGATAGCACCCAAGACAAGGCCTGAACAGCCTCCACAAGAATGGACAAGAGCCAGATCAGTGGCTGAGCTGGCCACATCAAGAGGTCTAGGTCTCCTTGCCATGGGAGGAGGCAAAGAAGCTGGTCAGATAGCTTTTGAAATCAGGAGGTATTCTTCCTGGTATATTTTCTCACCTCTCCTGCGATGCGCCTTAAAAGCCAGTGCTAAGACTTCTGTCTGTTGAGTTAATAGCCCCCTCTTAAGAGATGTAAGTTTAGCTCTGATATTGGGGTAGCTCTGGGCAAAGAAATGGGTCACAAGAAGTTGCTTTCCCTCAGCACTCCCGGGATCTAAGTTAGCATACCGTGAGAGAGCATTTGTGAAGTGTACCAAAAACTGAAATGGAGGCTCCAGCTTATCCTGTACTATCTTCTGTATTTTTTCAAAATTGAAAGGCTTTAGAGCAGCCCTACACAGACCCACAAGTAAGCAGGTGCCGCGGACCGGCCCTCCTGGGGCACCAAGACCGAGGGAGAACACGGGTCGAAGGAGAGGAGAATGGGATTCGGCGAGTAAATGACAGACAGACACACTCAGAGGGTTGAGTTAATGCTGCTGCAACTTTACTGACTTTTTTAGGTGCTTATATATAGAAAGCAAAAGGGAACTTGGCAAGGCATTTAACCATGACATTTATGAGAACAGAACAATATGGGACATGTGCCATATATTGAATCTAGTACAAGCATTTGCTGGCTTGTGGTTAGGGGTAGGTGAGGCATGGCTAATGATTATAACTACTTATTAATCTTCTATGGGCATGGGCTGTGTCTTTTTGAGAAGTTTTTTTTTGTATGTCCATTTTTCTTCTCATAGCCGAATGAACAGCGAGGGCATGGCCCCAAAAGGCTTTTGAAAAAAGGGGGCCAACTAGTTTGTTCATTTTTGAGTTAAGCAGACACCAGGGTTTTTGCATATACTTTGATCTTTTAGAAAAAAGGGAAGTAATAATTTCTTTTTTATCTTTTGTATACTATTCACCTGTTGCTATGTTCATCATAAACTCTGTTACATTGAGTTGCTCTTAAGAATAGTCTCATTAATTTTTGTCTTAGGTGCTGTCTACTGTTTGCCATTAATCTTATAGTGTACATATCTCCCTGGGAGAGCCCTGGAGAGAATTCTTGTTAATGCTTGTTTCTCTGAGTTACTGTGTTGTTTATGAGAATTTCTTACCAGTTGTTCTATTTCCACTAAGTCATTGGTTTCTTAGGAACCTTTTCAATTGTCTGAAATTAAGGAGGAGGTGCTTCCTCCTGTTTCTCATCATTGACTGTGTTAGTTTTATTCCTGGCATTATAAATGGGTACATTTAGTCTCTGGTATAATACAATTAGCAGGAGCAAAGCAAACAAGAAAAAGATTAAGGAAAAATAGAATAGGTGCATTGTGGCCGAGAACGGGGTGACGAGGTCATTACACAAGCGCTGTATCAAGGAACCGGGGAACCGTTCGCTCCAAGAAGCTCTGGCTCACCAACATCCCACCATGAGGGCCACCTGATAGGCATTGCAGCTTACACCGGAGGCACGGTGGATGCAGCAAGCAGGTCACAAAATTGTCTCTGGAAAAGACACCCCTTGGTGTATCATAATTCCAGTGTCGGGTGTCTATATCGGGAACAGCCTCAGCTCCTGGGAAAGAGTGGTACATTTGTCTCATGAACCTCATCTGCATGAGTTCTGGTCTGTTCCTAAACTCACCTTTGCTCTTTAGGGAGATTATTTGTTAGGATAACATATATATATATATAAAATGAAAAGTGAGATCATAAGATTGAGTAATATAGTGGAATTCCTTAATGAGATGGTAGAGTTAGAACTATAAGAGCACTTTTTTTTTCCATCAGAGAAAGTTCTACAGAGGAAATGGGTTATTAACTTTTACTATTCCATCTACACCAACCATTTCCTGCAGAGGGAGAACTGGATCAGGATCCTTAGGAGTATGAGAATGAGTGACCAGTGGGGTAAATGTAGGTTCCAGGTTTGGAGTTCTGGGAGAGGAAGAGGTTGGAAAAGCTGAAGTTAAGCATTGAAATTTGAAGGGGCAGGGGGCTGTCATTATCAGGATCTATAGAAGGAGTATGAGGTTCTTCAGGGTCCGGTTGTATGGCTAGAAGAAGGTAGGTGGGGGAACAAGAAGCTAGAAGAGAAGGGATAGAGCTGAGATATAAAAAGGCATGTATATAGGGAAACTCCTTCCATCTGCCCAAATGCTGGCAAAAGTTAGAAAGCTGTAAAATATCAGGGGTCCAGCAAGCTGTTAAGTGACCATTTAGAGTTATTATTTAATGAGTACTTAGGCTGTTTCTCTGAGCAATAACAAATAAGCTTGGTGTTTAGGTAAGGCATAAGGCGAAGTGGCTTTAGAGTTTCAATAACACATCCTAGAGGTGAGGATGGAGAGATATTTTTTGCTGGCCTACATCCCCATATTAAGGACAGGAGTTGTAGGAAATTCTACCACTAAATCTGGGTTGTCACTCAGCCAACCAGTTGTCCTGAAAAAATGATGCTAAGCACTTGTCAGTAGATAGGGTAGGCATTGTCGGGGGGAAGGCCAGAAATGAGTGTCAGGCAAGAAGGAACAGCCATGATCGACAGAGGTCTTTTCCAGAGACAATAGTTTTTATAGTATTTATGCTGACTGGAAAGGGAAGACTTAGTATTTGAGGCTGGTGGTGTGGGAACACACTGTGGCTGGGCAGATGGAAGGTGGGCTGGTAGTGGACCCATCAGGGTCCCCTGGTACCTTTGCACACCTAGGCCCAGGAGAGAGCCTGGCCGAGTCATGGCACCAAAATGTTGGTTTCACACATGAGAACTGACACACTAGAGTTTATTTGGGGAAGTTGCTGGGTGTGTACAAGACAAGTGAAGCACAAAAAAAATGGGATGACCCTCCTCGTGGTGTCTCCTTACAAGAGAAAGAGTAGGCACAGATTTACATAGCCACACCTAGGAACGTTCCCTCCATATGCAGGTGGAGGTGCCATGTAAGGTTATTGGACTAGCACATTTACCATGTAGCTGCTGTGTGCCAGAAAGTACTATCATTCTTCAGTTTGGTCTTTTCATAGTATCCCATATTTCCTGGATGTTTTGTGTCTGGGGTTTGGTAGATTTAACACTTTCTTTGACCAATGTATCCATTTCTTCTATCCTCTCTTCAATGTCTTAGCATCTCTCTTCCATCTTTTGTATTCTGTTGGTGAAGCTTCCTCTGTGGTTTCTGATTGAGTTCCTAAAGTTTTCATTTACATTGGTTTTTTTGTTTTGTTTTTATTTTTAAGAATTTTTTATTCATTCTACATACCAATCACAGTTCTCCCTCCTCTTCCTCCCTCTGCACCATCATCTCTTCCAACCTACTCTCACCCTCTCCTCCAAAATAGCAAGGCCTCTAATGGGGAGTTAGAAAAGCCTGGCAATTTCAGTTAAGGCAGAACCACGCCCCTCTTCCCTGCATCAAGCCTGAGCAAGGCATATCACCCTAGGTAATGTACTCCAAAAAGCCGGCTCATGCACCATGGATGGATCCTGACCACTGCCAGGGCCCCTCAAATGAACCAATATATACCACTGTCTCCTGCATACAAAGAGCCTAGTTCAGTCCCATGAAGGCTCCACGGCTGCTGGCCCAAAGTTGGTGAACTCTCATGAGTTTGGTTCATTTGTCTCTGCAGATCTTGACACACCTTACTCATATAATCCCTCCTCCCTCTCTTCAGCTGGACTCCCAGAGCTCAACCTGGTGCTTGGCTGTAGATCTCTGCATCTGCTTCCATCAGTTACTAGATGCAGGCTCTATGGTGATAATTAAGGCATTCATCAATCTAATTACAGGGGAAGGCCAGTTCAGGAACCCTCTCCACAACTGCTAGTAGTCTAAGCTGGAGTCATACTTAGGGATTCCTGAGAACTTCCCTAGCAACAGCTTTATCCCTAACTTCATAATATCTCCATCTATCAAGATATCTCTCTCACTTCCTCCCTCACCCAGCGCAACCATCCCCTTCCACTTGCTTTTATTTCCCTTCCTCTCCCTTCTATTGCCCCCATCACCCCCCCCCCCCGCAAGAACTCTCATCTATTTCACCTTCCCAGGGTAATCCATGCATCCCCCTCATGGTCCTCTTACCTGGCCTAACTGGATCTCTGAGCCATAGTCTGGTTATTCTTCTCTTTGTATCTAGCATCCACTTATAAGTGAGTACACACTGTGTTTGTCCTACTGAGTCTGGGTTATCTCACCTAGGATGTTTTTTTTCTAGTTCCACCAATTTGCCTGGAAATTTCATGATGTCATTGTTTTTTATAGCTGAGTAATACTCAGTTTTGTATGCCTTTTTTAAAAAATCCATTGTTTGGTTGAGGGGCATCCATTTTATTTCCAGTTTCTGGATATTACAAATAATGCTGCTATAATTATAGTTGAATGTGTCTCCTTGTGATATGATTTAGCACCCCTTAGGTATAGCCTAGGAGTGCTATCATTGAGTCTTGAGGTAGATTGATTTCCAATTTTCTGAGAAGTCACCAAACTGATTTTCAAAGTGCCTATACAAGTTTGCATTCCCACCAACAATGGAAGAGTGTTCCTCTGACTCTACAAATGATCCAGTATGAGCTGTCATTGTTGTTTTTTATCTTAGTCATTCTGACAGGTGTAATATAGTAACTCAGAGGTGTTTTGATTTGTGTTTACCTGATGACTAAGGATGTTGAACACTTCCTTAAATGTCTTTCAGCCATTTGAGATTCTTCTGTTAATAATTCTCTGTTTAGAAATGTACCCTATTTTTTAATTGGATTGTTTGGCATTTTGATGCCTACTTTCTTGAGTTCTTTATATATTTTGGAGAGAAGCTCTCTGTCGGAGGTGGCATCAGTGAAGATCTTTTTCCATTCTGTAGGTTGCTATTTTGTTTTGTTTACCATGTCCTAGTTTTAGAGAAGCTTCTCAGTTTCAAGGGGTCCCATTTAGTAATTGTTGCTCTGAGTGAGTGTCTCTGCTACTGGTACTATATTTAGAAAATGGTCCACCTGTGCCAATGAATTCAAGGCTATCTCCCACTTTCTTTTCTATCAGGTCAGTGTAACTGGGCTTATGTTAATGTCTTTGATTTACTTGGACTTGAGTGTTAAGTGGGGTGATAGATATGCATCAATTAGCATTCTTCTACATGTCTCCATCCAGTTCTGCCAGCACCACTTGTTGAAAATGTTTTCTTTTCTCAATTGTATATTTTTTAGCTTCTTTGTCAAAAAATAGGCTTCATAGGTGTGTAGATTAACGTCAGAGACTTCAGTTCAAATCCATTGATCCATGTGTCTGTTTTTATGCCAATAACAAGCTGTCTTGATTACTGTATCTATAATGAAGTTTGAATTCAGGGATGGTGATGCCTCCAGAATTTCTTTTATTGAACAGGATTGTTTTGGCAATACAGGGTTTTTTGTTTTTCCATGTGAAGTTGAGTATTGTTCTTTTGAGGTCTGTGAAAATTATGTGGTAATATTTAATGAAAATAGCCTGAAACATCAGAGGACAAAGCTACCAAAAGAGCCAAGCCATGAAGGTCACACACCTTTCATTCCAGCGCTCTGGAGGAAGAGGTCCTCAGGATCTCTGTGAGTTCAAGGCCTAACAGAGCCAGGCAGAGGTGGCACCCACCTTACTCCTATCATTAGGAAAGTTGAACCTGGAAGTGAGATAGCTTGGCAGAGAGAGGATGGAGGAGTTCAGCTTGAACTGCTTTTCCTTTCCACTAGGGACTCGGAGGCATTGAGTCCAAGAATTCGTGGAGACGGGACATACTCACTTCAGCCTGAGGAGTTGGCTAGGTGAGAACTAGCTGTGGTTTCTTTCTCTGTCTCTCTGATATTTCAGCTTTTCCCCAAAATACATAAGTGACCTCAAAAATTCTACCAGGGAACTCCTACATCGATAAGCACCTTCAGCAATGTAGCTGGGTACATGATTAATTTTTTAAAAATAAAATCAATAAGCCTCCTATATGCTAAGGATAAAAGGGCTGAAAAAGAAGGGAAACACTATCCTTTATAATAGCTGAAAATAACATTAAATATCTTGGGGTAACTCTAACCAAAAAAGTTGCAGACCTGTTTGACAAAAACTTTAAGTCACTGAAGAAATTGAAGAGGACATCAGAAAATGGAGCAATCTCCTATGTTTCTGGATAGGCAGGATCAACATAGTAAAAATGGTAATTTTACCAAAAGCAATCTACAGATTCAATGCAATTCCAATCAAAATCCCAACACAATTTTTGCAGACTTTGAAAGAATAGTACTAAACTTCATATGGAATAACAAGAAACCCAGGGTTGCCATAACAACCCTGCTCAATAAAAGAACTTTAGGAGGAATCACTATCCGGGACTTCAAGCTATACTATCTAGCTACAGTAAGAAAAACAGCCTGGTACTGGCATAAAAACAGATTTGTGTATCAATGGAATCAAATGGAAGACCACAACATTCACCCACACACCTACAAACACTTCATTTTTGAAAAAGAGGCCAAAAATATTCAATGGAAAAAGGTAGTATCTTCAACAAATAGTGTTGGCATAACTGGGTGGTAGTATGTAGAAGAATGCAAATCCATGTCTATCAGCCTGCACAAAACTCAAACCCAAGTGGATTAAAGACCTCTACATAAACCCAACTACACTGAACTTGATATAAAATAAAGTAGGAAATACCCTCTAATGCATTGGCACAGGTGACCACTTCCTAATCATAACACCAGTAGCACAGACACTAAGAACAATCAATAAGTTGGACCTCCTGATACTGAGAAGCTTCTGTAAGGCAAAGTACACAGTCAATAAGACAAAAGGACGGCCTACAGAGTGGGAAAGGATCTTCACCATCCCTACATCTGACAGAGGACTGATCTCTAAAATATATAGAGAACTCAAGAAACTAGAGAACAAAAACCTAAATAACACAATCAAAAATGTGGTTCAGAGCTAAAAGGGAATTTTCAACAGAAGGATTACAAATGGCTGAAAGACAGTTTAAAACAATCATTCAACATCTTCAGCCATCAGAGAAATGCAAATCAAAACAACTTTGAGCTACCACCTTACACCTGACAGAATGGCTAAGATAAAACATATAGATGTTAGCCTATGCTGGAAATAGTCCTCCATTGTTGGTGGGGTGTAAACTTGTATAGACACCCTGAAGGTATTTATCAGCTATAGGAGTTCCCTGGTAGAATTTTGGGTCACTTATGTATATGATCACATCATCTGCAAATAGAGATAGTTTGACTTCTTCCATTCCAATTTGTGTCCCCTTGATCTCCTTTTGTTGCCTTACTGCTCCGGCTAGACTATATTGAATGGATATGGCCTTGTCTTGCATCTGATTTTAGTGGCATCACTGAGTTTCTCTCCACTTAGTTTGAGGTTGGCTGTTGGCTTGTTACAAATTGTCTTTATCATGTTTACATCTGTTTCTTGTAATTCTGATCTCTCCAAGACGTTTATCGTGAAGGAGTGTTGAATTTTGTCAAAGGATTCTTTAGCATCTAATGAAATTATTGTGTATTTCTCTCTTTCAGTTTGTTTATATGATTGATGACATTGACAGATTTTTATATGTTGAACTATCCCTGCATCTCTGGGAAGAAGCCTATTTGATCACATTTGGACGAGTTTTTGATGTGTTCTTGGATATGGTTTGCCAGTATTTTACTAAGCATTTTTGCATCAATGTTCATAGGGAGATTGGTTTTTAATTCTTTCTTTGTTACATCTCTGCATGGTTTCAGTATCAGGGTAACTGTAGCCTCATAAAAGGAGTTTAGCAATATTTCTTCTATTGTGTGGAATAATTTGAGGAATATTGGTATTACCTCTGCTTTAATATTCTGGTAGAATTCTATCTGACCCTGAGCTTTTTTGTTGTTGTTGAGAGTTTTAATGACTACCTCTATTTCCTTAGAGGTTATAGGTCTATTAAAATGGTTTATCTGGTCTTGATTTAATTTTTGTGTGTTGTATCTGTCTAGAGATTTGACCATTGCTTTTAGACTTTCTAATTTTGTGGAGTACAAGTTTTTTAAAATATGACCCCTGATAGTTTTCTAGATTTCCTCACCGACTGTTGTTATGTCTACCTATTTGTTTCTGTTTAGGTTGAAAAACTTTTCTTCTATGATTTTGTTGAATATATTTTCTGTGCCTTTGAGCTGGGATTCTTCTCCTTCTTCTATTTCTATTGTTCTAGGTTTGGTCTTTTCATGGACATTTTGTGTTATGACTTTGTTGGTTTTAATTTTTTACTGAAAAAATATATTTCCTTTATCATATCTTCAATGTCAGATAGTCTCTCTTCTATCTCTTACATTCTGTTGGTTATGCTTGCATCTGTAGTTTCTGTTCATTTACCAAGATTTTTTTATTTTCACAATTCCCTCAGTTTGTATTTTCTTTATTGCTTCTACTTCAACTTTAAAGTCTTTAACTCTTTCCTTCACTTGTTTGGTTGCTTATTCTTGGTTTTCTTGGCTTTTTTAAAAGGGGAATTTACAGGTTTCTTTCAATGTCTTATTTGTATTTTTCTCCATTTCTTAAAGGTAATTTTTATTTCCTCTCTAAAGATCTCTATCATCTTCATAAATCACTTCCAAGGTTGTTTTATTTTGCTGCTTCTACATTGTGAGGTTCAGGTCTTGCAGCTGTAGAACCACGGGTCCTGATGAAGACATATTGCTCTTAATGTTGTTGATTATGCTCTTGCACTGGTGTCTACCCACCTGTTCCTCCAATTGGTGCAGGCTCTGTATGTGTCTCCGGGAGCTGCTGAGATTGTGCAGGATGGTTGGATTTGAGAGGTGGAGTGGTACTGTAAATTACAGGATCTGATGGGGTGTGGCAGAAATGGGTGAGGATAGGGGGTGGGCAGGGGTGTGCTCTTTGGCCTAAAGCCTAGAGACTGGGCTGTCCAGTTGCAAGTTCCTAATTTTTTTTTTTTATTTCTAGATATCCCTCGGTTTGTTTTCTTTGTTGATTCTATTTCTGCTCTTAGGTCTTGAACAGTTTTATTCATTTTTTCCACTGTTCGTGTTCTTGCATATTTCTTAAAGGACTTTATACATTTCTTCTTCAAGAATCTTTATTATTCATAAAGAATGTTATAGGTCTCTTCTTTGTTCTTCAAATATATAAGACTGTTTAGAGCCTGATATGATGGATTACTGGGCTAGAGACATATTGTCTCTGCTGTTCCTGTGTTTTTATGTTGCCAGCAAATTCCTATCTGCATTGGGAAAATTATAATTGTAGGTGCTGACAATGATAAGACTATCGTTGCTCAGTGGATATTTTGTTCCTTGGTTTCCATTTCTGCGTGGTTCTTAGGAGAGTGTGATGGCTGTGTTCTGACAGTAGGAAAATCTTCTCATAGATGTGGCCACAGGGAGTTCCAGGTAAAATGTGTTTTTGAGTATTGAAACCTGAGACTTGGGCGTGGGAGTGGGCTGGGGCCTCCCAAGATGGGGGAAAGCTGGGTGTTCCACCAGCATCTTCTTCATCACTCCCCCTGGAAACTTGGGCAGGGAGTGAGGAGAGAGCACAACAGAAGGGATGCACAGCTAGGGATGAGATGGGAAGTTGGACTTGTCAGGATGGAGGGAAGGGTGACAATCTGGTGTCAGCCTACTTGCTGTCCTGGCAGGAGTGTTCGAATGAAGTGCCTGCTGGAGCTGGTAGGTAGAATAAAGGAAAGAATGAAGGCAGGGGTGCTAGGAGAGGAAGATCTCAGGAGCCACTAGAGATGAGGTGGTAGTAAGGCTGTTACTACTGTTGTGCTGCAGAGGTGGAGATGAGACTGGGGGACAGGACTTGGAGGAATGGAAAGAATGATGATGATGTGCAGTTATCAAGCACTGTTGTCCTGGCAGGAGTGGCCTGTGGTCTAGCAGGAGGTACATGCTGAATTTGGAGGTTGAGTTAAAGG
Organism: Phyllotis vaccarum; assembly: GCA_033318265.1. Classification (NCBI taxonomy): domain Eukaryota; kingdom Metazoa; phylum Chordata; class Mammalia; order Rodentia; family Cricetidae; genus Phyllotis; species Phyllotis vaccarum. The sequence continues at coordinate 183,024,549 of JARWLC010000002.1, forward strand.
TAGGAGTGGAGGAGTATTGGGGGAAAATATCTATGTCATCCATATGAGATGGGAAAAAGAGGAGGGAGCACGTTATTCTTTTGCAGAGCTGAGATGCGGGGTTGACTTGGAGGAGCAGTGGGAGAGGTGAAGGTCTGAAGTTAACCTACCATCGTCCCTGACCAGGGAGGCCTCAGGCTTTGAAAAAGCCCATATCAGGCCCAGTTGCTCTCCCTGCTGCCTTTGCATCAGGATGTAGATTTCTCAGTTATTTATTTCTTCAGCACCATGTCTGACTGTGTGCCACCATGGTTTCTGCCAACTAAGCCTCTGAAACTGTAAGCATGCCTGTAGTGAGATTATGTTGTACCATTCCCAATAATTGCCACACCTACTGGTTCAATAAAAGCACTGATTGGCCAAAGGCAAACAGGAAGGGTGGGTGGGGCTACCAGACTAAGACAACTCTGGGAACAGGAAGAGCAGAGCAGAGATGCCACAGAGTTGCCAGAGAAGCAAATGCAGAGGACAACTATGCTGTTCTGAGAAAAGGTACTGAGCCGCATGGCTGAACAGGATAAGAGTCATGGATTAGTTGAAGAGTAAGAGCTAGCTAGCAATATGCCAGAGCCTTTGGGCTGATCAGCATAAAATTAATACAAGACTTTGTGTGATTATTTGAGACTGCTAGTCCAGGATCTCAGGGAAAGTCCGGGCCAGAAACACATACAACACATACATGCAGTTAAATGCATTCTTTTATGAGTTTTCTTAGTCATGGTGTCTCTTCACAGCAATATAAATGGTGACTTAGAGAGATTTTTTTAAATATTCTTTTTCCAGTTTCTTATATTTCTTTTGTTTTGTTTTGTTTTTGAAAGCAGAACATTTATGACTGATTGAAATCCTCAAGATGAAGTGGATGCTGCAACAGCTGCTCTCTTGGGTTTAGGTGTTGTCGCTTTGGGGCATCCATGTCTGAATCTCCAATAGACAATTTTTAGGTGCCTCATCTGCCAGGTCCCTGTCGTGTTTCATCTCTTAACCTTGGCATTTCAATTATACTTTCTCTTGCACTTGGCGGGATATCCACATTCGCCATAGGCCACTTTCTGAAGGTGGTATGTGTTATAGCAATATGGCGATGCTTCCCAAAGGATGACGTTCCTTTCATCATCTTCATTCTGCCACTGAGGCCAAGGAGCTTCTTATGATTAAGACTTGCTTTGTGCCCTGATATGTAATTTACTTTAGGAATGGTTCTACTGTGTATTCTGCAGTCTTTAAATGGAATTTTTTGGACATATGTTAAACCCATCTGGTAGATAATGTCATTAAATTCGATATTTATGTTTATTTTGTCCAGATAACCTAGTCATTGGTGAGTCACAGCTACAGTACTGGGTTTAATCTATGTCTTTACAAAGATTAATCCAGTAGCATTTGCTTTATGAAATTGGGTGGGTGTACTTGTATGCTGGGAATATGTGTAGAATTGTAATGTTCTTTCTCTTTTTCTTTCTTTCTAAAAATTTGCAATCTCTCTTTTGCAGATTTCTCTACCATACTCTCAACAGTGCTCTTGCTAAGACAAAGACAGTTTATCTTTTGCTAGATGTTAACAAGAAATCAGAATATCCTGGTGTTTGGCCTGGGATCCAGGAGGGAGTTGTACCAGTGTGGACGGAGAATAGAGCAAAGACTTGGAGGAAAAAGAAATGAGTCTGATTCCAAGAGGACACCATTGATATGTTTGTCCAACTTTACCCTAAACCAGTTCTTCAGATTTATCAGATACATGAGCTAATCAATTTTCCCTATTGTCCCGACCAGTTTGGAATAGGTTCTTTGTTAATTGTATGCTAGCAGGTTTCTTATCCCTCTGGAACTTTCCAGAACAAAGCTTAGATCACAGTCTCTCAACACTAGCAGAGCTAACACTTATGTGGCACTGGCTATATGGTCAACACTGTTATATGCCCTTCACTTGTTTGAGGTTTAATTAAATATCATTACAGTCCTCTGAGCTACTTTGTAGGGAGGGGAGTTCTCAGCCCATTTGTAAAAGGAGAAAAGTAAAGTAATTTGGTTAAATAATTTTGCTAAAGCTGACTGGTGGTGCAAATTTGATTCAAATCCAATTGGACCTCCTCACTCCAGACAACAGGCTCTTTTGCAGTTGGCAAGCAGCCCATCCTTACTGTCTTGGGTCCCCTCAGTAAGGAAGTCCAGCAGCATGTTCTCTTCCAGCAGCAGGGAAGCTTAGAGTGGGCTCTGAGTAGAAAATATTCAAAATGTTCATTTTCCATCATTTTTAAGGAGCCAGAAGGTACATGTGTCAGTTTTCATTCATCCAAAATGCCAGCTGAAGATCTGGCTGTCTCTCTCTCCCAAGTCACTGACAAAATGTCTTTCACCAGGCTATTGCTCAGCTTCTGACAGCTGTTGTCTGGGCTCGGTCAGTATTTTCATAATCCTGTGTGTCAAGATCACTGAAGAATAAATGCTGGGGGTTTTCTCCATGTTCCATCTTCTACTTTGAAGTTAAAAATGAAGTCTTCCTGGTGCTGTATGTATAGAATGCAAGAAGCATAATGCACAATATATTCATATAACCATGCCAGTCTTCTAGATCATTGTTCAGCCAGCCATCGTCTTCACTTGCTGAGGTGGCGATGGAAGCTCTGACTGATGACACGTGGGCTCCTGACTCTGTTTTTATCCCTATAACAAATACTTCATAGATTATCCTTTCAAAAATTCCCTTTCCCATGGAGCTAGTGATGTTCTAAATTAGTACTATTCTGTTCAATGTAACTGAACAGGTATCATTTACCTTTATTATTTCATATCTTCCTCTCCTGTATGTTGGTTTGCTTTTTAATTTCTGTTGGTTATTTCAACCATGAAACGCATGAAATAAGCAAAATAAAAAGAAAGAAGAGCGAAGGCAGTTTCTCTGAGTTTGAAAGATGAGCTGATGGGAGATCATCATCTATGAAAACTGAGTATCTGGAGTGAGATCCCTGATGTGGACATTATCCAGGCAGACATCTTTCCTGTCCCATGTGCTGTTCAGAAGTGCCCCAGAGGAACACCTAACTTTCAGGCTATCATGTCCCAGCAGCCCTTTCTTCCTTTCAGCTCTGGGGTGTGTATCCTCTACACTGGCAGCCTCCTCCTCCACAGAGGGCTCCTCTCTGTCCATCCCAAACCAAAACAGCCATAATGCTCTCTTGATGGACTAGCCCATAAACCATTATGAAGTATCCTTGCCTTTATTAACTAGCTTTTTTAAAAAGTAATGTTTTGTCAAATAGTAAAACAGCCACACTTCCTGTTTCCTGTCCATTTGCTTTGAATAATCCTCCCCACCTAAGACAGTGTGATGGCCCTGGCTGTTAACTTGACCACATCTGGAATAAACTAAAACTCAAGTGGCTGGGCACATGTGTGGGGGATTTTTCTTGATTGAGTCATTTGAAGTGGGAAGACCCCCCCCCCTTCCAGTCTAAGCCACACCTTCTGGTAGCAGCCTATGTAAAGGACATGGAAGAAGGAAGTTCTTGCAAACATGCTTACTCTCACTCCTGCTGACAAATCCATTCCTTTACTCTTATTAGAGCCTACTTTGGGGTTCCAACATATACCAAAAACCAGTTAAGACACCTAGCCTAAACAAGTACTAGATTACTGGACTTTTAATCAGGAGACAGCCTTTGTTGAAATAGCTGAACCAAAACTTGTCAACTACTCTAATAAATTGCGCCAGAGATGCAGCTTGGGTGCTACAGGACTTGCCTAGAACACATGAAGCCTTGAGTTCCATTTCCAGTACCACAAAAACAGAATAAAACAAAAATCCAGGTTTAGATATTTTCGGAACCCCTCAGAAATCATGTGCTTTTGTTAGTAGGGCCACTGTATTCACCTACAGATGAACCATCCCTATCCCCCGCCCCCCCCCCCCCAAATAAACCAGTGCAGTGATGTGACTTTGGGCCAAGCAACATCTCACAGTGGAAGATCAGTTTTGCCCACCCACAAAGTCCTGGAGCAGTGGAAGAATGTTGGCAAGGTCCTGAAGCAGCACCAAATCAGCAAAATGCCCTGGCTCATTCTCTCCAGACTTCCAGTTCTCCTGATATTCCTGAAAGCCAAGGGTAATTCTTCAGCACTTAGTAACTCCTAATAGCAGGAAACCTCAAAAGGCAATGGCCTGTCATTCATTCCTGAACTGGAAAGTCCCCAGAGGCAAAGGCTGGGCCAAGATGGTTGAGACCCACCTAGCCATCTACATTACAGTGGCCTCTGGAGCCCAGACTCTTGGTCCCAAGTAAATGCTTCCAGCTCATAAAGAACAATAGAGAAACCTGATGTTCTGTCCCTTCCTGTTGAAGGGGGAAGAAAATACAATATAACAACAAAATAACAGGAAGTAATCATAATAATAATAAACACAGAGACTAGCAGATTGGATTGGAAAACAGGATCTTTCCATGGCACCCATGAAACACACCTCACTATCAAAGGCAGAAGTCACTCTGTTACAGGATAGAAAAGGTGTTCCAAGCAACTGAACCTAAGAAGCAAGCAGGTGCAGCTATTTTGAATATCTAACAAAACAGACTTCAAACCAAATTAATTAGAGGAGATAGGGAAGGACATTTCTTTCATGTCATATATGTGAGTGTGTGCGTGCGCATGCCTGTGTGCCTGTGTGCCTGTGTGTGTGTGCACACGAGCAACCCAAATAATCCCTAGATGGGAGGTATGCAGGCGTGGCATGGGAGCTAGACCCGGGCTTGGGAAGTTGCTGCCCTGGTCTCTGAGTACTTTCCAGGGGCTGTGATTGTTAGACAGATAGAGACCAAAGCCATGTTTATTCCAGTACCCGTGGAAAGAAGGCATGGTGAAGAGGTGGATGTCAGACTGCTTGGACCAGCCCTCGATCCATCAGTACAATCCCAAATGTGGAACCATCTAAGGTCCCTGGAAGGTGGATTGGTCTGCAGACCCTGTACCCACAGACAAGCTGGGTCACTCTGAGAGATGCCAGCCTGTGGTTCTCCGCCCCTCCCCCAACCCCTGCCACCCTAGGCCGGAAGTTCCGGGCCCACCTCTAACCTCGGGTCTCTGATGTGGACAGAGATACCGGTGCTGAGTCCTGGGGGTCGCTCACCAGCCGCTGTCCAGCACACATGGATTTCAGTACCTGGAAAACGGCCAGGGGAGCCACGTTCAGATTCAACAAGTCCACCAGAATCCTAGGAAAACAAATGAAATACATAGTGAAACATGGAAGCCTCAGGGTGGATCTGCTTCATGAGTCAAGCCAGTTGGACCACCACCTAAAGAGATGTGCGAGTTTTCAGAGTAGTGGATGGGGCCGGAGGGGTCTTAAAGCAGGCTTATCTGCAGGATGTCTGAGCTCGAATCCCTGACCCTCCCCTTCTCACTTGAACACATCGGGATCGATGGCGGCGCCAGCAGCCTGTGCAAGCTCGTACAGCTCCATCTCCTCAGTTCCCAGCACCTTCTTCCGCCGAAGCGCCAGCTTCTGCAGTGTCGCCGCCTCCAGCCCTGTGGCTGCCTGCAGTCCAGCCCCACCACCGGCTGCCGCCATTCCCGGAGGGAAGGTGAGCCTTGGGCCCAGGCAGGCAGGGGTTTCCACAGCGCCGCCTACTGGCCACCCATTTCCGTGCAGGATCCCCGCATGTCCGGCCAGGCCGCTCCAACATGGAGGGCGGGCAGTGAGGGGTGTCAAGAGGGACTTTGTGTTTATTAATTGAATTGTACTGAGTGCACAGGGCAGTGTGCTAGGCGTGGGGATCGTGTGGTGGAAAGTATCACCTAGAACCGTGCCTGGTATATTCTGGGTATTGGCAAATGCCCGTTAGATGATGGGTATTCATGATGGCATATAATTATCTCTTCTGCCCTGGGTGCTTAAACAGCTTCTGCTTTTATGCGCATACATACTTTTTCCCCCTGGGATGCATAAAACTAGCCTTAAAAGGGCGCGGATGCCATCATTGCCCACGTGCCTTTGTGGCCAACTGCTGCTGTGCCTATACTCAGTTGCTTTTGCATGGCGTGCGCATGCGCCCTTCTCTGTTGGTGGAGGCAGTATTCCCACTAGGCAGAGGGAGTGGCTAGATGACTCACAGGCTATATGGTTTTTTCAGCCTAGTGTGGCTGGATAGCTGAGGTTGTTTCTGAAGATAGGGGAACCCACACAGTGATCAGAGGTGAACTCTGCAAGTCAGCTTGGCCAATGTGATGAGAATGGCAAATGCCTGATGGGCTACAGTGAAACAGGACTCACTGCCATCTGTGCAGAGTGGACCTGAGTAGCCAGCCAGTCCATGAGTGCCCAGACGGAAGGGGACAGGGAAGGATATTTAAGTTCTGTACAGTGGCACTCGTGGAGAAGTTTTGTCTCATAATGCGTTGTTTGGGCATTTTTTTAAACCTTACAGGTCTTTTGCTTTATATATTATGGTTTCCATTTATGTGTTTTCATGGGTTTTTAAGTATGTTCTGCATATGCATGTTTCTTGTGCTTTGTCTTTGTTTTGCTTTGTTTGTCTTTCATTTGATTTGTTTTCAGTAGGCCTCTTTGTTTGCTAGTGAGAGAGAAAGTAGGTGTTGGGTTGAAAGGGTGGGGAAGTGAGGGGATCTGAAGGATGTGAGGGAGGCGGACCAGGAACAGATTATAGGGGATGAAAAAGGTTATTTTCAATGAAAATAATAGTATGTGAGATGAGTAGTCTCCATTCTTAGAAAACATTGTCCATTACAGGGAAGGGGAGAGTTTAGAGCATCTGTTCAGTACTCAGACACCTACTGTCTTCCCTGCACTGGACACAGCTTCCCTGGATCTGCTGCTTCTCGTGGCCTCTCGCCATCTATACTTCATGGACCTTTGACCAGTCATGAGGTTCCAGACCCCAGGACTGAATCCTGGGGTGGATTGTCGTGCTGGTCCAGCAGACTGTAGACATGACTCTCCATGTTGAATAAAGCACTTTGACAGAAGAGTGGATCATTGTGACAGGAAACTGCTGGTGATTGTGAAGAACCAGTGCTGGCTGTGGTGAATGAATTTGGCTCCAGGGGGATGCATTAAAGGATGTATGTGCATGTAGTCTGTAAGCTGTTTCCCAGGGTGGAACATGCAGGTGTTTTCCTGTAGGATTCCAGAACATGACATCAGGTTTTGCAGAGCTGTGGCTGTGATGTTCTCTAGGCCATGCCTCTTTAGTTTCTCGTGGGGTTGATGGAATTGGATGTATGGGGTTGATGGGATTGCATGGGTGGGGTTGATGGGATTGCATGGGTGGGGTTGATGGGATTGCATGGGTGGGGTTGAAGGCTCCAGAATCCACTTCCTATTGCTCAACCCTGCCCACCAAGAGTACAAACTGGAGGCAAATCCAGATGTTGTGCAGCACTATCCTAGCATAAGAGCTGTCTTTAGGAGATCTGCTGTGCCTGTTTGTCAGAGTGTATCATCTCAGACAGCAGATGGCTGGTATTCCTTCCATGAAAGGAAGGTCAAGCTAGGGTCACTGGAAACTCACTTGGGTCACTCCACCTGGCCATTTGCATACAGTTCTGCCCTAATCATACTTGGGGGCAACTCCCAAGTGCCAAATGGCTCGTGTCTTAATTAAGGCTTGTATTGTTGCAAGGAAACACCATGGCAAGTTGGGGAGAAAAGGGTTTATTAGGCTTATACTTCTGCATTTCTCTTCATCCCTGAAGGAAGTCAGGACAGGAACTCAAATGACAGGATCTTGGGGGTAGGAGCTGATGCAGAGGCCATGGGCAGTGCTGCTTACTGGCTTGCTTCCCATGTTGTGCTCTGCCCACCTTCTAATAGAACCCAAGTTGACTTGGGAAGAGAGTTAGGTTTTCTGTAAGGGTTTGACTTTGATCATAATGTTTTATTATAAGAATGGAAACCTTAACTAAGGCACATATTTTTCCACATTCTTTCACCCTTAAAAATACACACTATTGTGCTCTAGAATCCTCACTTATACTTACACTACCACGTACTCATAATTATTCCCATTTTGCATGTAATTTATATTCTCATAGTGTTGAATAGTCACACACCTGCATACTTAAATGAACACACCATTAAACACACAATCTCACACAGAAATATTTAAAGACATGTAAACATTGTCATATATACACATAATCACACAGTCATGCCTTTAAACATTCATTATTCATTCTTTCACATATTGTACACTCTGACTAGTTAAGGACTAGCTTAATGAAAACCTAGACCCTGAGAAGAAGAAACGTCAAGGGAGAAACTCTCTTTGTCATTTTGCCTCATGGTCTTACCTGTGATCATTTTCTTAATTACTATCCATGAAGGCAGAACTGACCCACTGTGGGAAGTGCTATTTTAAGCACATGAGCATGTCTATATAAGAAAGCAGAAGCAGCTGGCCAGAGGAAGCAGCGAGCCAGAGGAAGCAAGCCAAGAAGCAGCTTTACTCCATGGTTTTCTGCTTTCAGGTCCTGCTTTGTGTTCCTCCTTTGGCATCCTTCATTGGTGGATTAAACTCTCAGCTGAAATAAACACTTCCTTCCCAACTTGCTTTTGCTTATGATGTCTATCCCAGCAACAAAATGTAAATTCATCCCTATGCTGCATGCTTGCACACTACAAGACACACACTCAATGTATACTCTGCCACTGATACTATGTGAACTCACACACTTGCATACTTTTCCTCTCTCGCCTACTGTCATACTTATTCTTGTGTGCGCACACACAAACTCTTGCATGCTGTCACAAACTCCTTATGTTTTGAACAGCTGCTGCAGTGACACTCACACTCAACACACTTCTGTTCTTATCTGTTATACACTGTCACATCTATGATTTATTTCAGACACAAACACAAACACATACCCCACTGTATTATGCTTCCATGTACATATCCAGAGAAACACAATCTTATAGTCAATCCCATGTACATCAAATCCAACACATGTAGGCAAAAACAAAATTATGATCATATAAACACACACATCACTACTATTGAATGTACTATTGCACTCACCCACACTCATGCTTATATACACAGTCTCACACAAGCTCACACTGTTGCATAATTTACTTAATAACTCTGATCCTAAACCTCTCTCTAACCCTAACCCAATTAATAATCTTAACCAAAGCCTTAATTCTAACTCAAACGCTTACAGAAAACCTAACTCTCTTCCTAAACATCCTGAGGCCTAAACACAGCCCTAAGCCTAACCCTAACACTAGACTAGCCCTAATGCTGTACATAACACTATTTCTAACTCTCACCCAAGCCCTATCCCTAAATATCATCCCTAAAGCAAACATAAGTCTTATTACTATTAGCATAGCTATTAATAATAGCAGAACTATAAACCTAGCCATAACCAGAGGCCTAAATGAAGCCCAAATCTTTTCTAAACTACCTCCCATAATTTTCTCGCTAACCTTAACCCTAAATCTAATCATAAACACAGTCTTGCACAAGCACACACCAAGACTTACAAACTCTTAGACACAGACAATATTCTCATGTACACTACTCCCCCTTGCACACATTTATAGACTCACCACTTACACACTTGGAGATCCTCACATTTGTACATACATACATAATCAGGCAATCAATTATATGTGTATTCTTTTTTATTTTTAAGGTAATAACCTTAAATGAAAATTTATTTTACCCTCTCAAGCCCTCCTTGTCACCTTTTCATCATTAATTACGGCTACATCCAACATTTAATCTACATATATACATACAAATATATTCCTAAATATAACCTACTCACACTGTATACTATTATCCATATGCATGTTTTTAGGGCTGACCGTTTGGTGCTGGATAGCCAATTAGTGTGCTCTTTCCTGGGGAAGACGGTTTCTCAGTACTGTTCAGAATTGTTTAATTGCCTGTAGTTTTGCACAGGGTTGAGGTCTGGTGGGCTTTTCCTCATCCATTTTGGCATGGCTCTTGGTATTATCCTTGTTCAGCTCATGTCTGAGCATTTACATTGATGATGGGTATAATATGACCTATTCACATAAACCTTTATAACTCAAAAGGAGGCCAGAATAAGTAGCATTTGAAAAAAGAAAAAGGAAATAAAAAAAAGGGTCCATCCCAAAGGTACCTGTTTAACAGGGAACAGTGTGAATAGAAGCAGAATTGTAATAATGAAGAATATGAGTACATGCAAAGCATAAACAATGTGATAGAAAAAAACATCATTGGGGGATTCTTTAATGTCCCCTATTATTTCTGCAGAGTGCTTATGCTTATTCCTATGATAAGTAATTTTTAAGAGCCCAGGAATATATGGGTCTTCCCTGATACACAAGTTTTTTCTTGTTGATTGCCGTGTGCTAGATGAGGCTAAGGATTATTTTCTAAACCAACAGATAGCATTATTCTAAGTACAAAAATATCAACTTTGCTAAGCAATGCATCTTCAAATAAAATACCATCAAATACTTCATGGGCAAATGTTTATAAATTTAAAAAGAGCATAAGGGCATACCCTTTCTACAAAATGAAAACAAGCTCATTTATTATTAGCAAGCAATGGGAAGAAGGGGGTTTCACCAAACAGCCTATTAATTATATTCATTAGGTTTCAGAAAATATTGGATGTCATAGATGCACAACTAAAAATGTGCTGTCATCTGTAATGTACATTTTCAAAAAAGAAATTACAGGATTGGAGATGTGGATCAGTTAATACAGTGCTAGCCTAGTAGTGTGTACAAGGCTCTAGTTAGATCTCTAGTACTACATAAACTAGATGTGGTGACTCACACTGGTAATCGCAGCACTCGGGAGGTAGCAAAGTATAAGATTATCCTTGACAACACCAATCCGGAGGCCAGCCTGATTTACATAAGACCTTGTCTCAAAAAAGAGAAACAACACCCCGTGTGGTGGTGTACGCCTTTAATCTCAGAACTCAGGAGGCATAATCATGCCAGTCTGGACTGTACAGTGAGCTCTAGGGCTAGCCTGTTTCAAAAAAGCAAACACCTGAATGATTATAATATACAAGTATTTTGTTCATTCACATAATGGTTAAAAAGTACATAAATATTTCTTTACAAAATCCCAAAATGTCTAAAATTATTCCAATTATAAAGAAAATAGTTTAAAAATAGTATTAAGGGATTTCATTGCCTGAAACTACAAAATTAACTATGGACATTAGCTTTTAAATCTCTTTATTCCCATTCCATCCTTTTGACTTTTAGTCCTATGATATCTACCCTTCTAACAAGTTTGTCTCATATGAAAAGCATCATGATCCTGACACTCAAGAAAAATCTCAATCTTCCTTATCAGCATCACAGCTCTCGGTGGACTATTAACATCAAGCGTCAGTAAGACATCTTGCTGAATCTCTTTGGGATTGAGTTCTTTTTGAAATTCCATGTGTCTGGGGTCTGAGATTTTAATTGCTCTGTCACAGCTTGTCGCGCCCAACCTCGCCAGCAAGGACGAAGCGACACCAAGCTCTTCTTTCAGCAGTTTATTCAGGAACCTTGAACAGAGCTTCTGCTGCTGGGGAAAACCCGCTCCCAGCTAAATACCTTCTGGACTGCCTATCACGGGGCACCATGTGGGCCATGCCAATAGATCGAGGTGCACAGAAGCAAGCCATGAGCTTAGCCTTAGCCAAATAAGGAGTTGTTTATCTCAGAGAGCACTCACCATCAGGAAGGTGGAAGGCGGAAGCCAGCACCATCTTTAAGGTGCGGCCATGCAGCTCTCTACAACAGCTTTCTCTTCTTCAGTCAGTAGAGTTTGCTCCGGGTTCCTTTGCTTCTAAGTCCTTTATCATGGTCATTGCCTTGCTCGGAGTAGCAAAGATGTGACTCTTTATCTCTATTTGCTCAACAGATAGTGGCTTAAAGCATGCACACAAAGCTTGCTATTGAGACTTTATTGCTGGTAATTCCTTTAAAATTGCAGCTGCATTTTTCTCTTTCGCTAAATCTGGGTAATTAGTCTTGATTTCATATTCCAGCCTATATTGAATATAATCCAAATCAGAATCAGCTTTCAGTTACATCAGTTCCAGTTTATGGACCTTGCTTCTGTGTTGAATAGTGACATTCCTTAGACCCAGGAAGCCCTTAAGCTACAAGCCCTGCTAGAGCTTTGGCAAGGCCTACATTTTTAGGTGTTTTCAACTTCTATAATTTCCACTGACAGAACTTGGTTATGCTCAAATCCATATTATTGCATTTGGACTGATCAGTTGGATTAGTCCAATCAAACTGTCCTGCATTCATATGACTAAATATTTGTACACCACCCTTTATTCAGACAGTTGTTCCTTAGCATGGGAAAACAATTCCATACTGCCTCTATTATGGGTGTTCCTTTTGTCTCCCCTGGAAGAAAGCACTACGATTCTGCACTGACAAGCCAAGTGTTAGCATTAATACACTCAGTAAGCACAATAGCGTCGTGTTTGAATCAGCCATATTCTATCCTAGCTATTTTCCCAAAGTCTCATGTTGGTGAGTTGGAGTCCTGGTGTCTCCCAAGTTAGCAGCTTACTCTCCCTCTATGGACATCTCTTCTTGATGGATTTGTCATTTACCTTCAGATGTCTCACTGGTCCAACTGTATCTGGGATGTTGTCTGTCAGGAGCTCTATGTGACTTTGTTCCTTTTCTGGAAAGACCTAAGCATAAGCTCCTTCTGATATTGTTTTTTGATCTTTCTCATTGGCTAGCGTCCAGATATTTTTATTTAATATATACTTTAGGTTTTATCTACTTTAGTAAAAAGATGCTTTGAGGCAACAGCAGAAGCATTATCCTTTAAAGTGAAAAGAAAAAAATTAATTTAGAATTAAGATAACTGACTGTAGCTAGAATGTGGGGCTATAGGTGGGTTTTGGCCCTTATGCCCCTTATTAATTTGTAAAAAATAAAAGTCAATTATGTATTTTATGGTATTATATAATAGCTTCACCCTGTGTGTAGGTGGATTTTAGCAACATGGTTAATATTAAAACCTTTTAAAAAACATTTGCTACCATAAACAGAACAATTATTTGCATTCAGTTGTAATGACAGTCCTAAGAAGAATATATATGAAGAGTTATTTTACAAGGTGAAGTTCCACATAAGATTTTCCTGGAGCTCCCAGGACCTCATGTCACACCTGGGGCAGTACTCTGTAGCTGACTAGTTTGGGAGGGACATTTTGCAAGCCTGTAGTGAGTGTTACCACAGATCTTTAAACACCTTACAGTAGAAAGTAGGTCTCATATACAGACAACCATAGTTTTAAGTGTCAATCTGATGTCTATTTATTACTAATTATGTATTTAGAAGTTTGGAATACAATGCTGTCTTTAAATTGTATAAAACAATGCCCTTAATAGAAGATACATTTTTATGAGCCTTTTAAAAATTACTTCACTTAAGGACATGGTCAATAAGACAAAACAACAGCCTATAGAATGGGGAAAGATCTTCACCAACCCTACATCTGACTGAGGGCTGATCTCTAAAATATATAAAGAACTCAAGAAATTAAAGATCAAAACACCAAATACTCCAATTGAAAAATGGAGTATAGAGCTAAACAGAGTATTCTCAACAGAAGAGTTTCAAATGACAGAAAGACACTTAAAGAATTGCTCAACTTCCTTAGCCATCAAGGAAATGCAAATCACAACAACTCTGAGATACCACCTTACACCAGTCAGAATAGCTAAGATAAAAAAAACACTAATGACAGCCTGTGCTGGAGGGGATGAAACGTAAGTGGAACACTCCTTCATTGCTGGTGGGAGTGTCAGCTTGTACAGCCACTTTGGAAATCAGAATGGAGATTTCTCAGAAAACTGGGAATCAATCTACCCAACGATCCAGTAATACCAAAAGGATGCACGTTCAAGTCCCAAGGACATTTGTAGTAAGTAGTTTTTGGCCCAGCCTAGCACTAAAGTCCTGATCTGTAGTCCCTTAGTCCCAAAGAATCACACAGACACTTATGTTAATTACATGCTGTTGGCCTGTGGCTCAGGCATTTATATTGCTTGCTAACTCTTACTCTTAAACTAATTCATGATTAGCAAAGTGGCTTTAGTACCTTTCCTCAGAGTCTTCTTTCCTCTGTGTCTGCCTGCCATCTCTGCTCTGCTCTTCCTCTCCCCATAGTTTTCTTAGTCTGGATGTCCATCATACTTCCTGTCTGCCTTCTAGGCAATCAATGTTTTATTAAACCAATAGGAGGGACAAATATTTACAAAGCACAAGAGCATAATGCCACAGCAGACATTTGCTCAACTATGTTCATAGCAACATTATTTGTAATAGCCAGAACCTGGAAACAACCTAGATGCATCCCAATGGAGAATGGGATTGTTGAGTTGGGAGGGGGGGGGGAATCTTGGTAGAGGGAACCATTGTTAAATTAGAGAGAAATCTGGTGCTAGGGAAATACCCAAGATCCCACAAAGATGACCCCAGCTAAGACTCCAAGCAATAGTGGAGAGGATGCCTGGGCTGGCCTTCCCCTATAATCAGATTGATGACCATTCTAAATGTCATCAAAGACCCTTCATCCAGCAACTGATGGAGCCAGATGCAGAGATTCACAGCTAAGGTCTGGGTCTAGCACCCAGTACAGGGAAGAGAGAAAGGGGAGATTATATGAGCAAAAAGGTCAAGATCATAATGAGGAAACCCACACAGACAGCGCACCCAATCTATTGGGAGATTATGATTCTGAACTAACAGCTGGGGAGCCTCCAAGGGACAGAACTAGGCCCTCTGGATGAGGATGACAGCTGAATGCCATGAGAATTTTGTGGGGCCTCTGGCAGTGGGACCAGAATTTATTTCTAGTGCATGAACTTTTTGGAGCCCAGTTTCTTCAGAGGAACACCTTGCTCAGCCTCGATCCTGGGGTTTGGGTAGGTAGTGGGTGGGAAAGTCTTGATCCTTAAGTTGATGGAACAGACTGCATCAACTCACTCTGGGAGTCCTTACCCTCCCTGAGGAGTGGATGGGGGGATGGGGTGGAGAGAAGCAAGGGTATTATTGGGAAGAGGGGAGGGAATGAGAACAGTATGTTAAAATAAGAAAAGAAAAGAAAATACTTCTTTGGCAGTGTCTGATTATTTATCAGACCAAGGGCAAACATAAATAATTAAAAAACAAACCTATGTCATTAACTATTGCCATTAACTTTAAAAAAATACTAAACTAAAGATTTTATTAAATTAAGACTTGGAATCATTAAGATTTAGGTCAGTTTTAGTTTTGAGCTCAGGAAGACTAATCTATTAGGTAACATGATGTATAAAAGTACCTGAGAAATAATCACAAAAGAATTCTGAAAGAAAAAACTTTTTTATATGGAAGACAGTTTTACTAAGAGTTATTTGAACTGTCAGGGGCTGGCTCAAGATGCTTTAGAGAAGGAGAATTTTAGTATGTTGCCTAGAGATTCTTCTTGTGATATTTTAGTGAAGAGGCTGCCTTTTTCCCTTGTCTGAAGAATCTACCTGAGGCTAAAGTAAAGAGAATTTTTATTAATTCTGTTGGCAGAAGAAATTTCAAAAACAACCTAGTATAGACTTTATCATGTGGTTAACTGTAGTGAAGATTCATAATGAAAAAGAGCAGACAGAGCAAGGAAAAATATAAAACGTGCTATTTGAGGAGAAAAGAAGCACCAGGAAGTAGAATGGAACTAAGTCCTGAATTCAAAGACATAATAGATTAAGAAATGGAATAAAGGGAGTGGTGGTGACCTAATGGCAAAATCCTGCCCAGCTAAGCTTCCAACTTGTGAAAAGAATTAAAGGAAAGCTCAGTGCCAGGTGTGGTAGTGCACACCTTTAATCCTAGCACTCAGAAGCAAGAGGATCTCTGAGTTTCAGGACAGCCTGGCCTTCAGATTCAGTGTCAGAACAGCCAAACTTAAGTTGTAACTGAATAAGAGATTCGTGTTCTAGCCCTTGTTATAAGCAGAACTTGGCAGCTTTAGCATTGTGGCTATGGTGCTAGAATCAAGAATACAGGAAAGGGGCTATATAATTTGCCTCTGTGACTAAAGAAAGCCACTGAAGCCAGGCAAAAACAAGCAACATTAAAATACTCAGTAACCTTTTAAAAAATGAACAATGATAAAGATGATACAGAAGCTAGCTGGGCTCCAGTACAAATGCTGGAATTACGGAGAGTAAAAGAAGCAATTGTAACATATGGGATGCATTCACCATTTGTAAAACAAATGTTGAACTCTTGGCCATACCATAAAGGGGTCACCCCTAAAGATTGGTTAGATAGGGTTAGAGCTGTGTTAGAGGCAGAACCACTTATACAATGATAATCATGGTGGAGGGAGGAGACTAAAACAATAGAACAAAGAAGCATGGCCAGAGGCATAGAAGTCTCCCAAGACCAACTTCTTGGGGAAGGGGATTATGCTGATATTTAAAGGCAGTCTTTATACAACGAACATATTATGGCTTTGTGCCGAATGGTAGCTTTAAATGCCTGGGACCAGACTGAAAAAATAGGAAAGAAAACTGAATCATTCACGAAAGTAATTCAATGCCCAAAAGAAGCTTTTACATTCTTTTTGTACAGATTAACTGGAGCAGTAAACAAAATGGTAGGGACTCAGAAGCCAGGAGAATAATAATTGAATCACTGGCTTTTGAAAATGTTAATGCACAATGTAGAAAACCACTTACACCTTTAAAAGCAAGGGCAGCACCTTTGGAGGATTGGATTCCTAAGACAATTAATGTAGAGTCTTAAGACAGTGATGATAACTGGGTGGGAGAGCTTATTTCTAGAGGTCTAAGAAAAAGTCAAAATGTTAAATGTTAAAATTGTGGAAGGCCAGGACACATAAAAAGAGCTAGTAAACAAGGCATTCCCCAAAACAGTGCTTTTGATAGGAATAATCCCAAGAGAACACTCCTCCCTTCTGGAATAGGCAGAAGGTGTGGAAAAGGAAGACACTGGACTAATGAATACAGATCAACAAGGGACAGACAAGGTAACATTATGCCCTTGGGAAACACACCAAGGGGGCTTTCAAAAGCCCCTGTATCCAATCCAATCCCATCTTACCATGACATTGTAGAGGAAACTCCTTCCCAGAACAATTAAAAATATTAAGACCTATTTTAAAAAGATAAACTACACAGAATAATAGAAAATATATAGAAAAAGAAAAAAATTCAGGAAAATTATAACGCAAATATTTTGGCAAGCTTCTATCAATGAACAAAAGCCAAAATTAAAAGTACAAATAAATAATGTTATTATTGAAGGCTTATTAGGCAAGGGCACAGATGTATCCATAATTTCACCAGAGTCATGGCATCCAAGTTGGCCCCTTCAGGAGGTAAATGTTCAGGTTTTGGGTATTGGATCAATATATCAGGTAAAACAGAGTGCAAGATGGCTTGAGTGTATAGGACCAGAAGGACAGAGAGGAATATTGAAGCCATATGTGGCTGATGTTGCTATAAATTTACAGGGATGAGATTTACTACAGCAGTGGAACACACAGATTAATATTCCTCCAAACACAGAAATAAGCCATAAACTAGCACATGACTCCAGAATAAACATTAGAAGGTATTATGAGAAACAGTCACACGCCATTCAGGTTATAAAGAAACAAGGCAAAACAGCTGCTGATCTTTCAAAAATGCCCACGCACTACTTCTTAAATGGCTAACAGAGAAGCCTATATGGGTTCATCAGTGGCCTCTAACAAAAGAGAAATTGCAGGCCTTAGAGCAGCTGGTACAGGAGCAGTTAAATGCTCAGCATAGAGAAGAATCCGCCAGCCATTAGAATTCTCCTGTATTTGTTATTAAAAAGAAATCTGGAAAGTGGGGAATGGTAACAGACCTGAGGGCAATAAACACAGTGATCCAGCCAATGGGCTCTCTACAATCTGGGACTCCTTTGCCTTCTCTGTTACCTGAAGAATGGCCTATTATAGTTACTGATTTAAAAGATTTAAAAGACTGTTTCTTTACAGTGCCTTTATAAGAATAAGACAGAGAAAAAAATTGCCTTTACAATGCCCATTATAATAATTCTCAGCGTGAAAAGAGATACCAGTGGATGACCCTCCCTCAAGGAATGCTGAATAGCCCCACTCTGTGCCAATATTTTATACAAAAGCCAGTAGAACAAAAACATAACAAATTCCCACTATCTATAGTTTATCATTACATGGACTACATCTTGTTGGCCGATTCAAATATCAATACCTTAGAAAAATATTTTGAAGATGTGAAAAGAATTTTGCCTGCTTGGGGATTGGATTGCCCCATAAAAAGTACAAAGGGGGATTCCATTAATTATTTAGGCTACAAAATAAGTTAACAAAAAATTAGACCCCAAAATGTACAAATCAGGAGAGATAGATTGAAGACAGTTAATGATTTTCAAAGATTACTAGGAGACATTGCCAATTTGCTACACACTATTGGAATTAAAAATGATGAACTAGATAATCTTTTCAAAACCTCAAATGGTCACAAGGACTTAAATAGTCTGAAGAATTATCACCTGAAGCTGAGAAAAAAACTGGCTTCGGTGGAAAAGAAATTACAGGATGCACATGTGGATTGTGTGGATCCAGACCTTAATAGCATTTTAGTTATCTTGCCCTCTAAGCATTCTCCTACAGGAATTTTAATGCAAAGGGGAAATGTTATATTGGAATGGATTTTTCTTCCACATAAACCGAGTAAGAAATTAAAGACACATGTGGAAAAGATTTCTTAACTTATTTTAAAGGAAAATTAAGACTTCGGCAATTGACAGAAGTGGACCCAGCAGAAATTGTTGTACCTTTAACTAATGAAGGACAATTATGGGTAAAAAATGAACCTTAGCAGAGAGCCTGCAGTAATTTTGGGGGAGATATTAACAACAAATACCCTTAAAGCAAAAGAACTGAATTTCTAAAGAAAACTAATTGGATTCTTCCTTGTATTGTATGAGCTAAATCAATTTCTTGAGCCCCTACATTCTATAAAAATGCAAACAAATCAGGAAAGGCAGGCTACAAATCAGAACATATAAGTAAAGTGGCTTAAAGCCCTTATAATTCTGTTCAAAAGTCAGAATTATATGCTGTTGTGATGGTATTAATGGGCTTTACTGAATCTCTTAACATAATCACTAACTCTCAGTATGCAGAAAGAGTTGTTCTACACATTGAAACAGCTGATTTTATTAATGATGAATCAGAATTAACTTTATTATTTATTCAGCTACAATAAATAACCAGGATAGAAATCATGCCTTCTACACATTTGATCCCATATGGGCCTGCCAGGTCCTTTAGCACAAGGTAATGAGGAAATTGATAAATTATTAATAGGAAATGTACTAGAGGCCTCAGAGTTTCAGAAAAAGAATCATGTCAATAGCAAAGGATTTAAAAAAAAATTTCTCTATCACTTGGCAACAAGCCAAAGAAATTGTAAAAAACGTGTCCCACCTGTTCTTTCTGTAACCAAACTCCATTGCCAGCAAGAAGTAATCCTAAAGGTACACATAGAAATGAAATCTGGCAGATAGATGTACTTCATTTTACAGAACTTGGGAAATTAAGATATGTTCATCATATAATAGACACATTTTGCAGAATTTCAATGGGCAACTGCTTTGAGTTCAGAAAAGGCTGATTTTGTAATCACTCCTTTGCTAAAAGTTGTGGCCATCATGGGAATATCTGTACAAATTAAGACTGACAATGCTCCAGTATATGTCTCTAGTAAAATGAAACTTTTTTTGCTTATTATGATATAAAGCATATTACAGGAATCCCACACAATCCTACAGGGCAAGCAGTCATAGAGAGATCAAATCAAACTCTAAAGGACATGCTAATTAAACAGAAAGGAATAACAAAGACCCCCAGAGATAGACTACATGATGCTTTATTAACTTTGAATTTTCTCAATGCTAATGAGAAAGGAACAACAGCTGCTGAAAGGCATTGGACTATAGGAAAACCAGCTGAGCTGTATCAGCCTGTTTACTTCAAAGATGTACTAACCTCTGAATGGAAGCCAGGGTATGTGCTACATTGGAGAAGGGGTTTTGCTTTTGTTTCCACGGGTGAAGAGAAGTTATAGATACCATCACAATTAATAAAGACTTGATTTGAACCAGAGAAACTTCATGAAACTAAGAATTGATAGCTCATCCACCCATAATACAATTCTTTAAGTTGTAAGGAAAAACAAAGGATGGGGCAGGTTTTTATTTCTGTCTTTACAGAAAACTGGAAATACCCATCTTCAGGAAGTTAAAAGACATTGGACATCTAGATATCGAAAGCAGAAGGGAGGCTATCCAGGAAAATTTGCAAGCAAAAGAATATTGTGAAAGACCCCCGAGGGTACGAGACCCCCAGAATGGATCTTCCCTCAGGAGGAGACCCTGGGACCCAAAGACTGAGCCGAGTCCACCATTCAGATGCAATCATCATGAGGTTTATTGAGTAAACACAGGGACCTGTGGGCTAAGTCACTCGAGAGGACTTGAGCACCCAGGCCTTTGTTCAGGGCCTTTTTATGGGGTAAGGGGAGCAAAAGCGTGTGCACAGAAGCTGATGCATGGTTACAGGGTTTTGATTGGTTGATTCAAATGAGACCACCTTTGAAGGACAGTTGGAGTCCAGGTGGCTGCTATGTATCTTGGCCCGAGGCCGGGGCCAAACCACAAGCCAGACCACCAGTTGTTTTTCTCAGATTATTTTGTCTTGTAGGCTGTTTTCTGGAATTGCTGGTCTCGGTTGAGGCCACCCTATATGTTGGTTATCTCAAGGCCTTAGCATGTTTTTCTTGGTTTTGGGGCTGGGGCCTAACCGAAACTATTTTTATTGCTTCCCTGTAATTTTATGGTTTTTAATGCAAGCCTTGCAAAATGGCGTTAGTGCTGCTTTTAGCATTGAGGCTTTTATTAGCTGGAACTTGTCATATAGCTTCACTGAGCATTAAAGGGAGCCACCGATCACATTTACTTCTTAGTAGTACTAAACGTTGAGGAGAGTTATGAAAGCTATATTGAGAGCAGATGTTTAATGACAATGTCTGGCATCTGGCCCCTGACCATAAGTGTTCTTGGATCTAGGGCATCTGGTGCTATTTCTAACTACAGTCTTTCCTCTGATCTGCTAACATGTCTTAGGCAAGTTTCTTTGCAGCTTGCTGTTGCTAGCACTACTTCTTGGGTAAGAGGAGATTACTAGAACAAGAAGGGGGTTGTTTAAGAGGAGGGGAGGGAAAGGGCAGAGGGTCTTACAGTTGTAACTATTAGTACCAGTATATTTTGTAGGGTAAAGTCTATTGCTTAACCTCTACAAATTTGTTTTGTAAGTTGAAGTCCCAGTGTGATTATGATTTAAAGCTGGCTTTAGAGTTAGCATGTGGCTCTCTCCTTCTCTAAACTCAAACATACTTGTTAAAGGACAATACAAGATCTCTGTATTTTATCAGAAGAGCCACCTGATATGGACAGAAGAATAACAAAAAATAAGGGACTATTCTATTGTTACTAATCCTATGCTGAATAAATCGCTATATGTTTAGTTTCCTGTGCATTGTGTTGGGTTTTAGTCTCTTATCAGTTTTCTGCAGTGATCCAGGACAAGGCCTAATTGTGAACTTGAAATATCCAAAAGGAAGATGGGGCCCCACAACGATGGTTTCACATGAACTCTGACAAAGCCACTAGGCTGACAAATACCAATTAAAGATCAGATTTAGACTACAAACTGCTCAGGACAGTTTCAAGGCAGCTCGCTGAGATGAACCAGCTTCACAGACTACTATAGCCAGGAGTTGAGACAAGCCATGCACTTTCCTGTTGTGCAAAGACTGGGCAACAAATGACACAGCTACTTATTTCAGGACTTGACATTTAACAAAACTTTTCATTTCAGGATCCCCAAGAGATGCCATCACCCCCAGTCAGCAGGAAGTAAATTTAAGAACACAGTGCCCACATTCCCAAGTGGTGGGGGTGGGTTGTTTTTGGTCTTTCGGTGGGTTATGGATGGTTGTCATTGTTTAGGTTAATTGGCTAAAAATTGTTAAGGGTTATGGTTAGAAAAAAGTTAAACAAGAACAATTAGATTCAAGATTTGTTTTAAAAAATAGAAATAAAAAGGGGATACAGATATATAGGATATAAAGATAGATTATTGAATTCTCTTTTAAAATGATTTACTAGCTTTAAATATTTTACATTGCATTGATTTTTTGTAGATTGTCTACAAATTGTGTATATTGAGATTAATTGTGTTACTTTACAACTATCTGTATGCTTGTTCAAGGTAGTATGCTTATTCAGTTCATCTAACCTTGTAATACAAGTTGCTAGGCCATGAAAGTTTTTATTTCCAACTAATTAGATTATAAAGCAATGCGAGTTAGTAGTTAGACATTACATTCAGACATAGTCATGTTAGAAATGTTTTCAAGAGCAAACAAATATATTTTAGATGAACAGGTCTTCTTCAAACACTTCAGAGATCCATAGGATATGGCATTAAAATATTTTTAGAACTTAGATTTTTCTGGACAGTGAGCAGGTCTGCTCCTGGCAGCCCCAATCTACTTCAAGAGAAAAAAGGGCCTTGAAGAAACTCCATATGGAGTCTACTTTCTTTGTAGCAACGGTTAGCCATTGGACAAGAACCTATCCCTATATTGACTGCTTGACAGTATGCTGTTTAAACTGGGCATGCAGGTTCCCTTGGAAAGTGACCTTTGAACATTGACAGTGCTGCATCCACTGTGCCTCTGGTGTAAGCCGCAATTCCTATATCAGGTGGCCCTCATGGTGGAATGTTGGTGAGCCAGAGCTTCTTGGAGCGAACGGTTCCCCAGTTCCTTGATACAGCGCCTGTGTGATAACCTGGTCACCCCGTTCTCGGCCACGATGTATCTGCTCTATTTTTCCTTAGTCTTTTCCTTATTTGCTTTGTTCCTGCTAATTGTATCATGCCAAAGGATGAATGTACCCATTTATAATGCCAGGAATAAAACTAGCACAGTCAATGATGAGAAACAGGAGGAAGCACCTCCTCCTTTATTTCAGACAATTAAAAAGGTTCTTAAGAAACCAGTGACTTAGTGAAAATAGAACAGCTGATAAGAAATTCTCATAAACAACACAGTAACTCAGAAGAACAAGCATTAGCAAAAATCCCCTCCAGGGCTCTCCCAGGGGGATATGTACAGTATAAGATTAATGGCAAATAGTAGACAGCACCTAGGGCAGAACCAATGAGACCATTCTTAGGAGCAACTCAATATAATAGAGTTTATGATGAACATGGCAACAGATGAGTAGTGTATAAAGGACAAAAAGGAAACTATTAATTATTCCCTTTTCTAAAAGATTAAAGAGTATGCAAAATCCCTGGTGTCTGCTTAACTCAAAAATGGGCAAACCAGTTGGCCCCCTTTATTCTCAAAATCCTTTTGGGGTAATGTCCTCGCTGTCCATTCGGCTATAAAGAAAAAGAGGCATACAAAAAATTTATCAAAAAGACACAGTCCATGCCCATGTAAGATTAATAAGTAGTTGTAATCATTCTCTTAAAAATCATTAACCATGCCTCGCCTACCCCTAACCACAAGCCAGCAGATGCTTGTTTACAGCTGCCCACAAGGGGTGCTCACAATAGATTCAATGTATGGCACATGTGCCATATTGTTCTGTTCTCATAAATGTCATGGTTAGATGCCTTGCCAAGTTCCCTTTTGCTTTCTGTATATAATCACCTAAAAAAGTCAGTAAAGTTGCAGCAGCATTAACTCAACTCTCTGAGTGTGTCTGTCTGTCATTTACTCTCCGAATCCTGTTCTCCTCTCCTTTGACCCGTGTTCTCCCTCGGTCTAGGTGTCCCACGAGGGCCGGTCTGCAACATGACAGAACATGCTGAGATGGACCTTCAGGTTCCTGCTTTTCAGAGAAAACTATCAGAGATAGCCCGTGGACAGTGTGAGGCCAGTAGCGGCCCCTGGCGCACCTGGCCTGGGTCTTCCCGGAGTCAGGTTGCTTGGGAATGCAGCCCAAAGAGGGTGGTAAACTCCATCTAAGGCTAAATACCAGCATGAGACTGATAGCCAACAAGTACCATGTGCCATGTGAGATTGATAGCTAACAAGTACTGTAAGGGAGAGTTGAAAAGAATTTTGAAGAGAGAGTTCAATCTTCAGGACACAAGGAGAAGTGACTGAACTACACCAAAATGGACAGAGCAAATTTCCTGCTTCACTGAAATGAAAAGAGACTCTGGGCCTGTAGGCTAAAAATGGATGCCCTAACTTTATAAAGGAACTTTGGGTGACTGTCCAGGCAGATAGGTATCATCTCTGTCATTTCTAGTTTTTGGAAGTTGCTTGCACTTCCTGGTAATTTGGGTAAATATTATTTCCTTCTTGGGTCTCTGAGGTAGTTGAAGATGAGATAGTTATAGTTACAGTTTTCTAATGACCGTTTTAGAAAAGAAACTTTGAAGTTAAAGTTTATAGGTTTGAGAGACATCAAAATAATGGACATTACTCATTTATTGTTTGTATATATTGTATATAATTATTGTGCCTATTTTATATGGTTTTTCTTATAACCTTTTTTTAATTTGCCTCAAAAGGGGATATGTGGGGACTTAATAAAAGCTCCAAAAGTTTCGGAGGTATCAGAGGGAATCTACCCACTGTGTATGTGGGGATTTAATAAAAGCTCCAGCAGTTTTGGAGATAAAAGAGGGATCTAACCACAGTCAGTCTAGGAGGATCAGAAAGTGGTGATTCACACCTTTAATCCCAGCACGGGGAGTATCCTGGGAGTGGTGACCTATGCCCTTAATCCCAACTGAGTTAGAGGTCATCCTAGTTTGCAGAAGGAATTCCAGGCTCCCAGGCAGGCAGTGATGGGGCCATGCCTTAACTTACCAAAAGAGTATTTAAGGCAGCCATAGAAAGACAGAGAGGGAGGAAGCCAAGAGAAACCTGGCTGAGGAAGCTGGAAGACAAGTGGGTAAGATCTGACTGTGGTCTTTATTCTCTCTAATATCTCTGAAACTTCTGGAGCTTTTATTAAATCCCCATATACACTGTGGGTAGATTCCCTCTGATAGTGGTCATTTCTAGAGAAGACTCTATTAGTGTATTGGGATTAAGAGTGGGTCTCAGTAGCCAAGTGTGCTTGCAATTCCTATAGAGGATGTGAGCTTGATTCCCAGCCCCCATGCTAGGTAGCTTAAAACTTTTCTAAGCCTAGCCCTAGGAGATCAGATACTCTCTTCTGTCTTCCTCAGATACACAGACATACTTGCAAGCACATGTCATGTACATACACGCCTTTCTAAAAATAATTCTTTTGAAAAGTCAGGACTAAAATCAAACTTCAATGTAACTGCCCAAAATGGAAGAAGTCACTGTGGAAATCAAAGTTTGGGGAAAAAATGTACTTGCTCTACTTGCAAAATTAAACTGAAAGACTGGTCTATAGCATTGTATAAATGAAATAATATGAACAGTTTTTATTCAGTCCTAAATGGTGGGTAGGTAGCATTTAAAAAATATCTCTGTCTTTTTGTTTAGTGTCCTAAAATATTCATTTTATAAAATTTTATTATACATATTATTGGTAATCCCATAATTTCATATTAAATATGTTTGTGTAAACACATTTTGAAAGTTCATGATAAGGCTACCACTTTTTATCTTTTCTGTTTTTATATTTTTAAGAATTGTTTGTTTTACATTTCAACCACAGATCTCCCTCTCATCTTGCCTGTCTCCCCCACCCCTCACCAGTCTTAGGAACCGACCCCCACCACCCTCCATCTTCCAATAGGGTAAGACCTCGTAAGGGTAGATACCAAAGCCTGGTACGTTCAGTTTAGGCAGTACGAGTCCACATGCCATGCTACAAATTTACAGCTGAACATGTTACATTAAGAAAGAGCACTAGTAAGAAATTATCACCCAGAACCAGAAATAATCTCAACACTAAGACATTAAGGAGAGGAACTGGTGACCCAGAGGTAAAACATTACATAGCCACTTCCACTGCTTGGTCATAATTGACATTAATGGACAGAAGTTTAATTCCCCCCCCCCAATTCATTCAAATGAAAAGCACCATCCCAAACTGTTAAACTAAACAATAAAATCTGAGTCCAATTAACAGCTATTCATTGCAAATTAATGCAATGAATGCAGTGTTCTGAAATTACAAGGGAGCAGGTCCAGGCCTGGTCACCAAGGCTTCCATCACTCACCTCAGCTGCCACCAATTGTTTCTTCTGTAAGTTACCTTGCTCACAGCATTTATCACAGCTTAGAAAAATAACTAATAAAAGTTGGTATCAGAGACTGGGCTATTAACAGCTGCTGATGAGCCTAAGATTGTTGTATTGTTTGGTTTGATCTGGTGAGTGGACTGGTTGATGTGTTGTCTTGCTTTGCTTTTTTGAATGTGGAAGACTTGGGAACTTTTGAATAGAAAAGTGTCCCAGTGCTGTGTGTAATGTTTAAATGGTCAAAGTAATATAGAGATCAAAAGGCAGCAATGCTAAGATCTAAATGCACATTCACTGCTGGTGGGATTGCGAAAGGGTTTGGTCTGTGTGGACATCAAAGTGGAGAATCCTCAAAATCCTAAAATATAAAAAAAAGAAAGAAAGAAAGCTTACCATGTGAGCCAGCTATACTACTCCTTGAGATCACCCAAAGAACCACATCGTTCTCCACAGACACTTGCCCAGGCATGTTCATTGCCACTCTACTCATAATAGCTAGGAAACGACAACAACCAAATGTCTGGCAACTGAAAACAGAACATGAAATGTGATGTGTATAGTCTGTGGAATAGTAATCAACTATAAAGAAAACAGACCTCATATCCTTTGCAAGTATGGAACTAAAAAAGATCCTACAAGTGTGGTAAGCCAGAACTGGAAAGAAAAATATCATAAGTTCTCTCTTAGTGGAGGCTCCTAGATCCAGATTGTCACATAAGAAAGCATACTCTGAAGAATTAGAACTATTACCAGTATTGAGGGAAAGTAGAGAAGGTCACGTCAGAGTAAGGGTGACCGTACAGGAGAAACGAAAAGAACTGTTCCTTATGGAAGGAGAGAGAGTGGAGCAAAGGACAATAGAATACAAGAGATCCCATAGGAGAAATGGGAAACATGGGGCTTCTTAGAGAAGGCAAGCAAGGTTAACACAATAAAATGGAGATTGGTAAAACAACTAAAACTAGGATTTGAAAATTCACAAAGGATCCTACCGTCAATTATTTACGTAAACACACACCTGTAAGTCAGTGTACAAATATATCGTTTTAATGAGATTTTATCATGTGTGAAGACAGTGCTCTCCCAAGAGCCAAAAGCCACCTAACAGAAGGCCAGGCACAGATCTGAGAAGCCCTCAGAGCACTCAAGAGACTCCTAAAACATATAGCCTATCGGTGGTGCCCTTTGCTACCTCCCAGATTGGTAAGTTCCTATTGATGAAGATAGCACACACTTCAGTAAGAGATTCTGGAGACCTGTTAACTAGACTGACCTGAACATTTTCTTCCTGAGCGTTAACATCCGTGGTACCAGAAAGAATCATGCAAATATGAAAGGAAGGAGACAAGCAAAAGTCTTCTCCAGATTGATACCTATGAACCACAACAATAACCAGTATGTTGTAGTAACTCTAACTGTGAAGTACTGACAAACATATATTGCCAATCACCAGCTCTCTGATTGCATTTGAAAACCATACATCATGGTCAAGAGACACCATACCTTGTACTCTAACAAATACAGGTCCAGGGGATGCATTATCCCACTATGAGGAGTAAGTGATGTGAAACAATGTGTTCCTAATGCATTTTTAGGTAAGTATATAAAATAATAGGTTTTGAATGTAATTCTCAAACACCAGTGCTCCTTATGACCCTCTCCCTCTCCCGACACACCACTCTCCCTCTTCCTCCCTCTGTGTATCCCGCCCTCCACTCCCCTCTCTATGTAGTGTCCACTTGCTCTTCCATAGCCAATCTGCTCCTTTCATTTTTCACTAATAACACCTGTGTCCTGCTGTTTTTCTCTCTAAACCTACCTCTCCTTTTCCCACAATCCTCCCTTTCTACTTTCATGTCTTCTGTAGTGACTCAAGTTTAAACACTCAAACCAGATATAGTGCAAGGATCTACAAATCAAAGGAAAGAGAAGGGATTTGTCTTTCTAGACCTGGGTGAAATCACTAAGTACATTTTTTCCAGTTCCTTCAATTTGTTTTCAGATTTCATTTTTCTTTACAGCTGAGAAGAATATAATTGAAAACATTTTCATCTTCCATTAACCAGTTGAAGTATGGCTGGACTGCTTTCATTTCTTGTCTACTGTGAATAGAATAGTGGGGGACATGACTGGACAAGTACACTGGTATTTGAATTTCAAATCTTTTTCATATTTCATGCAGATGCCAGGTTTCCTGTCCCAGGAACCCCTCACAAGGTACCATAGACAAGGACCTCAGAAGAGTGTTACAGAAAGGTTGTGCCTTATTGTGTGGGATCTAAACAAAGGTGATTGGGCAGCAGGGACAGGTCCTTGCACTTGTTCCTGGCTACACAGCCCAAGGACCACCATACATAATAGAGACAGGCCCTTCACAGGTGGATCCTCAAGCTGCAGAGCAGGAGCTAGCTGGTAAGGGGCCTCATACCTAGCCTGGCACTGAATCTGTCCCAGAGGTGCCAGCCATGTTCATCTCCATGCTTGTCATGCAGCTTTAGGCCATCCTGATGAGGCTGCTGTCTTCTCCTCTCTTTTCCCCTCTTCCTGCCTTGAGAAGACCATGAGGTTGGTAGGAAGTCCAGAAGGTAGCCTCCACTGCAGGATGTCTGCTTTGGCAGCTCACAAAAGAAGAGCTATCCAATCTTGGAAGGCACTTTTGTACATGAGGCCCCACAGTGAAAGCTGGTTTGCTCATATAGCATTGTCAACACAGCCAGTGTGCCACAGTCCCCAGCCAACGGCAGAAACCAATGAAACTGAGCAGGGATGGAGGGGAAAATGACCCAATCTCTATGAGTGGGTGCTTCTTCTGCTGTGTTGCAAAGATCACCAGTGTATTGCTGTTTTTTTTTCTTTTTTCACACATGATATTTTAATGAATAATATACACTGAATATTTTGTAACAAATTCCAATAACCATTTATACCATTGACTCATTCCTCAAAGTAACATAATTTTATATACAATAGGAAGCATCCAAACAATTGTCTTTATGTTTACTTAAATTTAAAGATAACAGGAAGAGGGAGAAATTGTATACTGTTTACATTACTAGGTTTTCTCCAACCAATAATTGTAAACGGAGTTTTACTTTCAAGGCACCAGTCCAAAATTAATGTTTATTAGAATATAAATTAACACTCACGATATTAGTAACAGCTTATGGTGGCACCTGAACAAGGACTGGCATATCCAAGAAATGGATGAGCGATGGAAGGATGATGGATTCTGATTTGTCTGTCCAGCAGCCAGCAGCCAGGAACCAGGAAGAGACTCCTCGTGTTCCCAGCAGCCACTTATTAGTGGGGTTGGCCACACCCCCTCCAGGTTGGCCACACCCCCTCCAGGGTCCCAGAAGCGTCTTCTGACCTTATCGGCTGACACCTTAATCCCACCACATCTCCCCCTTTTGTCTAACTAAGAAGGTTCTAAACTAAGACTATATACAATAGGAATTATTATGAGGTAGTAACCATAAATACCTATTCTTCAACCCCTTCAAGACCTGAGAAGGAAGATATATCAATTGAAAGTCAGAAGTATATGGAAATAGTGGCTTCCAAAATTTGGGAGAGGACAGCAACACAGCTACCTGGACAATCACCTCTGGTTTTGTGCGCCTTTGGAGCATCTATCATATTGGCTACAGGCCTATGGTATCTGACAGATCTTTTCACAAGCAGGGCAATTTTGGAGGGACTGTCTTATCCTGTCCAGGCAGATTTCGTCAGTCTCCATCCATCAACTTGTTCATCCAGCTTGGACACCATGTGTGTACTGTCAGCAATCAAGGTAAGGATAGTTCCTTACTCAACCAGCCATTCTCTGCCAAAAGGACCAACTCCAATGGAGTATCCTTGATGCTCATACCATCTTGGGAAAGGAGCAGTGACACCAGGAGTCATCGTGCCTCTCATGGCCAAATTTCAAATGTTAAATACCATTTTCTCTGGGTCTATGAAATGGTTGAAGATTTCTGTCTATCTATGATATTCTAACCTGTATCTGAGATGACTAGGATATGGTACCTTAAGTAATGTTGACAGTAGTTTTTATCGTCTTAAGGAATAAACCCTGCACTAAAACTTAGAATACCTATATAAGGGGTGTACAATCCCTGAACAATGACTTTCAGTATGACTATCAAACATTAGCCAGGGGTATATTACTATGTAAAGTGGCCACAGCATTTTAGACATGAATATACATATATATCATCTAAACAGAGGTATATAAAACATCTTGTGCATATATCATAACTAGTGCAATCATACATTATATCTAGTATAGTTAAATGAAGGTAGTAATTGTATAGTGTACATGACAATGATGTGCAAATATTTTAAACAGAGATAGAAGCATATATAAAATATAGCAATTACAGATTCAATTTTACATAATAGTTACAGATTCAGATTTATATCGAAGTACAAGTTGCTTTGGTTGTATAAAGCAATTTCAGACTGAACTTTGTACAAATGTACAAATTATCACAATTAAACATATAAAATGATTTTACATTTGTATCAATATACAAATACCTATGCCAATGCAAATTGTCTTTAACTTAGCCCATACATTTAGCTAAAATGGTGTATAGGTAGGCAGAACAATCTACCTTTATCTATCATATCTATCCCTCTTCTCTTCTTCAAAAGAGATCTTTGATGCTATATTATAGTTCTGTCCTCCACCCAATTTTCACTTAAAACTATTCTAACAGAATAAGAATTACCCACAACCCTCAGAACACAAAACTTATTGGGAAAGGGGGCGTAGTCTTTCATAAGGTTGCTTCCTGCTGACTTAAGGGCGATGGCATCTCTTTGGGATCCTGTAAAGGCTAAAACAATGGTTAGATCTTAATGGACTGACTATACACATTTATAACCATTCTCACAATAGTGGTTAACTCCATCTGGAATTCTAATTAGAAGTGTGATCTGGAGATTATCATAGAGAGCTATCTTGCAGCTGTTTTTGAATAGTCTATTTTCTGAAAACAATCATTGATTAGTGCACACCAGGTTCTTGATTTTTCTAATTTTGCCTCTGTCTGTCTGTCTGTCTACCTGTCTCTTACTCTCTCTCTCTCATACTCTCTCTTTTATTCTTGTTACACTAGTAGGAGTTGTTGCATTGGGGGCCCCATCTCGGTTCCAGATTCTTTGTAGATAGCTGATAGGATGAAATGTTATTTACAATGGAAAACTTAAGCATTGTTGATACTCAAAAAAGATATTCATATCTTCTATGACTTCAGGAGACTGTATGCAGACAGGATGTTTGAAAGGCAAGGACTGGCGTATCCAAGCGATGGATGAGCGATGGATGCACGAAGGAAGGACGATGGATTCCGATTCTGTCTGTCCAGCAGCCAGCAGCCAGCAGCCAGGAACCAGGAAGAGACTCCTCTTGTCCCAGCAGCCACTTATCAGTGGGGTTGGCCACACCCCCTCCAGGTTGGCCACACCCCCTCCAAGGTCCCGGAAGTGTCTTCTGACCTTATCAGCTGACACCTTAATCCCACCACAAATAATATTTTAAAAATCGGTATTAATCTTTTCTTGAACTTTTTTCTTTTTTCCTTTTATGTTATTTTAATTTTAAAAAGACTTTTTTAAGCCATGTATCTCTCTGCTCCCCCTCTGTTCCCTCCTCCCAA
This sequence comes from Phyllotis vaccarum, assembly GCA_033318265.1. Classification (NCBI taxonomy): domain Eukaryota; kingdom Metazoa; phylum Chordata; class Mammalia; order Rodentia; family Cricetidae; genus Phyllotis; species Phyllotis vaccarum. The sequence continues at coordinate 183,056,590 of JARWLC010000002.1, forward strand.
ATCCTCCCAGTCATCCTCCAGCTTTCCACCTCGCCAACCACCCATGCATACCTCCAAAAGTACAAGAAGTCCCACTTTGGGTCAGCTCATTGTGGCACATGATCTCCAGGCAAGTCCGATTTCCTCATTCCCATATCAAGAATGGGTTAGGTGTTCCTCTGCAGGGAATGTGCTCCAAGCCACCATTCCATGCACAAGAACACAGTCTGATCCCATTCTTTGAGGTTCCACATACTGTCCATGCCCATCGACAGTCTCCTACCCTTGGAGGGCCTAGCTCCTTTTCCCATTAGTTCCCCAGTGGCTGTTCTTGATTCAGTGAGCTCCCCAGAGCTCCAGCCAGCCATCACTGTGGGAATTTTCCTCATATTCACTATCCCCATGTTCATACAGACTCTCCTCCCTATAAGCTAAGTTAAGTCACTCTGTGAGTTTCCTTGACACCTTTGCTCATATAATCTCTAACTTGTAGCTTAGTGATGGATAAATTTGCAAATGGTTTTCAGGTTTCCTTGTATCCAAAGAATGTAATGGAGACTCCGGGACCCAGATAATTATCTGAGACAGAGTAGTAGTATAGGAAAAGCTTCCAGGGATTCCCTGAATCTTCTAGAATCAGTAAGTACAACTTCTTAGGTATATGAACCAGAGCACTGAATGAGTTTCTGAGTCCTCCTCCATACTTTTAGGCCAGTCCTGAGCGTTACAGTGAGATAGAAAAATGAATAGGAGAGTATTCCATGTTACTGCAAGCATAGCACAGTTCCTTCTTACTGCAGGCTCTTCATTTCCCTCTGTCTCATTCAAACACCTCCAGGGATCTCAAAGAAGGGGAGCTAGTCATTCAAATAAGTTCTCCTGAGCGCCACCTAGTGACTGACTCACAGTGTGAATTCCCTAATGAATGAGACAGGAGAGGTGAAACACATGCTCCCATAGAATATAAAGCAGGTGGTAACACATCTAGGCCTGCATGCAGAGACCTCATTCAGATCCACAATAGAACCTTTCTAAGTTCCTCACAGAAGTGGTGAGGTCAGTCATTGGGTGACAAGTCTGTTAGGGTTACCACAGCTAACACCTGTCCCCAGAAAATCCAGAGAGACACAGCACACTCTTTTAGGTCTAAGAGCAACCACACCTTTCACAATTGTCCAATAAATCAGTTCTGCTGTGTTTTCTTTACCTTATATTTCAGACACATTAAAAGGAAACTACAGGGAACATGGTGATGTGTTGTACTGGTGCCATCCTTGATGCATTTTTCTGATGCATGTGGGCAGGAAAGGACAGCACACAGTCAACACTAGAAAGCTATGATGCATCCTTGAGATGATGACCAATAGTCTTAGGAGACAAAAGAGTCTGTAAATATGAACAATTCAGAGTAGAGGACTTGATCAAAGGTGGATAAGATACATCTTTATACTATAAAGAAAGATGCACTTGTGGGGGTGATGTGTGTAAGGGGGCTTACATTAGCAACAAAACTCTGGATAAACATCACAGGACATGACAAAGCAAGGCCTAGAAAGGGGATCAATACCAATGAAGGATCTGAGGCTGTTAAGCAGAGTGTAACGCAGGCAATAGACCAAGAAGGTGAGTATAATTTTCAGGCAAACATGTCGATGTTCTTAAAGATAGTTAACTACAGCTTTGCCAATTGTTTACTCTGACATTATTCATTGAAAGATGTTAATGGCTGAACTTTTGAAGAGGAGACCTCAAAGAAAACAATGCCTTGTGGTTGATATAAGACATCAGAAGAGATCTACAGAAAGGCTTAACTTGTTGATATATGCCATCATCAGAGAACTTTAGAAAGGCTTATAATCCATTAGCAGAAAACTACAGAAGGTCTGAACGGAGGTGCCAGAGAGACACATTAACCCTGAGGTGCAAAAGAAGGTGATGGTGCAGGGTACTAGGTGGGGTGTAGACAGTGACTAGGGAAAAGTCGCAGGTCTGAGGAATTGCTTGGTGTTCATATACATGATCACATATTATGTGAACATGTGAAAACATAAATATATTCAGATATAGAGCTACACAATCATTTTCTGTCAGTGAGATGTACCAAGAATGAACTGATATTCCTATATTTAAAACAACAATGCCAACCACAAATATTGCTTTTTAAACAGTAGGTTCAAAGGAAAGCATTGCATGTAGTTATGGATAATTGTAGAAACCATTCTGTTTTATTTGACCCTTCAGGATCATTGAATGTAACCAGATGATAGAAAACGATGCTTCCAAAGCCATAAGTGTAGACACAGTTGTGGGAGATGTCGAGACAGGCAAGGTCCAGGATGCTGAAATCCTTCATTGCTTATCCTGTCTTTGTCACCTTGGAAACACAGCTCTGCAGACTTGAATGTAATAGTAAGAAGACCCCATCAGGCCACATGTAAAGGAGTGCACAATGTGTATATTATCTGATATATACTTAGAAATAGTCCTGAGGACACCAAGAAGGAAACCATAACTCTCAATAGAGCATCTCAACACTGCATGTCTGTATCTGAAGGGTGGATGCTCACAGATATGGAAGAAGAAGCACTCCCGACAGTAAGTCCTCCCTCTGTGATCTGTGAAACAAAGTAGAACAAGGTAGTTAGCATTTGCTGCTGTACAAAGAGAAGAAGCTGTGAAGACAAAGACAGAGATGTCACCAGATCAATACAAGACTGGGTGGGGCATAAAGAGAAAGATGGTCCAGGGAAGCAGGAGTCATCTCCTCTCTGCAGCCACAGTCTTCCCAAGCACCCCAAGACAAAAGCAGGTTTCCCAGGCAGCACCAACCTACTGCCTCTTGCAACAAGTGGGAAGACACAAGGAAGGGATGGTCTTCTCTTCCCTTTACCCATGCCCAGGCTCCAACTCTCCTCTTCAGAGAAATTTTACTCCTTCTGCTGGTTGTGGGCCTGCACGACCCCACACATTCATCCCTGTACTATTCTGCTACAAGACTGTAATTTCCTCTGGGTGAATCGCTGCGTCCTCATTTAGATGCATCCCCTTTCCACCTCTGACTCTTCCTTCTTTTCTCTCTGGACATGTCCCTCATGCCCCACTCCTCTCTCTCCTGCCCTCTTGTGTGTCTCCTTAGCTCCTCAGAGTAAAGAGTGCAAGGGATTCTTGGAATCTGCCCATTAGTTCTGGGGGTGGAAATGAGGGGAGGAGGAGACCAGGACAGAGTCAGGTGAGCACTCACTTCTCTCTTGTGGACCAGGAAACAGCATGGATGCCTCTTCATCACCAGAAGGTCATGAGGGTGGCTTCTCAGTTCACCACTAATGCTACAGACCAATGAAGTTAACTCTCTCATTCACCCAGAAGAGGGAGGGATTTTAGATGAAATGCAAATAATTTCCAGGCTACAAACCCCAACCACTGAACAGCCTTGGATCACAAGGATCTTAGGAGAGACATCCAGAGATCCCCATAGGAAGAGAAAGTAGAGATCTAGTAAGTTGGGATCCTAACAAGCAGTGATTAGGGAAGACTGTAATAAATCATGAGAAGGAGATGGTTGAGGGAGTGGAGCAACAAACAAGGAAAAAAGAAGTGGATATCTTGATAGAGGGATTCACTGTGTTATTAGAAATAAACCTTGTGCTAAGGAAACCTCCAAGACCCCAAAGATGTCCCTGGCTAGGACTCCAAGGTACGGTAGAGACGGTGCCTAAACAGGATTTTGCCTCTAATCAAATGAATGACCACCCTAAGTGTCGTTCCAGAACCTTCATCCAGCAATGAATAGAGGCAGAAGCAGAGAACCAGACATAAGCACCATGTTGAGCTCCCAGTCCAGCTGGATATGGAGAGAGGGGAGTGTATGTGAGCAAAGAGATCAGGATCATGAGGAGGAATCCCATAGAGAAGGCTGAGCCAAGTTAATGGGAGCTCACTGAGTCAGAAACAACTGCTGAGAAAGCTTCAGGCAAAGGAACAAAGCCCTCCAAAGGTAGATTAGTGTGGAATGGCATTAGCAGATTATGGAGACTGCTGGAGTAGGCTCAGATTATGTTCCTGTGCATACACTGGCATCTTGGAGCCCATTCCCTACAGAGGAACACCTAACCCAGCCTTAATACTGGGATGAGGGACTCGGACCTATCTCAACTGGATACACTGGACTGAACTGGGCCGCTTTGGGACTCCTTGCTTGCCTAGGGGAATGGATGTGGGGATGGGTGGGGAGAGGCACAGGGAGGACTGGGAGGGACTGGGTAGAAGGGAGGGCAAGCAGTGGCATAGGAAAACAGAAACCGTTAAAAATAAGTAAGAAAATGAAAAACAAAATTAAGAATTGAGAGTCGTGTGTACTGGTGCTCACTTATAATCCCAGAACCTCAAAGTGGTGGCTGGCACATCTCTTAGTGTGAGGCCAGTGTGTTCTACAGAGCAAGTTCTAGGGCCGAACAATGAAACATGTACCCTAAGTGAAGTAACAGACTGAGTTCAGTCCTTCTGTTAACTAATCAGTGAACATCCTGATAACTCTGTTATGAGAGCTACAGATTCCCAGGAGAAATCAGATTAGTGTCTTATATAAGAGGATATGTGAAACTACTTCTTTTGAGACTAACATGAGCTCCTCATATGTTTTTGGATGCCTTAGCAACAGAGCATCTTGAGCTAGCATCTCAGTGTCAGTGAGGAACCATAACTTTTATATCCACCAGTCTCAATTTAAAGCAAAAGAAATACTTTGAGTGCAGAGGTGGTGAGGACTGTAAAGGCAAAGTGTTGATAGAGAAGTTAGGTCCCAAGTTTTGACGCCACTAAAGAACCCAGGATATATTCCTGCCTAATAGACACCAGTGTCCATAACACAAGGAAACACAAATCTTCCTGAGCCTATCATTTTCTTCATCATTATTTATCAATACCATTTAGGGTTAAAGGTCTTTGTCATGGGTTGAATGTGGTATGTCCTGTACTGACTCATGTGTTTAATACCTCTGTCCCCTTAGGCAGTTCTGTGTGAATAATAAGCAAACTGTCATTGCATTGCCTGGCTGGAGGTGGTGGGTCCTTAGGGGACCTGGGAGACTGTGAATGCAGGTGGAAATAGTTTCCTCATACTTGGCTAGCAGTGCCAGCAGCTGAACCCGCCACTGAGCTTTGCCTGATACTCTGAAAGCAATAATACAAGGCAACCCAACCTCTCTGAAGTTGGTTAATGGCATATTTCTGAGAGAGACCATGAAAAGGACTACAGAAGGGTGATGGATTTTGGCTGGCTCTGATTGGTCCACAACTCATATGATGTCACAGGGAGCCATTGTGAGGAATGACAGTGTCACACCCATGTAACCAGGTACCAGCTGTGCTGGTTCTTGTCCTTTTACTGCGGTGAAGCTGTTAGTAGGCTACAAAGCAGTTGGACTCAGAGTTTTGATCTGAGAGCTTTATTTTTTAAGTATCCATATTTAGAATTGAACGTCTGTGATCCTGCTGATCTGAGCATAGTGAGTTTGCTTACTGGGGGGTTGGTTTTGGAGCCTGGAATTCAATCTGCTGTTTCTAGTTTTGGTTTTCTTTTGAGTAATTGCTTCAGTGGTTTATACCCAACCATTTTCTAGGATCTATTCATTTATCTTTTATATTTTGTATGTTGCTTTATAGTTATACCTAGAACTTCTTTGGTATGTATGAGCTTAAAACAAAAAGTTGAAGTATGCCATGCACTTGGATCCTACTCACCAGATTTGGTACTTCCTACAGCATTTCCCTTTGCTGTTAAATTCCCCTATTATAGGAAGAATCTTCTCCAACCAGATTGACACTCCAGAGAGAAAACCTGCTTTTGGGATTTGAGGGACAGCACATTTCCTCATGGCATTACAGAGTCAAGGACAGGGCATCATCCCTTTAATTCTTGTAAATACGAGTTTAAGAATACTGAAACTTGGAAGTCTGCTGTAGTCCGAATCATTAAAGCAATTGAGGGTCTAAGTAAAAGCAACATTGCAGATCCCTGTGTGTTCTCTCCCTAACTAGTGAATAGCCACATTTCACTCAGATCATCAGAAAGCTCACTGAGCCCATTCTTGAAATGACTGCTCTCCCTGTACTCAAAACGTCTTCCTTAATTATTGGATGACGGGGGTGTCAACGCCCTTTTATGTATCTGAATTCCTGGTGTCTGACAAGCTGAGCTTTCGGGAGAGTGTGACAGCAGAATGGTAGGTCCCAGAAAGAGAAATTAGGTCAGTAGAGGCAATGGAACCTGCAAGTGCCATGCAAGCATGTGTTAGATCCATCTTCCCAAGTGTCCATCTACGCCCTTCCTGTCAGTTTAGACCTGTGGCACACATCAGACCTATATACTTTATGATGCTTTTTAAGGGTTTGTGGTCTTGCTATGCTGAGAGATACAAAGAGGAAAAAACTTCTTTTGGTTGTGAATAGCATGAGTAGCTTCTCATAGTGACCTCACTGGAGCCATTGTGAGGACTTGCAGAGCCTGCCCATTGAAGGCGCTGGCTGGATTGAGTCTTGTGCTCACACTGCAGGAAGGTGTTGCTCTGTCGGCTGTAGGTAGCTGGGGCTCAGAAATTGGGTCCTGTAGACTTTGCTGTTTTTGAAGACCTGGAAAAGTGAAGAGTTGCTCTGATTTGACCTCAAGAGCTTGAGCTTCTTTCCTGGTTTGTTGGGTTTTCTGTACCTCTTGGATGGCTTGTGAGAAATTTCTGCTTTCAGTTTTGTTTTGTTTCCTAACACCCGTATTCAACTCTTAAATGCGCATGATTCTCTGACATCCTCAAATTATCCATGCTTTGCTAGTATGAAATATTTATAGAAAATAAGGAGTTTCAGTCTGGTGCACACTTGGAATATATCCTTATTATGATTATTGATCTTAATATTTTACCTGTTCTCTTAATTATCTCCAGAAATGTCACATCCCATCTTCCACAAAACAAAAGCATACATGTGAATTAGGGAATTCCACAGCATTGTTATGTTAAAGGAGGGATACCGTCTTTAGAGTCCCTCTATATGAGTTTAAGCAAAAAGGAATATCAGAAGTGTAGAAGTGACGGAGCTTCTATTAGTGAGTTATTAGGCAACTTATAGTCATAGTGGAACAGCCACTGAGTCAGCCTACAGGTTCACATTCCCACAAGTCCAGACCCATGTCCAGAATCTAAATCAGCTCAGAGTTCCTGATGCTGTCCAGTTTGGTACTGTCCTCCTATGGAGTATACCCTGATTAAAGACAAAACGTCTTCCTCGGGGTTAGATGTGAAAGGCCTCACACTTCCTCATGTGTCTCAATGCTTGCTTTCTAGTATAGAGTGATGATTAGTTTGGGAAGTCATAAAATCTGATGCACTGGAGAACGGCAGGAGGGTTTCCATTACTGGACGCAGCAGGGGCCTGCCAAAAACATGTAACCAGTTGCTTGAAACTCATCTTGACAAGTCATCTTCCCCAGAAACTCCGCTTTCCAAGCCTTTCCTGTCCTCTGAGAGCATGGGAGAAGGGATGCCTTTTGTCTCTTAAGCTTCATCTTATGAATGATTGGTTCTCTGCCATAATCAAGAATTGCAGCCCACAGGATTATAGAAACTACCTTGGGTTATTCCCTTTTATTACTGACTCATCCCTTGCAGTGACATTTGTAAGAAGTGATAGAAATCTGTTCATAGAAGACATTGCAGTGTGGTGGAATTCATCCGGAAGCTGAAGAGAAGCTCATGTTGAGTGGAGAGCTGCTGGATTCCAGCACTGTTCCCTATAAATTGGGATTACCTAGGCTCATGGACTTGCAAGGGAGGTTTTCTCTCCAGTGCTGTGGAATTTTTGCTCTGTTTTTTCCATTAGCATACTCACTACTTTGATTGAGACATTGATTGCTGCTTGTGTTCATTTTTCTAAGTTGGTCCATTTGCAAAAATTTTACTTGGACATATACTACTTTGGTTCTTTTGATTTTTTTACTTTTAACCATTAACTGTACATGTAACACATGTATGTTTCTGCACATGTGCCAACAGTTAAGTTGGATGATTTTCATTTGTGGTGTTATAATGCACCAGCCCCAGATAACATGTACTTATAATTATCTCCCTCCCTCCCTCCCTCCCTCCCTCCCTCCCTCCCTCCCTCCCTCCCTCCTTTCCTCCCTCCCTCCCTCTCTCTCGTCAATTTTAATTCTACCTACATATTAAACACTCTAGTTAGGCAATATATCTCAGGAACTTGCATATTTCAGAAAATGACAAAATTTCATTCCTCTTTGCTGCACATGACCTTTTTCCTTGAAATGACCAGTTAACTGTTGATCAGTATTTGAGTGGACTTATACTAGAAGTTCATGCTGAACCTATTGTGAACATAAGGTATCTCTGCCATGTTTTGTTCAACAATATTGAAAAATGAACCTCTTTTCCGGTAAAGTTCATCAAGGACATTATCTTATACTGTGTGTGTGTGTGTGTGTGTGTGTGTGTGTGTGTGTGTGTGTGTATGCGTGTGTTAATGGTTTTGGAATCATTGTAATATAGGCTTTTGAGAATGATTAGAACAATATTTCCTTTTGTCTTTGGAGAAACAGCCTGAGGATCATTGATCTCCATTGTCCATTATCTCAGCAGCAAAAATCAATTCTGTGATCCGTTGGTCCTACTTCTAAGAGATTTTATTATTTTTAATATAATCTGGTACTCATGCAACCTCTTTACATATTTTATAAGCTCCTGAATTCATTCTCACACACCAGGTACAGTAACAAGAAGTCAGGAGGTGTTGCATATTTGGTAATCCCTCATATAAATGTTGGTGTCTGCTTTATAAATTGAGCAATACCTCTCTTTGAAGATTGTCAGTGCTTTGGAGTCAAATGTTACATTGCAGCCCATAGGGTTTCCACAGATCCCTCTCAATTCTCTGCTTTCTAACGTTTCAAAAATTTGTCATCCTTTGGGTGATGCATATCTAGGCTTTCTCAGATTACTTCATTCTTTCAAAAACCACCTCCTTGATTCTCTGACCTTCCTTTATTTCATCCTTAAAATGTTCACTTATTTCCAGCTCTGACCTTTCTTATGCTCTCTCTTAACTACTTTGTAGTTTCCATATTTCTCTATCTTTGAATCTGAGATTTCCCATTATGATTCTTGAGAGACCATTGATTTTCATGATGTATAAATTGATAACCACAACTATGTCGCCAAGAGCTGATTTTGGTTTTGTTACTTCTAGCGTCTTGAGGTGCTATTCTCCACCTGAAATGGTGGAGGAGGACATGGAAGAGGAAGCACTTCGGTGCGAAGTAAGTGATGAGGATTTATATCCAGCACACAGTCCAATAGCTTCAAGGTGGTCCATATCCAGCCTGGTCAAATCTGTGTGTTCGTTGAGTAACATAGCAGGGGACACCTTTGAAATACCGGGCACAAAAACCTTTCTTGAGAATCTGGCCAAGAATGACCTGCTTTATGAAGAGAAAAGTGTGTATGTCTGTGGACAAATTGGACACCTTCAAAAGAGCCACTCCACCAGGAGGCCTGCACATTGCTTCGTCCTCCCTCCATTTCCGCTAAGGAGGAGATGGAGTGAGCTGCCTCTGCCCACATTTGTGACATCTGAAATGGAAAACAGAAGGCAGGAGGTGAGTGAAAAAATGTAGCCAGGTCTCCTCTAAGTCCAGCTTAACTGGTGCATACTTTAGATATTAATTCACCTGTGTATTCTGTTCCACAGTGTGACCGCTCAAGGGCATTAAACACATCTGAGGTGATAATAAATGTGGACACTTTTGGAGAAACATCAGAGGGGGCCCATGTGGTGGCTCAGATTGAGGAGACTGGAAATAATGGGACTTTCAGTCAGACAACATGCAATGTCTTACAGCCCTTGATGGAGACCAAATCCAAAAAGAACCAAGGAGCAGAGTATGATGGTGACAGTCTGGAGAACATCAGTGTAGATTGGGATGACATCAGCAGCCAGAATGGCCCTCCCCAGCATAACCAATACGAAGTGGTCAAAGACATAATAAGTATGGAGTTACCATCTACATCTAGAAATGAAGAGCCCCAGGAGGAACCCATAGCCTCCAGCAAGCACAGGAGAAGGTGCTTGAAGGGTGTGAGGAAGCATGTGAGGAACATGTTTAGAACATTATGTTGCTGTTTCCCCGTGGCATGCAGAAAACACACAACCCCCAGGTAAGGGATAATAAGGAATGGATAATAGAGTCCCAAGGAAGGAGGCAGGCATGGCCTCAAGTGTCATGTATGTGATCTGTCCTTTTCAAAGGCAGATTGCCATTGACAGGCTGCACTCATCTATAGGATGTGAAGGTTAAGGTGTCTAGGACCCTACAAAGAGATTTCCCATGGAAGCCTGCTCATGTGGAGTCTGGGGAAGTGTGTTGTTCAGCAGAATTGAACAATGAACCTCTTTTCAGATGAAGTTCATCGCGGACATTATCTTATACATAGTGTGTGTGTGTGTGTGTGTGTGTGTGTGTGTGTGTGTGTGTGTGTGTGTGTGTGTGTATGTGTGTGTTAATGGTTTTGGAATCATTGTAATATTGGCTTTTGAGAATGATGAAAACAATATTTTCTTTTGTCTTTGGAGAAACAGCTTGAGGATCATTGATCTCCATTGTCCATTATAGTCAGCAGCAAAAATCAACTCTGCGATCTGTTGGTCCTATTTCTAAGAGATTGTATTATTTTTAATATAATCTGGTACTCATTCAACCTCTTTACATATTTTATAAGCTCCTGAATTCATTCTCACACACCAGGTACAGTAGCAGGAAGGCAGGAGGTGTTGCATATTTGGTAATCCCTCATATCAATGTGGGTGTCTGCTTTATAAATTGTGCAATACCTCCCTTTGAAGATTGTCAGTGATGTGGAGACAAATGTTACATTGCAGCCCATAGGGTTTCCAAGGATCCCTCTCAATTCTCTCCTTTCTCACGTTTCAACAATTTTGTCATCCTTTGGGTGAGACATATCTAGGCTTTCTCAGATTAGTTCATTCTTTCAAAAACCACCTCCTTGATTCTCTGATCTTCCTTTGTTTCATCCTTAAAATGTTCACTCATTTCCAGCTCTGACCTTTCTTATGCTCTCTCTTAACTACTTTGTAGTTTCCATATTTCTCTATCTTTGAATCTGAGATTTTCCATTAGGATCCTTGAGAGACCATTGATTTTCATGATGTATAAATTGATAACCACAACTATGTCGCCAAGAGCTGATTTTGGTTTTGTTACTTCTAGCGTCTTGAGGTGCTATTCTCCACCTGAAATGGTGGAGGAGGACATGGAAGAGGAAGCACTTCGGTGCGAAGTAAGTGATGAGGATTTATATCCAGCACACAGTCCAATAGCTTCAAGGTGGTCCATATCCAGCCTGGTCAAATCTGTGTGTTCGTTGAGTAACATAGCAGGGGACACCTTTGAAATACCGGGCACAAAAACCTTTCTTGAGAATCTGGCCAAGAATGACCTGCTTTATGAAGAGAAAAGTGTGTATGTCTGTGGACAAATTGGACACCTTCAAAAGAGCCACTCCACCAGGAGGCCTGCACATTGCTTCGTCCTCCCTCCATTTCCGCTAAGGAGGAGATGGAGTGAGCTGCCTCTGCCCACATTTGTGACATCTGAAATGGAAAACAGAAGGCAGGAGGTGAGTGAAAAAATGTAGCCAGGTCTCCTCTAAGTCCAGCTTAACTGGTGCATACTTTAGATATTAATTCACCTGTGTATTCTGTTCCACAGTGTGACCGCTCAAGGGCATTAAACACATCTGAGGTGATAATAAATGTGGACACTTTTGGAGAAACATCAGAGGGGGCCCATGTGGTGGCTCAGATTGAGGAGACTGGAAATAATGGGACTTTCAGTCAGACAACATGCAATGTCTTACAGCCCTTGATGGAGACCAAATCCAAAAAGAACCAAGGAGCAGAGTATGATGGTGACAGTCTGGAGAACATCAGTGTAGATTGGGATGACATCAGCAGCCAGAATGGCCCTCCCCAGCATAACCAATACGAAGTGGTCAAAGACATAATAAGTATGGAGTTACCATCTACATCTAGAAATGAAGAGCCCCAGGAGGAACCCATAGCCTCCAGCAAGCACAGGAGAAGGTGCTTGAAGGGTGTGAGGAAGCATGTGAGGAACATGTTTAGAACATTATGTTGCTGTTTCCCCGTGGCATGCAGAAAACACACAACCCCCAGGTAAGGGATAATAAGGAATGGATAATAGAGTCCCAAGGAAGAGCCTCAAGTGTCATGTATGTGATCTGTCCTTTTCAAAGGCAGATTGCCATTGACAGGCTGCACCCATCTATAGGATGTGAAGGTTAAGGTGTCTAGGACCCAACAAAGAGATTTCCCATGGAAGCCTGCTCATGTGGAGTCTGGGGAAGTGTGTTGTTCAGCAGAATTGAACAATGAACCTCTTTTCAGATGAAGTTCATCGAGGACATTATCTTATACATAGTGTGTGTGTGTGTGTGTGTGTGTGTGTGTGTGTGTGTGTGTGTGTGTGTGTATGTGTGTGTTAATGGTTTTGGAATCATTGTAATATTGGCTTTTGAGAATGATGAAAACAATATTTTCTTTTGTCTTTGGAGAAACAGCTTGAGGATCATTGATCTCCATTGTCCATTATAGTCAGCAGCAAAAATCAACTCTGCGATCTGTTGGTCCTATTTCTAAGAGATTGTATTATTTTTAATATAATCTGGTACTCATTCAACCTCTTTACATATTTTATAAGCTCCTGAATTCATTCTCACACACCAGGTACAGTAGCAGGAAGGCAGGAGGTGTTGCATATTTGGTAATCCCTCATATCAATGTGGGTGTCTGCTTTATAAATTGTGCAATACCTCCCTTTGAAGATTGTCAGTGATGTGGAGACAAATGTTACATTGCAGCCCATAGGGTTTCCAAGGATCCCTCTCAATTCTCTCCTTTCTCACGTTTCAACAATTTTGTCATCCTTTGGGTGAGACATATCTAGGCTTTCTCAGATTAGTTCATTCTTTCAAAAACCACCTCCTTGATTCTCTGACCTTCCTTTATTTCATCCTTAAAATGTTCACTTATATCCAGCTCTGACCTTTCTCATGCTCTCTCTTAACTACTTTGTAGTTTCCATATTTCTCTATCTTTGAATCTGAGATTTTCCATTATGATTCTTGAGAGACCATTGATTTTCATGATGTATAAATTGATAACCACAACTATGTCGCCAAGAGCTGATTTTGGTTTTGTTACTTCTAGCGTCTTGAGGTGCTATTCTCCACCTGAAATGGTGGAGGAGGACATGGAAGAGGAAGCACTTCGGTGCGAAGTAAGTGATGAGGATTTATATCCAGCACACAGTCCAATAGCTTCAAGGTGGTCCATATCCAGCCTGGTCAAATCTGTGTGTTCGTTGAGTAACATAGCAGGGGACACCTTTGAAATACCGGGCACAAAAACCTTTCTTGAGAATCTGGCCAAGAATGACCTGCTTTATGAAGAGAAAAGTGTGTATGTCTGTGGACAAATTGGACACCTTCAAAAGAGCCACTCCACCAGGAGGCCTGCACATTGCTTCGTCCTCCCTCCATTTCCGCTAAGGAGGAGATGGAGTGAGCTGCCTCTGCCCACATTTGTGACATCTGAAATGGAAAACAGAAGGCAGGAGGTGAGTGAAAAAATGTAGCCAGGTCTCCTCTAAGTCCAGCTTAACTGGTGCATACTTTAGATATTAATTCACCTGTGTATTCTGTTCCACAGTGTGACCGCTCAAGGGCATTAAACACATCTGAGGTGATAATAAATGTGGACACTTTTGGAGAAACATCAGAGGGGGCCCATGTGGTGGCTCAGATTGAGGAGACTGGAAATAATGGGACTTTCAGTCAGACAACACACAGTGTCTTACAGCCCTTGATGGAGAACAACTCCAAAAAGAACCAAGGGGCACAGAATGATGGTGACAGTCTGGAGAAGAACATCAGTGTAGATTGGGATGACATCAGCAGCCTGAATGGCCCTCCCCAGCACAACCAATACGAAGTGGTCAAATACACTACATCTAGAAATGAAGAGCCCCAGGAGGAACCCATAGCCTCCAGCAAGCACAGCAGAAGGTACTTGAAGGGTGTGAGGAAGCTTGTTAGGAACATGTTTAGAACATTATGTTGTTGTTTCCCTGTGGCATGCCGAAAACACACAACCCCCAGGTAAGAGATAACAAGGAATGGATAATAGAGTCCAATGGAAGGAAGCAGGCATGGCCTCAAGTGTCATGTATGTGATCTGTCCTTTTCAAAGGCAGATTGCCATTGACAGGCTGCACCCATCTATAGGTGTGAACATTAAGGTCTCTAGGAACCTACAAAGAGATTTCCCATGGAATCCTGCTCATGAGGAGTCTGGGGAAGTGTGTTGTTCAACAGTATTAAATAATGAACCTCTTTTCAGATGAAGTTCATCAAGGACACTATCTTGTACATAGTGTGTGTGTGTGTGTGTGTATGCGTGTGTGTGTGTGTGTGTGTGTGTATGCGTGTGTTAATGGTTTTGGAATCATTGTAATATTGGCTTTTGGGAATGATGAGAACAATAATTTCTTTTGTCTTTGGTGAAACAGCTTGAGGATCATTGATCTCCATTGTCCATTATAGTCAGCAGCAAAAGTCAATTCTGCTGTATGTTTGTCCTACTTCTAAGAGATTTTATTATTTTTAATATAATCTGGAACCTCATGGTTCCTCATGGAACCTCTTTACATATTTTATAAACTCCCGAATACGTTCTCACACACCAGGTCCAGTAGCAGGAAGGCAGGAGGTGTTGATTATTTGGTAATCCCTCATATCAATATTGTTTTCTGCTTTATAAATTGAGCAATACCTCTCTTTGATGACTGTCAGTGATGTGTGCTCAAATATTACATTGCAGCCCATAGGGTTTCCAAGGATCCCTCTCAATTCTCTCCTTTCTCACGTTTCAACAATTTTGTCATCCTTTGGGTGAGACATATCTAGGCTTTCTCAGATTAGTTCATTCTTTCAAAAACCACCTCCTTGATTCTCTGACCTTCCTTTATTTCATCCTTAAAATGTTCACTTATATCCAGCTCTGACCTTTCTCATGCTCTCTCTTAACTACTTTGTAGTTTCCATATTTCTCTATCTTTGAATCTGAGATTTTCCATTATGATTCTTGAGAGACCATTGATTTTCATGTTGTATAAATTGATAACCACAACTATGTCGCCAAGAGCTGATTTTGGTTTTGTTACTTCTAGCGTCTTGAGGTGCTATTCTCCACCTGAAATGGTGGAGGAGGACATGGAAGAGGAAGCACTTCGGTGCGAAGTAAGTGATGAGGATTTATATCCAGCACACAGTCCAATAGCTTCAAGGTGGTCCATATCCAGCCTGGTCAAATCTGTGTGTTCGTTGAGTAACATAGCAGGGGACACCTTTGAAATACCGGGCACAAAAACCTTTCTTGAGAATCTGGCCAAGAATGACCTGCTTTATGAAGAGAAAAGTGTGTATGTCTGTGGACAAATTGGACACCTTCAAAAGAGCCACTCCACCAGGAGGCCTGCACATTGCTTCGTCCTCCCTCCATTTCCGCTAAGGAGGAGATGGAGTGAGCTGCCTCTGCCCACATTTGTGACATCTGAAATGGAAAACAGAAGGCAGGAGGTGAGTGAAAAAATGTAGCCAGGTCTCCTCTAAGTCCAGCTTAACTGGTGCATACTTTAGATATTAATTCACCTGTGTATTCTGTTCCACAGTGTGACCGCTCAAGGGAATTAAACACATCTCAGAAGATAATAAATGTGGGCACTTTTGGAGAAACATCCGAGGGAGCCCATGTGGTGGCTCAGATTGAGGAGACTGAAAATAATGGGACTTTCAGTCAGACAACACGCAATGTCTTACAGCCCTTGATGGAGACCAACTCCAAAAAGAACCAAGGGGCAGAGTATGATGGTGACAGTCTGGACAACATCAGTGTAGATTGGGATGACATCAGCAGCCAGAATGGCCCTCCCCAGCATAACCAATACGAAGTGGTCAAAGACACTACATCTAGAAATGAAGAGCCCCAGGAGGAGCCCATAGCCTCCAGCAAGCACAGCAGAAGGTGCTTGAAGGGTGTGAGGAAGCATGTTAGGAACATGTTTAGAACATTATGTTGCTGTTTCCCCGTGGCATGCAGAAAACACACAACCCCCAGGTAAGGGATAACAAGGAATGGATAATAAAGTCTAACGGAAGGAGGCAGGCATGGCCTCAAGTGTCATGTATGTGATCTGTCCTTTTCAAAGGCAGATTGCCATTGACAGGCTGCACCCATCTATAGGTGTGAATGTTAAGGTGTCTAGGATCCTTAAAGGAATTTCCCATGGAATACTTCTCATGAGGAGTCTGGGGAAGTTAATCCAGAAGCAGACACCAGTGGGTGTTACCAGGGCGTGAGAAATCAGGGAGATAGGGAGGAGGAGAACTGTGTGATGGGGAGAGTCATTTAGAAGAAGAATAATCATGTGGGCAGCTGTGATACCACAGGGAAGCTCTTTGCTAAGTCCTTCTGTGTCAAAGTCACTAACATGCTCTTTTCTGCATCTTTTAAAGGGCTGAAGATGAGGCCCAGGGTTGTGGTTCCTAAACCGCTGTTCCGTGCTCGGCCTGGTAGTGAGTAACAGTAGTATGTGGGAACCAGGCCAAAACTAGAAAGGGGTTACACCTGAAACCTCTTGTTACCTGTCAGACACCTCCAGGAACCGGGAAGAAGCTCTGTGCCACTCCTCTCCTGCAGAGGGAGGTTCACTTCCTTGATATGCAGCATTAGTGGTGGACAGAGAAGCCACCCTCATGACCTCCTGGTGATGAAGAGGCATCCATGCTGTTCCCTGGTCCAGAAGAGACAAGTGAGTGCTCACCTGACTCTGTCCTCGTCTCCTCCTCCCCTCATTTCCATCCCCATAACTAATGGGCAGATTCCAAGAATCCCTTGCACTCTTTATTTTTAGGAGCTAAGGAGACACACAAGAGGGGGGGGAGAGAGAGGAGTGGGGCATGAGGGACATGTCCAGAGAGAAAAGCAGGAAGAGTCAGAGGTGGAAAGGGGATGCATCTAAGTGAGGAGGTGGCCATTCACCCAGAGGAAATTACAGTCTTGTAGCAGAAAAGGACAGGGATGAATGTGTGGGGTCCTGCAGGCCCACAACCAACAGGAGGAGTAAAATTTCTCTAAAGAGGAGAGTTGGAGCTTGGGCGTGGGTAAAGGGAAGAGAAGACCATCCCTTCCTTGTGTCTTCCCCCTTGTTGCAAGATGCAGTAGGTTAGTGCTGCCTGGGAAACCTGCTTTTGTCTTGGGGTGCTTGGGAACGCTGTTGCTGCAGAGAGGGGAAGCCTCCTGCTCCCCTGGACCCTCTTTCTCTTTATGCCCCACCCAGTCTTGGATTGATCTGGTGACATCTCTGTCTTTGTCTTCACAGCTTCTTCCTTTTGGACAGCAGCAAAAGCTAACTACCTTGTTCTACTTTGTCTCACAGATCACAGGGGGAGGACTTACTGTCGGGAGTGCTTGTTTTTCCGTATCTGTGAGCATCCACCCTTCAGATACAGGCATGCAGTGGTGCGATGCTCTATTGGAAGTGATGGTTTCCTTCTTGGTGTCCTCAGGACTATTTCTAAGTACACATCAGATAATATACACATTGTGCACTCCTTTACATGTGGCCTGATGGGGTCTTCTTGTTATTACATTCAAGTCTACAGAGCTGTGTTTCCAAGGTGACAGACACAGGAGAAGCAATGCAGTATCTCAGAATCCCAGAACTTGTCCTTCTCCACATCTGCCACAGCTGTGTCTACACAGGATCACTTTGGAAGCATAATTTTCTATCATTTGGTTACATTCAATGGTCATGAAGAGCCATAAAATACAAATAAACAATGATTTTTGCAATTATCCATTACTACATGAACATTTTTCTTTGAACCTACTGTTTAAAAAGCATTATTCGTGGTTGGCATTTTTGTTTTAAGTATAGGAATATATGCATTCTTGGTACATCTCACTGACAGAAAATGATTGTGTAGCTCTATATCTGAATAAGTTTGCACATGTTCACATAATATGTGATCATGTATATGAACTCCAAGCAATTCCTCAGACCTGCAACTTTTCCTTAGTCACTGTCTACACCCCACCTAGTACCCTGCACCATCACCTTCTTTTGCACCTCAGGGATAATGTGTTTCTCTAGCACCTCCGTTCAGACCTTCTGTAGTGTTCTGCTAATGAAGTATATGCCTTTCTAAAGTCCTCTGAATATGGCATATATCAACAATTTCAGCCTTTCTGTAGATCTCTTCTGATGTTTTATATCAACCACAAGGAATTGTTTTCTTTGAGGTCTCCTCTTCAAAAGTTCAGCCATTAACATCTTTCAATGAATAATGTCAGAGTAAACAATTGGCAAAGCTGTAGTTAACTATCTTTGAAAACATCGACATGTTTGCCTGAAAATTATACTCACCTTCTTGGTCTATTGCCTGCGTTACACTCTGCTTAACAGCCTCAGATACTTCATTGGTATTGATCCCCTTTCTAGGCCTTGCTCTGTCATGTCCTGTGATGTTTATCCAGAGTTTTGTTGCTAATTAAGCCCCCTTGCCACGTCCCTCCTAGTGTAGCTGAGCCTGGAAAGGGTCATCAGGGTTAAATCAGCACTCAAGAGACAGTCAGTTCCATCATCCAGGGAGATCAGCTGCTTCTGCTCCCTCAACCTTATTTAGCAAGCTTATATACCCCTTAAGTTCCCCTGCCCTGGGTTCATGTACCTGTCAGTGTGTTCTCTGGCAACGGGTGCAAGCCTCCTCATCATAACAGGAAAACCACTGATTGCAAAACAGGGTGTTGATGCTCACAAGGTGCATCAGCAAAGATCAGGAAAGTAAACAAAAGGGCACTGACCTTGCCCAGGCTTTTTTAGCCTGACACAGAGTATATGGGTCTGGGTATGCCAGCACCCAACACCCCCTTACACACATCACCCCCCACAACTGCATCTTCCTTTATAGTATAAAGATATATCTATTCATTTTTGATCCACTAAAGGGAATCATGTCCTCTATTCTGAATGTTTCATATTGACAGACTCTTTTGTCTCTTAACACTATTGGCCATCATCTCAAGGATGAATCACAGTTTTCCAGTGTTGACTGTGTGCTGTGCCTTCCTGTCCACATCCATCAGTAAAATGGATTAAATATGGCACCAGTACATCACATCACCATGTTCCCTGTAGTTTCCTTTTTATGTGTCTGAAATATAAAGTAAAGAAAACACAGCAGAACTGATTTATTGAACAATTGTGATAGGTGATGGTTGCTCTCAGACTTAAATGAGTGTGCCGTGTCTCTCCGGAGTTTCTGGAAGACAGGCATTCACCTGTGGTAAACCTAACAGACTTGTAGCCCAAGGACTTTTGTGAGGAATTGGCAAAGGTTTTATTGTGGATCTGAATGAAGTCTTTGCATGCAGGCCTAGATGTGTTACCACCTGCTTTAATGTCCATGGGACCATGTGTTTTGCCTCACCTGGCTTGTTCATTCGGGAATTCACACTGCGTCAGTCACTAGGTGGTGATACAGAAAACTCATTTGTATCATTAGCTCCTCTTCTATGAGATCTCTGGAGATGATACAATGAGATAGCCCAGAAAGAGGACCCTCGTCTAAGAAACTGTGCTATGCTTACAGTGACATGGACTAGTCTTCTCTACATTTTCCTATCTCACTGTACAGCTAGGGATTGGCATATAAGTGCTGGAGGAGAACTCATAAAGTCACTCAGTAATTTACTTCATATCCCTAAGAAGTTGTACCTCGGCTCTGCTGTTCACTCTGGTTTCTGCTTTGGCATGTTCCTTTTCTCAGGATCTCTTGACAGATACACCCTCCTTCTCTGCACCTCAT
The DNA here is from genome assembly GCA_033318265.1 of Phyllotis vaccarum. Lineage (NCBI taxonomy): Eukaryota > Metazoa > Chordata > Mammalia > Rodentia > Cricetidae > Phyllotis > Phyllotis vaccarum. The sequence goes on from JARWLC010000002.1 coordinate 183,076,593, forward strand.
AATAACAGCCAGATAGATTCACCTGCACCCTGAGGAGTGGTATCAGCTTTGATGATGAAAATACTGGTTCAAGCATGGGAGCCCTCCTAGACTTTTCCTCAACCACTACTCTGAGGCAGGCTATTAGGAGGGTCCTGGAGTCTCCACTAAATCCACTGGACTCAAAAACCCTCAAATTATGCTACAAATTTGCTACTTGCAAATCTGTAAGCTCTGGGTAGAGGATGAGGCTCTCTATTTCTGTCTTAAAGAAAAAATTTTTATACTCACAGTGATACAAGTGGGGAAGTAGGCATAAATTGAAGCTTCTGGTTTGTTTGTTTTTTTTTAAATCTGTTCAGGTTGATTGCTTGTAGGGATCACAGGGAAGGAAACAAGGAGGCTCCTCTAACATCAGCTGACATAGAATCGGATCATAAGATCAGATCTGAACAGAGCAGAGGCCTACAGCATTGGTGTTGGCAACGGAGGAGCTGAAGGGCACTCGTTAAACTGCCTCCACAACATGAGGGCAAGCTGCATGCAATCATCCAGAAGGTAGGCGACTGTGAAGCACGTGTAGTGAATGACCCTCTTCTTCACATATGAGCCTGAAGCAAGTTTCAGAAATCCTGGTGCTCATGTACTCAGGAGCTTTGATCTTCTTCCATCATGGCCTTTAGAACAGTGTGCCTGACCTCTCATGCTGGTCTGTAAGTACCTGGAGAAGGCAGAGGTGGACTTTATTTAAGAGCTGTTGGAAAATCTGGATAAATTTTAGTTTGATGGATCCAAATTCTCCTGAGCAAGTATCTGTAGTGTCCAGAGCCCAGCAGTACTTCAGTGGAAGATGTGTGAAACCAGGCCATCAGGGGGTCTCCACCAGTTCCTGACCTATATGCTGTGCAAAGTCCAAAACAACCATAAGTCTCGGTAATTCTTTCTGTTCTCCATTGCAGGCAAGTACTGCACCCACATGCTGGACCAGGACTCAACAGCCTGCGTCTCCTGAAATGAGATGTGTGCTCGTGGCCCAGGTTGTGCTACAGTTTTACTGCTTGAAAAACCAGGACATTGATAGTCTTTACAAGATACCCAAAGAAGCAACCATCCGTGGAGGATGGGCCATTCTTCTTTCAATATCTGCTCAGTTTCATGTGGTTTCTTATGCAGGCTGTATACTATGGGACACTGGCTGTGTTGACAGTGCCATATGAGCAATACCAGCTTTCACTGTGCAGCCCCAAGTACAAAGTACCTTGCCGAGATTGGACAGCTCTTTTGGGAGCTACCAAGGCAGACATCCTGCAATGGAGGCTAGCTTCTTAACCTGTGCTGAGCAGCCTCATGCTCTTCTCAAAACAGAAGGGGGAAGATCTAGGAAGACAGCAGTCTCTTCGAACTGACTGGAAGCTGCCTAGCCATCGTGGAGATGATCGTGGCCGCCACCACTAGGACTGATTCATGCCAGGCTGGCCCAAGTGCCTTTACACAGTGGGCTCCTGCTGTGGGACTGGAGGGACCACATGTGTCAAGTCTGTCCCTATTTATATATGCAGTCAATCCATGTACCTTCAGATCTCTCCCAATATAAACAGCCCATGCTGCAGCTCCCTGCTGCTGTCCTTGACTCTGGTTCCTTGTGGAAGGCTGCAGGGTGACAGGCAGCCTGGTATCAGCAAATGATACCCGTTCTCCTGTATCTAGGGCAGCCATGGCATGACAAAGGAGCCACTGTTGAGAGCAGGCATAAGCCTGAGTCCTGCACATGAGAATGGTTTCTTGGGTTTTGATTTCTGTTTGGACAGAGTCATGCTGCAATCATAGTGAGCTTCTCAGGACAGCACGTGTGTGCTGTGGTGGCCAAGCTCCTTGGAAGTCTCATAACCATCCAGGCAATCTGCAGCACCACTGACCTGTGAGCCCCATGAGGCAGTTCTGCAGATGTTTTGAAGGGTGCAACAGGTTTTCATATCCTTCATGTTGCAGTATTTACGTTTACTGGGTGAGAGATTTTGCAACCTAATGATTTAAGAGTTTACAAAGTATGTGTCCATTACCACAGATGACATTCATGTTATCAGTTTGATTATAAAGGGGAGAACATTATTTTTCACAAGTAAAATAAGTAGGAGTTGTAGATTAAGTCACCTCTATCTTGGTTTGTAAGGAGGGAAATATACATTCTTTACTGGAAAAATGGCATTTAAAGGAAGGCTTGCATCATCTGTTAACCACAAACTCTTTCTAGTGAAAAAAAATATTTTGACTTTTTACTTTGTCCAATTGTACACTATTAAAGTAAAAGAAAATATAAAAAATTATTCAGAAATATGTCTCCATGTTTTCACCAAATAATGGAAACCAAATAATCAAAGAAAGAAACCCCTCAAATCTATACCATGATTGACACCAAATGTGGGTGAAGGCAAAAGTAAAGGGGACCTTCATACAGTGTTGGTGAGCTTGCAATGTGCTGCAGACCCTCTGGGAAACTGTGGAAATTCTCAAAATATTAGCTTAATTAGGTATTTTATATGAGTGACGCTATGGGGAAAGACTTGATAATCAACTACCAGTGTACTTGTCCAACCATGTTCCTCACCATTCTACTCACAATAGCTAAGAAATGAAAGCAGCCTAGCCAGGTTCCTCAGAAAACTGGGAATCAACCTCCTCAACAATCCAGCTGAACCACTCTTGGTCCTACCCAAGGGATGCACATTCTTACCCCAAGGGCATGAAATTTGCAGGCAAATGGATGGATCTGGAGAGTATCATCCTGAGTGAGGTAACACAGACCCAGAAACTTAGGTTTAGTCCTTTCATGATTTTCCAGATTTCCAGGATGTTTTGTGTTAGGACGCTCTTTACTTTTAAATTTCTTTTGGCCAACTAATCTGTTTCCTCTATCACATCTTCAGTACCAGTGATCATCTCTTGCATTCTGCTCGTGATGCTTGCATCTGTGGTTCTTGTTCACTGTCTCAGACTTTCTATTTCAAGTCTTCCCTTGGTTTGTGTCTTCTCTACTGCTTCTATTTCAATTTTTAAGTCTTGAACTGTTTCCTTCATCTGTTTGATTTTCTTGGGGTTTGTTTTTTTTTTTTTCATTAAGGGATTTATGGATCTCTTCCAATTTTTTGTTTTTTCTTTTCCTCAATTTGTTTAAGGGAACTTTTTATTTCCTCTTAAGAGACCTCTAATATCTCCATAAAGTTATTTTTAAGGTCATTTTCTTCTGCTTCTGCTGTGCTGAGATGTTTAGGCCTTGCTGTTGTAGAAGTGCTAGGTTCTGGTGGTGCCATATTGCTCTTTATGTTTTTGAACATATTCTTGCACTGGAATCTACCCATCTCTTCTTCCAATTGGTGCAGATGGCATCTGTGTCTCAGAGAGCCACTGGGGTCTCAGAGGATGGGTGGGTTTAAAGGATGAAGTGTAACTTGTAGATTATAAGGTCCAGTTGGGGAGAAGTCCTGTCCACGGGAGTCTTCCCTGCTGGCATACAACTGAAGTTTCAGTGGGTAAAGGGTGGGTAGGCACAGGATAGGCCCCACGGCCTAGGGTCTAAAGACTGGACTGTCCAACTGGAAGAACAAACACTCACCTCTTAATCCAATCTGCACTTGTGGTGTTTGTGTGTCAGAAAACTGCTGGGGTCTCAGGATGGGTGGGTTTAGAGGTGGGCTTATAGATTATGGGGTCTGATGGGGGTTGGGAAGGCCTGCCTACAGGAGTCTTGCCTGTTGGCCTGAAAATGGCCTTCAATGCATAATCTATGATCAGTGTTTTATAGTCACTCAGGTAACAATATGCCTGACATGACAGCAAGGGGAAAGGCACCATAGAGGATCTGCCAGGCTGAGAGGGTGTGTAGCCTTAGGCTGCTCTTCCTTGGTCTCTGTCACCACTCCTTTATTCTCTTGTCCTCATTATATATGGCTACAATTAACTTTTTGAGGAAAACTTTTACCTGCCAAACATGACTTTGTAGTGGGATTAAGTTTTTTATTATGTTTGTAAATAATTGTCCTACCCATTGGTTTAGTACAAAATGCTAATTGACCAAAGACAGACAGGAAGTGTGGACAAGGCTACCAAACGAAGAAAACTCTGAGAACTGATACCAAACCTTGTGGCTAAACAAAGTAAGAATCATGGGTTGGTTTAAAAAACAAAAAGCTGGCTAGCAATGTCTGAGCCATAGTACCTTCTTGTGCAAAAAGACTAGGACATAAGCCTTCTGTGGGATTGTTGGTCTGGACCATAGGCTGGACCGGCCAGAAACTTATGATTATATAACTTATTATGTGTGTTTTTGTTGAAAATTGTCTTTTTTGCCTTATCTTTTATATCACTTAGTTCTGTAATTATTTATATTTTAATTAGAAGTGATTATTTTTTCATAATATATCTCAACCACACTTTCCCTCCCTCCAATCCTCCTATCTCCCTCCTCCCCTGATCCACTCCATCTCCATCCACTTTAGAAAAGAACAGGCCTCTAACACATGATAACCAAACACACACACACACACACACACACACACACACACACAGAGAGAGAGAGAGAGAGAGAGAGAGAGAGAGAGAGAGAGAGAGAGAGAGAGAATGCAAGACAAGGAGCAGCCCTCACACCAAAGCTGGACAAGACAATCCAACAAGAGGGAAAAAGTCCCAAGAACAGGCAAAAGAGTCAGTGGCACAGCTGGTGGCACAGTTAGAAACACCATGGTAACATATGCAGAGGACCTGGTGCCGACCCTGCAGTCCAGGACTCACCCTTGGTCTCTGTGAGCCTATATGCACGCTGCTTGCTTTCAGAGGGTCATGTTCTCCTGGTGTCTTCCATCCTCTCTGACTCCTACAATTTTTCATTCTCTTCTTCTACAGGGTTCCTCAGTATCAGATCTAATGGAGACCTCTAATTTAGATTTTTTTTCTCTCCAAATTATGTCTGGCTGTGGGTCTCTGCACCCACTGCCATCTGCCGCGGGAGGAAGCCCCTCTGATGATGACCAGACAAGGCACCACTTTATGGAAATGATTCGCTTCTCATTCAACACATCTCAACCACAGTTTCCCAGAATGTCATTAGGAATATTTCACTGGTTTTCATTTGGGCTTTTTCCTTCCTTCCTCCTTCCTTCCTCCCTCCCTCCCTCCCTCCCTTCCCTCCTTCCCTCCCTCCCTCCTTCCTTCCTTCTTTCCTTCTTTTTTCTTGTTAGTCTTGTTTATCTCTCCCCTATGTCTCTGGACTATCCAGTCTCTGATTCCTGGCCATCCAAGTAGCGCTGGGCATGGGCTCCCTCTCATGGAGGAGGGCTGGGATGGTGTTCACATTTCCCTTTCAGTAGCCTGCAGAGTACCTTCTTGTGCAAAAAGACTAGGACATAGAGTGAAAAGGCTTTTAGTCTCCCAACCAAAGTATCTAATTACTTCTTCTATTCACCAGGGGATTATCAAATTTGATTGGTTTATCTGATCTTGACTTAACTTTGGTAAGTGGACATATCCATTACCCATATCATTTAGAGTTTCCAATTTGGTAGAGGGAAGTTTTCTAACGCACATCCTTATGATTCTCTGGGTTTCCTGTGTTGGTTGTTATGTGCCCCTTTTCTGATTTTATTAATCTGTATATTCTTTGTGTGTCTTTTAGTTAGTTTGGATAAAGGTTTGTCCATCTTGTTGATTTTCACTGATTTGTTTGTACTGTTCTCTGTGTTTCTATCTTAATTTCATTCCTCAGTTTGATTGTTTCCCGCCGTCTACTCCTTGTGGGTGAACTTGCTTCTTTATGTTTTGGAACTTTCAGGTGTGCTCCTGAGTTGCTAGCACGAGATCTCTCCAATTTTTTTATGTAGGGACTTAGTGCAATAAACTTGCCTGGGAATCACTTTCATTGTGTTCCGTAAGTTTGGCTATGCTGTGTATTCATTTTTGTCAAATTCTAGGAAATGTTTTACTTCTATTTCTTTCTTGACCCATTTTCCTTGAGTAGAGAGTTGTTCTATTTCCATGAGTTTGTAGACTTTTGTTGTTTCTGTTATCATTATCCAGCTTTAATGTCTGGTGATCTGAGAGAACACAGGGGGATCTTTTCATTTTCTTGACTGTGTTTAAACTAGCTTTATGGCTGAGTTTGTAGTCAGTTTTGAAGAAGGTTCCATGAGGTGCTGAGAAAAAGCTGTATTCTTTTGTTTGGATGAAATGTTCTGCAAACATCTGTTAGGTCTATTTGGTAAATAATGCCTGTTAGATCCATTGGTGAGAGTGGGGTGTTGAAATATCCCATTATCAGTGCCTGAGGGCCAATATGCAATTTAAACCTGGTAGGGTTTATCTTACAAAGGTAGGTGCCCTTGGATATAGGATATAGATATTAAGAGCTGAAATGTCATCTCGGTGAATTTTTCTTTTAATGATATGAAATGTCCTTCCCCATTTCTTTTGACTGTTTTGATTTGAAATCTGTTTTATTAGATATTAAAGTGGCTACATCAGCTTCTTTCTGCCTGCCCTCCTGCCTCTGAGGTGCTGGGAGTAAAGGAATGTGCCATTGTGTCTAGCCTTCCTGAAACATCTTTTCCCAACCTTTTATCTTGAGGTAATGTCTATTCTTGAAGTTAAGGCATGGTTTTTTTATATTCAGCAAAAGAACGGATGCTGTTTTCAGATCCGTTCTGTTTGTCTGTGCCTTTTTATTGGGGAATTGAGACCTTTGATATTGAGAGATACCACTGACCAATGATTGTTGATTCCTGTTATTTTGGTGGTGGTGACAGCAGCAATGCCATTAGTGTTGTGTGTTTCTCTCTCTCTTTCTCTCTCTCTCTCTCTCTCTCTCTCTCTCTCTCTCTCTCTCTCTCTCTCTCTCTCTCTCTCTCCTCTCTCTCTCTTTTGCTGGCGTTAAATTATTTATTCCCTGTGTTTTCATGGATATAGTTAACCTAGGTCAGAGTTTACTTTCTGGCACCTTATGTAAGGCTGGATTTGTTGTAGTGGGGTTTCTCGGATCCCGTGCGCCAGAGGTCCGGGACCCACAGACCTGCCGCCGGGACTGCTTATCCGCCCGCCGCCCGGGTCCCCAGAAACGACTCAGACGCTTTTATTTACTTCATGCTGTTTGGCCTATGGCTCAGGCACATTGATAGCTAGCTCTTACATCTTAAATCAACCCATTTCTATTAATCTGTGGGCCACGTGGCCGTGTGGCTCACCCGAGTTCCTTACATGTTGCTCCTTGGGCGGCTGGCTCGATCTGCCTCTGACTCCGCCCCTGCTTCTCCTACCTATGCTTTGATTTTTCCTACTTCTTCTATGGTGCCCGCCATGGCCCAAAACAGCTCCTTTATTTAAAGATTGAGATTCACAGCATAAAGAAGGGCATTCCCACATCATGGATTTATAAATAATGTTGTTTAAATTTGCTTTATCATAGAATATCTTCTCTTCTCTACGGTGACTGAAAATTTTGCTGGGTGTAGAGTTCTGTACTGACAGTTTTCATCTCTTAGAGTCTGTAGTTATCCAGTCATTGAGAAGTATAATTCTAATAAGTCTGCCTTTATTTTAGTTGTTCTTTTCCTGTGCACCTTTTAGCATTCTTTCTTTGTCTTGTATGTTTAGTATTTTGATTATTATGTGGTGAGAAGGTCTTTCTTTGCCATTTGGTGTTCTGCATGCCTCTTGTACCTTTATAAGAATCTTCTCCCTTAGATTGGGGAACTTTTCTTTGTTGAAAATGTTTTATGGGCCTTTGAGCTTGGATTTTTCTCCTTCCTCTATGTCTATTATTCTTAAGTTTGGTCTTTTTAAGGTGTCCCAGATTTCCTGGATGTTTTATGTCATGAATTTCTTAGACGTAATATTTTCTTTGGCCAATGTGTCCATTTTTTATGATGTATCTTCAATGCCTGAGGTTCTCCTTTCTCAGAATATCTTGTCTTCTGATGGTGAAGCTTGTCTTTGTAGTTCCTGTTCACTTCAAGCATTCCTCCATTCGTGTTTCCTTTCCTTTTCTATTTCCATTCTCAGGACTTGAACAGTTTTATTTGTTTTCTTCAGCTGTTTGTCTGTTATTCTTGGCTTTCTTTGAAGAATTTATTCCTCTTTAAGGACTCTATCAACTTTGTATAGTTGGTTTTAAGTTTTCTTCTTGTGCTTCTGCTACTTTAGAGAATTCTGGGGCTGCTGTGTCAGGAGAGCTGTGCTCTAGTTGTAAGCATAGGACATGGTCTCCTGGCTGTTATTGACAGTGTTCTTATGCTGGTGTCTGGGTATCTGGATTTGGGGTGATTATAGGTTTAGGTACTGATTTCTGAGTTTGCCTTTGTTGAGTATGTGCTTTGTTCTTGGTTTCTGTTTCCTTTCTGCATTTTCAGAGAGTGTGACGGATGAGTGGTGCCTGTTTTATTGACCTGCTTGCCTGGTATTTCACAGGTAATGGCTGATGGTGTTGGAGATTGGGATACCATGAAAAGTCAGAGGAGGCAGACAGACAGGGGATGATTTGTGGCATCCACAGAAGAGTGTGAGCAGAGTAAGGGAGAAAGGACACAGTCTATATTCTGTTGCAGTGCTAGAGCGCAGCCTGAGATTTGGCCTGCTGGAGGAAGACAGAGGAGAAGGTCTGTTGTGGAGAGCAGAGAGGGTGCTGGAAGCCTGTCCCGCGCCAACTTCTCGCCCGCAAGAAAAGGCACGACACACGTAGGATCCTTCTGCAGCAATGTTTTAATGCTCCTTGAGGGAGAGCATTAGCTTACATAAAATGGAGACCCTGAGGTAGGGAAAGCCCAGCCCTTATATAGGCCAAAGACCTCCGCCTTGGACGTGTCACCTCTCTATAGGCTGCAGCTCATCATCCCACATGACGTCACAAGAGAGGCGGAGAGACCAGTCTCGGAAAATTAGCAAAGGCATGCGCCCTTGCCTTGATTACTGACTCAGGCCCTTGCCTTGATTACTGACTCAGGCCCTTGTCTTAATTACTGACTCAGGCCCTTGTCTTGATTACTGACTCAGGTGGGTTGGCCAGCACTGGATATTGGCACCATCTTGAGGGGCTGGGGCCAGCGGCTCCCAACATCTCCCCCCTTTTTTTTTTTCTAAGCAATGAGGGAATCCTGTAAGAGGGTGGAGGCAGTGGTTATCCCCCAGAAAACATTATGGACTTGCGTGGGCATCATCTCTAATCCCTCGACAGATCGAGATTCCCCCAGCCTGTCCTCTGCCTTTTGCTGGGAAGGGAGTTAAGGCAGGCACCCTTATGCAGGACAACATACCTTCCAGGACATAGCTATGTCCTGTGCGATGCCCTTGGCTCAACACCCCTCTCAGGAAAGGGGCCGAACACTCCACCCAGTGCAATGGACAGGACTGTCCTAGGCATACAGGAGCTGTTCGAGCCAAAATATCCCTATTGCTTTAGCATAGTTAGCCACACATCTACCGAGGCTCCTGAGTCTAGAGCCATTAAGGCTTGAGCCAAAACTGTTTTGTCTCTCGGACTTTGGATTCTGAGCCTGCAAACCATCTAGAGAAGAATGACCAGTCCTCCGCAAAAGGCTAGGCCAAACATACCCACCCCCACCCATTCCTTGGAGTAGGGGAAGGCTGAGGAAATCCACGGAGAAAACTCTTCGGTCAGCGACAGGTCTAGCCGAGTGGAATTGACCTGGACGATCGCCACCTGCAGGTCACGAAGGGTCTGCTCAAATTCAGACGACCAATTCTGTAACAAAAATTGAGAAAGGCTTCTCGAAAGATTAATACCTGAACATGTATAAATTGCTGGGCTTGCCACGTTTAAAGCAAATTCTCTTGGCAGGGTCCGCTAGAGGGTACCTCTGGGACTGCAAAATGGCTGCAGCTAGACTGGCGTTTGTCAGGGGACCGCTAAGCTCTCGGCATACCCTCAACCAGTCTTGTAGTCCTTTATTTTTTCTGGGAGCTATGGCCATACGGCATTCCTTGGTAGCTTGTTCAAATACCAGCTGCTCTATCAGAGGGGCAGCCGCCTCTGGGTCACCAAAGATTCGACCTGCTGCCTCTGTCATGCGAGCCACAAAATCAGAAAAGGGCTCCTGTGCACCTTGAATAATCTTAGTCAATTGACCGCTCCCTTCTCCTTTTCTGGATAAAGCTTTCCATGCCCTAATGGCTGTATTAGCAATCTGCTGATAAGCTCCCCAGGGGTAATTAGTCTGATCAGCTGTGTGTGGTCCTTGCCCTGTCAGCATCTCAAATATCCAGAGCTGTTGTTTGGGGGGAAATTCATCAGGATAATATCTCTCTGTCTCATATTTAGCCGCCTCTTCCTCTAGGTCATCTTCCTCATCAGGGCTCAACTCATCATCTCCCGAGTGTTCCCATGTATCAGAGCCACTCAAGAAGCCACACTTTAAATTTAAATTTTCAAGTTCCCATACAGGGTACAATGTGGGGGGACCAGGCTTTAGTTTCTGGTTCCCCAACTCCCCCATATTCTTTACTTTACCGGGGGGTCCTTTTTCCTTATTGAGTAGTTTCTGGTTTCCCAACTCCCCCATATTACCGGGGGGTCCTTTTTCCTTATTGCGTATTGTTACTTTACGGCGCGCGCCTAACCTCACATGGCGCTCGGTTTCTGATATGCTGTCCTGAACTTCTTCCATCACGTCTTGCCCTTTAGCTATCAGATCTTTACAGGCTTTACCTTCTACAAAGTTCTTTAGGGTACGCTGTGCCATCTTAATATCACGCTGCTTAAGCAGGGAGTCTAGTGCTGTTACGATAGACTGGGAGGATCCCATGCACCGGTGGAAGCAAAAGGCAACCACGAAGAAAATCAACAGCACTGCCAAGACAAGCGTCAAGGCCTCAAAAAAACCAAAGTCCAGTTCAGACATACCTCTCCGAGCAACCTACCTGCAGTTCTGAATCCACCTCGTCTCCGAGGGGTCTCCGACGGTGCTAATGGTGTTCAGTTCCCGGGTTTCGGCACCAGCTGTCCCGCGCCCACTTCTCGCCCGCAAGAAAAGGCACGGCACACGTAGGATCCTTCTGCAGCAATGTTTTAATGCTCCTTGAGGGAGAGCATTAGCTTACATAAAATGGAGACCCTGAGGTAGGGAAAGCCCAGCCCTTATATAGGCCAAAGACCTCCGCCTTGGACGTGTCACCTCTCTATAGGCTGCAGCTCATCATCCCACATGACGTCACAAGAGAGGCAGAGAGACCAGTCTCGGAAAATTAGCAAAGGCATGCGCCCTTGCCTTGATTACTGACTCAGGCCCTTGCCTTGATTACTGACTCAGGCCCTTGTCTTAATTACTGACTCAGGCCCTTGTCTTGATTACTGACTCAGGTGGGTTGGCCAGCACTGGATATTGGCACCATCTTGAGGGGCTGGGGCCAGCGGCTCCCAACAGAAGCCTACTTTGTAGTTATTTTTATACAGGCTCTTAACTTGAAGATCCCCAAACCAATTCCTATAGTCAGGTGTGGTAGGCACTTTTCTGCTGGTCTAATAGCGTATCTGAAGGAATAAACTGTAAAATAAAGGGGATCACGACACATAGATTTAGAGGTTGTCATCTGTCATAGGACAGACCCACCATTTTTGATCCTCTGGAGAGCCGGAAGCACATAGCCATTTGACTGAGTAGAGAGAGAAAGAGTGAAGGCCTGAAAGCCTGAATCCGTTCCAAAGCCCCCAACAACCAATCCCACACGTCTCTACCACATTCCATAGCTCTAGTGCTTTAACTCATGAACTTTGGAGAACACTTAGCCCAAACTCAGCACTGCTAATTGTTTGGAAAGAGTTAGCTTAGAACCAGTGCAGACTCGCTGGCTATAGGAGAAAGTACTTAAGAAAGAGGCTGCTACCTCCAAGAATCCACAGGGTGTCCCTGGCTAGGACTCAAACCAATAGTAGAGGGCGTGCCTAGACAGGACCTTCCCTATAATCAGATTGATGACCACCCTAAGTGTCATTATAGAACCTTCATCCAGCAATGAATAAAAGCAGAAGCAGAGATCCATAGCTAAACACCAGGCCAAGCTCCTGGTCTGGCTGAAGAGAGAAGAAAGAATATATATAAGCAAAGGACTGGGGTTATGAGGAGGTGACCCACGGAGATGGCTGACTAGAGCTACTGGGAGATCACTGACTCAGAAACAGCCACTGGGGAACCTTCAGGAAAGGAACTAAACCCTCCGAAGAAAGACTGTCTTTTTGAATGGCATGGGAAGTTTGTGGAACCTCTTTGGTTAAGATCAGACTATGTTTCTGTGCATGAACTGGCATCTTGGAGCCCATTCCCTACAGAGGAACACCTAACCCAGCCTTAATAACTGGGATGAGAGAATCACACCTACCTCACCTGGATACACCAACCTGAACTGACCCATCTTGGGATTCCTTTTCTTCCTTGGGGAATGGATGGGGAACGCAGTAGCGGGGAGGCTGAGGGAGAACTTGAAGGGATTGGGAGGAGGGAAGGGAGGGTAAGCAAGGGTATACACAGAAAAAAACCTTTTTAAATATTTTTCTTTTAAACCAATCCTCCTCCTTCCCCAACTGACACCCTCCTCCTTCCATGTCTTCTCTTCATTTATAACTGACCAAGTTTAATTAGTCAGTTGGTCAAGTGTGGATGGAAAGGTATTCATTGGAGCAAGAGCAACTCATCTGCCACTACAGCACTAAAGAAAGTGACGCCCTCTCTCAAAAAGTGTTAACCTGAGAGTCCCTGTGGGAAGGATGGAGCTTCATAGGCTCCTTATCTATGATGAGATGTTGTCTGATGCTGAAAGCAATAGCTCAGGGAGATCATGAGGGCACAGTCTCTGTCATGTGCACAAGACACCTTTTATCACCAATTTTCTCATTTGGGGCTCTTACATTCTTTCTGCTTCCTCTTCCACAATGTTCCTGAGCTTTGCAGGGTGTTTGGAGTTATAACTGCCCCAGGTGGTGCTGGACACTCCACTACTACTTGTTCTGAACACTTAGGGCAGTTGTAGGTTTGTGAAATAAGTACCTAAGAGGCTTCTCGTATGAAGGATGGATACAGCATTAACCTGTAGATACAAGTATGCATACTATAAGGCAATTAGACAGTATGAGTGTCCAGCAAAACTATAGTAGTAGGTCTCCCACCCCAACTAAGTCCTATGTCTTTTCCAAGTTAAGACTGCAGACAAGGTTAACAGAACCAAACATGGGTGCTCCTGCGGATCAGGCCTCAAATTCTACCAGAAAGTGACTGATTTGACCTTTGGTGGTAATAGTAAGGTGGTACTATTGCACTAGAGGATTCATTTCATGGTATGTCATTCTTGTAGCTTGCAAAGATCACAGCTGTAAATCACACACACACACACACACACACACACACACACACACACACAACACACACAACACACACTCACATGCACACACACCCACACACACACCCACAACCAAAAATATAGGCACAGTCGTATTTAAGAATGGAAGCTTTTCAGAAAGATTGCTTGAACTTGGAAAAATCCTCCTTTTTTAGGCAAGAATGAAGAATTTTTTTACAGAATAGAGTTGAATGCTAGATGATGCAGGTATCAATTGATAGATGGATGCATGTAAGTTCCAGAGTCTTCTTATCAGGCCAAGGTGACCTTATGTGGCCAGTAGGAAATTAAACCAGGCTCAGATTGGATTGGCCACAGCAAGCCTGTAGCTGTGACAGTCTTATTGAGAGCAATCAGACTTTTTATATTCTTATGTACAACAGAATATAGAGGTGATCATCAGGATAAATACTGTAGTTGTTGCTTGGATATGATGATGTCTACAGGGTACACAGACTATTGCTAAAAACGAATTGTCCTGCCAGGCTTCCATACTTTCTTGACTTCCAAGGGAACATAAAGCAAAACACAAAGTGGCCTAAATGCTTCACTGCCTGAGAGACTAGGTCTCTCAGGGACTGGGAGACACACAGAAGCAGTAGACGCTAACCAGAAAATCCTATGACCTATGCCTCTCAGGAGAGAAGGCTAAGCCATGCCAACTCCATGGTTTCCTGTAAATATATAGTTATAATTTCTGTTTATTAGCATAGAAAATTATTCCTTCTCTTTCAAATTGTATCTTGTAGTGAAGTATAAAGCAGCACCAAGTTTTATCATTTTCCGGCTCTCATTCTTTTAAAATTATTTAATTTTTACTCATGTGTTTATGTATTTGGAGGGCTGTCTGCAGACACTAAAGAGTTGCAAGGAGATATGAGCTACACTGTATGGGTGCTGGGGACCCAACTCTGGTTCTCTAAGATAGAAGCAAGAGACATCTCTCCAGCACCTACAATTCTCTTTATTAAGGTGGATTTAAAGAAATATTGAATCCATGGGACAAAGGGGAAAATGAATGGGCAATTATTAATTCACTGAGAAAAGGCCTTTAAAAGTTTAGCATATTGATAAATATCCTTATGCTTCATTCATCAAATAGGGGTCTGCTTGTCTTACTAAGAAACATGCTAGACAATGACAGACAATATTCCTAAAAGGTTACTCTTTAGACAAAAGTGACTTTCTTGGTTGTAAATTTCAAGTGCTCTAGAGGGCTTCTCTTATTATGTAATTAAAAATGGATATTTTACATGCTTATGGGCCTTATTGAACCTTCCCTATAAATATGTGTGTGAAAGAGTAATGAATTTGCTCTTTTATTGCATTAATATATGTATGTAAATGAGTTCTTAAGAAATTGTGATGTATAATTTGAAATTAGTAAGAACTATGTTGTTATTTAAAAATCAATGAATAAAATCCATTGGGCCCTGTTGTGAGAGGGGGAAGAGTTGGGAGCTAAATATAATTCCACATAGTACAGCTATTTAATATCCAACAAAGAGACCCACATTACACATTGAACTAATGACAGCATTTTCAGTAAATGGAGCTTGAAATTTGTATTTCAGCATGTAGAAAGGGAAAAGTGAAACTTTATGTCTCTTTCTGCGTAAGCTCAGCTCTAGATGGATCAGGGGCCTCAACATAAGCGTGATACCCCAAAACTTCAATGTTTTGACACAGGTGAGGACTTTTTGTCTAGGATTCATGCAGTAAAGGAAATAAGACCAACAACTGACAGATGGGAGCTCATGAAGCTAAGAAGGTTTATATAGAAAAGGACAGGGTCAATGGGGAAGAGACAGCCAACTGAATAGAAGAAAATCTTTTACAGCTATATATGTGAGACAGGATTAGTGTTTAGAATATACAAATAACTAAAAGGAACTAAGCACCAACAAAACAAACAAAAATCCCAATTAAAAGATGAGTTATGGATTATAACCTATTAATGAGGAGCCTGTAGGATGGTGCGATGGTTGTTGAATCACCGGAGAGATAGGCCTCTGAACCTGCCTTCTTGTATAGGTTATTGTAAATGGAGTTTCTCTGTCCTGCCCCGTCCCACAGCCACTTCCAAATAATGACTCAGAGGCTTATATTGATTATAAATACTCAGCCTTTAGTTTGTGCTTATTACTAACTAGTTCTTACAACATACTCTATTTCTATTAATCCACCTATGCTCCGAAGCTTGTAGTCTTCGTGTCTATCCCATTTTGTATTTCTGACTTATTCTGACTGGTTTGCGACTCTCCAACTGCACCCTTCTTCATCCCCTCCTTAATTTGGTTTTTCCGACTAACTTGATCCTTCCTCGCTATTGGCCAAGGCAGCTTTATTATCAACCAATGAGCGACACTTATTCACAGCATACAGAAGAATTATCCCACAGCAGATTATTATCTATCTTGATGTAGAAAGATTCATGTTAGCTTTGGATATGACCATTCCCTAGGTATGACTGTGGACTGTACAAGATGGATAAAGCAAACTGAAAACAAGGATTCATTGTCTGTTCTTCTGAGAGTATATGACAGGCTTCCTTAAGCAGCTGCCTGGACTTCTCCTTTGTGATGAGTACTTGAACTTTGAGATAAAACAAACCTTCCTTTAGGAAAAAAGAAAAGGATGGAGAAAAGGAGGGAGGGATAGAGAAGAAAAGGGAGGGAGGGAGGAAGGAGGGAGGGAGGGAGGGAAGGAGGGAGGGAGGGAGGGAGGGAGGGAGGGAGGGAGGGAGGGAGGAAGGAAGGAAGGAAGGAAGGAAGGAAGGAAGGAAGGAAGGAAGGAAGGAAGGAGAGAGTGTGTGGAATATTTTGATTGCACTCCGACAATCTCAAAACTGCCAATAAAGTTAAACCTGGAATCAGAGGGTTGAGTCAACATTAACCTGGCCAGAATTAACCAGAAACTTTTTGGAGAACCCAGATTAGAAGAGAGAGATACAGCAAGGAATAAGGAAGGGCTTAGAAAGATTCAGAGGCCTTTTTTGATCTGGGAATATGGACAAGCAGAGTCAGAGGCTCATCATTCTCCATTGTTCTTTGGAACTATAAGATTTTTATCCCAATATCTGACTCCTGAGTTTTATTTAATAATAGAAAAATATAAATAATCACTTTATCTAGCATCCAACATGTGATGAGAACATACATACACCACTTCTCCTCACCTGTGGGTCACTAGCTTTTCCTGCCAGGGACTTTTCCGATTGTGGTCTCCCTGCAACAGCTGCACCCAGGGTTGTACACCCCAACCCCAAACACTGCAGTCATAGCCACCCACCAGAGCCTGTAGAAACATTATATTTGAAGGGATTTAAGAAAACAAACATTTTATATGATATGTAGTTACCCTTAAATTCATAGGCAACTCAGAATGACTCTACATGACTGGAAAGATTTAGCTACAGCAATATTGGAAGCAGGTCCTCTATTACAATTAAAAACATGGTGGAAAGAGAAAGCCAGGGTCATAGAATAATGAAGTAGAGACAGAGGTGTTGAAATTCCCCAAGAGCAGCTTCTCGGTGAAGTCCAGCATGCTGATTTGCAATGACAGCTTACCCTGCATGGGTCACTCCAAGAAGACATGGAATATTAGGTGAAACTCGGAGAATTAAAGAATGAAATATATTCCTGGGAGGTTTTGCTCATGGAGTCCCCCAAAGGACTGCACAAACATGGAGCATTACCATTGCCCTTGGTTATGTATCATAACTACGTGATAGGGCATTATTAATAATGACATCACACACTTTGGTTGACATAGAGAAATCAATCTCAAGCCATGCTTGCCAGCTTTTTAGTACAGAAGGGGCCCTGTAGGCCACTAGGAGAGCAAGAGGTCAATCAATAGCCTCACCCAGAACAGGACCCTGCATGTGGAAAACCTACCCGCCTGGTACTATGTTCCTGCTGGTGCAACAGAAGCTCAGCTCTTACGAGGCATCCAGTCCCATTCTGATTGGATTTGATACCTGCTCCATGATAGAGGTTTTTGCCTGGTGCTGTAACCCTAGTCCAAAGCCCACAGCTGGATAGTCATAAGCCCTGGGGTAGAACTCACTATTTTTTTATTTTGCTAAATGGTCATGTTATCATGCCTTCTAAATCTTTATGTTTACACTCATAGACCTGGAATGCTTATGAGCTTGTTTAGAGAATTTTCTTTTTGCAATGGTGGCAGTCAGTGCTAGAAAAAGGAATGCACAGAGAAATTATTTCAAGTGGATTTCAATACTGCACCAAGCATACTTAATATCTAAAACACTTTCAACAGTAAAATCAGGAAAGATGTGATGACAATAATAAGAGCTTCAGTATGCTGGGGGTTGTACCAGAACCTTTCACATGCTAGGCAAGTGTTCTATACCTCCAGGCATACTATGGAGTTTTCACTCAATACTTTTCAACAAGTATATTTTTCTATAAACATTAAAAATTTTAAAACTAAATTCCTGGTACTTTAAAAATCCAGTTATGGTAAGCATTGAACCTAAATAATTATGTAGTGTTTGGTGGCAACATGTCAAATGTTATGTCTATTAAAATGGCTTCCATGCATCTGTTTAATCCAGAAACAAGAATATTGTGCTTCTTGATCAATGTAGGTGATAATCAGATAATCTATTCTCAAGGGAAAAAAATCTACCATTATCCTGTTAAAAAGTGACAATATTTCCAGTACATGAATTGCACAATGTCATATGTTCTCCTCTGGAAAGTCATTTGTATCACTGGACACACAGTAGCATAGGCGTTGAGTAAAAGTTTCTGAAGATTCAGAAGAACTGGGTCATACCTCCAGAGCAATGTTGAATGGGATGAAATGATGAGATTCATCCAGTATGTGACCACAAAGACACTCACCAGAACCAGGACAGTCCAGGTGGCTCTTTGCTCTGGGCAGTGTCTTGCAGAGAGGCTGCTTCTATGGAGATGCAGTGATTGCTTATGATGCCATAAGAGCAGAAGCACCATGTATACACTAGAGAAAAGCATGAGCCCCACAAAGAAGACATCCCTGGAAAATCTCAAAATGAAAAACAGTCTCCTCATGATGGAGTTCATTGGAGATAGTGAGCAGTATTCACTGACAAGCAGATTTGTCTGGTTCATGTTGGAATAAGCTTCAGTGAGCAAGATGATACCACTGCTCAAAGACAAGTTGAGGGCCCAGAAAAACAAGAAGATATGGATAATGTAATTTGTAAGCATGTGTTTTATTTTAACCATCCAGTCAGTGTTTGGGCTGATGGTGGTGGCCTGTAGCACACTCAAGAAACAGGTGGTACAGATGGAGAGGCCCCTCATCACCCTGCTCAGGTAAAACAGTGCCTTGCATTTCAAGTCCTTCTGTAAATTCAGTGACACAAACATGTCTGGAGATACAAAATATAAAGCAATGAGTAGCATCACAATATGGACAAGGGCCAAGTGACACATAATCAGCTCCACGAGCTTAGCTCTGCCGTCCTTAAGGACCAGGAGGATGTTCAAGAAAAATAGAAAGGTGTTGGCTGAAATTCCAATGCCAAATTGTAAATAGCAAATGTTCCTAATGATGACATAAGTGTATATATCTTTTATCTTCATGACAGAGAGGAACAGTCTATGTCTAAAAAAGTAAGAGACAGGAAGGAAGAGGGAGGAGAGAGGGAGAGAGAGAAGGAGGGAGGGATGGAGGAAGGAAGGGAGGGAGGGAAGGACCCAATGCCATCATTAAGGGAGTTTTGAGATAATTGACAGCTTTTGAGAATTATGTATAGTGTTTTGATCTCAATTCCCCTCACAAATCCTCCTATATCCACCTCTCTTCCCTACATTCCAAGCTTTGTGCTTTCTTTTAAACTCATAAAGTCTAATTTGAATATTTTATTTTATTTACACATATGGGTGTTTTACCTGCATTTATATCTGTGTACCACTTCTGTGCCTGATGTCCACAGAAGCTAGAAAAGAATGTTAGGTCCTGTGTAACTGAAGTTATAGATAGCTGTGAGACTCTATGTGGGTGCTGGGTTCAAACTCTGGAAAGCAACCAGTGCTCTTAACTACTGAGCCATCTCTCCAGCCTCCACATCAAGTCCAAATTGCACGGTCCATATATTCTTGGATGTTTTCCCTTCTACTGGAGCATGGTGACTTATAAATGACTACATTCTTTTTTTAAAAAAAACTGATTTTCCCTCTCTCTGCAGCTATCAATTGCCAATACCTCCTCTGCTAGGGATGGTACTTCCTGTCCACCTCCCCTCTCCAGTCTGGAATTTGGTTTGGTATGGCTTTTCTGTTGTATTAAGAAGACAGTTTCCTTCCAATCATCCATTACCTCTGGCCCTTACACTCTTCCTGGCCACTCTTCCCCAGTGAACCCAGAGTCCTTGGAGAGGGGGTGTGATATAAATGTGCCATTTAAGCATGAGAATTCCTTACCCTCTTACCCTCAGGACCCGAACCACTTGTGGTCTCCGTTTTAATTTCCACCAACTGCAAACAGAAGGGTTGAGAGATGCATTAATCCATGGGTATAAAGACAAGTCAACAGGAATGTGTTTAACACCTAGCAGAAAAACATCCCTAGGAACTACTCAGCCTAAAATGGTACCAGGTATGAGTTTCTGTTCTATAGCACTTTCCTTGGAGACTAAAACCTTCCATCTTGGCAGGAAGCTCCTTAAAACACTGGGTGTTAAAAGAGAGGCCAGACACCACACTCCTCTGGGGAGGTGAAGCATTCCATCCTGCAAGAAGACTCAAGCTCAGGGAAGTAAAAAATTCAAAATAGCTTCAGGAACTTTCTAAAATGGCCCAAACTCCCCAGGTCTTCCCTCCCTGAGCATACGGAAGCGGTGAGGACTCCTGGGACAAACAATGAGAAAAGGTGACCTGCCTTAAAGAGGCTCAGACTAATGGAACAACCTGGGAAGGACGCTCTCCTACCCGTGAGCCCTATCCAGGCCACACAGTGCTCTGCAGGTTTCCAGCTTATGTGAGCCATCACCCATGCTGGAGTGGGTTTATGGTGTTTGAACTTGGGTGGTATCTGTCATTGGTTCACTGTCTTAATGATTATACAGCTGTTCATGTTTCCCTAGCAATAATGTCACACAACAATCTGTCATTCAGATGGACCTTAAATCTAACCATAAATTGGCTGGTTACTACAAAATCCAACGTAGGGAACCTTTAAGTATTATTGTGTTTACGTACAGGCATATAGATAAGGGGTTCCATACAGGGGTAAACATGACCCAAAGGCAATTGCATCATCAAAATAACAATTGTATTACCTACTTTTATCAGATTCGGGGTAGCAAGTGTTATGCTGAGGTCCAAATATCATCATCATATGTGCAATTTATGACCATCATAAATATACATCAAAGTGAATTCCTAGAGACCTTACTTGAGATTCCATTTAATACATCAATCCTTCCATTGCCTTTGAAACACCTCAGGCCTCAGTGAATAAAGATAACAACCCTCATGTATTGTCAGTATATTTCAAATGTCTCAATGCCTTGGATATGCCTATATATATTAAAATGTTATATTGCTAGAACTCAAGGCAAATTATTTTCTCAAATTACTCTAAATAAACTTTAGAATAAAAAATGGAAAACTGATTATATCTAAGTATACATAGGCATACTCAGATAATACATTACAAGCCTTCACTAAACTTGGATAAAATAATTATAACTAGATAAATAACAAATGAAATATTTTCTTTGTCATTCCAAGATCTTCAGCTCACCCCTTTCAGTCATGCACCTTTCTGTAAATGGTGTGGGAAAGGCTTGAACTGCTAGATCATCCAATGACATCCTCTACAATGCTCTCACTGTCCTTGATTCAGAATTAAGCAAGAATAGACCATGGTGCCACGGAGCAGAGGCAGCAGCTACCATATAGTCATCTTATGATTCCTCTTGGAAATTTACATCCACAGAATCTAAAAACTGATCATTGTAAAGAAGACGCAGGTACATGTAAAGGCATTGTATAATGATTATCTGAATTCTTAAGTTCACCTTGTGTTCTGTATTTTCCTATGATCTCAGCATTACAGCGTATTGGAATTTAGAATAATACAGCCATGGACACTGGATTAGAAAGCAATTTTAGAAAAGTCATCTATATAATGGTCATAGAGAAAAGAAAATTGAGTCTCTTTTAACATGATAAGGAAATTCCAATGGGAACACACCAATTAGCATTCACCACAAAAAGAAACAAGCAGAGATTGCTGAGCTCAGAGTGACACTCCACAACTCTCAGGAGATGGGTAAGGCAGATCAAGTGCACCTTCCTATTTCTGGCTTTTCCATGAAATTTATATGAATTGAATTTACCCTAAGGTGTATGTATGTGCATATGTGCACATATATTCACACACACATATGTATATGTATATTACTTTATGGATAAAGTGGGAAGTATCCCTATTAAAGAGATTAACAAAACTATCTCTATCTGCCAGATTTTATGTTAACATAAGGCAAGGTAAGGTCATCTGGGAAAAAAAAATTTAAGCCAGAAAATTATCCTGTAGGCAAGTCTACAAGGCATTTTCTTGGCTGACAATTGATGTGAGAAGGCCCAGGCCATTTCAGGTGGTACCAGCCCTGAGCACTGGTTCTGGGTGTACAAGACTGAAAACTGAATGAGCCAGGAGGAACAAGCCAGTAAGCAGCCCTCCTTCATAGCCTCTGCTTCAGGTTACTACCATGACCTGCCTTCCCTTGGTGATGGATCTTTTGGTCAAGGATTTTATCACAGTAGGAGAAACACTAAGACACAGTGGGATGCAGTGTCTTTGTTTGTAGATAAAAAAATCTGAAGAAATATGGAATGAAAGTAATGACCTGTAAAGGCAAACTTAGAAACTGTTTTGTGCTCAGTCAATGTGCCAGGACATTTTTGTTAACTGTGTCAACTTATGAATAACAAAATGTAGTATAACTTCATAGATAATGTAAGAGAAATTTTGCACTTTGCTCTCTAGAGATTTGAGTGCAATACAGATAAAATGTGCTCTTTTACATTATTAGATGTACCAAGGTTTTACTTTCATAATAAATTTCATAAAATCCGTTGAACATGTAAATATTACTGGGTTACTGACACATGGAGTGATTATGAGAATTTCAGGTGGCAAGATGATGAAATGGCTAATAAAATTCCAGGGGTAGAAAACCAAAACTAGGTGGCAAGTCCAGAACTACACACACTATTTCCTTAAAGAATAATTCCATTTAAGGATCTTTAAAATCAGAAGAGTGAATCTGGGAAGTAGTGAATATGTCACTGAGTGATGTCTGATATATTTCAACTCTACTCTGGAAACTGGATTTTGTGCACTCATAGCTGGAGGCGCAGAGCTCCTGAAACAATGTTTGTAGCTGGCTACTCTCAACTCTAGTTCTGAGAAAACATGGAGGTGGCAGAGGTCCCAGTACAGAAGCAGAGCACAGAAATGCAGCACAGGATCTTGAATGAGGTCGTGTTGTGAACTAGGAAATCTCTATAAAGTGTTCTCTCAAACTCTTACAGTCTCAGGAACACCAGGAAGCAAAAAAGGGCGAGACACTGTGGCCTCACAAAGCAGCGGCATGCATCCTGTCTATCCCAGTGGAGATGACAGGAGCATCACAGCGCCTGTTTCACACAGCTGACTTGAGGGTCAGGAACACTAAAGCCTTCATATTGCAGGCTCCCTGCCAAGGACAGCCAGGCTTTGTGGCATTTTCCTTCTAAATGCACAAAACACAGGCTTCCAGCATTAGTAATTTAAGGCAGACAATAACCTATAACATTTAAATCTTAAACAGGTGTTATAATAATCAAATTTCTGTGACATCATTTTACTCTATTTTCACAAAATGAGAAAACCTTCTCTGCCTTCCATTTTAAAAATGCACAGTTGTTAGAAAGCTATTCCTACTGAGTTTAGAAATTATCAATAATCTCACGATTACTCAGCAACTAAACTGAAATTTACCTTACACTTCAGTGAATATATGTTTAATAAATGGACCTAGTTTGATATTTTGGGTGGAAAAAAACAGATTCTATATATTTTCTATGTTATATTTTCTATAATGTATGCAATCTTGTGTAAAGATTGCAAATTGTATTTACTACATTTCTATAATCCATTTCTAAACTAATATTCTGATCAGTATTCCATTTGATGTATAAAATCTTAATTTTTAAGAAAATATTTTAAATTCAAAAAATTTAGAAACAGCAAAATATCTTATTTACAAATAATTGAATGATAACAAAAAGTTACTTTGATAATTATTATGTAAGAGAATAAAGAGATTTGTATGACCACAGGCCAACATCTAATTATTGCACAGTAATAGAGCATCTTACTTATATTGAGATGCAATAAATTAGCCTTAAAATGTGAAACTATTACATAATACTGTCAATAAATGGGCACATAAAATTTTTATTAAAATGATTTTAAGGGTCTCCTGACTTTTAAGATATGACTATAGCACACTGAATTTATTCAAATGTGGTATAATCTACTAGAAAAATTACATATGGATACATGTAATGTAAATATTTATATTTACAATATAAACAGTGAAGGTATTAAATATATATACACACATATAAAGATATTTACATCCTATCTAATACTTCGGAAAGTTATCTACCTTTTGTGACATTGTTCTTTTCACTATGGTACTTGGTATAATTTCCTGAACATGTAGACAATATCCTGGGCATGCACAGCTCTACAGTTTAGTGGACACCATCCTACTGTTCCCACCTCTGCTCCTGCTCTTCAGCCTTCAGCACATCTGCAGATGAAGCAGAGAAACAAGCACTCGGTGGCCTGAGGATTCTGTAATCAAGTGAATGAGGCCCCAGATAAGGTTATATAGAAGGAGCACCATCCACTCCTCTCCCACTAGACTGATAATCAAGTCCTGCTTCTCCAAGGTAGCCTGGCCTTGGGAATGTTAGACTATGCTGCCTATGGGGAAACTCAACTTACCCAGTTCCTAAAGCACAACACAGAAGGACCAGCTGGGCTCTCACCTCTTCCTGTGGGAGCTCATTTTCCTAGTCACATCTGCCTGAGTACTCTGTGTAATCTGAGTCTCATCCACAGGAGCAAATTACTATAGAATCTGTCTCTGACAACAGAATAACCCTGTGTCAGACAGCTCGGCACATCTCCATCACCTTGGTGGCTGGTCTCTGCACCTATTCTGTGGTTTGAGAGCCACCAGAGAAGACAAGGTGCTGTTGCACAAATTAAGCATGCTTAGGAAAAGTGCTCTGAGCACTTGAATTACAGCAGGTGTTTGATTTCCAACATGCTGTGTAAACCAAACTCGACCACAAGGCAATCAACACTGATATTAATCAAATATAGAAAAAAAACACTTGAACTCTGATGATCCTATGTTACGAGATAAAACAAAGTCCTCAATCCTTACAAGATTGAATGTAATAATGTGAATGACTGCTAATGTGCCTTACAAAAAAACACTGAGAATTTACATCTTCATAATATCATAATAATTAAAATGAAAAGGGAACTTCCAGCAGCCAGAATCCTAAAAACGTATGACACTATTTTAACAAACCTAAAACCTAATAGTCCAGAATGAGTGTATCGCCAGCATCACCACATGCAGAAAATGTAAATTCAAGCATGTACAAGATAGATAGGTACAAAAATTATTTCTCAATAA
The DNA here is from genome assembly GCA_033318265.1 of Phyllotis vaccarum. Classification (NCBI taxonomy): domain Eukaryota; kingdom Metazoa; phylum Chordata; class Mammalia; order Rodentia; family Cricetidae; genus Phyllotis; species Phyllotis vaccarum. The sequence goes on from JARWLC010000002.1 coordinate 183,101,692, forward strand.
ACTCTGTAAGACCATAAAGGTTTAAGTAAGACTAATGGAAGAATTATTTAAAATACGCTCATATGTATGTGTGTGTGTGTATATGTATATATATACCAAATGAATTGTTGTGCTTATATTTAAGTTATTAATTCATATTAAATTATATACACTACTCTTTGTGGTGGCCTGCTTGCTTTATTTATCTCTCTCATTCTCTCTAAATGGTATTTTATAAACTCCAGTTGATATATAATGAAAACTCAGAGATGGATATTGAGAAAAAGCTGGAATATCGGAGAGAGGAAATAAACCACAGTCAATTCTCACCCAGACAACTCCTCAGGCCTGTCTCCAGGAATCTTCCAACAGCAAGTCTCTCTGTCCTCAGCCAAAAAGAAAGGAGAGTCTCTGGGAAGGCTGAAAATCCCTCATCTCCTGCTCCACCCAGCTCTCTTAACTTCCTCTTTCCACATTCCTAAAGCTGGCTTGGTTCTCTGGTTGACTCTCATATTCCAGATTAATTTTATTAAATATATATCACCACATAACCCCTTTGTGTCAAAAATAAAAAAGATTATAACTGATATAAGAAAATATATACATACGTTCAATAACTATATATATTATGTACAAGCAATAATTATATCAGTAATGCCCAGTCTAGAAACTGACAAATTCAAAGCAAATATTCCATTATTTATCCTATTTTGGTGAGTCCAAAGATTGTACCTAATTCACTTTCTACCTAACTTGTATTACTAACTGAAAACTACCTTTTGATGTTTCTTAAACTTACACAATTTAACCTATTAATGAGTTTCTTTTCTAAAATTGTCAGTAGAAAACTATAACTATCTCATCTTCAACTCCCTCAGAGACCCAAGAAGGAAATAATATTAACTAAGTAAACAGGAAGTACAAGGAAGCAACTTTCAAAACATGTGAATAAAGAAACAGCAGGCTGCCTGGACAGTTACCCACAGTTCCTCTGCAGCGTTGGTGCATCCATCTTCAGCCTACAGGTCTAGAATATCTGACAGACTTCTCTGTGAAGTAGGATATTCTTAAAGAACTTCCTACTTTGTCCTGGCAAGGTTCAGCAGTTTCTTTTCTCTGTGTCCTGCTTGTCCATAATACTGCCAGCAATTGAGACAAGGGCACTTTCTTGCCCAGTGGCTAAATGGTGCCACAAAGTACATCAACTCAATATGAAGTTTCTTTGATGCCCATCGTCTTTGCTGAAGTAGACTGGTGTTGCCAGAAGCAGACATGACTCACTGTCATAAAAATAATAAGAACCTATGTTATTAAACTATCTTGTGTGATATTCTACAGATGTCTGAAGTGTTTCAAAATGAATTTTCTATCTAAAATACATTACTTTTACCTTGAAAACATAGCTAATATGACTAAGTTTGATTGTATTTTCTAACTACTAACATGCATTTCTTTATATTCCAATTAATTGGTAATAATAACTTTCAAGGACTAACAATTTATATTATATTGTTAAACAAACTGTATTGGTACAATACCGTGAAAAGAAATATATGTACAGTAACAAAATTAATCTAAACTTTGTATCAATATACACAATTGGTACACAATATGCAAAAAATCCAATTCAATGTAAATTATTGAAAACTGGTAGTTGCTTTTTAAAAGTAGATTCAATAATCTACTTTTATATCTTACCATGTCTGTGTTCTATTTTTCTCAGAGTAGATTCAATAATCTATTCATATCTGTATCCTCTTTCTTCTTTTTTTAAGAACCCTGAATACAACTCCCTTGTTCATCTTTTTTCTAACCATAACTAATAACAAATTTGTAACCAATAACCCTAAACAATGACAATCACCCATAACCCATTGAAGGACAAAAACCATCCACCCCACCTCTTCAAATATGGAGCATCATGTTCTAACATTTACTTTCTGCTAATCAGAAATTCACCTCCTCCTATTTCTGCTGCCTGGGGGTGACAGTATCTTTAGAGGATCCTGAAAAGAAAATTTTTGTTAACTGTCAAGTCCTGAAACAAGTAGATGTACCATTTGTTGTCCAGCATCTGCTTAATGGGAAAGTGCAGAATTTGTCTCAAGTCCTGGATAGAGTAGTCTGTGAGGCTAGTTCATTTCACCTAGCCCCCTCAAAACTGTCCTGAGTAGTTTGTAGTCCAAATACAATCTTTGGTTGATGTTTATCAGTTTAGTGGCTTTGTTATACTTCATGTGAAATTTTCATTGTGAAGCCCTATCTTCCTTTTGAAAACTTCAAAGGTCACAATTAGGCATTATCATAGTTCACTGGAGAAAGCTGATAAGAGACTAAAAACCAACACAATGTTTAGGAAGAAAGACAAAGCCTTTTTCTAGAATTAATCAGCATACTATATGAACACTAATATTATGACAAAAGTTTAAAATATATATAATTCTATAAATTTTGATAAAAAATTTACACATAAAAGGATTAGTAACAATAGAATAGTCCCTTATTTTTAATTCTTCTTCTGTCCCACATCAGGTGGCTCTTATGATATAATACAGAGATTCTGCATTTGCCTTTAAAAAGCATGCTTGGGTTTAGAGAAGGAGAGAGTCACACTTCCACTCCAAAGCTGGCTATATTTTATAATTGAACTGGAACTTTAACTTTTCTTATAAATACAGAGATATAGATGTTAGGCAATGAGATTTTACCATGTGGAGTGTATTGGTACCAATAGGTCTGATATTCAGTGCTTGTAAATTTTTTCTGGATAGCCTTCCATCTGCTTTAGACATTTAGATGTCCAAGGTCTTTCAACTTCTTGAAGATAGGGGGGTATTTCTAGTTTTCTGTAAAGACATAACGAAACTCTGCCCCAAATCTTATTTGCCGAGTTCTTTTTAATAAATATATATATATATATATATATATATATATATATAAAACTTAAATAATTGTAACATGAGTGGATGAGCCATCATTTCTCCTTATCAAGAAGTTTCTCTGGTTCAAATCAAGTCTATTAATTTTGATGGTATCCATAGCTTTTCTTAACCTGCAGAAACAAAAATGAAACCCCTTCCCCAACATAGCACATATTCTGGTTTCCATTCTGAGGTCAACACATCTTTGAAGTAGACCAGCTGATTTAGCCCAGTCATTTTTTTCTGTAGTTCAAAGACTTTCTGTAGCTGTTGTACCTTTCTCATTAGCATTAGAAAATCTACTTCTGGGGTCTTGTTACTGCTTTATGTTTATTTAGCATATCATTTTGATTTCAATTTGAGCTCTCTATAACTGCTTGCCAAGTAGGATCATGTGGTATACCTGTAATATGCTTCATATTATAATAAGCAAAAAACTTTCATTTTACTAGAGACACATGTTTGTGCATTATCAGCTTAATTTGTACAGGTATTTTCATGATGGCCATAACTTCTTGCAAATGTGTGATTACAAAATCAACCTTTTATGAACTCAAAGCAGTTGCCCAGTGAAATTATGAAAATATATCATATTATATACATGTTTTAATTTTCTAAATTCTATAAAATGAAACACATTCATCTGCCAAATTTCATTTCTATGTTTACCTTTAGTATTACTTAGTGTTGGTAATGAAGTTTGGTTATAGAAGGAACTGGTGGGACACCTTTGTACAATTTCTTTGGCCTCTTGCCAAATGATGGAGTGTTGTGGGATTCAGGTGTCAGCTGATGGGGTCCAAGGAAGCTTATCCAGAATCCCGGGCTCCTGGAGGGGGTGTGGCCAAACCCATTGATAAGGGGCTTCTGGGATGCTGGGAGGCTCTCTTCCTGGTTCCTGGCTGCTGGAGGAAGGATCCCATCGTCCATCCGTCTGCAGACTTCAGTCCCTGTTCAGGTGCTACGGTAATCTGTTGCCTGTACCGTGAGTGTTGGTTTATATTCTAATAAATATCTATCTGGTATTGGTGTCCCTGTGGATAAACGCCGCCTACATCTGGCGCCCAACGTCCCGGCGGACCCGCGGGCAGGCGGGTCGGGGCTGCTTCAGAGGCCTCTCATCCAACGCATCCAGGCTGTTTGCCCCCAGTGCGCGGCCCGCGGCTCGCTGCCTAGCTAAACGGCTGACCCGGGCTGTTTACTTCTGCAGCGCGCGCGGTCGGTAACTCCGCTGCCTGGCTGTAGGAACTGCTGCGTGTGGTCGGTATCTCTGCCTATTAATCAGCTGCGCGGCTCCGCTGCTGCCTAGCTGTAGGAACTGCTGCGTGCGGTCGGTATCTCTGCCTATTAATCAGCTGCGCGGCTCCGCTGCTGCCTAGCTGTAGGAACTGCTGCGCGCGGTCGGTATCTCTGCCTATTAATCAGCTGTGCGGCTCCGCTGCTGCCTAGCTGTAGGAACTGCTGCGTGCGGTCGGTATCTCTGCCTATCAATCAGCGGCGCGGCCGCGTTTCCGCTGCCTAGCTGTAGCCATTTGATTACACCGTGCGGTCAGTAACTCCGCCCCTTAATCAGCCGCGCGAACCGCGCTGCCGGGACCCTGCTGCCTACCCAAAAACTGCAGATTCAAGCGGCTGTCTTGATTTGTGAGACCTTGCTTTTCCCAGGAATTCTATTCTGCCCGCTGAGACCCTTTAACACCTAGGATCTGTGAATAGCGTGCTGAGTGTCTCTGCATCTGCCATACAGCAGGGCACTAAACGTTATTGTGACATCTTCTGACCACACAGCATCATTGCACCTGGATTGAGGTAATGGCTGACAACTATTCTTTTGAGGAATTCGGTATATATTTTTCCACGATGGTTGACAAGTTTTTAAATGAGTATCTTGAGGTATTCAGTACCCCAGTTTTACTATTTTTTTGTCTGTTTCTGTATGTTGTGTTCCACAATAGACGGGTGATGACTGAGGTCATGAATTCAAACCTTCAATTACAGTCCAAACTTGGTATTATAGAATTATCAAACGCTACACTGTCAGATGACGTTAAGCAGATGTAGAACTTAAATCGGCAGCTGTTGTCCAACGTCTGTGAATTACAGCTCTCCAACTCTGCTATGTCAAAGACGATAGATACTCTACAAATTGATTACAACAAGCTTTCTCGTTATGACAGCACTATACGAGAACAATATAAACTCTACGTAACTGATGAGAACAAGAAACTTGTTGACCACATTAATAAAGTGGACGAGAAAATCATTAATTATGTTAATGATGTAGATCTCAAAATTGCTGACTCGGCGAGGTCTTTAGAAGGATTACTTCATCAAGAAAGTCAAACTTTGAGACAGATGGTATCCGAAATACAAGAATTTGTACCTGCAATGTCCAAAATCCAGGAGTGGGAACCCATTATATCCAAAATGAAAGAATGTGAGGACCATATTGCAACACTACAAAAGGGCAATGATACATCTTATGCTCAGAACAGTTCAGGTCAACCCCCAATGGGGTGTTATGGTACTGGAAATACTTTACATAAAGTTGTAAACATCACGGGGATACCTCCTTCACCACCACTATTGTTCCCAGCTACTATTCAGACCAAGATGGCACCAGGGGGTTCCTCAGAATATGTAGAGTATAGTTATGAGCCACTACATATGAAAGACATCAAAGATTTTAAAGAGGCAATATCCATGTATGGTATTCACTCTACTTATGTAAAGCAGCTCCTGAATTCATGGTCTGCAAAAAACCGAATCCTCCCCTTCGATTGGATGCAGCTAACGGCTGCTGTCTTGGACCAGAGCCAAAACTTGCAGTGGAGAAGCTGGTTTAGAGAGGAAGCCAGGACCTTAGAACACCAGGGAAGAATTAGGGGTTTCTTTGCTTCTCAGGACCAAATCCTTGGTGAAGGAATGTTTGCTGATGTGAAGACTCAAACTACTTATGACGAACATACTTTATTGCTATGCCGTACGGCCGCACTTAATGCATGGGAAAAGATTTTAGACCCAGGTCAAAAAGTTGAGCATTATGCTAAGGTCAAACAAGGTTTGAAAGAGCCTTATACTGACTTTCTACACAGGCTTACCACGGCTGTAAATAGAGCAATATCAGATCCAGAAGCTAGAAAGCAAATAATACTTTCTCTGGCCTTTGATCATGCTAATCCGGAATGTAGAAGAATGCTTCTGCCTTTAAAAATCAGAGCCGCACCTCTAGAAGAATGGATTCAATATACAATCAATGCTGAACCTCTCCATAGTAATGAAGACAATTGGGTAGACCAAGCCATTGATAAGGTAAGGAAGAGGAACCAAGGAATCACTTGTTTCAACTGTGGTAGACAAGGCCATGTAAGACGAAACTGTACACAAAGTACTCTTGGAAACGATGCCCGATCTAGGTTTAATTCGAACAGAAGGCCATTGCCTTCTGGATTATGCAGAAGATGTGGCAAGGGACGGCATTGGACCAATGAATGTAGATCTACCAGAGATAAAGAAGGCAACCCTCTGCCATCGGGAAACGCCTTTCGGGGCTTCCCCCGGGAAGCCCCCCAAAATCAGACTCCAAATTCGAGGATGGTGAGATCATATCCGGTCGTAGTAGAAGACCAGCATTCTCAAGACGAATAGAACACCCAATACCTGATCTTGAAAAACATACAATATCAGATGATAACATAAATTCAAAAGAAGATTCAGAAACTCCAAAGAAAATTACGAAACGAATATTTTGGCAGACTTCGATAAATGAACAAAGACCGAAATTGGGTGTACGGATAGACAATATTTATATCCAGGGTTTAGTCGACACGGGGGCTGATGTTTCGATCATAACCCCACGGTCCTGGCATCCGAGGTGGCCTTTACAGACAGTAGATATCCAATTTCTGGGTATTGGAACAATATCTCAGGTGAAACAGAGTGTGAGGTGGCTTGAATGCATAGGACCAGAAGGTCAGAAAGGACGGTTGAAGCCATATATGGCTGATATAGCAGTGAATCTGTGGGGTCGCGACCTCCTAATGCAATGGAATACCCAGATTAAAATCCCTCCTGGTTATGATGTCAGCCGGAGGCTCAACTACGTTTCCAAAAATGAAAAAAATCCACCAGCCATTCAAGTTGTACAAAAGAATTGCCCTCTTAATAAGACACTCACAGCACTGCCTTTGAAATGGTTAACGGAAAAGCCTATTTGGGTTCAACAATGGCCTTTGACAAAAGAAAAACTTCAGGCTTTGGAACAGTTGGTACAGGAGCAGTTACAGGCTCAGCATATTGAAGAATCAACCAGTCCGTGGAATTCTCCTGTTTTTGTTGTCAAGAAGAAATCTGGAAAATGGAGGATGGTGACAGATTTAAGAGCAATTAATAAGGTGATTCAACCTATGGGCTCCTTACAATCTGGTATTCCCCTGCCTTCTCTGCTACCTAAAGGATGGCCTATTACAGTTATTGACTTGAAAGATTGCTTTTTTACCATACCTTTACAGGAACAAGACAAAGAGAAATTTGCTTTTACAGTGCCTACTCTTAATAATTCAGGGCCAGCTAAGAGGTACCAATGGAGAGTCCTGCCCCAAGGAATGTTAAATAGTCCCACCTTATGCCAATATTTTGTACAACAACCACTAGAAATACTGCGCAAGCACTTCCCACAATCTATCATTTACCATTATATGGATGATATTTTGTTGGCAGACCCAAACCCACAGACATTAGAAACATTGTTTGAAGAGCTACAGAAAGTATTGCCTAATTGGGGACTGCAAATTGCTCCAGAAAAAGTACAGAGGGGAGATTCTATCAATTATTTAGGACATAAGATAGGTTTACAAAAAATTAGGCCACAAAAAGTAAAAATTGAAGACTCTTAACGATTTTCAAAAGCTACTAGGAGATATTGCTCATATACGGCCCATGATTGGTATAAAGAACTATGAACTAGTTAATTTATTCAAGACTTTAGAAGGTGACAAGGGTTTAAATAGTCCAAGAAAACTATCTGATGAGGCCGAGAAAGAATTAGAGTTGGTAGAAAGAAAACTTCAAGAAACACATGTGGATCGTGTGGATCCAGACCTGGAATGCATACTTGTTATTTTACCCTCAAGACAATCTCCAACAGGAATCTTAATGCAAAGAGAAAGCATCATATTAGAATGGATATTTCTGCCACATAGGCCAAGCAAAAAGATGAAGACATATATCGAAAAAATTGCTGATCTGATTTTTAAAGGTAAATTGAGACTCCGTCAATTGACTGGAAAGGACCCTGCAGAAATTGTTGTGCCTCTGACTAATGAAGAAATTGAACGATTATGGGCAGACAGTGAACCTTGGCAAAAGGCTTGCAGTGACTTTTTAGGAGAAATTAATAATAAATATCCCCAAAACAAGAGAATTCAATTTATAAAGGAAACTAATTGGATCTTTCCTCGTGTAGTACAGGATGAACCAATTTCTGGAGCCCCTATATTTTATACAGATGCAAACAATTTAGGGAAGGCTGGCTACAAGTCTGAAAACCTAACTAAAGTGGCTCAGAGCCCTTATAACTCTGTTCAAAAGTCAGAACTATACGCGATTATTATGGTGTTGTTGGATTTCACAGAGCCTCTTAACTTAATTACTGACTCTCAATACGCAGAAAGAGTTGTTTCACATATTGAAACTGCTGACTTCATTCACGATGATACAGACTTGACCTTATTATTCATACAACTACAAGATATCATCAGAGGTAGGATACATCCTATGTACATAACACATATCAGAGCACACACGGGCCTCCCAGGCCCTCTAGCGCAGGGTAATCAGGAAATAGATCGGTTGCTAATAGGAAGCGTGCTAAAGGCCACAGAATTTCACGAAAAACATCATGTTAACAGCAAAGGGCTGAAGAAGAGTTTTCCCATCACTTGGATTGAAGCAAAGGAAATAGTAAAAAAATGTGACACTTGCTCTTTCTATAACCAACCATCTTTACCGGCAGGAACTAATCCTAAGGGTACACACGGAAATGAGATATGGCAAATGGATGTGTTTCACTTTCCAGAATTCGGAAAGATGAAATATGTACATCATACTATTGACACCTATTCTGGAATGCAATGGGCGACTGCCCTGAGTTCTGAAAATGCTGATGCTGTACTTACTCACCTTTTGGAAGCCATGGCCATATTGGGAATTCCCACTCAGATTAAGACTGACAATGCTCCAGCTTACGTCTCCCGAAAAATGAAGATAATTTTTGCATACTATGATATAAAGCGTATTACAGGGATACCACACAATCCTACAGGACAGGCAGTCGTGGAGAGATCTCACCACACATTAAAAGAGATGCTTTATAAACAAAAGAAAGAAATGAAAAAACCCAGAGAGAGGTTGCATAGTGCCTTATTGACTTTAAATTTTCTTAATGCTGATGAAAAGGGAACTTCAGCTGCTGAGAGACATTGGGTAGTAGAAAAATCTTCTGAGTTAAATCAACCCATTTACTTCAAAGATGTGTTGACTTCCGAATGGAAGCCAGGGTATGTGCTTCGATGGGGTAGGGGTTTTGCTCTTGTTTCAACAGGGACAGAAAAGATATGGGTACCAACAAAACTAATAAAAGCCCGCTTCGAAAAGGAGTCTCTTCCTGAACAAGAAAAGTAACTGCTCATCCCTGACATGACAAACGGATGCGTGGTAAGGAAAACACACTTAACAAACCTGGGGCAGGGTCTCTCAGTTTTGTCTTTACAAGAAAATGGATACAACTATTTTTACGGCACTGACTAAACATTGAATAATTACTCACCTGCAATAGAAGACAGACTGAGGATTAAAGAATGTACAAGACGGACTACGAGACCAACTGATACACACATGCACTACTGGGTAATTTCTCAATTTTTACTGCCTTACATCTTGCATCTACATCTCAAAAAAAAAATGGTCCTGATTTGACTATTAATAAGGCTGGATTTGGATTGGGAACTTGTGGCTTTCTCCCTCTCTAAACCCAAGCATATTGGTAAAGGAATATGAAAAATTCTGTCTCACATCATAAAAGCCACCTGGTGTGAGACAGAAGGCAAAATATTTAGGGACCAATATTACTGTGACTTCATCTTAAACCTTGTTCCTCCCTGTTTCTGTACCTCTCAAACATCTCATTCTGTCTGCTTCCAGTCTCCTAAAGTCATAAAAGATATAAATATCTTTTGAATATCGACAATGCTTAAGTTTTCCACTATAAATAACATTTCCTCCTATCAGCTATCTACAAAGAATCTGGAACCGAGATGGGGCCTCCACCGGAACAACTCCTGCTAGAAAAACAAAAATAAAAGAAAGAGTATGAGAGAGAGAGAATAAGAGACAGATAGACAGACAACAGAGACAAAAATAGAAAAATCAAGAACCTGGTGCGCACCAATCAATAATTGCTTTCAAGAAATAGATTATTCAAAAACAGCTGCAAGATAGCTCCTTATGATTATCCTTCAGATCACACTGCTAATTAAGTTCCCAGATGGAGTTAACCACTATCCTAAAAATGGTTATAGATGTATGTGGTCAGTCCATTAAGAACTAACCATTGTTTTAGCTTTTACAGGATCCCAAAGAGATGCCATCGCCCTTAAGTCAGCAGGAAGCAACCTTATAAATGACTACGCCCCCTTTCCCAATAAGTTTTATGCTCCAAAGGTTGTGGGTAAAACTGGGTAAAAGACAAAACTATGATATAGCATCAGAGATCTTTTTTTTTTTTTTAGAAGAGAGGGGGAATAGATAGGATAGATAAAGGTAGACTGTTCTACCTACCTATACTTCATTTTAGCTGAATGTATGGGCTAAGCTAAAGACAATTTGCACTGTCATAGATATCTGTATATTGATACTAATGCAAAATCATTTTATATGTTTAATTGTGATAATTTGTACATTGGTACAAAGTTTAATCTGAGATTGTTTTATGTAACCAAAGCAACTTGTACTTCGATATAAATCTGAATCTGTAACTATTATGTAAAGCTGAATTTGAAATTGCCATATTTTATGTATGCTTCTACCTTTGTTTAAAATATTTGCACATCATTGTCATGTATACTATGCAATTACTACCTTCATTTAACTATACTAGATATAATGTATGATTGCACTAGTTATGATATATGCACAAGATGTTTTATATACCTCTGTTTGGATGATATATATGTATTTACATGTCTAAAATGCTGTGGACACTTTACCTGGTAAAATACCCCTGGCTAATGTTCGATAGTTCTACTAAGGGTCATTGTTCAGAGATTGTACACCCCTTATATAGGTATTCTAATTTTTAGTACAGGGTTTATTCCTTAAGACGATAAGATCTGCAGTCAACACTATTTAAGGTACCATATCCCAGTCATGTCAGATACAGATTAGAATATCATAGATGAACAAGAATCTTCAACCGTTTCATAGACCCAGAGAATATGGCATTTAACATTTAAAATTCGGCCACGAGAGACACGACGACTCCTGGTGTCACTGCTCCCTTCTCGAGATGGTGTTGAGCATCGAAGATACTCCTTTGGAGTTGGTCCTTTTGGCAAAAAATGGCCGGCTGAGTAAGGAACTGTCCTTACCTTGATTACTGACAGTACACACATGATGTCAAGCTGGATGAACAAGTTGATAGATGGAGACTGACGAAACCTGCCTAGACAGGATAAGACAGTCCCTTCAAAATTGTTCTGCTTGTGAAAAGATCTGTCAGATGCCATAGGCCTATAGCCAATCCGATAGATGCTCTAACGGTACACAAATCCAGAGGTGATTGTCCAGGTAGCTGTGTTGCTGTCCTCTCCCAAATTTTGGAAGTAGCTGCTTCCATGTACTTCTGTCTTTCAGACAAATTCACCTTCCTTCTCAGGTCTTGAAGAGGTTGAAGAATAGATGTTTAAGGTTTTCACCCTAGTATCCCTTAGATAAGAACACTCGGGTGTTAGATTCTCACTTTCCCAGATTAACCCTTTAAAATAATCTATACACCCTACTATCTACCAATATTCTAGAACTATTAGATGTACCTTATATAAGTTAGGCTTTGATTAGCAATTGTACTTTAACCTCTCCTAGATACTACCTCATAATAATTCCTACTGTACATAGTCTTAGTTTAGAACCTTCTTAGTTAGAAAAAGGGGGGAGATGTTGTGGGATTCAGGTGTCAGCTGATGGGGTCCAAGGAAGCTTATCCAGAATCCCGGGCTCCTGGAGGGGGTGTGGCCAAACCCATTGATAAGGGGCTGCTGGGACGCTGGGAGGCTCTCTTCCTGGTTCCTGGCTGCTGGAGGAAGGATCCCATCGTCCGTCCGTCTGCAGACTTTGGTCCCTGTTCAGGTGCTACGGTAATCTGTTGCCTGTACCGTGAGTGTTGGTTTATATTCTAATAAATATCTATCTGGTATTGGTGTCCCTGTGGATAAACGCCGCCTACAATGGAGAAATCCTTTTTTGAAACCTTTGCTATTGACATAATATTTTTTATAAAACTCTGATGCCTCTGTTACATTTCCTATTAATAATTTATCAATTTCATCATTACCTTCTGTTAGAAGACCTGGCAGACCCATATGGGATTGGATGTGTGTTATGTAGAAGAGATCATTCCCATTTTTGATCATTTCTTATAACAGAATAAATAATAAAGTTTAGTTCTGTCTCATAAGGAATAAAGTCAGCAGTTTTAATGTGTAAAAGAACTCGTTCTAGATATTGAGAGTCAATGACTATGTTAAGAGGTACTGTAAAATTCCATTAAAACTAACATGATAACATTATGATTCTGACTTTTGGACAGAATTATAAGGGCTTTGAGCCACTTTACTTATATTTTCTGAGTTGTAACTTGCCTTTCTTTAAGATGTAAGAGCTAGCTAGCAATGTGCCTGAGCCATAGACCAAACAGCATGAAGTTAATATAAGCGTCTGAGTCATTTCTGGGGGTCTGAGTGGCAGACGGCTGGGTGGCTAACGGGTCTCGGGCAGCAGGTCTGTGGGTCTCGGACCTCTGGCTGCCTGGGACCCAAGAAACCCCACTACAACAACTGATTTTTGTAGTTTTATTTTAATATCCTAAATAATTAATGGAATCTCTTCTTTGTATTTTTTTCAGGAGTAATTTGTAATCTTTAGGCAGTCAAACATTTCACTCCTTCAAACATTCATTCTAATATTTGAGTAAGCCAACAAGATACCATTCATGCAGTGTGGTAATGGTAGATTGTGGGAACTAATTATGTATTACTATATGGTGACTGTTACACAAAAGTGTCGCTTCTACCTCGCCTGCAAGGAAGACATGACACTAGGCTCTTCTTTCAGCGATTTATTTAGGACCTTGTACATGGATCTTCTCTCTGTTTCTCTGTTTCTCTGTTTTTCCCCCTCTGGGGGAAACCCCGCCCAGCCATATGCCTTCAGGATAACCAATCACCAAGCGCCACGTGGGCCTTGCCAATAGGTCCACATACGAGGAAGCAAACCAAGCACTCAGCCTTAGCCAAATAAGGAGTTGTTTACCCCAGAAAGCACTCACCATCGACGAATTGGCATCGGTCTCAGGAATACGGATAGAATCCCCCAGCGTAGCTCTGCTGCTCCTTGCAGTATTAGCAGGCTGGTCAGGCTGAGCAGCAATGGGTTCTTGATCATTGCCATCTTTCGAGTCCAAGGACGGGACTCTCCTGATCAGCCGCTCAGGTACCCAGATTGGTCCTGTCGGTCCTGAGGGAAAACACAAACAGACCCTCTCACCCAAGTTAGCACTGGATCTGGACCATTCCAGACTCCTGTCAAGATATCTTTCCATTTTACATGCCTTGACAGCCACCCCGAGGTGTGCAATGCCTGTCAGCAGCGGATAATCCATTGGAATCCAAATTTAAAAAATTAATGGTAAGTAAGGCTAAGGAAATTCTCTCTTTAGGGGTGTGGCCGTAGTCAACTCCCCCTTTTTGTTTAAATAAACATTCTTTAAGAGTGTGATGTGCACGCTCAAAAATGCCTTGACCTTGAGGGTTGTAAGGTAATCCATGAAGTAATTGAACCTCCATATGTTGACAAAAGGAGGTTACTTGTTGTCCAGTATAAGCAGGGCCATTATCAGTCTTTAATTGTAGGGGTTTTCCCCAAGCTGCCCACGCTTCAAGGCAGTGGGCTATAACATTTTTTGCTTTTTCTCCAGTCATTGCAGAGGCATACATAACGCCAGAACAAGTATCTATTGACACATGTACATATTTAAGTGTTCCAAACTCTGAAATATGAGTAACATCCATCTGCCAAATTTTTAGAGGATATAATCCTCAAGGATTTACTCCAAGCCCTTGAGGAGACTGATGAACAACACATCGAGGGCAATTTAGAACAACTTGGCGTGCATCAGCACGCAACAAAGAAAACTTCTGTTGTAAAGCCTTAGCATTAACATGAAAAATTTTATGAAATTCTATTGCATGCTCAATGGCAGTAGCTGCAAAAGCCCAATCTTGCCCTGTAAAAAGGTCTACAGTGTTATTGCCACTGCTTAAAGGAACAGATAATCCTGTATGGGTCCGAATATGTTGAGGAAAGAATCCATTAGTGCGACTCAGAATCAGTGCCTGCAGTTGATGAAAGAGGGCACTAACAGTCTAGATGGTCGCAGTGGGCCTGCTGTTTCTAACCCCTTAAGGGCATTTACTACATAGGCAGAATCAGAAATCAAATTAAAAGGAAAGGAACAATCTTCAAACACTTTGCATACAATTTGTAGCTCTACCACTTGTAGCGAGCCTGGATGAAACTGACATTGTACAGGCTTTTGACCTTCTACCATATACACCCCACAGCCTGTTTTAGAACCATCTGTAAAAACATTGACCGCTCTGGCAATGGGCTGAGATTTAGTCACCTTTGGGAAAACCACAGAATTTTCTTTAAAAAAGGTCATAAGTGGGTGCTGAGGATAGTGATTATCTATCTTACCAGCAAATGTGCAGCGCAAAACTGCCCAATCATCCACAACTGTACACAAGGTAAGAACCTGATTAGCCGAATAGGATACAATAATAGAGGCAGGTAATCTTCCAAAAAATTGCAGGGACCGCTGGATCCCGTTTAGGGGTAAACCGGCAACAACTGTAGGAAAATATTCTATTGACTTGGCTGGGGATATTTTAGGATGTATCCACAAAAGCGGCCCATCCTGCCATAATAGCCCTGTGGGTTGACATTTGGTGGGGAGAATACATAAAACAAACTCTTGATTCTCATTTATTCTTTTTAGGTTGGCACTTTGCAACCTACTCTCAACTAAATCGAGGGCTTTTCGTGCCTCTTTATTAAGACTCCGGGGGGAGTCTAGGGCTGAATCTCCTTGCAAAATATTATAAAGAGGCCTAAATTCATAATTAGCTAACTTTAAATATCCCCTTATCCAATTAACATCTCCCAACAATTTCTGGAAATCATTAAGTGTATTCAAATTATCTTTTCTTATTTCTAATTTGTGTGGATAAATTTATTCTGGAGTAATCTTTGCTCCTAAATAATGTACTATCTTATTCATTTGTACCTTTTCTGGAGCAACAAACAACCCTCTATTCTCTAAAGCCTTAATAAGACATATATAGGCCTTTTCTAAGTCATCTTTGTTCTTAGCAGCCAATAGCACATCATCCATATAATGGATGCACCTCACTTTAGGAAACTTTTGTCTTATGGGGTCAAGTGCCTGGCCTACAAAAAGCTGACACATGGTAGGGCAAGACTATCCATTCATATCTCTGGTCTGGTTGTTCATGATTATGGGATGGTACAATAAAGGCAAACCTCTCTGTGTCCCCGCAATACAGGGGGATGGAGAAAAAGCAATCTTTAATGTCTGTCACTATAATGCTCCATCCTGATGGGAGGGCGGATAAAAGGGGGAGCTATGTTGCACAGGGCCCATAATTTGCATCTGATTATTTATTGCTCTGAGATCATGTAAAAGTCTCCACTTCCCTGATTTTTTCTTTATAACAAAAATAGGCGTATTCCATGGGGATACAGAAGGTTTTATGTGGCCCAATTGTAATTGTTCTTTAACTAAAGTTTGGGCTGCTTCTAGTTTTTCAGAGGAAAGTGGCCACTGAGGAACCCATACAGGCTCCCCAGTTTCTATGTAATGGGAATGCTTTCCCCAATGGCCCCTAGAAAAAACCCAGTCCCTGTCCAGGTTTTCTCTGCTGGGGTTGGATAGGATCTCTTCCTAACTTATCCCAAGAAGGGATTGTGAGGCTCCTGGAAACAGCAAACCAAGGAGCCACCATATCACATTCTTCCAAAAATCTTTCTAATGTACTCCTTTTTAACCTTAAGTTCTTAGAGTGCAGCAGCTCCTGCAGAGCCAAAAAAATTGGGTGCCAGTTAGAGGCGCCCATCTCTTCCTCCTTCTCCTCTAGCAAGTTAGAGGCACCCACCTCTTCCTCCTTCTCTAGCGAGTTAGAGGCACCCATCTCTTCCTCCTTCTCCTCTAGTCTCTTATACCCTTTTCTCTCCAATATCAAGGCTCATTCTGAGCCACAGCCAAACAGCCCTAGCTCAGCAAATTCTTAGTTTCACTTTCCCACGGGTCGGTGAGACTGCTTCCTCTCTATCTACAGAGTGAAGCTATAAACCTCCGCTCTTGTCCCGGACCTTTACCCGTTCTTGACACGGATCCCCACTTTACCTGAGGACTTACCAGCGCGCTCCATGATCACTGAAAATTCTGGGCCTCCGAAAGCTGAACATTCCCAGGTTTCGGCACCACTTGTCGCTTCTACCTCACCTGCAAGGAAGACACGACACTAGGCTCTTCTTTCAGTGATTTATTCAGGACCCTTGTACATGGATCTTCTCTCTCTGTTTCTCTGTTTCTTCCTCTCTGGGGGAAACCCTGCCCAGCTATCTGCCTTCAGGATAACCAATCACCAAGCGCCACGTGGGCATTGCCAATAGGTCCACATACAAGGAAGCAAACAAAGCACTCACCCTTAGCCAAATAAGGAGTTGTTTACCTCAGAGAGTGCTCACAATCAGGAAGATGGAAGGCGGAAACCATCGCCATCTTTAAGGTGCAGCTCCGCAGCTCTCTACAAAAAAAGGCTATTTAACATTCCTTGTAGGAGAACACTCTATTGATATCTCTTTATAGGCTGAGAATTATTATAAGTGGGCATTGTAAAGGCAAATTTTTCCTTGTCCTGTTCTTGGACAGGTATGGTAAAGAAACAGTCTTTTAAATCAATAACTATGATAGGCCACTCTTTAGGCAACTAAGAAGGCAAAAGAATCCCAGACTGTAGAGAGCCCATTGGCTGAATTACCTTACTTACTACTCTTAAATCTGTTACCTTTCTCCATTTTCCAGATTTCTTTTTGATAACAAATACAGAAGAATTCCAAGGGCTGGTTGACTCTTCTATATGCTGAGCATTTAACCTCTCCTGTACCAGATGATCTAAGGACTGTAATTTCTCTTTTCTTAAATGCCATTGCTGAACCCATATAGGCTTATCTGTTGACCATTTTAAAGGTAGCAGTGTGGGTGTCTTTGAAAGATCAGCAGCTGTTGTATGTTGTTTTCATACAACCTGAATGGTTGGTGACTGTTTCTCATAATACCTTCTAATATTTTCCCAAAAACATATGCTATCTTATGGTTCATTTCAGTTAGTGGAGGAATGCCAATCTGAGTATTCCATTGTTGCAGTAAGTCTCATCCCCATAAATTTATTGCAATATTAGCCACATATGGCTTTAATTTTCCCCTTTGTCCTTCTGGCCTTATACTTCAAGCCATCTTGCATTCTGTTTTACCTGGGATAGCACCGCAATTCCCAACAACTGAACATTTACCTCCTAAAGGGACCAAATTGGATGCAAGATTCTGGTAAAATTATTGTTACATCTGCTGCTGTGCCTACCAAACTTGAATGACAGCATTATTTATTCTTATTTTTAACTTTGGCCTTTGTTCATTTATAGAAGTTGCCAAAATATTCACTTTGTGGGTTTTCCTGAATTTTTAGTTCTCTTTTCTATTGTCCAGAGAAGTGTGGGTTTAGAACAGGGTTTGGTTTCTTTAATTGTTTTAGGAAGGTGTATGATAAGGGGGCTTTCAAAAGCCCTTCAGGGCATTTCTCAAAGGCAAAAAGTTACCTTTTCTGTCCCTTGTTGACCTGCACTCATTAGTCTAATGCCTGCCTTTGACACATCTTCTGTATGTTTCTGAAGGGAGAGGAATTCTCTTGACATTATTCCTAAGAAAGACATTGTTTCTGGGAAGGCCTTGTTTATAGTCTCTTTTTATGGAATCTTGCCTTCAACAATTGTAACATTTGATATTTTTATTTTTTATCTCTAAAAATAACCTCCTCTACCAATTATCATCATAGTTATAAAATTCCATATTGATTATATCATAAGTTCAATCCCCCAAGGGTGCTGACCTTGCTTTGATTGGCCTAATTATCCTTTTGTATTGTGAGTGAGCATTTTCAAAAGCAGAGATTCAATTATTATTCACCTAACTTCTGAATCTGGTACCATTCTATTTACCACTGCAATCAATCTTTGTAAAAAGTCTGTAAAGGTTTCTTTTGGCCCTTGGATCACTTTTGTAAAGGATTCAATTTTCTTTCCTACTTCTTCATTTTTTTTAATTCTGGTCACCTAGTCTCTGTTTATTGGGTTCTGTCATTCAATATTTCCAGATGTTGTGTCAAATTTTCTTTCTCTTTTTAAATTGATTTTTTTTATTTATAAAGTCTTTTTTATCCATGTATTTCCATGATCCCCCTCCCTTCCCTCCTCCCAAATCCTCCCAGTCAGCCTTCAGCCTCTCCCCTCCCTATCCCCCCATCTCTTCCCCCAAAAGGGCAAGAAGTCCCAAGGTGGGTCAGCTCAGTGTGGCATATCCACTCCAGGTAAGTCCCATTTCCTCATATGAAAGTCAAGACTGGATTAGGTGACCCTGTGCAGGAATGGACTCCAAGGTACCAGTGCACACAAAGGAACACAGTCTGATCCCAACCATTGAGGCTCCACATACTGTCCATGCCAATCGACAGATGCCTACCCTTGGAGGACCTAGCTCCATTTCCCGATGGATATTCAATGGCTCTTCTTGATTCAGTGAGCTCCCCAGAGCTCCAGCCAGCCATCTCTGTGGGAATTTTCCTCATAAACCCTATCCCCTTGCTCATACAGACTCTCCTCCCCTGCTCTCAGCTAGACTAGGAGCTGGGCCCTGTGCTCAGCCAAGGATCTCTGCCTCCACTTCTATTCATTGTTGGATGTAGGTTCTGTGATGACACTTAGGGTGATTATTCATTTGATTGTACAGTAAGTCCTGTTTAGGCACCCTCTCCACTATTGGTTAGAGATATAGCCAGGGACATCCTGTGAGTTCTTAGACGTTTCCCTGGTACCTGATCTCCTTCCAACCCCACATTGGCTTCCTCAATCAAGATATTCATCTCTTTTTTTCTCCCTCTTTCTCCTCTCACTCAACTATCTCCTTCCCTCATGATTTGTTCCTACCTCTTCTTGTTTGCAACCCATTATGATCCCAATTTGCTAAGGTAATCTTCTCTGTTTTCTCTTCCTAGGGGAATCCCTGGATGTCTCTCTTAAGTTCCTTCTGATCCCAAGTTATTCAGAGGTTGTGGTTTGCAGCTTTGATATTTTTTTTTTCTGAAGTCCACTTATAAGAGAGTACATCCCATGCCTATCTTTCTGGGCTTGTAATACCTCATTCAGGGGGATATTTTCCAAATCTATCCATTTGATGCAAATTTTAGAATGCCATTTTTTTTACTGCTGAGTAGTATGTACTCCATTGTGTAGATGTACCATAGTTTGTTAATCCATTCTTCAGTTGAGGTGGAGTCTAGGTTGTTTCCAGGTTCTTGCTATTACAAATAATGCTGCCATGAACATAGTTGAGCTTTGGGATATGAAATGTGTATCCTTTGGGTATATGCTGGGTCCTTGGTGAGGTTGATTCCCAATTTTCTGAGGAACTGCCATACTGCATTCCAGTACAAGTTTACATTCCTACCAACAATGAAGATGTTTCCCTTGCTCAGCATCCTCTCCAGCACAGGCTGTCATCTGAGTTTTTGATCTTATCCACTCTGACAGGTGTAACGTGGTATCTCAAAGTTGTTTTGATTTGCATTTCTCTGATGACTAAAGATGTTGAGCAATTTATTAAGTGCCTTTCAGCTTTTGTAATTCTTCTATGGAAAATTCTCTTTTTAGCTCTGAACCCCACTTTTTAATTGAGTTACTTAGGTTTTTGGACTTTAGTTTCTTGAGTTCTCCATATATTTTAGAGATTAGTCCTCTGGCAGATGTAGGGTTGGTGAAGTTCTTCCCCCATTCTGTAGGCTGTCATTTTGTCTTATTGACTGTGTCCTTTGCCTTACAGAAGCTTCTCAGTTTCAGGAGATCCCACTTATTATTTTTCTTACTGTCTGTACTACTGGTGTTATATTTAGGAAGTGGTCACCTGTGCCATTGCATTGGAGGGTATTTCCCACTTTCTTTTTTATCAAGTTCAGTGTAGCTGGGTTTATGTTGAGGTCTTTGGTCCACTTGGATTTGAGTTTTGTGGAAGGTGATAGGTTTGGGAAGTTGAGTATTGTTCTTCCAAGGTCTGTAAAAAACTGTGTTGGGATTTTAATGGGGATTGCATTGACTCTGTAGATTGCTTTTGGTAAAATTACCATTTTTACTATGTTGATCCTACCTATCCAGGAGCACAGGAAAATTTTTCCATTTTCTGATATCCTCTTCAATTTCTTTGTTCAGTGACTTAAATGTTTTGTCAAACAGGTCTGCTACTTCTTTGGTTAGAGTTACGCCAAGATAGTTAATGCTATTTGCAGCTATTATAAAGGGTGATGTTTCCCTTATTTCTTTTTTAGCCCTTTTATCCTTAGTGTATAGGAGGACTATTGATTTTTTTAAGTTAATCTTGTACCCAGCTACGTTGCTGAAGGTGTTTATCAGATGTAGGAGTTCCCTGGTAGAATTTTTGGGGTCACTTATGTATACGATATCGTCTGCAAATATAGTTTGACTTCTTCTTTGCCAATTTTTATTCCCTTAATCTCCTTAAATGAAAATAGCATTCAATTTTCCCCCATGTCCATAGCCTATCTTGAATAAGGGTTTGGCACCCTAGTAGTGTCATGGGTGAGTTTCATCTCATGGGGGGGGCCCTTAGCTCCAATCAGATAGTTGCTGGTTACTCCCAAAACATTTCTACCACTATTGCACCAGTGTCATGCAAGCAGGTCACCATTGTAGATTACAGGTTTGTAGCAGAGTTGGTTACCTTTCTCCTCTGGTAGTATGCAGAGTACCTTCCAGTACCCTGAACACTAGTCAGGAGAAATGAAGGCTCTAGTTAGTTGCCAGCTCAACTTCCCAATGCTGAATGAGATATGTAGGTGTTTTCTTCAGCAATAGGACCTTACCATCAGCCTGTGGAGAGCACCAATAACCTTGGCAATAACCTGAGTTGTATGGAGGTTTCAATGGAGCCCCATTGGCCAACAACTTAATTATGTTTAATCCATTCTTGGCACTGGAGGTTTCACTTGTTGACTAGACATGTCTAGTTGGGACTTTGTCTACCCCATTATTTGGTGATTTCATTTAAATTTCTTTTATGTATGTCTATATTTTAAGAAGGCTGTATTACAGTAGGTTCCCATATGACCCCTCAAATGGTCTTTAGGGTTAGCTATACTTCATAATATTCCCTCCCTTAACCCCCATCTTCATTTAATTTTTTAAACAGTGTCTCATACACTAGCTTGGCCTAAAGCTTCCTATGTAGCTAAATATATCATTGAACCTATAACTGTCTCCTCCTGAGTACTGGGAGGACAGGTTGGGCCACCATACTTGGTTATATGGTACTGGGGACTGAACTCGGCTTTGTGCATGCTAGCCAAACACTACCAACCTTGCTATATCTCAGTCTGAAGTTTTTAGGAAGGATCTCATTCTGTAGCCCAGGTTGGCCTGGAATTCACTATTATAGTGACTTCCTGAAACTCGTGGCAATTCTTCACCCTCAGCCTCTCAAGTGCTAAGATTATAGGTGAGTAGCTACATCCAGTTTCTATTTTTGAGGCAATGAAAATGCTCCAACAATGACTGGTTATATATGCATACATAAGCATTCTTAAGATTTATTTTCATTTATCAAAAGAAAAAAAAAGACAAGAAACAGCTGGGCAGTGGTGGTCTGGGAGGCAGAGGCAGGCAGATCAGTCTACTCTACAGAGCAAGTTCTAAGACAGCCAAGGCTATACAGAGAAACCCTGTCTCAAAAAACAAAAGAAAAAAAAAGATTTATCTTAATTTTTAAATTATGTGTATACATGTGAGTGTGTGTGTGTGTGTGTGTGTGTGTGTGTGTGTGTGTGTGCTACTTGTGTAAGCCAGAGAAGCCTCTAGAGCTGGAGTTACCAGTGGCTGTGAGCTGCCCAATATGGATGTTGGGAAGTAAAGTCAAATTCTCTATAAGAGTTCTTAACCACTAAGCCATCTCTCCAGTCCCATATGTACTTCTTAAAAGGTACTATGAGAAATGTTTGTGATAGCTATGCTACCTTGAGAAAGAAACATACCTGAAATCTGTAGCTTGGTCCAGTAATCGTCCCCATTTGGCAGCTTCCTTGTGCATGTACTGGGCAGTATTCAGCTGAATGAATGCTGAAGGGGCCGTGAGCGCTCCTGCTCTCCACGGAGCTCGTTTATCTCTGGGATTCTGTTCCAATAGGTGTAGCTGCCTCTTCTCTCCACTCCAGCCCCTCAGTTCAGACAGCCCATGTTCCACATCTCGTACTCTCTCACCATTTCCCATCTTTTGTGTATGTAATGCTTAAGATCAAACTCAGGGTCTTATACTACCAGACCAAACGCTCCAGCCCCATCCTTTTCTCAGACGCAGTGAATTTTGCCTGGCTCATTGCTTGTCTCGAGCAGGAGAGTAAATTTGGTCCATGTTGACTGGAAACAGCAGTCGCTGGCCACCACCAACTGCAAATAATGCTGGTAAAAATGGATTTGCTGGATTGTGGCAAGATGCCCTACAGGCAGCCTGAGGCCATGTCCAAAACCCAGAGTTCACACAGTGGAAGGAACAACACTCAAAGTTGCCCTGTGACTCCAGAAGCACCACAGCGTACATATCCATAGCTATGAATAAATAATGACTGCAAGTTCCCTTCAAAAGACAGGTTTCTAGTTGTCAGGACTTTGCCCAATGACTCAGGTCCTCATAACCATACAGGATACACTCACCTGTTTGGTAGCAGATTTGGAAAAAGAAAGGCTGAGGTAACACTGGTTTACATCTCAGACAGGCCTACTAGTTGCCAGGACATCTTTATTGTTGTTGTTTTGATCCCCACAATATCTGGTGACTGACTATCTTGCTGCAGCTGACAGGAGCCTCCTGACTGACTGACTCTTGGGCTATGTGCTTTGTGAACTGAAGTCCCTACTTACAGTCTGGCCCTTCATGCTGTCTTTAGGCTCAGCACGTGTGTGTTCCGGTGTCTTATCTAGGTATGGATCTAGGTAAGAAAACTCAAGGTAGGGGCAGTCAGGTCAGTTTCTCAGGCCTTTTGACTCCAGGTGCAGGGCTCTGACAAGATACCAGTGACAGGCCTTGGTGTAGGGAGGAGGCTGTGCTTATCTCTGAAAAAATTCCAGTGCGGGCCCCCCCCCCCCCCCCGGTGTGTATGAGAGAGAGACACAGAGATAGAGAGACAGACAGACGGGGTGGGGGGGGGGGTCCTGCATATCCCCAGCTGGCCCTAAACTTGTTTTCAATCATCTCAGTCTCCCAAATACTAAAGCTACAGCCATTTGTCACCATAGCAGGCTTCTGACGATTCATTATTCCTAAGTCTGTATCTTTCATAACAAACAACCAAAGCCCAAAGTGACTACAACAGCTGAGACATCAAGAGTCATGATGCCTCAGTTGGGGAATGACAATTGCCAGGTGACCTGCTAGCCCAGGTTAGCCTCAGGTGCTGGATGACCAGATAAGTGGTTCCCACACACCACAGATGAACTTCTACACGGGGTGGGGATGGGGACCAGATGACACAGGAGACCGTTTCAGGCTCCACTGTTGTCACTGCCGCAGCAGGAGAGAGATTCCTAGTGAGGGCGGATAGGACATAAAAAAGAATAGGAAAGGAAGGTAGATGGTTTGGTATCCAATGCATGTTCATTTATTTTACACTTAGAAAAGAAATTGCCCTCCCTCTGTCCCATCCCCTCCCAACACACAAAGTGTCTCTTTTTACAAACATTTAAAAATTAAACCAAATGAAATAGACAAGTTAATTTCAGTACAATTATTTTTCAGTGTAGTTGTCATAATTAGAGTTTAAATTTCCTACAAGTGACCAATGTCCAAGTAACTTATAGGGATATCCTGATCGACCAAAAGAAACTCCATATTCCAAATTAGCAAATTCTAGTACAAAAATAGTCCATGTGTCAGAACAGCTTTGCTTTTACACAGGCTTCGGGTCCATCTGCTGACTGCATAACCCCTAATGCTCCCAGGCTCTTGCTCTCTCAAATGGCTCATTCATCAGAACTGAGCAACACAGCACCTGCCGGGGCAGGAGCCAGTGTCTACCGTAGGGCCAAGCTGGAAACAGGCTCGGGAGATCACTGCTGGCCCCTGACAGCAAGGCAGAGCCCCAGTCCCAGCCCCATGTCCACGGTGGGGACTGTATGGAGGGACAAGCCGCCCCCTTTTGGAGTTATCCCAGGCCTGGGACACAGGGTATGTCCACCCAGGGAACTGGGCCTGTGCTGGTGCAGCACAGTACACCTTCTGCCAAGTTCTCTCTTTCCACTACCACCTGGACAGGTGGAGCTAGCCCCTGGCACCTGCTGGAGGCAAGAGTGTGGCCCTGCCCCTGCTGAAGCTGGGGCAAGCCAAGGCAGGCTACTTGTCTCTCAGGATGTCCAGCTGTTCCTGGCACTCAGTGAAAAGGCGCTGGAATCGAAGATTCTGCCCGATGACTGGCAGCAGTTCCTTCAGCAGCTCCCTCTTCCGCAGACCCTGTGGACACAAGAGGAACAGCTGAGGGAAGTGTCAGAGGAGGTCCAGACCATAGGGCTTTTCCTGGCTTGGCAGAGACTCTGCACCTAATGAATCCAGAGAGCTAAAAGGTGGGGACAAGATGAGTGTGCATGAGGAAAGGGTGGCTAAAGAGACACTGTGGCACAGGAGGGAGGAAAGACCAGGCTCTGTCCCCACTAACCTTCTACCTCCTGGACAGGGGTCTTAAGAGACATAACTTTGCAGAGTGGGGCAGGTAGCATACCAGGACTGAGGGCTGCTAGGCTGCCCTCAGATGGATGTTCTCCTAGTCCAGACACTGCAAGGTTTAGCCCTGGGATATAAGGCACTTAGGGCAGTGGCGACTTCTGGTATTCTTCCTGTATCTCTTCCCTTGGCGCCATTCACAGCAGTCGTTACTAAGGAGGCTCTCTGCTACACAGGCCAAAAGGCAAATCTAAACTGCAATGTCAAATAGAGACCAGCCAGGCAATTGCACAGAATGGAGCTGGCAGGGCCAGGTCAGCTCAGGAACTGCCCCAGCTGATGGGTAAAGGGAGGGAAAGCTGCATGAGTAATGGTGAGGGCAGGTGAAGGACACACCACAGAGTGTGGGGTCCCAGGTTCAATTACCAGCACATGCACACATTAAAAAAAGGAGAAACCCCATATCATCTTCTAAATTTTATTTCTGAAGCAGGGTTTCATGCAACCAGGCTAAGACCTACCCTCTAAATGTTGCCCAAATTGACCTCTAACACTTGCTCTCTTGCCTCTGCCACCCATGCACTGACATGTACCACACCAGAGCAACATCCTCAACTCTATAACCTGGATTTCATAAATACACCCAAACCTCTACTTAAAATGTGAGTGTGTTCTACAGTACTCTTAGGATCAGGAATATGGCTCAATGGAAGACCATTTGCCTTGAATGTGCAAGACTCCAGGTTCCACCCATAGCAATCTGCAGAGGAAAACAACACATAACCATGGGCATTGGAAATTAAAGATGGAAAAAGAAGTTAGTTAACAGGGTGTTGGGGCAACAGTTTGTTTATAACATATTTCACTCTGAAAGAAACTCTTACTAAAAAATGTTCTAGAAATACCAGGTTGGTAAAATGCCCTCTGAGGAATATCCAATGATCAGAATTTTTCCAATATTATACAAACTTAGACAGAAAAAAAAAAAAAGAAGAACCCTAACTTTATCTATTTTGCAAATAACCCAGGGCAGTCTTAAACCAAAGAGCAACACAGAAGCAAAAGACTCTGGACTGGTAGACCATGATGTCTCCAGGAAACCACATGTACAAATCCCTTATAAATAATTAGCAATCTATTCTAATAAAACTATAACCAAGTTGGGTTGATCCAGAAAGGGTGGTTAAAATAATCAAAAATGTATAATTTGTTATGTATTAAAAGACTTCAGAATTGTACTGGAGTACTTAACAAAGACAATAAGAGATGGGTGAGGAAGGCGATGGATCTGGAAAATAGAAAATGGTTATTTAAGATGATTTGATTTCTTATTCCACGTAGAAAACACAAAGTACTGGCAGATAAGCTTAATAAAAATAACAGATATATCTGGGTATGATGGTAGGTCTGTAATCTCAGCATTTGGAAGGTGGGGGCAGGAGGATTGCATACTCATACCCAGAGCTACAGAGAGAAACCATTTCTTAGGGGGGAAAAGGAGGAGGAGGAGGGAGGAGGGAAGGGAGGAAGGAGACAGAGGAGAAGCAGCAGCAGTGGCTGCCACACTCCCCAGCCCGGCCAGCAGCTGCCTGCACCCAGTGTGGTAGTTCCTACCTTAAACCCAGGAAACAGAGGCAGGAGAAGGATCTGTCAGTTCAAGGGCAGCCTGAGTTACATAGTGAGATCTTGTTTCACATAAATAAACAAACAGACAAACATATTTAATGATAATGATAGGATCAAGATCTTTGAGACACTTAAGAGCAAGAATAGTGGGTTTATAAGAAAAAGAAAAATTTCATGCCAAAGGAACAGGAAATATTTGCAATGAAATCAGAGAAGAAAATTTCCCAAACCTAAGGGAAGGGAGTCCCACTCAGACTAAACTCATAGAACACCAAGTAAGCAGAGTCACACCACAGTTAAGACACACTAAATGCACAAGGCACAAAGAAAGAGTACCCCAAGCTCCAAGGGAGAAGGGTCAAGTCACACATACAACAGGCCACAATAATTACTTCTCAATGGAAGCCTTAGAAGCCAGGCAAGCATAGCGAGATGGACATCTACAGTTCTGAAAGAACACAAGTGCAAACCCAGCATAATGTACCAGCCAAACTCTGTTTACAGTGGAAAGAGAAAAAAAACTCCACAATGAAAACAGTTAAACAAGGTCTGGGCAGATGGCTGAGGTGCCTGTTCTTCCAAAGGATTCGAGTTCAGTTCCCAGAACCCACACTGGGTGGCATCTGGAACTCCAGGTAAGAAGATACCATGCCCTGGTCTGGCCTCCGTGGGCATCTGTACATGCGTGGCATGCTTATAGTATGCATACACATGCATACATAGCATATTAAAATAAATCTTCTTTTTAAAAGTAGGCAGGATTTAGCTTTACAGAGGATCCTGAAAGGAATACTTTGAAGACAAAGATAAACATACATAAGAGGACAGAAAACCAGACCATGAAAATGCACACGCACACACAAAGTGTGGAAAACAATCAAATGATAAACATCAACACACATCTTTCAGTAATAAATGAATTATCTATGGCTGGAATTTCCCAACAAAAAGATACAGACTAGTAGCCTGAAATATAAAACAAGATTGGAGGCGGGGGGGGGGGGGGGGGGGTGTGCTCCGTGGCACACATGCTTTAATCCCAGCACTCAGAATGCAGAGGCAGGCAGATCTATAAGACTGAAGCAGCCTGGGTCACACAGAAAAACTCTCAGGAAAAGGGGAGGTGGGGGAGCTTCCTTCTGTTGCTCTGAGAAACACACCTCACCATCAAAGACAGACACCACCATCTTAAGGTTTTCCAAGTAAATGGCACCAAAACAACCCCAATTACAAAAGCAAGCAAGCGTGTTAGTCTAATATCCCACAAAATAGACTTTAAACTTCATCTAGTTGGAGATTTAAAAAAAAAAAAAAAAAAAAAAAAAAAAAAAAAAAAGGAAAAGTCCATTCCTACTGATCAAAAGGAGCAAGCCACCAAAAGAAAATTGCAGCTCTAAATAAATATTCTTCAAAAAGGGCTGACTCAGTTTCATAACAGACACACTAGGTATAAAGTCACAGAGCAACACCAAAGCAGTGACAGCCAAGGATTTTAACACTCCACTCTCTCCACTGCACAGATCAATGGGGGGGGGGGGGGGGGGGAGGATATATAGAATTAAATGGCATCATAAATCAAATGAACCTAAAACCATCTACATTCCACCTACTAAAGGATACTTGTTCTTCTCAGAAGCTCATGGAACCTTTTCTACAACAGATCACATATTGGGATACAAGGCAAGTCTCAACAAATATAGAAAAATTCAAAAAATTCCTTTTATTCTTAAGAAAATTGAGTAAAACTAGAAATTAATAGAAAGAGAAATTACAGAAAACACAGGCTGACCCAGATTAAACAGCATACTTGAATGATGAATAGGCCAACTTAAGAAAGAAATTGTTGAAATCCTAGAAATGAATGAACAGGAACACACAACATAATGAAGGCAGTCCTAACAAGGAAGACCTATGTCTTTAAGTGCCCACATGGAATTCAGAGAGACCTTAGGTAAACAAACCAAATACTGCATTGGAAAACAAGAGTAAACCAAACCACTAATCAGCAGAAGAAAAGAAAGAACTAAAGACCAAAAACAAAATCAAAAGGCCAGTCGCTGTTCCCACAGGCAGAGGGTTCATTATTGAAGCAGTGGAAACCTGAGCAGATCCTATAAACAGATCCACACTTTGATGAGTGAAACAAGCCATAAAGGAGGTACAGTGAGAGAGTAAAGAGAGGCTATTCAGTACATGCTACTGAACACCTTGGCTATCCAAACAAGACAAAGAGAAGACTGCTCAACATACACCGGTGGGTTAAGAAATTACATGGTAAAACCATCTAAAAACATCAAAAAGACCTTTGTAAAGAAGATAATGTAACCACAGTCTGTGACTTATAACATACGTTCAGAGACCAGGAGGATATGAAAATGTTACTTTAACTGATTCTTGGGGCTGGAGAGATGGGTTAATGGTTAAGAGCATGGTTCCGGGGCTGAAGAGACCACTCAGCAGTTAAGAGCCTGACTGCTTTCCAGAGGTCCTGAGTTCAATTCCCAGCACCCATATGGCACATAACAACTGTCTATAACTGTAGTACCATGACCTCTTCTGGTATACACACATACATGCATGCAGACAAAGCACCCATACACATAAAATATTTTAAGAGCATGTGTTGGTCTTGCAGAGTATCCAGATTCAATTCTCAGCACCCACACAGTGAATGACAGCCACCATCTGTTACTCCAATTCTAGTGGATCCAACACCCTCTTCTAACCTCACAGGCACACATGTGGTGCACATAAACATACAGGTAAGCAAAATGCCCATGTACTTAAGATAAATCTGGAAAACAATCTAGTTGTCTTACAACAGGTGAAGTAATGTCTTATCACATGAATGGATTACAGTAAGTTATAAATATATAATTTCCCTTACAACCACCACCAAAACATAAACTTGAAACTCATGTACATGCATACACCCATGCACCAATCACAGCTAATAAATGAACAGAGAGATAAAATGTAACAAGAACAAATACTAAAGTCAGAAAACTTGCTCTCAGTTCCTCTAGGACTTGGCTCCCCCACACCATCAGCAGGCTCCACTCCAATCCACATCACAGGCCTGCCCGGCCCTGCCCGGCACTCCAGGACCTTCTCCCGTTTCACACACTACCTGTCAGCTCTGCTTTCTCACTCCACAAGTCCAAGTGCTGCCAGGAGACCTGGCTATTCCTACATCTTCCGTTCCCACCCTTCACACTAGGCCTGCTTCTTCCTACCCTGTGAGCCACTCACTCCTCTGGAATCTCACCTCTCAGCACTTCCAGGTAGGCCTGAGCCCCTGGACCTAATAGACCCCCAGTAAACCTCCTGCTTCCTCTAACCATCAGAGCTTACTCAAGAAAGGAAAAGCAGACATGGACATATAACACGGGGCAGCAGAGGAAGGGACCATCAGGGTGTGTGGTTCTCACAAGATAAGGAAGTATGGAACCTGCAAGTACAAAAAGCCTACAGAAATCCAAGAGACAGAAACAGAAAAGGAAACCTTCATAACACATAATAGATAAAATAATAAAAACGTAAATTAAAGTATTAAAAGCCACAAGCAAGAAAGGTCAAGTCACTGATGAGTCATCAGAATAACACCTTCAACAGAAAAAAATTGAAGCCAGAAGAGACTGAAAAGATGTATCCCAAGCACCTCTTGTCAACCTAGACCACAGAGAATGGGAACAGCCATGAAGCTGACCATCTTACTGCAACAGTAAGATGCAGACACTTCACCTTCAGCACCACAGAGTCAAGATCAGGGGATACTACACAAATGAGACCTATTTGGCAGCCTGTGGGCACCAGGCCCACCCTTCAAGATCCTGGGTACAGAATTGAAACTGATCCAGAAGTGGGCACAGGACTGTTGAAGGCCTCTGTAGCCATGAGAAATTGTGGAACTATACCCTCCAGGAACAGCAACCCCAACTCTAATGCCAAGGACTGTCTAGTTCCAGGCTACAGGGCACCAGCAGGGAAGTGTCTCCAATGGTCATGGTGGATGCCAAGTTCTAGGGCTTTTTCTATACACCACCAACCATGCTGGGGGACCATTCAAATTGCCTAAGGAAGACCCTATTGCAAGCCTTCCACCCAATTAGACCCTCCAGGACAGAACTCAGGTGGCAACAGGTTCCCAGAAGTCTCAAAATGGAGCAGTCCTAGGTACTCACCTACCTAAATGCCTCCAGCTCAGGACACCAGCTACCAGTCCCCCGTCCCCCCCCAACCAACGGATCAGGGTCCCAGACTGCCCAGTTCAGGAGTGATTGTCTAGGATCTCTTGATCACACCTAGGGCACTGTCTGACAGTATTTCATGACTACCTGTCACCCAACGTGGAAACAGACCCCCCCAAAACAAGGCCCCTTGGAAATGAGGCTCTCACCAGGTAAACCTGCCTCTAAGCAAAGATACAGTCCTAATGGGGTCCTCTGGGGCTCTCTCCAGGACCCCCAAGCACCAGAGAAACCTTCATAAGGCTCTATGATGAGGATGAGCTAGCTATGCCTACATTGTTCTCAGGAGCTCAGAAAAACTCCAGCCTTCTCTGCAAGGTATTTGGGGTCCCCAAGATATCTCTGCCTTAATGCCAACCTCCATGTACTGACACAGTGAGTTTACCTCTTTCTACTCAAGATTTAGCTTTCACGGGGGTCTGGAGGCCCCAAGGGAGTTTCCTGGGTAGTGTGTGGACCCCAAGGGTGCAATGTGGGTAGGTGTTATTTTAATATTCATGATTTATTTATATGCATTTTGTTCATCAAAAAAAATTTTTGAGAAACTTCACATTAATCCCTTAATGATGCTCCTTTAGGCCTTGAGAAAACAATGACAAACCAAAGATTTTCTTACTGAGTCACCTGGTTTGTCACTTTCCACAGATAAGTATGGTTTAAGGTGCCTGCTGTTTGGACACATAGAAGAGGTCAGAAACAGCTGCTAATTGGTGTTGTCACCAGATTCCCCAGGTCTGTTTAGATGGGTCTACCCTTAATTTGTCTACATATTACTGTTTGTCCCTGTCTTATCTGTCTCTGTCTCTTCTGGTCAATCTGTTACTTATCATTGACATCTAGAAAGTGAGACTGGGCTCCTCTGGATTGTTTCCTCCACTATTTTCAGGAGGCACACAAAGTCTTCTAGACCTCTTTTGACGGCCATCTGCAGGACCATATGGTAGCCAAAAAGTCCAAGCAGCACAGCTGATGATCACAGGAAATCCTGCCACTCTGATCAGTTTCCCTACATAGATGTTTGGCTAACTTGGGCTCCCTACCAGAATCCAGAAGATGTCTCAGTTACCGTCCCTGGTTCCCTGAACTCCCTTGACTTGACCCAGACTCTGGTAGTTCCTGTCATTCCTCTCTTCTGGCAAACCCCTAACTCCTTTTGAGAAGGAGCCAAGCAAGAAACCCCCAACCCCCATTTAGGATATATGTTCCCTTCTCAACCAATGACCTGTAGAATTCTAAGTCCCAGAACCCGTTCTTTCCTTGAGAAACCAGAGCCAATCATCTCTCTCCTAGAGATTGTTTTCTATCCCGTCAGCC